>CM035839.1:416278556-418795222 GCA_020510985.1 Pholidichthys leucotaenia
ATAAGGGGTTAAACTGTTGGCGCTTGTGTGGTGAAAAGACTGCAAATCATTTTCATGTGTTTTGGTCATGCCCAGTTATCCACCAATATTGGTCCAACGTACAGACAATATTGGGGAAAATATTCAAAATAACAGTTCCCTTTTCTTTTGTAACTTTGTATTTGGGTTTATTACCGGACTCACTGGAAAGACGAGGAGATAAATACTTATTCAATGTTTTAATATTGGCAAGTAAAAAGGCCCTAACTAAAAAATGGATGCTGAAGGACTGTCCTACACCTGAAGATTGGATTAACGTGATTCAAGACATTTACTCGATGGAAAAGTTGACATTCGCACTGAGACAGGACATGGATGGGTTCATAATCTTTTGGCAACCCTGGATCGCATATGTGTCTTCCATTAGAACTAATCTTTGACAAATACCATTTCAATAATGGTCCCGCTCTTTGTTCCAACGCTACTCAGTTGCTCTTTTACTTTTAATTACTTAATTTTCTGTTTGTTTGTTTTTTGCTGTTCTGTTTGTTTGTTTATTCATTTGTTTGTTTGTTTTTTATTTAATTCTCCTTAACTTCACTTTTTCTTTCACTTTAAAAAAAAAAGGGGGGGTTGTTGTAATAACTATCCTACCAATGTTGTCAAATAGCAAAAAATAAGGGAACATGTGATGAAAATGTAAACAATGCAATGCTGTAATGACCTGTATACCCTTTACAAAAACTTAAAAAAAAAACAACAAAAAAACAAAAAAACATTGGACCATGTTTACACCAATATTGTGGGAGCCTACACAGCAACTCCCCTCCCCCACCTAGGTCAGTCTGATCATTTATCCTTGTTCCTTACCCCCAAGTATGTACCGCTCATCAACCGGGTGAAGCCATCAGTGAGGACCATCAAAGTGTGGCCAGAGGGGGTTGACTCTGTACTCCAGGAGAAGTTTAGGAACACAGACTGGAGTATGTTCACCTCTCAGGCTACCTGTGGCTCCCACATAAACATCAACTCTTACACCCACTCAGTCCTGGACCATATCAACACCACTATTGACAGTGTCACCACGGAAAGACAGATCACCACGTACCCAAATCGAAAGCCGTGGATGAACAGAGAAGTGCGACTTCTGCTAAAAGCACGTAACAATGCCTTTAGATCTGGTGATGCACAGGCCTACAGTTCATCCAGGGCAGATCTGAAGAGGGGCATCAAGAAGGCCAAGCACAGCTACAAGCTGAAGGTGGAGGAACATTTTGGGGACTCTGATCCCCGACGTATGTGGCAGGGCATTCAAGCTATCTCTGATTATAAGCCCAGCAACTCCATACCTATAGCCATGACTGTGCCCTTTCTCAATGAGCTAAATAACTTCTATGCTCGTTTTGACAAGGACAACAATGAAAAGAACATCAATTTCCCACCCTCTGATGACCTCCACCACCTCACATTCACCCACACCGACGTCCGTAATGCACTGAGTCATGTCAACGTACGTAAGGCTGCTGGCCCTGATGGCATTCCTGGGTGTGTGCTGAGGGCATGCGCTGAGCAGCTGGCAGGGGTCTTCACAGACATCTTCAATCTGTCCCTGGCCCAGGCCGTGGTACCAGCGTGCTTCAAGACCACTTCAATAGTACCAGTGCCGAAACATTCAACACCATCGTGCCTAAATGACTATCGCCCTGTGGCACTGACGCCCATAGTCATGAAGTGCTTTGAACGACTGGTCTTGGCACAGCTCAAAAAAGGCCTACCCCCTACACTGGACCCTCATCAGTTCGCCTACCGGAGCAACAGGAGTACAGAGGATGCGGTTTCTACAGCGCTGCACTATGTACTCTCACACCTGGATGACAAGAACACCTACGCAAGAATGCTGTTTATTGACTTCAGCTCAGCATTCAACACAGTTATCCCCTCCAAGTTGCTCACCAAACTTGGGGACCTGGGAATCAGTACCTCCACCTGCAACTGGATCATGGATTTTCTGACCAACAGACCCCAGCATGTTAGGTCAGGCCCCAACCGTTCTTCCGTCATCACACTCAACACTGGTGTACCACAGGGCTGTGTGCTCAGCCCATTCCTCTACTCCCTCTACACCCATGACTGCAGGCCTATGTATGGATCCAATTCCATCATAAAGTTCGCAGATGACACCACGGTGATTGGAATCATCGGGGACAACGACGAGTCAGATTACAGGGCAGAGGTTGAGCACTTGGCTACTTGGTGCGCTGACAATAACCTGCTCCTTAACACCAGCAAAACCAAGGAGCTCATAGTGGACTACAGGAAGGAGAGGGAAGAGACACATGACCCCATCCATATCAATGGCATAGCTGTTGAACGTGTCCCCAGCTTCAAATTCCTGGGGACCCACATCTCGGAGGACCTGTCCTGGTCAGTTAACACCACCAGCCTGATCAAGAAGGCCCATCAGCGCCTCTTCTTCTTGAGGACATTGAAGAAGAACCATCTGTCAACTGACATCCTGGGCAACTTCTACCGCTGCGTGATAGAGAGCACCCTGACCAACTGTATCACACTCTGGTATGGGAGCTGCTCTGTAGCTGACAGCTATAGAGGACGTCTACAGGAAAAGATGTCTGCGCCGGGCACGCAGCATTCTTAGGGACTCCAACCATCCTGCTCATGGACTGTTCCAGCTTCTCCCCTCCAGAAGACGTTTCAGAAGCCTTCGGACTAGAACCAGCAGGTTTAGGAACAGTTTCTTTCCAACAGCTGTCACGTTATTGAACTTAGTTCCCCGCTGACTCTCTTACAATCATCTTTTACCATCCTCACCTGTACATAACTGCATAACTACATAACTACATCTAACTTATTGCACATTATTTGCACATAACAGTACTTTTAACTTTCTGCACTGCTGCATATATTTGCATATATTTGCTTAAATTGTACATACTGTTAATTACCGTATATACTGCACTGCTGTCCTTTGCACTTCTGATTGGATGCTAAACTGTGTTTCGTTACCTTGTATTCATACATGTGTAATGACAATAAAGTTGAATCTAATCTAATCTAATCTAACATTGTCTGACCAAAAGTGCTCTTCTACTGGCTCTCCTCAGGGGTGTGTGTTGTCACCACTACTCTTCATCCTGCACACAAACATGTGTCGGAGCAGACATGACAACAGACACATTATAAAGTATGCTGATGATTCAGTTATTGTCAGTCTCCTCCAGGATGGTGAGAGTGGCCACGGCCCAGTAGTTGATGATTTTGTTCACTGGTGTGAGGATTCCTACCTGCAGCTGAATACGACAAAAACTAAAGATATGATTATTGACTTTAGGAGGAAAACTCCCAGGCACAAAGTCACCGTACTTAAAGGCCAGACCACTGAATGTGTACAATCCTACAAATATCTTGGGACGATTATTGATAGTAATTTAAACTTTGAAGAGAACTGTGAAAGGGTGTGCAAAAAGGGTCAGCAACATTTGCACTGTTTAAGGAAACTTGCACGCTTCCAAATTGACCAAACCATAATGACAATGTTTTATCGGGCTTTTATTGAATCTGTTTTATCCTTTTCTTTCATGGTTTGGTCAGATAAAACTGAAACAGAGGAAATCCTTGGATCAGGTAGTTAGATGGTCCAGTCGTTTGCTTGGTGAGTCACAGCTGAGCCTGACATCCTTGTACACCAGACAAGTACAGAGGATTGCTACCTCCATTTTAAATGATGACTCCCACCCTTTGCACTGCCACTTTCAGCTTCTTCCCTCAAGACGGAGGTTTGCTGTCCCAAAAAGTAAAACCCAGCGCTACAAAAACAGCTTTGTTCCTGCTGCTGTCAAAGAGCTGAACAAGTTGTAACACTATATTGCACATAATTTAGTTACCTATTTATTAACTCAATTTTATATTTACTTATTTTTGTAGGATTTTTATTTGGGTTCTAAATCTTTTATTGGGTTTTAGACCTTTGAGTTTTTAACCTTTTTGACTAGTCTTTAACTTTTTAATATGACCCTTCTCTCTTATCTCTGGTTTTTCTCTCATCTCTTTGTCTTTATATCCTGATTGATGGAGCCTTGAGTATTTTTATCATGTTTATAGTCAGCTTCATGTGTGCCTGTGTTTGTGTTTATGTTAAATGTAATTGTGGTTTGTAAATATGGATGTCACCAGACTGCAACACAAATCTACCTACGGGTACAAATAAAGTAACCTGAACCTGAACCTGAACCTGACAATGAGGAACAGATGTTCGCCAACGACACTGCTGTTGTGGACATGTAAGTTTTATAAGCTAAATTATTCTTTATCAATGAAAATAGTAATAAAAATGACTTTTGACCGATTGGTAATTACAACGGTCCGTCATGGCCACAAGTTTTTTTGTGCGCCGAGCTCGTCTGTAGCGGGGGAAGGGGGGGGGGAGTTGTTATCCTCTACATTGCAGATATTTTAGTATAATTTTTATTGCACTGTAGGTTATTTTTTCTTGTAAAAAAAAGGCCACACATTTTTTACTTGGCATGTTTCTTTGTGTGTGGGGGGCTTAACAAACAAGCCCCCCCCCCCACACACAGCC
Source organism: Pholidichthys leucotaenia (assembly GCA_020510985.1). Classification (NCBI taxonomy): domain Eukaryota; kingdom Metazoa; phylum Chordata; class Actinopteri; order Cichliformes; family Pholidichthyidae; genus Pholidichthys; species Pholidichthys leucotaenia. Next base: position 416,283,133 of record CM035839.1, read on the forward strand.
CTGAGTGTCACCTTTCATTAGAGCCAAAGATGAAGCTTCTATGTTGAAGCATTCAAAAGTTATAGACATTTTTCCAGACTGCCATTTGGCACAGTTTGGCACAGTTCAAAAATGCCTGGGAACAACCTGAGAAAAAAGCTGTGTAATATATTCATTTTTTGTGGTATTGTTACAAAATTTTGACCTCAGCTTGATAACACTTGGTTCTACATTTCTATTGCATTTTCCAGCCAGTATCTGACAGCTGTGTGTTATTTGCAAGCATTTGTATCTAAAAAAACCACCCAGGCGAACTTTATTTTCTTCAAATTCAGTATGTTTAGATGACTGTTACTCAGTGGCAGGAGCACTTAGAGAGATTATGACTATTTTGCCAAAAAATTCAGAGTGTTTTCTTTTAAATGAGACCAACCCCATGAAGATGCTGCGAAGGGTTGAAGAACAGCTTCTGATTTACTTTGGGTATGTGGCCGACACACATTGTGGGCTCACGCTGCCACAGAGACAGGACTGAATGTGTATTGTGGGGTGTCACGTCTGCAAGGACTAAGGACTCGAATCTACAGGAGGTAACAAGGAAGTGTGAGATTTGTCTCTTTGTCCCATAGAAGACGCCCCGGAGGGTATTCCGGTTCATCAGGAAATGAGAGACAATGGTGAAGCTTCAAGGGGATGCTTTGTAACTGTATGTTGACTGAAGACACCATGTGACTTGAATTCTGATGCTGGAAATGTATAAAAGGGGGTTGAAGTATGATTCTTTCGCTTTCCTGCTTTGAGAATGCTAGAAGCTGCGTTCTGTCAAATAAAGCTGGTTTTATGACTGAAACTCAGCCTCGTTATTTGAGCATGCTTCTACACTGGTGACCTACGACGGAGAATGAGCAGACAGAATTCTCCCGAGCGGGGCTCGGTGGAAGCCAGCCTGATGGCCGCCTCCACGATCCGGCTGCCCGATTTCTGGCAGCACAGCCCGCGCTCATGGTTTAGCGCAATCGAGGCGCAGTTCAACCTCCGGAGAATCTCCAACGATGACACAAGATTCTACCACGTGGCAGCGAAGCTGGACAGCAACACGGTCCAGAGAGTGGAAGATCTGGTTAATCATCCACCAGACAGCGACAAGTACAGCGCATTGAAGGACGCGCTGATCAGCCATTTCACCCCCTCAGTCCAACAAAGAGCAGAGGGGCTCCTGGCGCTGACGGAGGCCGAAAACGATAGACCTGCAGACCTGATGGTGAAGATGCTGCAGCTCAAAGCCTCTGAGGATGACGAATTCATTTTCGCCCATCTTTTCCTTCGAACCCTACCACCAGCAGTGAGAGTGGCCCTGGCAGAGTCACCCTGACTGGCCAGGCGAGACTACCATGGGTTGAGCAAGGAGGCGCAGAGGTTGGTCGACGCCCACAAGCGGAACGCGGTCTCGGCCGCGGCGGCCAGTCCGGGAACGGCGTCCGGAGACAGTGCGGGTCCAGCGGCCGCGGTGCCAGACGCACCAACGACGGCGGCGACAGGAGCCAGACGACGCGGAGCGGAGAACGGCTCGTGCTTCTACCACCGCCGTTTTGCAGAGAGAGCGCACAGGTGCGTCCCACCGTGCAATTTTAAGCGCCAGGGAAACGCCAAGACCGAGGGCCGGTAGCGGCCGCGACCCTCGGCAATGAGAACAGGCTGCTTTACCTGACGGATGCACGCTCGGGGAAACAGTTCCTCGTGGACACGGGCTCTCAGCTGAGCTTCGTCACACCCACCTACGCGGAACGGCTGTCGCCTTCTAAAGCCCCCTGGGTGTCAGTGTCAGCAGCGAACGGCTCCACGATTAAAACGTTTGGTGAGAGGACCATGCTTCTGTCCTTACAGGGCCGTTCATTTGAGTGGACATTTATTGTAGCAGCAGTCAGTTTCAACATGTTAGGGGCTGATTTTTTGTGCTCACATGGTTTATTGGTTGACCTTGCTAATAGACGTCTGATTAATGCACTGTCCTTTCATTCTATTCCCTGCACAGCTCGGGTGGCCCCGCCAACTGCACATGCCAGCGTCTCAGCTGCGGGTGGTAAGTTTCACACTCTGCTTGCTCAGTTTCCAGCACTCACAGTCCCCACGTTTTCAGCAACGGTGGCCAAACATGGGGTAGAACATTTCATAACAACCACAGGCCCTCCCGTTTTTGCAAAGGCTCGGCGCTTGGACCCAGCTAAACTGGCCATCGCGCGCGAGGAGTTCACTAATCTGGAAAAACTGGGCATTGTTAGACGTTCCAAGAGCTCTTGGGCTTCGCCGTTACACATGGTCCCAAAAGCTGACGGCTCGTGGCGACCTTGTGTCGATTTCCGCAGGTTGAACAACGTTTCAGCTCATGACCGCTACCCGATTCCGCACATTCAGGATTTTTCTGTTCATTTGGCGGGGGCGCGCATTTTTTCTAAAATAGACTTGGTGCGCGGCTATCACCAGGTGCCAGTGCGCGCGCAGGATGTACCCAAAACAGCGGTCATAACGCCTTTCGGCCTTTTTGAGTTCTTGTGCATGCCTTTTGGCCTCAAGGGGGCCGCGCAGACTTTCCAACGCATGATGGATGCAGTTTTACGCGACCTGCCTTTCGTGTTCGTTTATTTGGACGATATTTTGGTAGCCAGCGCGTCCGAAGGCGAACATGAAAAACACCTCACAGCAGTTTTCCAGAGGTTGTCAGAGCACGGGTTAATAGTTAACCCAGCGAAGTGTCAGTTTGGGGTGGCGCAGATTGATTTTTTGGGACATCGCGTTTCGGCAGAAGGAGCGGTTCCCCTTCCAAATAAAGTGCGTGCCATAACGGATTTTCCGCAACCTCAAACGGTCAAGGCGCTTCAGGAGTTTCTAGGGATGGTTAATTTTTACAACCGTTTCCTCCCAAGCGCAGCACGACTCATGCAGCCATTGTACACCGCGTTAAAAAAACAAAAGCCCGCAAATAAAGTTGAATGGTCTCCGGAGCGGGAGCGCGCTTTTGCCCAGGTCAAATCAGCCCTGGCAAACGCAGTTTTGTTAGCGCACCCAGTTCCAACGGCCCGCATGGCGCTCACCACTGATGCTTCCGATGTAGCGGTGGGGGCGGTAGTTGAACAGTTTGTGGCAGGTACCTGGCAACCCCTCGCGTTTTTCAGCAGGACCTTGCGCGATAGTGAACGGAAATACAGCGCATTTGACAGGGAGCTTTTGGCCCTACACTTGGCCATCCGTCATTTTCAGTTCTGGTTAGAGGGGCGACATTTCACCGCTTTTGTGGATCATAAACCGCTAACGTTTGCGATGGCCAAAATTTCAGAACCCTGGTCAGGCCGGCAACAAAGGCAACTAGCCGCAATATCGGAGTTCACTACTGATATTCAGCATGTCGCGGGTAAACACAATGTTGTAGCAGACTGCCTCTCGCGTGCAGTAGCACCGCCAAGCCCCATAGGGGCAGACTCTGTAGCCATGGCCACGGGCCCGGGCAGCGACGCGGGAGCGCGCGCAGCCCCGGTCTGTGTTGGGTTAGATTATGCAGCTATGGCTGCGGAGCAGGTTAACGACGCGGACGTGCGCGCGCTCCAGTCTGGATCAACAGGGTTAAGGCTGGAGCACAGGGTGCAACAAAACGGTATGCCCCCGCTAATCTGCGATGTCTCCACGGGACGGCCCCGCCCTGTGGTGCCAACCGCGTGGCGTCACCGTGTTTTTGACTTGGTCCATTCTCTCGCGCACCCGGGGGTGCGCGCATCGATTAAGTTGGTGGGGGAGAAATTTGTTTGGCCCGGGTTGCGCAAACAGGTCAAGGAATGGGCAGCAGCCTGCGTAGCGTGTCAGCGAGCTAAAATACACAGACACACTAAGGCCCCGCTAGAACCTTTCCACATCCCCGCTAAGCGTTTTGATCACGTGCATATTGACCTGGTCGGCCCGCTTCCGTTATCACACGGGCACACACATCTTTTGACGATGGTAGACCGCACCACGCGCTGGCCAGAGGCGGTTCCTCTGACATCAACCACAGCGGAAGAAGTTGCGCGAGCATTTTTAGCAGCATGGGTTGCGCGTTTTGGTGTACCGTCGGACATAACATCCGACAGGGGTCCCCAATTTATTTCCGAGCTGTGGTCATTGACGGCCCGCAGCTTGGGGGTGAAGATTCATCGCACCACCGCGTATAACCCCCAGGCTAATGGTTTATGCGAACGCTTTCACAGGTCATTGAAAGCAGCCCTCAGAGCGTCGCTAACGGATACAAATTGGGTAGACAAACTTCCATGGGTTTTATTAGGGTTGCGTTCTGCACCTAAGGAAGATTTGCACGCTTCCCCGGCTGAATTAGTTTTCGCTCAACCGCTTCGTTTGCCCGGGGAATTTCTTCCTGATAATCCCGCACCTAATGGCCCCCCCGCTCAGCCGTGGCAGAGCGACTCAGGAGCAAACACGCTTCCTGGCCCAGTCCATCACAGTTTCCCACACGTTTTTGTGCCCAAGGCTTTAAAAAATGCAGAGTTTGTTTTTGTTAAACATGACGCCCAGCGTCCAAGTTTGCGGCCGTTTTACGACGGACCGTTTCGAGTGCTGGAGACCGGGCAGAAGCATTTTCTGCTAGATTTAGGGGGCAGACGGGAGCTGATTTGCATTAACAGACTCAAACCCGCTTTTGTTCTGGCTGACGAGGAGGTGCAGCTCGCGAGCCCCCCCCCGCCGGGGCAGGCCACCGAGGAGGCATTCTCCAAAGTCTTCACAGAGAGGTGCTAACAGCTTTAATCCACAGGTGCAGAGAGATGTTGCAGGTGCAGCCAAGCCAGGTTGCAGCAGATTCGGCAGAAGATTAAAACCTAGGCAGTTGGTGTATTGATTAGCGATGTATGGAGTGCTTTGTGTTTTTCTTTTTGTTATGCCATTTAGATTTTGCCTTACTAGACGTTTGGGGGGGGGGGGGGGTAGTGTGGCCGACACACATTGTGGGCTCACGCTGCCACAGAGACAGGACTGAATGTGTATTGTGGGGTGTCACGTCTGCAAGGACTAAGGACTCGAATCTACAGGAGGTAACAAGGAAGTGTGAGATTTGTCTCTTTGTCCCATAGAAGACGCCCCGGAGGGTATTCCGGTTCATCAGGAAATGAGAGACAATGGTGAAGCTTCAAGGGGATGCTTTGTAACTGTATGTTGACTGAAGACACCATGTGACTTGAATTCTGATGCTGGAAATGTATAAAAGGGGGTTGAAGTATGATTCTTTCGCTTTCCTGCTTTGAGAATGCTAGAAGCTGCGTTCTGTCAAATAAAGCTGGTTTTATGACTGAAACTCAGCCTCGTTATTTGAGCATGCTTCTACAGGTACATTATTTTTAGGCGTTTTTAGGGAAATTGACCAGAGTTCAAGGAGTTAACTGCCTTAAATGTCCAAATTGCCTAGTGTGTGTTATTAGTGCTCATTAGTTTTAGTATTTAGAATCAAGGTGCGCTTAAGGAGTCCCAATTGCCTAACTGTGTGTTGGTGTGTGTGTTATTAGCATACATTAGTATTCGGATTGAGTTAGTGTGTCATTACTGTAGCGGTAACTCTTTTTTGGTTCCAATCTATAAAATCATTCTTTGCTGAAGAAAATTCTTTCAACTCAAAAGTCTGGTCATGAACTGCTTCTCTCACAAAAGGACCAGAGCTGTAACACTACCTATTGGCCATAAAGTGGAAATTAATCCCTTCTCCAGGACTTAGTCATTCTCCCTTTTCTGCTCTTTGGCAAAGGAATATTTCAATCGACAGATTTATGGTTGATATAATCAAGACTTGGGAGTCAAGATTCTCCAGTAAACAACCAGACAGTTTCAGTGTCATCTGGTGGATGAATCAGGAATATTTAATTTTTTTCTCTTTACAATGGAATTTTTGCATTGTGGACACATAAATTAATTCATATTCTTTCTCTCAAGACAGTGTCCGCTACTGAAGACATGGCTGAACTCTTGGGATGGACAGTTGGGTTTCAAATGCTTTCATTGATATGATTTGATATGGTTTGCTTTATTATCAGGAAGAAATTAATTTTTGCATGCTTACTGTTACAAATTAATCTCACAGTTACAATGTAGAGACATTGTATGTTCTCTTATTATTGAGTAGAATATCTTAGTCACTAAAGTTTAAAGAATTTATGCTTTCATAGGCAGCACACATACTTTAGGAGGATTTCACTCTTGATATCAAATTCCTCTCGCTTCTCTATCTGTGGGAGACCCCCACCTCAGAAATTTGAACTGACCAATGGGCTCCCAAACCTATCTTTATTGCCTTTTTAGTCAGTTTATGACTTCTGCCAAACAAAGAAGCTCAAATGTAATTGGTTCAGCCCAGTTGTCATGATGTTTAAAACCATTCTGACACACCTGAGAAAAACTTGCTTTTTGTTTCCTTTGTTTCAGTTTTGGGGCGTTGATCAAGCTGTAAGGAGCAGATGTCTCTGCTCTCCCATTTTTTTTCTTCCAAGTAAGGCCCAGAGCCTGTCATGCTCTGTGAAAATTTTTTCTTTTAAGTTCACTTTTCCTTATTTCAATCTTTTTCTTTAAATTACCGTGTAAGGAGATTTTGTTTGATTTTTTTTAAAGCTTAAACCAACTCATTTAAACCACCAACATCGGAAGAAATGGCTTTGTGATGTGTTTTTGCCTCAGATTGAATTTCTGATGGGACTTTGTCCAATAAATCAATTCCTTCTTCAGTGCATAAGAGAAGGCCACAGCCAGCCTGCTGAAGAACCAGCCTTTGTGATCTTGGGAGTAGGCCATAACTGTGGTAAGGAGCCTGTCTGCCAGTCTTCCAACAGAACCCACGCTGGTCCAGTTGAAACAGAATCCAGTGGACCATTTGCTACCTACTGGGACGCAATGATTCTGCTTGGCTGATGGTCTGTTGTTAATTCTTCAGAATATTCCTGGTATAAGTTCTTTAAACTTAATTTCATGCAAACCCCCATCAGAATTTCAAAATGCATTTTGTTCTTTCATTAATTTACGTTCTTTTTCAGAGTAACACCATTTTTTATTTTTAGAAATAGTTTACTCATCATTTTCTTCATAAAATTACATCCACTTTTCTTAACCAATGCTATTTTATGGTTTTCCAGTTTCCAGAATATCGCAAAGTTAAACTATGCTTTATTTGGTTCCAAAAATGTTTGATTCACAGGTTACACTCAGTAACTCAATAACAGTCTGTGATGCTCATAATACATTTTGAATTCTCTGTTTAAAAGTTATCCATATATGTTAACCTATTTTGACATTTCTTATTAAACCATTGAAAGATATATGAGAGTTATTGTTTGATTTCATGTCCATCTTCTTGATCATCAGCAGACAAGAACTCACAAGGTTTTTTTTTAGACTGATTTATAATTGGTACAAATAAAGAGTTGCTAAGAAAATTGTCCATCATCTGGACTGGTGCCCTATGAGGATATGTTTGTGTAAGGAAAGGAAATTTTCATCCCTACTCACATTCATATTTACATTAATACTTGTACCAACAATAAAACACCTATAAACCCATTAGTCAAAATCCGCTACATTACCTTACAATCGTTTCTGTACCTATTACCCTGGCATTCTTTCGGATGACATAATGCATGGCTCAGGAGACACACACGCAGGCTCAGAATAGGTTTAACAGTTTTTAAACAGCTAGTGTGTGTGTGGATGCGTGTCTGTGGTATGTGGATGTACTGATGGCGGACGTCAGCGTCATGCACGGAGGCAGGAAACCGTACAGCCAGACAACCCTGGGGAGAGAGCACAGGGAGAAGGTGACGGGCACCAAACCAGTACAATGGGTAACAAGGGATTTGTTGGCTTACTTGGCAGGGCAGGTGGCAGGCGTGCACAAGGGCGAGTCCAGGAGACAGCAACCTGACGATGCACCTGACAGCAGCAACGAGATGGTGATGCAGAGGCGGAGTCCGCCGCCGGGGAAGATCCACCTGTGCACAGGGGAGAAACTGGAACACAAGAGGAGGTATGCTTATGCGGGTAATCTTGCTGAAAGGCGAGGGGGTTCCTCTGAAGCAAGTAGCCGAAGGGAACAGACGGCTTCAGGCCGAGGCCCAGGGCAGAGTGGCTTATATGCCACGCTGCTGACGAGGTGCAGGTGTGCGCTCAGCTGGCGCCGCTAATGAGCGGCGAGTTGTAACATGGGAGAGCAAAGTAAGAATTTCATTGCTCAGGAAATGTAGCATTTTTTAACTGGGCACATGATAATAAAGCCTTTGAATCTTGAATCTTGAATATCACAAGAAAGCAGAATATGCTTTATTTGGAACAAACCAAACTTTTTGGGAAATGGGGGAGAAACCTGGGCGACTCCTGGCTTACCGCCTTAAACAGCTGAATAATATGAATCATATAGCAGGTGTACGGCAGCCAGATGGGAACATTTCCACCTCTTCAACGCAGATAAACGATAGATTTAAATTATTTTATAAAACCTTATATTCGTCACGGGGTGATTTAAATGAACAGAAATTTGATAACTTCTTTGCCGATTTAAACTTGCCACAACTCTCCAACATGTCATTTAGACTGGATAGTCAGCCTAAGTGCTAGGTGCAACACCAACAGAATCACACACAAGGAACATTTGACCCTTAATTAGTTTTCAAAAAATGCAAACTTGGAGAAAACCAGTCACTCGCCAGAGGAGCAGCAAACCTGCAGAGGGAGAGACGAGGCTGATTAACAGAGGAATGGAGGGGGATGTGGAAATTCAAATAATACCACTCATGTGGGAGGAAGAGAGAGACTGGCTCAGAACCCAGCGAAGGAGATGAACCAGCAGGTCAGAACTGCTGGCAGGGAAATGAGGAGCGGAGTCTGACCAGGTGGAGATGATGAACTGTGATGGGGAGAAACAGGCTGGCGAGCGCACCAAAACCCCTGAAGACGCACTGCTTTGTCGGCAACAACCCAAACGAACCAGCGTTGAATCACTGAAGAGCGCTTCCTTATAAACGCTGGCTCAGCAGGAACAGCAGGTGTGCCAGATGACCTGATTAGGAGAGCAGAGTGAAATGGGAAGGAGGGGGCGAGCGCTTGCCAGGACATGACACAACAGGGACAGAGATTTTCTGGATGCACCACTGAGGTTAGAGGAGATTTCTCAGGCAATTAGAAGCATGCCATCAAATAAATCTCCTGGCCTAGATGGACTCCCGGCTGATTTTTATAGAACATTTGATGATATTTTCAATTCAATTCAATTCAATTCAACTTTATTTATATAGCGCCATTTCACAACAACAGTCATCTCATAGCACTATCAACTGTAGGGGGGACCCCCACAGTTGCAGAAAGACCCCAGCAATCAGGCGATCCCCTGTGAGCAAGCACTTGGCGACGGTGGAGAGGAAAAACTCCCTTTTAACAGGAAGAAACCTCCAGCAGAACCAGGCTCAGGGAGGGGCAGTCATCTGCTGCGACTGGCTGGCGGGTGAGGGGATAGAGAAGAAGAAAAGAACAGACATGTAGAGAGCAAACAGCACGATGGGGACTCAATCTATGGGAGAGAACAAACAAATGTTAATGACCAGCAAAAAAAAATATTTCATAGAGAGTGAGGAAAGGAGTGAGGCCCAGTGCATTACTAGAGGTCCCCCGGCTGACTAAACCTATTAGCAGCATAACTAAGGGAGGGTTCAGAAACACATGATCCCTCCCTAATTGTAGGCTATATCAAAAAGGTAGGTTTTAGCCCTATTCTTAAAAACAGAGATCGAGTCTGACTCCCGAATCCAGATTGGCAGCTGATTCCACAGGAGAGGAGCTTGATAACTGAAGGCTCTGCCTCCCATTGTACTTTTGGAGATTCTAGGTATTACAAGTAATCCTGCATTTTGGGAGCGTAGTGCTCTGTTAGGATGATATGGTAGTATCAGATCTTTTAAATAAAAAGGAGCCTGATTGTTTAGAGCTTTGTAAGTAAGAAGAAGGATTTTAAACTTAATTCTAAACTCTATGGGAAGCCAATGAAGGGAGGCCAGAACCGGAGAGATATGATCTCTCTTTCTAGTACCTGTTAAAACTCTTGCTGCAGCATTTTGGATCAGCTGAAGACTTTTTAAAGATGTTTTAGGACAGCCTGATAATAAAGAATTACAATAATGTAATCTCGAGCTAACAAAAGCGTGGATCAGCTTCTCAGCATCACTCTGAGACAAGATGCTCCTAATCTTGGCAATATTACGCAAATGATAGAAGGCAGTCTTAGAAACAAATTTAATATGTGAATTGAAGGACAAATCCTGATCAAAAATAACTCCAAGGTTCCTCACAGAGCTATTAAGAGAAAGAGTAACTGCATCCAAACTGAAAGTTTGATTTGGAAAGGAATTTCTAAGGTTTTTTGGACCAACAAGAATGACTTCAGTCTTATCTGAATTTAATAGCAGGAAATTACAAGTCATCCAAGCTTTGATTTCCTTAAGACAGGCTTCTAACTTGGCTAATTGATTAGTATCATCTGGCTTCATTGACAGGTATAATTGTGTGTCATCTGCATAACAATGAAAATGTATACAGTATGTTTCTAATAATGTTGCCTAACGGAAGCATATATAAACTAAAAAGAGTAGGGCCTAGCACAGATCCCTGTGGAACTCCATGACTAAGCTTTGAGCTGAAAGAAGACTCATCATTTACATGAACAAACTGGAACCTATCAGATAAATAAGATCTAAACCACTGCAACAAAGTTCCATTAAGTCCAACATAGTGTTCTAATCTATCAAGTAGAATATTATGATCAATAGTATCAAAAGCTGCACTAAGATCTAAAAGGACAAGTACAGAAACTAGTCCATTATCAGATGCAATGAGGAGGTCGTTAGTGACCTTCGCTAAGGCTGTTTCAGTACTATGATGGATTCTAAACCCAGATTGAAACTCTTCAAGTAAACCATTTCCCTGCAGGTGGTCAAATAATTGCGTAGCAACAACTCTTTCTAAGATTTTTGAAATGAAAGGGAGATTAGAGATTGGTCTATAGTTAGCTAAAGCTCCTGGATCTAGCGTTGGCTTTTTGAGTAAGGGTTTAATTACAGCCGTTTTAAAAGCCTGCGGTACATGGCCTAAAGTTAATGAAGAATTGATTATATGAAGAATAAAGCTACCAGTAAGTGGGAAGACTTCTTTAAATAACCTGGTAGGAATAGGGTCTAAAAGACAAGTTGAAGGTTTGGATGAGGAAACTATTTTGTCTAACTCATAAAGGTCGATTGGAGTAAACTCATCAAGACAGACATCAATAGAAGGAGTTGTAGTAGTTACAGTATTTAAGTTAACTGTGGGAAGAATCTGATTGATTTTATCTCTGATGGATGAAATTTTATTATTGAAAAAGTTCATAAAGTCCTGACTAGTAAGCTCTAAGGGGATGCTAGGATTGACAGAGTCCTGACTCTTTGTCAACCTGGCTACAGTACTGAAAAGAAACCTGGGATTATTCTTGTTCTCTTCTATTAATGCAGAGTAATAACTCGTTTTAGCTTTTCAGCACTTTATTGCTTAAAGTTTACAATGATGCATTCAAAAATAGCACTTTACCACAATCTATGCATACGGCAGTCATATCCTTTATTCACAAAAAAGGAAAGGACGCTCTAGATCCGAGTGGTTACCGACCTATTTCCCTTCTCAGCTGTGATCAAAAGATACTAGCAAAAATTTTTGCAAATCGTTTGTCAAAAGTTGTTGGAAGCATAGTCCACATAGACCAATCAGGCTTTATTCCAAATCGATATAGCTCTGACAGCATTAGGCGTTTAGTTAATTTACAACACTCTGTGTATGACTCAGTTGATCCAACAATTGCTCTGTCACTGGATGCTGCTAAAGCCTTTGATTGTGTTGAGTGGAGTTATCTCTTTAAAACACTTGAAAGGTTTGGTTTTGGGGAGAACTTCATTACATGGATTAAGATATTATATAGCAGTGCATATGCCTGTGTTTTAACAAATGGACTCATATCAGACCTATTTCAGTTACAGAGATCTACGAGACAGAGTTGTCCTTTAAGCCCCGTTTTTTTTGTTCTTTCATTAGAACCTTTAGCACAGAAATTGAGAAACAGTACAGATATCCATGGCATTACAGTGGGCAATATTCATCATAAACTGTTACTGTACGCAGATATGTTAGAACTGATAACACAGCCAGAAAAATCTGTTCCTGCTCTACTAGACTGTATAGAGGAATTCACCCTCTTATCTGGATACTGTGTTAACTGGGACAAATCAGAGGCTATGCCTATGTCCGGTTACTGCCCATCTACACTATTTAAAAAATGGAGGTTTCGTTGGTCTTTAAAGGGCATTAAATACCTGGGCATTCAAATAACCCCAGATTATAACGATATGGTCAGAGAAAACATTAACCCTTTACTTCAGAAAATGAAATCTGATTTTGGTAGATGGAAGAAAATCAATCTTTCTCTCTGGGGCAAAATTCATTCTATTAAAATGATGATTGCACCAGTGATTTATTATATTCAATCTCACTTACCTTTGAACATTCCAGATTTTTACTTTAAAGACTCTGATACCTTCATCTTAGATTTTCTTTGGGGTAACTCACCACACCGTTTAGGCCTAAAGAAAGTTTTTTTGTTCTTTTATGTATTGTATAAAAGAAAAATCTAAAAAAAGAATGGATTACCCCCCTGTTAAAACATCAATTAACTGTGGTTTATCACATCTTTGGGAAGCTGAGTTCAGTTTCTCTAGCCACACCCAGGCCTGATTACTGCCACACCTGTTCTCAATCAAGAAATCACTTATATAGGACCTGCCTAACAAAATGAAGTAGAGCAAAAGATCCTCAACATCATGCTGCAATCCAAAGAAATTCAGGAACAAATGAGAAACAAAGTAATTGAGATCTGTCAATTTGGAAAAGGTTATAAAGCCATTTCTAAAGCTTTGGGACTCCAGTGAACCACAGTGAGAGCCATTATCCACAAATGGAGAAAATATGGAACAGTGGTGAACCTTCCCAGGAGTGGCTGGCCGACCAAAATTACCCCAAGAGCGCAGCGACGACTCATCCAAGAGGTCACAAAAGATCCCACAACAACATCCAAAGAACTGCAGGCCTCACTTGCCTCAGTTAAGGTCAGTGTTCATGACTCCATCATAAGAAAGGGACTGGGCAAAAATGGTCTGCATGGCAGAGTTCCAAGACGAAAACCACTGCTGAGCAAAAAGAACATAAAGGTTTGTCTCAGTTTTGCCAGAAAATATCTTGATGATCCCCAAGACTTTTGGGAAAATACTCTATGGACTGACGAGACAAAAGTTGAACTTTTTGGAAGGTGTGTGTCCCATTACATCCGAAGTAAAAGTAACACAGCATTTCAGAAAAGGAACATCATACCAACAGTAAAATATGGTGGTGGTAGTGTGATGGTCTGGGGCTGTTTTGCTGCTTCAGGACTGGGAAGTCTTGCTGCGGTGAATGGAACCATGAATTTTGCTGTCTACCAAAAAATCCTGAAGAAGAATGTCCGGCCATCTGTTCGTGACCTCAAGCTGAAGTGCACTTTGGTTCTGCAGCAGGACAATGATCCAAAACATACCAGCAAATCCACCTCTGAATGGCTTAAGAAAAACAAAATGAAGACTGTTGAGTGGCCTAGTAAAAGTCCTGACCTGAATCCTATTGAGATGCTGTGGCATGACCTTAAAACCCCTTGACGCCTGTCGTCGCGAATTCGCATCAAACCGCTTCCGCTCCAAATGCAACCAAAATACCGTCTGTATTCCTCCACTTCCGGTTGGAGCACTTCCAACACATACCTAGGAACCTTTTGCAAGCATTAGTTTCTCGTAGGAATGGTCAGAGACAGAGCACCATCCATTTCCTGATTGCTAGGGTTAGGGTTAGGGTTAGGGTTATAGTTTGGCAGTCATGAGTCATGATTTTTTTTTTTTTTTTTTCTCTCCTCTCGGCACCACACCAGTCGGCTGCCTTTTGCAACAGCGGCTCGATTCCGAGTTTTTTTCCCCTTCCTCTCTCTTTTGATCACTTTTTTTTTCACCCCACTTATATCACGGACACACAGATCATCCCAAATGTCTCCTGAGCCGGTGGACGGAGCCACTGTTTATAGCAGGATACGATACAACAGGGAAGAGCTGCTAGCATTTAACCGCCACCCGGTCCCACTGGAAAAACTCGACATACCGAGAGAACTGAGGCGAAAACGCCGCGGCTGCCGGGCTGGAGTAAGGCGGAGGACAAAAAATATAAGGTACAGACCCTCCCTTCCATCTGTTGTCATGGGAAATGTACGGTCGATACTGGGAAAGTTAGATGAGCTAGCGGCTATCTCCCGTTATGATAGCACTTACCGGGAGTGCTCTCTCCTTTTGTTTACTGAGACGTGGCTAACTGAACTAGCAGCAGATGCTAACATTGAGCTGGAGGGTTTTCACATGATACGAGCTGACCGAACACCAGAGAATGGCAAAACTAGGGGCGGTGGAGTGATAATGTATGTTAACAACAACTGGTGTAGACCGGGACATATCACTGTTAAACAACGACACTGCAGCAAAGACATTGAGTTGCTAGCTGTTAGCATGAGGCCTACATATCTCCCGAGAGAACACTCACACGTGATCTGCATTGTTGTTTATGCAAATCCGACGGCGAACGCTGGGACAGCGCGTGACGTCATCCATTCAGTAACCAGCAGGCTGCAGACAGAACACCCAGATGCTCTTCTCCTCATCTCAGGCGATTTCAACCACGTTTCACTGTCTCCCATTCTGCCCACTTTCACCCAGTATGTCACATGCCACACTAGAGACAATAAAACACTGGATTTGTTCTACGCAAACACTAAGGAGGCGTACACCTCATCACAACTCCCCCCACTTGGGAGATCGGATCACAACTTGGTTCATCTCCGACCGGTGTACAAACCCCTAGTGCACAGACAACCTCCGGCCATGCACACTGTGGAGTTATGGTCTGAGGAGACAATGGACACTCTAAAGGACTGTTTTGAAGCCACTGCCTGGAAGCAGCTCTGCGATCCACATGGTGAGGACATCGATGGCCTCATTCACACCTTCACGGGCTACCTCAGCTTCTGTGTGGACAAATCCGTTCCCACCAAGACCATACGGCGTCACTCAAACAACAAACCCTGGATCAACCCTGAGATAAAAACACTTCTGAGAGAGAAGAAGAGGATCTTCAGGTCGGGGAACAGGGAGATGCTGAAGTCCGTACAGAGGGAGCTGAGGAGAAAGATCAGAGAAGGCAAGGACAGCTTCAGGAAGAAGATGGAGGACAAGCTGCAACAGAGCGACATCAGCGGGGTCTGGAGAAACCTCAAAACCATCTCGGGGCTCCAGAATACCTCCCCCCAGGCCACGGGGGGCAGGGAGTGGGCGAACAACCTGAATCTGTTTTTCAATAGATTTGACCAACCGCCCTCCCCCCTGTCTGCACAACAACCACTGCTGCCTCTAAGAAATCAAGTCCTGCTACCCACTCCCCACTCCACCGACACCCCCCCCACTCCCAACACACAGCCCCCCATCCTGACCCTGACCAAGACCCAGGTGAGGACGGAGCTGAGGAAGATCAAGGCGAGGAAGGCGTCGGGACCGGACGGCATCAGCGCAAAGCTCCTCAAGTCCTGTGCAGACCAGCTGTGTGGGATTGTGACGTATATCTTCAACATGAGCCTGAAACTGGGGAGGGTACCACAGCTGTGGAAAACATCTTGTGTGGTACCTGTACCAAAAACTTCCCACCCCAAAGACCTGAACAGCTTCAGACCGGTGGCCTTGACGTCCCACTTGATGAAGACCCTGGAGAGACTGCTCCTTGCTCATCTCCGCCCCCTGGGGGAACCAGCGATGGATCCACTCCAGTTCGCCTACCAGCATGGCATTGGGGTGGAGGATGCGGTGATCTTCCTCCTTCACCATTCTCTGTCCCACCTGGAGAAGCCCGGGAATATGGTGAGGATCATGTTCTTTGACTTCTCCAGTGCTTTCAACACCATCCAACCGATGATCCTGAAGGACAAGCTGCTGCGCGCAGGGGTGGACCAGCACCTGTCATCATGGATCCTGGACTACCTCACGAACCGGCCTCAGTTTGTGAGAACCCGGGACTGTGTTTCCGACACGATCATCAGTAGCACGGGGGCCCCCCAGGGAACGGTGCTGGCTCCCTTCCTGTTCACTCTTTATACTGCGGACTTCTCACACAACACAACACATTGCCATCTACAGAAGTTCTCTGATGACTCTGCGATCGTTGGTCTCATCTCCAGCGGAGATGAAGCTGAGTACAGAGGGCTTATCCAGGACTTTGTGGACTGGTGCCATCGGAACTGCCTCCAGATCAACGCGAGGAAAACTAAGGAGCTGGTGGTGGACTGCCGCAGGCATGGGCAGCCCCTCACAGCACCAGTAAATATACAGGGAACAGACATCGAGATGGTGACATCCTACAAGTACCTGGGTATTCATCTGAACAATAAACTAGACTGGTCACACAATACTGACGCACTCTACAAGAAGGGACAGCGCAGGCTGTTCCTGCTGAGGAGACTCAGGTCTTTTGGTGTACAAGGGGCGCTGCTGAAGTCATTCTATGACACGGTGGTGGCATCAGCCATCACTTTTGGAGTGGTCTGCTGGGGCAGTGGCATTACTGCAGCCGATAGGAAGAGACTGAACAAACTGATTAAGAAAGCTAGTTCTGTCCTGGGGCAATGCCTTGATCCGATGGAGGAGATAGGAGAGAGAAGGACGGTGGCTAAACTGTCATCTCTGCTGGAGTCCGAGTTCCACCCTATGCAGGACATACTGGATGCACTGAGGAGCTCATTTAGCAGCAGACTACATCATCCCAGGTGCACAACCGAGAGGTTTCGTAGGTCCTTCCTACCAACGGCTGTCAGACTGTACAACCTAAGCAGGGCTGCTCGCAGAGATAGCAAAAAGACGTAACAAACTAATAGTTTTTTTTTTTTTTTTTTTTTTTGAATGCAAAAGATGCAATAGACTTACACAATGGTCCTCTCCGGCATACAACTAGGAACATACCGGTCGCTATGGAGGGTGAGAATATGTATGGGCACATAATCATACCATGTAGGATAACTAAATAGACGGTTATGCTGTTTCATCCCACCTAGCAACAATGCTCTGCACTGTGTGTGTTTATATATTTACATATTTATTCCATCTAGCTACAATGCTCTGCACTGGGTGTGTTTATATTTATATATCTATATATTTATTCCATCTAGCTACAATGCTCAGCACTGGGTGTGTTTATATTTATATATCTATATATTTATTCCATCTAGCTACAATGCTCCGCACTGTGTTTTTATATATCTACATATTATTCCATCTAGCTACATTGCTCCGCACTGTGTGTGTTTATATACTTGCATATTTATTCCACCTAGCTGCAATGCTCCGTACTGTGGGTGTTTATATATTTACATATTTATTCCATCTAGCTACAATGCTCTGCACTGTGTGTCTGTGTGTGTGTGTGTGTATTTATATATTTTATAGTAATATGTACATATGTATATTAGCTGCTCTTGCTTGCTTGTTTTTTTTTTTTTTTTTTTTTTTCTTGCCTTCTGATTGTTGCTCTGAGTGTTGCTATCCCTGTGCTGTTGCAATCCTGGAATTTCCCCGTTGTGGGACTAATAAAGGCTTATCTTATCTTATCTTATCTTATGAGAGCTGAAAATACTGAAAACTAGAAAAGCACTCGGAGAGCGCAGACCTCCGCCAAGTGCCACAGTTCCCCCCCATACAGTGTTTGTGTGTACGTTTTCAGATTCCTTGACCATGAAAACATATGACTAGCAATTGGATTCACAATGATAGGATTAGTGGTTCAGTAGTAAAAGCATTACCTCCTTGGCGGAGGTAATAAACTGGTGTTGCTGTTGTGTCCATCTCCAAACTCCCAGGCTGCAGGCGTTGCAATTCATCGCACAACCGCTTACAACCCACAGGCCAATGGGTTATGCGAGCGTTTTCATAGATCACTGAAAGCAGCACTCAGGGGTTCACTGACGGATGCAAATTGGGTAGACAGGTTGCCGTGGATTTTATATTGGGGTTGCGCTCCACGGCAAAAGAGGATTTGGAAGCTTTCCCGGCAGAGAGCTTGTTTTTGCGCAGCCCTTATGACTGCCCGGGGAATTTCTGCCAAATAATCCGGCGCCGGACAGCTGCCTGTCTCAGCTTTTGCAGCGTAGCGCAAACACAGGCACGCTGCCGGGCCCGGCCCACCACTGTTTTCCACGTGCTTTTGTGCCTAAAACTTTAAAGAACGCGGAGTTCGTGTTCGTCAGACACGACGACCAGCGCCCTCCATTGCGCCTGCACACATGTTGAAAATGGCTGTATCTCACAATGTTAAAGAATCCTTTAAAAAATTCCTGTATCCAGACGGTGATGCGGATCATCCCCAAAATTTAATCAGTTCTTCCTTGTACCATTTCCAACAACTCCTGAAAGTTTCATGGAAATCCGTCCAAAACTTTTTGAGTTATCTTGTCTAACCAACAGACAGACAGACAAACAGACAGACAAACGCTGGCAAAAACATAACCTCCTGCGGCCTGGTGGAGGTAATAACTTTGTTGCATAAATAAAAGACTCTTCATACTTAAGATGGGAACAGGTGCTTTTTTACCATTTTTTCTTTACCATAGATACCTGTTGTCGCTAATTTGCATCATACCTAAAATTATATATATTTTATGTGCTATAGTCAAATTAACTTTCTCAACTTAATTTAGCATCTACTTGAAAGCAAAAACACAAGTGAATTTTTTTTTTTCATAATTGGAAATAAATTCAGGCGTTAAGAGGTTAAAAAGGCGGTTCATGCTCGAAAACCCTCCAATGTGGCTGAATTACAACAATTCTGCAAAGATGAGTGGGCCAAAATTCCTCCATAGCACTGTAAAAGACTCATTGGCAGTTATCACTAACGCCTCCCCCAGAAACTGCATCCTGATGTCGGCCGACTGATGACTAGTCAATCAGTGGATACAGAGGTCTGCCGGTGCTGAGCCGAAAAAAAGCATGTTTGTTGTAAAAACAATTCCCTTTGCAGGAGTTGCGTGTCTGACAAGTGATGTCTCTGCTAAATGGATCTCATTTTCCAACACCAACACCGAAAGAATCAAGTGAACTCCTGGCCCGAGTTGAACAAAATCCAACTCGTTGGGACATGAACTCGTGTCACCCAGAGCAAATGCATGTGTGTTTGTGTCTTTCCATTGACTTTGTATGTAATTGCACCACATCTCACACTGAGTATAAACAAATTACAAGACTAAATTGTCAGTAGATATGCCATAATAGGTTACAATGTGGCAGTTTATAACATTTTAGATTTTTGGGGTTCTGTGGGATTTTTTTCAATGTAAAAAGGGTTCCGTGTCTCAAACAAAGTAGAAAAACACTGTCTTAAATTATAAGAGTATTCCCTATGGCCAAACCAAAATAAGGATTTACAATGCTTCTAAAAAGTTGGTTTATTTATCCACTCAGTACTTGGTCGGGACTCCTCTACCACAAATACGAAACTGCATGAATGCAGCGTGGCATAGAGGTGATCAGCTTGTGACACTGCTGAGGTGTTATTGAAGTCCAAGTAGCTTTGTTAGCAGCTTTCAGCTCATCTGTATTGTTTTTCGGGTGTTTCTCAGTTTTCTCTGGACTATACTCCATAGAGAATCAATAGGGTTCAGGTCAGGTGAGTTGGCTGGTCAGTCAATATTATAGTCAGGAAACCATTTCAGTAGTGTTGACTTTGAACTTGATAAAACACATTACACCAACATCCACAGATGACATGGCACCCCCAAATCATCACACTACAGATACTTCACACTTTGGATTCTGTTCTTGACATTTCATCAAAACTCTTAAGACCTTGATTTGTAGATGAAATGCAAAACTGGCTTTCAGCAGAAAAGAGGACTTTGGCCCAATGAGCAACAGCCCAGTTCTTTTTCTCTTTAATCCAGTTAAAATGCTTCTGACATTGCCTCTGGTTCAGGAATGGCTTAATTTTATGAACACAACAGTTGCATCTCCTTTCCTAAAGACAACTGTGCCTGGTGGCTCTCGATGCACTGAAAGCAGACTCAGTCCATGCCTTGTGAAGCTACCCCAAGTACTTTAATCACATTTTCTTGACAATCCTCCCAAGCCTTCAACCATCCCTTTTGTTAGTGCATCTTTTTCTACCACACTATTTCTTCCAATCAGCTTTCCATTAATATGGTTTGATACAGCCCTCTGTGAACAGCCAGCCTTTTCAGCTCCATGCGGACTGTGTCCGTGATTATCTTCTGGAGAACTGTCAAGTGGTCAGGACAATATGTAGTAGTCATACTGTTTGAACAGTAATTTAAAGAACAAATACAATAATGTTGGATACTAGATTTCTGATTTTCATGAACTATAAATTACAGTAATCAAAATTAAAACAAAGACTTGATATATTTCCCTTGTAAGGAATATAAAAGCTAAGAAAATGTCCTATTGGAATTTAATTATGAAAACTAAATGAACATTTTCACAACATTCACATTTTTAGATGCACCTGTATTTCCAACCCTCTGAATTGCCATATTACAAAGAAGTTATTTTCTCATGCATGAGATAAGCTAAAAGGAATATGACATCAACAAAAGTAATCTTATCTTTACCTCTGCCAAGGAGGTAATGTTATCGGGGTGGTTTGTCTGTCTGTTTGTCCGTTCGTCTGTTTGTTTGTTTGTCTGTTAGCAGAATTATGCAAAAACTACCAGATGGATTTTGATGAAATTTTCACCAGAGGTCGCCCTTGGGCCAAGGATGAACTCATTAAATTTTGGTGATGATCTGAGAGTATATACCTCCACCAAGGGCCTTGTTTGTATTTGTGGCGCAGGATTACACAAAAACTACTGGATGGATTTGGATGAAATTTTCACCAGAGGTGGTCCTTGGCCTAGAGAGGCACCCATAACATTTTGGTGATGATCTGAGAATGCATACTTCCACCAAGGCTCTTTTCACAGTGTGTTCACAAGAATCCTCCAAAACTAGTGGATAGACTTTGATGCAATTTTCACCAGAACTGGCTTTAGGCCTACACACAAACCGTTACATTTTGGAGGTGATTCATGAGGGACGGAAGGAGCCTTGGCAGAGGTATGCACTCTCTGAGTGCTTTTCTAGTTTTGACATTGCAACTACAGCATGTGGAAATCAGTCTTTGGGTAACACCATTGCAGTCCCCCAAATAAAACTTTATGACCTCTGCCAAGGAGATAATGTTTTTGCTGGCGTTTGTCTGTCTGTCTGTCTGTCTGACTGTTAGCATCATTACTCAAAAAGTTATGAATGGATTTTGATGAAATTTTCAGGAAAGGTGTGTAATGGCTCGGGGAACAGACGATTAGATTTTGGTGGTGATCTGAGAGCGCATACCTCCACCAAGGACCTTGTTTGTATTTGTGTAGCAGGATTACACAAAAACTACTGGATGGATTTGGATGAAATTTTCACCAGAGGTGGTCCTTGGGCTAGAGAGGAACCCATTACATTTTGGGAATGATCCAAGAACACATACACTACCGTTCAAAAGTTTGGGGTCACCCAGACAATTATTTTGTGTTTTCCATGAAAAGTCACACTTATTTACCACCATGAGTTGTAAAATGAATAGAAAATATCGTCAAGACATTGACAAGGTTAGAAATAATGATTTGTATTTGAAATAATAATTTTTTTCTTCAAACTTTGCTTTCGTCAAAGAATCCTCCATTTGCAGCAATTACAGCATTGCAGACCTAACATGATTGCACAAGGGTTTTCTAATCATCCATTAGCCTTCTGACGCAATGAGCAAACACATTGTACCATTAGAACACTGGAGTGATAGTTGCTGGAAATGGACCTCTATACACCTATGTAGATATTGCACCAAAAACCAGACATTTGCAGCTAGAATAGTCATTTACCACATTAGCAATGTATAGAATGTATTTCTGATTAGTTTAAAGTTATCTTCATTGAAAAAAAGTGCTTTTCTTTCAAAAATAAGGAAATTTCTAAGCGACCCCAAACTTTTGAACGGTAGTATACCTCCACTAAGGTTCTTATCTTCTCACACTGTGTTGGCAAGAACAATCCAAAACTACTGGACAGACTAATGCAGTTTTCACCAGAAGTGGCTCTTGGCCTGCACATGAACCCATTACATTTTGGAGTTGATCCATGAGGGACGGAAGGAGCCTTTGCGGAGGTATGCTTTGTTTGTTACCTCCGCCAAGGAGGTTGTGTTTTTGCTGGTGTTGGTTGGTTTGTCTGTCTGTCTGTTAGCAGCATTACTCAAAAAGTTATGAATGAGTTTTGATGAAATTTATAGGAAAGGTGTATAATGGCACGGGGAACAGATGATTAGATTTTGGTGATGAGCTGAGAGTGCATATCTCTACCAAGGGCTTTGTTTGTATTTATACACCAGGATTACACAAAAACTACTGGATGAATTTGGATGAAATTTTTGCCAGACGTGGTCCTTGGGCTAGAGAGGAACCCATTACATTTTGGCGATGATCCGAGAATGCATAACTCCGCCAAGGCTCTTACCTTCTCACAGAGTGTTAGCAACAATACTTCAAAGCTACTGGATGGATTTGGATGAAATTTTCACCACAGGGAGTCTTTGGGTTAGAAATGAACCCATTACATTTTGGTGATGATCTGAGAATACATACATCAGCCAAGGCTCTTATCTTCTCATGGTGTGTTAGCAACAATACTCCAAAACTAATGGACAGACTTTGATGCAATTTCCACTAGAAGTGGCTCTAGGCCTACACACAAACCCATTACATTTTGGAGGTGATCCATGAGGGACGGAAGGAGCCTTGGTGGAGATATGCGCTTGCTGAGTGCTTTTCTAGTTATTTAGGTGGAGAACACTGAGGTGAATGAAAAGCAATAAAGATAAAAGAAAAAGAATATGTCAACAAAATTTTCCGGTGAACTATCCCTTTAAGTGTTGCATTTGTTAGGTATCCCAGCATAATCCACATCTAAATGTGCTTTTGTTACCTCAAGGTAGAATTTTTCTTCCTCTAATATTTTGTCTACCTCCCACTGTTTTGCTTCATCTTGTGTGTGTGTGCATTTGAGCCACACTCCCCGCTGTGAAATGATATACACAACTCAGCAGTTTCCCTGCTGCCAACCGCCAGTATCACTCCACAGCTAAATGAAGCACACCCCTGCTGTAATCTCAAACCGGCATCATTTAGATTCCATAAATTCTTAATGCACACTCTTAAACCTGAAATTCTTCAAAAACAACTCTCAACTTTCCAAGCTTTTCCCAGTCTCCTTCCATCCATCTCTCCTTGGATGACCAACTTATTTGATTGATTTGTAGGTTTTATTTAATAATTCAGAAGTAACTTCCAAACAAAATTTGTGTGGTAAATAGATGCCATATATCACTCCTGCCGATATCACCATCCTTCCTCCTTGTGCTTTGTACTATCCACAGATGAAGCAAGGCCTGCTGGTCATTGAAACATAACAAATCAGAGGGAGAGGGGAAAAAAGCCATTCATCAAAATGTTGGATTTGACTGTTATTCTGCAGGGTTGCACCCAGGTGAGTATATTTTTTTCACTGCTAGCTTTGAGTACACTCTAAAGCTCCCATCACTTGCATATTGGCTGCAAGAAAAAGCTTCAGTCTATTTTTATGTACGACTGCAACCAAATGTTATTCATTTTCACAATATACTGTGTGCTCCATCCTTTTGCAGTTGTGTGTAATTATTAAACATTGTAAATCTTCAGAGAGAAAAACTGTTAATCTTACACCTTACTGTTCAATAATAACTGCAAATAACATTTTCATCATCTGTTGATCAGTCTCTCTCATCACTTTGATGTTATTTTACACAATTTCTCTGATCTGAACACATTCATATTGACAATGGTTGGTTTTTGGGCTCTTACTGGGATCTGCAACCTGTGGCTCTGAACTTAAGTGTGTGTTTTTTGGCCTTTAAACAGTGATTTGTTGTGGCTTTGAGTAAATACAATTTATTTATTTATTTTTTACAAAAACACAATTTATGAGCAGAAAAGTCCAAAGTTCTTTTAAAAAAAAAGACACAAATTTACATGTAACTTTGCCGATTAATACAAAAACCTTCAAAACTGAGTAAGAAAAAAATAGTAATTAAAAAGTTGTGAGGACTCAGATTTTTGCATAGAAAGTCACAAATTTATGCACAGTCTTAAATTTATTCAAGAAAAAAGAATTACATTTACTTGAGAAAAAGTATTACATTTACTATCCGAAGAATTAAAAAGAAATTAAATAAAAATCTTAAAAATGTAACTTTGCTTATATATCCAGGAAAAATAGCCAAAGTCAAATATCTGATATGGTGCAGGTGCAAGACAAAAAAAGGGAAACAATTTTAATAAAGAAATGAAAGACTATTAATTAGGAGTATTTAGACAACCAAGCTCTTCATAAGAACAACCTGTGAAATCTTTCAGGTCACAAAAGAACCCTGGGAAACTTTTAAGAAACTAATGCTGTCTTTTAGGATTGTTATTTTTCCACAACTATAATCAATGTAACAGTGAATAATAACAATGTGCAAAACTGCACTTAACCCGTTTTCCAAAACAGGTCCTTATTCTCTATCTGCAGTTTGTTAATTTCTTTGCTTGCAGATTTGTAATTTTTTTCCCATTGAAAGTTGTCAACTTTTTACCTTCACCAAGGAGATAATGTAATAGGGTGGTTTGTCTGCGTGTTGTCTGTCTGTCTGTTAGCCCGATTACACAAAAACTACTCAATGGATTTTGATGAAATTTTCACATGGACTATGGATGAACCATTACATTTTGAAAATAATCCATGAATGCATACCTGCACCAAGGCCCTATCTTGCATTGTATGGACCGAGGTATGGATGGAGGGATGAAGAGAGAGAGCCTTGGTGAAGGTAATAATAGTAGTAGTAATAATAATAAGAATAATTAGTGGTGTTGGACGATTGCAATTTTTGATTGCGATTAATCTTTTGGAATGTTGAGTTAATTGTGATTAATAATGTGTTAATCACGTTTTTTTTCCTTACAGATACAGTGTAGCTTAAGTCAGTAATTTTTCAAGTTTGTCATACTGTTATGAACATGGGAGTGGACAAATATGCTTGCTGTCTTCACCTGCAGGTTTATTAAAGCTCTCAACATATCCAAAATGACAAAAGCTATCCAGAATATTCTCCAGAAAATTCTCAAAAGTACAGTGCATGTGCAAACAACGGAATGCCAGGGCTCATTAACGTCAGTGCAACACAACTCAGCATCCAACCAGCCAGCAGCCACAAATGGAGCTTGCTTTTTCTCCCATAGCAAACATCTACAGCTTTTAAGCAGATCAGCACAAAACCATGGACCTCGTGTGTCACAACGGTATCAGGACACTCCATACCCTTGCCACGCCGCCCCAAGTCAATCCGTACCCAAATCACTACATACCCTAGACATTCCGTACCTGCTTCTGTACCTGCGTAATTAAATACTTACCAAACCAAAATGTTGTGGTTTATTAATATCAAAATGTGATTCAAAACAGAAAAAAAGAGTTAACAACAAATGCAACCACAAAAATTTCAGATCCACACTGTGTGTTTATATACTCATATATTTATTCCATCCAGCTACAATGCTCCGCACTGTGTCTATATTTATATATATATTTATATTTATATGTACATATGTATACTTGCTGCTCTTGTTTCTTTTTTTTTTTTCTTTTTTTTTCTCTTGCCTTCTGATTGTTGCTCTGAGTGTTGCTATCCCTGTGCTGTTGCAATCCTGGAATTTCCCCATTGTGGGACTAATAAAGGCTTATCTTATCTTATCTTATCTTATAAAATATTGGAGAGCTCACTCGTTTGGTCCATAGATTTTTCCGCAGGCTTTAAGCAACTGGGAGGCTGTTTGTAACCCATTTTCATACTGGTCCCAAAGATTAAAGATCACTTTGTGCACTCTGGTACATGTTTTGCGTTGGTACCATTTTAGTTTATTTTTACTAACTAATCTCATCTGTAGGGAAACTAACTTGACTTTTTTTATGAAGAAGTGGCACAAGAATGTAAAATGGCAAGTTGTATCTGCCTGCCCTGCCATTAATGCGTCGGTTAAATAAAATCAGCTGCTAGTCTTATGCCACTGATTGCCATGACATTTTTGAGAGTTTAATTTCTTAATTCCTTAATTAATTCAGCTTCTGTTTGAATCACATTTTGATATTAATAAACCACAACAACATTTTGGTTTGGTAAGTAATTAATTATGCAGGTACGGAAGCGAGTACGGAATGTCTAAGGCAGGGCTATTCAATTACAAAATCAGTTGGGTCACAAATTGAAATCAAGACATGTAACTGGGCCGCACATGTTCAGCAATCCGTTGAATATGACAAATTTCAAACCAACACAGATCAGTATGATGAAAAATATGCACTTTTTATTCATTGGTTTTAAATGTATGCTTGGCACATGACAAAGGCACATCAAACGTGCATAAAAACACAATAACAGTGCTGGGGTTCAGCAGAACTTGAAGTAGTAGAAATATTTTTTCTCTTGAACAACAAAAGTAGAATGGAAAAAAATAAAATTCTGTAAACCATTTTGGTCACATCTTACACAGACATATCTCAAAGTGCATAAAAACTCAATGTGCACTGTTAGTAGCATTAACATTTGTTTCCCTTTTGAAATAAAATATACTATATCCTGGTCATAGCTGACCTTGGCACATCACAAAGTGCATTTAGCTGAATAAAAATGAACATCAAACACTTCAGTGCACAAACCCCCAAGAAAAGATTGATAACATGAACAAACACTGCACAGCCACCATTGTGGTTTGTTTTGTTTTAAATCACCACGTGTGAGAAGCAACCTATTTTTATAACTACACATTCTATTATACACACATATCAGTTAACCAAAAATTTCTAGTAGAGTTAAGCTGCGTGTCCACCAAATGCGTTTTTTGTCACCCGACCGGCCTGAGCTTTTTTTTTTTTCAGTGCTTGTGCGCTGCGCTCTGGGAAAAAAAGTCTGTGCCCTGTATCCCAGCAACAGCTTGTGACTCTCAGCTCAGCACTTCCACGTTTCCCATTGTCAGACTTTCTACTGATTTTTTTAATAGCAGTCTCTAAATAACGATGAACAGGAAACGTTTTCTAGCAGCTCTGGATGTAAAATATGATGACACGGAAAGCAGGAGTCTGAGTACAGACTAGTACCGGCATCCTATGTCCCGCCCACGCAGCAGTTCTGATTGGCTGCTTGGTCTGACATTGACAAGCTCAGCTGCAGTCTCTGAAAAGTTGAACTTTTTTCAGCTCAGAGTGTCCTGAGTGCCCCGACAAAAAATGGCTACCGCTGAGAGCGTTTCTGTGCCGAGGGCGCTCAGTGCTGTAAACGCTAGACTAGATAGAGAATGAATGGAAAATAGCTGCCCAGAGCGGAAAAAACACGTTTGGTGGACACGCAGCCTGAAGGATGCAAAAAGCACCCATTTAAAAACTTGAGTAATGACTTCAGTCTTGAAGGTTTGAGGTTTTTCTTCAAAATTTATAACAATTTTCTGATAGTTTTCTATTTTTTTCTGTAAATTTATCTAAATTTGAAACCATTTTCCTCAAATTTTAATTTCCTCTTGTAAAATTGACTTTTCTTGTACATTTGAGACTTTATTATACATTTGTGGATTATTTTATGGCAATTTTTTTTCTATATTTTAAATAAAATTACTTTTTAAAATAAATTTGAAACAGATTGTGATAAAAATTTGACTTTTTTTCCTTATATAATTTACACTTTTAACCATAATTTAATCCAGAACAGACCAATAGTTTAACTCTGATTTCAAAGAAAAAAAATATAAAATTACATTTAATGAAATAAATTAACTTAAATTACCAAAGATTCAGTTATTTCTGTTAAAATATTTCAATATATTTATAGTTTTTTAGAGCTTTCTTCACCACCCAGACAGCAGGAAAAACCTCCCTTATTTTGAAATCCAAATGTTGGCACATTTAGTTTGTCTGAAAGCTGTGGAGGGATGAAAGTCATTGACTTTGTGAATTTCGGTCATCTTAACTTGCCAGGTACATAATAATGAACATAAATTATTGTAATGGCTGGTGAAGTAAATCCTCAGTGATTCAGTCACTCTTGCCTCTTTCCCTGCATATGAAGTCTAACAACACCTCTTTGCTCAGCGACTCATTATTGTTCTCGTTGCCAGCGGGTTAAAACCATGATAAATGCCTTCACTGCTTACGCATCTCTTCTGAATTTTTCCACGTTTAAAGTACTTTAATAAGTTCATGCTTCTCTTGGACAATGACACTAGCGAGATGCTCTTCCTACTGACTGGAACTGTCACGTGGGCAGGGTGCTTCTGAGCTCTGCGCGTATGATGGTCATGCGCATTCGTTCATGTGCACGCTTGCGGACCCTCATTCCATCATATTTTTTTTAAAACTTATATTTCCTTGGCATGACCTGGGCCCGCTAATTGAATAGGCCTGGTCTAGGGTACGTTGTGATTTGGGTATGGAGTGACTTGGGATGGAGTGGCAAGGGTACGGCATGGCCAGTAACCGTCACAACAGACACAATTCCCCTTTTAGCAGGAAAAATTGCAAACATAAACAAACAACTGTCTCGCCCGTGATGACACCCCATCGTGCTGCAAAAATGGCGGGGGAGTGAATGGACATTACAAACACAGCTTGAGAATTTTTTTTAGACTGGTACTCATCAACAGTTGGACCCAAAGCTATAAGGATGAAAACAGGTGAGTTTCTGTCTGTGTCAGCTGCTGGAGGTCAGCTACAACCTAGCATGTAGCTACTAGCCAGCTAGCCAGCTTCCACAGAAGAAGAACAACTTCATTCAGATGAAGCTTTGGAGGAGGCTGTAACAATTATCCAAGTGAGAGCTCCAACAGATAACGTTATAAGCTTAAACATGACAGCACTTTGGAGATTTCCCTGGCTGTAATCCAGCTTGTTTGGCTTCACAATGTCTGCATGGCACACACAGTGTCTGTAGCCAGAGCAGGTTTGGTACAGAGAGCCGCTAGGCCAAAAAGTACTGTTTGCGCTTTCTACTGTTAACTGCCATTAACCGCAATCACAAAATTTGTCGCCGTTAAGGGGGGCAAAGCGTTCACAGGCGATTAACGCGATAACGCCAACACCACTAATAATAATACATTTTATCTGTATAGTGCTTTCCAAGGCACTCAAAAATGCTTTACATTAGGAAAACAAAGTTAAAATTAAAAATAAAAAGCAAGTCTGAGTAGGTGGGTTTGAACATTATACACTGTGAATGCCGTCTATTTCGTAACACAGGGTTACAAAAATATTTTTTTTTGTAAGTTGTCTGTGTTTTTTCCACTGATTTAAGACAATTTTGCACCGCTGAATCCGAAAATGACATCCGTTTCTCTCGATCAGGTGCTAAGTAAAAACCTGTACTTACTTAGTACTTACTTAGTACTGTGCATGTACTTACCTCATGTAAATTGAATGTTATGTCATCATTGTTCAAAATTCAGAGAATTTCAAGACATAAAAAAGAATTTTGCATCATATAAAGTGAAAATACTCATACATGTAAACAAAAACATATAAAACAACATGTGGCCATAATTCAAAAAGTTGACCTGATTGAGCAAAACCAATGTGATTTTTGGATTCAGCACATCAAAATTGTCCTAACTCAGCTAAAAAACTTAGATAATAAATTTGGTGTTGACCAGTGTAATCAATTCATTAGCAGTTTTATAGGTTTATTTTTTTAACCCAGCAAGTCCTAAATTAATATCATAATTCATATCCAAATGCTTATTTATTATTAATTATCAATATACAATAATTGATAATAAATTTGTAGTTAAAGTGACACCCCACTAAAAATCATTTTTTTCTTGTTAACATGTTTTTTATGACTTACAAGACATATCAAGAGTGAAATTGCTCAAATGTCTCATATCTCTGTTTTTTTGCTGTAAAGTTTCACTTAAGCCCCGCCCCCTGAGAAAAGGCGAGTTGAGATGGAGCATTTCTGGGGACGTAACTATGCATGAAACTGGCGTGTAGGTAGTGTTGAGCCAGTCAGGACTCTCTGGCCTGACTGAAGTTATCCTCCAGGATAGTTAGCATTCTTTAACAAACTGCTTTGAAAACTTGACCCAAATTAAGATGGGTTTTACCATTAAACTTTTTTTAAGGACCGATGCAGTTCCAGTCATTATCCTGGGCCACCGTGCATACAACTGGGCATGTCTTTCAAGTCTTTTTATCACAGGATTTTTGCTGTTTAATGTAACACTAGCCAGCATTAGCCTTGTGATATGTGGGTTGGGTTTAGTCACCGATTCTGGCTTTTGAAAGGAAGGGGGGCGGGGTGAAAAGATTATGACATGAACCTGTAAGACAATGAACTTTTTTTGTAGAAAAAAAGGCATAAGATACCGTTTTAGAAAATGTTGATGTGTTTTTATAGGGGATTTATAGCCACCAGAGTGCGTTTTTAATAGCTTAATCTTAGTAGAATATGGTCATGCAGAATCAGTTGTAAATAAGTGCTTTATAATGACTAATAAGGAGCTAACTGTTGAGGTGTGAGGCATATGATCGAAAAGCAGACAAGGGAGGAAGCGATAAGAGGTTAACAATGATCTTTATTACAATAATGGTGCAGGATAATGTGCAAAGGAGATTTTCGCGAGGATTTGGCAACCCTGTGAGGAGAGAGCAGAGGGACAGGTAAGTATAATTGAAAAGTATAACTGAAAGTCATATTATATGCACTAAATATAACAACTTTACACAATAGAGATCGTCCTCTCCAATACACAACTAAGACAATAATAGCCCTTTTCCACTAGTACCTGTTTGGCTCTACTCACTTCGAGTCGGCGTGCTTTGTAGGCTTTTCCATTAGTACCTGGTATCAGCTTCCAGGTACTTTTTTCGTATCCACCTGACTCATGTTCCAAGTGAGTTGAGTCAAGCTGAAAATGTGATGTCCACAGACTGCAGGCCACTGATTGGTCAGGGCGTAACGTCATGAGAGCAGCGTCTTCAACAGAATCTCCAGCTACCATTTGCAAAGATTCGTCTGTGAGCCAGCAAGCAAGCGTCAGTATAAACAACAACGATAGAATGACTTCACAGAAATTAACACTGTGGTCCAGCAGACTTTTCTGTGCCTTTGGCTGATGAGAGAATCCAGAGGGAACTAGATGGAGCCACCCGAAATGCATTTACGGCCACCGACCGGCAAATAATGGGAGCGCCCGACCACGGCAGTTGAAAGCCGTGATATTAGGATATAGAGTATGGTGAGTGATGTGATATGATGTGACATTATGCATCTTTTACGTTATTTATCCCAGTGGTGGAAAGCTCACTTTGAACAAACAACACCATTGTCTCCTTTATGCAGACAATGAGCTAGGTAGTTAGCCATTAATGCTAACTCCGGTTAAAAAACTCCGGCTAAATCCTGGTTGAAAAGGTGTTTTTTTACATGTTGCACTTTCGTGCTGTGCATGTACTTAAGTTGTGTGTATTTTTGTTCTAGAGTCCGACCAGCAACTGCTTTGACACCACAACGTAGCACGACACAACAATGTGTTATGACTGGTAAGTTGCACACCCCGTTGTTTTTTAGTAGTGGTGGGCAAAAAAGTACTCAAATCCTTTGCTTTTTAAGTTAAAATATAGATAAAGTGCCAAAACTAAAGCAGCACAATTTCCACTTAAGATGAAAGGGACTGAACTGAGATTTATTTGATTGTGCAAATATTAATTACAGAATACCTGAAAATGAATGGGACATCCAATATTAGCCACTGTTTAAGAACCGCTTGTTTATTTTTTTTTTTTGTCAGATCACTTGTGTGATCCTTTATGGGTTATATTCATAATAGTGTATGTTGCACTTTGGGGAATGGTAGTTGTTCAGTCACCATTATAATTTAGTTTATATGTGTAGTTTATAGTCTATCATCAATAAACTCATGCAGTAACAGGACACATTACAAATTTTTGAGACCCATTGTAGTGCATCCTTTTATATTTTAGCAATACAAGTACAAAACACCACCCACACTTGAAGCCAGGGAAAGAAGTGACACAGCAGTGACAGAGTGGTGGCTAAACTTTTGATAAAAATTACATATTTTGACTGAGCAACACCATACTCGGGGATGCACACCCTCAGTTAAAGTACTAGATTCCATTCAACTGAAGGTATCAACTCATTCTGATTGCTGAGGCCACAGTAAAAAACGATTTTAAATGAAACGCAGCCCTTGTAAAATCTCCTTTACTGAAGCGCAGCTACATGAAAATTGTGGTTAAATACAACAACAAAGTACTTTGTCACATTCCACCACTGGCTTTTAGCAACAAGTATATTTCCCAAATATGTTTTAAACTTGCTTTAATTAACCACCACCCATTTCTGTCTTTTGTCTAGACAAGAGGAAAATGATCCACCCCAAACCGGCGCTTGCGTTACTATATTGAATGCAAAAGACGCAATAGACTTACACAGTGGTCCCCTCTGGTATACAACTAGGAAAATACCGGTCGCTACGGAGGGCGACAATATGTATGGGTACATAATCATACCATGTAAGTATGTATACATAGTATACTAAGTAGACGGTTATGCTGCTTCATTCCATCTAGCTACAATGCTCCGCACTGTGTGTTTATATATTTATATATTTATTCCATCTAGCTACAATGGTCCGCACTGTGTGTTTATATATTTATATATTTATTCCATCTAGCTACAATGGTCCGCACTGTGTGTTTATATATTTATATGTACATATGTATACTCGCTGCTCTTGTTTTTTTTCTTGTCTTCTGATTGTTGCTCTGGGTGTTGCTATCCCTGTGCTGTTGCAATCCTGGAATTTCCCCATTGTGGGACTAATAAAGGCTTATCTTATCTTATCTTATCTTATCTTATCTTATCTTATTTACAGAGATGCAGGCTGAAGATCTGCTGAACCAGGACCAGTGTGAGCGGCACATCCAGTTGCTTCTCAGTGAGGCAGCGTGGCCGGTGTGTGTGACCCATTCTAAGTTTTTTTGTTTTTTACAGTTTGAATTTTGCACATACTAAATCTGGATTTTGCTGCTGATTGTAATAAACAATTTAGTGACTTATGTATTTGCATGATGATTTTCTATTTTGTCTCTTAAGACACCGGTGGCAAAAGAGTCAACAGTACAAACCATTTCAGTGACATTGAAAATAATGGCTCGTTTTTAAGAAAAAGTAACAAAAAACTATTTACTGAAGACTGTATTGTTGGATGTGCCAGCGCAGAAGACACTGCACACTTCAGTGATAGTACCAGTATATGGAGGAATTCTGGGCCACATTAGCATCTGTATTTTCTAATAGGTTAAGGTAGGGGTGTCCAATCATGTGCCATGGAGGGCCAAGACCTGCAGGCTTTACCTCCAACCAGTGTCTTCATCAGCAGATTTCAATGAATTTCTTCCCACTGATTGCTGATCAGTGAAAACACTTGCTGAAGAGAATGGGTGGAAGAGAAAACCTGCAGTGTCTTGGCCCTCCATGGCACATGATTGGACACCCCTGGGTTAGGGTTTAATGTGATTTAACATTTTAACACAAACTGCTTTATGGTTCATAATTCTGTTGACTGACTTACCCCAAACCAAAAGTGATTTCTCAAACTGCTAGATTGTTCTTAGACAGCTTTTCCAATCTTTTAGTATTTAATTTATGTCACTTGGTGGTAACCTTCACACATAAAACAAAAGTAGAGACAGATCTGCAAAAAGTACAAAGGTTTATCGTCAAAATTCCCAGTGCAATACTAAATGAATACATGTATAGTACATTGTTGATGCAGAGAATATATATTTATACAGTATCTACACGTATGTGTCCAGTAAATCCAAGTATTTTCCATGTAACATTGTGACTGTATTATTTTAAGATAAGATAAGATAAGATAAGCCTTTATTAGTCCCACAATGGGGAAATTCCAGGATTGCAACAGCACAGGGATAGCAACACTCAGCGCAACAATCAGAAGGCAAGAAAAAAACAAGAGCAGCGAGTATACATATGTACATATAAACATAAATATATAGACACACAGTGCAGAGCATTGTAGCTAGATGGAATAAATATACAGTATAAATATATAAACACCCAGTGCGGAGCATTGTAGCTAGATGGAATAAATATGTGAATATATAAACACACATACAGTGTGGAGCGTTGAAGCTAGATGGAATAAATATATGAATATATAAACACACACAGTGCGGAGCATTGTAACTAGATGGAATAAATATGTAAATATATAAACACACACAGTGCGGAGCATTGTTGCTAGATGGAATAATGGACTGGCGAGCTGTCCAGGGTGTACCCTGCCTCTCGCCCAAAGATGCTGGGATAGGCTCCAGCCCCCCCGCAACCCGAAAAGGATTAAGCGGAAGAAGATGAATGAATGAATATAAATATATAAACACACACAGTGCGGAGCATTGTAGCTAGATGGAATGAAACAGCAGCATAACCGTCTACTTAGTTATTGACATAACGTTCGGCTCAGGAGACGCACACACACAGGCTCAGAGTAGTTCAAACTGTTTATTAACAACAGGGATGTTTGGGTGCGTGTCTGCGGAATGTTAATGTGTTGGTGGTGGCGTCTGCTTCGGACCCAGAGGCAGGAGACCGTTCAGCCGGCAACCCTATGGGAGAAATCAGACACAGGATGATGAGCACACACCAACACAGGAGGAGAATAGGCGAGGGAGAGAAGCTTACTTGTTGGGACAGATGACTGGCGCTTCAAGGATGGAAGCCCGGGAGACAGCCACCTGCAGGGCTCGGTGCAGCAGCGAGGAGAGACGAGGGACGGGATTGTCCGCCGCCGAGGAATCCACCTGTGCACAGGGGAGCAGACTGGAGAGATGAGGTAAGCGATTTTCTTACCGGTGACGAGGATGCTGAAGAGAATGTGGTAGAAGCCCATGGAAGGGAAATGAAGTCTACGGCTTCAGGCCGAAGCTCAGGGCGAGGCGGCTTTTATCCCTCGCCGCTGACGAGTAGCAGGTGCGTGAGCAGGTGGCGCCGCTGATGAATGGCGCGGCGTGACAGTTATCCTACATGGTATGATTATGTACCCATACATATTGTCACCCTCCGTAGCTACCGGTCTTTTCCTAGTTGTATACCGGAGGGGACCATTGTGTAAGTCTATTGCGTCTTTTGCATTCAATATTATTAGGTTGTCACGTCTTTTTGCTATCTCTGCGAGCAGCCCTGCTTAGGTTATACAGTCTGACAGCCGTAGGTAGGAAGGACCTGTGAAACCTCTCGGTTGTGCACCTAGGATGATGTAGTCTGCTGCTAAATGAGCTCCTTAGTACATTCAGTGTGTCCTGCATAGGGTAGAACTCGGACTCCAGCAGAGATGACAGTTTAGCCACCATCCTTCTCTCTCCCATCTCCTTCACTGGGTCAAGGCGCTGCCCCAGGACAGAGCTAGCTTTCTTGATCAGTTTGTTCAGTCTAATTGAACAAAACTGATCTTTGATCAGTTTTAATTGCTTTTAATCCTAGATCAAATTTATTTTGCCTTAAAAATGCATCATAATTGTTAAATATATCTTATTATACCCAACTCAGTACTGTTTACCTGTTGAAATATATATTTTACGGCTAATATAACCCCATAACTACAATATGGCACCTGGCAATCAAGTTTTGACAGTTGATCACTTTTTGCCACGATACCAGACTCAATGCTGCTGGAGCAGATACATTCCATGATGTCTCAACAGTCTCTCCATGATTTTCCCACAGATCAGAGCAATTTGT
Source organism: Pholidichthys leucotaenia (assembly GCA_020510985.1). Classification (NCBI taxonomy): domain Eukaryota; kingdom Metazoa; phylum Chordata; class Actinopteri; order Cichliformes; family Pholidichthyidae; genus Pholidichthys; species Pholidichthys leucotaenia. The sequence continues at coordinate 416,319,232 of CM035839.1, forward strand.
TGCACAGGAAGCTAAATGTTTCTACAGACATTCTGAAATTCTGTAACCACTGTGCGTTTGTGAAGCTGGGGTGACATCAGTGAGAGGCTGTGTTGAGCGCTCAGGCCCATGATTTGAAGCGGTAATTTTGCCACAAGAGAGCCATCTGAAACACACACAACATACATGTTTTAGTACCTAATAGCGATAACTTGCCGACATTACAATGTAGTAAGGAGGACTTAAAGCAAACTAGCATTAGCAATCATTGGCTTACCTTCATATGTGATCGAGTTCATATCCTCACGTCTTCGGCTTTATGGCTCTATGGCTTTCTAAATGCTCCAGTACTTTTCCAGAGTGTTTCGTCTTGCTGCATGTAGCCTTCTCTGGCTCTCGTTTTTTGCCTTTACTCTGACAAAAAGCCAGAGACTGAGCAGTCACCTTGTAATCTGCCATCTTGTGTTTTACGTCACAGGAGTGTGGCGCTGCCTTGCTGTAAAAAAATCCCACCCACTCCAAGCGGTACTCAGCTGTAATAGAAACAAAAGCGAACTGATTTGAGTAAAGCCGTGTTGAAGTGAGTAGGGCTATATAGGTCCTAGTGGAAAAGGGGCTTAACAGTCATTGAGGGTGGCAACAACACTGTTGATTCCAATGCGAAATATACTGTCTAATAAACTGTAATGCTGTTTATACGATCTAGCTGCAATGCTCCTGCACTGTGTATATAACTGTGTACATACAGTCATGTGACAAAATTAGGACACCCTTTATAAGCCTGTGTGTGTGGGTTTTTTTTTTTTTTAGCATATTTGGACATATGGATATTTAATATCAACGTTAAAAATACTGGGAGATTCATGTAATACAACTAAACAATTAAAAATTAATTAAAGACTTTTCAAATTTTCTGTAAAATGTAATTCTAAACAAATAGTGAGGAATAAATTAGGACACCCCCATCTTTTTTAGGACACCCCCACATTCATTCCTACTTACAATGGCTAATATAAATTTTAAAAAAATGCAAATAAAAACAAAAACAAGGTTAGACATCGATACATGAACATGTCTTAATAAAGAACTGAATATTTAAAGGGGTGTCCAAATTTTTTCACATGACTATGTGCTCATCCGTAAGCTGCCCGTCCAGCGCCTGGTGAGGGAGATCGCTCAGGACTTCAAGACCGTCCTGCGTTTCCTGAGCTTCGCCGTCATGGCTCTGCAGGAGACCAGCGAGGCCCACCTGGTGGTCTCTTCTTCGCTAAGGGGGTCACCATCATGCCCAAAGACTTCCAGCTGGCCCGCCGCATCCGCGGAGAGAGAGCTTAGACTTTCTGCTGCACATTCACCAACCAACCATAATGCTCTGCACTGTGTGTCTATATATATACATTTATAGTAATATGGCCATATGTTTACTAGATGTTGTTTTTTCTTGCCTTCTGATTGTTGCTCTGAGTGTTGCCATCCCTGTGCTGTTGCAATCCTGGAATTTCCCCATTGTGGGACTAATAAAGGCTTATCTTATCTTATATTCATTTACTGTTTTGGCTAACCACTTCTTATCTTACTATCTTATTTACTATTGCTCTGAGTGCTGCTATCTTATCTTAAAAGCAGGATAATGGTGTTTTAATGTTAGTCTTTATGCTTATTCTTTCACAGGGCAAAGGAGCTCCTTGCTGGGAGAGCAGGTTGCCACAGGGAGTAGTGCTGTGATACTGCAGGGGAGTTTCCTGGGTTACAGTTGGAGACAGGCTGACCAGACCTGAGTACTGGGGAGTGACAGTGAAGAGCAGTGATGACAATCGTTGGTAAGTCGACTTACATGGGAAAGTGAGGGTGTGCACAGTCCAAGACATACAAATCCAATCCGAGAGGCTGTTTCCAAAATCCAGAGGCAGACCAGGGTCAGAGGACCACAGCTAGATTACGGCAGGCACACAATTCCAATCCAGAGGGCAGTCTCAGGGTCTAGGACAAGCAAAGGTCAAAAGCACAGCAAAGCAGGATAAGCATAGATTCTGAACTCAGCGAGGATAGGGCTGTGTGCAGGATAACGTCACCAGACAGTGAAGGGAGAGTGACCTATTTAAAGGGCCTCTCTGATTGGCAGCAGGTGGTGCACTAGGCTGCAGGGAATGAGCCTAGTCAGAGGGAGAGAGGTTCATAAAGTTTCTCTTACAGCAGTGATATACACTGATTAGAAAAAGTTTGCAATCACAGACACATTTTTGTATTTAGGTAAAGCAAAATAAATATATATGTGCTCAAACGTAATGCAATGGATACCAAAACTCAACAAATATGTTTATCCATTGATTTATAACAAATTTTTCAACAATTCATTGGTCAAAAACTTCAACTGTAACCTGCTTCCCAGCAAATACCGTGCTTTTTCATCCATCTTTCACTTGCAGACTTTTGTTTATTTTGTTGTAAGGGTATTCAAGTTGGTTAACAGTGAAGTGATCATGTTTGTCGCAGGTAGTAGTAAATAACTCCTAGAACTAGTTCAGCATCGAAAACTTGGGTTTGCTTTAAAGTAACACTCACCTGAAATTTCCAGTGTTAAATCTCATTAAAAATGGCCAAGTATAAACAGCTTTCAATAGAAACTCATCTGTCTGTAATTGTACAAAACAAAGGATTTATTTCCTTCGATGCCTTAGGCCTTTTGGGGCAAGTAAACAAGTTCTTTTTTATTATGAGTGTTCTGCAATACTGTAATACCACATGGTATAAAAGTCTGTCATTTGCTGATACATCAAAACTGTTTCATCAAATGAAAATCTGTTCAAAGATTATAGGTCAACTTGTACAAAAACTTTATGAATCATCCTACCATAATAACATGCTGAGGATAGCCATGAACATTATGTCTGATCCTGAACACATCCTCAATGTTGACTATAGGCTGCATTCACACCAGGATAGTGCGGGGGTCTCGGTTCGACTCGGCGGGGAATGGCGAGAATTTTCACACCTTCATTTGGTTTGGTTTGCATTCGCACAGCACTTCACTCAAGCGCACCAAACTGCTTGGACAACATCATGCAGTTACAACAGCTGCTCATTTGTGGTGCTGTAGCCGAAACCACCACTGATCAGGAAGAAAAAAATCTTGGCGAAGAAGAGAAATATAGCTCATCGATTGGCCAGGACCGAAAAGGGAAATCCGATGTTATGTTGAGAATTGCTCACTCGCCAAGAATTGCATTCCATTCACCAAAACTACAAAATATAACCCTACAGCCAGGCTTGTAACCATTTGTGCATTTTTAAGAAGTACCCATTATGTCACGAGCTGAGTTCTGGATTTTTTGGCCAGACTCAGTCTCGTGGCTCTTTCCTCGTATTTATATACAGTATATTTACTGTATTTTGTGCCCATGAGGTTTAGTTCTGTTCTCTATTTTTCTGTTTTGGCTTCAGTTTTGTTTCATTTCTATTTGTAATTATTTGGTCTGTTATCGATTATGTTTACTTCTTATTTTGTGGTGTGCTTCTCTGGGTTGACAGCTGTCAGGCCATTTCCGGGTTTGTGTTCTGCATGGGCGTTCCCCTGTCAAGCTGCCAGCCCAGCCGCTCCTCCCTCATCTCCCTCAGCTGATCCCAATCACTCACATCATTTCCCTTTTGCTCACTCATGTGAACCCACACCTGTCACTTATTGTGTTATCGTTTTGACCCCTATTTAAGGGAGATTATTGTCATTTGCCTTTATCGCTGCCTCAGAATCAGAATCAGAATCAGAATCAGGTTTATTGCCATTGTTCATGTAGTACACAAACTAGGAATTTGTCTCGGTACAATGCTGCAACATTAAACATGATAGGATAAGAGAAATAAACTATACATGTAATAAAGTGTAGGATAAGATTAAGTGATACTGGTCAACAGTTAAAATATATATTAGCCAGCAGCAGATACTGTGGAGAACTATATAGTGCAGTCGGTAATGCAGGAAGAAAAACAGTGATCATCTACTCATCTACTCATCTACTAGTTTCTCTTCACCTCCGCCAGAGCCCTGTTCTGTTCTGGCGCATTTTTTTCCATAAGTCTCTCCATTGTTGTTATTTTTATTTGAACACTTAATTGCACTGTATGTTTGTTACTTTTGTTACTAAACCTTACAAGCTCACAGTCCAGTGCCTGGGTCTTGTATCTCTGCCCCGAAGGGGCATTCATGACAGTAGGCAGCGACCAGTTGGAGACCCAGCTGCTGTGAGTTTGTGATTCTTTTGCGTTTTCCCTTTTTTTTTGTTCACCTGTGCTGGAGTTCATCATGTCCCCGGCTCACCAGCCTCACCCATCCAACAAAGGGAGATTGGCTGCGGGGTCTCTTAGCCTGGAGGAGGAGTGGGCAGCGGAGTTTATCCAGAGTTTCGGGGATGAAGCTTTCGCTGGCCACGGACCCAAAAAGACCTGGGAGAGTTTGAATGGAGCGGTGGGGATTCTGGAGGCACATCCCAGCCTTTGGAAATTCCCCAATATGCGGAACTGCTGGTCACCGTCACCGCGCTTCAGCAGTCGTTCCCCGGGCTGATAGTGGGATCGCCTCCTGCCACAACGAAGCCATCACGGAGGCATGCTCCTCAGCAGACATCCATCTCCTGCCCCGGTTTCACCAGCTCCAGTGCCTGTGTACGCATCGCCAGCTTCATGACGGCGCTGTCGTCCCACTCCGGACCACCCACCTACTCCCTGGCCCATGCAAACGATGATGCCTGTGCCTGATGGTGTGGTCAGGTACCCTTCTACCCTTAGGCAGATCGTCTAGCATGCGGACCACGCAGATATAAACAGTTTTGAATGGTCTGACGTGACAGACGAATCAGACACAGCAGGAAGACTGGAGACGGGGATAGGGACTCCAGTCCTGGTAGACACAGGTCGCAGCGAGGAGTGAGCCTCAGCTGCTCCCTTAAATACTGATAACAAAAAAGCAAAGAACCAAACAGGAGAGGAGGAAACGTAATGACAAATAAAGATCAGCTGTGACAGTGCCGGCTCGGCTTTGACAGCCGGAAGTTCGGCCGTGGCGCTGTCACAGTAAAAGCTCTGGAAACACCAATAATAACCAGGCATAAATAATATGGGGGAAAAAGGGAAAGTACTGAGTAACCCGAGCGCGGATGTCTGGGATTATCACTTTGTTTTCACTTCTCTTATTAGTGTTTTCCAACCCACAAGCAGAGTCTTTCTGTAAATAAATCTGCGAACTACAGTTCCACGTTTGGGTTGTGAATTCCGCCCCGGAGGGGCCAATCCTGACAGCTTCTGTCAATAAAGTATTATTGTATCGTATTGTATCGTACTGAGAAAAGAAGGATATTCTCTGTGAGAAATAGCCAAGAAGTTAAAGGTGTTTCCAAACTTATTCTTTGCAATGTAAGTGTGAAAAATGCAAGATACAGTGCTCTCCTTGTGTTATGCGCAACAGTGTGGTACAGAGGGGTATGCAGACTTTTTCTCCTTTTAACCATATCTCTCTTCTGTCGCTCCGTCTGTGTCTCCATTTTGATTCTGACGTTTATTGACCACCAATATAATATTCTATCATTCAATTACCTTGTTGCCTGGCTTTGGTCGCTCTAACAAAATCACCCCATAACCCAACTACAGTGGTGTGAAAAAGTGTTTGCCCCCTTCCTGACTTCTCATTTTTTTGTATGTTTGTCACACTTAAATGTTTCAGATCAACCAACAAATTTAAATATTAGATAAAGATAACACAAGTAAACACAAAATGCAGTTTGTAAATGAAGGTTTATTATTAAGGGTAAAAAAAAAAAATCCAAACCTACATGTTCCTGTGTGAAAAAATGATCCCCCCCCCCTTTAAAACATAAATTAACTGTGGTTTATCACATCTTTGGAAAATTGAGTTCAGTTTCTCTAGCTACACCCAGGCCTGATTATTGCTACACCTTAAATCAGTTAAATAGGACCTGCCTGACAAAGTGAAGTAGACCAAAAGATCCTCAAAAGCTAGACATCATGCTGCAATCCAGACAAATTCAGAAACAAATGAGAAACAAAGTAATTGGGATCTATCAGTCTGGAAAAGGTTATAAAGCCATTTCTAAAGCTTTGGAACTCCAGTGAACCACAGTGAGAGCCATTATCCACAAATGGAGAAAACACGGAACAGTGGTGAATCTTTCCAGGAGTGGCCAGCCGACCAAAATTACCCCAAGAGCACAGTGATGACTCATCCAGGAGGTCACAAAAGACCCCACAACAACATCCAAAGAACTGCAGGCCTTACTTGCCTCAGTTAAGGTCAGTGTTCATGACTCCACCATAAGAAAGAGACTCGGCAAAATGGCCTGCAAGACAGAGTTTCAAGACGAAAACCACTGCTGAGCAAAAAGAACAAAGGCTCATCACAGTTTTGCCAGAAAACATCTTGATGGTCCCCAAGACTTTTGGGAAAATGCTCTGTGGACTGACAAGACAAAAGTTGAACTTTTTGGAAGGTGTGTGTCCCATTACATCTGGCGTAAAAGTAACACAGCATTTCAGAAAAGGAACATCATACCAACAGTAAAATATGGTGGTGGTAGTGTGATGGTCTGGGGCTGTTTTGCTGCTTCAAGACCTGGAAGACTTGCTGTGGTAAATGGAACCATGAATTTTGCTGTCTACCAAAAAATCCTGAAGGAGAATATCCGGCCATCTGTTTGTGACCTCAAGCTGAAGTGCACTTAGGTTCTGCAGCAGAACAATGATCCAAAACACACCTGCAATCCACCTCTGAATGGCTTAAGAAAAGCAAAATGAAGACTTTGGAGTGGTCTAGTCAAAGTCCTGACCTGAATCCGATTGAGATGCTGTGGCATGACCTTAGAAAGGCAGTTTATGCTTGAAAACCCTCCAATGCGGCTGAATTACAACAATTCTGCAAAGATGAGTGGGCCAAAATTCCTCCACAGCACTGTAAAAGATTCATTGCCAGTTATTGCAAATGTTTGACTGCAGTTGTTGCTGCTAAGGGTGGCCCAACCAGTTATTAGGTTTTGGGGGCAATCACTTTTTCACACAGGGCCATGTAGGTTTCGATTTTTTCCCCCCCTTAATAATAAAAACCTTAATTTAAAAACTGCATTTTGTGTTTACTTGTGTTATCTTTGTTTAATATTTAGATTTGTTTGATGATCTGAAACATTTAAGCGTGACAAACATACAAAAAATGAGAAATCAGGAAGGCAAACACTTTTTCACACCACTGTAACTAACGTCTTACATCAAACAAACATAGACTCACACTCTGAGTTAAAGCTGTCTATGTGATGGATGTATCCTCTCACTCACAACTACTGTGTGTTGTAACTCAACCTTCAGCCTCACCTTTGGGCTTTATCTACACCCACGACACCACTCTCTCTCTCTCTCTCTCGCTCTGTGTGTGTGTGTGTGTTTAGTGTTTGATGAGCAATAATTTTACCAAAAATACTGCGTACTTAAAAGAAAGCACAGGGAAACTCCCCTCCTTTTTTCTCACTCCCACTGTCTCTCACACACATGCGCGCACGCACAGTCAGGCTCCTAGTGGCTGATAAAGACCTTTTTGGCCGAGGCTCTCCTCTGTGCTGTGGGCTCATTAATGCTCCGAGTGTGTCCCCGTGAGTGAGGACAAAGCCCTCAGCCCTTATCAACAACACCAGGCCCGGTCGGCTGTGCACATACACACTTACCAGCATGGCACAAAAATAGGTACACAATGGATTATGAAGAGTGTGGATAAGTCGCCAACATCAGCTCCGATATCCCCTTACAGGACAATAACAGACTTTCCCCCCCTCACTCAACCCACTGTCACAGCCATGGATAGTGTGTTTCTGCTTAAGGGCTGGAGTGAAGGTTCCCAATTGATCCGTTTGTGTTTGTTGATCCATCTGTACACAGTTGCCGTCATGGATCGGTCAGTTTTTTTGTGTGTGCATTGTTGGGTGTGTCATCTCAACACAGGATGACATAAAAGCTTACACCTTTTCTCCTTATGGGTGCCATTTATTTCCTGTAACCCACACACACATACACATATGCGCACACAAACAGTGGGGGTTATTTGCATATTTATTACCGCTCTGTGCAAGTGCTCCACAAATTGATATTGTGCGTGTGTGATTAACTGGGTGTTGGTGCAGACTAATGTTACACGCCTGGTTCAGGGAGGACTGTGTGGGCAGCTGTTGGTTTATGGCTTTTTCAAATTGGTGTGCGTGCATGTGTGCAAACTGCCGTTTTGGTGTTTTTGTGTGTAGAATTATTATTATTGTTTTATGCCCAGGAAGAGCACAGGTGATGTACAGCAACACTGACCCACACACAACTTAACTCACACACATTTATACACACAGTAATCGATTTTTTAATAATAATAATAATAATAATAGTACTTTTTATTTAAGGGTGTGGTCTATATTAATCATATATCCCATAACCTACATATGTATAAGCATGTGAGAATGTTTGGTGATTACATATGTAAAGCGACTTCACACCTCAGAACAGGACAAAAGGTCTCAACCGCCAGTGAAGATCAAAGAGCATCCAAGGCGCTGCGGTGGAGAGCAGATAGGTCGCCCTGACCCCCCAGGGCCAGGTGGAGGGGTACGAAGACAAAAGAGGGGATTAAGATAGTGAGGGATGTCAGCTTTTGATATGCATGTCTTTTGTTATGTGCGAGTATAAGTTCGTAGAGCCGAAGGTGTTCGCTCTCTTCCTTCTTCTGCTGCTGCACCTAGATGAGACTTGTTAGAGGAGCTGATTATAAACTTTGGTTTATAAATCACGTCGCCTCGTTATTTCAAGCTCTTCTACACTGGTGACCCTGACGCGAGGATGGACCAGAGGCGTTCCCCCGCGATCGACTCATCTGTGGCGACCCAGGCAGCCGCCGGCACCCATGCAGACAGGGGAACAGATGGACGACGTTCCCCCACGGCAGAAGTGATAGAGAGGGCTCAACCGAGCACCAGCGCCACTGAGAGAGCCAAAGGAAGGCACTCTCACCCTGCGGACACATCAGTGACGGTCCACACAAACGCCGTCACCGTCAAGCTGCCGGACTTCTGGCAGGAAGACCCCGCCTTGTGGTTTCAGCAAGCTGAAGCCCAGTTTGCACTTGCGGGCATCACGGCTGACGATACAAAGTTCTATCACATCGTCGCCAAACTCGACGCCGCCACTTCGAGATGTGCGCGGAGCATAATCCAGCGGCCGCCGGCCCAGGACAAATATAAAGCACTGAAAGCGACCATCGTGGCAAATTTCGTCCCCTCAGCCGAGGAGAGAGCCGAGAGGATCCTGGCGGTCTACGGCCACAGAGGATGCAGACCCAAGGCCCACATGGAGGACTTGCTGCAACTTAAAGAAGAGGACAATGACAACTTCCTCTTCCAATTCATATTCCTCAGTACGCTGCCGCCACACATGAGAGGGACGCTTGCCAACATGCGATGCAGCACCCAGCAGGACTTCCGCACGCTGGCTCACGAAGCTCAACGGCTCGTCAACGCCTGCAAGGAACAGACACCCACAGCAGCATCCGCAGACCTCAACGCTGATGTCCGGAGCCACGAGGAGCCACAAACCACCGAGCAGAATCAGCCCGCGGTGACAGCGACACGGCCAAGACGTAACAGACGCAGCGACGTTTGTTATTACCACCACCGCTTCGCCGAGAAGGCTTACAAATGCGTTCCCCCCTGCAAATTCACGATTTCGGGAAACGCCAAAGCCGAGAACCGTTAACAGTGGCGGTTCTCGGCGAAAAAAGCAAGCTTTTATATGTGATGGACGGACACACCGGCAAGCAGTTCCTTATCGACACGGGAGCTCAACTAAGTTTTGTCATGCCCTCCCAAGCAGATCGGGCCATGGGCACCCGGGGCAATGGAGCGGTGGCAGCCAACGGCTCCATCATCGATACTTTTGGCGAAAAGAGCCTGCCCCTCTGCATCCACGGCCGCAGCTACAGATGGACATTTGTTGTAGCGGCGGTGAGTTTTAACTTGTTGGGTGCAGATTTTTTGTGTGCACATGGGTTATTAGTTGATCTAGCGAACAGACGCTTGGTTAACGCACTGTCCTTTGCTTCTATTCCCTGCTCAGCACGAGTTTACCACCCTTGAAAAATTAGGCATTATCAGGTGCTCGAAAAGCCCCTGGGCGTCACCACTTCACATGGTCCCGAAATCCGACGGTTCTTGGAGACCGTGTGGCGATTACCGCAGATTAAACAATGTGACAGCGCATGACCGCTACCCAATTCCTCACATTCAAGATTTTTCACTACATCTGGCGGGTGCGCGCATTTTTTCAAAAATAGACCTGGTCCGCGGTTATCATCAAGTCCCAGTTAGAGCAGAGGACATTCCTAAAACAGCTGTAATAACCCCCTTCGGTCTTTTTGAATTTTTGCGGATGCCTTTCGGCCTCAAAGGCGCCGCTCAAACCTTTCAGCGGATGATGGACGTGGTATTACGCGACCTCCCCTTCGTGTTCGTCTACCTCGATGATATGCTGGTAGCCAGCTCGTCTGAGGAAGAACACGAGCAGCATCTCACTATGGTTTTTCAGAGACTAGAAGAGCATGGGTTAATAATCAATCCAGCCAAATGCAAATTCGGCGTGTCACAAATTGATTTTTTAGGACACAGAGTTTCTCCAAAGGGGGCAGTCTCACTGCCAGACAAAGTTCACGCAGTAAAAAGTTTCCCACGGCCACAAACGGTCAAATCGCTGTAAGAATTTTTGGGAATGGTTAATTTTTACAACCGTTCCCTCCCCCACGCAGCTCAGCTCATGCAGCCCCTATATGACGCGCTCAGAAAACAAAAACCTTCCAACGCGATCGAATGGACCCCGGAGCGCGAACGCGCCTTTGCGGAAGTAAAAAGTGCCCTAGCTAATGCCACATTGTTGGTTCACCCTGATCCCTCGGCCCACATTGCGCTAACCACAGACGCTTCAGACCTGGCCATAGGGGCAGTTGTAGAACAACACGTCAGCGGAATCTGGCAACCTTTGGCATTCTTCAGCAAATCGCTAAACCAAACTGAGCGTAAATACAGCACTTTTGACAGGGAGCTGCTAGCGCTTCATTTATCCATCCGCCACTTCCAGTTCTGGTTGGAAGGGCGGCATTTCACGGCTTTTGTAGACCACAAACCGCTCACCTTTGCGATGGCTAAAATTTCCGAACCGTGGTCAGGCAGGCAACAAAGACAGCTAGCTGCGATTTCAGAGTTCACCACAGACATTCGACATGTGGCAGGCAAACTTAACGTGGTAGCAGACTGCCTCTCTCGCGCTGTGACATCGCCAGAGCACGAAGAGACAGATTATACTACCTCAGCCGCAGAACTCTTCGCCAACGCGGACACATACGCAGCCCCAATCCACGCAGGGATAGATTATGCAGCCATGGCGGAGGAGCAAAGTAGTGACGCGGACATGCGCGCACTCCTGTCTGGACCAACAGGGTTAAGGCTGGAGGAAAGGGGTTTACGCGACGGTGTGCCCCCCCTAATATGCGACATCTCAACCGGCCGACCTCGCCCGTTAGTCCCAGCTGCATGGCGCCGCCGTATTTTCGACTCGATTCACTCCCTCGCGCACCCAGGTGTGCGCGCTTCGGTTAAAATGGTCGCCGAAAAATTTGTGTGGCCTGGCCTGTGCAAAAATGTAAAAGAATGGGCAAAGACTTGCATTTCTTGTCAGCGCGCCAAAGTACACAAACACACAAAAGCCCCTCTAGAGCCTTTTCGAATCCCTGCTAGAAGGTTCGACCACGTTCATGTCGACCTCGTGGGGCCACTACCTTCCTCCCAAGGTTTCACACATCTGTTAACAATGATAGACCGCACCACGCGCTGGCCGGAGGCAGTCCCTCTGGCGTCAACCACAGCGGAGGAAGTCGCTCGCGTTTTTTTGACAAACTGGGTGGCACGTTTCGGCGTCCCATCGGACATCACGTCCGATAGGGGGCCTCAATTTGTCTCGGAGCTTTGGTCAGCCATGGCCAGCAGCTTAGGGGCGACAATTCACCGCACCACCGCTTATCACCCTCAGGCTAATGGGTTATGCGAGCGTTTTCACAGATCTTTAAAGGCCGCCCTCAGAGCCTCACTAACAGATACAAATTGGGTAAATAAACTTCCCTGGGTTTTATTGGGGTTGCGTGCTGCGCCTAAAGAGGATCTAGACGCCTCCCCAGCAGAATTAGTTTTTGCACAACCTCTCAGGCTCCCAGGTGAATTTTTACCAGAGAACCCAGAGCCAGGGCATCTTCCAGCCCTGAGGTTTTTAGGCAGCAACGGACCGGACTCTCTCCCCGGACCGGCACATCACTCTTTTCTACGGGTTTTTGTCCCCCAAGCTTTAAAAAACGCTGAATTCGTTTTTGTTAGGCATGAAGCTTTAAAACCAACCTTCCGCCCACCATACGATGGACCATTCAGAGTGCTGGAACCTGGTGATAAACATTTTGTGCTTGATTTTGGGGATAGAAAAGAAACAGTCAGCATTGACAGACTTAAACCTGCCTTCTTGTTGAGAGACGAGCCTGCACAGTTGGCGAGAGCACCTCGGCGGGGTAGACCCCCCAAGAGAAAAGACTCAGCCCCCCTGCAGGGAACAAATAATCACTCTCCTCCCCAAGCTGCAGATTCCTTACAGGAAGGTACCACCAGGACGCCCAAGCGGACCCACAGCAGATTTGGGAGAAGATTAAAACCCAGACAGCACAGGGACTGATGCAAACTACTCAACAGTTGTTCACTAATTGTGCTGTAACAGTTTAGGACTGACTTGTGATTTTACTATGCTGTTATGATTACCACTGAACTCTCTTAGGAGCATGGCTGCTGGAAAGTTTCTTCTGTGTCAAGAGGTGTAGCAGTTAGTATGTCATAATAATTATCTTAAACTGTGAATTTTTCTATTGTCCTTTTCTTAGTCGTTTTGGGGGGGGGGGTGGCTGTGGTCTATATTAATCATATATCCCATAACCTACATATGTATAAGCATGTGAGAATGTTTGGTGATTACATATGTAAAGCGACTTCACACCTCAGAACAGGACAAAAGGTCTCAACCACCAGTGAAGATCAAAGAGCATCCAAGGCGCTGCGGTGGAGAGCAGATAGGTCGCCCTGACCCCCCAGGGCCAGGTGGAGGGGTACGAAGACAAAAGAGGGGATTAAGATAGTGAGGGATGTCAGCTTTTGATATGCATGTCTTTTGTTATGTGCGAGTATAAGTTCGTAGAGCCGAAGGTGTTCGCTCTCTTCCTTCTTCTGCTGCTGCACCTAGATGAGACTTGTTAGAGGAGCTGATAATAAACTTTGGTTTATAAATCACGTCGCCTCGTTATTTCAAGCTCTTCTACAAAGGGCACCTTTCATGACACTCAAGGTCACCTTACATCACCATAATTAAAAACTAACATTAATAAATACAGGTATTGAAATTAATGGAAATAATGACAACAATAATAAGATAAGATAAGCCTTTATTAGTCCCACAACGGGGAAATTCCAGGATTGCAACAGCACAGGGATAGCAACACTCAGAGCAACAATCAGAAGGCAAGAAAAAAAACAAGCAAGCAAGAGCAGCTAATAAACATATGTACGTATTACTATAAAATATATATATATACACACACACACAGACACACAGTGCAGAGCATTGTAGCTGGATGGAATAAATATATGAATATATGAACACACAGTGCAGAGCATTGTAGCTAGATGGAATAAATATGTAAATATATAAACACCCACAGTACGGAGCATTGCAGCTAGGTGGAATAAATATGCAAGTATATAAACACACACAGTGCGGAGCAATGTAGCTAGATGGAATAATATGTAGATATATAAATATATAAACACCCACAGTACGGAGCATTGTAGCTAGATGGAATAAATATGCAAATATATAAACACACACAGTGCAGAGCATTGTTGCTAGATGGAATGAAACAGCATAACCGTCTACTTAGTTATCCTACATGGTATGATTATGTGCCCATACATATTCTCACCCTCCATAGCGACCGGTATGTTCCTAGTTGTATGCCGGAGAGGACCATTGTGTAAGTCTATTGCATCTTTTGCATTCAAAAAACTATTAGTTTGTTACGTCTTTTTGCTATCTCTGCGAGCAGCCCTGCTTAGGTTGTACAGTCTGACAGCCGTTGGTAGGAAGGACCTACGAAACCTCTCGGTTGTGCACCTGGGATGATGTAGTCTGCTGCTAAATGAGCTCCTCAGTGCATTCAGTATGTCCTGCATAGGGTGGAACTCGGACTCCAGCAGAGATGACAGTTTAGCCACCGTCCTTCTCTCTCCTATCTCCTCCATCGGATCAAGGCGCTGCCCCAGGACAGAGCTAGCTTTCTTAATCAGTTTGTTCAGTCTCTTCCTATCGGCTGCAGTAATGCCACTGCCCCAGCAGACCACTCCAAAAGTGATGGCTGATGCCACCACCGTGTCATAGAATGACTTCAGCAGCGCCCCTTGTACACCAAAAGACCTGAGTCTCCTCAGCAGGAACAGCCTGCGCTGTCCCTTCTTGTAGAGTGCATCAGTATTGTGTGACCAGTCTAGTTTATTGTTCAGATGAATACCCAGGTACTTATAGGATGTCACCATCTCGATGTCTGTTCCCTGTATATTTACTGGTACTGTGAGGAGCTGCCCATGCCTGCGGCAGTCCACCACCAGCTCCTTAGTTTTCCTCGCGTTGATCTGGAGGCAGTTCCGATGGCACCAGTCCACGAAGTCCTGGATAAGCCCTCTGTACTCAGCTTCATCTCCATTGGAGATGAGGCCAACGATCGCAGAGTCATCAGAGAACTTCTGTAGATGGCAGTGTGTTGTGTTGTGTGAGAAGTCCGCAGTATAAAGAGTGAACAGGAAGGGAGCCAGCACCGTTCCCTGGGGGGCCCCCGTGCTACTGATGATCGTGTCGGACACACAGTCCCGGGTTCTCACAAACTGAGGCCGGTTCGTGAGGTAGTCCAGGATCCATGATGACAGGTGCTGGTCCACCCCTGCGCGCAGCAGCTTGTCCTTCAGGATCATCGGTTGGATGGTGTTGAAAGCACTGGAGAAGTCAAAGAACATGATCCTCACCATATTCCCGGGCTTCTCCAGGTGGGACAGAGAACGGTGAAGGAGGAAGATCACTGCATCCTCCACCCCAATGCCATGCTGGTAGGCGAACTGGAGTGGATCCATCGCTGGTTCCACCAGGGGGCGGAGGTGAGCAAGGAGCAGTCTCTCCAGGGTCTTCATCAAGTGGGACGTCAAGGCCACCGGTCTGTAGCTGTTCAGGTCTTTGGGGTGGGAAGTTTTTGGTACAGGTACCACACAAGATGTTTTCCACAGCTGTGGTACCCTCCCCTGTTTCAGGCTCATGTTGAAGATATACGTCACAATCCCACACAGCTGGTCTGCACAGGACTTGAGGAGCTTTGCGCTGATGCCGTCCGGTCCCGGCGCCTTCCTCGCCTTGATCTTCCTCAGCTCCGTCCTCACCTGGGTCCTGGTCAGGGTCAGGATGGGGGGCTGTGTGTTGGGAGTGGGGGGGTGTTGGTAGAGTGGGGAGTGGGCAGCAGGACTTGATTTCTTTAGAGGCAGCAGTGGTTGTTGTGCAGTCAGGGGGGAGGGCGGTTGGTCAAATCTATTGAAAAACAGATTCAGGTTGTTCGCCCACTCCCTGCCCCCTGTGGCCTGGGGGGAGGTATTCTGGAGCCCCGAGATGGTTTTGAGGTTTCTCCAGACCCCGCTGATGTCGCTCTGTTGCAGCTTGTCCTCCATCTTCTTCCTGAAGCTGTCCTTGCCTTCTCTGATCTTTCTCCTCAGCTCCCTCTGTACGGACTTCAGCATCTCCCTGTTCCCCGACCTGAAGATCCTCTTCTTCTCTCTCAGAAGTGTTTTTATCTCAGGGTTGATCCAGGGTTTGTTGTTTGAGTGACGCCGTATGGTCTTGGTGGGAACGGATTTGTCCACACAGAAGCTGAGGTAGCCCGTGAAGGTGTGAATGAGGCCATCGATGTCCTCACCATGTGGATCGCAGAGCTGCTTCCAGGCGGTGGCTTCAAAACAGCCCTTTAGGGTGTCCATTGTCTCCTCAGACCATAACTCCACAGTGTGCATGGCCGGAGGTTGTCTGTGCACTAGGGGTTTGTACACCGGCCGGAGATGAACCAAGTTGTGATCCGATCTCCCGAGTGGGGGTAGTTGTGATGAGGTGTACGCCTCCTTAGTGTTTGCGTAGAATAAATCCAGTGTTTTATTGTCTCTAGTGTGGCATGTGACATACTGGGTGAACGTGGGTAGAATGGGAGACAGTGAAACATGGTTGAAATCGCCTGAGATGAGGAGAAGAGCATCTGGGTGTTCTGTCTGCAGCCTGCTGGTTACTGAATGGATGACGTCACGTGCTGTCCCAGCGTTCGCCGTCGGATTTGCATAAACAACAATGCAGATCACGTGTGAGTGTTCTCTCGGGAGATATGTAGGCCTCATGCTAACAGCTAGCAACTCAATGTCTTTGCTGCAGTGTCGTTGTTTAACAGTGATATGTCCCGGTCTGCACCAGTTGTTGTTAACATACATGATCACTCCACCGCCCCTAGCCTTGCCACTGTCTGGTGTTCGGTCAGCTCGTATCATGTGAAAACCCTCCAGCTCAATGTTAGCATCTGCTGCTAGTTCAGTTAGCCACGTCTCAGTAAACAAAAGGAGAGAGCACTCCCGGTATGTGCTATCATAACGGGAGATAGCCGCTAGCTCATCTAACTTTCCCAGTATCGACCGTACATTTCCCATGACAACAGATGGAAGGGAGGGTCTGTACCTTATATTTTTTGTCCTCCGCCTTACTCCAGCCCGGCAGCCGCGGCGTTTTCGCCTCAGTTCACTCGGTATGTCGAGTTTTTCCAATGGGACCGGGTGGCGGTTGAATGCTAGCAGCTGTTCTCTGCTGTATCGTATCCTGCTATAGACAGTGGCTCCGTCCACCGGCTCAGGAGACATTTAGGACGATCTGTGTGTCCGTGATATAAGTGGGGTGAAAAAAAAGACGGATCAAAAGAGAGAGGAAGGGAAAAAGACTCGGAATCGAGCCGCTGTTGCAAAAGGCAGCCGACTCGTGTGGCGCCGAGAGAAAAAAAAAAAAAAAAAAAAAAAAAAAAAAAAAAAAAAAAGGTCATAGGGTAATGTGTTGGTGAGGTAAGGTGTTGATGAGGCCTCTGGTTCCTAGGGTTTGGAGTCTGTAGAAAAAAAACTGAGAGAACACCACCAGAGGAGGATTGTAGGGCAAGCTAGAGCTTCTTTTAGAGTCCAAATTGAACGGATTAGTAATTGCTGTCCAAAATACTGAGAAATATGGGTAAACCTTTTGGGCTGTATTACAGCAGTCCAGGTGACAGTCTGTTGTCTCAGGCACAGACCGCATTTATAGGTATGTCCCAGTCCATTTTGCTATTACAGCAACACACAATGAATTTTGTACCAGGTGTGAAATGCACAGGAGCTGTCCTTATGCTCTTAATTATTCAAAAGTGTGTTTGGGGGATAATGTGAAATAAACCAATTGCTGTCTTTGTTCTCATTCCCTTTAATAAACAGGGGCGTGAGATCCAAGGTGTGATACTAACATCACAGCATTTAAATGGGAGTACAAATCTGTTTTGCACTGACGACAATGCAGGCTCGTTTACAGAGTGAAAATCCATTTAAGGTCAAGGAGATTAAAAGGAGCTTTTTAACCTCTTCCATAGCCCTGCTCATTCTGGGAAGACTTGAACATATTTATGCATGGATGACAGCTGTACAGTTCAGAGATTATTCTAGTCTCTCTTTGTCCATGATTTTGACAGTTGTAAAAATTCCATCAGTCATATTATCACAAATTTCATCCGTACTTCTCTTTTAAACTGAGAAAGAGCAAGCCGTTTATCTCAGCCTAAGTTATGTTAATCTCCTCTGCTGAATACAAAATTGCTCTTTTAAAGCCAAACAACTGTTGGGATTGTCACGAGCTGAGTTCTGGATATTTTGCCAGACTCAGCCTCGTGGCTTTTCCTCTGTATTTATATTTACCTGTTGCATTTTATGCCTCTTTGGGTCTATATATTAATGTTCTGTTTGCCATTTTCCTGTTTGTGCAGTGTTTTATTTTTATTTCTGTATTTATTTATATTTATACTTGAGTATGTTATTTTATTTTGTTTTCCTAGTATTAGCCTCTTGCTGTTGACAGCTGTCAGGGGCTTGAAGCTTTTCTCTCTCATTATACTTTGTTTTGTGAGCATCTTGTTTTACCTTATGTTTGTTGTTTTTTGCAGTAAATTACACTAACGGCAGTTCAGCACCTGGGTCTCGTTTCTCTGCCCAGAGAGGACAATTCATGACAGAAGAACGCGGCCAGATGAGACCCAGCTGCTGTCGTTAGTGGTTTTTGCCTTTTTTCTGCTTTTTGCGTTTCACTCACCTGGAACTCATTATGTCCCCGGCTCGCCGGCCTCTTCCAAATACAAGGAGATTGGCAGTGGGGTCCCCGAGCTTGGAAGATACAGGTCTACATGTCTGTTCTTTTCGTCTTCTCTACCCCCTCACCCCCCAGCCAGTCGCAGCAGATTACTGCCCCTCCCTGATCCTGGTTCTGCTGGAGGTTTCTTCCGGTTAAAAGGGAGTTTTTCCTCTCCTCCGTCGCCAAGCGCTTGGTCACAGGGGATTGCCTGATTGCTGGGGTCTTTCTGCAATTGTGGGTTTTCCCTTACAGTTGAAAGAGCTTTGAGATGACTGTTGTTGTGAAATGGCGCTATATAAATAAAGTTGAATTGAATTGATTTGGAGGAAGAGTGGGCGGTGGACTTTATCCAAAGCTTTGTGGATGAAGCTCTCGCCGGATCCAAAAAGGCCTGGGAAAGCATGAATGGAGCGGTGGGCATTTTGGAGGCACATCCCGGTTTGTGGAGATATCCTCAGTACACAGAACTGCTGTCCACGGTCTCCGCTCTCCAGCAGTTGTTCCCTGGGCTGATGATGGGGTTGCCTCCTGCTGAAACGAAACCGTCGCGGAGACATTCTCCTCAGCAGACATCTGCCTTCTCTCCCGGTTCGCCAGCTCCAGAATGCGCGTCGCCTGCTCCACGGTGGCGCCGCCGTCCCGCTTTGGACCACCGGAGGAATCCTCCCGCCTCTCCGATAGCCATTTCTTCGACGCTGAAGCAGAAGTCCCCCTCAGCAGTACAGCCCCCCCTTCTCTCTTCGCTGGCTGAATCATCAGCTTTTCCCGGGCCTGTAGCTGCTGTTCCTTGCTCCACTTCGGTGTCCTCTCCCGCTGCCGAGAGGTCCTCTGTTGGTTTCCCGGCTACGTCCGCCTCCGTGACTACAGGGGTGGCTCCTCCTCAATCCTCAAAGGGGCCCATGTTCACCATAGCCACGGAGAGGGATGACTTTCCACACGCTGCAGCAGGCAACATCAAACACTGGGAAAACAGGCAAGTGTCATTTTATTCCTCTTCAGTTTATGATGACATGCCTTGCTTTATTCCCGATAGAGAGACTCAGGGTGTGCAGTCCCCTGAGCTCTCTCCACCTGCTGCAGTTAATAAATCCTCACCTGCCCTCTCCGTGTCTCCTCCTGTTGTCCCTGAGTGTCCGCCGGCCCCGGAACTGAGCTGCCAGATGATGGAGGAGCCTGTGGCCCTGGAGGACCTGATTCCAGCCCCGCAGCCGCACCATGGATGGAGGGAGAGCGCGTTCTGTGACCCGGAGCCTGCGCCGATGACAATGCATCCCCTGGCTTCGGCTATGCGAAGTCCAGCACCAGCGGTGAGCCGGACTCCAGCCGCCACTCTGGATGAGCCTCCTGCGTGGGTCGCTTCGCCTGGGGGCAGAAAGACTGCACCGACCACCATGCCTGCTGCAGGAGCCGCTGCAGCAGAGTCGGAGCTGGACCTCCAGAAGGCCAAGCCCGGAATACCATCGCCTGGTTCAACGGAGTCCTGGACGGCGGTGGAGCTCGAGCTCAGGCAAGTGCTCTCCTTTGTTTTTCTTGTGTCAGTTTTGGAGAGATCTTGTCTGGCTCTTGGTGAGGAGAGCCGGGTGCAGCCATCTGCTGCACCTGAATTTGCCTCGCCGGGCTCCACTGCTGCCGGTGACCCTGACCCTGCTTTCCTGTTTGTTTTGTCTGAGCTGTTTCCCAGGGTCACCAAGAATGATCCATCAGCACCAGATGTCTCCGTGGATCCAGGTTTGCTGCTCAAGATAGCCGTGAGTCCAGCTCCCCCCGCTGAGGTCATTGAAGACATTCCATCCCAACCCGGGACCTCCGTGGGTGCTGCTCCTCTCGCCAAGGTTGTCAAGGACGCTCTGTAACAGCCGTGGGTGCAGCTTTGGCCCAGTCCAGGTCCACCAAGGATGCAACTCCGCTCCTACCTAGAGCCACCGAGGGTGCAGCTCCACTCCCGCCTGGAGCCACTGAGGGTGCAGCTCCGCTCCAGCCCGGAGACACTATGGGTGCAGCTCCGCTCCAGCCCGGAGCCACAGTGGGTACTGCATTGCTCCAGCCTGGAGCCACCGTGGGTGCCGCACTGCTCCAGCTCAGAGCCACCACAAGTGCCGCACTGCTCCAGCCCGGAGCCACCGCGGGTGCTGCGCTGCTCCAGCCCGGAGCCACCATGGGTGCTGCCTCACTCCAGCCTGGAGCCACTGCGGGTGCAACTTCGTCCCAGTCCAGGGCCACCGAGGGTGCTGCTGGCCAGACTGACATTGTCGTGATTCCCCCTCGTCTTCTGCCTGATGCCGTCATGGTTCCCCCGGCTCCTTCATCCTGCCCAGTGCTTGCCCTTCCCATCGGGCAGCTGCTTCCTGAACCACCCCTCCAGTTCGGGTGGTTGAAAGACTCAGACAGACCACTCAACAGGGGATGCCGCAGAGTGGGGTGGCCCATGTTCTCTGGGGCGCCACCCGACTCAGGCCATCTAGCAAGCCTGGGACTCTGGTTGACTACCGGACAGACTGAGCTGTTGGGTTGGGTAGCCCATGTTCTCTGGCAGGCCACCCGACTTGGACCACCTCGCTGTCCGCCAGGCCTGGGACTTTGGTCGGCCCCCTGAACTCTCTAGCTCCTTGACCTGGGGGTCTAATTCTGTGTTTTTCTGGTGTGGATCCTGAGCGGGCTTTTTGTTTCGTTCTCTCCTAGCCTGTTCCCCTCACCATCCACCTTGGGTGTGTTATTGTATGACCCTTCTGGGAGGGGCAGGCTCTTTCTTTTTCTTTTGGTGTTACCCCGGGGTGTCTGGGACCCACCCCTTGAGAGGGGGGCTCTGTCATGAGCTGAGTTCTGAATATTTTGCCAGACTCAGCCTTGTTGCTTTTCCTCTGTATTTATATCTACCTGTTGCATTTTAGCCTCTTTGGGTCTATGTATTAATGTTCTGTTTGTCATATTCCTGTTTGTGCAGTGTTTTTTTTTATTTCTTTGTTTCTTTATATTTATACTTGAGTATGTAATTTTATTTTGTTTTCCTAGTATTATCCTCCCACTGTTGACAGCTATCAAGGGCGTGACGCTTTGCATGGGTGTGCCCTGTCAGCTGTCAGTTTGGAATTGCCCTCCTCTCACCACCTCAGCTGATTCCAATCATGTATCTTCACTTTCTCCTGCCCGTTCAGGCACCCACATCTGTTGTCAGTTTTGTTAATGGGGTTCGATCCCTATTTAAGGGCTCCATTTTCATTTCACCTTTGCCGCGTTCTTGTTATATTATCTTTGTCTCCGCCAAAGCCCTGCCTTGCTCTGACGCACAACTCCTGTAAGTTTTTCTCCCTCGTTATACTTTGTTTTTTGTGAGCATCTTGTTTTACCTTTTGTTTGTTGTTTTTTGCAATAAATGACACTAACGGCATTTCAGCGCCTGGGTCTCGCTTCTCTGCCCAGAGAGGGCAATTCATGACAGGGGTACTTTCATTTTGAATCATTCTGTATAAAGAATGATGGTGAATGAGGCTAAAAAAAATTTAAACTGTCAAAAATTAGATAATGATGAATGTCCGTTTTGTGAGCACCTGTCGGCTCTCCTGCAGCTGCAGTGACAGCTCTTTTCCTGGTATAGGGCAGACTGGTCCTGCTGTGTGACAGCCCGAAAGTCCGGTAGTTAAATAAAAAAAAAGTGATCCACATTTTGCTCACTTAAGAAGAAGATAAATAAATAAATGAATGCTTACAGTGGGGCAAAAAAAATATTTAGTCAGCCACCAATTGTGCAAGTTCTCCCACTTAAAAGATGAGAGAGGTCTCCAATTTTCATCATACGTATACCTCAACTATGAGAGACAAAATGAGAAAAAAAAAATCCAGAAAATCACATTGAATGATTACCTCCGCCAAGGAGGTTATGTTTTCATCGGCGTTGGTTTGTCTGTCTGTCTGTTTGTTTGTTAGCAAGATAAATCAAAAAGTTATGGACGGATTTTCATGAAATTTTCACAGATTGTCAGAAATGGGGTATCCTACAGATGATTAGATTTTGGTGGTGATCCGGATCACCGTCCACAAGAAAACCGCCATTACGCAAAATGCCATTTTCGTGAATAACTACTGAACCACTAATCCTATCATTGTCAATCCAATTGCTTGTCATATGTTTTCATGGTCAAGGAATCTGAAAACGTACACACAAACACTGTATGGGGGGAACTGTGGCGCTTGGCGGAGGTCTGCGCTCTCCGAGTGCTTTTCTAGTTACCTCCGCCAAGGAGGTTATGTTTTTTAATGAATTAATTGGTAAATTCCTTGGTAAAATAAGTATTTGGTCAATAACAAAAGTTCATCTCAATACTTTGTTATACAGTGATCCCTCACTTATCGCGTTTAATGGGGACCAGAACCGACCGCGAAAAGTGAAAAACCGCGAAGTAGCGTCACCCCCCCCCAAGGGCGTCACAAGCACTATTTTGCACAAAAAGGCACAAGAGAACAACGAAAAGTGCCACTAAGCAACACGAGCGATAAAGAACAATGAATGCGGTCTTCCTTCGCTGGGTATGGGCACTCTGCAGGGAGAGAAGCTGGGTAAAACGTCTTGGCCAATCAGCTTGCGAGGTAAAACGTCTTGGCCAATCAGCTTGCGAGATTCCCGAGCGGTGAAGAGGTGGGCGGAGAGGAGTGGAGCGGTGGTCAGAGAGGTGGATTTTGAGTTGTGCGGGCTCTCCGTGTTGATACCTGATGTTCTAATGTAGTCTCCCTGCCTTCTGCTAGCGCCCGGGCAACTTTCGTGCCATTTTTTCTCAATTTTGAATTTTTGATGAATATTTTTGAAAAATCCGCGATGCACTGAGGGCGCGAAAGGTGAAACGCGAAGTAGCGAGGGATCACTGTATACCCTCCGCTGGCAATGACAGAGGTCAAACATTTTCTGTAAGTCTTCACAAGGTTTTCACACACTGTTGCTGGTATTTTGGCCCATTCCTCCATGCAGATCTCCTCTAGAGCAGTGATGTTTTGGGGCTGTCACTGGGCAACACGGACTTTCAACTCCCTCCAAAGATTTTCTATGGGGTTGAGATCTGGAGACTGGCTAGGCCACTCCAGGACCTTGAAATGCTTCTTACGAAGCCACTCCTTCGTTGCCTGGGTGGTGCGTTTGGGATCATTGTCATGCTGAAAGATCCAGCCACGTTTCATCTTCAATGCCCTTGCTGATGGAAGGAGGTTTTCACTCAAAATCTCACGATACATGGCCCCATTCATTCTTTCCTTTACACGGATCAGTCATCCTGGTCCCTTTGCAGAAAAATAGCCCCAAAGCATGATGTTTCCACCCCCATGCTTCACAGTAGGTATGGTGTTCTTTCTTCTCCAAACACGACAAGTTGAGTTTTTACCAAAAAGTTCTATTTTGGTTTCATTTGTCGTCGGCCTCCGTCGGTCTATGATGACCATGGAAGACAATCCTAAACGTCTACTCTGCTGGAACAGCACCGCCTGTGGCTGAACAGGCCAATGCACACCGGTGTTCTACCTTCCAGCGTTGGGCGTTGGTAGGATTCAAGCCTGGGCAGGAAGATATGGAGGACAAGATGTTACCCATGCAGCATGTCCCCCCTCTCCACGT
Organism: Pholidichthys leucotaenia; assembly: GCA_020510985.1. Taxonomy (NCBI): domain Eukaryota; kingdom Metazoa; phylum Chordata; class Actinopteri; order Cichliformes; family Pholidichthyidae; genus Pholidichthys; species Pholidichthys leucotaenia. Next base: position 416,343,377 of record CM035839.1, read on the forward strand.
CACTGATGAATCCAAAGGAACAGCAGGGCTGCTATAGTTTGGCACCAGCGCCGTCGCAGGAGCTGCCAGAACGATGTTGAGCACAACTGAGAACTGCCTTAGGGGCTCCGACTCCGGATTTTTCCTCAGGGTTGACTCCCGAAGCCTTTCCCGTGACCAGGTGTGCCGCAAGGCAGCGGAGGTTTGAAATCAGGGTTTACCTTCCCCTAGATGGGCTACCTTCCCAGGTTGACGAGCCACCATCTACCCGAAATATGGTTTCATTGGCCATATGGTTTCATTTGACCATATGACATTCTCCCAATCCTCTTCTGGATCATCCAAATGCTCTCTAGCAAACTTCAGACGGGCCTGGACATGTACTGGTTTAAGCAGGGGGACACGTCTGGCACTGCAGGATTTGAGTCCCTGGCGGGGTAGTGTGTTACTGATGTAACCTTTGTTACTTTGGTCCCAGCTCTCTGCAGGTCATTCACTAGGTCCCCCCGTGTGGTTCTGGGATTTTTGCTCACCGTTCTCGTGATCATTTTGACCCCACGGGGTGAGATCTTGCGTGAAGTCCCAGATCGAGGGAGATTATCAGTGGTCTTGTATGTCTTCCATTTTCTAATAATTGCTCCCACAGTTGATTTTTTCACACCAAGCTGCTTACCTATTGCGGATTCAGTCTTCCCAGCCTGGTGCAGGTCTACAATTTTGTTTCTGGTGTCCTTTGACAGCTCTTTGGTCTTGGCCATAGTGGAGTTTGGAGTCTTGACTGTTTGAGGTTGTGGACAGGTGTCTTTTATACTGATAACAAGTTCAAACAGGTGCCATTAATACAGGTAACGAGTGGAGGACAGAGGAGCCTCTTAAAGAAGAAGTTACAGGTCTGTGAGAGCCAGAAATCTTGCTTGTTTGAAGGTGACCAAATACTTATTTTACCGAGGAATTTACCAATTAATTCATTAAAAATCCTTCAATGTGATTTTCTGGATTTTTTTTTTCTCATTTTGTCTCATAGCTGAGGTATACCTATGATGAAAATTGGAGACCTCTCTCATCTTTTAAGTGGGAGAACTTGCACAATTGGTGGCTGACTAAATACTTTTTTGCCCCACTGTAATGTGTGTACTTGTCTGTAACTTTACAGTTCATTCATCTTCTTAACAGTCCTTTTGGGTTGCAGGGGGCTGGAGCCTGTCCCAGCATCTTTGAGTGAGTGGCGGGGTACACCCTGGGCAGATCATCAATGAATGAGTGAATAAAGGAAAGATCAGGTAAAGGATTAGGACAGATTTTTACATAATCTGTCTGTCGAAATAAGGGACATGGGAATTCTAGCCCCGGGGTAGTAACAGGCATACTGTTCGTGCTTGTTCATGCCGTCTAAATGTGCTGCTGAAATAGTGGTTGATAATGTGCTGTTGATTTTATACCTGCTTTCCGTTAATGAAAGGTGCAGTGAGAGAGAATGTACCAAAATACCAGCGAGCTGTAACCTTTCGCTAAGTCTCATCCACTTTAAATCAGTCCCATCCTACAAGTGCAAGGCACACAGATAGTCATTTCTTAATTAGCGAGGACGCACAGTGGAAAACCAGACAATGCGCTGACAGAAATGAACAAAAGCACCGGCACAAGGTGCAGAAGCACATTTCAGATTGCTTAAATGGGGCCCTTTGTGTTAAGATGTCAAAATATGACATCACATAAAATGGTAACTGGTACTTTTTCATCACTACCAATTAGAGACACATGCCCCTGTTGAACAAAAGGTTGGTATGTGGTCATCTTGCACTTTAATTCAGCTGATGGCAAAATATCAGTTAAATAGTCTGCAGTACCTGCCCTGAACACTGGGGCTGCAATTGCAGCTGGTTTAACCTGTGCCTCACAATGTTCTGACTTTGATCTTAGCAACAAACAGTCCTTTTTCCAGTAACCCCTTTTATGCCAGAAATAGTATGTTTCTGGGTCATTACCACCAGAATGATTTCTGTTCTCCCGAAAGCTGTCAAAGTGAGGGGAGAACTGTTGCAGTTCTGGCATGAAGTTCTTTAAAAGACTGGTCCTGTTTGATTTATGGATCAGAACAAAATCATCAGCTAAAGCAGCTGCCTCTGAGACAGTCTTTGCCTTCTGTTCACTTACATAAAGTGCGACATCCTCAGAAACTGAATTTTTAAACTGCTCTAGCAGAACCATGTTACAGAGACCATCAAAATCATCCACATCAGATGCTACACACCAGCGATTAAAATGAGTTACAAGATCTTTAGAGAACTCAAGGTGTGTTTTAGTTCCTTTAACCAAATTCCTAAAACGCTGGCGATACACCTCAGGGACCATCTCATATGCTTTAAGCACAGCTGTTTTAACCACTGTGTAGCTTTGGCTGTCAGCTACACTCAAAGAAGAAATGGCCTCCTGGGCACATCCTGTAACCACAGTCTGAAGTAGAAGTGTACGGTCTAAACTGACCAGCCATGTGCATCAGCAACCCGTTCAAATAAAGCAAAAAATGTGTCCACATCTTTTTCATTAAATTTTGGGACCAAACGCAGAGATCATGTAATAATCCACAGAGTCACTGTATTTACTTGGGGCCCCACACTGAGACACATCAAACCACTTTCCTTCTTTCATTAACTGAAGTTTTACATTTTCTAAGTCAAGTTTTGCCAGTTCTGTTTGTTGTCTTATCTTTTCCAATGCCAGTTCTTTTTCCTTTTCAAATTCTGACCTAAGTTTCAACAGTTCTTTTTGTTGTTCAAAATTTAAAGATGCAGTAGTTACTAATGTTTGACCTCCAGTAACTCCAGTTAAAACAAAAGGTGACTGTCGAGATTCATCTGAAACACCAATTTCATACAAGTTCTCTCAAAATTGCTTTCACATTTTCTTTCAATCTTTTGACTAATTGTTCCCTTGTACACTGATCCAAAAGTTGTTCTGATGGCATTTTAATAAAATTATCCACGGTTGCCATGACTAACAATTGAACAGTGTACCCCAACAAGACTTTCACATAAACCAAAAAGTTTTGACTCTAGAAACAAAAAAATAGACCCTTTATTAAACTGAACTCCCCCACTAACTGCCTAATTAAAGCTACCTAACTCCACCCTAGTCTTCAGGTAATACTGATGGCGGATTTTAGGCACAGAGCCCGATAGTGTGGCAAAGCGACCAACAAGCTGGCAACCCTACCAGAACTATGGAAGTGGACCTGAGACAACTGCTTTACCCACTTTCGCCCTACAATTACTGATGTTGATGCACAAACCTCAAAGGAGATAAGTGCTAGGCCAACAGGGGAGCCAATTTGAAGGTGCAAGTAACTTTAAAAAGAGTCGAAACTTACCTTAACAAAATGAAATTATGGTGGAGAAGGCTGACCCTGACAAAAAACCCCAAAAAACAATTCCCCAAGAAGCTCTCTTAACGAGCTGACAAGTAGTGATGGGATGGCTGGCTTTGGAGTTTTGGAGTGTGCTCGGAGCTTCTCCAGGAAATATTTGGTGAAGCGTGTTTCGAGGCGTGTATTGCTGATGTATGTGATGACATCGTTAGTCTGGCTGGGTGGTCATACTGTGGTGTTGGTGTTTGACACCTTATTGTGAAGTGTGGTGTAGTGGCGGGTATGTCCTGTTCTGCCACTGCACCACCCTATAAGTAGCAGAGGGCATCCATGATGCGGCCTCTTCGACCGGTGCCCTCTGCCTGGTGTCTCCTGCGTGTCTGCTGTGTTACCAATGTTCAATAAAGCTGAGTTTGTCCAGCCATCTGGCCTCATCCTTTACAGAGGTATTTTACATACATAACATTTGGCGATCGAAGATTAACTAATGGAGGCATGTATTACACCACTTCGCCCCTTCCTTGAGCTCCAGGGTGAGCCGCCCGTTCCGTGGCCGAGATAGTTTGAAGCTTTCCAGACCTACATCACTGCGCTCGACCTGGGTATGCTCGACAAGTTAAGAACACTTGTGCTGCTTGTTCACAACCTTGGTATTGAGGGCCAGCGTGTCCTGCACACACTTGGAGCTTTGGACTCTTTCGAAGACGTCGTTGAGCTGCTAGCAAGCCACTTTCTTACCCCGGATAGCGTGACTGTCTGGAGGATTCACTTTCTGCAGCAACATCAATGTGTGGGTGAGCCTATACATCAGTTTGTCGCTGACTTGAGGCAATTAGCTAGCGAGTGTCGTTTTGGGAATTGGTACATGACCAGCTTGCTGAGTACACAAGTAGCGCCGCTATATGGGCTAGGCTACTCACGGCTCCGAGTGACCTAACGCTAGCCAGGGCTGTCGAGCTAGATTTTCAGTTGGAGGCCACAGACAAGCTAGCTTCAGAGCTAAACTGGCACCAGTCACAACGGCTGCCGGAGCCTCCTGCCATGGCAAATGTAGTGGACTCGGATAGCGAGGGTAGCTTGGACTGCGACACTACGGAAGCCAATGCTGCCAGCCGAAGGTCTGCCCCGAGAAAACCCCTTTGCAAGGGTTGTGGGTCCGCAATGCACTGAAATAAGGCTAAGGACTGCCCTGCTAGAGGGAAGCATTGTAGCAGATGTGGATGCTTGAACCATTATGCTAGAGTGTGCCGTGTATCTGAGCCGGAGAGCCCACCCCTGACAACCATCCATACGGTGTCTCCCAGTACCAACGGGTACACTTTCTGCGCAGTGGAACTGGATGGCGTGGAGATACCACTGCTGCTCGACACGTTGGCGGAGGGTTCGTTGCTGAATTGGGCCACGGTGAGGAAGTTTTTCCCCCACTACAGAGTGAGAGGTAACCCAGCGTCGCTTTATGGTTATGGAGGTCCAGGCTGTGCACAGCCAGGACGTTGGAGTTAACAGTTCGGTACAAGTCTGCAACGATGGCTGACTTCACATTCCATGTGACGGCCCGAGGTGACAACATCATGGGCTGTGACTTATTCTACGGACTGAGTTTCACCATTAAAGACAACGCTGGGAAAGAATGGTCGAGTTGTGGCCAGCGGAACCCTCCAGTTCCGGTGGTCAATGATGACGTGTGGGACGAAGGACTAACGGACACCACGGCGGACAAGCAAGACCAGGCTCACTCAGGTTCGGCGCAGGAGGGTCTCAGTGCTGGTGCTCGGGAAATGGTAGGGGGGGGTACCAAGCGTGACAACGAGGCGCCTGCACTGGCGAGTGACGCCGATGTGCTAGCCCCATATTCCTCCAGAGCTTGGCCACAGAGGGATAGAGGATCTGCAACTACAATGGCGACCACTACGATGGCTTCAGAAGAGGACAGGGCCAGACCGACGAGCACAGGAGAACCGTGTGCTCAGCAGCATCATGTCAGGCCGAGCCGAGTCCCTCTTAGGGTTATTTTTTTTTTTTTTGTTACTTATTTGTACCCGTAGGTAGATTTTGGTTTGCAGTCTGGTGACAAGCCACCGGCTGCCGGTCGCTGCGTGCGCGAGCGCCCTAAACCTACATGTTTTTGGTATGCGGGAGGAAACTGGAGAAATCCCGGAGTAAACCCACGCAACATGGGGAGAACATGCAAACTCCACACAGCTCACTGTTGGTCGGGGGCTGGGATCGAACCCACGATCTCATGATCCCTGCGATCCCCCGGCCGAGGGTAAAGTGTGCTGCCGCAGTGCTAAACCACTGCGCCACCGTGCAGCCCGGGTTATGGACTTGGTTCTGGTTCGAGGAGAGGAACGTCCACAGTGAAGATGGGCCAGACAACAGCCAGCGAAACATCAGGAGTGTCTGCACATAGTGGCTAAACTGGGCGCAGCATACTTCCAGCTGTCTGATGGCTTGGTGAGGCACACCAGTCAGCTTCGGTGTGTCCGGGAAGAGGATTCTGGTGACGGGGCTGAACAAGAGCGGGAGCCGGTGGTGACGAGGAGAGGCGCTTTCATCCGGGAGATCAGCCATTTTCCCGGGGGCCTGCTGCTTCCAGAGGCGTGCTTGCTGAGGGGCTACCCTGGGTCCCTCCATGGCGGTTCTGCTCCTCCTGCCCAAGGAACAGTGCTGTAAATTTTGTGTTAATAGTTGTAATGTTCATGTATGTTGTAAAGTGGGATTGTTTTGTGTGTTTTTATTAGTTTAGGAACACGGCAATGATTTTAATTTACTAATGGACTTTTCTTTTAGCTTATCAGCTGGCAGAATAATCCACCGTGCCGTGTGGGCAGGATGGTAGTCCACCCATCCACCCTATTTTAGGTTTTGTTGTGTGAATGTGATAGGCCATTTAGATACATCAGTTTTCGTTTTGTTAGTGCGTGATTCGGGTCACAAACTGGGGGGGGGGGGAGTTTAATTGAGTGAGTGGTTTTGGACTTTTCTAAGTGGGGGAGGAAATGTGGTGTTGGTTTTTGACACCTTATTGTGAAGTGCGGTGTAGTGGTGGGCACTTCCTGTTCCGCCGCTGCACCGCCCTATAAATAGCAGAGGGCATTCATGATGCGGCCTCTTTGACCGGTGCCCTCTGCCTGGTGTCTACTGTGTGTCCACTGTGTTACCAACGTTCAGTAAAGCTGAGTTTGTCCAGCCATCTTTCCTCATCCTTTACAGAGGTATTTTACATACATAACACATACCTCATAAATGGGTCAGTAAGCATGATTTTGCACACAACGTGAAATAAAGTGAGCAGTGATACACAATGGAAATCTCTGTCCCTCACGTTTTGTATTGTTGATCTTTGACTGTGTAAGAGATTTGTCACAGCCAATTATCAGATGGAGCCAGCACTAAAAACATGGACTTCTCCCGTCTGGGAACATTTTGATCTCATTTCTCCCATTGGTGCATTTTTCACAAATAGTGGGTATTTCTTGTAACTGGAGTGGTGGTCTAGTGGTAGAGCATCTGCCCCACAACTGGGAGGCTGGGGTTCAAGTCCCAGCTGGGCCATTCCTGTAATTTATTTTTATTTGCAAGATGAAGTGTCTGTTGTGTTTCAAAGAGCTTGGATACAACAATAACACATCATTATGCTGAGGCACTATTATGCCCTGCATGAAAATAAGGACAGAGGTGAATGTATTGGGAAAGACAAACGTGTCTATCCTACACTGTACAAACTTGCAGTAGCCTTCCTTTGCACACCTGCATCCTCTGTGCTCTGTGAGAGAGTATTCTCCAAAGCTGATGAAATAATCTAAAAAGAAAAAAAAAAGAAATCACCTTTGTCCAAAGACTGTTGAAAAGTTATTTCTTCATAAAAATTCTTAATAAAGGTAATTTCTTAATAAAAGTAGTACAAGCACACCAAGTAACATAAGCACATTCACTGTAGTCACCCGAGTTTTATTATTTCTTTTTTCCCTTATGACCACTGATCTTTCTTAAAAGACACACTAAACCAATAATCCCCTTGTAAAAATCTGCATGTTGTATACTTTTTGTCCATTAGATGGCCTATTAGAGCAAGTGAAGTTTCACATGAGGCTTCGTCTATATGAACCATTTTGATGAAAAGCCTCAAGCCTTCAAGAAAGCCTCATCTGGCCATTACTGCTGACAAGCCAATTAACTAAACATTTTCAAATGAGGTATTCCCTGTATAAGATAAGATAAGATAAGATAAGCCTTTATTAGTCCCACAACGGGGAAATTCCAGGATTGCAACAGCACAGGGATAGCAACACTCAGAGCAACAATCAGAAGGCAAGAAAAAAAAACAAAAAAAACAAAAAAAAACAAGCAAGCAAGAGCAGCTAATATACATATGTACGTATTACTATAAAATATATATATATCACAGTGTCCTTAATCAGGGAAACCATTTAATGAAACACTTCCTTGCTAAATATAAGGAGCAAATCAACAATAACTGACAATACTTCACACAATACAGAAATGTATTAAATGGCTTACCAGTTCTTGGTTTAGTAAAGTCAATAAATTACCAATTGGATGAGCCCTCAATTTGTTATGGTCTGGCTCATAGACCACAACAAATAAGAGAGCAACTGGGGAATTGCTTCTTAAAAAGTAGTTTTATTAACAGAAAATTAACTTAATCAAAAATCAGAAAGATGATAGAAAAATGTGCCAGAAAGAATTTACGCAACAAAAAGACAAATCATGATGTCTAGGGGCAGACAGAGATCCACACTGGAGCTGCCTTTATAGGGAGAGTTGATAGTGGCCAGCTGTCTCCAGTTCCTTGATGAGGAGGTGGGGCTCCCATGCCAAACCTGCAACACACACATACACACCAACAGAAAAGGAAAAGAAACAATAGGCCCGACAGGTGACCCTGGGGTCGTCGCAAATGACATACTGCTTTTTTTCTAGTGCACTGTATGTATGAACTGTATATTGCTTATTGCTTATTTGTACAGATGGTGGTCAGTTATTAATACTAATAATCTTAGTTCCGTATATAGTCACTGTCAGGTGAAAACCTTGTATTTCCATATTTCGTCTTTTTTAGTTTGTTGTATAAACTCATTCTATTAGTCACCCTTTTTGTCTTTGGATGTGTTTTACTAATATCAAACCAATGAAAAGCATTAGAAAAGCCACATGAATAAATTTCATAACTACTAAATCAATCAGAAATGATGTTTTCTCATTTTGTGAAAAATTGTCTGTTTTAGAGGTAGGAGGTTTGCGCCCACCAGCAAAGATATGCTGAATGTGATTGTTATTTTGATGTTAATATAAACTTTACAGTTTATTGACATTTCAGTGGTACACAAATAAAATATTCATTCATTCATCTTCAACCACTTAATCCTTTTCGGGTTGTTGGGGGTGGGGGGCTGAAATCTATTCCAGCGTCTTTGGATAAGAAGTGGGGTACACTCTGGACAGATCACTGAATAAAATATGTTTTCAGGAATTTTAAGTAGCCTTCTACTTTTTTAGTTTATGGACTTTAATGTCAGTATGGCAGTGTTTGTTTCTGGCTCTCCATGTCTTTTTGGCTGTAACTACTGTATGCTGTAAGCACAATTAGGTCCATTTACTGGAAAAGGATGTTAGTAGAAATCTGTTTGTTTTCTGTTTGCTATTTGATGACTGTAAAAAAATGAAAAACTCCAAATTAAAATAGAGGCTTGTATCACTCTTGAATTTATTGTCCCAGGAAGCAAAACAACTATTCGTTTTATTAAAGCCATCCAAGTATAAAATGGTGCAGATCATCAAAGCGCAGCAGCTGTGTCCTTTCACTTCCCCACACTTACCCGCTCTTCTTTACTGTCGATGTAGAATTCACAGCTTACAAAAATATCTGTTTTTTGATTCACATCTTTTAATCGCAGCTTGCTACACATGAGAACAAGTGGACCGGATGTCCTCTGGTGGGTTCACATCTAATCATGTTGAAAGGCAGCCAGTGCAGCTCGCGGCACTCGATAATTGGTTGACCTCAGTATCACTCTAACTGTTTTTGAGGATCTGATATTTTACAGCTGATGCTAAAATGCAAATGGCGAGCGCTAATGGTGCTTTACTGTCGGATTCATCAGATTGTCCTCCTGGATTTGGAACAGTCAGGCAGCTGGCTACTTATTCACAGCTATGTTTTGATTAATATGGTTCACTAATGGCTGCATCTCAGTCCTGTGAAGATGGAAAAGGAGAGCAGGTGGGTTGTGAGTGAGCAACAGTGGGAAAGCGGTGATGTAACACTTTTCTACTATTTGTCAATGATCTGTGTTTATTTCATTTTTCCAGAGTGCAGAGGCCGGATGATATAAATATCTGCCTGCATGTGTGAGTATTTTGGATAGTGTGGCAGGCAGGATGTGGTGGCCTGTGTGTGAGTGCAGACCTGCTGTATCTGGTGCATGCGTGTGTTCTCTTTCTCTGTTAAGGGAATTGAGAAGCATCTCTTTAATTTAGACTGTAATTGAATTTGGCCCATGGGCATGCCATAATCTTCAGAGAGATGGCAGCAGATGAGAAGGGGATGAGAAGAAGTGGCAGAGGGAAGGAGACGGGGGACAAGAAAAGAGATGGCAGAGTGAAGGAGAGGGTGGAGAAAGAGGAGATGTCATGTGGATGTTAAGATGACAAAATGTATAGAGGGAAGAAAAACAGGATTTTTTTTGGGGGGGAGGTGGGGTAAGGGGGACACTGGATTGCATCCTCAGTCATCTGTGAGACTTCATAAGCACTGGGTGTATGGACGAGTGGCTGGCAGTCAAGTCAATATGACATATGAATATTGCACGAGCCATTCTCTCCCCTCCTGCCCTCCTCAATTATTAACGTCTGGCTCAGAGTTGGCTCAACTTTTACTTGAGGCATTCCTTTCCAGTACTCCTGAAAAGAAGCAAGAAACTCAGATAGATGGACAAACACACGTAAAAACAGCAGAAAAAGGGAGAGTGGCATGCAGTAGAAAGGAATGCACATACGCCATGTCAATGCTGCAGAATAAAAGATGGGTTTCTTTAGTTAATACACCAACAGTTTATTTCTACAAGGAAGAATTGAGTTTGTCAGCTCTTTCTGAAGTGGATTGTCTATTTTAACAATCCAAAATAGCCACAGACATAACATTAAGATGATTGCACATTCTTAATTTCATGCTTTAATGCACTTCTTTGTTCATAAGAAGTAATCTGTGCACAAAAAGAGGTGTCAGAGCTTGTTTTCAAGAAACGTGCTACTCATTTTGCATATTGAGAAATGTGTTAATAGTCGGGATGCACAGATTATGAAAGTTTGGTCTGATACTGATTTTGGAAAATAATGTTGGCCGATGGCCATCCATCCATCCATCCATCTTCTACCGCTTTTCCGGAGGTCCGGGTCGCGGAGGCAGCAGTTCAAGCAGAGAAGCCCAGACTTCCCTCTCCCCAGCCACCTGCTCCAGCTCTTCAGAGGGGATACCAAGGCGTTCCCAGACTAGCTGGGAGACATAGTCTCTCCACCGAGTCCTGGGTCTGCCCCGGGGTCTCCTCCCAGTGGGACGTGCCTGAAACACCTCAAGTGGGAGACGTCCAGGAGGCATCCTAATCAGATGCCCATACCACCTCAACTGACTCCTTTCAATGTGGAGGAGCAGCGGTTCTACTCTGAGCCTCTCCCGGATGACTGAGCTCCTCACCCTATCTCTGAGGGTGAGTCCAGCAATCCTACGGAGAAAGCTCATTTCAGCCGCTTGTATCCGCGATCTCGTTCTTTCAGTCATTACCCAAAGCTCGTGACCATAGGTGAGAGTAGGAACGTAGATTGACTGGTAAATCGACAGCTTTGCCTTAGAACTAAGCTCCCTCTTCACCACAACAGACCGGTACAACGTCCGCATCACTGCAGATGCTGCTCCAATCCGTCTGTCGATCTCTCGCTCCATTTTCCCCTCACTCGTGAACAAGACCCCAAGATACTTAAACTCCTCCACTTGGGGCAGGAGCCTGTCCCCAACCCGGAGAGGACAATCCACCTTTTTCCGGCTGAGGACCATGGACTCGGACTTGGAGGTGCTGATTCTCATCCCAGCCGCTTCACACTCAGCGGCAAACCGTCCCAGCAAGAGCTGTAGGTCATTGCTGGATGAAGCCAACAGGACAACATCATCTGCAAACAACAGAGATGAGATCCTGTGGTCACCAAGCATGACACCCTCCATTCCCTGGCTGCGCCTAGAAATCCTGTCCATAAAAATTATGAACAGGACCGGTGACAAAGGGCAGCCCTGGCGGAGTCCAACTCTCACTGGGAATGACTCCGACCGAGTGTTGGCAATACGAACTAAACTCTCACAACGGTCGTACAGAGACCGAATAGCTCGTAACAACAAGCCCGATACCCCATACTCCCGAAGCACCCCCCACAAAAATCCACGAGGGACGCGGTCAAATGCCTTCTCCAAGTCCACAAAACACATGTAAACTGGTTGGGCAAACTCCCACGAACCCTCAAGAATTCTCGAGAGGGTAAAGAGCTGGTCCGATGTGCCACGGCCAGGACGAAAACCACATTGCTCCTCCTGAATCCGAGGTTCGACCAACGGCCGGACTCTCCTCTCCAGTACCTTGGCATAGACCTTCCCAGGGAGGCTGAGGAGTGTGATCCCTCTAAAGTTGGAGCACACCCTCCGGTCCCCTTTTTTGAAGAGAGGAACCACCACCCCGGTTTGCCATGCCAAAGGCACTGCCCCCGACCTCCACGCAATGTTGCAGAGGCGTGTCAACCATGACAACCCAACAACATCCAGGGCCTTGAGGTACTCGGGGCGAATCTCGTCCACCCCCGGGGCCCGGCCACCAAGGAGATTTTTAACCACCTTGGCGACCTCAGCCCCTGTGATAGGCGAGTCATCCCCCTTGTCCCCAAACCCTGCTTCCTCTGTGGAAGGCGTATCAGTGGGATTGAGGAGATCCTCGAAGTATTCCTTCCACTGCCCAACGATGTCCCCAGTTGAAGTCAACAGTGTCCCATCCGCACCATACACAGTATGGACGGGGAGCTGCTTTCCCCTCCTGAGCCGCCGAACAGTTTGCCAGAATCTCTTTGAAGCCGACCGAAAGTCTTGTTCCATGGCCTTACCGAACTCCTCCCATACCCGGGTTTTTGCTTCAGCAACCACCCGAGCTGCACTCCGCTTGGCCTGCCGGTACACCTCAGCTGCTTCGGGAGTCCCACAAGCCAACCAAGCTTGATAGGACTCCTTCTTCAGCTTAATGGCCCCCCTCACCACTGGTGTCCACCACTTGGTTCGGGGGTTGCCACCACGAGATGCACCAACCACCTTGCGGCCGCAGCTCTGGGCCGCCGCTTCAACAACAGAGGTGGAGAACATGGCCCATTCAGACTCCATGTCTCCAGACTCCCTCGGAATGTGGTTGAAGTTCTTCCGGAGGTGGGAGTTGAAGACCTCCCGGACAGGGGCCTCAGCCAGACGCTCCCAGCACACCCTCACTATACGTTTGGGTCTACCAGGTCTGAATGGCTTCCTCCCCTGCCATCGGATCCAACTCACCACCAGGTGGTGATCAGTTGACAGCTCTGCACCTCTCTTTACTCGGGTGTCCAAGACATACGGTCGCAGGTCTGATGATACGATAACAAAATCGATCATCGACCTGCGGCCTAGGGTGTCCTGGTGCCAGGTGCACATATGGACACCCTTATGCTTGAACATGGTGTTCGTTATGGACAGACTGTGGTTAGCACAGAAGTCCAATAACTGAACACCACTCGGGTTCAGATCAGGCAGGCCGTTCCTCCCAATCACCCCCCTCCAGGTTTCACTGTCGTTGCCCACGTGCGCATTGAAGTCCCCCAGTAGGACAATGGAGTCTCCAGGAGGAGCACCCTCCAGCACCCCAGTCACAGACTCCAAAAAGGGTGGGTACTCTGAAACATCATTTGGTGCATAGGCACAAATGATGGTCAGGACCCGTTTCCCAACCCGAAGGCGCAGGGAAGCAACCCTTTCGTCCACCGGGGAAAACTCCAATATAGAGGCAGCAAGGTGGGGCGATACAAGAATACCTACCCCTGCTCGTCGCCTCTCGCCCGGGGCAACTCCAGAAAAGGCCAAGCTCCAGCCCCTCTCCAGGAGACTGGTTCCGGAACCGGAGCTGTGTGTTGAGGTGAGGCCGACTATATCTAGCCGGTATCGCTCAATCTCGTACACCAGCTCAGGCTCCTTCCCCACCAGAGAGGTGACATTCCACGTACCAAAAGCCAGTTTAGAAAGCTTGGGATCAGTCCGCCAAGGTCTCCGCCTTTGACTGCCACCTAATCCACATAGCACCGGACTTCCATGATCCCTCCTGCAGGTGGTGAACCTACTGGAGGGCGGACCCATGTAACTCCTTCGGGCTGAGCCCGGCCGGGTCCCATGGGTGGAAACCTGGCCACCAGACGCTAGCCTTCGAGCCCCTCCCCCAGGCCTGGCTCCAGGGTGGGGCCCCGGTAACCCCATACCGGGCGGGGTACACTGAATCCTTGATATACAATTTATCATGAGAGTCTGTTGGATCGTTCTTAGTCTGGCCCTTCACCCAGGACCAGTTTGTCTTGGGAGACCCTATCAGAGGCAAATTGCCCCGGACAATATAGCTCCTGGGATCACTGGGGCACGCAAACCCCCCCACCACGACAAGGTGACGATCCATGAGGGGGTGACGATCCATGAGGGGGGCCGATGGCCTTTCCACCTTATTCCTAGGCCCCATGATGCCTTGTGTGAATTATGGTAGCAACTTCCAGTACTAGTTTAGAACTTTTTTTTTTGATTTTGTATACTTTATTGATCCCCAGAGGGGAAATTGAGGGCATCCACCTGGATGGATGATGCAGCCATGGTACGGCGCTATCCCTTTACCATTCACACACACATTCACACCTAGGGCCACTTTTAGAGTCTTCAATTAACCTAACCTGCATGTTTTTGGCCTGTGGGAGGAAACCGGAGAACTCCTGGAGTAAACCCACGCAGACACGGGTAGTGTCTCCCGTGTACTCCACACAGATCAGTGTTGGTCAGGGGCTGGGATCGAACCAGGGATCCCATGGCCAAGGGTGAGTTGCTGTGCTGCCGCAGTGCTAACCACTGCACCACCGCACCGCAGTGGTTGTAACTGAAATGGGACACTTTTCCTTGTTAAAAAACAATGACTTCGGCATCAGAAATACGGGAACACGGCATCTTGCACCTCAAAACAGTAATATAATCATACCACTTCCCACAACTATGGAGGGATGAGAAGATGACCTTAAAAAGTAGCCAGTAGCTCCGTGGCCAGTAGCTCCATTAGTTAGCTCCGCTGCTAACATGCTAACGCTGTAAACACATGACCTGTGCTGGCAAAATGAGTCACTTTGAGGACATTTTCAAAACTGATGTAACGTTATTTCTATATTCTGTATTGAAAGACTTGCAAAATGATATTTAATTTGTAGGAAGTGCGCAAAAACTGACCCAGAAAGACGATTTGATTATATTTTAGCTAGGTTGAAAACTCACGTTCGATTTGTAGGGAGTTACATCTTCCATATTTTTAGAAAGTACGATTTCTAAGCTTTCCAATGATACCAGGCACTCATGGGGCTTTCCTGGGACTTTGCCGCTACCAAACAAAGAGTCACTTCTGCAACTACTTCTCAGTACAGGCAACTACTTCTCGTTGCCTGTACTCATAATAACACGGTGCACATTCCGACCAGCATGTCTCCACCACAATAAAGTTGGCTGCATTTTGTTAAAATATGTTGGACATAATCAAACATACCTTAGAGCAGATGTACACCACAACACCGTGCTCGGATGTCGTCTGTCACCGTGTGTTGAGAAGCCTCCATTTATCCAGTCTATGGCACAACAACGAATGCCAGCAAGTACCAGAACTGTGCCAAAATATTCATAAAATACAAAAACTAGAAGAGCTGAAATTAGCTGCCACTTGAGTGCAAAACATGTATGTGGACTATACATTAAAATGAATTTGAAAAACTTTTAAAAACGCTATTTTAAATGCCCCTGCTCCTCCACTCTGACTGATTTAACTCTACATCAGCCAAAACCGGAAGCTCCGCCCATAATCGTTCCTACAGCGGCACCTCCAGGAATAAGGTGGATAGCTGATACTGATTATTTTCATCTATTCCATCTTCATTACCAGGGATTCAAAAAAATCTGCATTGTAAAACACTTAACTGAAATGCTTTAAAATAGTTCAGTCATGGATGTTTTCTGAATTTGCAGCTGTAGTCTACTGTTGTCTGTTTCAGAGCAAAAACAATGCCACAGCTGGGATACTCCTGAAAAATATCAGCCACTGCTGATATCTTATTTGCCAATATTTAATGTGTATTTATTAGCATCAGTATTCCATCCATCTTCTTCCGCTTAATCCTTTTTGGGTTGCAGTGGGGCTGGAGCCTATCCCAGCATCTTTGGGTGAGAGGCAGGGTCCACCCTGGACAGATCGCCAGTCCATCGCAGGCCCAACACAGAGAGACAGACAACCATTCACTCTCACAGTCATACCTAAGGACAATTTAGAATTCCCAGTTTGATGCCAATTAACCTAACTTGCATGTTTTTGGCATGTGGGAGGAAACCGGAGAAATCCCGGAGTAAACCCATGTAGACACACTGCAAAAACGGGGTAGCTTAAAACAAGTTAAAAATACTGCATTTCAAGATAAAAATACTAAAAACTAGTCAAATTATCTGTCCATGCAGTAAGATAATTTTACTTGGCTAGAAATCTTAAAACAAGACAATTTAATCTTGAAACAAGCAAGCATTCAAAGGGTCATTTTAAGCTCAAAATTCTTATTTTAAGATTGAACTGTTAGAAAAAATTACTTAATATAAGCAAATAAGACTTGATTTAGCAATGAAGTTCTCTTGTTATTAGTGAATAATACTAAAAATAGGTGGAAAGTGAACAGTGAGCTATATCTTGAATCAAGTTAATAAAGTTAATACATCTTGAAATGAACCCCCAAAACTAGCTACAAAAACTTGAAATTAGAGCTTGTTTTAAGAACCAATATCTGGACCAGTGAAACAAAAATCACAAATGAAAAATTGAAATATAACAGCATTTATTTAATTTCAACCCATCAGTCAATATGGACTGTATTTACCTGTACAATTCAAAAATATGACTCTTGACAACTTTCCAAAAGTGAGTATCACATCTTTTAGGCCTTCAAAGAAACACATTCAAGCCTCTTTAACCATTATTAAATAGCCTTAGCAGAAACAAGGGTATCACAAGCACAGCTATTCAAAATAGAACAGACATTCAAAACTCGTGGACACTTATTTTTCAATTAACCATTTCCATTCAGGTAATGCTTTCTTATATGCACTAGTGGCATCTTGCTTATCAATAACATCACTTACAGAGAGAGGCCTTCAGGAACCCACTTTGGATGGTGTAGTAACACACCATTCCACCACAAACGTTTTAACAGTATGAACAGTATGAAACATTATGAATTATATAAAATATTTTTGAATGTTCTTAGATGCAACAAAAGTGCTTTCACAAGAACTGCTATTAAAGATAAGCAGAACAAACATTACGAAATGTGTGGTAGGGCTAGATGATAGAAAAAATGACAGGACTAAACCTGGATTAAATAGTTACTAAAATAAGAAGTAAACCAGACTAAAGGAAACTAAAAATTAAGGTATAAACCAGAAGTAAAAAGGACTAAACCAGGGGCTGACTGAGATGGAACTCTAATACAAACCCAGAAGAACGTGATAATTTCCCAGGACTAAATGAAAGGACTCTTGCAGGCATAAACTGAGAGAAAACTGCCTAAATCAGGTCTAAAAATCAGACAATATGACATGAACCAGAATTAAACCAGCACTAAACCATGGAGGGAATAATGTCCACATCATGCAAGTACTGAAGCTCAGAGTAAAGCAGATTTTAATCAAGACTATACCAGATCTAAACCCAAAAAGAAGCAGATAGCTTCAGTTGCCTCTAAAAGAATAATGCACAGGGAATGTAACAACATGAAAATCGTGATTTTGATAGGATCCTGTACCATATTGCCCAGCCCTACTGTGTGGTCACTTACTTTGCAAAGAATGATTTCCATTCAGCTAATGCTTTCTTATGCACTAGTGGCATCCTGATCATGAATAACATCACTTATTACCTCAGTCTGGATGACAGAGAGGACTGTTGCAACACACTTCGGGTAAGTCAGGTGTAATGTGTAATAATACACCATTAGCACCAACATTCCATCACAAAAGTCCTCCTTTGGTAGAGAGCTCACAGGCATGTCTCCTACTGCTAATATGCAGGTTGTACCATCAAACAGGAGCACTGGGGAAAACAGAGTACGCTTCTTCAAGTACAATGCAGGGTCCTCCCCTGGCTAGAATAAAGCAAAAAGGGCAAGGGTGAAACCAGAGTTTAAGAGTACATCGTACATGAAAATTTGCTGCAAAAGTTTGCTGCAAGCCACACACAGTTAAGTCTTACTTTGAGGATGCGAAGAAGTGCCTTGCTTGCACTTCCAAGTCGCTTTGGAGGTAGTGCTGGTGATGGGAAGAGTGACGGCAGTGCACTGAACAGGGTGATGGTGAAATCCACTGTAATAAAAAAAAAAAAAAACATAACTTCAGTGGTTTAGCCATATAATCTAAATTGGATGACAAAAAAACAACTTACCTCCTCGTACATCCAAGGGTACAGGTGGTTTCAGAACCTTTTTCCAGATCCCATAAAACTGCACATTGGCACAGAACGTTGACCATCTTCCTCGAGTTTCTTCAATAAATTTACGGTTGGTGCCACCAACAATTCTGGCTCAGTTCATCCATTGCCTAAGACAAATGTTATTCAGTTAAACTACTAAACCTTTGCAATGGAAGCACTAAATCCACAAAACACTTCCTTACATGTCTAATTTCTTTGAAGCATGGATATGCTGCAAAAATTTTTGCTGGCCTCTCTTCCTCCCTTGTAATATCTGCATCAATAAAAGCCCGTCTAGCTTTGAACTCAAGATTCAAAACTTGGACAACATCAGTTGGGTTGGGTTTTGCAGTGGGCTTTTTGTACATGTTGCTGAGAGTCTTGTAGTGTCTGGCCTGGATCTTTAGACTGTCTTGGTTTGCTAAAAAAAAAATGTTTAAACACAACACAGTCAGAATAGACAAAAACAGCTTCTATAATACAACAATGATTCTTTGTGTCTAAACTACAACCTCTAGTAAATAACAGTGCGCAAACTGCAAGAAAATCAAAATCTACAATGACCAGTGTTAATTTTGATATTTTTATTAAATTTTAGTCCTAGTCTTTTGAATGAATATAATTTAGTTTTAATCATGATTTTATCTTTTTATAAATTAAGTTTTAGCCAATTAAAATATGTGTTAATTTAGCAAACTAACATTAAGTCAGCTTTACAATAACAACTTCAAACTGATTTATTCATATTGTAGGACTTCACAGAACTTCTCAAACACAGAGTTGTTCCTTTGACTTTCAACAAAATGAGGCTCTTAAAAACAGAAAGTTCAAGTGCTTCTGTCTGTTTTTTCCATTTGTATTCAATTTTAATTAATCAATGAAATGATCTTGAAAGTTTAGTCACAATTTTTGTCTCATGCACTGCTTTAATTTTACTTTGTCTAAATTTAGTCAGCATAAATGCTTCCTTGACTAAAATTGTGGCGAGATATTTTAATTTTTGAAATTATGATTGTAAATGACATTAGGCTTTGAGAATGTGGAAAGCGCAAATGACTGCCTTACCAGTAGCATTATCTGGAGACCCTTGTAGCGTTGTGTCTACTCTCTTTGAGGAGCCAGGGGGTGATGAGGATGATGGTCTTTTTGAGGAGCCAGAAGCAGATGAGGATGACGATCTCGCACTGCGGGATGTCTTTGGTGAGAAACCCTTCTCTGAAAGAAAAAAACAAAACAATCATACCATTACCATACTAAGAGATTGGAAATTGACGTAATGATTCAGATAACATCTTAATGAATGCAAAGTGTGTACCAGGAATTTGGCTGTCCTCACTGAGGTCATCATGGCTTTCAAGAGGTATAGTGCTATCACTGAAACCAGCAGTGTCACCGCTCACGTCACTACTAGTCTCACCGCTGATGTCACTTTCTGCTCCATCTTCAGTGTAGTTTGAGCAAAACAGTGTCTTTTTTGCTTTGCCTCGTTGTGGCATAGAACCTTGCATCTTCTTTGGAGATCTCATATTTTGTAGTCGCTTGAACAACCTGGTGTAGATAGTCAACTGTGATTGTAAAAATCAAGATTAGACAAAGACTGATAGTTTCAAGTTTTCCCTTATATGGAAAATAAATACTCACATGTGGCATATGCTGGTCAGCATCTTGCAACATTGGGCAATAGTCAACAATTTTCTGTGCCATTGTCCGAATTTCAAGTTTGGAAGGGTATTTCACTTCTTTCCCCATTGGACTGGCACGCAGAATGGCAACCATGCTGGTGACAGTGTTGCGGACAAGTCTGCAGCAGAGCTCCTTAGACATCTTAAAGTCTTTAACATTTCCATTGCGGAGCAATGAAAAGTACTGGCTGCACCATTTCCAACTCTGAATCGGTGTACAATACATATTCAGGTGGGTCTGGCAGTTTTATGGTTTTATCATTTTCAGGCATGGGAGAGGAACTTTTTAGCTGGCATGGTGGCACAGGACTGGTTGATGGTAAAACACCTGACGTAGTGTTGGGACTCCCAGCAGTGTTGGCAATCTGCTCAACAGGTCTTTGCTGTAGTAGTATTGGAGGAGGCAAAAAAGGATTAAGCATGGGCAACAAATTATGCAGTACAAAATGTTGAAATGGTTAAAAATTTTACTACACCATTTGACTGATGCAATCCCAAAGCTTCTTGCGTTGAAAGAAATTTTCAGCACCAGGGAATAAGTCCCTCAGGTCGTCACGATTGATAGTTGCCAGAGACTCCTCATCAATGTTGGCAGCTGTTAAGCAAAAGAACAAAACATGTATATAATACCATGTTTTAAATGTATGATGTTAATAAGGGGCGCTAACCCAAGCACATTCAATGCATATTAAGGGTTAAATGTCACAAAGAGTTGAAAAGCTTGCACGTAGATAAATAAGGAACGCTCATAATTTTACTGTTTGATTGATATTTAGTAGGTATATGGACAAATCAAAACACTGCAGCCATCATATTGCCCCAGAGCGCTGTGACCAGTGTTTCACCTGATAGCTTTGAGTGGGGTCGGTAAATTAGCTGTATTCAACGGCTGACCCTAGGAATCTCAGCTTTTTTTCAGCTAGTCTTTTTTACCTTCAGGCCCGTGTTCATAAAATGCCAATCAAGCACCATATATTCCGCAACTGTGGTTTTTACGAAATGGTAAGTTTAGCATCAACAAACCGGTGTTTAAACACTTTGGCCACTTCTGAAAGGTAGATGGACACAAAGAATATCTATTAGTTGTGTGTTGTAAGACGTTTCATGGCTGTCTGTACTCTGCAGAAATTTGTATAACTCCCGGAAATCACCCCAGTACAAGTGCAGACAACCGCGTAGGATGCATTTGCAAGGGATTGAAACACACCTTCAGCTCCGCTTTTTTGTTTCATCTTTCTGTCCTCCAACATGAGTATTATTTACTCTATCCACTTGCATAGCTGGCAACATAATAATTAAACTCAAACTCCATACTTTAAATGAACAAAATAATAATAATTATTATTGTTATGAGTATTATTACTGTGCACTTGTAAATTTGGTTTAGATACGTGAACTCAGTGTGAACTCAGCCGCTGAGTGTGAAGCGGATGGGATGAGAATCAGCACCTCCAAGTCCGAGTCCATGGTCCTCAGCCGGAAAAAGGTGGATTGTCCTCTCTAGGTTGGGGACAGGCTCCTGCCCCAAGTGGAGGAGTTTAAGTATCTTGGGGTCTTGTTCACGAGTGAGGGGAGAATGGAGCGAGAGATCGACAGACGGATTGGAGCAGCATCTGCAGTGATGCGGACGTTGTACCGGTCTGTTGTGGTGAAGACGGAGCTTAGTTCTAAGGCAAAGCTGTCGATTTACCAGTCAATCTACGTTCCTACTCTCACCTATGGTCACGAGCTTTGGGTAATGACCGAAAGAACGAGATCGCGGATACAAGCGGATGAAATGAGCTTTCTCCGTAGGATTGCTGGACTCACCCTCAGAGATAGGGTGAGGAGCTCAGTCATCCGGGAGAGGCTCAGAGTAGAACCGCTGCTCCTCCACATTGAAAGGAGTCAGTTGAGGTGGTATGGGCATCTGATTAGGATGCCTCCTGAACGCCTCCCACTTGAGGTGTTTCAGGTACGTCCCACTGGGAGGAGACCCCGGGGCAGACCCAGGACTCGGTGGAGAGACTATGTCTCCCAGCTGGTCTGGGAACGCCTTGGTATCCCCTCTGAAGAGCTGGAGCAGGTGGTTGGGGAGAGGGAAGTCTGGGCTTCTCTGCTTGAACTGCTGCCTCTGCGACCCGGACCTCCGGAAAAGCGGTAGAAGATGGATGGATGGATGGAACTCAAATGACCTCTTAAATCTATATACACGGAAAATTTCATTAAGATATCTATTAAAAAAGTTATGGGCATTTTTGTGAAAACACTCGTTTTTGGTCACACTCATTGCTATTGTTTTCATGGAAATAATGGGACAAAAGAAGGTGCCCATTTCAGACACAAAAAACACCATCACTCTCTTCATACTGAACATAATCACATAATTCTTTTTTTTTTACTTTAAAGGGGGGTCCAAGGTCTTTCCACCTAGCATGTCTATTAATGCATTTGCTGTATTTGAAATTTGTGTCCACATACTTATATATATAGTAGATGGTGCTTACTGAATGTAAATTTTCATTACGTAGTGAGCATTTAGGAAAAAATAAATATTATTGTTGCACAGAAAGAACAAAACTTCAGTCTTTACCAAGTCTTTAAAACCCAGAGTGAACCGTTTTATTGTGGCTGACCACTACATACATTTTTATCTTAAAATACTACAGAAAATTACTGTAGAAAAAAATGTCACATGTTTGGAATAAAAAAAAACATTCAAGCCTTAATAATAAAACAGACATTTGTTGGCTAAGAAGTTAAAACAACCAAAAATTATCCCTGGCTTTGAATCACATTTCTTCTGAAAGGCGACATCGAGAATCATGGGTGTGTTTTTGCTGCTAACACGAGTTGGCTAATGCTAAGCTAACCGCTAAAATATAAGTTAAACAACCACTTACCCTCCAACACTGAGCGTATACTGGCATCCAGCCCATCCATTCTGATCTTCTACGTGACTCAAAGTGTTAAACAGAACCTAGAGAAATGACCAGAGTTAAAATATGCAGGTAAAAAAAAATAATGTTAGCTAACTAAGCTAGCGCGAGCTAGCGCATGTTAGCACGAGCTAGCACGAACCATAAATAGCATTATGCGTTTGATAGCACTGTCTCTGTACCAATGCAAATTGCAGATATATCTATGTTTGCAGAAATATTATGATATTGACCTTCACACTTTGTGCTGAAGAGAGAAATTCAAATCAAAGTCTGTCCTCTCTGTAGTCAAACAAGGATCGACTTCGAAGTGACTTGCACACCACTGCGCGCTCATTCTGGTGGCATTGCGCATGCGCAAAAAACGGAAAACAACGAAAAAATTTGGAGCCATGGCGGTGTGGAGATGCATGATTTGTCTATTATTTGTTGCTTTGTCGCTCAAGGTACTACTCAGCCACATAGATAGATAGATAGATTAGTTTATTTGACAGGGACAGTGCAATAAACATAGACAATTAATCAATGACAATCAATCTGATGTGTTGCACATAGAGTGTATAGCTATTAGCTAATTTGCAACTCTTGTCCCTGGATGGGCTTTAGAAAAGAGAATCAAATAAAGAGAAAAAAAAATACACAATAACCACATACATCAATGCAAAAAAGATTATAAATACACAATTATAAATATTATAAATATTATAAATACACAAATATAACCAACTCTTGTCCCTGGATGGGCTTTAGAAAAGAGAATCAAGTAAAGAAAAAAAAAACAAAAACAAAAAAACAATAACCACATACATCAATGCAAAAAAGATTATAAATACACAATTATAAATATTATAAATATTATAAATACACAAATATAACAACCTGATTCACATTTGCCTATTTCAGGCCTCCCTCCCTTCGTCACTCACTATAAACAAACACATTCATT
Organism: Pholidichthys leucotaenia; assembly: GCA_020510985.1. Classification (NCBI taxonomy): domain Eukaryota; kingdom Metazoa; phylum Chordata; class Actinopteri; order Cichliformes; family Pholidichthyidae; genus Pholidichthys; species Pholidichthys leucotaenia. Next base: position 416,367,070 of record CM035839.1, read on the forward strand.
CCTTCCCTTCATTCACTCTCACCTTGCAGACAATCAATTCATACATGAGTACATTCTTGTTTATTTTTCAGCCAGTTTTTAACCTTTTTAGTGAATGTTTTAAAGTCCGTTATTATTTTAATTACATTTGGCATTGTGTTCCAGATGTGACTGCCCTTTATAGAGAAAGCTGTTTGTCCAAATGTGGTTCTGCGGTGGAATATTTTACAGTTATTGTTAACAGAACTCCTGGTGGCTCTGCTGCTGTCCTGTCTTTGGACGAAACCAGCAAGTGGCTCGGGTGCTGATTTATGGAAACATTTGAACGTTAATTTCAGAAAACAGAGGTCAATGAAGCTCTCAAAACTCAATAGGTTGTATTTTTTTTAAAACATTACAGTGATGCCACCTAATGGGCTTTTTGTCCAAGTTTTTTAGGGTTTGATTATATAATGAACCTATATGTCTTATTGTGGAAGGGGCTGCTTGAGCCCAGACTGTCAAACAGTATGATATATGAGAAAAAACCATAGAATGCATATACAGTACAGCTGCTTCGTAAGGTATGTAATATCTAATTAATTTAAAGCAGTTCAGATTTTTTTTTTACTGTTTTTGAAATTTTCTTTATATGAAGATTAAATTTGAGTTGAGGATCTAGTACAATGCCAAGGTATTTGAATTCTGTAGCTAAACTGATGTCATGATCATGTATATTAACTTTAAAACGTTGCAGGTTACATTTTTTGATTGAAAAGCACATTGAGACTGTTTTCTGAAGGTTCAGCAATAGATGGTTCTGGAGGAGCCACTCTTGGACATCAACCATACTTGTAGACAGTACATCTGCAGCCTGTGCTGGAGTCTTGGCAGCTGTGTAAATAACTGCATCATCTGCATAAAGTTGGCATGTTGCAGCTGAGCAGTGTAACGGCAAGTCATTAATAAATATGCTGAAAAGTAAAGGACCAAGAATGGACCCTTGTGGGATACCCATGCGGTTGTTTAAAAATGAGGATTTATCCTGGTGAACTTTTACACACTGTTCTCTATTCTGGAGATAAGATGCAAACCATTCTAATGTATTTGGGGAGAAGTTAAAAGATACCATTTTGGATAAAAGCAAACTGTGGTTTACAGTATCGAAAGCCTTTTTGAGATCTAGAAAAACAGCTCCTACCACATTACCCCTGTCCAAGGACTGTTTGACGTTATCAATAAGGCAACAATTTGCTGTTTCTGTTGAGTATCCTGGTCTAAAACCAAATTGATGTGGATGAAGAAGTTGACTGTCTTGTAAATATTCAATCAGCTGTGTAGCTACAACTTTTTCAAGAACCTTAGACAGGACTGGTAAAATAGAGATTGGGCGGTAATTGCATATATCGTCTTTACTGCCTGATTTATGAACTGGTATGACGACAGCTTTTTTCCAGCCAGATGGAAATGTACTAGACCTAATGGAGAGATTAATGAGATGAGTCAGTGGTTTGATTAATATTTTGCTGTGCATTTTGAGAAAGGAGGTGCTCATATTGTAGATATCATTAGTTTTTGAGTTTGACAGTGTTTTAACAATACCAGCAATTAACTCCTCATTTACCTCATCGATGTGAAAAGAATCTGTTGGAAGTATGGAATTTGTGTTGTTGAGCACATTTGGCAGCACAAACATTTTTGTTAAGTCTTCCACAGAGCCCACAAAGTATGAATTAAATTCATTTGCCAAAGTAGCCTTGTCACTGACGGCCTTGCCATTGATTCTAAGTTCCTTTACCCCCTTCTGATCGTTTTTTTTTATTAGTTAAGTTATTTAAATGCCTCCATAGGGAACTGTTGTTACCCTTTGCATGATCTATCAGTTTATTGTAATAAGATACTTTTGATTTTCGCAGCTCTTGTACCACTTTATTTCTTAAACTTTTGTACACAAGGTGATCATTTTGTAGTTTAGAGGTTAATGATGTTTTCAATGTATAGTCTCGCCTCTTCATAAGTTTTCTTATTTAATTATTTAACCATGGTAGGTTAATCTTCTGTTGTCTGCTATTAATTTGCTTTGTAAATTTTTCTATGGACTTTGTAATTGTTGCAGTTATAAAATTACAGCAATCATCTACTTCATTTATACATCAATGCAGTACATGGGCGTAGTTCAGAGTTTTGGATTTATTGTGGTATTGATGATTATTATTGGCCAGAGAAATCATCCTGTGGTCTAGCCAGGTGCTGGCTTGTTGCTGGTCCTTAAAAGTGGTAACTTTTTCTAACTGCAAGTAGTTTTATTTGTTGAAAATTTACTATAAAACTTTTATAAAGCTTTGTTTTTTAAAGCTGTATGTTCCTTTACTGTTATTGACATTGTTAGTGTTCTAATGCAAAATAGCCTGAAGTTACTCACCTTCCTGGATTGAAATTGGAATATGTATGGTAATGATGGAAATAGCCAAATTAGTAAGACATATAATTTGCCATGCATTATGTTGAAGTCACACTGTATGGCCTGTGTTGTATGACCAAAATATTGTTTAAGGTGCATGGTTCAAGTGTTTACTGAGCTTCTGTGGGGTGAAGGTGTGAGATACTTGATGTGGGGGTTTAGTATCTCTGGTGTATAAAAGTTGTGAGGAAAGTTGGTTCTGTCTCTTTTCTGCTGAGAACTTTGATGATAGAAGATGTGACTTCCAATAAAGCTTTCCTGAGAAATAAACTCAGTCTCGTTTGTAAGGCATCTTCTACACTGGTGACCTACGACTACCTATGGCCGGTGACGGCGAGCTTTCCGCACCGGACTCTTCAGGAGCCAACCGAGTTAACGCAGCTACCATGCTACAGCTGCCCGACTTCTGGCAACATAACCCGCGCTCCTGGTTTACCACTGTGGAGGCGCAATTCCACCTTCGGGGAATCTCAGCGGATACAACGAGGTTCTACCATGTCGTCGCGAAGCTGGACAGCCTCACAGTGCAACGGGTGGAGAGCCTGACCAACCACCCGCCCCAAGACAACAAGTATGGCACACTGAAAGCTGCCCTCATCCGAGCCTTCACTCCCTCGCGGGAAGAGCGAGCAGAGAAGCTCCTGGTGCTGACAGAGGGAGAAGCAGACAGGCCAGCGGATCTGATGGCAAAGATGATGAGCCTGAGAGGCGAGGATGACGACAGTTTTATCTTCGCCCACCCTTCCTCAGAACGCTCCCGCCAGCAGTGAGAGTCACCCTGGCCAGCTCGCAGCCGCTCGTCAACCGCGACTACCACGAGCTGGGACAGGTGGCGCAACGCCTCGTTGACTCCCATAGACGGCGCGCGGCCACGACGGCAGCAGCAGAGATGACCGCCCCTTCGCGAGAAGGAGGGAGACCAGAGGCTGCGACACCGGATCCACTGACGGCAGCAGCGGCAGAGACCAGGAGAAGCGGAGCTGACAACGCCCTCTGCTTCTACCATCGACGTTTCGCCGAGAAAGCCCACAGATGCGTCCCACCGTGCCGGTATCAGCGCCAGGGAAACGCCAAGTCCAGGAGCCGGTAGCAGCTGCGATTCTCGGCACGAAGAACAGGCTGCTTTTCGTGACGGACGCGAATTCTGGGAAAGAATTCCTGGTGGACACGGGCTCCCAGCTGAGTTTTGTCAAGCCTACCTACGCGGACACCCTGGCGCCGGCCAGCGGCCCCCTGGTGTTAGCGGCGAACGGCTCCACGATCAAAACCTATGGGGAGAAGACGCTCCGCCTGTCCCTCCACGGGCGCACCTTCGAGTGGACCTTCGTTGTTGCTGCAGCTAACAACAACATGTTAGGTGCTGACTTTTTGTGCTCAAACAGTTTGTTAGTTGACCTTACTAATAGACGTATTGTAAATGCACTGTCTTTCTACTCTATCTCCTGCACAGCTCGGGTGGCCCTGCCTTCTGCACATTCCAATGTCACAGCTGCGGGTGGTAAGTTTCATGCATTACTCAACCAGTTTCCAGCACTCACGGTCCCTACATTTTCAGCGTCAGTTGCCAAACACGGGGTCGAGCATTTCATAAGTACCTCGGGCCCCCCTGTTTTTGCAAAAGCTCGGCGGTTGGACCCAGCTAAACTGGCCATCGCGCGCGAGGAATTCGCCAACTTGGAAAAACTGGGCATAGTCCGGCGTTCGAACAGCGCCTGGTCGTCACCCCTGCACATGGTACCCAAGGCTGACGGCTCGTGGCGCCCTTGCGGCGATTTCTGCAGATTAAATAATGCTTCAGCCCACGACTGCTATCCGATTCCACACATCCAGGATTTTTCGGCGCATTTAGCGGGGGCGCACATCTTTTCCAAAATAGATTTGGTGCGTGGTTATCACCAAGTTCCAGTCCGTGCGCAGGACATACCCAAAACGGCAGTTATAACCCCTTTCGGGCTTTTCGAGTTTTTGCGCATGCCTTTCGGCCTCAAGGGCGCTGCGCAGACGTTCCAACGCATGATGGATGCAGTGCTGCGCGACCTCCCTTTCGTGTTTGCTTATTTGGATGATATTTTGGTAGCCAGCGCGTCCGAGGCCGAGCACGAAAGCCATCTCACAGCCGTTTTTCAGAGGCTCACAGAACACGGGCTGATCATTAACCCAGCAAAGTGCCAATTCGGGGTAGCGAAAATCGATTTTTTGGGACACCGCGTGTCGCCAGAAGGCGCGGTCCCGCTGCCAGATAAAGTGCGCGCGATAACAGATTTCCCCCAACCGCAGACGGTTAAGGCGCTGCAGGAATTTTTGGGGATGGTCAATTTTTATAACCGTTTCCTCCCAAACGCGGCACGGCTCATGCATCCATTGTACGCGGCATTAAAGAAACAAAAACCTGCATCTAAGGTCGAGTGGTCCCCGGATCGGGAGCGCGCTTTTTCACAGGTCAAATCAGCCCTCGCGAACGCTGCGTTATTGGCACACCCAGTGCTAGCAGCTCGCATGGCGCTAACCACAGACGCCTCCGACGTGGCAGTGGGAGCGGTTATCGAGCAACTGGTGGCAGGATGCTGGCAACCATTCACGTTTTTCAGCAAAACGTTGCGCGATAGCGAGCGTAAATACAGCGCGTTTGACAGGGAGCTTTTGGCCCTGCATTTGGCCATCCGCCACTTCCAGTTCTGGTTGGAAGGGCGCCGTTTTACCACGTTCGTGGACCATAAACCCTTAACTTTTGCAATGGCTAAGGTTTCAGAGCCTTGGTCGGGCCGACAACAGAGGCAGCTGGCTGCAATTTCGGAGTTTACCACTGACATTCAACACGTAGCGGGTAAACACAATGTAGTGGCTGATTGCCTCTCGCGTGCAGTTGCAGTGACAGGCCCCCAGGGGGCAGATTCGGTGGCTGCAGACCTAGGTCAGGCTTGCGGCGCGGAAGCGCTCACAGCCCCGGTCTGCGTCGGGTTAGATTATGCAGCCATGGCCGCTGAACAGGTTGGCGACGCGGACGTGCGCGCGCTCCAGTCTGGGCCAACAGGGCTAAGGCTGGAGCACAGGGTGCTTCGAAGAGGCATGCCCTTCCTAATCTGTGATACCTCCACGGGGCGTCCCCGTCCCGTGGTCCCGGCTGCGTGGCGTCGCCGTGTTTTTGACTTAATACATTCACTGGCACACCCGGGCGTCCGCGTGTCTATCAAAATGGTAGGAGAGAAGTTTGTTTGGCCGGGGCTGCGTAAACAAGTCAAAGAGTGGGCTGCAGCCTGCGCTGCGTGTCAAAGAGCAAAGGTACACAAACACACACGAGCCCCTCTAGAACCTTTTCACATCCCAGCCAAACGCTTTGATCATGTGCATATCGACTTAGTAGGACCTCTTCCGCTGTCCCAGGGGTTCACACACCTTTTAACCATGGTAGACCGCACCACGCGCTGGCCAGAGGCGGTCCCTCTGGTGGCAACCACAGCGGCAGATGTTGCACGTGCCTTTTTAACAACTTGGGTCGCACGTTTTGGTATCCCGTCAGACATAACGTCTGGCAGAGGACCCCAGTTTGTTTCCGAGCTCTGGTCGTCCATGGTACTCAGCCTGGGGGTGAAAATTCATCGCACGACCGTGTATAACCCCCAGGCCAACGGTTTGTGCGAGCGCTTCCACCGGTCATTGAAAGCAGCCCTCAGAGCGGCTCTCACGGACACAAATTGGGTTGATAAGCTCCCATGGGTTTTATTAGGGTTGCGTTCAGCACCTAAAGAGGATTTGCAAGCCTCTCCGGCCGAACTCGTTTTCGCCCAACCCCTCCGGTTACCGGGAGATTTCCTCCCTGAGAACCCTGCTCCGGAGCACCTCCCCGCTCAGCTGCTGCAGAGCGACGCGGGGTCACACACCCTCCCCGGTCCCGTTCATCACAGTTTTCCACGTGTTTTTGTGCCCAAAACCTTGAAGAATGCAGAATTTGTCTTTGTTAGACACGACGCACAGAGGTTAGGTTTAAGGCCACCTTACGATGGACCGTTCAGAGTGTTAGAAACCGGGGAAAAGCATTTTTTGCTCGATTTGGGAGACAGGAGGGACTTAGTCTGCATTAACAGACTCAAACCCGCTTTTGTGTTAGCTGACGACCCAGTACAGTTGGCCAGAGCCCCCCGCCGCGGCAGGCCACCCGGGAGACGCTCTGCTAAGCTTTCACGACGATGTGTTAATGATTCTACTTCACAGATGCAGCAGACAGCCACAGGCAGAGCGAGACCTGCTCACAGCAGATATGGCAGAGAATTGAAGCCCAAGCAGTGGGACATGTGATCTGTTGTGCCAAGTTTTTTTCTCTCTTGTTCTGTGTGGGGGTGTCATGATTCTATGCATTTGAAGTGCAACTTGTCCTTATTTGAACGTTTGGGGGGGGTTATATGGTGCATATTTAAGGCACATATATGGCATGCTTGTATGGTACGCATTCTCCCCCACATGCATCCAGTAGGCATGACGGTGCAGACCCTACAGAGCAAACGTCCAAAGGAACAATGCCCCGGCAGGGACCTCGGCTAGGAGGTGGGTGCTGGGGAAGACGGAAGTCAGAGACAATGTCCCAACGGGAGCCCCCGAGGTGGAGAAGGAGACAGAGGCGCCAGCAAGTCTCGGAGGCTATATGTGACTGTGGGTTCAAGTGTTTACTGAGCTTCTGTGGGGTGAAGGTGTGAGATACTTGATGTGGGGGTTTAGTATCTCTGGTGTATAAAAGCTGTGAGGAAAGTTGGTTCTGTCTCTTTTCTGCTGAGAACTTTGATGATAGAAGATGTGACTTCCAATAAAGCTTTCCTGAGAAATAAACTCAGTCTCGTTTGTAAGGCATCTTCTACAACTATACTACGAAGTCAAGGGCTTAAAATAAGTAACAAAATCTTAAAATTAGAGGAATTATCTTGCATGTCTAAAAACAAGATTTTAAATCTTACCAAGTATTGGAAAATTTGCAGTGCATGGGGAGAACATGCAAACTCCACACAGATCACTGTTGGTCGGGGGCTGGGATCAAACCCAGGATCCCCCGGCCAAGGGTGAGTTGCTGTGCTGCCGCAGTGCTAACCACTCCACCACCGCGCTGCCATACTGGTTGATCCTGCCAGTAGCATATACTTGTCTCAAAGATTAAACCATGCAGGTACACGTGGCCAGTACAGTGAAACTGCGAATGGCTCATTAAATCAGTTATGGTCCCTTTGATCACTCATCCGTTACTTGGATAACTGTAGTATTGAATGAATGAATGAATGAATCTTTATTTCGGATAGATTAAAAGTAAAGATTAAAAAAAGAAACAACAATATAACAAAAGGGGAAAAAAAATCCAACAAGGTCAAATCAAACAATAACTCCTCTGATTATACAGTTCAACATAAGTTATCTGAAATGGGTGATGGCTGAAGCCGCAGCTTATATTGCCCACCCATATTCCATCCAAGAATTCAAAAGAAAAACAAAACAAGAGCGATTACAATTCAGAACAAAGCTAAGACAAAACGTGACAAAAAAAAAACTAAGCAACAACACAACACAGACTGGATATGACAATCCCAATCGGGGCGGCAGTGGCTCACGAGGTAGAGCAGGTCGTCTAATAACCCGATGGTTGGCGGTTCGAATCCCGCTCTCCCCAGATATCCTGCCGTTGTGTCCCTGGGCAAGACACTTCACCCGCATTGCCTCCAGTGCCCATAACACTGGGTATGAATGTGTATAAATGTATAAAATGTTCAGTGGTGGCCGTTGGCGCAGATTGGCTGCCACGTTTCCGTCAGCCTGCCCCAGGGCAGCTGTGGCTGCAGAAGTAGCTTGCCACTACCACTGTCTGCCTGGAGTGAATGAATAATGTACCTATTTGTAAAGCGTCTTTGAGTATATATGATAAAGCGCTATATAAAACCGATGCATTATTATTAATCCTTATGTGATTTTACATGTCATCTTGTATATATGTTTGGAGTGTTTCTTCCTTTAGTTTTTGTTTAAATTGTCCAAGCGTTGTACATAATTTTAATTCAGGTCCAAAAGCGTTCCGCAATCTGACTCCTTGCACTGAAACACAGTGTTGCTTGGTGGTAGTTCTCACTGAAGGTTTTTGAAATATACATGTTCCTCTGAAATGACATTGTTTCTCCCTTATTTGGAACAACTTTTGGATATTTGCGGGCAGTGATAGATTCTTCACTTTAAACATAATTACTGCAGTTTTAAAGTCAACCAGATCTTTCAACTTGAGAGCTTTTAATTTAAGAAAAAGTGGGTTTGTTGGTTCCCTGTAAGCAGCTTTGTTTATTATTCTAATAGCTCTCTTCTGAAACATAAAGACTGGATATGTTTGTTTTATATGTATTTCCCCATACTTCAGTACAATATGTCATGTATGGGAGTATTGATGAATGATACAAAGTATATAATGTGGGTTGATCCAGCAAATATTTCACTCTGTGTAGTATTGCAATTGATTTAGATATTTTACCTTTAATGTAATTACTATGTGACTTCCAACACAGTTTATTATTAATTATTACTCCAAGAAATTTAGTTTCAGATACCCTTTCAATCTCTACACCATTTACACTGAGTTTAGATACTAAGTTGTTGTGATGGTTGTTAAAAACTATAAATTTTGTCTTACTTAAATTGAGTGTTAATTTGTTTGAATCAAACCACAGTTTAAGCTTTCCTAATTCCTTTCCGAGTGTATCCAAAAGTTGTTCCAAATTGCTTCCACTGCATAATAAATTAGTGTGTCATCGGCAAACAATATTAAATCCATTTTTTTCCGAGACTTTACATATATCATTTATATACATATTGAATAACAGTGGCCCCAAAACTGAACCCTGTGGGACTCCACAAGTAACCTTCAGTAACTGTGAGTTTTTGTTACCAACACATACATACTGATATCTATTCTTTAAGTTAACTACATAACCAGGACAGTGCTACCCCCCTAATATTAATTTATCAATTTTGTAGTTTCTTTAATAATAAATTATGATCCACTGTATCAAATGCTTTTTTAAGATCCAGGAATACCCCAATTGAATACTCTTTATTTTCAATGGCAGTTGATATTTTTTCTATAAATTCCATTAGAGCAAATGCAGTTGTCCTCTTGTGTCTGAACCCATATTGCTGCTCACACAATAAATTATTCTTCATTATGAAGTTGTCAATTCTCTCACAGAATATTTTTTCAAGTATCTTGGAAAATTGCGGCAATAGGGAAATTGGTCTATAGTTTGAAAATTCCCCTCTGTCACCCGTCTTGTATATTGGAATTACTTCAGCTATTTTCATTGCATTGGGAAAAATATACCTGTTTGGAGAGACAGGTTACAAATATACGTCAGTGGTTTCACTAAGCATTCAATAATAGTTTTGACTAAGAGCATGTCAATACCATCACAGTCCGTAGATGTTTTACTTTTAAATGATTTAACAATTTCAATGACCTCTCTCGTCTGTGTTCTTTATGAAAATGGAGTCTTTTATAGCAGTGTTTTTGCTTACTGTATCACCCGAAGGTGCCGTAATGGGTATTTCTCGAGCCAAATTAGGACCAATGTTAACAAAAAGTTATTAAATTCATCTGCAGGTGAGACTGCATTCACACTCTGAGTCGTTTTATTATTTTTTTTTTTTTGAAAAATTGGTTGGGTAGCTTGTATTTCTATTTTTATTTCCAAGAATATTGTTAAGTATTGTCTATGTATTTTTAATATTGTCTGTTTTTCTCCAGTTCTTTACTGTAATAGTCTCTTTTGGTACATCTCATTATACATGTTAACTTATTTTTGTATGTTTTATACTGCTGCTCTGCTTCTTTTGTCCTTTTCTTTAGAAAAGATTTATATAATAAATTTTTCTTTTTACACGCCTTTTGTAATCTTTTGGTTAACCATGGCTTGTCGACAAATTTATGTTTTAGCTTTTTCTTTACTAACGGACAATTTTTTTCATAAAGAGTGGTTACAATGTTCCTAAATGTGTCATAGGCTTCATTTACATCTGATACATAGACTTTTGTCCAGTCTTGCTTCAGCAAGTCTTCTTTAAAAGAACTGATTGCATTTTGTGATTTGCATCTGAAATATTTTAAAGTTTTTTCTGTATTGGCCCCCGTGTGGCCATGGATAAGTGCAAAGACTGGCAAATGGTCACTTATATCATTTATCAATAATCCACTTTCTATTTTCTTATCAATAATATTAACAAACAGGTTATCAATAAGTGTAGCAGTGTGAACTGTGATTCTACTGGGATGTGTTATTGTGGGATATAGACTCATACTGTACATAGAATTCCTGAACTCTAATTACATTTTGTTGAAATGGATTTAGTAAATCAATATTGAAATCTCCACAAATTACAACCATTTTCTTATTAGTAATATTATTGTACAGCTCAACTAATTTATCTCTGAATGTCTCAATGCAAGTTCCCGGCATTCTATATATACAACTTATAATTAGATTTTTTGTTTTATCTTGGTCAATCTCAACAGTAACACATTCCAGAATCCCTGGTAGTGCAAAGGACATTCCATTTACAAGCTTACACCTATACAGGTCATCAATATACTGTGCAACACCACCACCCTTTTTTGAGATCTGTTAATATGAAACATTTGATATCCCTCTACTGCCATCAGAGGAGCCTGCTCCTCATTAAGCCAAGTTTCAGAGACTGCGATAGCTGTAAATGTTCTGTCTGTGGCGGTAAAGAATTATAAGCAGCGAACTGAGGGTTTTAAGTAGGTTTATTAAATCATACCGCCATCATAGGAACTCGCTCCAGCCCTTGTGCAGGCAGGCAGGAGCGGGTCCTCAGGCTCTCAGCAGCAGTAGTCAGAAGCAGTGGTAAGAGTGAGAGAGTGAGCTACAGAGCAATGCAGCTTTTATACCCAACTACAGACAATACATGAAAGGCATGGGACATTTACATCACAGTAAGAGCAGGAAGCATGAACACAATGCATGAATGGCACATTAACATCACAGTACTGAGCAGGAAAAAGTTAGATGAAGCGAGGCTGCCTGTTGACATTAATACACACATTTCACTGTAATGTTAATCGCTCCAGATGCACACTCTGATTGTCCCAGTCTGTTGTGGGGGTCATCCACACTGTCTAGCTGTTTTAAATAGTCCTGAATCTGTGGAAAGTTTTTGTTAAGACTTCTGCTGTTGAAGTGTATTATTGATAGTTTACCATCTAGTTGCACTTGACTTTTGAATTGCTTTTCAGTGTAATATTCACAACGATTATGAATATTATTGAAAAAGTGGTTATCAGGATCAATATCATTCTCCATCTCTTGTAGTTCTGATGATGACTGATGACTCAGCTGTTGTGGGGTGTATAAGAGGAGGAGAGAAGGGGGAGTACAGGGCACTGGTAGACAGATTTGTGGAGCGGACAGAGCAGAATCACCTGAGGTTGAATGTCAGCAAGACCAGAGAGATGGTGATTGACTTCAGGAAGAGGAAGGCTCCTTTTCAGCCACTGCAGATTAGGGGGGAGGATGTGGGAGTGGTTGAGGACTACAAATATCTGGGTGTCAGGATCAGCAGCGGGTTGGACTGGAGATCCAACACCGATGCTGCGCACAAGAAGGGGATGAGCAGACTCTACTTCCTGAGAAAGCTGAGACCCTTCAACGTGTGCAGCAGGATGCTGGAGCTTTTCTACCAGACTGTTGTCACCAGCGCCATCTTCTTTGCTGCGGTCTGTTGGGGTAGCAGTATCAGGGCCAGAGATACCAACAGACTTGACAAGATTATCAAGAGGGCTGGCTCTGTAATTGGTCTCAGAACGGAGACCTTTGAGACAGTGATGGAGAGGAGAACACTAAATAAACTGCGATCCATCATGGACAATCCTGATCATCCCCTCCACCACACACTAGATAGACAGCGAAGCACTTTCTCCAGTAGACTACTACAGCTTCATTGTCGAATGGCCAGGTACAGGAAATCTTTCCTGCCACATGCAATTTCACTGTACAATAACTCACTATGATTTTGTATTCTGGCATAGCTATGCTGCCACACTGCATCTTATAGACTAACTGGTACATCACTTTTAACTCTGCTCCTGATAGTCCTTCTTTGTGCAATGGGACGATTCATGTGTTTATACGGGTCATCATATATTAAGCTATGATGTATATAGGTGTTATAGTCGTGTTAGTTTTACTTTCCATGGGTAATCCCTTTGTCTGTCATGTGTGTGTTTCTGTTGTTTGGTTGTCAACTGTCATGCTGCTGTTGCACTGTAATTTCCCAGTTTGGGATCAATAAAGTACATCTATCTATCTATCTACACTACCGTTCAAAAGTTTGGGGTCACTTAGAAATGTCCTTATTTTTAAAAGAAAAGCACTTTTTTTCAATAAACATAACTTTATACTAATCAGAAATACACTCAATACATTGCTAATGTGGTAAATGACTATTCTAGCTGCAAATGTCTGGTTTTTGGTGCAATATTTACATAGGTGTATAGAGGCCCATTTCCAGCAACTATCACTCCAGTGTTCTAATGGTACAATGTGTTTGCTCATTGCGTCAGAAAGCTAATGGATGATTAGAAAACCTTTGTGCAATCATGTTAGGTCTGCAATGCTGTAATTGCTGCAAATGGAGGATTCTTTGACGAAAGCAAAGTTTGAAGGAAAAAATTATTATTTCAAATACAAATCATTATTTCTAACCTTGTCAATGTCTTGACTATATTTTCTATTCATTTTACAACTCATGGTGGTAAATAAAAGTGTGACTTTTCATGGAAAACACAAAATTGTCTGAGGTGACCCCAAACTTTTGAACGGTTATCTATCTATCTATCTATCTATCTATCTATCTATCTATCTATCTATCTATCTATCTATCTATCTATCTATCTATCGCATATTTTCAGAGTTTGAATTTCCTCTCTCTGTGTCAAATGACTTCCTCCAACTGGGGATAATTGATGTCTACTCAAGTCAGTCATAAGTTTTTTTTGTTTGTTTTGTTTAGTTTTTTTTTAAAGTATATTGACATGGTATGTCACAAAAGAACTATTCTTGCCGTGTGTGGACATGGATTATCATAGTCTCTTAATTTTCTTAATCAGTGTTCATCTATATTTATTTAAGTCAGTAAGATCTCTGATTATTATGGTCCTCGCTTCCTCAGGTGCTCCATTTAGTTTGATCCAAACTCTACAATTTCTTGTCCATGTTGCCTGTATCTTATTTTGTCTTTTCAGCATCCATGCTTGCCGTGCTATTTCAGCACCTTAATATTAGTATTAAGGTGTGTTTATTACCTTTATTAGTACTGATGTGTATTTATTACCTTGGCATTCGTTGCGGACAGCAGAGTAAGAATTTCATTGTTCAGGAAATGTTGCATTTTTTAACTGTGCACATGATAATAAAGCCTTTAAATCCTTTATAGCCGATGTCGGGCAATACGATGAATATTGGCTGATACCATTGTTAGGCCAATATATCTGTGCATCCTTAGTTAATAGTATATATTTTTGAAAAATGTGAAAATAAAGAATGAAAATCAACTGTGTAAAGTTGTATATGTGTAAATTGGGTGTATCTAGCTAAACAAAGTCCAATTGTGCCTTAAAGTTAGAATATAATATACTATACATATATACGTATTATTATTAAATATATTATTTGATATTATATTAAATATATTACTAATATACAGTATTTGATATATACTGTATTAAATATATAAATAATTCATTACTTTTGATTATTATTGAACTATTATTATGATGACTTATATGATATATATCATACTGTATATGACATATGATATATGTATAAGTCATATATGACTATTATTATTATGAATTATTTATTATTCCAGTATCTTGTGATTTTCCATTTCATTACAATTTAAAAATTGCTGTATTGATAATAAACAGTTTGTCATAGAAACTGTGAGAGAACTGCAGATGCTCATAATGCATAAGGAGAACTGCACTCAACAGAGGTGCAGGTATGCAGTATGCTTGTCCTCTACATTCTCTAGTAACAACTCTGAGTAGCCCTACTCTATTTCATCTTTAAAAACTTCTGAGCAGACATACATAATGCAAGCATATGCATCAGGAACAAACTGTATATCCATGTTGGCTGACCTTGTGATTTTGACCCCAAAAACATGGGCATGAGGGTCTTGAGGTGAAGCTGTTTACCAGCTTTGGTAAATGGCGTTCACTTATATAGCGCTTTTTCTCATCTCTGGATGACCAAAAGCACTTTACAGATCCTGCTATCCACCCATTCACGCACTGATGGCAGCAGAGCTGCCATACACACACAGACGCTAGCCTGGCCACCAGGAGCGACTAGGGGTTGAGTGTCTTGCTCAAGGACACTTTGACATGCAGACTGTAGACTGAGTGGGAATTGAACCCATGACCCTCTGATCAGTAGTCGGTCACACTACACCTGTGCCACAGCCGCCCCCAGCTGTTTACCAACTTTGACGCCTTAGCTTCATTTGTTGCTGAGTTAGAGAGGGGGAGACCTTCTGACTCTGACCTTTGATCCAAAAAGTAGGTCAGGTCAAGGGGACCTCAAGTTCAACCAAGTTCAAGTTTGGTGATCCTGATGGGAAGGTTCACCACTGTTCCATGTTTTGGCCATTTGTGGATAATGGCTCTCACTGTGGCTTGCTGGAGTCCCAAAGCTTTAGAAATGGTTTTATAACCTTTTCCAAACTGATAGATCTCAATTACTTTGTTCCTCATTTGTTCCTGAATTTCTCTGGATGGCAGCATGATGTCTAGCTTTTGAGGATCTTTTGGTCTACTTCACTTTGTCAGGCAGGTCCCATTTAAGTGATTTCTTGATTGAGAACAGGTGTGGCAGTAATCAGGCCTGGGTGTGGCTAGAGAAATTGAACTCAGCTTTACAAAGATGTGATAAACCACAGTTAATTTAAAGTTTTAACCGTGGTGGTGGTGGTGGGGGGGTCACTTTTTCACACAGGACCATGTAGATTTGGATTTTTTTTACCCTTAATAATAAACACCTTCATTTAAAAACTGCATTTTGTGTTTACTTGTGTTATCTTTGTCTAATATTTAAATTTGTTTGATGATCTGAAACATTTAAGTGTGACAAACATACAAAAAAATGAGAAACTCCCATAGAGTTTAGAATTTAGTTTAAAATCCTTCTTCTGACTTACAAAGCTGTAAATAATCAGGCCCCTTTTTATTTAAAAGATCTGATACTACCCTGTTATCCTAACAGAGCACTACGCTCTCAAAATGCAGGATTACTTGTAATACCTGGAATCTCCAAAAGTACAATGGGAGGCAGAGCCTTCAGTTATCAAGCTCCTCTCCTGTGAAACCAGCTGCCAGCCTGGACTCGGGAGTCAGACTCTATCTCTGTTTTTAAGAATAGGGTTAAAACCTTCCTTTTTGATATAGACTATAATTAGGGTGGGATCATGTGCCCCTGAACCCTCCCTTAGTTAGGCTGCTAATGGGTTTAGACAGCCGGGGGACCTCCAACGATGCACTGGGCTTCACTCCTTTCTTCACTCTCAATGAAATATTTTTGCTGGTCATCAACATCTGTTTGTTCTCTTCCATAGATCGAGTCTTCGTCGTCCTGTTTGCTCTCTACATGTCTGTTCTTTTCTTCTTCTTCTCTATCCCCTCACCCCCCAGCCAGTCGCAGCAGATGACTGCCCCTCCCTGAGCCTGTTTCTGCTGGAGGTTTCTTCCTGCTAAAAGGGAGTTTTTCCTCTCCACCGTCACCAAGTGCTTGCTCACAGGGGATCGCCTGATTGCTGGGGTCTTTCTGCAATTGTGGGGATTTTCCCTACAGTTGAAAGTGCTACGAGATGACTGTTGTTGTGAAATGGCGCTATATAAATAAAGTTGAATTGATTTGAATTGAAATCAGGAAGGGGAAACTTTGTCACACCACTGTATGTGTGTGGCCAGAGGGGGCCTCCATTGCTCTGCAGGACTGCTTTTGCACTACAGAGTGGGACACTTTCAAGCATGCAGCCACTCACAATGGACGCACAAACATAAAGGAGTACACTGAGGTTTTTGTAGCTAAATGCATTGATGATGTCACTCACTGCAAAACCGTCACTGTTTGTGTCAACCAGAAGCCATGGATGACAGCGGGGGTCCACAGGCTCCCGCGGACTCGGGACGCAGCCTTCAGGGCCGGTGACACTGCAGGACTAACAACAGCTAGGGCCAACCTGTATCAAGGAGGCAAAATGACAGTACAGCAAGAAAATATCTGGCCACTTCAGCAACACCAGAGATGCACATTCTCTCTGGCATGGCATACAGACCCTCACCAACTACAAACTCCACTTCAGACGTGTGGAAGTGACATGACACTGCTTAATCAATCCATCAACTTTATTTATCAAGCACTTTAAAAAGTAACACTCGCTGCACTAAGTGCTGTACAACAAGAACACACATGAAATATAAAAGCAAGAAGCAGGACACTAACACATCATCATCATCATCATCATCATCATCATAGCAGTCTGTCGTGGGCGACAATGACTGTTTCATTTAGGTCTGATCAGATTCCTCCACACAGCTCTGTCCTTAGCCTTCTGCTGCCAGGAACTCCTGTCTATGTCCAACTTCTCCAAGTTTCTTTTTACAGTGTCTTTAAATCTGAGCCTTGGCTTACCCTGATTGCGTTTGCCCTCGCATAACTGTGAGCAGAGTAACTGCCGAGGGAGACGCTGGTGGTCCATCCTCTCAACATGTCCGAGCTGTCTCAGGTTCATCTGTATTAGCATGTCCTCCATTGATGGTAGACCAGCTCGTTTCAACACTTCTATGTTGGTTATCTTGTCTTTCCATGAGATGTTCATTATGGCTCGAAGGTGTCTCATCATGTACGTGTGGAGTTTCTTCACTTGCACTCTGTAGACAGTCCAAGTTTCAGCACCATACAATAGAGTAGCCAGTACTGTCTCTCTGTACACTTTGCATTTCACATGGATAGACACATGTCGATTGTTCCACAGTCTCTACCTCAAGTTTCCAAACACAGCGCTCGCTCTTCCCATTCTGAGAGAGAGTTCATTCTCCAGCCTAGCATTCTCTGAAACAGTACTCCCTAGGTACTTGAAAGTTTTGAACTTGACTAGTGGCTCTGTACCAATGCTGATCTCTTCTGGTAGTGATGCCGATAATTGGAACTTTGGTGGTTGATAAAGTCACTCTGTCTTCTTGATGTTGATTTGGAGGCTGAATTGGCTAGCTGCTCTTGCAAATTTCTCCACTAAAGATTGCATATCTTCCACGCTGTGTGCAACTAGAGCACTGTCGTCGGCAAAGAGCATTTCTCTTACTATCTTTATCGATGTCTTACTCTTGGCTTTAAACTATGCCACATTGAACAAGTCTGCTTCTTTCCTTGTTTGAATGTATGCTCCTTCTGAAGTGTCTTTGAAGACCTCCTCAAGCATGGCTGCCAGATATAGCGAGAAGAGTGTAGGTGCCATCACACACTCTTGTTTCACCCCGTTGCTTACTGAAAAGTCTTTAGATACTGAACCACTCATTGCCACATTTGCTTGCATACCTGTATGGAGTGCCTCGATCAGGCTGACAAACTTCTCTGTACAACCATATTTCTTGAGTACCTGCCAAAGTCCTTGTTGCGAAACCGTATCGAAGGCTTTACTGAAGTCTATGAAGACTACATAAAGCGGCATGTTCTGTTCGATACACTTTTCTTGAACCTGTTTCAAGCAGAAAATCATGTCCATTGTGCTTCTTCCACTTCTAAAGCCGCACTGGGTTTCTGGTAGTACATTCTGCGAGATGTGTTCACTGAGTCTGTTAAGTAGTACACATGAGAGAATCTTACCAACAGTGGCTAGCAGTGATGTACCTTGGTAATTTCTACAATCCTTCCTGTCACCTTTCTTGAACAAAGGCACAACACTTGCATCCTTCCAGTCTTGAGGTACTTTCTGGGCATCCCATATCTCTTGGATGAGCTTGTGCAGGCAGTTGGTCAGCTGAACACCACCAAATTTCCACACTTCTGGTAGAATTCCATCCCTTCCTGGAGCTTTACCATCCTGTGTTGTCCTGATAGCTGCCATTAGTTCATCAAAATTTGGTGGTTCATCCAGACTTGATACAACGGGTTGCTGCACTAGAGCTTCTTTAGCCTCTTCAGTGAGATCTCCAGGGTTGTTTAGTAGTTGGTCAAAGTGGTCTGCAAATCTGTCCAGGATCTTGTCTTTCTCCTGCAAAATCATTTCACCATCCATAGCCTTTAGTTGGATTAATCCTCTTGGTTTAGGGCCGTAGATTTCTCTCAAACCTGTGAAGAATGTTTTCATGTCCTTCCTGTCTGCTGCAGTTTGAAGTTCTCTGCTTTTTCATCCCACCAGTTGGACTTCATCTCTCTGGTGTACTTCTGTAGCTCACTCTGACCCTTTGAGTATTTCTTCTTCTTCGACCTTGTAACACTGTAGGTTTTCCTGCCTAGCTGTATTCCTCGCTTCTAGTAGTTTCTTCAGGTGCTCATCATGCTCATCAAACCAATCTTGATGTTTCCTCTCAGGGTAGCCTAATACATCACTCGCAGTCTGATACACCGTATCCTTCAGTGTTGCCCATTTCTCTTCTATGTCATTCTCTGAGTTGTTGCTGTCCCAGTCTTTCAAGTTTTCATCCATTTCCTGTATAAGTTCTTCCTGCTTCTTTTGGTCTTTCAGTGCACTAGTGTTTAGCTTCTGTGGTGGCTTCGCACCCATCCTGCAGTGCTGTTTTCATCTGCAAATCCTTAATCTAGATCTCAGCATAACATGATCAGTGCCACAGTCTGCGCCTCTCATTGCTCTGGTGTCCAATACATCCCTTCTGTCTCTCTGCCTGACTATGATGTAGTCTAATAAGTGCCAGTGCTTGGATCTTGGGTGCATCCATGTCTTCTTGTGTGTGTCCTTGTGCTTAAATAGAGTGTTGGTTATCACAAGGTTGTACTCTGAACATAGTGCAAGTAGAAGTTCTCCATTAGCATTGCACTTGCCTACTCCATGACTGCCTAGCACTCCTTTCCATTTCTCGGTGTCCGAACCAACTCTGGCATTAAAATCTCCAATGAGTATCAGCCTGTCATCAGATAGTCTCACGTAAATCACTGTAGAACTCTTCCTTCACCTCCTCTGTGTTGGTCATTGTTGGGGCATATACACTGATGAGTGTGGCATACATCTTCCGCTGTAGTGGGAGTCTCATAGTCATTATCCTGTCGTTGATTGGCACCGGTTCCTCATCAAGCATTGCTGCTATCTCCTTTCTAACTGCAAAGCCCACTCCTGCTTCTCTCCTTTCTTGATTTGATCTCCCACTCCAAAAGAAGATGTACCCATGGTCTTCCAAGCTATCATATCCAGGCAGTCTTGTTTCACTAAGTGCAGCTATGTCTACATTGTACCTGTTCATTTCCAGGGCCATAAGCACAGTCTGTGTTTCTGGGAGCTGTGATGTTGTTCTGTCCAACAGAGTGCGTACATTCCATTCTGCTACACACAAGGTTGCTGTTTTCCTCTTCTTTTGTCTTCCTGCTCCTAGCTTACTTTTCGCTGCCTGTTGGAGTGTGAACAGATCAGCGCGGACCTTGTAAGCCCGGGCGGTGTCCGAGCCAGTATGAGTTGCTTTCTGATTGACCATTTCATGAAACTGCTTGCAAAGTATTTGAGTACTGCTAGCTTTTGCTGGACTAGCAGCACATTCTTGGCAGATAAAGGTAATATCAGTGGCAAGGACAAGCCAAGACAAACTGACTCCAGTATCTGTTGCAGTGACTGACCAGATGATAGGTTTGTTTATCTCTGCTCTTTGTGTAGTGCATGTCATAATGCACCAACTGGCACAGTCCACCACAGACCTTGTGACATATGTGGTTATCTGCCAGGATGTCCAGTCTCACCCTGTGCAACTGGGAGTGGTCCACCACAGACCTGTGACAGATATTGTTTTTAGTTCTGCCAGGATGCCCTGTTTCACCCTCCACGCCCTCGGAAGGGTGGGGATGCCGGTTGAGTCGCCGATGGCCCGACCCATGAAACAGGTAGTACCGGTTTTCATGGTTATCCGGTAGCAAGCAAGCCAATGCCTGACCTGACAAAAAAAAAAAGGGGGGGATGTAAGTCTCAGTTAAAAGCTGCCAATTTCTGACCCAAAAAGTGCAATTTTATGGGCAAAAAGCTGCAACTTTAGCAAAAAGACAAAAAAAAGTGTAAATTTCCAACTGTTTACAACCTAAAAACGCTGCAGATCTAAGATTTGAGTAAAATGCTGCAAGTTTAAGCTTTTTTTGTTTGTTTTTTTTTAATTAAACTGCAAATTCAAGAGTAAGAAAAGTTCTAAATTCATGAGGAAAAAGCTGCAAAATTATGAATAATAAAAAGCTGTAAATTTTCAAGCAAGAAGGTGCACATTTCTGAGCAAAACTGTCATGCGGTGACCCTCGTGGGCCATCATAAGACGCCAAAAGTCTCCAGTGAGTTTTGCAAAAGTGTTTTTATTAACGAGACATGAACACAAAACTATGAGGCACTGTGACAAAAAATACACTAAACATAGAGCATGGGATCGTAAGGCTAAACCCAGCCACTTACGATCTTAAACATGAACAAAGACGAGAATAAACACACAAACCTGAATGTGAAGATAATACACCAGGGAAGTTTGACAGGATGTCTCACAAAGGTCTGACGAGGTTTGTTCGACGGTACTCCAGCAATCAACTGCTGCCAGCGCCCGCTAATAAAGCCGGTCGCTAACGAGCAGTGATGCCAAACAGCTGATCGACCTTGACAGCCGGAAACCCCACCGAGCGCTGTTACAATAAGAGCCCAGTGGAGCCAGAATGTAATCCACAGCTGTCAAGGCCGGCAGAGATGATACATGGCCCGAGCGCGGACAAGATCGACGCTCGGGTCGTAACAGTACCCTCCCTCCGAGGGCGGGCTCCAGAACGCCCATAGTCATCCATGCCACCCCCCCACCCCCTCCAGGGTGGGCGGATGGGGCAGGCCCGGCGGGAGAGAGACAAAATCCGAGAAACAGCACAGACAGGACAACAGAAGAAACAACACTCACTAGGGCAAAAAACAAGAAAAACAACTATACAAAACCAGGCACAGACAATCAGAAAAAAAAACCGACTTAAAAAAAATACATGAAACACGTAGTAAGGACATGGTACAGAAAAAAAACCCACAACACTAACTAGAACACAAAACAGAATCAAGATCCGGCAAGAGAAAAAAAAAACAAAACAACTATACAAAACACGATGACAAAAAATACCGTATTTTGGGGACCTTGGGGAAGTCAGGTTATTTAGCACCTCAGACAGAGACAGGGAATAAGCATGGGAGAACCCATGCTCTCTAAAAGCCTTCTTCCGGCTTTTAGAGAGAGCAGACGCTTTTCTCTCCTCTCCTTTCCTCCTCCCTTGATACTGACCCCCTGCTTGCTGTGTCCTGTCTGTATCTCGCTCTTCTTCTACTGCATCTCGACCCAAACGGAAATTATGGAAATTGGAATTGTGGCTTAATGCTATTGACACCACTTTTTAACAGAAAATCGGGCCAGGGGGAGCCCAAGTGAAGAGACTCATGGAACAATTGGAACTCATGTGTCTGCGTGATTCGACTGAAGATGTGGAAGACATCTACCTGTTTTGGCATGATCACAGGATTTTCTGTTTGGCCTTGGAGTTTTCCTGGTGTATCGAAATTATAGTTGGATGAGCTAATCAAAATGCGGACCTGGCGTAGCTCCCTCAACAAATTCGACCAGCTGGGGAGAGCACTGATAGCGGCAAATGGGACTAACATGGAATTCACCATCTGGCATGCACTGAAGAGAGATGGACTCTCTTGGACATGTTTATCTATGTTTCGGTAGGTGGATAACATCTGGAGTCGCTGAGTGCTCTCCAGGGAATGATTTTAAAGCCTGTAAATTGTGATGCACAGAATCGCATGAGTGTCACCATGGGTTGAGATGCCGTCTCGGCACTGAGCCCATGTTTTCCCTCATCCCTGCCTCCCATTGAGCAGCGTCTCAGCTGGCCCCCAGCTGGCAGCATTATGGACGGCTGGGGCCAATTAGTCTTCATCAGCTGGGGCGCTGCCAATGAGGATAAATAGGAGCAGCCTCGATGACTCGGGGCTGCGACATAAGCACTGCTAGGCTGAAGCCCCTTCGTCTGGTGTCAGCCTCAACTCCCCTTGCAGCATTCCTGTGTTTGTATCCCGCTGTGAGGATGTACGTCTTGCTACCCCCACGTCCGGTACGAGCTGCTTACCTCTGCGCTGTGCAACCTGTGAGTGTACCTCTGCATGAGTATCTGTGCTCTCCTCATCCCTTATCCCTTACCCAAAATAAACCATCTCGACTCACTGGCTTGTCCCTGGCTCTGATTGCCCGGCTCCCTAGAGCCGGATATGACAGTATGTCGCAGCCAGAAGAGTTGCCGGCGGCCGTGAGTCGCTGTGGAAATGTACCTTTCTGTCCGGGTGTCAGCGCTGCTAGCATGCCGTTTCCCAGGAGTCACTTCCGGCGCCAGGGCGACGAGCTAAGGTCCATCTCGGAGGCTGTCGACGGGACATTCTTCACCCTGCACGACGCCTCCAACGCGAGACGCTGGCATCCGGGCCGTGCTGAGGAACTCCTGGACTGTCACCCTCACTCTCTGTACCATCTGGAGGACAGTGCCAGGATAGACGTTGCAGGTACACAGCGAGAGAAGCTCCACGGGGTGGATGGAAATCCCGGCAGGGAGTCGAAGTGGGCGACGTCTTTCCCCGCTTCGGAGTCCCGTTCCTGCCGCCATTCCAGTCCGGGAGTTCGCGCCAACCAGAGGACTTCCCCCGACCTGCGCCACGTCACTCGGGATTCCCTTCTAGGAGCCGCAGCTGACAGCAGTTATGTCCGGGGTCGAGTGGCTGTCGCGAGCTCTACTGTGTTTCCTGTCACCACCTTCAGGCATGTGGCGGCGGCAGTGAGATTGATGGTGAGGACTTCAGGGCTACGAAGCTTTCCCGTGCTCGACGCCTTCCTCGTCTCGATCTCCGATCTGGAGCGGCGAATCCTGGGTTTCCCCCTCGCTTCGTCCCCTGGGAGTAGTCGTCATCACATCGCCGAGTCACCTCTGCACGAACCTCGTCCGGATCCAGTTCTGGGTCATCGTCAGGACCGTTCCTCCCACGCAGCTGTCATCCCTTCGCCTCGTCAGTGTGGAGATCCTACAGCCTCGTCCCCTGAGCCTCGTTCCCCCGCTGTCATTCCTGGACATTCGGGCTGGCTCACCCCGGCTGTTTCCCCCTCCTCCTCGACGCGCTTCCTGACCGCTGTGTGTGCCTGGAATCCCGGCCTGGTGAGCTCTCTGCTGGAGACAACGCGAGCGATCCTCAGACGAATTCCCGGGGGGTCCTCCGTTATCGCCGGGCGGGGAGAGGAAGAAGCAGATTCCACTACAGCAGGCGATACTCAACCTCCAGGGGGCAGGCAAGTCATTGTTTTTTCACACCTGCTTAATGATTTGCTCTGTCACATCCCTGGAGGAGAAGTTCAGGGTTCGCAGCTCCCTGAACTCTCCCCACCTGCTGTAACCTGTTTTCCTAATCCCGCATCCTCTGTGTCTCTCTCCGCCGAGCGGTCCCCGGCTCCGGGTCAACGTGGTGGGATATGGAGAGGGCCTGTGGTTCCGCAGCTACATTGCGGACGGAGGAGGGGGACTGACTGCTGCGTGGAGTCTACGCTGACGACTGAGCGTCCCTGGGTCTCCACGGAGGAGCGGTTCGGTCCAGCGGGACGAGATTCTTCTGGCTTCACGCCGAGTGGGTCGTCGGCGGGGTTACCTGAGCTGGAGGGATCTCAAGCTGCGCTGACCATCGTGCTGGCTGCGGGGCCCGACGCGGCTAGATGGGAGCCTGACAACGACCTCCTGACGACGGATCCTGGATCTTCGCAGTCCTGGACGGCGTCAGAACCCGAGATCAGGCGAGTGCTCTCCTTTCTTTTCTCTCTTTTTATCTTTGAGCACTTCAGCCTATCTCCAGGGGAGACGAGCAGGGTGCAGCCGCCCGCTGCGTCTGAGCTCGTCTCGCCGGGTTCTGGCGCTGCCGGTGATCCTGATCCCGGTTCTGTTTTCTCTTCTGAGCCTTCTTCCAGGGTCACCGGCGAGGAGTTGCTGTTCCTCGTGGTGCTGGAGGGTCCGGGTTCAACGTTGGAGGTCGGTTCTGGTGCAGTGTCCAACGTGGGTTCGCCCGAGACCCAATCGGGGTCCAACGTGGGTTCGCCTGAGGCCCGATCGGGGTCCGACGTGGGTGCTGCCCCAGTGTTGTCCAGGTCCGGTGAGGAGGTGGCCGTTTCCCTGAGGCCCGCCGCCCTCGTCATCGGCTCTCCCCTGAGCCTCTTCCACCGGGATCCGCTCTGACCCTTCGTCCGTCTCAACGGTCCTGGTGGTTGAGTGATGCGGGTCGACGACCCGACCCGCAAAACTTTCGGTTCGGCGATCTGGTTTCCCCCCACTGGTCTGTGTTTGCCTTTGGGCGGCCTGGTTCGGCAGCCGTTGGACTGGATTCCTGGGATCTGGGTCCAGAGTTCGCCGTCCGAACATTTCTCTTCCCCTGATTCGCCAGCTGGACAATGGGCGGGGAGATCTCCGGAGCCATCTCGGCTATTTTTGGACTCTGCCTGCCATACACCTCGGGTGTCACTTTTTCTTTTATCGTTATTAAGGTCACTTGGGTGTAATGTCTGTCCTGTTGGTGGATGTGTATTTATAGTGCTGTGCGTTTTCCTTCCCTCGTACCCAGCATTTTATTTTTTGTACCATGTTTTTAGTCTCGTTTTTGCATTGTAGAGTTATGTTTTGTTCCCTTTCAGACCATACTCTGCAGTTGCCCATTCATTCCAGTCACTTTCATTTCTTTAGGTGACTGTGGGTATTTATATATTCATGTGTGTGGGTTTTTCTTTGCCTGCACTCAGTATTTCTTTTTTATGCCCTGTTGGTTCATTATAGAGTCATGTGCCTTGTTTTCCGTAACACCATGCTCTGTAATTGTCCATTTGTTCCAGTCACCCTCACTTTTCTTGGTGACTGTGTGTATGTACTTATATTGGTGCTGTGTATTGTGTTTTCCCTTTATTTGACCATACTCAGCATTTTTTGCCCTGTACCTTTTTGGTGGTTCTTTTTTTTTTTCTTGCTCTGGGTCACGCATGGTTGGTACTCTCTGGGTAGTATGTAACCGGCGTGCTGACCCAGTTCTTCTCCCCATCTGTACCTGGGTTAATTGTTCTGTTGTCAGTATTGTATTTGGGTTTTTCTTTCCCGCTACCCTACATTGCCCCATTGGTGTTGTCCTTCCCTTGGCTTCTTCCCCTCCGGTCCGCCTCCCTTCCTCCCACCCTAGGTGGGGGGGGGGGGGGGCTGGGATGTTCCTGGTCGTTCAGGAGCCCGACCTTGAGGGAGGGGCTCTGTCACCATGGGTTGAGATGCCGTCTCGGCACTGAGCCCATGTTTTCCCTCATCCCTGCCTCCCATTGAGCAGCGTCTCAGCTGGCCCCCAGCTGGCAGCATTATGGACGGCTGGGGCCAATTAGTCTTCATCAGCTGGGGCGCTGCCAATGAGGATAAATAGGAGCAGCCTCGATGACTCGGGGCTGCGACATAAGCACTGCTAGGCTGAAGCCCCTTCGTCTGGTGTCAGCCTCAACTCCCCTTGCAGCATTCCTGTGTTTGTATCCCGCTGTGAGGATGTACGTCTTGCTACCCCCACGTCCGGTACGAGCTGCTTACCTCTGCGCTGTGCAACCTGTGAGTGTACCTCTGCATGAGTATCTGTGCTCTCCTCATCCCTTATCCCTTACCCAAAATAAACCATCTCGACTCACTGGCTTGTCCCTGGCTCTGATTGCCCGGCTCCCTAGAGCCGGATATGACAATGAGAGGTGAAATTTCTATGCTCTAAGTGAACTGTGCCTATTAGACCTTGATTCGGCGCCCTGAAGATTTCATTCCTCCTGGGAAGATAAGGCAGAAGGGAGTTTTGGCTTCTCTAACCCAAACAATTAACAAACAATTGCTGTTGCGCAGCAACCTGAACTCTTCAAGGACAGCGTGATCATGTGTCTAAATGGAACTTTACCATCTGGCATGCACTGAAGAGAGATGGACTCTGGGGACATGCTTATCTACGTTTAGATTACATGAACATAACATCTAGCCGTTGCCCAGGAGATGTCCTTTGTTGTGCACCAGCAACTGATACATTCACACTGCATTCATACTGATCACATGACTGATACACACACTGGTCTCTCTTGCTTGTTTTGTTAATGTGTGATCTGTATTTTGTCTGCTAATTGTGCAACTGAGGTTTTTTTTTCTATGTGATCACAATTTTGCTCATTCGAGCACTATTTTGAAAACTTTGTTTTTTTCTCTCTGCCCAATGTGTTCCCTCCCCCTCCCCCTTCCCCTCTTTACCCCCCCCCCACTGCTGACAGGCGCCTTGTATGGCTGCCGCGTCATTAGGAAACGCTTATCAAGCGCGCCTAATGACAGGTCAAATTCCTTGTGTGTGTAAACATGCTTGGCAATAAAGTTCATTCTGATTCTGATTCTGATTCCAAACAATGCCCAGGAAGGACAGAGGGGGTTGAATGCAGTGTAGTGTAAATATCATACTGTGTGAGGTGAAGGGCCATGAAACTTGTGAAGTGTGACTTGGGATAGAGAGGAGAGCTTGGTGTAACCAGTCAGTCCCTTCTGTGCTTGTGAGATGTGAGTGTGTAATAAATCATCTGTCATGAATCTGCCTATTCAGTTACACACTCCACACTGGTGACCCAAGACGTATTATGGAACACGAGGCAAGAACCCTGGAGCCGGCCCAGTCGGGAAGCCCCAGCGACGCAGCAGCCATTCCACAGACAGCCCGGACTGGAACCCCCAGCATCGCGTGTGCGATTTCAGTCAAGCTACCAGATTTCTGGCAGTACAACCCGCGCTCTTGGTTCCACCACACCGAGGCCCAGTTCGCCCTCCGGGAGTAACGGCAGATGACACCAAGTTCTACCATGTGGTAGCAGCGCTGGACTCCCGCACAGCCCAGCAGGTAGCGAGCCTGCTCGATCAGCCACCAGCCCGCAACAAATACGAGGCGCTCAAGGCTGCGCTCACTCGGCGTTACACGCTCTCGGAATGTGAGAGAGCGGAGAGGCTCCTGGCGCGGACCGAGTTAGGAGATGGGTCGGCCGTCGACCTGATGGAGAAGATGCTGGCGTTAATGGGCACGGACGACGGGCACTTTCTGTTTGCCCATCTTTTCCTCCGGAACCTTCCAACAGAGGCGAGAGCGGTTCTGGCCAATTCGCCGTTGCTGGCCGCGCATGACTACCGTGCGCTAGCCCAGGAGGCAGACCGGATCATCCTCACCACCAGGGCAATCACAGTCAACGCGGCGGCGGCGGAGCCCAGCGAGATGACCAGAGGAGGCGAGGAGCCACCGACGGTACAGCAGCGGGGGCCAAGGAGCGCCAGAGAGACACGCTCTGTTTCTACCACCGCCGCTTCGGAGAGAACGCACGCAGATGTGCGCCACCGTGCCAATTCAAGCGCTCGGGAAAACGCCAAGGCTGGCAGTCGGCAGCAGCTGCGACCCTTGGTGAAGAGAACAAGCTGCTCTAACATGACGGACGCGCGCTCGGGGAGGCGTTTCCTCGTGGACACCGGAGTCCAGAGGAGCATCATCCTGCCGACCTACGCTGACCGGCTGGCAGAACCTAGCGGCCCCGGGATGTTGGCAGCAAACGGATCTGAAATTAAGACCTTTGGTGAGAGGACACTGATCTTATCTCTACACGGCCGTACATACGAGTGGACTTTTGTCGTAGCAACACTGAATTACCATATCCTGGGGGCTGATTTTCTGTGTGCACATGGTTTACTGGTTGATGTTGCTAACAGGCGCCTGGTTAATGCACTGTCCTTTGACTCTCTCCCCTGTATAGCTTGAGCGACCCAGCCAACAGCACAAGCCAATGTCACAGCTCCAGGTGGTAAGTTCCACGCACTGCTCACTCAGTTCCCAGCACTCACGGTCCCGACGTTTTCGGCGGCCATCGCTAAACACGGGGTGGAGCACTTTATCACCACCACCGGGCCGCCCGTTTTCGCAAGACCTCGGCGCTTGGACGCAGCTAAACTGGCCATAGCGCTCGAGGAGTTCGCCAACCTGGAAAGGTTGGGCATCATCAGGCGTTCGAACAGCCCATGGGCATCCCTGCTACACATGGTCTCTAAGGCTGAGGGATCGTGGCGACCGTGTGGTGATTTCTGCAGACTGAACAACGCCACAGCGCACGACCGCTACCCGATTCCCCACATACAGGATTTTTCCGTTCACCTCGCCGGAGCACACATTTTTTCCAAAATAGACCTGGTCCGCGGTTACCACCAAGTCCCAGTGCGCGCAGAGGACGTACCCAAAACAGCGGTAATAACTCCGTTCGGTTTATTCGAGTTCCTGCGCATGCCATTCGGGTTAAAAGGCGCAGCACAGACGTTCCAGTGCATGATGGATGCAGTGCTGCGTGATCTCCCGTTCGTGTTCGTCTACCTGGATGATATCCTGGTAGCCAGTACATCCAAAGATGAACATGAAACCCACCTCAGGACGGTTTTCCAGAGGTTGGAGGAGCACGGGTTAATAATCAACCGGGCGAAATGCCAGTTCGGTGTGACGGAGATTGATTTTTTTGGGGCACCACGTCTCTCCGGAAGGAGCGATCCCATTGCCCGACAAAGTGCGCGCCGTGGCAGATTTTCCCCGGCCTTAGATGGTCAGGGCACTGCAGGAATTTTTGGGGATGGTGAACTTTTATAACCGTTTACTTCCCCGCATGGCGCAGCTCATGCAACCACTGTACGCCGCGCTCAAGAGACAGAAACCCGCGGTTGGAGTCAAATGGACCTCGGAGCGAGAGCGGGCGTTCTCGGAGGTTAAAGCAGCCCTGGCAAACGCCGCACTGCTGGCGCATCCAGACCCGACGGCCCGGATAGCGCTCACCACTGACGCTTCAGACGTGGCCATAGGGGCTGTCGTGGAGCAGCGCATTGCCGGGGCTTGGTAGCCGCTCGCCTTTTTCAGCAGAACTTTGCGCGACAGCGAACGTAAATACAGCGCGTTCGACAGAGAGTTGCTGGCTCTCCACCTGGCCATACGCCACTTCCAGTTCTGGCTGGAAGGGCGCAGCTTCACCGCGTTCGTAGACCACAAGCCGCTAACGTTCGCGATGGCCAAGGTTTCAGAACCGTGGTCGGGCCGGCAGCAGAGACAGCTGGCCGCGATCTCAGAGTTTACTACCGATAAAAATGAAATGGGCGCATGCGCACGCAGCGACCAGCAGCTTGGTGATATAGTGCGTGTGTGCGTGTGTGTGTTTTTTGTACTTTTTTACGTTTTTAGAAAATCCTCTGTGTCGTTTCTGCCCTGGAACGTTTGTGGAATATATGGCGAACAGCTCCCTAGTATCTGCAACATGGATTTCCTCTCATATCTCGCACTGCTGCTGTCTGTGCTGTGGCTCTTTGTCTCTGAGGTAAACGCGTTCGGCTCCATGACGAGCAGAATAGCGGGCAGAATACAATATTCCAGGGACGTGTTGCTGCGCTTTAACACAGCTGGTGCAGAGTCTCTGATTGCGCCCAAATTTCAGCTGCCGGACTTTATTTTGAGAGACGGTCACAGCGGTGAAAAAAGAAGCGGCAGGAGGAAGCGTGGAAGACGTGGAGGTGTGAAATTGCGCCTTAGGAGACGTCAGTTTGGTAACATTCCTCTTCCTTCGATTATTTTTGGGAATGCACAGTCTGTGAGAAACAAGGTGGAGGAAATTCAAGGCAACGTACGTTACCAGAAGGATTTTAAGAACTGCTGCGTCATGGCTTTCACTGAATCTTGGCTTACTGCGCATGATCGGGATGCAGACCTGTGGATTGACGGCTTTGGAGCTCCGCTGCGCTCGGATCGGCAGGAAGAGGTAACTGGGAAGCGTCAGGGGGGCGGAGTATGTTTATACATTAATAAGCAGTACTGCACATCTGTCACAGTCAGAGAGCGCATCTGTACACCCCATGTGGAGCTGCTGTCTGTGTCACTACGCCCCTTTTATTTGCCTCGAGAGTTTCCCCAACTTTTCATCACAACTGTGTACATTCATCCGAGGGCAGACGCTGACTCCGCCTCCAGCACCATCTCTGATGTGGTGCAGCGGCTGCAGTCAATTTCTCCAGAGGCGCCAAACTTCATTCTTGGGGATTTTAACCATGTTTCTTTAAAGAAGACACTTAAAAACTTTCATCAGTATGTCTCCTGCCCAACCAGGCGAAAAAAGACATTGGACCTGTGCTATGGATCCATAGAGAGGGCCTATAAATCACTCCCCCTTCCTCCTTTAGGATCATCAGATCACATCTGTGTTCATTTGCTGCCCACATATAAAACTGCTCTCAGAAGAGGCAAAGTGGAGATGAGAGACATTGATGTGTGGACAGAAGATTCAGAGCACAGCCTCCAGGAATGCTTTGACTGTACAGACTGGAAGATGTTCATAATGGCCTGCGGGGATGATTTGGACTCTCTGGCTGAGCTCACATGCTCATACATGGCTCACTGTCAAAATAAGTTTGTTCCACGTAAACGTGTCAAAATATACCCCAACAACAAACCATGGGTTACTAAATCAGTTAAATCCTGCTTACAGAGGAAAGCTCTTGCCTTTAAACAAGGGTCTGTTTCTGCGCTACAGGTTGCCACTAAGGAGCTGAAGGCCGAAATTTTAAGAGCAAAACAGAATTATAAATCAGAGTTGGAAAGCAAGATGGCAGCAAATAAACTTGGTTCGGCCTGGGCCAGTATGAAAACTATTGCAGGCCTTCAGAGCACAGAGCGCAGTAATCGTGTGTTTTTAGATGGTTTTAGTTCAGACACAGAGCTGGCTAATGCTCTTAATTGTTTTTATGGTCGTTTTGACTCCTTTGATTTTAGCACAGAAATCCAAGATTTGAAACAGAAACTCAAAGACAATCAGCACTTTAATATTGAGATGCAGGATGTTAAAAGGGAGTTCAGCGCTGTAAAAGTGAACAAAAGTCAGGGCCCTGATAATATATGTGGACGCCTGGTAAAGTCCTGTGCACATGAACTGAGTCCTATATTTCATTATATTTTCAATAAGTCCTTACAGACACAACATGTGCCTAAGATCTGGAAAGATGCCGTGGTTGTTCCCGTTCCAAAATCCAGCTGTCCTAAAACGGTAAACGACTTTAGACCAGTTGCTTTGACTTCAATTTTAATGAAAATTTTTGAAAAACTGGTCAGACGTGAGGTCCTAAGGCAGACTGAACATGCATTGGATCCTCTGCAGTTTGCCTATAGGCCTCACAGAGGAGTGGAGGATGCCACTGTCACTCTGTTTGACATGCTTTTTAAACATCTGGATTTTAATGGGACACACGCCAGGCTTTTATTTGTGGACTTTTCTTCTGCCTTTAATACAATCCAACCTCATATTTTAGTTGAAAGGCTCCTGCAACAATTTGATTTAAGCAATAATCTGGTGGGTTGGATTCTGGATTTCTTAACCAACAGGACGCAGAGAGTAAGGGTCAATGGCACATTGTCTGACCTAAAGTGCTCTTCTACTGGCTCTCCTCAGGGGTGTGTGTTGTCACCACTACTCTTCATCCTGTACACAAACATGTGTCGGAGCAGACATGACAACAGACACATTATAAAGTATGCTGATGACTCAGTCATTGTCAGTCTCCTCCAGGATGGTGAGAGTGGCCACGGCCCAGTAGTTGATGACTTTGTTCACTGGTGTGAGGATTCCTACCTGCAGCTGAATACAACAAAAACGAAAGATATGATTATTGACTTTAGGAGGAAAACTCCCAGGCACAAAGTCACCATACTAAAAGGCCAGACCACCGAATGTGTACAATCGTACAAATATCTTGGGACAATTATTGATAGTGGATTGAACTTTGAGGTGAACTGTGAAAGGGTGTGCAAAAAGGGTCAGCAAAATTTGCATTGTTTGAGGAAACTTGCACGCTTCCAAATTGACCGAACCATAATGACTATGTTCTATCGGGCTTTTATTGAATCTGTTTTATCCTTTTCTTTAATGTCATGGTTTGGTCAGATAAAACTGAAACAGAGGAAATCCTTGGATCAGGTAGTCAGATGGTCCAGTCGTTTGCTTGGTGAGTCACAGCTGAGCCTGACATCCCTGTACACCAGACAAGTACAGAGGATGGCCGACTCGATTTTAAATGATGACTCCCACCCTTTGCACTGCAACTTTCAGCTTCTTCCCTCCAGACGGAGGTTTGCTGTCCCAAAAAGTAGAACCCAGCACTACAAAAACAGCTTTGTCCCTGCTGCTGTCAAAGAGTTGAACAAGCTATAAAAATTATATTGTACATATTTTATATTTACCTATTTTGTAAGATGTGTGCCTGTGTTTGTGTCTATGTTGAATGTAATTAGTGGCTTGTAAATATGGATGTCACCAACTGCAAAACAAATCTACCTACGGGTACAAATAAAGTAACCTGAACCTGAACCTGATATTCAGCATGTGTCGGGTAACCTGAATGTGGTAGCGGACTGCCTCTCGCGCACCGTGGTGGCCCCAGTCTACGTGGGGATAGATTACGCAGCCATGGCCGCGGGGCAGATTAGCGATGCAGACGTGCGTGCGCTCCAGTCTGGACCAACAGGGTTAAGGCCGGAGAGCAGGGTGCTGCAAGATGGCAGCCCCCCCCTAATCTGCGATGTCTCCATGGGACGCCCGCGTCCGGTGTTCCCGGTCACATGGCGCCGCTGCATGTTTGAGTCAGTTCACACTCTGGCGCACCCAGGTGTGCGCGCGTCAGTCAAAATGGTGGGAGAGAAGTTTGTGTGGCCGAGCCTACGCAAACAAGTAAAAGAGTGGGCTGCAGCCTGCGTGACATGCCAACGAGCCAAGGTACACAGGCACACGAAGGCTCCTTTGGAGCCGTTTCCGGTACCGGCTAAAAGGTTCGACCATGTTCACGTGGACCTCGTGGGCCCCCTCCCGCCGTCACAGGGGTGCACGCACCTCCTGACAGTGGTGGACCACACCACGCGCTGGCCAGAAGCAGTCCCGCTGGCGGCAACCACGTCCGCGGACGTAGCACGCACTTTTTTAACAGCATGGGTGGTGCGTTTTGGAGTGCCGTCGGACATTACGTCTGACAGGGGCCCTCAATTTGTTTCCAAACTCTGGTCCACGATGGCCCGCAGCCTGGGTGTTACAATTCATCGCACATCCGCGTACAACCCACAGGCCAATGGGTTAGGCGAGCGTTTTCATAGATCACTGAAAGCAGCACTCAGGGCTTCACTGACGGATGCAAATTGGGTAGACAGGTTGCCGTGGGTTTTATTGGGGTTGCGCTCCATGCCAAAAGAAGATTTGGAAGCTTCCCCGGCAGAGCTCATTTTTGTGCAGCCCCTACGGCTGCCTGGGGAATTTCTACCAGATAATCCCGCGCCGGGCAGCTGCCCGTCTCAGCTTTTGCAGCGTAGTGCAAACACAGGCACGCTGCCGGGCCCTGCCCACCACAGTTTTCCGCATGCCTTCGTGCCTTAAACTTTGAAGAACTTGCAGTTCGTGTTCGTCAGACACGACGCCCACCGCCCCCCATTGCGCCCACCTTATGATGGACCGTTCAGAGTGTTGGAAACAGGGGATAAGCATTTTGTGCTAGACTTGGGGGGTAGACGGGAGAAAATTGGCATAGACGGGCATCACGGACACACAGATCGTCCTAAATGTCTCCTGAGCCGGTGGACGGAGCCACTGTCTATAGCAGGATACGATACAGCAGAGAACAGCTGCTAGCATTCAACCGCCACCCGGTCCCATTGGAAATACTCGACATACCGAGAGAACTGAGGCGAAAACGCCGCGGCTGCCGGGCTGGAGTAAGGCGGAGGACAAAAAATATAAGGTACAGACCCTCCCTTCCATCTGTTGTCATGGGAAATGTACGGTCGATACTGGGAAAGTTAGATGAGCTAGCGGCTATCTCCCGTTATGATAGCACATACCGGGAGTGCTCTCTCCTTTTGTTTACTGAGACGTGGCTAACTGAACTAGCAGCAGATGCTAACATTGAGCTGGAGGGTTTTCACATGATACGAGCTGACCGAACACCAGACAGTGGCAAGGCTAGGGGCGGTGGAGTGATCATGTATGTTAACAACAACTGGTGCAGACCGGGACATATCACTGTTAAACAACGACACTGCAGCAAAGACATTGAGTTGCTAGCTGTTAGCATGAGGCCTACATATCTCCCGAGAGAACACTCACACGTGATCTGCATTGTTGTTTATGCAAATCCGACGGCGAACGCTGGGACAGCACGTGACGTCATCCATTCAGTAACCAGCAGGCTGCAGACAGAACACCCAGATGCTCTTCTCCTCATCTCAGGCGATTTCAACCATGTTTCACTGTCTCCCATTCTACCCACGTTCACCCAGTATGTCACATGCCACACTAGAGACAATAAAACACTGGATTTATTCTACGCAAACACTAAGGAGGCGTACACCTCATCACAACTACCCCCACTCGGGAGATCGGATCACAACTTGGTTCATCTCCGGCCGGTGTACAAACCCCTAGTGCACAGACAACCTCCGGCCATGCACACTGTGGAGTTATGGTCTGAGGAGACAATGGACACCCTAAAGGGCTGTTTTGAAGCCACCGCCTGGAAGCAGCTCTGCGATCCACATGGTGAGGACATCGATGGCCTCATTCACACCTTCACGGGCTACCTCAGCTTCTGTGTGGACAAATCCGTTCCCACCAAGACCATACGGCGTCACTCAAACAACAAACCCTGGATCAACCCTGAGATTAAAACACTTCTGAGAGAGAAGAAGAGGATCTTCAGGTCAGGGAACAGGGAGATGCTGAAGTCCGTACAGAGGGAGCTGAGGAGAAAGATCAGAGAAGGCAAGGACAGCTTCAGGAAGAAGATGGAGGACAAGCTGCAACAGAGCGACATCAGCGGGGTCTGGAGAAACCTCAAAACCATCTCGGGGCTCCAGAATACCTCCCCCCAGGCCACAGGGGGCAGGGAGTGGGCGAACAACCTGAATCTGTTTTTCAATAGATTTGACCAACCGCCCTCCCCCCTGACTGCACAACAACCACTGCTGCCTCTAAAGAAATCAAGTCCTGCTGCCCACTCCCCACTCTACCAACACCCCCCCACTCCCAACACACAGCCCCCCATCCTGACCCTGACCAGGACCCAGGTGAGGACGGAGCTGAGGAAGATCAAGGCGAGGAAGGCGCCGGGACCGGACGGCATCAGCGCAAAGCTCCTCAAGTCCTGTGCAGACCAGCTGTGTGGGATTGTGACGTATATCTTCAACATGAGCCTGAAACTGGGGAGGGTACCACAGCTGTGGAAAACATCTTGTGTGGTACCTGTACCAAAAACTTCCCACCCCAAAGACCTGAACAGCTACAGACCGGTGGCCTTGACGTCCCACTTGATGAAGACCCTGGAGAGACTGCTCCTTGCTCACCTCCGCCCCCTGGTGGAACCAGCGATGGATCCACTCCAGTTCGCCTACCAGCATGGCATTGGGGTGGAGGATGCGGTGATCTTCCTCCTTCACCGTTCTCTGTCCCACCTGGAGAAGCCCGGGAATATGGTGAGGATCATGTTCTTTGACTTCTCCAGTGCTTTCAACACCATCCAACCGATGATCCTGAAGGACAAGCTGCTGCGCGCAGGGGTGGACCAGCACCTGTCATCATGGATCCTGGACTACCTCACGAACCGGCCTCAGTTTGTGAGAACCCGGGACTGTGTGTCCGACACGATCATCAGTAGCACGGGGGCCCCCCAGGGAACGGTGCTGGCTCCCTTCCTGTTCACTCTTTATACTGCGGACTTCTCACACAACACAACACACTGCCATCTACAGAAGTTCTCTGATGACTCTGCGATCGTTGGCCTCATCTCCAATGGAGATGAAGCTGAGTACAGAGGGCTTATCCAGGACTTCGTGGACTGGTGCCATCGGAACTGCCTCCAGATCAACGCGAGGAAAACTAAGGAGCTGGTGGTGGACTGCCGCAGGCATGGGCAGCCCCTCACAGTACCAGTAAATATACAGGGAACAGACATCGAGATGGTGACATCCTATAAGTACCTGGGTATTCATCTGAACAATAAACTAGACTGGTCACACAATACTGATGCACTCTACAAGAAGGGACAGCGCAGGCTGTTCCTGCTGAGGAGACTCAGGTCTTTTGGTGTACAAGGGGCGCTGCTGAAGTCATTCTATGACACGGTGGTGGCATCAGCCATCACTTTTGGAGTGGTCTGCTGGGGCAGTGGCATTACTGCAGCCGATAGGAAGAGACTGAACAAACTGATTAAGAAAGCTAGCTCTGTCCTGGGGCAGCGCCTTGATCCGATGGAGGAGATAGGAGAGAGAAGGACGGTGGCTAAACTGTCATCTCTGCTGGAGTCCGAGTTCCACCCTATGCAGGACATACTGAATGCACTGAGGAGCTCATTTAGCAGCAGACTACATCATCCCAGGTGCACAACCGAGAGGTTTCGTAGGTCCTTCCTACCAACGGCTGTCAGACTGTACAACCTAAGCAGGGCTGCTCGCAGAGATAGCAAAAAAGACGTAACAAACTAATAGTTTTTTGAATGCAGAAGATGCAATAGACTTACACAGTGGTCCTCTCCGGCATACAACTAGGAGCATGCCGGTCGCTATGGAGGGTGAGAGTGTGTATGGGCACATAATCATACCATGCAGGATAGCTGGGTAGACGGTTATGCTGTTTCATTCCATCTAGCGGCAATGCTCTGCACTGTGTGTGTTTATATATTTGCATATTTGTTCCGTCTAGCTGCAATGCTCCGTACTGTGGGTGTTTATATATTTATATATCTACA
Source organism: Pholidichthys leucotaenia (assembly GCA_020510985.1). Lineage (NCBI taxonomy): Eukaryota > Metazoa > Chordata > Actinopteri > Cichliformes > Pholidichthyidae > Pholidichthys > Pholidichthys leucotaenia. Next base: position 416,404,630 of record CM035839.1, read on the forward strand.
TGTTATTCCATCTAGCTACATTGCTCCGCACTGTGTGTGTTTATATACTTGCATATTTATTCCACCTAGCTGCAATGCTCCGTACTGTGGGTGTTTATATATTTACATATTTATTCCATCTAGCTACAATGCTCTGCACTGTGTGTTCATATATTCATATATTTATTCCATCCAGCTACAATGCTCTGCACTGTGTGTCTGTGTGTGTGTGTATATATATATATTTTATAGTAATACGTACATATGTTTATTAGCTGCTCTTGCTTGCTTGTTTTTTTTTCTTGCCTTCTGATTGTTGCTCTGAGTGTTGCTATCCCTGTGCTGTTGCAATCCTGGAATTTCCCCGTTGTGGGACTAATAAAGGCTTATCTTATCTTATCTTATCTTAGACAGACTCAAACCCGCCTTTGTAGTGGCGGATGAGCAAGTGCTGTTGGCTGGGGCCCCTTGGCGTGGAAGACCCCCACGGAGAACTCCCCAGGGAAACGATTCACCAGAGCAGCCACACGGGCAGAACGAAGTTTCCCCCCCCTCACCACGGCTCACCCGCAGTCAGACACGCTCCCAGCAGCCCCCCACCGGCACAGCAGCGCCATGGAGGCGGTAAACCCCAGTTACAGCAGATATGGGAGGAGACTGAAGCCAAAAGCAAGTGTGGACTAATGTCTGTCTTAGATGCTGGGGGTGGGGGGGGCAGTTTGGCGACCTGGGGGAAGTCAGGTTATTTAGCATCTCAGACAGAGACAGGGAATAAGCATGGGAGAACAATGCCCAGGAAGGACAGAGGGGGTTGAATGCAGTGTAGTGTAAATATCATGCTGGGTGAGGTGAAGGGCCATGAAACTTGTGAAGTGTGACTTGGGATAGAGAGGAGAGCTTGCTGTAACCAGTCAGTCCCTTCTGTGCTTGTGAGATGTGAGTGTGTAATAAATCGTCTGTCATGAATCTGCCTCTTTATTTACACACTCCACAGTATACCCAAATCAAATACACAGGACAAATGAGGCAACTGCAAGACACAACAGGGCACAACCGAAAAAAAACCCAACAAAAGTACATGAAACGCCGTAGCACAGATATGATAACAAAAAAAAAAAATACACCCACTAGATCAAAAACACGATCAAAACAAGGCAGAAAAAGGGGAGAAAAAACCCCCCAAATATACCAGGCACAATGACAAAAATACCGCATTCCCATATGCACAAATCAAATACCCATAGGACACATGCGGCAGCTGCAGAACATAAATCACAAATTCCCCAAAATACACAAATAACCATACGAGAAACAAAACACATGATAGCAAGAAAAACAGAACAAATACTGGATCAGACTACCACAAAGAAATGACCTCTACCCCGCCCCCCCGACAGCTCATGCCGAGCGGCGGAGACCAAGCGCCACAGGAACAGTTCAGGCGGTCTCCCCGTGTCCAACAGCCGGCGGGTGGTCATGGGAGGCGGAACATGACCGGGCGGCTTATCATAGTCCCAGGCCCGGAAAGTCCACTCCTCTGGTGGCCGAACCTGGTCGTCCAGAAAAACACACAACATGTCGGGTGGCCAACCCGAGGCACCGAACCGGCGAAACAGTTCCTCAGGTGGCCGAACCAGGTCGCCCAGTAATACACATGACAAATCGGGCGGCCGACCCAAGGCGCCGAACCGGCGAAACAGTTCCTTGGGCGGCCGACCCGCGTCCCTCAGCCACCAGTACCGGGGGAAAACAGCACGCGGCGGCCTCCCTGGCAAGGACAAAACACGGGAGAGCCGGGGCGAGCGAAAAGGGACCCCCATGGCCCCCGGCAATGATGCGCAGGGGCGATAACTCTGTAGAGGGAACAGAAGACCAAAATGAGCCCATACCGAGCCAGGCGGTGAAGGGACTGCCACTCTTCCACCGTCCTCAGACCACACCAGCGCTGCACCTCCGCTGGACCCCGATTGGGCCAATGCAGTTCCCGCGATGGGCCCCAATTGGGCCTCGGGTGCACCCACGTCGGACCCCGATTAGGCCACAGCAGCACCCACGAGGGACCCCGACTGGGTCGGTGCAGCTCCGCTGGCGATCTCCACCCCCGAACCTGGAAACACCAACTCAGCGACCCCGACTGGCTCCGCGCTGGTGACACTGCAAGGAAGCTCAGAACACACAGGAGAACCGGGATCAGTATCACCGGCAGCAACAGAACCCAGCGAGATGCGCTAGGGTGCAGCCGGCGGCTGCCCCTCACTCGCCTCCCCAAGAGGCAGGCAAAAATGCTCCAAAACAGGGGACAGAGACACAAGAGGGAGCATTTGCCTGCACTCGGGTTCTGTTGCCGTCCAGGACTCCGTCAATCCAGGCTCAGGGCGAAGAAGTTCGTGTGCAGGCTCCAACTCAGCTGTGTCGGGCTCCGCAGCTGGCGAGATGGTTTCCGCAGCTCGAGGTTCCTCTCGCACTGATGTCCACGCCGATGACCTGTACGGTGTGGAGGCAGGGGACCCTCGACCCACTGGTTCGGACCGCTCCGGCGAGGAGGCCCAGGGACGCTTCATCGTCGGCACAGGTTCCGGGCCGCAGTCCGCTCTTCTCCTCTGTCCACGACGTGGCTGCAGGGCCGGATCCAGGCTTTCCAGCACTGCAGGCCCCCTCCTCCTCCGGCGACGTAGAACTGGCGTCGTGGACCACTTGGCAGAAGAAGACACAGAGGCAGCGGGTTTAGGAATTACAGTTACAGCAGGTGGCGTGAGCTCAGGGGGCTGCGAACCCCGAACTCCGCCCCCAGAAGTCAGACAAGGCAGATCATAATTATGGTGGAATGAATGAACTTGCACTTGCCTGCCTCCTGGGGAGAAGATGGTGCCTGCTGCAGCGGGTGGAGTCCTCCTTCTATCCCTCCGGGAGGTAACGGCGGGCCCCTCGGGGTGACAAGGAGGAGCCGCTTGGGAAGGATTGCTGACGGGCCTCGCCGAAGCATGACTCACAGCACTCCCAGCCGCTGGGGATGACGTCGAAGAGGAGGACATGACAGCTGGGGCGACATGGGCACGAGGAGCTGACAGCGCAGCTGGAACAGATGACCCGGGGGCGGCGACTGCAGGGGTTTCCTCCTGTTGTGACGTGAGAGATGCGGCCAACTGGGAGGCTGGGTTCCTCCGATGACCCGGAGCTGGATCCGGACGGGATTCTCGTTGGGACTTGGTAGGAGCATGGTGATGAGGCCTACTGGCCAACGGTGCGGTGAGGGACCCAGGAACACATGGCGCTGGGACTGGACGGGCGACAGGAGCTGATTCCAATCCGCCGGTCTCCTGCCGGGTTTTCCCTCCAGCCTATGGATCTCCACTCTCGCCAGGGACGCTGTCCTCGCGGGAGGTGGAGGGGTTTCCTGGAGCGCTTTTGCCATCAATTCGCGCTGTGCCACAATCCATGATAACCTCTCGCTTCCCTCTGGAGTAGAGCTAAGGTAGTAACTGCGCAGGGCCCACTGGGTGAGGCATAAGTGGTAATCGGCCACTTCGGTGGGCATGAGATGGGCGGCTTCTGCTAGATAGCTGTCAATCTCCTCCAGCCACTCCAGACAAAAACCACACTTGCGGGCGGGCATCTCTCTACCAAGTCCAACTAACGGGGAAAACTCCACCCTACGGTAAAAACTCACGGTGAAAAGACGTCTCAGTGTGGCGTCTCCGTTTAGATGTCCTTGGCTGGAGTATACTGTCATGCGGTGACCCTCGCGGGCCACCATAAGACGCCAAAAGTCTCCAGTGAGTTTTGCAAAGGTGTTTTTATTAACGAGACATGAACACAAAACTATGAGGCACTGTGGCAAAAAATACACTAAACATAGAGCATGGGATTGTAAGGCTAACCCCAGCCACTTACGATCTAAAACATGAACAAAGACGAGAATAAACACATGAACCTGAACATGACGATAATACACCAGGGAAGTTTGACAGGATGTCTCACAAAGGTCTGACGAGGTTTGTTCGACGATACTCCAGCAATCAACTGCTGCCAGCGCCTGCTAATAAAGCCGGTCGCTAACGAGCAGTGATGCCAAACAGCTGATCGACCTTGACAGCCGGAAACCCCACCGAGCGCTGTCACAATAAGAGCCCGGTGGAGCCAGAATGTAATCCACAGCTGTCAAGGCCGGCAGAGATGATACAAGGCCCGAGCGCGGACAAGATCGACGCTCGGGTCGTAACAAAAATGACTGTAACTCTGCAGGAAAATCCTACAAATTTATGAGAAAAATCCTCACATTTACAAAAGAATATTTCTAATTTACATGAAAAAGGATGTGATAAATTGGCGTGTTTTGGCCATATTTTTTTTAAGACAGCCTTGAGGAGGAACTAAGCGGTTGTGTTCAGAGGTGTTAAATTCTGTAAATCTGCATTAATCAGCAGGGGAAAGGAGAAGAAGAGGAATAGGTGATCCTCAGCAGCAGAAATAATCCAGTTAACCCAGGAAAAGTAAACACATGACACCCCATGACACCCAACAGATCACCCCCCCCCCCATGACATCAGTGGGAACAGCTGGGACAAACTTCACACCTCTGTCGATTTCCATGTTTCCTTCTGAGGACAATTCAAACAGAGCTGCTGCTGAGATGGAAGCCAAAGGGTTAAAGGGTGACGTGGCTTTATCAGATCCCCCCCTCCCCCAACTGACCTGCTGGACAGGAACTAACAACTCCTCAGACCTGTTAACACAATTTTAACAACAAAAGGACATACAAAAGAACAAAGATTCCCTTTGATTTAACAGGGTAACAGCGTGAATTTTCTGGTCTGTGAATGAACAGAGCAGCCATGAGTGTTTCACGGAGTCACTTAATGAATTATAGTGGTTAATCTAAGTCACAATTTCAGGAAACAAACTTCAGGGGAAACTTAAACCCATGACACATTGTTTTAAATTTAGCTGATTTTTCTTTTTTTCCCCGCTTCTCTTCCAGTCCTTATGGCCACTTTCTGATTGCTTTGAGCTTTTAAAACATCATTTTAAGAATAATTTTAACTGACTTAAAGTACATTTCTAACTGCACTATATTATACAATATGCCATTTAACATACAATTTCATTTTATCGCATTTAGTTCTTAATTCAAACAAGCAGAGTATTTGCAACCAACTTAATTAAGACTTGAACAAAAACAATCAATCTGAATACAACTGGGAGCGTTTAAGAATAAAAATCTTTGGATTCCTTAATGAAGTTCTGCCTGCAGATCACCTGCACTCAAATATTCCAAGTACCACTTATGGGACTGACCAGATTCCATACAAAATGTTAAAAATTTTACTTTGGCTTTGTCTTTAAGGGGTTGCTGTTCCAGTTAAAAGTCTCAAGTGTTGAAGAGTCCAGCTTTGTATAAAACGGCCAAGTCAGTATACCACTAAAGGCTCAAAGTCACTAAGATAATCCAGAGGTTAAACTGGCTGTCAATCAATCAATCAATCAATCAATCAATCAATCAATCAATCAATCTGATGGATTGATTGATTGATTGATTGGTTGTTAATGTCATTTAAGCCCTTCATGGCGTCGACAACGTGGAACCGGCATTTCACTTTGAAACGGATGGCAGCGAGTTATTGCAAATGAGCAGGTTTAAAACACACATAACATTAAAGTTAAGAGTATTGCAAGAAGGAAAATAGTTTAATATAAAACACAGCTGTCTTACCTTGGAATGTCCTTTACAAATGAAGATATTCAAATTGAAGTACGGAGGAAAAACGTAAAAACTGTCCAAAATATCCAGTAGATTCTCCAGAGGTGTTAAAATATATATGTTGTGAAGGAATGAAAGGATGAGACACGAGAAGCCCAAATTGTGCACCAGGAGTGCACCAGAGGAAAAAGTGGAAAAACACAGATCGTACTGCTTATGCAAAGGGCTGCAAACTAAAAAAAGTTACATGAAAATGGCACAAAATCACCAGGGAAAAAAAAAAACCCGTTTAAGTACAGAGGGTCTGAAGTTGTGTGAAAATGTTAGAAATGTTACAGAGTCAGAGCCGAGGGCTGAACTACTATTTACACAATAAAAACGCCGAAATCAGGAGCAAATATACACAAACTCGCTGCTCCTTTTGCCTCCGTTCTTGAAGCAAATAAAAATAAAAACACTCCAAAAATCTCACAGTCACTACTTAAACTACTATTTACTATTCTGAACTTGTAGCCACAGTAGCCACACATGTGTCTTACTTAATGCCTTACAGTGTACTCCACATCTTAGATTGAACAGAGTGCAGAGTTCCCTTGGAGATAACAGGAAGCTGTGAAAGCGTAATCCTTTGTGTGCTGAGAGACTGCTTGGAAGAGCCTTTGGGGGCCAAAGTCTGTGAGGGAGGATGCTAAAGGATTTAAGAGGAAATGCATTGTTACTTGTTATGTAAATGAATGTGACTTGTGAACTGTGGGGGACTGGGCTATATATGGAGCGAGTTTTTCTGAGTTGTTCTCTTTCTACTTTGAGATGATGGTGAATGTGTAATAAAGCTGCCTTGAGACAAACCTGCCTCATCAATTGCACATTCCCACACTGGTGACCCAACAAGTAGCATGCAGCAAGAGGAGAATTCCCCGGGACCAGCCTCGTCAGGAGCCCCCAGCCAAGCGAATGCTGCTACGGTCCAGCTACCAGACTTTTGGCAGAACAATCCGCGCTCCTGGTTCCACTCGGTTGAGGCACAGTTCAACCTCCGGGGGATATCGGTAGATGACACAAAATTCTACCATGTGGTCGCAAAACTTGATAACCACATGGCTCAGCATGTGGAGAGCCTTCTGGAGCAGCTGCCAGCCAGCGACAAATACGGCGCGTTGAAGGCTGCACTCATCCAGCGCTTCACTCTCTCGGTGGAGGAGAGAGCAGAGAGACTCCTGGCGCTGACCGAGTTGGGAGATGGCACGCCCGTTGACCTTATGGAGAAGATGTTGAGGTTGAAAGGCTCGGACGATGACCACTTCATCTTTACCCACCTCTTCCTCAGGACCCTACCGTCAGCGATGAGAGCGACCCTGGCCAGTTCGCCGTTGTTGGCCCAGTGGGACTACCGCGCGCTGGCCCGGGAGGCGCATTGAATTGTCAACGCCAGCAGACAACGCGCGGCCACGGCTACAGCAGCGGAACTCGGCGTGATGGCTGGAGATGGCGGGGGGCCATGGGCAGCGGTAGCAGAACCACCGACGACGGTGGTGGCGGGGGCCAGGGAATGCGGAGGAGACACCCTTTGTTTCTACCACCGCCGTTTCGCAGAGAGGGCACGCAAATGTGTACCACCGTGCCAGTTCAAGCGTTTGGGAAAACGCCAAGACCGGGGGTCGGTAGCAGCCGCGACCCTCGGGGAGGAGAACAAGCTGCTCTACTTGTTGGACGCACGCTCGGGGAGGAAGTTCCTCGTGGACACAGGCTCCCAGTTGAGTTTCATCACACCTTCCTACGCGGACAGGCTGGCAAGTTCCAGAGGTCCCAGGGTGGCAGCAGCGAACGGCTCGGAGATTAAGACCTTTGGTGAGAGGACTCTACTTCTGTCTCTACACGGCCGTACATTTGAGTGGACTTTTGTTATAGCAGCAGTGAATTTCAATATGTTGGGGGCTGATTTTTTGTGCTCACATAGTTTGTTGGTTGATCTCGCTAACAGGCACCTGGTTAATGCACTTTCTTTTGATTCTATTCCCTGTACAGCGCGAGTGGCCCCGCCAACAGCACAAGCCAACGTCACAGCTGCAAGCGGTAAGTGCTTACAGCGGTACACACTGCTCACTCAGTTCCCAGCACTCACGGTCCCCACATTTTTGGCAACCGTCGCTAAACACGGGGTGGAACATTTTATTACATTTACATTTATTATTTTATTACCATTTTATTACCACTACTGGACCGCCTGGACTACCTGGACCACTACCCACCACTACCTGGACGCAGCTAAACTGGCCATAGCGCGCGAGGAGTTCGCCAACCTGGAGAGGTTGGGTATCATCAGGCGTTCGAACAGCCCATGGGCTTTCCCGCTACACATGGTCCCGAAGGCTGACGGCTCGTGGCGACCTTGCGGGGATTTCCGCAGGTTAAATAACGCCACAGCGCATGACCGCTACCCAATCCCACATATCCAAGATTTTTCCATTCATTTGGCAGGGGCGCGTGTTTTTTTTAAGATAGATTTGGTCCGCGGTTACCATCAAGTCCCAGTGCGTGCTGAGGACATACCCAAAACAGCGGTAATAACTCCATTTGGCCTATTCGAGTTTTTGCGCATGCCATTCGGGCTTAAAGGGGCTGCACAGACGTTCCAACGCATGATGGACGCGGTGCTGCTCGATCTCCCTTTTGTGTTCGTCTACTTGCACGATATTTTGGTAGCCAGCACGTCCGAAGACGAACACGAAAACCACCTAGCGACAGTTTTCCGGAGGTTGGGAGATCACGGGTTAATAATCAACCCAGCGAAGTGTCAGTTCGGGGTGGCGCAGATCGATTTTTTAGGACACCGCGTCTTCCCCGAAGGATCGCTTCCGCTTCCTGACAAAGTGCGCGCAGTAGCAAATTTCCCCCGGCCGCAGACGGTCAGGGCGTTACAGGAGTTTTTGGGAATGGTGAATTTTTATAACCGTTTCCTCCCCCGCGCAGCGCAACTCATGCAACCGCTTTATGCTGCGCTCAAAAAACAGAAACCCGCGAATAAGGTCGAGTGGTCCCCGGAGCGGGAGCGAGCGTTCTCGGAGGTGAAAGCAGCCTTGGCAAATGCTGCGTTGTTGGCACACCCAGACCCAACGGCCCGCATAGCGCTCACTACTGACGCGTCAGATGTGGCCATAGGGGCGGTCGTGGAGCAGCATGTAGCCGGGGTTTGGCAGCCCCTCGCCTTTTTCAGCAGGACCTTGCGCGATAGTGAACGTAAATACAGCGCGTTCGACAGGGAGCTACTGGCTCTCCATTTGGCCATCCGCCACTTTCAGTTCTGGCTGGAAGGACGCTGTTTCACCGCGTTCGTTGACCACGAGCCACTAACATTCGCAATGGCCAAGGTTTCCGAACCGTGGTCAGGCCGGCAGCAGAGACAGCTGGCCGTGATCTCAGAGTTTACCACTGATATTCAGCATGTGGCGGGCAAATTGAATGTAGTGGCAGATTGCCTCTCGTGCGCCGTGGCGGCCCCAGTCAGCGTAGAAATAGAATACGCAGCCATGGCCGTGGAGCAGGTTAGTGACGCGGATGTGCGCGCACTCCAGTCTGGACCAACAGGGTTAAGGCTGGAGAACAGGGTGCTGCAAGAAGGTATGCCCCCCCTAATCTGCGATGTCTCCACTGGACGACCGCGTCGTGGTGCCGCCGCGTTTTTGACTTGATTCATTCTTTGGCGCACCCGGGAGTGCGCACGTCGGTCAAAATGGTAGGAGAGAAATTTGTGTGGCCGAACCGCCGCAAACAAGTTAAAGAGTGGGCAGCAGCCTGCATGGCGTGTCAACGAGCCAAAGTACACAGGCACACGAGAGCTCCCTTGGAGCCGTTTCACATCCCGGCCAAGAGGTTCGATCACGTTCATGTGGACCTCGTGGGCCCCCTTCCGCTGTCACAGGGGTGCACACACCTTCTGACAATGGTGGACCGCACCACGCGCTGGCCGGAAGTGGTTCCGCTGGCGTCAACCACAGCCGAGGAGGTGGCGTGCGTGTTTTTAACAGCATGGGTGGCGCGTTTTGGAGTCCTGTCGGACATTACGTCTGACAGAGGCCCTCAATTTGTGTCCGAACTTTGGTCGACAATGGCCCGCAACCTGGGTGTCACAATTCACCGCACAACCGCGTACAATCCGCAGGCTAATGGGTTATGCTGTAGAGGATGCCTTCACAAACGAGACTGAGTTTATTTCTCAGGAAAGGTTTATTGAGAGTCTACATCCTCTATCAAGCAAGTATCTCAACAAAAGAGAGGGAACAATCATCCTTCACAGTTCTTATACCCTTCAAAGACACAAAACCCCCAACATCAAATAACACACCCCCAACCCACAGTCCTTGAGCAAACATACAGCCCCCGAGGCTCCTTGGCGTCTCCATTGTCTCTCTCATCTTTCTAGCCTCCGGGGCTCCTGCTGGGACATTCTCTCCCACTTCTCGTCTCCTAAGCAACCAACTTCACACCTCCTGTAGGTCTCTGCAGGGTCAGGTCTTCTTTGGCCATTGAGACGTGAAGCTTCCAGAATATGCACCATCATGCCTACTAGGTATATGTGGGTGAATATGAATGCCATATATGCACTCTAAATATGCGCCATATAACCCCCCCCAAACGTCTAAATAAGGACAAAGTACAACCCAAAATGCATAGAAACATATCATATCACACAGAACAGCAAAATGGCACAACATATCACACTTCCAACTGCTTGGGCTTCAACCTCCTGCCATAACTGCTGTAAGCAGGCTTCGATCTGCCTGTAGCTGTTTCTTGCATCTGTGGATCAGAGTCATTAGCACATTCTTGTGAAAGCTTAGAAGAGTGTCTCCCCGGTGGCCTGCCACGGCGGGGGGCCCTAGCTGATTGCACTTGTTCATCAGCCAACACAAAAGCGGGTTTGAGTCTGTTAATGCAGACTAATTCTCTCCTGTCACCCAAATCGAGCAAAAAATGTTTTTCCCCAGTTTCTAACACTCTGAACGGTCCATCATAAGGCGGTCTTAAACCTGGCCTCTGAGCGTCATGTCTGACAAAGACAAATTCTGCGTTCTTTAAGGCTTTAGGCACAAAAATGCATGGGAAACTGAGATGAACTGGGCCGGGGAGGGTGTTTGATCCCGTGTCGCTCTGCAGCAGCTGAGCAGGTGGGCGATTTGGTGCGGGGTTCTCTGGAAGGAATTCGCCCGGTAACCGGAGGGGTTGGGCAAAAACTAGCTCAGCCGGAGAGGCTTGTAAATCTTCCTTAGGTGCTGAACGCAACCCTAATAAAACCCATGGAAGTTTATCAACCCAATTTGTGTCCGTGAGAGCCGCTCTGAGGGCTGCTTTCAATGACCGGTGAAAGCGTTCACATAAACCGTTGGCCTGAGGGTTATAAGCTGTAGTGCGGTGAATTTTCACCCCCAGACTGAGGGCCATGGATGACCAGAGCTCGGAAACAAATTGGGGACCCCTGTCAGACATTATGTCTGACGGGACTCCAAAACGCGCGACCCAAGCCGTTAAAAACGCGCGCGCCACGTCTGCTGCTGTAGTTGACGCCAGGGGGACCGCTTCTGGCCAGCACGTTGTGTGGTCCACCATGGTTAGAAGGTGTGTGAAACCCTGCGACAGCGGGAGGGGTCCCACCAAGTCGATATGCACGTGGTCGAAGCGTTTGGCCGGGATGTGAAAAGGTTCTAAGGGGGCCCGCGTGTGCTTGTGTATCTTTACTCTTTGACATGCTGCGCAGGCTGCGGCCCACTCTTTGACCTGTTTACACAGCCCCGGCCAAACAAATTTTTCTCCCACCATTTTGATCGATGCGCGAACTCCCGGATGTGCCAGTGAATGGATTAAATCAAAAACGCGGCGGCGCCACGCAGCTGGGACCACGGGGCGGGGACGCCCCATGGAGATATCGCAGATTAGAGGAGGCATACCTGTCTGATGCACCCTGTGCTTCAGCCTTAGCCCTGTTGGCCCAGACTGGAACGCGCGCACATCCGCATCGTTAACCTGCTCGGCGGCCATGGCTGCATAATCTAACCCAACGCAGACCGGGGCTGTGAGCGCTTCCGCGCCGCAAGCCTGGCCCGAGTCTACAGCCGCCGAGTCTGCCCCCTGGGGGCCTGGCAGTGCAACTGCGCGCGAGAGGCAATCTGCCACGACATTGTGTTTGCCCGCCACGTGTTGAATGTCGGTGGTAAACTCTGAAATCGCAGCCAGCTGTCTCTGTTGTCGGCCCGACCAAGGCTCTGAAATTTTGGCCATTGCAAATGTTAAGGGTTTGTGGTCTACAAAGGCGGTGAAACGGCGCCCCTCCAACCAGAACTGGAAGTGGCGGATGGCCAAATGCAGGGCTAAAAGCTCCCTATCAAACACGCTGTATTTACGCTCGTTATCGCGCAATGTTTTGCTGAAAAACGCAAGTGGTTGCCAGCTCCCTGCTACCAGTTGCTTGACAACCGCCCCCACTGCCACGTCGGAAGCGTCCGTTGTTAGCGCCACGCGAGCTGCTGGCACCGGGTGTGCCAATAACGCAGCGTTCACGAGGGCCGATTTGACTTGTGAGAAAGCGCGCTCCCGGTCCGGGGACCACTCGACCCTAGATGCAGGTTTTTGCTTCTTTAGTGCCGCGTACAATGGGTGCATGAGCCGTGCCGCATTGGGGAGGAAGCGGTTATAAAAATTGACCATCCCCAAAAATTCTTGCAGTGCCTTAACTGTCTGCGGTTGAGGGAAATCCGTTATCGCGCGCACTTTATCAGGCAGCGGGACCGCGGCCTCTGGAGACACGCGGTGCCCCAAAAAATCGATTTGCGCTACCCCGAACTGGCATTTCGCTGGGTTAATTATCAGCCCGTGTTCTGTCAGCCTCTGAAAAACGGCTGTGAGGTGGCATTCGTGTTCGGCTTCAGATGTACTGGCTACCAAAATATCATCCAAATAAGCGAACACGAAAGGGAGGCCGCGCAGCACTGCATCCATCATGCGTTGGAACGTCTGTGCGGCGCCTTTGAGGCCGAAAGGCATGCGCAAAAACTCGAAGAGCCCGAAAGGGGTTATAACTGCCGTTTTGGGTATGTCTTGCGCGCGGATTGGGACTTGGTGATAACCACGCACCAAATCTATTTTGGAAAAGATGCACGCCCCCGCCAAATGTGCCGAAAAGTCCTGGATGAGCGGAATCGGGTAGCGGTTGTGTGCTGAAGCATTATTTAATCTGCGGAAATCACCGCAAGGGCGCCACGAGCCGTCAGCCTTGGGCACCATGTGCAGGGGTGACGACCAAGGGCTGTTAGAGCGTCTAACAATGCCCAGTTTTTCCAAGTTGGCAAATTCCTTGCGCGCGATGGCCAGTTTAGCTGGGTCCAAGCGCCGAGCTTTTGCAAAAACAGGGGGGCCAGAGGTAGTTATGAAATGCTCGACCCCGTGTTTGGCAACTGACGCTGAAAATGTTGGGACCGTGAGTGTTGGGAACTGATTGAGTAGTGCATGAAACTTACCACCCGCAGCTGTGACATTGGGATGTGCAGAAGGCAGGGCCACCCGAGCTGTGCAGGAGATAGAGTAGAAAGACAGTGCATTTACAATACGTCTATTAGCAAGATCAACCAATAAACTGTTTGAGCATAAAAAGTCAGTACCTAGCATGTTGTTGCTAACTGCGGCCACGACGAAGGTCCACTCGAAGGTGCGGCCGTGGAGAGATAGGAGGAGCGTCTTCTTCCCATAGGTTTTGATCGTGGAGCTGTTTGCCGCTAACACCAGGGGTCCGCTGGCAGGCATCAGCATGTCCGCGTAGGCAGGTTTGACAAAACTCAGCTGGGAGCCTGTGTCCACCAGGAATTCTTTCCCTGAATTTGCGTCTGTCACGAAAAGCAGCTTGTTCGTCGTGCTGACAGTCGCAGCTGCTACCGGCTCTTGGTCCTGGCGTTTTCCCTGGCGCTGGTATCGGCACGGTGGGGTGCATCTGCGCGCTCTCTCGGCGAAGCGTCGATGGTAGAAACAGAGGGTGTTGTCAGCCCCGCTTCTCCTGGCCTCTGCTGCTGCCGACGTCAGTGGGTCCGGTGCTGCAGCCTCTGGTCTCCCCTCGTCTCGCGGGGGTGCGTTCAGCTCTGCTGCTGCCGTCGTGGCTGCGTGCCGTCTATGGGTGTCAACGAACCGCTGCGCCTCCTGGCCCAGCTCGTGGTAGTCACGGTTGTTGAGTGGCTGTGAGCTGGCCAGGGTGACTCTCACCGATGGCGGTAGCGTTCTGAGAAAGAGTTGGGCGAAGATAAAGCTGTCGTCATCCTCGCCTCTCAGGCTCATCATCTTCGCCATCAGATCTGCCGGCCTGTCTGCTTCCCCTTCTGTCAGCGCCAGGAGCTTCTCTGCTCGCTCTCCCAGCGAGGGAGTGAAGGCTCAAATGAGGGCGGCTTTCAGTGCGCCATACTTGTCGTCTTGGGGCGGGTGGTTGGTCAGGCTCTCCACCCGCTGCACTGTGAGGCTGTCCCAGCTTCGCGACGACATGGTAGAACCTCGTTGCGTCCGCTGAGATTCCCCGAAGGTGGAACTAGGCCTCCACAGTGGTAAACCAGGAGCGTGGGTTATGTTGCCAGAAATTGGGCAGCTGTAGTGTGGTAGCTGCGTTAACCCGGTTGGCTCCTGAAGAGTCCGGTGTGGAAAGCTCACCGTCACCGGCCATGGTTTGTCGTAGGTCACCAGTGTAGAGGATGCCTTCACAGACGAGACTGAGTTTATTTCTCAGGAAAGGTTTATTGAGAGTCTACATCCTCTATCAAGCAAGTATCTCAACAAAAGAAAGGGAACAATCATCCTTCACAGTTCTTATACCCTCCCAAGACACAAAACCCCCAACATCAAATAACACACCCCCAACCCACAGTCCTTGAGCAAACATACAGCCCCCGAGGCTCCTTGGCGTCTCCATTGTCTTTCTCATCCTTCTAGCCTCCGGGGCTCCTGCTGGGACATTCTCTCCCACTTCTCGTCTCCTAAGCAACCAACTTCACACCTCCTGTAGGTCTCTGCAGGGTCAGGTCTTCTTTGGCCATTGAGACGTGAAGCTTCCAGAATATGCACCATCATGCCTACTAGGTATATGTGGGTGAATATGAATGCCATATATGCGCTCTAAATATGCGCCATAATGCGAACGTTTTCATAGGTCATTGAAAGCGGCTCTCAGGGCGTCACTGACGGATGCAAATTGGGTAGACAAGCTACTGTGGATTTTATTGGGGTTACGTTCTGCGCCTAAAGAGGACTTAGAAGCCTCCCCGGCTGAACTCGTTTTTGCGCAACCACTTCGGCTGCCCGGGGAGTTTCTCCCAGATAACCCTGCGCCGGACAGCTCTTCGTCTCAGCTGTTGCAGAGTAGCATAGAATCAAACACGCTGCCCGGCCCCGTTCACCACAGTTTTCCGCGCGTTTTTGTGCCTAAAACTTTGAAAAACGCAGAGTTTGTTTTTGTCAGACACGATGCACATCAACCCCCACTGCGACCACCTTATGATGGACCGTTCAGAGTGTTGGAAACTGGGGACAAGCATTTTTTGCTAGATTTGGGGGGTAGGAAAGAAAAAGTTGGCATAAACAGACTCAAACCCGCTTTTGTGGTGGCGGATGAGCAAGTGCTGTTGGCAAGGGCCCCGTGGCGAGGAAGACCCCCACGGGGAGCTTCACAGAGTAATATTTCCCCAGAACACCCGCAGGGACTAACAAAAGGTTTTCACTCCCAGATGGCTGCTCCCCAGCATGACAGCACCGCGGAGACGTTGAAGCCTGGTTACAGCAGATGTGGCAGGAGACTGAAGCCTAAACAGCATGTGGACTGATGTGTATTGATTCTATCACGGCATGCATACTGTTATTCTCTTGTTCATTCTAAAATGTTTGGTGGGGGGGGGTCGTGTAGCCACACTAGCCACACGTGTCTTACTTAATGCCTTACAGTGTACTCCACATCTTAGATTGAACAGAGTGCAGAGTTCCCTTGGAGATAACAGGAAGCTGTGAAAGCGTAATCCTTTGTGTGCTGAGAGACTGCTTGGAAGAGCCTTTGGCGGCCAAAGTCTGTGAGGGAGGATGCTTAAGGATTTAAGAGGAAATGCATTGTTACTTATGTAAATGAATGTGACTTGTGAACTGTGGGGGACTGGGGTATATATGGAGCGAGTTTTTCTGAGTTGTTCGCTTTCTACTTTGAGATGATGGTGAATGTGTAATAAAGCTGCCTTGAGACAAACCTGCCTCATCAATTGCACATTCCCACAAACTATTATTTACATGGTAAAAACGCCGAAATCAAATCAAAAATAGACAAACACACTCACGTGTTGAAAGTCCATCCATCTCAGCCGAGGGCAAGCCCATACTAACACACTAACACAAAGACAATATAAAACCACAGTTAATAGAAGCAATAAAAGAAAAGGTAAAAGAAGTAAATAAATTAATAAAAAATCCATTTCATTCAGTAAAATCAATGTCTCACACTGGGTCGAAGGCCTGGGAGTAAAAGTGCATTTTAAAACGGGTTTTAAAAATGGACAGTGAAGGTGCTTGTCTAATGTTCAGAGGTAAATCGTTCCATAACCTGGGTGCTGTGATTGAAAAGGCTCTGTCTCCTCTAAGCTTCCGCTTCACCTTTGGCACCCCTAGGAGCAGCTGCTCAGCTGACCTGAGGGACTAGGTGGGAGCATAGGGATGCAGAAGCTCAGAGAGATAAGGCGGAGCAAGACTGTTCAAGGAAAAACAAACAAACAAACAAACAAATTAAAATGAGCTCTAAAATGCTTAACAACTTAAATGCTTAACAACTTAAATGACTTCTTTGGCTGCTTTGAAGCACAAAACAGCACATCATTACAGAAGCCCACTCCTCTCCCAGACAAGTGGGCTGTAAGTCTGGATCGGCTAGCGTGAAGAGGACCCTCTCCAGGATCAACCCACGCAAGGCAGCTGGACCAGACAACATACCAGGTTGCGTTCTGAAGGACTGTGCGAAGGAGCTCACGAATGTCCTGGCCAACATCTTCAACAGCTACCTGAGTCAAGTTGTTGTCCTCACGTGTTTCAAAACTGCTACCATAATACCAGTCCCAAAGAAGCCCGTCCCATCCAGCTACAGTGATTACCGGCCCGTAGCACTGACCTCCATCATAACAAAGTGCTTTGAGCGGCTGGTCATGCAGAACATCAAGTCCACCCTCCCTCCCTCCCACGACAAATCTCAGTTTGCATACAGGTCAAACAGATACACAGAAGATGCCATCGCTGCTGGTCTCCCTCAAGCCCTCATTCACCTGGACTCAAAGAACTCCTATGTGTGCGAATGCTGTTCTTGGACTTCAGTTCATCGCACAACATCCCCCAGCACCTAATGCAAAAAGTCAGACACTTGGGACTCAAAACCTCTCTCTGTAACTAAGTGCTGGACTTTCTCACAGGGAGACCACAGTACGTGCAGGCCAGCAGCAACACCTCTAAGACCATCACACTGAGCACAAGGACCCCACAAGGGTGCATGCTCAGCCCGCTGCTCTTCACCTTGCTGACCCATGACTGCGTACCAACCTGCACCACCAACCACATCATCAAGTTTGTGGACAACATGACGTTGGTGGGCCTCATCACAAATAATGATGAGGCCAACTACAGAAATGAGGTGAGCCAACAGGTCCAGTAATGTAAAGACAATAATCTCTTCCTGAACAGCATCCCCCTCTCATCGTCAATGGAACAGCTGTGGAGAGGGTGAGCAGCACCAAGTTCCTGGGGGTGCACATCTCTGAGGACCTCTCCTGGTCCAAAACCACCACATCACTGGCCAAGAAGGCTCAAACTTGCCTCTATTTCATCCGCAAACTGAGGAGAGTACAAGTCCAACCCCCAATCATGTGCTTATTCTACCAGGGCACCATTGAGAGCATCCTCACCAGCTGCATCGCGATTTGGTACAGAAGCTGCACCGTCTGATCCCGGAAGACTCTACAATGCACAGTGAAAGCAGCCAGCAAGATTATTGATCCCCCCCTGCCCCCCTCCCGGACATCTACCACACTTGCCTCACCTGCAGAGCCATCAACGTTGCAGGCGACCCCCCCCCCCCCACACACACACGCACACACTCCTTCTTCAGCCCTCTGCCCTTGGCAAAAGGTACCGGAGCCTCCGGGCCTGCTCCACAAGACAGCTAAATAGTTTTGCTCACCAGGCCATCAGCACCCTGAACTCTGCCCCCACCCCCACCAATGGACCGTAACACACTCACCCACACAATAACTACCTCAGCTTTTTGCACACAAAGCCTTATCACACCAACAGTAATACATCTGCTGCTGTATGTCTCTGCACCTTACTGCAACCATTTGCACAAATTCCATACCTGCTGCTGTCTGTTATTGCAATATTGATCATGTGAAGTCCAATCTGTCACTGTCTGCACCTACACTACCTCACTGAACTTGCAATTATGGGTATTATGGCTCCATTTTTTCTGTATATAGGATTGCTGGGTTTTATCATTTACCTTTATTTGCACTAGGGGATTGCTGGGTTTTATCATTTATCTTCATTTGCACTATGGGTAGCATCACTGTGCATAAACCGCTGTTGTTCTTCATCCTTACTCTTTCTTTTCCTGTATATTGTGCACACCACTGAGAGACAGAGAAACAGCATGTCAATTCTCCTGTATGTCCTGTGCATATAGAAGTATTGACAAATAAAAATCTTTCAATCTTTTGAATCTTATCAAGTCCAAAGTCAATGCATCTGTCTACCAGGTAATTTTAAAGCACTTCATGTTTCCCTCTGCCTACAAGCTTTATGGAGATGCTGATTTCGTTTTCCAGCAGGACTTGGCACCTGCCCACACTGCCAAAAGTGCAAAAACCTGGTTTAAAGCTGGATTCATGCTGCATTTCCCCTCTGGTCCACTTTGGTCCTCGTGAGTTTTGGACGAGCCCGGCGTGCACGTGGTGCTGTACATGCTCACTTTTTTCATCTACCAAGCCAAGCAGTTGACGCATGCGCACAACTCTTATTTGTAGTTTTGCCCCAGCCCTATGGGTAGCGCAAATGCGCTAACACACCAGTTTGTTCATTGCCTTTAAATACGAGAGTGAAGCACATTTTTTTTGTAGTAACAATGGCATCATTTCAAGGAAAAAGGAGGAATTTTTCTTAATTTAACCTTTATTTATTTATTTAACTAACCTTTACTGGAGTGGTGACTCAGTTGGTAGAGCATCCGCCCCACACCCGGGAAGCAGGGGTTCAAATCCTGGCCGGGTCATGCCCAAGACCATATAAAAGTGGAACTTCCTGCCGTCCAGCTTGGTGCTCAGCAAAAATGGAATGGAGGAGGGAAATTTGTGGCGGCGCCTTGCATGGCAGCAGCCCTCTGATTCTACACTTGGGGTGTGTGTGATTAACACAGTAGATAGGTAAAACACAATCTTGTTCTACTGTACATGATTAGTTGTACAGTTGAATGACAATAAAGGGTGATTTAATTTAATTTATACAGGGTAGTTCCATTGAGAGGCAACTTCTCTTTTTCAAGGACACCCTGTTCACATTCACACAGTTATACATTCACACCAGGAAGCTGCCCAGTACAACCACAGACTGACCTGTGGCTACTGAGCAGCTCCACTGGAGCAGTTGGGGTTAAGAGCCTTGCTCAAGGGAACCACAGTGGGGTTAAGGAGGGTGGGGCAAACACTGCTATGTTATCTATCCCACCCAGATCTAATCCTGCCGGTCCAGGGGTCGAACCCATGACCCTCCACTCACCAGTCTACATCCCTAACCACATCCCTAACCATTAGGCTACCACTGCCTACCGTTTTTCAGTGCTCCTCTCCGTTCAAGCTGCTGCTGCTGCAAAATGATTCATGTATGTCTTCTGCTTACTCTTTGTCTTCTTTGCCTACTTTGACTTTGTATGCTGTGTTGGTAGCGCCACCTTGTTCAGGTTCAGGTTCAGGTTACTTTATTTGTACCCGTAGGTAGATTTGTTTTGCAGTCTGGTGACATCCATATTTACAAACCACAAATTACATTCAACATAGACACAAACACAGGCACACATGAAGCTGACTATAAACATGATAAAAATACTCAAGGCATTTAATGTCCATTTGTGAATGGGACATTTAATCTTGCGCATGCGCACTTAACGCAGTCAGGCCATGGTCAGAAAATCTGGACTGCACACGGTCGTCCACAGAGGAGCTCTGCGGACACTAGTGGACTGGAGGATATGATGTAAATTTTGTCACACAAGCCTTCTGGTTCTGCATACGCAGACAACAGAGGTGCAGCATGAATCCAGCTTAATGACCACGGTATTGTGCTTGATTGGCCAGCAAACTCTCCTGACCTAAACAATCTATCGATTATTGTCAAGAGGAAGATGAAAGACGCCAGATCCAACAATGCAAATGAGCTGAAGGCCGCTATCAAAGAAACATTGGCCTCAATAACACCTCAGCAGTACCACAGGCTGATCACCTCCATGCCATGCTGCTTTGATACAGTAATTCATGCAAAAGGAGCCCCGACCAAGTATTGAGTGTGTACATGGACATACTTTTCAGTCTGCCAGCATTTCTATTAAAAATATTTTTAAATAAATTTTATGTAATATTCAAATTTTTTGAGAAACTGAATTTGGGGTTTTCATGAACTATAAGCCACAGCCATCAAAATAAAAACAATAAACACTTGAAATATATCACTCTGTGTGTAATAAATTTATATGAGTTTCATTTTTTGAATTTGTAGTGGTTTATGTGGGTACAAATATTAATGTAAATATACATGTGAGTAGGAATGAAGATTTCTTTTCATTACCAGCACACATGAACTCGTTCGGAGCACCAGTCCCCAAAAATTGACAATTTTATTAATAATTCAATATTTGTACCAGCGATGAATCAGTCTCAAAAACCTGTGAGTTCTTTCTGCTTTTAATCAAGAAGATGGATGGGAAATTAAACAGTAACTCCAATATCCATTGTAACAGTTTAATAAGAAATTTCAGGGTAGATGAACACATTCAGATGACTTAAGACAGTGAATTCAATATGTATCATGAACACATTAAACCGTTAAGGAATTACTGAGCATAACTTGCTTTATTAAACATTTGAGAAACCAAAGAACTACATAGCTTAAATTCACTTAAATTCAAGACATAGCTTAAATTGGCACTGTAATGGAAAATGGAAAAGAACCATAAAATAACTGTATAGCAGAATGGTTAGGAAAATTGGGTGCAATTTTATGAAGGAAATGATAAGTTAGTTTATAAAAGGAAAATTTGTGTTACTCTAAAAAAAGGAACCGAGATTAATGACAAAATAAATATATTTGAAATTCGAAGATGTTTGGTTTCTAGAGCTTATAAAAGGAATATTCTGAAGAATAAAATTTAATCTGGACAACAGACCTTAAGCACAACAGAGTCAGATTGTGTCTTCTGGTGGTAGCAGGCCTTTCAGGTACCAACCTTGGTCCAGATGGATGTCCGTTGGTGAAGTTGAGAGGAAAGGGCAGGTTCTGCCACAAAATGGGTTGGTACCAGCCACTGCTCCTGGGTCACATCTGTGCAAACTGGATGCTGGTCACACAGGTTGTCGTCTCTGTTTATATACAGAAAAAGGAATTTGACGTCTGGCCAGTTTGTCAAATTCCCAATTATTTTATTTATACAGTGGATATAAAAAGTCTACACACCCCTGTTCAAATGCCAGGTTTTTGTGATGTAAAAAATGAGACCAAGATAAATCATTTCAAAACTTTGTCCACCATTAATGTGACCTATAACCTGTACAACCCAATTGAAAAACAAGCTGAAATGTTTTAAGGGGAAAAATAAAAAATAAAATACTTACAATAACCCGTTTGCATAAATATACACAGCCTCACACATGCCATCACAAGGTTCAATGAAAAGACTAGCTGTTACAATCCCTGATGTATGCACCATTTCTGAGTCCGTGGGGAGTTCTTGAGAGATGGCTACTATAAGTCTGTGTATCCACCAAATGCATTTTTTGCCCTGAGCATTTTTTTTCAGTGTTTGTGCGCTGCACTCTGGGGGAAAAAAATAGTCTGTGCCCTGTATCCCTGCAACAGCTTGTCACTCTCAGCTCAGCACTTCCACTTTCCTATGGTCAGACTTTCTGCTGATTTTTTTAATAGCAGTCTCTAAATAACAATGGAGAAGAAACATGTTTTAGCAGCTCTGGATGTAAAATATGATGACACGGAAAGCAGTAGTCTGAGTACAGACTAGTACCGTAGTCCTATGTCCCGCCCATGCCGCAGTTCTGATGGCTGCTTAGGTCTGACATTGACGAGCTCAGCTGCAGTCTCTGAAAAGTTGAACTTTTGTCAGCTCTGACCACCCTGAGCGCTGCGACAAAAAATGGCCACTGCCGAGAGCATTTCAGTGCCAAGGGCGCTCAGTGCTGTAAACGCTGAACTACATAGAGAATGAATGGAAAATAACTGCCCAGAGTGGAAAAAACATGTTTGGTGGGCACGCAGCCTTTGGCTTCACCGCCGGGACACATCGTCAGTTGTGTACCTCAGCATCACAGGGTGTTTTGGCCATTTATCACAAGACACCCTCCACTGAGGCAGGCCCACCACAGGTTGATCAAGCTTGGGTATGTGTCCCGCGGTTTAGCTGTTTGCCTTAAAAGCCCAGATGGCATCATTCCTTTTCATTCCCAGTCAGCAACTGGTCCTCTCTTCTTCCTCTTCTTCTTTTAGATTTGATTGCCGGTTGGCAACCAGCCCACAGGTGCATTACCGCCACTGACTTGATTGGCATCACTCTATATCAGGGGTGGGCAATCATGTGCCATGGAGGGCCATTCTACTGCAGGTTTTCTGTTCCACCCAGTCTCTTCAGCAGGTGTTTTCAATGATTAGCAATCCTTGAAGCTGGTCAGAGCACACACCTGCTGAAGAGACTGGGTGGAACAAAAAACCTGCAGTGGAATGGCCCTCACTGCCCACCCCTGCTCTATATCTTTGTATAAAGAGTTCTTATGAGGAGTTCTGAACAACTCCTTATGTGCGAAAAAATTATCCGTCTTGGCCATAGCCAGATGGCTGCTATACCAACTGGCCCTCTCGGTGGTGTCGACCAGCTTTTGATAGCCCATAGATCATAGGAAATGATCCATAGGCTATATGATGTCCTATGCTGTCCCAGACAGCCTATATGATGTCATAGACATCATAGACCCACATGATCCAATATGATGCCATAGACATCCCATATGATGTCATAGGCAGACTATTAAATGTCGGGATCCTTTGATGTTGTTACGACCCGAGTGTCGATCTTGTCCGCGCTCGGGCCATATATCATCTCTGCCGGTCTTGACAGCTGTGGATTACATTCTGGCTCCACCGGGCTCTTATTGTGACAGCACTCGGTGGGGTTTCCAGCTGTCAAGGTCGATCAGCTGTTCGGCATCACTGCTCGTTAGCAACCGGCTTTATTAGCAGGCGCTGGCAGCAGTTGATTGCTGGAGTATCGTCAAACATTCCTGGTCCTCGTTCGTGTCAGGTTCGTGTTCTTGTTCATGTCATAGTTAAGGTCGTAGTGGCTGGGGTTAGCCCTACGATCCCTTGTATTCTGTAGTGTGTGTTCTTGTTCATAGTTAAGGTCGTAGTGGCTGGGGTTAGCCCTACGATCCCTTGTATTCTGTAGTGTGTATTTTGCCCTCAGCGGCTCACAGCTTTGTGTCTCGTCTTGCCTTTGTAAAATAAAACATCTAATGCAAAACTCACTGGAGACTTTTGGCGTCTTATGGTGGCCCGCGAGGGTCACCGCATGACAGTATACTCCAGCCAACACGTCTAAACGGAGACGCCACACTGAGACGCTGTCCCGGTGAGTTTTTGCTTAATTGGACGATTGTTCTTTCCTGTCTGGGTAACTGCGTGCTGGGAGAATGCCGTCGCGGAGGGGCCACGCTCGGAGTCGGGACTACGAGCTGGCGGAGGCTTTGGACTATGTGGACGAAATGCTCATCGCTGCCTCCCTCCTCAACTACCACAGCGACGTACGCTGGTACCTGGACTGCACTGAGGATGTCCTAAATCATCTCCCCCGCTACGCCGACCACCCTGAAGTCGGCGCGAGGAGAGATGATATCGCTGCACAGCGCGAAATACTCCGTGGGCTGGAGGGAAATCCTGGCAGGAAGCCGAAGAGGAGGCATCCCCTCTCATCACGTCCGGATCCCGTTCCTGCCTTCACTCCAGTCCAGGAGTTCGCTCCGCCCAGGGGTGATCCCCGCCGGAGAGTGTCGTCAGTCGGGAATCCCCCGGAGAAGCTCCAACTCACAGCTGCTTCCATCTGGGACCGAGTGGCGGCCACTCGTTCCGCAGTTCACCCCACACAGATTATCAAACATGTGATGGCGGCAGTCAGACTGGTGGAGAGGAATCCCGAATTAAGTGACTTCCTGGAATTCGCCGACCTCCTCGCCTCTGTCTCCGCACAGGAGCGGCGATTCCCGGGCCTCACCTTCGCCTCGCCCTCTGCCAGAAACCGTCGTCACCTCCACAGTCAACCTCAGCAGAATCCCCGGCTGGACCTGCTGCTGGCGAAGCCCGTCAGCGGACCTCTGAGAGCGGCTCCTCCTCATCCTTCCAGGGGGCCCTTTGTCACCATCCAGCAGGGAGAAGGAGGAACAACGTCCCCTACAGCAGGCATCATCCTCCCTCCGGGAGAAAGGCAAGTGCAAGTTTGTTCTTTACACCATAATTGTAACCTGCCTTGTCTGACTCCTGGGGGCAGAGTTCGGGGTTCGCAGCCCCCCGAGCTCCAGCCACCTGCTGTAGTTATAATAGCCAAACCTGCTGCCTCTGTGTCTCCCTCTGCTGAGTGGTCCGCGACGCCAGATCTACGTCGCGGGGTGAGGAGGGGGTCTGCGGTGCTGGAAAGCCTGGATCCAGCCCTGCAGCCACATCGTGGACAGAGGAGAAGAGCGGACTGCGGCCCAGAACCTGTGCCGACGATGAAGCGTCCCCAGGTCTCCTTGCCAGAGTGGTCCGAGCCAGTGGGTCAAGGGTCCCCTGCCTCCACGCCATATGGGTCATCGGCGCGGACATCAGTGCGAGAGGAACCTCGGGCTGCGGAAACCATCTCGCCAGCTGTGGAGCCCGACGCAGCTGAGTTGGAACCTGCACACGAACTTCTTCGCCCTGAGCCTGGATCTGGATCGACGAAGTCCTGGACGGCAACAGAACCCGAGTGCAGGCAAGTGCTCCCTTTTGTGTCTCTGTCCCCTGTTTTGGAGCATTTTTGCCTGCCTCTCTGGGAGGCGAGTGAGGGGCAGCTGCCTGCTGCACCCGAGCTCGTCTCGCTGGGTTCTGTTGCTGCCGGTGATACTGATCCCAGTTCTCCGGTGTGTTCTGAGCTTCCTTGCAGTGTCACCGGCGCGGAGCCAGTCGGGGTCACTGAGTTGGAGGTTCCAGGTTCGGGGGTGGAGGTCGTCAGCAGAGCTGCACCGACCCAGTCGGGGTCCTTTGTGGAGGCTGCTGTGGCCCAATCGGGGGTCTGACGTGGGTGCGCCCGAGACCCAATCGGGGTCCGATGTGGGTGCGCCCGAGACCCAATCGGGGTCCACCGCAGGTGCTGTTCTGGCCCAATTGGGGTCCGACGTGGGTGCAGCCGGGACCCAATCGGGGTCCAGCAGAGGTGAAGCGCCGAGTCATCGCCCCTGCGCATCTTCGCCGGGGGCCGTGGGGGTCCTGCTACGCTCGCCCCGGCTCTCCCATGTTTCGTCCTCACCAGGGAAGCTGCCGCAGGTCGTTTTCCCCTGGTACTGGTGGCTGAGGGACGCGGGTCGGCCGCCTGAAGAACTGTTTCGCCGGTTCGGCGCCTCGGGTCGGCCACCCGACACATTGCATGTATTGCTGGGCGACCTGGTTCGGCCACCTGAGGAACTGTTTCGCCGGTTTGGCGCCTCGGGTCGGCCACCCGACATGTGTGTTTTTCTGGGTGACCTGGTTCGGCCCCCGGAGGAGTGGACTTTCCGAGCCTGGGACTGTGGTAAGCCGCTGGTCATGTTCCGCCCCCCATACCACCCGTCGGCCGTTGGACGCGGGGAGACCGCCTGAACTGTTCCCATGGCGTTTGGTCTCCGCCGGTTGGCATGGACTGTCGGGGGTAGAGGTCATTCTTGGTGGTAGTCTAGCCCTGTAATTGTTCTGGTTTTTTTTGCTGTCCTGTGTGTAATTGATTTTAGAATTTCTAAATCAACCCTAGAATTTCTCTCTATCAACTGCAAGCCATTTTATTCCCCGCGGGAGTTCGCATCATTTTTTTTGATCGCTGTGTACGCCCCTCCAGACGCGGACGTGTGCGTGGCCCAGCGCGTGCTCGCAGATCACATCCTACATGCGGAGCGGACCTTTCCAGACTCTCTGGTTATTGTGGTAGGCGACTTTAACCAGAGCAATCTGAGTCACGAGCTCCCCCGATACAAACAGTTTGTTAAATGTCCAACCAGAGGTGAGAACACACTAGATCACTGTTACACTACAGTGAAGGACGCATATCGCACTGTTCCCCGCGCTGCGCTCGGACTATCTGATCACGTGATGGTCCACCTCATCCCCACATACAGACAGAGACTGAAACTCACTAAACCTGTCGTGACCACCACAAAGAAATGGACCAGTGAAGCTGGAGAGAATCTGAACACATGCATGGAAATAACTGACGGACATGTTTAAAGGAGCCACACATGATCTTAATGAGTACACAGACACTGTGTGTCACGCCGCGCCATTCATCAGCGGCGCCACCTGCTCACGCACCTGCTACTCGTCAGCGGCGAAGGATAAAAGCCGCCTCGCCCTGAGCGTCGGCCTGAAGCCGTAGACTTCATTTCCTTTGTATGGACTTCTACCACATTCTCTTCAGCATCCTCATCTCCGGTAAGAAGTTCACTTACCTCATCTCTCCAGTCTGCTCCCCTGTGCACAGGTGGATTCCTCGGCGGCGGACAATCCCGTCCCTCGTTTCTCCTCGCTGCTGCACCGAGCCCTGCAGGTGGCTGTCTCCCGGGCTTCCATCCTTGAAGCGCCAGTCATCTGCCCAAACAAGTAAGCTTCTCTCCCTCGCCTATT
Source organism: Pholidichthys leucotaenia (assembly GCA_020510985.1). Lineage (NCBI taxonomy): Eukaryota > Metazoa > Chordata > Actinopteri > Cichliformes > Pholidichthyidae > Pholidichthys > Pholidichthys leucotaenia. The sequence continues at coordinate 416,431,493 of CM035839.1, forward strand.
CTCCTCCCGTGTTGGTGTGTGCTCATCACCCTGTGTCTGATTTCTCCCATAGGGTTGCCGGCTGAACGGTCTCCTGCCTCTGGGTCCGAAGCAGACGCCACCACCAACACATTAACATTCCGCAGACACGCACCCAAACATCCCTGTTGTTAATAAACAGTTTGAACTACTCTGAGCCTGTGTGTGTGCGTCTCCTGAGCCGAACGTTATGTCAGTACGGCTTCAGCAGAGCGGCTCGGCGGACGGCGGGCTCGCACACCGGTTTACCATCCTCGAGGCTCGGGTGGATCAGATTGTTTATCAGCAACAGGTGGTTCTTCATCAATTATTAGAACTGACTAACCGATTGAACCGCTTGGACCCCCAACAGCCGTTCCTCCCGACTCACCAGGGTGGCGCGGCTCCTGCTGTTCCAGCGGCCGTCCAGCCGGCTCCAGTGGCACCGGTTCGGCTCACGCCGATTCCGACCCCCGCCCGCTTTAGCGGTAAGCTCGGCGGAGCGCGGGGGTTTATTATGCAGTGTGAGTCCGTGTTCCACCGTGTGCCCGGAGATTTTTCCCTCGGATCACAGCCGAATTGGTTACATAGGGAATCTTCTGGAGGGGCGTGCGTTAACCTGGACCTACGCCGTAATGGCGAGGCCCAGTTATGCCACCCTCACCTATGACCAATTCGTGAGGCGCTTTCTGGAGGTCTTTGACCACTCACAAACCGAAACGGTCCAGGTCGATCGGCTTCTCGCTCTCCAGCAGGGAAGCCGGTCGGCAGCGGACCACTCGGTCGACTTCCGGGTAGCGGCGGAGGAATTGGGCTGGGAGGAACGCTCCCTCTGTGGCCTGTTCCTCCGCAGCCTCAATAGTGATCTGAGGGATGAACTGGCTGGTCGGGATATCCCTGGGACGCTAGCGGAGCTGACATCCTTAGCGATAAGTTTGGATAACAGGCTGCGCGAGCGCTCCTCGGGGCGGAGGTCTTCTTCTTCTCGCCCTCGTGGAGCCTCGCCGCACCTGTTCCAAGCTCGCCCCCTGGCGGCGCCGCCAGCATCGCGCCCCGAGGAGTCGGAGCCGATGGTGACGGGCTGGACTAAACTTTCCCCTGTGGAGAAACAACGCCGCCGTGAGTTGGGCCTCTGCATGTATTGCGGAGGCGACCAACACACCGTGGAGCGTTGTCCACGGAAAGCCAGTCGGTGGGGTCCGCGAGTCACTGTTGGAAGCCTCGCGGATGTCAATCGGTTAGGATCACTTACTCAATTGAAGCTGCCCATCCGTTTCTGCCATAACTCTACTGGGCACCTCACCCACGCACTGGTGGATTCGGGCGCAGAAGGCAGCTTCATTTCACAAAGCCTGGCAACCCGATTGGGCATCCGCTGCCAGGCACTCAACACTCCCATCTCCCTGATCCACCTCTCCCGTGCCACCCTCGGGAGAGTGACACATCAAACTGTTCCCCTACCGGTCATCATCTCGGGAAACCACCGGGAGGAAATGACCTTTTACGTCCTTCCCAACTCTGTGTCGCCCGTCATCCTGGGGTATCCCTGGCTCCGCCTTCACAATCCGGTCCTGGATTGGAGATCAGCTGGGATCTCGGCATGGAGTACGTTCTGTATGGGCACCTGCCTTCAGTCCGCTGCCTGCTCTCCGTCCGCTCCTCCCCCTGCTACGGACGCTGCACCCCCGGACCTGTCTCTGGTGCCCCCAGAATTTCACGACCTGGGTATAGTGTTCAGCAAAGCGAAAGCTATGTCTCTTCCCCCTCATCGGCCCTATGACTGCGCCATCAACCTCCGCCAGGGGGCTCCCTTACCTTCTGGTCGCCTTTACAGCCTGTCTGCGCCGGAGAAGGAAACGATGAACGCCTACCTGAAGGAGTCATTAAGTGCTGGGATTATCCGCCCATCATCGTCACCCGTGGGGGCAGGGTTCTTCTTCGTGGGGAAAAAGGATGGGTCCCTCCGCCCTTGTATCGACTACCGGGCCCTCAACAATATCACGGAGAGGGACCGTTACACCCTGCCTCTCATGGACACTGCTTTCCACTCCCTCCAGGGGGCGACCTGGTTCACCAAGCTGGACCTACGCAGCGCTTACCACCTCGTCCGGATCCGGGAGGGAGATGAGTGGAAAACGGCCTTCCGTACCCCGAACGGCCACTTTGAATATCTGGTGATGCCGTTCGGGTTGACCAACGCTCCTGCAGTCTTCCAGCGCCTCATTAATGACGTCCTCTGGGACTTCATTGGCCTTTTCGTGTTCGTCTACCTGGACGATATTCTCATCTTCTCCAAGTCCAGGGATGAGCACCAGGTCCACGTGAGGCGGGTCCTCCAAAGGCTGCTGGAGAATCGTCTGTACGTTAAGGCGGAAAAGTGTGAATTTTACGCCAGGAGTACATCCTTCCTGGGGTTCATCATCGCCCACGATAAGGTGCTCCCCGACCCAGAGAAGGTAAAGGCGGTGGTGGAATGGCCCACACCTGCATCTCGGAAACAGGTGCAGCAATTTGTTGGCTTCGCCAATTTCTACCGCCGCTTTGTCCCCAACTTCAGTGCCATCGTGGGACCACTGACCCGCCTCACGTCCCCGAAGGTCCCGTTCCGGTGGACCGAAGAGGTCGCTGCCGCCTTTGAGGCGCTGAAGGCGGAATTCTCCTCCTCCCGGGTCCTTCGCCAGGTCGACCCCGCGCTGCAGTGCATTGTAGAGGTAGACGCCTCGGACACGGGAGTGGGAGCAGTGCTGTCCCAGCGGTCACCGGACGATGGCGCCAAGCGACCGTGCGCCTTCTTCTCCCGGCGCTTGTCCCCGGCGGAGAGAAACTACGATGTGGGGGACAGAGAGCTCTTGGCCATCAAGCTCGCCCTGCAGGAGTGGCGCCACTGGTTGGAGGGGGCAAGCCTGCCGTTTGTGGTCCTCACGGACCACAAGAACCTGGAATACTTACGGTCTGCCAAGCGCCTGAACGCCCGCCAGGCGCGCTGGTCCCTGTTCTTCGCCAGGTTCCAATTTTCCATCACCTTCAGGCCTGGCTCTAAGAACGTCCTGCCTGACGCCCTCTCCAGGCAGTTCGCCCCCGTGGAGTCGGAGGAGGCGCCCCACTCCATCCTGCCCAGGTCGTGCGTCGTGGGAGCCATCTCGTGGGACATTGAGAGCAAGATCCGGAAGGCACAGGAGGTGGAACCTGACCCTGGCGGCGGACCGGAGGGGAGGCTGTTCGTGCCATCCGCGGTCCGAGGAGAGGTCATCCACTGGCTCCACACCTCCAAGCTCACCTGTCACCCTGGCACCTCCCGGATGATAGATCTCCTCCAACGGTCCTTTTGGTGGCCAGGCCTGCGGAGGGATGCAGCCCGCTACGCCCGGGCTTGCCCAATCTGTGCCACCTGCAAGTCGGGAAATGCCCCTCCAGCGGGTCTGCTCCAGCCCCTGCCCGTCCCTGGCAGGCCCTGGTCGCACATCGCTCTGGATTTCGTCACCGGACTCCCCATCTCCAACTCCTATGACACCATCCTGACCATCGTGGACCGCTTCTCCAAGGCCGTGCACTTCGTCCCCCTGCGAGGCCTCCCTACTGCCCTGGAGACGGCGGACCTCCTCGTCCAACACGTGGTCAGGCTGCATGGGATTCCGGTGGACGTGGTCTCGGACCGGGGCCCCCAGTTTTCATCTGAGGTTTGGAGGTCTTTCTGCAACGCCATCGGAGCCAAGGTGAGCCTCTCCTCTGGCCATCACCCCCAATCCAACGGGCAGTGTGAGAGGACCAACCAGGAGCTGGAGGCTGCGCTCCGCTGTGTGTCCAGATCCAAACCCGCGTCCTGGAGCAACCATCTTGCCTGGGTTGAATATGCCCACAACACCGCTCGCTCTTCTGCTACAGGGATGTCCCCCTTCAAAGCGTCCCTGGGTTACGACCCCCCACTGTTTCCGGAGCAGGAGAGTGAGGTAACTGTCCCGTCAGTTAGGGCCCATCTCAGGCAGTTCCGCTCCACCTGGGCTGCCGCGCGCCATGCGCTATTGCGCACAGCGGAGCGCAACAGGACTGTGGCGGACCGGCGTAGGAGACCTGCCCCGGCGTACAGAGTTGGGCAGCTTGTTTACATTTCCACCCAGGACGTCACTCTAAAAGGCGAGAGGAGAAAGCTGGCACAGCGCTTCATGGGTCCCTACCCCATCACCCGGATCATCAACCCGGTGGCTGTGCGCGTGGCTATTCCCCCCTCCCTCCGCATTCATCCTACTTTCCACGTGTCGAAGGTGAAACTGGCGGTTACTGACCCCCTTTGCCCTCCTCCTGCAGCGCAACCCGCGCCCCGGATGATTGGTGGCCATCCGGCCTGGTCCGCCTCCTCCATCCTGGACTCCCGGCGCCGGGGTCGTGGGTTGCAATACTTGGTGGACTGGGAGGGCTATGGGCCCGAGCATCGACAGTGGGTGCCCCCGTCGTTTGTGTTGGACCCATCGCTCATCGCGGACTTCCACCGAGCGCACCCGGATAAGCCATCGCCAGGAGGCGCTGCTAGAGGGGGGAGTACTGTCACGCCGCGCCATTCATCAGCGGCGCCACCTGCTCACGCACCTGCTACTCGTCAGCGGCGAAGGATAAAAGCCGCCTCGCCCTGAGCGTCGGCCTGAAGCCGTAGACTTCATTTCCTTTGTATGGACTTCTACCACATTCTCTTCAGCATCCTCATCTCCGGTAAGAAGTTCACTTACCTCATCTCTCCAGTCTGCTCCCCTGTGCACAGGTGGATTCCTCGGCGGCGGACAATCCCGTCCCTCGTCTCTCCTCGCTGCTGCACCGAGCCCTGCAGGTGGCTGTCTCCCGGGCTTCCATCCTTGAAGCGCCAGTCATCTGCCCAAACAAGTAAGCTTCTCTCCCTCGCCTATTCTCCTCCCGTGTTGGTGTGTGCTCATCACCCTGTGTCTGATTTCTCCCATAGGGTTGCCGGCTGAACGGTCTCCTGCCTCTGGGTCCGAAGCAGACGCCACCACCAACACATTAACATTCCGCAGACACGCACCCAAACATCCCTGTTGTTAATAAACAGTTTGAACTACTCTGAGCCTGTGTGTGTGCGTCTCCTGAGCCGAACGTTATGTCACTGTGAACTCATATATCAACTTCTGTGAGGAGAGCATTCTCCCATCGCACACCAGGGTGAGGTACTCTAATGATAAGCCCTGGTTCACTGCCAAGCTCAGACAGATCAGGAAGGAGAAGGAAGCAGCGTTGAAAAGTGGAGACAGGGACTGCTACAGAGAGGTCAAATATCGGTTTAACAGAGAGCTGAGGAGAGCTAAATCTGTGTATTCTGAGAGACTCCAGCAGCAGTTCACTGCTAATGACTCGGCTTCTGTGTGGAGAGGACTGAGGCAAATCACCAACTATCGGCCTCAGGCTTCTAAAGGTCAGGATGACAAAGCCCTTTGTCAAAGACTGTCCCAACATTACGCCCGTTTTGACACCTCGTCAGCTGTGTCCAACTCCCCCACTCCACCCAGCTCCACTGCCTCCTCGGCCCCTAATTCATCAAAAGCGGTCCCCCCTCCTCCTCCTCCCCCCCTGCCCTTGTCATCAGTGAGCAGGACGTGCACAGACAGTTCTCCAGACTGAACCCACACAAGGCCCCCGGGCCGGATGGTGTGTCTCCCTCCACCCTGAGACACTGTGTGAAAGAGCTGGCTCCTGTCTTCACAGACATTTTTAATACCTCCCTTAAGCAATGTCACGTGCCGACCTGCCTCAAATCCTCCACCATCATCCCTGTCCCCAAGAAGCCACGGATCACTGGACTCAACGACTACAGACCTGTAGCGCTCACCTCTGTAGTCATGAAGTCCTTTGAGCGCCTGGTCCTGTCTCACCTCAAGTCCATCACCACTCCCCTCCTGGACCCGCTGCAGTTTGCCTACCGTGCCAACAGGTCTGTGGATGATGCAGTCAACCTGGCCCTCCACTCCATCCTGCAGCACCTGGACTCCCCGGGAACCTACGCCAGGATTCTGTTTGTGGACTTCAGCTCTGCATTCAACACCATCCGCCCCGCTCTGCTCCAGGACAAGCTGTCCCTGCTCGATGTGCCTGACTCCCTCTGCAGGTGGATCACCGACTTCCTGACGAACCGGAGGCAGCATGTGCGGCTGGGGAAGTCTGTCTCGGACTCTGTTAGCATCAGCATCGGATCACCCCAGGGCTGTGTACTTTCCCCCCTACTCTTCTCCCTTTATACCAACTCCTGCACCTCCTCCCACCAGTCTGTTAAGCTGATTAAGTTTGCGGACGACACCACCCTCATCGGGCTCATCTCCAACGGCGACGAGTCCGTCTACAGGAAAGAGGTGGCCCAGCTGGTGTCCTGGTGCAGCCACAACAACCTGCAGCTGAACGCTCTGAAGACAGCGGAGATGATTGTGGACTTCAGGAAAGTCACAACCCCCCTGCCCCCCCTCACCATCACAGGCTCTCCCATCACCATTGCAGATTCCTTCCGCTTCTTGGGCACCACCATCACCCGGGACCTCAAATGGGAGCCAACCATCAGCTCCCTCATCAAAAAGGCCCAGCAGAGGATGTTCTTTCTGCGGCAGCTGAGGAAGCTCAAGCTACCCACCAAGATGTTAGTGCAGTTCTACACGGCCATCATCAAGTCCATCCTCACCTCCTCCATAACTGTGTGGTATGCAGGAGCCACTGCTAGGGACAGACTAAGGCTGCAGCGCGTCGTGCGCACTGCTGAGAAGGTGATCGGCTGCAAGCTCCCATCTCTCCAGGACCTGTACATCTCCAGGACCCGGAGGCATGCTGGCCGGATCATAGCCGATCCTTCACACCCTGGTCACGTACTGTTTGCCCCCCTCCCCTCAGGTAGAAGACTTCGGTCCATTCAGACTAAAACCTCCCGGCACATGAATAGCTTTTTCCCCTCTGCCATCAGACTGCTGAACATTAAGGGACTTATTGACTCTCGTGCACTATGTACAGCAGCTCAACCAGACTCATGACATTCATCACTGTTTTTCTGTTGCATTATCGACTGCACTGTGGTACCCCATATTATCTGCTACTTGCTAATTTATTTAAAACTGCCTTGACTAGTATTATTCATTATTACTATTATTATTATTATTATTATTATTACTTATTTTTCTACACTTATTGCATGTTTTTAGTCCTTTAGTTTTTTAGTTTATCTCTTTATCTCATCATGTTTTTAATGTTGCAGCATGGCACCGAGACAAATTCCTAGTTTGTGTATTACATGAACAATGGCAATAAATCTGATTCTGATTCTGATTTGTGCATTTGGGAGTGGTATTCTTGTCATCGTGCTTTGTGTTGTTTTTTTTTTTTTCTTGTCTTGATCTTGATTTGTGCTTTAAGGAGTGTTGTATTTTTCTGTTATCGTGCCTGTGTAATTGTGTTTCATGTGTTTTGGAGTGGTAATCTGGCTCGGTAATTGTTCTGTTTTTTTTTTTTTTTCGCTATCCTGTGTTTTGTTTCTTGTAATTGTTATTTGTGTATTTTGGGAATTTGTGTTTTGTGTTCTGCAGTTGTTTCACGTGTCCTGTGTTTTTAATTTGGGTGTATGGTATTTCTTATCATCGTGCTTTGTATAGTTGTTTTTTCTTGTTTTATGCCCTAGTGAGTGTATCTTCTGTTGTCCTGTCTGTGATACGGTTTCATGTGTTTTTTTTGAGTGGGTTTTTTCTTCTCTCTTTGATGGTCTGTGCTGAGTCCCGGCTTGTGTCTCTCTCCCGCCGGGCCTGCCCCATCCACCCACCCTGGACGGGGTGGGGGTGGGGTGGCATGGATGACTATGGGCGTTCTGGAGCCCGACCTCGGAGGGAGGGTACTGTTACGACCCGAGCGTCGATCTTGTCCGCGCTCGGGCCATATATCATCTCTGCCGGCCTTGACAGCTGTGGATTACATTCTGGCTCCACTGGGCTCTTATTGTGACAGTGCTCGGTGGGGTTTCCGGCTGTCAAGTTCGATCAGCTGTTCGGCATCACTGCTCGTTAGCGACCGGCTTTATTAGCAGGCGCTGGCAGCAGTTGATTGCTGGAGTATCGTCAAACATTCCTGGTCCTCGTTCGTGTCAGGTTCGTGTTCTTGTTCATGTCATAGTTAAGGTCGTAGTGGCTGGGGTTAGCCCTACGATCCCTTGTATTCTGTAGTGTGTGTTCTTGTTCATAGTTAAGGTCGTAGTGGCTGGGGTTAGTCCTACGATCCCTTGTATTCTGCAGTGTGTGTTTTGCCCTCAGCGGCTCACAGCTTTGTGTCTCGTCTTGCCTTTGTAAAATAAAACATCTAATGCAAAACTCACTGGAGACTTTTGGCGTCTTATGGTGGCCCGCGAGGGTCATCGCATGACAGATGTGGACGATTAAAAATTGTAGCTCTGATGCTGGAATCCTTTGCTATTGATGATTCCATGAGTTGTTTTGATACCAGAATCCTTTGATGTGACACCCTCCGCCAAGGCAGACCCACCACTTGTTGATCGAACCTGGCTGTTTCCTGTGGTTTAGCTGTTTGCCCTAGAAGCCCAAATGATGTCACTCCTTTTCATCCACAGCCAGTGACTGGTCCTCTCGGTGGTGATGGCCAGCTCTTTAATTGCTCGTCTGTAATCCTGTCCCCTGATCCTAATCTCCCTGAGCAGCTTTACAGTTGTTGTGGCTACGAAGTCCCTGCAATCCTACCTCCACAGGGCACACCTTTATCTTCCAGCCTCTGTCCTCTGCGTCAGCTGCTAAGTTGGAATACCACAGCTTCTTACGCTCATAAGCTTCCTCGACAGCATCCTCCCAGGGTACTGTCAACTCATTAATACAGGCAAGCCTAGATGAATTTGACCAGAGGACGAGATCTGGTCGCAGGGTGGTCGTTGCAATCTCCGGAGGGAAAATGAGCCTTTAATCCAAGGCAACTTGCATCTGCCAATCCCTGGCTGCATTCAGTGGACCCAGATCAGGGAGTAAAGGACCAGTTCTCAGCTTGGCCCCCGCTTGAACCAATGATGGTAGGTGTTGGTGCACATCCTGGTTGTCGTAGGGTTGGGAGTTGATGGATACTCTCTTGCACTCAAGTTTATCGGCTAGACACCTGAGGACCTGGTTGTGTCTCCACGTGTATCTACCTTGAGTGAGGCTAGTCCTGCAACCAACCAAGATGTGCTTGAGTGTTGCTGGGGCTGTACACAGAGGGCAAGATGGATCCTTTCCAAGCCACAGCTGCAGATTTGTGGGAGAGGGCAGCACACCATATGTAGCTTGGATGATGAAGCGCAGCCTGTTGGATTTCATGCCCCAGAGTTCTCTCCATGTGATTTTCCTCTTTTTGACACCCTCCCACCTCGTCCATCAACCCTGTTTGGCTTGTGCTATGGCTCTGGCCCTTCTGGCTGCTTCCTCCTGTTGACGCATCTCCTCAACCACCATAGTTCGGCATTTGGCTGGAGATGCCTTTTGCCAGAGAGGTGTCACTGTTTCAAAGCCAAGGCCTCCTCTACCTTGTTGGATGTGGCCCACCACGTCATGATGGAGGAGCGCAGATTTGGCCTGTAGTACAACCTTGTTTGGGTTCCACTTCTTCCATGTTGCCAGGGTAGGAGCAGCATCTCTTATTACAGGGTCCTGGGAGTTGGTGAGCGACATGTCCAGCCTTACCTTGGCACATTTGAATTCCTCAACCAGGCTAGACAATGGCAGCGACAGGGCTCCATCGCTGTAGAGTCCAGTGTTGCTGAGACATTTTGTGAAGCCAAGCCATTTCCTCACATAAGAGCTCACTAGCCTTTCCAGACGCTGAGCATGGGTTAGGGAGACTTCATACATGGTAAGTGGCCACAGGAGTCTGAGCAGCAGCCCAAACTGGAGGCACCAGAGCTTCAGTTTCCCTGGAAGTGCGGTGTTATTAATCTACCTGTGGCCGATAGCCGTGTCCTGCCGGAGTTGTTCAAGTTGTTGGGTGTCTCTGAGGTCTGTGTTATTCCATCATCCGAGGCTCTTGATGGGCTTCTCTAAGACTGTGGGGATTTGTTCATCACTGATATAGAACCGCACTCCCGTTATTTGGCCTTTAACAATGGAGATGCTGCAAGGTTTGCTTGGCTTAAACTCCATTCTTGCCCACTGGATGTTCTTTTGGAGTTTCTGCAGCAAGCGTCTAGTGCATGGTTTTGTTGCTGTGATAATGGTCATATCATCTATGTATGCTCTAATTGGTGGAAGACGCAGGCCACACTTGGTCCTATTACCACCCACTACCCAATGCCCATATGATAACTTCCATTGCCATGACGAATGCTAGAGGGGAAATGGTGCATCCTGCCATGATACCCCTTTCCAGGTGCTGCCAGGCTGTGGTGTTGTTCCCGGCTGTTACACAAAATTGGAGATCCTGAAAGTAGCTCTTGACCAGCTATGTGATGTGGTTTGGTACGCTGAAGTACTCAAAGGCCGTCCACAAGATCTTGTGCGGGACTGAGCCAAAGGCATTGGCAAGGTCTAAAAGGACTACATACAGGTCTCTTTGTTCCTTCTTGGCAGTTTGGATTTGGTGCCAGATGATATTGGCATGCTCCAGACATCCTGAGAAACCCTGGATCCCTGCCTTCTGCACTGATGTATCAATGAAGTTGTTTCTTTGCAGGAATGTAGAGAGCCTTTGGGCCAAAACATTGAAGATGATCTTTCCCTCTACATTCAGCAGGCTGATCTGGCGAAACTGGCTGATGGATGAAGCATTCTTCTCTTTGAGGATCAGGATGCCTCCCGCTCTTCGCCATGCCTTCTGTACCACTCCCTTCTGCCATGCTACCTTCATCAACTTCCAGAGATATTTAAGGGCTCCAGGGGTGTTCTTATAGAGCCTATACGGGATAGCATTGGGCCCAGGGGCTGATACTGTTCTTGCCTGCTTCATGGTCTTCTCCACCTCACTCCACGTGAGGGGCCTTATGTCCATTTACTGCTCAAGTGCTGGCCTTGGTTCGGGATGGTGACTGGCTCATGCCTCTGATCGTCAGAGCAAGTCTTCCTTAGGTGCTCTTCCAGATCTTTTATGGGCATTTTAAGGCTCCCACTCTTCTCTCGGTCAAACAGACTTGACAAAGCTGTAGGGATTGCTGTAGAATAGGGTCCTTGACCGTTCTTTCCTCTTGCGTTGCCATCTGAGGTGTTCTGCTCTCCACAGCTTTGCCAGTCGTTGCTTTATTTCAGTCTGCAAGTCATCAAGTCCCAATCTTTTTGTCTCTGTGGCTTTCTTCCAACGCTTTCTCAGTTGTCTCCTTTCTTTGACCAGTCTGTCAATTTCTCACTGTCTCCTGGACTTCAGCTGGTCCACAGGGGCTTTCTGCTGCCTCGGTGTTCTGCCCTTTAACCCAAACCTCTCTGTACCATAGCTGTAGATGGTGGATCCCATGTTCTCCAGCTTTCTTTCAACAGGACCCTTCTGTTGTTCCAGTAGGAGGACCAGAGCTGAGTCAATGGTATCCCATTCTCTCCTCTGGCTGGATTTAGGCCACTGAATCTGAGGTTTCCTTCCTTCCATCTTCCTTTCCCTTGCTGGCAATGGTTGATTGAACCTGGTGTTGGAGACTGTTGCTGAGTGTTGTGAGCTGGGCTCTGGGCTAGGGACTGGTGTTGGCTGTGGCTGGCTATGCTCTGGGCTGGAGACTACTGCAGGCTGTAACTGGCTTAGCTCTGGGCCGGAGACAAGTGTTGGCTATGGCTGGCTTGGCTCTGGGCTGGAGACTGTTGCTGGCTATGACTGGTTGGGCTCTGGGCTAGAGACTGCAGGAGGGTCCATGCGAAGCTGAGCCTCATCTGAGGTAAGATAAGATAAGATAAGATAAGATAAGCCTTTATTAGTCCCACAATGGGGAAATTCCAGGATTGCAACAGCAATCCTGTGGTGCTGATACCCTGAGGACTGTGGGGGTTCTCCTGCCTCTGGGCTTCACTCAACTGATTTGGCCTACTTCTTAAGAAATATTGGTCAATGCGAGGCCCCTTGCTGAGCTCACCAAGGCATTTTTTCCTGCTTTGATGGATTTTAAGGCCCTTCTCTGTTGTTATCTTTGACCAGCCACATACTACACAGCTCTGCAGCCTTTGTCCTGCCAGTGTTAACGGTTTATCAGTTGCGGTGCTGGTTGTATTCATTGTCAGTTCTGTTCCATGGTCTGTTGTTGTTACCGTTGTTACAGACTACATCAACTTCTGTGTGGACAACACCGTACCCACCAAGACCATACGGTGTTGCTCAAACAACAAACCTTGGATCAACCCTGAGATAAAGTCCCTACTGAAAGAACAGAAAAGGAGCTTCAGGTTGGGAAACAGGGAGGAGCTGAAGTCTGTACAGAGGGAGCTAAGGAGGAAGATCAGAGAGGGTAAGGACAGCTACAGGAAGAAGATGGAGGACAAGCTGCAACAGAGTGACATCAGCAGGGTCTGGAGAAGCCTCAAAACCATCTCTAAACCATCTCTGGGCTCCAAAGTACCTCCTCCCAGGCCACGGGGGACAGGGAGTGGGTGAACAACCTGAACCTGTTTTTAACAGATTTGATCAACTGCCCTCCCCTCCGCCTACACACCAACCACTGCTGCCTCTACCGTCATCTAGTCCTGCTGTCCACGCCCACCCCCCCACCAACACCCCCCACTCCCAGCACACAGCCCCCCTGCCCCAACCTGACCCTCACTAAGACCCAGGTGAGGGCGGAGCTGAGGAAGATCAAGGTGAGGAAGGCCTCGGGTCCGGAATGCATCAGCTCAAAGCTCCTTAAGTCCTGCATAGACCAGCTGTGTGGGATTGTGGAGCACATCTTCAACCTGAGCCTGAAGCTGGGGAGGGTACCACAGTTGTGGAAAACATCCTGTGTGGTACTCGTACCAAAGACCTCCCACCCCAAAGACCTGAACAGCTACAGACCAGTGGCCCTCACATCACACCTGATGAAGACCCTGGAGAGGCTGCTCCTTGCCCACCTCCTCCCCCTGGTGGGACCAGCAATGGATCCACTCTAGTTCACCTACCAGCATGGCCTCGGGGTGGAGGATGCAGTGATCTTTCTCCTACACCGTTCCCTGTCCCACCTGGAGAAGCCTGGGAGCACGGTGAGGATCATGTTCTTTGATTTCTCCAGTGTTTTCAATACCATCCAACCAGTGATCCTTAAGGACAAGCTACTGTGTGCAGAGGTGGACCAGCATCTGTCATCGTGGATCCTGGACTACCTCACAAACCAGCCATGGTTTGTGAGAACCCAGGATTGTGTAGCCAACACTATCATCTGCAGTATGCGGCCCCCCCCCCCCCGCCACCCAAGGAACAGTTCTGGCTCCCTTCCTGTTCACCCTTTATACTGCAGACTTTTCACACAACACACCACACTGCCATCTACAGAAGTTCTCTGACGACTCTGTGATCGTCGGCCTCATTTCTGATGGAGATGATACGGAGTACAGAGGACTTATCCAGGACTTCGTGGACTGGTGCCATCGGAGCTGCCTCCAGATCAATGCGAGGAAAACTAAGGAACTGGTGGTGGACTGCCGCAGGCGAGGACAACCCCCCACAGCATCAGTAAACATCCAGGGAACAGACATTGAGATGGTGACATCCTACAAGTACCTGGGTGTTCATCTGAACAATAAACTAGACTGGTCACACAATACCAACGCATTCTACAAGAAGGGACAGTGCAGGCTGTTCCTACTGAGGAGACTCAGGTCTTTTGGTGTACAAGGGGCACTCCTGAAGACCTTCTACAATTCGGTGGTGGTATCAGCCATCACATTTGGAGTGGTCTACTGGGGCAACGGCATCACGGCAGCAACAGGAAGAGACTGAATAGACTGATCAAAAAAGCTAGCTCTGTTCTGGGGCGGCGCCTCGACCCAGTGGAGGAGAGAGGAGGACAGCGGCTAAACTGTCATCTCTGCTGGAGTCCTAGTCCCACCCCTTGCAGGACATGCTGAATGCACTGAGGCGTTCATTTAGCAGTAGCTGTACCATCCTAGGTGAGCGACCGAGAGGTTTCGCAGGTCCTTCCTACTTATGGCTGTCAGACATTATAACCTAACCAGGGCTGCTCGTAGAGGTCGTATTGAATGCACAAAACGTAACAAACTTGAACAATAATGGTCCCCTCCATTATACAACTAGGACAATATCAATTGCGACAGGGGGTGACAACTAGGTGGATTCAAATATGAAATATACTGTATAGGTACATACTCATACTATGTGGGGTAACTGAATAAACCGTTATTATTACCTTGTGATTTGAGAACAAGATGGTGCCAGTGTGTGTGGCTGACCGTCTACTTCTGTCATTTCTGTGTTTATTTTTATGTCTAACCCTCCTCACTCAACAAATCAAGTCACTGCTGGCGTATGATCGCCAAACTCTCCTGGATCTCCGGTCTTTTGTTAAAGACCTAACCTCATCTGATTTTAATGGACAGAAAACTTTGCCCCCCTTTTTATCGGGAGTTCCCACTCACCTGTACTGGGCTTCGGTTCCATCCTCCCGCCGGAAGCATCACCGTCGCCGCGGTAAACGTGGCGGTTGGCTGGTCAAGCTCAAACTCTGCCTGGTGTGCTCCTCTTCTGTTTCCCGAGCAGAGTATGGATTATCTTCTCCCTTGTTTGTGCCTTGGCAGTCCTTGGATCCAACTGATGCCTGTCTAGTACCTGTGACCGGCTTGGATGAGGTGCCCCAGCCCCGCCGCCCCTGCTCTCCCCGGCTTCACCAGTGCAGCGTGAACCTCGGGAACCTGCAGCCGCTGCGTCGGGCTCCCCGGTCCGCTTCACCACCCACCCCAACTCCTGCCAGTATTGGCCTGGTAAACACCAGATCACTGGTAAATAAAACTTTTATCCTCAGGGATTTCTTCATGTTCCGTGGTCTGGATTTCCTCTGCATATGTGAGACTTGGTTGAGTGTCGGTGACTGTAGTATTTTTTCTGAACTTTTACTGGCTGATTGTTCTTATTTTAACTCCCCGCGGATGGTGGGTGGAGGGGGAGGAACGGCAACTATTTATAGAAATGATTTTAAATGTAAGCAGTGTTTTTTTTATCATCGTCATTCCCCAGTTTTGAAATTACTTTATTTGAGATGGGTCACTCTGACCCGATGCTGGTCGCTGTCATTTACCGACCCCCCAAATACAATAAGGATTTTATGAATGACTTTGCCAATTTTCTGGCAGAAATTATGCCAAAGTAGGACCAAGTCCTTATTGTTGGAGATTTTAATATCCATGTGTGCTGTCCAGATAAGCCACTGGTGAATGACTTTTTAACCTTATTTATTCTTTTAGCCTGAAACAGTTTTTACCTGGTGGACCTACACATGAACACGGACACACATTAGACCTTGTTCTTTCTCATGGTTTGTCTGTTTCTAACCTGGAGATTGGTGATGCTGTATTTTCTGACCATATGCCGATTTTATTTGATGTTGGTCTATCCTGCACAAGAGTTCAAACCTGCGCTTCTGCTCACCGCTGTAGAACTTTTAACTCCTCCACTGCTGGCCAGTTTTCTGCTGCTTTTACCCAGCTCTGTGCTCCCTTGGATTTTACTTTTTTTGGTACAGAAGACCTCAGTTCCTGGTTTTATTCCTCTTGCCAAACCATCCTGGACTCTGTGGCTCCATTAACAATTAAGCAGCCCAGAGCCAAGCGTGAACCGTGGTTAAATGACAGAACTCGGACAGCCAGACGGGAATGCCACAAAGTTGAGCGCAGGTGGAAGAAGGACAAGTTGCAGGTATCATTTCAAATCTTAAAGGACTGTTGGCATCTCTACCAAAATTGTGTTGAAGAGGCTAAAAGGGAACATCTATGTAATATTATTGCAGCAAACTGTCATGATCCATGTGTGTTATTTAAAACTATTGATTTTGTTCTTAATGCCTCACAATCTGTCAGTATGGAAGTGTCTTCTGTAACATGCAATGACTTTTTACATTTTTTTATTGATAAGGTCACCACCATTAGGGCTCTTATCCCAGCTCCTACCTCTGACCCCTCTGTGTCTGTCCCTTGCTCTGCTGTTTTTAATCAGTTTGAGCCTGTAACCTTGCAACAATTACAGGGTGTGGTTGATCATATTAAGCCCTCAGGCTCTCCTTGTGATGTCCTCCCTCCTCAATTTTTTGAAGAAGTTTTTCCTAGCATAGGTCAGTCAGCTTTAACCATTTTAAACAGCAGTTTAACTTCTGGTGTGGTTCCTGCAAATGTTAAGCATGCAGTAGTTAAACCCCTAATTAAGAAATCTGGTCTTGATCACACTGTTGGCTAATTTTCGGCCAATCTCGAAGTTGCCTTTTATTTCAAAAATATTGGAGAAAATAGTTTATTTCCAGTTGAAGGATTTTTTGGATGAACATGATATTCTGGAGGTGTTCCAATCTGGTTTTAAAACCCTACATAGTACAAGAGAGTCAGCACTATTAAGGGTTTTTAATGACATCCTTTTGATGTCTGATTCTGGTGATCATGTGGTTCTTGTTTTGCTAGACCTAACCGCCGCTTTTGATACAGTGGACCATGAAATCTTAATTTCTCGCCTGCAGTATCTTGTGAGTATTTCTGGTACTGCATTGGAATGGTTTAGGTCCTATATAACTGATAGAACCATGTGTATAAGCCTTTCTGGTTCTGAATCCTCCTCTGCTTCCCTGTCATGTGGGGTCCCACAGGGCTCAATTTTAGGGCCTCTGCTCTTTTCACTTTATCTGCTTCCACTGGGCTCAGTTCTTAGAAAGCATGGCATCACCTTCCACTGCTATGCTGATGACTGTCAGGTCTATGCTCCAATAAGGCAGAAGGAGAACTTCTCAATTAAATCACTTCTTGAATGCCTTAATGACATTAAAGGTTGGATGGCAGTGAACTTCCTATGTTTTAATGAAAAGAAGTCAGAGGTGATTGTGTTTGGACCCAGTGGCTCCTGTGAGTCCCCTCCTGTTGTCTTGGGTCCCTTGACAGGGTTTGTCCAACCTACTGTCACTAATCTGGGTTTTAAGCTGGACAGTGATTTTAGACTGGATCGTCAAATTGCTGCAGTAGTGAAGTGCAGCTTTTTTCATTTAAGGCAACTGGCAAAGGCCAAACCCATTCTCTCTAAACAGCACTTTGAGAAGTAATCCATGCCTTCATCACATCTCGGCTGGATTACTGTAATGCACTTTATTTTGGAGTCAGTCAGTCTTCCCTCGCACGTCTCCAGTCGGTTCAGAATGCTGCTGCACGCCTTTTAACTGGAACACGTAAGAGGGACCACATTACACCTATTTTAGCTTCCCTCCACTGGCTGCCTGTGCACTTTAGGGTTCATTTTAAAATTCTTTTATTTGTTTTTAAATCATTGAATGGCCTTGCCCTGCCTTACTTCTCTGAGCTTCTTCACTTTTACACTCCTGCTCGGTCTCTCAGGTCAGCTGATCAGTTGCTCCTGGAGATACCAAAATCAAAGAGGAAGCTCACAGGGGACAGAGCTTTTTCTGTTGCTGCTCCTAAACTTTGGAACAGTCTTTCTTTGCCTATTAGACAGGCGCCTACACTGTCCACTTTTAAATCTTATCTTAAAACTCATTTTTACTCCTTGCCCTTCAACCCTGGCATATCATTCGGCCCAGGAAACACGCACGCAGGCTCAGGCAGATTTGAAAGCTTTATTGTTAACCAATGTGATGTGTATGGATGCGTGTGTGAGAGATGAGGATGTATTGTGGGTGGAGGATGCAGGTCAGGACAGAGCAGCACGCCGTGCAGCCAGACAACCCTTTGGGCGAGAGGAGAACAGGGGTTAGCTGGGCAAACCACACAGGAGAGTGACAAGGTTGTGTGCTTACTTGTAGTAATTGTGGTGGCTGGCGTTGGCAAGGTCCCGAGCCTGGGGGACAGCGTCCTGCTGTGCGTTCGAGGAGAAGCGGCGAGGCAGAGGAGCGGCGAGGCGAGGGAGAGGGTGTCCGCCGCCGGGAAATCCACCTGTGCACAGGGGAAGGCTGACAGGAAAACAGGTGAGACAATAACTGACAGCTTACTTGTCGCGAAGAGGAATCAGCAGGCCTGGAGGGAAGGAAACTGCTGAAGGTTCCAGTACGCAGGGAGACAGACGGCTCCAGGCTGCAGCTCAGGGCGAGGTGGAATAAGTAGCTGCGCCCTAACGAGATGCAGGTGTGCGCGCAGCTGAGGTGGATGCCCGTGAGCGGCGAGTGATGACAGTACTCCCCCCCCTACCAGCGCCTCCTGGCGCTGGCTTACCTGGGTGTGTCCGATGAAACTCCGCGATGAGGTCCTGATCCAACACCCACGAAGAGCGCACCCAGGATCTCCACTCTGGACCATAACCTTCCCAATCCACCAGATATTGCAGCCCACGACCTCGGCGCCGGGAGTCCAAGATGGCAGTAACACCCTACGCCGGGTCACCGTCGATCATCCTAGGCACAGGAGGAGACCTAGGAGGGGGGCAGATTGGATTGGAAAGGACAGGTTTGATCTTAGATACGTGGAAGGTGGGACACACACTTAGGGAGGGGGGGGGCAAACGCACAGCCACCGGGTTGATAATTTTTGAAATCACGAAGGGGCCAAGGAATCGCGGCGCCAGCTTCCTCTTCTCAGCCTTAAGGTTAATATCCTGGGAAGAAAGCGAAACCCGCTGACCCACCTGGTAGACAGGAGCCGGTCTTCTGTGGCAATTGTCGGTGGAACTGTTGCGTGCCGCTGTGCGTAAAAGCGCGTTCCTTGTCTTGGTCCACACACTCCGGCAGCGCCTCATATGCGCCTGGACCGATGGGACAGCTAACTCACCCTCCTGCTCGGGAAACACGGGGGGATCGTACCCCAAGGACGCTTCGAAGGGCGACACACCAGTAGCGGTGGATCGGGCCGAGATATGGGCGTATTCCACCCCGGTCAGGTAGGAGCTCCAGGATGATGGATTCGAGGATGTCACGCAGCGCAGGGCGGCCTCCAACTCCTGGTTAGTGCGCTCGCATTGCCCGTTAGACTGGGGGTGGTGACCAGAGGAGAGACTAACCGTGGCCCCCAAAGCGTTGCAAAAGCACCTCCAAACCTGGGAGACAAACTGCAGACCCCGGTCCGAGACCACGTCCAGCGGGATCCCATGCAGCCTGACGACATGTTGGACCAGGAGGTCGGCCGTCTCACATGCCGAAGGGAGACCCTGAAGAGGCACAAAATGGGCGGCCTTGGAAAATCTGTCCACAATTGTCAGGACCATGTCAAAGGTGTTAGAGACAGGGAGACTGGTGACGAAGTCTAGGGCGATGTGTGACCAGGGCCTGTCCGGGACTGGCAGGGGCTGGAGTAGACCCGCAGGTGGAGAGTTTTGGGATTTACCGGTAGTGCACTGGGGACAGGCCCGGACATAATTGGTGACGTCCTTTTGGAGACCCGGCCACCAAAACAAGCGTTGCAGCAAACTCACCAGGCGGGTGATGCCAGGGTGGCAGGCAAGCTTGGAGGTATGGGCCCAGTGGATCACTTCTCCTCGAACCACCGAAGGAACGAAAAGCCTCCCCTCTGGCCCCCTGCCAGGATCCGTCTCCGTCTCCTGAGCCCTAAGAATCTTGTCCTTGATGGACCAGGAAATCACCCCCACGACGCACGAGCTGAGCAGAATGGTGTGTTCAGACTCCTCCGGGTCCTCAGGGGCGAACTATCTGGATAGGGCGTTGGGCAACCCATTCTTCGAGCCTGGACGGTAGGTGATGGTGAATTGAAAGTGAGCAAAAAATAGAGACCAGCGCACCTGGCGGGCATTCAGGCGCCTCACTGACCTCAAGTACTTGAGGTTCTTATGGTCCGTCCAGACCACAAAAGGCTGGGCTGCCCCCTCTAACCAGTGGCACTACTCTTGCAGCGCAAGCTTGACAGCGAGGAGCTCCCTGTCGCCGACGTCATAATTGCGCTCCGCTGCCAATAACCGCCGGGAGAAGAAGGTGCAGGGCTGCTTGACACCATCCACCGGCGAGCGCTGGGAGAGCACCGCCCCCACCCCCGTGTCAGATGCGTCGACCTCCACCAGACACTGCAGCGCGGGATCGACCTGGGTCAGGACCCGGGAGGACGAGAACTCCGCCTGGAGAGTCTTGAAGGCAGTGGCCGCTTCCTCTGACCACTGGAAGGGCACCTTCGATGACGTGAGGCGGGTCAGGGGGGTGACAATGGCGCCGAAGTTTGGGATGAAGCGCCGGTGGAAGTTAGCAAACCCAATAAACTGCTACACCTGCTTCCTGGAGGTAGGCGTGGGCCACTCGACCACCGCTTTAACATTAGCGGGGTCGGGGAGGATCTGGTTGTGTGAGATAATGAACCCCAGGAAGGAGGTGGTCCGGGCGTAGAACTCGCACTTCTCTGCTTTGATGTACAGGCGATTCTCCAGCAGCCGTTGCAGAACTTGCTTCACATGGGCCTGGTGCTCCTCCCGTGATTTAGAGAAGATGAGTATGTCATCTAGATATACAAAGACAAATACTCCCAGGAAGTCCCGAAGAACGTTGTTTATGAGACGCTGGAAAACGGCAGGTGCGTTGGTGAGCCCGAACGGCATCACAAGATATTCAAAGTGGCCGCTGGGCATCCTAAAGGCCGTCTTCCATTCCTCTCCCTCCCGGATCCTAACGAGATGGTAAGCACTGCGGAGGTCAAGCTTGGTGAACCAGGTCGCCCCCTGGAGGGAGTGGAAGGTGGTGTCCATAAGCGGTAATGTGTAGTGGTCCTTGATGGTGATGTCGTTCAGCACTCTGAAGTTGATACAGGGGCATAGGGACCCATCCTTCTTTAACACGAAGAAGAAACCCGCGCCAAGCGGGGACGAGGAGGGGTGGATGATCCCAGTGCTGAGCGACTCCTTGATATAGGTGTCCATTGCCTTGCGTTCTGGCCCAGAGAGACTGTACAGGCGGCCAGATGGCAGAGGGGCCCCTGGGCGGAGGTAATCGTACAGTCATATGGCCGGTGAGGGGGAAAGGACAAGGCTCTGGACTTGCTGAACTCTATCCCCAAGTCGTGGAACTCCTGCGGCACTATAGTCAAGTCCGGGGGCTCGGAGACCGGTGCCGGCGGAGGGGAGGACGGAGCACAAGCCGCCGACTGGAGGCAGGTGCCCAGACAGAAGGTGCTCCAGGACAGGACACTGCCGGTTCTCCAATCCAGGACAGGGTTATGCAGCTGCAGCCAGGGGTAACCCACAATGACACGGTCCGACGAGGAGGGCAAGACAAAGGGTCAGATCCTCCCGGTGGTTGCTGGAGATGATGATGGGGACTGACTTAGTGCGATGCGTCACTGTTCCCAAGGGAGAGCGAGAGAGAGTGACCAAGTTAAGTGGGGTAGACAGTGGTTGGCAGGGTATGCCCAAACGGGTTGCCAGGCTTCTTGAGATGAAACTCTGCTCTGCCCCAGAATTCACCACCAGAATCCACCAGTGCGTGTGTGAAATGCCCGGTGGAGTTGTGGCAGAAACGTATAGGCAATGTGCATGATGATAGGGGATTTGGCCGGTTAGAGTCCGCAAGGCCCCCTACAGTGACTTGCGGACCTCCCCGTTTGGCTTAACCGGGCATAGCTCCACGGGATGCTGGTCATCTCCGCAATACATGCAGAGACCCCGTTCCCGCCGGCGTTGTCTCTCCGCAAGAGGGAGTCTAGTGCGCCCGATCGCCATGGCCTCTGGTTCATCGGTGGACTCCGGTGCCGGTAACGCCAGGGGGCGAGACTGAGCTGGGCGAGTGAGCTCCGCGCGAGCCGCTGACAGACTTCCGCTCCGTGGCTCGCTCACGTAGCCTGTTGTCCAGGCTAATGGTGAGCGAGATCAGCTCAGAGAACCGCCCTGGGAGATCCCGACTGGCTAGCTCATCCCTCAGACCGGAACTGAGGCTACGGAGGAAGATACTGCAGGGAGAAGCCTCTCCCCAGCCCACCTCCTCCGCTGCCACCCGGAAGTCGACAGCATATTCCACTGCTGACCGGCCTCCCTGTTGGAGACTAAGAAGCCAATCAGCGAGGACGCTGTCATGACGCGAGTGGTCAAAGACCTCTAAAAAGTCCCGCACGAACCGGTCATAAGAGAGGTTTGCATAGCTGGGCTTCGTCATTACGGCGTAAGCCCAAGCTAACGCTCGCCCCTCCAGGAGATTAGTCATGTACCCGATTCGTCTATGGTCTGAGGGAAAATCCCCGGGAATGCGCAGAAACACCGACTCACACTGCAGGATAAACCCCCTCGCTCCACCGAGTTTCCCGTTGAAGCGAGTGGGGGTTGGAATGGGTGTGAGACGGGTTGGCGTTCCCGAGCTAGGCTGGCCAGCCGGGGAGGCGACCAGAGCCGAAGCACCGAGAGGACCCGGAGGGAAGGCCCGCGGAGGATCCAGACGGTCTAACCGGTTAGTAATTGTGGTTAACTGGTTAAGAATAACCTGTTGTTGGTGTGCTAACATATCCACCCGAGCCTCAAGGGTGGAGAAGTGGCGTGCGAGCCCGCTGTCTGCTGGGCCGCTTTGCTGGAGCCATACTGACATATTATTCGGCCCAGGAAACACGCACGCAGGCTCAGGCAGATTTGAAAGCTTTATTGTTAACCAATGTGATGTGTATGGATGCGTGTGTGAGAGATGAGGATGTATTGTGGGTGGAGGATGCAGGTCAGGACAGAGCAGCACGCCGTGCAGCCAGACAACCCTTTGGGCGAGAGGAGAACAGGGGTTAGCTGGGCAAACCACACAGGAGAGTGACAAGGTTGTGTGCTTACTTGTAGTAATTGTGGTGGCTGGCGTTGGCAAGGTCCCGAGCCCGGGGGACAGCGTCAAGCTGTGCGTCCGAGGAGAAGCGGCGAGGCAGAGGAGCGGCGAGGCGAGGGAGAGGGTGTCCGCCGCCAGGAAATCCACCTGTGCACAGGGGAAGGCTGACAGGAAAACAGGTGAGACAATAACTGACAGCTTACTTGTCGCGAAGAGGAATCAGCATGCCTGGAGGGAAGGAAATTGCTGAAGGTTCCAGTACGCAGGGAGATAGACGGCTCCAGGCTGCAGCTCAGGGCGAGGTGGAATAAGTAGCTGCGCCCAACAAGATGCAGGTGTGCGCGCAGCTGAGGTGGATGCCCGTGAGCGGCGAGTGATGACAAACCCAGCTTGAGACATTGATTGTACTTATGTTATTGTTTTATTATATGATTCTTTTTTATTTGTTTTGTTTCATACCTTTTTAGTTGCATTTTATTGTCTTTTATGTCCTTTTCATTTTATCTATTCCTGATGTACAGCACTTTGTATCAGCTGTAGTTGTTTTTAAAGTGCCTTAGAAATAAAGTTTGATTGATTGATTGATTGATTATGCTGTTTATGCTGCTCCGCAGCCGGGAGGTTGTGGGTTCAGTTCCCCAGCCGGGTCATACCAAAGACCATTAAAACAAAAGGTACTCACCATTAGAAGGAGGAAAGTACCTTCTAGCTTGGTGCTCAACATAACAGAATGGGGGGAGGAAAGTTGGTTATCCAGTGTAGCATCATCAGCTGGATCCCAATTTATAAAATTATTCTTTGCTGAGGAGAAATTGTTTCACCCAAGACCAGAGCTGTGAAGCCCTATGCCTTCGGCCATAGAGTGGATAAGTTACTCCCTGCTCAAGACCTGGAATCATTTCCTCTCCAATCCATTTGCCAAAAGAATGTCAAAGTGACAGGTTTACGATGATTTTCCACAGACTCTTGACCAGCAATATTTCTCTCATTAAAACTCAAAAGCCCAACATTGCTCTCCAATGGATAACATAGGAATATTTTCCCAGAGGACTGAATGTTTTCCCTCTGAAGTTTAAACTATGAATTGTGAACAATGAAATAACTTATCCTTCTCCCCAGACAACATCCGCTTTTGAAGATTATGGAGGGACCCTGTGATGGACAATTATGGTTTGAAATGGTTTTATTGATATGATTTGATATGTGTTCCTTTATCTTCACAAAGAATTAAGTTTGCATGTCCACTACAAAAATTAATTATTACATTTGCAATGTTGGCACATTGTTTTGTTCCTTTATTATTAAGTAGAATATCTTAGTCACTAAAGTTTTAAAGAATTTATGCTTTAATAGGCAGCATGTATGTTTTAGGATGATTTCTCTTCTCATATCAAATCTTCTCTTCTTCTCTGTGGGAAGCTCACATTTCAAAACTGTGAACTGATCAGCTTCCAAGTCTCCATGCATCTCCTTTTTAAGATAAGATAAGCCTTTATTAGTCCCACAACGGGGAAATTCCAGGATTGCAACAGCACAGGGATAGCAACACTCAGAGCGACAATCAGAAGGCAAGAAAAAAAAAAAACTTTTTGGAAACTTTATGACCCTTTTGCTAAAACAAAGGAACTCAGTGCAACTGGTTAAAAGTTAATGCTAATGGACAGATCCAGTCCTAATCTTTGAATGTAATTGGTCCAGCTCAGTTGTCATTCAAAAGTACTGGGCCATCCTGCCACACCTAACAAGTTGGAAAGCTTCCTGTTGTCCCAGTTGAGTCTTGAAAAGTCGGAGGGAGAGTCATGCTTGGCCCTTCTTCCTAAATAGGCCTGGAGCATAAGCTCTGTGTAACTTTTTCAACCTTTTCTTTAAAATTCACCTTTTCCTATTTTACTTTTTCCTTAAATTACCATGCTAAGAAGATTTTGTTTGATTTTCACCAAGCTTAAGCCAACTTTGTTCTAACAACAACACATTGGAAGAAACAGATTTGTGATTTGTTTTTTTATTTATCAAGTTTGATTTTTTGATCAAACTTTGAACAATAAACAAATATTATCTGGAATTTGACAAGCTGGCCAAACATCAAATTCCTTTTTCTGTGCATAAACAGACATTGACCAGTCTGATAAGCATCCAGCTTCTACGGTTGTGACCCAAAGGAGCAGTGCCCATACTGTGTTGTGGCAGAACCTGCCTGCCCTTTTTTCTCAACTTCATCAGCGCACATCCATCTGGACCAAGGTTGGTACCGGAAGGCCTGCTGCCACCAGGAGAGACAATCTGACTCTGCTGTGCTGAAGGTCTGTTGTCCAAATTAAATTCTTCAGAATGTTCCTTGTATAAGTTTTATTAACCTAACATCTTCGAGCTCCTTTCAGAACTTCAAATACATTTATCTTTTCATTAATCTCTGTTCCTTTTCAGAGTAACACAAATTTTCCTTTTTATAAAATAGTTTAATCATCATTTTCTTCATAAACTTGCATCCATTTTTCTTAACCAGTGCTATTTTATGATTTCTCATTTTCCATTACAGTACCAAATTAAGCTATATTTTTGTTTGGTTCCACAAATGTTTGATAAAACAAATTATGCTCAGTAATCCATTAAAGGTTTAATGTGCTCATGATACATGTTGAATTCACTGTCTTAAAGTCATCTGAATGTATTCATCTATCCTGGAAATTTCTTATTAAACTATTAAAAAGACATAGGGGAGTTGTTCAATTTCACGTCATCTTCTTGATTAAAAGCAGAAAAGAACTCACAGGTTTTTGAGAGTGATTCATTGCTTGAACAAAAATATTGAATTATTAATAAAATTGTCCATTCTTTTGGACTGGTGCCCCGAATGAGTTTATGGTTGCTGGTAATGAAAAGAAATCTTCATTCCTACTCACATGCATATTTACATTAATATTTGTACCAACAATAAAACACTACACCAGTGACAGAGGGGAGCACAAGCCTAGTACCAGTCCCAAGCCCTGGTAAATGACGAGGACCAGGGGCGGGTGCATATTACACCAGTTTTAGAATCGCTGCATTGGCTCCCCATGTGTTTTAGGATTGATTTTAAGGTTCTCAGTAGTTTTTAAATGCCTCAATGGTCTTGGGCCTTCTTATCTATCTGAGCTGCTTTTATCATATGAGTCCACGTGGACCCTGAGGTTCTCTGGTATTGGCTTTTTAATTGTTCCCAAAGTCAAGACCAAGACCTTTGGTGAAGCTTCCTTTCACTATTGTGGTCCTCATCTGTGGAACAGCCTGCCAGAGAGCCTCAGGGCCACAGAGTCAGTAGATGTTTTTAAGAACAGGCTCAAGACCCACCTTTTTAATTTGGCTTTTAATAAACCTGTTTAACCTCTTGCACTCCGTTGTACCGCGGGCGGGCAAGTCTCTGCGTCCCAGAGCACACGAGGGCGCTCTCGTGTGCCCTTGTGCACTCTAGGACGCACAATGGAGCTGCAAGCGCGCACTGAAAATAAAAGCTGCGTTTCCTCTACTGCAGACACAGCCGCGAACAGATTAGTTCATCTGATTGACCTCTTATTCGACTAATAAGAGCCTTGAATTGGGTTTCTGAAACCTTGAAGAACCAATGACTGAAAACCTAGCAAGAAGGACCCGCCTACCAAAGCTGTGAATGCAGTGAGCCAATTGAAGCAGAGAAGTTCGCGAGCTGTTTTTTTTTTTTTTTTTAAGGCTGGATGAAGACAGACTGCTGCAGCAGATAAAAAAAGGACCCACAGGAAGAACCGTCACAGACCCAGCAGCACGGAGACCACCCACAAGTGCAACCTGTGTGACAACGACTGCCATTCGTGCATCGGCATGTTTGGCCACAGGCGGTGCTTATTTTGTTTTTGTTCCAGCAGAGTAGACGTTATGATTTTCTTCCATGGTCATCATAGACCGACGGAGGCCGACGACGAAGGCTGAGTGACACACACGCCTTCGCCAGTCTTTTTTTAATTACTACTGTTATTTGTTTTGAAAAATCGTTCGCCAAAAACCGCAATCATGGAAGCGCAAAACCGCAATAATGGAATTATGTTTTGATCGGGTCGCAAGACCAGAACCACGAGCGGACCAGCGTCGCGTTCGTCTGACAATGAAGAAGAGAAGTTCGCCAGGACACTGCTGTGAAGAGGTAAGGTGTTATAAGCTAAATTATTCTTTATCCCTGAAAATTGTAATCAAAAATGACTTTTGACCCATCGGTAAATTACAACTGTGCGGCGCACGAAGTCTGCAGTTTGTGCGCTGTGGTACACGGGTCGTGCGCCGCGTCCAGACCATGAACGCCACCCCCTCCGCTATTCTTCTGTAGCGAGGAGGGGGGGAAGCCGCGGTGACTGCGCCGCTGTCGCCACATCGCCACATGAGTCTATTCCGTCATGTAGCGATGGCCGATGTCTGTCCTCTGTAGCGAGTGGGGGGGGACAACAACCCCCCCTCCAAACACACACACAGACACAGCCCTGATTGTCACCTTTCATTAGAGCACAAAATGAAGCTTCTACACTGAATCATTCAAAAGTTACAGACGTTTTTCCAAACTGTGCCATTTGGCACAATTTGGCAGAGTTCCAAAACGCCTGGGAACTACCTGAGGAAAAAGCTGTGTAATATATTCATTTTTTGTGGTATTGTTACAAAATTTGGACCTCAGCTGGATAACACTTGGTTCTACATTTCTGTTGCATTTTCCAGCCCGGATCTGAAGCTGTGTGTTATTTGCAAGCATTTGTATCCAAAAAAACACACAGGCCAAATTTATTTTCTTCAAGTTCAGTATGTTTAGATGACTGTAACTCAGTGGCCGGAGCACTTAGAGAGATTATGACTGTTTTGACAAAAGACTCAAAGTGTTTTCTTTTAAATGAGACCAACCCCATGAAGATGCTGCAAAGGGTTGAAGAACAGCTTTCGATTTACTTTGAGCACGTTATTTTTTGGCGTTTTTAGGGAAATTGACCGGAGTGCAAGGGGTTAACTATTACTGAAGTAGTCATTTATGTTCTATTGTTTATGTTCTTCTTGGCGCCATTTGTTCTTAGATTTTCTCATCTTCTTATTGATGTGTTTAGTTCAGTTTTTAAGTATGGGTTTTTAGTTCCTGTTCTTAGTTTTTTTTTGTACCTTTTTAAATTTTGGCTTTTAACAAACCATTTAACTATTATTGAAGTAGTCATTTATGTTCCATTGTTTTACATTCTTCTTAGCTCCATTTGCTTTTAGATTTTCTTATTTTGATGTGTTCTTAGCTCGGTTTCTAAGTATGGGTCTTTAGTTCCCTTTGTTCTATGTGTTCTTAGTTTTTTCTTGTATTTTATGTATTTTAGCTCCAGTGTTTCCTCAGTGGGGCCCCTCATGCCGGATGCTGCTTGGTCCATCTGCAGGGGTGCTGGTCTCGTGGGTTGCTCTAGCTTGGGTGGGTGGGGGCTTTATGTCACTGCCTACAGCTGTGGTGCGGGCCCCGGCCTGTCCTGGTTGGGGTGGCCTTTGTGACGCCTTCTGTGATTATGGGCTGTGTGGTGTCCCGGCGTGGGGGGCTCCACAGGATGGTTGCTCCTTCATGTGGTGCCTCGGTGCCGAGCAATGTCTCTTTTATTTTATATGTGTGTAAGAGAAGTAGGGGGGGGCGATATGTGTGTGTTTGTTTGTGGGTATGTTTATGGGAGGGTTGGAAAGGGTGGGGATGTATCGTGTAAAATATGTAACTAAATGTGTCTACTGTTTTTATCTATGTAAAGCACTTTGCACAGCATCTAATGTTTAAAAAGTGCTATACAAATAAAGTTTCATTGATTGATTGATTGATTGATTAATAATTGGGGAGGGTTGTGTCAGGAAGGGCATCTGGTGTAAAATGCTAAATCAAATGTGCAGACCTTGAGCCGCTGGACCCCTAATAAGGGAACAAGCTAAAAGAAGAAGAAGGAAGTTAGATCAATGTAAATGATGTTAGTCAAGCACAGAACAACAGACCACATTGCTCTTGTGCTAAAAGTACACCATTATCCAGCATTTCTAATCTGACAGAAATGGTTTTGAAGTTTAGACAATATATAACTTTAAATAATTAAATGATTAAATCCAGCATTTTTGTTGACGTGTTACTGAGATCACAGGGGCAGTCATGGCTTAATGGTTAGGGATGTGGACTGGTGACTGGGTCACTGGTTCAATCCTTGGACTGGGAGGATTAGATCTGGGTAGGACAGATGACATTGTCTGCCTGGTCCTCATTAACCATATTGTTGTGCACTTGAGCAAGGCCTTTAACTTGAGCTGCTCAGTGGCCACAGGTCAGTCTGTGGCTGTACTGGGCTGCTTCCTGGTGTAAATGTAAACAGGGCAACCTTGAAAAAGAGAGGTTGCCTCTCAATGGACCTTCCCTGTATAGATAAAGGTTAAACAAATACAATCATATGTACTCATAGATATTTATGTATGTGTTACAAATTTTCATTTCTATGACAATAAAACATTGTATATGCTATGTATGCATATAAATGTTTCTGAAGATTACTTCAGATAGATGCTGCATTCCATTTGGCACCAAATTGTGTCAGTGTTGGGCATATCAAAACCTTGCAGTATAATATTGTTATGTCACCATGTTATATTAATATAATATTAATGCAACATATCATATATATATCATATAATATGATTTGGGATCTTAAACAGGCACTTGTGTTTCTTTCTGAAAGTCAGTTTTAACTGTGTGAAAAACTGGGTACCCATATTCAAGTGGTCAAGATAGGTATTGCATCCCAAAATTTTCAGTGTTAACATATATTTTCATTTTTAGTATATCCATACACTTCAGAAAAGCATAATTTTGTAGATGGGGGTGTGCGTGTGTGTGCATGTGTCTGTATGCGGTGACTCTCTGGCCCATGGCCTATAGACTTGCATCTGAAATTGAGAGTTTGAGGCCATTCTGCACCTGAACCTTAGATAGTGTATGTCCAGTTAAAAAATTGGATGACTGTGTAGGGGGAGTGTGGATCAGTAGTGAGGTGATATGACTGGAAATAGGGCTGGGCAGTTTGACCTTAAATCAGCATCACTGTTAATTGATCAGCACCTCCAAGTCCGAGTCCATGGTCCTCAGCTGGAAAAAGGTGGATTGTCCTCTCCGGGTTGGGGACAGGCTCCTGCCCCAAGTGGAGGAGTTTAAGTATCTTGGGGTCTTGTTCACGAGTGAGGGGAAAATGGAGCGAGAGATCGACAGACGGATTGGAGCAGCATCTGCAGTGATGCGGACGTTGTACCGGTCTGTTGTGGTGAAGAGGGAGCTTAGTTCTAAGGCAAAGCTGTCGATTTACCAGTCAATCTACGTTCCTACTCTCACCTATGGTCACGAGCTTTGGGTAATGACCGAAAGAACGAGATCGCGGATACATGCGGCTGAAATGAGCTTTCTCCGTAGGATTGCTGGACTCACCCTCAGAGATAGGGTGAGGAGCTCAGTCATCCGGGAGAGGCTCAGAGTAGAACCGCTGCTCCTCCACATTGAAAGGAGTCAGTTGAGGTGGTATGGGCATCTGATTAGGATGCCTCCTGGACGCCTCCCACTTGAGGTGTTTCAGGTACGTCCCACTGGGAGGAGACCCCGGGGCAGACCCAGGACTCGGTGGAGAGACTATGTCTCCCAGCTGGTCTGGGAACGCCTTGGTATCCCCTCTGAAGAGCTGGAGCAGGTGGCTGGGGAGAGGGAAGTCTGGGCTTCTCTGCTTGAACTGCTGCCTCCGCGACCCGGACCTCCGGAAAAGCGGTAGAAGATGGATGGATGGATGGATGGATGTTAATTGACCCTTTCATGCCGGTCTCAGTTTTTTCCCCCCATTTTCCCCTCTCCTTCCTTCTCCTCTACAGTTCACTGATAAGGCTTGTAATTTAGCAATATTACACAAGAGTGTGGTATCATATCACTGTGGTAGTAAATGAGCATAATATAATAGAGAATAGACATATTGTCATTTCACACACAAATTAAACATGGTCCAGTGCAGAAGTCAGTGTTTGTTTACATACCTCTTAAGGGTTTGTGGGTCGCATGACTTGCAACAGCCACTAATTAGCATGTTAGTTGTATTAGGGGAGTTCTTTACGCAGTAAACCCGAGAAATCGATATTGCAAGAACTTAATGTTTCTTGCAAAATAAGTGGTTAGATAAAGGTACTAAGTCTTTAGTACTATATTTGCTGTATATATTCATACTTGCTATTAAATTTTGTGTATAGAGTTGTATTGATTATTGTTAGGAATTTTATGTAGGGCCGATCACTGAGGAGACACGAAATGACTACAACTTTATGACTAAAGTATGAGAACTTAGGCAATCTATTCTAAAGTACAAACATCCTTCACTACTGCTGTAAGAGTCTACTAGTGTATCTTAGTAAATTAGAATATTGTGAAAAAGTTAGTGCATTTTTAATTTAAAAAGTTAAACTTTAATATTGATTACACATATAATATTGCAAGCCATTTTTTAATCCTAATTTTGAAGATTATGGCTCTTTTTTATGTTCCACAGAACAGGAACCTGCTGTACACCAGTTCTTAACTGAGTCAGGCCAGTTGATGTAACTTTTGTTACTTTTTATCTTTCCCACATGAATAATAAAATAAAATACAGTTTAAATAAATTGCAAATCCTGATGTGATTTACTGAGATACAGTACACTAGTATGTCGTGACACTGAGACTATAACCTCACACTGCTGGAATACAGGAAACACAAATATATAATCAAAAATGTTTTAAATCAAAATCTGATTTAATGATATAAACATGAATCCAACATAAGTATTACAACCTAACACAAGTTTTAGATATTTGAGGCCTGTTTCAAATAATCTGACGTAGCTCTCTCTGATGGAGAACTACAGAAGTAAATTAATCATTGATGAAAGAAGGAACAGTAACTGAATAACAGCATTACTAGTGCATCTCTGTAAAAAAATACAATAATGTGAACAAGGTTTTTTGCAATACAATTAAAAAAAGAAAATTATTTACTCACTATTGATCACATGCACAGTGAAACACTTAAAGCCCTTTTTCCATTTTATTGTGATGATCATGGTTAAGATAAGATAAGATAAGCCTTTATTAGTCCCACAATGGGGAAATTCCAGGATTGCAACAGCACAGGGATAGCAACACTCAGAGCAATAATTTAGAAGATAAGAAAATAAGAGCAGTGAATATACATACGTACACATAAATATATGTATATATATATATATATATATATATATATATATATATATATATATATATATATATATATATATATACAGTGTGGAGCATTGTAGCTAGATGGACTAAACAGCATAACCGTCTGTTTAGTTACCCTTCATGGTATGAATATGTACCCATACATATTGTCACCCTCCATAGCGACTGATATTGTCCTAGTTGTATACTGGAGGGGACCATTTGTGTAAGTCTGTTGCGTCTTTTGCATTCAATACTATTAGGTCATCACGTTTTTTTGTGATCTCTGCGAGCAGCCCTGCTTAGGTTATACAGTCTGACAGCCGTAGGTAGGAAGGACCTGCGAAACCTCTCGGTCACACATCTAGGATGATGTAGTCTACTGCTAAATGAGCTCCTCAGTGCGTCCAGTATGTCCTGCAGAGGGTGGGACTCGGACTCCAGCAGAGATGACAGTTTGGCCACCATCCTTCTCTCTCCTATCTCCTCCATTGGGTCAAGGCGTTGCCCCAGGACAGAGCTAGCTTTCTTGATCAGTTTATTCAGTCTCTTCCTATCGGCTGCTGTAATGCCGTTGCCCCAGCAGACCACTCCAAAAGTGATGGCTGATGCCACCACTGTGTCGTAGAATGTCTTCAAGAGCACCCCCTGTACACCAAAAGACCTGAGCCTCCTCAGTAGGAACAGCCTGCGCTGTCCCTTCTTGTAGAGTGCATCGGTATTGTGTGACCAGTCTAGCTTATTGTTCAGATGAACACCCAGGTACTTGTAGGATGTCACCATCTCAATGTCTGTTCCCTGAATGTTTACTGGTGCTGTGAGGGGTTGTCCTTGCCTGCGGCAGTCCACCACCAGCTCCTTTGTTTCCCTCGCGTTGATCTGGAGGTAGTTCCGATGGCACCAGTCCAAGAAGTCCTGGATAAGTCCTCTGTACTCAGCTTCATCTCCATTAGAGATGAGTCCGACGATCGCAGAGTCGTCAGAGAACTTCTGTAGATGGCAGTGTGTTGTGTTGTGTGAGAAGTCCGCAGTATAAAGGGTGAACAGGAAGGGAGCCAAAACCGTTCCCTGGGGGGCCCCTGTGCTGCCGATGATCGTGTTGGACACACAATCCCGGGTTCTCACAAACTGTGGCCGGTTAGTGAGGTAGTCCAGAATCCATGATGACAGTGCTGGTCCACTCCTGCGCACAGCAGCTTGTCCTTCAGGATCATCGGTTGGATGGTATTGAAAGCACTGGAAAAGTAAAAGAACATGATCCTCATCGCGTTCCCAGGCTTCTCCAGGTGGGACAGGGAACGATGAAGGAGGAAGATCACTGCATCCTCCACCCCAATGCCATGCTGGCAGGCGAACTGGAGTGGATCCATCGCTGGTCCCACCAGGGGGCGGAGGTGAGCAAGGAGCAATCTCTCCAGGGTCTTCATCATGTGTTACAGTTTGTACCAATCTTAACACCTTCAGGACTATTCCTACCAAACTAAATGACATCCTTTATTAAAAAGGCTGCTGTAATTAATAAAGCCATGACAGACCAATCAGTTATGATAATAAAAAACAGAATAATTTATCAAATTTAAAATGATTCTGCCTGGTTGACTATTACGGTAGTCAATTTTCCTGATGGAAAACTTTCAAAAACTTAATCTGACTCAAGTTAATATGCCTCAAAAGGCATAAATATTGTGTTAGTGTCTTAACATATAACATTAGGCCGCTTAACCATTAACTATTATGGGAGACACTGCGATTGCCTTTGATTATTTGTTGTTTCTTTAAACACTATAAAAAAATGTTTCATTCGTACTACGATAGTATAAGAGCATATACATATAATGTAGTGATTGTTCACATAGCATACTTTATAAGCAGTTTCAGTCAGTCTGAGGTGTTAGAAGTTGGACCCAGTCTTCCTACTGTTACCCTGGTGGTATGCTACACATAAATTACACAGGGTGTTTGGAGGATAACCATTAAAATGACTGATAACTCGTGTCATTTCTAATTAGCATTTAACATTATTTAATAGCATTAAAGCGTGACATTAAGCCTGTGAATGTGAGCGTCACATCAGATATGCAAGAGTTGATAACCTTAAATGTGATGAATGCCCGAAAGAAAGTTATGAATAGGTCACAGTAGCTACATTGATTTGCTGTGACTGTTTGTCCTTGGGTGACATGAATGCTAGGCAAAGTGTTACCATGACGCCAGCTGAGTTGTTGACATTATGGCTCCCATTGACCTTACTTTCAGGTGAGGCACCGAGTTAAGTTGGTGGGAGAAGGACGAAATAGAGTTGCTGTAATGTGCCTGCAAAGGTCGGTGGGTGGCCAGGGTCAGTGTGATTGACGGGGTGATTGGGTGGCAGGATGGCAGAGCAGCAACAGAATGGTCGGGATGCAGGAGATCCTCCCCAGCTGGGCGGCAGATTCAGAAAGGGGATGTCAAGGTGTCCCATATTGTTTATTCACCCTCCACAAACACACACTTCATATGCACACACAGGCTGCCTGTGTTTTGAGTGTTGACCTTGTTGGGCTGACAGAGTTAGCAGGCGTTACACCTCTCTTTGGCAGCATCATCTGTTTGCTTAAAGCCCAGCAGTGTGTTACTTTTTGTTTGTTTTTGTTTTTTTGCATTGTCTGTGAACCCCCTTTGGACTTCGTGATTCATCCCTTACATATCCACAAGCTGACGCATCATAGGAAAAGCAGACAGAGTGGAAGAAAGTGAAGAAAGCAGCACTGGGTTTTTTAGTTTGTTCACCATGGACGTACAATTGATGCTTGAATAACTTTGTAGTGGCAAAATGTGTGAGAATCATGTAGAAAATCAATCAATTCAGTGTTTGAACTGGGCTGATAAAAGTAGAATTGAGAAGTCAGACATATGCATGTGTACTTTTCAGTCCTGCATCTTCATTCAGCACGTGCTGCTGTGATTAGACCCCTGCTGTGAACACCCACATTCACTGTTTGATCCTGAGTGAAGATAAAAAGAATAAACTAGATGACTTAAACAACAAGGCATCACTCATGCAGTATGGTTGATAAATAAATACTAGATATGATTGTAAGAAATTCCCTCCAAAATTTTACCACACAAACTGTATAATTATTTTATTATTTTTCAGATACTGCTGTAAAACATTAACTCACATGACAAAGTATAGGTAGTATGGTGGTGTAGTGGTTAGTGCTATTGCCTCACAGTATTAGGTCATTATACTGCTTGTTTATACTGTTTCTATATTGTTGATTTTACTTGTAAATGTATTTCCTACTTGGAAAGCCCAACTAGGAAGAGGAGTTGCAAATTAGATTAATGCTATATAATCTCATGGATCGTCACCTTATCGTGGTGGGGGGGTTTGCGTGCCCCAGTGATCCCAGGAGCTATGTTGTCCGGGGCAATTTGCCTCTGATAGGGTCTCTCCAAGACAAACTGGTCCTGGGTGAAGGGCCAGACTAAGAACGATCCAACAGACTCTCATGATAAATTGTATATCAAGGATTCAGTGTACCCTGCCCGGTATGGGGTTACCGGGGCCCCACCCTGGAGCCAGGCCTGGGGGAGGGGCTCGAATGCTAGCATCTGGTGGCTGGGTTTCCACCCATGGGACCCGGCCGGGCTCAGCCCGAAGGAGTTACATGGATCCGCCCTCCAGTGGGCTCACCACCTGCAGGAGGGATCATGGGGGTCCGGTGCTATGTGGATTAGGTGGCGGTCAAAGGCAGAGACCTTGGCGGACTGATCCCAAGCTTTCTAAACTGGCTTTTGGTATGTGGAATGTCACCTTTCTGGTGGGGAAGGAGCCTGAACTGGTGTACGAGGTTGAGAGATACCGGCTAGATATAGTCGGCCTCACCTCAACACACAGCTCCGGTTCCGGAACCAGTCTCCTGGAGAGGGGCTGGAGCTTGGCCTTTTTTGGAGTTGCCCCGGGCGAGAGGCGACGAGCAGGGGTGGGTATTCTTGTATCGCCCCACCTTGCTGCCTCTATATTGGAGTTTTCCCCGGTGGACGAAAGGGTTGCTTCCCTGCGCCTTCGGGTTGGGAAACGGGTCCTGACCGTCATTTGTGCCTATGCACCAAATGATGTTTCAGAGTACCCACCCTTTTTGGAGTCTGTGACTGGGGTGCTGGAGGGTGCTCCTCTTGGAGACCCCATTGTCCTACTGGGGGACTTCAATGCACACGTGGGCACTGACAGTGAAACCTGGAGGGGGGTGATTGGGAGGAAAGGGCTGCCCGATCTGAACCCGAGTGGTGTTCAGTTATTGGACTTCTGTGCTAACCACAGTCTGTCCATAACGAACACCATGTTCAAGCATAAGGGTGTCCATATGTGCACCTGGCACCAGGACACCCTAGGTCGCAGGTCGATGATCGATTTTGTTATCGTATCATCAGACCTGCCACCGTATGTCTTGGACACCCGAGTAAAGAGAGGTACAGAGCTGTCAACTGATCACCACCTGGTGGTGAGTTGGATCAGATGGCAGGGGAGGAAGCCACTCAGACCTGGTAGACCCAAACGTATAGTGAGGGTGTGCTGGGAGCGTCTGGCTGAGGCCCCTGTCCGGGAGGTCTTCAACTCCCACCTCCGGAAGAACTTCAACCACATTCCGAGGGAGTCTGGAGACATAGAGTCTGAATGGGCCATGTTCTCCACCTCTGTTGTTGAAGCGGCGGCCCAGAGCTGCAGCCACAAGGTGGTCGGTGCATCTCGTGGTGGCAACCCCTGAACCAAGTGGTGGACACCAGTGGTGAGGGGGGCCATTAAGCTGAAGAAGGAGTCCTATCAAGCTTGGTTGGCTTGTGGGACTCCCAAAGCAGCTGAGGTGTACCGGCAGGCCAAGCGGAATGCAGCTCGGGTGGTTGCTGAAGCAAAAACCCGGGTATGGGAGGAGTTCGGTGAGGCCATGGAACAAGACTTTCGGTCAGCTTCAAAGAGATTCTGGCAAACTGTCCGGCGGCTCAGGAGAGGAAAGCAGCTCCCCGTCCACACTGTGTATGGTGCGGATGGGACACTGTTGACTTCGACTGGGGATATCGTCGGGCGGTGGAAGGAATACTTCGAGGATCTCCTCAATCCCACTGATATGCCTTCCACAGAGGAAGCAGGGTTTGGGGACGAGGGGGATGACTCGCCTATCACAGGGGCTGAGGTCGCCAAGGTGGTTAAAAATCTCCTTGGTGGCCGGGCCCTGGGGGTGGACGAGATTCGCCCTGAGTACCTCAAGGCCCTGGATGTTGTTGGGTTGTCATGGTTGACACGCCTCTGCAACATTGCGTGGAGGTCGGGGGCAGTGCCTTTGGCATGGCAAACCGGGGTGGTGGTTCCTCTCTTCAAAAAAAGGGGACCGGAGGGTGTGCTCCAACTTTAGAGGGATCACACTCCTCAGCCTCCCTGGGAAGGTCTATGCCAAGGTACTGGAGAGGAGAGTCCGGTCGTTGGTCGAACCTCGGATTCAGGAGGAGCAATG
The DNA here is from genome assembly GCA_020510985.1 of Pholidichthys leucotaenia. Taxonomy (NCBI): domain Eukaryota; kingdom Metazoa; phylum Chordata; class Actinopteri; order Cichliformes; family Pholidichthyidae; genus Pholidichthys; species Pholidichthys leucotaenia. Next base: position 416,469,030 of record CM035839.1, read on the forward strand.
TGGTTTTCGTCCTGGCCGTGGCACATCGGACCAGCTCTTTACCTTCTCGAGAATTCCTGAGGGTTCGTGGGAGTTTGCCCAACCAGTTTACATGTGTTTTGTGGACTTGGAGAAGGCATTTGACCGCGTCCCTTGTGGATTTTTGTGGGGCGTGCTTCGGGAGTATGGGGTATCGGGCTTGTTGTTACGAGCTATTCGGTCTCTGTACGACCGTTGTGAGAGTTTGGTTCGTATTGCCAACACTCGGTCGGAGTCATTCCTGTCATGCCCTGGCTCTCACGAGCCAGAAAGGAGATGCGAGGGCGACCAGTGAGTTAGCGTAATTTATTAACATAAACACACAGCGTACAAAATAACAAAGTAAAGAGCCACGTGGGGCTAAAACACACACACAACACTAGATAACGAACAGCAAAGTAAAGAGCCACGTGGGGCTAAAATACACACAGAACTAAGGATAACATACAACCCAGGGAGAAAGGCTAGAGAGGCGGCGAGGGAAAAAACACACACCGAGTCGCAGCACTTACTTTGGGGGCAGCGCCGAGGTAACGGCGAACTGAAGCTAGACGTAGGAGCTACAGTCGTGGAAACACAAGGCACGTCTTTCCATAGCGAGGTCGCAGCAATGAGTAACTCTCGGCTGCTCGCTTAAGTGGGGGAGATGATTGATAATAGGAGACAGCTGTCCCAGCGCAGCTGAACTAGACAGCTGGGAATCAGCTGGGCGCTGTCAAAGTATGGGCCTTGGAAGACCCGGCACGGACTACCACGGAGCAGGAGCGACACTGGACAACCTGAACGCAGAGAAGGATAGCGTTCAGGTCGTGACAGTACTCCTCCCCCGAGCCGCGCCTCCTGGCGCAGGCTAACCCCCCCCCCCCCCCAAGGGAAGACCAGGGAGGGCGGTGGGGGCCAGACCTGGGAGAAAGTGAGGGACAAGGAAAAGGAGGCAGAGAAGAAAAAAAAACCTAGGTACAGTATAGGATCAGATACCATAATAATAATTTCAAAAACAGGAAAAAAAAACCCATCACCCCCTCCTCTGCAGAGGCCAGACGGTCTATGCAGGTGACCACAGGAGGTGGGGAGAACAAACTGCAGAAATAAAGCGACATAGTCATGGAAAAAAAAAAGGTTCACAATAACGTAGGGCGAGGATAATGCAAAACTCATGTCCCGACGACCAAAAAAAACTACAAAACTCAGTGAACATAAGGTTGCAGAAGACTACACAGGTAACCCCGGCCAAAAACAGAATGTATAAAGGAACAATCCAGGCACAAGGCCTAAAAATAAAGCCTGAGGCCGCTAACTGGCATAAAGATACAAAAAAAAAAATCAACTCCTCAAACACGAATTAGCACAACACAGAAAATCAAACAGTCTGGAGGAGGATATAAATGCAGATGAACAAAAACTGCTCTGAATAAGGCCAGGCAATGTGAGGCAAAAGCTACTTAAAGGACAAATTAGAATAAGAATACATACAGGGATCGTAAGACATAGAAAATAGTCTAAGGAAAATTCTTGGTTGGAATGATACCACAATAAGGACTCTAGCGCAGAAAGTTCCTCGATGTCCTGAATGAAATTAAATAATGAAGGGCAAACAAAACACAAGGCTATGAACAGTCAGTCAATCTTTCAGGAACGTCAGCAGGTGGAGCGGGGCAGGCGGTGACAGCTTGTTCGGCGGGCGACCCGAGCTCCACCAGACCAGGAACCACAATACCAGTTCGGGCAGCCTACCAGAGCCCCAGGCTAGGAGACACAGTTTCTCCGGAGGCCGACCCAGATCACCGAACCAGCCAGATGGCTCCCCAGGCGGTCGTCCCGTGACCTCAGACCACGGAGAGCTGAGGGAGAAGTCTTGGTGCAGCTTCCTCCCTGAGGGAAAAGGCAGGAGGCAACTGACCCAGGTGAGAAAAACCCCAACAGTAGTAGGGGGAGAGGAGATGGAGGCAAGGGGCAAAGTCAGCCTGACATCTAATGAAAACATGGGCAGGGGGAAACTGGCCCGGGTGAGAGGAACCCCAACAGCGGCAGGAGGAGAGATGATGGAGGCAAGGGACGAAGTCAGCCTGATAGTCAGGCGAACACAATCCTCCAGCTCCCTCACTGACCTTTACCCGGACCGGCGCAGCACCCCCGGTGGACCCCGATCGGGCCGGCGCAGCACCCCCGGTGGACCCCGATCGGGCCGGAACAGCACCCCCAGTGGACCCCAGCTGGACCGGAACAGCACTCCCGGTGGACCCCAGCTGGACCGGAACAGCACTCCCGGTGGACCCCAACTGGGCCGGAACAGCACTCCCGGTGGACCCCGACTGGGCCGGAACAGCACTCCCGGTGGACCCCAGCTGGACCGGAACAGCACTCCCAGTGGACCCCAGCTGGACCGGAACAACACTCCCGGTGGACCCCGATTGGGCCGGAACAGCACTCCCGGTGGACCCCGACTGGGCCGGAACAGCACTCCCGGTGGACCCCAGCTGGACCGGGACAGCACTCCCGGTGGACCCCAGCTGGACCGGGACAGCACTCCCGGGCGCAGCATCTGAGGCGAACACCGTGCAGAGAACCGGAACCTCCGAGGTGGCACCCAGAGCAGGTTCGTCTCCGGTGACCCTGGGGAGAGGCTCAGAGGGACAAAAGGAACCGGGATCAGGATCACCGGCAGCGGCAGAGCCCGGCGAGACAGGCTCGAGCGCAGCAGACGGCTGCACCTGGCCCGCCCCCCCGAGAGACAGGCAGTAATGCTCCAGAAAATGAATGAAAGAAGGAAAATAGAGCACTTACCTGATCTCGGGTTCTACCGCCATCCAGGACTTCGATGCTCCGGGTTCAGCGTGCAGGACTCCGTCCTCCGGCTCCAATTCGACTGCGAACGGCTCCGCAGCCGGCATGATGGTTTCCACAGTCAAACGACCTCCAAGCGCCGAAGACCGCGTCGACAGCCCGCATGGCGTGGAGGCAGGAGATCTGGGCTCTGCTGGGCCGAACCATTCCTCGGTGGAGACCCGGGGACGCTTAATCGTCGGCGCTGGCTCCAACAGGCAGTTCGACCTTCTCCTCTGCCCATGACGTGGCTGCGGGGCTGGGGCAAAACCTTCCAGGGCCGCAGGCCGCCTCCTCCTCGCGCGGCGGTGCACACCTGGCACCGGGGCACACTCAGGGGGAAGAGACACAGAGGACGCAGGTTCATATTCAACTTTTGCAGCGGGAGGAGAGAGCTCAGGGGACTGTGAACCCTGAACTCCTCCCCCAGGAATCAAACAAGGCAATTCACTCATAATGGGAGGAGAATGAAAGGACACTTGCCTGATTCCCGGAGGGCCGGTGGAATCCGCTGCAAGGAACTTGAGTCTTTCCTCTCCCAGCCGGATAGAAGTGGAGGACCCCCCAGACAGATGAGGTGGTGCCACTCGCACCGGATCGGGACCGGGAACACCTGGAGGCGAATTCGCGCCGTTCTCAGCAGCCGGAGTGAATGACGAAGAGGGGGGAGAAACAGCTGAGGAGAGCCGGGGGCCCAAAGCTGACGGGACAGCGGGAAGAGCGGGCCCAGGAACGGGAGCAGCTGATTCGCTTCTTCGGCAAGACACGGGAGCTATAGCATGCTGGGAGGCGGAATTCATGTGGTTTCCTGGAGCGGGATCTGGACGGGGCTCTCGCTGAGATGAACGGGGAATTTGGGAGCGGCGTCTTCTGAACGTGAAGTCGGGAAAACGCCGCTCCTGTACGGAGACCGAAGCCAACAGGTCAGCGTATCCCGGATAATCGTTCAGCTCAGGGTTCTTCTCGACCAGCCTGACCGCCGCTATCACGTGCTTCATGGCTACGGGGGGATAGGCGGCGGAACAAGCGGCTGCCACTCGGTCCGCAATGCGAATCGCTGTTAACCTCATCTTCTCCGGGGGAACCCCGGTTGACGTCACTCTATCTTGGGGATCACCCCTGGGTGAGGCGAACTCCTGGACTGGATCGGCGGCAGGAGTGGGATACCGAAGCGAGGAGCGATGGTGTCCTGTCTTCGGCTTCCTGCCGGGGTTCTCCTCCAGCCTACGGAGTCTCTCCCAGGCCACAGAGATGTCTGCCCTCCTCGCCTTAACCTCGGGGAGATGGAAGTAGCGAGGGAAGTTGTTAATCATATTCTCGGCGAGCTCCAAGCGCCAGCGTATCTCGCTGGGAGAATTGTAGAGGTCCGTGGTGAACAGCGTTCCGTCCACAAGGTCCAGAGCCTCCGAGAGATCGTGGCCTGGGTGCCGCATACGTCTCCTGGAGAGAGACATGATACAAGCCTGCCTGCACCCAGAGGAAGGAAAAAACGATGAGTCCCACAGCAAACTCACGGTCGCGGACGTCTCAGTCTGGCTGCGACCTACTGTCATGCCCTGGCTCTCACGAGCCAGAAAGGAGATGCGAGGGCGACCAGTGAGTTAGCGTAATTTATTAACATAAACACACAGCGTACAAAATAACAAAGTAAAGAGCCACGTGGGGCTAAAACACACACACAACACTAGATAACGAACAGCAAAGTAAAGAGCCACGTGGGGCTAAAATACACACAGAACTAAGGATAACATACAACCCAGGGAGAAAGGCTAGAGAGGCGGCGAGGGAAAAACACACACCGAGTCGCAGCACTTACTTTGGGGGCAGCGCCGAGGTAACGGCGAACTGAAGCTAGACGTAGGAGCTACAGTCGTGGAAACACAAGGCACGTCTTTCCATAGCGAGGTCGCAGCAATGAGTAACTCTCGGCTGCTCGCTTAAGTGGGGGAGATGATTGATAATAGGAGACAGCTGTCCCAGCGCAGCTGAACTAGACAGCTGGGAATCAGCTGGGCGCTGTCAAAGTATGGGCCTTGGAAGACCCGGCACGGACTACCACGGAGCAGGAGCGACACTGGACAACCTGAACGCAGAGAAGGATAGCGTTCAGGTCGTGACAATTCCCAGTGAGAGTTGGACTCCGCCAGGGCTGCCCTTTGTCACCGATCCTGTTCATAATTTTTATGGACAAGATTTCTAGGCGCAGCCAGGGAATGGAGGGTGTCATGCTTGGTGACCACAGGATCTCATCCCTGTTGTTTGCAGATGATGTTGTCCTGTTGGCTTCATCCAGCAATGACCTACAGCTCTTGCTGGGACGGTTTGCAGCTGAGTGTGAAGCGGCTGGGATGAGAATCAGCACTTCCAAGTCCGAGTCCATGGTCCTCAGCCGGAAAAAGGTGGATTGCCCTCTCCGGGTTGGGGACAGGCTCCTGCCCCAAGTGGAGGAGTTTAAGTATCTTGGGGTCTTGTTCACGAGTGAGGGGAAAATGGAGTGAGAGATCGACAGACGGATTGGAGCAGCATCTGCAGTGATGCAGACGTTGTACCGGTCTGTTGTGATGAAGAGGGAGCTTAGTTCTAAGGCAAAGCTGTCGATTTACCAGTCAATCTACGTTCCTACTCTCACCTATGGTCACGAGCTTTGGGTAATGACCGAAAGAACGAGATCGCGGATACAAGCGGCTGAAATGAGCTTTCTCCGTAGGATTGCTGGACTCACCCTCAGAGATAGGGTGAGGAACTCAGTCATCCGGGAGAGGCTCAGAGTAGAACCGCTGCTCCTCCACATTGAAAGGAGTCAGTTGAGGTGGTATAGACATCTGATTAGGATGCTTCCTGGACGCCTCCCACTTGAGGTGTTTCAGGCACGTCCCACTGGGAGGAGACCCCGGGGCAGACCCAGGACTCGGTGGAGAGACTATGTCTCCCAGCTGGTCTGGGAACGCCTTGGTATCCCCTCTGAAGAGCTGGAGCAGGTGGCTGGGGAGAGGGAAGTCTGGGCTTCTCTGCTTGAACTGCTGCCTCCGCGACCCGGACCTCCGGAAAAGCGGTAGAAGATGGATGGATGGATGGATTAATGCTATATACTCGTGCAGAACATCAGATGTTCTATATGTCCACCATGTTTCACTGCATTGTCCATGATAAATAAACGAATAAAATAAATAAATTGATAAGAAGGTTTTGGCTTCAAATCCAAAAGCAGCAAGGCCTATCTATGTGGAGTCTACATGTTCTCCCCATGCTTGCATGAGCCTACAGGTGCACCGGTTTCCTTCAACAGTCCAAAAACATGCACGTTAGGTTAATTGGACACTGAAATGGCCCTAGGTGTGAATGTGTCTGAAGGGATTGATGCTGCGCTGTGGCTGCCTCATCCAGACAGATGCCCTTGAGTTTCCCTGTGGGATTGATAAAGTACACAAAATCTACATACAAAATAGGGTGAAGACCCGGAAAGAGGCATGCGGGAAAGATCACTCTGGCTAGGAAACAAACTAGGGATCATAACATTTGAGCAACAGACACTTGTGGCATGTGTCATAACCCTCAGGCTACTGGGTCGCTCAACCAATATTTATTAATTAATTAGAATTTTTTTTTGCTGACTCATTGAACATTAGAGCTTTACAACATGCTGATTTTGTGTTTTTGAAGTGTTTGTTTGAATTTGATTAACATTTTAATGCATTAAAGTCATGCAACAGTTTTGGCAGTGTATGTCAAAATAACCACTAGGCGGCACGTGAACACACAGCGGCCTTCCCTCTCTCTTTGCGTTTGTGCTGTTTAGTGTCATTTTAAACTACGCCTAAGTGTATATTCATGTGTTTAATGTCCACATATGATGTTGGGCACAAGCTACAGTCGCCACAATCTTCTGGAGATAAGGAATATGACCAAACATTACATCTTGGACCAGAGTATTAGAGGAACTCCGTGGCCTAGAACTTCTCCGCCAGACTTCCACACCCCCGGACTCGACCGCTGCGTCTCATCCCAAATAGAGATGCCATAGATGGTGCGAGAGAAAGTGGAAACGATGTAAGCATGGAGGAATCCGAGCTAAGCTAGCCGCTAGCCCATACAGACTCCCGATTCCAACCCTCATTCTGGCCAGCATACACTCACTAGACAACAAAATAGACCACATACAGCTCCTGAGATCTACGCCAGTGGTTCCCAACTGCTGGTCCCTGGAACATTCAGGTTTCCATGGGAAATGTAACAATTTCCCTTCTTAATTGGTCCCAAAAAATTGCAAATAATTTGCCATTGTTGTGCATGGGTGCGTGGGTACCTGCAGAGCACTTTCTGCAACTGTGGGGGTTCCCCCCTACAGTTGATAGTGCTATGAGATGACTGTTGTTGTGAAATGGCGCTATATAAATAAAATAAATAAAGTTGAAATGCGGTGAGCCAACTGGTCCAGTGGTGTAAAGACAATAATCTCTCCCTGAATGTGGGAAAAACCAAGGAGATTATGGTCAACTTCAGGAGAGGACACACACACAGCACCCCACTTTGATCATTGACAGAGCAGCTGTGGAGAGGGTGAGCAGCACCAAGTTCCTGGGGATGCACATCTCCTGAGAACCTCTCCTGGTCTAACAACACCACATCACTGGCCAAGAAGGCTCAAACTTGCCTCTATTTCCTCCACAAACTGAGGACAGCATAAGTCCCACCCCTCATCATGTGCTCATTTTCCCATGGCATCATTGAGAGCATCCTCACCAGCTGCATCACTGTGTGGAACAGAAGCTGCACCACCTCCTGCCAGAAGACTCTACAATGCACAGTGAAAGCAGCCAGCAAGATCATCTGTGCCCCTCTGCCGTCTCTCTTGGACATCTACCTCACCCGCAGAGTCATCAACATCGCAGGCGACACCTCCCACCCCTCACACTCCCTCTTCACCCCCCTGCCCTCAGGCAGAAGGTACCAGAACCTCCGGGCCAGCTCCACAAGACTGCTAAACAGCTTTGTTCACCAGGCCATCAGGACCCTGAACTCTGCCCACTTTCTCTCCCTGCACCCTGCCCCTGGACCCTAACATACTCACCCACACAATAACGCTACCTTAGCTGTTTGCACAGAAAGATTTGGCACACCAACAGTACTACATCTGCTGCTGTATGTCTTGCACCTTATTGCAACCATTTGCACAAATGCCATACCTGCTGCTGTCCATCATTGCAATACTGATCATGCGCGGACCAATCTGTCACTGTTTTTATAAACAGTTTAATAGTTTATTCACACACTCACACATCACACATTATCAACAACATAAATGAATGAGTTACAATATGAATTATCAACAGCATGAATTGCAGTATACAATAGGCTTTTTTTCCACATTGATTTGGTGTGTGAACGGGTCATCCCAAGTAAGCTATTTAAAGCTTTTAGTCATGAGCATATTTCAAACAATAAAGTGATGACGGAAGTCAGTCGGATGTCTTTGTGTACAGGAACAAACAAACATATAACAGACATATAGCACATAATCGAAACATTTGTTTACATTGAATTAGTAGGTGAGTTCAAGATACATAGTCAAGTTATTAAATACTAGTGGAGTGATATCAATATATAAAACAAAATAACAATGGGGTGACATCTCATCAGTAAGCAAGTTTTGTGTAACAAATAGTGGATTAATTAAATGATAGGAGTTGCATTTTTAGTTTTTTTTTTCTTGAAGATGGAGATGGAAGGTGACATTTTTAGATTCTCATCAAGCTCATTCCAAATCTGCAGTCCTCTGCACACTACTAAAGCTGGTAGATTTTAGTCTTCGTTTTTTTCCCCAGCAATTTGGTTTTTATTTCTAGTGGCATAGGTGTCCATGGGAAGGAATGGTGGAATGAGTTCACATAATTTATAGTTGAGTTTGTGGACAACCTGATACATTATACAGTCATTCTGGAAGTAATTATGCTCAGCAAGTCTTAGGAGATTATAACAATGGAAAAGATGACAAGTAGGAGAATTATAGTCAGACCATGATAAGGCACATACAAATTTCTTTTGGAGAATTTCTAGCTATTTTAGGTGAGTTGGAAATGTGTTGCATCATATGATATTGCAGTAATGTAAGTGGGCCTCAAATAAAGTTTTATATAGAGTGAGAAGTGCTGAAAGTGGTAGAAAATGTCTCACTTTAAAAAACAAAGCAGCATATTTGGCCAGTTTCTTGGTTAGCTCGTCGATGTAACATTTGAAATTGAGAAAGCCGTCAATGAGGACCCCCAAGAATTTTGTAGAGCTAACTCATGTAATATTCTGTCCATTAATTTTGGGGCAAAGTTAATTAGTGTCTGGCTTTTTATTCGAACGGAATACAATATAATTAGTTTTACTGATATTAAGAGCAAGTTTGTTACACAGAAACCAGGTGTGTATTTTCAGAAGTTCACTATTTATTATCTGTTCAAGTTCATTTGGATTCTGGTGAGCAAAAAAATAAATTAGTGTCATCAGCAAACAGTACTTTATTCAGTAGAGCCGAGGAGTTAGCAATGTCATTTATGTACAGAATGAATAGAACTGGTCCCAAAATGGAACTCTGAGGAACCCCATGATTGATGGATGTATATGATGATTTGTGGTTATTTGTATAAACATATTTAAGTCTTCCAAACAGATAGCTAATAAACCAATCTAATGCTAGACCTCTGATACCATAATGTTGTAATTTATTAATTAGGATGTCTTGGTTAATGATATCAAATTCTTTAGATAGGTCTTAAAAAATGCTAATACCATAGTTGCCTCTTTCAGTTGCATCATTGATTTTTTCAGTTAGGTCAGATATTGCCATATAAGTAGTATGTTTCTTTCTGAAGCCATATTAAGATGAGATAATAATGTTGAGCTTATCAAGGTAACTGGTAAGTCTGTTATAAACTACTCTTTCCAAAACTTTGGAGAGAGTAGACAGAATGGATATTGAACGACAATTAGTCAACTCATTCTTATCATCTGATTTGTAAATTGGTATAATTTGTGCAATTTTTGCTATTTGTGGCACTACTCCAGAAATTAGAGACAGATTAATGCAGCAGGTAAGAGGTTCCAGTTTTACATTAATGATACGTTTCAAAATTTTGCTGGAAATTTCATCAGCTCCAGCAGAGTTTGAGTTCTTGATGTTGTTGATGATTTTCCAGACTTCCTCACAATCAATTGGCTTCAGGAAGAAAGAATTCGGGTAGTTTCCTGCTAGATAATGTTTGAAAGAGGCAGCCTGGGGTTGGTTAATTTTATTAGATAAATTTTCTCCAAAGGAGACAAAATAATTACTGAATTTGTCAGTTAGAGTGGCATTACTGGTGAGATTACTGACTGTGTTATTGTTCAGAAGTGTGGGGTTTTTTTTGGTCCCTATTTAGAACCTTATTTAGTACTCTCCAGGATTTCTTGGAATCACCCTGCGATGCATTTATAAGTTCTGCATAATAATTACTCTTAATCTTTCTAATAATATGTGTTAGTTTATTTCTGTAATTAGAATATTCATTTTTATTGTCAATACTTGGATTTTTTATGTAGTGTTATTATAGTTTATTTTTGTGCTTAATAGATTTTAGTATGCCCTTAGAAAGCCATGGATGTTGAATAGTACCAGTACATGTGACAGTCTTGACAGGAATTGTCCTCTGGATGGATTTTGTTATTTCCTTAGTCAAGGCGTCAAATGCAGCATCAGCATCACTACAACTGTAAATTCTATCCCATGCCTTGGCATGCAAATCCTCACTCAGTCGTTGTAAGGTTTCATCATTGAGTATTTTTATTTTTAGTTTATGACATGAGATCGAGGGCTTAACAGCAAGTTCAAGAAACAGAACAATAGGGAAATGATCAGAAATCTCGAAGAGTATGACTCCATATACCAGTGTGGAATTGTTAGTAATGATATTATCAATAATGGACTTCATGGCGTGAATGATTCTAGTATAAGTATTAATTGTAGGGAAGATGTTTGCACCCCTGTTACCACATTGAACTTGCAGTTTATTGGTATTATGGTTTACTGTACACAGGATTGCTGTGTTTATACCTTTATTTGCACTATGGGTAGCATTACTGTACATAGATTGTTGTTGTTTTCCATCCTTATTCCTTCTTGTCTAATATATTGCGCACACCACTAAGAGAGAGAGAGAAACAGCATTTCAATTCTACTATATGTCCTGTACATATAGAAATATTGACAAATAAAAATCTTTGAATCTTTGAAAATACAGTGTCTTCTGCCAGATTGTTTTGGCCAAACACTAGTATTGATTTCTTTTAAAAAGGGGTAATATGTGTTCTCTCTAAAATTGTCCACACTAGTAGAAACAATAATTCGCTCCTCTGTTGTGATGACGTTGCCATGATCTGAGCACAGGGGGATTCCGCCGTGCTTAGTCTCATGGCCTTTTTCCATATTTGTATATTTGTTGTATTTTGTGTTCTTTGTGGTCCTGTTATTTTATCCATGTTGGTTCTGTCACATTCTGAGCGCAGAGGGATTCCTCCGGGCTCAGGTTGTCTGCCTTGGTTCATATTTGTACTGTGTTACCATTTTTTGAATTATCTCTTTTCATGTATTGTTTCTCAATATGATTTATTTTCCGGTCTAGGTTCATTATAGTCTGTTTATTGTATTTTTGAGTTTGCCTGTGTCCATTCATTGTCATATCATTGTGTGTATTCTGTTGTGTTTTCTCCCTCTCGGGGCTAACAGCTGTCAGTGGATTTCTGGGGTTTCACTCTGCGTGGGCATGGCCCTGTCAGCTGCCAGCCCCGATTACTCCTTTCTCCCTCATCATTCCCATCGGGTCTAGATTGTTTCTTTGTTTTCTCCTGCCCGCTCAGGTTTACCACACCTGTTGTCACTCATTTTAGTTTGGTCTTAGCCTTATTTAAGGGGCTATGCACCATTGTTGGACGCAGCACTCTACTATCAACTTTCGACCCTCAACTACACATGTAAATGCCTTTATATTGTTCTTTGTAATTCTCCTAGCGTGCACTCCATGACTAGTGTTCCCAGGTGAAGCCGGCGCCTCCCCTTGCCTTAGCCTCTGCTATTTTGGCTTCACCTTTTTCTCTCCTTTGCCAGTTTTTGGTTATATTATCCTTTGTAATCTTCCTAGCGTGCGGTCCATGACTAGTGTTCCCAGGTGAAGCCGGAGTCTCCCCTTGCCTTAGCCACCGCTATTTTGGCTTTACCCGTTTCTCTCTTTTTGCCAGTTTTTTGTCTAATCTATTTTGTGCACCCGTGCCTTATTCTCTATTAAAATCTGCAAACTCACGGCCGGCATTTGAAGTCCTTATTCCTGCCTTGACAAGGGAAATATGACAAAAGGGTGCTGCCAGTGTGGGCTCCAGCAGCTGTGAGTTTGCCCTTTGTTTTTGCTTTCTGTTTTTCTTTTTTCGTCTGGTGATTAGGGTGAAATTGCCACCATGGACTTTAGGGTCTTGGGATTAAGTGAGGAGGACTGTGCGGTGGCGGAACTGGTTGTAGATTTTGGCTCTAAGGCTCAAGCCACCCCCATTCCCGAGACCGTGTTGGGATTCGTGGACATCACAGCCGGGTTTATTGAGACATACCCCAATCTCTGGAGGTACCCGGGTCTAACTCCCCTCCTCACTGTGGTGGTCTAGTCTAGACGACGACTCGGGGAGTTAGTGAAAGATTCTCTCTCAGTCCAACCCGGACTGAAGAAGAAGTGTTCTGTTGTAGCTGCTTTTTCACCTTCTTCTGCTGTCTCTCCAAAATGTCCGCTGGTCCTGAAAGGGGAACCGCCAGACGACAGCAGGGTCAATGGATTCTGAGACCCTTGGTTCGGCGCCACGGTCACGCCCAGCGAGGGAGAGGAGTACCAGCTGTGTCCCAAAGCCAGTGTCGACGAATGAGCACCCCCTGGTTTCGGCATCGTGAGATCCAGCACCGTCGAAGCCCGAGTCTCCACCTGTGATCATACCTGTGGGCGCGGCACCTCCATGTTCCTCTGAGGAGCCCACAATTGCCCTAACCACTGAAAGGGATGATCCCGGGCCTGCTGCAGCAAGGACCATTGTGCCCTGGGAATACAGGCAAGTGAACTTGTATTCTCCATTGCTAAAAAATGAATATTCGTGCCTGGTTCCCAGTGAGGAAAACCAGTCCCTGCAGTCCACTGAGTTTTCACCGCCTGCTGCAAACAATCGTCTCACACCTGCTACCTTCGTGTCTCTTACAGTCCTCCTTGAGTGCCCGCCGGTGACGGATTGTGCTGCCGGACGATGGGGGGGGGGGGCTGTGGTTCTGGAGGGCCTGGCCCCAGCTCTGTAGCCACAGCCTGGATGGAGGGGAAGTGCTGGCACCGAGCTGATGTCTGCACCGACGATAGAGCATCCCCGGACCTCAGCTACACAGGATCCAGTGCCTGCAGGAAGCCGACCTCCTGTCACCACGCAGGGCAAGTCTTCTGCATGGGCTACATCACTGAGGGGTCCCAGGACTGTACTGACCACCATGCCTGCTGCTGGGCCACCACAGCAGAGTTGGAGCTGGACCTCCAGATGGCTGAGCCCCAGGCATCATCATCTGGATCGACGGAGTCTTGGACGGCGGTGGAGCTCGAGCTCAGGCAAGTGCACTCCTTTGTCTCCATCTCTTTTTTTGAGAAATCTTGCCTGGCTCTTGGTGAGGAGAGTCGGGTGCAGTCGTCAGCTGCGCCTGAGTTCACCTCACTGGGCTTGGTTGCTGCCGGTAACCCTGTGTAACGTATGCCGAGCGGTCTAGGCATACCAGACCAGAAATGGAGGCTTTGAGGCAGTTTGCAATCAGCAATTTTCCGTTTATTCCAAAACTTCACAGGCAATAACTCCAAAAAAAACATCCGACACCAGACACGATTCTCTCCACACAACTTGACTTTTTATGAACTTAAACCAAATAACCAACACCTGTTATATACTATGAGATAATTAGGGTTAATTAGCACATACCATAACCCCAGGTAAGACAATAACATTTTCCATTTCCCACACATACCCAATAACATCTAAAAGAGTCATAAATAATTCCCCACCTATTTATAGAATAAATATAAATAATACAGAATAAATAACACACCATAAATACACCATAAATACTACAATAAATAATTTAAACCCCTATTTACATATTTAAAGCACCCCTAAACTCACCATCACATGCTTCCTTCCTGCTGGTATCCTTTAAAAGGCATTCAACCCCTAAAGAGTCTTTTGCCCGGACACCATCAGGAAGCATGTTGGCAAAGGTATGTGGATTTAATAATCACCAATTGTTTTACCCAATTAATTAACCATAACAATTATCTCACAAAAGGCATTCCAATTAGTCAAAAACAGATCCTGAAATAATATGTGCACTTTAACAAACAATCATATTGACATTTACAAATGCTACACATATAATATAGACACAATTACAGAAAACCATAGCAGTGGCGACACTCCGTCGTCACACCCTGACCCTGTTTCTCTGCTTGTTTTGTCTGAGCTCTCCCCCAGGGTCACCGAGGTACTGTTAGATCTGCCAGCTGTCTCCGTGGGTCCGGGTTCACCGCCTGAGATCATCGTGGGTCCAGTTCCTCCCGCTGAGGTTGTTGCGGATGTTCCGTCCCAGCCCGGGACCTCCGTGGGTGCTGCTCCCCCTCCGGCTGAGGTCCTTGAGGGTGCTGCTTCCTTTTCTGCGGAGGTCGTCATGGGTGCTCCGTTCCAGCCTGGGGCTTCCGAGGGTGCAGCCTTGGCCTAGTCTGGGCCCACCGTGGGTGCAGCTTTGCTCCAGCCCGGAGCCACTGCGGGTGTAGCCCCTCTCCAGCCCGGAGCCACTGAGGGTGCAGCCCCGCTCCAGCCCGGAGCCACCGAGGGTGCAGCCCCGCTCCAGCCCGGAGCCACCGAGGGTGCAGCCCCGCTCCAGCCCAGAGCCACCGAGGGTGCAGCTCCGCTCCTACCTTGAACCACCACGGGTGCAACCTTGCTCCAGTCGGGGGTAACTGCGGGTGCAACCACGTCCCAATCCGGAGCCACCACAGGTGCAACGATGTCCCAGTCCGGGACCTCCAAGGGTGCCGCTGGACAGTCCGTGGGTCCTCGCTCCCTTGCCAGATGCTGTCGTGGTCCCTCCTCCATCGGACATTGTCTTGGTTCCTCCGACTCCTCCGTCGTGCCCATTACTTGCCCTTCCCGTTGGACAGCCACCTCCTGGACCACCTCTCCTGCTCAGGTGGTTAAAAAACTTGGGCACACCACCCGACAGGCAGTGCCACAGAGTTGGTTGGCCCACGTGTTCTGGGAAGCCACCCGACCCGTTCCATTTTACCATCTGGCGGGCCTGGAACTCTGGTTGCCTGCCTGAACTGTTCAACCCCTCAGTCCAGGGGGCTTAGGGGAGTGGAGGGTTTTTTCTGGTGTGGGTCCTGAGTGGATTTTGTTATGGTTTCCCTTTGTTTGGGCTGTGCTGGAAGCTTCCTGAGGGTTTTTTTTTTTTTTTGGTTTGGTTCAGTCCCTCTGTGCCTGAGTCCCCCTCCTCCCACCCGGGGTGGGGTTGTTTTCTTGTTGGGGTGAGATTTCTGTGTGTGGGGGTTCTTTTCTTTTGTCTTTTGTTATTACCCCGGGGTGTCTGGTATCCACCTCTTTTTTTTGGGGAGGGGGGTGGGGTCTGTCACGTTCTGAGCACGGAGGGATTCCTCCGGGCTCAGGTTGTCTGCCTTGGTTCATATTTGTACTGTGTTACAATTTTTTGAGTTCTCTCTTTTCATGTATTGTTTCTCAATATGATTTATTTTCTGGCCTACGTTCATTATACGTCTGTTTATTGTATTTTTGAGTTTGCCTGTCTCCATTCGTTGACATACCATTGTGTGTATTCTGTTGTGTTTTCTCCCTCTAGGGGCTGACAGCTGTCAGTGGATTTCTGGGGTTTCACTCTGCGTGGGCATGGCCCTATCAGCTGCCAGCCCCTATTGCTCCTTTCTCCCTCATCATTCGCAGCTAGTCAAGATTGTTTCTTTGTTTTCTCCTGCTCGCTCAGGTTTACCACACCTGTTGTCGCTCATTTTAGTTTGGTCTTAGCCTCATTTAAGGGGCTATGCACCATTGTTGGACGCAGCACCCCATTATCAACTTGCGACCCTCGATGACACATGTAAGTGTCTTTATATTGTTCTTTGTAATTCTCCTAGCATGCGCTTCACGACTAGTGTTCCCAGGTGAAGCCGGCGCCTCCCCTCGCCTTAGCCTCTGCTATTTTGGCTTCACCTTTTTCTCTCCTTTGCCAGTTTTTGGTTATATTACCCTTTGTAATCCTCCAAGTGTGCGCTCCACAACTAGTGTTCCCAGGTGAAGCCGGAGTCTCCCCTCGCCTTAGCCACCGCTATTTTGGCTTCACCTGTTTCTGAAGCCAAAATAGTGTAACTCCAAGTTATGTCCATATCATAACAGGTAATGGGGGTCAGAACCTTGTTCATCTCCACATCAAACAAAAGTTCATAAGCAGTTGAAGTAAATCACAGAAACTAATTAAACTGTAGTCAAATTGTAGTGTTTTAAGTAGGACTGGGCAATATGGCCCTACAAAAAAATTCCAGATTTTTTTCATGCCACATTTGATTTGGTGTCTCCACTTGGGCCCTTTCTTGTTGTATGGAGTGCTGTGTGAAAATGAAGCCGTTAACATTACCTGCTTCGTTGCTGCTGTTTTAGGGCTATTTTCTTGTTCAGCAGTAGCTTGCAGTGCAATACATTGCACCCACTCAGCTGAGTGTTTTGTTTTAAGGTTTTGACAAAGCCACTGCCTTTAGACAGACTTACAGTGAGGAACGGTTTGCTCGTCGTCAGAAAGTGTGAACCTGAACCAATTCCAGGTGACCGAAGTCGAAGTAACACTGCCTTTTTTAGTTGGGGGGCAAGATCCTCCCTTTTCTCCACACGTACCACCATGTTTCTCGTAGGTTTATGTCGTAGAGAGACGGAGTGGCGGGAGGGGCATAGCATTGGAAGCTATGGTATTTACTCTAGTGAAAAAGTTGATAAAAGCTTAATTCATTTGGGGGAAAATGACATGTTAGACTAATGAACCTAATGTGCAGCTAGTCAGAAATTGCTTTTTTCATCTGAGGAATATAGCAAAACTTAGATCTATGGTCTCAACACCTGAACTGGAAATGATCATTCATGCTTTTATCTCATCTCGCTTAGATTATTGTAATGCCCCTTTTATGTGTTTTAATAAAACTGCTGTCAGACTATGCAAAATGTAGCAACTTGGCTTTTAACCCGGACGAAGAAAAGGGAACACATTTCCCCAGTTTTATCGTCTCTTCATAGGTTGCCAGTTGCGTTTAGATTTCATTTTAAGATTTTAATTTTGACTTTTAGAGCTCTTAATGGCCAAGCCTCTTCATACATCTCAGCCCTCTTGACTCCTTATGCCACCACGCAATCACTAAGATCCTCAGACCAGAGAATCATGGTGGTCCCTTAGACCAAATTCAGAACCCGTGGAGATCGATCTTTCCAGGCCGCTGCACCACAGCTTTGGAATGCACTTCCCCTGTCCTTGCGCTGCCTTGAGTCTGTTGACTCCTTTAAGAAGGAGTTAAAAACTCATTTGTTTAGACGGGCTTTTAGCTTTCATTGAATGGCTTTTATTTCGTCACTGTTTTCTCTTTTTATCCCTGTTAATATGAATATTTTATCTTATTTCTATTGATTTTAATTTTTGTGTATTTGTAAATTTTAATTTGCTGTGAAGCACTTTGTGATATATATCTGTGAAAAGTGCTATACAAATAAACTTTGCTTGCTTGCTTGCAAACACTGAGAGGAGGCAGAATGAAAAGGTTTGACATTGATTTTATTAATAACATGCTTGACAAGGACCTACAACTCTGCAATGACAGGAGAAAAGAGGGAAGTATACTGAAAGAGGAATATCACTATGAATCGTAAGTATGTATTTTCTTAAAGGCGATATAGTTACATGCATGGTGAGTAATACAGGGGAGCTGCTGCTTCCTCGTCTAGGTAGTTGATGAGCCAGTTTGGATACGGTAGGTTGGGTGATCTGGGGCCTCATGTACAAGGGGTACTTGTGCACAAAAACATGGCATACGTCCTTTTCCACAGAAAATTTCAGATATATCAAGAATGAAATGATTGTGGAAATATACGCAGCCCCACACCAACTTCATGGCTGGCGTATATACATTTCTACTGATATTGGTCTGTTGGCGACACTTAGGGGTGATGGTGGGAGACTAATAATGACGTGAAAATTATTGTACACACCAGAGACACATAATGAACAAACATCAGAGTGTGCGAAATTACAGCCGTGGACAAAATTGTTGGTACCCCTCTGTTAATGAAAGAAAAACCCACAATGGTCACAGAAATAACTTGAATCTGACAAAAGTGGTAATAAATAAAAATTCTATGAAAATTAACCAGTGAAAATCAGACAATGCTTTTGAATTGTGGTTCAACAGAATTACTTTAAAAAAACAAACTTGTGAAACAAGCCTGGACAAAAATGATGGTACCCCTAGAAAAAATTGAAAATAATGTGACCATAGGGACATGTTTGTCACGCCGCGCCGCTCATCAGCGGCGCCACCTGCTCGCACACCTGTCAGTCATCAGCGGCGAGGAATATAAGCCGCCTCGCCCTGAGCTTTGGCCTGAAGCTGTCAGACTTCTTCCCCCCTTCTTCAAGAAGCAAACTACTTTCTCTTCAGCACGACACTGAGCGGTAAGAAGATCACTTACCTCATCTCTTCCAGTCTGCTCCCCTGTGCACAGGTGGATTCCTCGGCGGCGGACAACTCCGTCCCTCGTCCCTCCTCGCTGCTGCACCGAGTCCTGCAGGTGGCTGTCTCCCGGGGTCCCGTCCTTGAAGTGCCAGTCATCTGTCCCATACAAGTAAGCTTCTCTCCCTCGCCTATTCTCCTCCTGTGTTGGTGTGTGCCCATCACCCTGTGTCTGTTCTCTCCCATAGGGTTGCCGGCTGAACGGTCTCCTGCCTCTGTGCCCGAAGCAGACGCCACCACCAACACATTAACATTCCGCAGACACACACCCATACATCCCTGTTGTTAATAAACAGTTTGAACTACTCTGAGCCTGTGTGTGTGCGTCTCCTGAGCCGAACGTTATGTCAGTACGGCTTCAGCAGAGCGGCTCGGCAGACGGCGGGCTCGCACACCGGTTTTCCACTCTCGAGGCTCGAGTGGATCAAGTTGTTTATCAGCAACAGGTGATCCTAAATCAATTAGTAAATTTAACTAACCGATTGAACCACCTGGACCCCCAGCAGCCGTTCCCCCCGGCTCGCCAGGGTGGCGCGGCTCCTGCTGTTCCAGCGGCCGTCCAGCCGGCTCCGGTGGCACCGGTTCGGCTCACACCAATTCCGACCCCCGCCCGCTTTAGCGGTAAGCACGGCGGAGCACGGGGGTTCATTATGCAGTGTGAGTCTGTGTTCCACCGTGTGCCCGGAGATTTTCCCTCGGATCACAGCCGAATTGGTTACATAGGGAATCTTCTGGAGGGGCGTGCGTTAACTTGGACCTACGCCGTTATGGCGAGGCCCAGTTATGCCACCCTCACCTATGACCAATTCGTGAGGCGCTTTCTGGAGGTCTTTGACCATTCTCAAACCGAGACGGTCCAGGTCGATCGGCTTCTCGCTCTCCAGCAGGGAAGCCGGTCGGCAGCGGACTACGCGGTCGACTTCCGGGTAGCGGCGGAGGAATTGGGCTGGGAGGAACGCTCCCTCTGCGGCCTGTTCCTCCGCAGCCTCAATGATGATCTGAGGGATGAACTGGCTGGACGGGATATCCCTGAAACGCTAGCGGAGCTAACTTCCCTAGCCATCAGCTTGGACAACAGGCTGCGCGAGCGCTCCTCAGGACGGAAGTCGTCTACTTCGCGCCCTCGGGGAGTCTCGCTGCGCCTGCCCCAAGCTCGCCCCCTGGCGGCGCCGCCACCATCGTGCCCCGAGGAGTCGGAGCCGATGGTGACGGGCTGGACAAAGCTCTCCCCGGCAGAGAGACAACGCCGCCGTGAGTTGAATCTCTGCATGTATTGCGGAGACAGTCAACACACGGTGGAGCTTTGTCCACAAAAAGCCAAACGGCGGGGTCCGCGAGTCACTGTAGGAGGCCTCGCGGACGTCAATCGGTTAGATCCACTCACTCAATTGAAGCTGCCCATCCGTTTCTGCCACAACCCCACTGGGCACCTCACCCACGCACTGGTGGATTCGGGCGCAGAAGGCAGCTTCATTTCACAGAGCCTGGCAACCCGTTTGGGCATCCGCTGTCAGGCACTGAGGAATCCCATCTCCCTAGTCAACCTCTCCCGTGCCTCCCTTGGGAGAGTGTCACACCAAACCATCCCTGTTCCGGTCATCATCTCGGGAAACCACCGGTCTATGTCCTTCCCAACTCTGTGTCGCCCGTCATCCTGGGGTATCCCTGGCTTCGTCTTCACAACCCGGTCCTGGATTGGAGATCAGCTGGGGTATCAGCATGGAGTACATTCTGCATGGGCACCTGCCTTCAGTCCGCTGCCTGCTCTCCGTCCGCTCCTCCCCCTGCGACGGACGCTGCACCCCCGGACCTGTCTCTGGTGCCTCCGGAATTTCACGACCTGGGTATGGTGTTCAGCAAGACGAAAGCTATGTCTCTCCCCCCTCATCGGCCCTATGACTGTGCCATCAACCTCCGCCAGGGGGCTCCCTTACCTTCTGGTCGGCTCTATAGCCTGTCAGCGCCGGAGAAGGAGACGATGAACGCCTACCTGAAGGAGTCATTAAGTGCTGGGATAACTCGCCCATCATCGTCACCCGTGGGGGCAGGGTTCTTCTTCGTGGGAAAAAAGGATGGGTCCCTCCGCCCTTGTATCGACTACCGGGCCCTCAACGATATCACGGAGAAGGACCGTTACACCCTGCCCCCTCATGGACACTGCTTTCCACTCCCTCCAGGGGGCGACCTGGTTCACCAAGCTGGATCTACGCAGCGCATACCACCTCGTCCCGGATCCGGGAGGGAGATGAGTGGGGAAGACAGCCTTCCGTACCCCGAACGGCCACTTTGAATACCTGGTAATGCCGTTCGGGTTGACCAACGCTCCTGCCGTCTTTCAGCGCCTCATAAATGACGTCCTCCGGGACTTCATCGGCCTTTTCGTGTTCGTCTACCTGGACGATATTCTCATCTTCTCCAAGTCCAGGGACGAGCACCAGGTCCACGTGAGGCGGGTCCTCCAAAGACTGCTGGAGAATCGTCTGTACGTGAAGGCAGAAAAATGTGAATTTTACGCCAGGACTACGTCCTTCCTGGGGTTCATCATCGCCCACGACAAGGTGCTCCCAGACCCAGAGAAGGTGAAGGCGGTGGTGGAATGGCCTACACCTGTATCCCGGAAGCAGGTGCAACAGTTCGTTGGCTTTGCCAATTTCTACCGCCGCTTTGTCCCCAACTTCAGCTCCATCGTTGGACCACTGACCCGCCTCACGTCCCCGAAGGTCCCGTTCCGGTGGACCGAAGAGGTCGCTGCCGCCTTTAAGGCGCTGAAGGCGGAGTTCTCCTCCTCCCGGGTCCTTCGCCAGGTCGACCCCGCGCTGCTGTGCATCGTAGAGATTGACGCCTCGGACACGGGAGTGGGGGCAGTGCTGTCCCAGCGGTCGCCGGATGATGGCGCCAAACGGCCCTGCGCCTTCTTCTCCCGGCGCTTGTCCCCGGCGGAGAGGAACTACGATGTGGGGGACAGAGAGCTCTTGGCCATCAAACTCGCCCTGCAGGAGTGGCGCCACTGGCTAGAGGGGGCGAACCTGCCGTTCGTGGTCCTCACGGACCACAAGAACTTAGAATATCTACGATCTGCCAAGCGCCTGAAAGCCCGCCAGGCGCGCTGGTCTTTGTTCTTCGCCAGGTTCCAATTTTCAATCACCTTCAGGCCTGGCTCTAAGAACGGCCTGCCAGACGCCCTCTCTAGGCAGTTCACTCCCGTGGAGTCGGAGGAGACGCCCCACTCCATCCTGCCCAGGTCGTGCGTCGTGGGAGCCATCTCGTGGGACATCGAGAGCAAGATCCGGAAGGCACAGGAGGTGGAACCTGACCCTGGCGGCGGACCTGAGGGGAGGCTGTTCGTGCCATCCGCGGTCCGAGGAGAGGTCATCCACTGGCTACACACCTCCAAGCTCACCTGTCACCCTGGCACCTCCCGGATGATAGACCTCCTCCAACGGTCCTTTTGGTGGCCAGGCCTGCGGAGGGATGCAGCCCGCTACGCCCGGGCTTGCCCAATCTGTGCCACCAGCAAGTCGGGAAATGCCCCTCCAGCGGGTCTGCTCCAGCCCCTGCCCGTCCCTGGCAGGCCCTGGTCGCACATCGCGTTGGATTTCGTCACCGGACTCCCCGTCTCCAACTCCTATGACACCATCCTGACCATTGTGGACCGCTTCTCCAAGGCCGTGCACTTCGTTCCCCTGCGAGGCCTCCCTACTGCCCTGGAGACGGCGGATCTCCTCGTCCATCACGTGGTCAGGCTGCACGGGATTCCGGTGGACGTGGTCTCGGACCGGGGCCCCCAATTTTCGTCTGAGGTTTGGAGGTCATTCTGCAACGCCATCGGAGCCAAGGTGAGCCTCTCCTCCGGCCATCACCCCCAATCCAACGGGCAGTGTGAGCGGACCAACCAGGAGCTGGAGGCTGCGCTCCGCTGTGTGACCAGATCCAAACCTACGTCCTGGAGCAACCATCTTGCCTGGGTTGAATATGCCCACAATACCGCTCGCTCTTCTGCTACAGGGATGTCTCCCTTCAAAGCATCCCTGGGTTACGACCCCCCGCTGTTCCCGGAGCAGGAGAGTGAGGTAACTGTCCCCTCAGTTAGGGCACATCTCAGGCAGTTCCGCTCCACCTGGACTGCCGCGCGCAATGCGCTCTTACGCACGGCGGAGCGCAACAGGACTGTGGCGGACCGGCATAGAAGACCTGCCCCGGTGTACAGAGTTGGGCAACATGTCTACGTTTCCACCCAGGACGTCACTCTAAAAGGCGAGAGGAGAAAGCTGGCACAGCGATTCATGGGTCCCTATCCCATCACCCGGATCATCAACCCGGTGGCTGTGCGCGTGGCTATTCCCCCCTCCCTCCGCATCCATCCCACCTTCCACGTGTCAAAGGTGAAGTTGGCAGTCTCCGACCCCCTTTGCCCTTCTCCTGCAGCGCAACCCACGCCCCGGATGATTGGTGGCCATCCGGCCTGGTCCGTCTCCTCCATCCTGGACTCCCGGCGCCGGGGTCGTGGGTTGCAATACTTGGTGGACTGGGAGGGCTATGGGCCCGAGCATCGACAGTGGGTGCCCCCGTCGTTCGTGTTGGACCCATCGCTCATCGCTGACTTCCACCGAGCACACCCAGACAAGCCATCGCCAGGAGGCGCTGCTAGAGGGGGGAGTACTGTCACGCCGCGCCGCTCATCAGCGGCGCCACCTGCTCGCACACCTGTCAGTCATCAGCGGCGAGGAATATAAGCCGCCTCGCCCTGAGCTTCGGCCTGAAGCCGTCAGACTTCTTCCCCCCTTCTTCAAGAAGCAAACTACTTTCTCTTCAGCACGACACTGAGCGGTAAGAAGATCACTTACCTCATCTCTTCCAGTCTGCTCCCCTGTGCACAGGTGGATTCCTTGGCGGCGGACAACTCCGTCCCTTGTCCCTCCTCGCTGCTGCACCGAGTCCTGCAGGTGGCTGTCTCCCGGGGTCCCGTCCTTGAAGTGCCAGTCATCTGTCCCATACAAGTAAGCTTCTCTCCCTCGCCTATTCTCCTCCTGTGTTGGTGTGTGCCCATCACCCTGTGTCTGTTCTCTCCCATAGGGTTGCCGGCTGAACGGTCTCCTGCCTCTGTGCCCGAAGCAGACGCCACCACCAACACATTAACATTCCGCAGACACACACCCATACATCCCTGTTGTTAATAAACAGTTTGAACTACTCTGAGCCTGTGTGTGTGCGTCTCCTGAGCCGAACGTTATGTCAATGTTCAACCAAGATGTGTCCTCTAATTAACATCACAGGTGTCTACAAACTTGTAATCAGTCAGTCGGCTGATTTAAAGGGTGACAAGTAGTCACTGTGCTGTTTGGTGACATGGTGTGTACCACACTAAACATGGACCAGAGGAAGCAAAGGAGAGAGTTGTCTCAGGAGATTAGAAAGAAAATTATAGACAAGCATGTTAAAGGTAAAGGCTATAAGACCATCTCCAAGCAGCTTGATGTTCCTGTGACTACAGTTGTACATATTATTCAGAAATTTAAGATCCATGGGACTGTAGCCAACCTCCCTGGATGTGGCCGCAGGAGGAGACGGATAATACGAATGGTAACAAAAGAGCCCAGAACAACCTCTAAACACATTCATGGTGAACTCCAAGGTCAAGGTACATCAGTGTCAGATCGCACCATCCGTCGTTGTTTGAGCCAAAGTGGACTTCATGGGAGACGACCAAGGAGGACACCACTGTTGAAAACAAATCATAAAAAAGCCAGACTGGAATTTGCCAAACTGCATGTTGACAAGCCACAAAGCTCCTGGGAGAATGTCCTATGGACAGACGAGACAAAACTGGAACTTTTTGGCAAGGAACATCAGCTCTATGTTCACAGATGCAAAAATGAAGCATACCAAGAAATGAACACTGTCCCTACTGTGAAACATGGAGGAGGTTCTGTTATGTTCTGGGGCTGCTTTGCTGCATCTGGCACAGGGTGTCTTGAATCTGTGCAGGGTACAATGAAATCTCAAGACTATCAAGGTATTCTAGAGAGAAATGTGCTGCCCAGTGTCAGACAGCTTGGTCTCAGTTGCAGGTCATGGGTCTTGCAACAGGATAATGACCCAAAACACACAGCTAAAAACACCCAAGAATGGCTAAGAGCCAAACATTGGACTATTCTAAAGTGGCCTTCTATGAGCCCTGATCTAAATCCTATTGAACATCTGTGGAAGGAGCTGAAACACGCCGTCTGGAGAAGGCACCCTTCAAACCTGAGACAACTGGAGCAGTTTGCTCATGAGGAGTGGGCCAAGATACCTGCTGAGAGGTGCAGAAGTCTCATTGACAGTTACAGAAATCGTTTGATTGCAGTGATTGCCTCAAAAGGTTGTGCAACAAAATATTAACTTAAGGGTACCATCATTTTTGTCCAGGCCTGTTTCATGAGTTTGTTTTTTAAAATAATTCTGTTGAACCACAATTCAAAAGCATTGTCTGATTTTCATTGGTTAATTTTCATAGAATTTTTATTTATTACCACTTTTGTCAGATTCAAGTTATTTCTGTGACCATTGTGGGTTTTTCTTTCATTAACAGAGGGGTACCAACAATTTTGTCCACAGCTGTAATTTCGCACACTCTGATGTTTGTTCATTATGTGTCTCTGGTGTGTACAATAATTTGTGCGTAAAAGCAAGGTCAAACAAGTGCAGAAAATGCCTCTAACAACAATGGTGTTAGCATTATTAGAGGATATTGCAAATTGCACAGTGAAAAGAGGAAGGGTATTTAAAGACAGAGAAGATTTTCTGGGCCAGGGTGATGACTGGCTTGTCAGCCGGTTTAGGTTTCCACAGGCAGTCCTTGTGGAACTGTGCTCAGAGCTACGGCTGCTCTTGGACGTGACACGGCGAGAAGCCATGCGCTGCCTGTCCCAGTGCAGGTGCTGACAACTCTGGGGTTTCTGGAAACAGGCATTCCAGAGGCAGCTGGCAAAGCGATTGGGAATTTCCCAGTCAACACTGAGCCAAGCTATGCCAGCTGTGTGGGATGGCATTTTCCAGCTGTCACCCAGGTACATCAAATGCAGTTGAACAGGCCAACATCAAAGCACAATTTGCAGTGAGAGCCGGTTTTCCCAATGATTCTGATGAACAGCATTGTTGGGAACAAACTACAAGCTGGCACTGTGTGGATGGGTGGCTTCTTGGTGAGTAAATTCATGTAATTGTCCTAGTAATAATCCACCTCATGCGCAATGCGCCTGTGCGCCCCCAAATATCACCCTGTCTTCAAGGCTTCATTACAAGGTCAGTGGGTTGAGTAAGTGGCTTTGTTTTTTTGCTGATTAAACTACAGTTTTACAGCATTCTACCAAGCCCCCAATTGCCTCTGTGTGTACAGTAGTTATGTCAGTAAACACATGCGTAAAATTTGAACTGCAACAGTGTCACCCGTTCCCCGGCACACTTCATTCATTTATAATAGCATTGTATGTAATCCATGTAAGTTGTATATAACTATAAAGGATGAGATTTGCATTTTGGACATAAAATATGCACTTGTCGAGTGTAATATGATCTGCTTTCAACTGACAGGTGATTTCCATTGTGGTCCCTAAAAGATGTTGCAGCTAATCTCGTACCTGGAACCTTCCACTTTGTAATCTAGCACTCTAACCACTGAGCTATACACATTACAAATCACAGTGATCAGCTGATGCTTCTGAGGATAACTGCAGGCATTAGTCGAAACATGTCAAGGTTAAATAAACATCTGTTTCTCATCCCTGTCTCAATAAATGAAAACAGTAAACTAATCTTACAGGGCTGTGAGCAGGCTACCTGTATCCTGCGCTAATGCCAGAGGACAGCATGCCAAACAAAACGTTTTAAGCGCCTCTGCCTCATTCAGGAGCGCCTCTAACTCACAGTCCGTGAAATTCCATTAAATCCATTATTTTTGATCGTGGATACAGGAGAATCAAATGTGCAGGTTTGTATAAATCTATCTGCATATCTATTTGCATCTAATTGCACATTCAGATGGAGGCGTGGCAAGGGAGGAGTCCGGTATTTCCTCACGTGCGTTCAATTTTAAGCAGAATCAGAATCAGAATCAGATTTATTGCCATTGTTCATGTAGTACACAAACTAGGAATTTGTCTCGGTGCAATGCTGCAACATTAAACATGATAAGATAAAAGAAATAAAAAAAAACTATACATGCAATAAGTGTAGAATAAGAATGAGTAATACTAGTCAAAGCAGTTTTTAAATATATTAGCGAGCAGCAGATATTGTGGAGTACCACATAGTGCAGACGGTAATGCAACAGAAACAGTGATGAAGCAGATTGGAATGTACAAAGGAAATGTGCTTGAATTCCTGCGTACACACCGTTTCATACATCAGGATTTTTTTTTTTTTTTTGCTTACGGCGTTTTCTTGATTTAAATGTACATCATCTTTCAGTAGGAAATCCACACAAGTCTTTGTACATGAGGCCCCAGGAGAGGTGCCTCGGGCCCAAGGACTTTAAGGTTAGGGGAATTAATAATTTTGCAGACTGGACTTACAGAGTGAATGAGAGGATTTCCGGGTTTATGGTTCTACCACGGAGTTAGTCCAATCTGCCAAGAAACAGTGAGTATAGTTAGTCCTGGAATGATTAAGATAGAGGAAAAAAAACAAGGTGAGTTGATTGCTGTGCTTACAGTTTCCAGTGTTGGGAGAGGGGGGTGGATAAAGCACGCAGGTCTAGCATACGAGAATAGAGACCCTAGGCTTCTGGCTGCAGCATCCAACAATCCTGTGAATGAGGATGTTCCGCCCCCTTTTCAAAGCTGGAGCAGACCAAAGACAGGTGGATGATCAGAGCAGCTGGACAACATCAGGTAATCAGCAGTAAAATGTGTGTACCAAAAGATGCTACAGAAAAATCTTTTCAATTTCCATTTAAAAAAAAAATCTTCCGAGCAAAAGTGTGAATATAGTGATTTAAAATCATTTTATTGCCCAGCTCTAATTTTAAGCATTATAAAAATATGCACAGAAAATTCATTTTATTATTACAGTTGCTCTTTTGAGGATATTTGTACATCCAGAGGGGGTTAAATGCCTGTATTTGTGTTGCAGTGTCCCTGTGTTTGCGTTGCAGCTGTGTAGCAGTGATTGACGAGGGACTGTTACTGTGCAGTATGGGAGAAGAACTCAACCCCATCTGACTGATCTGTAAATATTCCCTCTTTCTGCTGCCTCAGCAAGTTTCTGCAGGAGCACAACACATGGATCACAATGGCAGGGTACAGGCAGGGAAGGAGGGAGAGAGAGCTAAGCCAACAAGTAAAGGAGAAAGAGAAGGGAGGCAGGGAGGAAGTATGGGAACCAGTGAAATGTTTAGAGGATTCGAGTGTTAGAGGGTAAAAAGAGATAGAAAAGTGGGCTGCAGAGCCATCTTCATCAGAGCTGCAACATTGGGACCTCAGGCTGATCTGGATCAATGCCAGAGCCACACAGCAGCAAACAGAGGATCAGCTTATCACGCATATCGCGCTGTCCCTCGAGCTGCGCTGGGATTATCTGATCACGTGATGGTTCACCTCATTCCCACATACAGACAGAGATTGAAGCTCACTAAACCTGTTGTGAGCACTACGAAGATACGGACCAGTGATGCTGAGGAGAAGCTGGAAACGTGCATGGAAATATCTGACTGGGGCATGCTTAAAGGAGCCACGCATGATCTGGATGAGTACACGGACACTGTGAACTCATATATCCACTTTTGTGAAGAGAACATTCTTCCATCACGCACCAGGGTGAGTTACTCTAATGACAAACCCTGGTTCACAGCTAAGCTCAGACAGATCAGGAAGGAGAAGGAAGCAGCGCTGAAAAGTGGAGACAGGGACTGCTACAGGGAGGTTAAATACCGGTTTAACAGAGAGCTGAAGAGGGCTAAATCTGTGTACTCAGAGAGACTCCAGCAGCAGTTCACTGCTAATGATTCGGCTTCCGTGTGGAGAGGACTGAGGCAAATCACCAACTATCGACCTAAGGCTCCTAAAGGTCAGGATGACAAAGCCCTTTGTCAAAGACTGTCCCAACACTATGCCCGTTTTGACACCTCGTCATCTGTGTCCAACTCCCCCCCTCCCTCCAGCTCCACAGCCTCCACATTCCCTACTTCATTTAAGGCACCCCCCTCCTCCCCCCCTCCCCTTATCATCAGTGAGCAGGATGTGCTCAAACAGTTCTCCAGACTGAACCCGCGCAAGGCCCCCGGCCCAGACGGCGTGTCTCCCTCCACCCTGAGACTCTGTGCGAAACAGCTGGCTCCTGTATTCACAGACATTTTTAACACCTCCCTTAAGTTATGCCACGTGCCATCCTGCCTCAAATCCTCCACCATCATCCCTGTCCCCAAGAAGCCACGGATCACTGGACTTAATGACTACAGACCTGTAGCGCTCACCTCTGTAGTCATGAAGTCCTTTGAGCGCCTGGTCCTGTCCCACCTCAAGTCCATCACCACCCCTCTCCTGGACCCGCTGCAGTTTGCCTACCGAGCCAACAGGTCTGTAGACGATGCAGTCAACCTGGCCCTCCACTCCATCCTGCAGCACCTGGACTCCCCGGGAACCTACGCCAGGATCCTGTTTGTGGACTTCAGCTCCGCATTCAACACCATCCGCCCCGCTCTGCTCCGGGACAAGCTGTCCCTGCTCAACGTGCCTGACTCCCTCTGCAGGTGGATCATCGACTTCCTGACGGACCGGAGGCAGCATGTGCGGCTGGGAAAGACTGTCTCAGACTATACTAGCATCAGCACCGGATCACCCCAGGGCTGTGTACTTTCCCCCCTACTCTTCTCCCTTTACACCAACTCCTGCACCTCCAGCCACCAGTCTGTCAAGTTGATCAAGTTTGCGGACGACACCACCCTCATCGGGCTCATCTCCAACGGCGACAAGTCCGCCTACAGGAGAGAGGTGGCCCAGCTGGCGTCCTGGTGCAGCAATAACAACCTGCAGCTGAACGCTCTGAAGACAGTGGAGATGATTGTAGACTTCAGGAAAGTCACTACTCCTCTGCCCCCCCTCACCCTCTCAGGCTCTCCCATCACCACTGCTGATTCCTTCCGCTTCCTAGGCACTACCATCACCAGGGACCTCAAATGGGAGCTGACCATCAGCTCACTCATCAAAAAAGCCCAGCAGAGGATGTTCTTCCTGCGGCAGCTGAGGAAGCTCAAGCTACCCACCAAGATGTTAGTGCAGTTCTACACAGCCATCATCGAGTCCATCCTCACCACCTCCATAACCGTGTGGTACGCAGGAGCCACTGCCAGGGACAGACTAAGGCTGCAGCGCGTCGTGCGCACTGCTGAGAAGGTGATCGGCTGCAAGCTCCCATCTCTCCAGGATCTGTACATCTCCAGGACCCGGAGGCGTGCTGGCCGGATCATAGCCGATCCCTCACACCCTGGTCACGTACTGTTTGCCCCCCTCCCCTCTGGTAGAAGACTTCGGTCCATCCAGACTAAAACCTCCCATCACATGAACAGCTTCTTCCCCTCTGCCATTAGACTGCTGAACACTAAGTGACTCTCGTGCACCATGTACAGCAGCTCAACCAGACTCATGTCAATCATCACTGTTTTCTTCCTGCATTACCGACTGCACTATATAGTTCTCCACAGTATCTGCTGCTGGCTAATATATATTTTAACTGTTGACCAGTATCACTTAATCTTATCCTACACTTTATTACATGTATAGTTTATTTCTCTTATCTTATCATGTTTAATGTTGCAGCATTGTACCGAGACAAATTCCCAGTTTGTGTACTACATGAACAATGGCAATAAACCTGATTCTGATTCTGATTCTGAGCTCCATCGTTTTCCTTCTGTTCTCTGGGTTTCTATGTCCTTCCATCTCTTATCCGTCAACTTTAATATAGAGAAGTCAGGAATGGATACAAGGAGAGTTCAGTTGATTAGATAAGTAAGACTGTAATGTTTACTACTTGTAGAATTTCTTAAGAAGGTACTTGCAGGTCTGCAAAAGTGCAAATAGAACAACTATTGTGAATGCTCAACTAATTTTGACATTTTTACTGCTTTTTAATATAAGACTAGGGTCATTCCCAGAAAACTATACTGCTCTTAATGAACTCTGCAGATTCACAGTGTTTAGTCTGCTGACACGTATGAAGGAGCATTGAAGAAAATATTGATTAGACATCCCTGAGATGGCACTGTTATATGTACTGTTTGTCATGCATGTTGTAATTCACCTGAAAATATCAGTATAATGTGTGTATCTTGATGTGCAGTTCTTTCCCCTCAGCCGTGGTAAAACTGTTCAACTTCTGATGAAATGGATGTATTGATATAAGAAAGTTGCCTGCTGCAGTGGGGCATAACTAGGTAATTTTTCTAAACTAGATGGACACTTTAGTCATGACCTTTGAGTATATTTCTTTTTCCTCATTTCTGTTTGATGGGCGTTCTTTTTTTCCTCACATTCATATTTCACAGCAGAGACATGCCAAGTGTTTTGGGGTGGAACTAAAATCTTTTAAAGCCTCTCTGTAAGGTTGGGTCCACTGGCTAATTCTTTTCGGTGTGAAATGAAATTGGGAGCTTCTGCGAGGCATGTCCAAGTCTTGATTTGGAGGCATGCAGCTTCTTTCAAGGGGGATTTTAAGAAGAGCAAAGGTTTGACAGAAAATGGCTTTGTTGATTGCATGAAATTAGGTCCTGCATATAGGCTTTTTACACCACTCTGCTCTTATGCAAGACACTATTCTCCTTCTTATATAAAGCCTGCAAGCATTTCCATTACTCTTTTGACAGTCGTCTACAACAATAGCTTTCCCGTGTGGAAATATGATTACATTAACATGGGGGGATGGAGCCAGTTGCTCTAAGAAAGCGAAAATCATAGAGGCACTCTCAGAACAACTGCTTCTCATGCAAGACAAACACAAATGCTCACCTTTCACTGTTACATGAGATCTGTAATTTGCTTCTTTTTTTTTTAGCCAACTTTGTTTCCTCTTTATCCCATTGGTTTGATTTCATTGTTACACTGTTTACAAATCTTAAGAGCTCAAAAGCAGGTGGGTCAATGGCACTTTGACTATGGTGGCCTTGACTGACGTTTCAGTATTGACAGGCCCAAAAGCAGACACAAACCAGAGTCACATTCATGTGCAAAACAAAGTTTGAGGTAAATGTGAGTGCGAGTGCACAAATATCTGGCAACCCCTGCAGAGAGAGGAAAAGAGGCACATGAGCTCTGTACTGATGACTGGGCTGTGTGTGAGAGTGATTCTTTTCTTACAGATGGTGCTGAAGTGAAGAAGTGAAGAGCAATGAGTATTTACAAAGGTGGTCATCAGATTTCTTCGGTGATGTTCCAGTGCAGTGAGAATGGTGAGATGATTCTTCCTGTTGATGAGCGATGACTGCCCCGGCACCGGGGACTTTAACAGTTTGTTTGACATTGTAAGTGCACTTAGTGACAGTTGAAGGGGGTTTCGCCAAGGAGAGTCTGGATATGACAATCCTTATGTGATTTTACATGCCGTCTTGTATATATATTTGGAGTATTTCGTCCTTTAGTTTTTGTTTAAATTGTCCAAGCGTTGTACATGATTTTAATTCAGGTCCAAAATCGTTCCATAATCTGACTCCTTGCACTGAAACACAGTGTTGCTTGGCGGTAGTTCTCACTGAAGGTTTTTGAAATATACATGTTCCTCTGAAATGATATTGTTTCTCCCTTATTTGGAACAACTTTTGGATATTTGCGGGCAGTGATAGATTCTTCACTTTAAACATTATTACTGCAGTTTTAAAGTCAACCAGATCTTTCAACTTGAGAGCTTTTAATTTAAGAAAAAGTGGGTTTATTGGTTCCCTGTAAGCAGCTTTGTTTATTATTCTAATAGCTCTCTTCTGAAGCATAAAGACTGGATATATGTAACTGGGTCATATTTATGGATCTTTGTTGATTTGATTTGCGTTTAAATATTTTGATTTGAACTTGACTCAACAGGAAGTGACTTCAGGGTGTGGGCGGGATATGCCAGGTAGAGGATTTTGAATATCTGGGTTTTTTTCGGTTGGGAAAACGGTTCAGGAGACCGGATTTGAAAAGCAAGCAAGACGAGGAATAATCTTCATAAAGAAACGTTGTAAGTTCACCAATGCAGTTAAAATATATTGTTACTCTTAACGAACACGGTGAATTATGCCGAGGAGGATGTAATAAAGTCGGCCTAGTAACAGATAAGACATACAGTAGATTGACCTACAGATTTGCTGCCTGACTAGCATGGTATACCGTGGCTGAACATAGTGCCTATCCAAGAGGATATAGTTAAAATATCAGGCTATGTACGATGTAAGCATGAGTGTAAATGTAAAAGTGTGTTGTTTGCTACTCTGGTCACAATGTTATGATGTGGTTTTTTTTGTTTTACACGGTGACGAGTACTGAAACATTTTATACTGTCAATCAAACCAGGGAGACTCGGGTGTCCTGTGAAGATCAGTCAGTGATCACGCGCTGGTGTGGCGTCGTGTGTATGTTGTAAGTGAAAAGCTTTTCTTGTTAAGTTTTGAGCATATTTAGAGTGTGAACTTAAGGTTTGTGGTGTACTAAAGCTATTATGTACCTTTCTCATTTCCAGTATCACCACTACCGTTTGTACGGACTTATTTGGGGTCATTAGTTTACTGAGCGTTTTATCAGATTGTATTTTTCTTTGTTAGTAATCCACCATTTTGTTTAAGAGCCGCCTCCTGTGTGTTTGAGGCAGTACAGACTGTAACACAAACGTGAGAGTTATATACAAAGATACATTTTGTACATTTCATTTTATTTTATTTACCTTTAAAAATTTTTGTAAATCTTTTCATTCTGAAGCGTGCTGCTCTTTATTTTCTATATATCAGATAAAACCCATAAAATACATCTGTTGTTCAGTGTGTATTATTTCCCGGCAACATATATGTTTGTTTTACATGTATTTCCCCATACTACAGTACAATATGTCATGTATGGGAGTATTAATGAATGATACAAGGTATATAGTGTCATGCGGTGACCCTCACGGATCACCATAAGACGCCAAGAGTCCACCAGTGAGTTTTGCAAAGATGGTGATTTATTAACACGACAAGACGAGACAAGACTGTGAGCCGCTCTTGGCAAAAACACACACAAATCAATACATGAGCTCGCAGGGCGAACCCCAGCCACTACGAGCTAAACTGTGATATAGCATGAGACAACGAACCTGACATGAAGGTCTACTGATGCTCTGACAAGGCTTGACGAGGTTTTGACAAGGTGTTGACAATACTCCTGCAACCTTACTGCCGCTAGTGCCCACTTTATGAAGGCGAACACTAACGAGCAGTAATGACACACAACTGACCAGCCTTGACAGGCGGAAGCCCCACCGAGCACCTTCACAATAAGAGCCCGGTGAGGCCAGAATACAACCCACAGCTGTCAAGGCCGGCAGCAAGTAGAGCTTAGCCCAAGTGCGAACAGAACCCAGTGCTCGGGTCGTAACATATAGTGTGGGTTGATTCAGCAAATATTTCACTCTGTCTAGTATTGCAATTGATTTGGATATTTTACCTTTAATATAATTAATATGTGACTTCCAACATAGTTTATTATCAATTATTACTCCAAGAAATTTAGTTTCGGATACCATTTCAATCTCTACACCATTTACACTGAGTTTAGATACTAAGTTGTTGTGATGGTTGTTAAAAACTATAAATTTTGTCTTACTTAAATTGAACGCTAATTTGTTTGAATCAAACCACAGTTTAAGCTTTCCTAATTCCTTTCCGAGTGTATCCAAAAGTTGTTCCAAATTGCTTCCACTGCATAATAGACTAGTGTCATCAGCAAACAATATTAAATCCATTTTTTCTGAAACTTTACATATATCATTTATATACATATCGAATAACAATGGCCCCAAAACTGAACCCTGTGGGACTCCACAAGTAACCTTCAGTAACTGTGAGTTTTTGTTACCAACACATACATACTGATATCTATTCTTTAAGTAACTACATAACCAGGACAGTGCTACCCCCCGATACCACAATTTTGTAGTTTCTTTAATAATAAATTATGATTGGTTTTTTAAGATCCAGGAATACCCCAACTGAATACTCTTTATTTTCAATGGCAGTTGATATTTTTTCTATAAATTCCATTAGAGCAAATGCAGTTGTCCTCTTGTGTCTGAACCCATATTGCTGCTCACACAATAAATTAGTCTTCAGTATGAAGTTGTCAATTCTCTCACAGAATATTTTTTCAAGTATCTTGGAAAATTGCGGCAATAGTGAAATCGGTCTATAGTTTGAGAATTCCCCTCTGTCACCCGTCTTTTATATCGGAATTACTTTAGCTATTTTCATTGCATTGGGAAATTTACCTGTTTTGGACGAGACAGGTTACAGATATACGTCAATGGTTTCACTAAGCATTCAATAATAGTTTTGACTAATGAGCATTCAATACCATCTCAGTCGTAGATGTTTTACTTTTAAAGATTTAACAATTTTAATGACCTCTCTCTCGTCTGTGTTCTTTATGAAAATGGAGTCTTTTATAGCAGTGTTTTTGCTTATTATATCACCTGTAGGTGCCGTAATGGGTATTTCTCGAGCCAAATTAGGACCAATGTTAACAAAAAAGTTATTAAATTCATCTGCAGGTGAAGCTGCATTCACACTCTGAGTTGTTTTATTATTTTTTGAAAAATCGGTTGGGTAGCTTGTATTTCTGTTTTTATTTCCAAGAATATTGTTAAGTATTGTAACAGTAACAGCTACAGACCGGTGGCCTTGACGTCCCACTTGATGAAGACCCTGGAGAGACTGCTCCTTGCTCATCTCCGCCCCCTGGTGGAACCAGCGATGGATCCACTCCAGTTCGCCTACCAGCATGGCATTGGGGTGGAGGATGCGGTGATCTTCCTCCTTCACCGTTCTCTGTCCCACCTGGAGAAGCCCGGGAATATGGTGAGGATCATGTTCTTTGACTTCTCCAGTGCTTTCAACACCATCCAACCGATGATCCTGAAGGGCAAGCTGCTGCGCGCAGGGGTGGACCAGCACCTGTCATCATGGATCCTGGACTACCTCACGAACCGGCCTCAGTTTGTGAGAACCCGGGACTGTGTTTCCGACACGATCATCAGTAGCACGGGGGCCCCCCAGGGAACGGTGCTGGCTCCCTTCCTGTTCACTCTTTATACTGCGGACTTCTCACACAACACAACACATTGCCATCTACAGAAGTTCTCTGATGACTCTGCGATCGTTGGTCTCATCTCCAACGGAGATGAAGCTGAGTACAGAGGGCTTATCCAGGACTTTGTGGACTGGTGCCATCGGAACTGCCTCCAGATCAACGCGAGGAAAACTAAGGAGCTGGTGGTGGACTGCCGCAGGCATGGGCAGCCCCTCATAGCACCAGTAAATATACAGGGAACAGACATCGAGATGGTGACATCCTATAAGTACCTGGGTATTCATCTGAACAATAAACTAGACTGGTCACACAATACTGACGCACTCTACAAGAAGGGACAGCGCAGGCTGTTCCTGCTGAGGAGACTCAGGTCTTTTGGTGTACAAGGGGCGCTGCTGAAGTCATTCTATGACACGGTGGTGGCATCAGCCATCACTTTTGGAGTGGTCTGCTGGGGCAGTGGCATTACTGCAGCCGATAGGAAGAGACTGAACAAACTGATTAAGAAAGCTAGCTCTGTCCTGGGGCAACGCCTTGATCCGATGGAGGAGATAGGAGAGAGAAGGACGGTGGCTAAACTGTCATCTCTGCTGGAGTCCGAGTTCCACCCTATGCAGGACATACTGGATGCACTGAGGAGCTCATTTAGCAGCAGACTACATCATCCCAGGTGCACAACCGAGAGGTTTCGTAGGTCCTTCCTACCAACGGCTGTCAGACTGTACAACCTAAGCAGGGCTGCTCGCAGAGATAGCAAAAAGACGTAACAAACTAATAGTTTTTTTTTGAATGCAAAAGATGCAATAGACTTACACAATGGTCCTCTCCGGCATACAACTAGGAACATACCGGTCGCTATGGAGGGTGAGAATATGTATGGGCACATAATCATACCATGTAGGATAACTAAGTAGACGGTTATGCTGTTTCATCCCACCTAGCAACAATGCTCTGCACTGTGTGTGTTTATATATTTACATATTTATTCCATCTAGCTACAATGCTCAGCACTGGGTGTGTTTATATTTATATATCTATATATTTATTCCATCTAGCTACACTTGCTCCGCACTGTGTTTTTATATATCTACATATTATTTCCATCTAGCTACATTGCTCCGCCACTGTAGTGTGTTTATATACTTGCATATTTATTCAACCTAGCTGCAATGCTCGTACTGTGGGTGTTTATATATTTACCTTTTTATTCCATCTAGCTACAATGCTCCTGCACTGTGTGTTCATATATTCATACTATTTATCCATCAGCTACAATGCTCTGCACTAGTGTGTGTGTGTGTGTGTATATATATATATCACTGTATATCTCTATAGTAATATGTACATATGTATATTAGCTGCTCTTGCTTGCTTTGTTTTTTTCTTTTTTTCTTGCCTTCTGATTGTTGCTCTGAGTGTTGCTATCCCTGTGCTGTTGCAATCCTGGAATTTCCCCGTTGTGGGACTAAATAAAGGCTTATCTTATCTTATCTTATTGTCAAGTATTTTTAATATTGTCTCTGTTTTTCTCCAGTTCTTTACTGTAATAGTCTCTCTTACTACATTTATTATATATGTTAACTTATTTTTGTACTGTTTTATACCGCTGACTCTGCTTCTTTTGTCCTTTTCTTTAGGAAAGCTTTATATAATAAATTTTTCTCTTTTACACGCCTTTTGTAATCCTTTGGTTAACCATGGCTTATCGGCAAAATTTATGTTTAAGCTTTTTCTTTACTAATGGACAATTTTTATCATAAAGAGTGATTGCAATGTTTATTAACTGTGTCATAGGCTTCATTTACGTCTGACACATCGACTTCTGTCCAGTCTTGCTTCAGCAAGTCCTCTTTAAAAGAACTGATTGCATTTTGTGATTTGTATCTGAACGATTTTAAAATTTTTTCTGTATTGGCCCCCCGGTGTGGCATGGATAAGTGCAAAGGTTGGCAAGTGGTCACTTATATCATTTATCATGAATACCACTTTCTATTCTTCTTATCAATAATATTAACAAACAGGTTGTCAATAAGTGTAGCAGTGTGAACTGTGATTCTACTGGGATTGTGTTATTGTGGGATATAGACACATGCTGTACATAGAGTTCATGAACTCTGTAATTACATTTTGTTGTGATATGGATTTAGTAGATCAATATTGAAATCTCCACAAATTGCTACCATTTTCTTACTAGTAATATTATTGTACAGCTCGACTAATTTATCTCTGAAATGTCTCAATGCAAGCTTCCCGGCGTTCTTATATAAACAACTTATAATTAGATTTTTTGTTTTATCTTGGTCAATCTCACAGTAACACATTCCAAAATCCCTGGTAGTGCAAAGGACATTCCATTTACAAGCTTACACCTATACAGGTCATCAATATACAGTGCAACACCACCACCCTTTTTTTGAGATCTGTTAATATGAAACATCTGATATCCCTCTATTGCCATCAGGGGAGCCTGCCTCTTCATTAAGCCAAGTTTCAGAGACTGCGATAGCTGTAAATTTTCTGTCTAGCTGTTTTAAATAGTCCTGAATCTGGTGGAAGTTTTTGTTTAAGACTTCTGCTGTTGAAGTGCATTATTGATAGTTTACCATCTAGTTGCACTTGACTTTTGAATTGCTTTTCAGTGTAATGTTCACAATGGTTATGAATATTATTGAAAAAGTGGTTATCAGGATCAATATCATTCTCCATCTCTTGTAGTTTATGTTCAG
Source organism: Pholidichthys leucotaenia (assembly GCA_020510985.1). Taxonomy (NCBI): domain Eukaryota; kingdom Metazoa; phylum Chordata; class Actinopteri; order Cichliformes; family Pholidichthyidae; genus Pholidichthys; species Pholidichthys leucotaenia. Next base: position 416,507,727 of record CM035839.1, read on the forward strand.
CATAATGGCTATTTTCAGAGTTTGAGTTCTCCTCACTCTGTGTCAAATGACTTCCTCCAACTGGGGATAATTGATGTCTACTCAAGTCAGTCATAAGTTTTTTTGTTTGTTTTGTTTAGTTTTTTTTTTTTTTTTAAGTACACTTGACATGGTATGTTAAAGAAACTATTCTTGCCGTGTGTGTGGATATGGATTATCATTGTCTCTTAATTTTTCTTAATCAGTGTTCCATCTGTATTTATTTAAGTCAGTTACATCTCTGATCATTATACTCTTTGCTCCTCAGGTGTTCCATTTAGTTTGATCCATACTCTACAATTTCTTGTCCATGTTGCCTGTATCTTATTTTGTCTTTTCAGCATCCGTGCTTGCCGTGCTATTTCAGCATTAGTTTTTGTTAGGTGTTCATTTAGGTAAACTTCTGTTCCCCGGAGCTTTCTGGCCTGCCTCAGTATTAAATTAGATTAGATTAGATTCAACTTTACTGTACATTACACATGTATGAATACAAGGTAACGAAACACAGTTTAGCAATCAACTCAGAAGTGCCAAAGGACCAGCAGTGCAGCTATATACGGTAATTAACAGTAGTGTGCAATTAAGCAAATATATGCAAATATATGTATAAGTATGTCATTCTTTACCCTTCTGTTCACAAAGCGCATCACAATTGATTTCTTTGTTTTATTATCCTTTCTGGGTAAAACATAACAGGCTGAAATTGCATTTGCTTCGACCTTTATATTTTTACTATCAAGGAACTGAAGCACCTGGTTTTCCAGGGAGACTGATTCACTTGTGGGAGCCTCCTCACCTCTCACGTCCTGTTGTAGCATGAAACTTTGATTGATATTTGATGTCTAGTCCACTTATAATTAAATCATCCATACGAGAACATTGTTCAAGATCCTCGACGCGTCGCTCAAGTCTGTAATTTTTTTGTCTTTTTCTTGAATTGTTAATTTTAATTCTCGGACTTCTTCCATTAGGCCTAATATTTTAGCCTGCTGGCTAACCATTTTGGTCACTTTTTCTGACAAGAAGTTCAGAGATTTTTTGATCTCTTCCATTTCCTCCTTCTTTGGTGGCATTTTTACTGACCTGTGGATAGTAAAACAATCTCTGCTGGTGACGCCGGTATCCGATCCGACAGATCTCGAATCCAGCTGGGCCTCAGCTAGCCCCCTCCGCTGCTAGTCCCGCTGCTTACCGCCACCGTAACCAAGCTCCTGTCCAGCCGGTGTACCGGCAGCTCCTCCACCGAGTCCCGCCGCACACCGCCGCTGTAGCCGAGCTCCGATCCTACTTCTGTCCGGCTGGGGTCCCGGTAGATCCTCCGCTGAGCCCCGCCACCTACCGCCGTCTGCCTCAGTAGTTCCTCCACTGAGCCCCGCCGCTGTAACTGGGCTCCGACTCAGGCTCTTGTCTGGCTGGGGCCCCGGTGGTCCTCCACTGGTCCCCGTCTCCCACCACCGCTGCACCCGAACTCCGATCCGGCTCCCGTCCAACTGTTGCCTCGGTTAGTTCCTCTGGCGAGCCCCAATCAACGGAGTCAGAGTCGCTTCGTGTCGGTGTTAGGTACTACGACTAGCGTTAGCTTAGCAAACGCTTCGGGTAAAGCGTAGCAGCGAACCACAAAAAGAAACGCTATCAGTTTACTCACAGAGCCCGGTGAAAGGCGAATAAAGGGGTATTTCAACCAAGGTGGAAATTCAGCCCATGCTTGTGCCATCTAACAAGATGTTAAGACAGTATGACTATTACAAAAAAAGATCAAACAATGTCATTGCTGTTTGTATTTTTTTCACTTTCACATACAATAGATAATGAACCAGGTTGATAAATGCTTGGAAACAGTTTTGCAATCCTCCTCACTTTCATAGTGAAGTTTACAGTTCTTGTTTTGTTATTATAGGGGGCGGTTGTGGTGCAGGGGTAGTGTAGATGACTAGTGATCGGAGGATCGGTGGTTTGATTCCTGCTCTCTCTGTAGTCTGCATGTCGAAGTATCCTTGAGCAAGACACTGAACCCCTATTTACTCCTGGTGGGTCAGGCCAGTACCTGTGCATGGCAGCTCCGTCACCACCAGTGTGTGTGAATGGGTGGATAACAGGATCTGTACACCGCTTTGGTCATCCAGAGATGAGTAAAAAACACCGTATAAGTGAATTCCATTTACCATTGTCTGTCTTTATGTTCTCTGCTTCATAAAAAAAGGCTCAAGCTTCATTCCACTAAATCTCAGGCATGAACACTTTCAGCATCTGCCTGTCTACTGTGGTGAAAAGCCTCATATTTTGTGTAATGGATACCACTGAGTAGACAGTAGAACTCTTTAATGTAAGTTTACATTATAGCTTAATACTGTAAGACCATGTTTGGTTTTGCTTTATATCACTATCTGGTTCCATTGTGAGAATTTGATAGATGTGTGCATTTACAGCATGTGCTTGTGAACAATAATTTTACTCTCCATAGTAAATTTATTTTAGTTTCTGAAGAACAAACCACACTTAACACTTCCACACATGTGGCTCTTTGTGTGAAACTGAGTGAGGGGTTAAGAGTGCACTGTAACCTCAATCTGACCCCACATTGTCCTTATAATTAACAGATCACTTTTAATAAGGTTTTGGCCTCACAAGCTTGAGCCACAAAAATGTCACATTCAATCAGACAGGAGCACATCCTGGTCCTGCATCCACATGCACACTCACACTCATACACATACAGTAGGGAAATGTGTTGAAAGTGTCCTGCCGTGTTATAAATGTCATCTGACTGTAACAGTCAGAGACTGGCTCTGTGCTCTTTACAGATGGATTAGGTGGGTGGGATGGAAACAGACTGGGGATGATCAGCCTGTCACAATATGTTGTCATTATATATTGAGGAGAACAGTGAGCTGAATGCACAGATAAATTAGTCCTATCTGCTGACAGTTTTTCTTAAAAGTCCCATATTGTGAATTTTTAAGGGATTTATTTTAAGTTTTGACATCTTCGAGTAAAATGTAAACCTTTTCTGTGTGTGTCTGTGCCTGATTATCAAGAAGCTGCCTGTACAGTCAATGTGCCTTTGTTTTGCTAACTTAAAGGTCTCAGTCGCTCAAACATGTGTTTGTGGGTTTTAACTTTCAAAATGCTTGTTATATGACTAGAGCTTCTTCTTCCGGCTGCTCCCTTGAGGGGTTGCCACAGCGGATCATCTGCCTCCATCTCACCCTATCTGTCATGTTTGCCCCTTCGGGGCAGAAAGAATGAACCCAGGCGCTGAACTGCGATTTTATGAGGTTTATTAACAAAAACAACAAACAAAGTTCAACAAGAGACTCAAAATAACAATGAAGGAAAAACTTACAAGGGTTGGACGCCAGACCAGAGACAAGGCTGTGACGTGGATAGGAGAGGCTTGAATTCAGCCTGATGAGATGTGGCAGCAGCAATGAAAATGAACAAGTTTCCCTTAAATATGGATAAAAACCCATCACATAACAAGTAACAGGTGTGGGTTCACCTGAACGAGCAAAAGGAAATAATGAGTGATAATGAGATCAGCTGAGAGAGGTGAGGGAGGAGCGGCTGGACTGACAACTTGACAAGCGACTCCCCTTGCATAGCACAAACCCAGAAACATCGCTTGACAGCTGTCAACCCAGAGAAACACACCATAGAATACACACGAAGAACAAACATAATCAATACAGACTGGTAATTCACTACAGATATACAAGAGACAGAACTGGAGTCAAAACAGAAACATAAAAAGCAATAATGAAACTCCAGGGCAAAAAATACAATAAATATACATAATAGCAGAGAAGGAGCCTGCTGGAGCAAGCTGAGTCTGGCAGAAAGTCCAGAACTCAGCATGTGACAGAGCCCCCGGGGGACCCCAGACACCCCAAGGTATCACCAACTGAAAAAGAAAAAAACCCTGTCCCCCCAGCAGGGACACAACAACAACCCAACAACACATGCTAGCAGGGAAACATGCTAGGAGGGAATGAACAAAAATCCCACTCAGGGCCCACACCAGTAAAAACTCATAGGTTTAGGGCCCCCCGGACCAAAGCGCTGGAAGGTTCAGGTGGGCGACCAAAGTCCTAGGCCTGGCGGACGGCAAGGTGGAACGAATCAGGTGGTCTGCCGGTGAACATAGGCCACCTAACCCGATGGCTCAGTCCGTCAGGTGGTCGACCAGGGTTTTTCAGCCACTTGAACTGTGAAGGTGGCCCAGGGAGCGGCCACCCAGGGGGAGCCGGAGGGACCAGGATGGCATCCAGTGCTGGAGGGGGAACCGTGATGACATCTGGCAGAGGAGAAGGGTGGACCACGATGACGTCTGGCAAAGGAGAAAGGGGAACCATGACGACGTCCTTGGTCTGGTTGCTAGCGCCCAAGGTGGCGCCGGGCTGGAGCATTGTAGCCCCCGTGGTGGCTCTAGGCTAGAGCTCTGCAGCATCCACGGTGGCTCCAGGCTGGAGTTCTGCAGCACCAGCAGTGGACCCAGGCTGGGCCAACGCTGCACCATCGGTGGACCCCGGGCTGGGGCATAGCGCCCATGGTGAGCCTAGGCTGGACCGCAGCACCCACATTGGGTTAATACTACACGAGGGTCCCTAGCCAGGACGCAGCACCCACAGAGACACAGAACGAGGAGGGACCCACACCACAGCCTTGGGCAGAGGGGGAGCTGCACCAGTGACGACCTCAGCAGAGGGAGCTGGACCCACAACAACCTCAGGTGGCGAGTCTGGAACCACAGAGACATCTGGGATGGATGGATCTTCCCCAGCAACCCTGGGAGGAGGCTCAGAAATAACAGGGAGATAAACAGAGTCATGGTTGCCGGCAGTGGCAGAACCCGGCGAGGTGAGCTCAGGTGCAGGTGGTAGCTGCACCTGGCTCTCCTCACGAAGAGCCAGGCAAGATTTTTCCAAGACAGTAAAGAGAAAAACAAGGGAGAGCACTTGCCTGAGCTTGAGCTCCACCGCCACCCAGGACTCCATCAATTCAGATGATGACGACGTCTCGGGCCCAGTCTCAGGGAAGTCCAGTTTAGTTGCTGACTCTGCTGCGGCAGCCTCCGGAGCAGGCATGAAGGTAGTTGCAGTCTGGATGCCCCCAGGTGGAGTGACCCATGCAGGCAGCTCATCTGACATGGTCGCTGGGGGTTGGCTCACCACTGGCACTGGAATTGGGTCCTCCAAGGCCACGGGCTCCTCCGTCATTCAGCGGTTCTGCTCTGTGGCCGGCGAACACTCAGGAACCAAGGAAGAGGACACGGAGAGAGTTGGTGAGCAGTTAATTGCTACAGCAGGTGGGGAGAGCTCAGGGGACTTCGTTTCCTGAGCCTCCCTACTGGGAATCAGGCAAGGCATATTATCATAAATAGAAGGGGAGTGAAATGACATTTGCCTGCTCTCCTGGTCTTTGATGTTATCTGCTGCAGCGGTAAAATAGTCATCCCTCTCCGTGGCTCTGGTGGGCATGGGGCCCTCTGAGGATTGTGGAGGAGCCGCCCCAGCAGTCATGGAGATGGGCGGAGCCGGGGAACCCATGGAAGACCTCTCTGCAGTGGGAGAGGACACCGAGGTTGAGCGGGGAACAGCAGTTGCAGGGTGGCGAGAAGCTGAAGATCCAGCCAGGGAAAAAGGAGCCATAAGCTGCACTGCTGAGGGAGGCTTCAGTTTCGGTGCCACCGAGATAGCTGTCATAGAGGCAGGAGGCTTTGTCCGGCAGTTCAAAGAGGGATGACATTGGCTGTGATGGTGGAGCTGGAGCTGGCGAACCAGGAGAGGGAACGGACTTCTGCCGGGGGGTGTGCTTCTGTGACGGCTTCGGTTTAGGGGGATGGCCCCATCGTCAGCCCGGGGAATGATTGCTGGAGTGCGGTGACTGTGGACAGCAGTCCTGCATATTGCAGATATTTCCAGAGGCCGGTTTGTGCCTCCAGAATTCCCATAGCTCCTTATAAACTTTCCCAGGTTTTCTTGGGACCATGGGCGGCAAGAGCTTCATCCACAGAATTCTGGATAAAGACCGTCGCCCATTCCTCTTCCAGGGTTGGTGACCCCGCTGCCACTCTTCCTTTTCTCGGATGAGCGAGGCTGGGGAGCCGAGGACATGATGAGCTCCAAAGTCCAGGTGAGCAAAAAAGGAAAACAAAAAGATTCACAAGCTCACAGCAGCTGGGTTCTTAAATGGCTGGTGCCAACTGTCATGTTTGCCCCTTTGGGGCAGAGAGAATGAACCCAGGTGCTGAACTGTGAGCTTATGAGGTTTATTAACAAAAACACCAAAGTTCAACAAGAGACTCAAAATAACAATGAAGGAAAAACTTACAAGGGTTGGATGCCAGAGCAGAGACAGGGCTCTGACGTGGATAGGAGAGGCTTGAATTCAGCCTGATGAGACGTGGCGGCAGCAATGAAAATGAACAACACTTTCCCTTAAATATGGATAAAAACCCATCACATAACAAGTAACAGGAGTGGGTTCACCTGAGCGAGCAAAAGGAAGCAATGAGTGATAATGAGATCAGCTGAGAGAGGTGAGGGAGGAGCGGCTGGACTGACAACTTGACAGGCGACGCCCCCTGCAGAGCACAAACTCGGAAACATCGCCTGACTGCTGTCAACTCAGAGAAACACACCATAGAATACATACGAAGAACAAACATAACACTGGTCAACACCAAATTTATTGTCTAAGTTTTTTTTAGCTGAGTTAGGACAATTTTGATGTGCTGAATCCAAAAATCACATTGGTTTTGCTCAATCAGGTCAACTTTTTGAATTACGACCACATGTTTTATACATTTTTGTTTACATGTACAGGTATTTTCGCTTTATATGATGCAAAATTCTTTTTTATGTCTTGAAATTCTCTGAATGTTGAACAGTGATGACGTAACATTCAATTTACATGTACTTACCTTTATATAAAGGTAAGTACATGCACTTTATGTACTTACCTTTATATAAAGGTAAGTACATGCACAGTACTAAGTAAGTACTAATTAAGTACTGACCCTGACCAAGACCCAGGTGAGGACGGAGCTGAGGAAGATCAAGGCGAGGAAGGCGTCGGGACCGGACGGCATCAGCGCAAAGCTCCTCAAGTCCTGTGCAGACCAGCTGTGTGGGATTGTGACGTATATCTTCAACATGAGCCTGAAACTGGGGAGGGTACCACAGCTGTGGAAAACATCTTGTGTGGTACCTGTACCAAAAACTTCCCACCCCAAAGACCTGAACAGCTTCAGACCGGTGGCCTTGACGTCCCACTTGATGAAGACCCTGGAGAGACTGCTCCTTGCTCATCTCTGCCCCCTGGTGGAACCAGCGATGGATCCACTCCAGTTCGCCTACCAGCATGGCATTGGGGTGGAGGATGCGGTGATCTTCCTCCTTCACCGTTCTCTGTCCCACCTGGAGAAGCCCGGGAATATGGTGAGGATCATGTTCTTTGACTTCTCCAGTGCTTTCAACACCATCCAACCGATGATCCTGAAGGACAAGCTGCTGCGCGCAGGGGTGGACCAGCACCTGTCATCATGGATCCTGGACTACCTCACGAACCGGCCTCAGTTTGTGAGAACCCGGGACTGTGTTTCCGACACGATCATCAGTAGCACGGGGGCCCCCCCAGGGAACGGTGCTGGCTCCCTTCCTGTTCACTCTTTATACTGCGGACTTCTCACACAACACAACACATTGCCATCTACAGAAGTTCTCTGATGACTCTGCGATCGTTGGTCTCATCTCCAGCGGAGATGAAGCTGAGTACAGAGGGCTTATCCAGGACTTTGTGGACTGGTGCCATCGGAACTGCCTCCAGATCAACGCGAGGAAAACTAAGGAGCTGGTGGTGGACTGCCGCAGGCATGGGCAGCCCCTCACAGCACCAGTAAATATACAGGGAACAGACATCGAGATGGTGACATCCTACAAGTACCTGGGTATTCATCTGAACAATAAACTAGACTGGTCACACAATACTGACGCACTCTACAAGAAGGGACAGCGCAGGCTGTTCCTGCTGAGGAGACTCAGGTCTTTTGGTGTACAAGGGGCGCTGCTGAAGTCATTCTATGACACGGTGGTGGCATCAGCCATCACTTTTGGAGTGGTCTGCTGGGGCAGTGGCATTACTGCAGCCGATAGGAAGAGACTGAACAAACTGATTAAGAAAGCTAGCTCTGTCCTGGGGCAACGCCTTGATCCGATGGAGGAGATAGGAGAGAGAAGGACGGTGGCTAAACTGTCATCTCTGCTGGAGTCCGAGTTCCACCCTATGCAGGACATACTGGATGCACTGAGGAGCTCATTTAGCAGCAGACTACATCATCCCAGGTGCACAACCGAGAGGTTTCGTAGGTCCTTCCTACCAACGGCTGTGAGACTGTACAACCTAAGCAGGGCTGCTCGCAGAGATAGCAAAAAGACGTAACAAACTAATAGTTTTTTTTGAATGCAAAAGATGCAATAGACTTACACAATGGTCCTCTCCGGCATACAACTAGGAACATACCGGTCGCTATGGAGGGTGAGAATATGTATGGGCACATAATCATACCATGTAGGATAACTAAATAGACGGTTATGCTGTTTCATCCCACCTAGCAACAATGCTCTGCACTGTGTGTGTTTATATATTTACATATTTATTCCATCTAGCTACAATGCTCTGCACTGGGTGTGTTTATATTTATATATCTATATATTTATTCCATCTAGCTACAATGCTCTGCACTGGGTGTGTTTATATTTATATATCTATATATTTATTCCATCTAGCTACAATGCTCAGCACTGTGTTTTTATATATCTACATATTATTCCATCTAGCTACATTGCTCCGCACTGTGTGTGTTTATATACTTGCATATTTATTCCACCTAGCTGCAATGCTCCGTACTGTGGGTGTTTATATATTTACATATTTATTCCATCTAGCTACAATGCTCTGCACTGTGTGTTCATATATTCATATATTTATTCCATCCAGCTACAATGCTCTGCACTGTGTGTCTGTGTGTGTGTGTGTGTATATATATATTTTATAGTAATATGTACATATGTATATTAGCTGCTCTTGCTTGCTTGTTTTTTTTTCTTGCCTTCTGATTGTTGCTCTGAGTGTTGCTATCCCTGTGCTGTTGCAATCCTGGAATTTCCCCGTTGTGGGACTAATAAAGGCTTATCTTATCTTATCTTATCTTAAGTACAGGTTTTTATTTAATACCTGATCGAGAGAAACGCATGTCATTTTCGGATTCAGCAGTGCAAAATTGTTTTAAATCAGTGGAAAAAACAGACAACTTACAAAAAAATTATTTTTGTAACCCTGTGTAATCAATACAGAGTGATAATTCACTTCAAATAAACAAGAGACTGAACTGGAGTCAAAACAGAAACATAAAAAGCAATGAAACTCAAGGGCAAAAAATACAATAAATATTCATAATAGCAGAGAAGGAGCCACGAAGTTGAGTCTGGCAGAAGATCCAGAACTCAGCACGTGACACTATCCCTTGCATCTCCCTCTGTAACACCAACCCTCTCCATGTCCTCCTTCACTACATCCATGAATCTTCTCTGTGGTCTTCCTCTTTTCCTCCTGCCTAGCAGCTCTATCTTCAACATCTTTTGTCCAGTATATCCACTATTTCTCCTCTGGACATGTCCAAACCATCTCAACCTTGCCTCTCTTACTTTGTCTCCAGACCGCTCAACCTGAGCTGTCCCTCTGATATACTCATTTCTAATCCTGTCCCTCCTAGTCACTCCCAATGAAAATCTTAGTGTCTTCAAGTCTGCCACCTCCAGCTCAGCCTCCTGTCTTTTTTGTCAGGGCCACTGTCTCCAAACCATTCGTCATTGCAGGCCTCACTAAAGTCTTGTAAATCTTTCACTCTTGCTACTATCCTTCTGTCACAAATCACTCCTGACACTCGTCTCCATCCACTCCACCCTGCGTGCACTCACTTCTTCACCTCTATTGTGCATTTTCCATTGCTTTGGATGGTTGACGCAAGGTATTAAAAGTCATCTATTTTCATTACCTCTACTCCTTCCATCTTCACCGTTACACCTACCACCCTCTCATTCACACTCATGTATTCTGTCTTGCTTCTACTAACTTTCATTCCTTTTCTCTCCAGAGCATACCTGCACCTCTCCAGGTTCCCTTCCACTTGCTCTCTACTCTCATTACAGATCACAATGCCGTCTACAAACATTATGGTCCACAGAGGCTCCTGCCTGACCTCATCTGTCAGCCTGTCCATCACCAAAGTAAACAAGAAGGGGCTCAGAGCCGATCCCTAATGTTACCCCACTCCCACCTTGAACCCATCTGTCACTACTACAGCAAACCTCACCACCATCTTGCTGTCCTCATACATGTCCTGCACCACCCTCACATACTTCTCTGCCACTCTTGACTTTCTCATACAGTACCACACTTTCTCTCTTGGCACCCTATCATATGCTTTCTCTAGATCCACAAAGACACTGCAACTCCTTCTGACCTTCTCCATACTTATGCATGAACACTCTTAGAGGAAACATTGCATCTGTAGTACTCTTTCTTGGCATGAAACCATACTGCTGCTCACTGATTGATACCTCTCCTCTTAACCTGCCTTCATCAGCTCTTTCCTATACTGTATCTTCATAGTATGGCTGATCAGCTTTATGCCTCTGTAGTTACTACAGCTCTGAGCATCACCTTTTTTCTTGAAAACTGGTACCAAAACACTTCTTCTCCACTCCTCAGGCATCCACGTACTCTCCAAGATTGTGTTAAACAATCTGATTAAAAAGTCCACTGCTATCTCTCCTAAACATCTCCATACCTCCACAGGTATGTCATCTGGACCAACCGTCTTTCCTTTCTTCATCCTCTTCAAAGCTGCCCTCTCTTCTGCCTTGCTAATCCTTGAGACTTCCTTTTTCACCATCTTTCCTTCATCCATCCTCCTCTCTCATTTTCTTTATTCATCAGCTTTTCAAAGTACTCCTTCCACCTTCTCAACACACTCATCATTTGTAAGTACAGTACATTACCATTTCTATCCTTAATCAGCCTAACCTGCTGCACATCCTTTCCAGCTTGATCTCTCCGTCTAGCCAGTCGATGCAAGTCCTTTTCTCCTTCATTAGTGTTTAGCCTCTCATACAACTATGCCTTTGCCTTTGCCACCTCTCTCTTTGCCATGTGCCTAGATTCCAAATACTTCTGTCTACTTTCTTCATCTCCCTGACTGCCCCACTTTTCTTTGCTAACCTCTTCCTTTGGATACTTTCCTGTACCTCCTCATTCCACCACCAAGTCTTTTTGTCTTCCTTCCTCTGTCCACTGGATACACCACATACTGTTCTTTGCTGACTGAGAGACCCGATATCTCTTGAGAAATCAGGCGAAAACGATGGGGATGTCGAGCTGGAGCGAAGCAATGCACGAGGGAGACAAGGTACAAGCCCATTCTACCATCTGTTATTATCGGAAATGTGAGATCGCTGCTTAAGAAGATGGACGAACTGGCGGCTGTGTCTCGGTATGAGAGTGTCTTCAGAGAGATTAGCATCATAATATTCATTGAGATGTGGTTAACAGAGCTAACAACAGATGCTAACATCGGACATGAAGGTTTCCACTTAATACGGGCAGATTGGACACCGGAGAGCAGGAAGAGCAGAGGCGGGGCACTGATTATGTTTGTGAACAACAGATGGTGTAATCCTGGGCACATCACGATTAAAGAACACTGTAGCAAGGACATTGAGTTGCTAGCTGTTAGCGTGCAACCGGCATACCTCCCTAGAGAGTTGTCTCATGTCATCATGATTGTTATGTAACCCTCCTGCGAGCACTGAGGCACCCTGTGACATCATCCACTTAGTCACCAGCAGGCTGCAGATGCAGCACACAAAGGCTCTCCAGCTCATCTCTGGTGATTTTAGCCATACTTCCCTGTCCTCCATTCTGCCCACTTTCACCTAGTATGTCATGTGCCACACCAGAGACAATAAAACACTGGACTTATTTTATGCAAACACCAAGTAGACTTACACCTCATCACTCCTTCCTCCCCTTCCCTTGGTAGATCTGATCACAACCTGGTTCACCTCCTGCCTGTGTACAAACCCCTGGTACACAACCTCCTGTTACCCATACAGTGAAGATACGGTCCGAGGAGGTGGAGGATGTCCTGAGGAACTGTTTTGAATCCACTGCGCGGGAGCAGCTCTGTGATCCTCATGGTGAGGACATTGACGGCTTCACACCCACCATCACAGACTACATCAACTTCTGTGTGGAGAACATCATACCCACCAAGACCATATGGTGTTTCTCAAACAACAAACCCTGGATCAACCCTGAGATAAAGTCACTGTTGAAGGAGAAGAAGAGGATCTTCAGGTCGGGAAACAAGGAGGAGCTGAAGTCCGTACAGAGGGAGCTAAGGAGGAAGATCAGAGAGGGGAAGCACAACCACAGGAAGGAGATGAAGGACAAGCTGCAGTAGAGTGACATCAGCGGTGTATGGAGAAGCCTCAAAACCATCTCTGGGCACCAGAATACTGCTCCCAGGCTACCGGGGGGGGGGGGGGGGGAAGTGGGTGAACAACCTGAACCTATTCTTTTACAGGTTTGACCAACCGCCCTCTTCTCTGCCTGCCCACCAACCACTGCTGCTTCCACCTTTATCTAGTCTTGCTGTCCATTGCCCTCCCTCCACCCCACCTGTACATCCCCCTCTGTTTTTCCCCTCATAAACCCAACTTTCCCCCTCCCTGCTCCCCTGCCCCAGCCTGACTCTCATGAAGACCCAGGTGATAGTTGAGCTGAAGAAGATCAAGGCGAGGAAGGCTGCAGGTCCGGATGGCATCAGCTCGAGGCTCCTCAAGTCCTGTGCAGACCAGCTGTGTGAGATTGTGGAGCACATCTTCAGTCTGAGCCTGAAGCTGGGGATGGTACCACAGCTGTCAAAAACATACTGTGTAGTACCCGTACCGAAGACTCCGCACCCCAAGGACCTGAACAGCTACAGACCAGTGGCCCTCACATCACACCTAATGACGACCCTGGAGAGGCTACTTCTCGCCCACCTCCGCCCCCTGGTTGGACCAGCGATGGATCCACTTCAGTTTGCCTACCAGCATGACATCGGGGTGGAGGATGCAGTGATCTTCCTCCTACATTGTTCCCTGTCCCACCTGGAGGAGCCTGGGAGCACTGTGAGGATCGTGTTCTTCGATTTCTCAAGTGCTTTCAACACCATCAAACCCGCGATCCTGAGGAACAAGCTACTGTGTGCAGGGGTGGACCAGCACCTGTCATTGTGGATCCTGGACTACATTACAGACTGACCACAGTTTGTGAGAACCCAGGACTGTGTGTCTGACACCCTCATCTGCAGTACGGGGGCCCCTCAGGGAGCAGTTCTGACTCCCTTCCTGTTCACCTTCTACACTACTGACTTCACACAACACACCACACTGCCATCTACAGAAGTTCTCTGATGACTCTGCGATCATCAGCCTCATCTCTGATGGGGATGATGTGCAGTACAGCAGACTTATCCAGGACTTCATGAACTGGTGCCTGCGGAACTGCCACCAGATCAATGCGAGGAAAACCAAGGAACTGATGGTGGACTGCCACAGGCAAGGACAACTTCCCACAGCACCGGTAAACATCCAGGGAATAAACATTGAGATGGTGACATCTTACAAGTACCTGGGTGTTCATCTGAACAATAAACTGGACTGGTCACACAACACCAACGCGCTCTACAAGAAGGGACAGCACAGGCTGTTCCTCCTGAGGAGACTCAGGTCTTTTAGAGTGCAAGGGGCACTACTGAAGACCTTCTACAATTCAGTGGTGGCATCAACTATCACATTTGGAGTGGTCTGCTGGGGCAGTGGCATCACGGCAGCTGACAGGAAGAGGCTGATCAAAAAAGCTAGCTCTGTTCTGGGGTGACGCCTCGATCCAGTGGAGGAGATAGGAGAGGAGGACAGTGGCTAAGCTGTCATCTCTGCTGGAGTCCGAGTCCCATCCCATGTGGGACACGCTGAATGCACTGAGGAGCTCATTTAGCGGTAGGCTGTGCCCTACTATGTGCACGAGGGAGAGGTTCTGCAGGTCCTTTCTACCTACGACTGTCAGACTTGATAACCTAACCTGTGCTGCTCGTAGAGGTCGTATTAAATGTACTAAACGTAACAACTTTGCATAATAGAGATCATCCCCTCCAATACACAGTTAAGGCAATTACAATTATTATTGAGGGTGGAAACAACACTGTTGATTCAAACACGAAATATACTGTCTGGTTTCATATTGATATTCTGCCGGGTAATTTAACAAACTGTAATGCTGTTGATACCATCTAGCTGCAATGCTCCTGCACTGTGTATGTAACTGTGTACATATGTACATTTATTTACTGCTTTTGCTAACCAGTTCTTATCTTATTATCTTATTTACTATTGCTCTGAGTGCTGCTATCCCTTTGCTGCTGCAGTCCTTGAATTTCCCCATTTTGGGACTAATAAAGGCTTATCTTAGCTACCCAGAACCTCCTCATTGCCTTTGTTTCCTTCACCTACATGCCCATTAAAGTCCGCTCTAATCACTACTCTCTCTCCCCTGGGAGCACTCTCTACCACTTCATTCAATTTACTCCAGAATTCCTCTCGCTCTTCTACCTGACATACAGCTTGTGGGGCATACACACTGAAAACATTCAACATCACACCTTTGACTTCTAGCTTCAAACTCATGATTCTGCCTGTCTCCCTCTTTACCTCCTGAACACTCTTCACATACTTTTCCTTCAAGATTACTCCTACTTCATTTCTCTTCCTGTCTACGCCATGGCAGTGCAGTTTAAATCCACCTGAAATTGACAAAATCCATGTATAATGATGTAAAAACCAATAAAGCATTTCTTTCCCATGAATACTAGTGTTTGTGCATTATTTACCTCCAATAATTATATATTGTTACTTAAGTAAAATCCGTAAATTGTATGCTTCATCTGCCAAAATTTCATTAAGGCTCACAATTTGGATTGCAGTATTTTATCTGCCAAAAAATTACTTGATTTGGTTCTTCAAGGTTGAATTGTGAAGATTATAACATGTTCTGTTCAACTTGTTAATAGTCTCAAAGTCCTTTTATAGCTTATAAATATGTTATTTAACCTGCCAAAAATTTGTTAGGGTCTTAATGTTGATTGAAACAGTTTTCATGCTTTAAGAATAATTTGATGTGGTTAAGGATTAAATTGTGAATATACTACTGTAACTTGCTCTGTCTAACCTGTGAAATAGTCTCAAAGGACAGTTATAGCTTATAAAAATATTACTTAACCTGCCAAAAATTAAGGGACTTCAGGTTGATTGAAACAGTCTTCATGCTTTAAAAATGATTTGATTTAGTTGTTCCGGGTTAAATTGTGAGTATAATACTGTAACTTGCTCTGTTCAACCTCTGGAACAGTCTTAAAGGACAGTTATAGGTTATAAATATATTATTTAACTTGCCAAAAATTGATTAAAGGTCTTAATGTTGAATAAAACCATTTTCACGCTTTAAATTTGACTTGATGTACTTGTTCAGGGTTAAATTGTGAATATAATACTGGAACTTGCTCTCTCACACTTGTGAAATAGTCTCAAATGGCTGTTATAGCTTATAAATATGTTATTTCACCTGCTAAAACGTACTGGACCTCTTAATGTCAATTGAAACAGCATTCATGCCCCCCCTTCCCCAAGGCTGTAAACCTAGGGGAAACATGGCTATTGATAATCTTAGCTGGCTATCTCCAAGCTCAGGTAGTGAACCTGAGCCAGTGAATGTAAATTTGTGTTAAAGAATGAATGAAAAAAGTATCGCTGGTGGACAGGATTGTGTGGTTTCATTGGTCGACAGGATATGACCGGTCCCTGGAGTACAATAAGCACAGAAATATTTGTGAATGAGTGAATGGCTAAACTGCTAGCGTCAACTTGAGTCTTGATCTGAAAATAAACTATAGTAAAACAAGCTAAAATAACATTTACGTATGTATATGGGGAAGTGTTGGTAGATAAACAAGGATTCCAGTGGGGCGAATAGAATTAATAGAAAATAGAGATCAAAACCAGCCAGATCAACAGTTCAGAACTCAGAACTCAGAAAAGATTTATTGCCAAGTACATTCACAGTAAACAACTGATAAACATACGAGGGATTTGACTTGACACTGAAAACGACATAGTTGACATTTTCAGTGACGCGGCAGCGTCAGTGATGCGCCTGTCAGCAGACTGGGAACAGGAAGCATGAGGGAGGAAAAGGATAAACACAATAGGAGAGAGAAAAAAAGCATTGTTTGTCAGAATACAGGTCATAAATGATCAATATTATGATTACAAGAAAAAAAGCTCTCAATGCACAAGTAGCAGACAATAGAATCTATACAAGGACACAAAGAGAGCAGTGAATGAATAATCTTTTCATCAGTATAGTGAGTCAGTGTGTGTGAGGTGTTGAGTGAGGGTGTTTATATCAGTTAAGAACAACAAGGTCTCTTCAGCAGGAGATGTTATGTCTACCGTCTGGCAAAGGCTTGTGTCCTTGCACAGCAGATGGTAAAGTTTGCCAGACAGCTGGCTGTCCATGAGAGTCAATGCTGCTCACATGTTTTGAAAACAAAAACTGCAGATAATCTGGAGGACTGTGGTTGTAAGGGCAGGTCAAATGAGTCGAATAGTACTGACTTCAGAGAAAAAAAACCTTTATATTCTCTTACAGATTCAGTACTTAAATCCTTCATTGCTGGACGTTGAAATCATCATGGACGGCTCTCAGCGTGATCATGATGTAATCCATTTTCCTAGACAGTTCTCCATTAGCCGCTGTCAGAGTCCTGCCCAATTGGTCAATTTGATGGTTAAGCCTCGCCGGGTCAGCATTTTGATAGGCTCCGTCCATCTTCATCAATTTACGGTACACCAGAACAATCCCAGATCCAATCAGTAGAATTCTGATGACCATTGCTACGAAGAGGTATAAATCTTCAACATCTTCGATAGAGAGATCACACAGGCACAAGAGTTTCCAATTACTTGTGTCCTTCAAATAGCCCGCAGCCAGTTAAGCTAACCGCCGAGCCAAGCTATTATACGAAAAGGCAAAAATATGACAAAATAAGCCAGAATGACATAAGATATATCATCACTGTGGATTAGTGAACCTTGTGGGAACAGGGATGTCTATTAGGGTGACTGAAATGTAAAGAAAATAACAATATAAACTGCACTTAGTAAGCTAACTCCCTAGTAGCAGTTTTAGATGTGAAATGGAAATGTACTGATATTACTGTTGGTGTGCTGCTTTATTCTGTTTCTATGCCAGAAATTCCGATATGTCACTTAATGATGTTTAGCAGGCTTTATTAGGGTGGGATTTTAAGAAGCTGAAATACTGTCTTCCTTCTTTGTGCAGCATGAAGACTGTTGGTATGTCAAGGTTATACACTATCTGATATGCTACTAAGTAAGGCAATGTGATGAGCGTCCTGCTCAGGTTATAAAAAATCTGCTTCCCATTTCAGAGCAGAGCAGTGCTGACTGACTCCCTGTCTGATTCACTCCTCTCCTGCATGCAGAAAATAAAGGGTCTCCAACTTTTGCAGATCTTTGATGTTAATTATTTCAGGACCCAGGGACAAGGCAAATAAATTTCTGAAGCAGCTGTAAAGCCAATGCTTGGGCTCAAACTCTGGGACAGGACTGACTCATCACAGTAAACTGAAGACAGGCACATTTGTCAGTGATGTAAGGAAAAGATTCCAGAAGAACAAAACTGCTTTCTGCACATTCTGCCAAAACGTTATTTCCAAGTGAAGGGAGATTTTAATATTTTTGCTCTAGTCATATAACTTAACCCAGCCACAGGGGGTCCACAAGCCAGTGTACTCGTACTGCCGGTCCCAAGCCTGGGTAAATGGGGAGGGTTGTGTCAGGAAGGGCATCCAACGTTAAACCTTTGCCAAATCAAACATGCAGATCATGACAAATGAGACTTTCATACCGGATCGGTCGAGGCCCGGGTTAACAACGACCGCCACGGGTGCCTGTGGAAATTGGGCTACTGTCGGTCGAAGATCGAGGAGGATGAGGAGAGGGGGAAGGCATGTTAGGAGGGAGAGAAAAGGAAAGGTAGAAAAGTGGAGGTGAGAGCAGGGACGTTAAATGTCAAGACTGACTGGTAAAAGCAGAAAGTTGGCTGATATGATGGAGAGAAGAAGGGTAGATATACTATGTGTTCAAGAAACCAGATGGAAGGGAAGCAAGGCTAGGGGCATTGGAGGCGGATTTAAACTGTTCTACCATGGTGTAGCTAGGAAAAGAAATGGAGTAGGAGTAATGTAGTTTGAAATGCAACAGTCACCCGTTTATTTCATTTCAGCCTTTTAGGATAATGACTATGAGACTCCCACTACAGCGGAAGATGTACGCCGCACTCATCAGCGTGTATGCCCGAACAATGACCAACACAGATGAGGCAAAGGAAGAGTTCAACAGGGATTTATGTGAGACTATCAGGCGTGTACAGTCTGATGACAGGCTGATACTCTGAGATTTTCATGCTAGAGTTGGTTCGGACACTGAGAAATGGAAAGGAGTGCAATGCCAATGGAGAACTAATACTTGCACTATGTTCTGAGTACAACCTTGTGATAACCAACACCCTATTTAAGCACAAGGACACACACAAGAAGCAATGAATGCACCCAAGATCCAAGCTCTGGCACTTGATAGACTACATCATAGTAAGGCAGCGAGACATAAGGGATGTACTGGACACCAGAGCAATGAGAGGTGCGGACTGTGGTACTGATCATGTTATGCTGAGATGTAGATTAAAGTTTTGCAGATGAAAACAGCACTGCAGGACAGGTGTGAAGCCACCACGGAAGCTAAACACTAGTGCACTGAAAGGCCAAAAGAAGCAGGAAGAACTTACACAGGAAATGGATGAAAACTTGAAAGACTGGGACAGCAACAACTCAGAGAATGACAAAGAGGAGAAATGGGCAACACTGAAGGATACGGTGTATCAGACTGCGAGTGATGTTTTAGACCACCCTGAGAGGAAACATCAAGATTGGTTTGATGAGCGTGATGAACATCTGAAGAAACTACTAGAAGCGAGGAATACAGCTAGGCAGTAAAATCTACACTGTAACATAAGGTCGAAGAAGAAGAATACTCAAAGGCTCAGAGTGAGCTACAGAAGTACACCAGAGAGATGAAGTCCAACTGGTGGGATGAAAAAGTGGAGGAACTTCAAACTGCAGCAGACATGAAGGACATGAAAACATTCTTCACAGGTTTGAGAGAAATCTACCGCCCTAAACCAGGAGGTTTGATCCAACTACAGGCTACGGATAGTGAAATGGTTTTGCAGGTGAAACACAATATCCTGGACAGATTTGCAGACCACTTTGACCAACGACTAAACAACCCTGGAGATCTCGCTGAAGAAGCTAAAGAAGCTCTAGTGCAGTGACCAGTTGTATCAAGTCTGGATGAACCACCAAATCTTGATGAACTAATGGCAGCTATCAGGACAACACAGGATGATAAAGCTCCAGGAAGGGATGGAATTCCAGCAGAAGTGTGGAAATTTGGTGGTGTTCAGCTGACCAACTGCCTGCACAAGCTCATCCAAGAGATATGGGATGCCCAGAAAGTACCTCAAGACTGGAAGGATGCAAGTGTTCCTTTGTTCAACAAAGGTGACAGGAAAGATTGTGGACATTACTGGGGTATATCACTGCTAGACACTGTTGGTGAGATTCTCTCACATGTACTACTGAACAGACTCAATGAACATATCTCGCAGAAGGTACTACCGGAAACCCAGTGTGGCTTTAGAAGTGAACGAAGCACAATGGACATGATTTTCTGCTTGAAACAGGTTCAAGAAAAGTGTATGGAACAGAACATGCCACTTTATGTAGTCTTCATTGCCTTCAGCAAAGCCTTCAATACTGTATTGCGACAAGGACTCTGGCAGGTACTCAAGAAATATGGCTGTACAGAGAAGTTTGTCAACCTGATCGAGGCACTCCATACAGGTATGCAAGCAAACGTGGCAATGAGTGGTTCAGCGTCTAAAGACTTTTTAGTAAGTAACGGGGTGAAACAAGTGTGTGTGCTGGCGCCTACACTCTTCTCGCTATATCTGTCAGCCATGCTTGAGGTGTCCTTCAAAGGCACTTCAGAAGGAGTATACATTCAAACAAGGAAAGGCAAAACATTAAAAGCTGCCACAGGATAAAATGTCACATCTGATTATTCTAACACAAAACTCATAGGTCTAGAATTCTGACTAATCCTTTACTGCATTAAATATTCACAGATATATCTTTGCTAATTGCATGGACAAAAAGTTACGCCCGCTTTTCTCAAAAGCAGCCATCACCCTCAGAATCCAAAAAGAAACAGCTTTAGCTGAGCGAGGTGCACTCCAGCACCGAGCTGATCGGTTTCTGGTGGCCTATCACTTTTTGGCATGACACTGGACTTTTGCTGCTTGTCAGGGGCAGGGTGCACAGCACTTGGGCTTTTTTTCTACACTTGAACCCAAATTAGGAGAGCTACTTTGGCTGCTACTTAGCAGGAGAGTTAGTGTTGCAACCTTCGTCATCCTGGGTGCATTTAACAAACACATATGTTTTTTCTGCTTCTCAGTTGGCTGATGCAACATGCTTTCCTACGTGCTCTCTCTCCGTTGGTGCGAGTCTTTTCACCTGTACAGTATGTGCGCACGTGTCTCTGTGTGTACGCGAGCGCACATGTCTGTAATTGCAGCGGAGTGCCGCCCCGCAAAGAGGAGAAGAGAGAGAAATGAGCTGCTGTCATGTAAATAAGATACAGTGGGGAAAATAAGTATTGAAATGGGGAGAAAGGAAGCAAGCGAGGCAACGAGCTGGACAAGAACTTTATTCCTTCTCTAACATTCAGTTCAGAAAAAGCTCTCCCGGGTCTCTGTTGATGCTGATGGTGATGCAGTCAGCTGTCCGAGATGACTGCTGGTTTGAAATGGCGCTATATAAATAAAGTTGAATTGAAGTCTTTGTGCGTTCTCCTTTTATGCCTTTAATTCCATGCATTGAGACCCCGAAATTCCAAGCATAATACATTGTTTGGAACAAAGACCTATGTGGCACATTAACATAACATCACGCCGGCACCGCTTCTCACACCCTTCTTCTTCCAGCGGCTTTGGCATTCTCTCCTGTCCCCGGGGGGCGAATAGTCTTTACTGTCCCAACTGAGACCCCTCGGTGACACTTCCTCCTTCAGTCCATTGTTCCCCCTTTCCCCAGCTGCCATCTCTGGGTGGAGAATCCCCCACCCATACCACCACACAGCCCCCCCCGAACACCCAGAAGGGGCACAACCCCCCCCCCCCCCCAATTGTTCTTTGGAGCTTGAGCCGGCACCCATAGCGGCTATAGCGGGGCGTCGCCGATCCAGTCAAAACACCCTGCTGGCGAGGTGTATAGGAGGGCACGTCAGTCTGTGGAGGGACAAAGAGAGGGGGGGAAACCCATCAGCTTTGCAGACACAGGTCCCTACAGAGGGAACACCAACTTGCGGGGCCACCAATGGTGGGCGTCAACACTGGGGAGCCTGGGCCAACACCACCTGCTCGTCTGCCAACACAAAAGCGGGCTTCAGCCTGTTGATGCAGACGGTCTCCCTATGCCCCCCCAAGTCTAACACAAAATGCTTCGCCCCAGGTTCCAACACCCTGAATGGTCCGTCGTATGGTGGGCACAGCGGGGTCCGGTGCGCATCGTGCCTGACAAAAACAAAGCTGGTGTTCTGTAAACTCTTGGGGACAAAAGTGCGGGGAAAACAATGGTGGGCCGGGCCTGGTACGTTAAACGCCTTCGTACTGTGCAAAAATTGCGCTGGCGGATCGGCCTCAGGCGCGGGGTTTTCCGGTAAAAATTCTCCAAGGATCCGCAGCGGCTGAGAAAAAACAAGTTCTGCCGGGGAGGCTGCCAAATCCTCCTTAGGCATGGTGAGCAACTCCAAAAGAACCCAGGGCAGGAGGTCGACCCAATTTGTATCTGCGAGCGAAGCTCTGAGCGCTGTCTTGAGTGACATGAAAACGGTCACATAACCCATTAGCTTGGGGGTTGTACACGGTAATGCGGTGAATTTTGACCCCTAGGCTCTGGGCCATCGCGGACCAGAGTTCTGAAATAAATTGCGGACCCCTGTCGGAAGTGATGTCCGACGGGGATCCGAACCATGCAACCCAAGCCAACAAACAGGCATGAGCTACGTCAAATAGGTTCATTTTGTCTTCTTTTAATTATTTATCCTTTTTTTTTTCATATGAAAGACAAAAGTAAAATAGAAAGATGTCTTTACCTTCTCTACATGTTTCAACTGTATGAAGGCTGCAGTGCAGCTGAAACATGTAAAGAAGGTAAAGACATCTTTCTATTTTACTTTTGTCTTTCATATGAAAAAAAAAGGATAAAAGGCATGAGCTGCTTCTGTGGACATGGTAGAAGCCAGCGGAACTACTTTAGGCCAGTGCGTGGTGTGGTCCACGATAGTCAAAAGATGCGTGAAACCTTGCGACGGCGGGATCGGGTCCCACCAAATCCACGTGGACACGGTCAAACCTCCTGGCCGGGATTTGGAACGGCTCGAGGGGAGCTCTGGTGTGCTTGTGCACTTTGGCTTGCTGGCACACAACGCAAGCTGCAGCCCACTCTTTTACATCCTTGCGCAAGTGCGGCCAGATGAATTTCACCCCCACTAGCTTCACTGAAGCATGCACGCCCAGATGCGAAAGAGAGTGGACTGATTCAAAAACGCGATGGCGCCAAGAGCTTGGAACTACCAGGCGCGGGTGGCTGGTGGAGACGTTGCAGAGTAAAGGAGGGCACCCTTCTTGCACCACCCTGCTCTCCAGCCTTAACCGAGTAGGCGCCGACTGGAGTGTGCAAATGTCAACGTTTCCGGCTTGCTCCGCGGCCATAGCAGGGAAATCTATTCCGATGTATACCAGGGAGACTAACGCACACAACAGACAATCGTCCACGATGTTGAGCTTACCGGCAACGTGTTGAATGTCGGTCGTAAACTCCGAAATCGCGGCCAAATGCCGTTGCTGCCGGATCGACTGCCGTTCCGAGACTGTGGACATCACATACATCAGCGGCTTATGGTCCACGAACGTGGTGAACTCGTGCCCCTCTAGCCAAAACTTGAAATGGCACATCGCCAGATGTAGAGGCAGCAACTCTCTGTTGAACGTGCTGTATTTGCATTCATTGTTGCACAAAGTTCGACTGAAAAATACGAGCGGCTGCCACGCACCAGAGATGTACTGCTCCACCACTGCTCCTATGGCAACATCAGACGCTCCCGTAGTGAGCACTATCCGTGCCGACAGATCCGGATGGGCTAGCAATGCGGCATCTGCAAGCGCTGTTTTGGCATTTGTGAAAGCCAGGACTCGCTCGGGAGTCCAGTCAATGGTTTTCATGGGCTTCTTTTTTTTAGCGCGGCATATAAAGGCTGCATCAGCTTGGCTGCCTGGGGAAGGAAACTGTTATAAAAATTAACCATTCCCAAAAACTCTTGTAGTGCCATCACGGTTTGCGGATGCGGAAAGTCCGACACAGGCCGCACCTTATCCGGTAACGAAATCGCACCCTCCGGTGAAATACGGTGGCCCAAAAAATCAATCACTGGCACATTGAACTGGCACTTCACTGGGTTACCAGCCTGTATGCTTCCAATCTCTGGAAAACCGTCTTGAGATGGGCGATGTGCTCCTCCTCTGACGCGCTAGCTACCAGAATGTCGTCTAAGTTGACAAAAACGAAGCACAAGTCATCAAGCACTGCGTCCATCATTCTCTGGAAAGTCTTCACCGTGCCTTTTAATCCAAATGGCATGTGTAAAAACTCGAAAAGGCCAAAAAGAGTTATTACCACTGTTTTTGGAACATCTTCCATGCGCATCGGGACCTGGTGGTAACCACGGACTAGAGCCACTTTGGAAAAAACATGTGTCCCAGCCAGGTGCATGGAAAAATCCTGGATGTGCAGAATAGGATACCGATTGTGTTCCATGGCATTGTTCAAGTGCGGAAATCGCCGCACGGTCGCCACGACCCGTCAGCTTTAGGCACCATATGAAGCGGGGATGCCCACGGGCTGTTGGAGTGCCTAACGATGCCCAACTGCTCTAAGTTGGCAAACTCCTCGCGTGCGCTGGCCAGTTTAGCCACGTCCAGGTTCCGAGGTTGCGCGAACACTGGTGGGTCTTTTGTGGTTATAAAATGTTCGACCCCGTGTTTCGTTATTGTAGCCGAAAAAGTTGGGACCGGGAGTGCTGGCAACTGTGTGAGTAAATGTTGGTACTTACCCCCTGGAGCTATAACGTTAGCCAGTGTTGTTGACCCAGCTCCCTGAGCTGTGCAGGGCAGTGAGGTAAAAGTGACAGCATCCACTAATTGCCTATTAGCATCATCGACTAACAAACCATAAGCACATAAAAAATCTGCACCTAAAATGGGGACAGAACATGCAGCTACCACAAAGTCCCACTGAAAATTGCGTCCGCATATTGTCAGTGTCCGTTCGCCAAATATCCTGGTGGATCTGTTGGCAGCCGTGAGCTCGGGGCCGCTGCCTCCTGCCACCCTGTCTGCGTTGACCGGCAGGATGAGGCTCTTCTGGGAGCCGGAATCCATCAGAAACCGTCTCCCTGAACGTGCGTCTGTGACATAAAGCAGCTTGTTCCTGTCACCAGCGGTTGCAGCTGCAACTGAGTGCCGAACGTGTCGTCTTCCCGGCTTCTTGAACTGGCATGGCGGCAAACAGCATTGGGCATCTGTGCCAAAACAACGATGATAGGAACAGATCGCCGCATTCCTGCATCCTTTGGCATCCATCCCAGCTACCACCAACGGCTCCTCAACCTCACTGGAGTCCCTCATGGATGCTGGTGCCGCTGCATGCACGCCGAGAGCTCTGGTTGCTAAAATGATGCGGTCCACTTCCTGCGCCAGGGTGCGGTAGTCCTTGGTTACCAGCAGCGGCGAGTTGGCCAGGATCGCCCTTGCTGTAGCAGGTAGGTTCCTGAGGAACAAGTGGGCGAACATGAAAGATTCGTTGTTCTTCCCCCTCAGTGCCAACATGCTCTCCATGAGTTCCACAGCTGATCTGTCACCTAACTCTGAACGTGTTAGGAGCCTCTCTGCCCTCTCAATGTCAGACAGGGTATAGCGCTGGAGTAGCATCCGCTTGAGCGCTTCATATTTCCTCTGGGCCGGCAGCTTCTGGAGCAGGCTCGTCACCTGTTGTGTGGCGTGCGCATCCAGCGCAGCAACCACATAGTAATATTTTGTGTTGTCCGTTGTTATCCCGCGGAGTGCGAACTGGGCTTCTATGTGCAGGAACCATGTGGTCAGGCTGTGAAGCCAAAAATCTGGGAGCTTGACTGAGACAGTGCATGCGGCGCTGGTGCTCTCCCTCCAGGTAGTCTCCAGGGTGGTGCCTGGCTCGCTGTCCATGGCATGTCTTGGGGTCACCAATGTGGAGAAAGGAAGCAGACGAGGCAACAAGCTGGACGAGAGCTTTATTCCTTCTCCAACATTCAGTACAGAAAGAGCTGTCCCGGGTCTCTGAGCATTCTCCTTTTATACCTTTAATTCCATGCATTGAGACCCAGACCTTCTGACCATAAATACATTGTTTGGAACAAAGACCTGTGTGGCACATTAACATAACATCACACCGGCGCCACTTCTCACACCCTTCTTCCAGCTGCTCCGGCATTCTCTCCTCTTTCCAGAGGGCGATTAGTCCTTACTGTCCTGACTAAGACCCCCCAGTGACACTTCCTCCTTCAGTCCATTGTTCCCCCTGTCACAACCCTCCTCGTGCGCTTTTATGCAGTGCATTGAGGAGTGAGGAGGAAGGATGGATTTACGCCTAGGGTTACACCACAACACATTTATTAACAAAGAGGCAGACAGTTCCAAAAATAAAGACTTACAAAAATGCTACAGGGTACACTAAACTGCTCACACGACAAGCATGCAGCAGGCAGACCACAGTGTACCGTGTCCACAAGACAAATAATACAAATTAGGCAGACTTACAGAAAGGAGAGCGGGTTCACTACTTGACTCACATGATAGCGTGCAGTGGGCAGACCACAGTGAATGATGGCCACATATTCCTCAAAGATGAATCAATGGTCCAGCAATGCTTGACTGGCAAAGGCCGCTTAAGTACAAGCATTGCTGGCACAACAGTTTGGGTGCACCTGGGCGAGGTGCGGGAAAAGCAATTACTGGAGTGGAACCAGCTGGCTGTCAAGAGAGAGGGGGCGTGGTCGGACTGGCAGGTGTCAGACAACGCCCACACGAATGTAGGTCAAGGGAGGCTTCCTAACAGCTGCCGGCCAGAACAGTGGCTACAGGTATGGGAAAAAGAACAAGTGACAAAGAAACTACAAGAACTCAAAAGATAACACAATACACAAATATACTGATAACCTGAGCCACAGAGAACGGTCAGAACCGAGCCTAAAGGACAACACTGGCTCAGTTCGTGACAGCCCCCCCCCCAGGGGTAGAATCCAGACACCCATGGCAACATCATAAGGAAAGGAAAACCCCTGCCCCCCCAGCAAGAACAACAACCACGAACCCGGGTGGGAGGTAGGGGGAACAGGCAAGGAGGGAACACAATACACCCCACCCAGGGCCCACAATTACCCCCTCCCCCCCAAGTCCAAAGGCGTGGAGGCTGCCCAGAGTCCCAGGCCCAGCAGACAGTCTGGCGAACAGAGTCCGGTGGCCTGCCGGAAAACACGGGCCATCTGGCCCAGAGACTCAGTCCCTCTGGCGGTCGGCCAGCATTGTTGACCCACCAGGACCGGAGGGGTGGAACAGGAGGCGGCCTGCCCACCGGGAGACTCACTGGTGGGTGACGAGACCGTGTTGCACCCTCGGTGGACCCCAACCGGGCCAACGCTGCACCGTCAGTTGCTCCCGGCTGGAGCTCTGCAGCACCCACGGTAGACTCCAGCTGAAGCTCTGTCGCACCCACCTTGGACCCCGACCGGGCCAATGTTGCACCTTTGGTGGACCCCGCACTGGAGTGTGGCGTCCATGATGGGTACGTGCAGGAGTGCAGCACCCATGTTGGGCTAACCCTGGGGCGCAGCCCCCACGAGGGTCCTAGGCCAGTGTGCCGCACCCACGGAGATACAGCCTGCGGAGGGACCCACACGACAGCCTCAGGCAGCAGGGGAGCTGGACCCGCGATGCCGTCAGGCTTCGAGACCGGTTCCAAGGAGACCCCTGGTGACGATGGTTCCTCTCTGGCGACCCTAGAAAGACACTCAGGAGTGGGAGAAGAAACAAGGTTATTAGGGTTGCCAGCAGAGGTGGAGCCCAGCGAGGAGAGTTCAGATGCTTCTGAGGGCTGCACCCGACTCTCCTCACCTAGAGCCAGACAAGATCTCTCTAATACTGACATTAGACATACAAGAGAGAAAACTTGCCTGAGCTCGAGCTCCACCGCCGTCCAGGACTTGTCAATTCTGACGATGAAGACTCGGGCCCGGCCTCTAGGAGGTCCAGCTCAGGCTCCAAATCCGCTGTGGTCACCTCCGCTGCTGGCAAGATGGTGATAACAGTCCCATTGTCCTGCTGCAATGGCTCCACTGCTGGGGATTCCTCTGGTGTGGATGCAGGGGAACATCTCCGTGTTGGCTCCAGAACGGAATCCTCCGAAGCCACTGGCTCCTCCACCATCTGATGGCTCTGACCTTGGGCCAACAGGTGCTCAGGAGAACATGGAGAAGACACAGAGAGAGTAG
Source organism: Pholidichthys leucotaenia (assembly GCA_020510985.1). Classification (NCBI taxonomy): domain Eukaryota; kingdom Metazoa; phylum Chordata; class Actinopteri; order Cichliformes; family Pholidichthyidae; genus Pholidichthys; species Pholidichthys leucotaenia. Next base: position 416,535,689 of record CM035839.1, read on the forward strand.
AAATAAATTCAGTAGCTGCAGCTGGAGGAGAGGACCCAGCGGACTGCTGAGACTGGGCCTCTCCCTTGGGAGACAGACAAGGTTTATCATGATTTAACTGTGTAGAATGAAAAAACACTTGCCTGTCATCCCGGTGCTTGTTGTTCACAGCTGCAGCCAGCACACAGTTGTCCCTCTCTGTGTCAATGGGGATCTGACACCCTTCAACAGATTGTGGAGGAGCCGTCTTCATGGCAATGGAGGTGGGTGTTCCCGGAGTGGCCCTAGCAGACCTCACGGCAGCTGGAGGGGAGATCGCTGCTGAGGATGAGGAGGGCCTCTCCTGACGTTTCCCTGCAGGATGATGCTGTTTGCGGGAGGCTGGTGCTTTGCACACTGAAACGGGAGGTGAAACTGCCGAGCCGGGAGGGGAGAAGGACGTCAGCCATGGAGAGCGCCCCCACTTTGGCTCCTCTGGAAACACCCCCATCCTCAGCCCAGGAAACGATCGTTGGAGCGCTGACACTGTGGACAGCAGCTCAGAGAATTCGGGATAGTTCCACAGACCGGGATGCGCCTCCAGAATTCCCACCGCTCCATATACACTTTCCCAGGCTTGCTTGGGTCCCCGAGCGGCGAGAGCCTCATCCACAAAACTCTGGATGAAGTCTGCTGCCCACTTCTCCTCCACCATTGGAGACCCCGCTGCCTTCCTCTCTTTATTGGCGTGAGGCTGACAAGCTGGGGACATAATGAGCTCCCGTTCACAGGTGAGTAAAAAAGAAAAAACAGTTCAGAAAAGAAAAACAGATGTGTGGGTGTAACACGCTAAATCCTCTGCGCTGGCTGAACCATTCTGTCACGACCCTCCTCATGCGCTTTTACGCAGCGCATCGAAGAGTGAGGAAGAAGGATGGATTTACATGCAGGGTTACACCACAACACATTTATTAACAAAGAGGCAGACAGCTCCAAAAATAAAGACTTACAGAAATGCTACAGGGTACACTAAATTGCTCACACGACGAGCGTGCAGCAGGCAGACCACAGTGTACCATGGCCACAAGACAAATAACACAAATTAGGCAGACTTACAAAAAGGAGACAGGGTTCACTACTTGACTCACACGATAACGTGCAGTGGGCCACACATTCGTCAAAGACGAATCAATGGTCCAGCAATGCTTGCCGGCAGCTGCCTAACAGTTGCCGGCCAGAACAGTGGCTACAGGTACGGGAAAAAGAACAAGTGACAAAGAAACTACAAGAACTCAAAAGATAACACAATACACAAATATACCGATAACCTGAGACACAGAGAACGGTCAGAACTGAGCCTAAAGGACAACACCGGCTCGGTTCGTGACACACCCTTCCCAGCTGCCTTCTCTGGGTGGAGAATCCCCCACCTGTACCACCACACAGTCAACATTTTTCTCACTAAACACATTTCTGATGGAGCCATTGACCTGAGATTTTCAGCAGCTATCAGTAACAACCCAAGTAATCCATACATACAAAGAAATCAAAGTAACTGTGTTCAGGAAGCAAATTATATTTAGTAAAGTAGAATGAAACAGGGCATAAGTATTGAACACAATAAGAAAAACAGGTGCAAAAAGGCATAAAAAGCCAAGAAACCAGCTGAAATCCATCACACTTTAGGAAGCCATCCCATCCCCCATCAGTGTAAATTAATTTTAGTTGGTTAAGCCCTGACTGATAGCCTTTAAAAATGTTTGTGATTATCAGATTGTCACACCACAAAGAACTTGTAATGGGTAGAAGCAAAGAGCTCTCTCTAGACCTTCGCAACCTTATTGTTGCAAAACATAATGATGGCATTAGTTACAGGCACATTTCTACACTGCTGAATGTTCCAGTGAGCACTGATGGAGCCATCATTCGGAAGAGGAAAGAACATCATTTTACCATAAACCGACCACGACCAGGAGCTCCTCACAAGATTTCTGACAGAGGAGTCAAAAGAATTATCAGAAGAGTTATCCAAGAGCCAAACACCACTCATGGAGAGCTTCAGAAAGACCTGGGGCCTCATGTACAAAGACTTGCGTGGATTTCCGACTGAAAGATGACGTATGTTTAAATCAAGAAAATGCCGTAAGCAAAAAAAAAATAAAAAATCCAGATGTATGAAACAATGCGTACACTGGAATCCAAGTACATTTCCTTTGTACATCCCAGTCTACTTTAAATTGAATGCACATGAGAAAATACTGGACTCCTCCCTTGACACGCCTCCATTTGAATATGCAATTAGATGCAAATAGATATATACAACTGCTGAACATTTGATTCACCTGTATCTCCTGTATTTGATCCAAGATGGCGCCCACAGTGATCGCCATGGTGCTTCGCTGCGCGTTTTTTTGTTTGTTTTTGTTCGTCAATTGTGTGTCTGCCTGCTCTTACACCCGTGAAGAGCTACTAAATATCAGGACCTTCACTCCCACGGACCTACTCCCAGTTTTTTTGGCTCCTGCCGCTGATCTGGTTCACTTTTTAGCCCAAAAAGTGAGACGGCGAAAGAGAGGAAGACGAGCGGGCGCCCTGGTGCGGCTTCGCAGGAGAGGCATGCGCACGGCTTTGCCTGGGATATTTCTGTCCAACGTCAATTCTCTTTATAACAAGGCAGATGAACTGAGACTGCTGATGCGATTTAAGGACCTCTCCACCTCGTGTGCCCTCTGCTTTACTGAGACCTGGCTCAAGGAAAAGACACCGGACAGCGCGCTCCTCCTCGAAGGATTTCAGCTGTTTCGTGCTGATCGAGACTCGGGGCTCTCCGGCAAGACCACAGACGGAGGAGTCTGCTTCTACATCAACAGCAGCTGGTGCTCCGATGTAACTGTGATCTCCCAACACTGTTCTCCCGCTCTGGAATATTTATTCATCAACTGCAAGCCATTTTATTCCCTGCGTGAGTTCGCTTCATTCATCCTGGCCGCTGTTTACGTCCCGCCCGACGCGGACGTGCGCGAGGCTCAGTGCACGCTCGCGGATCACATTCAGCAAGCGGAGCGGACTTTTCCGGACTCTCTGGTTATTGTGGTTGGCGACTTTAACCAGAGCAACCTGAGCCACGAACTCCCCCGATACAAACAGTTTATTAAATGCCCCACCAGAGGAGAGAACATGCTGGATCACTGTTACACTACAGTTAAGGACGCGTATCGCGCTGTTCCCCGCGCTGCACTCGGACTATCTGATCACGTGATGGTCCACCTGATTCCCACATACAGACAGAGACTGAAGCTCACAAAACCTGTTGTGAGCACTACGAGGAAATGGACCAGTGAAGCTGGGGAGGAGCTGAGCACGTGCTTGGAAACAACTGACTGGGGCATGTTTAAAGGAGCCACGCATGATCTGGATGAGTACACAGACACTGTGACCTCATATATCCACTTTTGTGAGGAGAGCATTCTTCCATCGCGCACCAGGGTGAGTTACTCCAATGACAAGCCCTGGTTCACAGCTAAGCTCAGACAGATCAGGAAGGAGAAGGAAGCAGCGTTGAAAAGTGGAGACAGGGACTGCTACAGGGAGGTCAAATACCGGTTTAGCAGAGAGCTGAGGAGAGATAAATCTGTGTATTCTGAGAGACTCCAGCAACAGTTCACTGCTAACGACTCTGCTTCTGTGTGGAGAGGACTGAGGCAAATCACCAACTATCGGCCTCAGGCTTCTAAGGGACAGGATGACAAAGCCCTTTGTCAAAGACTGTCCCAACACTATGCCCGTTTTGACACCTTGTCAGCTGTGTCCAACTCCCCCCCTCCCCCCAGCGCCACTGCCTCCATGGTCCCCACTTCATCAAAGGCGCCCCCCCTCCTCCCCCCCTGCCCTTGTCAGTGAGCAGGACATGCACAGACAGTTCTCCAGACTGAACCCGCGCAAGGCCCCCGGTCAGGACGGCGTGTCTCCCTCCACCCTGAGACACTATGCGAAGGAGCTGACTCCTGTCTTCACAGACATTTTTAACACCTCCCTGAAGTCATGCCACGTGCCGGCCTGCCTCAAAACCTCTACCATCGTCCCTGTCCCCAAGAAGCCACGGATCACTGGACTTAACGACTACAGACCTGTAGCGCTCACCTCTGTAGTCATGAAGTCCTTTGAGCGCCTGGTCCTGCCCCACCTCAAGACCATCACCACTCCCCTCCTGGACCCGCTGCAGTTTGCCTACAGAGCCAACAGGTCTGTGGACGACGCAGTCAACCTGGCCCTCCACTCCATCCTGCAGCACCTGGACTCCCCGGGAACCTACGCCAGGATCCTGTTTGTGGACTTCAGCTCTGCATTCAATACCATCTGCCCCGCTCTGCTCCAGGACAAGCTGTCCCTGCTCAACGTGCCTGACTCCCTCTGCAGGTGGATCACCGACTTCCTGACGGACCGGAGGCAGCATGTGCGGCTGGGAAAGACTGTCTCAGACTCTGTTAGTATCAGCACCGGATCACCCCAGGGCTGTGTACTTTCCCCCCTGCTCTTCTCCCTGTACACCAACTCCTGCACCTCCAGCCACCAGTCTGTCAAGGTGATCAAGTTTGCGGACGACACCACCCTCATCGGGCTCATCTCCAACGGCGACGAGTCCGTCTACAGGAGAGAGGTGGCCCAGCTGGCGTCCTGGTGCAGCCACAACAACCTGCAGCTGAACGCTCTGAAGACAGTGGAGATGATCGTGGACTTCAGAAAAGTCACAGCCCCTCTGCCCCCCCTTACCCTCACAGACTCTCCCATCACCACTGCGGACTCCTTCTGCTTCCTGGGCACCACCATCACCCGGGACCTCAAGTGAGAGCCGACCATCAGCTCCCTCATCAAAAAGGCCCAGCAGAGGATGTTCTTCCTGCGGCAGCTGAGGAAGCTCAAGCTACCCACCAAGATGTTGGTGCAGTTCTACACGGCCATCATCGAGTCCATCCTCACCACCTCCATCACCGTGTGGTACGCAGGAGCCACCGCCAGGGACAGACTAAGACTGCAGCGCGTTGTGCACGCTGTTGAGAAGGTGATCGGCTGCAAGCTCCCATCCCTCCAGGACCTGTACATCTCCAGGACCCGGAGGCGTGCAGGTCGGAACATAGCCGACCCTTCACACCCTGGACACGCACTGTTTGCCCCCCTCCCCTCAGGCAGAAGACTTCGGTCCATTCAGACTAAAACCTCCCGCTACATGAACAGCTTCTTCCCCTCTGCCATTAGACTGCTGAACACTAAGTGACTTATTAGACTCTCGTGCACTACGTACAGCAGCTCAACCGGACTCATGATAATTATCACTGTTTTCTTTTGCACTACCGACTGCACTATGTGGAACTCCACAATATCTGCTGCTTGTTAATATATTTAAAAATTGCATAGATTAGTATTACTCATTCATATTCTACATTTTATTGCATGCATAGTTTTTTATTTTTATTTTTAGTGCTACTCCATGTTTAATGTTGCAGCATTGCACCGAGACAAATTCCTAGTTTGTGTACTACATGAACAATGGCAATAAATCTCATTCTGATTCTGATTCTGATCCACAATCAAAAAATAATGGATTTAATGGAATTTCATGGAATGTGAGTTGGAGATGCTCTTGAATGAGGTTGTAGCATGTAAAATCATTTTGTTTGGCATGCTGTTCTCCGGCATTAGCGCCGGATACAGGTAATTCAATGGCCTGCTCACAACCCTATAAGATTAATTTTTTTCCTTTATTCAGACAGGGATGAGAAGATGTTTATTTAACTTTGACATATTTAGACTGGGCGGCGCAGTGGAGGAGTGGTTAGCACTGCGGCAGCACAGCAACTCACCCTTGGCCGGGGGATCCTGGGTTCGATCCCAGCCCCCGACCAACAGTGATCTGTGTGGAGTTTGCATGTTCTCCCCGTGTCTGCGTGGGTTTACTCCGGGATTTCTCCGGTTTTCTCCCACATGCCAAATAAAACATGCAAGTTAGGTTAATTGGCAACAAACTGGGGATTCTAAATTGTCCTTAGGTATGACTGTGAAAGTGAATGGTTGTCTGTCTCTCTGTGTTGGCCCTGTGATGGACTGGCGATCTGTCCAGGGTCTACCCTGCCTCTGGCCCAAAGATGCTGGGATAGGCTCCAGCCCCCCCACGACCCGAAAAGGATTAAGCGGAAGAAAATGAAAAAAATGAATGAATGAATATTTAGACTGATGTCTGCAGTTGTCCTCAGAAGCATCAGCTTATTACTGGGATTTATACCTCTGTGGGTATAGTGCCAAATTTCAAAACAGAAGGTTGCAGGTTCAAGACCAGCAACAATCTCTTTTAGGGACCACAATGGAAATAAGTGTGTACACTTTCTTGTGACATCCCATTGTTTTTAAACGTATGTTGTGTCTTTTATACAATGATATTTTAAACTATTAATAAATAAATCAATCAATTTGTGACCAGCCTGGTGGATCAGCTGGTTGAATAAAGGAAAACCGTCACAAAAAAGAAAACAATATGAACCTCTTTAGTGGGTAGCCAAGGTCACCTGTCAGTTGAAAGCAAATCATATTAGACTCGACAAGTACATATTTTATGTCCAAAATGCAAATCTCATCCTTTATAGTTATATACAACTTACACGGATTACACACACTACTAAATGAATGAAGTGTGCCGGGGAACAGGTGACACTGTTGCATTTCAAACTTTACGCATGTGTTTATTGACATAACTACTGTACACACAGAGGCAATTGGGGACTTGGTAGGATGATGCGAAACTGTAGTTTAATCAGCAAAAAAAGAAAGTCACTTACTCAAATGAAGCCTTGAAGACTGGGTGGGGGGGGTGGGGGGGGTGGTACTTGGGGGCGCACAAGAACTGCCTGTGGAGACCTAAACCGGCTGACAAGCCAGTCATCATCCTGAGCCAGAAAATCTTCTGTCTCTAAAATACCCTCTCTCTTCTCACTGTGCGATTTGCAATATCCTCTAATCCTTTGTTGTTAGAGGCATTTTCCGCACTTCTTTGAGCTTGCTTTTATATCCACTCATCTAATTTCGCACACTTGGCTGGTTGTTCATCATGTGTCTCTGGTGTGTACAATAATTTTCAAGTCATAGTCAGTCCCCCAACATCACCTCTAAGTGTCGCCAACGGACCAATAACAGTAGAAACGTACGTACGCCAGCCATGAAGTTGGCATGGGGTTGCGCATATTTCCACGGTCATTTAATTCTTGATACATCTGAAATTTTCCATGGAAAAGGATGTACACCATGTATTTGTGCGCAAGTACCCTTTGTATATGAGGCCCCTGGAGTTAGCAAGTACTGCTGTTTCAGAGAAAACAATAAGTAATGCACTCAGCCGACATGGGCTCTATGCCCGCTCACTTCGCAAGACTCCATTGGTGATGAAAAAGCATATTGAAGCTTGATTAAAGTTTTCTGCACAACTTTTGGGCAAGCCAGTAAAATACTGGGAGAATATAGTCTTGTCAAATGAGACCAAAATTGAACCTTTTGGATGCCACAACACACAGCATGTTTGGAGGAAAAATGGCACTGCACATCAGCCCCAGAATGGGGGGGGGGGGTCTGTTGGGGGTGCCCCTCCCTCCCAATATAATGGTAGGGGAAACACTGAATAGTGGCATTAGAGGGAGCGGGGAGACACTTGCAACTCATGGATATTTAAAGAGACATGCACTAAAACAAACCATTCTAAGGAAGGCTGCAAAAGATGATGGTGATGCTACAATAATTAAAGGCAATATGGCCAAAGTATGTAACAGATATTTCATTAAGACCCGTGGGAACTGTCAACATGTGGAAAAAGTGCAGTTAACGGCACCTTTAAAGAATTGAATCTGCAGCTTTCTGCCCATTGCTTAATGACATTAACTAAATAAAGGCAATGTGTGTTTTAGGTCAAGTGAATATTTTAATATTTTAACAGTATGCATGTGACCCATGCCTGTATTTTGCAAGGTTAAAAATCTACAAACAACACAATTTTATGCATTATGTGCTCTTTAAATAAGGAAATCAGTACCAAGCATTTAACTTTTTTCTGGCAATGTAACAGTTGATAATTTCATAAACAGGATCAGTGGGAAGCATGCTGTATATTCTATAGAAACCCGGCAGGAAGAATTGCTTGGCACAATCCCCGTGCTCAGTTCGTTTTGAAGTCCCCTTGGTTTCTTTCTCTTTTCTGCACTTTTTTTTCCCCCTCTATCACCTTTCTTCCTGCTGCCTTACTCTGAAAACAACTTTTTCTGACAGGCCATTTATGGTGAGATAGATTGATGTCTGTGAGGCGTATTTTCAAAGATACGCACTCTAAAGAAACAACAAACACACACAAACCCCGCTATAGATATCCATTTGGGAGCTTTTATTTGTAATAAGGTTAAACTCTGCCCTGGCTGTGGTCACTGAGGTAAGATTTTGAACTGACACATTTTTATTGGGACTAAATAGATTTGTCTGGAAGCCCCCCTATCCCACACACATTCATTTGACAGAAGCAATAAACTCTCACTTGAACTCAAATGTTGCTTGATGGGTCTGTAGGGTTTTGCAATCATCTCCTGGAAGCTAAAGCATTGCTTGATTTAAATATCTATGAATAATATTATAGAATTTAACTCGGATAGCAAGGATTGTGGACAAGAAAATATTTCCAGTTATCTTAAGTATATTGTCCTTCTTTGAAGGATTTGATGCAGATGAACATCAGCTGTAATCCCATTCCATGTGTTGTTGAATAGATGTCCAAATCAAACTTTGTCTTTAGTTTGAAAACTTGAAAGTGTTATCTGGATTCAAAATGTTTTTGTTTGAAAGGGGGAAAGCAGATTACAAAACAAAGAATTCTGAGAACGTCAAGGGAGTTGGTGGAGAGGACTCATGTGCAGGCAGGATCAAGTGCATCATTGATACTTTATTAACAAAAGACAGGAATAAACAAATAGCAGCGCGTGGGCTGAAAAACAAAACCTGAACAAATCGACTGACAAGACATGACTAGATTTGGATAACACAAGATAAACTCACTGACAAGACTGACTGAAGACATTAATGATGCCACATTACACACAGACATGACCCAGTATATATAGATAGGGATAATCAGCACAATACAGAACAGGTGGGCACAATCAAGGGCATCAGGGGAGTGACTACAGGTGAGGGAGATGGGACAGGCAGGGATGCATGGCCAATCACAGACAATGGAAACACATGAAATGTGACAATGAGTACACAGGGCAACAAAGCAGGAGAAATACAGAGAGGGTGGTGGCCATGGGTACGGAAAACATGAGGAGTTGGAACAATAGGTAAACAGATATACACACAGACTCAGGGCCAAACAGAGGATGACACAGAAGACAATGACAAGGGACTCGGGACACAGAGGGCAATACATACAGATGATAACTCATAAATAATTACAATAACCAATTCAGAGGAGCACACGGAAAACATAAATGAATACAAAGTGTGGGATGATAAGGATTAGCCATCTTTATTGTCATTCAAATCATGTACAGTAGAATGAAATTGTGTTTCTCTTATCTACAATGTCAATCACACACATATATAGAATCAGAGGGGGTCGCTGCCATGCAAGGCACCGCCACAAATTTCCCTCTTCCGTTCCATTATTGCTGAGCACCAAGCTGGAAGTTCCATTTTTTTTATATGGTCTTCGGCATGACCCGGCTAGGATTTGAACCCCGGCCTCCTGGGTGTGGAGTGGATACTCTACCAACTGAGCCACCACTCTGGTATGATCCTGTGGTCATGCCCCGATTCATAACAGGACACCCCCCCCACGCCCCGTCCTTCAAGGGTGGATTCCAGATGTCCTCCAAGCAAAACCAAAGGATACCTCAATAGGGCAGGAGGAACGGAACATAGACACGGCAGGACAAAATGAAAAACACAGACACTTAACTCAGGAGGTGACAACATAGGAATTGTAGACCCAGGACATAATGACAACACAGGAATTTTAAACTCAGGAGAAGTATGGAGACCACAACATTAGGGCTTTAGCTTTGGAGGCAACAATACATTACACACATTAGTCCATTAGTCAGACATGAGAATACTTGTAATGTAAAATGTTGGTTAAATGACAACTGGGCTAAATCTGAAGAGTCTCTGTTACCTGAGCATCATTCCAAGAGCAAACGTAAATAGTATTTTAACCATACATCCTGTCACATAATAGACTCTAGAGTTCAGATCTTCTCTTTTTTTCTTCTTTTTTTGTTTTTCCAATATCTGGTCAATTCAAATTGTACAACAACCTTGTGAGATAATAATAATAGATTAGATTTATATGGAGCTTTGCATGTCAAGTGACATCTCAAAGCGCTTACAGTGAGTCCATTATTCATTCACTCCAGACAGACATTGATAGTGGTATGCTACTACTGTAGTCACAGCTGCCCTGGGACAAAATGACAGAAACATGGCTGCCAATCCGCACCAGCGGCCTCTCTGACCACTACCGAACATTTATACTGTACATATTCATATCAAGTGTCATGGACACTGGAGGCAAGGTGGGTAAAGTGTCTTGCTCAGGGACACAACGGCAGGGGAGAGCAGGATTCAAACTGCAAACCCTCTGGTTTTTGGATGACCCGCTCTACCTCCTGAGCCACTGCTACCCACATTTCCCTTCCTGCCATCCAACTTGGTGCTAGACGACAGGAAGTTCCATTTTTATATGGTCTTTGGCATGACCTGGCCAGGACTTGAATCCTGACCTCCTGGTTGTGGGGCAGATGCTCTACTTCTAGGCCACCACTCCGGATGACCTAGAAGTATATTTACATATTATTTTTATATTTATATATATATTGCAATATTATTGCAATTGCCAAAGAGACCAGAATACTCAGGTAAACCTATACTGTCAAATAAATGTCACTGTCTCCACATGAAAAAGCATTACATCTTGTCTTCAAACAACTGTAGTCTTAAAGTTACAATGTACCGACTACTGTACCCTATAGTTATACAAGAGTGGCCATTCACCAAACTGACCTTTATTGGCGATGAATGTAAATAGGATTGTTGATGCCTTCCAGCCACATACTTATTATTCTTAATAACTGAGCAGCACTATTAAGTTAGCTATTACTGCAGATGTGCTTGTTAAGCTGCCAAATCAATTATCCCAGTCATATGGCCATAAGGAGGAACTTCCGTTGGTCAAGGGGGAAAAGGGTACATCAGCTAAAATAATCTATCAAAAGAGCTAGGTTGATTCCTATGTGAAACAGTAATCTTCTATTGAGGAATTAAATATGCATCATTGTGGCCCTGCTTGACTTTTGGGCGGGACTCAGATACTTCCATTGCTCTTTAAATGTACGTAGTTTCCATATTTTTTTAGTTGTATTTTGTATACTTTATTAATCCCCAGAGGAAAATTCAGGGCATCCACGGTACGGTGCCACTTTCTTCACCATTCACACACACATTCACACCTAGGGCCACTTTACAGTCTCCAATTAACAAGGTTAATTGGCATCAAATCTGGGGATTCTAAATTGTCCTTAGGTATGACTGTGAGAGTGAATGGTTGTCTTGTAGAGGATGTGCTTGAATGATGAGGCTGAGTTTAGTTCTTAAGTCAGCTTTATTGACAGAACACATCGTCTAGCATTCTCAAAGCAGGAAAAGAGAAAGAATCATATCTCATCACCCTTTTATATGTTTCCAGCATCAGAGTCAAGTCACATGGTGTTTTCAGTAAACATACAGTCACAAAGCATCCCTTTGAACCGTCACCATTGTCTCTCATTTCTTGATGAACCGGAAATCCCTCCGGGGCATCTTCTGTGGGACAAAAAGACCAATCTCACACCTCCTCGTTATCTTCTGCAGATTCGAGTCCTTTGTCCTTCCAGACGTGACACCCCCAATACGCATGCAGTCAGATCTCTGTGGAAAATGTGAGCCCACAATGTGTGTCGCCCACAGTCTGTCTTTTTGTGTTGGCCCTGCGATGGACTGGTGATCTGTCCAGGGTGTACCCTGCCTCTCGCCCAAAGATGCTAGGATAGGCTCCAGCACCCCCACAACCCCAAAAGGATTAAGTGGAAGAAGATGGATGGATGGATGCATGTCTTTGGCCTGTAGGAGGAAACTGGAGTCCCTGGGGTAAACCCACACACAAGGGTCACCGATGGTCTGGGATCGAACCCACGATGGTGAGGAATAGAATCAGTCCCGTGACCTTCTTACTGTGCTGCCACAGTGCTAACCACTGCTCCACCGAGCTGCCCATATAATAAAACACATAAATAAAACAATACATATAACAAAATAAGAACTGAAGCTACAACAATAACAGAAAGGGTATTCTAATTTACACTGCTTGGCAGAGCTCTTCATAACAGTCACAGCGCATCAAGGTCAGTCCATAGAGCTTTTACAGTTCCGCAAGCAAGGCTTCAGTAAATCCATCTTACCCCCTCCTACAGAGTCCAAAACAAGGGCACCGTTCGCCATCAAAACAAAAGTTCAAGGCCCCAAACTTTGACCAAAAAAACGGGTCGGGTAGTCTTCCATTAACCCAAGGCCACTGCAGTGGAAACAAGACAGATCCAGAGGCCTACCCAAGTCCATGGACCCCCAGATCAGAATACAGAGTGGGTCGGGTGGCCTACCAGAGTCCCTGCGCCACCGGATCGGGGAGCAGGATGAGTTAAAAGATGATGGTGAGGGCACTTTTATTTCAGGAAACTAGAACAATGGGGCTTCATGCTCAGGAGACAATAACATAGGAATTTCTAATTCAGAAATTGATAACCGGAGAGTTTTTGCTCTGGAGATTGAAACAGAAAAGCTTTTTGCTCAGGTAACAACAACAAAAAAAACCTTTCCACTCAGCCACAGGTGGCTGTGGTGCGCTAACCTCAGAAACAGCTGACTGGGACTCGCTGAACTCAGGAATGGACAGTTGTTGCACACTAACCTCTGGTATGGTTACCAGGGACGTGCTGACTTCAGGAGCAGACAGTCAGAGCACCTCGCTCTCAGCAGCTGATGACAAAGGCGTGCCAGTCTCTGGAACAAACGGCGGATATGCACCGGCCTCAGAAACAAACAGCAGATGTGTGCTGACCTCAGGCATAGAAGGTTGGAGCACGCAGAGATCAGTTGCTGATGGTGAGAGCGTGTTGAGCTCAGAAACAGCTGACTGCGGTTTGTTGAACTTGAGGGCAGGTGTCAGTGGCGCACTGAATACAGGAACAGGTGTCAGAGGCGCACCGGCCTCAGAAACACTTGGCAGAGAAGCACTGGCCTCAGGAGCTGAAGGTAGGGGTGTGCTGTCGCTGGAGGTCAGTCGTCGCTGACCTCCAGCCTCATTCACAAAAAGCCTACTCACAAAAAGTTAGGGATATTCAGCTTTTGGGTGAAATTTCAGGATGCACCTAAAATGCACTATAACCTTTACAGGTGAACTTAATTTGACCTTCTCTAACCTTTTGAATGCACATGTCCAACTGTTCAATGTTTCAGTCTTTTTGCGTAACTTGCTGTTCTCTAACAAGGTGCTTAATGGTAAAATTCACAACAGGTGTTTGATCCATGAATCAACCAATAAATTTTCTGGCTCAATTAGAACTGGTATTTAAACAGTCCTCTTCATCATGCTATTCGCATTTTGACATCATGAGACCAAGACAACACCTAACAATTGATCAATGGTACCTCACTGTTGTGAGGCTTCAAACAGGATGGGAAGTAGCCACTGAGCTTAGAGTGTCACAGAGTGTCATCAGCAGGTTGCAACAGAGATACAGAGAGACTGAAAGAGTCACAGAAAGGCATAGAAGTGGATGTCCTTTGGCCATATCCCACGCTGATGACAGCTTCATTGTGAACAGTGCCCTGTGGAACCGGATGATGAATGCCACTGAACTCCAGGCACATTTAAGGGAGGCGAGAGGCTCCCAAGTGTCACGTCAGACCATTCAAAACTGTTTACATCAGCGTGGTCTGCATGCTAGATGACATGCAAGGGTATCTGACCTCACCACCAGGCACAGGTGTCATTGTCTTGCGTGGGCCAGGGAGCATTTACGGTGGACAAGGGACCAGTGGGCCGCAGTGCTGTTCTCTGATAAGTCGATTCACGTTGAGCAGAAATGATGGCCGCCAACGATGTTGGAGACGTCAAGGAGAGCGCTATGTGTAAGCCACTGTTGTCACCAGACTAGCCTTTGGTGGTGGTGGTGTTACTGTGTGGGCGGGTGTGTCTAGTCAATACAGAACCGTCCTACACCTTGTGAATGGTACCGTGACAAGCCGATACTACCTGAATAACATCATTAATCCAGTCATTGTGCCCCTGCATGAACAACACAGGCCTAATTTCATCTTCATGGACGACAGTGCTCCAGCTCATCGAGGTAGCTTCATTAGGGAATGGCTGCTGGAGGCTGGGGTACCTCAAATGGTGTGGCTTTCCCCAGACCTGAATCCTATAGAAAACCTATGGGATCAGCTGAGTCGCCATGTAGAGGCTCGTAAACCTACGTACATCCCACAACCTCAATGACCTGAGGGCCGCCCTTCCAGAAGAGTGGAATGCCATGTCTCAGCAGACAATACGTTGACTTCTGAACAGCATGAGACATCGTTGTCAAGTTGTAATTGATGCTCAAGGGCACATGTCAAATTATTGAGATACTGACATTTTTTGTTGTGGTCGCCCACGACAGACTGCTATGATGATGATGATGATGTGATACTCACCGCTGTTGTTGGTTTTTGTTTCAATAAATTGTTTGAGATGAGGAAATCACCATTGCATGCTTCTACTTACAGTATCTCACAAAAGTGAGTACACCCCTCACATTTTTGTAAATATTTTATTATTATATTCACACCTGAGACCTTGTAACTCTAATGAGTCACATGACACCAGGGAGGGGAAAATGGCTAATTGGGCACAATTTGGACATTTTCACTAGGGGTGTACTCACTTTTGTTGCCAGTGGTTTAGACATTAATGACTGTATGTTGAGTTATTTTGAGGGGACAGCAAATTTACACTGTTATACAAGCTGTACACTGACTGCTTTACATTGTATCAAAGTGTCATATCTTCAGTGTTGCCGGTGTGTTAAATTTGGTGTTATCGCTCTCACACGCTCTCATACTGGTCACTGGTAGTTCAACATGGCACCTCATGGCAAACAACTCTCTGAGGGTCTGAAAAAAGAATTGTTGCTCAACATAAAGATGGCCTAGGCTATAAGAAGATTGCAAACACCCTGAAACTGAGCTGTAGCACGGTGGCCAAGACCATATAGCGGTTTAACAGGACAGGTTCCACTCAGAACAGGCCTTGCCATGGTCAACCAAAGACGATGAGTGCACGTGGTCAGAGTCATATCCAGAGGTTGTCTTTTGAAAATAGATGTATGAGTGCTGCCAGCATTGCTGCAGAGGTTGAAGGGGTGGGGGGGTCAGCCTGTCAGTGCTCAGACCATACGCCGCACACTGCATCAAATTGGTCTGCATGGCTGTCCTCCCAGAAGGAAACCCCTTTTAAAGATGATGCACAAGAAAGCCCACAAACAGTTTGCTGAATACAAACAGTTTGCTGAATACAATCTGATGAGACCAAGATAAATTTATTTGGTTCAGAGGGTGTCAAGCTTGTGTGGCAGCAACCAGGTGAGGAGTACAAAGACCAGTGTGTCTTGCCTACAGTCAAGAATGGTGGTGGGAGTGTCATGGTTTGGGGGTGCATGAGTGCTGCCGGCACTGGGGAGCTACAGTTCATTGAGGGAACCATGAATGCCAACATGTACTGTGACATACTGAAGCAGAGCATGATCGGAAATAGCCGCAGGGCAGTTTTCCAACATGATAACCACCCCAAACACACCTCCAAGATGACCACTGCCTTGCTAAAGAAACTAAAAAGGTGATGGACTGGCCAAGCATGTCTTCAGACCTAACCCCTATTGAGCATCTGTGGGGCATCCTCAAACAGAAGGTGGAGGAGTGCAAGGTCTCTAACACCGTGATGTCATCATGGAGGAGTGGAAGAGGATTCCAGTGGCAACCTGTGAAGCTCTAGTGAACTCCATGACCAAGAGCGTTAAGGCAGTGCTGGAAAATAATGGTGGTCACACAAAATATTGACAGTTTGGGCACAATTTGGACATTTTCACTAGGAGTGCACTCACTTTTGTTGCTTGCGGTTTAGACATTAATGGCTGTGTGTGGAGTTATTTTGAGGGGACAGCAAATTTACACCATTATACAAGCTGTGCACTGACTACTTTACACTGTATCAAAGTGTCATATCGTCAGTGTTGTCCCATGAAAAGATATAATAAAATATTTACAAAAATGTGAGGGGTGTACTCACTTTTGTGAGATACTGTAAATGCCCTGCTTTCATGATATAATTTCACTGAAGCGTGAACTTTTTACATTTTCCATAAATTTCACCTGAAAGCTAAGTCTCTAACTTTTTGTGTTTTTACTGTCAAGTAGAAGCCTAATTAAATGGAAACTGTTAATTTGAATATAGCACATACAATAAATATAAATTTAGCATGATGCAAAATTGCGACATTAGGCATAATAGTAATTAAAGTTTTTTTGCTGTTTCAGGTATGTAATTATTTTATTGAATTTGCTATTGCTGAAATAGGGCTTTGAAATTCAATAATAACATGTTTATGAACAATCATTGCTGTTTTGTCATCACAGTCACAAAAAAGTCACATGAGGAGAAACAGTGTTGCTCGTGGCCATGTGTTGAACATGCATCAGGTTGCATTAATGGAATACATACACCACCTTGGCTTCACTCGGTGTCATGAGCTGAGCACAGGAGGTTTCCGCCTTGCTCAGTCTCATGGCTTTTTCTTTATACATTTGTTGTATTTTGTGCTTTTTGGGTTTCTGTATTCTTGTACTGTTTACTATTTTCCTGTTTATGTTTTAGTTTTGTTACACTTTTATTTTGTATTAATTAGGGCTCGTGCCACTGGCAAAGTCAGTGGGCGAGAGCCCTGTTGTAATTGTTAGAATTTTTTTTTTCCCCCCTTCTTCTTCGCCATCAAAGATCTCATTTTTGGGGTAGTGAACGTGCATAAAAACTCACCATTTTTTGCAGGGACCTCAAGACTGGGAACAAATTGAATATTTTGGAGGAAGTATGAATGACTCCACAAAAATGGCTCTATAGTGCCACCTAACATGTGAAGTCTATGGGGAGTGGCACACGCTTACTTTCGCATAGAAAGATGAAAATCGAGTGAGATGTTGATCATGTCAAGACATACAAAAAACTCACTAGAAGTGATGGTCTACACTCAACAGGAAGTTGGCCATTTTGGCAGGAAGTGGCAGTGACCTGATTTCCACCTCGCGCAATTGACACGCATTTGATTGAACTCGTCCTAGGGATTTTGTCCGATTGAGCTCATTTGTGGTGACAATCATCTATACCCATGTGCCATTAAAAGTTATTGAAAACTTTTCCAGAAGCTCGACGGTTTGGCCATAGGGGCGTGGCAAAGTTTGATGCCTCACCATGATCATTCTATGACCATTCTGATGGCAATAACTCTGGTATGCATTGTCGGATTGCAACCAAATTCAATATTTTGGATATCAGTCCAATTCCAAACAGTTCTATAGAACAATATTCATAGAAATCTACAGCACCACTTAGTGGTTAAAGGAAAAATTGCTGAAAACTGTTTTATTTATTACTCACGTGCCATTTACCAGAATGACGTGAAATTTTCAGAGATTCATCAGACCACAGGGATGATCATAACTGCACATCAACTTTACCATGACATCACACTTGTTACCATGGACATGCCCTCCTCGCCATTCAATCCATGATCTTGTGGGGAAGGTTGGGAAGGTCCTGGAGTCATGAAATTTGGAGCATAGGTAGAGGTGACTGTCATCTGTAGTCCTATATGGGTCAGCAACACATAACTGATAGATAAGTGTTACCATGGCGGAGGTTGACTCCTCGCTATGGAACATGGAAAGTTGTAACTTGGACAAACTTTGTCTAATTTTCACCAAATTTTCTACGATGGATATTAGTCCCGCCCCACACGTGCCTACATAAAAATGATTGCCAAAAGTTATAGCACCACCTACTGCTCAAAGGAAGTACTGTGCCAAACTGTTTATGATTCCTGCAGTGCTTGCCGCAACGACGGGAAACTTTCTGAGCCAGCTAGGTACAACGGGCACCAGGGTCCATGGTTGTGCAGGGGGCGAGGGCCCACTTACAGCTGCTTACAGCTTAATTTAATTTATATTTCAGTTTGCATTTGTTGATATTGTATTCTTTAGATCTTTACTGTTGGGTTGACAGCTGTGAAGGGCGTTTCTGGTTTTTTGCTCTGTGTGGGCGTCGCCCCTGTCAGCCTGTCAGCTTCAGCTGCTCTCCTCTCATTGCCCCCAGCTGGTCCTGTTATGAATCATTGGTTCCTTCTGCCTGCTCATGTGACCCACACCTGTTGTTCCTTATGTAAATTATTTTTGACCCTATTTAAGGGCAGTTATTTTCATTTCTTGTTGCCGCAGTCTTGATTGAGTTTCTCCTCGTCTCCACCAGAGCCCTGCCTCATTCTGGTGCGCGTTATCAGTAAGTTTACTCATTTGTTTAAATTCTGTGTTGGAGCACTGTGTTGGACTTTATGTTTGTTGTTTTTTCAATAAATCTCACAAACTCACAGTTCAGCGCTTGGGTTTCACCTGTCTCCCCTGAAGGGCAATTCAAGACTGCAGCCAGCAGAGACCCAGCTGCTGTGAGTTTGTGGATTTTTTTTTTCTCACTCACCTGTATTCTGTGGAGCTCATCATGTCCCCAGCATGCCGGTCTCCGACAATCAAATGGAGGTCGGCAGCGGGATCCCTGAGTGTGGAGGAGGAATGGGCTGCCGAATTTATCCAGGGATTTGTGGATGAAGCCCTCGCCTCTAGCAGCCCAGAGAAAATCTGGGAAAAGGTGGATGCGGTGACTGCCATTGTTGAGACGCATCCGGGGTTGTGGAAGCATGCCTAGTTCGCGGACTTGTTGGCTACACTCTCAGTCCTCCAACAATCCTTCCCTGGGCTGAGATGGGGACCACCTCCAGCGAGTCCGAGGACGACGCAGAAGCGCGCTCCATGGCAGATGCCCTGCTCCACCTCCAATTCGCCCATTCCTGCTCCTGCTCCACTGGATCCACGATGACGTCATCCAGCTTCGGCCCACTGGAGCAACTCTCCTGCCTCTCAGACAGCAGCTTCCCCTTCGCCAAGGCAGAAGCCTTCTTCAGCAGTGCACTCTCAGTGTTTTTCCTCTCTGGCTGTATCGTCAGCCTCTTCCCTCTCCGCAGCTGCTGTTTCCTGCTTCTTCCATTGCTGACAGGTCATCTGTTTTCCCTCCGGCTCTGTGTCCACAGGGGCGGCTCCTCCACAATCCTCTGAGGGGCCTATGTCCACCGTAGCCACGGAAAGGGATGACTCTACACCTGCTGCAGCAGTAAACATTGAGCCCTGGGAACACAGGCAAGGGTCATTTCATTCTCCCACATTTTATGATGATATGCCTTGCCTGATTCTTGGTAGTGAGGCTCAGTGTTTGCAGTCCCCTGAGCCCTCACCATCTGCTGCAGCCATTAATTTCTCATCTGCCCTCTCCGTGTGTCCTCCTATTCTCCCCAAGTGTTCACCAACTACAGGGTTGAGCCGCCGGACGATGGAGGAGCCTGCAGTCCTGGAGGACCTAGTCCCAGCCCCACAGCCACAGTTTGGATGGAGGGAGAGCGCTGGCACCGAACTGACGTCTGCGACGACGATGGAGTGTCCCCGGGCCGTGCCGGATCCAGCACCTACAGGCAATGGACGTCCTATTGCCATGTCGGGCGAGCCACCTGCATGGGTCACATCACTGGGGGTCTCAGGACTGCATCGACCATCATGCCTGTTGCTGGGGCCACCACAGCAGAGTGCCAGCTGGATCTACAGAGGACCGGACCCAAAACATTGTTGCCTGGATCAACAGAGTCCTGGACAGCGGTGGAAGTCGAGCTCAGGCAAGGGCTCTCCTTTGTTTTCATTGTTTCAATTTTGGAGAGATCTTGTCAGGCTCTTGCTGGGGAGGGCCAAGTGCAGTCGTCAGCTGCACCTGAACTCACCTCACCGGGTTCCACTGCTGCCGGTGACCCTGACCCTGTTTCTCTGTCTCTCTTGCCTGAGCTTTCCCCCAGGGTCACCAAGGATTGTCCAGCTCTGCCAGATGTCTCCGTGGGTCCAGGGTCGCCGCCCGAGATCTCTATTTGTCCAGCTCTTCCCGCTGAGGTCGTCACAGGCACTCCATCCCAGCCCGGAACCTCTGTGGGTGCTGCTCCCCCTCCGGTTGAGGTCTTCGCGGGTGCTCTGTCCCAGCCCGGGACCTCCGAGGGTGTTGCTTCCCCATTGGCTGAGGTTGTCGCAGGTGCTCCGTCCCAGCCCGGGACCTCCATTGGTGCAGCTCCTCCTCAGTCCGGATCTCCGTGGGTGCTGTGTCCTAGTCGAGGACCGGTGTGGGTGCTGCGCCCCAGCCTGAAACCTACTTGGGTGCTGCACTCCAGTGTGGGCCCGCTGTGGGCATTATGCTCCAGCCCAGGGGCTACTGTGGGTGCAGCTATGGCCCAGTCTGGGCCCACCGAGGGTGCAGCTATGGCCCAGTCCGGGCCCATCAAGAGTGCAGCTATGGCCCAGTCCGGGCCCACCGCGGGTGCAGCTCTGCTCCTGCTCGGAGTCACCGAGGGTGCTGCACTGTCCCAGTCCGAGACCACCGAGGGTGCTACAGGCCAGACCGAGAACGTCGTGGTCCCCCCTCCTCTGCCTGATGCTGTCATGGTCCCCCCTCTTCTGCCCGAGGTCGTCATATTTCCCTCTCTTCTGCCCAAAGTTGTCATGGTTCCTTCTCTTCTGCCCGAGGTCATCATGGTTCCCTATCCTCTACCTGACGTTGTCATGGCTCCTCTCCTTCACGTGACATCGTCATGGTTCCCCTGACTCCTCTATTGTACCCACAATTAGCTCTTCTCGTTGGGCAGCCGCCTCCTGGACCACCCCTTCTGTTCAGGTGGTTGAAAAACTCTGGCAGACCACCCAACAGGCTGTGCCACGAAGTTGGGTGGCCCACATTCTCTGGGAGGCCACCTGACTCGTTCCATCATGCCATCTGGTGGGCCTGGGACTCTGGTCACCCACGTGACCTGTCCAGCTCTCCAGTCCAGGGGGCTTTGGGGGGTTGGGGTTTGCCTGGTTTGGGCTCTGAGTGGGTTTTTTTTTTTCATTCCCTCCTAGCCTGTTCCCCCCACCACCACCCACCTGGGGTGGGTTATTGTTGTGCTTCTATTGGGGGGGGATTCTTTCTTTTTCTGTTGATGTAATCCTGGGGTGTCTGGTGTCCACCCCTTGAGAGGGGGGCTCTGTCATGAGCTGAGCACAGGAGGTTTCTGCCTTGCTCAGTCTCATGGCTTTTTCTTTATATTTATATATTTGTTGTATTTTGTGCTTTTTGAGTTTCTGTATTCTTGTACTGTTTGCTATTTTCCTGTTTATGTTTTAGTTTTGTTACATTTTTATTTTGTATTAATTTGCATTTATATTTCAGTTTGCATTTGTTGATATTGTATTCTTTAGATCTTTACTGTTGGGTTGACAGCTGTCAAGGGCATTTCTGGGTTTTGTGCTTCGTATGGGCGTCGCCCCTGTCAGCTGTCAGCTTCAGCCACTCTCCTCTCATTGCCTCCAGCTGGTCCTATTATGAATCATTGGTTGGTTCTTTCTGCGACCCGGACCTCCGGAAAAGCGGTAGAAGATGGAAGGATGGATGGATGATTCCTTCTGCCCACTCATGTGACCCACACCTGTTGTTACTTATGTAAATTGTTTTTGACCCTATTTAAGGGCAGTTATTTTAATTTCTTGTTGCTGCAGTCTTGACTGAGTTTCTCCATGTCTCCACCAGAGCCCTGCCTCGCTCTGGTGCGCGTTATCAGTAAGTTTACTCATTTGTTTAAATTCTGTGTTAGAGCACTGTGTTGGACTTTATGTTTGTTGTTTTTTCAATAAATCTCACAAACTCACAGTTTATCATGTGGGTCTCACCTTTCTGCCCTGAAGGACAATTCATGACACACAGACTGGAAGCGGTTTGAGGCGAATTTGCGACAGTCATCCTTAAGAAGATATACATATACAAAGATGTAACACTATAAGATGCTGATGATGCATCATGCAGATGATGTTGTCCTGTTGGCTTCATCCAGCAATGACCTACAGCTCTTGCTGGGACGGTTTGCCGCTGAGTGTGAAGCGGCTGGGATGAGAATCAGCACCTCCAAGTCCGAGTCCATGGTCCTCAGCCGGAAAAAGGTGGATTGTCCTCTCCGGGTTGGGGACAGGCTCCTGCTCCAAGTGGAGGAGTTTAAGTATCTTGGGGTCTTGTTCACGAGTGAGGGGAGAATGGAGCAAGAGATCGACAGACGGATTGGAGCAGCATCTGCAGTGATGCGGACGTTGTACCGGTCTGTTGTGGTGAAGAGGGAGCTTAGTTCTAAGGCAAAGCTGTCGATTTATCAGTCAATCTATGTTCCTACTCTCACCTATGGTCACGAGCTTTGGGTAATGACCGAAAGAACGAGATCGCGGATACAAGCGGCTGAAATGAGCTTTCTCCGTAGGATTGCTGGACTCACCCTCAGAGATAGGGTGAGGAGCTCAGTCATCCAGGAGAGGCTCAGAGTAGAACCGCTGCTCCTCCACATTGAAAGGAGTCAGTTGAGGTGGTATGGGCATCTGATTAGGATGCCTCCTGGACGCCTCCCACTTGAGGTGTTTCAGGCACGTCCCACTGGGAGGAGACCCCGGGGCAGACCCAGGACTCGGTGGAGAGACTATGTCTCCCAGCTGGTCTGGGAACGCCTTGGTATCCCCTCTGAAGAGCTGGAGCAGGTGGCTGGGGAGAGGGAAGTCTGGGCTTTTCTGCTTGAACTGCTGCCTCCGCGACCCGGACCTCCGGAAAAGCGGTAGAAGATGGATGGATGGATGGATGGATGGTAACACTATAAATTTATTTTAAAAAAGTGTGAAAATAATCATGAAAATGATGTTAAAATGCAGCTCTGGAAAAAAATACGAGACCACTGCAAAATTTTTCTTAAATTAGCATTTCTATATGTACGGCAGCCATTCACTTTAAGTATCTGTTGAATTCCAACACAAGGACACTTCAATGTACTTATGGAGGTACTGATTAGGTGATCATCTAAGTATGGTAAGATACATAAAAGCTGTGAATAAAAATCAGAGTTATTCCACAAATACAGATTTCTGAGTTCTTCATAAGTTAAAACTACTTTAAAAAGGAAAATGAACTTGTTTTCTTTGCATTGTTTGATCAAAAAGCACATCTAAAAGCAGTATATTTTTTGCTGTTTTGGCCAGTTGTCATTTTCTGTAAATAAATACTCTGAAGGATGATATTTTCACTTGGAGTTTAGTTGAGTGGTATGTTGTCGGGGGCAACTTGCCCCTGGTAGGTTCTGCCAAGGCAAATTGGTCCTATAGGTGAAGGGCCAGACCAAGAACGGTCCAGTGGATCTCCATGAAAAAAAGGTCAAGGAGCCACATGGGTCCACCCTCCAGTGGGCTCATTGTCATATGTCTGGGCGTCTGTCTCCAGCGCCCAGACTTCCCTTTGTTGTTTGAGTGTGATCTCTATTTATTATTATTATTGTCCTGTTGCATTTATGATTTGCGTCTCCTTCCTCCATTCCAGACATCCATCTCTCTCTTAGCCTGTGTTGATTCTCAGTCTGCCCCTGCTCTTCAGCTGCATGTAATTATGCTCCCTTTTGCCTCCTGCCTTTCTCCCTCTCTCTCTCTCTCTGCTCCCGGGTCTCTGTTCTAGCAGCCGGGAGCAGTTAGCCAATTAGTGTCCACACCTTGCTTTACACACCTGCATTCCATCACCAGCGTGTATTTATACCCAGCTTCTCCATTCTGTAATTGTCACAGTCACACCTATGTTCTAGGTAGACTTAGTTCCACGGTCTGCCTTCCCCCCCCCCCCCCCGTTCTCTCCAGAGCCCTATCTGCTCTACAGCTCCTTAAGTGTAAGTTTATTCTTGTCTGCCTTTGACTGCCTGCACAGTTTATGTTGGACTGTTTATTTTCCACCAGTAAACTGTCTCACTGTCGTTAAGCGCTTGAGTTTGTTGATTTGCCCTGGAGGGGCGTGCATGACAATTGACTGCGACCTGTGAAAAAGCTCAGCTTCTGCAGTGAGGCATTTTTTTTTTACCTTTTGTGCATTTTTTCCACTCACCTGTTTTTTGGAGATGGCAATGGGTCAAGGCTACTTGATGAGCCTGGGATGGGAGTGCTGCCGGGCCGTTATAGCGGGCTAACTCCCATCCCCCCACCACTGGGGGGCAGCAGTGTCTCAGGAGATAGAGCAGGTCGTCCAATAACCATATGGTTGGTGGTTCAAATCCTGCTCTCCCCAGATATCCTGCCTTTGTGTCCCTGGGCAAGACACTTCACCCCAATTGCTCCTGGTGGGTCTGGAAGCGCCATGTTAGGTAGCATGCCGCCATCAGTGTGTGAATGTGTGTGTGAATGGGTGGATAGCAGGAGCTGTAAAGCGCTTTGGTCATCAAGAGATGAGAATAAAAGCACTATATAAGTGAATTCCATTTATCATTTACCATTTAACTCATGATGCTGTCCCTTGCTTGATCCCTGGTAGAGAGACTCAGGGAGTGCAGTCTCCTGAGTTTTCTCCAACTGCTGCAGTCGTAAAATCTTCACCTGCCCTTTCCTTGTCTCCTCCTCCCATCCTTGGGAGTCTGTCAGCCACAGAGCAGACGTTGGTGAGCTGGGAGGGACACAGACTGGCGTTGCTGGGGGAAATAGACCGCTGCTTGGACGAGGAGAATTTTGCAGCCACCTCCTCCTCAGAAGTTTTTACATCTGCCAAGGTGGAGAGGGCAGTTTTCTCCCTGGCTTCATCTGCCTCTGTGCCTGGTTGGGAGGCTTCCCCACTGCATATGGAGGAGCGCAGGGCCGCCATGGATATGGAGAGGGATGCCAACTCTACTGCTGCAGCAGATAACATCAGAGACCGGGAGATCAGGCAAGTGTCATTTTATTCCACTTCCTTTGCTGATAATATGCCTTGTCTGACTCCCGGCAGGGGTGCTCAGGAAACGCAGTCCTCTGAGCTCTCCCCGCCTGCTGCAGCAATTAACTGCTCACTACCTCTCTCTGTGTCTCCTCCACCTCTCCCCGAGTGTCCACCGGTCCTTGGCCAGAGCTGCTGGACGAAGGAGGAGCCTGGGCTCCTGGACAATCCTTCTCCAGCGCTGATGGTGAGCCAGACCCCAGCCATCACGCCAGAAGAGCCTCCTGCATGGGTCACTCCAACTGGGGCCAAATGAACTGCATTGACCATCACGCCTGTTGTGGAGGCTGCTGCAACAGTGTCAGTGACTGAGCGGAACCTCCAGGAGGCTGAGCTCGAGACTACGTCGCCCGGATCATCGGAGTCCTGGACGGCGGTGGAGCTCGAGCTTAGGCAAGTGCTCTCTTTTGTCTTCCTCTTCTCTGTATTAGAGCATTCTTGCCTGGCTCTTGCTGAGGAGAGCCAGGTGCAGCCACCCGCTGTATCTGAGCTCGCCTCGATGGGCTCTGCCGCTGCCGGCGACCCTGACCCTCTTCTTCTCTGTTCACTGTCCGAGTCCTCTCTCAGGGTCGCAGGAGAGAATCTTACATTGCTGGATGTGTCCGAGGATCCAGGCTTGCCGCTAGAGATCACCGTGGGTCCAGCTTCTCCCACTGTGGAGATAGCCATGGGTTCAGTGTTGGCCGAGCCCAGGTCCACCGTGGGTGCCGCTTGTTCTCTGCCCAAGGCTGTCGTCTGGGTTCCTCCTCAGTTCGAGCCTCCATAGGTACTGCGTCCTGGCCGGGGACCATCGTGGGTGCTGCGCCACAGTTTCAGTCCCACGTGGGTGCTGCGCTCCAGCTTTGGTCCGCCATGGGTGCCATGCCTCAGCCCAGGGTCCACTGCGGGTGCAGCTGAGCTCCAGCCTGGAGCCACAATGGGTGCAGCCATGTCCTGGACCGGGACTGGCGCGGGTGCAGCTGAGCTCCAGCCTGGAGCCACAGTGGGTGCAGCCATATCCTGGACCGGGACCGCCGGGGGTGCAGCTGTGTTCCAAGCCGGGATCACCAAGGGTGTAGCCGGCCAGCTTGAGGACGCCGAAGCCTTTTCTCCATTTCCAGAGGCCTTTGGGGTGCCTCTTCCTCCCCTGCCTGGCGCCGTTGGGGTCCTCTGTCCTCTGCCACCAGTTGCCATGGGGGTTCCTCTCCTCCGTTCCGGCCACCCACCTTTAAGCCTCCCAGTGGGTAAGCCGTCTCCTCGTTTACCTCGCCGGTCCTGGTGGCCCAACAACGCTGGCCGACCACCCGAAGGACTGGGACTCTGGGTCAGGTGGCCCGTGTTCTCCGGCAGGCCTCCTGACTATAGTCTGCGGGCCGTCTGCTGGGTCTGGGACTTTGGCCGGCCGCCTGAACCCTGGAACCCTGGGACTGCGGGGGCCTTAGGGGTTTGCCGGGGCGCTAGTGTGAATGTGTGAACGGCTACCTCGTAGCCGTTTTTCCCCCACCTCCCTTCCTGGGTGGCCTTTTGCTGTACTCCGTTTTTTTTTTTTTTTTTGGGGGGGGGGGGGTTCCTTTTGATGTTACTGTGAGTGACTGGAATCCACCCTTGGCGGGGGGGGGGGGGGCTCTGTCATATGTCTGGGCGTCTGTCTCCAGCGTCCAGACTTCCCTTTGTTGTTTGAGTGTGATCTCTATTATTATTATTGTCCTGTTTGTTGCGTTTATGATTTGAGTCTCCTTCCTCCATTCCAGACATCCATCTCTCTCTTAGCCTGTGTTGATTCTCAGTCTGCTCCTGCTCTTCGGCTGCATGTAATTATGTTCCCTTTTGCCTCCTTCCTTTCTCCCTCTCTCTCTCTCTCTGCTCCCAGGCCTCTCTTCTAGCAGCCGGGAGCAGTTAGCCAATTAGTGTCCACAGCTTGCCTTACACACCTGCATTCCATCACCAACGTGTGTTTACAGTATACCCAGCTTCTCCACTCTGTAATTGTCACAGTCACGCCTATGTTCTGGGTAGACTTAGTTCCACGGTCTGCCTTCCCCTCTGTTCTCTTCAGAGCCCTATCTGCTCTACAGCTCCTTAAGTGTAAGTTTATTCTTGTCTGCCTTTGGCTGCCTGCACAGTTTATGTTGGACTGTTTATTTTCCACCAATAAACTGTCTCACTGTAGTTAAGCGCTTGAGCTTGTTTATTCGCCCCGGAGGGGTGTGCATGACATTCACCACCTGCAGGAGGGATCTTGGGGATCACGGTGCTTTGTGAATCAGGTGGCTGTCTAGGCTACTCTGTTTGGACTGCTTCGCCCGTGACCCGGACCCCTGGAGAAGAGGTAGAAGATGAATTGATGGCTAGAATGTAGGTGAATAGTTTTCAGTAGGTTAGAGACTAAAACAAAAGTGTTAATTTTTCTCAAAAACATGTATAAGTAGTAAAGCTAGATAAAGTGATAATTTTGCAGTGGTCTCTGGTTTCTTAATTTTTTTCCCAGAGCTGTATATAAAAACAGCTGCACATTTGTTCAGGAAGACAGTAAAAGATTGAACAACATCAAATCAAGAACTAAAACTACATTCCTTTTCTCAAAGTAGGTTGGATTTAGGGATCCGCTGCCAAGGCACCTGTGCACAGGGCACTGGAAGACAAGGTGAGTTGAAGGATAGTAGCTTACGTGGGCTGTGGAAGATATCCCTCAGGTGTTGGGACAGCAGGCTTGGGTAGTGAAGAACTGTAGACTTAGGCAAGGATGAGAGGATTGACAGATGAAGATCTCCTGGAGCGCAGTGAGACATATTGCCCAGAAGCCTGGGCAGAGCAGTCTAAAGATATCCCTAAAGATCCTGGACTACCTCACTAACCGGCCACAGTTTGTGAGAACCTGGAACTGTGTGTCCGACATGATCATCGGTAGCACGGGGGCCCCCCAGGGAACGGTTTTGGCTCCCTTCCTGTTCACCCTTTTTACTACGGACTTCTCACACAACACAACACACTGCCATCTACAGAAGTTCTCTGACGACTCTGTGATCGTCGGCCTCATCTCCAACAGAGATGAAGCTGAGTATAGAGGACTTACTCAGGACTTCGTGGACTGGTGTCATCGGAACTGCCTACAGATCAACGTGAGGAAAACTAAGGAGCTGGTGGTGGACTGCCACAGGCAAGGACAACCCCTCACAGCACCAGTAAACATCCAGGGAACAGACATTGAGATGGTGACATCCTACAAGTACATGGGTGCTCATCTGAACAATAAACTAGACTGGTCACAGAATACCGATGCACTCTATAAGAAGGGAGAGCGCAGGCTGTTCCTACTGAGGAGACTCAGGTCTTTTGGTGTACAAGGGGCACTGCTGAAGACATTCTACGACACGGTGGTGGCATCAGCCATCACTTTTGGAGTGGTCTGCTGGGGCAGTGGCATTACAGCAGCCGATAGGATACTGAACAAACTGATTAAGAAAGCTAGCTCTGTCCTGGGGCAGCACCTTGACCCAGTGGAGGAGATAGGAGAGAGAAGGATGGTGGCTAAACTGTCATCTCTGCTGGAGTCCGAGTCCCACCCTATGCAGGACATACTGAATGCACTGAGGAGCTCATTTAGCAGCAGACTACATCATCCTAGGTGTGCAACTGAGAGGTTTCGCAGGTCCTTCCTACCTACGGCTGTCAGACTGTATAACCTAAGCAGGGCTGCTCGTAGAGATAGCAAAAAAACGTGACGACCTAATAGTATTGAATGTAAAAGACGAAATAGACTTACACAATGGTCCCCTCCAGTATACAACTAGGACAATATCAGTCACTACGGAGGGTGACAATAAGTATGGGTACATATTCATACTATGTAGGATAACTAAGCAGACGGTTATGCTGTTTATTCCATCTAGTTACAGTGCTCCGCACTGTGTGTATATATATTTATATATTTATGTGTACATATGTAAATGTATGTAAAAAACATGTAGGTAAAAAATGTATGTAAAAAACATGTAGGTTTAGGGCGCTCGTGCACGCAGCGACCAGCAGCCGGTGGCTTGTCACCAGACTGCAAACCAAGTCTACCTACGGGTACAAATAAGTAACAAAAAAAAAAAAAAAAAAAAATATGTATATTCGCTGCTCTTGTTTTTTTCTTGTCTTCTTGATTGTTGCTCTGAGTGTTGCTGTCCCTGTGCTGTTGCAATCCTGGAATTTCCCCATTGTGGGACTAATAAAGGCTTATCTTATCTTAAATAGGCCCAGGCCTGATGGGAAGCAGGTGTGCGCCCAGCTGCTGGCAATCAATCACAGAGCAGACCATGACAGTTTCATTTGCTTTTTGGCTTAAGGTAGTCCATGAATGACCTTATCCATTTATGATGAAGTCAATAAAAGCATTCCTACTTGGCTTGCCAAGTGGGTCAACCCTCTTGGTGGCACAGGTAGGTTGCTGGACTCCATTGCAGGAAGTTTTTTTTGTTTTTTTTAATTCGAACACCCACTTGGACGCCACCAGTTGGGCTTCAGTGTTTGTAAACTTGGTCACAGTTGGTGGTGGTTGGCAGAACTTACTGGTAGGGTATAAAAATGTTATTGATCCTACTTAAGCCCATACAGTGGTGTGAAAAAGTGTTTGCCCCCTTCCTGATTTCTCATTTTTTTGTATGTTTGTCACACAACTGTTTCAGATCATCAAACAAATTTAAATATTAGACAAAGATAACACAAGTAAGCACAAAATGCAGTTTTTAAATGAAGGTGTTTATTATTAAGGGTAAAAAAAAACCCCAACCAAACCTATATGGTCCTGTGTGAAAAGGGGATTGCCCCCTGTTTAAACATAAATTAACTGTGGTTTATCACATCCTTGGAAAGCTGAGTTCAATTTCTCTAGCCACACCTAGGCCTGATTACTGCCACACCTGTTCTCAATCAAGAAATCACTTAAATAGGACCTGCCCGACAAAATGAAGTAGACCAAAAGATCCTCAAAAGCTTGACATCATGCTACAATCCAAAGAAATTCAGGAACAAATGAGAAACAAAGTAATTGAGATTTATGAGTCTGGAAAATGTTATAAAGTTATTTCTAAAGCTTTGGGACTTTGGGACACTGTGGTTTGGAACCACAGTGAGGGCCATTATCCACAAATGGTGAAAAGATGGAACAGTGGTGAACCTTCCCAGGAGTAGCTGACCAACCAAAATTACCCCAAGAGGTCGACTCATCCAAGAGGTCACAAAAGACACTACAACAACATCCAAAGAACTGCAGGCCTCACTTGCCCCAGTTAAGGTCAGTGTTCATGACTCCACCATAAGCAAGAGACTGGGCAAAAATGGCCTGCATGACAGAGTTCCAAGACGAAAAACACTGCTGAGCAAAAAGAACATAAAGGCTTGTGTCAGTTTTGCCATAAAACATCTTGACGATCCCCAAGACTTTTGGGAGAATACTCTGTGGATTGACGAGACAAAAGCTGAACTTTTTGGAAGGTGTGTGTCCCATTACATCTGGAGTAAAAGCAATACAGAATTTCAGAAAAGGAACATTGTACCATCAGTAAAATATGGTGGTGGTAGTGTGATGGTCTAGGGTTGTTTTGCTGCTTCAGAACCTGGAAGACTTGCTGTGGTAAATGGAACCATGAATTCTGCTGTCTACCAAAAAATCCTGAAGGAGAATGTCCAGCCATTTGTTTGTGACCTCAAGCTGAAGTGCACTTGGGTTCTGCAGCAGGACAATGATCCAAAACACACCAGCAAGTCCACCTCTGAATGGCTTAAGAAAACCAAATGAAGACTTTGGAGTGGCCTAATGAAAGTCCTGACCTGAATCCAATTGAGATGCTGTGGCATGACCTTAAAAAGGCAGTTCATGCTGGAAAACCCTCCAATGTGGCTGAATAACAACAATTCTGCAAAGATGAGTGGGCCAAAATTCCTCCACAGCGCTGTAAAAGACTCATTGCCAGTTATTGCAAATGATTGATTGCAATTGGCTTGATTGCAAAACAACCATAGATTTCTTTTTAACATTGTGGCTCAACTAACCAAGAGCCAAAATGCCATAGATCCTTATATTCCTCCAAGTCTTAGTGTTGATGACTTTTTGAGTTTTTTAATGATAAAATTGCCAGTATTAGAAATATTATTCCAAAAAAGAGACCCCTTAAAAATACCAAGCCTCTGCCCAACACTGCTGTGTCCACAGACTCAGAACTCCACTTTTCTGAATTTTCTCGTATTAGTGATTCTGATCTAGCCCTAATAGTGTCAGCCTCTAAACCAACTACCTGTCTCTTAGACCCAATCCCCGCTAGACTCCTGAAGGAATCACTATCTTAGATTAGTCCACCACTTTTGAACATAATATCTCTCTATTGACAGGACATGTACTGCAGTCTTTTAAAGTGGCAGTAATTAAACCTCTACTTAAAAAACCTTCGCTTGATTCTGGGATGTTGGCCAATTATAGACCAATATCTAACCTCCCCTACCTTTCTAAGATCCTTGAAAAAGTAGTTGCCAATCAACTGTGCACTTTTTTTTTAGAAAATAATTCTATATTTGAGAAATTTCAGTCAGATTTTAGGAAACACCACAGCACAGAGACAGCCTTAGTGAAAGTTACTGATGACCTCCTTATGGCATTTGACAAAGGACTTGTCGCCATCCTTGTCTCACCGGCTGCACGGTGACGCAGTGGTTTAGCACTGTAGCAGCACAGTTTTACCCTCGGCCGGGGGATCACGGGGATCATGAGATCGTGGGTTCGATCCCAGCCCCTGACCAACGGTGAGCTGTGTGGAGTTTGCATGTTCTCCCCGTTTTGCGTGGGTTTA
This sequence comes from Pholidichthys leucotaenia, assembly GCA_020510985.1. Classification (NCBI taxonomy): domain Eukaryota; kingdom Metazoa; phylum Chordata; class Actinopteri; order Cichliformes; family Pholidichthyidae; genus Pholidichthys; species Pholidichthys leucotaenia. Next base: position 416,567,732 of record CM035839.1, read on the forward strand.
CTCCGGGATTTCTCCGGTTTCCTCCCGCATACCAAAAACATGTAGGTTTAGGGCGCTCGCGCACGCAGCGACCAGCAGCCGGTGGCTTGTCACCAGACTGTAAACCAAGTCTACCTACGGGTACAAATAAGTAACAAAAAAAAAAAAAAAATTGGACCTTAGCTCTGCCTTTGACACCACTGACCACCATATTCTGCTAGAGAGACTTGAACAGCGAATTGGTTTGAAAGGAACAACACTAAGATGGTTCCAGTCTTATTTATCAGACCGTTCCCAGTTTGTTCATGTCCATAATAAGTCCTCTACCCAGACCACGGTTAGCTATGGAGTTCCGCAGGGATCGGTACTTGGACCAGTACTGTTTACATTATACATGCTGCCTTTGGGAGACATTATGAGGAAGCATTCTATTAATTTTCATTGTTACACTGATGACATTCAATTATATTTATCCATCAATCCAGATGATCCCAGCCATTTGGGTTCGCTCCAGGAGTGTCTTAAGGATATTTAAACCTGGATGAACAACAACTTTCTATTGCTGAATACAGATAAAACTGAAGTCATTGTTCTTGGCCCCAAACATGCTAGAAGTATTCTTTCTAGTAAGATAACAACACTAGATGGCATTGTGTACTGGCTTCTTCATTTTCTGTTAGGAATCTTGGAGTTGTCTTTGACCAAGATATGCCTTTCAACTCTCATATACAGTAAACCATTAAGACTGCCTTCTTCCATCTGTGTAATATTTCTAAAATTAGGTCCATCCTGTCTCATAAAGATGTAGAGAAACTTGTACACGCCTTTATCACCTCTAGGTTAACCCCTTGCACTCCGGTCAATTTCCCTAAAAACGCCTAAAAATAACATGCCCAAAGTAAATCGAAAGCTGTTCTTCAACCCTTTGCACCATCTTCATGGGGTTGGCCTCATTTAAAAGAAAACCCTTTGAATTTTTTGGCAAAACAGTCATAATCTCTCTAAGTGCTCCGACCACTGAGTTAAGGGCCTTTTCCACTAGCACGCTTTAGCGCGACACGGGACGGCTCAGCACGCTTTGTACGCTTTTCCACAAGCCCCAACACGGTTTAACAGCCGCGATTCTCAGCCCCGCTGAAGGGCAGGGTACAGCAGTGCTGAGCTGGGCCGTGTTGTGACGTTAACAGACTGGTCGCCGCTGATTGGTCAGGTCATAACCGGCGCTGATTGGTCAGGTTGTAACCGCCCCTCTCCTCCTCCTCTTCTACCGAATCTTCACGACCTTCTCAATAAAGTTTTTGAAAAAAAAAAAAAAAGAATCTAGACGACCGCCATTACTCAGCATGCAACCACTGTTGGCGGTTTATTTTCAGTGTATTGCTGTGCTATTTTCATTTATTCTCTATCAAAAATGGCTTCGCGTAATAAGGGTGTTCCATGGACCAATAAGGAGGTGCAGTGTCTGCTCACTGCATTGTCAGACGAACGTATTGTAATGAAGTATGGGGAAATACATATAAAACAAACATATATCCACTCTTTATGCTTCAAAAGAGAGCTATTAGAATAATCAACAAAGCAGCTTACAGGGAACCAACAAACCCACTTTTTCTTAAACAAAAAACTCTCAAGGTGAAAGATCTGGTTGACTTTAAAACTGCAATAATAATGTTCAAAGTGAAGAATCTATCAATGCCCGCAAATATCCAAAAGTTGTTCCAAACAAGGGAGAAACGATATCACCTCAGAGGAACATGTATATTTCAAAAGCCTACAGTGAGAACAACCACCAAGCAACACTGTGTTTCAGTGCAAGGAGTCAGATTATGGAACGATTTTGGACCTGAATTAAAATCATGTACGACGCTTGGACAATTTAAACAAAAACTAAAGGAAGAAATACTCCAAACATATTTACAAGACGACATGTAAACTCACATAAGGATTGACATTTCCAGCCTGTGTTGTGTTGTAGCTTAGTTTTTCTTTTTTTCTTTTTTTCTCTGTGACATTATGTCTTAGATTTGTTTTTGAATAGTAACCGCTTAACTTAGACTAGCTCAGTTTTCTTTTTTCTCTCAGTCACATTTTGTCTTAGCCTTGTTTTAAATTGTAATCGCTCTTGTCTTGTTTTTCTCTTTTTCTCCTTTGAATTCTTGGATGGAATATGGGTGGGCAATATAAGCTGCGGCTTCAGCCATCACCCATTTCGGATAACTCACGTGGAATTGTATAGTAGAAGGAGTCTTTGTCTAATTTGACATTGTTGTTATATTATACAGTTTCTTTTAACCTTGTAATGTACTATCCGAAATAAATAAATAAAATAAAAATAAAAACGTATCCAGCGCGAGTTAGACGGAGCCACCCGGAATGAAAAAATATACCGGAAGGTCTCGACATCGGAGTCCTTTAACGGTGAGTTTTAATTTTTTTTTATTGTGCGTTTTTTCGCAAATATATTCAGTAAGACGCTCAGTTTATTTATGCAATAAAAAAGCTGTTCATTTGTGGATGATGACCGCTGCTTTATCGCAGCACACTGCGGACTCGCTTTTCTTTTAATTATTCATCTGAACAATACGCTGAAATAACCTTATGTAATCTTGTTAAAAACTATTGTCTTTTCTGTATATCTTGCACTTTCATGCTGTATTTTATTGTGTGCATTTTCCTTGTAGAATCCATGCGTCCGCAGCGCCAGCCCGTCCGGATTCTCCAATGTGAATCTGTCCCGCCACCAGGCGCAAAATGTATTCAATGATAAATATTTGCAACATTCAAATGAGGTTGCAGAAAACGCGAGGGTATCCCTGGACCTGGCAGAGACGGCTTCATTCAACCGAGCCTTCCTGACCCAGTTTGGGAAGCTGGGAGAGGCACTCAGTGGTCGGCGTGTATAAAATGTCGATTAACCTTCATGTTGTGTTGCAAAGTTTTTTTTTTATTTTAATATTTTGTTTATAATAAAATGGAATTGTTTTGGAAAGTGTGGTTTGTCTGTTATAACACTGAATTATAAAACAGTATAATTGCATAGAAATTCCATTGCCTAGTCTGATGAAAATGATGCTGATCATCCTGTCAGGGGTCAACCATTGTAAAGGTAATGTAATTTTTAACTAGACCAAAAAACAAATGTTTTTGTAAGCTTTCTGTTCTTTTTATTGAAATATCATAAAAAATTAGCAACACATGATACTGTTCTAAACTTTGGGTAAATTTTTTTATGTTAACATAAGAAGTTGCACAGTTGGACTTTAAAATGCAGCAGGAGAGACTGATCAAGCTTACAAGTCAAAAAGTAAGTATATGTTAATTGAATGTTCTATCGGCATTCCAAATTCAGAGAATTACAATACTTTAGAAGGAGTGTAGCATCATCTAAACGGAAAATAATAATACTGTTGTTCCAAACGTTGACCTGAAGGTGAAAAACATGAATTTTTTTTATTCAGTACATCCAAAATGCCCTAGGATGTAAAAAATAATACAAATTGGTGTTGGCCAGTGTGCCACTGTCTCATTATTTAATACGAATAAAAACAAGTTTCAGCTCATTATTTCTAGGTCATTTGGCAGTTAATTCAAAACAAAAGTGACTTGTGTTGTTGCAGCTTTTTTATCAGAGAGTTTCTCCAGTTTTGGAGCATATAATCATCCGTTCCTTAACTGTTAAACATTAAATAACAGCAGACAGATTGGCAAAGGATACACAATTGTGTTGCTGTAGCCTAAAACCGCTGTGACCCACTGCTTGTGGTGCTACCTTTCATGTGTGTGCTTTTTATGAATATTCACACGTTTTTGTAAGTACAAGTGGGATAGTATTAAATTGAAATATTCATTGATATTTCATCTCGCTGCCTGTACCCTTGTCTGGCGGTCCTTTTTGGCGTTTACAGTGAAAAAAGCCACAGACCGAGGAGTGGCCTTGTACAGCTATGTGTTATGTTTTGCTTGGGTCTTCTCAATAAAGTTTTGGAAAAAAAAATGTTTTGCTTGGGTCGCGTGCGTACGTCACGGGAGTGTGGCACCGCCTCGCTGTTATAAACCCACCCACCCCAGCACAACACCCATGCCAAACACCGTGCTAATGGAAACAGAAGCATGCCGAGCCGTACTGAAGTGAATCGAGCCGTACCGAGGTGTGCTGGGCTAGTGGAAAAGAGGCTTTACAGTCATCTAAACATACTGAACTTGAAGAAAATAAATTTGGCCTTGGTGTTTTTTTGGATACAAATGCTTGCAAATAACACACAGCTTCAGATCCGGGCTGGAAAATGCAACAGAAATGTAGAACCAAGTGTTATCCAGCTGAGGTCAAAATTTTGTAACAATACCACAAAAAATGAATATATTACACAGCTTTTTCCTCAGGTAGTTCCCAGGCATTTTTGAACTGTGCCAAATAGTGCCAAATGGCACAGTTTGGAAAAACGTCTGTAACTTTTGAATGATTCAATATAGAAGCTTCATCTTGGGCACTAATGAAAGGTGACACTCAGGGCTGTGTGTGTGTGTGTGGGGGGGGGTTGCCCCCCCCCCTCGCTACAGAGGACGGACATCGTCCATCGCTACATGACGGAATAGTCATGTGGCGACCGCGGCGCAGTCACCGCGGCTTCCCCCCTCGCTACAGAAGAGTAGCGGGGGGGGGGCATTCACGGTCCGGACGTGGCGCACGAACCGTGTACCGCGGCGCACAAACTTTGGACTTCGTGCGTCGCACAGTTGTAATTTACCGATCGGTCAAAAGTAATTTTTGATTACAATTTTCAGGGATAAAGAATAATTTAGCTTATAACACTTACCTCTTCACAGCAGCAGTGTCCTGGCGAACCTCTCTTCCTCATTGTCAGATGAACGCGACGCTGGTCCCTTGTTTTGGACATGTGGTTCTGGTCTCGGCGACCCGGTCAAAACATAATTCCATTATTGCGGTTTTGCGCTTCCATGATTGCGGTTTTGGCGAATGATTTACGACCTTCGTCGGCGGCCTCCGTCGGTCTATGATGACCATGGAAGAGAATCCTAAATGTCTATTCTGCTGGAATAAAAAAAAAAAAAGCACCGCCTGTGACTGAACAGGCCGATGCGCGAATGGCAGTCCCTGTCACACAGGTCGCACTTGTGGGTGGTCTCCGTGCTGCTGGGTCTGTGATGGTTCTTCCTGCGGGTCCTTTTTTCATCTGCTGCAGCAGTCTGTCTTCACCCAGCCTTACACAAAACAGCTTGCGAACTTCTGTGCTTCAATTGGCTTGCTGCATTCACAGCGTTGGTAGGCGGGTCCTTCTTGCTAGGTTTTCAGTCATTGGTTCTTCAAGGTTTCAGAAACCCAATTCAAGGCTCTTATTAGTCGAATGAGAGGTCAGTCAGATGAACTAATCTGTTCGCGGCTGTGTCTATAGTGGAAGAACAGAAATGCAGCTTTTTTTTTCAGTGTGCGCTTGGACGCAGCGCCCTCATGCGTCCTAGAGCGCACGAGGGCGCTCTCGTGCGCCTTCATGCGCTCTGGGACGCAGAGACGTGCCCGTCCGCGGTACACCGGAGTGCAAGAGGTTAAACTATTGTAATTCACTTTTACCAGGTTGTCCTAATAAGTCCATAAAGTTTCTCCAACTCATTCAGAATGCAGCTGCACGTTTCCTGACGAGAACAGGGATAGAGATCACATTACCCCAGTTTTAGCTTCTTTACATTGGCTCCCAATAAAATATAGAATTGAATTCAAGATACTGCTCCTAACTTATAGCCCTTAATGGTATGGCTCCTTCTTATCTACAAGAACTCTTAATTCCCTATCATCCAGCCAGAGCTCTGCGCTCCCAAACATCCAAACTACTGGTGGTTCCCAAGGTCTCCAGAAATAGATTGAGAGGTAGAGCTTTCAGTTATCAAGCTCCCCTCCTGTGGAACCATCTTCCCAGTTCAGTTTGGGGGGCAGACACTCTCTCTTTATTCAAGAGTAAGTTGAAATCTTTTCTCTTTGATAAGGCCTATAGTTAAAAATGCTGCCGCTGCCAGGCCTTCACTCGCATGTGCAGCCCAACCAGGCTTGATACTGGAATATCTGGATTTGAATATTGTCTTTGTTATGTTTGTTTTGAATGTAGCTACTGCCAGGCCTCCTACTTTTTATCTCTTTTTTCAACCTAGCTGGCCGAGGCAGATGGCCGTCCTCTATGAGCTATGGTTCTGCTCGAGGTATCTGAGCGTTAAAGGGAAGATTTTCCTCGCCTGTGTTGCCGCAGTGCTTGCTCTTAGGGGTCTCTGCTGGGTTCTATGAATTTGAGAGCGTGGCCTAAACCCACTCTTTTCTGTAAAGTGCCTTAGATAACCTGTGTTGTGATTTGGCGCTATATACAGTAAATAAAATTGAATTGAATTGAATTGAACTGTTGGTGCTAAGGGTAGCCCAACCAGTTATTAGGTTTAGGGGGCAGTCACTTTTTCACACAGGGCCATGTAGGTTTGGATTTTTTTCCCTTTAATAATAAACACCTTGATTTAAAAACTACGTTTTGTGTTTACTTGTGTTATCTTTGCCTAATATTTAAATTTGTTTGATGATCTGAAACATTTAAGTGTGACAAACATACAAAAAAATGAGAAATGAGGAAGGGGACAAACACTTTTTCACACCACTGTAAACTGGTGGTATATTCGCCTCATTTCCCAGATGGCACTGGTGTGTTCGTCCCGTGAGTGGTGCTTGGTCCCCACCACAACAGGTGTTGCTGATAGGATTCACTGGTGGTGACATAGTCAGAAGGCAGAAGTCCTTAAAGCTTAAATCCACCTCTGGCATTAGGATGATGTCAAAACCCGGAGGGGGAAAATGTGACGGAGTCTATAAAAGCATTCCTACTATGCTTGCCAAATGGGCCAATCCTCTTGGTGATACAGGTCAGGTGCTGGATCCCCATTTGGATGTGTCCAGTTGGGCTCTACTGCCTGTCCCCTTGGTCATGCATTATTTATCCATTTCACCCATAAAACAGTATGTGTGAATGTTCAGTTTCTTGTGGGTTTTGGATGGCTCTATATTCAGTGAATAGCTTGGGGGGGGGGGGGGTTGAGGAGGGAAATAGTCTTGTTTGATTGACATACAATGAATACTTCTTGAACTACAATGTGTGAGAAAGGCGCTTATCCTATATGCATATACACCCATATTCGGTGCACATTATAGCATGTTGATGTTAAAGGAAAAATGACACATTTGGCTATCTACTGCCTTTGTAGCAGTGAGTGAGGCTGTGCAAGTGTCATTTCACTGTAAATCAGTTTAGGAGTGAAATTGTCAACTTGGATAAAACAGATATGCGATGACCTCTGAATACTGAAGAGATGCGTGCGTGTGTGCACGTGGTTCTGCACTGCAGCCTTATACAGAGATGTACTTGTGTAATGCACTGACTGCATCCTCCACCCTTGTGAACGCACACACACAAACACACACACATACTCACAGTGTCAAGATGTATGAACAGACACAATCACATAGACATTCCCCCTGCATCTTGTGCTCTCGTCACGCCTCCCTGACATTTTCTCATTGTCTGAATCTGAGATGAATACACACTCAGACGCACACAAACAAACGCACACACAGTCACACAAATTATACCACCCGCACGAGCACGTTCTTTAGGTTAGAGGACAATTTGTTCAGCATCTGTGAAATTAGACATGGGGTTACAATGTAGCCTTTTCAATACTGATCACTGTCAAGTCTCTCTCTCTCTCTGTGCCTTTGTGTGTATTTGTGCTTTTTATTATAAAGAGAGTGAAAGGAAACTTGTGGTTCTTTGTGTTTTGTTCTTTTGTGAACAGGCAGTGAAGTCAAGTGGTTTAACCTTACTGAGGATATACAAGCAGTGTATTTGTGTACTTGAGAATTACGTACTTATTTTCCCCATATACTCCTCATGACAGTGACATACTTAAAAGACAATCCTTTATCATAATAGATTCAAAACATAAAATGTCATTTGTGTTTTCAACACAATATTGGGCCCTATTTTGACGGTCATCCACGTACTTTTCCATCAAGCATCTCGCCGTACGCCACTGTTTTTGTTAGTTTCTGTCAGTGCATTGTCTATTTTTTACACCTTGCGTCACGCCATCAAATTACCAGTAGACAGTGTGCCCGCTATGCACTGGGAGGTGGCGCCTCATTTCAAAGCAGTGTGGCGGCGCGCAGTCTCACGCACATTACTATTATAATGCATTCCATGAGAATCCGCTTTTGATCAGGAAAAAGGAGGTCTATCATCAGAAGCGCATTGTTTAATGATATTTCAGTGCTGTGTTTTGAAATCGAGCAGCTCCGGAATTCATGAGGAAACGGCAGCGCTGATCTTATTTTAATATAGAGAGTTGCAACAGTCATCATATAATTGGCCGTCATTTTAATTATATGATGATCACACTCTAGATTTTTTTTTATTCCATCCACGCTCTCATTTTAATTGCAGACTTACCATTGGAGTCTATTAGGCATTAATGTAGGTTTTTTTTTTTTAGGGGAATGAATGAGCAAACAGGCAGTGTGATGTGTGGCTTGGGGTGGCATGTTAGTCTGATAAGTTGTATTCCCTTCACATTTTCGTTTTCATCACGGACTTATTGTCATGGCGGCCGCTGGGCTGTCATCGTCATCATTATCATCACCAGCTGCGCACACACCGGGAGGTGACAATCAGCGGGCTTTAAAAGCCAGAATCACAGATGGCTCGGCACGGAGTCGTCTGTCGCCTTTGCCCAGCAATGCGCCGAGATCACAACCTCAAGCCAAAGCCAAGACCAGGACATCACGTCAAGCCAAGCCAAGTAAGCAACCTCAGCACTCATCCTCTCCTAGCCTTTTCCCCTGTGCACAGGTGGACCTCCCTGGCGGCGGATTAACTACCCCAGCTGACGGGATACCATCTCCTCCTCCACGGAGTTCCTCCTCACCTCCGCTACGTCAAGCACCACGAGCACCATATCGCACGGGCACTCGGAGCCAGCAGGATTTATTCTGTGGTGCCTGCATGTAAGCATCACAAGCTTCAAGTCTCTCATCCTAACGAACAGCTGTAATTGTTTGTGCTTGTGTGTTCCAGGGTTGCCAGGTCGCCGCAGGATACGCTCAGCTCCAGTGACCAGACAGCCACGCACTCACTCACTCACACACTACACTCACATTATATTAATAAAGAATAATTGTCAAATATCTACTTGTGTCAGCGTCTGTCTCCTGGGTCCCTAACCATGTCACTTATTAGGGATTAATGTGTTTATTTTTAGGGGAATAAATGAACAAACAAGGAGTGTGTGGCGTTGTACTTTTCACTGTAACTCCCCACAGAGACAGGAGAGGCGTCCACACATCCGCCTCGGCTGCGCGCCTTGGGTTTCCAGCCAGGCCGAGGTTTTTTTTGTTTTTTTTTTTACTTATTTTGTACCCGTAGGTAGATTTGTTCTGCAGTCCGGTGACAAGCCACCAGCTGCAGTGCTGCGTGCGCAAGCGCCCCAGGTTGCGGTTCTTCATCAGCAAGCTCCCCAACTGCCACCCGTCAGGGGCAGACAGAAGCCGCCGAAATCAAACCCACTTCGTGGCCGGGGTCGCTGTGAACAGGGAGCCATGCCAGATCTCCTCCTTTGGAGATGGAGGAAAGGAAAGGAGGAAACAATGGCACGGGGTGACTTCTGTGCCATCGTTAATGAAAATTTATGAAAGTTTACAAAGGCGTCATCCTCTTTTCCTTAAGTGTCAAACCCATTCATGTCTGTGTGTTGCATCCTTGTGCAATACATTAAATCATTCAGCTGATTTTTCAGCTCATTCTACCCCATTTGTTCTTTCTAACATAGCTAACTGTGCATCAGCTGTGATTGATGTCTTCGTTATTACCAAGCAGCGTTAGTATCACGTGCATTTTGGCTCACACACACGGGCTTTGGTCAGCGCAAAACCCGTCTTAAACTGTCATGATCACAATTCAAGTTAGATAATGTGCCTCTTTGCATGAAAGGGATGGGAAGGAGCGCTTTGAATTGGATTATCCAAAACACACCTCTGAATGATTAGACTGGCCTCTTTGCCTTATATGCTGGCGGAAAGTTCGTTTTTATGCTGTTTTGATAAGGAAATGAACTTGGAAATTCAATTCAATTCAACTTTATTTATATAGCGCCATTTCACAACAACAGTCATCTCATAGCACTATCAACTGAAGGGGGGAACCCCCACAGTTGCAGAAAGACCCCAGCAATCAGGCGACCCCCTGTGAGCAAGCACTTGGCGACGGTGGAGAGGAAAAACTCCCTTTTAACAGGAAGAAACCTCCAGCAGAACCAGGCTCAGGGAGGGGCAGTCATCTGCTGCGACTGGCTGGGGGGTGAGGGGATAGAGAAGAAGAAAAGAACAGACATGTAGAGAGCAAACAGCACGATGGGGACTCAATCTATGGGAGAGAACAAACAAATGTTAATGACCAGCAAAAAAAAATATTTCATAGAGAGTGAGGAAAGGAGTGAGGCCCAGTGCATTACTGGAGGTCCCCCGGCTGACTAAACCTATTAGCAGCATAACTAAGGGAGGGTTCAGAAACACATGATCCCTCCCTAATTGTAGGCTATGTCAAAAAGGTAGGTTTTAGCCCTATTCTTAAAAACAGAGATCGAGTCTGACTCCCGAATCCAGATTGGCAGCTGATTCCACAGGAGAGAAGCTTGATAACTGAAGGCTCTGCCTCCCATTGTACTTTTGGAGATTCTAGGTATTACAAGTAATCCTGCATTTTGGGAGCGTAGTGCTCTGTTAGGATAATACGGTAGTATCAGATCTTTTAAATAAAAAGGAGCCTGATTGTTTAGAGCTTTGTAAGTAAGAAGAAGGATTTTAAACTTAATTCTAAACTCTATGGGAAGCCAATGAAGGGAGGCCAGAACCGGAGAGATATGATCTCTCTTTCTAGTACCTGCTAAAACTCTTGCTGCTGCATTTTGGATCAGCTGAAGACTTTTTAAAGATGTTTTAGGACAGCCTGATAATAAAGAATTACAATAATCTAATCTCGAGCTAACAAAAGCGTGGATCAGTTTCTCAGCATCACTCTGAGACAAGATGCTCCTAATCTTGGCAATATTACGCAAATGATAGAAGGCAGTCTTAGAAACAAATTTAATATGTGAATTGAAGGACAAATCCTGATCAAAAATAACTCCAAGGTTCCTCACAGAGCTATTAAGAGAAAGAGTAACTGCATCCAAACTGAAAGTTTGATTTGGAAAGGAATTTCTAAGGTTTTTTGGACCAACAAGAATGACTTCAGTCTTATCTGAATTTAATAGCAGAAAATTACAAGTCATCCAAGCTTTGATTTCCTTAAGACAGGCTTCTAACTTGGCTAATTGATTACTATCATCTGGCTTCATTGACAGGTATAATTGTGTGTCATCTGCATAACAATGAAAATGTATACAGTGCTTTCTAATAATGTTGCCTAACGGAAGCATATATAAACTAAAAAGAGTAGGGCCTAGCACAGATCCCTGTGGAACTCCATGACTAAGCTTTGAGTTGAAAGAAAACTCATTATTTACATGAACAAACTGGAACCTATCAGATAAATAAGATCTAAACCATTGCAACGAAGTTCCATTAAGTCCAACATAGTGTTCTAATCTATCAAGTAGAATATTATGATCGATAGTATCAAAAGCTGCACTAAGGTCTAAAAGGACAAGTACAGAAACTAGTCCATTATCAGATGCAATGAGGAGGTCGTTAGTGACCTTCGCTAAGGCTGTTTCAGTACTATGATGGATTCTAAACCCAGATTGAAACTCTTCAAGTAAACCATTTCCCTGCAGGTGGTCAAATAATTGCGTAGCAACAACTCTTTCTAAGATTTTTGAAATGAAAGGGAGATTAGAGATTGGTCTATAGTTAGCTAAAGCTCCTGGATCTAGCGTTGGCTTTTTGAGTAAGGGTTTAATTACAGCCGTTTTAAAAGCCTGCGGTACATGGCCTAAAGTTAATGAAGAATTGATTATATGAAGAATAAAGCTACCAATAAGTGGGAAGACTTCTTTAAATAACCTGGTAGGAATAGGGTCTAAAAGACAAGTTGAAGGTTTGGATGAGGAAACTATTTGGCTAACTCACAAAGGTCGATTGGAGTAAACTCATCAAGACAGACATCAATAGAAGGAGTTGTAGTAGTTACAGTATTTAAGTTAACTGTGGGAAGAATCTGATTGATTTTATCTCTGATGGATGAAATTTTATTATTGAAAAAGTTCATAAAGTCCTGACTAGTAAGCTCTAAGGGAATGCTAGGATTGACAGAGTCCTGACTCTTTGTCAACCTGGCTACAGTACTGAAAAGAAACCTGGGATTATTCTTGTTCTCTTCTATTAATGCAGAGTAATAACTCGTTCTAGCTTTTCTAAGAGATTTTTTATAAATTAAAAGATGATTTCTCCAAGCTAAATAGATTTCATCTAAATTAGTAGAGCGCCATTTTCTTTCTAATTGACGAGTCTTCTGTTTTAAGGTACGAGTTTCTGTGTTGAACCAAGGAGTTAGAAATCTCTGATTAGACTTTTTCTTTTTTAAGGGGGCCACCAAGTCTAGAGTCTGATGCAGAGAAGCTGAAACACTATCCACCATGTTATCAATTACAGAAGGAGCAAGCTGTCTATAGCTTATTTCCGTTGTGTTGACACATGGCATAGAGGAAACAATCTGCATAAATTTGGAAACAGCATCATCTGAGAGGCATCTACTGTAATAATATTTTTCTTTAGGAGCCAAATAGTCAGAAATAGTAAAATCAAAGGTTAACAGACAATGGTCTGACAGTACAGGGTTATGAGGAGACACTACAAGATTTTCTATTTCTATGCCATAAGTCAAAACAAGGTCCAATGTATGGTGGAGGTAATGAGTAGAATTTCCTACTTTCTGAGAAAACCCAATCAAATCTAATATTGAATTGAATGCCACATTAAGGCAGTCACTATCTACATCCACATGTATATTAAAGTCCCCTACTATAACTATTCTGTCAGATTTCAGCACTAAATCAGCTAAGAAATCAGCAAATTCGGATAAAAATTCTGAGTAGGTTGATGGGGGACGATAAACTATGGCAAATAAAATTGGGTTTAACCTAAAATTGCTAAAGTGCCCAATACTGAGGACCAGGCCCTCAAAGGAATTATAACATGTTTTTTCCTTTACATTAACTAGTAATTTGGAATGGTAAATTGTTGCTACTCCTCCTCCACGACCAGAACTTCTGGGATTTTGACAGTTTAAATAACCAGAGGGAGTTGATTCATTTAAACCAACATAATCCTCTTGTCCTAACCAAGTCTCTGTAAGGGAAATTAAATCAATCTGATGATCAGTTAACAAATCATGGACTAACAGAGACTTGGGAGTTAGAGACCTAATATTTAATAAACCACATTTAATTTTTAAATTATGAGGAGGAACAGAGGCCAAATCATTCAATTTAGAGGCTTTATGTTTAATTGAGTTTTACCAATATTTTGCTTTATCACTTTGGGATGCTCATACATTATATTTTTATTCACTTTGGAGGGAGCAGACAACGATTCTCTGATGGGGAAGACAGGGGCTAAGTTGAGGGGTGGCGGATGAAGAGGAGCTGCAGAGAGGCGTGTAAGACTGCGACTCTGCTTCCTGGTCCCAACTCTGAGTAGTCATGGTTTTGGAAATTTGGATAAAAAAGATGCCAGATTGTTAGATAAATGAGAAGCACCATCCAAAGTGGGATGAATGCTGTCTCGTCTCATAAGACCAGGTTTTCCCCAAAAAGAGCTCCAATTGTCAATGTAGCCCACGTCATTTTTAGGACACCACACAGACAGCCAGCGGTTGATGGATGACGAGCGGCTAAACAAGTCATCACTGGTCAGATTGGGGAGGGGCCCAGAGAATACTACAGTGGCTGACATCGTTTTTGCAAAGTCACATACCGATTCTACATCAAGTTTCGTGACTTCCGACTGCCGGAGACGGATGTCATTAATGCCGGCGTGAATAACAATTGTGGAGTATTTACAGTTACTTTTAGCCAGCATTTTCAAATTTGACTCGATGTCGCCTGCTCTGGCCCCAGGAATACATTTGACTATGGCCGCTGGAGTCTCTAGGTTCACGTTTCTGACTACAGAGTCGCCAATGATCAGAGTTTTTTCCTCAGCGGGTGTGTCGCTGAGCGGGGAAAAACGATTAGAAACGTGAATAGGTTGGTGGTGTACCGGGGCTTTGCGACTAGGCTTCCTTCTCACCGTCACCCACCCAGTCTCCTCGCTGCTGAGGAGAGCCGAGGGACCGCTGACAGTGGGACCTAAGCTAGCTAGCTCTGCTGCAGCTAATGGGCGTCCGTCAAGATTAACTGGCGCAGACGGTGTTTCAATGCAGCAGAGCCGGGATTCCAAATCAGACAACCTCGCCTCGAGCGCCTCAAAAAGACAACATTTATTACATTTACCGTTATCACTAAAAGAGGCAGAGGTGTAGCTAAACATCTGACAGAGAGAGCACACCAGAGGAGGAGAGGAAGGAGAGCTAGTAGCCATAGCTAGTGGCTAGAGAGCAAACCACAAAGCAAACCACACAGGCAGACAGCAAAACAGGAAGTGACGATACATTACCACAAGGAAGTGACGATCCCATAAACACATTCTGCATCACTGACAACTGACTAAATGATCCCATCGTTGTAATACAGCCCATTGTGGGCGGCTGTGGTGCAAGTGTAGTGTGGCTGATTACTGATCGGAGGGTCAGGGGTTTGATTCCCTCTCTGTCTGCAGTCTGCAAGTCAAAGTGTCCTTGACCAAGACATTGATGTTGTGGATTTAGATTAATGGATTTATAGGTGTTTTATTGTTGGTACAAGTTCTTATTCCATCTGGACGGGTGTGGATTTCGATGGAAGAACTGGCAGACAGATTCTTTACCATGGTTATGGCCTGCTCCCGAGATCACATCGGCTGATTCTTCAGCAAAGCTGGGAGAGGTCTCTCTTAAGCACTGAAGAAGGAATTTGTTTATTGTACAAGGTCCGATCAGAAAGTCAAATTGGGACAAAAGCATGCCACAGATCCGTTTCTTCTGATGTATGTGGCTTGAATTAATTGGTTTAAGCTTAGAAAAAAATCAAACAATCTTCTTGCATGGTGATTTAAAGAAAAGGATTAAAATAAGGAATAGTGAACTTGAAAGAGAAGAAAAAGAATTTTCACAGAGCATGGGAACTCTGGGCCTTCTTGAAATAGAAAAAGAAAGGGAAGAGCAGAAAATGCTCCTTACAGCTTGACTAACGCCCAAAAACTCAAACAAAGGGAATGTTTTTTTTTTGGGTGTGGCATATTTTCCCTGACTTTCATGAAACCTGAGCTGAACCAAATACATGGAGTTTTGTTTGTTCAGCAGAAGCCATAAAACGGCCTAAAAAGGAGATGCAGTGGAACCTGGAAGCCCATTGGTCATTTCAAACTTCAGGGCTGTGTGGGTCTCCCAGCAGAAAGAGGAGGGGGGGGGGATTTGATATAAGGTAAGATAAGATAAGATAAGATAAGATAAGATAAGCCTTTATTAGTCCCACAATGGGGAAATTCCAGGATTGCAACAGCACATGGATAGCAACACTCAGAGCAACAATCAAGAAGACAAGAAAAACAAGAGCAGCGAATATACTGTACATATGTACATATAAATATATAAATATATAAACACAGTATGGAGCATTGTAGCTGGATGGAATAAATATATAAATATACTGTATATGCACACAGTGCGGAGCATTGTAGCTAGATGGAATAAACAGCATAACTGTCTGCTTAGTTATCTTACATAGTATGAATATGTACCCATACTTATTGTCACCCTCCATAGCGACCAATATTGTCCTAGTTGTATACTGGAGGGGACCATTGTGTAAGTCTATTGTGCCTTTTGCATTCAATACTATTAGGTCATCACGTTTTTTTGCTATCTCTGTGAGCAGCCCTGCTTAGGTTATACAGTCTGACAGCCGTAGGTAGGAAGGACCTGCGAAACCTCTCAGTTGCGCACCTAGGATGATGTAGTCTGCTGCTAAATGAGCTCCTCAGTGCATTCAGTATGTCCTGCATAGGGTGGGACTCGGACTCGGACTCCAGCAGAGATGACAGTTTAGCCACCATCCTTCTCTCTCCTATCTCCTCCACTGGGTCAAGGCGTTGCCCCAGGACAGATCTAGCTTTCTTGATCAGTTTGTTCAGTCTCCTCCTATCGGCTGCTGTAATGCCACTGCCCCAGCAGACCACTCCAAAAGTGATGGCTAATGCCACCACCGTGTTGTAGAATGTCTTCAGCAGCGCCCCTTATACACCAAAAGACCTGAGTCTCCTCAGTAGGAACAGCCTGCGCTGTCGTTTCTTGTAGAGTGCGTCGGTATTGTGTGACCAGTCTAGTTTATTGTTCAGATGAACACCCAGGTACTTGTAGGATGTCACCATCTCAATGTCTGTTCCCTGTATGTTTACTGGTGCTGTGAGGGGTTGTCCTTGCCTGCGGCAGTCCACCACCAGCTCCTTAGTTTTCCTCGTGTTGATCTGGAGGCAGTTCCGATGGCACCAGTCCACGAAGTCCTGGATAAGTCCTCTGTACTCAGCTTCATCTCCGTTGGAGATGAGGCCGACGATCGCAGAGTCGTCAGAGAACTTCTGTAGATGGTAGTGTGTTGTGTTGTGTGAGAAGTCCGCAGTATGAAGGGTAAGAATAATATAAGAAGCGAGATCCTCATAAAACCCATATATGCTGTATACTAAAGCATCAATTCTTTAAACTTTAGTGACTAAGATATTCTACTCAATAATAAGGGAAACTTCCACTTTATGGCTGATGGGTCGTGTTACAACTCTGGTCCTTGGGTGAGAGAAGCAGTTCATGGCCAGAATTTTGAGTTGAAATGATTTTCTTCAGCAAAGAATGATTTTATAGATTGGAACCAAAGGGTTGACGCTACACTGAACCCCCAGTTGCTCCTGGTGGGTCAGGCCAGCAACCTGTGTATAGCATCGCCACTGGTATCAGTGTGTGACTGGGTGGATAGCAGGATCTGTAAAGTGTTTTGGTCATCCAGAGGTGAGTAAGAAGCGCTATATAAGTGACCGCCTTTTACCATTGTGTTTTTACCAGCTGTACAGTAATTGCACCTTATAGTAGTTACATCTCAGAAAACAGTGACTTCTAGTGGTTGAAAAAATAACTAATGTGTAAAGAGCTGTTCAGAGTCCCGTTCTGTAGACTGTGTTTGCGTACACGGCAATATTCAAAGTTGTTTTTGAGCCACTGCAGCTACCGTTCAGCAATTGTGTTTTGCACATGCACAGTGAAAATAATCTGCAGTTCACGTGCCCATACTGTAGGCAGCAGCCAAGAGCCACTAAATGTTTTAACAGCTGCAATCAAAAGATGAAGGAAGAGCTTGGTGATGTTTTTTTTTTGTAACTTTTGTAATCTGTGGATTAAATGTCTTAGATATACAGTATATTTACCATAAAGTGACTGAAATAATTTTCCCCAGTCCCAAACTACACCTGTAGCAGCTGCTGTCAAAAGCTATGGAGAAACACAAAGCAATGAAACAGGTAGGAATAAAATTTACTGTTTTGGTGTTCTAGGTGAAAAATTGACAGGCGAGCCGCTTCACTGTAGAAGAATGCACAACGTTTATTTCAATTTTACGTACGTGAAAAACATGTTTTAATAGCAAAACACATGCACATCTGTTTACCCTCGCCAGTTAATCAATACTTCCCCGTCTGAGATGGCAGGAGTTTCCTGGCGTATATGCAGTTCACTGCGGCCACTGTGTTCTTGTACTTGTGGTCACTTTTTGGGGCCTGCATGCCATGTGCTCGGTCAGTGCTCACCCTCTGTGTAGGGTTTGCGCACGAATGCATCCACTGCGCTCACTTGTGTAGCTGCGTGTTGTTGCCACAATGAATTGGGCTTAAGAGGTTTCCCACCCTCTCCTAACCTCCAACCTTTTCAGTTTTTTATCATTTTTTTAGCAAAACCGAATGGACCTCTTGCACAATGTAGAGTGACATACTTCCGCATTCCGGACCCAGAGCAGCTACAGTCCCACTTCCATTATACATATTTGCCCTTTCGCTGGTGCTTTCTCATCAATAAATCGATTTTATCACTTTCACTTGTCATTGTACATATTGGAAATAGTGTACAGGCAGATTTTTTCTTCATAAAGTTCACATTTCACATTTTGATCACTTTTGTAACCATACTGTGCTGTTTAATAGTTTGCCCAGTTAGTTTAGCATAGCGCACCAATCGTGTTGTTTATGGCTTTTCCCCTCCAAATACCCTTTATTTATTTAAATGACACGTCACTTGTGGTAACGTATCATCACTTCCTGTATTGCTGTCTGTCCGTGTGGTTTGCTCTCCTCACTCTCCTGAGGTTTTTGCTTTTAATTGTATTTTAACCACTTTTTTCCATCTACCGTTAGTTCTCACTTCTGTTTATCAAGCCTCTTGCACCTGTGTGCGCACTCAGTGTCACCTAATCACCTTCTTCAGCCTTCTGTTCACCTTTCATCTGTGTTTTTGTTAGCTTCGGGTTAGCCACTAGCTATGGCTACTAGCTCTCTTTCCTCTCCTCCTCTGGTGTGCTCTCTCTGTCAGATGTTTAGCTACACCTCTGCCTCTTTTAGTGATAACGGTAAATGTAATAAATGTTGTCTTTTTGAGGCGCTCGAGGCAAGGTTGTCTGATTTGGAATCCTGGCTCCGCTGCATTGAAACACCGTCTGCGCCAGTTAATCTTGACGGATGTCCCCTAGCTGCAGCGGAGCTCGCTAGCATGGGCCCTGTTAGTGGTCCTCCGGTCCTCCTCAGCAGCGAGGAGACTGGGTGGGTGACGGTGAGAAGGAAGCCTAGCCGCAAAGCCCCGGTTAACCACCAACCTGTTCACGTTTCTAATCGCTTTTCCCCACTCAGCGACACACCCGCTGAGGAAAAAACTCTGATCATTGGCGACTCTGTAGTCAGAAACGTGAACCTAGAGACTCCAGCGGCCATAGTCAAATGCATTTCTGGGGCCAGAGCAGGTGACATCGAGTCAAATTTGAAAATGCTGGCTAAAAGTAACTGTAAATACTTCAATTCAATTCAATTCAACTTTATTTATATAGCGCCATTTCACAACAACAGTCATCTCATAGCACTATCAACTGTAGGGGGGAACCCCCACAGTTGCAGAAAGACCCCAGCAATCAGGCGATCCCCTGTGAGCAAGCACTTGGCGACGGTGGAGAGGAAAAACTCCCTTTTAACAGGAAGAAACCTCCAGCAGAACCAGGCTCAGGGAGGGGCAGTCATCTGCTGCGACTGGCTGGGGGGTGAGGGGATAGAGAAGAAGAAAAGAACAGACATGTAGAGAGCAAACAGCACGATGGGGACTCAATCTATGGGAGAGAACAAATAGATGTTAATGACCAGCAAAAAAAAAAATATTTCATAGAGAGTGAGGAAAGGAGTGAGGCCCAGTGCATTACTGGAGGTCCCCCGGCTGACTAAACCTATTAGCAGCATAACTAAGGGAGGGTTCAGAAACACATGATCCCTCCCTAATTGTAGGCTATATCAAAAAGGTAGGTTTTAGCCCTATTCTTAAAAACAGAGATCGAGTCTGACTCCCGAATCCAGATTGGCAGCTGATTCCACAGGAGAGGAGCTTGATAACTGAAGGCTCTGCCTCCCATTGTACTTTTGGAGATTCTAGGTATTACAAGTAATCCTGCATTTTGGGAGCGTAGTGCTCTGTTAGGATAATACGGTAGTATCAGATCTTTTAAATAAAAAGGAGCCTGATTGTTTAGAGCTTTGTAAGTAAGAAGAAGGATTTTAAACTTAATTCTAAACTCTATGGGAAGCCAATGAAGGGAGGCCAGAGCTGGAGAGATATGATCTCTCTTTCTAGTACCTGTTAAAACTCTTGCTGCAGCATTTTGGATCAGCTGAAGACTTTTTAAAGATGTTTTAGGACAGCCTGGTAATAAAGAATTACAATAATCTAATCTCGAGCTAACAAAAGTGTGGATCAGTTTCTCAGCATCACTCTGAGACAAGATGCTCCTAATCTTGGCAATATTACGCAAATGATAGAAGGCAGTCTTAGAAACAAATTTAATATGTGAATTGAAGGACAAATCCTGATCAAAAATAACTCCAAGGTTCCTCACAGAGCTATTAAGAGAAAGTGTAACCGCATCCAAACTGAAAGTTTGATTTGGAAAGGAATTTCTAAGGTTTTTTGGACCAACAAGAATGACTTCAGTCTTATCTGAATTTAATAGCAGAAAATTACAAGTCATCCAAGCTTTGATTTCCTTAAGACAGGCTTCTAACTTGGCTAATTGATTACTATCATCTGGCTTCATTGACAGGTATAATTGTGTGTCATCTGCATAGCAATGAAAATGTATACAGTGCTTTCTAATAATGTTGCCTAACGGAAGCATATATAAACTAAAAAGAGTAGGGCCTAGCACAGATCCCTGTGGAACTCCATGACTAAGCTTTGAGTTGAAAGAAAACTCATTATTTACATGAACAAACTGGAACCTATCAGATAAATAAGATCTAAACCATTGCAACGAAGTTCCATTAAGTCCAACATAGTGTTCTAATCTATCAAGTAGAATATTATGATCGATAGTATCAAAAGCTGTACTAAGGTCTAAAAGGACAAGTACAGAAACTAGTCCATTATCAGATGCAATGAGGAGGTCGTTAGTGACCTTCGCTAAGGCTGTTTCAGTACTATGATGGATTCTAAACCCAGATTGAAACTCTTCAAGTAAACCCTTTTCCTGCAGGTGGTCAAATAATTGCGTAGCAACAACTCTTTCTAAGATTTTTGAAATGAAAGGGAGATTAGAGATTGGTCTATAGTTAGCTAAAGCTCCTGGATCCAACACTGGCTTTTTGAGTAAGGGTTTAATTACAGCTGTTTTAAAAGCCTGCGGTACATGGCCTAAAGTTACTGAAGAATTGATTATATGAAGGATAAAGCTACCAATAAGTGGGAAGACTTCTTTAAATAACCTGGTAGGAATAGGGTCTAAAAGACAAGTTGAAGGCTTGGATGAGGAAACTACTTTGTCTAACTCTAAAAGGTCAATTGGAGTAAACTCATCAAGACAGATATCAATTGAAGGAGTTGTAGTAGTTACTGTATTTAAGTTAACGGTGGGAAGAATCTGACCGGTTTTATCTCTGATGGATGAAATTTTATTATTGAAAAAGTTCATAAAGTCCTGACTAGCAAGCTCTAAGGAAATGTTAGGATTGACAGAGTCCTGACTCTTTGTCAACCTGGCTACTGTTACAACCCGGTCTCGTCCGCACTCGGCTCATATATCATCCTTTCCAGGCTTTGACAGCAGCGGATCCCTTCTAGCTCCCCGGGCTCTTATTGTGACAGCGGCCGGTGGAGCTCCCTGCTGCCAAAGCCAACAGCTGTGCTGCATTTGGGGTCATTAGTCATGGGGTCATGGGGTCATGAAATATTTTTTTTTTGCTGGTCATTAACATCTGTTTGTTCTCTCCCATATATTGAGTCCCCATCGTGCTGTTTGCTCTCTACATGTCTGTTCTTTTCATCTTCTCTATCCCCTCACCCCCCAGCCAGTCACAGCAGATGACTGCCCCTCCCTGAGCCTGGTTCTGCTGGAGGTTTCTTCCTGTTAAAAGGGAGTTTTTCCTCTCCACCTTCACCAAGCGCTTGCTCACAGGGGATCGCCTGATTGCTGGGGTCTTTCTGCAACTGTGGGGGTTCCCCCTACAAGGCTTTCTGATGTGTAGATTCCTTTTGCAACTTGCTGTAATTCTTTAATGTTTTTATGTAAAGCACTTTGAATTGTCTTGTACATGAAATGTGCTATACAAATAAACTTGCCTTGCCTGTGTTGCGAGTTGAAGCTATCGATAGAAAACTGAATTTTATGGTGTAACGTAACGTGAGAAAGCCTTTGTCATTTTACATCCATGAGTGTGATAAAGTAAAACAAGTTATTGCGTTTCATTATGTACAGCAGGAACATGTTATCAGTTCTACTCAAAAACTGAATTCAGATCTTTTTGGCACACAGCTATTTTAAGTTAAGGATGGGAGCTGGAGGCTTCCTTTAAAGTATCATGGGGGGGGCATGTTTGCAAACATGCCCCACTCTTTAACCTCTTGCACTCCGGTGTACCGCGGACGGGCACGTCTCTGTGTCCTAGAGTGCACGAGGGCACTGCGTCCAAGCGCGCGCTGAAAAAAAAAGCTGCATTTCCGTTCTTCCACTACAGACACAGCCGCGAACAGATCAGATATGATTGACCTCTCATTCGACTAATAAGAGCCTTGAATTGGGTTTCTGAAACCTTGAAGAACCAATGACTGAAAACCTAGCAAGAAGGACCCGCCTACCAACGCTGCGAATTCAGCCAGCCAAGTGAAGCACAGAAGTTCGAAAGCTGTTTTGTGTAAGGCTGGGTGAAGAGAGAGGTCTGCTGCTGCAGAGGTCTGCTGCAGCAGATGAAAAAAGGACCTGCAGGAAGAACCGCCACAGACCCAGCAGCATGGAGACCACCCACAAGTGCGACCTGTGTGACAGGGACTGCCATTCGCGCATCGGCCTGTTCAGCCACAGGCGGTGCTTTTTTTTTTTATTCCAGCAGAATAGACGTTTAGGATTCTCTTCTATGGTCATCATAGACCGACGGAGGTCGACGACGAAGGCTGGGTGACACACACGCGTTCGCCAGTCTTTTTGAATTACTACTGTTATTTGTTTTGAAAAATCGTTCGCCAAAACCGCAATCATGGAAGCGCAAAACCGCAATAATGGAATTATGTTTTGACCGGGTCGTGAGACCAGAACCACGAGTCCGTAACAAGTGGACCAGCGTCGGGTTCGTCTGACAATGAGGAAGAAAGTTCGTCAGCTCTGCTGCTGCTGTGAAGAGGTAAGTGTTATAAGCTAAATTATTCTTTATCCCTGAAAATTGTAATCAAAAATGACTTTTGACCGATCGGTAAATTACAACTGTGCGGCGCACGAAGTCCGAAGTCCGTGTGCCGCGGTACACGGTTCGTGCGCTGCGTCCGGACCGTGAACGCCCCCCCCCCCAGCTACTCTTCTGTAGCGAGGGGGGGGGGAAGCCGCGGTGACTGTCGCCGCGGTCGCCACATCGCCACATGACTATTCCGTCATGTAGCGATGGCCGATGTCCGTCCTCTGTAGCGGGGGTGGGGGTGGGGGGTTGTGGGAGTTGTTATCTTCTACATTACAAATATTTTAGAATAATTTTTAGTGCACTGTGGGTTATTTTTTCTTGTAAAAAAAAAGCCACATTTTTTACGTGGCATGCTTCTTTGTGTATGGGGGCTTGTTTGTTCATTCATTCATGAATGAATGAATAAACAACCCCCCCCCCCACACACACACATAGCCCTGAGTGTCACCTTTCATTAGAGCCCAAGATGAAGCTTCTATATTGAATCATTCAAAAGTTACAGACGTTTTTCCAAACTGTGCCATTTGGCACAATTTGGCACAGTTCAAAAACGCCTGGGAACTACCTGACAACAAAGCTGTGTAATATATTCATTTTTTGTGGTATTGTTACAAAATTTTGACCTCAGCTGGATAACACTTGGTTCTACATTTCTGTTGCATTTTCCAGCCCGGATCTGAAGGTGTGTGTTATTTGCAAGCATTTGTATCCAAAAAAACACCCAGGCGAAATTTATTTTCTTCAAGTTCAGTATGTTTAGATGACTGTTACTCAGTGGCCGGAGCACTTAAAGAGACTATGACTGTTTTGCCAAAAAATTCAAGTGTTTTCTTTTAAATGAGACCAACCCATGAAGATGCTGCAAAGGATTGAAGAACAGCTTTTGATTTACTTTGGGCACGTTATTTTTTGGCGTTTTTAGGGAAATTGACCGGAGTGCAAGGGGTTAAGTTATGTTTTCTTCCACTTGTCACACTTGTCAGTATGATTATTCTGCCCTCGCCTTTAATTTTTGGTTCATTTAGTTCATTATCACCCTTATCCTGTCATCCTGTGTTGCTCATTGCGGTAGCACTCTGTTTATTTCTGCGCATTGTTATTGGTCCTTTGTTAATTATTCATGGCTGCACCTGATTGTGTCTCTCTCCCTCTCATGCTCTCCTCCTCTCTTTCTTTATTAGTTTCAGCTGTTTGTTATTGTCACTCATTAGTGTCTGTGTATTTATGTTCCACTCAGTCTTCAGTTCACTGTCATGTCGTAAACCCAAGTTGTGTTCCTCTCCCACGTTTTGTCCGGTTGTGTTTATTACATAAGTCTGTCAGTGATTATCCAGCCTAGAGCTTGTGTCTTTTGTTATTAAACCCTGCTGAACATCATCTTTGCGTTTGGGGCCATCCTTGCTGCCTTCCTGGCAGTGGGACATGATATAAAGAGCATTTTTAAAAACATCCTGTATATTTGAATATTATAGGCACATGAAAGACAAAAACAAGATTTTGTTGTGAACTTAGTGGTATTTCTGTATATTTTTTATTTTTATGTCTGATGGGAAAATTCTATGTTACACTGAGTTATATGAATTTTTCTATAAAGCTTAATGTGTGATAATGTGCATACCTACTCAGAAAATCTTGTTACCATATAAGTTGTTGAGTAGTGGAAAAAATACAGATAGAAGGATGCTGATGTGACTATTAGTTTATTACTGTGAATGTTCAGTTCTATCACTGTGACTGTTTAGCTTCAGCACTAGTGTTAACTGTTGTTTCTGCATGTACACAGCAGATACAATCTTTATCACACTGAGTCATGAATGAACTAATCAAGAAGCGACCCCCACCCCAACAGTCACTTAGGTGTATATTAGACAGAATCACTCTGTTGAGTTAAGACAATACACTGACAGGTTGTGAGAACTGTGCTCTGTGTTGTGTTCCGCTGATCAACACTCTCATTAAATTTGCTGAAACTTTGATCCTGCCTGATCATTGACTGAGCATCATACCTATATCCTAACAGGGAATTTTTCCAACATATTTGGCTGCTCGAAAAGGGACCCCAACATCCTTCCTTCCGGTGGAGGACCCCTCCAGGACTGTGCACAGCAACTCAAAAGACCTCCCTTACCACCTCCAGTGAGACGGCCTGACAGAAGTGAGGCACCGGAGGGCCTCTTCTGCCAGACTGGGAGATGACAGGGTCCAACCCAGAGGTAACTGGATCACAGTGAGTAAATTTAATACTGACCATTTAAAAAGGTTGAAAATAGTTAATCGTGGTTGGAGTCCCTGACGGTAAAAGAAAATAATTGGGTATTAGTCCCAATTACAGGTGTTAACGGGTATTAAGTCCCGATCAAGAATGAGCTGAAGTCTCGTTCTAGTAAAAACCGATAAGAACAAGTTAAAGTCTCTTTCTAGTAAAAACCAATCAAGAATGAGTTAAAATCTTTCTAGTAAAACCGATCAAGAATGAGTAAAAGTCTCTTTCTAGTAAAAACCAATCAAGAACGAGTTAAAGTCTCTTTCTAGTAAAAACTGTGGAGGAAAGGTTAATATTTACAACTAAAATAATACAATAATAAAGTATAACTAAAATAATATAATAATAAAACTGAATAAACAAGATTCAAATAAAAGAACGTCCTAAAACATCATGGAAAGTGGGGTTTAAGTCCCGTGGTGTTGTTATTGTGAAAATTCTAGGTTGAGAAAAAAATAGTTAAAAATAAAAAAATAGGGGTAATTCAAACAGTACTGAAGATAAAGGAAAAAATAAAAAGAGCAAGAAGTGTTGCATAGGATGTTGATGTGTGTGTGTTGTTGTGTGAAAGGAAGTTTGGGTTTGTTGGCAAATTAAAGGTTGATGAATGTGAAAGTCTTGTAGAAGCCATAAAGCAGAGAGCAGACTGTAGCAAAAAGAAGGAGGAAGCACAGAAGTAGTTGGAGACAGCAAAAAGCGTAAGACTGACATGGACGCTGCAGTGGTAAAGCACAAAAATAACGACAATAACAAAAATAAGAAATATGACGAAAAGAAAAAGGACTTGTCTAACATTTTATCTGGCTCTTCTTCTATCCACGAGGACAAGTGTGATCATTGCAGCGTGGCTCCGGATCCTCCTCCCTACCACCCTGTACACCCAAACCTTGTGGAAGCAGCCCAAGCCACAGAGGTTGTGGCTGCGCCCTCCACCTCAGCGCCGCTGCTGGAATCCACTCTTCCACCTCCTCAGTCCATTGATGTTAACCCTGTAAGGATTAAAGTTGATTACATGATCTACCTCTCCTGCGGCTGGTGTCACAGATCTGCACCTGCCACATGATTGGTCAAAAAGTATGAAAAAAAAGCAACAAAATAAACCCAGATGTACCAAGCATTTCACATCACTAGATGACAGACACATATAGCTTTCTGCTCTTCACTGGAGGACTGAATTCAGCCCAGCAGAACCGCATCAAATCTGATATCACTTCCGGGGCTCAGAAGAAGAGACGTATAAACAATTGCGCAACATATATTTCAAAAGGGAGGAAGCATTTGCTCCAAATTTTGCCAACTATGATTCTAAAAGGGATTATTTAGCTTCTGAAGGGAAATATTTACCTTCTGGACAGCACAAGATGGACCAGAGCAGAACGCTTTTCGTCCGCCATTTACAAAGCTGCACATGATGGCAAGGACAATCCTGCTGGTTCCACAGTGTAATCTAACTGAAATCGAGGTGGAATAAATCAGAAGATAAATGTGAGAGTGTCTGGATGTGGGAGAGAAAGAAAAATGACCGACAGAAGACAAAATAAGGACCGGGGCTGAGCACACGGTCGCATGGTGACACATGACAAGCGGTAGGTCTGGTGTTTTTATTTGTTTACATTCTACTGATTTTCTGGTTCATATATTTTGAATATAAGATAACAAAAAACAAAGACAAACAAACAAAACCATCCTTTGTGTAAATATGTCCAAAGTCCACTTTGACCGAAAGTTATGCAATCTGATATGGCTGCTGTCACATTATGCAAATTAGATGCATACATTTGTAGCATTGACCCCGTCTTCCAATCTATAAATCATTCTCTGCTGAGGAAAAAATCATTTCACACCAAAAGTCTGGTCATGAACTGCTTCTCTCACCCAAGGACCAGAGTTTTAACACTACCTATCTGCCATAAAGTGGAAGTAATCCCTGCTTCGTTTCTTGGAGTCATTCTCCCTTTCATTTATTTGCCAAAGGAATGCCTCAAAATAGCACAGTTATGGTTGATATGTTCCAGACTGGAAAGTCAAAATTCCTCATTAAACTCGAACAGTCTTACAGTGGTATCTGGTTGACAACTCAGGAATATTTCATTTTTTTCTCTCTCTGCAGTGGAATTTATGAATTGTGGATGAATGAATTAATTCATATTCTTTCTCTCAAGACAGTGTCCGCTACTGAAGACATGGCTGACCTCTGGGATGGACAATTGTGGTTTGAAATGCTTTTATTGATATCATTTGGTATGTGTTGCTTTATTTTCACGAACAAATTAATTTTTGCATGCTTACCATCAAGAAATTAATCTCATGTACAATGTAGAGACCTTGTGTGTTCCTTTGTCAAGTAGGATATGTTTGTCACTAAAGTTTAAAGAATTTATGCTTTAATCAGCAGCATATATGTGTTTAGGAGAACTTCACTTCTCATCTTAAATTTCTTTCCTTCTCTCTCTGGGAGACCATAGTTCTGGACTTTGACTGACCAGTAGGGGTCCAGGCTTCACTACATTTCCTTTTTTGGTCTGGTTTATGACTTCTGTTGAACAAGAAGCTCCATGTAATTGGTCCAGCTCAGTTTTCATGAAATTTAGTGAGATCCTGCCACACCTGAGGAAAAAAAAACTTTACTTTGTTTCAGATGTGGGGTAATGGTCAGACATGGAAGGAGCAGAATTTTCTGCTCTCCCATTTTCTATCTTCAAGTAGGCCGAGAGCCTCCCATGCTCTGTGAATTTTTTTTCTTTTCTTTGAAGTTCATTTTTTCTTATTTTAATCCTTTTCTTTAAATTATTATGTAAGAAGATTTTGTTTGATTTTTACTAAGCTTAAACCAACTTATTCAAACCACAATACATCGGAAGAAACGGATCTGTGATATGTCTTTGTTCCAATTTGACTTTCTGATTGGACTTTGAACAATAAACAAATATTATCAGGAATTTGGTAACCTGGCCAAATTCCTTTTTTCAGTGCATAGAGAAGACCTCTCCCCGCTTGCTGAAGAACCGCCCTTTGTGATCTCAGGAGTAGGCCATAACCGTGGTAATGAACCTGTCTGCCATTCTTCCAACAGGATTCACGCCAGTCCAGATGGAACAAGATTCAAATGGACTGCCTGCTACCCACCGAGACACAATGACTCTGCTTGGCTGATGGTCTGTTGTTCAACTTTAACTTAATTCTTCAGAATATTCCTGGTAAAAGTTTTTTAAACTAAGATTTGCAAACTCCTTTCAGAATGTCAAATGCATTTTGTCTTTTTATTAATCTACGTTCCTTTTCAGAGTAACATCAATTTTCTATTTTATAAAATAGTTTAATCATCATTTTCTTCATAAAATTGCATCCATTTTTCTTAACCAATTGTATTTTATGGTCTTCCAATTTCCAGTGTATTGTCAAGTTAAACTATGGTTTCTTTGGTTCTACAAATGTTTGGTTCACATGTGATGCTCAGTAATTCAGTAGCAGTCTATGATGCCCATGATACATGTTGAATTCCTGATCGCTAGTTTTCCGAATGTGTTAACCTATTCTGACATTTCTTATTAACCCCTTGCACTCCGGTCAATTTTCCTAAAAACGCCAAAAAATAATGTGCCCAAAGTAAATCGAAAGCTGT
The DNA here is from genome assembly GCA_020510985.1 of Pholidichthys leucotaenia. NCBI lineage: Eukaryota > Metazoa > Chordata > Actinopteri > Cichliformes > Pholidichthyidae > Pholidichthys > Pholidichthys leucotaenia. The sequence continues at coordinate 416,596,715 of CM035839.1, forward strand.
TCTTCAATCCTTTGCAGCATCTTCATGGGGTTGGTCTCATTTAAAAGAAAACACTTTGAATTTTTTGGCAAAACAGTCATAATCTCTCTAAGTGCTCCGGCCTCTGAGTTACAGTCATCTAAACATAGTGAACTTGAAGAAAATAAATTTGGCCTGTATGTTTTTTTGGATACAAATGCTTGCAAATAACACACAGCTTCAGATCCGGGCTGGAAAATGCAACAGAAATGTAGAACCAAGTGTTATCCAGCTGAGGTCCAAATTTTGTAACAATACCACAAAAAATGAATATATTACACAGCTTTTTCCTCAGGCTGTTCCCAGGCATTTTGGAACTGTGCCAAATTGTGCCAAATGGCACAGTTTGGAAAAACGTCTGTAACTTTTGAATGATTCAATATAGAAGCTTCATTTTGGGCTCTAATGAAAGGTGACACTCAGGGCTGTGTCTGTGTGTGTGTGTGTGGGGGGGGTTGTCCCCCCCCTCGCTACAGAGGATGGACATCGGCCATCACTACATGACGGATTAGCCTCATGTGGGATGTGGGACAGCAGCTCAGTCACCGCGGCCCCCCCCCCCCCCGCTACAGAAGAATAGTCAGGAATAAAGAATAATTTAGCTTATAACACCTTACCTCTTCACAGCAGTGTCCTGGCGAACTTCTGTTCCCCATTGTCAGACGAACGCGATGCTGGTCCGCTCGTGGTTCTGGTCTCGCGACCTGATCAAAACATAATTCCATTATTGCGGTTTTGTGCTTCCATGATTGCGGTTTTTGGCGAACGATTTTTCAAAACAAATAACAGTAGTAATTAAAAAAAGACTGGCGAAGGCATGTGTGTCACTCAGCCTTCGTCGTCAGCCTCCGTCGGTCTATGACCATGGAAGAAATCATAACGTCTACTCTGCTGGAACCAAAACAAAATAAGCACCGCCTGTGGCCGAACATGCCGATGTGCGAATGGCACTCCCTGTCACACAGGTTGCATTTGTGGATAGTCTCCGTGCTGCTGGGTCTGTGGGGTTCTTCCTGCGGGTCCTTTTTTGATACGCTCCAGCAGTCAGTCAGAATCAGAATCAGAATCAGATTTATTGCCATTGTTCATGTAGTACACAAACTAGGAATTTGTCTCGGTGCAATGCTGCAACATTAAACATGATAAAATAAAAGAAATAAACTATACATGCAATAAAGTGTAGAATAAGAGTGAGTAATACTGGTCAGCAGTTAAAATATATTAGCGAGCAGCAGATAATGTGGAGAACCATATAGTGCAGTCGGTAATGCAGGAAGAAAACAGTGATGATTGACATGAGTCTGGTTGAGCAGCTGTACATAGTGCACGAGAGTCAATAAGTCACTTAGTGTTCAGCAGTCTGATGGCAGAGGGGAAGAAGCTGTTCATGTGATGGGAGGTTTTAGTCTGGATGGACCGAAGTCTTCTACCTGAGAGGAGGGGGGCAAACAGTACGTGACCAGGGTGTGAGGGATCGGCTATGATCCGGCCAGCACGCCTCCGGGTCCTGGAGATGTACAGATCCTGGAGAGATGGGAGCTTGCAGCCGATCACCTTCTCAGCAGTGCGCACGACGCGCTGCAGCCTTAGTCTGTCCCTGGCAGTGGCTCCTGCGTACCACATGGTTATGGAGGTGGTGAGGATGGACTCGGTGATGGCTGTGTAGAACTGCACTAACATCTTGGTGGGTAGCTTGAGCTTCCTCAGCTGCCGCAGGAAGAACATCCTCTGCTGGGCCTTTTTGATGAGGGAGCTGATGGTCGGCTCCCACTTGAGGTCCCTGGTGATGGTGGTGCCTAGGAAGCGGAAGGAATCAGCAGTGGTGATGGGAGAGCCTGTGAGGGTGAGGGGGGGCAGAGGGGTTGTGACTTTCCTGAAGTCCACAATCATCTCCACTGTCTTCAGAGCGTTCAGCTGCAGGTTGTTGTTGTTGCACCAGGACGCCAGCTGGGCCACCTCTCTCCTGTAGGCGGACTCGTCGCCGTTGGAGATGAGCCCGATGAGGGTGGTGTCGTCCGCAAACTTGATCAACTTGACAGACTGGTGGCTGGAGGTGCAGGAGTTGGTATAAAGGGAGAAGAGTAGGGGGGAAAGTACACAGCCCTGGGGTGATCTGGTGCTGATGCTAGCAGAGTCTGAGACAGTCTTTCCCAGCCGCACATGCTGCCTCCGGTCCGTCAGGAAGTCGGTGATCCACCTGCAGAGGGAGTCAGGCACGTTGAGCAGGGACAGCTTGTCCCGGAGCAGAGCGGGGCGGATGGTGTTGAATGCGGAGCTGAAGTCCACAAACAGGATCCTGGCGTAGGTTCCCGGGGAATCCAGGTGCTGCAGGATGGAGTGGAGGGCCAGGTTGACTGCGTCGTCTACAGACCTGTTGGCTCGGTAGGCAAACTGCAGCGGGTCCAGGAGAGGGGTGGTGATGGACTTGAGGTGGGGCAGGACCAGGCCCTCAAAGGACTTCATGACTACAGAGGTGAGCGCTACAGGTCTGTAGTCATTAAGTCCAGTGATCCGTGGCTTCTTGGGGACAGGGATGATGGTGGAGGATTTGAGGCAGAGCGGCACGTGGCATAGCTTAAGGGAGGTGTTAAAAATGTCTGTGAAGACAGGAGCCAGCTGTTTCGCACAGTGTCTCAGGGTGGAGGGAGACACGCCGTCCGGACCGGGGGCCTTGCGCGGGTTCAGTCTGGAGAACTGTTTGAGCACGTCCTGCTCACTGATGATAAGGGCAGGGGGGGAGGAGGGGGGGCACCTTTGATGAAGTAGGGATCGTGGAGGCTGTGGAGCTGGAGTGAGGGGGGGAGTTGGACACAGATGACGAGGTGTCAAAACGGGCATAGTGTTGGGACAGTCTTTGACAAAGGGCTTTGTCATCCTGACCTTTAGGAGCCTGAGGCCGATAGTTGGTGATTTGCCTCAGTCCTCTCCACACAGAAGCCGAGTCATTAGCAGTGAACTGCTGCTGGAGTCTCTCAGAATACACAGATTTAGCTCTCTTCAGCTCTCTGTTAAACCGATATTTAACCTCCCTGTAGCAGTCCCTGTCTCCACTTTTCAGCGCTGCTTCCTTCTCCTTCCTGATCTGTCTGAGCTTCGCTGTGAACCAGGGCTTGTCATTAGAGTACCTCACCCTGGTGCGCGATGGAAGAATGTCCTCCTCACAAAAGTGGATATAAGAGTTCACAGTGTCCGTGTATTCATCCAGATCATGCGTGGCTCCTTTAAACATGCCCCAGTCAGTTATTTCCATGCACGTTTCCAGCTTCTCCTCAGCTTCACTGGTCCATTTCTTCGTAGTGCTCACAACAGGTTTAGTGAGCTTCAATCTCTGTCTGTATGTGGGAATGAGGTGGACCATCACGTGATCAGATAATCCCAGCGCAGCGCGGGGAACAGCGCGATATGCGTCTTTCACTGTGGTGTAACAGTGATCCAGCGTGTTTATTCCTCTGGTGGGGCATTTAATAAACTGCTTGTAGCGGGGGAGATCGTGGCTCAGATTGCTCTAGTTAAAGTCGCCAACCACAATAACCAGAGAGTCTGGAAAAATCCGCTCCGTGTGTTGGATGTGATCCGCAAGCACGCGCTGAGCTTTGCGCGTGTCCGCGTCGGGAGGGACGTACACAGCGGCGAGGATGAATGAGGCAAACTCCCGCGGGGAATAAAATGGCTTGCAGTTAATAAAAAGAAATTCCAGGGCGGGAGAACAGTGTTTGGAAATTACCGTTACATCAGAGCACCAGCTGCTGTTGATGTAAAAGCAGACTCCGCCTCCTGTGGTCTTGCCGGAGAGCTCTGTGTCACGATCAGCACGAAACAGCTGAAATCCCTCGAGGCACAGCGCGCTGTCCGGTGTGTTTTCCCTGAGCCAGGTCTCAGTAAAACAGAGGGCAGCCGAGGAAGAGAGGTCCTTAAAACGCATCAGCAGTCTCAGTTCATCTACCTTGTTAGAGAGAGAGTTGGTATTGGACAGAAATATGCCAGGCAACGCCGTGCGCGTGCCTCTCCTGCGAAGCCGGACGAGAGCGCCCGCTCGTCTTCCTCTCTTTCGCCGTCTCACTTTTCGAGCCAAGCAATGAACCAGATCGGCGGCAGGAGCTAAAAAAACTGGGAGTAGGTCCGTGGGAGTGAAAGTCCTGATATTTAGAAGTTCTTTATGGGTATAAGAGCAAGCAGACACACAATTGACAAACAAAAACAAACAAAGGGCGCAGCGAAGCACCATGGCGACCACTGTGGGCACCATCTTGGATCAAAGTCTTCACCCAGCCTTAAAAAAAAACAGCTTGCGAACTTCTCTGCTTCAATTGGCTCACTGCATTCACAGCCTTGGTAGGCGGGTCCTTCTTGCTAGGTTTTCAGTCATTGGTTCTTCAAGGTTTCAGAAACCCAATTCAAGGCTCGTATTAGTCGAATGAGAGGTCAATCAGATGAACTAATCTGTTCGCGGCTGTGTCTACAGCTTTTATTTTCAGTGCGCGCTTAGACGCCATACACCACCTACATCACAATCTCCATCATGCGTCCTGTGCTCTAGGACGCAGAGACTTGCCCGTCCGCGGTACAACGGAGTGCAAGAGGTTAAACTATTGAAAGACATATAGGAGTTATTGTTTGATTTCATGTCCATCTTCTTGATTATACACAGACAAGAACTCACAGGGTTTTTTTTTTTTTTGGTTTTTTTTTGAGGCTGATTCATCATTGGTACAAATAAAGAATTGTTAATAAAATTGCCCATTATTTGGACTGGTGCCCCAAACGAGCTTCTGTGTGTGTAATGAAAGGAAATCATTCCCACTCACATTCATATTTACATTAATACTTGTACCAACAACAAAACACCTATAAAACCCATAAATCTGTTACACATTTACTCCTATCATAAACTTTGGATCTACATCTTTCTCATTTACAGTAACCCATTATCGCTTACCACTTTCAAGTTACAGCCTTTGGAATTTGTGATATATAAACTGAATATTTTCTTGAAAAAATCTTCGTCACCAGAGGGTGCATGCAGATGGTGCGGATCTGTGACAGAAATCCTCTCAGGGTTAAACCTAAAAAACCACAGAAAGTCAAGCAGGAAAGAGACTACGGGACCCGACCAGCCACACAGAGATGCCAAAGAGTTAAGTAGATATGCATGCATAACTGCTCCACCTCCACATTCACCAAAAATAATAAAACAAGAAAATTATGCCACATATGGTGTTACTGATGTTTTTGATAGCCATTCTGGCCTAACTAAATCCAGTGATGACTCTGGTGATGAACCTTACTGGCAAAATTTAAAAGGTGTGTTTTTTGCAAAATATTCACCCACATCTAGCTGAGTACATACACAGGCATCTGGTGACTTACCATACTAGCCCATTTAGTGATGTACTAACTTATGCTAGACATGCAGAGAGATTAGAGGAGGAGTGAAGGGAGAAGGAAAGGGGAAAAAAAAAAGAAAAAACAACTCCTGTTTATGTAATTTACTTATCCCAGGGTGGCTGAGGCTCCCCCTGAATCGGTCTTCTATCAGGGTGCTTCGAGAGGTGGAGAACAGCAGTGGAGGAGGGGCGGAGGATGGAGAGGTAGAGGGCGTGGCCGTGGGACTGGTTATCAACAATCAGATGGGTGGGACGTTTGCCACCAATGTGGACAAAGAGGACACTGACAAAGGGAGTGTCCTCAACGCCAATAGCAATCGGGAGGAGGGGGAAGATTCCAGGGGCCACTACCGCAGGCCACACTCGACTGGACTGTGTGACTAGCAACGACACAGGTAAGTAAACCCACTCCCACAGTTGACAGTGACACAGCAGACATTTTTCATTTACCTGATTTTGACCTGATGTTAACAATACAGTGTTTGCCTGAAGTAATGTTGGAGTTTCAGGGTACCCTAATTAAGTTTTTGTGTGACACAGGAGCATGCAGATCAGTGATTTCAGGTACTGATCTTCAGGGTTTTGCAAAATCAGAAGAAAAAGTAACTGTCAAATCTACAAATGGTAAATTAAAAGTAGAACATCCCTCCAAATCTGTGAAAGTAAAGGATTCTGTCACAGGTGACATTGTTGAAGGCTATTTTATATTATCTGAAGCCTGTCATGTTAATCTGCGGGGAAGAGACCTATTATCAGTTCTCAACATTGCCATAATCCCAGTGGAAAACCGCATGTGCGCATCTCATTATCCGCATGTGGAGGAGGTGAATGTACTCCATGATTTTTCTCAGCCCAGGTATTGGTACACACTGGATCTGGTTGTGGCCAGACCACTCTCAGTGACCTATACAAAAAGGCTATGGAAAATTTTGTGCCTACTGTTTCAATCACTCAACAGCCCACAGATCAATATCATTACCTCCGCCAAGGAGGTTATGTTTTTGCTGGTGTTTGTCTGTTTGTTTGTCTGTCTGTTTGTTAGCAACATAACTCAAAAAGTTATGGATGGATTTTGATGACATTTTCAGGATAGGTGTATCATGGCATGGGGAACAGATGATTAGATTTTGGTGATGATCTGAGAGTGCACACCTCCACCAAGGGCTTTGTTTGCATTTGTGCAGCAGGATTACACAAAAACTACTGGATGGATTTAGATGAAATTTTCACCAGAGTTGGTTCTTGGGCTAGAGGGGAAGCCATTACATTTTTGGAGATGATCTGAGAATGCATACCTCCACCAAGGTTCTTATATCCTCACAAACTGTTAGCAACAATACTCCAAAACTACTTGATGGATTTGGATGAAATTTTCACCAGAAGTGGTTCTTGGCCTACACACGAACCCATTACATTTTGGGGGTGATCCATGACTGTGTACCTCCGTCAAGGCTCAATCTTCTTGCAGTGGTTTAGTAGGATTATGTAAAAACTACTGGATGGATTTAGATGAAATTTTCACCAGAGTTGGTTCTTGGGCTAGAGGGGAAGCCATTACATTTTTGGAGATGATCTGAGAATGCATACCTCCACCAAGGTTCTTATATCCTCACAAACTGTTAGCAACAATACTCCAAAACTTGATGGATTTGGATGAAATTTTCACCAGAAGTGGTTCTTGGCCTACACATGAACCCATTACATTTTGGGGGTGATCCATGACTGTGTACCTCCGTCAAGGCTCAATCTTCTTGCAGTGGTTTAGTAGGATTATGTAAAAACTACTGGATGGATTTTGCTGAAATTTTAACCAGCGATGGTCCTTGGCGTGCAGACCAACCCATTACATTTTGGAGCTGATCTGTGAGCGCATACCTCTACCAAGGCCCAATCTTACAATGTATGGTGGGATGGAGGCGGGGAGATACAAACAGATGGATGGACAAAGGGAGGGAAGGAAGGAGCCTTGGCGGAGGTATGAACTCTCTGAGTGCTTTTCTAGTTGCACAATGTATTACAGGCATTTAAGTGGTCCCGATCCAAATTATGAAAAAAACATTCTTTGCAAATCCTTCTTCCAGACTGTCCATTAAAAATGTGTATCGGTAAGGATTGAGAAAAACAATGGCAGAGAAGGACAGAACTGGATTTATTGTCTACCCTTGGTCCTGTTCTACATGAGAATAGTTCCCACCAAAGGGGGCTTGTCCCCATTTAAAGTAATGCACAGAAAACCTTTCCTGTTACCGCCATTGAGACCATTTAATGAAGAAGATGAGGAAGTGTATCTAGCTGATTATATGCAAAAAATGATATCTGACAAAGTGTTGTGCATGCTACTCTCCCCATGAAGGATTCAGTTAAAGGACAAATCACAGTAAAGGCAGGAGACCTGGTCCTCATCAAAACCATCAACAAGAAAAACTGGGCGGAAGCTCCCTGGAAAGAACCACACAAAGTCATCCTGTCAACACCAACTGCAGTAAAGGTTGAAGGACATGATTCTTGGGTTCATTTAACACATTGTAAATTTTACCCCATTCAAACCCCCCCAACAGAGTACTGTTTAACTATACAAGTGAAACAACTTTCTGCGGCTGACGGCGCATAGTGTCCAGTAATGGCTTGCATAGTGAAACAACTTGTTGGTCATCGTGGAGGGACAAAACTTAAGACAAAAGTTAGAAAGATGTGAATGGCTCACATGTCTCTTCCTTATCCTCACCCTTATAGTGATACTCTTGATTTGGTTGTTTCTAGGAACGCCATTGCATATGCATCATACAGCTCGATATGTTACTCAGGTTGATTATGACTGGTTGAAAGGGCCAGGTTTTCATGATCATGTTTATGCTGGTAATGTGTGGTGGAAGTATGCTAACCATACAGCCTGGATGGTGAATCGTACAAATTATTATGTGTGTTCACTACTCCCACTCTCTGCTGGTCACATTTCTGTCACCGCTAAGATATTGGACCTTTCAAAAGCTGTCTGTTTCCTACAAAGGACTGAATATGGAGCCAATACAACAGTTGTTACCTTGAATCACACCTGCCCTATTGTCTATAAGCCTACTGATCAAAAGCACAATGATACCCCTTATTCCGTAAAGGCGAGGCTAGCCTCAACAGGGAATTTTTCCTTCTCTTTGAGAGGGTGTGGAAATATCTCTCTGGGCAGGGTGCCAGCCTCCAGGTGTAAAGCTATCTATAATACATCTGGTATTTGTACTGCCACCTGTCTGACTTCTATGGAGGGCAAAAGCGGTCCAAAAGTTCCCTATTGTTAGTCCAAACATCTGGAAGGAAATGTCACGTTGCAGGAACTCTGCAATGCCACAGTTTGTGATTCTCACAAGTACGGCACGTTTATGGTGACTGTCGGATGGTGGCTATGTGGTCATCGTGTGTACTCACACTTACCCATGAATTGGGGAGGTGTATGTGCCCCCGTGATAGTGACTGACCATACCGTAATAATGTCAGCAGAACAGGCAGCCAGAGTAAAGAGAGATGCTTACAAGCTGCCATGGCCAGAGACGTCTCTGACGATTCTTCCTGGCTTAAATGGTTGTTTTCCTCTTGACAAAGCCGTCTTATGAATTTGTTAATGATTTTTGTAGTACTGATGTTAGTGTTCTTCTGCGTGATACCATGTATCCGTAAAATGATGTTGCAAGTAATACATGTCAATCTAGTGGCATACCATGGACTGGTCACAGACAGTGGTGAGGATGACGAAGAGACCGTGTAACCCAACTTGTGTCTCCATGACTCCCAGGACATGCAGAAAACTGGAAGGAGTTGCATGATCATGATGTGAAGCTGAAATGTACTATCTGTAAATACATTTATGAAGATGTTGAAATATTACTCTTTTTCTTTTATATGAGCTAAAATTGTATATTTTTACTACATTTATTTTATTATGTCTATTCTCCTCTTAGAGAACTATCTGTTAGCGGTGCATGGGGTAGCAGGGCCGGATGACGGACTTTCCCTGTCGTAGCAAGTTGGGATCTGTTGCATTTAAAGGCATTAGAACTTAGCATAGCTGCCTGATGGGGTTTTCGACGTCATCATAATGTAACCAGCTTTTCTCTAAAGATGATGCCTCTTGGGCATCAAAGGGAAATGATTGGAAAATTCTGTATTACACAGAGTTATATGAATTTTTCTATAAAGCTTAATGTGTGATAATGTGTATACTGTACCTACTCAGGAAATTCTGTTACCATCTAAGGAGTTGTTGAGTAGTGGAAAAAATACAGATAGAAGGATGCTGATGTGACTGTTAGTTTATCAGTGTGAATGTTCAGTTCTATCACTGTGACTGTTTAGCTTTAGCACTAGTGTTAACCGTTTTTTCTGCATGTACACAGCAGATACAATCTTATCACACTGAGTCATGAATGAACTAATCAAGAAGTGACCCCCACCCCAACGGTGTCTTGGGTATATATTAGACAGAATCACTGTGTTGAGTAAGACAATACACTGATAGATTATGAGAACTGTGCTCTGTATTGTGTTCCACTGATCAGCGCTCTCATTAAATTTGCTGAATCTTTGATCCTGATTGATCATTGACTGAGCATCATATATCCTAACAGGGAATTTTTCCAATAGTGTCATACAGGTCAACCTTGCTGACAGTGACTCCAGCAAAGCAGAAGACCCAATAATGCATGCAGGCACCAGGGGTGCAACATCATTCCTCCAGAACTTTCTGGGCTCGTTGGACTCCAGTGCCAGGTATCTTTCAACTTGAGACTTAAAGGTGCACTCTGATGGCTCTAAAACCACCTCAAAAACAAATATGTATTGCCCAAAATAGTATACTGTGGCTTTTTACTTACAAAAAACCTTTCATTGCCTTATAATTGCTTGGAAAGAGATTTTAAATCTTGCACCTTCTTAAGTATGCGCGGATCTATGAATATTCTAATTAGTGGCCTGCAGGGCTTGCACGTGATTGGTTGCCGTGCTCCTGACCTGCAAGGCTTGCACATGATTGGTTGCTGCACTTCTGACCTGCAGGGTTTGCACGTGATTGGTCACAGCAACTCCTGATGGGTGGGCTGCTAGTCTGTTCAAGACGCTTCTGGATGTTAAAGTTTTGCCTATATCTTCAAAAGCAAAGAGCAAAACATTTTTCTGAAAACGGTCGAGGTGAGGAATAAATGTGTAGTTGCCAAATATGTGTTTACTTTTTACTAACAACCAGTCCCCCATCCACTGATGACTGAGCAGTGGGGGTGGGAACCTGATTTGAATGTAGATGCTCGCAGCTCACAGTGCGGCACCCTTCTGCTGAGACCGTGGTCTCGCATAGCCACATTCAAATCGGTCTCCCCCACCCCCACCTCTCTCCGCTCTCTCTCTCTCTCTCTCTGCTGCTGCTACCCCTGCACATGATTGGTCACCTCCTCCTCCACTGCTTTGCTATGCAAAACGGACGTCTTCATCCCCCTCTGCCTCAATCCTGCTGCTCCTCGGCTCCTCCCTCTTCCCCCAAGATATCCAAGAATATGTCTGATTGGTTAATATTATAACCAATCAGGCTAAGCAGCAATACTGATGTAGCTAGAAACACTCTGTCCAAATCTGCCTTTTTTTGGGAGGGTGGGAGGTGGAGCTTAAGCAGACATTCACACCAGAAAAACACATACTTGGGAGTTTGGAATGATTTTGCTATTGATATGTTTTGTAAATCACAAGGAACATATTACAGACATGTTAACAACAGAAAAAAAAACTTGAGTTTTGCCTGAGTATCACTTTAAGAATTTGTGCGTTTGTATATTTGCATATTCTGTGTTCTTTCCTGATTGTGTCCTTACAATGTCTTATTCAATTCAATTCAATTCAGCTTTATTTATATAGCGCCATTTCACAACAGCAGTCATCTCATAGCACTTTCAGTTGTAGGGAACACCCCCACAATTGCAGAAAGACCCCAGCAATCAGATGATCCCCTGTGAGCAAGCACTTGGCGACAGTGGAGAGGAAAAACTCCCTTTTAACAGGAAGAAACCTCCAGCAGAACCAGGCTCAGGGAGGGGCAGTTATCTGCTGTGACTGGCTGGGGAGTGAGGGGATAGAGAAGAAGAAAAGAACAGACATGTAGAGAGCAAACAGCACGACGGGGACTCAATCTATGGGAGAGAACAAACAGATGTTAATGACCAGCAAAAATATTTCATTGAGAGTGAAGAAAGGAGTGAGGCCCAGTGCATTGTTGGAGGTCCTCCGGCTGACTAAACCTATTAGCAGCATAACTAAGGGAGGGTTCAGGGGCACATGATCCCTCCCTAATTATAGGCTATATCAAAAAGGGAAGGTTTTAACCCTATTCTTAAAAACAGAGATTGAGTCTGACTTCCAAATTCAGATTGGCAGCTGGTTCCACAGGATAGGAGCTTATCTCTCTGTCTTTAAGTGATGAGCAGGATGAAGAGTAGCAGTTAAATCAAGCTGTGCAGAGTGAGGTCCTTATGTACTTTGGAGAACATCCACTGTCCAAGAAGGAGAATCCGTTGTCATGGTGGGAAAGAAATGCAGCACAGTATCCTACACTGTCTGTCAAAACTGGCAAAGTCATTGCAGTGTATTCCACCAATATCTACACCATCAGAGCATCTGTTTTCTACAGCAGGTAACCCGCTTCAAAGTGTAGGGAAAGCCTTAGTTCTGAGTGTGTTGATATGCTGGCTTTTCTTCATGAAAACCACACATGCTTCTTTTAGGGCTGAGCGATATGGCTTTTAACATGTATTGCAATATATTTAGGGTTTTATCGCGATACACGATATATATCACGATATCCTGAGATCTCCAAACCACTGTATAAATGTAAAACCTTTGCATAAAATGACACCGGCATGATAATTAAAAAAGACCCAAGTATTGTATTGTTTTAAATTGCATAAAAAAGGAAGTGTGTGTGTGTGTGTGGGGGGGTAAAATCAAGTTAAATTTAGCAAACTTTATTGAACCAGTCAGACAACCCCACTCATAAATTTGCAACAAATTAGAATAAATAATGGTAGGCCTTCCTATTATGGCTTGTAATAAAACCATTACAAACAAAACAAAACAAAAAGAACTAACACAATAAAAAGTGCATTAAGCAAGAATTCTAGAGAAATATATTTTAAAACCATATAAATTAAAGTCCACTTTTTTCTGTTTGGTCATGTTTTTAACAATAAAGGCCATGTCTTTGGCATTATAATTTGTGATTGCATTTTTGATCGCTTTCTATTTTGCACTTTTTTTGTATGGGATAAATTTTCCAAATGAAGAAGCCATATAGTCATTTTCTTAGGGCTGGTTCCTTTATTTTTTTATTTTATATATTTTTTGTAGGGGCTATCTGGGATGCTGAGAGCGATTCTTAATGCATTCTTCATATTATAGTGGATGACATCTCAAGTGGTGAAATAAATTAGTGGTAGTGCAACATAATTTGCATAAAACTGTATTTTGTTCAATTTTTACCTTTGGAGCTGGTCCCTTTTTCAATTTTCATTCAAGTCTGCTGCTCTGCAGCTGGTATGTGTGTGTGCGTCATTTCATTTTTTTCCCCTCTCCCCACACTCTGCTAGTGTTGCCAGATTGTGCATAAAAAAATAAGCATCTCTACGCCACGAAAACAGGCTCAAAAGAAGCAGTTTCTAAAGAACACAATTGTGGGAAAAACAGACCTGGCAACAAACCTGAAATGAAACATGGCACGGGGAGGCGGGGGGAAGCGCCTGAGTGAGAGGAGAGAGGAGAGGAGATAGAAGCTGACAGCCGCGAAAAGGCTCAAGCTTTGAGATAAAAACATTTTTTGTATCACGCACAGTAGAGTGTATCAATATAACAAATATATTTGTTGTATCGTCCAGTCCTAGGCTCCTTCAAAAGGATTTTCTCATAGAAAGTTAGCAAACACAAAATGGCATAAAGAATTTGGCAAATCTTGGTCGAGCTGGATCATTCCATGCTGGTTCTCGTGGAACTGTATTACCATCTTCATTAGCTTTGGTGGGCAGCCAAGATGCTTTTGTCATGTCAACAAAGTTGATGTAGAGACTATTGTTTTGTTTTCGGCATTTCTCCTGGATTTGGCGGAGGACAAACACCACTGTTGGTGGTGCCGTGGTTGGCTCTGAAGCCACACTGAGATTCTGGGAGGTTTTTCTCAGCAATGAATGGCACTAGCCTGTTTAGTATTACTCTGGCAAGAATCTTTCCAGCAATTGAGAGTAGGGTGATGCCTCTGTAGTTGAAGCAGTCTGACTTATCTCCTTTGCTCTTGTATAGCATCATTATGACTGTGTCTTTTAGGTCTTGTGGTAGTTGACCAAGATCCCAGCATCGGAGAAGTAGTTTATGCAGCTTGGCATGCAGAGTGGGTCCTCCTTCCATTTATACAGTGCATACCTGCCAAGGCATACCTCATGCCTCCCTTATTGGGGGAGCTTTCACACCTGTACTGAGTACTTAAAAACTGTATTTATCGGCAGATGAAAGAAAACTGAAGCAAAAAAACCCAAACAAAAACCAAACAAACAACAACAATTGCAACATGAACTATTTCAAACATATTTATTCAAATGTACACTTATATGGACACAATCTTGAGCCATAACTTTTTGGTAATGTGAAAATAATAAGCCAAGTAGCACAAAAAAAATAAATAAATAAATTAAATAATTAATAAATAATATTAATAATATATAATAATATATAATAAATATTAATAATAAATAAAAATAAATAAAAAAAACAATATTTTTCAAATTTACATTAGCACAAGGTAGATTGCTTAATTTGAAAGTACACAATAAGAATAATTCTGAATATAGTTCTTAGGAAACAATTTCAGGAAACAATGTTGACATGAAATCACTGAAGTGATCTGCCACCGATGGGGGTAGATTGTGCTCTGCCACAAAATGACAAAACATCATTTCTGCTAGTGATGCATTGGATTTGGAAGGTGTCGGTTCTCTCACTGGCTGAAAATGTTCATCCATCGATCGATACGTTTTCGATTTGGCTACACAGTTTTTGTGGCCCTGCGTAGCGAAGTGCAACTTAAGGTTGAAAATCCCCGATGCAGTCACTTTTATGCTCTTCCTACATGGAACACAGAAGGAGTGTGTAGGGCCCTCTGGAGAAGCCTTTATCCATCAAGCGTATTTTCCCTTCTCGAAGCTCGAACTCTCCCATTCTTTTCGGTGACGTCCAGTCCCTCAATTTCCCTTTTCTTCAAGCTTTGTTTTCTTCGCCGGCGGCGCGCTGCATGAAGCCATTTTGAAAATCACAAAAAGACTGCTTAGGTGCATTCAATTTCGCCAGGCATCGAATTACTGTTCAGTTGATTTTAGGTTCTCTCAATAATTTTTTTTTCGCTGTATATTTTTCTTTTTGGCGTACAGAAATGGCAATACGCCCGTATTTGCTAAAATTGCATTTTCCCCGTATTAAAATACGGCGAAACCGTATCACTTGACGGGTATGACAGTGGTGTGAAAAAGTGTTGCCCCCTTCCTGATTTCTCATTTTTTTGTATGTTTGTCACTCTTAAATGTTTCAGATCATCAATCAAATTTAAATATTAGACAAAGATAACACAAGTAAACACAAAATGCAGTTTTTAAATGAAGGTGTGTATTATTAAGGGTGAAAAAAGATCCAAACCTACATGGCCTTGTGTGAAAAAGTGATTGCCCCCTGTTTAAAACATAAATTAACTGTGGTTTATCACATCTTTGTAAAGCTGAGTTTAATTTCTCTAGCCACACCCAGACCTGATTACTGCCACACCTGTTCTCAGTCAAGAAATCACTTAAATAGGACATGCCTGACAAAGTGAAGTAGACCAAAAGATTCTCAAAAGCTAGACATCATGCAAAGAAATTCAGGAACAAATGAGAAACAAAGTAATTGAGATCCATCAGTCTGGAAAAGGTTATAAAGCCATTTCTAAAGCTTTGGGACTCCAGTGAACCACAGTGAGAGCCATTATCCACAAATGGCGAAAACATGGAACAGTTGTGAACCTTCCCAGGAGTGGCCAGTCGACCAAAATTACCTCAAGAGTGCAGCATCAACTCATCCAAGAGGTCACAAAATACCCTACAACAACATCCAAAAAACTGCAGGGCTCACTTGTCTCAGTTAAGGTCAGTGTTCATGACTCCACCATAAGAAAGAGACTAGGCAGAAATGGCCTGCATGGCAGAGTTCCAAGACAAAAACTACTGCTGAGCAGAAAAACATAAAGGCTTGTCTCAGTTTTGCCAGAAAACATCTTGATGATCCCCAAGACTTTTGGGAAAAAACTCTGTGGACTGACGAGACAAAATGAACTTTTTGGAAGGTGTGTGTCCCATTACATTCGGCGTAAAAGTAACACAGCATTTCAGAAAAGGAACATCATACCAACAATAAAATATGGTGGTGGTAATGTGATGGTCTGGAGCTGTTTTGCTGCTTCAAGACCTGGAAGACTTGCTGTGGTAAATGGAACCATAAATTCTGCTGTCTGCCAAAAAATCGTGAAGAAGAATGTCCGGCCATCTGTTCGTGACCTCAAGCTGAAGCGCACCTGGGTTCTGCAGCAGGACAATGATCCAAAACGCACCAGCAAGTCCACCTCTGAATGGCTAAAGAAAAACAAAATGAAGACTTTGGAGTGGCCTAGTCAAAGTTCTGACTTAAATCCGATTGAGATGCTGTGGCATGACCTTAAAAAGGCAGTTCATGCTGGAAAACCCTCCAATGTGGCTGAATTACAACAATTCTGCAAAGATAAGTGGGCCAGAATTCTTCCACAGCACTGTGAAAGACTCATTGCCAGTTATCACAAACACTTGATTGCAGTTGTTGCTGGCAAGGGTGGTCCAACCAGTTAATAGGTTTAGGGGGCAATCACTTTTTCACACAGTGCCATGTTGGTTTGGATTTTTTCCCCTTAATAATAAACACCTTCATTTAAAAACTGCATTTTGTGTTTGCTTATGTTATCTTTGTCTAATATTTCAATTTATTTTATGATCTGAAACATTTAAGTGTGACAAACATACAAAAAAAATGAGAAATCAGGAAGGGGGCAAACACTTTTTCATACCACTGTATGTAATTAAAAATAAGCTTTCCTGGGCATCTCCCCGTGCGCCTGCCTTGGGGTCCTGGTGGGCTGCCATACTGGGGATGCCGGGCAGGGGGCCTCTCTCCTTCTTTTTCTGGGACTTATGTGTGTGGGTGTCTGTATGTGTGTGTGTGTGTGTCTGGTGTGGGTGGTGGGGGGTTTTCTGTCTGGGTGGGTATGAGTGTGAACATAACATGGGTGAGTGCATAGTTGCAAAAAAAACCTCGAGACATGGAGTTTAAAAGCTCAGCAAAGGGATTAGCATCAAAAAGCACATTCATGAGAATTGAAGATTTGCATAACTGATGCCCCAAAACTGCCATATAAGGCCACATTTCCCCAGCGACTGACCATGGACTGACCAGGGGTTCCCTGGAGTTTCATTCACACAAATGGCTTCAAAGTCTAAGAAAAAAAACCTTGAGCAAAACTCACATTGTCCTGTCTGAGATCCAGAAAAGTATTAATAACTAGAAAAGCACTTAGAGAGTTCATACCTCCGCCAAGGCTCCTTCCTTCCCTCCCTTTGTCCATCCTGTAATATAGTAATGTGGTCTGCTACTAGGGGCGCTGTTAAGTGTTGTTGTATGCAGGTAAAGCAGAGTAAAAGAAGAGTAAAAACGGTTGTTGTTGACATTACTGAAGACCTAGCTGTCCTGTCTGTTTATTCCACTTGCTCTCCTTATAAAAACACACTAAAATACATTACATGGTGTCAGAAGTGTCACTCATACGAAGATGGACCAACTAAAACTGCCGAACAGTCTGTCGCTGGAAGGAAACCTCGCAGAAAACTGGCGTTTGTGGGTCCAGAAGTTTGAGCTGTACCTGATTGCTAGCGACATAGCTGAAAAATCAGAGAAATTAAAATGTGCTACGTTTCTTCATGTGGCCGATGACAAAGCTATTAAGGTATTTAATATCATGGACTTTGATGATGATGTGGATGATTTTGACATACTAAAAGAAAGATTTCAGCAATATTGTGAGCCAAGAAAAAATATAACCTACCTGAGGCACATATTTTTCACAAGAGTACAAGGCAAGAGTGAACCTATCGATGCATATGTGACAGACCTGAAAAACAAGGCCAAAGACCGTGAGTTTGGACTGTTAGCTGATTCACTCATAAGAGATCGTATTGTGTGTGGAGTCACCAATGACCAGGTGAGAGCAAGATTACTTAGAGAACCAGACTTATCCCTGAGTAAAGCTGTGGATATATGCAGAGCTAATGAAGCCACACAAAGCCATATGAAAGCTTTACAAGAAGAAACAGAAGTTTCAGTAAACAAGCTAAGCAAAATAAAGCTAACTAAGAGGCCTAAAGAAAGTGACGTCCACGCAAAAAGAGAATGTAATAAATGTGGATATTGCGGCGGATGATAAAATAAGGCAGCGATGCTGTGGTTTTAAGCAGGTTTTATTAATCATACCACCGTCACGGGAACTCGGCTCCAGCCCATAGCGTGAGCAGGCTGAAGCCGAATTCCTCAGGCTCTCAGTGAAGAGGGGACACAAAGTCTGTGTCCAGCAGCAGCCGTTGTAGAAGTGAGAATTGAGGGCAAGTGTTACAGAACCTGTGCAGTATTTATACCCAACTCAAACAATACATCAAAGCAGATTCACAGCAGTTTGTCTGATCAAAGGGACTGCAGAACAGGCATGAGATATTTGCATTTGTGAGACATACATCACAATAGGCAGATCTGCTCTAGGTGCAGAACAAAGGGGTTAACAGGCACATCTACAAATTGATCTGAGTCTCTAGGTCACAGTAAGGACAGGACGCATGAACACAATGCAAGAGAGGCGACATTAACATCACAAGGCATGAATGGCACATTACGTCTCAGTAGTGTAGCGGAAAAAACCAGGAGTAGCGAGTTGTCTGTCCTTATCTGTTGTGGGGGCTAACCGAACCGCCACACGCTCCCCCCCAGAGGACGCGGCAGGGGGCCGCGACCTCGATAATCCATCTGTGTGAGCGAGCTGTGGGAGAAGCTCGCTGCAGGCTGAGGGGGAGGGAGGGGAGGGGTAGTAAGTGCCGGCAGGAGCTGTGAAATCGTCCTGGGCCGCGCAAAAATTGCTTGCTGCTCCGCGACGTCTAGGGGCTGTCTCGTTGCACGTGCGGAGATCACCAGAAGAAAAATTAGTCTCTGACTCCTCTCGTGGCCATGAAGAAAAGCAGGAGCGGCTGTAAGAAAAAAAGTAAACAAAGCAGAGGGACTGTTGGCTTTGGGTGCTGAAGCAACCCCAAAGCTCCCGGGAACAGCTGACGGTTGAAATCCCTTTGTGTCGTGGCTGAGACTGTTAACAAATCCTTCGAGCGTGCTGCATGCGTGCCTCAGGTGAACGAGCAGCCCTGAAGGGCAGCGGCGAAGGAGGAAGGCAGTCTGTGGAGCCGTTACTTGTCCCGTGCGTGATGCGCCGTCCTCATAACTCCCCGAGCGTGCGCGGGGATTCCATGGCGTGGGTGGGCCACTGGAGTGGCGAGTCAGGGTGCAGAAACTTGGTGGAAATCGGCGCAGACGGCGCCGATAAAATCCAGGTTGAGCTGTTGCTGTAGATTGGCCATGGTGCGTTGGAGCGGTGAGAGGAAATAGATGATCTTTAGTCCCTCAGGCCCGTGCAGATGCGTTGGAGCGGCAGGAGGGAATAGACGATCTTTTGTTCCTCAGGCTCATGCAGCTGCGTTGGAGCGGTGAGAGGGAGGAGACGCGTTGGAGCGGTGCGAGGCAATAGGCGATCTTTGTGCCCCGGGCTTGTGCAGCCATGGTGCGTTCAGTTCCACGCGCTGCGCTCTCCGTCGGCCCTGGAGGTTGCCGTCGTGGAGAGAGGACGAGGTGCGTGCGCTCTCCGTGAGAGCGGCCGGTCCAGCGTGGATGTGCAGATCTCAGGCGTGCAGATCTCACCATGAAACGTTGCTGCAGCTTTCCCGGTCGTGGGTGGTCTCCGGAGGGTTTCAACCTGGAAACTCTGCGTCGAAATCTCCCTGAAGCAGAAGGGAGCTGTTGCGTTCGCTTGTCGTCGGAGAATCACCGCCGGGTGTTGCGTTCGCTGGCAGCGTGTTCGTTTCAGCGTCGAGTCACCAGTGCTGCGGTCCAGACCAGAAGTTGCTTTGCACAAAGTGTGTGCTTTCAGGCGGGGTCACCAACGCAGCTGTGCGGCTGTCCAGCTCGGAAAGTTGCATTCGCACAAAACGTGTGCGTGTTCGAGGGGTCACCAGTGCGGCGGATGATAAAATAAGGCAGCGATGCTGTGGTTTTAAGCAGGTTTTATTAATCATACCGCCGTCACGGGAACTCGGCTCCAGCCCATAGCGTGAGCAGGCTGAAGCCGAATTCCTCAGGCTCTCAGTGAAGAGGGGACACAAAGTCTGTGTCCAGCAGCAGCCGTTGTAGAAGTGAGAATTGAGGGCAAGTGTTACAGAACCTGTGCAGTATTTATACCCAACTCAAACAATACATCAAAGCAGATTCACAGCAGTTTGTCTGATCAAAGGGACTGCAGAACAGGCATGAGATATTTGCATTTGTGAGACATACATCACAATAGGCAGATCTGCTCTAGGTGCAGAACAAAGGGGTTAACAGGCACATCTACATATTGATCTGAGTCTCTAGGTCACAGTAAGGACAGGACGCATGAACACAATGCAAGAGAGGCGACATTAACATCACAAGGCATGAATGGCACATTACGTCTCAGTAGTGTAGCGGAAAAAACCAGGAGTAGCGAGTTGTCTGTCCTTATCTGTTGTGGGGGCTAACCGAACCGCCACAGATATAAACATTAGCCTTGCAAGTGTCCTGCGTATGGGCAAACATGTAAAGTCTGCTAACGAAAAAAACATTTTGCTCACATGTGCCACACAAGGATGCACAAAGAAAGCAGAGAAAGTTCACACAGACAGGAGAAAAATGTGAATGAGATAGAACAAGAGGAAAAAAGAAATGTTTATTGGAACCCTTGACCCAAAGAGAAGAGAAAATAAAAGCCAGCTCATGTTGATATGATGAATGTCAAAGAAGCTGAAAAATCAAGATGGACAGAAGTTCTGACAATGAATGGTGAAAAGGTCATCTTCAGATTAGATACGGGTGCATGTTGCAATGTGCTACCTCTCAAAATCTTAAAGAAAGTGACCAAAGGAGATATGCTACTGTTTGAATCCAGAACAAAGTTAGTATCATATTCTCGCCACAAGATGGAACCAGTGGGCATGACAAAGCTGAAATGTGAATACAAAACTCAAGCACAGGAGCTTGAATTTCAGGTTATAAAAGCTGATTTGCCAGCGATCCTTGGAGGGGATTCATGTGAACAACTGGGACCGATAACCAGAGTCCACAAGATGGATAGAGAAGAGGAAACTGACATTCTGACAGAATACAAAGATGTGTTTACAGGACCGGGGTGTGTACCAGGACTACATCACATTCAGGTCGACCCAGCTGTAACTCTAGTGATTTACCCACCCAGAAAGGTGCCTTTAGCACTGAAGGATGATATAAAAAAAAGAACTAGAAAGAATGGAGACTCTGGGTGTGATTGAGAAGCAAACAGAGCCCACTGATTGGGTCAACAGCATGGTCATTGTCAAGAAAGCAAATAAAAGAATAAGAATATGCATAGATCCTCAAGATCTTAACAAAGCTATAAAAAGAGAGCACTATCTCCTACGAACATTGGAAGAAGTTGTTGCAGAGATGCCGATTGCAAAGGTGTTTTCAGTGCTAGACACAAACCATGGCTTCTGGCAAATACATCTTGATGAAGAAAGCTCCAAGTTATGCACCGTTAACACACCATTTGGTAGATACCGATTTAAGAGGCTTCCCTTTGGTGTGTCATCAGCCCCAGAAGTCTTCCAAAAGTACATCGCCCAGAGACTGGAGGACCTGGAAGGAGTTGAGGATGTTATGGATGACATCCTGGTGTGGGGTGTAAACAAAGAACAACATGACGAAAGGCTGAGACAACTACTGGAAAGAGTGAAAAGCATTAATCTGAAACTGAACGAGGACAAATGTAAGATTGGCATGACTGAAATACAATACATTGGACACATTTTGAGTGCAGAAGGCCTGAAGCCAGACCAAGAAAAAGTCAGAGCAATAGTTAACATGCCTCAACCAGAAGATGTGGCTGCACTCAGAAGATTTCTCGGTATGTTGCAGTACCTTGCAAAGTTCATACCAAACCTGTCAGAGGTAAGTGCACCACTCAGAAAACTCCTGGAAGGAGAAGTTGCATGGCACTGGGAGTCACAGCAACAAAAGAGCTTTGACAGCTGAAGTCACTTGTCAGTGAAACCCCTGTGCTGACATTTTATGACACAAATAAACCAGTTACATTGTCTGTGGACGCAAGCTCTGAAGGATTGGGAGCTGTGATATTGCAAGAGGGTCAGCCAGTGGCTTATGGTTCAAGATCGCTAACAGACACACATAAAAGATATGCACAAATTGAAAAGGAACTTTTGGCTATTGTGTATGGCTGTGAGAAATTCAAGAAGTATCTGTATGGAAGACCAGTACAGGTTGAGTCAGACCATAAACCACTGGAAGCTGTGTTCAAAAAAGGGTTGCATAAAGCACCACCCAGACTACAACGTATGCTGATTAGTCTGCAGCCTTTCAACCTGCAGGTTACATATAAACCAGGCAAAGACTTGTACATTGCAGACACTCTGAGCAGAGCTTTTCTTAAAGAGCAGACAGAAAAACTATTGGAGGAGGAACTTGAAGTTAATCTCCTTACAGCACACCTACCTGTCTCAGAGAAAAGCTGAAGTTATTCAGAAA
This sequence comes from Pholidichthys leucotaenia, assembly GCA_020510985.1. NCBI lineage: Eukaryota > Metazoa > Chordata > Actinopteri > Cichliformes > Pholidichthyidae > Pholidichthys > Pholidichthys leucotaenia. Next base: position 416,619,076 of record CM035839.1, read on the forward strand.
GCAACAACAGCAGATGAGGAACTGCAAATGTTAAGGAAAGCAGTTCAGTCAGGATGGCCAGCACAAGTCAGTCAAGTTCCAGCTGAGATAAGGAAGTATTGGACATTCAGAGAGGAACTCACATGCTCAGAAGGACTAATATTCAAGAACTCCAGACTTGTGGTGCCTCAAAGTCTGAGAAAGGAAATGCATCAGAAAATCCATGAAGCACATCTTGGCGTTGTTAAATGCAAAGAAAGAGCAAGAGATGTCTTGTTTTGGCCCAGCATGTCTAAACAAATAGAAGAAATAGTGCTAAGGTGTTCTATCTGTAACACACACAAGAGGAACAATGTCAAAGAACCACTTCAGAGTCATGACATTCCCAGCAGAGCTTGGGCAAAAGTTAGTGTTGATCTCTTCCATTTTGACCAAGGTGATTATCTGCTGTGTGTAGATTATTACTCAGAATATCCTGAAATTGCCAAATTGCCACAAACAACAAGCAAACATGTCATTGTAGCTCTTAAATCTATGTTTGCCAGACATAGAATTCCAGACGAGCTCATGTCAGACAATGGACCACAGTTTTCAAGTGCAGAGTTCAGACAGTTTGCAGAAACGTGGGAGTTTAAACACACCACATCGAGCCTGGGATACCCACAATCATATGAGCAAAGTGAACATGCAATTCAAACAATAAAAAACCTACTGAAGAAGGCACAAGAGAGCCAAGGAGATCCTTATATTGCTCTTCTTGAATACAGAAATTTGCCCTTGGATGGAGTCAAATTGTCTCCAGCACAATTGTTGATGAATCGGAGACTGAAAACAAAATTGCCAACATCAGATCAGCTGTTAATGCCACAGCTGAACAAGAATAAGCAAAAACAACTGAAGGAGAGACAGATGAGACAGAAACATTACTTTGACCACGGAGCCAGAGTCTTACCTGCTCTACAAGAGGGAGAGACAGTTAGATTCAGAGCTGAGAATACATGGCAACCAGCTATTGTGGTAAAGAGCCACAACACACCAAGATTCTTTGTGATTCAGACCCCTGGGGAATGTAAATTCAGGAGAAACAGGCTCCATCTACTGAAGTGCAGCGAAGAAAGTGTTCCTGAAACCACAAACATTGATCAGGAGGATTTTCCGACCTCTGCTTGTGAGCCAACAGAGACCATCTCATTGGAGCAAGCACCTGTTCATTCTCCTGTAAAGGAAACTGAGAATTCCAAAGCAGCTACTGAAGAGCCAAGGAAAACTTCACGCTTTGGCAGACTGCTTAAACCCCAACAATGTTATACAATGTGAAACAACATAAAGAAATGTTCAAGTGTATCTTAAGGGATGTTAGCCCTATAATGAAAAGAAAAGCTGTTCAGGTTTAAAACCATACTTTTTAACTTGTGAGTCATATTAGGATTTATTGTTTTTCTGTAACAATATAGTATGATATTCTACTTCTAAAGAAGGGAGATGTAATGTAGTAATGTGGTCTGCCACTAGGGGCGCTGTTAAGTGTTGTATGCAGGTTAAGCAGAGTAAAAGAAGAGTAAAAACGGTTGTTGTAGACATTGCTGAAGACCTAGCTGTCCTGCCTGTTTATTCCACTTGCTCTCCTTATAAAAACACACTAAAATACATTACACATCCATCTGTTTGTATCTCGCCACCTCCATCCCACCATACATTGCAAGACTGGGCCTTGGTAGAGGTATGCACTCACAGATCAGCTCCAGAATGTAATGGGTTCGTCTGCAGGCCAAGGACCATCTCTGGTTAAAATTTCAGCAAAATCCATCCAGTAGTTTTTACATAATCCTACTAAACCACTGCAGGAAGATGGGACCCTTGGCGGAGGTATGCAGTCATGGATCACCCCCAAAATGTAATGGGTTCGTGTATAGGCCAAGAACCACTTCTGTGAAAATTTCATCCAAATCCATCCAGTATGTTTTGGAGTATTGTTGCTAACAGTCTGTGAGGATATAAGGAGCCATTGTGGGTGTATGCAGTTCTCAGATCATCTCCGAAAATGTAATGGCTTTTCCTCTAGCCCAAGAACCAACCTCTGGTGAAAATTTCATCTAAATCCATCCAGTAGTTTTGTGTAATCCTGCCTGCACAGACGCAAACAAAGCCCTTGGTGGAGGTTGTGCACTCTCAGATCATCACCACCAAATCTAATCATCTGTTCCCCCGTGCCATGATAAACCTATCCTGAAATGGGTCATCAAAATCCATCCCATTAACTTTTTGAGTTATGTTGCTAACAAACAAACAAACAGACACAACACCGGCAAAAACACATAACCTTCTTGGTGAGGTATTAATTTAGAAGCATGCAGCAGCTGGACACACACTGGATGGTGGAGTGTTCCACCCATGTACACTGTACTGAAATGCTCCCACTTTGCAAAGCATTGTCATCACCATAAATAAGGAATAAACGGGGGGAGGGTTTGTATCAGGAAGGGCATCTGGCATAAAATCCTTGCCAAATCAATATGGACCCATGATCTGCTCTGGTGATCCTGAAGAAAGAGTGTGTATGTGAGACACAAGGGAAAATTGAAAAAGGTGAAGGAAAAAAAAAGAAAAAACCCATAGATAGAGAGATAGATACTTTATTTCGAACAAAAAAGCAAAAAACAAAACAAATGACAAGTGCAATAAAAGTGACCGTGTACAGTGCTCGAAAGGGGAGAAGAAGAGTTAACACTTATTTACTCCAACTCCTTTTTTCCCTAAATACAACCCATGTGAAATATATACACATTACCCAATTAAGGACCCCCAAGTAGACAGTTAACTATATTTATACATATCAACATTGAACTGCTGCTCCTCCACATTGAAAGGAGTCAGTTGAGGTGGTATGGGCATCTGATTAGGATGCCTCCTGGACGCCTCCCACTTGAGGTGTTTCAGGCACGTCCCACTGGGAGGAGACCCGGGGCAGACCCAGGACTCGGTGGAGAGACTATGTCTCCCAGCTGGTTTGGGAACGCCTTGGTATCCTCTCTGAAGAGCTGGAGCAGGTGGCTGGGGAGAGGAAAGTCTGGGCTTCTCTGCTTGAACTGCTGCTTCCGTGACCCGGACCTCCGGAAAAGCGGTAGAAGATGGATGGATGGATGGATGGAACATTGACACCCATCCATCCCTACATACATACAGTGCATATATTTATACCCAGCCCTAAACACAGATATACACAGTACCATCCCACCTACCATACCGTAGTGTCCCAGAGTGAGTTAGTGCATCTTACATATTAATACTACACCTCTAACATATATCCTTTTAGCAAATAATGTTTATACCTCTTTTTGAATTGATTTCTGTTTGTACATAGTTTCAGTTCCAGCTCCAGACTGTTCTACAAATCCACCCCACAGACAGATATGCACATACTTTTCTTTGTTGTTTGTACCTTAGGTTTTATAAAGTTTAAGTCTCCTCTCAAATTATAATCATTGTCTCTTTTTTTGAATATTTTTTGCATATTAGTTGGGAGTTGATTATTAATTGATCTGTACATTACTCGTGCTGTCTTAAATTTAACTAAATCCATGAACTTTATGGCATGTGACTTTAAAAACAACGAGCTGGTATGGTCTGTATATCCTATATTATTTATTATCCTTATAGCTTTTTTTTATAATGTGCATATTGGCTGTAGGTTGATGTTGTAGGTGTTTGCCCAGACCTTTACACAGTAGTTAAGATATGGTAAAAATAGTGAATTGTACAGTAAGAATAATGATTTCTAGTCCAAAGTGTGTCTTGTCTTCCCCAGAACCCCTCTACGTTTTGCCAGCTTGGCCCGGACGTGACTGATGTGAGGTTTCCAGCAGATTTTATTGTCTAGCATCACCCCCAGAAACTTATTGTCATGATTTATTAATTTACGGCTCACGTGCAGAGTGCAACAACAACGGAACAACCACACCAGAGCACACGTTTGAAAATGTTTATTAAATTTCAAAAAGACCTCAAGCACTGCTACAGAAAACGTCACTCGCCAGAGGAAGTGGCCTGTGGGAGAGAGAGACATGAGAGCGAGCAGTGAGAGGAGGAATGGAGGACAGGGAGATGACTAGCCAAATTACCACTTACGTGGGCCAAACAAGAGAACCGGCAGGGACCCCAGCGGGAGAGAGCGAACCAGCAGGATGAAGCAGGTCGTGGGAGAGATGGAACCGATGGTGCCTGACCGGGTAGAGAACTGTTGCCGTTTGGTGTGGATGGAGGGGCAGTGAGTGCACGCAGTCCCCGAAGACGCACCCGCACCGATGGCAGCAACCTGAGAACAAAAGGGCACAACACAGGTGAGTACAAAAAAACTTCATTAAGCACAAAGAATATCACTGATTACTTGACTACTGCGAGGCAGTATACCCAGACGAGCCAGCGCTGAGGCACCAAAGAGCAGATCCTTATAAGCGCTGGCTGAGCAGAGGCAGTAGGTGCATCTAATCTCCCAGGTGTGATGATTGCCTGAGGAGAAAATGGGAAGGAGGGGGCGCGCACTCACCAGGCCATGACAGCGCCCCCCTCCCCCTCAAGGGGCGCCTCCTGGCAGTCCACAAGGTTTCTCAGGATGGGCTTGATGGTAGGCCCGGACCATCCCCTTGTCATGGAAGTGCAACTTGGGAATCCATGAACGTTCTTCCGGGCCATAGCCCTCCCAGTGGACCAGGTACTGTAAACCCCAACCCCGACGGCGAACGTCCAGGATCCGCTGGACAGTATGGGTAACGTGGCCGTCGAGCATCTGAGGAGGAGGAGGCGGCTTCGGGGGAGGACAAAGAGGACTGACGGAGACAGGCTTGATGTTGGAGATGTGGAAGGTCGGGTGCACCTGCAGGGTCCATGGGAGCTTAAGTTGGACATTGTTCACCACCCTGGTGATGGGGTAAGGACCCAGAAAACGGGGGGACAGCTTCTTGGAGTCCGTTTTCAGGGGGATTTGTTCTGCCGCCAACCAAACTTGCTGCCTCATGGCGTACTTGGGGGCAGGGACCCGCTTCTGGTCGGCCATCTGGCAGTTGCGGTCGTACGATTGGGTGAAGGAGGCATGGGTGGACTTCCAAATGTGGCGACAATGGCGAGCATGGGCCCCCATGGACGGCACCACAACCTCCCTCTCGGTCATGGGCAACAGAGGAGGGGTATACCCTATTGAGGCCTCAAAGGGGGCGAGCCCCATGGTAGTGGAGATGGCCGAGTTATGCACGTACTCCACCCAGGTCAGATGTGTACTCCAGGTTGAAGGGTTCTCAGCTGCCACACACCGGAGGGTGGCCTCCAAGGACTGGTTGGTGCGCTCAGCCTGCCCGTTGCTCTGTGGGTGACATCCTTGGGGCACGCGCTCCCCAGGCCATGACACTTATTTTCCTGTACTATTTCAATTCTGGTATCATCTATCATTACCATTATTTCATGATTTATTTTATAATTTCCAAACAACATAATCTTTGTTTTGGTTTTTTTTTCAGATTTAGAGATAATTTATTTTTGTTGAACCACTGCGTTAACCTTTTCATTTCTATTGTGACCACCTCTAAAACCTGCTGAAAATTCTCACCAGTGCAAATGATATTTGTGTCATCTGCAAACAAAATAATTTTCTGAATTTTTGATACTTGGCATATCATTCATTCATTCATTCATCTTCTTCCGCTTAATCCTTTTTGGGTCGGGGGGGGGGGGGGGGCTGGAGCCTATCCCAGCATCTTTTGGGCGAGAGGCAGGGTACACCCTGGACAGATCGCCAGTCCGTCATTTATATATAAGATAAAGAGTTTGGGTCCCAAAGCTGCCCCCTGGGACACACCACAAGTAATGTCCAAGAATGGTGATTTGTGCTCACCTATTTGTACAAATTGTTGTCTGTTACTTAAATAACTTTCCACCCAACTCAGTCCGACCCCTCTTATCCCATACCTTTCCAATTTCCTCAGTAAAATTCTATGATCAGTGGTGTCAAAGGCTTTCTTTAAATCTATAAATACTCCCACAGCAAACGTTTTTAATCTATACAACTAGTGATTTCTTCTGTGAGTTCAATCAGTGCCAAAGATGTAGATTTGTCTGCTCTAAAACCACACTGACTGTCTGTAAGGAGGTTGTTTTTCAATGAAATTATCCAGTCTTTTAGTGAAAATTTTTTCAAATAATTTGGAGAATTGTGAGAGTAAAGAGACCAGAAATGATGACTGTCTCCTGTTTTGTATAGTGGTATTACTTTTGCTATTTTCATTTTGTTTGGAAATGTACCAGTTTGAAATGACAGGTTACAGATGTGGGTAAGTGGTTTTACAATTCCTTCAATTACTTTTTTCACTATTGTCATGTCAATTTCATTCCAGTCAGTTGATTTTTTGCTCTTAGATTTACTTACAGTCTCGATAATTTCCTTTTCAGTTACTGCACCCAAGAAGATTGTATTTGGATTTCTATCTTCTATTTCATTTACAGAACCACTATCGTTTGTTTCTGGTGTCACTACTGTTTTTGCTAATTCTGGACCAACGTTTACAAAAAATTTATTGAAACCACATCCTCCATATTATTTATCAAATTGTCATTTTCAATAAAATATTCTGGATAATTAGCATTCTTTGATCGGTTACTAATAATCCCATTCAGAACTTGCCATATTCCTCTTAAGTTATTTTTATTATCCTCTAACAGTCTGTTGTAGTATTCTTTCTTAAAAGTCCTCATTATATTAGTTAGCTTGTTTTTATATCTTTTATATTTGATCTCTGCTTCTACCATTCTACACTTAATGAATTGTTTATATAATGTATTCTTCTTTTTACATGCATTTAATAGCCCCTTGGTGACTCATGGAATATTTTAGTTTTGTTGTCTATTACTGTATTGTTTTATAGGACAATTTTTGTTGTACAATGATTGAAATATTTGTAAAAATTCATCATATGCTTTATTTATATCATTTTCGTCACAAACCATCTTCCAGTCTTGCATTAATAATTCCTTTGCCAGTAAATACTTAGATTCTTCAGTTCTTATTCTTTTATATTTAATATTTTTGGTATAATTATTCTTCCTATAATCACATTGATAGACAACAAAAATTGGCAGGTGGTCACTGATATCATTTAATAAAAGCCCACTCACGATATTATTTTCTATAATGTTTGTGAATATGCTATCTATTAGTATGGCACTGTGTAACGTAATTCTGCTAGGTCTGGTGATTGTTGGATGTAAGCCTACACTGTACATTGTGTTGATAAATTCTTCTGTCAAACTATGTTGTTTTGAGTTCATAAGATCTATATTGAAATTCCCACAGATGAACATAACTTTATGAGTAAGTTTTGCATACATTTTTTTCCATCCAGTCCTTAAATAAGTCACTAATTTGTTCCAGGTGTTCTATACACACAACTCGCTACTATATACTTCATATTGTCCAAACAGATTTCTATTGTAATACTTTCAAATAAATCATCTATAGTCACTGAAAAATTTTCAACAACCTTGTATTGTAAGCACTTGTCATCATAAATTGCAACTCCTCCTCCTTTTTTCACTTTTCTATTTATATAATTTAATTCATAGCCATCCATTGTAAGATCCACTCCTTTCTCTTCACTGAGCCACGTCTCTGATATTGCCACTATATTGAATGGCTCTTTAAACTGATGTAAATAATCTTTCATGTTATTAAAGTTAATATAGAGACTTCTGCTGCTGAAGTGGATCATAGATATATTAAAATCAGATATGACCATTGTGTTAAACTGTTCATCCGTGTAGTAACTACAGTTATTATTGATGGAGGTAAATAAATTATTGTCAGGGTCTATGCCATATTCCACGTCCTGTGGGTTGTGATCCGTATATTCAAAAACTTTCAGTTCCTGTTTGTTGATCTTTTGTTTCATGTAGTTATATGTCCTGTTGCAGATGAGTGTGATTCTTCAGTGTCCTACATTTATCTCTTGTTGCCGTCGGCTCCAGTTCATAATGTTCATTGATATTTGTCCAGTTCCATAATATTTCGGATGTTAATGACTTTGGCTTCTTCAGGTGATCTATTTAATTTGATGTATATTTTACAGTTTGTTGTCCAAGTATTTTGAATCTTTTTTGCTTTCTCAGGTATCTTGCTTTTCTGGCTATATCTGCGTTTTCTTTTGTAAGGTGCTCGTTTATGCACGTAGATGTTTGTTCCTTTCAGTTTCCTACCTTGTTTTAGCAGCACAGTCTTGCGTTTTCTGTTGACAAACCTCATGATGACAACTGGTTTGTCGCTGTTGTTTTTCCTGGGCAGAGGGTGGCAGGCCTCAATGGTGTTACAGTCCGGCTGTATTCCTTTGGACTGCAGGAAGGCCTCCACCTGTTGCTCAGTGGATTCGGCTTTCAGTTCACCGAGTCCCCCTCCGCTGTCCGCGGCCACCTCCCGAGCATATGATCGGGGTTTAATGTGGAGCCCTGTGATGATCACGTCGTTCACCCGGGTGTATTGTTGCAGGTCAGCACTCTGCTCTCCAGATACGCCAGCCTCTTGTCCTTCTTGGCGTTCTGGATCCACAGTGCTTTCACCTCCTCGACTAGGTCCAGAATGTTTTTTTGCTGCAACTTAACAGCAGAAACTTCTTCAGCCAAGAAGTCGAGCGACCTTTTAATATCGTCCACCTCCTCAGCCTGCTGAGCTTTCTTAGGACCCATGATTCTGGACGATTTATGTTGGCTAAAAGGCTAACTGAACTGCTGTTTAGCTAGCTGAGTGATGGGCTGCTCAGCTCTACTCCTGTTTTCTCAGTCCGTAAATGCAGTTATCGGCGTCTTAAGTCAGGCAGGGGTCGAAACGAGGATGTCCAGTCCGTAATCCAAACTCAGTTATCAGAAGCCAGAACAGTAGTCAAAAACCGAGCACCAAAACACAGAAATCTGCTGATTGACAGGAGCTGACAGAACTAACAGCAGGTTGACATGAACAGTGAAGAAAAAAAACAGCATATGACACATACAGTGGACACACACACACACACACACACACACACGTGTGTGTGTGTGTGTGTGTGTGTGTGTATCCACTTCACTGTTCTGTTGTGAAGTGGAGTTGTGTGTTTTTGCAGGCCACTGAGAAACAACCTATAGAATCTTATACTGTATGTGGCATCTGATATGATTTAGACAGTGATGGACTGATACTGTTTTTATTAATTATGTTTGATTTTAAATATAACTTGAATCAAAACATAAAATCTTGTTCCATAATTCTCAAGTTTATACATTCTTATATTTACACAGTTTTCTTCAATACACCACTTTCCAAATTATTACGCAAATGATATTTGTCTCTGATTTTCCTAAATAGTTGATCCAAATGACAGTCAGTATAATTTTCAAGTCATCAACCGTTAGAGCATAATTCAAATTTTATTGAAGAAACCTCCCAATGATAACAATTCTTTTGCAAAAATAAAAAACTGGAAATGCACTGATCCAAATTATTATGCACAACAGAATTTCAAAACATTTTATTGGTTGTAAAGAACTGAAAATGGTCATTTGTTGAATTTGCAGCATTAGGAGGTCATATTTACTGAAATCAAAAGCTATTTCAATCGAAAACATCTGAACAGGCCAAGTTACATGTTAACATGGGACCCCTTCCTTGATATAACCTTCAGAATTCTTGCATCCATTGAACTTGTGAGTTTTTGGAGAGTTTCTCCTTGAATTTCTTTGCAAGATGTCAGAATAGCCTCCCACAGCTGCTGTTTTGATGTGAACTGTATCCCACCCTCATAGATCTTTTGCTTGAGGATGCTCCAGAGGTTCTCAGTAAGGTTGAGATCAGGGGAGGATGGGGGCCACACCATGAGTTTCTCTCCTTTTATGCCCATAGCAGCCAACGACACAGAGGTATTCTTTGCAGCATGTGATGGTGCACTGCCATGCATGAAGATAATTTTGCTACAGAAGTAACAGTTCTTCTTTTTCTACCGTGGAAGAAAGTGGTCAGTCAGTAACTCTATATACTTTGCCGAGGTCATTTTCACACCTTCAGTGACCCTAAAGGGGCCTACCAGTTCTCTCCCCATGATTCCGGCCCAAAATATGACTCCGCCACCTCCTTGCTGACGCTGCAGCCTTGTTGGGACGTGGTGACCATCCACCAACCATCCACTACTCCAACCATCTGGGCCATCTAGGGTTGCATGGCACTCATCAGTAAACAAGACTGTTTGAAAATTAGTCTTTGTGTATTTCTGGGCCCACTGCAACCATTTCTGCTTGTGAGCATTGGTTAGGGGTGGCTGAACAGTAGGTTTATGCACAACTGCAAGTCTCTGGAGGATCCTACACCTTGAGGTTCATGGGACTCCAAAGGCACCAGCAGCTTCAAATGCCTGTTTGCTGCTTTGTAATGGCAATTTAGCAGCTGCTCTCTTCATCCGATGAATTTGGCTGGCAGAAACTTTCCTCATTATGCCTTTATCTGCACAAACCCTGCACGGGGGGCTGCACGGTGGCGCAGTGGTTAGCACTGTAGCAGCACAGTTTTACCCTCGGCCGGGGGATCGCGGGGACTGTGAGATCGTGGGTTCGATCCCTGCCCCCAGCCAACAGTGATCTGTGTGGAGTTTGTATGTTCTCCCCATGTTGGCGTGGGTTTACTCCGGGATTTCTCCGGTTTCCTCCCACATGCCAAAAACATGCAGGTTAGGGAGTTAAGGGGCGCTTGTGCACGAAGCGACCGGCAGCTGGTGGTTTGTCACCAGACTGCAAAACAAATCTACCTACGGGTACAAAATAAGTAATAAAAAAAACAAAAAAACATCTGTGCTCTGAATCAGCCATAAATTTCTTCACAGTGCAATGATCATGCTTAAGTTTTTGTAAAATATCTAATGTTTTCATACCTTGTCCAAGGCATTGCACTATTTGATGCTTTTCAGCAGCAGAGAGATCCTTTTTCTTCCCCATATTGCTTGAAACCTGTGGCATGTTTAATAGTGTGGAACATCCTTCTTAAGTTGTTTTCCTTTAATTGGGCTCACCTTGCAAACTAATTATGACAGGTATCTGAGATTGATATCAGTGATCCAAAGAGCCCTGAGACACAATACCATCCATGAGTTTAATTGAAAAACAAAAGATTGAATGTTTATGACACTGAAATCCTATTTGCATAATAATTTGGAACGTGGTGTAAAGGCAAACTTTTTTCTCCAATAAGCCTCAGACTTTTCACTTATAAATATGACCCTTTCCCCTCATAAATATTAGTACTTTTTTATAATAAAGTTGTATTTTTTTCCCCATTAATTTGAGATATGAGTTGTTGTTGTTTTTTTTGTTTTTTTTTTAAACTTCCCTCATCATTTTAAGAATTTTCTCTAATGAAGAGTCCTGATTTTGTTACCCGTAAAAGTTTATCTATCCAGGGGTGGGTGGGTGGGGGGGGGTATCTATCCAAGCTTAAAATGTTTTTCCTATACTTGCCATTTTAACAGTTTTTTATTGAAATGAAATTTAAGTTAATGATTACTTCAATGAAAAATACCAACAATAATGTAACTCATAGTTTTCTAAATTTTTGAGTTAATGATGACTTGTTAATTTTTTTTTACTGCATATACTGTATAATGGCTGAAATTGCATTTCAGTGGGGGTCTTGGCCTAAACGCATGTGATAACCAGTGATGCACGATCACAGGGGATGTCCTTCACATGCAAGCAAAGAACCTTAGATCAACTTTTCTGATTAATTTGACATTATAATAGATAGGCCAAACTGTACAACATTTTTCTTCACCAAGGTTACACAAACCACTGTTAAAGGGAATCTTTGTGGAAGTGGTATTACAAACTTCTGTGTATTTGTGTGTGTGTGTGTGTGTCCGTGCGCGCGCGCGTGTGTGCACATTGTTGTGCATGAGAGAGAGAGAGAGAGAGAGAGAGAGAGAGATTGGTCTCTGGTTAAATCAGAACTGCCTCTGTGCTTGCTCCCTGAATCCCGTGTTGGTGAAACTCAGTTTGTCTAGGAGCTAAAAGAGACTGGTGAATTATTAAAGCTTGCTGAAGCTTCACTCATAGAGAACCAGCAGACCACTGAGACTCTGCAACACACACTCCCATACAGAAACACACTGAGAGGGCAGTTCAATGTAATACCCACAGGGTACCTTGCTCACAATTGCTACACATGAAGAATGTTGACTGTTCATGCTGAGCAAAGCTTGTGGATTTCACTGTTTGCAACTGCAGATGGACTTTAGTAGTCTTTCAAACATCCAGCTATAGGCTACTACTGCAGCACACTATGGCTGAAAAAAAAATATCATCCCACCTTGCTTACAACATTTAAAGCTTGTAGCCTGAGCCCAGTGTCAGCTAAGATTTATGAAGAGGTGTTGCTGCTGTGCACTCTCTAACCTTTTAAAGATTCATTCTGATGGCATTTCTGTTTTATTAGATGAGCAGTCAATGTAAAATAAAAGACCAAATAGTTCTGGGTTGCAGTCTTTGATATAGTGACACACGCTGGTTTGCTGTTATTAATTTGAATTTGATGTGATGAAAGAAGTATAAGAAAAATTGTCTGTAGGGGTTTAACTGAAAAAGATCTTTTCAATAAACTGTAAGACAGAATAAGCAATGCTCCTGGAAATGACACCCACCCAAAGCTCTGTCCATCACACTGACTGTTTGAATGAAAATCTGTCTGACACATTCCTTGTGATTCTTTTAGAGTCGTGATACTTCTTAACAAGGATTACACTAGCAGGAGCAGTGTTGATAAAAGGTGTTTGTCATCGGCAAGGTTTTGATGTGACTCTCAGCTGTCATAGTTACCTTGGCTTTTGGTTCAATAGAAGTTCCCAGAAGAATATTGCCTCGTCCTTGAGAGCATGAAGACACATTTTATGTCACTGCTTAGATTTTTTGCTACCTTTAAAGTCTAGAAGACATCGATTGTGGGCAATATTGTTATGGCTCGTAGGAAGCATCATTGTTTGTTCAGCTGTTCTAATAAATAATATGTATGCTGTAGCGAGTAATGTTATATGTATTTATATGCTTTCAATTCCTTGAATTAGAAAGGTATTGTTTTTCCGAGACATAAACTGTGAAAATATGTCTCTTTGTAATATACAGCGGGGAAAATAAGTATTGAACACGTTGTGGGATGTATAAATGACGAGACAGATTTGTCTTAGGCAGTTTATTGCACATCTCCAACATGAGCATTGAAGCAAGAGAACATCTCAGAAAAAACCGACCCTTAAATACTCAGGTCTTCCTACAGCTCAAAGTCACATTGCATTCACATCAAAGGACACAATACATTCACTTCCTTAATCCCCTAACATCCCCCTCGCAGTCTCTGAACACAAAGGAGCCTCCTAGCAGTCTCCGACGCACAAAAGATCACACTTTCACAACTTTCTGTTATCTCCAAGGAAACTCTCACTTTGTTCTTATCTAAGATGCTAGACATTATGTTCTCCCCCTGTACGGCCCATGTGCGGCCACACGACCCCCCCCGAGCATGTTGGATAGAACAAAAGAATAACAGTCCGTATGTTGTGACAGAACCATTAAACATCAGTCCACATGCTGCTTGGGCTTCAGTCTTCTCCCGTATCTGCTGTAACCAGGGTTCACCGCCTCCGCGGCGTTGTCATGCTGGGGAGCTGATGTTTGGGGGTGAAAACCTTTTGACTGTCCCTGTGGGTGTTCTGGGGAAACTTTACTCTGGGAAGTTCCCCGTGGGAGTCTTCCACGGAGCCCTCGCCAACAGCACTTGCTCGTCTGCCACCACAAAAGCGGGTTTGAGTCTGTTTATGCCAATCTTTTCCCTCCTACCCCCCAAGTCTAGCAAAAAATGCTTGTCCCCTGTTTCCAGCACTCTGAACGGTCCATCATAAGGTGGGCGCAGTGGGGGTCGATGTGCATCGTGTCTGACAAAAACAAACTCCGCATTTTTCAAAGTTTTAGGCACAAAAACGCGCGGAAAACTGTGGTGAACGGGGCCCGGCAGCGTGCTTGTGCCTATGTTACTCTGCAACAGCTGAGACGGGGAGCTGCCTGGCGCAGGATTATCTGGGAGAAACTCCCCGGGCAGCCGAAGCGGCTGCGCAAAAACGAGTTCAGCCGGGGAAGCTTCCAGATCCTCTTTAAGCGCAGAACGTAACCCCAATAAAACCCACGGTAGCTTGTCTACCCAATTTGCATCAGTGACGCCCTGAGAGCCGCTTTCAATGACCTATGAAAACGTTTGCATAACCCATTAGCCTGTGGATTGTACGCGGTTGTGCGGTGAATTGTGACACCCAGGCTGCGGGCCATTGTTGACCAAAGTTCGGAAACAAATTGAGGACCTCTGTTGGACGTAATGTCCGACGGTACTCCAAAAGGCGCCACCCATGCTGTTAAAAAAGCGTGCGCTACCTCCTCGGCTGTGGTTGACGCCAGTGGAACCACTTCCGGCCAGCGCGTGGTGCGGTCCACCATTGTCAGAAGGTGCGTGCACCCCTGTGATGGCGGGAGGGGGCCCACGAGGTCCACGTGAACATGGTTGAACCTCTTAGCTGGGATGTGAAACAGCTCCAAAGGAGCTCTCGTGTGTCTGTGTACTTTGGCTCGTTGGCACGCCATGCAGGCTGCTGCCCACTCTTTCACTTGTTTGCGAAGGCTCGGCCACACAAATTTCTCTCCCACCATTTTGACCAACGCGCGCACTCCCGGGTGTGCCAAAGAATGAATCGAGTCAAAAACGCGGCGGCGCCAAGCGGCCGGTACCACGGGACGCAGTCGCCCCGTGGAGACATCGCAGATTAGGGGGGGGCATACCGTCTTGCAGCACCCTGCTCTCCAGCCTTAACCCTGTTGGTCCAGACTGGAGCGCGCACACCTCCGCGTCACTAACCTGCTCTGCTGCCATGGCTGTGTTATCTATCCCCACGTGGACCGGGGCCGCCACGGCGCGCAAGAGACAGTCTGCCACTACATTCAATTTACCCGACACATGCTGAATATCGGTAGTAAACTCTGAGATTGCGGCCAGCTGTCACTGCTGCCGGCCCGACCACGGTTCTGAAACCTTGGCCATCGTGAATGTTAGTGGCTTGTGGTCGACGAACGCGGTGAAACAGCGTCCTTCCAGCCAGAACTGGAAGTGGCGAATGGCCAAGTGGAGAGCCAGCAACTCCCTGTCGAACGCGCTGTATTTACGTTCACTATCGCGCAAAGTCCTGCTGAAAAAGGCGAGCGGCTGTCAAGCCCCGGCTACATGCTGCTCCACGACTGCCCCTATGGCCACATCTGATGCGTTAGTAGTGAGCACTATGCGGGCCGTTGGGTCTGGATGTGCCAACAACGCAGCGTTTGCCAGGGCTGCCTTGACTTCCGAGAACGCCTGCTCTCGCTCCGGGGACCATTCGATCTTATTCGCGGGTTTCTGTTTTTTGAGAGCGGCGTACAGTGGTTGCATGAGCTGCGCTGCGTGGGGGAGGAAACGGTTATAAAAATTCACCATTCCCAAAAACTCCTGTAACGCCCTGACCGTTTGCGGGCGGGGAAAATCTGCTACCGCGTACACTTTGTCAGGCAGCGGAACCGCTCCTTCGGGAGAGACGCGGTGCCCCAAAAAATCAATCTGTGTCACCTCGAACTGACACTTCGCTGGGTTGATTATTAAACTGTGCTCTCCCAACCACCGTGAGGTGGGTTTCGTGTTCGTCTTCGGACGCGCTGGCTACCAAGATATCATCCAGGTAGACGAATACGAAAGGGAGATCGCGCAGCACTGCATCCATCATGCGTTGGAACGTCTGGTGCAGCCCCTTTAAGCCCGAATGGCATGTGCAAAATCTCGAATAGGCCAAACGGAGTTATCACTGCTGTTTTGGGTATGTCCTCAGCGTGCACTGGGACTTGGTGGTAACCGCGGACCAAGTCTATTTTAGAAAAAACGCGCGCTCCTGCCAAGTGAACGGAAAAATCGTGTATGTGGAGAATTGGGTAGCGGTCGTATGCTGTGGCGTTGTTCAACCTGCGGAAATCTCCGCAAGGTTGCCACGAACCGTCAGCTTTAGGGACCATGTGTAGCGGGGAAGCCCATGGGCTGTTTGAACGCCTGATGATGCTCAACCTCTCCAGGTTGGCGAACTCCTCGCGTGCTATGGCCAGTTTAGCTGCGTCCAAGCGCCGAGGTTTTGCAAAAACGGGCGGCCCGGTGGTGGTAATAAAATGTTCCACCCCGTGTTTAGCGACGGCTGCCGAAAATGTCGGGACCGTGAGTGCTGGGAGTTGAGTGAGCAGTGTGTGGAACTTACCGCTTGCAGCTGTGACGTTGGCTTGTGCTGTTGGCCGGGACGCTCGAGCTGTACAGGGGATAGAATCAAAAGATAGTGCATTAACCAGGCGCCTGTTAGCGACATCAACCAACAAACCATGTGAGCACAAAAAATCAGCCCCCAATATGTTGAAATTCAATGCTGCTATGATAAAAGTCCACTCAAATGCACGGCCGTGAAACGACAGAAGTAGAGTGCTCTCACCAAACGTTTTAATCTCCGAGCCGTTTGCTGCTGCCTTCTGGGGGCCGCTGGAACCTGCCAGCCGGTCGGTGTAGGACAGCATGTTGAAACTCAGCTGGGCGCCGGTGTCCATGAGGAAATGTCTCCCGGAGCGTGCCTCCATCAATTAGAGCAGCTTGTTCTCCTCCCCGAGGGTCGCAGCTGCTACCGACCCCCGGTCTTGGCGTCTTCCCGAGCGCTTGAACTGGCACAGTGGTATACATTTGCGTGCCTTCTCTGCAAAGCGACGGTGATAGAAACAAAGGATGTCTCCTCCGCGTTCCTTGGCCCCCGCCTCTGCTGTCGTTGGTGGTTCTGCTACCGCCGTCAATGGCTCCTTGCCCTCTCTGGCCGTTGCGCCGAGCACCGTCGCTGCCACCGTGGTCGTGAGCTCTCTAGTGGCCATGATGATCCGGTGTGCTTCCCGGGCCAATGCGCGGTAGTCCCGCTTGTCCAGCCACGGCGAATTGGCCAGGGCCGCTCTCGTCGCTGACGGAAGGTTCCGGAGGAAGAGGTGGGTAAAAATGAAGTGGTCGTTGTCCGAGCCCTTCAATCTCAGCATCCTCTCCATCAGGTCAATAGCCTTGCAATCTCCTAACCCGGTCCGCGTCAGGAGTCCCTCTGCTCTCTCCTCAACCGAGAGTGTGTAGTGCTGGATGAGTGCAGCTTTCAACGCACCGTATTTGTCGCTGGTTGGTGGCTGATCCAGCAGGCTCTCCACATGCTGAGCCGTGTGGGTGTCGAGCTTTGCGACCACATGGTAGAATTTCGTGTCATCCACCGAAATCCCCCGGAGGACGAACTGCGCCTCAACCAAGTGGAACCAGGAGCGCGGATTGTGCTGCCAAAAATCCGGTAGCCGGATGGCAACGGCATACGCTTGGCTGGGGGCTCCCAACGAGACTGACTCCGGGGAACTCCTTTCGCATTGCATGCTTCGTCTTGGGTCACCACTGTGGGATGTGTAAATGACGAGACAGATTTGTCTTAGGCAGTTTATTACACATCTCCAACATGAGCATCCTAGCAAGAGAACATCTCAGAAAAAACTCGACCCTTAAATACTCAGGTCTTCCTACAGCTCAAAGTCACATTGCATTCACATCAAAGGACACAATACATTCACTTCCTTAATCCCCTAACATCCCTCTCGCAGTCTCTGAACACAAAGGAGCCTCCTAGCAGTCTCCGACGCACAAAAGATCACACTTTCACAACTTCCTGTTATCTCCAAGGAAACTCTGCACTTTGTTCTTATCTAAGATGCTAGACATTTTGTTCTCCCCCTGTGCGGTCCATGTGCGGCCACAACGTCAACATTTTTTCTCATTAAACATATTTCGATGGAGGGACCCAAGGGTTGAAGGGAAATGGTTGTTGAAGAGATCTGCTCTACTGAAGAGGAGAGATGTATGGCCATTGTGGCAGGGCAGGCCAAGCAGTATGCCTGGATAACTTGGGATTTTGCAGAACTTAGGAAACTCACTTGGGCTTCTCTCATGTCAATGGAGCTCTTGGCTGTTTCGTTTCTGCTGCGGTTGACCTATGACCTATTGCCAACTCCAGCTAATCTCAAACTCTGGGGATATGTTGAGGTGGACACGTGCATCCATTGCCACAAAGAGCGGGGAACCTTCCAGCACATTTTGTCTGCATGTGATTATTCACTGCAGATGTACACATGGAGACACAATGAGGTCCTCAAGATTGTCACAAATACTATGGAAAGCCAGTGTAGTGCAGTCAATAGAGAACCGGTACAGAAGTCCGATCTCTACATTATGTTCCACAAAGGTGGCACTCGGCCTCCACAGAAGACCTGAAAAACTATGAACTCCAGATTGTTGGCCGGAGCAAATTTGACAGTCTGCTGTCAATTTGAAGTTGACAGCAGACCTTTCAACGGCTCTCCATTTCCCCTTCCACATCGTTCAGACCAACTTGTGTCCCGATATTGTGGTTTGGTCTGGAAGAGCAAAGCGAGTTTTGTTGGTAGAGCTCATGGTGCCTTGGGAGGGGAACATGGAGGAGGCCTTTGAGTACAAGGAGTTGAGATATGAATCATCACGAGCTGACTGTGAGGATAAAGGCTGGGAGTGTCATGTTTTACCAGTTGAGGTAGGATGCTGAGGTTTTATAGGTCAGTCTATGGTGTCTTTCCTCTCGAAGGTGTGACTTACCAACCATGCTCGAAGAGATGCCTTGCACCAACTTCGCATGGCAGCTGAAAATGCATCGTCCCGGATTTGGTCAAGATCCCATGTGAAGAGAAGGCAATCTAACTTAGCTATGAAATGAGAGCCCCCCCCCCCCCAACATATCCTTTTCCTTCTCCTTTTCTTTAGGAGTAAGGGGTGGAGGATGGATTTCAGTGGGTCTCCTGACACCACTGCATGTAAAGAGCATGACGTTCAAGTAGGAGTCTTGTAAGAAGAGGCTGGTGACTGGCCCCAATTTGGGCCATGTGGCGCTGTGTGTTGGCATGCTTCAAGCTGCTGCCTCCTTCTCTGAAATAAGGGGTCTAGCTACACATTTGCAACTCGGCTTTTGCCTTTGGCATGGCACCATCCAGTGACTTGAGGCCGCTGGTGGTGCTGGGGATGACAGTCCCGCCAATATCCACCGAAAGTGTGGATTCATCTCCAGTTGGCAGCTGATGAGGAGGGTGTCTAGCAACTACAAGTTGTATGATTGTCTTCCTCAAGGTCCTGTTTACTGCACTTCTTCCACATGTTGACAGTTCCCATGGGTCTTAATGAAATGTTTGTTACATACTTTGGTCATATTGCCTTTAATTATTTAATTATTGTAGCATCATTGCGAGTCATCTTTTTCTGCCTTCCTCAGAATGTTTTGTTTTGGTGCATACTGTATCTCTTTAAATATCCATGCGTTGCAGTTATCTCCACGCTCCCTCTTATGCCACGATTCAGTGTTTCTCCTACCATTATATTGGGGGGGGGGGCATTCCCAACAGGACCCCCCCCCCCGCCCCTCTTAGAGTGTCAAGTTAATTTTATTTTTCTATACAGCACCAGATCACAACAGAAGTCATTTTAAGATGCATTCAATATAGAACAAGTCATTACCTTGTCCTTTTATTAAACAAACTAAATATCCTTATGTTATTTACTGTAGATGTGGGTTTATTCTTTCTGTGTTCACCATTTCCAATCATAAAACCATATTTTATCATTTACCTTTTGTTCTTATTAAAGACAAAAATAGAAAGGAGATGTCTTTACCTGGTGGTTTAATTACTGCCAGAATGAATGCCATAGCTTGGCTGTTAAACAGGAGCATTAAGTCATTTGCATCATCTAGGTGTGCCGATGATCAGCTGATTCCTCTAAGTGGCCTCTTCATGCCCATTCACATAATAGTGCCCTTAGTAAACACTCAGCTCCATACATCTGCTTTGTGCTTCACATGCTGGCTACTGCAGGCTTTCAAAGCGTTAAATACTGCTGTGCTGCTACTAAAACGTGCAAAATTGATAATACCCTTAAAAATGTAGCAAATTGATTTATGAAGAAAAATCGTGCACCGTGTGGACTTTATACTTTTGCATTAATGAATATGGAAAGTTGGGTGTTTCTGCTTTAATTTGCAAAATATTGGGCAGGGAAAATGCAAATATATTTATTGAGCAGATGCAATGTGAGTTACTAAAGATGAGAAGAATTATTTGATTGAATCAGTTTTTAATACCTTTGAACACCAGGTGTTATCTGTTAACCTGACAAACAGGAGAAATTGGAGAAAGTAAAAATTGCTTTGAGATTGCGCCCCCCCCCCAAAAAATAATTCTAATATACAAACATGTAAAAAAATATACAAGTATACGTATCTACATATCTAATGGGATCTCCTAGGGTGGCTCCCAATGGCACACCAGCTCACTTGATTAGTGGGGGCCAGCAGAGGACATGGCCCTCCCGCCGACAAGTGGTGGCTTTGCAGGTTTGCATTGATGACCTGGTGAGTCCTGGATTGGCCCTGACAGTGCAAGGGGCCTGGTGCATGCTGAGTCTCTGCATCACAGAAAGTCGTGCCTTCCGATAAATATTGAACAAATGACTATACACAGTCAGCCTTTTGAAGGGGGTTGGGGAGTTGATCACTTCCGGAAGAACTGTCTGCACAGAAGCTGTTTCCGGTATTGTGCGGTGCCTGGCCTATGTGCCACCAAAATGCACCCCCTCCCTCTTTTTCCATTATATATATAGCTTGTCATCTTCTCTTAATTCATTTATTGTCTTGTGTTCTTGATGGCATCAACTTTCCGTATCTTTTTGTATAGTATTTCTTGTAATACTGAGATGTTGTAGCTCAGAGTGATTATAAATCTGTTCCCCTAATTTTTCTGGCTTGAATTTTCTTTAGTGTTTATGGGTCAGTCTTTAAACTTTCCATGACAGAAACATAACAGGACCTGCTAAATCCTCATTTAAATAAGGCCACCTCTACCTGTTTGCACCTGCTATCAGTGGTGTCAGCTTCTTAAATCTTTTTTTTATAGTCATGTTTATGAAGTTTTCTTGAAAATAAAGAATATTCTAAAAATAATAGCTCCACAAAACTTTTAGAAAGGGGCAGAAAGTCTGAAACTCTATATTTTCTTGAAACAAATAGTATAGTTGTGAAATTATTTAAAAACATTTTTATGGGTCTAAAACTATCATGATATTTACATTTGAGCAGTAAGAATCTCATAGCCAATTGCACAAGTAGGTTGAAATAGTGCCATTTGTCAGGAGATGCCAGACATCTGTGACTTGTGGATATTTGTCTAAACCTGGCAACTAGTAAAATGTTATACGTAGTAGGGAAAGCGTGAGTGCCCCACCCAATGGACAGGAGGGAAAAATTTTTAAAGTGTAGTTTTCAAAACTACACATGCAATTTAGTATCTGTTATTTGAGATCTATTTGAAACCTCCTATAAAGAAGTTCTCACTCATTGTTATGGTCTAACAAGGTAAGCACCCAATAACAGAACATGACCACACAGAGACAAGCGTTCAGACAAGTGAATTAGTTTATAGAGAATGGCTTTGACATCATGCCGCGCTGCATTCTGGGCCATTGTCACCATCGTCATGGTCTGGCTTATTTGTTTACCTGTAGTCTAGGCAACTGCTAACAGGAATAGATATATGTGCAATGGAATGGAGCAAACAGAAAATTAAAATTCCCCATTCAGAGCAGCTGAATTAGGAAGCACTACCTCTAAAAAATTTAAGAAATAAATGGGATCAATTGATATGAGCACAAGAAATGGACCACGAATCTTGACTAACTGCCTCGAGTCATGCTGTCAGATATGTTTGCCTACCTGGTTTGTGGGGTGAGGGCATAAGTTCATGAGAAATTTAAAAACTATAAATAATTAGAAGCTCATGTTCAGTTAATCAATGGATGGATTCAGCTGCTTCATTCTTCCAGGTAAACAACCAAAAAACCCGTCATTTGCACAAACGTAAGCAGTCATTGTTTCTACACAGTTTTCTGCAGCATGTGTCTCTGAATCTGCAACTACAGGCATTTCTAAGTCCCAGTGGTGAAATGTTGGATTTATGTTCAAATTTGTCATATGATGCTTGATAAGTGTATACACAGTATTATTAGCAGAACATGAAATACTACTCCAGCAATGTGATAAATCCCACGTTCATGCTGGCGCCCCCCCCCCCCAAAAAAAATTACTGGTATAATTAGCCGCTATAAAAACTTACTAAATCAGGACAGTGACGTTTTTATAGTCACCTGAAAGAGGAGAATCTGCTTAACTTAACGATACCAAACATTCTATGGACTTCAGTCCCAGCTGATCCATGTGTAATGAAGGCAACGTGCGTCCTGGGAATTCCCTTCCAGTGTGCACAGAATGGGAACACCAGTGCTGCTGTGTAGCGGTTTGTGTCCAGGATTTTTTGTTTGTGATAGTTTTATCAGCATGATAAAACAGCAGATAGTTTTATGCAGCATTGCTTTATGTACCTGTGAGTTCTGCTCAGCAACAACTAGTGGTGCAGCTTCATTCATCTCTGACCGCACATGCATGCTCAGCCTGCTGCTCTTCACCCTGCTGACCCATGACTGTGTACCAGCCTACGGCACCAACCACATCATCAAGTTTGCAGACAACACAACAGTGGTGGGCCTTATCACCAACAATGAGCCAACTACAGAAATGAGGTGAGCCAACTGATCCAGTGATGTAAAGACAATAATCTCTTCCTGAACGTAGGAAAAACCAAGGTTGTCATAGTCAGGAGCGGCACTGGGGTTAAGCTCCCAGGGCTTATAAAATGCTCCTTATGGCGTGTGTCTCGAAAAGCCTCTGACAACTAAGTCCATCTCCTAGCTTGCCCGTGTGGTTTAGTCTCTAAGCCTGGCGGAACTGCTTTTACTAATAGGAGAAGGGGCGAGGGCGGATCTCTGGCGCCTTAAAACCAGATGCTTCGGGTAGATGGTGGCTCGTCAACCTGGGAAGGTAGCCCATCTAGGGGAAGGTAAACCCTGATTTCAAACCTCTGCTGCCTTGCGGCACACCCGGACACAGGAAAGGCTTCGGGAGTCAACCCTGAGGAAAAATCCGGAGTCGGAGTCTCTAAGGCAGTTCTATGTTGTGCTCAACATCGTTCTGGCAGCTCCTGCAACGGCGCTGGTGCCAAACTGTAGCAGCCCTGCTGTTCCTTTGAATTCATCAGTGACGTGGAGAGGGGGGACATGCTGCATGGGCAAAATCTTGTCCTCCATATCTTCCTGCCCAGGCTTGAATCCTACCAGCGCCCAACGCTGGAAGGTAGAACACTGGATCACTGGAGAGGACACTCCAGCTTCGCCTTTGGCGTAGACAAAACACGGGGAATGACAGTTACCGGTTATAAGCCACCGCTCAGTTGGCGTAGAGCGCGGTGCCAGGGGTTGTTCCTGATGGTGGGAGGGATCATCGGATCTCACTGGACAGCTACCGCCCGCCTCAAGCTGGGCAGCCCCCAGCCAATAAGGTGTTGTCCCGCCACAGCCTGCTTTCCTCATTGGGTGCATGGGGATGAGGAGAAGTCCGAACAGCAGGCTGAGAACTTTCGCACCAGGCAAGACAACAGAACAAAAGAGACCAACTCTAAAACTGGGAACTTGGAACGTCCGCACTATGATGACAGGACTCGCTGCTAACCTCAAGGACATCAACGACACCAGGAAGACTGCCATCATCAATAATGAGCTGAAGAGACTGGAAGTGGATATCGCCACTCTCCAGGAAACACGGTTGGCTGACGCAGGCACACTGAGAGAGAAGGACTACACGTTCTACTGGCAGGGAAAGAGCAGTGACGAACACAGGGAACACAGAGTGGGCTTCGCAGTGAAGAACACCTTGCTGAAGATGGCGGAACCGGGCAGCAATGGCTCTGCACAACTCCTCACCCTCCTCCTCAACACCACTCAATGCCCAGTCACCCTCGTCAGTGTGTATGCCCCAACACTGACAGCCACACCAGAGGCAAAAGACGAGTTCTACGAGAATCTCGCAACAACTGTCAGGATCATCCCCAACTCTGAACATCTCATTCTCCTTGGAGACTTCAATGCCAGAGTGGGTGCTGACCACGACTCCTGGCCCTCCTGTCTTGGACCATTTGGCGTGGGCAGAATGAACGACAACGGACAGCGGCTGCTCGAGTTCTGCACTTATCACGATCTGTGCATCACAAACTCGTTCTTCAAGACCAAGCCCTAACACAAGGTTTCCTGCCGACATCCGCGCTCAAAGCACTGGCACCAGCTGGACTTGATCCTGACCAGGCGCACCTCACTGAAGAACGTGCTAATCACCCGTTCGTTCCAGAGTGCAGATTGCGACACAGACCATTCATTGGTGTGTTACAAGGTCAAGCTGCAGCTGAAGAAATTCCATCGTGCTAGACAGCCTGGAAAGGCACGGCTTGACACCAGCAAGATGGCCCAACCAGAACTTGTTGAGCGGTTTGCCTCCACCTTTGAGAAGGAACTTGGTGTACCACAAGAAGGAGAATCTGCAAAGCAGAAGTGGGAAGAGCTGCGAAACACCATCCACCGCACAGCCTTGGCTACCTTTGGGAGGAAGACCTCGAAGTCACAGGACTGGTTTGATGCCAAGTTGACCGAGATGACCCCCGTCATTGAAGCCAAGTGCTCAGCTCTTGCCGAGTACAAGAATTACTCAAACGAGAAGAATCTCTAGATTCTCAGGGCTGCGAGAAGCAAAGTTCAGCAGACTGCTCGGCGCTGTGCCAACGAGTACTGGACTCAGCTCAGCCAAGACATTCAAACCGCTGCCATAACAGGGAACATCCGTGGTATGTACGATGGTATCAAGAAAGCACTTGGTCCGGCTCAGAGCAAGACGGCCCCCCTCAAATCCTCCACTGGGGAGATGATCACAGAAAAGAACAAGCAGATGGAGAGATGGGTGGAACACTACTCCGACCTCTACTCCAGACAGAACACCGTGAAACCGTCAGCCCTTGATGCCATCGATTGCCTGCCATCCATGGACGAACTTGACGCCGAGCCAACCATTGACGAACTTAGCAAGGCCATTGATAGCTTGGCCGCTGGCAAGGCACCCGGCAACGACGGCATACCCCCTGACCTGATCAAGCACTGCAAGACCGCCCTACTGCTGCCATTGTATGACGTCTTCTGCCAGTGCTGGAAGGATGCCGTACCACAGGACATGAGGGATGCCAAGATCATCACCCTCTACAAAAACAAAGGGGAGAGGAGCGACTGCAACAACTACAGGGGCATCTCCCTCCTCAGCGTTGTTGGCAAAGTCTACACACGAGTTGTTCTCGTTCATCTACAGAAGCTTGCCGAACGTGTCTACCCCGAGTCTCAGTGTGGCTTCCGCGCTGAGCGATCGACGGTAGACATGATATTCTCCATCCGCCAACTCCAGGAGAAATGCAGAGAACAGAACATGCCCCTGTATGTCGCCTTCATCGACCTCACCAAAGCGTTTGATCTGGTCAGCAGAGAGGGCCTTTTCAAGATCCTGCCAAAGATAGGATGCCCACCAAAGTTGCAAAGCCTCATCGAATCGTTTCACACCAACATGCAGGGGATAGTGCAGCACGATGGCAATGTCTCAGAGCCATTCAACATACGCAGCGGAGTGAAACAGGGCTGTGTACTTGCGCCAACCCTCTTTGGGATTTTCTTTGCTATGCTCCTGAGGCATGCCTTCAGCACAGCAACAGAGGGAATCTACCTGCACACAAGATCTGACGGCAGGCTTTTCAACCTCGCCCGCCTGAAAGCCAGAACCAAAGTACGTGAGGCTCTAATCAGAGACATGCTGTTCGCAGACAACGCTGCAGTCGTGACCCACACACAGCAGGAGCTTCAGACCCTGATGGACCGCTTCTCCCAGGCATGCAAGGACTTCGGGTTTACCATCAGCCTGAAGAAGACTAACGTCTTGGCGCAAGGCACGAAAGCACCACCAACCATCACCATCGACGACTACGAGCTGGACGTCGTGAATCAGTTCACGTACCTGAGGTCCACGATCAGCAGCAACCTCTCGCTTGATACAGAGATCAACAAGAGGATTGGAAAATCAGCCTCCACACTCGCTCGCCTCACCACACGAGTGTGGGAGAATCCCAAACTCTCTGTCAAGATGAAGATGGCAGTGTACAACACCTGCCTCATCAGCACACTGCTCTATGGGAGTGAGACGTGGACAACATACGCCCGGCAGGAAAAGAGACTGAACTCCTTCCACTTGTGCTGCATTCGCCGTATCCTGGACATATCCTGGCAGGACAAAGTGCCGAACACAGAAGTTCTGTCCCGCGCCGGCCTTCCCTCCATGTTCACTCTACTCAGGCAGCGCAGGCTCCACTGGCTAGTCCACGTTCACCGTATGGAGGATGACAGAATCCCCAAAGACGTCCTCTACGGAGAACTGGCGACTGGCAGGAGAGACGTTGGCCGCCCACAGCTGCGCTTTAGAGACGTCTGCAAGAGAGACATGAAGGCCCTGGAGATCAACACAGAGCGCTGGGAGGACCTTGCAATGGACCGCTCCAAATGGAGAGGCACCCTGACCAGACAGCTCAAGGCGGGTGAAGAGAGACTGACTGCTGCAGCAGATGAAAAAAGGACCCGCAGGAAGATCGCCACAGCTCCAGCAGCACGGAGACCACCCACAAGTGCGACCTGTGTGACAGGGACTGCCATTCAAGCATCGGCCTGTTCAGCCACAGGCGGTGCTGTTCCAGCAGAGTAGACGTTTAGGATTCTCTTCCATGGTCATCATAGACCGACAGAGGCTGACTGTGGTCGACTTCAGGAGGGGACACACACAGAATCCCCCTCTGATCATTGATGGAGCAGCTGTGGAGAGGGTGAGCAGCACCAAGTTTCTGGGCGTGTACATCTCTGAGGACCACTCCTGGTCCAACAACACCACATCACTGGCCAAGAAAGCTCAATCTCCATTTCCTCCACAAACTGAGGAGAGGACGAGTCCCACCCCCATCATGTGCTCATTCTACCCTGGCACCATTGAGAACATACTCAGCAGCTGCATCACGGTGTGGTATGGAAGCTGCACTGCCTCCTGCCAGAAGACACTACAATGCACAGTGAAAGCAGCCAGCAAAATCATATGTGTCCTTCTGC
This sequence comes from Pholidichthys leucotaenia, assembly GCA_020510985.1. Taxonomy (NCBI): domain Eukaryota; kingdom Metazoa; phylum Chordata; class Actinopteri; order Cichliformes; family Pholidichthyidae; genus Pholidichthys; species Pholidichthys leucotaenia. The sequence goes on from CM035839.1 coordinate 416,646,326, forward strand.
TCCCCTCGCCGGACATCTACCTCACCCGCAGAGCCATCAACATTGTGAACGACACCTCTCACTCCTCGCACTCCCTCTTCAGCCCCCTGCCCTTGGGGAAACGGTACCGGATCCTTCAGGCCCGCTCCACAAGACTGCTAAACAGCTTTGTTAATCAGACCATCAGGACCCTGAACTCTGTCCACTCCTCCCCGTCCCCTGCCCCCAGACTGTAATGCACTCACCTGAACAACAACTACCTCAGCTGTTGGCACAGAAAGATTAGCACACCATCCATAATACATCTGCTGCCATATGTCTCTGCACCTTACTGCAACCATTTGCACAAATTCCATACCTGCTGCTGTCTGTTATTGCAATACTGATCATGTGCAGTTCAGTCTGTCTCTGTCTTCACCTTCACTGCCACATCAAACTTGCAACTACGAGTACTACTACTCTACTTTTTCTGTATATAGGATTGCTGGGTTTTATTGTTTATCTTTATTTGCACTATGGAATGTCTGGGATTTATCTTTTGTCGCTATTTGCACTACGGGTAGCATTACTGTACATAGATTGCTGTTGTTGTTTTTCTAGCCTTATTCCTTTTTTTATATTGTGCACACCACTGAAGAGAGAGAGAAACAGCATTTCAATTCTCCTGTATATGACATGGTACAGACCCAAAAAGCAGACACGACTCAGGAGACACAGTTAACCCTTTATTAATAAGAGTGTGAATGTGTGGATGCGTGTGTGAATGTCTGTAGTGAGTGTAGAGTGTGGATGAGTCAACTTGGGGTGAGCAGAGCACCGTGCAACCTGGCAACTCTAAGGACAGAGCAGAGAGACAATTAGGAGCAATCCTGACAGGAGAAGTGCCAGATAGAACTGTCCTTACTTTTTCTGAGTTGGAGAAGCACACAGGTTAGCACATTGGCCCAGGCCAGGAGGACAGTGCCAGTCGCCCCGTAGGGGATGTAGCAGGCAGGTGAACAAGGCAGGGAGGTCCGCCGCCAGGTGGAAGAGAGTCCGCCGCCGAGAGGACACCGCCTGTGCACAGGGGTAGGAGATGGGTGAGAGGATAGGTTCAGGCTTACTTGGCTGCCGAATGGTTAGGAGACCCTAGGCGAGCAGAAGCGCTGGAGGATGATGAGGCTGGAAGCTCAGTGTAGAGTTGGCGAGTTCAGATTTCTCAGTGTAACGGACTCGAACTAGTCAGCTACATTAAAATAACAAAATAAAATAAATCTTGGCCGATGCAGAGAAGTAGACGTCAGGCAGGATCTCGATCAGTCAGTAGTCTGTTTATTTCTGAAACAGATTGGGGCAGACAATTTACACATGACACGGGAATAGGGACAAGTGCTGGCATTCCCCTTCCCAGGCTTCCAGCGTGTCAGAAACATAGCTTACAGCTACTTGGACTACATAACTTTAGATCGTATAGTTACAGTATACCACAAGCAAAGAAAAAGTTTAGCACCAAATACATGACAGCATTACATGACAGTTACATGACTGATCGTTTTTTCTATTTTTTACAACAGTACATTTAACATTTTAACATACCTGAAACAGATTGGGGCAGACAATTTACACATGACACGGGAATGGGGACAAGTGCTGGCATTCCTACAGAACAATGGACTCGTTAGCGCCTACTTAACTAGCCATCAATCATCGGTATTTATGACGCTACTTTGAATATTTTACATCGGTATTGCAAACGAAAATGTAACAGAAAATCTTACAATCAAAATTAGTACAATAACTTAAAGAAAACTACAGTAAATCAATCACATTAATCAATTTCGTTCCCTGAGGAATTACACACGACTTACCCCTTCCCAGGCTTCCAGCGTGTGAGGAAGTTCCCAGATGTGTCACACTAATTATCGCCCCATCAGAAACACTTGACATATTTACAACACGGACATTTTGGGAAGTTCATTACTGCAGGAACATACAGTATTTATTCTTAAGACTACTACATACTCCCCTCTGAACTTCACCAAAATACCACTACAAGTCAACCACCAAAAAACCACTGGATAAGTATATCCCACAGTATACTGCAACATGTATGTCACCCAATTCAAAGGGAAAGCAACTACGGAGGGCTGCGTAGACCCCCCCATAGTGTACTTGCTACAGGAGTGCCGTATACACTACCCATATCATACCAGACTAAATACCACCAGTTGACTTCACATGAATTGGAGAAAAGGAAATAAAGATAAGATAAGATAAGATAAGATAAGATAAGCCTTTATTAGTCCCACAACGGGGAAATTCCAGGATTGCAACAGCACAGGGATAGCAACACTCAGAGCAACAATCAGAAGGCAAGAAAAAAAAAAAAACAAAAAAAACAAAACAAAAAAAACAAGCAAGCAAGAGCAGCTAATATACATATGTACATATTACTATAAAATATATATATACACACACAGACACACAGACACACAGTGCAGAGCATTGTAGCTGGATGGAATAAATATATGAATATATGAACACACAGTGCAGAGCATTGTAGCTAGATGGAATAAATATGTAAATATATAAACACCCACAGTACGGAGCATTGCAGCTAGGTGGAATAAATATGCAAGTATATAAACACACACAGTGCGGAGCAATGTAGCTAGATGGAATAATATGTAGATATATAAAAACACAGTGCGGAGCATTGTAGCTAGATGGAATAAATATAAGATAAGATAAGATAAGATAAGCCTTTATTAGTCCCACAACGGGGAAATTCCAGGATTGCAACAGCACAGGGATAGCAACACTCAGAGCAACAATCAGAAGGCAAGAAAAAAACAAGCAAGCAAGAGCAGCTAATATACATATGTACGTATTACTATAAAATATATATATATACACACACACACACACAGACACACAGTGCAGAGCATTGTAGCTGGATGGAATAAATATATGAATATATGAACACACAGTGCAGAGCATTGTGGCTAGATGGAATAAATATGCAAGTATATAAACACACACAGTGCGGAGCAATGTAGCTAGATGGAATAATATGTAGATATATAAATATATAAACACACACAGTGCAGAGCATTGTTGCTAGATGGAATGAAACAGCATAACCGTCTACTTAGTTATCCTACATGGTATGATTATGTGCCCATACATATTCTCACCCTCCATAGCGACCGGTATGTTCCTAGTTGTATGCCGGAGGGGACCATTGTGTAAGTCTATTGCATCTTTTGCATTCAAAAAACTATTAGTTTGTTACGTCTTTTTGCTATCTCTGCGAGCAGCCCTGCTTAGGTTGTACAGTCTGACAGCCGTTGGTAGGAAGGACCTACGAAACCTCTCGGTTGTGCACCTGGGATGATGTAGTCTGCTGCTAAATGAGCTCCTCAGTGCATTCAGTATGTCCTGCATAGGGTGGAACTCGGACTCCAGCAGAGATGACAGTTTAGCCACCGTCCTTCTCTCTCCTATCTCCTCCATCGGATCAAGGCGCTGCCCCAGGACAGAGCTAGCTTTCTTAATCAGTTTGTTCAGTCTCTTCCTATCGGCTGCAGTAATGCCACTGCCCCAGCAGACCACTCCAAAAGTGATGGCTGATGCCACCACCGTGTCATAGAATGACTTCAGCAGCGCCCCTTGTACACCAAAAGACCTGAGTCTCCTCAGCAGGAACAGCCTGCGCTGTCCCTTCTTGTAGAGTGCATCAGTATTGTGTGACCAGTCTAGTTTATTGTTCAGATGAATACCCAGGTACTTATAGGATGTCACCATCTCGATGTCTGTTCCCTGTATATTTACTGGTACTGTGAGGGGCTGCCCATGCCTGCGGCAGTCCACCACCAGCTCCTTAGTTTTCCTCGCGTTGATCTGGAGGCAGTTCCGATGGCACCAGTCCACGAAGTCCTGGATAAGCCCTCTGTACTCAGCTTCATCTCCATTGGAGATGAGGCCAACGATCGCAGAGTCATCAGAGAACTTCTGTAGATGGCAGTGTGTTGTGTTGTGTGAGAAGTCCGCAGTATAAAGGGTGAACAGGAAGGGAGCCAGCACCGTTCCCTGGGGGGCCCCCGTGCTACTGATGATCGTGTCGGACACACAGTCCCGGGTTCTCACAAACTGAGGCCGGTTCGTGAGGTAGTCCAGGATCCATGATGACAGGTGCTGGTCCACCCCTGCGCGCAGCAGCTTGTCCTTCAGGATCATCGGTTGGATGGTGTTGAAAGCACTGGAGAAGTCAAAGAACATGATCCTCACCACATTCCCGGGCTTCTCCAGGTGGGACAGAGAACGGTGAAGGAGGAAGATCACCGCATCCTCCACCCCAATGCCATGCTGGTAGGCGAACTGGAGTGGATCCATCGCTGGTTCCACCAGGGGGCGGAGGTGAGCAAGGAGCAGTCTCTCCAGGGTCTTCATCAAGTGGGACGTCAAGGCCACCGGTCTGTAGCTGTTCAGGTCTTTGGGGTGGGAAGTTTTTGGTACAGGTACCACACAAGATGTTTTCCACAGCTGTGGTACCCTCCCCAGTTTCAGGCTCATGTTGAAGATATACGTCACAATCCCACACAGCTGGTCTGCACAGGACTTGAGGAGCTTTGCGCTGATGCCGTCCGGTCCCGGCGCCTTCCTCGCCTTGATCTTCCTCAGCTCCGTCCTCACCTGGGTCCTGGTCAGGGTCAGGATGGGGGGCTGTGTGTTGGGAGTGGGGGGGTGTTGGTGGAGTGGGGAGTGGGCAGCAGGACTTGATTTCTTTAGAGGATATATAGATAAATATATAGATATATAAATATAAATATATAGATAAATATATAGATATATAAATATAAACACACCCAGTGCTGAGCATTGTAGCTAGATGGAATAAATATATAGATATATAAATATAAACACACCCAGTGCAGAGCATTGTAGCTAGATGGAATAAATATGTAAATATATAAACACACACAGTGCAGAGCATTGTTACTAGGTGGGATGAAACAGCATAACCGTCTATTTAGTTATCCTACATGGTATGATTATGTGCCCATACATATTCTCACCCTCCATAGCGACCGGTATGTTCCTAGTTGTATGCCGGAGAGGACCATTGTGTAAGTCTATTGCGTCTTTTGCATTCAAAAAAAAAAACTATTAGTTTGTTACGTCTTTTTGCTATCTCTGCGAGCAGCCCTGCTTAGGTTGTAGAGAAGAAAAAACAGAAGAAAAGAGAAGAGAAGAAAAAGAGAAGAAAAAAAGAAAAAGAACAAATCTGTCATTCTTCAACTGGACAGAAGGCCTATGTGGTGTGTGTGTGTGTGTGTGTGTGTGTGTGTGTGTGTGTGTGTGTGTGTGTGTGTGTGTGTGTGTCTTCCCCTACGGCATCAGTGCCCTAGCCAAACTAAGAACTGAACTGTTTGAGCGTTGAATATACTGTTGGGCCATGTTCTGAATCAGCCGATTCACTGGTTTAACTACCCTCCCTAACCTGGTTCTCACTGCGCCCACTGTACTACTAGGGGAACTCCCAATGCTGGAAGGCGGCATGGACACTTCAGATCTTTGGTCACCACAAAAACTGGCAGATAGACAGGGCATTTCTGAAAGATCATTGGTCAACTGAACAGTCTCCGCTGTGTTCAACTGCACGGGCAGGTCAAAATCTTGTGTGCATGAAGCCTCTTGTAGCTGATTGGAGGCAGAGGCCCCTGCCACCCAACTGGCTGTCCAAGCAGTCCTGTCGATCTCTGATGCAGCAACATGTGAATCAAGATCATCACCTGACTCATACGACTCACTCAGGGTCACTTCATGAGCAGCACTGTCCATTTCAATTGGCAGAAAGTTGACCAAGAGAAGCAGATTGCGGTGAACAACCCTTTCTTGCCCATTGGTTGTGTTCCTGACACGGTAAGTATGGCACCTAGGGTCGGCAGAGACGACGACATACGGGGTGGACCCCCACTTGTCTGCTAATTTCCTGCGCCCCCGTTCACCCTTGTTTGCCAACAAGACTTGATCACCTTCCACAATGTCACGTCCTTTAGTTCTCCTATTGTATAAGTCTGCTTGACGTTCCTGGCTTGAAAGAGCGTTGGCCTGAGCAGCTGACAGAGCCTCCTTCAGATCTTGTCTCATCCTAGCAACATACTGGTCATAGTCCACAGTGTCGCAGTCCCTTACAGCATTCTGAAACATGACATCCACCGGTAGACGTGGCACTCTGCCATACATTAAAAAGAATGGCGCGTAACCGGTGGATTCGTGTGCAGTGCAGTTGTAAGCAAACGCTAGAGTCTGTAGCATCTGCGGCCATTTCTGCTTTGCTCTAGGGGGAAGGGTTCTTATCATGCTGCCCAAAGTTCTATTGAACCGTTCAACGTTCCCATTCCCCATGGGGTGATAGGCAGTAGTTCGGGACTTTTCGACCCCAGCAACTTGCAACAATTCCCTGATCAGCTCACTTTCAAAATTGGCACCCTGGTCTGAGTGAATTCTGTCAGGGAACCCATACACACAAAAGTATTTGTCCCAGAGCTGGCGGGCAACTTGTTTTGCAGATTGGTCACGGCAGGGTAGGCATGGGCCATTTTAGTAAAATGGTCAGTGACCACTAGCACATCCACACTTTTCCCACTGCTGTCCTCCGCGGACCAAAAATCAATGCACACAAGTTCTAATGGGCTCGTGGTCTTAATGCTTTCGAGGGGCGCTCTGGCTTCCGGTTCAGGAGTCTTACTGACCACACAACGCTTGCATGTTTTCACATATTCACGGACATCCCGTTCCATGTCAGTCCAGAAGAACCTCTGCCTTGCCAAGTATAAAGTTCTCTGCTGGCCCTGGTGGCCTGCGTCATCACGGATGCCTTGCAGCACTCGCTGAACCAATGAAGCTGGAACAACATACTGGTGTCTTTTCTTGCCAGTCAGTGGATCTTTGCTCACCCTGTACAGTAGCCCATCTAACATCTTGAGTTTGTCCCACTGCTTCAACATTCTCAAGACGTCATCTGTCTCGTGAGGCCTTTCTCTTCGCGACGGTCGTCTCCCGCGTGTCACAAAAGAGATGACTCTGGAGAGGCAGGCATCTTGCTGCTGCTGGCCTTGCAACTCCTGAATGGAAAACACAGGTAAGGGGTTCTGACCACAGGCAGCCAGCTGCTGCACGTCCTGGACAAGCCAACACGAGGCTCTCTCAGCTGATCCCATCTCCCACTCAGCATGACCCTCGAACACGGCCTTCACTTTTTCGCTGTCGAGTGAGGAACGCTACAGCCTGGAGACTTGCGAGAGACAACTGACCTCCTGGTGGTTGGCACTCAGTCTAAAGACTTCCTGTATCATATTGTCCTTAATCAGCTGTGCTTCTTCCAGCAGCGCTCCGTATGGCTCAGACACAAGCCTCTTGCTGACACAGCCCTGAACGAAAGGCTGCCTACTGAGGGCGTCCGCCACAATGTTTTTCTTGCCAGGAATATACTTGATACTGAAGTTGTACGGGGCTAACTTCGCAACCCATCTATGTTCGCATGCGTCCAACTTCGGCTTAGTCAGTATATATGTCAATGGATTATTATCCGTCCAGACAGTGAACTCATGCCCTTTTAACCAATGACTAAATTTGTCACAGACTGCCCACTTAAGGGCCAAGAACTCCAGACGATGCGCTGGGTACTTGGTCTGGGATTGCGTCAAAGACTTGCTTGCGAAAGCAATCGGACGGGCCTTGTTCTCCCCTTCCGGGACTTGAGAGATGACTGCCCCTAACCCATCTAATGACGCATCAGTGGACAGGATAAAGGGACGGCTGAAATCTGGATGAGCTAAGACGACTGACTCGAGTAGGGCCAACTTCAGTTGTTCAAAAGATTTCTGTTGGTCACTTGTCCAGTCACTCGGCTTGAGTTTCTTAAAGGCCACATGCCTTGTCTGGCCTTTACTCTTCTTTGGCGTTGCAGTGAGGGCAAAGAGAGGCTTAGCAATGCTAGAGCAATTCTGAATGAAGCGCTGATAATACATGACCATGCCCAAAAAGGACTTTATTTTTCTTGGGGATGGGGTCACGCCATCTTCATGCATTAGTGCTTGCTCAGTCATGGCAGCAATTGCTTGTACTTTCTCCGGATCAGTCGCTACTCCACTCTCGTCAACGACATGGCCCAGAAACTTCACACTGCGCTGAAGAAAATGGCACTTTTTGGGCGCAAGCTTTAATCCGTGCGCACTCAGCCTGCTGAACACTACATCGAGCCGTTTCAGTGCCTCACCTTCGTTCGGCGCGAAAACCAAGAGGTCATCTAAATAACACAACAGAGTCAAAAAATTCTGGTCACCAAAGATGTTTGTCATGAGGCGCATAAAGCTGGCTGGCCCATTACATAGCCCCTGAGGCATGCGATTGAACTCATGCAGCCCCATGGGCGTGGTAAAGGCAGTCAGTTTCTTATCCTCTTCACACATGGGGATATTATAATATCCTGATGTTAAGTCCATGGTGCTGAAGAATGCACTCCCCCCAAGAGCAGCCAGGCAATCCGCCTGATGAGGCAATGGGTGGGCATCTTTGATAGTCCTGGAATTCAGCCATCTGTAATCCACACAAACCCTCAGATCACCGTTCTTCTTCCATACGAGTACCAGGGGTGACGCCCACTCACTGGAAGACTTACGGATGATTTCTTTTTCCTCCATCTCAGACAGCACCTGTCTCAGCTTTTGGTAATGACCAGGTGGGACACGTCGATACGGGAGTCTGAATGGCCGAGGATCAGTCAGGTGGATCCGATGAATAAAACCGGTGGCCTCACCGCAGTCCAACTTGTTCCTAGAAAATAGGCTCTCATATTTCCGTATCAAGTCGAACAACTGGCCTTTCCAATAATCTGTAACATCACATGAATCAATGTCGAGGTCACTCAATCCGAGTCGATTCAGAGCATCACTGAAATCAGGGGTAGAGGAGGATGAGTCAGCATCATGTAGGCTCTGGCTGTTCACCAGAAGGTCATTTGGGGGGGGTTTGGAAGTGGGTACATCCAGGTCTTCCAACGCAACACACGGGAACACATCAGCTAACTTAGTGTTTCGCTTCAATGTAATTTGTTTCTCACTTGGATTGATCACTTTAATAGGTACCCATCTGTCCCCTGACATTGTAGCGACAGCCCTCCCCACCATGATACCCTTCTTGTCTGTGTTGGAACTTGGAGCGTCAACGAGAATAGCGCTCCCTGCTGAAACAGGTGAGTTGGCTGGGAGCCTACCCCACACAAGGTGTTCATGATGTGGCAGCAGTGTTACGGCTTGTGTCAGCTTGGCTGTACCTATCATGTCAGGAATCACATTCCCCCTCCATCTGTTAATTCCAGATAACATGTTAAGAAAATGTTCAACCCCTGGGTCATTCGTTGATTCAGGCTTCTCAATCACTTTCCAGAAACTGGAGTTTTGTTTGAGGTGATGAATCAAGTGCTTTATCACGTTGGAGCCCAGGATCATTTCGTCACACTGACCTAGCACGACCAGTGTGGGAGCACTCACATCCTGTCCATACACAGTCATCTCCAGCTGATAAATGCACTTCGGCTTCACTTGAACCCCACCACACCCCACCAGTACCATGCCTGTGTCTGCAGTAATGCTCTCAGCACATAAGCCCACACTACGTAGTTTCTGTTCGGCCTCTTCATTCATTGTGCAGGCCATGGACCCACTGTCAATTAATGCATGCAACAAAACTTGGTTCTTCACTGAGACGTCAGTATAAAAGAGACTATCGGAATTTGCTAATTTGTGCACATTTTGATAAACAATCTTATTTCCAGCAGGAGCACACTTGCATTTTTCTTCATAAGTAGATTGCACATCATCTTCAAAACTGAGGGACTGACTAAATGCACCCACATCGTCCCCTCCCACATGTGGGTGGCCTAGTTTCCCTGAGCAGGCGCAGTGGTATTGGGCATTGCTGTCCTGCGCTTGGAGCAGTCCTTTTTTTGATGTCCAGTTTCAAAGCAAGCAAGGCATCGCTTTTCTCTCATGCAGTGCGATCTTGTAGAGTGGGTGCTGTCGCCACAGACGCGGCAGGGAGTGACTCGAACCCACTGGGCTGGTTGCGCAACACCCGGTGCTGTGGCCTGGTTTGTCTTCTCCAGCACCCTCTCCAGCATACACAGGACACGCTCAAACGCACCCCCCTCCGCACTGGAGGACTCGCTGAATCTGGACGGGCTAGACGCACTAGGCTCACGAACACTCACTTCCTCCTTAACGTCTGGCATGGAGTAAGCGACAGCCGCAGTCACCTTAGATGGTTTAACTTCCGCTGGCTTCCTCTTGGACAGGAACTCCCTCTGATACTCATCGATCGCTTCCTGCACCTCTGTCAAAGACCACTTGCTCATAGGTTTACTCTTAAATACACTGGACAGCTCAGGATCATTGCAGTTCCTAATAAACATCATGGATATTTCAGCATTCATGTTCTCCAATTTCCTGCCTTGCTTTTTCAGGAGACGATCTGCCTGCTCTGCTGCTGTATTCAAGCGCACCCAATAATCCACTGGATTCTCACCCCCACTGGGCTGAGTGGCATAAAACTCAGCCAACGGTAAGCATGATGCAGGGGACTCACTGAAATACTTCCGCAGGATACCATAGATCATGTCTGGCTGGACTGCATGGTCTGGGGTTAAGCTACTCCTTATTCCCACTTTAACTATTTTCTTGGCCTTTCCCATCAGATGACTCAGGATCTCATCAACTTGATCCGAAGTGGGGAATTTCTTTTTGCGTAAATACATTTCCATCAGCTCTATCCATTCCTGTACTGAGCATTTATCAGACCCCTCCCCTCTGAACACAGCAGGCTCACGAACATCTGACTTGACTACCACATTGACATTGGTGAGATCAAGAGTGCCACTGATGTTACTAGATTGTTCATGCCTGTCTGGCGCCATTGGAGAGACTGGGTCACATGACTGTGTGACAGGCTGAGTAGAAGGTAACAGCCGACTGGCTATGGAATCTCCAATTCGATTCCCTAATTCAGTAATTAGATCACGCAGCTCAGCTGAGGGGTCATTGCTACCAGGAGGAAACATGGGCGTGGAGGATGCGGGCCCTACCTCACATGCCTGTGCTGGTAAATCCCCCTCCCCATCACTGATATGTGGCTGTGGTGTCTGTACAACATAAGTAGCCCCCACTGGGTGTGTATGCATAGTACCACCCTCTCCCACCATGTCAGTGAAAGTTAACTGTTTAACTCCCCCACCCCTCAACAAAAAAAGACCCCTGCCTCTACCTGCCCCAGCTACAGGGGTGTGAGAATAAAGGCTATGAGACATATCACCATCCATTACTAAAAACTAGCTCAATTAAATGGTAATAAACACAAAATAGAAATTTCAAAACAGGCTACTCTGATATAACACACATAAAATAAAATTCAAAGCCAAATAATACTGAATGAGCTTCTGTCAAAAACCTTAAGTAACTGAAGGATGCGTTGTGTTGATGAAGACTGGACTCTCCTTGCGAACCTCCACTCAGCAGGCGGCTGGACCCCAGAGATCAGCTGTGGCTGATCAGAAGAATCCTTGAAAGGTCACGGCACCAGTTTATGTAACGGACTCGAACTAGTCAGCTACATTAAAATATCCATCCATCCATCCATCTTCTACCGCTTTTCCGGAGGTCCGGGTCGCGGAGGCAGCAGTTCAAGCAGAGAAGCCCAGACTTCCCTCTCCCCAGCCACCTGCTCCAGCTCTTCAGAGGGGATACCAAGGCGTTCCCAGACTAGCTGGGAGACATAGTCTCTCCACCGAGTCCTGGGTCTGCCCCGGGGTCTCCTCCCAGTGGGACGTGCCTGAAACACCTCAAGTGGGAGGCGTCCAGGAGGCATCCTAATCAGATGCCCATACCACCTCAACTGACTCCTTTCAATGTGGAGGAGCAGCGGTTCTACTCTGAGCCTCTCCCGGATGACTGAGCTCCTCACCCTATCTCTGAGGGTGAGTCCAGCAATCCTACGGAGAAAGCTCATTTCAGCCGCTTGTATCCGCGATCTCGTTCTTTCGGTCATTACCCAAAGCTCGTGACCATAGGTGAGAGTAGGAACGTAGATTGACTGGTAAATCGACAGCTTTGCCTTAGAACTAAGCTCCCTCTTCACCACAACAGACCGGTACAACGTCCGCATCACTGCAGATGCTGCTCCAATCCGTCTGTCGATCTCTCGCTCCATTTTCCCCTCACTCGTGAACAAGACCCCAAGATACTTAAACTCCTCCACTTGGGGCAGGAGCCTGTCCCCAACCCGGAGAGGACAATCCACCTTTTTCCGGCTGAGGACCATGGACTCGGACTTGGAGGTGCTGATTCTCATCCCAGCCGCTTCACACTCAGCGGCAAACCGTCCCAGCAAGAGCTGTAGGTCATTGCTGGATGAAGCCAACAGGACAACATCATCTGCAAACAACAGAGATGAGATCCTGTGGTCACCAAGCATGACACCCTCCATTCCCTGGCTGCGCCTAGAAATCCTGTCCATAAAAATTATGAACAGGACCGGTGACAAAGGGCAGCCCTGGCGGAGTCCAACTCTCACTGGGAATGACTCCGACCGAGTGTTGGCAATGCGAACTAAACTCTCACAACGGTCGTACAGAGACCGAATAGCTCGTAACAACAAGCCCGATACCCCATACTCCCGAAGCACCCCCCACAAAAATCCACGAGGGACGCGGTCAAATGCCTTCTCCAAGTCCACAAAACACATGTAAACTGGTTGGGCAAACTCCCACGAACCCTCAAGAATTCTCGAGAGGGTAAAGAGCTGGTCCGATGTGCCACGGCCAGGACGAAAACCACATTGCTCCTCCTGAATCCGAGGTTCGACCAACGGCCGGACTCTCCTCTCCAATACCTTGGCATAGACCTTCCCAGGGAGGCTGAGGAGTGTGATCCCTCTAAAGTTGGAGCACACCCTCCGGTCCCCTTTTTTGAAGAGAGGAACCACCACCCCGGTTTGCCATGCCAAAGGCACTGCCCCCGACCTCCACGCAATGTTGCAGAGGCGTGTCAACCATGACAACCCAACAACATCCAGGGCCTTGAGGTACTCGGGGCGAATCTCGTCCACCCCCGGGGCCCGGCCACCAAGGAGATTTTTAACCACCTTGGCGACCTCAGCCCCTGTGATAGGCGAGTCATCCCCCTCGTCCCCAAACCCTGCTTCCTCTGTGGAAGGCGTATCAGTGGGATTGAGGAGATCCTCGAAGTATTCCTTCCACCGCCCGACGATATCCCCAGTTGAAGTCAACAGTGTCCCATCCGCACCATACACAGTGTGGACGGGGAGCTGCTTTCCCCTCCTGAGCCGCCGAACAGTTTGCCAGAATCTCTTTGAAGCCGACCGAAAGTCTTGTTCCATGGCCTCACCGAACTCCTCCCATACCCGGGTTTTTGCTTCAGCAACCACCCGAGCTGCACTCCGCTTGGCCTGCCGGTACACCTCAGCTGCTTCGGGAGTCCCACAAGCCAACCAAGCTTGATAGGACTCCTTCTTCAGCTTAATGGCCCCCCTCACCACTGGTGTCCACCACTTGGTTCGGGGGTTGCCACCACGAGATGCACCGACCACCTTGCGGCCGCAGCTCTGGGCTGCCGCTTCAACAACAGAGGTGGAGAACATGGCCCATTCAGACTCCATGTCTCCAGACTCCCTCGGAATGTGGTTGAAGTTCTTCCGGAGGTGGGAGTTGAAGACCTCCCGGACAGGGGCCTCAGCCAGACGCTCCCAGCACACCCTCACTATACGTTTGGGTCTACCAGGTCTGAATGGCTTCCTCCCCTGCCATCGGATCCAACTCACCACCAGGTGGTGATCAGTTGACAGCTCTGCACCTCTCTTTACTCGGGTGTCCAAGACATACGGTCGCAGGTCTGATGATACGATAACAAAATCGATCATCGACCTGCGGCCTAGGGTGTCCTGGTGCCAGGTGCACATATGGACACCCTTATGCTTGAACATGGTGTTCGTTATAGACAGACTGTGGTTAGCACAGAAGTCCAATAACTGAACACCACTCGGGTTCAGATCGGGCAGGCCGTTCCTCCCAATCACCCCCCTCCAGGTTTCACTGTCGTTGCCCACGTGCGCATTGAAGTCCCCCAGTAGGACAATGGAGTCTCCAGGAGGAGCACCCTCCAGCACCCCAGTCACAGACTCCAAAAAGGGTGGGTACTCTGAAACATCATTTGGTGCATAGGCACAAATGATGGTCAGGACCCGTTTCCCAACCCGAAGGCGCAGGGAAGCAACCCTTTCGTCCACCGGGGAAAACTCCAATATAGAGGCAGCAAGGTGGGGCGATACAAGAATACCTACCCCTGCTCGTCGCCTCTCGCCCGGGGCAACTCCAGAAAAGGCCAAGCTCCAGCCCCTCTCCAGGAGACTGGAGAGGGGGTAAGGGATAAGGGATAAGGGATGACACATCCCCAAGCTTTCTAAACTGGCTTTTGGTACATTAAAATAACAAAATAAAATAAATCTTGGCCGATGCAGAGAAGTAGACGTCAGGCAGGATCTCGATCAGTCAGTAGTCTGTTTATTTCTGAAACAGATTGGGGCAGACAATTTACACATGACACGGGAATAGGGACAAGTGCTGGCATTCCCCTTCCCAGGCTTCCAGCGTGTCAGAAACATAGCTTACAGCTACTTGGACTACATAACTTTAGATCGTATAGTTACAGTATACCACAAGCAAAGAAAAAGTTTAGCACCAAATACATGACAGCATTACATGACAGTTACATGACTGATCGTTTTTTCTATTTTTTACAACAGTACATTTAACATTTTAACATACCTGAAACAGATTGGGGCAGACAATTTACACATGACACGGGAATGGGGACAAGTGCTGGCATTCCTACAGAACAATGGACTCGTTAGCGCCTACTTAACTAGCCATCAATCATCGGTATTTATGATGCTACTTTGAATATTTTACATCGGTATTGCAAACGAAAATGTAACAGAAAATCTTACAATCAAAATTAGTACAATAACTTAAAGAAAACTACAGTAAATCAATCACATTAATCAATTTCATTCCCTGAGGAATTACACACGACTTACCCCTTCCCAGGCTTCCAGCGTGTGAGGAAGTTCCCAGATGTGTCACACTAATTATCGCCCCATCAGAAACACTTGACATATTTACAACACGGACATTTTGGGAAGTTCATTACTGCAGGAACATATTTATTCTTAAGACTACTACATCAGGAAGGAAGCAGACAACTCCGCGCTGATCCCTGGGTCTCACAGAATATATAGGCAAAGCCAGATAGCAGACAGGTGTGTGCGCAGGTGCGCCTAATTGGCGGCCATGACAGTATGTCCTGTACGTATAGGAATATTGACAAATAAAATCTTTGACTCTTGTATCTTGAGATGTAATGATGGCTTTTTAAATGTCCAGTTAGTATTAGGATTAAACAATGAACGTATCTGAATGGGACACAAAACCCCAAAATTATTAAATAAAATTTCAAGAATATATTACAACGGGTCTCGAATATTTGTAAACCTGTCCTGTTAGTTGACTTGATGTCACTAGGTCCCATTAGATATAATTTAATGCGCTATTTGGACATTTTGTGTGACGTCAGTTACTACAAGAATGGTCACTTGTCATTAAATATTAAAATAAAAATTATTTAATTGATTTTTGGGGTGTTTGGTGGGCTTTTGGTGTTCCATAAAAATGATTTCAGTTATTATTTGGATGTTTTCTAGGGGGTTGGGTCCTGTTCAGTCCGTTTGGTCCCGTTCATTATTTAGTCCAACCGGTCTGAGGAAGGGCAGGTGGCCCAAAACGTTACTGATAAATAATAAATACTTAATGGGAGCTTTTCGGTGTGCAGATCCTCTTTGATTTTTCTGATATGTTTTTTGGGGTCCAGCACCTGACCAGGTGGACTGTGTAATGTGCCTATCATCTTTGTTATTTTTTAAATCACAACTTACCTTCGTGAAAATGCTGTGAACATGGCATGCACATGTCATGTGTGCAGGAATATTGTCAAAGCTGATGTCTTTCCTTCTGACAACTGCAATCCATTCCATCCAACGCCTCTTTGTTAGCTCGGAAACCCGGTTCTCTCCACTTTTCTTCCAAGTCGGGAAGTAAAAAAAAAAAAAGCGTACGCTGTTATTAGTCTTTTTCCACGGCAATTGTGAGAGCAGTTGTTGCATTTGATAATGTAGCAAAACTTCCCCATTCTAACGTTGTGTGGTATTCGGATGAATAATAATGTGATTGAAAGGACCACATTGGAAATAAATGTTTTCACTTTCATGTGTCATCCTGGATTTTGTATGACGTTTTATATGTATATTCATTTTCCATGTTTGTGTGCCATATTCAGTGTCATTTTTATCCAAATAGATACATAAAAAATAAACAAATAACAGACTGAAGCAACCCTCTCAAAATTTCAGTTTAATCGTGTTTGTTGCTCACTACTAAACACAGATAGGCAGGACACTTTCTACAATTCCTTGTGGTTTTTCTATTGGGTGACGTCATGCACCCATTCTTAATTGAACCATTTACAGTAAATTTGCTGGTCCAACAGAGTGGGGACTTTTAACTCCTGAGGAAAGGGGTAAGTGATGGGTTAAATTGCAATGAGTATGATGTGGATATTTTGTAGGAGGGAATTTTTACTTGTAGAGCAACAGTGTCTTCCAGGTGATTATATTCAACAGAATGCAAGCCTGAAAGGACCTGAGGTGAAAGTCTGTTATTTCAATAATTTGGTGAGTGTAAGTCCTTATTTGGACTATCCTGGGGAGACTTGGACTCCATTGGGAGTTTCCAACCAGTGAGGTGTGGAGTGGAGACAGTCCTGAGGTAAAAAGTGTTAGTTCTGATATTGCAAGGTGTTTTGGATTCCTCACTTGAATTCTTTCTCTAAGAAGAGTAAGTCCAGGTGAGGTTGTCCAGTGAGAGGACGACAAGAAGGCCGCAGTGGACAGGTTACTGGGTGAGTTTGGGAGGATTACCCTGGATTTACACTGACTCTGGATCTGGTCCGTTATGTCTGCGATCTGTACTCCACAGCAAATAGTTCTCATTCTCGTCAATTTTCTAATCCCCACCTGGTCCGGACCACGGTGGAACAAAACCGCCTCATCAGATTTGGCTTGCTAATGAAATGCAACGAGTCTATTTTTGACAGATGCCGGAAACAATCTGCAAGGAAATGTCGTGGTATCTTGCGGTATTTAATAGCTGTTTATTCATTAAAAACTATTTAATCATCGTCCATTATTTTCTGAGGTCTACTCATCTACCACTGTGTCAGAGAAGGTAAAACTATGACAACATACAAATACGGGATACTTACGGGCTATTTACATTTTTTCCAGCTGGAGAGCTGCTACATCACACTTCCTTGTTGTTATCACGTGATTGTGATCGGTTCATCTCAGTCACTCTCGGCTCTTTCTCGAGATCTTGCATTATTTTGTATAACTCTCGCACGACCTTATATTTTGAACTCTGTTCTTATCCATGCCATTGCAAAACACAAACGGAGCTGGTAGGGATGAACGCAAGGTAACATCTGCACTGCATCTGCAACGGACTGCATCCGGAATCAGTGTAAATCCTGGGTTATACAGAGGGCCAGTAGGGTTTGACCTGGGAGACAAGGAGTAGAGGTAATGGGTAGGTACTTGTCCACAGGTGCAGGTGATAATCCAGCTGCCACCAATCTTCTGGCTCCAGAAGAGAGATGTTATGCACCCAAACCAAGAGCAACACAACCAAACACTCATGCATTGTTACTGTTGCGAAGATGAACAGTGTTATCTAAACAGAGATCTGTCCCTAAACTTGATGAAGTTGTTTTTAGTGGTAAAACCTGGAGTCTATTTATTTTGTCAATGGAAGGGGCTTCTCGTACAGAACTATTGTTTTGATGTGTGCAAGAAGTATGCCGTGCCGTCTCGGCACTCAGCCCATGTTTTCCCATTGAGCAGCGTCTCAGCAGGCTCCCAGCTGCCAGCATTACGGACGGCTGGGGCCAATTAGTCCTCATCAGCTGGGGCGCTGCCAATGAGGATAAATAGGAGCAGCCTCGATGACTCGGGGCTGCGACATAAACACATTGCTAAGCTGAAGCCCCTTCGTCTGGTGTCAGCTCATACTCCTCTTGCAGCATTCCTGTGTTTGTATCCCGCTGTGAGTATGTACGTCTTGTTACCCCCACGTCCGGTACGAGCTGCTTACCTCTGCGCTGTGCAACCTGTGAGTGTACCTCTGCATGAGTATCTGTGCTCTCCTCATCCCTTATCCCTTACCCAAAATAAACCATCACGACTCACTGGCTTGTCCCTGGCTCTGATTGCCCGGCTCCCTAGAGCCGGATATGACAGTATGTCGCAGCCAGAAGAGTTACCGGCGGCCGTGAGTCGCCGTGGAAATGTACCTTTCTGTCCAGGTGTCAGCGCTGCTAGCATGCCGTTTCCCAGGAGTCACTTCCGGCGCCAGGGCGACGAGCTGAGGTCCATCTCGGAGGCTGTCGACGGGACGCTCTTCACCCTGCACGACGCCTCCAACGCGAGACGCTGGCATCCGGGCCGTGCTGAGGAATTCCTGGGCTGTCACCCTCATTCTGTGTTCCATCTGGAGGACAGCGCCAGGATAGACGCTGCAGGTACACAGTGAGAGAAGCTCCACGGGGTGGATGGAAATCCCGGCAGGAAGTCGAAGTGGGCGACGCCTTTCCCCGCTTCGGAGTCCCGTTCCTGCCGCTATTCCAGTCCGTGAGTTCGCGCCAACCAGAGGGCTTTCCCCGACCTGCGCCACGTCACTCGGGATTCCCTTCAAGGAGCCGCAGCTGACAGCAGTTATGTCTGGGGTCGAGTGGCTGTCGCGAGCTCTACTGTGTTTCCTGCCACCACCTTCTGGCATGTGGCGGCGGCAGTGAGGTTGATGGAGAGGACTTCAGGGCTACGAAGCTTTCCCGTGCTCGGCGCCTTCCTCGCCTCGATCTCTGATCTGGAGCGGCGAATCCTGGGTTTCCCCCTCGCTTCGTTCCCTGGGAATAGCCGCCATCATATCGCCGAGTCACCTCTGCACGAACCTCGTCCGGATCCAGTTCTGGGTCATCGTCAGGACCGTTCCTCCCACGCAGCTGTCATCCCTTCGCCTCGTCAGTGTGGAGATTCTACAGCCTCGTCCCCTGAGCCTCGTTCCCCCGCTGTCATTCCTGGACATTCGGGCTGGCTCACCCCGGCTGTTTCCCCCTCCTCCTCGACGCGCTTCCTGACCGCTGTGTGTGTCTGGAATCCCGGCCTGGTGAGCTCTCTGCTGGAGACAACGCGAGCGATCCTCAGACGAATCCCCGGGGGGTCCTCCGTTATCGTCGGGCGGGGAGAGGAAGAAGCAGAATCCACTACAGCAGGTGATACTCAACCTCCAGGGGGCAGGCAAGTCATTGTTTTTTCACACCTGCTTAATGATTTGCTCTGTCACATCCATGGAGGAGAAGTTCAGGGTTCGCAGCTCCCTGAACTCTCCCCACCTGCTGTAACCTGTATTCCTAATCCCGCATCCTCTGTGTCTCTCTACGCCGAGCGGTCCCCGGCTCCGGGTCAACGTGGTGGGATATGGAGAGGGCCTGTGGTTCCGCAGCTACATTGCGGACGGAGGAGGGGGACTGACTGCTGCGTGGAGTCTACGCCGACGATTGAGCGTCCCCGGGTCTCCACGGAGGAGCGGTTCGGTCCAGCGGGACGAGATTCTTCTGGCTTCACGTCGAGTGGATCGTCGGCGGGGTCACCGGAGCCGGAGGAATCTCAAGCTGCGCTGACCATCATGCTGGCTGCGGGGCCCGACGCGGCTAGATGGGAGCCTGGCAACGACCTGACGACGGATCCTGGATCTTCGCAGTCCTGGATGGCGTCAGAACCCGAGATCAGGCGAGTGCTCTCCTTTCTTTTCTCTCTTTTTATCTTTGAGCACTTCAGCCTATCTCCAGGGGAGACGAGCAGGGTGCAGCCGCCCGCTGCGTCTGAGCTCGTCTCGCCGGGTTCTGGCGCTGCCGGTGATCCTGATCCCGGTTCTGTTTTCTCTTCTGAGCCTTCTTCCAGGGTCACCGGCGAGGAGTTGCTGTTCCTCGTGGTGCTGGAGGGTCCGGGTTCAACGTTGGAGGTCGATTCTGGTGCAGTGTCCAACGTGGTTCGCCCGAGACCCGATCGGGGTCCAACGTGGGTTCGCCTGAGGCCCGATCGGGGTCCAACGTGGGTTCGCCTGAGGCCCGATCGGGGTCCGACGTGGGTGCTGCCCCAGTATTGTCCAGGTCCGGTGAGGAGGTGGCCGTTTCCCTGCGGCCTGACGCCCGCCGCCCTCGTCATCGGCTCTCCCCTGAGCCTCTTCCACCGGGATCCGCTCTGATCCTTCGCCTGTCTCAACGGTCCTGGTGGTTGAGTGATGCGGGTCGACGACCCGACCCACAGAACTTTCGGTTCGGTGATCTGGTTCCCCCCACTGGTCTGTGTTTCCCTCTGGGCAGCCTGGTTCGGCTGCCGGTGGACTGGATTCCTGGGATCTGGGTCCGGAGTTCGCCGTCCGAACATTTCTCTTCCCCTGATTCGCCAGCTGGACAATGGGCGGGGAGATCTCCGGAGCCATCTCGGCCATTTTTGGACTCTGCCTGCCATTCACCTCGGGTGTCACTTTTTCTTTTGTTATTAAGGTCACTCGGGTGTAATGTTTTGTCCTGTTGGTGGATTCGTTTTTATAGTGCTGTTTTCCATCGCTCATGCTCAGCATTTTACTTTTTGTGCCATGTTTTTAGCCTCGTTTTTTCATTGTAGAGTTATGTTTTGTTTCCTTTCAGACCATGCTCTGCAGTTATCCATTTATTCCAGTCACTTTCATTTCTTTAGGTGACTGTGGGTATTTATATATTCGTGTGTGGGTTTTTCTTTGCCTGCACTCAGTATTTCTTCTTTATGTCCTGTTTGTTCATTATAGAGTCATGTGCCTTGTTTTCCGTAACACCATGCTCTGTAATTGTCCATTTGTTCCAGTCACCTTCACTTTTCTTGGTGACTGTGTGTATGTACTTATATTGGTGCTGTGTATTGTGTTTCCCCTTTTTTTGACCATACTCAGCATTTTTGCCCTGTACCTTTTTGGTGTTTTTTTTTTCCTTCCTCTGGGTCACGCATTGTTGGTACTCTGAGTAGTGTGTAACCGGCGTGCTGACCCAGTTCTTCTCCCCATCTGTACTTGGGTTAATTATTCCCTGTTTTGTCAGTGTTGTATTTGGTTTTTTTTTTCCCACTACCCTACATTGCCCCATTGGTGTTGTCCTTCCCTTGGCTTCTTCCCCTCCGGTCCTGCCTCCCTTCCTCCCACCCTAGGTGGGGGGGGGGGGGGGGGGCTGGGATGTTCCTGGTCGTTCAGGAGCCCGACCTTGAGGGGGGTGCTCTGTCACCACGGGTTGAGATGCCGTCTCGGCACTCAGCCCATGTTTTCCCATTGAGCAGCGTCTCAGCAGGCTCCCAGCTGCCAGCATTACGGACGGCTGGGGCCAGTTAGTCCTCATCAGCTGGGGCGCTGCCAATGAGGATAAATAGGAGCAGCCTCGATGACTCGGGGCTGCGACATAAACACATTGCTAAGCTGAAGCCCCTTCGTCTGGTGTCAGCTTATACTCCTCTTGCAGCATTCCTGTGTTTGTATCCCGCTGTGAGTATAAGATAAGATAAGCCTTTATTAGTCCCACAACGGGGAAATTCCAGGATTGCAGCAGCACAGGGATAGCAACACTCAGAGCAACAATCAGAAGGCAAGAAAAAAACAAGCAAGCAAGAGCAGCTAATATACATATGTACGTATTACTATAAAATATATATATATACACACACACACAGACACACAGTGCAGAGCATTGTAGCTGGATGGAATAAATATATGAATATATGAACACACAGTGCAGAGCATTGTAGCTAGATGGAATAAATATGTAAATATATAAACACCCACAGTACGGAGCATTGCAGCTAGGTGGAATAAATATGCAAGTATATAAACACACACAGTGCGGAGCAATGTAGCTAGATGGAATAATATGTAGATATATAAATATATAAACACACCCAGTGCTGAGCATTGTAGCTAGATGGAATAAATATGTAAATATATAAACACACACAGTGCAGAGCATTGTTGCTAGATGGAATGAAACAGCATAACCGTCTACTTAGTTATCCTACATGGTATGATTATGTGCCCATACATATTCTCACCCTCCATAGCGACCGGTATGTTCCTAGTTGTATGCCGGAGGGGACCATTGTGTAAGTCTATTGCATCTTTTGCATTCAAAAACTATTAGTTTGTTACGTCTTTTTGCTATCTCTGCGAGCAGCCCTGCTTAGGTTGTACAGTCTGACAGCCGTTGGTAGGAAGGACCTACGAAACCTCTCGGTTGTGCACCTGGGATGATGTAGTCTGCTGCTAAATGAGCTCCTCAGTGCATTCAGTATGTCCTGCATAGGGTGGAACTCGGACTCCAGCAGAGATGACAGTTTAGCCACCGTCCTTCTCTCTCCTATCTCCTCCATCGGATCAAGGCGCTGCCCCAGGACAGAGCTAGCTTTCTTAATCAGTTTGTTCAGTCTCTTCCTATCGGCTGCAGTAATGCCACTGCCCCAGCAGACCACTCCAAAAGTGATGGCTGATGCCACCACCGTGTCATAGAATGACTTCAGCAGCGCCCCTTGTACACCAAAAGACCTGAGTCTCCTCAGCAGGAACAGCCTGCGCTGTCCCTTCTTGTAGAGTGCATCAGTATTGTGTGACCAGTCTAGTTTATTGTTCAGATGAATACCCAGGTACTTATAGGATGTCACCATCTCGATGTCTGTTCCCTGTATATTTACTGGTACTGTGAGGGGCTGCCCATGCCTGCGGCAGTCCACCACCAGCTCCTTAGTTTTCCTCGCGTTGATCTGGAGGCAGTTCCGATGGCACCAGTCCACGAAGTCCTGGATAAGCCCTCTGTACTCAGCTTCATCTCCATTGGAGATGAGGCCAACGATCGCAGAGTCATCAGAGAACTTCTGTAGATGGCAGTGTGTTGTGTTGTGTGAGAAGTCCGCAGTATAAAGAGTGAACAGGAAGGGAGCCAGCACCGTTCCCTGGGGGGCCCCCGTGCTACTGATGATCGTGTCGGACACACAGTCCCGGGTTCTCACAAACAGAGGCCGGTTCGTGAGGTAGTCCAGGATCCATGATGACAGGTGCTGGTCCACCCCTGCGCGCAGCAGCTTGTCCTTCAGGATCATCGGTTGGATGGTGTTGAAAGCACTGGAGAAGTCAAAGAACATGATCCTCACCATATTCCCGGGCTTCTCCAGGTGGGACAGAGAACGGTGAAGGAGGAAGATCACCGCATCCTCCACCCCAATGCCATGCTGGTAGGCGAACTGGAGTGGATCCATCGCTGGTTCCACCAGGGGGCGGAGGTGAGCAAGGAGCAGTCTCTCCAGGGTCTTCATCAAGTGGGACGTCAAGGCCACCGGTCTGTAGCTGTTCAGGTCTTTGGGGTGGGAAGTTTTTGGTACAGGTACCACACAAGATGTTTTCCACAGCTGTGGTACCCTCCCCAGTTTCAGGCTCATGTTGAAGATATACGTCACAATCCCACACAGCTGGTCTGCACAGGACTTGAGGAGCTTTGCGCTGATGCCGTCCGGTCCCGGCGCCTTCCTCGCCTTGATCTTCCTCAGCTCCGTCCTCACCTGGGTCCTGGTCAGGGTCAGGATGGGGGGCTGTGTGTTGGGAGTGGGGGGGTGTTGGTGGAGTGGGGAGTGGGCAGCAGGACTTGATTTCTTTAGAGGCAGCAGTGGTTGTTGTGCAGTCAGGGGGGGAGGGCGGTTGGTCAAATCTATTGAAAAACAGATTCAGGTTGTTCGCCCACTCCCTGCCCCCTGTGGCCTGGGGGGAGGTATTCTGGAGCCCCGAGATGGTTTTGAGGTTTCTCCAGACCCCGCTGATGTCGCTCTGTTGCAGCTTGTCCTCCATCTTCTTCCTGAAGCTGTCCTTGCCTTCTCTGATCTTTCTCCTCAGCTCCCTCTGTACGGACTTCAGCATCTCCCTGTTCCCTGACCTGAAGATCCTCTTCTTCTCTCTCAGAAGTGTTTTTATCTCAGGGTTGATCCAGGGTTTGTTGTTTGAGTGACGCCGTATGGTCTTGGTGGGAACGGATTTGTCCACACAGAAGCTGAGGTAGCCCGTGAAGGTGTGAATGAGGCCATCGATGTCCTCACCATGTGGATCGCAGAGCTGCTTCCAGGCGGTGGCTTCAAAACAGCCCTTTAGGGTGTCCATTGTCTCCTCAGACCATAACTCCACAGTGTGCATGGCCGGAGGTTGTCTGTGCACTAAGGGTTTGTACACCGGCCGGAGATGAACCAAGTTGTGATCCGATCTCCCGAGTGGGGGGAGTTGTGATGAGGTGTACGCCTCCTTAGTGTTTGCGTAGAATAAATCCAGTGTTTTATTGTCTCTAGTGTGGCATGTGACATACTGGGTGAACGTGGGTAGAATGGGAGACAGTGAAACATGGTTGAAATCGCCTGAGATGAGGAGAAGAGCATCTGGGTGTTCTGTCTGCAGCCTGCTGGTTACTGAATGGATGACGTCACGTGCTGTCCCAGCGTTCGCCGTCGGATTTGCATAAACAACAATGCAGATCACGTGTGAGTGTTCTCTCGGGAGATATGTAGGCCTCATGCTAACAGCTAGCAACTCAATGTCTTTGCTGCAGTGTCGTTGTTTAACAGTGATATGTCCCGGTCTGCACCAGTTGTTGTTAACATACATTATCACTCCACCGCCCCTAGCCTTGCCACTGTCTGGTGTTCGGTCAGCTCGTATCATGTGAAAACCCTCCAGCTCAATGTTAGCATCTGCTGCTAGTTCAGTTAGCCACGTCTCAGTAAACAAAAGGAGAGAGCACTCCCGGTATGTGCTATCATAACGGGAGATAGCCGCTAGCTCATCTAACTTTCCCAGTATCGACCGTACATTTCCCATGACAACAGATGGAAGGGAGGGTCTGTACCTTATATTTTTTGTCCTCCGCCTTACTCCAGCCCGGCAGCCGCGGCGTTTTCGCCTCAGTTCTCTCGGTATGTCGAGTTTTTCCAATGGGACCGGGTGGCGGTTGAATGCTAGCAGCTGTTCTCTGCTGTATCGTATCCTGCTATAAACAGTGGCTCCGTCCACCGGCTCAGGAGACATTTAGGACGATCTGTGTGTCCGTGATATAAGTGGGGTGAAAAAAAAAGACGGATCAAAAGAGAGAGGAAGGGAAAAAGACTCGGAATCGAGCCGCTGTTGCAAAAGGCAGCCTACTCGTGTGGCGCCGAAAAAAAAAAAAAAAAAAAAAAAAAGTATGTACGTCTTGTTACCCCCACGTCCGGTACGAGCTGCTTACCTCTGCGCTGTGCAACCTGTGAGTGTACCTCTGCATGAGTATCTGTGCTCTCCTCATCCCTTATCCCTTACCCAAAATAAACCATCACGACTCACTGGCTTGCCCCTGGCTCTGATTGCCCGGCTCCCTAGAGCCGGATATGACAATACTGTTTGATTGGGGTGTAGCATGAAGTAT
This sequence comes from Pholidichthys leucotaenia, assembly GCA_020510985.1. Lineage (NCBI taxonomy): Eukaryota > Metazoa > Chordata > Actinopteri > Cichliformes > Pholidichthyidae > Pholidichthys > Pholidichthys leucotaenia. The sequence continues at coordinate 416,672,026 of CM035839.1, forward strand.
GCAAAAGCATTTCTGGTAGAGGTCTGCCTTAGTTGGGTATCCTTTTCTAGTCATAGCAGGTCACAGCTAATCTATTCTTTCAAGCCAGTGACAAGTTGCAGTGTTATCTGCTGTGTGAGTCAGCCTCCATTGACTGCTGCTAGTCAAGCTGGCATTCATTATCAAGCAGGTAATAACACAGAGCAGTGGGCCTAACTCAACCGGCAGTGGACTCATTAATAAAAACAGGACCCTAAACCCAAACTCAATTTACTTGAAAGCCTCTTTGGAGATGGGGGGCTTCAGTGAAGAGCCATACAATTGTATGTGTGTCTAAGAAAGGTATTAGCCATTCGTCTCCCACAGCCCGACACGCCAGTGCACAAACAGTGCTGAGAGTGTGCATGTGCATTACAAAGCTCCAATTAGATAGCTGATCAGTGGTGTATATTTAAGCAGTCACTCATCTCTTTTCCTCTCACCACCTCCTCTCTCATATCTCTGCCATTAATGTGTCCAATTAGCACATGCAAATATTTACTTCTAACTAGCATTTGTGATTTATCACACTGTTCACTTTTTTAAACAAACAATCTGAGTCATTTGTGCGCGCTTACATATGTGTGCGTGGGCTTGCTCTCTTTATTCATGAGGGCACATCATCTCATTAGGCCCTCCTGTAGAGTAAAATCATCAGCAAAGCAAAGGAGATGAATTGCAAGACAGTGCACGTGGCAAAATAAATCTTCATTGGAGATTTTTTTAAAGCTATGCAGACACACATACATCCACATGGATCAGGCATTGATTTAGGGTGTGCGACTGTAATGGGTACCACTCCACTACCATCAGATTAATGACACGCAGACATTGTAGAAGCCACTGGGAAGAGGAGGGGGAGGAAGGAGATTAAACAGAGGGAAGCAGAAATGCTCTTTTGGGGAGTTATTGCTGAGAGGTACTTAAATCTGCTGCACATAGCATTTTAAAATATCAATATATCATTGGGAAATGTGTTATGATGCCTTGGTAAAATTGACATAAATAAATGGGCGCTATTGTTACTCTGCTGTATTTTATTCCTGCCTCATTTGTGCTTTGATTCAGTCCAGATCTGTTCCCTGCCTAATAGAAAATTCAGTGCAGAGGTCAAAAGAGGCTGTTGTAGTTGTATTTTTAACCAATAGACTGTTTATTTATTTAAAATGCAGCATAAAGAGAATATTGGGAGAAATAAACTACCGTGGTTGATGAAAACAGTGATGGTAATTGTGTATTATAGATCCACTTGGATACTTTATAGCAGCTTTGACAGAAATGGAATCTATTATGCATTCACATATTCTTGTGTATATGAGGAGAATAAAAAAATGATTCCATTAGGCAGTTAAGTGTACTGTAGGATGGCTCCATTACACCTGGCTAATGCTAAAGTATTATTGAAATTTCCATATTTAACTCAGTGCACAGTATTTATGTATTCACAGACGTTCTCCATCATCATTGTTTTTCCCTCCAGCCTCATGGGCTTTTGTATATTTTTACTTGCACAAAAACAAGTCATTTGCAATTTGAGTTGTGTACATTGCTGGTAACAACTTAACTTTCGTCCTTTTTATGTTTTTTTTTTCTTGTACATTTACATAATTTTTCTTTTAAATTTATGACATTCCCTATGCATTTTTTTTTTTTTTAACTTTTTAAAGATAAATTTACAGTGATGGACTTGCAATCTGTCCAGGGTGTACCCCGCCTCTCACCCAAAGACGCTGGGAGAGACTTCAGCCTCCCGCGAGCCAAATAAGATTAAATGGTTAAGAAGATGAATGAACGAATGAATGAATGAATTAATGAACTAATGAAGATAAATTTACAGCTGTTTTGAATTTGCTACTTTTTGATAATACATTTGTGTCTTTTATTCTCATAAATCTGTAGATTTGTAGTCAGAAATTTTCAAATTTTTTACCCTGCTAATTTAGCACTAAGCTATCACCAATGTGGTAGGGTTTTCTCGTAGATATGTTAGCCTCAGTAAAATATTCCATCTATCCACATGTTCATAGTAATTGAGAAAAAATACGTGCAGAGTAGAAAAAGGATTATTTCAAATCTGGTAGGAAGCAAAACTGATGAGAGAAAATCTTGACTTGCATTCATTTTAAACCAGTAAAATCAATACTACTTAAATAAAAGTACTGGTTTTACATAGTTATTGCACCCATGTAAGTCCCATACTACTCTATAATGTACAATTTTGTAAAAAAAAAAAAAAAAAAGGACTTGAGTAAACTAGTAGTTACTACCCACATCTGAAAACAATGGAGGCTCACTGTCAGCCTGCTGCATGGATCACCTACTTTTTCCCTAATATTGGTTGCTTACACAAATCAGCATCTAAAAGTCAGAAAACATCATGTCTCAGTATAACCTATGATTCAAATGTCACCTTTTTAGCTGACTGTGCTCTATAATATAGTTCCTTTAGGAAATGTTAAATGATAGATTAATCTTGATGCTCTTATACCCTTCAACAGTAGCTGGGTTAACAGCAAAGAATTTCTTCTATTTTCATTTTTTTTTTTACAGTATATCACATTTGTCAAACCACTTAGCACTTTAAGCATGATGCATAAAATCATTATATCATTTAAACCACAAGAGAAATTCAACAGCAAGAGAACATAAACACACGAATTTAAATAGACATAGAAATGAAGACAAGCTTTTATCCACTTTGTCTAATTCAATTTTACATGAGTAGCAATGGTTTATACTGTATCTGTTGTATTATTTCAAGGGGAAAACATAGCTAAGCGATGGAGGGCTATCCTATAGTCACAAGTGCATAGTCAACCCCCCCCCCCCCAAAAAAAGTAAAACATTAGATTTTAAACATTTGCCATATCTCATTCATTGCAAATATGGTAAAGCCTAATTCAAAACCAGTGAAAGGAAAATTTTGTTTTGCAGATTTCAATTATAAGATATTTAGCAACTATATTTAAATTCACAACATATAACCCTGATTTGCCGTCATATTTTGTATTCAGAGAATAATTCACAAAAATTGTGCAAGAAGAGGAAAATCTGGATTAACATGCTGTGCCGCATTGGCAGTCCAGAGCATGAATATGTGGGAGTTCAATCGAGCCCAAATCAAACATTAATATATTCAAGAGTGCGTACCAGTTACTTCTCATGATTATCTCTGAACTGTGGGTGGGTGTGACTAATAGGAACTGGTTTCTGTGGTGCCTTAAATCTGATTGTATAATATGTGTGCATACATTTATGTGTCTATGACTATTATTCCTCTGTAAGTCTGTCATGAAATAATGGGAAAAAAGAAGTACATGGATTCTTATGTGTGTGTCTTAGTGAATCTGTGGGAGCCTTGGAACTCCTGTTTGTTGTGTGGATAGTTGCCTTCTAAAATAGGCTGATTTGTAACAACAAATTCAATTCAATTCAATTCAGCTTTATTTATAATGCGCCACATCACAACAAAAGCCATCTCGTGGCGCCACAGTGCAGATAAAAAAAAAAAAAATCACACAGTCACAGAAAGACCCAGCAATCAGACGATCCCCTATGAGCAAGCACTAGGCGACAGTGGAGAGGAAAAAACTCCCATTTGGAAGGAAGAAACCTCTAGCAGAACCAGGCTCAGGGAGGGGCAGTCGTCTGCTGCGACTGGCTGGGGATGAGGGGATAGGGAGGATGGGCAACCTCCTCCGGGCAACCTCCTCCTTCCGTGGAGGTTGCCCGGGTCTCACTGCTGCTCCTTTTTACTGGGGCACCAGGCCGGGCTCTGCGTTCAAGCAGCGGGCTTAGCCGTGAGTGGCGCTGGTAGGCGTAAGCGGAGCAGCTTCCGTTGCACAATGGGTAGCGAATGTGACAGTGAGGACAAACTGGAAAACGGGAGAGCTGGTGCTGAGCTGTCAAGCATTATTTCTCTTATCTTATCATGTTTAATGTTGCAGCATTGTACCAAGACAAATTCCTAGTTTGTGTACTACATGAACAATGGCAATAAACCTGATTCTGATTCTGATTCTGATTCTGAAAGACAGACATAAAGAACATAGCAGTAAGATGCCAAGTACAATATTGGAGGTCAACCAGCAGTATGGATCAGATAACAATAGAACAAGAATGGGGTTAAAAGACACAAATACCCTCCTTAAACAAAAGCTATATTAAAGAGGAAGGATTTTACCCTGTTCTTAAAGACAGAGACCGAGTCTGACTCCCGGACCCAGAGTGGTAACTGGTTCCAGAGAGAAGGGGCTTGGTAGCAGAAGGCTCTGCCTCCCACCGTACTTTTGGAGATTCTGGGCACCACAAGTAAGCCAGCAGTTTGGGACCGTAATGCTCTGTTAGGATGGTAAGGTAATATCAGATCTTTTATATATTGGGGGGCCAGATTGTTAAGAGCTTTGAAAGTAAGAAGAAGGATTTTAAACTTGATTCTGAATTCAATGGGAAGCCATTGGAGGGAGGACAGAACCGGTGAAATATGATCTCTTTTTCTAGAACCAGTTAAAACTCTAGCAGCAGCATTTTGAATCAATTGAAGACTTTTTAAAGATACTCTAGGACAACCAGATAATAGCGAATTACAATAATCTAATCGCGAACTGACAAAGGCGTGAATCAGTTTCTCAGCATCACCCAGAGACAAGATGCTCCTGATCTTAGCAATATTGCGCAGATGATATAAGGCGGTCCTAGAAACAGTTTTAATATGTGAATTAAAGGACAAATCCTGGTCAAAAATCACTCCAAGGTTCCTCACACAGCTGTTCAGAGTGAGAGTGGCAGCATCTAAATTAAGGGCATAATCTGAAAAGGAATTTCTAAGATGTTTTGGGCCAACAACAATGACTTCAGTCTTATCAGAGTTCAATAGTAAAAAATTACAAGTCATCCAAGCTTTGTTTGTCACAACAAAACAGTGAAGGACTAGAGTAAAACAACAGGGAAACAAAGTCATGTAAAGCATGGCCATTGATAAATATATTGTCCACTATTGACTCACCAAGTGAGTCAATAGTGAGTCTGTGGCTGGCACACTCCAGCAAGTTATGCCCCTTCGGTAAGTTATGCCCCCTCAGCAAGTTACGCCCCCAAGTTAGGTCACTTCACAAAATGGCTGGCTGTAGCTGGCTGTACAAATATGGCTGACCCAGCACCGGGCTGATCATACACAAATTCAGACCGTCCGACAGCAGCTACACATTTCGAAGGATAAATTTAAAAGAATCCAAAGGTGCCTTCACACCAAACGCGAACGGGTGAATTTTTTGCACAGTATGAATACATTATAACTCAGTGTAAACACACGACATGAATTCATCGTCTGAGTGAGACTGAGACAGGCGAAGTTGCCTTTATAACTTCTGCAGCTGTGTTCAACCTGCTGTGAAAATCCCCAAAATAACATCATGCTTAGGTTTACATTATCCGACGGAGAGCTCACCTGAAAAAGTTGCCCCTACCTCCAAAACTTCACAAGGTGGGTGCTTACATTGCTAGCTTGCTAGCCTTGTGAATACGTCTGTGGCAGGAATCCGTGGGTTCAATGAAAGGACTAGCTGTTACAATCCCTGATGTTTGCACCACTTCTGAGTCTGTGGGGAGTTCTTGAGAGATGGCTACTATAAGGCTTCACCGCTGGGACACATCGTCAGTTGTGTACCTCAGCATCACAGGGTGTTTCGGCCATTTATCAATAAGTAAATAACCTCAACATGCCGATTCAGCTGAAGAGCTCCCGGTCCTTCTCTCTCCAGGTTAGTGGCAGTCTCATTTTCAAACTAGTTTACTCTCCAATGTTGATACTTTTACTCCAGTGATGGCAGTAAAAGTATCAACATCCCGCACTATCCCTCGGATGTGAATGTGTGACTTTGCGTGTGCTTGCCTCTTTCCATTGACTTTGTATGGATTTGCACCGCCCATTCGCGTTTGGTGTGAAGACACCTTAAGAATCTAAAAATGAGAGAGCTTAGTCTATAGACAGTTGAAAAAGCAGCAGTTTATGGTCTAGTCTTTGGATGGTGTTTGCATGACCGTGCATGCGCTACACCGTTGCCTAGCAACTGTGACAGCGGCAGTTGAAGGTTTTTTGTTTTTTTTTTAACATTTTTTGGCACAGATGGAAGCAATGTTTATTTCATTGACTAAAACCAAATCTTGTTGTTGACTAGAAGTAGACAAAAACTATTGATAATGAACAGATTAAAATAAAACTATAACAAAATAAAATCATCACAAGACTGAATCTGGACTCAAATTAGGTGTCAAAAATAACACAGATAAATGGTTATTTTAATTTAATTTCTTTAATTGATAAAAAAAAATCAGATATCGTTTTAGTTGATAAAATTAACACTGTATGGAAGTTTATTTTTGTCTGTTTTTTTTTTTTTATTGCACTTGCTTTACCTTTTACTGGAGAAGCTTTACCAGGTAGAGGACCATGACCAGATAAAACCCATGTTAAAGTCAGCAGCTAAACAACAGTTAAATTAAGGCAAAATAAAATGACAAAATTACTTCTAATTTTTAATATATCAGTATGATTAAACTATGAAATACATTCTTAATCACATGACCAGTGGAATATATGACAATTTATGTCAGCATTTCTGACCATTATGTAACTAAACAATTTGTGGTGGCCTAGAGGTAGAGCTTCCGCGCTACAACCGGGAGGCTGTTCAGGTCCTGGCCAGGTCATGCCAAAGACCATATACTGTAAAAATGGAACTTCCTGCTGTCCCGCTTGGTGCTCAACAAAAATGGAACGGAGGAGGGTAATGTTGGTTACCCAGCCACAGGGGGTGCACCGGCCAATGTACTCTCTGTGCCGGTCCCAAGCCCGGATAAAAATGGGCAGTGTTGTGTCAGGAAGGGCATCTGGTGTAAAACTCAGCTCCAACCTACGGATATGGCAAATATAGCGATGTCTGCTGCAGTGACCCCACCAGAATGTGGGAATAAAGCTAGAAGAAGAAAAAAAATGTAGCTAAACAGTTTGAGTTTGCACCTTGTATCAACTCTTGACAGTTAAGACTGTTTTTCATTTTGTAAGCCAGATCACAGTCCTGTACTGTAGAATGACGACCCTCAATGATTTTCCATCATTAGTAGGACAGATTTGATGTTCTCGTGTAAGATGTATTAGTGCATCTCAGTAAAATACAATATCATGATTTGTAATTTAATTTTAAAGACTATAACCAATTTAAATCAAACTGGTTTGAAATGTTTCGCTCTGCCTGTAATGAATATTGAGAACACTTATTAAATTATCGATCAAAAAGAGATTAACTTCATCAAAAACTACTTAATTGAAATGCAATTTTTTTTTTATTAAGAGTAAACATGCAATATTCATATTTCACTTGTTACAGCTTGCAAAGTAAACTGTTAAAAATAACAATTCATCAAAATTTTTATTATGGTTATTTCAGTCAAATATCAGTCTTGTTTTGCTAATCTTGAGTCCAGCCTGTTCTTTCCACCATTGGATCCTCCACGGTCACCACCGTGGAATTCAAATACAAATGAGAGGATAGAAAAAGACATGAAAAAAATCTGATTATTATTATTACAGATGTGATAGAACATTTTTAAACTCGGCATAATCAAATAAATTATTACAGATTTCATGTTCCTCCTCATCTTCATAAACTTGTCTCTCTAAATATAATTAATTACTTAATCACTGTGACCAGCAAACTGAATGACAGCACATCGGGTGAAAATATTGTCACATAACATATGCTTTAATAACCAAATGTTGCCATTTTAGGGGTCATAGTGTCTTACCTGTTGTGTTTGGAAATGATGGATGTGGACATGTCCACGTGTTGAGGTTAGCTTTATTAGCTATTAGCAGAACAGGCTAAGGAGGGGAGTACATAGGCAGGTGTTCTGGAAAGCGGAGGGCCAAAGGGTGGCGAGCAAGAAGAGAGCCCACAAGAGACCGGCTATCCCTGGGTAGCCGGCTATTATACCTGCGGCGTGATGACATCACGCTTGCGTACGTGCGACCGCAGTGTGGTGTGTCGTGCTGTTTCCCATATATCACATTGCCATACAAACTGCTGCATAATTTAAGCACAAAACGTACTTTGTGCCTTTGTGCCGCTTCAGATGTTTACCATATTGGACGCCATATTTGAACTGCTCACCGAGGGGGCATAACTTGCTGAAGGGGTGTAATTTTCAGAGGGGGCGTAACCTGCCGTGCGTGCGAGTTGCAAACAGATGCTCTTCAGCCAAGACAGTCCTTGTTGGTGTTCTGTAATCTTTGTGTTAGTGTGCTAAGTTAGAATATGTTGACGGAGCCCTACAACACTCAAGAAGGTTAGCGCTTGGAAAAATAGTTGAAGGACTGACTTAGATTTTCTCCTTGTCTGACAACTGTGTGTAGTCATGAACGCCTGTCTTTATGTGCCATTTTAAGTACTGGAATAGACTGTTGTGCTTGGAGCCCATGTATATTAGCGGTTGCACATCCAGAACATTTAATAAGCACATGATATTACAAACATGGCTTTCAGATGTGCTTCCTATTCAGCTACATTCTCTTTATCAGCAGTATTGCTCTGATTTTTGTAATCAGATTTGCCTGTTATGACACTTCACATTCATAATTTCAGACTGCTAGATGGCACGTGAACATGCAGCGGCATCCCTTCTCGCTTCATGTTTTGTGCCATTTAGTGTTGTTTAAATTACGTCTAAGTGTATATTCATGTGTTTAATGTGTGTATATGGTGCTGCGCACAAGCTACAGTCGCCACAGCCTTCTGGAGATAAGGAATATGTCCAAACATTTTTCTTGGATCAGAGCGTTACAGAGGAACTCCCTGGCCTGGGTCTTCTCCACCAGACCTCCACACCCCCAGACTCGACTGCTGTGTCTCATCCCAAATGGAGACGCCATAGATGATGTGAGCAGTGACAAAAGAGAGGTAAACGCGGAGGTATCTAAACGAAGCTAACCACTAGCCCACACGGCCTCACGATTCCTTCCCTCATTCTGGCCAATGTACACTCACTAGACAACACAATAGACCACATACAGCTCCTGAGAACTATGCAACATGATGCGCGGAACTGCTGTGTTTTTATCTTTACAGAAACGTGGTTAAATGACAATATACCACACTCTGCCATTCAGCTAGCAGGGCTAACATGCTACCGGGCTGATAGGCTGCTCAGGGAAGGAGGGAAGACTCGAGGTAGAGGTGTGTGTGCTTACATCAGTGACGCTTGGTGCTGAGATGCAACTGTTGTGCTTAAACACTGTTCTCCATTGGTGGAGTTTATGATTATCAAGTGCTGACCCTTTTACATCCTGTGACAATTTTCATCTGTCCTACTAGCCGCCGTGTATGCCCCCGCCCACCTAGCAAAGCACTAAAAGAACTCTATCAGGCCATCAGTGGGACACAAACAGTGCATCCAGATGGATTCCTCATCACAGCAGGAGACTTCAGCCATGCAGATTTAAAGGCCCTCCTACCAAATATACACCAACATGTGGACTTTCCAACAAGAGGAGGCAATTTGCTGGACCTGGTGTACACAACTCACAAAAAAGCATGCAGAGCCTCCCCCCTTCATCACCTGGGTCTCTCTGATCACATCACCATCTTGTTAAGGCCGGCATACAAACCCAGAGTGAAAACAGTCAGATCAACAAAAAAGCAGGTGCGTGTGTGGCCAGAGAGGGCCTCTGATGCTCTGAAAGACTGTTTCAGCACTACAGACTGGGACACTTTCAAGCATGCAGCCACTCACAATGGACACACAAACCTAGAGGAGTACACTGAGATTGTTGTAGCATACATGCATTGATGATGTCTCTTACTGCAAAACCATCACTGTTCGTGCTAACCAAAAGCCATGGATGACAGCAGAGGTCCACAGGCTCCTGAGGGCTCGGGACACAGCCTTCAGGGCCGGCGACACTGCAGGACTAACAACAGCTAGGGCCAGCCTGTCCCGTGGCATCACGGAGGCAAAAAAATACAGCAAAAAACATCTGGCCACTTCAGCAACACCAGAGATGCACGTTCCCTCTGGCGTGGCATACAGACTCTCATTAACTACAAACCTCCACCTCAGACCTCAGATGCGAGTGGCATCACACTGCTGAACAACCTAAATGACTTCTCTGGCCACTTTGAAGCACAAAACAGCACATCAGCACAGAAGACCACTCCTTTTCCAGACGAGCAGGCCATAAGTCTGGATCCGGCTAGTGTGAAGAGGACCCTCTCCAGGATCAACCCATGCAATGCAGCTGAACCAGACAACATACCAGGTCCCATTCTGAAGGACTGTGCAGAGGAGCTCAAGAATGTCCTGGCCGACATCTTCAACATCTCCCGGAATCAAGCTGTTGTCCCCACATGTTTCAAAACTGCTACCATAATACCAGTCCCAAAGAAGCCCGTCCCATCCAGCGACAACGATTACTGGCCCGTAGCACTGACCCCCATCATAATGAAGTGCTTCGAGCGGCTGGTCATGCAGAACAAGCTCCCCACTGCTTTGAAGACCAGAACAAATTAGAGACTTTACCACAGAGACTAAAACATCAGGTTCAGATTACTTTATTTGTACCTGTAGGTAGATTTGTTTTGCAGTCAGGAGACATCCATATTTACAAACCACAATTACATTCAACATGAACACAAACACAGGCACACATGTAGCTGACTATAAACATGATAAAAGTGCTCAAGGCCCCACTAATCAGGACATAGGACAAAGAGATAAGAGAAAAAACAAAGAGATAAGAGAGAAGGGTCATATTAAAAAGTTAAAGACTAGTCAAAGAGGTTAAAAACTCAGAAGTCTAAAACCCAATGAAAGATTTAGAACCCAAATAAAAAACCTACAAAAATAAGTAAATATAAAATAAAATTAATAAATAGGTAACTAAATTATGTGCAATATATTGTTACATCTTGTTCAACTCTTTAACAGCAGCAGGAACAAAGCTGCTTTTGTAGCGCTGGGTTTTACTTTTTGGGACAGCAAACCTCCGTCTGGAGGGCAGAAGCTGAAAGTTGCAGTGCCAAGGGTGGGAGTCATCATTTAAAATGGAGGTAGCAATCCTCTGTACCTGTCTGGTGTACAAGGATGTCAGGCTCAGCTGTGACTCACCAAGCAAACGACTGGACCATCTAACTACCTGATCCAAGGATTTCCTCTGTTTCAGTTTTATCTGACCAAACCATGGCACTAAAGAAAAGGATAAAGCAGGTTCAATAAAAGCCTGATAAAATACTGTCATTATGGTTCGGTCAATTTGGAAGAGTGCAAGTTTCCTTAAACAATGCAAATGTTGCTGACCCTTTTTGCACACCCTTTCACAGTTCTCTTCAAAGTTTAATTTACTATCAATAATCGTCCCAAGATATTTGTAGGATTGTACACATTCAGTGGTCTGGCCTTTTAGTACAGTGACTTCGTGCCTGGGAATTTTCCTCCTAAAGTCATTAATCATATCTTTAGTTTTTGTCGTATTCAGCTGCAGGTAGGAATCCTCACACCAGTGAACAAAATCATCAATTACTGGGCCGTGGCCACTCTCACCATCCTGGAGGAGACTGACAACAACTGAATCATCAGCATACTTTATAATGTGTCTGTTGTCATGTCTGCTCCGACACATGTTTGTGTACAGGATGAAGAGTAGTGGTGACAACACACACCCCTGCGGAGAGCCAGTAGAAGAACACCTTTGGTCAGACAATGTACCATTGACCCTTACTCTCTGTGTCCTGTTGGTTAAAAAATGCAGAATCCAACCCACCAGATTATTACTCAAATCAAATTGTTGCAGGAGCCTTTCAACTAAAATATGAGGTTGGATTGTATTAAAGGCAGAAGAAAAGTCCACAAATAAAAGCCTGGCATGTGTTCCATTACAATCCAGATGTTCAAAAACCATGTTAAACAGAGTGACAGTGGCATCCTCCACTCCTCTGTGAGGCCTATAGGCAAACTGCAAAGGATCCAATGCATGTTCAGTCTGCTTTAGGACCTCAAATCTGACCAGTTTTTCAAAAATTTTCATTAAAATTGAAGTCAAAGTCAAAAATGGATTTTAAGTAATCAAGCCTGCCAGCATTAACTCTCTCCCTTAAATGGAATTATGAAATTGTACTCTTAAATTGTTCTTATGTGTGCTGTCTCTCTTATCTTTTTACACACACACACACACACACACACACACACACACACACACACACACACACATATATACGTATATGAATAATTTAATCTAACTGCTTATTAGTACTGTAAATACTATTTCACTTGTTTTTACAAATTTCTTCCACTGTATATATACTGTTTTTGTCCTATTCTATTATTTATTATTACTCTGAGTGCTGCTATCCCTTTGGTTCTGTAATACTGTAACCCACTGTCGGACTAATAAAAGATTGTTTTATCTTATCTTGTCTTGTCTTGTCTTGTGTCTGCTTGGGACGTCCTCTTCACTACCTAGAATATTTGGAAATGCTGTGTTAAATGTTCTTTGTGCTGTTTAACAGCACTTGGGAAATATTTTGTAAAAATTATATTTTTATAGGGGGGCTCATAATTCTGTCCTCAAGTATATGTTTTATGAAGCCAGAATGTTAAGCTATAAAATGAAATAATTTTGTGTCATATCTATGATTTGTTCTGGCTGTTGTTGATTTTCCTGTGTAAAAAAAGCTTAATAAAAATCCTCCAAGAGGATTTACAATGGTTGTAGTGGCACATGAACCACTTCTCCACCTGTTGCATGCACTGGTGGCTATCCAGCCTGTGGAAGCTCTCCAGCGCAAAACAAATGGTGTGTTGGCTGCTGTAAATGATATCCAGACATGCCATAACACCTGGTCATCCTGAACAGAAACCCATGGGTGGAATACCCTACTTATACCAAAAGCGGCAAAAAAATGACCATTATCTCCACTTAAATTAAAATACTAACTGCTCAGTTCCAAATACCAGTTTTGAACCACAGTCATTGCTGGCTTATAATGGCTTATTACTGATGTCTAATTTGACTTTTGTTTTTTGAAAAAGTGTTGTGTCTCGGTAAAGCTTTTAGGAAGAATACTACACCATTTACCAAGTAGTCTAATTGCAACTAGAGAGTAATTGATTCTAACTGACTGACTGTTGTGTGAATTATTTTACTCTGAGTTTATCCCAGGCATCACAACAGGACTCACAAGCAGCTATTACTCAAATAAACACATTCTCTTAAGAGGTGAATTTGCATAATTGCATGAATTTTCAGAAGCATAACCACGTGGGAAGGCAAAATCTCATCACAGCCACTCTAAAATTTTATTTTATGCATATCCTCCACAGATTTTATTTTTTCTGCTGTAATGCTGAACCAAATGTCTTTTTATAGTTTGTTTTTGCTCTGTGGCGTTTCTTTTTTGGCTATGTAAAGAAAATGATTCCCACTGCATGCATGCTGTCTGCCTCCATCAGCAGAGATGACCAGCGACATTTAACCTTTCACCTCCAAAGCTGTGCTTGCTCATTGCTTACTTTTCAGACCATAAGGTGATGAGACCATGATTTCTTACAGTTATTTTTCAGCCTCAGCATTCCACTGCTGCACCTCTCCCACTTCCCCTCACCCGTCCGTCCCCTAACCCTCACCCCACCAGCCTTTCTTCTCTGTCGCTCAGCAACCATCTGTAATTAATGAGCTTTTACCGTTCGATCTGATCTGCCTCGGGATTGGACACGTCTGATAAGCTGAATGGAATATACACACAGGCCTGCCCCTTCTCTGCTCAGCACTGCCTGGAAATATAATTACTCGAGAATGGATACACACTCACACGGACACACGCTTAAACACACACTGGCTGAGCAAGCCCAGGTTAACACCAATCTTTTTTTCTCTTCTCTGCACTAATTAGAAATGGTGTGACGAGCCATTTGTTTGGAAGTTGGATGCACTGTGCACTTGTTGCCGTTATTCAGTAACTGAAAACTTAAATAATTCATTCAATTAAATGATACGCACTAGTGAGCATATGCTTGTGTGTATGTGCGTGTTACTGACATACTCTAATGCTCTTAATAAGCGTGTGACAATGGCACATCTCAACACCATTCAGCCAGTCATTACCAAGACGTAATCTATCTCCTCTATGTCGAATGACAGTTAACACATTTTCTTGTCAATCTACCCCTATGGCCACACTCGACATCTGTCAATTGTCTGCTCAAGTGGCTCCTCATAACAGCTTGGCCTACAGGGTAGCGCGACACAGGTTTCCTCATAGATGTGACACATGTAAGGGCATAAACACATCCTATAGAGCCACTCTTGCAGTTTGAAGTGAAGCCACACAGTCAGGTTTATTCCTGTGACCATAGCAACAGCCCTGAGTGTAGATGGAGATGTAGCATCATCTCACTTTGGCTCAGCAACAATTATTTTTCTGCTTAAAGACATTTTTGTTTCATCCAGGAATAATGCAAAGAAATGGATTTTCTTCCCCCAGGCCACAGCTGAAATCCCCTTTTGTTAAAACCAGCCTAAGGAATTTCCCCAATGTCCGGCTGCACTTTTATTGCCCCCATAAAACCTACACAGATCCACGACTCAGTTAATTTCCTTAAACTGTGGACATGCTGGATTTAAACAACTTTAAAGTACATTATTACAAACTCAATTCTAAACCTTCATTCTTTTCAGAACTATGAAAATGCAGATGGACTCTGATGTGTTTGATGTGGAAAATCAATAATATGTGTGAAATGCATTAATCTGTGATTTTATATATATATATGCATGTTGATGTTAAATGAATGTTTATTCCTGCATGTTGATTTAGAAGCACTGCTTATAAGATACACTAAGGTTAGTTTAGTTATACATAAGTTTGTAACAGTACATTCCAATGCATTTAAAACTGTGTATTCCTGTGGACTGATATCATGTGTCACCAGTCTTCATAGAACCCCAGCTTCTTCATCCTATTGGTCTCTCACAGACAAGGCCTGTTATTGGACTAAAGGTTCATCGAGCCCGCCCACGAAGGACGCTCATTGGCTGAGGTTCCGGTCAGGCCAGAATCCCGCGAAACTCAACAGAGCTTATAAAAGGGAGAGAGAGACTCTGTTTCAGCCCTTTTTGCCTTTTTCGTCAGACACCAGGCTCTTTCTGCTCCGGATTCTCTTTTCGCCTGCTCCCTTCTTTCTGATCTCCTCCATTGTCTACACACAGCAAGGGAGAACAAAGGACCACATGGCGCTTTTCTGAACACAGCAGATAATTTGTTTATGTAACTTTGTATTTTCTTCTTCTCTTAAATGCCTAGGAATTCCTTTTTCTTTGAGCTCAATTCTTAATCGGAGTCAAACTCCAATTCTTAATTTATCACTTTTTGTTAAACTTTCTGTAAACCGCCGTTTGTTTAATTTTAAGGTAAACTTTAATCTTGACTTTATTTTTATAATATTTTTCTTGACCAAGCACCTCTCAAAACTATTTTTATCTAAAGTCCGAAAGTTTCTTTTCTAATTTGAAATCGGATTAGATATCTCTTAATTATTACCGAAGACCTCTTGAAGAAAGACGCAGCTCCCACATAACGTGCAGCTGTAGGATCAACACACAGCTGTCCCACATCACTCTGAAGAGACGTCGGCACCATCTGGCTAAGACCCGTTTCAACTGTGGGTCATGCAGCCCAGAATCCAGCCTCCTTCGACCGCTTGAATCTAAAGGTCGAGCTGTGAACCCTTGAAGTATCTGCTGGCAGATATTTCCCTCACATCCACAAAGTCTTGGGCTGAAAAAGGACGACAGAACTGCCATCACTGAGGATCACGTGAGCTGAAAAAACTTTAATTCATCTGCTGAATTAAACTTGAGGTTCGGTACTAATTTATATATCTAATCAGATGCAAATTAAGAAGCCCTTAACATAACTCTCCTTTTCATTAAAATTCCGTTTTTATTTTCTTAAGATTAATTTAGGACTTTTTCATAATTAGCAAACTTTCTCCATAAATTTGCGTTGTTTTTGATAATCTGTTAACTCAAACTGATAGAAATTCGTTTCTCAGTTTAACCCTGGTTCCGAAAATATTGACATTGTTAATCTATCATTTACAAGATTGATTTTATGATTAATGAAATTATTTCGATGTCTATTAATCATTTTGTTTAATAAATATTTAAAAATGAGAAGTTGTTGGGAATTTATTTCATTCTGAGTCTGTTTCAAGCCCAGGTATCGAATTCACAGAAAATTTTTGAGACTGATTATTGATTAATTTATTGAGTGATCAAACAGGTATAAGGTGAAATTAAAGATCAAATTGCTTCTTAAAGATAGAAGCTGGTGCCCCTTACGAGTGTTATTAGCTTTTCTGATGTATATGAAATGAGATTTGAGCTCAGATTCCAATACATCAATATAAATTAAATAATTCATACCTGATCATATTTATTATTTATTAATATTCCCATATTTTACGTTACATATATTGGTACCCCGCGTGAAGGCTTGGTTGAACTTGAAACTACTCAGAAGGAAATTAATACATAAGCTTGTGTGTGATTTTGGTCAATTTTAACTCACAAAGGTGGTTCATTGTCTGCAGCCAGTCTATTGTCTGTCTCTGTATCACGAGGGGGAGGGGGGTGAATTCGCCCCCCTGATAACTGCTGTGTGTCTGCTGACCAAGGTGGGGGTGAAGACCCCCACTGCACCCTAGTCAATTTAGTTTTTGTTGTTTAATGCATGCTTAAAAGTGATTACACGCTGAATAATTAAAATAGGCCTGGGAACAAAATAGCGAAGAAATCCTATTTGTTTTCCCCATTGTTTCAACACCCCACAGGCGAAGCAAACCCTTGGGATTTAATTGAATTAACCATTGTATAAACTTGTTGAATAAAGTTTAGGGAGACTGAAGTTTTCCCGCCTTTGGAAAGCAAGGCGTGGTTTTATGGACTGAAGCTTGAGCTCTGCATCCACGTGGCACGTGCACGCTCAGTCGCGCACGCGACCGTCAAGCTGTGCATGACGCGCATGTGTAGATCGGCTCAGCGACGCCATCTTAAGTCTAGGTAGAGTTCCCTGTAGCCGCCATTTTGAGTAGAGATCCTTGACTCCTTGCGACGTCATTGGGTTTCCTCTTCTGGAAGTGCAGACGAAAACTGCCTCCATCTTGTGGTGAAACATAGGGACTACAATTTTATTTAAACTTATAATCTTTAAAGACGATTTATAACCAAATTAAGTCTTCAAAGTAACTTCAAAGCCGTTCATATTATTCGGAATAAACTAAATTTAACACTAATCCAAACTTTTATGCCAAGAATAAAAGGAAAAGGACCTGTTAGCTTCTGAAAGTTTTTTCTCAGGGGTGGAATCCCACTCATTACATAGATACCTATAGCAGGAACATATACAAACACCTCTATTGTATTTAATCACTTATATAACCACATATTATAATCTTTTAAGCTAAAAGCAAACATATTTACACACTTTTAAGCAAAAAGTTACAAACTTTGAAGCTATATGTGTGCTTATTTTGCTGTTTTTAAATGTGATATGGTGTGATTCCCTTCTCACAGAAACCCAGTTTTAGCTTAAGGATTCTAATGCTGATGTCTACTCAAGAGTAACATTAAAGTAGGATTAGTCCTGTGCATTTTGACAAATTTACAGACTTATTGAATATTTATAAGTTTTCCTCTTTCTCAAATTTAGGAAACCACATTAAGCAATTAACACTTAAGCAAAGCTCTAGGTGTTATTTAAACTCATTGTGTCATTTCTGATTCATGCTTTCTCTACAGGAAAAGAAAAACACTTAACCAACCAGCATAATTTTCAAATTTTTCCCAGGATTTAAGAAAAAGTCAAAAAGGTGCAAACATTGATTATTCTGTAAATAAGAAATTTATAGATCACAATCAAGACGGATCACTATTGGCTTCAATCCTAAGAAATCCTTGGACACCAAATATTCAAACAATTCACTTGTTTCTAATTTGTAAATATTTTAAACATTTAATGCTTCAAAGGAAAATAGGCTTTAACAAATAAAACCAAAGGAAAGCCTTAACTTTAAAAGGAAGTGGAAACTTATAATCTTAAATCTTTAAAGCATTTAGCCTCTTTTGCTTTTGGATTTTTTTTTTGTAAATAAAATCCTCACTTTCAAAGTGACATTCTGCAAAATTCCAAAGCTAGTTATTGATGACAAATTCCAATACTAGACTTTGAAAATCAAAGGAAAGAAGTCAATCCACACAATTGAAATTTCAGTTTTGTTTTGCGAAACAAATTCAAACCAATTTCAATTTAACTTTATTTAACAACATAGTTTCAACGAACGAATTATTTGAAGCATCACTACATTTCTAAATAATTTCAAAATTCTATTTCCCATCCTGCAAGCCTACAAGTTGAAACAAATTCTAAAGGAACTTTCAACTATCACAGTTGTAAAATAAAACATTCAAGGTTAAACCTTGTTGAACAAATTTAAGAATAATCAACAAGTTGAATTTTTTTTTAGAAGCTAAATAACAACAACGGTCAAACATGATGAGTCAACAGACAACCAACCAATTTACCAAACTGGATGACCTTCAAACAACATTGGAAGCATGGACTTCTAATTTAATTTCTAGCTTCACAACACGGGTCAAAGAAACGCAGCCCGAAGAATTGGAGCAACTCACTGAAGAACTTTTGAATGAACACACTGAAAAACCACCGGAAGGCAAGGACCTCACCAGTGTGTTAGGTAAGTTTGCGCTAACATTAGTCGCAAGATTAAAGGTAGCCGAGAACGAGCTAGCAAATCAACAAACAACGATCCTATCTCTCCAAGAAGAGAACGAGACCCTGAAAGGAAATTTGGAACAATCTCAAGAGGAGAATGACAAAACTCAAAACCAACTGGATGAAGCATTACAAGATTTGGACCGTGCAGAGTCACAAAAGGAACGGTTGATGCATAACAATGACGTGCTTCACCAAGACAACAATGAACTTGAAGATGCCCTTCAAGACACAAAGAAGGAACTCAGAAGAGTTGAAGGTCAACTTGAAAATGTGAAGAAGGATTACAAGGAATGTCAACTGCTCCTAAAGGAAAGACATGAACACCGGGACACCCACCGCGCTCCCTTGCCCGATTCCCGTTTCGAATACGGACGACCGCGTGGACAGCGTGCGTGTGCCCCTTCAGACCGCGACCTTGACAAGATCGCGCGAAATATCACCAAATTTGATCCAGGACCTACGGGTTCACCTGATGCCAAAGTCTATTTACAGGACATTGATTACTACCTGCGTAAGTATCCTGATGCTACGACAGACGATCGCATCTATCTGATCAAACTAACATCTAACAGGTCAGTGTCAAAATTCATAGACAGACAGCCGACAAACATCAAAGCAGATTACATGCTGCTCCGCGAAGCCATTGAAAAGGAGTTCTCTGACGACTGCCTACAAGCAGGGCTAACCGCAGCCCTAGCCGTAAAGCAAGGACGCTCAGAGCCAACACAAGCCTACTACCAGAGACTCCTACTTGCATATTTTGGATCTCAGAATACACCAGGGATGGAAGAAGACCACAATTTCAAGACCCTCTTCATCCAAAACCTCCATCCCACTGTGAGTCATTACCTGGGAGTTACAGCTAACCCAAGGTCAAACTCAATAAGTCAGCTGAGAGAGTTTGCACACTATGCGTTCCAAAAACAGCAACAAAGTCGCAACAAGCACGCTGAGCCTGCCACAGTGCTAGCTATTAGCGATGCATCTAATACCTTGAAGTTGGAAGGAGCTCCTCGCTCTACTCCACCTCCTACACCGCGAGTACACCAACAGCCGAAGCATTTTCCCAAGCGACCTCAGCAAGGTCAAAACCAAACTAGGTCCTCTGGATACCACTTTGGACCAACTTTGCGAAAACCCGACTACCGTCGTAGACCATATCCGAGGGATAGGTCACGAGAACACGATACGGACTACCATGATGACAGATACCGATACGAAGACACGCGTAACCGCGACAAATGGTCTCCATCCCATCACAGAAGCTCAGAAGCAGAGACCTATCACAAACCTTGGAAGGAAGAAGAAACTCCTACATTCAGTCGAGAAGCTATTGAAATTGTCCAACACCTCCTAGCAGAGATTCAAAGCAACAAAGAGAATAAAACTGCTAACATTCTAGCCATATCAGCTGTGCCAACTCAAAACAAGCGTTCCAAACAAAGGAAACGCAAGAAGAAAATCCCTCATGCAAATGAGGAAGGACTAAAGGACTCAACGCAGTCCAGTGCTGTTATGGCAGCCCAACCACAGGTCACAGACCACTCCTCTAATGACATTTCGCAACTCTGTGTCGAACCACCGGTTCCACAATTCCTATGCGATTTAAACGAGAGGGGGGTGGCACGGAAATTCTACCTCCCACTGACCCTTGAAGACATGGTGTGTCAGGACGCTGTTTTAGACACCGCTGCTGACATCACTCTCATGTCACACACCCTTTTTGACAAACTACGTGTAGCCGCGAACCGCGCTAACAAACATTTGAAACTGGAACCCTGTTCATTAGCTGTGCGACCATATGCGCTCACTAAAACAACCCTGTTGGGCGTATCGCTACTAAACATGTCCATTGGACCCATGACTTTGACACATCCGGTCTACGTGTCCAAACTTGACGCCATTCCATTACTTGTTGGCAAAGACCTACTGAACCGTTTTGAGCCACTGATTGATTTCAAGAACCTCAAACTATGGGCTCAAACGCAACACCCTCACCCATTTGACCCAACAAGAACAACTGAATCACAGTGCTTTGTTCTAAACACTTTGGACACCCCAAGTCTCATACAACTAGCACTGTTGGAACAACTGCAACCGAGTGAAAGTGACCGCCAAGACCAAGGTGAGTACTGTCCACACAGAAGTCAAAAGTCACCTTCAAATACAAGGTCAAGCCAAACACTCAAATGATCTTGAAAACTCAATGGCCGAGCAGAAAACCCCAAACGGCCCTCTTAAAACCCTTGATACCCATGATTCAATGGTGGTGTCACATGTTGAAACCCTCCCACCCGCCCATGAGGCCTGCATGGTCACAAGAGCCGCACCAACCGGCTCTCTAGACCCTCTGAAATCTCAAGTTTTTGCAACAACAAACCCAACTTTTGCAAACGCAAGGCGCACAGTCACTCAACCGTGCAACCAAATGATCCATGAAACCGTCAAACACCGGTCAGTTAAAACGGTACATGCGCTACCCGCATCTAAACCCTATGACATACCAAAACGGAAACCAATTCATGCGACACAATCTTCTCTGCAGCTATGCAATGGCACTCCTGATCATGCTTCCGACGAACCATCATCGCCACTGCTCAAAGTTCCTCGAAACCAGAGGGGGGTGATGACTGCCAATGCCCATAACACTCCAGCTGCAGAACACAAAAGCGTCAAAACGACATACGAAGCTCCCAAGGCTGTATTTCAAAACCATTCGGACCGAGTCGCTGAACGACACAAAGCGTACAACGATCAAAAACTCTTGCATGACAAACTGCGAAGGGGGGACAAGATCTTTCACCCCACATTTGTACCACAGACACCTGAAATAAATTTACAGGAAAGGAAAATCACTCCTAAATTCCTGCCCGAGTGGATGAATCCACACATTGTCACCAACAAACTTTGGCCACTCAAGAGCCAAACCCAGGACCCCATTTTCAAATGGGCTCACCAAAATCAGAGTAACCTTTACCAAAACCCCATGGGACTTGTCGGGTACAACACTGTCAAAGTAAGTCCATAAATAAGATTAAAACCAAACCTACGTCTGAGAAATAACTGTAGCTAACTACTAGCCTCAGGTACACTCAGTCAAATTTCTCCAATCAGTTAACTGCATCAAAACCTCCAGAAAGGAAAGGGTATATTAAAACCAAATTAGCCCTTAAACAAATTTCAAAGACCTCTGTAAAATCTAATAAACTTCAATCAACTTACTATTACCAAATAGTATACACAAGACATTCAACACCATTAGCTTGAGCTAACAATCTTAAAACTCCCATCAAAGGTGAAAAACAAGCACAAGGTTTAGAGTTCAATCTCTTAAGCTCTATTCTGTAATTTCCCAGTTTTGGGATCAATAAAGTACATCCATCTAAAAGAAATCATTCCACCTCTAAGAGGAATTTTCATTTGCCAACCAGGTATCTAAAGAAAGATCAACAAGAAGATTAAGATCCAAAACCACTCACTTTTGTTTGCCAAGATGATGGCCCTCCTGTTTATCAGTTTAGCCATCTGCCTAGCAATCACACCCACTGTTACCCAGTCAGAATTGGGCCAAGCCAAAACAAAAGGTCAAAGATCCTCGGATGGATTCTTAATAACAGCCTCATCGTTAGAGCCTCTAGTTAACCTTAGCATGCCCACTGTTAACTCGGTCAACACCGCTAAACCGAAACGCCAGGTTGTCAAACCACAAATGGTTACCAAAATCTTACAAGACACTGTGTTGGTTTTGAATGCTTGCTCCGAAGCTTCAATCAAACTCAACAAGGTCTTGAACTCTTTGCTCTTTGTGTTAAAGGTTGACTATACTCACACACAGCCAATGTCTGTTACCCTCAGAAGTAGCTAGAAACATTAGCTTTTCAGTTAACGCTTTAGCAATGAATATGCTTTCTCATCATATCCTTTTTGCAGTAAATCCAAATTTACTTCTCATTGCCTTCCAAAGAATGATAACGACATGCTATGCCCACTCAGTTTTTCTGAACAAAAGCCTCAAACACCCTATGATTTGGACATCTATGGAACCATGGTTTAGTCTAACTAAACAAATTCAATTTGAACCTCCTTGAGTCACCTCAATATTGATTAGTCTGAATCTACCTCAAATATGA
Organism: Pholidichthys leucotaenia; assembly: GCA_020510985.1. Lineage (NCBI taxonomy): Eukaryota > Metazoa > Chordata > Actinopteri > Cichliformes > Pholidichthyidae > Pholidichthys > Pholidichthys leucotaenia. Next base: position 416,695,019 of record CM035839.1, read on the forward strand.
AAGAATTTTATTTTTGCTTTTGACTAAGATTTTTGGATACATGCATGTGTATATACAAATAATCCTTTATACTTTATTTAGATTTTATGCACATTTAAACTGTTTTTGAAATTTTTACTAGATATTTTTTTCAGCAAACCCAAAACATTTATATCAAGTATGTCAAAACCCACATACTTCTAGTTCACTTTTTTTTTTTTGTACCCAGAATTTTTAAGTCTTTACAGGCTTATACAGAACTTTAGTATATCCTAGACAATTATGCAATGTTTATATTTGGTCACGCCAAAATTATTTTTTCGAAATTTCCAGAAGTTTTTCAGAAAACCAAATTTAAGGACCTACACTTTGGAATAGATACTGTTTACAAGCTTAAGACTTACCGACATCAGAACTTTAGTTCAGCATTTGGATCAAGCCTCGCCAAATTGGGATTTGATGCCTAGGATTGCTATCAACGCTGAATCAACGTCACCATTGATACCAGAGGGGGGACTGTAGCATCATCTCACTTTGGCTCAGCAACAATTATTTTTCTGCTTAAAGACATTTTTGTTTCATCCAGGAATAATGCAAAGAAATGGATTTTCTTCCCCCAGGCCACAGCTGAAATCCCCTTTTGTTAAAACCAGCCTAAGGAATTTCCCCAATGTCCGGCTGCACTTTTATTGCCCCCATAAAACCTACACAGATCCACGACTCAGTTAATTTCCTTAAACTGTGGACATGCTGGATTTAAACAACTTTAAAGTACATTATTACAAACTCAATTCTAAACCTTCATTCTTTTCAGAACTATGAAAATGCAGATGGACTCTGATGTGTTTGATGTGGAAAATCAATAATATGTGTGAAATGCATTAATCTGTGATTTTATATATATATATGCATGTTGATGTTAAATGAATGTTTATTCCTGCATGTTGATTTAGAAGCACTGCTTATAAGATACACTAAGGTTAGTTTAGTTATACATAAGTTTGTAACAGTACATTCCAATGCATTTAAAACTGTGTATTCCTGTGGACTGATATCATGTGTCACCAGTCTTCATAGAACCCCAGCTTCTTCATCCTATTGGTCTCTCACAGACAAGGCCTGTTATTGGACTAAAGGTTCATCGAGCCCGCCCACGAAGGACGCTCATTGGCTGAGGTTCCGGTCAGGCCAGAATCCCGCGAAACTCAACAGAGCTTATAAAAGGGAGAGAGAGACTCTGTTTCAGCCCTTTTTGCCTTTTTCGTCAGACACCAGGCTCTTTCTGCTCCGGATTCTCTTTTCGCCTGCTCCCTTCTTTCTGATCTCCTCCATTGTCTACACACAGCAAGGGAGAACAAAGGACCACATGGCGCTTTTCTGAACACAGCAGATAATTTGTTTATGTAACTTTGTATTTTCTTCTTCTCTTAAATGCCTAGGAATTCCTTTTTCTTTGAGCTCAATTCTTAATCGGAGTCAAACTCCAATTCTTAATTTATCACTTTTTGTTAAACTTTCTGTAAACCGCCGTTTGTTTAATTTTAAGGTAAACTTTAATCTTGACTTTATTTTTATAATATTTTTCTTGACCAAGCACCTCTCAAAACTATTTTTATCTAAAGTCCGAAAGTTTCTTTTCTAATTTGAAATCGGATTAGATATCTCTTAATTATTACCGAAGACCTCTTGAAGAAAGACGCAGCTCCCACATAACGTGCAGCTGTAGGATCAACACACAGCTGTCCCACATCACTCTGAAGAGACGTCGGCACCATCTGGCTAAGACCCGTTTCAACTGTGGGTCATGCAGCCCAGAATCCAGCCTCCTTCGACCGCTTGAATCTAAAGGTCGAGCTGTGAACCCTTGAAGTATCTGCTGGCAGATATTTCCCTCACATCCACAAAGTCTTGGGCTGAAAAAGGACGACAGAACTGCCATCACTGAGGATCACGTGAGCTGAAAAAACTTTAATTCATCTGCTGAATTAAACTTGAGGTTCGGTACTAATTTATATATCTAATCAGATGCAAATTAAGATGTCTATTAATCATTTTGTTTAATAAATATTTAAAAATGAGAAGTTGTTGGGAATTTATTTCATTCCGAGTCTGTTTCAAGCCCAGGTATCGAATTCACAGAAAATTTTTGAGACTGATTATTGATTAATTTATTGAGTGATCAAACAGGTATAAGGTGAAATTAAAGATCAAATTGCTTCTTAAAGATAGAAGCTGGTGCCCCTTACGAGTGTTATTAGCTTTTCTGATGTATATGAAATGAGATTTGAGCTCAGATTCCAATACATCAATATAAATTAAATAATTCATACCTGATCATATTTATTATTTATTAATATTCCCATATTTTACGTTACAGAGATGACATTTTTTTTTTCTTTTGTGGTGATGCACTGAATGTCCTCGTTGAGATGAGAGACGAGAGCAAGGGTTGAAAGCACAGTAGGACTGAGAGAAGGGAACCAATGGAAGAAATTCTAGCCGAGGCTGAGTGGAGACTATTTCATATCCTTTCAGCTGTTTGTTCTACAGGCTGACAGAGCTGTGGGATGGACTCTTTATGAGTTTCTTATTTTCTCTTTGTCCTCTTTGAAGAGTGGCTTTGTCAGCCGTTTGTGTTTTCATATTGTGATATCAATGCAGCAGCAGAAGAGAGGCGCTGATCATCATTTCAGATAACACTCAGTAACAGCAATATTATTCATTTTTACAAAAAAATCCTCCATTAGTAACACTGAAAAACTGAGTGATTCTCCTGGTACATGGTCCTTTTTTGTTTGAGCGTTGAGAATGTTTAGTTGGATGAAGGTAACCAATCTCTCTGAAGGGCAAAAGAAGGAACATATTTGCAGAAAGGGCATCATGAACCCACTTATGGCAATTACTAGTTTTTAAATTTACATTTGCAAAGAAAACCACACCTTCTTTGCCTCTCTCTCTCTCTCTCTCTCTCTATACATATATATATATATATATATATATATATATATATATATATATGAAAGCACAGATGTATTGACTTTTATTGGGTGATGTACACAGTCATCCTCTTACAGTATGCTACAGCAAGAGAGTCAAACTAGTATATTTCCAACTGTATTTTAAGAAAGAACAGATGATCTCTTCTGTGCTTTTTATCGTATACATTCCATGCAGTATTAATTTTTTTTGTAGTTCTATTTACGAAGGATCGACCCTGGGAAATTTTGGGGCAATACCAATCCCAATCCCTAATGTAATAATTTGGCAGATATCAAATATCGCCCCCCCTTCCCTACACAACTCGGTTCAAGAGCCTGGTGTTGCCATCTGAAAAATGAAAAGCAGCTCGAAGAATCAAAAGTAAATCACATTACAATTGCATTGCCAACCATAACATATGTATCTACAATGAGTTTAAGAAAAATGCATTGATAGTAGTCTTGAATTTATCAGCACTGGAAGCAGGACTTGACATTTAAGCCCCTTTTCCACTAGTACCTACTCAGCCCGACTCGACTCAACTCTACTCTGCTCAACACGGTGTGGTCGGTTTTCCATTTCAACTAAATACCACCTCAAGTGGGTGGGGTTGGGTTCATTACAGGAAGGCGGCCCGTTATCGTGTTATGTTGTTGACATGCTGACGTTTTCACTGATAAATAACGTAAAAGATGCTTAAAATCATAAAACGCTCACCATCTTCCCCGTGATCAGCCATCAGCTCGGAGACCTCCTGGTATACTTTTTCATTTCAGGTCGCTCTGCCGCAGCAGGGCTGACAGGGCTGAAAAATTCATAGGATGAAAAGTTCATAGTTGTCAAATTTGACCAAATGTAGTTTATTTTTCAAGCACAGGGATCCAAGCGCTGCAACACCGATGGAAGAACTGTGCGCACTGATGGGGAGACTGTTGAAAAATAACCACATTTGATCAAATTTGACCACTATATGAACTTTTCAGCCCTGGTGCCGGCGGAGCGTTCCAAAATGTAATACCAGGAGGTCTCCGAGCTGATGGCTGCTCACGGGGAAGATGGTGAGTGTTTTGTGACAGTGTTGATTTGTGTATAGCCATTTATTTTGTTGATTATCACAGAAATAATAAAAACTCATGGCTGAATTTACAAATGGCAGTTTTGAATCTTGTGAAGACGTCGCTCTCATCCACTGATGTTACACCCTGACCAATCAGTGGCCTGCAATCTGCTGACATCACATTTTCAGCTCAACTCAGCACAGTTGCAACCTCACTGAAATAGGTCCCAAAAAAGTACCGTACCAGGTACTAATGGAAAACCCTACAAACCAAGTAGAGTCGAGGCGAGTAGGGCTGAGCAAGTACTAGTGAAAAAGGGCCTTAACACTGGCCAACCGGCCAACGGCAGGTGGATTTCAGCAGTAGCTGTTAAGACAGCCACTCCCACTAGCCACTTTGGCAGGTTGTAGTTTTTTCAAATGGCATCAAAAATAATAAACCTATCACAATGTGAGACTGAAGCTACAACTTCCATAAGCACTATCTGCACTCAGTGTATTCTCATTGGTCCACTGCCACTGTGAATGGAGTCTGGAGAAGCTGCGGACGGTCTACTCCATGGGCCGGTCTCCCATCCTGCCCCTGTTCAGCCAGGTGGGAAAAAATAAGGGCTAAGGACCTGTATTTATAAAGTACTTATACAGTTTTTATGCCCCTCACATATGGAACAAACTCTCAGAAAGCATCAGGGCTGCTGAAAGTCTCAGCTGCTTTAAATCAAGGTTAAAAACACTCCTATTTGCTGTGGCCTTTCAGTCGAACAATTGTTAATCTACAGTGTACTGTAACCTTTATTTCTGTCTTATTCTATTTTAGCTTGTCTTTGTTTCTCTTTAATTTACTTTTTAGTTTGCGTTTAAAATTCTTATGTATTCCTTTTGCAACTTGCTGTAATGCTTTATGAAAAGCACTTTGAGTTGTCTTGTACACGAAATGTGCTATACTGTGGCGGTTTGGGAAAACCCCCACAAACAGACTAAGGACAGACAGCTCGCTACTCCTGGTTTTTCCGCTACACTACTGTGATAATGTTACCTTTCATGCATTTTGTTCATGCGTCCTGTCCTTACTGTGACCTAGAGACTCAGATCAATATGTAGATGTGCCTGTTAACCTCTTTGTTCTGCAGCTGGAGCAGAGTCTAGCAAATCTGCCTATTGTGATGTATGTTTCACAAATGCAAATATCTCATGCCTGTTCTGCAGTCCCTTTGATCAGACCAACTGCTGTGAATCTTGCTTTGATGTATTGTTTCAGTTGGGTATAAATACTGCACAGGTTCTGTAACACTTCCTCTCTCACTCTCACTTCAACCTCTGCTGCAGGACACAGACATTGTGTCCCCTCTCCGAGAGCCAGAGGATCCCGCTCCAGCCTGCACACACTTGGGCTGGAGAGGGGATTCCGTGACGGCGGTATGATTAATAAACTCTACTTAAAACCTCCACCAACGCCGCTTTATTTCATGCCGCCGCACTGGTGACCCGACGAACACGCTGCCAGCGAGCGCAACACCCGGTGGTGATTCTCTGACGACAAGCGAACGCGGCAGCCTGACTGATCTGCCCTCCCTTCTGCTTCAGGGAGACCTCAACGCGGAGTTTTCAGGCGAAACTCCCCGGAGAACACCCACGACCGGGAAAGCTGAGCAACGTTTCATGGTGAGATCTGCACGCCTAGATCGGCACATCCACGCTGGACCGGCCGCGCTCACAGCTCCTCCACACGTGAGCGCATGCACCTCGTCCCCTCTCCACGACGGCGATCCCCATGGTCGACGGAGAGCGCAGCGCGTGGACCTGAACGCACCATGGCCGCACGAGCGACAACGATCATCTCCTCCCTCTCACCGCTCCAACGCAGCTGCACGAGCCCGGGGCACAAAGATCATCTACTGCCTCGAACCGCTCCAACGCATCTCCACGAGCCCAAGGCACAAAGATCGTCTATTGCCTCGCACCGCTCCAACACATCTCCACGAGCCTGAGGGACAGAGATCGTCAACTTCCTCGCACCGCTCCAACGCACCACGACCGAACGACGCAACAGACAACAGGGATGACCTCCAACAAGCTCCCTGACCCTGGTTCTCCTCTCCAGCGGCCCACCCACGCACGAGACCCCGGCACACGCACCGGGGAGTCACGGGCACGGCGCACCACGCACGGGACACATATGGCTCCACAGACTGCCTTCCTCCTTCGCCGCTGCCCTTCAGGGCTGCTCGCTCACCTGAGGCACGCATGCAGCATGCTCGAAGGATTTGTTAATGGTCTCAGCCACGGCACACATAGGGAATTCAGCTGTTTTGCGATTACCGAGGACTTTAGGGCTGCGCCCGCACCTAAAGAGACACGCCACGTCCCTCTGCTTTTGTTTTTTCCTCCACAGCCGCCCCTGCTTTTCTTCATGGCCACGAGAGGAGCCAGAGACTAATTTTTCTTCTTGTTATCTCCGCACGCTCAACGGGACAGCCCCTCGACATCGCGGATCAACAAGCAATTTTTGCGCGGCCTGAACGTTTTCATCGTCTCCGGCCGGCTTTTACTACCCCCACCCCCCTCCACCCCCTCCTGCACAGAGCTTTTCCCTGCTCGCTGCCCAAGCTGCACTATCGAGGTCTCGACCACCTGCCGAGCCCTCTGGGGGGGAGCTGTGGCGGTTTGGGAAAACCCCCACAAACAGACTAAGGACAGACAGCTCGCTACTCCTGGTTTTTTCCGCTACACTACTGTGATAATGTTACCTTTCATGCATTGTGTTCATGCGTCCTGTCCTTACTGTGACCTAGAGATTCAGATCAATATGTAGATGTGCCTGTTAACCTCTTTGTTCTGCAGCTGGAGCAGAGTCTAGCAAATCTGCCTATTGTGATGTCCATCCATCCATCCATCCATCCATCTTCTACCGCTTTTCCGGAGGTCCGGGTCGCGGAGGCAGCAGTTCAAGCAGAGAAGCCCAGACTTCCCTCTCCCCAGCCACCTGCTCCAGCTCTTCAGAGGGGATACCAAGGTGTTCCCAGACCAGCTGGGAGACATAGTCTCTCCACCGAGTCCTGGGTCTGCCCCGGGGTCTCCTCCCAGTGGGACGTGCCTGAAACACCTCAAGTGGGAGGCGTCCAGGAGGCATCCTAATCAGATGCCCATACCACCTCAACTGACTCCTTTCAATGTGGAGGAGCAGCGGTTCTACTCTGAGCCTCTCCCGGATGACTGAGCTCCTCACCCTATCTCTGAGGGTGAGTCCAGCAATCCTACGGAGAAAGCTCATTTCAGCCGCTTGTATCCGTGATCTCGTTCTTTCGGTCATTACCCTATTGTGATGTATGTCTCACAAATGCAAATATCTCATGCCTGTTCTGCAGTCCCTTTGATCAGACCAACTGCTGTGAATCTTGCTTTGATGTATTGTTTGAGTTGGGTATAAATACTGCACAGGTTCTGTAACACTTCCTCTCTCACTCTCACTTCAACCTCTGCTGCAGGACACAGACATTGTGTCCCCTCTCCGAGAGCCAGAGGATCCCGCTCCAGCCTGCACACACTTGGGCTGGAGAGGGGATCCCGTGACGGCGGTATGATTAATAAACTCTACTTAAAACCTCCAACAACGCCGCTTTATTTCATGCCGCCGCATATACAAATAAACTTGCCTTGCCTTATACAGCTCTTTTTCTAGTCACAAAGACCACTCAAAGCGCTTCTGCATCATTTGCAGTACAGGGGCCCCCCAGGGAGCAGTTCTGGTTCCCAAAGCCATCCTAAAGGCTCAAGGGAAAGGTTCCACAGGTCCTTCCTACCTGCGGCTGTCAGACTTCATAATGTAACTGGTGCTCCTTATAGAGGCTGTATTAAACATCACAACTCTGCACAACAGAGATCGTCCCTTCCAATACACAACTTATACAATTACAATTATTATTGAGGGTGGCAGTAACACTGTTCATTCAAATGTGAAATATACTGTCTGGGTCTATATACGTATATACGTATATATATATATATATATATATATATATCCGGTAATTTAATTAACTGTAATGCTGTTAATACCATCTACCTGCAATGCTCCTGCACTGTGTATATACCTGTGTACATAGTATATTTACTGCTTTGGCGAACCAGTTCTTATCTTATTATCTCATTTGCTATTGCTCTGAGTGCTGCTATCCCTTTGCTGCTGTGACCCTGTAATTTCCCCATTGTGGGACTAATAAAGGCTTATTTTATCTTGCCTTATCTTATCTTAACTAGTAGCTACACTAACCCTCTATTCTAAGGGCCTATCAGAGAGAGATACCTAGGGACAATTTAGAGTCACCAGTTAACCTAACAAGCATATCTTTGCATTGTGGGAGGAAACTGGAGCCCCTGGAGTACACCCACACTGCACAGGGATAACATACAAACTCCACACAGAAAGGTTCCTACCCCCGCTAGCTTGGGGATTTGAACCTGGAGCCTTCTAGCTGTGAGGCAGCAGTGCTAACCATTGCACCACTGTGTTGCCCAAATGCCATGGTGGGTGGCGGCTTCTCCTACACTGAGTATGGGGTGGAGCCAGACTCCGCCCACAACAAGTTCATTTTGCAGCCAGTCTGGAGAGATGGCAGACAGACAGCAGCCGGTAGAACACACCCCACTCTCAGTGGGGTGTGTTCTACCGGCTGTCTCCACTCTCAGTGATTAGATTACCAGGAGAACTGCCACGATCCCCGTTGTTCCAGGTGGTGACTAGCTACAGTAACCCCATGATCCTCCCACATCAGCAATGCCAGGGGGTCCAAATTTTTCTCTGTGAATTTTTAGATTTCTTTCTAGTAAATTTCTGACCTTTTTTTACTGATTAGAATAGTCCATGTAAATTTGAGACATTTTCTCCTTAAGATGAGACTTTTTTCTAATCATTTTCTTTTTCTTTCTCTTCTTTTTTCTGGTGAAAACAGGTTAAATCCATCAGCAACTACTAATGATGTAATGGAGCCATGAAGGGGTGTCCGAATTCACAGGGGTAGGGTTACAAATGAGAGCTGGGACTGACCCCAAATCTGCCTGTACTTCACTCACATTACAAATATTTTCCTCTACTGTTTTACAGTACTTACTGCTGTTAAATAATTTAACAGTGTTTCTTTTGTTTTTTAATGTATGTATAAGGGTCATTTACATTTATAAAAGATATAAATTTTTACCATGCCATTGTCAAATTTGATAATATTAAACATAATTTTCCAACCATAAAATTGTGGCTAGTGAAAAGACTGAGTGGCTACTAACTCTGGAAAAACACTAGGCACAGTGGCTGGTGAGCAAAAAAGTTAATGTCAAGCCCTGATTGGAAGCTTAAGGAAAAACTGAAGCTGGAAGTGAGTTCCACAACTTGCTTGTCCTTGCGATGTATGAAGCTAGATGGAGCTGGGTGTTAGATTTGGGTGCACTGACAAGGTGTGTGTGACTACTTGCAGATGAACAGATTACTCGTACACTTGATACTTGGGCAGGCAGGATTTTTGTGAACCCTGCAGAAGGTTGCAGGAAGACGTGGTGGTAGGAAGTGCTAAGAGCTGCAACTGTGTTGTGTTCTAACGCTAAGATGCCAGCCTTTTGTGGGGCACTGACTTTTAGAAGGCTGAGAGCTTTCCTCTGAAGCCTGTCTAGTAGCCCAGGAGGTGTTGTGCCAGCTCTGCTCCATATTGGAGAGGCATATTGCATGAGGTGATGAATATAAGCCTTGTAGACTGTTATTCATGCCTGAAGAGGGAGGAGGTTACTGGTGGATATACAACCTCTTAGCAGTCTTTTTGGCAACACCTTTGATGTAAGGAGCCCATGTTAGTGTGTTGGTGATGATGACACCAAGGAGAGAGATTCTCTGGGTAGGCCTGTTGCTATCTATTCCCTTTGATGCCAGGAAAACAAAGAAATACATTATTTAAAAAAAATAACTGAGCTGTTTTAAAGTATTTCAGCCACTCATTACATCATATTTGAATGAGTACAAATTCAGTCATTTCTCCATGGATCACCACTTTATTGTGATGGAGGGATCTGCATGCTCTGATGATCCCAGGAGCTATGTTGTCAGGGGTAGCTTGCCCCTGGTAGGGTCTCCCAAAACAAACTGGTCTCGGGGAAGGACCAGACTTAAAGTAGTCCAGTGGATCCCTATGGGGAAGTTGCCATAAGGATCCAGTGTTCCCCACCCATTTTGGGGTTACTGTGGCTTGAAGTCAAGCACCTGGTGACCGAGTTTAGGTCCGTAGGACTGGGCTCAGCCACATGGGTTCGACCCCTAGTGGGCTAACCACCTGCAGGAGAGCTCATGGTGGTATGAGGACTGGGTGACAGTCTGGGCTTCTCTGACACTGCGACCCCCGCTTATCCTGGATAAGCAGTAGAAGATAGTTGGAGGGATGGATGGACAAATTCAATCATGCAAATGTATGCAGCAACCTTCATTATAACCTTTCACATGACAAAGGGCACACAGATAAACATGGGTCACTGCCAGTGGTGAATGCATCATATTTGCCGATAGGCTAATAATGGTCAACAAAGTCAATATCAGCTGATCCTGATATTAAGCTGGTAAATCAGTGGTTCTCTGCTATTTAGCAATTGAAATTTTTTGTTTAGGTTGGGCTAGTTTTGGTGATAATGGTCATAAAGATGTTGAAGTATTCTTTGAATATAAAGGAATTAGTAATGCCTACATGTGGCACTTAATGCTAAAAATACTACTAAAAGAAGTGCAAAGCTGAGCAATATTACATGGAGCCGCAATTAGCATTGCACAGTCATGTGTCATTGTGTGTTTACTTCTGCACAGGGATACAAGATGCACACACTCCCAAGGACATTATGTCAAGTATGTGCGCTTTTACGGAGACGAGCCCACTTGCAGGTGAAGCGTGTGTTTATTAAACAAGAAATCAATTGTACAAAGTGTCCAACAACAGTCAAATAATAAGCAACACTGCAGGAAACGAGGAGAGATTTCACGTCACGCCTATGGGCCAGACTGGGCTTCTGAAGGGAAACACAAAACGTGAACATGAGAAGAGAGGAGACTTATTTAGTGTGTCACAGAGTGAGGCTGGGCTCCGGGGGAAACAGCACCAAATACAGTCTTACAGAGAAAGTGCCGAGTCATAGGGAATAGACTACTACCCACAGAGAACGATTAAACACAGGATGCAGACTAAGTGCAGGGAACAGACTAACACCGTGACAAGGAGTGATGCAACTAACAGGGAATAAATACACAGTGCACTAATGACACGGAGTGAATACCGGTGTGTAGCTGCAACAGGTGCGCTGATTACGAGCTGCTCCCTGCAACGGCAGGTGAGCAGCCAGTGGAGAGTGCCTGGAGAGGGAGGAGAAGAAACAGACACACAGAAACCCTAGACACAAGTGCAGGCACAAAAACAGCCGGGTTTTGTTGGCAGAGACAGAACTGTTGTTGGACTACAAGCCATGGCTGCTTCCAGAATACGCGGCCCAGCTGGATGGAGGTTTACCGAGTGGGTCGGAGTTTGAGCCGATGCTGAAGCGTCTCCTGACTCCGGCGTCACGCCAACCTTGCAATGAGCCCGTGTCCTCACCCGCTAGCCAGATGACCTGTGCAGCATCTGGAAGGGAGTTGCCTGGTTTTTCAGCAGCAGCAACTACCAATCCTCGAGAATTAAGGCAAGTATCCTTTCATTTTCTAACACCCAAAAATTAATTGTCTTATCTTATTGCTGGAGGGGCACTCAGCAGTAGTTATCCACATGATATGAGCCCTCATCACAGGCTGCTGCAACCAAAACCTCATCTCCACCTGCTTCTCCTGTGTCCCCCTCTGCTTTTCTTGTATGTTTGCCAGTCCTGGGAGGGAGCCGCCAGACGACGGAGGGGCCTGCAGTTCTAGAGAATCCTGTTCCAGCCTTGCAGCCACGTCCTGGATGGGAGACACGTGCTCTCTGCACTCCGAAACCTGAGCTGATAATTGAGTGTCCCCTGGTTTCAGCATCGCGGGACCCGGTGCCATCGATGGGACGTTCCCTGGCTCCTCTACAGAGGGCTAGGGTTCCCCCAGCATCAGCTGCTACATCTGGGGTTCCACCTGCTTCAGCCACCACATCTGGGGCTCTGCCAGCGTCAGCCACCGTGCCTGGAATTCTACCAGCATCAACCGCCACGACTGGGGTTCCGCCAGATTCACCCGCCATCATGCCTGCTGCTTGGGCTGCTGCAACAGAGTCGCCGGAGTCCTGGATGGTGGTGGAGCTCAAGTCAAGGCAAGTTCTCTTTTCTGTCTCTACGTTATCAGTTTTAGAAAAATCTTGTCTTGCTTGTGGCAGGAAGAACCAGTTACAGCTGCCAGCTGCTCCTGAGTTTTCCTCGCCGGGCTGCTACCAGTAACAGTGAACTGGTGTTATTCGCTTCCTCCCCGTCTGAGGTGGCTGTGTCAGGGATGGATTCCCAGGCGGCTGGACTTGAGACACCCCAACCTGAGTTGCCGGAATCCCGGACGACGGTGGAGCTCGAGTTAAGGCAAGTCTTTTTTTTTGTCTTCACAATGTCAGTATTAGAGAGGTCTTGCTAAGCTCTTGGCGGGGATCTTGGCCAGTTGCAGCTGTCATTTGCTTCTGAGCTTTCCTCGTCTGGCTCCACTGCTGCCAGTCACTGTGACCCGGTGTTTATTTCTTCTTCCCTGTCTGAGTCCTCACCTGGTTCCACCGATGGTCATCAGCCTTTGCCTGAGATCTCCGATGGTCATCAACCTTCGCCTGAGGTCACTGATGGTCATCACCCTTCGCCTGAGGTCACCGATAGTCGTCAACCTTTGCCTGAGGTCACCGATGGTCATTCGTCCTCGCCTGAGGTCGCCAAGGGTCATCAATCGTCGCCTGAGGTCGCCGATGGTCATCAGCCTTCGCCTAAGGTCACCGATGGTCGTCAGTCTTCGCCTGAGGTCGCCGAGAGTCATCAGCCGTCACCTTAGGTCACTGATGGTCATCCGTCTTCGCCGCCTGGTTTCCTTGTAGATCAGCTGTCTTCTTCGTCTGGTTTCCCCACTGATCAGTCATCTTCTTCATCTGGTTTCCTCGCTGGCTCCACTGCTGCCAGTCATTGTGACCCGGTGTTTATTTCTTCTTCCCTGTCTGAGTCCTCACCTGGTTCCACCGATGGTCATCAGCCTTTGCCTGAGATCACCGATGGTCATCAACCTTCGCCTGAGGTCACTGATGGTCATCACCCTTCACCTGAGGTCACCGATAGTCGTCAACCTTTGCCTGAGGTCACCGATGGTCATTCGTCCTCGCCTGAGGTCGCCAAGGGTCATCAATCGTCGCCTGAGGTCGCCGATGGTCATCAGCCTTCGCCTAAGGTCACCGATGGTCGTCAGTCTTCACCTGGGGTCGCCAAGAGTCATCAGCCGTTGCCTTAGGTCACTGATGGTCATCCGTCTTCGCCGCCTGGTTTCCTTGTAGATCAGCTGTCTTCTTCGTCTGGTTTCCCCACTGATCAGTCATCTTCTTCCTCTGGTTTCCTCGCTGGCCAGTCATCTTCATCATTGGGTTTCCACGCCTCTGCCCCTGCAGTGTGCAAAAGGCACGGGCTCCAGCTGCTGCCTCCAGGAGGGGGCGCATCGTGCCCCGTGGCCCGTTGGTTCAGGGATGCTGGGAGAGCACCCGAAGGACTACGCTATCTGCTTGGGTGGCTCTGGAACTCTGGGAGGCCACCCAACTTATTCTATTGCGAGATCTGGTGGTCTGTGGACTCCAGTCGGCCACCTGAACTGACCTGTTTTTTTCGCCCGGTGGCTGCCTATTTAAGTGTTTTGATTCCTGTTATATTTTATGTTTTAATTAAACTTTGCAATCTCACAGCTCCAGCGTTTGGGTCTTCGTTCTTGTCCTGAAGGCCGTTGATGACAGACATGCTTATTGTGTTTCATATGAAATGTATTCTGCAATAATTGCAAATACTGATTAAAATATCAACAAAAACAGGATTTGAGGTTATGATTTTTCCATTAGTGCCAAACTAAGCCTTGTTGGTAGTTTCTGGAGTGTCTTTTTCCTCGGTTGCTCTTTTCTCCCAATGGGCGACACTCTACTCGACTTCCCCTCCCATTCTTTATGTGGTCATCACTTCCTTTTCTTATGTGCGAACCTCTGTGTGTAGTCTGTGTGTAGCTAATCTGTGTGTTAAGGAGGGCTGAATAAGCCTGCCTTTGTCAGGGCATTAGGTTTAAAGAGGATGAATACTTTAAATGATAAATAGTGGGAGTGAGAGTGGTGGTGTGTGGATTTGTAGTCATCTGGGGCCACCATGCCCCTCTTACACCCCCCCCCCCCCCGCCGCAATGGTGAAGCACCTTTATATGGCTTGTAGTTTAAAGGGGCATTTCAACCATATTACTGAAACACTTTCTTTGTGATAGTTGGCGGTATGCATAGTTACTTTTCTCACTAGTAGCCTCACAGCTAACAAGGGTTTGGGTTCGGTCGTCCTGGCTGGCATGGCTTTTCTGTTGTCAAGTTTGCATGTTCTCCCCATACCTGGGTTGCTTTACCCTGGGTGCTCCATATTCCTACTGCACTCCAAAAACATGTATTTTTACATTGATTACTGGTAAAGGCAAATATCTTAGGCAATATACAGTATATTAAAAGCTGTAGAAAACTGTTCTCAAGTCCGATGCCTTCTGTAGTGGGAATTGCCAATTGTGGGATCATAAAGCTTCTTGGGTACAAAAAAACAAAACAAAAAAACAAAATCATGGTTATGAGAGGTACCAGGTGTAACTGGTGGTGAAGTAGTTAGCACTTTTCCCTTTCAGAAAGAAGGTTCCCAGTTTGAATTCCAGAAAATTTGCTGGGGGACTTTTGTGTGGAATTTGCATGCTCTCCTTGTGCCTGTGTTGATTTTCTGAGTTTTTAAGTTAAGTGGTCATTTTGATAAACTGGGCATAGGTGTCCAGCTCTCTGTTTAAAATGGGTCTTGGATGCGCAGAATTAAGCAGTAGCTGAGTGTGGCTAGTATTTACAGTTTTATGGTGCATTTTCAAAAGAGAATTGAAGTTTGCGTAACTCTAAGTGCATATCTCAAAACAAAGTGTGCCAACTGCAAAACACAGAAGATGCAAAAGCGTGTAATTTGTTCAGACTGCTTAGTCTGTGTGTCAAAAGCAAATATTCATGTCAATGAAACTGTTGCTATCATCAGAATGAAGTGTCCTTACAAGACAATCTAAATGTTTAGCCATGTTGTCAATAGAACAGTTTATGCTGTAATGATTTTCTAATGAAAACTGTCATGGGATTTGGTAACAGTGACTGAAAATGAACAAGGCAACACCTCTCTGTGTTGCTGAGCAATTTCAAAACTATAAAGTCACATATTACTGTGTGAGGGGAATAGATTGAAAGACCATGGATATGATTCGAAGTTTTTACTGTACAGTTTTTACTGAATTGCACATTTTGAAGTTTGACAGTAAGTATCCAGTATTTCTGTATGTACAGTACAGTGCATCTTTTTGGGTTACCTACCTAATTCTCCTGACTGTCATGTTCAGGGTTGAAAACAACCCCGCCCATGACCTGTGGCTGTAGGGTTTTGATTATTACTTATTAATTCCAGCTGGCAGATTGAGCCTTACTCTCTGCCAGTCCTACAGCCACGCCTTCCTCCTCTCACCAGACATTCACCAGCTGTTTGGGATCACCACATGCACACACACACACACACACACACACACACACACACACACACACACACACACACACACACACACACACACACATGCATACACACATTCATCCAATTAATCATGCACGGGCTTGCCACACAGCTGTGTCCACTTGCCTTCGTTTGTGTATGGTGTACTTATGGGGAGGCAGCTTCAGTCAGTCAACATGGAACATCCTGACTCACCGGATTATTGGCTGTTTCCCTTGGACTTATCATGTTGTTTCTTAGAGCCTTTCCGCTCCAACATTTCTGTAAGTCATCATTTTGTGCCTTCTCCCGCCGCTCCTGATTGTTTGGAGCGTGTTAGGCATTTCCTCTAGCCAACTAGGTTTGCAGCGGGTTGTCTCTCCCATTCTCATCAGTAACTGTTATTTGGACATTTTGTGTACATTTTTCCCGTTGTTAATAACACACTACATTACTGCACGTTGGGCTTGCATCAATTTATATGTTCGCTGCAAGATCACGCACCGGACATGACACTGACAGAATATTTGGATAATCAAGGATACAGTGGTTCTCCCAGTATTTGGTTGTACCCGCCGACCAGTGTCAGCCGTTTTATAACATCATGATTTAGAACATGGTCAACAGTTGTGGACATAATTTCATCTGGAGCAGACATACAGCAGGGAAAATAAGCTTTGAACACGTCAACATTTTTCTCATTAAACATATTTCTGATGGAGCTGCTGACCTGAGATTTTCACCAGATATCAGTAACAACTCAAGTAATCCATACAGGTACATACAAAGAAATCAAGGCAACTGTGTTCACAAAGAGTATATTTAATAAAGTGGAATGGCACAGGGAATAAGTAGTGAACATGCTTGGTGAAATTAATTTACAGTGGATATGAAAAGTCTACACACCCCTGTTCAAATGCCAGGTTTTTGTGATGTTAAAAAAATGAGACTAAGATAAATCATTTCAAAACTTTTTCCACCATTAATGTGACCTGCAATCTGTAACCAATTGAAAAACAAACTGAAATCTTTTAAGGGGAGAAATAAAAAATAAAACACTTACAGTAACCTGGTTGCATAAATATGCACACGCTTAAAGGCCAAATGTCACGTAACAGGGTACTTTAAATATCTTGAAACTAGATATAAAAGGGAACCGATCCGTTCGGGTCTTGGTGCATATGCTTCAGTAACAACGGAATATTCGTTAATTTAAAACTGCCGCACTTGGCCTGACACGGCCCCTGGAATCGCCTGGGGAAGAAGGCGGAAGTGACGAAATCGATTGTACCCTAGTTTGATGCTTGGGGTATTTCAATTGATTGTTTATATAGAGACTGGAAGGTTGAAGTGAGCAACAAGAAAGAAAAAATTGGATATTTCACCCATACCTTAAAACGGGACTATCAGGGACAGCTGGGTAATAAGGGACACTTCTCTGGGAAATGTTTTCATACCTGTCAAGTGAGACGTTTTCGCCGTACTTCAACACCGTAAAAAGCGGCTATAAGGAACGGTGGAGCAACAAGGCACACCTCTCTGGGATCTCTGTCTGTTCCGCAACCGCTGCACAGCTCAACGTGTTAAACCATTGTCCTAATGACTTCTCATGGTAGTGAGAATAGCTCCCGCTGAGCGATCAGCCCGCCCCAGCTGTGAGTGATCACACACAGGACTGCTCCTCAAGACACTCAGTTTTTTTTTCCAGTATATTTTTTCTTTTGGGCGTACAGAAATGGCAATACACCCGTTTTTGCTAAAATTGCATTTTCCCCGTATTTTCCTTAAAATATTTGACAATAACAACACGAACTACATTTAAAACATTTCCCAGAAAAGTGTCCCAAACCACTCTGCCGTCTCCCACAGCCGCGCTTGGCACCAAAATACGGCGAAAACGTCTCCCTTGACAGGTATGCGCCTCCATTTTCATATTGATCTGGTCAATTTCTTGACAGCAGCGGCTCTCCTCCACTGTAATAATAATGGCTTCCGAAAAAATCAATATTTATGGGGCACCCTCGACAGACCCCCTCCGGCTTCGCAATTCTGGAGGCGATTAATGTCCAGTTCAATGACATTTTCCACTGGTTCTGCTCTCTGGTTATCGTTGGAACTGCTGTCATCAGACAAAGCATCTGATTCCGTCTCGGACGGCTCGAACCGGTAAGGTTCTATGCCTCTGTCACTGTCTGAACCACTGACAAAAAAAAAAGACAAAACTAAACTAATTTGTTCACAATCGCTGTCACTTTCCGTCATGATTGTCCAATGTTGATAAGTGTGAATGTGGATAGGCAGGGCAGCCAGGGTACAACTGGTGATGTCAAAAACATGGGCGTGGTCTGGACTGGCTGTCACAAGCCAGCAAGCAAGGTGGGGCCTTCACCTGGTGTATTTTGTGCAATTATGTAAATACAGGTGGGTGATATGGTCTCCGGTATGAATATTTGGTTTAAGCTATGTGTATTTTATCTAAATTCGTTGTCATTTAGAAAAAAAAATTACGTGACATTTGGCCTTTAAAGGTCTGATGACACGATTCTGACTTCATCTAATTTTGCAACACATAATTTCAACATAACAAAATAGGTTGGTCTGTGCAGTTCTAAGTCAAACATCCTTTTTTTCATGTGAATATCCAACATTTTCATGAGCGCCATGTCACCAATTGTGTCAGTGGCAATTGGTGGCATTGGTGGCATGGCCGGCCATGGCCCGGCCATGTTGTAACGTCAGTGACAGAACACAGCACTTGGCTGCCCATTGTACACACAGGATGGAAGCGGTAGAAAACATCGACGATGGTTCCAGCACATGTAGTCTGGAATTGGTTTGTGTTGTCCAATCTTCAGGCGATTGTAGTTCAGAAGAATGGGATGATAATGAAGAATATGGGGGCATCAGACCTTATAGGTTTGAGCCGTGCCAAGCGGGCATCGTGCCTAGCGAGTCAGACTCCGAGAGTGACAGTGGAGAGGCACACATGCTCGTCGCAGCAGCAGCAACAAACACACGGCAGGGGAGCACAGAGTGTTATGCTTTTGTTACAGATATTGCAACAAATTATTTGTTCATAAATATAATTTATTTAAACCCGATTTTTCTATAAAATCATAGTAGTGTATTCTCTGTGGCTCAGGCATTGGGTTTATTATGTATTATCTTTTGAATTCTTGTTGTTTTTTGGTTTTGTACATGTGAATGTACATGTGGGCACTGTCCAAGATTCGCCAGTCCAATCACGCACCCTCTCTCTCTGACAGTCAGCTGTTCATGTTTTTTTGTGCACCATCTGCCGTGTTGTCAGCCAGCCAATATTGCCAACACTATCACAACGTGTTAGCCACTCCACACAGCCGTGGTTCTGTTGCGCCCTTGTAGCGATGTTGACTCTGGGGCGCAACCGTGGTTAATACGTTTCCTCTCCATACGTTCGCTGGGCGATTTCGGCCCCGAACGCCTACTATTTGTGTTTCTGTGTACAGTATTTTTGTAAGTCTTCACCTTTTGGGATCAGTCTTCGTGTTTAATAAATGTACTGTTGTGAATCCTGCGCGTAAATCCATTCTTCCTTCCCCTCCTTGTGCGCTCTTATGCAGGGCACGGAGAGGGAGGATGAAATGAGAAGGATTTACGTGCAGAGTTCACCACAGCACATTTAATACAGAAAGGCAGACAATTCCCAAGAAGGTGAAGACATACAAAAAACACAAGCACACTTACTGATGGCGTTCGGGGGCTGGCATTGCCCAGCGAACGAATGAGAGGAGACGTGTTAGCCACAGGTGCACCCCAGAGCCGACATCGCTTCAAGGATGCAAAAGAACCATGGCGAACATGGAGTGACTAGCATGTCGTGAGAATGCTGAAAATACTGGCAGACTAACAGCAGAGATGACAGTGCTATGGACCAGCAGTGCGTGACTGGCAAACGGCCACTAAGTACACGCACTTCTGGTGATGGTATGATGAGAAGCAACTGGGCGAGGACCGGGAAAGATGATCAGCGGGAGTTTGAATCAGCTGGTGATAATGATAGAGGTGATGTGGCCGGACCGGCGAGCGTCAGCATGTGCTCACAGAAAGTAGGTCAAAGCTGCGCGTAAATCCATTAATCCTTCCCTTCCTCGTGTGCTCCTCCTGTGTAAAAGCGCACAAGGAGGCTTATGACAGTTAGAGCTGAAGCATGTGATGTGGTCTTTCATGGCCTACTGTTTATCTAAGCCTGCGACACAACGCGAAGGCATAGCCATAAAATTAAAACAAGAAACCAGAGAAACTGTGAGCTACAAAGCTGCTGTCATTCCAGTCAACAACACCGGCATCCGTTCTGTTGCTTACGTCATGGTGGTGCCGCCCTTCATTCGGTGGGCGGCACCACAGTCCAGTTAGCGGCTGTGTTTTTTTTGATAACTAGTTTATGCAGGCATGGTTGTAAATATTATATTGATCATAGACAATGACTTTTGGGTTTACACAGCATGCTAAAAAATGCCAAAATCGTGTCATCAGACCTTTCTCCAACTCTATCATGCTGAGCACCGGATCCCCTCAAGGCTGCGTACTCAGTCCACTGTTGTTTACACTTGTAACACATGACTGTGTATCCAGACATGAGGGGAACCAGATTATTAAGTTTGCAGACAACACCACAGTGGTGGGACTTATTCAGAGGGATGAGGAATCAATGTACAGGGAAGAAGTTAGAGACCTGGAGGGCTGGTGCAGGGAGAACAATCTGGTGCTCAACGTGGACCAAACAAAGGAGATGATTATCGACTTCCGGCGGTCACGGCCTGAACATGTCCCTCTCAGCATCGGTGGCCGTTTGGTAGAGAGAGTGGAGAACATCAAGTTCCTCGGAGTGCAGATCTCACAGGGCCTGATCTGGAGCAAGAATTCCTTGGGGATCAGGAAGTGGGCCCAGCAGAGACTGCACTTCTTGAGGAAACTCAAACAGGCCTCTCTCCCCATCTGCATCCTCAGGACCTTCTACAGAGGTGTGTTGGAGAGTGTTCTAACGTACTGCATTGCAACATGGTACTCCAGCTGCAGTATGTCAAACAAAAAAGCCCTGCAGAGGATAGTTAAGGGAGCTGAGAGGGTAATTCAGAATCAGAATCAGAATCAGAATCAGAATCAGCTTTATTGGCCAAGTATGCACAACACATACAAGGAATTTGACTTTGGCTAAAAACTTGCTCTCGTTGTTCAGGTGAAGGATTTAAATAAGGATTCAATGACAACCAGAGTATGTACAGTAAATTACAGTCTGTCCACGTTTCTATAAAAGGATGCAAATATATACAGGAATATATGCAGTTATTTACTCGGACTAACCACACTTTGCAGAAATATATGAAAAAATATACAATCACACAGTATTTCAATGTGGACTCAGATTCAGTGATATAATGTGAATGAAGTAAAAAGCAGTGTGAGAGTTATGTGCAATGTAATAATGGATGAAAAGTCATGAGTACAGCAACAGGTAGGACTAGGTGAATGTTAGGAGTTCATCAGAGTGATGGCTTGAGGAAAGAAACTGTTCCTGTGACGGGTGGTTTTGACCTTCAGTGATCTGTAACGACGACCAGAAGATAGAAGTTCAAACAGTTTGTGGCCGGGGTGTGATGGGTCAGCACAGATGTTTCCCGCCCGTTTCCTGGTTATGGACCGATATAAGTTCTCAATGGAGGGTAGGTCGGTACCAATGATCCTCTCCGCAGACTTAATGATCCGCTGCAGTCTGGTCTTGTCCTGTTTAGTGGCAGATCCAAACCAGACAGTGATGGAAAAGCAGAGGACAGATTGGATGATGGCGGTGTAGAAGACAACCAGCAGCTCCTGAGGCAAATCAAACTTCTTGAGCTGACGCAGAAAAAACAACCTCTGCTGGGCCTTTTTCCGGACAGTGTCAATATGGGAGGACCACTTCAGGTTCCGGGAGATTGTGGTACCCAGAAACTTGAAGGAGTCCACAGTGGACACTGTGCTGTTGAGGATGGTGAGTGGGGGGAATGAAGGGGGGTGTCGCCTGAAATCCACAGTCATCTCCACCGTTTTGGCTGGGTTAAGTTCAAGATGGTTCTGGCTGCACCAGAGGATCAGCTGCTCCACCTCCCGCCTGTATGCAGACTCATCATCATCCCGGATCAAACCGATGACTGTGGTGTCGTCCGCAAACTTCAGGAGCTTCACCGAAGGGTCCTCTGAGGTGCAGTCGTTGGAGTAGAGGGAGAAGAGCAGTGGGGAAAGGACACATCCTTGGGGGGCGCCAGTACTAATTTTTCGGGAGCTGGATGTAAATCTCCCTAGCTTCACCTGTTGCCACCTGTCAGTCAGAAAGCTGGAGATCCACTGGCAGGTGGAGGGGGGCACCTTGAGCTGGAGGAGTTTCTGATGAAGAATGCCTGGGATGATGGTGTTGAACGCTGAGCTGAAGTCGACAAACAGGATCCTGGCGTACGTCCCTGGGGAGTCGAGGTGTTGCAGGATGTAATGTAGTCCCATATTCACTGCATCATCCACTGACCTGTTTGACCGGTAGGCAAACTGCAGTGGGTCCATCAGGGGGCCTGTGATGACCTTCAGGTGGTTCAGCACCAATCTCTCCAAGGATTTCATGACCACAGAGGTCAGGGCAACAGGTCTGTAGTCGTTTAATCCTGTAATAGAGGGTTTCTTGGGAACTGGAATGATGATGGAGCGTTTGAAGCAGGAAGGCACTTCACGCAGCTCCAGTGATCTGTTAAAGATCCGGGTGAAGATGGGGGCCAACTCGTTGGAGCAGACTCTCAGGCAGGACGGAAACACACCATCAGGTCCTGCAGCCTTCTTGATCTTTTGTCTCTGAAAGACCCGGCGCAATTGGAGTTTCCCTCCCCTCTGTCCAAGAACTTTTTCAGAACCGTTGTAGGAGCAGGGCACTGAACATTGTCAAGGACCACTCTCACCCTCTGCATAAACACTTTGAACTTCTTCCATCTGGCAAACGATTCTGGAGCATTAGAGGCAGGACCACCAGACTGATTAACAGCTTCCTTCCACAAGCTGTTAGGATACTGAACAGCTGATCTAGAATCTTTCATACATACTGTTACACCTTATGGACATTATGTATATTATTTGTATATTATAGTTCTAGTTAGTTTCAAGTATGTCTCAGGGATGTGTGAATGGCTGTGTTGGGGTGGGGGGTGAGGGGGTATGTGAGTGTGTCTTAAATTATGTTCTTTGTACTTATATGGATGCCTAGAGAAATGTAATTTCATCTTGCCTGCACTACAGTTGTATGTACAGCAACATGACAGTAAAGGTTGAATTGATTTGATTTGAAGTAGTACTTTGTTGCAGCACCTTTGGCGTTTATTATAGCACTCAATCTTTTTGGGTAGGAGTCTATCAGTGTGGCACATCTTGATGTGGCAATATTTGCCCACTCTTCTTTGCAAAAATGCTCCAAATCTGTCAGATTGCAAGGGCATCTTCTGTGCACAGCCCTCTTCAGATCACCCCACAGATGTTCGATCGGATTCAGGTCTGGACTCTGGCTGTGCCATTCTAAAACCTTAATCTTCTTCTGGTGAAGCCATTCTTTTGTTGATTTGGATGTGTGCTTTGGGTAATTGTCATGCTGAAAGATGAAGTTCCTCTTCTTCTTCATCTTTCTAATAGAAGCCTGAAGATTTTGTGCCAACACTGACTGGTATTTGGAACTTTTCATAATTCCTTCCACCTTGTCTAAGGCCCCAGTTTGAGCTGAAGAAAAACAGCCCCAAAGCATGATGCTGCCACCACTATGCTTAACTGTAGATATGGTATTCTTTTGGTGATGAGCAGTGTTGTGTTTGCGCCAAATATACCTTTTGGAATTATGGCCAAAAAGTTTAGCCTTGGTTTCATCGGACCATAACACATTTTCCCATATGTGTTTGGAAGATTTCAAAAGGCTTGGATATTTTTCTTCATAAGATGAGGCTTCCGTCTTGCCACTCTACCCATTAGCCCAAACATATGAAGAAGATGGGAGATTGTTGTCACATGTACTAAACCGCCAATACTTGCCAGAAATTCCTACACCTCCTTCAATGCTGCTGTTGGCCTCTTGGCAGCCTCTCTGACCAGTTTTCTTCTCGTCTTTTCATCAATTTTGGAGGGGCATCCAGTTCTTGATCATGCCACTGCTGTGCCATATTTCTCCACTTGATGATGACTGTCTTCACTGTGTTCCATAGTATATTTAATGCCTTGGAAATTATTTTGTACATTTATCCTGACTGATAGCTTTGAACAATGAGATCCCTCTGATGGGATCATTGTCTTGCTGAAATGTCCACCCTAGTTTCATCTTCAGCATCTTGGCAGATGGCAACAGGTTCTTATCAAGGATGTCTCTGAACATTTGTCCATTCATCTTTCCTTCAATTATATGAAGTCTGCCTGTACCATGTGCTAAAAAACACCCCCTCACCATGATGGGATGTGCAGTGCCATTTCTTTTTGGATGCCACAACACACATGCTGTGTGTTGTGGCATCCAAAAACTTCAATTTTGATCTTATGTGACCAGACTATATTCTCCCAGTATTTTACAGGCTTGCCCAAATGTTGTGCAGCAAACTTTAAACAAACTTCAACATAATTTTTCTTCAGCAGTGGAGTTTTGCGAGGTGAGCAGGCATAGCACCCATGTTGGTTGAGTGCATTACTTATTGTTTTCTTTGAAACGACAGTACCTGCTAACTCCAGGTCTTTCTGGAGCTCTCCAGGAGTGGTCTTTGGCTCTTGGATAACTCTTCTGATAATTCTTTGACTCCTCTGTCAGGAATCTTGAGAGAAGCTCCTGGTTGTGGCCAGTTTATGGTAAAATGATGTTCTTTTCACTTCCGAATGATGGCTTCAACAGTGCTCACTGGAACATTCAGCAGGTTAGAAATGTGCCTGTAAACAATTTCATCATTATGTTTTGCAACAATAATGTTGCAAAGGTTTAGAGAGAGCTCTTTGCTTTTACCCATCATGAGTTCTTGTCATAAAGCACCCTTTTCAAGGACTAAACAGGACACCAAACGCTCTCTGCAAGTTTGCACATTTATTAATGTAAAAACACACAAAACTCAACTTTGCAAATAACGCACACAAGCTGGTGCTGGAGGAGAGCAGGGCTCAACGTCTACACACGTGGACAGAATTGTTGGTACCCATCTGTTAATGAAAGAAAAACCCACAATGGTCACAGAAATAACTTGAATCTGATAAAAGTGGTAATAAATGGACTTCGTGGACTGGTGCCATCGGAACTGCCTCCAGATCAATGCGAGGAAAACTAAGGAGCTGGTGGTGGACTGCCGCAGGCAAGGACAACCCCTCACAGCACCAGTAAATATACAGGGAACAGACATCGAGATGGTGACATCCTATAAGTACCTGGGTGTTCATCTGAACAATAAACTAGACTGGTCACACAATACTGACGCACTCTACAAGAAGGGACAGCGCAGGCTGTTCCTGCTGAGGAGACTCAGGTCTTTTGGTGTACAAGGGGCGCTGCTGAAGACATTCTATGACACGGTGGTGGCATCAGCCATCACTTTTTGAGTGGTCTGCTGGGGCAGTGGCATTACTGCAGCCGATAGGAAGAGACTGAACAAACTGATCAAGAAAGCTAGCTCTGTCCTGGGGCAGCGCCTTGATCCGGTGGAGGAGATAGGAGAGAGAAGGACGGTGGCTAAACTGTCATCTCTGCTGGAGTCCGAGTTCCACCCTATGCAGGACATACTGAATGCACTGAGGAGCTCATTTAGCAGCAGACTACATCATCCCAGGTGCACAACCGAGAGGTTTCGCAGGTCCTTCCTACCTACGGCTGTCAGACTGTACAACCTAAGCAGGGCTGCTCGCAGAGATAGCAAAAAGACGTAACAAACTAATAGTTTTTTGAATGCAAAAGATGCAATAGACTTACACAATGGTCCCCTCCGGCATACAACTAGGAAAATACCGGTCGCTATGGAGAGTGAGAATATGTATGGGCACATAATCTTACCATGTAGGATAACTAAGGAGACGGTTGTGCTGTTTCATCCCATCTAGCAACAATGCTCTGCACTGTGTGTGTTTATATATTTACATATTTATTCCATCTAGCTACAATGCTCCGCACTGGGTGTGTTTATATTTATATATCTATATATTTATTCCATCTAGCTACAATGCTCCGCACTGTGTGTTTATATATCTACATATTATTCCATCTAGATACATTGTGCCGCACTGTGTGTGTTTATATACAGTATTTACATATTTATTCCACCTAGCTGCAATGCTCCGTAATGTGGGTGTTTATATATTTACATATTTATTCCATCTAGCTACAATGCTCCGCACTGTGTTTATATATTCATATATTTATTCCATCCAGCTACAGTGCTCTGCACTGTGTCTGTGTGTGTGTATATATATATATATATATATATATATTTTATAGTAATATGTACATATGTATATTAGCTGCTCTTGCTTGCTTGTTTTTTTCTTGCCTTCTGATTGTTGCTCTGAGTGTTGCTATCCCTGTGCTGTTGCAATCCTGGAATTTCCCCGTTGTGGGACTAATAAAGGCTTATCTTATCTTATCTTAAATAAAAATTCTGTGAAAAGTAACCAATGAAAATCAGACAGTGCTTTTGAATTGTGGTTCAACAGAATTACTTTAAAAAACAAACTCATGAAACAGGCCTGGACATAAATGATGGTACCCCTAGAAAAGATTGAAAATAATGTGACCATAGGGACATGTTCAACCAAGATGTGTCCTCTAATTAACATCACAGGTGTCTACAAACTTGTAATCAGTCAGTCGGCCTATTTAAAGGGTGACAAGTAGCCACTGTGCTGTTTGTTGACATGGTGTGTACCACACTAAACATGGACCAGAGGAAGCAAAGGAGAGAGTTGTCTCATGAGATTAGAAAGAAAATTATAGACAAGCATGTTAAAGGTAAAGGCTATAAGACCATCTCCAAGCAGCTTGATGTTCCTGTGACTACAGTTGCACATATTCAGAAATTTAAGATCCACGGGACTGTAGCCAACCTCCCTGGACATGGCCACAGGAGGAGATGGATAATACGAATGGTCACAAAAGAGCCCATAACAACCTCTAAACACATTCATGGTGAACTCCAAGGTCAAGGTACATCAGTGTCAGATCGCACCATCCGTCGTTGTTTGAGCCAAAGTGGACTTCATGGGAGACGACCAAGGAGGACACCACTGTTGAAAACAAATCATATAAAAGCCAGACTGGAATTTGCCAAACTGCATGTTGACAAGCCACAAAGCTTCTGGGAGAATGTCCTATGGACAGACGAGACAAAACTGGAACTTTTTGGCAAGGCACATCAGCTCTATGTTCACAGACGCAAAAATGAAGCATACCAAGAAAAGAACACTGTCCCTACTGTGAAACATGGAGGAGAATCTGTTATGTTGTGGGGCTGCTTTGCTGCATCTGGCACAGGGTGTCTTGAATCTGTGCAGGGTACAATGAAATCTCAAGACTATCAAGGCATTCTAGAGAGAAATGTGCTGCCCAGTGTCAGACAGCTTGGTCTCAGTCGCAGGTCATGGGTCTTGCAAAAGGATAATGACCCAAAACACACAGCTAAAAACACCCAAGAATGGCTAAGAGCGAGACATTGGACTATTCTAAAGTGGCCTTCTATGAGCACTGATCTAAATCCTATTGAACATCTGTGGAAGGAGCTGAAACATGCCGTCTGGAGAAGGCACCCTTCAAACCTGAGACAACTGGAGCAGTTTGCTCATGAGGAGTGGGCCAAAATACCTGCTGAGAGGTGCAGAAGTCTCATTGACAGTTACAGAAATTGTTTGATTGCAGTGATTGCCTCAAAAGGTTGTGCAACATGGCATGGAAAATTATTGGAGTTAAAGAGTATTTACCCATGCAGATCTTACACGACCAGGCAGCCTGTTGACAAGCTCAAAAAATAATCAGTGACATGAGCCATGTACTAAACAATGAATATGTGTGGCTGCCCTCAGGGAGGAGATACAGAGTCCCCAAGTGCACGTTCAATAGATACAAGAACTCATTTATCCCAACGTCAGTAAAACTTTTAAACTCGGATAAATAGGTCAGGGACACTTATAACTCCTGTTCTTAGTGACTGCTGTTATATATTTATGTATGTATTTACTTGTATTATTTATTGGGTTTTATTTCATTTATTATGTACTACATCCATTGTGTATGTGTGGATTGTGTGGTTGCAGCATGGGTATCAAGCCCAAGACAAATTTCCCCTTGAGGGTCAATAAAGTTTATCTTATCTTATCTTATCTTATCTTATCTAACAAAATATTAAGTTAAGGGTACCATCATTTTTGCCCAGGCCTGTTTCATGAGTTTGTTTTTTAAAATAATTCTGTTGAACCACAATTCAAAAGCATTGTCTGATTTTCATTGGCTAATTTTCATAGAATTTTTATTTATTACCACTTTTATCAGATTCAAGTTATTTCTGTGACCATTGTGGGTTTTTCTTTCATTAACAGAGGGGTACCAACAATTTTGTCCGCGTGTACAGGGGGAAGAAGCCTGGGAACGCCGGGCAAGGGGACAGAATCAGCCGGAGCACACCCAGAGAGACGTGGGGCTCATGGCTGAAAATAAAGGGGAAAACATGTCGTGATCGGGGGCACGGTCAGGACCGTGCCCACGGTTTTTGTTCATTTATGGGTTTGTTTTCATTGTATTATTATTATGATTATGAATTTGTTTATGATTTAGTCCCTTGTTTATTAGTAGTAGTAGTAGATTAGTTTATTTGACAGGGACAGTGCAATAAACATAGACAATTAATCAAAGACAATCAATCTGATGTGTTGCACATAGAGTGTATAGCTATTAGCTAATTCGCAACTCTTGTCCCTGGATGGGCTTTAGAAAAAAGAATCAAGATAAAAAATATACACAATAACCACATACATCAATGCAGAAAAATTATAAATACACATTTATAAATATTATAAATACACAAATATAACAGCCTGACTCACATTTAACATAAATATTATAAATATTATAAATACACAAATATAACAGCCTGACTCACATTTAACACATATAACATAACTCACATTTGCCTATTTCAGGCCTTCCTCCCTCCGTCACTCACTATAAACAAACACATTTATTCCTTCCCTTCATTCACTCTCACTTTGCAGACAATTAATTCATACATGAGTACATTCTTGTTTATTTTTCAGCCAGTTTTTAACATTTTTAGTGAATGTTTTAAAGTCCGTTATTATTTTAATTTCATTTGGCATTGTGTTCCAGATGTGACTGCCCTTTATAGAGAAAGCTGTTTGTCCAAATGTGGTTCTGCGGTGGAATATTTTACAGTTATTGTTAACAGAACTCCTGGTGGCTCTGCTGCTGTCCTGTCTTTGGACGAAACCAGCAAGTGGCTCGGGTGCTGATTTATGGAAACATTTGAACGTTAATTTCAGAAGACAGAGGTCAATGAAGCTCTCAAAACTCAATAGGTTGTATTTTTTTAAAACATTACAGTGATGCCACCTAATGGGCTTTTTGTCCAAGATTTTTAGGGTTTGATTATATAATGAACCTATATGTCTTATTGTGGAAGGGGCTGCTTGAGCCCAGACTGTCAAACAGTATGATATATGAGAAAAAACCATAGAATGCATATACAGTGCAGCTGCTTCGTAAGGTATGTAATATCTAATTAATTTAAAGCAGTTCAGATTTTTTTTTACTGTTTTTGAAATTTTCTTTATATGAAGATTAAATTTGAGTTGAGGATCTAGTACAATGCCAAGGTATTTGAATTCTGTAGCTAAACTGATGTCATGATCATGTATATTAACTTTAAAATGTTGCAGGTTACATTTTTTGATTGAAAAGCACATTGAGACTGTTTTCTGAAGGTTCAGCAATAGATGGTTCTTGAGGAGCCACTCTTGGACATCAACCATACTTGTAGACAGTACATCTGCAGCCTGTGCTGGAGTCTTGGCAGCTGTGTAAATAACTGCATCATCTGCATAAAGTTGGCATGTTGCAGCTGAGCAGTGTAACGGCAAGTCATTAATAAAAATGCTGAAAAGTAAAGGACCAAGAATGGACCCTTGTGGGATACCCATGCGGTTGTTTAAAAATGAGGATTTATCCTGGTGAACTTTTACACACTGTTCTCTATTCTGGAGATAAGATGCAAACCATTCTAATGTATTTGGGGAGAAGTTAAAAGATACCATTTTGGATAAAAGTAAACTGTGGTTTACAGTATCGAAAGCCTTTTTGAGATCTAGAAAAACAGCTCCTACCACATTACCCCTGTCCAAGGACTGTTTGACGTTTTCAATAAGGCAACAATTTGCTGTTTCTGTTGAGTATCCTGGTCTAAAACCAAATTGATGTGGATGAAGAAGTTGACTGTCTTGTAAGTAGTCTATCAGCTGTGTAGCTACAACTTTTTCAAGAACCTTAGATAGGACTGGTAAAATAGAGATTGGGCGGTAATTGCATATATCGTCTTTACTGCCTGATTTATGAACTGGTATGACGACAGCTTTTTACCAGCCAGATGGAAATGTACTAGACCTAATGGAGAGATTAATGAGGTGAGTCAGTGGTTTGATTAATATTTTGCTGTGCATTTTGAGAAAGGAGGTGCTCATATTGTAGATATCATTAGTTTTTGAGTTTGACAGTGTTTTAACAATACCAGCAATTAACTTCTCATTTACCTCATCGATGTGAAAAGTATCTGTTGGAAGTATGGAATTTGTGTTGTTGAGCACATTTGGCAGCACAAAATTTTTTGTTAAGTCTTCCACAGAGCCCACAAAGTGTGAATTAAATTCATTTGCCAAAGTAGCCTTGTCACTGACGGTCTTGCCATTGATTCTAAGTTCCTTTACCCCCTTCTGATCGTTTTTTTTATTAGTTAAGTTATTTAAATGCCTCCATAGGGAACTGTTGTTACCCTTTGCATGATCTATCAGTTTATTGTAATAAGATATTTTTGATTTTCGCAGCTCATGTACCACTATATTTCTTAAACTTTTGTACACAAGGTGATCATTTTGTAGTTTGGAGGTTAGTGATGTTTTCAGTGCATAGTCTCGCCTCTTCATAAGTTTTCTTATTTCATTATTTAACCATGGTAGGCTAATCTTCTGTTGTCTACTTTTAATTTGCTTTGAAAATTTTTCTATAGACTTTGTGATTGTTGCAGTTATAAAATTACAACAATCATCTACTTCACATGTTGACATGAGCTGCTCCCAATTTTGATTCTCTAAGTAATGTTCAAACTCCTCATTTTTTGATTTGGGGATAATAAAATTTGATTTGTCAATATCGACTCCCCCAAAATACTGTAGTCGCTTTTTAGTAAGTTTCCTGACAGCAAGAACCATGTTATGATCTGAGAGACCAGTTACAAGATTATAGGTTCTGGTTATTCGTTCTGGTTTATTAGTAAATACCATGTCAATAAGTGTTCTGGATTGTTTGGTTATCCTGGTGGGTCCTTTGATGATTTGCTGGTAATTAAATTTAGTCATGAGGCTTTTCAGTTTTTGTTTGTCTTTTTTATCAGACCAGTTGATATTAAAGTCACCATGAATTATCGTTTCTCTGTTCTTCTCAAGTTGTTTAACCAGATCACTTAATTCATTATAAAAGGAAGAGTTGTGTGACGGTGGGTTGTACACTACTGCAATGTTGAAATTCATTACCGGAGAGAGACATACATTAACAGCTAAACATTCAAGTGAAGTATTCAAATCAACCAGTTGACATTTATATTTCTCTTTGATGTAAATTAAAACACCTCCTCCCCTCCCTACCTGCCTGTCTTTTCTAAAACACTGGTAGCCCACAATATCGATCATATTAGTGTCTATGTTCCTGTGTAGCCAGCTTTCTGAGAGACAAAGGTAGTCCAGATTTGAGTCCAACAACAACACCGAAATCTCATCTCTTTTGGGGATTATGCTCCGTATGTTTAAATGACCGCCGAGGATCCCCTTTGGTTTAGCCTTGGTGTCCCAAAGAACTCGTGCATGATTAACAGTTTGGAAAAATAAATGTTGTTTTTGCTTTTGTACAGCTCGGTTTTGTGCTAACCCAGTGGTCTGCTGTTTAATAGTGGCAGGTCCAGGGTTAAGGTGAATATCTCCTGCCAGAAGTAGCAGAACTAACAGAACTTTAATTGTATATCCTCTGCCATATTGTGATTTTTGCTTAACAGCCATGTTTGCCTTAATTTGGAAGTTTTTGCTCAGGGCTTTTAAAGACCACATAGAGTGTAGGGTGAGATGTCCAAGCCCAAATCCATACAGATAAAACTTTTTAACTTCACCTTTGGTTGAGTTTGTCGGAAAATCCTTCTTGTTGCAGGTCCAGACACACAAAGACAAAACGAAGAGGAAGTAGAGAAGTAGAGAAGGCTTATTAGTGGTGCCCATCAGCCCACTTTTTAATCCGGTGGCAGCCATCTTCAGTCTTTCTTGGAAAGAAGGAAAAAGAAAATCTGTGGATAGTAAAATAAATTCTGCTTATATCGCCAGAATCTGATCCGATCGTCCTCGAATCCAGCTGGGCCTCAGCTAGCCAACTAGCCCCTTCTGTTGCTGGTCTCGTTGCTCATAGTCGCCGTAACTGGTCTCCCGTCCCGCTCCTCCAACCGAGTCTCGTCACACACCGCCGCTGCCACCGAGCTCCGCTGAGGTCACGGTAAGTCCTCCGCTAGGCACCGCCACCTACCGTCGTCTGCCTGGGTGAAATCTCTGCTGAGCCCCGTCAACAAATAGCCGCTTGCCTGGTAGTATCTCCGCTGGGCCTCGCAGCTGGGCTTCGATTCAGGCTGGTGTAAGGTGGAATG
The DNA here is from genome assembly GCA_020510985.1 of Pholidichthys leucotaenia. Lineage (NCBI taxonomy): Eukaryota > Metazoa > Chordata > Actinopteri > Cichliformes > Pholidichthyidae > Pholidichthys > Pholidichthys leucotaenia. Next base: position 416,727,701 of record CM035839.1, read on the forward strand.
ACTGGCGCCAGCATTAAGCTAACTAGCGTTAGCTTAGCAATCGCTTCAGGTAGGGCACATCAGTGAATCACAAGAAAGCGCTGGAATCGCTGGTCAGTTTACTCACAGTGGCCGGATAAAAGCGATCAAAGGGGTAATCCACCGGAGGTATATCCGATCGCTGTAGGTTAGTTATTTAGAGACTGGCGCCAGCATTAAGCTAACTAGTGTTAGCTTAGCAATCGCTTCAGGTAGCATTAAGCTAACTAGTGTTAGCTTAGCAATCGCTTCAGGAAGGCGCAGGAAGTCGCTGGAGAAAGGCGATTAAAGGGCAATCCAGCGGAGGTGGCAATTCAGCCCGTGCGTGTTCGCCACGAGTGCCGATCGCTGCAGGCCAGCCACTTTTAATGGCAAAATCAGTGACTTTGTCTCAGCACTGAAAAAGTGTGACCATCCCGGTCGCCATCTTGAGTAGTCTCTCTTAGCAGTCTCTATCTTATTGCTATCATGTCTCCCTCTGTCGTCTGGTGTCTGTGTCTTATGTTTGCCCCTTTGTATTTCATTATATTTTTGTATGGTGCCTTGTATTTTCTGTTTGTCTGTGTCTCCCTGTCTGTGAGTGTGTTTGTGCAGCCCCTCCCATCCTGTGAGTTCACCTGCTGCCCTGATTATCCTCCCAGCTGTTCTGTGTTTCCCAGTTGTGAGTTTCTCTATTTATGCGTGCCCCTGTTCAGTGTTCTTTGTGTGGGCATCGTGTCTGTCTCATGTGTTATCCCATGTCTCGTTCCATGTCTCCATGCCACGTGAGTTTTTGCCATGCCATGTAATGTTTTTGCTACGTTTGCCAAGTTTTAGTTTTGTTCAGTTCTGTTAATAAATCACTGTTCATACCTAAGCCTGCCTGCACTTCTGGGTTCTCTTTGCACTCCGATCTGGGCAGATCGTGACAAAACTAACCTGGACGGAGCACTTCCGTTCTCCTCAACAGCAACCAAAATACACTCAGTGCTTTGCACAGCAACTGAAGGAAACAACATAGCAGAAGGACACGACGACCGGGAGAGATTGCCGTGCCCCTTAATTATGGTTTCATGATGCGTGACAGGTGTGGGTGCATGAGTGGAGAAAATAACAGAATGAATGACAGCTGTGTGGCTCCGACCAGGTTGACAGCTGGAAGCTGCACAGCACTGTCAAAATAAAACATAAACCAGAAACAACAACACAACCAACATGTAAACATTACTACAAATACAGAGTGACACAATAACTGGACAACATAACAGAGAAACAGACAGAAAAAGACTAAACTTAAGCTGGAGACTGGGCATGGCACCCACCCATCCCCAGGATCATGACAGTGCCCCACTCCCAAGGGGTGGTGCCAGACACCACAGGGCAACATCAAAAGAAAAAAAACCTCCCCACACAGAAGACCCACCCCAACAAGAAAAACAACCCACCCTGGGGGTGAGGAGGGAGAACCCAGGCACAGAGGGACCGAGACAAAACAAAGAAAAAAAACAAACAAAAACAAAACACCCATGACCCACAACACTGTTCAACAGGTGGTAGCACAGAACCCAAAGCCGAACTGATTAGTGGATGAGGCAGTTTGGGCGGCCTTCCTGAGTCAAAAGACCACTGGCGACTGTGCTGGAACACGTCAGGTGGCCTTCCTGTGTTCCAGAACCATCTGAGCAGGCGGGGCAGCCCATCAGGCGGCCTCCCAGCATCCCTAAGCCAGCGAGCCGTGGCACTCAACATGCCCCCCCCCCGGGTGCGGCAGACGGGCTAAACGCCCCCCCACCGAGCACAGGAGCCGGGAGGTCGCATCCTGCTGAGATGGGCAGCCGATCAGCGGGAACCTCCAGCAACACCCAGCAACCCCCAACGGACCCTGATGAAGGTGAGAGATTCATGGCAACCTCAGAGCGGGGCGTGGCACCTGTGTTGGCTGCGGACAGGGACGCAGCACCCGCGGCGGCCTCAGGCAGAGGCACAGCACCCGCAGTGGCCTCGGACTGGGGTGACGCATCCACGGCGGCCCCGGACTGGGGGATAGCACCCATGGAGGCCTCGAACAGAGGGGGAGCAGCACCCACGGAGACCTCGGATGGAGAGGGAGCATCCACAGTGACCCTGGGAGTAGGCTCAAACACAAGAAAAACAGGCACCGGATCAGGGTCACTGGCAGCAGTGGAGCTCGGCGCGGAGGGCTCAGGCCCAGCAGACAGCCGCACTCAGCCTTCCCCACCAAGAGCCAGATAAGATCTCTACAGGACAGATAGAGTGAAAACAAAAAAGAGAACTTGCCTGAGCTCGAGCTCCACCGCTGTCCAGGACTCCTGCGATCCAGGCTGGGGAATCTTGGCTCTCTTTGTCTGGTCGTCCACAACCGCCACGGCCACCTCAGATGGGAAGGGGGGGGGGGGTGTCTCGGTCCTCTCCTTCTGGACGTTCACTCCTGGCACGGCCACCTCAGACGGGGAGGAAAGGAAAAACACTGTAACAGAGTTACCGGCAGTGGTGGAGCTTGGCGAGGAGGATTCAGGAGCAGAGGACATCTCAGGATTTCCTCTGGTAACATTTCTCGGTGGCGGGCCGCTGCACCAGAAATTTTACTGCCACGCCAAGGAGATACGAATTTATTAAGAAAAATATATGAAGCAATGACTTTCCGCAAGCGCACACACGAACAACGCATGTGGCCGTCATCTGCATTGAGTTTAGAAGCGCCCTGCCCACGTGAGTTTTTCAGTCAATCTGCAGGCAGTGTCTTGCTAAGCGCGACTGTCCGACAGAAACATGAGTTTGTTAACCTTCCTCCTGTGTTAGCTTTCTGTTACCATCCCCGGTGTTAACGGGTTGGTTTCGACCCGTGTCTTAAATCAGCTTTAAAATACACTAAAAACGATAACCTATCATCCAATTTTTTTGTCATCTTTTGGTTACCTTGTTAGGCTTCCTTATCCATGAAAATGTTGGGTTTAATATTTTTGGTGTGGGTCTCTGGGCCTTTTTTTTTAATCAGTATACCTCTCGATTTCAATTAAAAAAAAGAAAAATTAACCTCAAGAGAATCATATAAATAAATAAAACGTTGTGTTACCTGAATATTACTGAGGGGTATAGAACACATCTCTGAAATGAATTTGCTTGATTTATTTTTTCATTTTAAAATTAATAACTATAGTAACATCTATGGTGTTATGGGTCAGTTTCGACCCATATAGAGTATATTTTCTTCGAGAAAATGCAAAAAAAAAAAATTTTTTTGTCAGCAATAGAACTTTAACCCCTTGCACTCTGGCCAATTTCCCTAAAAACGCCTAAAAATAACATACCCAAAGTAAATCAAAAGCTCTTCTTCAACCCTTTGCAGCATCTTCATGGGGTTGGTCTCACTTAAAAGAAAACACTTTGAATTTTTTGGCAAAACAGTCATAATCTCTCTAAGTGCTCCTGCCACTGAGTAACAGTCATCTAAACATACTGAATCGGAAGAAAATAAAGTTTGCCTGGGTGTTTTTTTTAGATACAAATGCTTGCAAATAACACACAGCTGTCAGATACTGGCTGGAAAATGTAGAACCAAGTGTTATCAAGCTGAGGTCAAAATTTTGTAACAATACCACAAAAAATGAATATATTACACAGCTTTATTCTCAGGTTGTTCCCAGGTGTTTTTGAACTATGCCAAATTGTGCCAAAAAGCTTCATCTTGGGCTCTAATGAAAGGTGACACTCAGGGCTGTGTGTGTGTGTGGGGGGGGTTTGTTTATTCATTCATGAATGAATGAATGAACAAACAAGCCCCCCACACACAAAGAAGCATGCCACGTAAAAAAATGTGGCCTTTTTTTACAAGAAAAAATAACCTACAGTGCAATAAAAATTATACTAAAATATCTACAACGTAGAGGATAACAACTCCCCCACCCCCCGCTACAGAGGAGCTCGGCACACAAAAAAACTTGTGGCCATGATGGACCATTGTAATTACCGATCGGTCAAAAGTTATTTTTATTACTATTTTCATTGATAAAGACTAATTTAGCTTATAACACTTACCTGTCCACAACAGCAGTGTCGTTGGCGAACATCTGTTCCTCATTGTCAGACGAACATGAAGCTGGTTCGCTTGTTACGGACTCGTGGTTCTGGTCACGCGACCCGGTCAAACCATCTCCGCTTCCATGATTGCGGTTTTGGCGAACGATTTTTCAAAACAAATAAGAACAGTAGTAATAAAAAAAGACTGGCTAACGCTACCGTTACACACAGGTCTCAATGTGTGTCACCCAACGGCTTAGAAAAAACAGATTTTACGCACGGGACGCACGCATTTCAATCGTCGAACTTCTCTGCTTCAATTGGCTCGTTGTATTCGCCGTCGTTGGTAGGCAGGTCCTTCTTGCTAGGTTTTCAGTAATTGGTTCTTCAAAGTTTCAGAAACCCAATTCAAGGCCCTTATTAGTCGAATGAGAGGTCAGTCAAATCTAAACCAATCAAAACACTCCTTTGGCTTTCTGTTCGTGGCTGTGTCTGTACTGGAAGAGCGGAAATGCAGCTTTTTTTTTTCAGTGCGCACTGAGACGCACTACGACGCAGAGACGTGACTGTCCGCGGTATCCCGGAGTGCAACAGGTTAATATAAACACATTGAAACACAGAACAGGTCATAATACAAAATATTGACTTGCAAGTTCAAACAAACAACAACCAATCAAACAAATCAAACCAATAGAAATCAATTACTACTTCCAAAACTATTAGAAAGCTAAATCAGAGTAAAAGTCTCTGTGTGCAAGAACATGCTTGTGTGTGTGTGTGTGTCTGTGTGTGTGTGTCTGTGTTTAGATGCACGTGTGGCAAAAAGTGACACTTTTTGTGTGTTCTTTGCAGAGATATTTCTTGCATTGGAAACACAATACATTTGTCTTTCTGTCTTTACGGCTTGGGCAGACCTGACACCTCTTTCTTTTAGATTCAGGTGGCCTGACTGGGGTTGTGGCTTTGGCTCTTCCGGTTGGTGTTGAGGCAGGGCTGGCTGAGGAGGATACTGGTGCAGATTCTCTCTGTGTTGCTGATGGTATGGACGGAGTGCTGGGTGAGCTCTGCAACTGTCTGACAAAGGCTGCAGCATCTAGGTCTCGGGGCACCCGTTCCCTTCGCTCAATGTGTGGCTTGACAAGGGAATTTCCCAGCTCCTCAAGAAACATTCTCCGCTTGTTTTTTTTGGTTGAGTTCCACTCTTGGTGGATGTGGGTCCACAACACAAATGCATTATATGCAGACACATCAAGGATGTTGTAGAACACAACCATTGGCCATCTTGTGGTCATTCGCTGGCAAGTGTAGATGGCACTTTGTTTTGTTTTTTTGCAGCTATACTGGACAAATGAGCTTCCCCTGAAGCTCACATGATTGGGAGAGGAGGTGGCTGTCAGTGTGTTGGCTGACAGTGCACTTATGATTTCAGTTTTGGCTCTAATTATTGCTTTATAATCTTATTTTTATAACCGAGTCGGAACCGACCCTAACACCACAAAGGACATAATTTCAACCAGAGCATTTTCTAATGTAGTGAAAAAAAATTTTTTGTTTAATTTTGTTGAAATCAAGGTTCCTGACAAAGTCAAAAAGACTTGACGCAATAAATAAATTTTAAGTGATTCTTTTATGCATTTAAAAACTAAAACGGGTCGGTGCCGACCCTAACACAAGAGGAACTTGTGTTAGGGTCGGCACTTTAAACGTGGAAAAAAATCAGAAGAGGTATGTAAGTACTGGAGGCATTTATCATGGTTTTAACCCACTGGAAACGGGAGCAATAATGGAAGAGCCGCTTAACTAAGAGATGTGGTTAGAATTCATATGCAGCTGGCTTCATATGAAGGGAAAGGCAAGCGGGATTAATGAATTGCTGAGTATATATTTCACCAGCCACTACAATATTAAGTTATGTTCTGTAGGAATTGCAGGAATGAAGAGACTGGCAATTTCTCTCTTTTGTCGCACGAGCAGGCGTGCCGTTTTTATCCTCCAGCGGCAGTGACAAAAAGCAACAGCCAAAAACGCTAGCTCTCTCTGGGGCATTAAACATGACAGTAGTGAGGCCACTGACTACCGATTTGCCTCGGATTGTGGGGCCCTGACGTGCCGGTGACATGGGAAGGTGCTCATAAAGGGGAAAAGAAAAAATGCGAACCTACAGAGGCTGGTGTCTCCCTGGTCATGTCCTTCTGTCATAAAGTGCCCTTTTCAAGGGCTTAACAGGACACCAAACGCTGTCTGTGAGTTTGCACATTTATTATATGATAGCAAAAAAGGATTTATTATGAGATAGCAAAAAGACGTAACAACCTAATAGTTTTTTGAATGCAAAAGATGCAATAGACTTACACAATGGTCCCCTCCGGCATACAACTAGGAAAATACCGGTCGCTATGGAGGGTGAGAATATGTATGGGCACATAATCATACCATGTAGGATAACTAAGTAGACGGTTGTGCTGTTTCATCCCATCTAGCAACAATGCTCTGCACTGTGTGTGTTTATACATTTACATATTTATTCCATCTAGCTACAATGCTCCGCACTGGGTGTGTTTATGTTTATGTTTATGTTTATATATCTATATATTCATTCCATCTAGCTACAATGCTCCGCACTGTGTGTTTATATATCTACATATTATTCCATCTAGCTACATTGCTCCGCACTGTGGGTGTTTATATATCTACATATTTATTCCATCTAGCTACATTGCTCCGCACTGTGTGTTTATATACTCATATATTTATCCCATCCAGCTACAATGCTCTGCACTGTGTGTCTGTGTGTATATAAATATATTTATAGTAATATGTACATATGTATATTAGCTGCTCTTGCTTGCTTGCTTTTTTTTCTTGCCTTCTGATTGTTGCTCTGAGTGTTGCTATCCCTGTGCTGTTGCAATCCTGGAATTTCCCCGTTGTGGGACTAATAAAGGCTTATCTTATCTTATTAATGTAAAGATACACAAAACTCAATACTACAAATAACACACACACAAGTTGGTGTTGGAGGAGAGCGGGGGTCAACTTCTACAGGGGGAAGAAGCCTGGGAACACCGGGCAAGGGGACAGAATCAGCCAGAGCACACCCAGAGAGATGTGGGGCTCACGGCTGAAAATAAAAGGGAAAACTAACCTGGACGGAGCACTCCCGTTCTCGTCGACAGCAACCAAAGTACACTCAGCACTTGGCACAGCAACTGAAGGAAACAGCATAGCAGAAGGACATGACAACTGGGAGAGATTGTCGTGCCCCTTAAATATGGTTTCATGATGCGTGACAGGTGTGGGTGCATGAGTGGAGAAAATAACAGAATGAATGGCAGCTGTGTGGCTCCAACTAGGTTGACAGCCGTAAGCCACACAGCACTGTCAAAATAAAACATAAACCGGAAACAACAACACAACCAACATGTAAACATTACTACAAATACAGAGTGACACAATAACTGGTCAACATAACAGAGAAACAGACAGAAAAAAATTAAACTTAAGCTGGAGACTGGGCACGGTGCCCACTTGTGCCCAGGATCATGACAGTTCTTTGTGGTGTGACAATCTAATATTCACAGACCTCTTTAAAGACTATCAGTCAGGACTTAACCAGCTGAAATTAATTTGCACTGATGGGGGATGGGATGGCTTCCTAAATTCTGATGGATTTCAGCTGGTTTCTTGGCTTTCTACGTCTTTTGGCACTTCTTTTTCTTCACGTGTTCAATTCTTTTTCCTGTGCCATTCCACTTTTTTAAATATAACTTGTTCTGTGACCACAGTTGCCTTGATTTCTTTGTATGTTTGGATTACTTGGGTTGTTACTGATATCTGGTGAAAATCTCAGGTCAATTGCTCCATCAGAAATATGTTTAATGAGAAAAATGTTGATGTGTTCAATACTTATTTTCCCCGCTGTATGCACTTGGCCTATCTTCCTCTTATTCTTATTCTGAGAGCCTTCCTCTCAAATATGTGTCAAACGTAATTGTTTTATTGATGGGTCTGCTATTAATAAGTTTTCTTCTCTTTTTAATTTTTCAACCCCTTCTGAAGATAATGTATACCTTCTTGTGAATTCTTTTAAAGATCACTATTGTATGATTCTTGATAAGGTGGCCCCTTACAAAATAAGACAATGCAGAATCACCTCTTATGTACTTTGACTAAATAATTGAACTTGTGACCTTCAATGTTCCTTACGAAAAGCAGAACAATTATGGAAGAAAACTGGATTGGCTGTTCATCAAGAACATTTTAAAGAACTTCTTCATTTATATGACGCAGTGAATGAAGCTAGATCTTCTTATTTTAATCAACTTACAGTATAAATCGTAATAACAACAATCTCAGGGTTTTATTTAACACTGTTAATAGCATTGTTTCTCCCCCTCCTCAGCAAGCTCCAGTACTCCAGTACAGTAATGATGACTGCAATGAATTCCTTCCTCATTTTGTTAATACTTCACAGGATTTGAGATCCAAAATCCCCATAAGTTCCTTTCCTGATGAAGACTGCCCTCAGTGCCCTGAGCCATTTACTTTGTTCTCCCCAGTTACACTTAATGACTTGGTTAAAATAATAAGCAAATTGAAACTGTCATCATCCTCATCTGAGATTTTACCACTTTCTGTCCTAACTGGGTCTTTAACCACCATTGGTCCTTCATTACTCACTATCATTAACAGTTCACTGAGACAAGGCTGTGTTCCTTCCCATTTCAAACATGTTGTGGTAATTCCATTACTTAAAAAAAAAAAACTAATCCTGGTTCTTGCTTAGTTGTTTATTATCAGCCAATTTCTAATTTGCCATTTATTAGTAAAATATTAGAAAAGGTTGTGGAATGTCAGCTCAAAACATTATTATGTAAATTAAAGATCAGCGATCCTTTTCAATCTTGCTTTCAGAAACTGCACTCTACTGAGACTGCTCATTTAAAGGTGTATAGTGATCTTTTAATGGCATCTGATCATGGGGATTGTTCTGTTCCTATACTGCTTGATCTTAGTGCAGCATTTGATACTGACAATCACAACATTTTAATTAATAGGCTAAAGCTTCTGGCAGGTATATCTGGTTCTGCATTAGATTGGTTTTATTCATATCTTTCTGAGAGGAGTTTTTCTGTAAGGGTGGGTGAGTTTTATTCTTCCACAGCCTGTCTGATGTGTGAGGTTCCGCAAGGTTCAATCCAGGGTCCATTATTATTTTCCTTTTAGGTAATTCCTTTAGCACGTATTATTCAATCTTTTAATGACATTTCTTATCATTGTTATGCAGATGACCTCCAGTTATACATGTCTTTTAAACCTCACCAGTTTGACAGGTTCTGCACCCTGGTTAGCTGTCTAACCCAGATCAGTGACTGGCTCTCCAACAACTACCTTATCTTAAATTAAAACCAATAATAATATAACCAATAATAATAATAAAACCAAGACCATGATTGTAGCCCCTTTTGATCTTCATCCAATAATCAGTCAGACACTTTCTTCTTTTTGCTCATCTCCTAAGTCCAGTGTGAGAAATTTGGGTGTTTTTTTGAATCCTCCCTTGGTTTTAATTCCCATGTAAATTGTATTTTACGTTCATACTTTTTTTCATTTAAGGAGCATTTCCAAATTGAGAGACATTTTTTTTCTTCAAGTGAGCTTGAAAAAAATAATCCATGCATTTGTGTCTTCACGACTAGATTATTGCATTGCTTTGTTTATTGGTTTAGACAAATCTTCTCTTTCTCATCTCCAGTCTATACAAAATGCTGCAGCCAGACTATTTACACGTTCTAGAAAACGAGATCATATTAACCCCATATTATATATGTTTTTTGTCAGGTCAGGCATTGGCTTGCTTGCTACAGGATAACCATGAAAACTGGTACTACCTGTCTCATGGGTCGGGCCATCGGCGACTGAACCGGCATCCCCGCCCTTCCGAGGGTGTGGAGAGTGAAACAGGGCATCCTGGCAGAACTAAAAACAATATCTGCCACTTGTCTGTGGTGGACCACTCCTAGTTACACGGGGTGAGACTGGACATCCTGGCAGATAAACACATCTGTCGCAAGGTCTGTGGTGGACTGTGCCAGTCGGTGCATCGTGACATGCACTACACAAAGAGCAGAGATAAATAAACTTATCATCTGGTCAGTCACTGCAACAGATACTGGAGTCAGTTTGTCTTGGCTTGTCCTTGCCACTGATAATACTTTTATCTGTCAAGACTGTGCTGCTAGTCCAGCAAAAGCTAGCAGTACTCAAATATTTGCAAGCAGTTTCATGAAATGGTCAATCAGAAAGCAACTCATACTGGCTTGGACATCGCCCGGACTTACAAGGTCCGCGCTGATCTGTTCACACTCCGACAGGAAGCGAAAAGTAAGCTAGGAGCAGGAAGACAAAAGAAGAGGAAAACGGCAGCCTTGTGTGTAGCAGAATGGAATGTATGCACTCTGTTGAACAGAACAACATCACAGCGCCCAGAAAGACAGACTGCGCTTGTGGCCCTGGAACTGAACAGGTACAATGTAGACATAGCTGCACTTAGTGAAACAAGATTGCCTGGATATGACAGCTTGGAAGACCATGGGTACATCTTCTTTTGGAGTGGGAGATCTTTTGGAGTTGGAGATCAACTCAAGAAAGGAGAGAAGCAGGAGTGGGCTTTGCAGTTAGAAAGGAGATAGCAGCAACGCTTGATGAGGAACTGGTGCCAATCAGCAACAGGATAATGACTATGAGACTCCCACTACAGTGGAAGATGTATGGCACACTCATCAGTGTATATGTCCCAACAGTGACCAATACAGAGGAGGTGAAGGAAGAGTTCTACAGTGATTTACGTGAGACTATCAGGCGTGTACCGACTGATGACAGGCTGATACTCGTTGAAGATTTTAATGCCAGAGTTGGTTCGGACACTGAGAAATGGAAAGGAGTGCTAGGCAGTCATGGAGTAGGCAAGTGCAATGCTAATGGAGAACTTCTACTTATGCTATGTTCAGAGTACAACCTTGTGATAACCAACACTCTATTTAAGCACAAGGACACACACAAGAAGACATGGATGCACCCAAGATCCAAGCACTGGCACTTATTAGACTACATCATAGTCAGGCAGAGAGACATAAGGGATGTATTGGACACCAGAGCAATGTACTGATCATGTTATGCTGAGATCTAGATTAAGGATTTGGAGACGAAAACAGCACTGCAGGACGGGTGCAAAGCCACCACGGAAGCTAAACACTAGTGCACTGAAAGGCCAAAAGAAGCAGGAAGAACTTACACAGGAAATGGATGAAAACTTGAAAGACTGGGACAGCAATAACTCAGCGAATGACATAGAAGAGAAATGGGCAATACTGAAAGATATGGTGTATCAGACTGCGAGTGATGTATTAGGCCACCCTGAGAGGAAACATCAAGATTGGTTTGATGAGCATGATGAACATCTGAAGAAACTACTAGAAGCGAGGAATACAGCTAGGCAGGAAAACCTACAGTGTAACACAGGTCGAAGAAGAAGAAATACTCAAAAGGCTCAGAGTGAGCTACAGAAGTACACCAGAGAGATGAAGTCCAACTGGTGGGATGAAAAAGCGGAGGAACTTCAAACTGCAGCAGACAGGAAGGACATAGAATAGAATAGAATAGACTTTATTTGTCATTATAACAAGTACAACAAAATTAAAATGCAAACCAATCAGTGAATGAGAAGTAAAAAAAAAGCTTAAAAAAATTATATAAATTACTAATTTTAAATATTACACACACTCAGTTTCACAGTTTCAAACCTCATGTTCTACTAGAATTCAGAAAGGTAATTGCGGTCGGATAAAAACTGTTTTTGAATCTATTTGTCCTTGTTTTGATTGCTCTAAACCGCCTTCCTGATGGTAGTAGTTGGAAGAGAGAGTGACCGGGATGGAAGGGGTCCTTCAGGATTTTTTGTGCCTTTTTAAGGCAGCGGGCGTGGTGCAGTTCTTCAAGGCTGAGGAGAGGGCAACCAATAATTTTTTGGGCTGTGTTGATAACAGTCTGAAGAACTTTCTTCTGAGCTACCGTGCAGCTGCTGAACCAAATACAAATACAATAAATTAAAATGCTCTCAATAGAGCAACGATAAAAAGACAACAGCAGTCTCTGACAGATGTTGTTTCCTCTCAGCACCCTGAGGAAATGTAGCCTCTGCTGGGCCTTTTTCAGCAGCTCAGTTGTGTTCACCCCCATGTCATGTCGTCCTGAATGTGGACCCCCAGGAAGCAGAAATCCTCGACCCTCTCCACACCCGTGCCACTAATAATCAGAGGTTGAAAGTCTGTTTTATTTCTTCTGAAATCTATGATGACCTCCTTTGTTTTTGTGACATTTAGAAGAAGGTTATTGCCTCCACACCACTCTATCAACTGCTGCACCTCACCCCTAAAACCGGTCTCATCTCCCCCCGAGATGAGCCCCATCACTGTGGTATTGTCGGCAAATTTGATGATGCTGTTGCTGTGGTGTATGGGGGTGCAGTCATAGGTGTAAAGGCTGTACAGTAGGGGGCTCAGCACACAGCCTTGTGGGGAGCCGGTGCTGAGGCTGATGGTGGTGGACATGTGAGGTCCCATTTTGACCCTCTGGCTGCGATCCGAGAGGAAGCTTTGGATCCAAGTACAAGTGGAATATGGAAGTCCTAGTTCCCTAAGTTTGGGCACCAGTCTGCCGGGAAGGATGGTGTTAAAGGCGGAGCTGTAGTCCACAAATAGCATCCGCACATAGCTCCCCAGCTGCTCCAGGTGGAACAGGGCAGCGTGGAGGGCCGTGGCAACAGCATCCTCAGTGGATCTGTTAGCCTATAAGCGAACTGGTGGGGGTCCAAACACTGTGGGAGAAGTGATATGATGTGAGCTCTGACAAGCTTCTCTTCTCAAAACACTTCACCACTGGAGTCAGAGCCACTGGCCGGTAATCATTAAGACTGGTAACATTGTGTTTTTTGAGTATAAGAAATAAGAGTATAAGACATGAAAACATTCTTCACAGGTTTGAGAGAAATCTACAGCCTTAAACCAAGAGGATTGATCCAATTAAAGGATATGGATGGTGAAACGGTTTTGCAGGAGAAAGACAAGATCCTGGACAGATTTTCAGACCACTTTGACCAACTACTAAACAACCCTGGAGATCTCACTGAAGAGGCTGGATAAACCACCAAATTTTGATGAACTAATGGCAGCTATCAGGACAACACAGGATGGTAAAGCTCCAGGAAGGGATGGAATTCCAGCAGAAGTGTGGAAATTTGGTGGTGTTCAGCTGACCAACTGCCTGCTCAAGCTCATCCAAGAGCTATGGGATGCCCAGAAAGTACCTCTAGACTGGAAGGATGCAAGTATTGTGCCTTTGTTCAAGAAAGGTGACAGGAAAGATTATGGAAATTACCGAGGTATATCACTGCTAGCCACTGTTGGTAAGATTCTCTCACGTGTACTACTGAACAGACTCAATGAACAAATCTCGCAGAATGCACTACCGGAAACCCAGTGCGGCTTTAGAAGTGGAAGAAGCACAATGGACTTGATTTTCTGCTTGAAACAGGTTCAAGAAAAGTGTATCGAACAGAACATGCCGCTTTATGTAGTCTTCATAGACTTCAGTAAAGCCTTCGATACTGTTTTGCGACAAGGACTTTGGCAGGTACTCAAGAAATATTGTTGTACAGAGAAGTTTGTCAGCCTGATCGAGGCACTCCATACAGGTATGCAAGCAAACGTGGCAATGAGTGGTTCAGTATCTAAAGACTTTTTAGTAAGCAACGGGGTGAAACAAGGGTGTGTGCTGGCACCTACACTCTTCTCGCTATATCTGGCAGCCATGCTTTGGCCTTCAAAGACACTTCAGAAGGAGTATACATTCAAACAAGGAAAGAAGCAGACTTGTTCAATGTGGCACAGTTTAAAGCCAAGAGTAAGACATCAGTAAAGGTAGTAAGAGAAATGCTCTTTGTCAACGACAGTGCTCTAGTTGCACACAGTGTGGAAGATATGCAATCTTTAGTGGAGAAATTTGCAAAAGCAGCTAGCCAATTCAGCCTCCAAATCAACATCAAGAAGACAGAGTGCCTTTATCAACCACCAAAGTTCCAATTATCAACATCTCTACCAGAAGAGATCAGCATTGGTACAGAGCCACTAGTCAAGTGCAAGACTTTCAAGTATCTAGGGAGTACTGTTTCAGAGGATGCTAGGCTGAAGGATGAACTATCTCTCAGAATGGGAAGAGCGAGCACTGTGTTTGGAAACTTGAGGGAGAAACTGTTGAACAATCGACATGTGTCTATCCATGTGAAATGCAAAGTGTACAGAGTGACAGTACTGGCTACCCTATTGTACGGTGCTGAAACTTGGACTGTCTACAGATTGCAGGTGAAGAAACTCCATGTGTACGTGATGAGACACCTTTGAGCCATAATGAACATCTCATGGAAAGACAAGATAACCAACATAGAAATGTTGAAACGAGCTGGCCTACCATCAATGGACGACATGCTAATACAGATGAACCTGAGATGGCTTGGACATGTTGCGAGGATGGACCACCAGCGTCTCCCTCGGCAGTTACTCTACTCACAATTATGCGAGGGCAAACGCAATCAGGGTAGACCAAGGCTCAGATTTAGACACTGTGAAAAGAAACTTGAAGAAGTTGGATATAGACAGGAGTTCCTGGCAGCAGAAGGCTAAGGACAGAGCTGTGTGGAGGAATCTGATTAGACCTAAATGAAACAGTCATTGTTGCCCACGACAGACTGCTATGATGACATTGACTACCAGCGGAGTTTAGGATTCATTTTAAAGTTCTTACACTTACATATAGAGCACTGCATGGGCAAGCCTTATCTTATTTATCGGATCTCCTTCTCAAACATACTCCTGCTCGTACTCTTAGATCTGAAGCCCAGGACTTGTTAGTTGTTCCTTTTACGAGGCTCAAGATCGGGGGGGCAGAGCCTTTCAGTCTGTAGCTCCGAGGCTTTGGAATTATCTCCCACTCCAGCTACATTTAGCTGACTATGTGAACTCTTAAAAAGCAGCTGGAAACTTTTTTGTCTAATGAGACTTTCCGTTGAATTTCAATTCAACTGCTTTTTAATGGTATGTTTGATTTTTTTAAAAATCTTTTGGTCTTGTATTTTAATTTGCTCTCTTTATTTTTTCTTTTCTTTTTTAATGGTGTCTCTATCAAGTTGTTTGTTATTCTTTTTTATTGTACAGTACTTTGTGACTATATGTCTGTGAATTGCACTTTATAAATAAACTTTACTTATTTACTTACTTATTCTTCCACCTCACATCCTTATGCCTCTTCTTCTGGGCTGTTGACCTTGCTCATTCTCCTGATGTCCTTCTGTTTTTGTATCAGAAATGGTAACTGCTCTGTGATGGCTTTATATCCGCTGTCAATTGAAGGTTCATAGGATTCACCTCTGAGCTGTTCCAGAGAACTGGAAGGTCATTGCTTGACCTAATTCTTAACACATTTCCCTTCATAAGTGAAAATAAAGATTCACTTAAAAACAATAAATCAATAATACATATTTACAAAAAATGTAATAGAAATGTGTAAAATCTGTTTGTTGTAATGATAACAAGTTCAACACTTTTGCATTGAATGACTCAAGCAATGGACAAATGCCTATATGTTTTAGGATGCAGGACTATTCAACAGAAATCCTGTTTAATGTATTTTGACTGACATGACAGTAGCAAATGATAATGTAAAAATAGCAGACAATTGTATACAAGCAGCTGCACAATGTACATAAGTATTTGCTGTTTGTAAAAACTTTTGAGAAATAGCTTTTATGATGAGCACAGGTGACTAAGTGATGTGGTGGTTGAACTAATAATTTTGAGAATGTCAGTTCTGTTCAGAGAAATGCACCAAAGCCACTGAGAAAAACTGTAATGTTAATGAGTGTTCGTAAAGACTGGAAAAGTTATATGTAGATAGAAAGTCAGAGTTCTGGACTGTCTCCATGTTTGTTTCTATTGACAACTTCCTTGAATACACATTTTGGCCACTGTACCAGTCCTACAACTTTTGGCAGAGAGCAAACTTAAACTTCCTTGTTATTCTGACCAGATTTGTCATGTCAGTCATAAATCACTGGCAATACGAAGTAGTCTTCATCAATTGACTTTCAAGGTCCATAAATTTAAGCATCAAATATGACCTTGACCAGACCAGGCTCATTTTTTCATCCTCCTGGCTCAGACTGTTATTCATTCATCTTCTTTTGGAGGAAACCAGAGTAGCCGGCAAAAAAACAACACAGACACAGGGATAACATGCAAACTCCCCACAGAAAGGTCACCACTGGCCAGCTCTTGGGTTTAAACCCACAAGCTTCTTGCTGTGAGGCAGTGGTGCTAACCACTGTTCCACCAAAATGCCCTAGCTCAGACTGTTAAAAAGTTGTATTGTAAAATGCTGATGAATATAGCAAACACATAAATGCACAAGTATTTTGATCATACAACTCAGTTTGCTGTCATGAGTGCTCCTTCGGAGCAGAGGAACAAACCCACGTGCTGAATGGTCACAAAACTACCCCGGGAGGGAGGTGGGGGGGAAACAGGCTAGGAGGGAAAAACAAACCTGCTCATGACCCGCACCTGTGCTGCACCAGGGCCCTGGGCCACCCTAACCAAAAGGAACCAAACAGTTCAGGTGGTCGACCGAAGTCCCAAGCCAGCTGGATGGCCAGCTGGAATGAGTCGGATGGCCTGCCGGAGAAAACGGACCACCCGACCCAGGGACCCAGTCCTTCAGGTGGCTGGCCAGAGTTCTTGAGCCACCAGGACCGGAGGAGTGATCCAGGAGGCGGCTTCCCCACCGGAAGGCCCAAAGGCGGGGAGCATGGCTGGAGGAGGGGGCCATCAACAGTGTCTGGTGGTGGAGGAAGAAGGGGGACCCCGACGGCATTTGGCAGAGGAGGAAGGGGGACCACAACGCCCTCAGTGGTCTTGGCCAGAGAAAATATTGCACCTGTGGTGGCTCCAGGCTGGAGCTCTGGAGCACCTGCGGTGGCTCCGGCTGGAGCTCTGCAGCACCTGCGGTGGCTCCGGGCTGGAGCTCTGCAGCACCCGCTGTGGCTCCGGGCTGCAGCTCTGCAGCACCCGCTGTGGCTCCGGGCTGGAGCTCTGCAGCACCTGCAGTGGCTCCGGGCTGGAGCAGAGTTGCACCCTTGGTGGACCCCGGCTGGGCCAATGCTGCACCCACGGTGGGCCCAGACAGGGCCAGAGCTGTACCCTTGGTGGACCCTTGGTGGGCGTAGTGCCCATGGCGGACCCATACTGGACCGCAGCACTCACGTCGGGTTGAGGGTGGGGTGCAGCACCCACGAGGGTCCTTGGCCAGGACGCAGCACCCACAGAGACTCAGACCAAGGAACAACCCACATGACAGCCTCGGGCAGAGGGGAAGCTGCACCCACGGTGGGCCCGGCCTGGGCTGAAGTGGCACCTACGATGACCTCCACAACGAGGGGAGCTGGACCCTCAGCGACCTCAGGTGGCGAGCCTGGACCCACGGAGACTTATGGCTGTGTTGGATCGTTCCAGGTGATCCTGGAAGAAGACTCGGAAACACATAGAACAGGGGGGTCAGGGTTACTGGCAGCGGCAGAACCCGGTGAGGCAAGCTCAGTTGCAGTGGGTGGCTGCACCCGGCTCTCCTCACCAAGAGCCAGGCAAGCTTGCTCTAACAAAGAAAGGAGGAAGACAAAAGAGAGCACTTGCCTGAGCTTAAGCTCCACCGCCATCCAGGACTCCGTCAATCCAGGCAATGATGATGACTCATGCTCGGTCCCCTGGAGGTCCAGCTCTGATGCTAGCTCCACTACGGTGGCCCCCACAGCGGGCATGATGGTTGTAGCAGTCCTAAGGCCCCCAGGTGATGTACCCCACGCTGGTGGCTCTTCCGGTGTTGCGGCTGGGGGCTTGCTCACTGCTGGACCTGGAACTGGATCCTCCAGGGCTTTGGGCTCCTCCATCGTCCAGCGGTTCTGCTCTGAGGCCGGTCGACACTCAGGGATAGGTGGAGGAGACACGGAGAGGGCGGGTGAGTAGTTAATTGCTGCAACAGGTGGGGAGAGCTCAGGGGACTGCATATCCTGAGCCTCCCTACCGGGAATCAGGCAAGGCATGTCATCATATATGGAAGAAGGAAAAATTGACTCTTGCCTGTTTTTCCTGTGTAGGATGTTGCCTGTTGCAGTGGGTGGAGCATCACCCCTCTCCGTGTCCATGGAGAGCTTGGGCCCCTCTGTGGATTGTGGAGGAGCCATCTCTTTTATCACGAAGACGAAGGGAGCCGGGGAACCAATGGATAACCTCTCAGCAGTGGAAAACTCATTGAGGTGACGGAGGTTACAGCAGCAACGGAGAGAGCACAGGCTGGCGAAACAGCCAGCGAAGGAGAAAGAGGCCCTGCTGCAGGAGTTGTCAGGCTCAGTATTGGGGAAGTGACTGCTGAGAAGGCTGAAGGATTCTTCTGGTGATTGAAGGTGGTATGACGCCGTTTTTGTGGACCTAGTGAAGTGAGCAAACCAGGAGGAGAGGAGGATGGCAGCCGTGGAGAACGCCTCTGCTTTGGTTTGGCGGGAAATGCCCCCCTTGATAGGTCGGGAAATGCTCGCTGGAGTCCACAGACCATGGGGAGCAGCTCTGCGTATTGTGGGTAATTCCAAAGGCCAGCGGGTGCCTCCAGAATACCCACAGCTCCATTCAAACAATTCCAGGTCTGCTTGGGTCCTTGGGCTTCGAGAGCCTCGTCCACAAAATCACGGATGAAGTTCGCCACCCATTCCTCCTCCACTGTAGGAGACCCTGCTGCCAACCCTCTTCTATTTGTGCGAGGTCGACGTGCTGGGGAAATGATTCGCTCCAACAAACAGGTGGGTAAAAAACACAAAAAGGTGAAAAAACACACAACACCACAGCTGGGTTCTCTTACTGGCTGCTAGATTTGGGGCAGCAGTGGCTCAGGAGGTGGAGCAGGTCATCTAATAACCCGATGGTTGGCGGTTCGAATCCCGGTCTCCCCAGATATCCTGCCGTTGTGTCCCTGGGCAAGACACTTCACCCGCATTGCCTCCAGTGCCCATAACACTGGGTATGAATGTGTATAAATTTATAAATGTTTGGTGGTGGCCGGAGAGGCTGTTGGCGCGGATTGGCAGCCACGTTTCCGTCAGCCTGCCCCAGGGCAGCTGTGGCTACATTAGTAGCTTGCCACTACCATTGTCTGTCTGGAGTGAATGAATAATGTATCTACTTGTAAAGCGTCTTTGAGTGTCTATGATAAAGCGCTATATAAATCTGATACATTATTATTATACGTAGATTCTGTCATGAGTGCTCCTTCGGAGCAGAGGAACAAACCCACGTGCTGAATGGTGTTGTGCAATTTATTAAAGAAAACAACATAAAGTCCAAAAAATGCCAACAGTACAAAAATGCAAAGCAAGAATAACTTACAAATCAAGCCTCTGAGCAGGGAGTGTTCAGGAGAAATAAACTTCAGAGGCTGGTGAAGTGGGGTATACAGAAGTTGGATAGATTAGGGAGAAACCTGTCTTGACGTCCAATCTAGCAGCACTGAAATAGTCAAACAGCAGTGCCTAAATACGTACACCCAGGTAAATGTGCTGCAGGTGTGAATCACTGAGCGAGCAGGAGCCTAATTAACCAGCTGCCCACAGCTGAGCTGAGAGGGTAGGCTGTGAGCAGTGGAAGGGAATGTCTGGGAAAAGGGAGGCACAAGTGAAAACAATTCCAAAATTTATACAGAAAACTAACAAAATTAAACTAATCAGCCATACAATACTCAAAATAAAGTGAGGATCTGAGCTCAGAGAAAACCTGAGCTCAGACACATGACAGTTTGCATTCATCCCACGTCCTCCTTTGCAGGTTTGTCTGCCTGAAATCTCACCTCCTTAATGAAATTCAATTCGTTTTAATTTTCCCATTTACTTTGGGTCACTGTCATGTTGGAAGGTGAACCTTCATCCCATTGACAACATTTTGGCAGAGGGCGGCAGGTTTTTCTCAAGAATTTGATGGTATTTTGCCCCATTCATCTTTCCTTCTATCCTGACAAGTGTACCAGTCCCTGCGTCATGGAAACATCCCCAAAAAAGGATATTACCACCAACAAGCTTCACTGAAGGAACAGTAATTTGCTGTGTTGGTATTCCATCAGGCATATATTTTGGCATGGAGGCCACATAATTTGATTTTAAACTCATCTAACCATAACACCATTTTCCGCACGGCCTCAGAATCTTTAAGGTACATTTTGGCAAAGCTGCATGCGGTCTTTCTTGAAAAATGACTTTTTTCTTGCAAACCTCACATACAAGCCATGTTTGTGGAGAATGTTGTGATAACATGCACACAATGACCATTCTTTGACATAATCACGGGCCCAGGGAACACGCATACAGGCTCAGGTGAGATTCAAAGGCTTTATTCAACAACAAGGTGTGTATGGATGCGTGTGTGTGGAATGTGAATGGACTGCAGGTGAACAGGGAGCGCCGGGGGCGGAATGGTACGCCGTGCAGCCAGGCAACCCTATGGACAGAACAGAGACAGGGATATGAGTGGACCTTCACAATGCAGGGTTAATATACAAGGTGTTGCTTACTTGCAGGTGTAGCGGTGGCTGGCGTTGGCAAGTGCAGCTTCTGCCTGGAGGACAGCGCCCTGCTGCGCACTCGGCGATGAGAGGGAGAAGAGGACGAGGCGTGGATGGAAGGAATCCGCCGCCCGGAGGATCCACCTGTGCACAGGGGAAAGACTGAAGGACAGGTGAGCAAACGATACAGCTTACTTGCTGGGAAGGAAAATGGCGCAGGTCAGGAAGAGACGATCCTGCGCAGGGATTAGAGAGCGTTGGTGAACAGACGGCTCCAGACCAAAGCTCTGGGCCGAGCGGGTTAAATAACCAGTGATTGATGAGGCACAGGTGTGCGCGCAGCTGAGGCAGATGACTGGCGAAGACGAGTTGTGACAGTACTCCCCCACCCCCCGAGCAGCACCTCCCGGCGCTGGTTTATTCGGGTGCGCCTGGTGGAACTCCGTGGTGAGACGCTTATCCAGCACAAAGGAAGGGTGCACCCAGGATCTCCACTCCGGGCCATACCCCTCCCAATCCACCAGATACTGTAGCCCGCGACCTCGGCGTCGGGAGTCCAGGATGGAGGTGACCCTCCATGCCGGGTCGCCGTCAATCATCATGGGAGGGGGAGGCGCCCTAGGAGGAGGACAGAGTGGGTTAGAGACCACTGGTTTAACCTGGGACACGTGGAATGTGGGACAGACGCGGAGGGAGGGGGCGAGGGCCAAACGCACAGCCACCGGGTTAATTACCTTGGAGATCGTGAAGGGACCGATGAAATGTGGCACCAGCTTCTTCTTCTCAGCCTTAAGATTGATGTCCCTGGCCAATAGCCAGAGCCGCTGGCCCACCTGGTAACTGGGAGCGGCTCTCCTGTGGCTATTGGCAGTACTGGTATTGCGCGCCGCCGTGCGTAAAAGCGCTTCGCGCGTCCTGGTCCACAGGCTCCGGCAGCGCCTGACATGTGCCTGGATGGATGGAACTTCCACCTCGCCCTCCTGTTCGGGGAACACCGGGGGGTCATATCCCAATGACGCCCGGAAAGGGGACATCCTGATGGCCGATGACAGCGTAGAATTATGGGCGTATTCCACCCAAGCCAGGTGAGAGCTCCAGGAAGAGGGGTGGGAGGAGGTGACGCAGCACAGGGCAGCCTCCAGCTCCTGATTGGTGCCCTCGCACTGCCCGTTGGACTGAGGATGGTGACCGGAGGACAGACTCACAGTGGCCCACAGGGCGTAGTAAAAACACCGCCAGACCTTGGACACAAACTGAGGCCCCCGATCAGATACGACGTCGGTCAGGATCCTGTGTAGCCTGACCACATGCTGGACTAGGAGATCGGCCGTCTCTCGCACCGTGGGAAGGCCGTGGATGGGCACAAAGTGGGCGGCCTTGGAGAATCTGTCCACAATGGTCAGGATGGTGTCGTACGTATTAGAAACGGGGAGGCCAGTGACGAAGTCCAGGGCTACATGGGACCAGGGTCTACCAGGAACCGGCAGGGGATGGAGCAGCCCTGCTGGAGGTGAGTTCGAGATCTTATTCGTTGTGCACTGGGGGCAGGCACGGACGTAGTTGGCAGCGTCCTTCCGAAGTCCGGGCCACCAGAAGGAGCGTTGAAGAAGGGCCACCAGCCGGGAGACGCCAGGGTGACAGGTGAGTTTAGACGTGTGAACCCAGTGGATGACGTCACCCCGGACCGACGATGGCACGAAGAGCTTTCCCGCCGGACCGCTGCCAGGATCAGATTCAGTCTCCTGCGCTTTCCTGATCTTGTCCCTGATGGACCAGGACACCGTCCCCACGACACATGAGGCGGGTAAGATGGTGTGGTCTCGCTCCTCCGGGGTCTCAGGAGCGAACTGTCTGGACAGCGCGTCAGGTTTACCATTCTTGGAGCCTGGACGGTAGGTGATCGTGAACCTGAAGCGGCCGAAGAACAGATACCAGCACACCTGGCGGGCGTTCCGACGCTTGGCCGACCTCAGGTATTCCGGGTTCTTGTGATCCGTCCAGACTACAAAAGGCTGCGGTGCCCCCTCCAGCCAGTGACGCCACTCCTGCAGCGCGAGCTTCACTCCCAGGAGCTCCCTGTCACTGACGTCATAATTTCGCTCAGCAGCCGACAGGCGCCGGGAGAAGAAGGCGCAGGGGCGCACCACCCCATCCACCGGAGAACGCTGAGACAAAACTACCCCCACCCACGTGTCGGATGCGTCCACCTCGGCCAGGCACTGCAGCGAGGGGTCGACTTGGGTCAGGACCCGGGAGGAAGAAAACTCCTTCTTCAAGGTCTCGAAGGCCGACGCTGCCTCTTCGGTCCACTGAAACGGCACCTTGGGGGAGGGGAGGTGGGTCAGAGGGGTGGCAATAGCACTGTACTTAGGCACAAAGCGGCGGTAAAAATTAACGAACCCAAGGAACTGCTGCACCTGTTTCCTGGAGGAGGGAGTGGGCCACTCGACCACCGCTTTGACCTTGGCGGGATCGGGGAGAAGTTGATCATGGGAAATGATGAAACCCAGGAAAGAGGTCTTCCTGGTGAAAAATTCACACTTTTCTGCCTTAACGTACAGTCTGTTTTCAAGAAACCGCTGCAGCACCCGCCTCACGTGGGCCTGATGCTCCTCCCGAGACCTGGAGAAGATCAGGATGTCGTCCAGGTATGCGAACATGAAGACCCCCAGGAAGTCCCGCAGGACGTCGTTGATGAGCCGCTGGAAGACGGCGGGAACGTTGGTGAGCCCAAACGGCATGACCAAGTATTCGAAATGGCCGCTGGGCGTCCAGAACGCCGTCTTCCACTCATCGCCCTCCCGGATCCGAACGAGGTGGTACGCGCTGCAGAGGTCCAGCTTGGTAAACCAGGTGGCCCCCTGGAGGGAGTTGAAGGCCGAATCCATAAGGGGGAGGGTGTATCTGTCCTTCTCTGTGATGTCGTTGAGGGCCCGGAAGTCGATACACGGCCAAAGGGATCCATCCTTCTTGGAGACGAAAAAAACCCAGCTCCGAGAGGGGACAAGGAGGGGCGAATGATGCCAGCGCTGAGCGACTCTCTGAAGTATGTGTCCATGGCCTCCTGCTCCGGGGCAGACAGGCTGTAGAGGCAGCCAGATGGTAACGGCACCCCCGGGCGGAGGTTTATGGCGCAGTCATACGGGCGGTGGGGGGGAAGAGATAGCTCTTTGGACTTACTAAAGACGAGCCCCAGATCGTGGAACTCTGGAGGCACCAGGGTGAGGTCTGGCGGGGACGAGTCTGGGGCAGGAGGAGGAGCAGACGGGGCGCAGGCGGCAGACTGGAGGCAGGTACCCATGCAGAACGAACTTCAAGAGAGGATGCTGCCGGACTGTCAATCAAACACGGGGTTGTGAAGGCGCAGCCACGGGTAACACAAGATGACGGGGAAGGCGAGGTGGGCAAGACGAATAGGCTAAGGTCCTCTCTATGGCTGCCAGAGATGATGACAGGCAGTGGCTTGGTGCGATGGGTAACCCTTTCCAAAGGCGTACGGGAGAGGGTGACGAGATTGAGGGGGGCTGGCAATGCTTGACATGGGATGCCCAAGCGGGTTGCCAGGCTCTTGGAAATAAAGTTTTGTTCTGCCCCCGAGTCCACCAGTGCATGAGTGAGATGCCCGATGGAGTTGTGACAGAACCTAATGGGCAGTAGGCATTTTGAGAGGGGATTTGACTGGGTTGCGTCCGCGAGGCCCCCTACAGTGACTCACGGACCTCCCCTTTTGGCTTGATCGGGCAACGCTCTACGGGGTGCTGGTCGTCCCCGCAATACATGCAGAGACCCAGCTCCCTGCGGCGCTGTTTCTCCACTAGGGGGAGCTTGGTTCGCCTGACCAGCATCGCCTCAGATTTGTCGGCGGACTCCGGAGCGGGTAACGCCAGGGGGCGAGGCTGAGAGACGCGGGCAGAGGCTCCACGCGAGCGGCTGTAGGACTTCCGTTCGGCGGCCCGCTCTCTCAGCCTGTTATCCAAACTAATTGTTAAAGAGATTAAATCAGACAACCGTCCCGGCAGATCCCGGCTGGGCAACTCATCCCGCAGACTAGAGCTTAGGCTGCTGAGGAAGATGCTGCAGAGAGATGCCTCACCCCAGCCAACCTCCTCCACCGCCACCCGGAAGTCGACAGCGTAATCGGCCGCTGACCGGCTACCCTGGCGAAGGATCAGCAGCCGATCGGTTAGCACGCTGTCGCTATCCAAGTGGTCAAAAACAAAGAAATCTTGCACGAATTGGGTATAGGACAGGTTCCCGTAGCTGGGCCTCGCCATGACGGCGTACACCCAGGCTAACGCTCGCCCCTCCAGGAGATTAGCAATGTACCCAATCCGGTTGTGGTCAGAGGGAAAGTCCCCAGGGACCCGCTGGAATACCGACTCACACTGCAGAAGGAACCCGCGAGCTTCACCGAGCTTCCCGCTAAAGGGCACGGGTGTGGGGATGGGGTGTGAGCCGGGTTGGCGGTCCCGAGCTAGGCTGGCTAGCTAAGGGAGCGGCGGGAGCTGGCCCGCTAGGATGAGCCGGAGGAAACGCCTGCTGGGGATCCAGGCAATCCAAACGGTGAGTGATGCTAGTTAACTGATTAAGGATGACTTGTTGTTGATGAGCAATTAAATCCACCCGAGCCTCGAGGGTTGAAAGTCGGCGTGCGAGCCCGCTGTCCACTGGGCTGCCCTGCTGGAGCTGTACTGACATAATCACGGGCCCAGGGAACACGCACACAGGCTCAGGTGAGATTTAAAGGCTTTATTCAACAACAAGGTGTGTATGGATGCGTGTGTGCGGAATGTGAATGGACTGCAGGTGAACAGGGAGCGCTGGGGGCGGAATGGTACGCTGTGCAGCCAGGCAACCCTATGGACAGAACAGAGACAGGGATATGAGCGGACCTTCACCATGCAGGGTTAATATACAAGGTGTTGCTTACTTGCAGGTGTAGCGGTGGCTGGCGTTGGCAAGTGTAGCTCCTGCCTGGAGGACAGCGCCCTGCTGCGCGCTCGGCGATGAGAGGGAGAAGAGGACGAGGACGAGGCGTGGATGGAAGGAATCCGCCGCCCGGAGGATCCACCTGTGCACAGGGGAAAGACTGAAGGACAGGTGAGCAAACGATACAGCTTACTTGCTGGGAAGGAGAATGGCGCAGGTCGGGAAGAGACAATCCTACGCAGGGATTAGAGAGCGTTGGTGAACAGACAGCTCCAGACCGAAGCTCTGGGCCGAGCGGGTTAAATAGCCGGTGATTGATGAGGCGCAGGTGTGCGCACAGCTGAGGCAGATGACTGGCAAAGACGAGTTGTGACATTCTTT
The DNA here is from genome assembly GCA_020510985.1 of Pholidichthys leucotaenia. Classification (NCBI taxonomy): domain Eukaryota; kingdom Metazoa; phylum Chordata; class Actinopteri; order Cichliformes; family Pholidichthyidae; genus Pholidichthys; species Pholidichthys leucotaenia. Next base: position 416,753,747 of record CM035839.1, read on the forward strand.
GTCATAAATTCTTGTTTTAAGGGATGTCCTGGAATTTCTTTATATCCATCTTCTGAATTGTGCAGATCCAAAACTTTATCCCAGAGGTCTTTTGACAGTGCCTTGCCGCCCATCATTACTTGTTTGCTTCAGTTGCACTGTACAGTGTTTTCATGAGGAAATACGTTTATATGACAAGACAGCTTTGAAAAAAATTAGGACCAGCATTTGTAAACATTGAATTTGAGTCCTGGATTTGTCATCATGGACTTGTACAATAGGTTTCAAAAGATTTTAGGCTTCAGGATGGTAATTTAAATATGGCGGACCAGGAAACTTATCTGTGTGGCCTTTAAACAAGCCTTCTATCTGGTCCCATTTATTTGTGGCATTAATATTTACACAGGCATACACTGTCACCTTGAAGATAAATTAATGAGAAGATAAATTTGTAGCTTTCATCTCAGCTGCAGCATTTTCTTGTCTGATGATAAGAGAAAAATTGCTGAGCTGAAGATGGGAGTGATGTGGACTTTAGTTAAAGGAGGAAGAGAGGAAGGACTAGAGGATTGTGCTATTAGATGGAATGTGGTAAGTGTGCAAGAGGAGAGTGAGAGCAAGATACAACCAGGCAGGGAGGGAGGGAGGGAGGGTAGGCTGCTGACTCGGAGCTCTGCTGCGGTGAGCTTTGAGCTAGCGACTCTCTGGGCTCTCTGCTGTGGTGCAGACTGCAGCCTAGCCACGTTAGCCTCCCTCCATCACTTTCACAGCTCAGTCAGTCTGTAGCGCCGGTGTGTTTCAGCACCAGCATCTAGGCTCCACAGTCTTTAAGTGTCTCTGGCTGTAGCTGAGGATTTCCTGCCCCTGAAAGGATTCTCTCTTTCTGACTAATACAGAGAGAGAAGGAGAGGAGAGGAAAAGAAGAGAGGAGGAGGAAGAGCGACACGGGGCCAGGAGTGACCTTCGTGGTGTGGTGGCAAAGCGGAGAAGGAGGAACGGAAACAAGCGGAAGATCCATCAGGTGTGTGTCAGCACTTAGAGGGATGAGTAAGACTGTGTGTTGTGTGCTTGGATTTGTATTCAGAGCCTGTGCATGGCACACAGTGGAAAGGATGCTTCATGCATGAGTAAAGCCAGTCTGAGGGAGTGACTTAAATGTTTTACAACAGCATGCGTTTTCATTCTGTAATATAATGTAAATGCTCAAGTTAAGCAGGAAGTCCAAAGCTGAGGGAGAAGAGTTGTAAGAGGGGTAGATAAGCTTTATGAGAGAGATATTCTACTATGACATGCTGTAGATGAATACATCCTCACAGAAGCCAGATATAGAGATGCTGATATGAAGAAAGTGAAAGGAAATATAAATGGAGAATACTGGCGATGGATGGGGTGGAAGAGAGAAGAAAATGTATGTTGTGCCATAGAGCTCAGCGGGGATGACAGGCATGTTTGTGTGTGTTTTCTTACTGGCTTGGACTTGGCCAGTGAGAAAAAAAAAATGTCTGTATCAGAGCATCAATCACTGTGGGTTGGGCGCTGCCTCAAGGTTGTGGGCTGGAGCAATAGGCTGTCACAGATATCTCGAAGCATCCATGCACCTAAAATTCAATCTATAGCACTAATGGGATTAAGTTTTAAGTCTTAAGATTATTTGTGTTTTGATGACCTTAGACTGTCTTGTCACAATACTTGTTACCAAGTGAAAAGATGCAAATAGTTAAAATATTTTGAGAAGCAATTATATCAATCGGCAACTGTAACTGTCTTTGTAGCCAGAAAACCCTGATTCTGACAGATAGACTCACTCCCATCCCAGTTTTAGAAACTGTCATTTTGTCAAATGCCACCTCCAGGTTACTCTTATGCTTTAATTGTGCTTTAGCAGTTTTTCCTTGCTGCACCAGGAGTGGTAATATTAAATGCCAAGAGATAACAGCAGCACAACAGAGGAGGATGAAAGGGTGAAGTATTGTATGCCACATGTTTACTGGACGGGAGAGTGCTGCTCACATCCTACTGAAGACTTGTCATTTGAAATTCCTGTCCCATTTGACACCTTGGTCAATTTCTTCACTTTATTTTAAGTTTATTTTACTATAAAATATTTGACTATATTTGATAGGCCTGTAACGATGACAAATTTTGATGGACGATAAATTTCACCAAAAATTATTACGATAAACGATACTATCCTTGATGTCATGAAGACCATTTTATGCCCAAGATATAGTGATATAATGATAACCGTCTATGTACAACTTTTCATAGAGCTTTGAACTTTCATTTATGGACAATTTTAAATACTAGAAGGGATAAGGACCTGTACTTATATAGCGCTTTTTCTAGTCTCAAAGACCACTCAAAGCGCTTCACTAGTACTAACCCTCTATTCTATGGGCCTATAGGAGACAGATATCTAGGGACAATTTAGAACAACCAATTAACCTAACATGCATGTCTTTGGATTGTGGGAGGAAACCGGAGCCCCCGGAGTGAACCCACGCAGCACAGGGAGAACATGCAAACTCCACACAGAAAGGTTCCTACCCCTGCCAGCCTGGGGATTTGAACCTGGAACCTTCTAGCTGTAAGGCAACAGTGCTAACCACTCCACCATATGGAAAAATATTTTTAAAAATATTTTAAATATCTTAAATAAGATAAATAAAATAAACACTTGCCACGGCCGACTGAGATCCGTGGCTTTACATCATCGGTAAGTGCCGTTTGTTTACAATATGCACATCTCAGAGACGTCACAGTAGAGAACTACATAGTGAAAATTTCAACTTTATGGACCTTACCGTTTATTTTGAGCTTTTTTTTCTCCAGTAGTGCCCTCTAATACAGCCGCTAGTCTGTATCGCACTGATCATATGAACATAGCGTAAACATGGGTGTTACATGAGGAACTGAGCCAGAGCTGAAGCTGACCTCTCCAAGCAATCACACTGTTAAAAAGGAGCAGACTTTTAGGTTCAGTCGGGGCAAAGTGAAAATTGTGAGCAAATCCTTCATTTTGTTGGTTCACTTGTTCCGGCTGTCCCCACAGTGAGCATGAGCTCCACCTCCCGTGGGGAGTGTCCAGAGGGACAGAAGGAGTGTGACCAGCTGAAATGGTGACTGATAAAGTAAAGACATGCACACCCATAAATGACGACTTTTTGTGGCCAGAAAATTTATCGTACAGTCATTTTTTCTTATCGTACGATTAATCATTTTAGCTTTAGTTATTTAGTTATTGTTACAGGTCTAATATTTGGGTATCCAAACAGTGCAGATATGGGAAACCTGAAGTTAAATTTGTTGCTCTTTTTCCTTTTTCTTCTTCTTATTTTTTTCCCACTAAAAGTGCATGGATAGCCAAAATCACACAGAAACACTAAACTTTACTGCCAATTCAGAAATTTTCCCAACTACTCAAGAGATCAAAGAGCAAGGTACTACACCTGTAGGTAGCACTGTAAAAATCAGTTTTAAATTTTTACAAATATCTCAAGAGCAGCTGGGCCTAGACTTAAAATTCTTTCATCACTGTAACGTCTCAAATCTTCTTCTTGTTTTGGCTGCTTCCTTTAGGGGTCACCACAGTGGATCATCTGCCTCCATCTCACCCTATCCTTTGCATCTTCCTCTTTAACACCAACCCTCTCCATGTCCTCCTTCACTGTATCCATGAATCTTCTCTGTGGTCTTCCTCTTTTCCTCCTGCCTGGCAGCTCCATCTTCAACATCCTTTGTCCAATATATCCACTATCCCTTCTCTGCACATGTCCAAACCATCTCAGCCTTGCCTCTCTTATTTTGTCTCCAACCCACTCAACCTGAGCTGTCCCTCTGATATACTCATTTCTAATCCTGTTCCTCCTAGTCACTCCCAATGAAAATCTTAGCATCTTCAACTCTGCCACCTCCAGCTCCGCCTCCTGTCTTTTTGTCAGCGCCACTGTCTCCAAACCATACATCATAGCAGGTCTCAGTATCATCTTGTAAATCTTCCCTTTCACTCTAGCTGCTATCCTTCTGTCACAAATCACCCCGACACTTGTCTCCACCCACTCCACCCTGTCTACACTCTCTTCTTCACCTTTCTTGTGCGTTTTCCATTTCTTTGGATGGTTGACCCCAGGTATTGAAACTCTTCTACCTTCACTACCTCTACTCCTTGCATCTTCACGATTACACCTGCCTCCCTCTCATTCATACTCATGTATTCTGTCTTGCTTCTACTGACTTTCATTCCTCTTCTCTCCAGAGCGTACCACCACCTCTCCAGGTTTTCTTCCACCTGCTCCCTACTCTCACTACAGATCATAATGTCATTTGCAAATATCATGGTCCATGGAGACTTCTGCCTGACCTCGTCTGTCAGCCTGTGCATCACCATGGCAAACAAGAAGGGGCTTAGAGCTGATCCCTGGTGTAGCCCCACCTCCACCTTGAATCCATCCGTCACTCCTACAGCGCACCTCACCACCATCTCACTGTCCTCATACATGTCCTGCACCACCCTCACATACTTCTCTGCCACTCCCGACTTTCTCATACAGAACTACACTTCCTATCTTGGCACCCTAGCATATGCTTTCTCTAGATCCACAGAGACACAGTGCAACTCCTTCTGACCTTCTCTATACTTCTTCATCAACACTCTTAAAGCAAACATTGCATCTGTAGTACTCTTTCTTGGTATGAAACCGTACTGTTGCTCACTGATTGTCACCTCTCTTCTTATCCTGGCTTCAACAACTCTTTTTCATATATTTATAGTGTGGCTGATCAAATTTATGCCTCTGTAGTTACTACAGCTCTGAGCATCACCCTTGTTCTTGAAAATTGGTACCAAAACACTTCTCCACTCCTCAGGCATCCTCTCACTTTTCAAGATTACGTCAGACAATCTGGTTAAAGAGTCCACTGCTATCTCTCCTAAACATCTCCATACCTCCACAGGTATGTATGTCATCTGGACCAACTGCCTTTCCATTCTTCATCCTCTTCAAAGCTGCCCTCACTTCTGCCTTGCTAATCCTCGGGACTTCCTTGTTCACCATCATTCCTTCATCCATCCTTCTCTCTCTCTCTCATTTTCTACATTCATCAGCTCCTCAAAGTACTCCTTCCATCTTCTCAACACACTCTCGCCACTTGTTAGTACATTACCATTTCTGTCCTTAATGTTGCAATCCTTTTTAGCTCAATCGCTCTATCTAGCTAATCGATACAAGTCCTTTTCTCATTCCTTAGTGTTTAGCCTCTCATACAACTCACTATATGCCTTTTCCTTTGCTTTTGCCACCTCTGTTTTTGCCATGCACCAAATTCCAAATTCCTGTCTACTTTCTTCATCTCCCTGACTGTCCCACTTTTTCTTTGCCAACCTCTTCCTTTGAATGCTTTCCTGTACCTCCTCATTCTCCTTATTCTACTCTCTACACTTCTTTACTCTCACCTCTACACTTCTACCTTTCCTTTTCGCTCTCTCCCTCCTAACATGCCTTCCCCCTCTTCTCCTCCTCGATCTTTGACCAACAGTAGCCTAATTTTCAATGGCACCCTGTCAGTTAACAGCACCGGTGGTGGTTGTTGTTAACCGGGGCCTCAACCTATCCTGTATGGAAGTCTCATTTGTTATGATTTGCATGTTTGATTTGGCAAAGGTTTTATGTCAGATGCCCTTCCTGCCACAATCCTCCCTATTTACCCAGGCTTGGGACCGGCACTAGGGGTACACTGGTTTGTGCACCCCCTGTGGCTGGGTTTACTTCTCAAATCTTCGACTTAGCTCTATTGATCTTGTGCTCTAAAAATGAATTTTTCCTGCAACACATTTTCAAAAATCGGAAAGCAAAGATAAAAAGAACTTATCATTGCAAATAGTTAAGCATGCATCATCTGTAGGTATTGCACATGAAAAGTTGTTAAATGATCAACAAATGTCAATCTGTTTTGATTTTACAGGTCAGTTAATTTGTACAATTACTCTTTGTTCTGTACCTTCTGATGTAGTGATCCAGACTTTATGAAACCTCAGGCACATGATCACACCAACATTCTTTGGAAATGCAACAAATTTCATGCAGTTCTATTCATAGTATCTGCCACTGTAGGTCACAGATGTACTTGGGTTCTCAGATTGGCTTGGGTTCTGTGCCTCTTCATGACATCACACAGTATGGTTGTTTTGATGATGTAGTGCATTGTGATAGGCTGTCTGTCTGTCTGAGTGTTCATTTTTGTACTTTTGTCTCTATAATGATCAGAACTTGTGTTGTTTTAACCTTTTTTCCATTTTTACTAATAAGTCTGTCTATGGCCTTATCCACACATATGTTTAGATGTGGTTTTTACATTTTATTCACACTTAAAACAGTTTTCGAGCTCTAAAAACAACTTTTTCAAAAATTTCTTCCAAGTTGAGGACTTGTAATGACATTTACACACTGGATAACTAGTTGTTTCTATGGAAACACCCAATGCGGCCAAGGTTGTTCTGCTATTTCAACTTTAATGGGATTTTTTTTACACGTTTGCACATGCTAGTGTATCTCAGTAAGCTAGAATATTGCAGAAAATCTACTGAATCAGTAGTTATCTCTGTAAATTTTAAACCATTATTTTAAGTTCAAAGGCTGATTATAGTACTGAGTGAATGTGACATGTTTGACAAACAATATGTTTGAGGTTTTAATTGTGATTTTAGATATATTTCAATTGTTTTTTTTAGTAAATGATACAAACAGATGAAAATAACACATGTTCTGATCATTATAGAGACAAAAATGTTTAGAATACAAATATGAACTCTGAGATGGCCAGCCAATTGCAAAGTGCTACATCATCAAAACAGACAATCACAGTGCACTGCGTCATCAAAACAATGTACAGCAATCCTATTGTGTAATGTCATGAACAGGCACTGGACCCAGAGCCGATCTGAGAACCCGAGCACGTTGGTGACCTGCACCACAACTCTTCTTTGTGAAATGTCTCTTAGCTTCGGGGTCTTGTCAGTTGAACAGTTTGTACTGGCAAAAAAAAAGATTGCAAGCTGGAAGAGTGATGTAATGTAGTAGGTTAAGATATCAGCATGGCATGTGAGAGGTCCCTGGTTTGAATCCTAGGAAAGTCTGATTCTTCTAAACAACAACTGAATTGCAGCACCCTCTCCTATGTGTTCACCCTTTTCATGGACTCAGTCTCAAACCTCAGTATCCTTAGGCATGGTGGATATTTCTCTGGTCTCTTGATCTTGTGGTTGCATGTTCAAACCCTACTTCAGCCAATGTATATTTCGTCACAGCTTTCATGCTGGCAATAGCTGGTGTGTCTTTGCCTTGCAGTTCTGAAGACTACAAATTTGGTAAAAAATCTGGAAATCTACAGCTGCTTGTAACCAGATGATCGCCGCTTGTGCCTATATTTGGTTTTTACTTGCTTTTTACAAAGAAAGTACTTGGTTTAGTTGACAACGCATTGGGGTTTGGGTTGCACCTTGGTTTTATTTTTTTAGCACCACGGATTATAGATCAAAATAAGCTTTTGTATTTCTTGTATATATTGTATTTCCCCTCTGGTTCTAAACTAAATAGGTTTTTTACTTTGTATGTGGGCCCCTCTCAGAAGGGCACCAAAGATCACAGTGGAGCACAAGGCTTTGTCTGCTATGCTCATATAAAATAAAATCATTGTAAATGCTTAGCTCATTTGAAACAGAGAATTTATAAAATGTTATGCGTTCCAAGTAAGAATGCTATAATTGATATAGTGTTTGTGATACCCATACAGACATGGACAAAATTGTTGGTACCCCTCTGTTAATGAAAGAAAAACCCACAATAGTCACAGAAATAACTTGAATCTGACAAAAGTTGTAATAAATAAAAATTCCATGAAAATCAGACAGTGCTTTTGAGTTGTGGTTCAACAGAATTATTTTAACCTCTTGCACTCCGGTGTACTGCGGGCGGGCACGTCTCTGCGTCCTAGAGCGCACGAGGGCGCATGAGGGCACTGCGTCCTAGAGCACACTGAAAAAAAAAGCTGCATTTCCGTTCTTCCACTACAGACACAGCCACGAACAGAAAGCCAAAGGAGTGCTTTGATTGGTTTAGATGTGATTGACCTCTCATTTGACTAATAAGAGCCTTGAATTGGGTTTCTGAAACCTTGAAGAACCAATGACTGAAAACCTAGCAAGAAGGACCCGCCTACCAACGGCTGCGAATACAGCCAGCCAATTGAAGCACAGAAGTTCGAAAGCTGTTTTGTGTAAGGCTGGGTGGCACACAGGCGTTCGCCAGTCTTTTTTTCTTACTACTGTTTTTATTTGTTTTGAAAAATCGTTCGCCAAAACCGCAATCATGGAAGCGCAAAACCGCAATAATGGAATTATGGTTTGACCGGGTCGCGTGACTAGAACCAAGAGTCCGTAACAAGCGGACCAGTTTCATGTTCGTCTGACAATGAAGAAGAGAAGTTCGCCAGCGACACTGCTGTTGTGGACAGGTAAGTGTTATAAGCTAAATTATTCTTTATCCCTGAAAATTGTAATCCAAATGACTTTTGACCGATCGGTAAATTACAACTGTGCGTCTGGGTCCGTCATGTTGCGAATGCCCCCCCCCGCTACTCTTCTGTAGCGGATTGCAGATATATTGCAGATATTTTAGTCCAACTGTGCGTAGTAGACCGCGGCGCACCATCACCGCTTTCCGTAATGTAGCGATGGGCGATGTCCGTCCTCTGTAGCGGGGGGGGGGGGGAGTTGTTATCTTCTACATTACAAATATTCTAGTATAATTTTTAGTGCACTGTAGGTTATTTTTTCTTGTAAAAAAAAGCCACACATTTTTTTACGTGGCATGCTTCTTTGTGTGTGGGGGCTTGTTTGTTCATTCATTCATTCATGAAAGAATAAACAACCCCCCCCCCACACACACACAGCCCCTCACCTTTCATTAGAGCCCAAGATGAAGCTTCTATATTGAATCATTCAAAAGTTACAGACGTTTTTCCAAACTGTGCCATTTGGCACAATTTGGCACAGTTCAAAAACGCCTGGGAACAACCTAAGAAAAAAGCTGTGTAATATATTCATTTTTTGTGGTATTGTTACAAAATTTTGACCTCAGCTGGATAACACTTGGTTCTACATTTCTGTTGCATTTTCCAGCCCGGATCTGAAGCTGTGTGTTATTTGCAAGCATTTGTATCCAAAAAAACACCCAGGCAAACTTTATTTTCTTCAAGTTCAGTATGTTTAGATGACTGTTACTCAGTGGCAGGAGCACTTAGAGAGATTATGACTGTTTTGCCAAAAAATTCAAAGTGTTTTCTTTTAAATGAGACCAACCCCATGAAGATGCTGCAAAAGGTTGAAGAACAGCTTTTGATTTACTTTGGGTACGTTATTTTTTGACGTTTTTAGGGAAATTGACCAGAGTGCAAGGGGTTAAAAAACAAACTCATAAAACAGGCCTGGACAAAAATGATGGTTAGTTAGTTAGTTAATCCCTTCACACCTGAAGGTGTATATGGGCGGCGCCTATCTCCGTTTCTCTGACCCTAGGCCACACAGCTACTGTAAGTAGTGAAAGCTACAGCGGGGGGTCAGTCCTCTGGTAGCTCTGTGTGTAACTTTACTTTCCCTATTCCATTATGCGGAGCACCACGCTAGAAGGCAGAAAGCACCATTTTTATATGGTCTTTGGTCAAAATCATCAAGGGTACCATCATCTCAAAAATGATGGTACCCTTAACTTAATATTTTGTTGCACAACCTTTTGAGGCAATCACTGCAATCAAACGATTCCTGTAACTGTCAATGAGACTTCTGCACCTCTCAGCAGGTATTTTGGCCCACTCCTCATGAGCAAACTGCTCCAGTTGTCTCAGGTTTGAAGGGTGGCTTCTCCAGACGGCATGTTTCAGCTCCTTCCACAGATGTTCAATAGGATTTAGATCAGGGCTCATAGAAGGCCACTTTAGAATAGTCCAATGTTTGGCTCTTAGCCATTCTTGGGTGTTTTTAGCTGTGTGTTTTGGGTCATTATCCTGTTGCAAGACCCATGACCTGCAACTAAGACCAAGCTGTCTGACACTGGGCAGCACATTTCTTTCTAGAATACCTTGATAGTCGAGATTTCATTGTACCCTGTACAGATTCAAGACACCGTGTGCCAGATGCAGCAAAGCAGCCCCAGAACATAACAGAACCTCCTCCATGTTTCACAGTAGGGACAGTGTTCTTTTCTTGGTATGCTTCATTTTTGCATCTGTGAACATAGAGCTGATGTGCCTTGCCAGAAAGTTCCAGTTTTGTCTCGTCTGTCCATAGGACATTCTCCCAGAAGCTTTGTGGCTTGTCAACATGCAGTTTGGCAAATTCCAGTCTGGCTTTTTTATGATTTGTTTTCAACAGTGGTGTCCTCCTTGGTCGTCTCCCATGAAGTCCACTTTGGCTCAAACAACGGCGGATGGTGCGATCTGACACTGATGTACCTTGACCTTGGAGTTCACCATGAATGTGTTTAGGGGTTGTTCTGGGCTCTTTTGTTACCATTCGTATTATCCGTCTCCTCCTGCGGCCACGTCCAGGGAAGTTGGCTACAGTCCCATGGATCTTAAATTTCTGAATATGTGCAACTGTAGTCACAGGAACATCAGGCTGCTTGGAGATGGTCTTATAGCCTTTACCTTTAACATGCTTGTCTATAATTTTCTTTCTAATCTCCTGAGACAACTCTCTCCTTTGCTTCCTCTGGTCCATGTTTAGTGTGATACACACCATGTCACCAAACAGCACAGTGACTACTTGTCACCCTTTAAATAGGCCGACTGACTGATTACAAGTTTGTAGACACCTGTGATGTTAATTAGAGGACACATCTTGGTTGATCATCTCCCTATGGTCACATTATTTTCAATCTTTTCTAGGGGTACCGTCATTTTTGTCCAGGCCTGTTTCATGAGTTTGTTTTTTAAAATAATTCTGTTGAACCACAATTCAAAAGCACTGTCTGATTTTAATTGGTTAATTTTCATAGAATTTTTATTTATTACCACTTTTGTCAGATTCAAGTTATTTCTCTGACCATTGTGGGTTTTTCTTTCATTAACAGAGGGGTACCAACAATTTTGTCCACGTCTGTACAATATGTTGTGTATCAGTTACCAGGCTGATTTTTCCCAATCCATTAAATGTGGTTGCTCTTTTTGTACACTTTGTACAGTTATAGACACAGTATTTACATAAACACCCACATGCAACAGGCAAAATTAAAGATCAGTTTGACTGTTGGGGCTTTTTGATTCCTGATTTCCCACAGACACTGTGGGCACAATAATTGTGTAGTGAGAATCAGACATCATGACATCCCTATGAGTTTATGAAAAGGAAACTGACTTTACTTTATTGTCCACCTTAGTGGAAATTTGTCTTTGGCTTTCTTACATAACATAACATAACATAACATAACAACAAAACACACACTAGACATGCAACACTCCAGCATGGCTTAAGGTACAAAGGACCTCTGATATATGTTCTGACTACCCCTTGGGACCCTAAATTAACAGCCAGAAGAGAACAACACAAACTCACAATTCAGTGGATATGAAGTATCATTTAATATTTGTCTGGCTTTCCTCAGTACTGAACTCTCAAACAGGTCACATAACTGTTTTTGTGACGTACCAGTCATTTTCCCTGCAATTTTAATGATGTTGGAAAGCTTGTTTTTTTTTTTTTCTCCATGCTCATGTTTCCATACCATGCAATTATATTAAACTGTAGAAAGCTTTCAGCTAGGCTTCTGTAGGCCATCTCAAGTATGTGAGGGATGACACCAAACCTTCTCAGCTTCCTGATTTAAAAACATCCTCTGATTTGCTTTTTTTTTTTTTAAATGCTTTATGCATTTGCACTAAAACTCAGTGTATGATCTATAATTGTCCCCAAATATGTAAAATATTCCACTACTTATACAGGCTGATTATTCAACACAACAGGGGTTAACTTTCTACCATCTCCTGACTTTGTCTGTACTATAAGCTCTTTTTCTTTGGTCAGTTAAGGTCGAAAATGATCATTATTCAACGTGAATTGTAAATATTGTAAAAAAAAAAAAATAATAACAATAATAATTATATATATACACACACACACATATATACACTCACCGGCCACTTTATTAGGTACACCTGTCCAACTGCTCGTTAACACTTAATTTCTAATCAGCCAATCACATGGCGGCAACTCAGTGCATTTAGGCATGTAGACATGGTCAAGACAATCTCCTGCAGTTCAAACCAAGCATCAGTATGGGGAAGAAAGGTGATTTGAGTGACTTTGAACGTGGCATGGTTGTTGGTGCCAGAAGGGCTGGTCTGAGTATTTCAGAAACTGCTGATCTACTGGGATTTTCACGCACAACCATCTCTAGGGTTTACAGAGAATGGTCCGAAAAAGAAAAAATATCCAGTGAGCGGCAGTTCTGTGGGCGGAAATGCCTTGTTGATGCCAGAGGTCAGAGGAGAATGGCCAGACTGGTTCGAGCTGATAGAAAGGCAACAGTGACTCAAATAACCACCCGTTACAACCAAGGTAGGCAGAAGAGCATCTCTGAACGCACAGTACGTCGAACTTTGAGGCAGATGGGCTACAGCAGCAGAAGACCACGCCGGGTGCCACTCCCTTCAGCTAAGAACAGGAAACTGAGGCTACAATTTGCACAAGCTCATCGAAATTGGACAATAGAAGATTGGAAAAACGTTGCCTGGTCTGATGAGTCTCGATTTCTGCTGCGACATTCGGATGGTAGGGTCAGAATTTGGCATCAACAACATGAAAGCATGGATCCATCCTGCCTTGTATCAATGGTTCAGGCTGGTGGTGGTGGTGTAATGGTGTGAGGAATATTTTCTTGGCACTCTTTGGGCCCCTTGGTACCAATTGAGCATCGTTGCAACGCTACAGCCTACCTGAGTATTGTTGCTGACCATGTCCATCCCTTTATGACCACAATGTACCCAACTTCTGATGGCTACTTTCAGCAGGATAATGCGCCATGTCATAAAGCTGGAATCATCTCAGACTGGTTTCTTGAACATGACAATGAGTTCACTGTACTCAAATGGCCTCCACAGTCACCAGATCTCAATCCAATAGAGCATCTTTGGGATGTGGTGGAACGGGAGATTCGCATCATGGATGTGCAGCCGACAAATCTGCGCCAACTGTGTGATGCCATCATGTCAATATGGACCAAACTCTCTGAGGAATGCTTCCAGCACCTTGTTGAATCTATGCCACGAAGAATTGAGGCAGTTCTGAAGGCAAAAGGGGGTCCAACCCGTTACTAGCATGGTGTACCTAATAAAGTGGCCGGTGAGTGTATATATATATATATATATATATATATATATATATATATATATATATAGAGAGAGAGAGAGAGAGAGAGAGAGAGAGAGAAATTTTTGTTCCGAAATTTTTGTTATATATACACTACCGTTCAAAAGTTTGGGGTCACTTGGAAATTTCCTTATTTTTGAAAGAAAAGCACTTTTTTTCAATGAAGATAACTTTAAACTAATCAGAAATACACTCTATACATTGCTAATGTGGTAAATGACTATTCTAGCTGCAAATGTCTGGTTTTTGGTGCAATATCTACATAGGTGTATAGAGGCTCATTTCCAGCAACTATCACTCCAGTGTTCTAATGGTACAATATGTTTGCTCATTGCGTCAGAAGGCTAATGGATGATTAGAAAACCCTTGTGCAATCATGTTAGGTCTGCAATGCTGTAATTGCTGCAAATGGAGGATTCTTTGACGAAAGCAAAGTTTGAAGGAAAAAATTATTATTTCAAATACAAATCATTATTTCTAACCTTGTCAATGTCTTAACTATATTTTCTATTCATTTTACAACTCATGGTGGTAAATAAAAGTGTGATTTTTCATGGAAAACACAAAATTGTCTGAGGTGACCCCAAACTTTTGAACGGTAGTGTATATACAGTATATATATATATATATATATATATATATATATATATATATATATATATATATATATATATATATATACAGTATATATACGTACACTACCGTTCAAAAGTTTGGGGTCACTTAGAAATTTCCTTATTTTTGAAAGAAAAGCACTTTTTTTCAATGAAGATAACTTTAAACTAATCAGAAATACACTTTGTACATTGCTAATGTGGTAAATGACTATTCTAGCTGCAAATGTCTGGTTTTTGGTGCAATATCTAGATAGGTGTATAGAGGCCCATTTCCAGCAACTATCACTCCAGTGTTTTAATGGTACAATGTGTTTGCTCATTGCGTCAGAAGGCTAATGGATGATTAGAAAACCCTTGTGCAATCATGTTAGGTCTGCAATGCTGTAATTGCTGCAAATGGAGGATTCTTTGACGAAAGCAAAGTTTGAAGGAAAAAATTATTATTTCAAATACAAATCATTATTTCTAACCTTGTCAATGTCTTGACTATATTTTCTATTCATTTTACAACTCATGGTGGTAAATAAGTGTGACTTTTCATGGAAAACACAAAATAATTGTCTGGGTGACCCCAAACTTTTGAACGGTAGTGTATATACAGTATATACACGTAGTATCCCTCGACCTGAAGCGGATTAAGTGGTAGAAGATGGATGGATGGATGGATCTTACAAAAGTGAGTGCCGCCCTCACATTTTTGTAAATATTTTATTATATCTTTTCATGGGACAACACTGAAGATATGATACTTTGATACAATGTAAAGTAGTCAGCTTGTAAAACAGTGTAAATTTGCTGCTCTCTCAAAATAACTCAACACACAGCCATTAATGTCTAAACCGATGGAAACAAAAGTGAGTACACCCCTAAGTGAAAATGTCCAAATTGTGCCAAGTTAGCCATTTTCCTTCCCTGATGTCATGTGACTCCTTAGTGTTACAAGATTTCAGGTGTGAATGGGGAGCAGGTGTGTTTTCACTCTCACACTCTCTCATACTGGTACTGGAAGTTCAACATGGCACCTCATGGCAAAGAACTCTCTGAGGATCTGAAAAAAAGGATTGTTGCTCTACATACAGATGGCCTAGGCCAGGGGTGGGCAAACTTTTTGGCTCAGGGGCCACATTGACTTTTAAAATTTGACAGACGGGCTGGGCCAGCGCCAGATGTATATCAAAGCATATCATATCATATCAGCATATCAAAGGTAAACATAAAAATGGCATTACAGTGTTAATACTTACATTCACTTTTAGTGGGAGCAGTGTTGTTGATCACCCTTTTTTGCCAGTGCGTCGAAGTCTGTTGTTAGTTTTGTTGTGGCAATTCTCAAAACAGATCTGAGGTGTTCATCACTCAGCTGGGATCTGTGGGGTGCTTTGATGGTGTTCATCACACTAAAAGTCTGTTCACAGACATACGTAGATTCAAACAACACTAGCATCCTCTGTGCCATCTTCTGGATGTTTGGAAATTTTGCTGGGCTTAATGAAGCATAAAACTCATCCAGTTTAAGAGAGTGGAACTTCTCCTTCAAGATGGTGTCACATTGGAGATCAATCAGTTCCAACTGCAGCTCCCGTGGCACCGTTTCAAGATCTTGTGGGAGGGGACATGACACCAGCTGAAGTGACTTGTCAGTTTTTCCAAAATCAGAGAACCAATGGCAGAATTCTCCATGCAGGTCATCCAGTGATTTCCTGTATTTTTTCACATGTCGAGGGGCCTCTTTCAGTGTAGCCAGCGTGGGGAAATGAGTGAGTGACTTGTTTGACATTTGTTTTGAGAATAAAGCTAACTTGGTTTTGAAGGCTCTGACGTTTGTGTGCATTTCATGCACAAACTGGTCTTTCCCTTGTAGCGTCACGTTCAGCTCGTACATGTGTGTCAGTATGTCCACTGCAAAAACTAAATCACAAAGCCAATCGGTATCATTCAGCTCAGGAAAATCGTCAGCTTTCTCAAGTTGCTCCAAAAATGAGATAATCTCCTGTTTCAGCTCCCACACTCGTTGACATACTTTCCCCAAACTTAACAAGCAGACATTGGAATGGTAAAGCAAGTCCTGGTTATTGGCATCAGTCTCTTCAAGAAACTTAATAAACTGATGATGCTGAAGTCCCCTCGCTCGAATAAAGTTAACGAGCTTTACAACTGGCTTCACTACGTGGTCAAGCTGCAATACAGATTTGCACAGTGCTTCCTGGTGGATTATGCAGTGTAAGAAAATTACCTCCTGTTCGGGGTTGTCCTCTTTCACCCTCTCCTGGATTCTTTTGAGCAACCCAACATTTTTTCCTGTCAGATTTAGCGATCCATCTGTGGTAACGTTGGCGAGCTTACTCCAGGGTAGCTTGTGCCTCGTGATGACCCCCGACACGCTGTTAGACAAGTCCTCTCCCTGCGTTTTCCCTTTTAGGGATTCCATGGCCAAAAACTCCTCCATTATCTCAAAATTGTCATTAATCCCTCTGATGAAAATTAAAAGCTGATTGGTGTCCTTAATGTCATTACTTTCATCCAGTGCCAAGGAATCTAATGTAAATAACTCCGCTTTTTTTTTAGCTTGCTAGCTAAGTCTTCATCAATCAGCTCAACACGGCGAGTCACTGTCCTGTGTGATAAGCTAATTTTTTTCAAATTTGTTTTTGCTCTCAGGACACAAGATACCTGCTGTCTCTACCATGCACTCTTTGAGAAACTCCCCTTCGGAGAAAGGCTTACTGGTCTTTGCTAATTTGAATGCCAGCAAATAACTTGCCTTCATGCTTGATTCTTGGATTGCAGTTTGTCGGATAAAGGTGTTTTGCTGAGAATGCAATTTAGCTACAGTACCAACCTCTGAGTGTTAGCCGTCCATTCTTGCGTTGACTGGTTGTTAGCGTAATTAGCATGCTTGGTGGAAAAGTGACGACTGACGTTGTATTCCTTTAAAACCGCGACGGCTTCTTGGCAAATAAGACATACAGCCTTTGACCAGACTTCAGTGAAAAAGTATTTAGTTGTCCATTCCTTGTTAAACACTCGGCACTTGCTGTGGACTTTTCTTTTCTTTGGCCCACTCATTGTTGTAAATGGGTTCTGCTGTCAGAGCAGTAGCAGAGTAATAAGAAAGAGAAGCCAGGGCTCTGCAAAATCAAGTGTTTTGCTGCGCCTAATGCGCCACCTGGTGGAATTCCCAGGCATTACAGGACAAGGTCAAATGAATGCAGTCATAATTATGATATGATATGATTTGGGCAATTATGTATCAATCTTTGGGGGGCCGGATTAAAAAGACCAATGGGCCGGATGTGGCCCGCAGGCCGTAGTTTGCCCACCCCTGGCCTAGGCTATAAGAAGATTGCCAACACCCTGAAATTGAGCTGCAGCATGGTGGCCAAGACCATACAGCAGTTTAACAGGACAGGTTCCACTCAGAAGGGCCTCGCCATGCTCATCCAAAGAAGTTGAGTGCACATGCTCAGCGTCATATCCAGAGGTTGTCTTTTGAAAGAAGACGTATGAGTGCTGCCAGTATTGCTGCAGAGGTTGAAGGGGTGGGGAGTCAGCCTGTTAGTGCTCAGACCATACACTGCACACTGCATCAAATTGGTCTGCATGGCTGTCGTCCCAGATCAAAGCCCTTTTTAAAGATGATGCACAAGAAAGCCCGCAAACAGTTTGCTGAAGACAAGCAGACTAAGGACATGGATTACTGGAACCATGTCCTGTGGTCTGATGAGACGAAGATAAACATATTTGATTCAGATGGTGTCAAGCGTGTGTGGTGGCAACCAGGTGAGGAGTATAAAGACAAGTGTGTCTTGCCTATACTCAAGCATGGTGGTGGGAATGTCATGGTTTGGGGCTGCATGAGTGCTGCCGGCACTGGGGAGCTACAGTTCATTGAAGGAACCATGAATGCCAAGATGTACTGTGACATACTGAAGCAGAGCATGATCCCCTCCCTTCAGAAACTGGGCCGCAGGGCAGTATTCCAACATGATAACAACCCCAAACACACCTCCAAGATGGCCACTGCCTTGCTAAAGAAACTGAGGGTAAAGGTGATGGACTGGCCAAGCATGTCTCCAGACCTAAACCCTATTGAACATCTGTGGAGCATCCTCAAATGGAAGGTGGAGGAGCGCAAGGTCTCTAACATGCACCAGCTCCATGATGTTGTCATGGAGGAGTGGAAGAGGATTCCAGTGGCAACCTGTGAAGCTCTAGTGAACTCCATGCGCAAGAGAGTTAAGGCAATGCTGGAAAATAATGGTGGCCACACAAAATATTGACACTTTGGGAACAATTTGGACATTTTCACTTTGGGGTGCACTCACTTTTGTTTCCAGCAGTTTAGACATTAATGACTGTGTGTTGAGTTATTTTGAGGGGACAGCAAATTTACACTGTTATTCAAGCTGTACACTGACTACTTTACATTGCATCAAAGTGTCATATCTTCAGTGTTGTCCCATGAAAAGATATAATAAAATATTTACAAAAATGTGAGAGGTGCATTCACTTTTGTGAGATACTCTGTGTGTGTGTGTGTGTGTGTGTGTGTAACATTGATTTTGAGCCATCTTTGTGTCTCTGTATGCATATGCCCATTTGCTTAACAGCTAGCGCTGGAGCTTCAGGCATCAGAGGGAAATATTCTGTTTTGGCTTGCATATATGTGGAGTCCAGGTTTGGAAAGCTTGCCTTGAGGATCATCTCTTTTTTTTCACGTCTGTCTCTGCTTCCCATGTCACCATCATCATGTCTTTCTGAGTTAACAACAACTTTGACGTATTGAAAATTGGCTTCAGCCAGTCCATCTTTTGACCCTGCTTGACTCAGCACCAGCCTGGCTCATAAATTCTCAAACAAATACACGCACAGTCTCCAATTTTTGTTTCCTTGGGGTTGTTGTAAATTCTGATCTTGTTCTTTTATTATTATAGCTCAAAATTGGCACAGTAAAAACTGCCACTGATGTAGCATGGATATGAGTGGTAATATTACTTTGTGTGAAAATAACAGTGGTCTTCTGTATCATGCCAGCAATTGTAATATCACATTGTTTGCTGTGGTTCATTTTCTGTGTAGAAGTCTGTGTGAATGTGCGTACAGGTGCTGTGCAACTCTCATAACTTTCTGCCTTCCGTATAGCAAAACATCATTTGTTAAACCAAGAGGGGAAAAATCCAATTACATTCTCCTTACGCTGTCTGCCAACAATGAGACAGGCTTTTTATATCTTTGATTTTACAAATCTCTTTCAATCATCAAATCGGCCAAATGTACCTAAAAAGGTATGCTTTCACTGTATTCATTTGGCTTGCAGCATAGTTGTGAGATGAGGAAGTTATGTCTGTCATAAATCAGTGCGTGCGTTTGTAGGTAAGGATAAGTGTGTTATCCCTGTAGAGGTAAAAGCTTTTCCTTGATAGATCCTGACAGAGAATTCCATTACTTACATGTAGGTGCTTGCTATATAGCCTCCATGGATGGAGTTTGCTTTGAAGCAGTCTCTGGATATGTGTTGGTGTGTGCGATTGAACAATATAAATGCACGTATTTCTTTTGTGGTGCTTATATTTATGTATATATAAATGGAGTCTCTATAAATGCACATATTTATTAAAGGTTTCACTGTGTGTATCTTGTCCTTTTGTGTCCTTTGTGCACTGAGCACCATTGGCCATGGTGAATGAGAAACTAAGGGAAAGAACGAGGAGAGGAGCTCTTCCCCCCTCATCCCTCTCCTCTCTGGTACTGCTTGATGCCATCATGGCTGTAATGAAGGCTCATTTATCTCCATCTCAGCCCAATCTCATCATTCACATAAAGCCTGCAGTGGCTATGGAATGAGAATGAGTTTGTGTTATTTAGGGGATGGCCATATGTGTGCAGGGTATGCAGCTAGATGCTGGAAGTGATGCAAGAACTGACCTGTTGATGTACCTGTTGAGTAGAGAGTGGAGACCGTTTGGCACACGAGGGGCCATGTTTTGTGTGTTTGGTCAGCATTGCGAGGGTAAACTCTTGCCGTTGTAGTGGATCAATGAACATGGATTACATTCAGGGGTCAGGTTAAGTAAGCATCCATTTGAGCTGTGGAGCCACCTCCTCACCCAGGAGCTATGGAGGAATGAACAATATAGGCAGATTGGGAGACACACAGAGGGACGTGTGTAGAGAGATAAAGGCTGAGTAATGTCATCACAGGCCCCATGTCCTCCAGGTCTGATTAAGAGCCTCTCTGAGCATTCCCAGATGCTGTGCTGTGATAGGCCAAGGTCACCGCGAATCACGGCACTGTGCTGCAGATTGATGCTTAACTCCGTCAGGAAATGGCACAATCCAATTTGGCCATTGGGTTTCCTCGCTACTTCAGATGAAGAGGACGACTCCCCTTGCCTTGGGGCTCTCAATGGAAGTTTGAGTATGATGTCTGCTGGCTCGCAGCATGTTTGGATGAGTGTGTTCTTGCACGTGTGTGTATGTGGACTCTGTGTCATTCATTCTGCATGCCATTTATTACGTTTCACCATGTGTAGATCTCTGCAGGTGTGCCGCGATTTCTTGCTGTGTGTGTATGCCTGTCATCTAGTCTGCCCACACCACCACACTTGTCAGCATGTGGTTAAGAAATGAATTGTAAGTGATTGGCAGGCTGTGATATTAGTTTAGGAATAATAACACAGCGATAACTCTGCAGCATTTGCCTCCAGTGTGTGAGACTCCCAGGTAATCACATTGACTCGACACAATCACCGCCTTGCATGCCTGTGCCCATGACAGAACAACGGCCTTTTTTCATTTCCTGTTATGAATGTCACGAGCTTTTGCATGTGTGAAACGTGGTGTGTCCATACTGTTAAGTCTGTCAAGGAGCTTCCCATGAGTATTGGATGCCTGTGGTTAGATTTTAAAACTGCAATAATTTTCCTGGTAGGTAAAAATTTAAATGGATAAGGGGAAATTTAGAAAAGTGTGAAGTTGCTACTGTTGGCCATATTTTGAAAAAAAAGAAGTGCTTTTTGCACTAGAAATATTATATCAGATATTCTGCATGCATTTGAGTCTCTGCCAAATGTTGCAATAGATTTTTTTGCTTTCTATCATTTTGTCAGACAGGGTTTTGTTGTTGTTCATATAGACCAGCAGCAGTGCATGTTTGTGCTTCATTCTCCTCTGCATCGGTCTCTTTTTTTTTTTTTCCACCCAACAACAACATCATGACTGTTTGGCTGTTTAAAGAAAGGTTTCACACTCAGCTACTTTGACATTTTTGCAGTTGTAGTGGAATGAAGACTCTGTAGCTGCGATCACATAGAGAAAAGTGAACTGTCATAAGGACTTAAAACACAAAAATCAAAGGGGAGACAATACTAGATAATCACTATTTAATAGCAGGGGTGGGAATCTTTAGGCACCTCAGGATTTGGGCTGATTACGATTCTTGATTCATCTTTTTTCCTATTCAGGATTTTTCCCCTCCCACTGTGTGACTACTGAGTACCAGAAATGACTAAATGAAGTAAATAAATACACCATTAACCATTAAATAAATAAATGTTTCGATTATTTATAATTAGAAATGAAAACATCTTTCATTAAACAAATGTGTCAGTTATTAAAAATTGGAAATCAATAAGCAATTTATTAAATATATCAGTGTGGTTTAAATTATTGTTTAGTTAATTTAAATGCACATTGAATTTTTTCACTATCTAATTACATCATGGTTCCTGTGCTTCAGTTTGTTAATGGATTTATTTTGCCTGTCAGCCTCATAAATAGTATGTTTATTTAATTCATTTTGTCACTTCTGGCCCTCTATATATGACAACTCTGTACTTTTAAAGGAGCGTATTTGCAATGACCCATGAATTTACTTCCAGTATCTTTTAATAAAACAAACGGAAGAGAAATTTAGCATTGAAATGTTACATTTTCCTGAATATATTCCACTTAAAAAAAACAACTTGAAAAGTGCACCTGGAACTGTGTATTTGTGCAATTCTCAGTACAACCAGGAGAAAATTAGCCAAACAAGCGAAGCTAGCAGTTAACTAAGTTAGCAGTCAACGTTCATTTAATCAGTCACA
Source organism: Pholidichthys leucotaenia (assembly GCA_020510985.1). Lineage (NCBI taxonomy): Eukaryota > Metazoa > Chordata > Actinopteri > Cichliformes > Pholidichthyidae > Pholidichthys > Pholidichthys leucotaenia. The sequence goes on from CM035839.1 coordinate 416,775,847, forward strand.
CCTGTCTTCAGCACATATGCTCAACTTACCCACATTCACTATGTCACTGGAAATAGTCCTCCCAGGCCGCTGGCAAGTCCCATTGGCCAGGTTCCACCGGGTTCCACTGTGAACTCCTCCGAGCAAGGGGGAACTTGGGCAGGGCGCTGAGGGACGCTCTGTCACCGGCTCAACTCTTTCTCTTTTGCCCTGCTCACACCCAGACGGACCACTGGATTGCCCGCCAAAGCCGGGGAACCACAAGCAGCAGCCAGTGGCACCAGTCCAGAGTACACTGAAGGCCAGGGGGCATCCGGAGTGGTTTCATGTGTTTGGAGTTTTGGATCGGCTTGCATGCAGTCATGCTCAGTGCACCGGCCAGGGAATGTTGTGTGTTATGTCATAAACCAGTGAATGTTAACTAACGGCCCGTGGGCCACAACTGGCCCGCCAGAGCTTTCCATCCGGTCGCCAGAATATTACTGAATTCAGGAATAGTTTTGTTGCAAATGAGGCACACAGGTACTGCAGCATTTCTAAAAGTTGGCACTATGAATACATACTTATCAGTCCATTCTTCATTACAGCTGCGGTTTTCTACATCAACTTTCCACTTAAGCCTCTTCAAAAGTGCCATTGTCCATGCTTGAAATATATTCTGAAGGCCTTTCTCCTGCCAGTATTCTACACAAACTATGACACTGCATGTGACAGTGATGGACAGCTTGACAACCTCACAAATATGAATCATAAAATATCACAATCGTTCCCTAGTGGCTTGCTGCAGGAAAGATAATATGAGACTGACAGAGACTGAAAAGTAACATAAACTTGGAAGCAAATTAATATAGCAAATAGCAATATATTGCTTAGGCTACAATATTAATTTAATTTTATTTTATTTGGCCCTCATAGTGTCTGCTGACAAAAGTTCTGGCCCTTGGACAAGTGTAGTTGATGACCTCTGCCATAAACTGTCCAGTGCTACAGTTTCGCGTTACTGGGATCCACTTGTTTGTTCCGTCACATTTATATATCGATTCAAAATCATTCATGTCCAAATCGCAATGCATCGGAAAAATAATATGCACTATAAAGTGGACAGGTGGGAGCTAGAAGTAAAAATTACAATAGATCACCCTCAGTGTAATCTGCCTCTGATAAAAAAAAGTCTGTCAATGACAAACAATGTTCCGTTAATGCAATCTCTGGTCACTGTATAACATTTTGTATTTCCGTTAGAGTGAAATAAAGATTCTCAGTCAAAAGTTGGGTCACAGGTCTGTTTTTTTTTATTCAGAGAGCGCGCATGGCTTACAGTTTCAATGCATCCATCTTATACAGACAGAGAAATAGGTCAGGACATCGTGGCAACCCTGATAAAACGGCTCCTGTCAGTCTGTGAAAAGTCCACTGTCGGATAAACCAGCCAAAACAAGCTATCTTTCTCACGAGGACATGTACATAACAGAACTCACTCTGGCTCCAAGGGAATAAAAATATGTTATGTGGGCAAAGAGGCAAAAATTGTTAAAAGTGTGGTGTGAAAGTAATGTATGTAATTCTAATGTAGCGTAATGGTGTTCTATCAGTTTCCCTCAATACTAAACCCCTTGCCAATGAATTTGAGTTTATTAGTTATAGTCTTAGTGGCCTGAAGAACTAAACAAAGCAATCAGAATTACATTATTTACTATTGGGAAACACAATCTATAATAATATTGCACAATTTAAAAAATCACTTAGTGACTAATACTTTAAAAGTAGTAGGGTAAAGTCCTTTAGAAATACTGTATTGTTCACTTTACCTCTGTCTCCTGTTTTTCTGTCTGAGTGGAGAGACTTCAGCTTCACCGTTAATTGCACCTGTAAGGGCCCCTTTACCCAGCATGGAGATCATTGAGATTGGGCCAATTTTTGATCTTTGGGATCATTTGGAAGATCCTTGTGTATTTTGGGCTGAGTCAAAACTTGTGAGGAAATGATGGTGACTATGGAGATCACTGAAGATCATTGATAGATCAAAAACTGGCCAGATCTGTCAATGATCTCCACCTCTGTGTGAAGGGGGTATAATTGTATTGGTGGAGCTGTTCTTGTGTTGTCAACCAAAAAGAGAAGGATTTGGTTGAATTTTGTAATACTTATATATTTTATCATGCTATGTGTGAACATTTTATAGAACAAAAAGTCAAGTGTTGTGTTGTGTCCATAACTCACACAATAACAACAGAGCGGGAGTACCGTTAACGGAGCTTTATTAACAGAACTCACTGACAAGACCTTAGAGACTTTCGGTGCTCTCCTGCAGGCCAGGGCGTCTACTAGGTGAAGGGGCAAACCCCTTCCGCCCTTGCCCTTTATACTCTTGCTGGCGTCACTGCCGGAACCGGCAGTTTGCCACCCCCATCTATTCCCCGGCCAACCCAGCCACCATTTTACTACTACTACTTCCTATTTTCTTATGTAACATTTCCCCACCCCCCTTGAAAAAATGCAAGCACACAGGTTGGCCCACCCAAATTTATAACCCGACTCACACTCTAATCACCAAAATATGTACAAAATGAAATAAACACCTATCCATTCACACAACTAAAGCTGGGGACACCGGGTAGACTACCAGCGCCCCCTACACGGCCAGGCGGATTATTCTGCCGCCTTATCCTTATCAGTCCAGTAAAGTAAAAGAAGCCATGTGTCTGAATGAAAATCAATCCCAGAACAATCAAAATATATACATGAGAACAGTAAACAGTGAACAAAATAATTACAAACACATCTAACCCCCTATAGGCAGCCTCCACCCCAACACACTCACCCCACAATTGGGCATACCATATAAAAGTGTTGGGCACTTCAAATAACCACATCAAATTTCACAAACAATACTTTACAGAAGCCAAACAGCTCGTGTTTTCCCTACTCCCCTTGAACATAATCAATACCTCTTCTTTTCCAAAATTACACACCATTTACACATAACCTAATCAACTCTGTGAATTCTGCTTGAGGATAATTCAAATTACCCATGAACATACTTTAGAGCCCCTTTTCTTTTTTTTTTTAAACAAATCATAGTTTCTTTAATATGGTCACCACTTCCTACAATTTATCCGTTAATGCTAGTCAGTTACTAAAATAATACTTTACTTACACTGTAAATAGTCGGGGCCTACCTTGATAAGGCTAGGAACTATACACAACGTAACATAGGGATAAACTCACAACATAAAAACAAACACACTCCCTAGTCACTTAACACACCCCGTGGAGCGCCCTCCCCTGGATTGCCATCTCATGGTTCCCTCCCAGAGCGTCTCCTTTTCCTGGCCTCTGGGAATGAACTGTGCTTCCTCCTCTTCTCTACTACGCGGCACAGTTCGTTCGGGTGCCTCCACGTCTTGTCTGATAGGCCCAGAAGCCCATCAGCCTGGGCAGCCACCACCTGGAGCCGTCCCTGGTCCTCGCGTCGTTCATACGTCCCGCGTGCCCCTCTCAGACGAGCTTCAACCCTTGGACGGACTCTATCACTAGCCTTCAGGGGAGGCCTGTCGTGTCTCCTCGGGCCACTGCGATGTAGGCGAACCTCCTCCCCAGAACCGGTCATCGTGTGGGTCCGGTTCGAAGACCTCTTGGAGGGCTGTCGCTGAGAGCGCTTTAGCACTGTGCTCAGTGGTCTCACCCCATTAGTCCTCAACACGGGCGCCTCAATCTTATGGGTCATCCCGTGGGTCCCATCAGGCCGTCCAGCTCCCACACCAAGGGCAGCTTGAACTCTGGCATCGGGTCTATCCCGGGATGACATCACGTGGCGATGGGCGTGCTCTCTTCCAGTAACTCCGGACCGATCAGAATCTCACACCTCCTCATCTTCCACAGGTCAGTTCCACAGCCCGCAGTCCGACCACTCCTCCCTGGTGTCATTGGTGATGAAAAAACCCAGTCCATAGAGTGTATTGCATCCCATGATGTTATTGCCGGCTGCGGTGACTAGGAAATACATGTCCAGCAACGTCGTAGACTTGTACTTCACCTCCAACTCCAAAAAGCCCATGACGGCCAAATTGTTCATTCCATAGCCGTAGCAGGATGCCATCTGTCTATGAATGCGGTAGTGGGGAAACAGACTCCTCACTGTTGCCAAGTTCAGTACGGAGGTCACCGCTCCGGTGTCCACCAATAGCAGGACCTTGGTGCCATCCAGTGGCACAGTGCACCAAACCCGCCCAACAGTCTCAGGGGAGACTGTATGAACAATCGTTGGAGTCTTCGGCTTTGCGCTGTCGATTCCTCCGATCAAAATATTTGCAGGTCCTAGCAAAATGATTCAACAAGCCACACCTCCCACAACTCTTGCCCTTTGCCAGACATTCCCTGGACTTATAGCAGTGTTTAGGGGACCCACAGCCATAACATCTGGGCGTTCCTGGGGTGGATCTAATCTTGACCACGGAGGCGTAATTGTCATCCCCGCTGTTCTCTTCCTCAGGGTCCAAACTCAGTGCCCTCACGCGAGGCTCGTCTCGGGTCAGAAAAGTTCTCTCTTGGAGACCTCTCACTATTGTTGCAACTGCCTCAAATTGCTGAGCTAGCTCGATAGCAGTGACCAACGTCAGCTCACCTGGGTGGGTCAAAAGCCTTGACTGAGCAGCAGGACACCGGACATGTTCTGCTAGTTGATCCCGGACCATTTCATCCTCCACATTTCCAAACTTGATTCCCTCTCCAGCTCACGGAGGTCTGCAATGAACTTTCTCACAGACTCTCCCGTCCGCTGTCAGCGCTGTCGGAATTGAATGCGTCGAACAGTGACGTTTTCAGGAGCGCGAAAATAGCGCGCCATTAGCTCCATGACCTCGTCAAAGCTATTGGCTCCTCCTAAGTTTTCCAAAATCCTCTGTCCCTCCATGCACAAATTCTGGACTAAAATTGCCTTTGCGCGAAGCTTCTCCAGCTTGCCGAGGTTCAGGGCCACCAAATAGTTGGTAAAAGCGGCGAACCACCGAGACCACGCCACGGGTGGCTCACCTGGTGTCTTCAAAAGCGGCCAAAAATTGGCAACAGAACTCTCCATATCTGCTTTTACCTTATCGCCAAATGTTGTGTCCATAACTCAGACAATAACAACAGAGCGGGAGTACCGTTAATGGAGCTGTATTAACAGAACTCACGGACAAGACCTTACAGACTTTCGGCGCTCTCCTGCAGGCCAGGGCGTCTACTAGGCAAACGGGTGAACCCCTTCCGCCCTTGCCCTTTATACTTTGGCTGGCGTCACTACCGGAACCGGCAGTTCGCCACCCCCATCTATTCCCCGGCCAACCCAGCCGCCATCTTACTGCTACTACCCATTTTCATATGTAACATGTTGTATCATAGTTACCTAACTTACAGACATGGACAAAACTGTTGGTACCTCTCTGTTAATGAAAGAAAAACCCACAATGGTCACAGAAATAACTTGAATCTGACAAAAGTGGTAATAAATAAAAATTCTATGAAAATTAACCAATTAAAATCAGACAGTGCTTTTGAATTGTGGTTCAACAGAATTATTTTAAAAAGCAAACTCATGAAACAGGCCTGGACAAAAATGATGGTACCCCTAGAAAAGACTGAAAATAATGTGACCATATGGACATATTCAACCAAGATGTGTCCTCTAATTAACATCACAGGTGTCTACAAACTTGTAATCAGTCAGTCGGCCTATTTAAAGAGTGACAAGTAGTCACTGTGCTGTTTGTTGACATATTGTGTACCACACTAAACATGGACTAGAGGAAGCAAAGGAGAGAGTTGTCTCAGGAGATTAGAAAGAAAATTATAGACAAGCATGTTAAAGGTAAAGGCTATAAGACCATCTCCAAGCAGCCTGATGTTCCTGTGACTACAGTTGCACATATTATTCAGAAATTTAAGATCCACGGGACTGTAGCCACCCTGTCTGGACGTGGCTGCAGGAGGAGACGGATAATACGAATGGTAACAAAAGAGCCCAGAACAACCTCTAAACACATTGATGGTGAACTCCAAGGTCAAGGTACACTACCGTTCAAAAGTTTGGGGTCACCCAGACAATTATTTTGTGTTTTCCATGAAAAGTCACACTTATTTACCACCATGAGTTGTAAAATGAATAGAAAATATAGTCAAGACATTGACAAGGTTAGAAATAATGATTTGTATTTGAAATAATAATTTTTTCCTTCAAACTTTGCTTTCGTCAAAGAATCCTCCATTTGCAGCAATTACAGCATTGCAGACCTAACATGATTGCACAAGGGTTTTCTAATCATCCATTAGCCTTCTGACGCAATGAGCAAACACACTGTACCATTAGAACACTGGAGTGATAGCTGCTGGAAATGAGCCTCTATACACCTATGTAGATATTGCACCAAAAAACAGACATTTGCAGCTATAATAGTCATTTACCACATTAGCAATGTATAGAGTGTATTTCTGATTAGTTTAAAGTTATCTTCATTGAAAAAAAGTGCTTTTCTTTCAAAAATAAGGAAATTTCTAAGTGACCCCAAACTTTTGAACGGTAGTGTACATCAGTGTCAGATCGCACCATCCGTCGTTATTTGAGCCAAAATGGACTTGATGGGAGATGACCAAGGAGGACACCACTGTTGAAAACAAATCATAAAAAAGCCAGACTGGAATTTGCCAAACTGCATGTTGATAAGCCACAGAGCTTCTGGGAGAATGTACTAGGGACAGACGAGACAAAACTGGAACTTTCTGGCAAGACACATCAGCTCTATGTTCACAGACGCAAAAATGAAGCATACCAAGAAAAGGACACTGTACCTACTGTGAAACATGGAGGAGGTTCTGTTATGTTCTGGGGCTGCTTTGCTGCATCTGGCACACGGTGTCTTGAATCTGTGCAGGGTACCATGAAATCTCAAGACTATCAAGGTATTCTAGAGAGAAATGTGCTGCCCAGTGTCAGACAGCTTGGTCTCAGTCGCAGACCATAGGATTTGCAACAGGATAATGACCCAAAACACACAGCTAAAAACACCCAAGAATGGCTAAGAGCGAAACATTGGACTATTCTAAAGTGGCCTTCTATGAGCCCTGATCTAAATCCTATTGAACATCTGTGGAAGGAGCTGAAACATGCCGTCTGGAGAAGGCACCCTTCAAACCTGAGACAACTGGAGCAGTTTGCTCATGAGGAATGGGCCAAAATACCTGCTGAGAGGTGCAGAAGTCTCATTGACAGTTACAGAAATCGTTTGATTGCAGTGATTGCCTCAAAAGGTTGTGCAACAAAATATTAAGTTAAGGGTACCATCATTTTTGTCCAGGCCTGTTTCATGAGTTTGTTTTTTAAAATAATTCTGTTGAACCACAATTCAAAAGCATTGTCTGATTTTCATTGGTTAATTTTCATAGAATTTTTATTTATTACCACTTTTATCAGATTCAAGTTATTTCTGTGACCATTGTGGGTTTTTCTTCCATTAACAGAGGGGTACCAACAATTTTGTCCACGTCTGTACGTGTTTTCTTCACTTCCATGAAACTCCATTTTTATCCCAAATATTTACAATGCAAACATTCACAATATAGTGATCCATGTTGTTTCCTCACAGCAAGAAGGTGCTGGGGTCAAATTTCTACAAGGCTCCACACTCATCCACAAGCGTTCATTTTGCCATTTAACTCACATGTTTATATGTAAGAATGCTATAACTTTGAGAACTGTGGATTCAGGCCTTTTTGTGCCAGTAGTCACTTTTAGAAAAGCGCTTTTGGGATGAAACAAAGCCCCTTTACATCAGGTTGGCCTCACTCCTAGAGAGAAGTTTGGAAATAATGTGGGTGCAGCAACAAAATGCACAGTCACTGTTTTTCTCCTAGACTGATCCAAGGAGCTGTTGTAAGTGAAATGCAATGCAGCAGAAATTTAAACATCAATTATAGTGATGGAGTATGGCAGCTTGAGTCGTGTCAGTGAACAGATGCACTCTCTTTAGGGGGAGGCAACATTTACACCACTGAAATTCTGCACCCTTTACTTAAGCTAGCAGAGACTTTTTTTGTATACTTTTATTAATCCCAGAGGGAAATTCAGGGCATCCACATGGATGGATGAGGTAGCCACGGTGCGGCGCCAATCCCTTCACCATTCACACACACATTCACACCTAGGGCCACTTTAGAGTCTCTAATTAACCTAACTTGCATGTTTTTGGCTTGTGGGAGGAAACCGGAGTAAACCCACGCAGACACGGGGAGAACATGCAAACTCTACATAGAAGGGTCATTGATGGTCAGGGGGTGGGATCGAATCCACCACCTTCTTACTATGCTGCCACTGTGCTGACCACTGCACCATCCAGCTGCCCTAATTTTCCCAAATGTGTAGGAATATGTTTATGTTCACAATTATTTTCATAATTTTCTGCCTGCTATATAGTCTTGATATAAATCATTCCACAAATAAATGTTGCAGGTTTAACTAAATGTTCTGATGAATAACCACTGTCATGTGAAATCTGATCTACTTTTAAAAATGATTGAGGGAAAGTTTCTGTCCTCAACACTAACAATTGAAAAAAAAATGGGGTGGGGAGAAGATAATCATTGTATCTATCTAGGTTTAAATGGGAACAACAATTGAGACTTATTACCGGTATTATGAACAAAGCATTTACAATGGTCATATAGCCCACAGCAATGTCCCCAATACCTGTTATCCCAAAGTACACCTCACCAATATCTTATCAGTGTCCACAAGTCATTTAGACTGGTTGAGCACACTCCTACACACCATAAAGTATCCTCAGGAATGTATAGAGTTGGCCCAAATTTTCTTAACCTGGAAATAATTCTTCGTAAAGCTGATGTCCACCTAACAGAACAGTTCACCTTTCCTTTAACCTTACACTGTATTTTCTGTGAAGGCCAAGAAGCCTGACCCCTCTTCACTTCAGTGCACACTTTGAAGATGATGTAATTCAATTCAATTCAATTCAATTCAACTTTATTTATATAGCGCCATTTCACAACAACAGTCATCTCATAGCACTATCAACTGAAGGGGGGACCCCCACAGTTGCAGAAAGACCCCAGCAATCAGGCGATCCCCTGTGAGCAAGCACTTGGCGACGGTGGAGAGGAAAAACTCCCTTTTAACAGGAAGAAACCTCCAGCAGAACCAGGCTCAGGGAGGGGCAGTCATCTGCTGCGACTGGCTGGGGGGTGAGGGGATAGAGAAGAAGAAAAGAACAGACATGTAGAGAGCAAACAGCACGATGGGGACTCAATCTATGGGAGAGAGCAAACAAATGTTAATGACCAGCAAAAAAAAAAAAAAAAAAATTCATAGAGAGTGAGGAAAGGAGTGAGGCCCAGTGCATTACTGGAGGTCCCCCGGCTGACTAAACCTATTAGCAGCATAACTAAGGGAGGGTTCAGAAACACATGATCCCTCCCTAATTGTAGGCTATATCAAAAAGGTAGGTTTTAGCCCTATTCTTAAAAACAGAGATCGAGTCTGACTCCCGAATCCAGATTGGCAGCTGATTCCACAGGAGAGGAGCTTGATAACTGAAGGCTCTGCCTCCCATTGTACTTTTGGAGATTCTAGGTATTACAAGTAATCCTGCATTTTGGGAGCGTAGTGCTCTGTTAGGATGATACGGTAGTATCAGATCTTTTAAATAAAAAGGAGCCTGATTGTTTAGAGCTTTGTAAGTAAGAAGAAGGATTTTAAACTTAATTCTAAACTCTATGGGAAGCCAATGAAGGGAGGCCAGAACCGGAGAGATATGATCTCTCTTTCTAGTACCTGTTAAAACTCTTGCTGCAGCATTTTGGATCAGCTGAAGACTTTTTAAAGATATTTTAGGACAGCCTGATAATAAAGAATTACAATAATCTAATCTCGAGCTAACAAAAGCGTGGATCAGCTTCTCAGCATCACTCTGAGACAAGATGCTCCTAATCTTGGCAATATTACGCAAATGATAGAAGGCAGTCTTAGAAACAAATTTAATATGTGAATTGAAGGACAAATCCTGATCAAAAATAACTCCAAGGTTCCTCACAGAGCTATTAAGAGAAAGAGTAACTGCATCCAAACTGAAAGTTTGATTTGGAAAGGAATTTCTAAGGTTTTTTGGACCAACAAGAATGACTTCAGTCTTATCTGAATTTAATAGCAGGAAATTACAAGTCATCCAAGCTTTGATTTCCTTAAGACAGGCTTCTAACTTGGCTAATTGATTAGTATCATCTGGCTTCATTGACAGGTATAATTGTGTGTCATCTGCATAACAATGAAAATGTATACAGTGCTTTCTAATAATGTTGCCTAACGGAAGCATATATAAACTAAAAAGAGTAGGGCCTAGCACAGATCCCTGTGGAACTCCATGACTAAGCTTTGAGCTGAAAGAAAACTCATCATTTACATGAACAAACTGGAACCTATCAGATAAATAAGATCTAAACCACTGCAACGAAGTTCCATTAAGTCCAACATAGTGTTCTAATCTATCAAGTAGAATATTATGATCAATAGTATCAAAAGCTGCACTAAGATCTAAAAGGACAAGTACAGAAACTAGTCCATTATCAGATGCAATGAGGAGGTCGTTAGTGACCTTCGCTAAGGCTGTTTCAGTACTATGATGGATTCTAAACCCAGATTGAAACTCTTCAAGTAAACCATTTCCCTGCAGGTGGTCAAATAATTGCGTAGCAACAACTCTTTCTAAGATTTTTGAAATGAAAGGGAGATTAGAGATTGGTCTATAGTTAGCTAAAGCTCCTGGATCTAGCGTTGGCTTTTTAAGTAAGGGTTTAATTACAGCTGTTTTAAAAGCCTGCGGTACATGGCCTAAAGTTAATGAAGAATTGATTACATGAAGAATAAAGCTACCAATAAGTGGGAAGACTTCTTTAAATAACCTGGTAGGAATAGGGTCTAAAAGACAAGTTGAAGGTTTGGATGAGGAAACTATTTTGTCTAACTCACAAAGGTCGATTGGAGTAAACTCATCAAGACAGACATCAATAGAAGGAGTTGTAATAGTTACAGTATTTAAGTTAACTGTGGGAAGAATCTGATTGATTTTATCTCTGATGGATGAAATTTTATTATTGAAAAAGTTCATAAAGTCCTGACTAGTAAGCGCTAAGGGGATGCTAGGATTGACAGAGTCCTGACTCTTTGTCAACCTGGCTACAGTACTGAAAAGAAACCTGGGATTATTCTTGTTCTCTTCTATTAATGCAGAGTAATAACTCGTTCTAGCTTTTCTAAGAGATTTTTTATAAATTAAAAGATGATTTCTCCAAGCTAAATAGATTTCATCTAAATTAGTAGAGCGCCATTTTCTTTCTAATTGACGAGTCTTCTGTTTTAAGCTACGAGTTTCTGTGTTGAACCAAGGAGTTAAAAATCTCTGATTAGACTTTTTCTTTTTTAAGGGGGCCACCAAGTCTAGAGCCTGATGCAGAGAAGCTGAAACACTATCCACCATGTTATCAATTACAGAAGGAGCAAGCTGTCTATAGCTTATTTCCGTTGTGTTGACACATGGCATAGAGGAAACAATCTGCATAAATTTGGAAACAGCATCATCTGAGAGGCATCTACTGTGATAATATTTTTCTTTAGGAGCCAAATAGTCAGAAATAGTAAAATCAAAGGTTAACAGACAATGGTCTGACAGTACAGGGTTATGAGGAGACACTACAAGATTTTCTATTTCTATGCCATATGTCAGAACAAGGTCCAATGTATGGTGGAGGTAATGAGTAGAATTTCCTACTTTCTGAGAAAACCCAATCGAGTCTAATATTGAATTAAAAGCCACATTAAGGCAGTCACTATCTACATCCACATGTATATTAAAGTCCCCTACTATAATTATTCTATCAGATTTCAGCACTAAATCAGCTAAGAAATCAGCAAATTCGGATAAAAATTCTGAATAGGTTGATGGGGGACGATAAACTATGGCAAATAAAATTGGGTTTAACCTGAAATTGCTAAAGTGCCCAATACTGAGGACCAGGCCCTCAAAGGAATTATAACATGTTTTTTGCTTTACATTAACTAGTAATTTGGAATGGTAAATTGTTGCTACTCCTCCTCCACGACCAGAACTTCTGGGATTTTGACAGTTTAAATAACCAGAGGGAGTTGATTCATTTAAACCAACATAATCCTCTTGCCCTAACCAAGTCTCTGTAAGGGAAATTAAATCAATCTGATGATCAATTAACAGATCATGGACTAACAGAGACTTGGGAGTTTGAGACCTAATATTTAATAAACCACATTTAATTTTTAAATTATGAGGAGGAACAGAGGCCAAATCATTCAATTTAGAGGCTTTATGTTTAATTTGAGTTTTACCAATATTTTGCTTTATCACTTTGGGATGCTTATACATTATATTTTTATTTACTTTGGAGGGAGCAGACAACGATTCTCTGATGGGGAAGTCAGGGGCTAAGCTGAGGGGTGGCGGATGAAGAGGAGCTGCAGAGAGGCGTGTAAGACTGCGACTCTGCTTCCTGGTCCCAACTCTGAGTAGTCATGGTTTTGGAAATTTGGATAAAAAAGATGCCAGATTGTTAGATAAATGAGAAGCACCATCCAAAGTGGGATGAATGCTGTCTCGTCTCATAAGACCAGGTTTTCCCCAAAAAGAGCTCCAATTGTCAATGTAGCCCACGTCATTTTTAGGACACCACACAGACAGCCAGCGGTTCAAGGATGACGAGCGACTAAACATGTCATCACTGGTCAGATTGGGGAGGGGCCCAGAGAATACTACAGTGGCAGACATTGTTTTTGCAAACTCACACACCGATTCTATATTAAGTTTCGTGACTTCCGACTGCCGGAGACGGATGTCATTAATGCCGGCGTGAATAACAATTGTGGAGTATTTACAGTTACTTTTAGCCAGCATTTTCAAATTTGACTCGATGTCGCCTGCTCTGGCCCCAGGAATACATTGGACTATGGCCGCTGGAGTCTCTAGGTTCACGTTTCTGACTACAGAGTCGCCAATGATCAGAGTTTTTTCCTCAGCGGGTGTGTCACTGAGCGGGGAAAAACGATTAGAAACGTGAACAGGTTGGTGGTGAACCGGGGCTTTGCGACTAGGCTTCCTTCTCACCGTCACCCACCCAGTCTCCTCGCTGCTGAGGAGAGCCGGGGAACCGCTGACAGTGGGACCTAAGCTAGCTAGCTCCGCTGCAGCTAATGGGCGTCCGTCAAGATTAACTGGCGCAGACGGTGTTTCAATGCAGCGGAGCCGGGATTCCAAATCAGACAACCTCGCCTCGAGCGCCTCAAAAAGACAACATTTATTACATTTACCGTTATCACTAAAAGAGGCAGAGGTGTAGCTAAACATCTGACAGAGAGAGCACACCAGAGGAGGAGAGGAAAGAGAGGTAGTAGCCATAGCTAGTGGCTAGCTAGTGGCTGGAGAGCTGGAGAGCAAACCACACAGGCAGACAGCAAAACAGGAAGTGACGATACGTTACCACAAGGAAGTGACGATCAGGACACGTCTGAGATACGTCTGAGGACACCAGACGTATCTATGTAGTCCTCTTGGCTTCTTCAAACAATGACCTCCAACATACACTGATGTAGTATGCAGCCAAGTGTGGAGTCTGCCACATTTGAGGTCCTTAGTAAGGAAAATGTGGGCTTTCCACTTCCTGGCTTGAGTGGAGGAGTCCAGGTATCTCAAAGACTTGAAAAATGTTTGAAAGTGTAAAGGAGAGAGGAGCACAAGACCCACAGATTGATTGGAGATGGATCTGCAGGTATGCAAGGACTGTACTGTTGGTTTGCTGGTTGAGTGACTCATGCCCCCAACCCCAGATAGGGCCAAAATCAGCGATATGTGACTAAAAGTATAAAATTGCAGTTGTAGGCAGCCAAAATGGCTTTCTTCTGAAAGGGGGATGAGTTTTGCCATCTTGGGAGAGCTCAGAGTAGAGGTGCTGTTTCTCAACATGAAAAAGAACCAGCAGAGGTTATTCAGGCTTATAAACAACATCTTATGGATGCCTTCTAGGGCAGGAGCTGGGGCCTGTCCCAGTGGAAGAAAGCCCTGGGGCAGACTCAAGACACCTTGTAGAGATGATGTAACCCTGTTGACTTGGAACCTTTTGGTGTCCCAAGGAAAAAGAGGGAGTGGTGGCTTTTGAAGAGAGAGATTTGGTGTGTCTGCTTAGACCGCTTCCATAGCAGCCCAGACTTGGATAAGTGGCTGAAAATAAATGGGTGATGGGAAAAAAATATGTAAATCACTAAAAAGTTGTATATACATAGCCCTGTATGAATATACTGTGTATATATACAGTATATATACAGTATATATATTGTGGAGAATGGGGAAAGATGAGGCTGAGTTTATTTCTCAAGTCAGATTTATTCACATTCTCCAACATCATCCAAACACAGAAAGAGAAAAGAGAATGAATCTTCCAACATCTGTCCCTTTTATACCCAGGACATCAAACATACAGTCACATGGTACTTAATCCCAGTCACAATGTAACTTCCCCCCGATCTTAACACACTCCACCTCTCAGTCTCTGGCCGCTGGGCGAAATCCCCCAAGGCTGTCTCTTTGCATGCCAAAGACTAAACTTCACACCCTCGTGTTATCTCCAGAGCGGCTCAGTCCTTTGTTCCGTCTCAGATATGAAGCCTAAGGTGGTATACGTATGAATCATGCAGTCGTATACATATGTGCATATATGTGCCCCACAATATATATATATATATATATATACACACACACACACACACACACACACACACACACACACACATATATATATATACTGTATATATATATATATATATATATATATATATATATATATATATATATATATATATATATATATATATATATATATACTGTATATATATATATACGTATATATATACAGTGATCCCTCGCTACTTCACGCTTCACCTTTCGCGCCCTCAGTGCATCGCGGATTTTTCAAAAATATTCATCAAAAATTCAAAATTGAGAAATAATGGGCGGGCGCTAGCAGAAGGCAGGGAGACTACATTAGACCATCAGGTATCAACACGGAGAGCCCGCACAACTCAAAAGCCACCTCTCTGTTTGCTGTTCTCGTGTTGGCTCGGCTCGGGAATCTCGCAAGCTGATTGGCCGAGACGTTTCACCCCGCAAGCTGATTGGCTGAGACGTTTCATCCACCTTCTGTCCCTGCCGAGCGCCCATACCCAGCGAAGGAAGACCGCATTCATTGCTCTTTATCGCTCGTGTTGCTTAGTCTCGCCGCGTGGAACTTTTTGCTGTTCTCTTGTGCCATTTTGTGCGAAATAGTCTTCCCGTCGAGCCACTACGCCGCCTCCTGCAGCTTCTCCAGCTCTATCGGAAGCTGCCCTCGACGATGCTGCGCCTCTAGCACCTGACGATGAGGCATCACCTGAGGAGCAGTAAAGCTCTCATTAACCTGTGCAGTAAATCATCTTCATCTTGAGTTACGTATCTTGTTATAAGAATAAAAGAGTTCTAAAAACATATTTATGTACACTTTATTTACATCTACGTATGTATGTACACTTACACACACACACACACACGTATCATATGAGAGAGAGAGTGAGAGAATGAACGTACGTATTATTTATGGGTGACGTCATTGGGGTGACGCTACTTCGCGGTTTTTCACTTTTCGCGATCGGTTCTGGAACCCATTAACCGCGATAAGTGAGGGATCACTGTATAATGATAGAAGGGCCTTCACCTAACGTATGAGTTATTTACACGTAGAGTCAGTTTGAAATCTGGATTCTTTATCAGTGTTACACAGAACTTTTAAATACCTTTTCAAGTAATATTTTGAAGATTTTGTTATGATGTTCTCAAGAACCCAAATCCTGGTCCAGATATCCTTCTAGATCCTTCAGTTTAATGTATGCATGGTATCAAGAAAATTATCAGGTAGGGCCACCAAACTTGGTACACAGGTTCACCCTGTGACCCTAAAGTATGATTATGGTTTTGGGATCACAAGGTCAAAGGTCAACATCAAAATGCCTTATAAAGTATATCTCAACAACAGAGAAAGCTAGGGTCACCAAACCTTGTACACAGGGTCACCTTGGAATCCTGACCTCTGACTATGGGTTTGGGGTCAAAAGGTCAAGGTTTACATTCCTTGTGCCTTTTTACTGTACAACACCTAAAGTTAGGGCCACCAAACCTGGTACACAGGTTCACCTTGGAATCCTGAACTCTGAAAATGGGTTTGGGGTCAAAAGGTCAAAGGTCAAGATTAACGTTCCCTATACCTTATTACTGTACAACAAGTAAAGTTAGGGCCACCAAACTTGGTACACAGGTTCACCCTGTGACTCTGAAGTGTGACTATGGTTTTGGGATCGCAAGGTCAAAAGTCAACATCAAAATTCCTTATAAAGTATATCTCAACAACAAAGAAAGCTAGGGTCACCAAACCTGGTACAGAGGTTCACTCTGAGACCATAACCTCTGACTACAGGTTTGGGGTCAAAAGGTCAGAGGGGAAGGTTGGCACTCCCTATGATCTCTTACTATAGAATGTGTAAAGCTCTCTAGGGTCACCATACAGAGGTGAAGGATATTGCACTCGCCTCAGAGTGCCCTTGTTTTTTTAGCAGACAAGTTTACTGAAGGCTCAGAATGGGTTATTTTTACCTTTGTATAAATTGGTCAGTTCTAATGCAAAGGGATAAGTTGTGTGCAATTTCAAGTGCACAAGAGGGCAATAACAATAGAAACAGTGTGAGAGGAGCTTGGACAATAAAGGATAGTCTATCAGGAGGTTTAAAATGGGAGAGTCGTTGAGAACTGAAGTGAGAAAGTGATGAACTAATGGTCCAGGGAAACAATTTTGGCCCATGGATTGATTGTATACTCACTGATCCATAGCATTAATAGGAGGAAATGCATTATTACTGTTAAGAGATGTCAGGTGGACATGGCAGAGACATGCCTGAGTGCTATGAAATTTGCAGCTGAGCCACTGTTAGGGACACAGCACTGCATCTGGGCATGAAGCCAAAGAACAACCCTCATTGCTGTCCTCTCCTTTCCTCTCCTCCAAGTACTTTTTTATCCTCCTCAGATGTACCCTCTCTGTCCATTTCATTTCCTGTCTTAATATCCTGATTGAAGCGGTCACCTTTGCCTGTTGTGTTAATGAGCAGCAGGTGTCTGAGTGCAGCTCACTCGACCGTGGACCTTGGGACTAACTCACAGTGGTGCAGCTTCTTTATCAGGCTGGAAAAAAAGGGAAAGAGCCTGCAGTCCAAAACATTTTAATGGTTTTTCATTAGTGCTAATAGGGAAGAATGGAAATCAGCGAGGGAGGCAGAGGGCAACAAAAGGTCTGCCACTTATGTTGCGAAATATACTCTCGTGTCGTTAAATTATCTTACTGTGTAACAGTGTTGAGGCTCAGTCCTGTTTAGTGAGTATTGTGATTTTTTTCATGTAATTCTTATAGGGCTGGATCTAAATATTGAATTATCTAGATATTTGTTCATTACCTCTGTCTGCTCGTTTGTCAGTCCGGACGGTAACATGAGAAAGAATAAAGCTAGGGTCACTAAACTTGGTGAACCTCAGGCTTAGCATGTGTTGGGCAAGTTACTAAAAAATAGTAACTAATTACAGTTACTAGTTACTTCTTTTAAAAAGTAATTGAGTTATTTTGCCAATGAGAACACCAAGGTGCTGATGCCTCAGTGCCAGAGCCTTGGTGGAGGTATGCGTTCTTGGATCATCACCAAAATGTTATGGGTTCCTCTCTAGCCCAAGGACCACCTCTGGTAAAAATTTCATTAAATTCATCCAGTACTTTTGAAGTACACGCATGTGCAGTGAAAATAATCTGCAGTTCACATGCCCGTACTGTCGGTGGCAGACAAAAGCCACCAAACTGATTTGAACAGCTGTGATCCAAACACAAAAGAAGAGCATGGTGGCCGACATTTCAAATGGCGGAGGCAATGGAGGTACGTGAATACAATGACAATCAAGATGAACAGGAGCTTTTGCTGTTTAGTGGCAAAGGAAGAAAACAGGCTAAAAAGATGGACATTTGTTCACCCAGTACTGGCGAATTGCTCTGTACTTCCTGCTGACGAGCGTTTCTGAGCGCATCCACAGTTCACTGCAACCATTTGCGGGTGAGGAGTGTTGGGACTTGTAGTTTTTAGCAAGTTTTTAAATGAGTTTTACCTCATCCTTCCTCTGCAAAACCTAACAGCAAAACCAGTGTGAAAACAACTGATGTGATGAATTAATGGTGTAGTTGCTGAATACTTGTTTTTTTTCAGTAACTGCTATTTTATAACAGTTCAGCTCCATGTACTGTAAAAAAAAGTGCTGTCTTGTGCTGTAAAAAAATCGCACTGCCATCTCTAGTGGCCCGACAAAGTTATTACAATACCCGACCATTGACGGTACAGGTGAGTTAAATTTGTGTTTATTTTGAAAACAAAGCCTTATCTCAGAATTCTGGCAAAATAAAAGTCAAGAAAACATGGTGATACAATCATGCAAGCCTTTAGTTGCACTTAATTTTGACCAGGCGAGCTGAAACAGACAGATACAACCAACCAACCAACCACACAACCACACACACACAGACGCATTTAGTGATTACCGTATGCCTCCGTTTTTACCAAGGCATATTTACTGCATGATTAAAGTAACTAGTTACTTGGAAAAGTAACTTTCACGTTACTTTTAAATGTATACTTAAATCATCCTGCACACATAGCAAGATAATTTATTTAATGGATTACATTACTGGCTTATTGATGTCAGTCTGAAAACAGACTGTTTCAGACAGAGCTTTTAGAACATGTTCAGTCTGCTTTAACCTGCCTTGAAAGCTCTTGCTGTGGGAAAAATCTGAAGAAAATCAACATGTAATTTCCTCATTTTGGAGTGAGAGTTGGCAACGCTGCATAAAGCTGTCAATGTTTATCTTAGCTTCATGATATGGATTAATCCGATGTGCAGTGATCCAAAGAAAATGTCCATTATCCACAGTCCAAATGTCTGCTGTGACAGAGACATGATCCAGTCCCTCAAATTCCTTTTGGAGATCAAAATCCATTTTTGAATAATCTTTATCCAGGTAGCAAATAAATGTGTTTTAACTTAAGTGGCTAACAGTTTCAGCTGTCTGATGGAAAGTTGCTGTTATCACGTCTTCAGGCTGTAACGACGTATCTAGCAATCAGTCGGTTTAATTCTTGCTGGGTCACAAACTGTCCAGATGCATACTGTAATGTAGTTATTCATCATTCATGTATTGTATTTATATGGAGCTCTTATTTGTGTGGCACGGGGTGGTGGCTCCGCCTTCCAGTCCCGCCAACCCCGTGGGTATAAGAAGGGCTGCAGGCAGGGGGGCGGCCTCTTCCCCCTTTTCCTCTGCCAGCAGCTGCGGGTGTAGTTGGGTGCACAGCACCCTGTGTTATAAACTTGTGTTCAGCTCTACTGCTGGTCTCCTCCTTGGCTCAGAGTTCTCGTCTCATTTGGTGACGAGAATAAAAGCGTGTAATACCAAAGACATGGAAGCGTGTGGTACACCAATTCAGCCATTTTTGGAGCTCCCAGGTAAGCCACCTGTACCGTGGCCTCGGTGGTATGACGCCTTTAGAACATATATGGTGGTGTTGGACCTGGGAAGGATGGAGAAGTTGAGGGCGCATGCGTTGCTTATGCACAACCTGGAAATGGAGAGACAAAGGATTTCGGGCATGCTTGGTGACGCGGACAGCTATGAAGAAGTGGTTGACCTGATAGCACACCATTTCAGGGCACTGGACAACGTCATCATCAGAAGGATTAACCCTTTGAGTGTGAGAATTTGTGTGCCCCTAGTGGCAGAGTGCAGCACTGCCCCTGGCTTCTCACTCTGACTTTGTCAAAAGTAAGTGAGAAATTTCTGGGGGATTTTTAAATGTACTGATTTCTTGTTCATATACTTTGAAGATAAGATGATGAAGTACCTCTGTACAAAAAACGGTGTCAAAAGATTGAACCATTTTTTGTGTAAATATGTCCAAAGTCCAGTTTTGACTGAGTTATGGAACTTAAAGAGGTGCCGTGACATTATGCAAATTAGATGTGTAAATTTATTCCTATCTGAAACTTTGGATCATATTTTATATCTTTCTAATTGACAGTAAGCCATTATCTCTTACCACTTTCAAGTTATAGCCTTGGAAATCTGAACTATTTTATTGACAAAAAATATTTACCACTCTTGACCACTAGGGGATATGTTGCAGTTTGGTAACATGCACACTCATAGGGTTAGGTTCCGACAGCGCCGCCAACAGGTAAGCGAACCCATTCAGCGGTTCATGTCAGACTTGAGGCAGCTGGCCGCTGAGTGTCGATTCGGACTGTTGGAGGAAGAAATGGTTCACGACCACTTGGTGGAACGTACCAACTGTGCTGCGGTCCGGTCTAAGCTGCTCATATTCCCTGGTGAATTGACGCTATCTGGGGCCGTCGAGTTGGCCCTTCAGCTGGAGGCAGCGGATAAGCTGACTCGGGAGTGGAGCGAGCGTCTGCCACCGCGAGAGTTACGATCCCCCATGGCTACACAGGTAGTGGACCCAGACAGCGATGGGAGCGTCGAGGAGGTCGCCAAGGGTGCAAGTGCTGTACAGATGAGGTCCGCCCCAGGGAAGCTCAGGTGTATAGGCTGCAGGTCCATGAAGCACCGCTACAAAGCCAGAGAGTGTGCAGCAAGAAGGAAGCGCTGCAGCAAGTGTGGCCGTCTTCACTACTATGCGAGAGTATGCCAGTCAGCGGAACAAGAAAGCCCGCACAGAAATTTGACCCCTCCCACCCCGACGGTAATACATGTTGTGTTCCCGAGTACCAGTAGGCGCACACATTGCATGGTAGTGTTGGATGGAGCATCGGTACCGATGCTGATCGACACGGGGCGGAGAGTTCTCTGCTGAACTGGTCTACAGTTAAGCGATGTTTTCTCCACTACAGAATTGGAGGTGACTCAGTGCCGCTTTGCGGCTATGGAGGAGGACGGTTGGAAATGGTGGGCGCCGTTAGACTGACGGCTCGGTACAAGTTGGCGGAGATGGCCGATGTGGAGTTCGTCGTGACGGCCTGCGGCACGAACATCATGGGCTGCAACCTGTTCTATGGCCTTGGGTTTTCCATCAGGAGCAGCTCTGGGGAAGAGTGGTTGGGCTGTGGACTGTGGGACCGACTGGTTCCGAGGGTTCGGGTAGACACTATGTGGGATGAACAATTGCTGGGCACTCCGGAAAGTGGACAGGCCTTGTCGCGCTCAGGGTCGCCGTAGAAGAACCCCAATGCCAGTGTCTGAGTTGCCCTGGGCGAGGGTACTGGGAGGCACGGGGGAGAGTGCAATGGCGAGCGATGCCCAGTAGATGGTCCCAGGTGTTCCCGGAGCTCAGCTGTGGTGGGTGGCAGGGTCCGCAGCGGGTCTACAAGCAGTCGGGGCAGGACTGAGTGGCACTGAGAGGGCAAGATGCCAGGCAGAAACACTGCGGGCGGAGTAGGGCCCCGCTTGGAGTCGTGGACTGGGTTCGGGCTCGGGCAGAGGCAAGATCACAGCGGGTGCGAGCCAAGATGGAGAAGTACCAGGGCCGGCTACAAGTGATGGATGAGTGACAAGATGGTTATCTTCAGCTGTCGGATGGCTCGTGGCGGCACACTAACAAGTTATGGCATGCCCCCAGGGAAGGCAGCAAGATGTGACCCCACACAAATGGAGCGTCCGGCGGTTTGGAGGAGAAGGCGCACCGGGATTGAGGTGACCAGCTGTGGCCCGGGAGGCGAATCACCTGCAGGGGCAGACTAAATGGTGAATGGTCTGGGGGGCCCACGAGGTAATTTTACCCTGAGCTGTGCATGTATATACATGTTATTCGTTCTGAATCTGTATTTATAGTTCTGGGATTATTTTGTGTTCTGTTAATTAGGAGACACAACAGCAATTTTCTTTTAGTTTGACTTTTATATATCATAAGCGGCAGAATAACCCGCCTCGCCGTGGGGGGGGGGGGGGTAGGACGGCAGTCTACCCGTATCCCCTAATTTTAGTTATTTTGTGTGAATGCCATAGGCCCCTTTTGTAATTTTAGTTTAGTTATGTTTAACGGATGATTTGGGTTCCAAATTGGGTTGGGCTGATTGCATGTGTGTTTTGGATTTTTCTACGGGGGGTGGGGGGTGGGGGATATAATGTAGTTATCTATTGTTTATATATTGTATTTATATGGAGCTCTTATTTGTGTGGAACGGGAGGGTGGCTCCGCCTTCTGGTCCCGCCAACCCCATGGGCATAAGAAGGGCTGCAGGCAGTGGGGTGGCCTTTTCCGCCTTTTCCCCTGCCAGCGGCTGTGGGTGTAGTTGGGTGCACAGCGCCCTGTGTAATTAGGGCGCTGTGTTTAAGAACAGGGTAAAATCCTTCTTTTTTTTTAATATAGCTTACGTTTAAGGAGGGATTTTGTGTCTTTTATCCCCACTTTTGTTCTGTTGTTATTTGATCCATACTGCTGGTTGACCTCCAATAATGTACTTGGCACCTTACTGTTATGTTCTTCATGTCTGCCCTCTCCATCCTCCCTATCCCCTCACCCCCAGCCGGTCGCAGCAGATGACTGCCCCTCCCTAAGCCTGGTTCTGCTAGAGGTTTCTTCCTGCCAAATGGGAGTTTTCCCTCTCCACTGTTGCTTAGTGCTTGCTCATAGGGGATCGTCTGATTGCTGGGTTTTTCTGAGACTGTGGGGGTTTTCTCTGCACTCTGGCGTCATGAGACGGCCTCTGTTGTGATGTGGCGCAGTATAAATAAAGCTGAATTGAACTGAATTGAATTGTAATAAACTTGTGTTCAGCTCTACTGCTGGTCTCCTCCTTGGCTCCGAGTTCAGACATAACACATACCTGTGCTTGAGACAAGAGTATTTTCACTTTACATCCAGCCGTGGCTGTTCAGACAGTTCAGATCCACTAACACGGTGTTGTTAATATAGCTAGCTGTTACTTAGCACTAGCTTTGTCGCAGCTTTGTTGCTGTTTCAAGTGCTTCTGAAGATTGCAGTAGGTCTCAGGTGGCACTTTATCTTGCAACCGACCAATATGCTTTTGTCCTTAACTGCGACAAAGAAAAAATAATCCGTCCATTTCCATAAAAACCAAGTAGCTTCATCTTTTCTTCCGCTCAGTAGTGAAGACTCAGCTCTCTGCAACAGGTCACGTCGACTGATGGCTCTCCTCAACTACAGTAGGGTCAGTTTGTATATTCATTTATTTGCACTAAAAATATCTATCCATTTTAATAAAACAAGTAACAAGTAACGTACCTGATCAAATTTCAGTAACTGTAATGCATTACTGAATTTTTATACAGTAATTTCGCTACACAGCATGTTACTGCA
The DNA here is from genome assembly GCA_020510985.1 of Pholidichthys leucotaenia. Taxonomy (NCBI): domain Eukaryota; kingdom Metazoa; phylum Chordata; class Actinopteri; order Cichliformes; family Pholidichthyidae; genus Pholidichthys; species Pholidichthys leucotaenia. The sequence continues at coordinate 416,799,332 of CM035839.1, forward strand.
AAAGTAGTGGTGTTACCGTAATACGTTATAAAGTAGCAAGTTACAAAGTAAGACGTTACTTCCAACACTGCATGTGTTGCAATGTTTTTGGAGTCAAAGGGTCAAAGGTCAAGGTCACAGGGCCACATACGGTTTGTTTTTTTCTGAGCAGACTGTAACTTGAGAAACATTGATGCTAGGGTCACCAAGTCTGGTACATAGGTCGGCACTGGGACTAGCACCTAGGGCTATATTTTTAGGGTCAAAGGTCAAGGTTACAGGGTCATTAAGGGTCAAAATCAATTTTTGCCCATAGTGAAAGCAAACCCCAAAATAATAATTGTGTGGTGGGGAATGAGGGCTGATAAAATAATCAATAAAATAATCTACATACCTGAGACTGGAAAATGTAATTACTATTATGCCCAATTATGCCTAATGTCGCTATTCTGCATCATAGCTAAATTTATTTCTGGTGCATGTGCTATACTCAAACATACAATTGCCATTTAATTTGGCATCTGCTGAAAAAAACACAAATTTATTTTTTATATAATTGTAAATATGTTTAGGCTTTAAGGGATTAACCACCAAACTGCATGATTTTAATAATGGTAAATTTAAGATTTACCCGTACCAAATTTAAAATGGGTAAGGGTAATTTGTTAAAACCCAATTAAAAACTGAAATCTCACAAATTAGAAAAAGTAGCAACTTGAAGATAAAGTCCCGGATTTACCAAAAAGAGGTTTACATTTCAAATTAATGGATTCACAGATACTGAAGGAAAAACATTCAAATTGAAATGGCAAAAAAAAATTAAATTTATGAGAAAAAAAGGTCTAAATCTATGAGAAAAGGTGTAAAAAAATAAATTACGAGGAAAAAAGATTCATATTATAAGAAATTTACAAGAAAATATATTTACAAAAAGCTGTAAATTCACGAGGAGAAAAAGAAAAGTTGCAAACTTACATGAAAAATGTACACATTTCTCAGAAAAATCATATTTCTGAAGAACATTGATACTGATGCTGTCCACTGAGGGAGACTTCTGACTGTACAGAATAATCAGATGTTTGCTCTGGATTCTTCCAGCATGTCTGGAGCCCCCAAAGCGGTATTTGGGACGGCCCAAAGTTCTAAATGAAGGAACATCTGTACTTGTAATATAGAAAAAAGTGGAATTCTCCATCATTTACCACTGGTGAAAAATCAAGCCTTTTCTGTTTAAAGAGCCATTTCATGTTGCCTCTGCCTCCACTCTACAAGGTCAGTCTAAGGTTGATTGTGTAATAATCAGTGTCTTTATGTGGGACATCTGTCAGGTGGATAGATCATCTTGGTTTTTTATTTATTTATTTTTTTGTTTACATGAACACTTGCTTTAAATGCCATCTAGAACCAATAGGTACACAGTATAGTGCCACCGTTGCGGAGCCTAAGCTACAGTGTGAATGCACACAATAGTCAGCCTAAGCTGTTCATTTATGCGTATGTGCAAAGTATGCATGCTTATAGCTCTAATTTTGCATTTTGTGCTGTCTGTGAAGCCTTGTCTGTCAGCACAGTTCTGGCTGGTTGCATGGTTCACTGCAGTGTTAGGCAGCGTAGTTCACAAGATTATGTGCTGTGAATACATAACGCTTTCCCACTGAGTTTTACAGCAGCAGAAAGATGACATCATGTTCAAATTGACCTGATTAGAGTGACTCTATTTTCCTTCAGTTGTTATGCCTCGGTGCAAAGGAGGCATACGGTAGTCTGTTGATGTGTCTGTATGTGGTTGTGTGTGTGTGTGTGTATCTGTCTGTTACCAGCTTTTCAGCTCGCCCAGTCAAAATTAAGTGGAACTAAAGGCTTGTATCATCATATTTTCTCGACTTTTAATTTGCCAGAATTTTGAGATAAGGTTTTGTTTTCAAAATAAAGACACACTTCTACCACCTTCTACATTAACGCTGAAAACTAACCTCTCTTGGGTTGGTATTATAAAAAATTGCAACTGGCTGCATGATTTAAAAGTTGCATATTCAGAAGTATTTCAACTAGCCTGGATCAGATTTAAGGGCTGCTGTCATGATGCGGAGCATGGTTGGGGAACTGTGCTCACGCCTTCTGTTATCCTGATTATTTTCTGTATTTTCCCCACTTCAGGTTAGTATTGAAATTGAGTTGGTTTTGTCTGTATTATGTTGGTTGAGTTTGCCCTTTGTTTCTGTTTGTTAAAGAGTTGTTCTAGTATTTTAATCTTAGTTTTGTCATTATAGTCTCAGTCTTTATTATTACGTTTCTATGGCCATCTTATCACATATGTTAAATGATATCTTCCTGTGTTTGAATTTGAGCCTCTTCTGCCCTTGTCTTTAGTTTTCTCTTGGAAGTTTGATATTAATTATTATTGTTATTCTCAGTGTATTTAGCATGCCTTTGATTTTGTATTCCATCTCATCCCTACCTTGGTGGGATATTATTTTCTCCTTGTGCATTATTTGGTTTGAGTCCCGTTGTTGTAAACATTCTACTGTATATTCTTAATTAGTTATCTTTTGCCATTGTTCCTTCTGTGCTTTTATTTTGATAGCACTCTTTGTTTACTTCCTTTGTTAGCTCAAGTTTGCGGTTTATCCTAGCTGTCATTATTTTGGACTGATTATTCTCACTCTGGTGACCCACACCTGTTCTTTGTTTGCCTAATGTCTTTGTTCTATTTAAGGGACACCGTGCCACAGTTTGGCTTGGCGCCCTTCACCATTGTACTTGGCGTGTGTCCCACGCTTCAATTTGTCTCTGTATCCTGACGTGTGTCCCACATCTCAGCTTAAGAGGTGTTCAACTTTCTCGTATCCTGCCTGTGTCCTAATCCTTGTAAGTTTTCGTTCCAGTTTGGATTTTGTGTTTTTTATTAAATGTTTGCAAACTCACAGCTCCAGCATTTGGGTCTCCCTTCCGCCCTGAAGACCAATTCATGACAGCTGCACATGTAACTCTTCAAGTAAATCAACATCTACTTGTCTTGACCCAGACAGCATACAAATTTGGCTGTGATTGAATGAAGAGGTAGAAATCTAAGATGCCATATGAGGAGACTCCGATACTTGTGCTTAGTACTTAACCTCAACCAAGCAATGACTGGTTGTCACAGCTCTGCGCAAATGAACTGTCGTACCAGTGCTCATGTACAGCTCAGAACTGTAGCTCCACAGAACAACAAACCAACACTCAAACCACACAACTCTGTCTCCAATAATTATTTATTTGGGTTTTACAATCATTCATTCAGCCAGTTTTATGTTGGTTAGCTTAGACTGCTTCGACAGCTGAAGCTAACAGCTAACGTTGGCGTGCCATCAACTATGGATCTCGGCAGTGGTGAAAGAAGGAGGGAGGGTGAACTGGGACTCATTAGCATTTAAAGAAACATGCACTGAAACAGGTCAGTCTGTGGAACGTTCTTTCATCTGGGTGGGAAATGGTGCTGCAATATTTAAGCCCTGAGGTGTTTTGACCAAAAGATGTCACTGATGTTTCTTTAAGACCCTTGGGAAGTTTTTCGTTTGTTTGTTTTTGCCTTTGGTTTTTTCCACTTTTTAATGTTTGACTTGTGTGCATGTCCTAGTATTTGTAATACTGTTTGATAATATTTTTTACATGCTACAAATAAACTACTACTACTACTACAGAACTGTAGAGAATTCATATTTAACAGCATAACAATAAACATAAACAAAATTTGAAAAAAGTTTGCTCACAATTATGTTCATTAACAGGTTAGTATTTGCTCTCTCTCACACTCTCTCTCGTCTCTCTGAATGAAGCACTTTTTCACCATTTGTTATACCCCCTTTACACAGCCCGGAGATCACTGGGAGACCACTGAGAGCTCAAAAATTGTCCGGATCTATCAACAGATTGTATCTATGTAAATGTTTGAGATATCACTGTAAGATGGTCCATCTATATATCACCATACCTCTATAGATCTCTATAGATATATCACCATATAGATCTATAGAGATCTTTGAGAGATTATTGAGAGACAAGGAGCGATCACTGAGATTGCTGAGACACCAGGAGAGATCACTGAGAGATCAGGACAGATTGCTGAGGGATCATTGAAAGTTTGTTTGTCAGTTAGAGGTTTCTCATGCTCTTCTATTCCATTTACACTGGGGTGGAGATCATTGAGAGATAATTGATAGATGGAAAAAAAATGGCCAGATCTTTCAGTGATCTCTCAGTGATCACCAGGATCACTTCATGATCTTCTAGTGATCTCCACAGTCTCCACAGCTGAGAGATTGTTTTGGACAGGGTCATGGCCTCTCAGTGATCTATCCTAGTTTCTCAGTGGTCTCTAGGCAATCTCTTGTGGTCTCTAAATGATCTCTTCTGGTGTCTCAGTAATCTCTCAAGGATCATTTAACGATGTCTATTGATTACCATGAAAATCTTACAACAATCTCCCAGACATTTACACAGATGGAGATTGTTGAGAGACAGGGTAAATTTTTGAGCTCTCAACGGTCTCCCAACAATCTCTGTGCTGTGTAAAGGGGCCCTTACTGTTGTTTGTCATTTTTACCAATACTTTCTCTTGAACTAGTGTTACTACAGATGTTGACAGCACTGTTTGGGCTCCCAGTGCTTTTACTACTGCCACCCTGCTGATCTCGAAGTGATCTCAGTCTGCGTAGGAACACACTGATTGCCTATAAGGCTGCTTGTACTGTTGAAATCCAACTCAGTGGGGAATAAAATAATGACCATGCAAGCTCCTCTTTCCATTAAGAATATTTGATATTTCTGAAGAGAAAGAAAGAGAGGTGGGTGTGAACTAATGCGCTGTGTGCTTTAAGATGCTGTAATTGCAAACGATAGGTGGAGACGTTTTTGGATTTTTAAAAGTTGTCCTAACTTCCTGAGAGAACACTAGAATTTGCAAATGGATTATATACACCGAGGTCTGCAAATACTTTAAACTGTATTATTTATTTATTGCACCTGCTTTATTGCTTCCTTACTTTCATTACTTGAAGCAAACTGGATAACCTTACGAAGAGCTGCCACCTTGAACAGATTTAACACATACTGGGTCAGCGAGGCTTTTAACGTACCATGCTGTAGCCCTGGTGGAATTGGACATGCTATCTTTATGCTAGCGGATAAAAATAGCCTAGCTTTATCACCATCTCCTTGTCCCCCGGGCGTTTGTTTGTAGAAACTGAGCCGGGGTGAGAGAAGTTGGCACCGTATTTTGTGTCCAGCCCCAGCTTCACATGTTTATCTCTGAGCCACAGCTGAGCTTAAACCGGGACAGAGAGAAAAACAAAATCGCGGACAGTTGGACACAGAGCCGGATGTGGGAGTGCACGCATGCAAACACAAGGCTGAGGCCAAGAGTGTGGCTCAAGGAAAGATAGCTGCAGCATCTAGGTAGAACAGGGTTCATGTGTTTGTGTGTGGTGTGAGAGAAAGGGAGACCTAAGTTGCAAACCCAGTTCACTGCTGATGTCAGAAGAGCAGACTGATTTGGTCCTCTTTTCTCTTGTGCTTGGGCTCGTCTCTTCCTCCTCCCTCCCTAACCCTCTGCTGCGTGAGTGAGGCGAGGCCAGACGAGTTGCTCTGTCAGAGGGAATGCAGCAGTGAGGGAGGCCAAGCTTTATTTCTCCATGAAAGGTGTATTTTTCTCTTGTCAACGGGCAGAGCCACATCCCTGACTGCCCCTCCCAGTCTCCATCTTTTTCCGTATATTTCTCTGGGTCCTTTCTGTCTTCGCACTCTCTCTCCCTTCCTCCCTCTGTCCCTGCCTCCTATCTGCAGCTGTACAGAGGACAGATTGAGGGTATTATTTTTCTGCGACTGAGTTTTTTCTGCCATGCAGTGATACTGAAGGTCCCGCTCTGCTCCTGTGTCCAAGATAAATCAAAAACATTTTTCTACAACTGCAATCAATGCTCAGTCCCCCTTTTTTTTCCCTCTTTCTCTCTGTCTCTCTCTCACATATCCAGACACAGTCTTGGGACACACACACACACATGCACACTCTTTCTCCTGTCTGTGTCTTCCTGAGGCGGAGGTTCTCTCCCCAACGCTGACATCAGATAGCCTCCCTGCAGCAGTCCACTCCTCTGGGAGGGATTTGCATCTCATTTGCATCTCATTACAGGTTTAATAGAGCAGACGGTGCTCCATCCAGAGTGAAAATGATGAAGGGGCAGAGGAAAGGTGAAGCTAGCTGGGGAGAGTCGGTCCACTGGTGACTGTGTGCCTCCAGCCAGCTGTTACTCTATATCCCCTGTCTCTCACACACTGATGAAGATCCACAGTTAATCGTATTCTCAGAAACATTAAGAAATCCCAAGTGTTTGACATTCCTGTCTTTTCTTTATTTTGCGGCACTGCTTATTTCTGTCCGTACGAGTTACTGAAAACTTCCCCTTTTGGGGAGGTTGCTGTTGTGGAGACACACACCATTGGAGAAGTTCCTGTAAAACTGGCGCCTGGTTCCTGTAGTGGAAACGGGGCTTTTTTTTTTTTTTTTTTTTTAAATAGTTTATAATACAAGCCTGGAGATATGGAGATATGGAGAAGACTATGCAGCCATGACCAGACTGACATCCCGGCACTTCAGTCAGATAATGCACCAATTCTCCACGATAAATGATGCAACTACACATCCTTTGAATTGCTCACATTCAGTTCTGTTGTTAATGAAGCCAAAAAGCTACATGTTTCTGTCCCATTGAGAGATTTAGAAAACTACTGTCCAACATGTAGTGAATGCAGGAGAAGAACAGGGATGTCAACCTGAATTAAAAACAACTGGGATGTGCTGTACCTGTTCTGAGAGTCCAGTACAAGGGTTGTCATTTTAGGTGCTGTTGAAATCTAGGCTTATCTGAGACAGAGTGCTACAACAGAAAAGTATAGTGCTGTGAAAAAGTGTTTGCCCCCTTCCTGATTGCTTATATTTTTGCATATTTGTTACACCTAACACCTTTGCCTCTGATAGGGTCACCCAAGACAAACTGGTCCTGGCTGAAGGGCCAGACTAAGAACGATCCAACAGACACTCATGATAAATTCTAGATCAAGGATTCAGTGTACCCCGTCCAGTATGGGGTTACCGGGGCCCCACCCTGGAGCCAGGCCTGGGGGAGGGGCTCGAAGGCTAGCGTCTGGTGGCCGGGTTTCCACCCATGGGACCCGGCTGGGCTCAGCCCGAAGGAGTTACATGGGTCCGCCCTCCAGTGGGCTCACCACCTGCAGGAGGGATCATGGGGGTCCGGTGCTATGTGGATTAGGTGGCGGTCAAAGTCGGACACATTGGCGGACTGATCCCAAGCTTTCTAAACTGGTTTTTGGTACGTGGAATGTCACCTCTCTGGTGGGGAAGGAGCCTGAGCTGGTGTACGAGGTTGAGAGATACCGGCTAGATATAGTCGGCCTCACCTCAACACACAGCTCCGGTTCGGGAACCAGTCTCCTGGAGAGGGGCTGGAGCTTGGCCTACTCTGGAGTTTCCCCGGGCGAGAGGCGACGAGCAGGGGTGGGGATTCTTGTATCCCCCCACCTTGCTGCCTCTATATTGGAGTTTTCCCCAGTGGACGAAAGGGTTGCTTCCCTGCGCCTTCGGGTTGGGAAACGGGTCCTGACCATCACTTGTGCCTATGCACCAAATGATGTTTCAGAGTACCCACCCTTTTTAGAGTCGGTGACTGGGGTGCTGGAGGGTGCTCCTCTTGGAGACTCCATTGTCCTACTGGGGGACTTCAATGCGCACGTGGGCAACGACAGTGAAACCTGAAGGGGGGTGATTGGGAGGAACGGCCTGCCCGATCTGAACCCGAGTGGTGTTCAGTTATTGGACTTCTGTGCTAACCACAGTTTGTCCATAACGAACACCATGTTCAAGCATAAGGGTGTCCATATGTACACCTGGCACCAGGACACCCTAGGACGCAGGTCGATGATCGATTTTGTTATTGTGTCATCAGACCAGCGGCCGTATGTCTTGGACACCCGGGTAAAGAGAGGTGCAGAGCTGTCAACTGATCACCACCTGGTGGTGAGTTGGATCCGATGGCAGGGGAGGAAGCCATTCAGACCTGGTAGACCCAAATGTATAGTGAGGGTGTGCTGAGAACGTCTGGCTGAGGCCCCTGTCCGGGAGGTCTTCAACTCCCACCTCCGGAAGAACTTCAACCACATTCTGAGGGAGTCTGGAGACATGGAGTCTGAATGGGCCATGTTCTCCACCTCTGTTGTTGAAGTGGCGGCCCAGAGCTGCGGCCGCAAGGTGGTCGGTGCATGTCGTGGTGGCAACCCCCGAACCAAGTGGTGGACGCCAGTGGTGATGGGGGCCATTAAGCTGAAGAAGGAGTCCTATCAAGCTTGGTTGGCTTGTGGGACTCCCGAAGCAGCTGAGGTGTACCGGCAGGCCAAGCGGAGTGCAGCTTGGGTGGTTGCTGAAGAAAAAACCCGGGTATGGGAGAAGTTTGGTGAGGCCATGGAACAAGACTTTCGGTTGGCCTCGAAGAGATTCTGGCAAACTGTCTGGCGGCTCAGGAGGGGAAACCAGCTCCCTGTCCACACTGTGTATGGTGCGGATGGGACACTGTTGACTTCGACTGGGGATATCATCGGGCAGTGGAAGGAATACTTTGAGGATCTCCTCAATCCCACTGATATGCCTTCCACAGAGGAAGCAGGGTTTGGAGACGAGGGGGATGACTCACCTATCACAGGGGCTGAGGTCACCAAGGTGGTTAAAAATCTCCTTGGTGGCCCGGCCCCAGGGGTGGACGAGATTCGCCCTGAGTACCTCAAGGCCCTGGATGTTGTTGGGCTGTCATGGTTGACACGCTTCTGCAACATTGCGTGGAGGTCGGGGGCAGTGCCTTTGGCATGGCAAACCGGGGTGGTGGTTCCTCTCTTCAAAAAAGGGGACCGGATGGTGTGCTCCAACTTTAGAGGGTTCACACTCCTCAGCCTCCCTGGGAAGGTCTATGCCAAGGTACTGGAGAGGAGAGTCCGGCCGTTGGTCGAACCTCAGATTCAGGAGGAGCAATGTGGTTTTCGTCCTGGCCGTGGCACATTGGACCAGCTCTTTACCATCTCGAGAATTCTTGAGGGTTTGTGGGAGTTTGCCCAACCAGTTTACATGTGTTTTGTGGACTTGGAGAAGGCATTTGACCGCGTCCCTCGTGGTTTTTTGTGGGGGGTGCTTCAGGAGTATGGGGTATCGGGCTTGTTGTTACGAGCTATTCGGTCTCTGTGCGACCGTTGTGAGAGTTTGGTTCGTATTGCCAACACTCGGTCGGACTCATTCCCAGTGAGAGTGGGACTCCGCCAGGGCTGCCCTTTGTCACCGATCCTGTTCATAATTTTTATGGACAGGATTTCTAGGCGCAGCCAGGGAATGGAGGGTGTCATGCTTGGTGACCACAGGATCTCATCTCTGTTGTTTGCAGATGATGTTGTCCTGTTGGCTTCATCCAGCAATGACCTACAGCTCTTGCTGGGATGGTTTGCCGCTGAGTGTGAAGCAGCTGGGATGAGAATCAGCACCTCCAAGTCCGAGTCCATGGTCCTCAGCCGGAAAAAGGTGGATTGTCCTCTCTGGGTTGGGGACAGGCTCCTGCCCCAAGTGGAGGAGTTTAAGTATCTTGGGGTCTTGTTCACGAGTGAGGGGAAAAGGGAGCGAGAGATTGACAGACGGATTGGAACAGCATCTGCAGTGATGCGGACATTGTACCGGTCTGTTGTGGTGAAGAGGGAGCTTAGTTCTAAGGCAAAGCTGTCGATATACCAGTCAATCTACGTTCCTACTCTCACCTATGGTCACGAGCTTTGGATAATGACCGAAAGAACAAGATTGCGGATACAAGCGGCTGAAATGAGCTTTCTCCGTAGGATTGCTGGACTCACCGTCAGAGATAGGGTGAGGAGCTCAGTCATCCGGGAGAGGGTCAGAGTAGAACCGCTGCTCCTCCACATTGAAAGGAGTCAGTTGAGGTGGTATGGGTATCTGATTAGGATGCCTCCTGGACGCCTCCCACTTGAGGTGTTTCGGGCACATCCCACTGGGAGAAGACCCCGGGGCAGACCCAGGACTCGGTGGAGAGACTATGTCTCCCAGCTAGTCTGGGAACACCTTGGTATCCTCTCTGAAGAGCTGGAGCAGGTGGCTGGGGAGAGGGAAGTCTGGGCTTCTCTGCTTGAACTGCTGCCTCCGCGACCCGGACCTCCGGAAAAGCGGTAGAAGATGGATGGATGGATGGATGTTACACCTAAATGTTTCAGATCATCAAACAAATTTTAATATTAGACAAAAATAACTTGAGTAAATACAGAATGCAGTTTTTAGATGATGATTTCATTTATTAAAGGAAAAAAGCTATCCAAACCTACCTGGCCCTATGTGAAAAAGTAATTGCCCCCTAAACCTAATAACTGGTTGTGCCACCATTGGTGCCAACAACTGGCAGTGAGTCTTTTACATCGCTGTTGAGGAATTTTGACCCACTCTTCTGCACAGAATTGTTTACATTCAGTTACATTGGAGGGCTTCATGAACTGACGGCCAGACATTCTCCAGGATTTTCTGGTAGAGAGCAGAATTCATGGTTCTGTCAGTTAGGGCAAGTTGTCCAGGTCCCGAAGCAGCACAGCAACCCCAGACTATGACACTACCACCACCATGTTTGCCTGTTGATACAAAGTTCTTTTTATGAAATTCTGTGTTAGTTTTATGCCAAATAAAACAGGACATATGTCTTCCAAAAAGTTTAACTTTTGTCTCATCAGTCCCCAGAATATTTTCCCCAAAGTCTTGAGGATTATCTATCTAGATGTTTTCTGGTAAATGTGAGATGAGTCTTTGTGTTCTTTTTGTCCAGCAGCAGTTTTTGTCTTGGAACTCTCCCATGGATGCCATTTTTGCCCAGTCTCTTTCTTGTTCCATCCTGGACCAGTGTCCAAACTGAGGCAAGTGAGGCCTGCAGTTCTTTAGACATTGTTTTGGGCTTTTGTTTCTCATCTGATCGTGAATTTCTTTAGCTCACAGTGGGATGTGTTGGTTTTTGAGATCTTTTAGCCTACTTCAGGTTGTCAGACAGGTTCAATTTAAGTGATTTCTTGATTCCACAAGTCTGGCAGTAATCAGGCTTGGGTGTAGCTACTGAAATTGAACTCGGGGGGGGGGGGGCAATTACTTTTTCACACAGGGCCAGGTAGGTTTGGATAGTTTTTTCTTTTAATAAATGAAATCATCATTTGAAAACTGCATTTTGTATTTATTCAGGTTGTCTTTGTCTAATATTAAAATTTGTTTGATGATTTGAAACACTGAAGTATGACAAATATGTAAAAATATAAGAAATCAGGAAGGGGTAAAATACTTTTTCACAGCACTGTATATTAATAACTGATGAGCCTCTTGAGGAGTTCTGGCTTTAAGTCGAGGCACTCAAAGATGTAAGAGGAAACCATTTCTTTTAAGAACCAATGGAGGGTGCTTTCACTTTACTGATGACACCACATATCTTACAGCAACTTCCCAAAAGACAAAATGAGAAATTGCAAACAATATCCTTTCCTGTTCAGCATAATGGGTTTGCGTTCTGGATTAAACAGAATTGGACTGAGCTCTGCAAAAGATTTGAGTAGTGAGCACCAAAATGACAGTGGAAAAGGCAGTTAACCTTTAATTTGAGGTCAGACGCTGTATTCTATACTAGTCCATTCAAATAAACATGTCACCTTTTTCTAGGGGACGAAATGTATCAAAGAGTTATTGTTGTTTTCAGTATTTCCTTCCACTAATACCTGACAATCAAAAGCTCATTTTCACATATTGACAGGGCAGAAAATACAACTTGTTTATGTAAATCCCCATCACTTAGCGTGTGACGATCCTGAGAGAAACTTTGCCACAACACACAGCCTTTTTTATTAATGACCTCACTGTGCTGCCTCTACTCAGCAAGCAGACTCCTGCAAGGAAGGAGCTTTTTCAATTAGTACTTCCTCCCTGTCTGAGCTCCAGTCACCGCCACACGCTTCGTTACTGTGCACGCGTGTGAATTATTTGGTAACCTTTCTAATTTCACACTTGTTAAGTTTCCATGTAAAAGGCGACATTTTAGAGAGAAGCCCTAGGGATGGGTGAATGTCATTAGTAATTGTGCACGAGCGTGTGAGAGTGTGTTGATTCCTAAATTGAGTAAAATCGGGGAGCACGTTTGGGGTTCTCGGGGCCCTTGGACACCCACATGCCACACAGTAGCAGAATGCATCACCACACTGCTGCTTACATTCCAGCAACAAAATGAGGCGATCGGCCGTCTTGCTATTGTTTGTGATCTCAAACCTCCACAGACATAATCTGCTGTGTGCATTTGATGATGATGATGATGATGATGATTACGTTCTCTTTTCGTTTGTTCCTTTCCTTCTCTCTCGCTCCCTCTAATTTATGTGTTGTTGTTGTTGGAGCTGGTGCTGATAGGCCCAGAGATGGCATTTAGCTAAAGAGCAGAGAGGCTGTTAGCTTCTCCATTCATCTAATCAATCTCACTAATGAAACCACTGTCCTCTCTACAGCTTCTTCCTTCCCTCTCTTCTCCCATTCTGCCCTCTACCCTTTCATCATTTGCTCTCCCCGCGCTTTTATCCCTTTACTTACCGTCATTTTACAGTCTGGTGCCACCCTCGGACCCATTCTCTTTTTCGTTCTCTCCCTTCCATCCTTCCGTCCTCGCCTCCTTCGCATAGCTGTCCTAGATTCACCAGCAGCAGAATCGTTCCCAGTGAGGCAGCTTTTTCTGGTGTTTGCTTCCCCCATTTCAGCAAAACCATGCCACCCCCCCCCCCCCCCCGGCGCCCCAGCTGAGTAGATGGTGGATTGACCCAGTTAGGGGGAGAATGGGTATTGTACAAGATTGTGTATGTGCCAAGGTGTGCTGATGTCAAGAGTGTGTGAAATCCTTCACATTCCTTCAGATGCTGTGTTTATATACAAGTGCTTCACGTAGAACAATCTGTTTAGTTATTTAATTGCACATTTATACCTTGATGTAGGCACGGCAATGCTTGACTGTGGCTAAATCACCTGTTTGATATTGCCTGTGCAAATGTGAGCCATTGCCCCCTTTAAGACAAGCACACAAAAATGACTAATGATAGCTGATATGATAATTGAGGGTTTCAGGTTTGCGTGGAATTAATTGAATTGCCTATGGCAATGCAGTCTCTGTGAATCTAGGGCTTAGGGAGCCCTTGGTGGAATGTTGCTTCAGAGCTTTTACCTGCTTTCTCTGGTTGGTAATGTACGCCTCTTTTATATTGTGCATGTAATGTAATAATACCCTCTAAGGTTTTGCTGCTTATGAATATGATGGGATGTGGTGAAAATGAAAAGAGAAAAATAACACACCAGCGAAAGGAGTGCTGGCAGACTTTCATGTTTTTGAATGAAAGTTGAGTGCTTATTTTACAATTCAAGTCATTTTTTGATGTTATTACTGAGTTTTTATCCTTTTTTGTATTTTAGAAGCATACTTTTCATTTTTCAATTAAAGAAAATAAGAAGTTATGTCTGTTTCCATCAGAAAAGTTATGTAAATTATTCATTTTGTGGACTGTTTCCTAAAATGTGCACAATCCAACATCCGTTATCATGGATCTGGGAGCGTAAGATTGTGTACCATGACTGAACCTCCCATAGAACCTCCTGTACCAACTGGTTGGAGCATTGCCATTGTGCTGTGTGGGTTGCTTTGGTCCCCTTTTGTGCAATGTGTTGAGTGATCTGTGGACTGCTGCTGGACCAATGGATTGGGTCGTGGGGTTGTGGAGCCAAAAGAGTTCCTCAGTGCATCCATTTCCCCAGAGATTTGCTAGTAGTTGTTACTTGTATTTACCAATTCTTCCTCCAAAGTTTTTTTTTTTTGTTGTGTCAGCATGAAAACATCATCATTGTATATTGTGAATGTTGTGATTTTTCAGATTTTGCTCATCTTTGTTCTTGTGTTCCGATACCTTTCAGCATAAAGATACTACACAGCTGCTATCATGATTATACATCTGAAGCTGCTGAATTAGCATAAGTGTACAGAAAACTGATTTATAACCAAGACATTTTACACAGTAAGTAGGTATAAGCTCCTTTTCTCAACTGTACTGCTTGTGGAGGTACTGCTCCCTGCCCAAACTTTACTTTTGCTATAGAAGACTTACCTGGAATTTAATATTGCTTTGTGATTAGGATCAAAGTTACAAGAAAAATCTGAAAAACAAGTATTAACATCCATCCATCCATCCATCCATCCATCCATCCATCCATCCATCCATCCAGCCATTCTTTACCGCTTATCTGGGGGTCCAGATTGCTGAGGCAGCAGTCTAAGCAGAGAAACCCAGACTCTCCTCTCCCCAGACACCTCCTCCAGCTCTTCAGGGAGATAACAAGATGTTGGAGCTCATCTCCCTCTTCTTTATCAGGACAGACCGGTACAACATCTGCATCTGTTATGACCCAAGCGCCGATCTCGTCCGCGCTCGGGCCATGCATCATCTCTGCCGGCTTTGACAGCAGTGGATTACATTCTGGCTCCCCGGGCTCTTATTGTGACAGTGCTCGGTGGGGATTCCTGCTGTCAAAGCCGATCAGCTGTTCTGCATCACTGCTCGTTAGCTGCCGGGTTTATTAGCGGGCGCTGACAGCAGGTTGATGCAGCAGTATCGTCAAACACCGTCAGACATCGTAAGAGATTCCTGGTGTGTTATCAACATTCATGTCAAGGTTCGTGTCTTTATTCATGTTCATGTTCTCGGTTAAGATCGTAAGTGGCTGGGTGTAGCCTTATGATCCCATGCATCCTGTATAGAGTGTTTTGCCCACAGCGGCTCAAAGTTTTGTGTTCATGTCTTGTGTTTTCGTTAATTAAACATCAATGCAAAACTCACTGGTGACTTTTGGCGTCTTATGGTGGCCCGCGAGGGTCACCGCGTGACAGTATACTGCTGCCTTGACGTCTAAACAGAGACGCCACACCGAGACGCCGTCCCGGTGAGTTTTTGCTTAAAGTGGACAATTGTTCTTCCCTGTCTGGGTGTCACTTGCTGGGAGAATGCCGTCATCCAGGGGCGGCGGCCGGCGCCTGGGCAAGGAGCTAGCCGAGACTCTGGAGTATGTGGGTGGAACTCTGTTCACCGCTACGCTATACGACACTCCCAGCGACATACGCCGGCACCTGTACTACGCTGAGTTTCTTCTGGACAACCTTCCTCTCTACTACGACGACCACCCGGAGGTGATGACGAGGAGGGCTGAGCTCGCCGCACAGCGCGAGATACTCCGTGGGCTGGAGGTGGACTACGGCAGGAAGCAGAGGAGGAGGCATCCTCTCTCCCCGCGTTGGGAGACCGTTCCTGCCCCTGATCCGGTCCAGGAGTTTGCGCCATCTGGGGGCCATCGAAGACGTCGGCGCCATGGCCAAGGTGAACCTCAGCAGAATCCTCGGCTGGACACGTTGCCGGCAAAGCCCGTCAGTGGACCTTTGAGAGCGGCTCCTCCTCGTCCTTCCAGGGGACCCTCTGTCACCATCTAGCAGGGAGAGGGAGGAACTACGTCCCCTACAGCAGGCACCATCCTCCCTCTGGGAGAAAGGCGAGTGCAAGTTCATTCTTTACCTGATAATTGTGATCTGCCTTGTCTGACTCCTGGGGGCGGAGTTCGGGGTTCGCAGTCCCCCGAGCTCCTACCACCTGCTGTAGTTGTGATAACCAAACCTGCTGCCTCTGTGTCTCCCTCCGCTGAGCGGTCCACAACACCAGGCCTACGTCGCCGGACGGGGGGGGCTGCGGTTCTGGAGAGCCTGGATCCAGCCCAGCAGCCACGCCGTGGACAGAAGAGAAGAGCGGACTGCGGCCTGGAGCCTGTGCCGACGGTGAAGCGTCCCCGGGTCTCCTCGCCGAGGCGGTCCGAGCCAGTGGGCCAAGGGTCCCCTGCCCCCACACCATACGGGTCATTGGCGTGAACATCAGCATCAGAGGAGCCTCAGGCTGCGGAAACCATCATGCCAGCTGCGGAGCTTGACATAGCTGAGTGGGAGCCTGTGGACGAACGTCTTCGCCCTGAACCTGGATCAACGAA
Source organism: Pholidichthys leucotaenia (assembly GCA_020510985.1). Lineage (NCBI taxonomy): Eukaryota > Metazoa > Chordata > Actinopteri > Cichliformes > Pholidichthyidae > Pholidichthys > Pholidichthys leucotaenia. The sequence continues at coordinate 416,815,473 of CM035839.1, forward strand.
GTCCTGGACAGCGACAGAACCCGAGTACAGGCAAGTGCTCTCTCTTGTGTTTCTTTCTCCTGTCTTGGAGCACTTTCTCCTGCCTCTCGGAGAGGCGAGTCAGGGGCAGCCACCTGCTGCACCTGAGCTCGTCTCGCTGGGCTCTGTCGCTGCCGGTGATGCTGATCCCGGTTCTTCTCTGTCTTCTGAGCTTTGTTGCAGTGTCACCGGATCGGAGCCAGTCGTGGTCGCTGTGTTGGAGGTTCCAGGTTCGGGGGCGGAGGTCGTCAGCGGTGCTGCGCCGACCCAGTCGGGGTCCTTTGTGGAAGCTGCTGTGGCCCAATCGGGGTCCGACGTGGGTGCGCCCGAGGCCCAATCGGGGTCCACAGCAGGTGCTGTTCTGGCCCAATCAGGGTCCGACGTGGGTGCAGCCGGGACCCAATCGGGGTCCAGCGGAGGTGCAGCGCCGGTGTGGTCCAAGGACGGTGGAGGAGCTGCAGACCCTTTGTCGCCTAACTTGGTACGGGCTCATTTTCGCCTTCTTTCCCCTCTTCGGAGTCATCGCCCCTGCTCATCATCGCCAGGGGCCATGGGGGTCCCTCTTCGCTCGCCCCGGCTCTCCCATGTTTTGTCCTCGCCAGGGAGGTCGCCGCGGGCTGTTTCCCCCTGGTTCTGGTGGCTGAGGGACGCGGGTCGTCCGCCCGAGGAACTGCTTCGCCGGTTCGGCGCCTTGGGTCGGCCACCCGACATGTTGTGTGTGTTATTGGGCGACCTGGTTCGGCCACCGGAGGAGTGGACTTTCCGGGCCTGGGACTACGGTAAGCCGCCCGGTCATGTTCCACCCCCCATGACCACCCGTCGGCCGTTGGACGCGGGGAGACCGCCTGAACTGTTCCCGTGGTGTTTGGTCTCCACCGGTCGTCATGAATTGTCGGGGGTAGAGGTCACTCATGGTGGTAGTCTGGTCCTGTAATTGTTCTGTTCTTTTTTGCTGTCCTGTGTTTTGTTTCTTGTAGTTGCCATTTGTGTATTTTGGGAGTTTGTGATTTGTGTTCTGCAGTTGCCTCATTTGTCCTTTCATCATCATGTTTTGTGCTGTAGGGAGTGTTATATTTTTCTGTTATTTCGTGCCTGTGTAACTGTTTCATGTATTTTTGAGTCATTTTTTTTTTTCCTCTGACTGTCTGTGCTCTGGTTCTCGTTCTGTGGTTTGATCCTCTCCCGCCGGGCCTGCCCGCATCCGCCCACCCTGGAGGGGATGGGTGGGGGGTGGGGGGCTTGGATGTCTATGGGTGTTCTGAGCCCGCCCTCGGAGGGAGGATACTGTTATGACCCGAGCGCCGATCTCGTCCGCGCTCGGGCCATGCATCATCTCTGCCGGCTTTGACAGCAGTGGATTACATTCTGGCTCCCCAGGCTCTTATTGTAACAGCGCTCGGTGGGGCTTCCTGCTGTCAAAGCCGATCAGCTGTTCTGCATCACTGCTCGTTAGCTGCCGGCTTTATTAGCGGGCACTGACAGCAGGTTGATGCAGCAGTATCGTCAAACACCGTCAGACATCGTGAGAGATTCCTGGTGTGTTATCAACATTCATGTTGATCAACATTCATGTTGATCAGTGTTATCAACATTCATGTTGATAACACTGTGTGTGTTGATAACGCTGTGTGTGTTTATATAATTACATATTTATTCCATCTAGCTACAATGCTCCGCACTGTGTGTTTATATATTTATATATTTATTCCATCTAGCTACAATGCTCTGCACTGTGTGTCTATATATATATATATATATATATATATACTGTATATATACTGTATATATATACTGTATATATATATATTTATATGTACATATGTATACTCGCTGCTCTTATTTTTCTCTTGCCTTCTGATTGTTGCTCTGAGTGTTGCTATCCCTGTGCTGTTGCAATCCTGGAATTTCCCCATTGTGGGACTAATAAAGGCTTATCTTATCTTATCTTATGTCAGGGTTCATGTCTTTATTCATGTCCATGTTCTCGGTTAACATCGTAAGTGGCTGGGTGTAGCCTTACGATCCCATGCATCCTGTATAGAGTGTTTTGCCCATAGTGGCTCATAGTTTTGTGTTCATGTCTTGTGTTCTCGTTAATTAAACATCAATGCAAAACTCACTGGCGACTTTTAGCTTCTTATGGTGGCCTGCGAGGGCCGCCGCATGACAGCATCACTGCAGCAGTTACTCCAATCCATCAGTCAATCTCCCACTCCATTCTCCCCCGAATAACACCCCAAGATACTTGAACTCCTCCACTTGGGGCAGGAGCTCAGCCCCAACTTGGAGAGGATAACCCATCCTATGATTTGGAACTACTGCTTCTCATCCTGGCCACGTCACACTCAGTAGCAAACTGTCCCAGTAAGACCTGTAGGTCATTGAAGCCAACAGGACCACATCATCTGCAAACTGCAGAGATGAGAGGGGAGATAATAGTGTATAGGGGGGCTGACAAGTTCATAGTGGCCAAATTTGACCAAATGTGTTATGGAATGCCCCTTGTAGGGCATTAGTAAGACGCTAGAGACCAACCAGTGAGTTTGCTTGTGTATTAACAAACAACTAGGATGACAACATAAACAGCCACATGGGGCAAAATCACGAACATAAACTAAGGCACAAGATAACTGACTGCGATGATAAATTGAGAAGGGCAGCGAGGCCAGAGCCTGCGCTGTACAATAAACACTTACAAGAAGATGATCGAAGATGAATCACAGGAAAGACTGGAGCCGGGGAAAGGGACTCCAGTCACATACACGGCGGTGCACAGAGTTGGAGGTCGCAGCAAGGAGTGAGCTTCAGCTGCTCCCTTAAGTGCAGAACGCACACCAATCACAGAAGGGGAATGTAATTAATGAAATGACATACAGCTGTCACAGTGCCGACTCGGCTTTGACAGCCGGAAGTCCCGCCGTGACGCTGTCACAATAAAAGCCCTGGAGGAGGCCACATCGCCAGTCCCGAAATAAAATGGGAGAACAGGTAAAACACTGAACAACTCAAGCGTGGATGGAATCAGCGCTCAGGCCATAACAAAATGTGATTTATTTTTCATCATTGTCTCCCCTTTAGTCCACACACTTCTTCCATCAGTGTTGCAGTGCTTGGATCCCTGCAGTTGAAAAATAAACCACATTTGGTCAAATTTGACCATCATCATCATCATCATCATGAACACTATGAACTTTTCACCCCTCCCCATGTACTGTAAGATTAATAGATTTAAAGTTTTAAATAGCTCCAAATGAAACAAAATTGCTAACAGAATATGAAGACTGTGATATTATATGCTACATCTGTGCAACTATAGCTACTGAAGTTATTATGCTTACCAGCTATTGAAAGCTTTGACACTCCTGTAATACCACTTTATAACACAGGATTCGCAGTCTGTGAAAGATCAAATTTTTATTCAGTCAAGTATTTATTTTATGGAATTCATGACTCTGACATATATTCTTTGTGTGTGAATGAAACCTCAAATGCAATGAGGGCTAAAAATCCAAGCAGGGAAGGTTTTAAAGAGGAATCGGCCAGCTAGAGTTTGTTGTCAGGCTAGTGCCGCTTGCGTTTGACTACACCAAGAATCCCGGGTCCACGGAGTGAGCCCACATTGTCTAGCTTCTGTCATGTAGGTTTAAAGTTGGATTACTTTATTTTGGCAATTGTTGGGCAGAAATAAACCTGGCTTGCTCTGGTGGTCAGAACTTGGGCTAAAAGTAACTTCAGGATCTGTGGCAACCAGTCTGAAAAAGGGCCCGTCTAGACTGATTTAGTCAGTGTATTAACCCATCTACTTCAGTTCTACATAGAGAGAAAGGGAGCAAATGATAGAGAACAATAGAAAGGGAGAGAGAGAGATTGCCCTCGGGGTTTCTCTGTCTCTGCTCTTCTGAAATCTGTATTTGTGTTACTCTTGTTTGTGCTTGACTACATGTGTATATATTATTGCTAGTGTGTGTGAGTAGGTAGCCTTGGGGTATTGACATGAGCTGGACAGAGGCCCTTCAGAGAGCTTTTGAGCGGATTCTTCCCTGCAGCAAGGTCGCGCCTTCCCTCTCTTTCTCTCAGTCTCTCTGTACATCCTGGCTTCTCTTCTTTTTGGTGTGTAGTTTTCAATTAGCTGCTTGTCTGTTCCCTTCCTTAAGCTGAAAAATGTTAACCATCTCTCACTTTTAGCAGTAAACACAACGCTCAAGTTCCTGACATTTTAAGAAATTAAAGACTAGGGGTGGGGGGGAAATGATGGTATAAAGTTGCTATTCTTTTTGATGGTGATACTGCATTGATTCAGAGGCACCAGTATCATGATACTTTATTAAAAATGTCAATAAATGTTGCAAATACAAACTTACCTATTTAGATACTAGAGTAATGAAAATCAACTGACTTTTCAGTCCCCTAGATGGTGCTAAATGCTCACTGTCTGGTTAGGTCAGCACAGCAAAGGCGTGATCTAACTAGAATTTGAACAAGACAAAGATCGGGATGGGAAATCACAATATACAGTATCACAATACCCAGCACATTGCAAGATTGTGATATTGCATCGTGGGTCCTCCTGTGATTGCCACCCCTATTTGAGACAACAGTTTAGATTCATACTCATTTACAGAGTATTTGTTTAGAAGATTCCTTATTTAGGTCCAATAACAGAATATAAATAGATATCACTTACGTAGTATTTAATTGACTGATAACTTTTTTCTACATACAGTTAGTAGTGACCTGTTTGGTGATAGAAGAGCTTTTTGATTCTGTTTTTGAAGGGTCATTTTAAGTGTAAAAGAAGCAAATTTGACATACTCCCTAAAGCAGAGAGTTAAAAAAAATACTTGCTGTGGGCTATAGAAGCTAACATTATACCTCCAATAATAAATTTTAAAGAGATACTCCAGCAAAAATCAAGTTTTTTCTGTTGTTAATATGTCTATAACATGCTTTTTGACTTACAAGACATATCCAGAGCAAAATCTGACCTGAATCCCAAATCTGTGTTTTTCTGCTGTGAACTTCCAGTTAAGCTTCACCCCCCTTCCCTCAAACGGGCGATTTTGGGCAGAGCTTTTCTAGCTACATAAGCATTCCTGCTTAGTCTGATTGGTTATAACATTAACCAATCAGGCTAAGCACTGGGCATGGCTAAACACCTCAGTTCACTGCCTCGGGGAAGAGGGAGGAGCCGAGGAGCAGCAGGAGTTTTTACAAGCTGGGAAAGATGGCAGATTACACGTGTTCAGTTTTTGGCTGTGTGAGCAAGAAATACTTTTCTTTTAAATTACATGTCTTACCCACAGACATGAAAATATGACAGCAATGATAAATTTTATTTGGAAAAACCTCAGTGACCCTGCTAAAATACTGGAGAGGACATGGGTTTGCAGCCTGCATTTTACCCTGCATGCCGGGGGAGACAGCCCTGGTGTGCGTGGCGCAATGGCTGGAGCAGGTATCATCATAGGTGAACCTGCAGAAGGATCATTCTCGGTGGAGCGGAGAGTTGCTGCACAGCTGGAGGGCTCCCCTTACCTTGCTGGGAGCACCTGCCAGTGCGCCCCGCCAGCTCGCCTCCTTCGGAGCGTGTTCCCCAGCTTGCTCTGGAGGAGGCTGGGGAGAGCTGGGAAGAGCGCTCCAAAGGAGCCGAGTGCTCCTCAGCTCCTCCCTCTTCTCCTGAAGGAGCAGTCTCTGGTTACCCACTCACCGCGGATCACCTCACTGAGGGCCGGCAAACTGTTTGCCTTGGAGCAGCTCAAAGCGAGGCGAGCCGCTTGCCTTGGTCCGGTGCGCCCGCCAGCCTGCTCGCTTCCTTCAGAGCGCTATCCCTGGTTCACTCCGAAGGAAGGAGGCCGGGGAGAGACGTTTGTTCTAGCCAGCCCCCAGCAAGGTGATCCATGGTGAATGGGTAATCAGAAACCGGTGGGGAGCCCTCCAGCCTCCACATGGGGCCGGGCAGCAACTCTCTGCTCAACCGAGAATGATCCTTCCGCAGGTTCACCTAAGGAAACCTTGTTATGACTTTTACGTCCTCAAATTGGATTGCCTTCTTGGAGTCCTCATCTCCTTTTAGCTACTGGTAGGTGGGAGTATGGGTGGAACTAATTAGAATATTCATAGATCTGCGCATACTTAAGTAGATGGAAGATGTAAAAGCTCTTTCCAAGCCATTCTAAAGCAATGAAAGTTTTTTTGTGTGTAAAAAGCCACAATTTTTGAGCAATACACATTGTTTTTTTAAGGTGGTTTTAGAGCCAGCGGAGTGCATCTTTAAACAAGAAAAAATACATTTTTCATTAACAGTCTGCACACATATTCTGTGAGCTCCCCAACATTAACTAACAAGGTAGCAGGTCCTCTGCAGAGAAAATGTTCAGAACATCCTAAAAATAAAAGGCCCACCAAAGGCTCTACATCACTGTCAGACAACCAGAGCTTCTCTTCACGCCTTCCCCTTGTTTGAACTCCTTTTTGTAAAGTGTTTTTCAATCTACAAATTGTCAGAAAAACTGTTGGCTGTCCACTGCCTTTTGAGACAAGTATATCAGATTGAAGACATTTCATAATAAAAGCACATAAAGAAACTAGAAAAGCACTCGGAGAGTGCAGACCTCCGCCAAGAGCAACAGTCCCCCCCAGTATTGTGATTTATACCATAAATATTCTACACTAATTTTGTTATTGTTCTTTCCCTGTATCATGTGTTTCTGTATGTCATATGATTGGTCAAGAAAACAAAAAAAATGTTATTTGAACTACACAAATACAATTTATTTAATTTAACAAGAGATACAACATGTACAAGTCTTTAGTTGGAGAACACATTCATGAAATTTATTCCTAATAATAAGTTCTGGATATTGAAAAGCTACCATTAACATAATTTTTCTAACTTCGTTTCTTTCCAGGAAATTAAAAATATGTACATATACGTAGTGTAGAATAGAACAATATTAACTCCAATCTTCTTTTTAAAAAAAAAAACATAACCTCCTGGCGGAGGTAATAAGAAAAAATCAATAAAATAAAACTAAGCTCGACGAGCTTCAATAGCATCTGGGGATAGCCCCTCATCCTGTCTATGCTGCCGCATACTGTCTCTGTCTTTAGCGCGGCGAGAAGCAGCAGCCTGTGGGCTCTCATTCAGTCTATGCTGCATTTTAGCGGCTCTGTCACAAGCTCGACGAGCTTCAATATGTAGTTCAGTGCTTCCTGCTGGTGGAAGCACTGAACTACACATTACCTCCGGGCCCTATCTCACAATGTTAAAGAATCCTTTAAAAAATTCCTGGATCCAGACGGTGATCCAGATCATCCCCAAAATTTAATCAGTTCTTCCTTGTACCATTTCCAACAACGCCTGAAAGTTTCATCAAAATCCGTCCAAAACTTTTTGAGTTAACAGACAAATGCCGGCAAAAACATAACCTCCTGGCCTGCGGCCTGGTGGAGGTAACAAAGGCATTCTGATCACTGAAGTGTTATATCGTGAAATGGCATACAACGGAGAGCTTCTTAAGGGACATCAAGAGATTTACAAATCTACCTACGGGTACAAATAAAGTAACCTGAACCTGATCCAACTGAACTTTATTAGCCAGAACACTCAACTATATACAGAGTGGGCCGTGCACGCCTGACGTCACCCTGTGGGTGGGCATGGCATCCCAGACACCCAAATCTCATACATAACACCCCCCCCCCCCGGGAAACCACACACACAATTGAACCACCCAAATTTAGAAACCCGAATCACACACTAAGAACAGAAAGAACTAGAAAAGCACTCGGAGAGCGCAGACCTCTGCCAAGCGCCACAGTTTCCCCCCGTACAGTGTTTGTGTGTACGTTTTCAGATTCCTTGACCATGAAAACATATGTCTAGCAATTGGATTCGCAATGATAGGATTAGTGGTTCAGTAGTAAAAGCATTACCTCCTTGGCGGAGGTAAAAAACTGAAGTGTTGGTGTTGTGTTCATCTCCTTCATGTGCAAAGTCCCAGGCTGCGAGCGTTTTCATAGATCACTGAAAACAGCACTCAGGGCTTCAGTGACGGATGCAAATTGCGTAGACAGGTTGCCGTGGGTTTTATTGGGTTTGCGCTCCGCAGAAAAAAAGAGGATTTTGAATCTTCCCCGGCAGAGAGCTTGTTTTTGCGCAGCCCCTATGGCTGGCCGGGGAATTTCTGCCAAATAATCCGGCGGCGGACAGCTGCCCGTCTCAGTTTTTGCAGCGTAGCGCAAACACAGGCACGCTGGTGGGCCCTGCCCACCACTGTTTTGACAGATGCAAATTGGGTAGACAGGTTGGCGTGGGTTTTATTGGGTTTGCGCTCCGCGGAAAAAAAGAGGATTTGAAGCTTCCCCGGCAGAGAGCTGGTTTTTGTGCAGCCCCTATGACTGGCCGGGGAATTTGTGCCAAATAATCCGGCGGCGGACAGCTGCCCGTGTCAGCTTTTGCAGCGTGGCTCAAACACAGGCACGCTGGCGGGCCCTGCCCACCACAGTTTTCCGCGTGCTTTTGTGCCTAAAACTTTGAAGAAGGCGGAGTTTGTGTTCGTCAGACACGACGACCAGCGCCCTCTATTGCCCCTGCACACATGTTGAAAATGGCCGTATCTCACAATGTTAAAGAATCTTTTTAAAAATTCCTGTATCAAGACGGTGATCAGTATCATCCCCAAAATTTAATCAGTTCTTCCTTGTACCATTTCCAACAACGCCTGAAAGTTTCATCGAAATCCGTCCAAAACTTTTTGAGTTATCTTGCTAACCAACAGACAGGCAAACAGACAGACAAACAAACAGACAGACAGACAGACAAACAAACAGACAGACAAACCCCGGCAAAAACATAACCTCCTCCTGGCCTTCGGCCTGGCGGAGGTAATAATATGCTGTAATAGAACAACCTATCACATTCACACCAAAATAATCAAAATGGACCACGTCTCCTTAAAATACATAAAATAATCCCATATTACACACATTCACTCATATATATATATATATACATATACACAGGCATTCACACCAGAAAAATAAAATATCAGGTAACCCCAATGTCTCTGGGTAGTCACCATCCAGAAAACTGCCTCGGAGGCCCCGGGCACCCCCACAACATATGCGCCCCTGGCCTCTGTCCACCTCCAGGGTCAAAACCCCCCTCCCTGGCGAACATGTCCTTTTGCCACAAAAATCTTCTATACAGCCACAGAGGGCCTGGGCATCCCCACGGCATCATTAAGTCCGGCCGCTGCCTCCCCCCAGGGTCGAAACACCCCTCCCTGGCCAAAATGTCTCTACCCGCCGAAACTTGTTTTTCTTCTCTGGGCCGAGCCCCGCTGCCGACCTGCAGGGGAACCCGACCTAGTCTCCCATGCCTGCCACGTCGTCGCTGGACCTCCTCCCTGCGTTGTGCTGTCCCGCTGACCCGGTCCAAACTCCTACCCCGACGATGGCGTTTGGCGCTCTGCAGAACTGCGCCAATTTTTCCCGCTCCACTCTCTTATCCTCCAGCCTCGGCAGCCTTCTTCAAAGGGACCCCGCAGTGCCATCCGGTTCCCACACCAAGGGCAATGTGGCCACCGGGGTCAATTCTCGCTGGGTTATCATTACACCAGCCACAATTATCTCCCAGCTCGCCAGACCAGCTCGTGTCCCGAACCATGCCGTCAACCACGTCTGGCTGTAGCTTCTGTCCCTCGGGGCTCTCTGTGACACTGTCGTCAGCTCCGTCTCCCGACCCGGGTACATCATCACTGCTCTTGGCCCCCTCGCTCCACATGTCTTGCTACGTAGCCTCTGTATTCGGCTGCAGCTCACACCGGGACACGCACCATCATCCTCGTCGGGCCTGCTCTCCGACCTGAACTCCTCACTGCTGCATTCAGTGCTCCTGGTATTGGTGCTCTGCTGCGCGGTCACCGTGTCCTGCGGCTGCCGCTCCTCCCTGGGACCGCCAGCCTGCCTGGCCTCGCTCGCCCGCTGCGTAGCTTCCACAAACGGCTGTCTCTGCTCACCTCCGGGGCTCATGACATCACCCTCACCGGTCTCATCCTCCGACCCCGGCTCCCGGCCACTGCACCCAGCACTTATGGTCTCGGTGGTCCGCTGTGCCGTTACCGCGTCTTGCTGCCCAGTTAGCTCGCGAACCTCTGCTCTCGGTGGGACATTCCATGTGGTCGGCCCCACGCTAGCCTTAGCTGCTAGCTTCCCACAGCTGGCTAGCCCATCAGTTTCTGGCGCCAAGAGCTCCATCACTTGCAGCTTCACGGCCTTCGTCTGACCGTCGAAGTGCCTGGCCAGCCGCTCGACAGCATCCTCGTAGAGGTCCGCTCCACCCAGAGTACCGAGGATCCTTCGGCCCTCCGCGCCGAGATTTTGGGCCAGGAGTGCCCGCCGTCGTCTCCTGTCTAGCCTGTGTAGGCTCAGCGCCCTAAAATATTCCTCAAACGAGGCTCTCCACTCCGGCCAGAGGATCATAGGCTCCCCTTCACACTCCAGAAATGGTGCCAACGGCCGAGGCAACCAGCACGCTCCCATTAATCCCCTCGTCGGCAAATGTTATATTGTGAAATGACGTACAGCGGAGAGCTTCTTGAGGGACATCCAACTGAACTTTATTAGCCAGAACACTCAACTATATACAGAGTGGGCCGTGCCCGCCTGACCTCACCCTGTGGGTGGGCACGGCATCCCAGACACCCAAATCTCATACATAACATGAAGTACTATACAGGACTTTATTTTTGAATAATTTCAGGAATTGTTGAGTTTGCAGTGAGTCGTGTGGGTGAAAGACGAGATTTACATTCCTTCATTCATTTTCTTAGTGCGTCTGCTCAGATTTTGGTGTGGTGGTTCTCCACGTGGAAATGTTACCAGTGGAAACCCTGGTAGCATACAGACAGGAAACATGCTTCACATTATGAAGTCACATTTCTGATATAGGGAGTAATTGTCACTTCCAGTACAATATAAAGTGGAGTGTATACTTGTAGTGCATGCGCGTCTATGTGTTTTAGTCTTGTGTGACTGAGGCTTTTAGAAGCCTGCTGGGTAGCTGCAATGATTTTAATGTATAGATTTACTGACTTTCGCTGGAGGGCAAAATATATCCTCCATAGTGCATTGCATGGACAAGAACACGGGAAGGCACACACCCAAATGCACACATACTTACATGTACAAAAATAGACAAATATACACATTAAAAAGTTGTAAAACTCTGCGCTATGTTGTCTATGCTGTCCTGGTGCTGTACACCATATATAAAGAGTACATAAACACACTAAGCATTATTTACAGTAGCACGTAGATAAAGGGACGTTTTACCCTTGTAATGCTTTGATGTATGTCCAAGCACTGCAACTTAGCACCCTCCATGTGTGTGTGTGTGTGAGTGTGTGCGTATGTGAGTGTGTAAATTGCAGGACAACGATAGCATAGTTCCCCTGCTGTCCCACTGTGAACAGAGGAGACGCACCGCCACAGCTTTACCTCGGAGTCTTTATTACATGCGTACTTTTCATGTTCTCTCCCTCCCTCACGCATGCACGCACGCGCACCCCCCCCCCACACCCGCCCACACACACACACACACACACCCCTCAGTTGGATGCACATAAATCACAGCTGTTTGTATACCAGTCTTTGTCTTTGTTACTGCTCATACCAACATCCTCCTCTCGGTCCACCGAGTAAAGACCCCAATCAGGATTTACATTCACAACATTGCACCTTTTTTTTTTTTTTTTTTGCTCTCATCCACTGGGAAGGGGCAAAAAAAAAAAAAACCCAGCATTCTTTTTGCAGTGGTGTTTCATTTCAGCAATTACAGTGGAAAAAAGAAGTGATGAAATAGAGAAATAAGTTCTTTGCAGAGACGTTAAATTGATTTGTGAATGTGATCAAAGAGGAAACAAACGGATGAGAATGATGTGGGGAGCAAGATTGTGAAATTAGGACAATCAAGTCAGAAGGAGGGACAGGTGAGGCCTGTGTGTGTGTTTGTGTGCGAGTTCATGAAGGAAAGATGAGCCTGCATAAACACGCACGGTGCTGAATGCTGATCAGGGACAATAAAACCCCCATTAAAGATTTATTCTGGAGAGACAGAAGGAGGTAGAGAGGAAGCGGGGGAACAGGAGGTTGGGGGAAGCGGGAGAGGGAGAGGGAGCACTCAGGTTTGTGTCACAGAGTGGATTATACCAAAGACACCTCTCTCCACCCATCACTATGAGACATGCACATTTACACACACACACACGGGTGCTCAGGCGCTGTGCATTTTAATAGCCCTGTCACCTCCAGCTATAATACCAGACAATAGCTTTTTGAGCAGACACTCGTCTTCAGAAGTGTTGCCCGTGTTTCCTGACAGGCTCAAGCAAGAGCTAACTGGCTAGCTCGCCACAATTATAGATCTCATCTGTGTAGTCTCATGGCTACGGCAAACCTTAGCACAACAAGCCCGAGGCCACTCTGTCAAGATGTCACCCAGACCGGGCTGCACCCCAGGCGACTGACACCCAGGTGCTTTTTAGTTAATATCTACAATAGGATTGTGCAGAGAGGAGAAGGAGGGGGAAGAAAATGAACTGACATGGAGAAAATGTAACCTAATTCAACACCCCCCCCCCTTCTCCAATGAAGTGTGCTGTCAGCTTTATCTCAGAGCGCCAATCCCATACCCCCCTCCTACAAGCCCCTGCTTTCATCCAGTTTGAGATGATTGAGATTCAGAGTTGATGCTGATGACATTTGAGCAGGTACTTTAGCCTCCCACTCGCTTCTGACTGGTCGGTTCGTAGACTGGACGAGATGCTAAATATGCAGAGAGCAGGAATAGATGGTGGATTGGAGGAAAATGGGTTCAGAAATGGAAAACTCCCTTCCGTGGAGAAGATGGAAAAGAAATAGGGCAAAAAAAAGCAAGCTTTTGAATAGGCTTGAAGAACTGGAAGAAAGAAAAAAGGGAAAGTGAGAAAGTATGGAGATGTAATACATTGACAATAACACCAGGGAGAGATTTGAGGAGGAGAATAAAAAGTGAAGTGAATGTTATGAGAAGGAATAAAGGACACAAAAAGGGCAGTTAGAACAGAGAAGGGCAAGACATCGCCGGAGTGGGACCTTTACTTCAAAATCAACCAGCTCCCAGGGGTATAATTTTTAATAAAGAGGAGAAACAGAATCAAGAGGAAGATCCCCATATTCTCAGTGTGTGTGTGTGTGTGTGTGTGTGTGTGTGTGTGTGTGTGTGCAAAGGGGCACACGTGTTAGTGTGTGCACAAGCGTACATGGCAATGTGATTATCAGTGTGTTTGAGAATACTGTGACAAGGATAATTATGTTTGATTACTAAAGACCCCAGTGAGGGTTTGTGTTATCAGCCACTGTGCTCCTTGGGTATTTTCCTCAGGCTTGATGGTGAGCTACCATCACACTGTGTGTTTTTCTGATAGCCCTGTCTCATTCATTTCCTGTTGGCGTTGTTAAACACGAGGAGCTACACTGTAAACCAAAAGTTGTCTAGGATTGATAGTGCGCATTTACTCAGCAGATGGCAACGTTGCTTTATATGAGAGCTCCTTTATTAACCCCTTAGTATTTCCCTAATTCTCTTAAAGTGTCCAGAGTCAGACTATCAAAGGTTTAAAGCTGGTTTGATCAATAAACAAGAAAAATATATATAGTTGGAAGGAAATCACTGTCCTGCAAATACTGCAATAGTGTTTAAAAAGGTGTATAACAAGACTAGAGTAAATTAAATCAATACAAACACAATAAAGTGAAAAAGATAACGAGTTCAAAGAACAGTCGACAAATTCTAGCTATAAAGACCTACAGTAAAATGGTAAATGGCATTCACTTATATAGCACTTTTATTCTCATCTCTAGATGACCAAAGCGCTTTACAGATCCTGCTATCCACTCATTCACACACACACATTCACACACTGATGGCGGCATCAGTACAGTAAGGGCATATAGGCTGATGGATAGGCTTGTTTACAAAACGACAGATTGAAGTCTGAAAATAATTAAAAAATATTTTTGAACATTACATGGAAGAAAAATGACTGGTTATCAGTATTAAGAGTGGGTGCCGTGCACAATTAGGAGGTGAGGCAAAGAATTTGAGTTGCATAAAACATGACGCATGAAGGTCAACGCATAAATCATCATTGGTGAGAAAGCCCAATTGTCTACTGTGTGCTTTTAAAGGGCCTATATCATGCTATTTTAAGCCTTTCAGAGTAAACTATATGCATGTATGTGATAGTATATTACCTTTGGTACACTGGAGAATGAATTTCTTATGAAATATGAGTTATTTTCGCGAGCCCGGAAGTAAGATGCCTCGATCTCTGAGGCTCCGCCTCTCCTTCTTGTGGCTGCCGCCCATTTCATGACGCAACCCCTGAGTCGGCTGCTGCAGCGTGTCGCTGGGTTCCGCCCACGAAAACAACATCTACAGTAAACTTTAGAAAAGATGAATGAGAATGTTGAACTCTTTAGCCTCCTATTATTATTTTAGCCTATAATATTATTCTTATGTAGTGTATGGTTAATCATGTTTAATATTATGATTTTAGCCTCTGCATTCTGGTCTATTTTGACCATTTCTGACGAGTAGGCTCTAATTTAGGAAGCCTGAACAAACTCCTAAATCTCTCACAGCCAAAGACACATTTACGCCACTTAGAAGACATTGTCTTACGTAAAAAAGCAAACAGTTGTTGTCACTGAGCAGATTAGGTGCAAGAGGAACTACTTCTTCACAGCGTCAGTGCTGAAGTGAAAGAGTTTTGCCGATCACCGCTCCGTTAGCTGCGCGGAGAAAGTGGGTGTGTGCGTTAGTCTGGGGGCGGTGCTGGCAGCACAGGCACTTCCTGGAGTGGGCGGCTCACCCACGTTCATACGTATGAACGTGGGGACCCAGTCATTATCAGGGACAGGGCGGAGCAGCAGCTCAGAGAGCAGGGTTGAGGAGGAATACTCAGAGATGCGTGAGTGGAGCAAAATACCACTTTGGGGGTGTTTTTGGTGAGGAATTAACATTATAATATGCTTAAAAGCTCAAAAAAGTCAATTTTGCATGATATAGGCCCTTTAAAGGAGTTTAAAGTTAAGAACTAATTGAAACTATGCATATATTATTGTCGTCTTCCACAAAATCAGTTAAGATCTGAAAATCCTGTTGTGTGTGGCAGCATAACTGTAACCTGGGCATTGACTTCTAAAGTATTCTCTAACTTCTAAAATTATTATCACCTAGGTATATTTGTATTAAATGCTAGCTTTCCTGTCCCTTGTTCTTCAGGTCTGTTATCAAGCTGCAGAAATGCTGTTGTTTTCAGTGTTCTGTTTCTCTTTCTTATCTCGTTCTCAGTCTTTCTTGCCTTGCCCCTCTCTGGGTACGTTTGTGTGTTTTACCACGAGCATTTGTAACTGTGTTTGGAAGAAGTTTTGCAGTTTATTAACAATTTGAATCCCCATCTGTTATATGATTACATCTGAAGCAGAGCCAGTGCCTGACATCAAACTCCACTGAGCCCATTGATTGTAGCCAACACCTCCAGCCCCACTGCATGCATTTGTCTCTTAATCTGTGTTTGCCATAGATTGATTGATGTCCCCACGGTGCAATCAGGACCATGGGCGATTATCGCCTCTTTAAATCTCTCTCGCATTCTCACACACATAAACAAGCTTGTATACCCACACAAATGTCCACACTCACACAAATGTCCACACTTTCATGCATCAGTTACAGTTTGAGCTAAATGCACACCTTTTGCTCTGCCTCTGTCTGCTACTTCTGTCTGTTACTTCCTGTGTCTGCCTTTCATTCTTGCCCAACCCATATCTAGTATATTCATGCACTCACACAGTCACACGTTAATCAGTTTTGATCTGGAGATTCAGGCAGTCATCTCACGTAACCCTTTACATCTTCACAATTGGACATACAGTCGTGAAAAAATTAGGACACCCCATTAAATATTCAGTTCTTTGTTAAGAGATGTTCACATATCTATATCTAACCTTGTTTTTGTTTTATTTGCATTTTATGACATTTATTTTAGCCATTTTATGTGGGAATGAATCTGGGGGTGTCCTAAAAAAAAGATGGGGGGTGTCCTAATTTATTCCTCACTATTTGTTTAGAATTACATTTTGCAGAAAATTTGAAAAAAGTCTTTAATTCATTTTTAATTGTATTACACGAATCTCCCAATATTCTTAACATTGATATTAAATATCCACATGTTCAAATATATTATAAAAACACACAGGCTTATACAGGGTGTCCTAATTTTTTCACATGACTATATCTAGTCTGATTATTCACAGCAATTTGAAGTGTTCTTCATTTAAGGTGCATAAATACTGTACAAAAACCCCACACAAGCTTTCATATACTTGATATTAACACCAAGATATGTCTTTTAAGCGTGATCTTCTATTGTTGTATATTACCAGATTTATTGTATCCAGCTACTGTTTTATATTCCTTTTCTGAAACCTTGTCACACCATTCCTACTCAGAGTTTGTATATTCATAAAGTAAATGTACCACTATGGACACATGACTAAATAAGGACTCCACCCAGAGCTCTTGTACCCTTTCCCATTAAATTGTGGTTTTAGTTGTCATATATTCAAGCTAGGTTTGGTTGAACTAGTCAACCAACTCTTAAGGTAGTATCTCACAGGGCTGCAGCAACAGAAAATTAAAAAAAAAAAAAAAACTTGACACAAACACACAAATTAGTCACTGAACTGGCGCATTTGTGTATATCAAATGAATATTGCATGAATGTCAGACAATCTCCCAGAGGTTACATACTTGCAATGCATGTGTCCACGCATTCAAAAAGCATGCCTGTGACAAAATTGAGCATTTTTTTGCACTCATGACTGTCCCACGACTAGGCCTGTAACGATAACAAATTTTTAATGAATGATAAGTTTCTGCAAAATTATTGTGTTTAACGATATTATCATTGACGTCAAGAACACCATTTTATGCCCCGGATATAGTGATATCATGATAACACTCTGTGTACAACTTTTCAAAGAGCTTTGAATTTTTATTTATGAACAATATTAAAAATTGAAATATAAATAGGAAAATTAAGATATACTAAATTTAAAAAAGAAAACAAACATCCATCCATCCATCCATCCATCTTCTACCGCTTTTCCGGAGGTCCGGGTCGCGGAGGCAGCAGTTCAAGCAGAGAAGCCCAGACTTCCCTCTCCCCCGCCACCTGCTCCAGCTCTTCAGAGAGGATACCAAGGCGTTCCCAGACCAGCTGGGAGACATAGTCTCTCCACCGAGTCCTGGGTCTGCCCCGGGGTCTCCTCCCAATGGGATGTGCCCAAAACACCTCAAGTGGGAGGCGTCCAGGAGGCATCCTAATCAGATGCCCATACCACCTCAACTGACTCCTTTCAATGTGGAGGAGCAGCGGTTCTATTCTGAGCCTCTCCCGAATGACTGAGCCCCTCAACCTATCTCTGAGGGTGAGTCCAGCAATCCTGCGGAGAAAGCTCATTTCAGCCGCTTGTATCCGCGATCTTGTTCTTTTGGTCATTACCCAAAGCTCGTGACCATAGGTGAGAGTAGGAACGTAGATTGACTGGTAAATCGACAGCTTTGCCTTAGAACTAAGCTCCCTCTTCACCACAAACAGACCGGTACAATGTCCGCATCACTGCAGATGCTGCTCCGATCCGTCTGTCAATTTCTTGCTCCATTTTCCCCTCACTCATAAATAAGACCCCAAGATACTTAAACTCCTCCACTTGGGGCAGGAGCCTGTCCCCAACCCAAAGAGGACAATCCACCTTTTTCCAGCTGAGGACCATGGACTCGGACTTGGCGGTGCTGATTCTCGTCCCAGCTGCTTCACACTCAGCGGCAAACCATCCCAGCAAGAACTGTAGGTCATTGCTGAATGAAGCCAACAGGACAACATCATCTGCATACAACAGAGATGAGATCCTGTGGTCACCAAGCATGACGCCCTCCATTCCCTGGCTGCACCTAGAAATCCTGTCCATAAAAATTATGAACAGGATCGGTGACAAAGGGCAGCCCTGGCGGAGTCCAACTCTCACTGGGAATGAGTCCGACTGAGTGTTGGCAATACGAACCAAACTCTCACAATGGTCGTACAGAGACCGAATAGCTCGTAACAACAAGCCCGATACCCTATACTCCCGAAGCACCCCCCACAAAAAACCACGAGGGACGCGGTCAAATGCCTTCTCCAAGTCCACAAAACACATGTAAACAGGTTGGGCAAACTCCCATGAACCCTCGAGAATTCTCGAGAGGGTAAAGAGCTGGTCCGATGTGCCACGGCCAGGACGAAAACCACATTGCTCCTCCTGAATCTGAGGTTCGACCAACGGCCGGACTCTCCTCTCCAGTACCTTGACATAGACCTTCCCAGGGGGGCTGAGGAGTGTGATCCCTCTAAAGTTGGAGCACACCCTCCGGTCCCCTTTTTTGAAGAGAGGAACCACCACCCCGGTTTGCCATGCCAAAGGCACTGCCCCCGACCTCCACGCAGTGTTGCAGAAGCGTGTCAACCATGACAGCCCTACAACATCCAGGGCCTTGAGGTACTCAGGGCGAATCTCGTTCACCCCAGGGGCCCAGCCACCAAGGAGATTTTTAACCACCTTGGCGACCTCAGCCCCTGTGATAGGTGAGTCATCCCCCTTGTCCCCAAACCCTGCTTCCTCTGTAGAAGGCATATCAGTGAGACTGAGGAGATCCTCGAAGTATTCCTTCCACCGCCCGACGATATCCCCAGTCGAAGTCAACAGCGCCCCATCCGCACCATACACAGTGTGGACAGGGAGCTGCTTTCCCCTCCTGAGCTGCCGGACAGTTTGCCAGAATCTCTTCGAGGCCAACCGAAAGTCTTGTTCCCTGGCCTCACCAAACTCCTCCCATACCCGGGTTTTTTCTTCAGCAACCACCCGAGCTGCACTCCGCTTGGCCTGCCGGTACACCTCAGCTGCTTCGGGAGTCCCACAAGCCAACCAAGCTTGATAGGACTCCTTCTTCAGCTTAATGGCCCCCCTCACCGCTGGTGTCCACCATTTGGTTCGGGGGTTGCCACCACGAGATGCACCGACCACCTTGCGGCCGCAGCTCTGGGCCGCCGCTTCAACAACAGAGGTGGAGAACATGGCCCATTCAGACTCCATGTCTCCAGACTCCCTCGGAATGTGGTTGAAGTTCTTCTGGAGGTGGGAGTTGAAGACCTCCCGGACAGGGGCCTCAGCCAGACACAACCAGCATCCCAGCACACCCTCACTATACGTTTGGGTCTACCAGGTCTGAATAGCTTCCTCCCCTGCCATCGGATCCAACTCACCACCAGGTGGTGATCATTTGACAGTTTTGCACCTCTCTTTACCCGAGTGTCCAAGACATATGGTTGCAGGTCTGATGACACAATAACAAAATTGATCAATGACCTGCGACCTAGGGTGTCCTGGTGCCAGGTGCACATATGGACACCCTTATGCTTGAACATGGTGTTCGTTATGGACAAACTGTGGTTAGCACAGAAGTCCAATAACTGAACACCACTCGGGTTCAGATTGGGCAGGCCATTCCTCCCAGTCACTTCCCTCCAGGTTTCACTGTCGTTGCCCACATGCGCATTGAAGTCCCCCAGAAGGACAATGGAGTCTTCAAGAGGAGCATCCTCCAGCACCCCAGTCACAGACTCCAAAAAGGGTGGGTACTCTGAAACATCATTTGGTGCATAGGCACAAATGATGGTCAGGACCCGTTTCCCAACCCGAAGGCGCAGGGAAGCAACCCTTTCATCCACCGGGGAAAACTCCAATATAGAGGCAGCAAGGTGGGGGATACAAGAATACCCACCCCTGCTCGTTGCCTCTCGCCCGGGGCAACTCCAGAAAAGGCCAAGCTCCAGCCCCTCTCCAGGAGACTGGTTCCGGTGAGGCTGACTATATATCTAGCCGGTATCTCTCAACCTCGTACACCAGCTCAGGCTCCTTCCTCGCCAGAGAGGTGACATTCCACGTACCAAAAGCCAGTTTAGAAAGCTTGGGATCAGTTCGCCAAGGTCTCCGCCTTTCACCGCCACCTAATCCACATAGCACCGGACCCCCATGATCCCTCCTGCAGGTGGTGAACCCACTGGAGGGCGTACCTACGTAACTCCTTCGGGCTGAGCCCGGCCGGGTTCCATGGGTGGAAACCCAGCCACCAGACGCTAGCCATCGAGCCCCTCCCCCAGGCCTGGCTCCAGGGTGGGGCCCCGGTAACCCCATACTGGGTGGAGTACACTGAATCCTTGATCTAGAATTTATCATGAGAGTCTGTTGGATCGTTCTTTGTAAGAACGAACAAACAAACAAACCACAGAATTTTTAAAACAATTGTTTTTGCCACTTCTGTTCAAACATTTCCATGGACAACTGAGATGTGGCTTCACATCATCGGTAAGCACCGTTTGTTTGCAATATGCACGGTCTCAGAGACAGCACAATAGAGAGACAGTGGATATAACAGTGGACAGTGGATATAAAAAGTCTATACACTCCGATTCAAATGCCAGGTTTTTGTGATGTGATGTAAATTCAAACCTTTTTACCCCATTTATGTGACCTATACTGTAACCTGTACAACTCAATTGAAAAACAAACTGAAATCTTTTAAGGGGAAAAATAAAAAAACTTGCAATAACCTGGTGCATAAATATGCACATCCTGTTATACTGTAATTGGGGATGTGGCTGTATTCAGAAAGTCAATCACATTCAAACTCACGTTAAATGGGAGTCAGCACACACCTGCCACCTTTGAAAGTCCCTCTGATTAATCCCAAATAAAGTTCAGCTGTTCTAGTAGGCTTTTCCTGACATTTTTGTAGTCACATCTTATAGCACAAGCCATAGTCCGCAGAGAGCTTCCAAAGTATCAGAGGGATTTCATTGTTCAAAGGTATCAGTCAGGAGAAGGGTACAAAAGAATTTCCAAGGTATTAAATGTACCATGGAGCACACTAAAGACAGTCATCATCAAGTGGAGAAATATGGCACAACAGTGACATTACCAAGAACTGGACATCCCTCAAAAATTGATGAAAAGACGAGAAGGAAACTGGTCAGGGAGGCTGCCAAGAGGCCGACAGCAACATTGAAGGAGCTGCAGGAATTTCTGGTAAGTACTGGCTGTTTAGTACATGTGACAACAGTCTCCCCGTCTTCTTCATATGTCTGGGCTATGGGGTAGGGTGGCAAGATAGAAGCCTTATCTGACGAAGAAAAACATCCAAGCCCGGCTACATTTTGCAAAAACACATTTGAAATCTCCCAAACGCATGTGGGAAAATGTGTTATTGTCCAATGAAACCAAAGTTGAACTTTTTGGCCATAATTCCAAAAGGTTTACTGTATTTGGTACAAACACAACACTGCTCATCACCAAAAGAACACCATACCTACAGTGAAGCATGGTGGTGGCAGCATCATGCTTTGGGGCTGTTTTTCTTCAGCTGGAACTGGGGGCTTATTCAAGGTGGAGGAAATTATGAACAGTTCCAAATACCAGTCAGTGTTGGCACAAAACCTTCAGACTTCTGGTAGAAAGATGAAGGTGAAGAGGAACTTCGTCTTTCAGCACGACAATGACCCAAAGCACACATCCAAATCAACAAAAGAATGGTTTCACCAGAAGAAGATTAAGGTTTTGGAATGGCCCAGCCAGTGTCCAGACCTGAATCCAATTGAACATCTGTGGGGTGATCTGAAGGGGGCTGTGCACAGGAGATGCCCTCACAATCTAACAGACTTGGAGTGTTTTTGTAAAGAAGAGTGGGCAAATATTGCCACATCAAGATGTGCCATGCTGATAGACGCCTACCCAAAAAGACTGAGTGCTGTAAAAAAAAAACCCAAAGGTGCTGCAACAAAGTGTCCATTTAAGGGTGTGCATATTTATGCAACAAGCTTATTGCAAGTTTTTTTTTTTTTTTATTTTTCCCCTTAAAAGATTTCAGTTTGTTTTTTCAATTGGGTTGTACAGGTTATAGGTCACATTAATGGTGGCAAAAGTTTTGAAATGATTTATCTTGGTCTCATTTTTTTTTTACATCGCAAAAACCTGGCATTTGAACAGGGGTGTGTAGACTTTATATATTCACTGTACATAGTTAAAATATTAACTTTTAATACAGCTGCTATGTTGTAAAATGATTGACAGAAAGATCAGTTGCACTGATCTTACATCATGTGACCATAGTGTAAATATGGGTGTTACATGAGTAACTGAGCCAGAGTGGGAGGTTCACCTCTCCAATTGGGTGAAAACTCATGGCTTTGATACACAAAGCAATCACACTGTTAAAACAGAACAGACTTTTAGGCTCAGTCAGAACAAACTTTTTTCCCCTGTCCTGTTGAGCAGCTTGGTAAGCAGAACAGATATCTGCTTCCCTTATTGTGCCAAACAGATTTACTTTGCAGCTCTGCTTGTATTTGATATATGCTGTATATAAATAGTATTTATAGCTCCTCTTGCTATGTAACAACTTTAATACTTTATTTAAATTGTTTTACTTATGATGGACCTGACGGGGGGAATGGGGGAGTGAATTAAAAAGATTCAAAGTGGTTGGAAGGGGTGGGAGGTGAGGGGGTGGGGAGGGAGAGAAAGAGAGGGACAAACAGAGAAAACAGTTTCTGCTTCTTCAATTTCTGAGATCTCATCATGAGCCTGATACACAGACGTGTGTGTGTGTGCGTGCGTGCGTGCGTGTGTCTTGCCTGTCTTGCCCTTGGGTGGCATGATGCAGTTGTGTCAGTGTGCACTAGAAACTGTCTACCGGAGTGGTGGCTCAGTTGGTAGAGCATCCGCCCCACACCCAGGAGGCAGGGGTTCAAATCCCGGCCGGGTCATGCCGAAGACCATATAAAAGTGGAACTTCCTGCCATCCAGCTTGGTGCTCAGCAATAATGGAATGGAGGAGGGAAATTTGTGGTGGCGCCTTGCATGGCAGCGGCCCTCTGATTCTACGCTTGGGGTGTGTGTGATTAACACTGTAGATAGGTAAAGCACAATCTCGTTCTACTGTACATGATTGGTTGTACAGTAGAATGACAATAAAGGGTGATTTAATTTAATTTTAATTTAAAAAGAACCAGGCCTGTCTTGTCGTTTTTCTCTCCAGTCAGTCACAATTTAGTTTCGTAGGTCCCAACCCCTCACAAAGCTGTCTAACTTTTCTTGCACTTTCGGACTGACAGAAACTATACTGAGAAGGGATTGAGATGGATTTGAGACACCCATGACAACTCTGATTATTTGGGAAGAAAATTTCCTCCAGCAATATTTTGAACATGTTGAAAATTCCTGCGGCGAGAGAGCAAGGCCACTCACGAGAGGAAATTGCAAACCCCCATGAACATTTGGAGACATTTTAGAAACTCCCTTGATAATGTTGTTCTCCGGTTAGTCGCAAGCTGTTGTAGTTCAGTGAGATACAGGCTTTAAACTGAAGCCAAGTGTGGTAGACTGCAAGTCTAATTTAAAACATTACTGGCACATGCCTCTAGGGGGAACTACCTGTATTGTTCAGCACTACTATTAAGGGGACACATTAGAACAAGAGTGTGAAAACCCCGCGCAGAATCCATGTTCAGTCATATTATGTGTGTTGCAGAATAAACGGCAGAGTTAGCCAAAGAAATAACTCAAGTGTGATCATTGCTACACGGTAGGATATCACACCAAGATAAAGAAACTTTGCAAACACTGATCCTGGAACTGTCTACGGTATTGAATTGTGCAGGTCATGCTTCTATACTAGGGTTCTCCAACCTTTTATATTCTGTGAGCTACTTTTCCATAATGAAGTTGCTGGAGAGCTATTCTTTTTTTAGTAACATTTATTTAGCTAATTTTCATATATACACATATTGTGTATAATGTGGAGGAACAAAATAAGTTCAGGCGTGACACGGCAAGCTGAAGGTTTAAGAGTTTTATTCCTCCATCATCATGAGATACACTGCAGCACTGTGTGCTGTGTGTGCACTATTGTGAGTGCGCTAGTGAGGCATGTAAATTCAGCTCTTTTATACAGACAAGAGAGAATGCATGGCACATTTACATATTGATATACATATCAGACAATACATATCAATCGCGTGATTAACTGGCGCCAAACTCCTCTCCTTACTCCGGGGATGAATAACAATAGTCATTGCTCTGGTTGTCCCCCTAGGGCTCTCTGCTTGTATGCAATCCCTGCTGAGCGTGAATATTATCATTCTGTATTGTGCTGGGTGCCCACACGTGTGCTGGGTGCCCACAATAATAACTTAAAATCACAAGCAAAAACATGTTGTATTGTTAAAGTGTCTGTGACGTGATGTAGGAAGTATGGCTCAATATTCAGTATGAGTTTATCTTCAATCGTCCACATAGTTGGTTCTGTTGACTTAGAACGCTAAATAAGTGGAAACATATTTCTAAGTGAATTTAAATTTAGCGCTGTGTTGCAGTAATGCGATATCCGGAGACTCGCCTTTTTTATATTTTTTTTAAACAAATAACCAAATTAGGGGGTATTTACTTGTATTATTAGCATATTTGTGATTTGTGTGTATTTTTTTCTACTATTGAATAAAAAAAAAGAATTGCGGGCCTTTTGGTGAATTTTTTTTAAAACCAAATTAGGGGTAAAAGAGACTAACCACTGAAATGAAGGAGACCGGTTCTCAGCCGTCTAACCACTTCGATTTACAACATAGCAAAGGTACATGGTCAAAGTTGCACATCCAGTTCTTTTAGATCTATCTGTATATTACCATTCAGTGTGTCGGAGGCAACTGATGTCCATCTCTAACCCTTCACCGTCGGACCCTTCATCCTCTGAAACGTGCGAGTCATTGTTCGTTCCTGAACGATATGGTTCAAATAAGTAGGGTTGCAGTCCTTCGTTAGAACCAACTCGCTCTTCTTCATCACTCGATCCTGCTTCTTCCTCAAAAACTATCGACAAATCACTCAAAACTTTGCTGAAATCGCTCACAACTTCCTCCGCTTCAGTGTACTCAGCCATGCTTGTTTACATGTTGGATTCCTCTCATGACGTCACAATATGGTGGCGTCATTTGACCCAGTTTCGACAAACGAACATCACAATCTGCTGCATCACGATGTAATTTATGGTAGTACACTACCATTCAAAAGTTTGGGGTCACTTAGAAATTTCCTTATTTTTGAAAGAAAAGCACTTTTTTCAATGAAGATAACTTTAAACTAATCAGAAATACACTCTATACATTGCTTATGTGGTAAATGACTATTATAGCTGCAAATGTCTGGTTTTTGGTGCAATATCGACATAGGTGTATATAGGCCCATTTCCAGCAACTATCACTCCAGTGTTCTAGTGGTACAATGTGTTTGCTCATTGTGTCAGAAGGCTAATGGATTAGAAAACCCTTGTGCAATCATGTTAGGTCTGCAATGCTGTAATTGCTGCAAATGGAGGATTCTTTGACAAAAGCAAAGTTTGAAGGAAAAAATTATTATTTCAAATACAAATCATTATTTCTAACCTTGTCAACGTCTTGACTATATTTTCTATTCATTTTACAACTCATGGTGGTAAATAAGTGTGACTTTTCATGGAAAACACAAAATAATTGTCTGGGTGACCCCAAACTTTTGAACGGTAGTGTATATGAAAAAAAAAAATAATTATTGAATTTTATTGTCTACACAGAATAAAAACACAGTAGTTCTTCTTTCTAATGATGTCTTGGTTGCATTATGTCACAGACTCTTTAAGTATTTATTTTAATATTTAAAAAGTGCCAATATGAAACATTTTTTACTGAGAAAATCAAAAGTACTTCAAAAATTATGAAAATGGGACAATACTGTACTAAAAAAGCAAATAATATACACCTGTAGGTGCATTTTCAAATTGTGAAACATAACATTCTCACTCACTCAAAAAAAAGGGAAAGAAATGCTGTATTCCTGAATATTTGTAAACATTTTCAACAATACAAACATTCTAATATGGAACATGGAGTGAAAACCAGAGGCACCTGTTCAGGCCTGACTCCAGCTGTCTGACTGCATCCGCAGAGAGCCCGCACACCTTCCGCGCCACAGTGTTTGCACCAAGCTGGACATCAGCAATAGTGGACAGAATCTCAGTCTTATTTTTATGGTCCCGGAATAATGATTCCTCCACCACGGTCATAGCATCTATAATTATACCGCCATCAGTGAAGGGCTTTTTGTGCTTGGCCATGATGTGTGCCATTTTAAATGATGCCTCGGTTGAAGCGTTGGCCTTTTTAGTCGGTTTAGTGGACAGAGATTATTGTTTTTGGAGTGTAGCTTTAAGTTCTTTTACCTTCTCATTACGGAGTCTGCTTACCACCAGAAAGTCTCGGGAGAAGTTGCTGTGAAATGCCGTTCCACGTTGCATCTTTTACCGACTGCCAGGCTTGCACCACAGATCAGACACACACACTTGTCTTTCACATTTGTGAAACAGAAGTATGTTTCCCGCTCTTGGTGAAAGCAATAAGTTTTGGGCATCTTACTGGCATGACTGAACTCTCCTGCTGACATTATTGATGGGCTACCTGCCGCTACCTGTTCCTGTGGAACCTGGCTGGTCAGCCTGCTCCCCCACCCTGCTCCAATCACAGACAGCAAACCAGCGCAAATCTTTGATTGACAGCTAGTTGACAAATAACCATCTGATCTCGGGAGGGGGGTGGGACACTTGTAATTTTGATTGGATGGTAATTTAGACCTGATTTACCAAGTGACAAATCAAATTTGTTTTGTTATATTACTAACAGTTTACTAACCGTTAGTACTGCCGTTAGTACTAACAGTACTAACGGCAGCACAGTTTACCCTTGGCCGGGGGATTGTGGGGATCGTGGGATCGTGGGTTCGATCCCAGCCCCCGACCAACAGTGATCTGTGTGGAGTTTGCATGTTCTCCCCGTGTTGCGTGGGTTTACTCCGGGATTTCTCCGGTTTCCTCCCACATGCCAAAAACATGCATGTTAGGTTAATTGGCTGTTCTAAATTGTCCCTAGATATTTGTTTCCTATAGGCCCTTAGAATAGAGGGTTAGTATTAATGAAAGCGCTTTGAGTGGTCTTTGTGACTAGAAAAGCGCTATATAAGTGCAGGTTAGTTAGTAGTTAGTTAGTTAACCCCTTGGCAAGCTACTGGAAAGGACCTCAAGAGCTACCTGTAACCCAGCTGAGAAAATTACCCTTTTTCTCAGATTTCATTTGTATTAATGAAAGTGTGTGATTTTATTTTGAAAACCGACTATCTTGGGGAAGAGGAAGTGCGATCCTCGTCATCCAACTTTTGAATTTCCGGTTCATCAACTTTTGAATTTCCGGTTCATGGTCATGTTGGGTGATCTGGGTCTTTCCATTCGTTAAGAGCGATATTAGCCCCGCCTTCCAAGTAGAGGCAGCCAGCGCGAACTCGGAATCCAGTCTTTAACGATACGAGCGCGGACGAGGGAGGTTGTGAAGCGATTCACACAGATACCTCTTCTTGGTGAGTTTCATTCAGAAAGATGCTATAAATGGATCTAAACACTCTCCAAACGCTAATTTGCAACCTTTGTTATCCTAAGTTGACGGGAGCACGAGCGTGAGGGGCATTGTGGCTGTGTCCTTTGTGTATTCACACTGAAACCTCATCTTGGTGAGTCAGATACAGTACATTCTAATGTTATGCTAATGTTAGCGCTATGCTAATGCTAGTCACGAGTGGATTGTTTCCTGTTTAAAAGCAATGGAAAAGGCTGTCTTTGTGTCTGTATGGTTTTCCTAAATGTGATTTCAGTTCCCAACAGTATGCTGAAGTACTTTTAGCTCTTATGCACTATTTCTGTCAAATGCAATGTGTAGTTTGATGCTAAAAGCACATGGTGTTGGTCTACTATGTAAATCCATAGGTTATGCTAAACCCAATAGCTCAGACAGGGTTTACTGATTTTAAAAGGGAATATTGGAAGTGATGGGACAATACTGTATATTCCCTGGTTATGTGATAAATTAATTGTATTTCATTTCATGATTTACAGAGACAAGGTTAGAGAGGATTAATCATAATTTCATGGTTAAATGATATAGAGATGAACAGAGGAATTCATTTAATTGGTTACATGAAAAAAAGGGTATTTCATGTGCTACCAGAGAGATTGTGAGAAAAAAAGAACACATGCATGTAAGATGTGAAATGTAAGATATTACTATATTGCTGGATTGTGATAATAGTAATATGAGAGAAGAATTTAAACACTAAACTATGGTGTTATATAAGAAGGGATTGGAAGACGAATTACTCTAGCTGTAAACAATAATACCATTATTGTCGTGCAGGCTAGGTTTTTTTGGTTGCCGACCAAAAACCTTCTGGATCCTGGATTCTCTCCGAATGGAGATGGCGAGCCTGACCCGAGACTGAACCGAGACTGATCTGAGATCTAACCAAGATCTCGATTGAAGAGCATCCTTCCTCTCTCCAGTGCCCAATGTTGAAGTGGTAACAACCCAAGGAGCCGCTTTAAAAGAGGAAAGGAAACCTGAGTCTGTAGATACAAGATATCTTGACTGGTTAAACGGCTAACCCGAAAGGACAAACAAACACTGAGCTCAGTAGGACACTTTTGGGGTTTTATTTCATGCCGGCTGTTGTTATATTTGTATATTTGTACATTGTTTGCATATTTTGCTCCTTCTATATTTATTAATAACAGACATGAATTGCTCATTTCTTGCCTCCAGCTATTTCATTCCACACTCACTCTAATTCCCTATTGTAACCCTTACGAACCTAGCAACTGGTCTACACTTAATTATGTCCCTTACCTAATTAACATAAGGCAAGGGTTACATACCAGTAGCTTGCGAGCGACGTGTTGGAGATGCCTGTTCTATACGAAGGCTTTACTTCTGTACTGCAATATAGTGAATACAGAATGTTGTCTTTTTTGTTAAATAAAAAAAAAAATTTTTAAGAACTTCTCAACTGTTTTACTAACAAATGAGACCACTAGACTGAATTAAAACATAGGCATTTTATGATTTTGTGCTGCCCACCTCTCATGCATCTTGCTGCAACCTTCCCTGATCATGTTCACATTAAGGAAAGGAAAAAAGTATAAAAGCATTTATTTTAAATGACAATAAATATTTAAAATATGCAGTATAGAAAATAAATCCATAAATTACTCAGACTGCCTTCATTAGCCTTCTGTATAATGATCACTGGTAGAAGTATTTCATCTGTTTCTGTAAACGAAAGTAGCTATAAAACAATATAACATTATTCACTATATATGAAAATCTGGCAGCATTGTTAGGACGTTTTACTTAACACACTGGCTACCAAGCTGCGGGCCATACTTCAGTCTAGGCCACTAAATTAATGTTGTATTGATATGTTGACACTAGGGGAAAAAAAACAGTTTAGCTCAAATTTTCTGTGCGAAATGGTTAAATTGTGCATTGTGGTGATGTGAAAATGACGAGGCAGAGTTCTCTCTCAAAGTCAGTTTTATTCACAGCACCATCATCTCAAAGCAGAGAAAGAGAAAGACACAGTAAACTCTCGTCCTTAAATATCAGGAACTTCACACTTCACAGATCACACGGCACACAGACCACCTTGCATTATAAAGACAGTCACAATGCATTTCTCTCCATGATATCACTTCCACTGTCTCCAATGCATCCTTTCCTTAATCCTTTAATTGAACCCCCCACAGTCTCAAGCCTTGCATACCAAGGCTAAGATTCCTGCAGCTTCCTGCCTTTGTTCTGACCTAAAATGTGAGTCACAAAACAGGTCCAACAGGTCCCATGTGTGTGTCCACCACACAAAGCCCCCCCCCCCCAGCATTTTAGACAAACAGAACAACAAGAGAAAAACCACATGCATGCTGTGATAGCATCAATACACATCAGTCCACATGCTGTATAGGCTTCAGCCTCCTGCCGTATCTGTTGTAGTTGGGGTTGGGGTTTGCCGTCTGGGGGCGAAAACCCTTTGTCAGTCTCTGCGGGTGTTCTGGGGAAACATTACTGTGGGAAACATTACTGTGTGAATCCCCCCATGGTGGTCTACCTCGCCGCAGAGCCTTCGCCAACAGCACCTGCTCATCTGCCACCACAAAAGCGGGTTTGAGTCTGTTTATGCCAATTCTCTCTTTCCTACCCCCCAAATCTATCAAAAACTGCTTGTCCCCTGTTTCTAGCACTCTGAATGGTCCGTCATAAGGCGGTCGCAGCGGTGTTTGATGCGCATCGTGTCTAACAAAAACAAACTCTGCGTTCTTCAAAGTTTTAGTCACAAAAACGCGTGGAAAACTGTGGTGCGCGGGGCCGGGCAGCGTGCTTGATTCTATGTTACTCCGCAACAGCTGAGACGGGGAGGAGTTTGGTGCAGGGTTATCTGGGAGAAACTCCCCAGGCAGCCGGAGTGGCTGCGCAAACACGAGCTCCGCTGGGGAGGCTTCTAGATCCTCTTTAGGCGCAGAACGCAACCCCAATAACACCCACGGTAACTTGTCAACCCAATTTGTATCCGTCAGTGATGCTCTGAGAACCGCTTTCAATGACCTATGAAAACGTTCACATAACCCGTTAGCCTGCGGATTGTACGCGGTTGTGCGGTGAATTGTGACACCCAGGCTGTGGGCCATTGTCGACCAAAGCTCGGACACAAATTGAGGGCCGCTGTTGGACGTAATGTCCGACGGAATGCCGAACCGCGCCACTCAAGCTGTTAAAAATGCGCGCGCCACCTCCTCGGCTGTGGTTGATGCCAGCGGGACCACTTCAGGCCAGCGCGTGGTACGGTCCACCATTGTCAGAAGGTGTGTGTACCCCGTGATGGTGGGAGGGGGCCCACGAGGTCCACATGAACATGATCGAACCTCTTGGCCGGAATGTGAAACAGTTCCAAAGGAGCCCTCGTGTGCCTGTGTACTTTGGCTTGTTGACACGCCATGCAGGCTTCTGCCCACTCTTTGACTTATTTGCGGAGGCTCGGCCACACAAATTTCTCTCCCACCATTTTGACCAACGCGCGCACTCCAGGGTACTCCAAAGAATGAACCGAGTCAAAGACGCGGCGGCGCCACGCGGCCGGTACTACTGGACGCGGCCGTCCAGTGGAGACATCGCAGATTAGGGGGGGTATACCGTCTTGCAGCACCCTGCTCTCCAGCCTTAACCCTGTTGGTCCAGACTGGAGCGCGCGCACATCTGCGTCATTAACCTGCTCCGCGGCCATGGCTGCATAATCTACCCCTACGCTGACTGGGCGCGAGAGGCAATCTGCCACTACATTGAGTTTGCCCGCCACGTGCTGAGTATCAGTGGTAAACTCTGATATCGCAGCCAGCTGTCTCTGCTGCCGGCCTGACCACGGTTCAGAGACCTTGGCCATCGCGAATGTTAGCGGTTTGTGGTCAACGAACGCGGTGAAAGTGCGTCCTTCCAGCCAGAACTGAAAGTGGCGGATGGCCAAATGGAGAGCGAGCAGCTCCCTGTCGAACGCGCTCTATTTACGTTCGCTATCGCGCAAGGTCCTGCTGAAAAATGCGGGAGGCTGCCAAACCCCGGCTACATGTTGCTCCACGACCGCCCCTATGGCCACCTCTGATGCGTCAGTGGTGAGCGCTATGCGGGCCGTTGGGTCTGGGTGTGCCAACAACGCAGCCTTTGCCAAGGCTGCTTTCACCTCCGAGAACGCTTGGTCCCGCTCCGGGGGCCACTCGATCTTATCTGCGGGTTTCTTTTTTTTGAGCGCGGCATACAACGGCTGCATGAGTTGCGCCGCGCGGGGGAGAAAACGGTTATAAAAATTCACCATTCCCAAAAACTCCTGCAACGCCCTGACCGTCTGCGGCCGGGGAAAATCTGTCACCGCACGCACCTTGTCAGGCAGCGGAACTGCTCCTTCAGGGGAGACGCGGTGTCCCAAAAAATCGATCTGCGCCACCCCGAACTGACACTTCGCTGGGTTGATTATTAACCCGTGACCTCCCAACCTTCGGAAAACTGTGGCCAGGTGTTTTTCGTGTTCGTCTTCGGACGCGCTGGCTACTAAAATATCATCCAGGTAGATGAACACGAAAGGGAGATCGCGAAGCACCGTGTCCATCATGCGTTGGAACGTCTGAGCAGCCCCTTTAAGTCCGAATGGCATGCGTAAAAACTCGAATAGGCCAAACGGAGTTATTACCGCTGTTTTGGTTATGTCCTCAGTGTGCACTGGGACTTGGTGGTAACCGCGGACCAAGTCTATTTTAGAAAAAACGCGCGCCCCTGCCAAATGAACGGAAAAATCTTGGATATGTGGGATTGGGTAGCGGTCGTGCACTGTAGCGTTGTTTAACTTGCGGAAATCCCCGCAAGGGTGCCATGATCCGTCAGCTTTCGGGACCATGTGTAGCGGGGAAGCCCACGGACTGTTTGAACGCCTTATAATGCCCAACCTCTCCAGGTTGGCGAACTCCTCACGTGCTATGGCCAGTTTAACTGCGTCCAAGCGCCGAGCTTTTGCAAAAACGGGCTGTCCGGTAGCAGTAATAAAATGCTCCACCCCATGCTTAGCGACTGTTGCCGAAAATGTGGGGACCGTGAGTGCTGGGAACTGAGTGAGCAGTGTGTGGAACTTACCGCCTGCTGCTGTGACGTTGGCTTGTGCTTTTGGCGAGGCCACTCGCGCTGTACAGGGGATAGAATCAAAAGAAAGTGCATTAACCAGGCGCCTGTTGGCGAGATCAACCAACAAACCATGTGAGCACAAAAAATCAGCCCCCAACATATTGAAATTTACTGTTGCTACAACAAAAGTCCACTCAAATGTACGGCCGTGTAGAGACAGGAGCAGAGTCTTCTCACCAAAGGTCTTAATCTCCGAGCCGTTCGCTGCCGTCACCCGGGGACCTCCAAAACCAGCCATTCTGTCCGCGTAGGAAGGTGTGATGAAACTCAACTGGGAGCCTGTGTCGATGAGGAAATGCCTCCCTGAGCGTGTGTCCGACAAGTAGAGTAGCTTGTTCTCTTCCCCGAGGGCCGCGGTTGCTACCAACCCCCGGTCTTGGCGTTTCCCGAACGCCCAAACTGGCACGGCGGTACACACTTGCATGCCCTCTCTGCGAAACGGCAATTGTAGAAACAAAGGACGTCCGGTTCACGTTCCCTGGCCCCTGCCGCCGCCGTCGTCGGTGAGTCTGGCACCGCTGCCTCTGGCCCCCTATCGTCTCCGGTCATCGCGCCGAGTTCTGCTGCAGCGGCCGTGGCTGCGCGCCGCTTGGTGGCGTTGACAATCCGCTGCGCCTCTCGGCCCAGCGTGCGGTAGTCCCATAGGCCCAACAGTGGCGAAGTGGCCAGGGTTGCTCTTGCTGCTGATGGTAGAGTTCTTAGGAAGAGGTGGGTGAAAATGAAGTGATCGTCGTCAGAGTCTTTCAACCTCAACAACTTCTCCATCAGGCTCGCGGGCATGTCGTTTTCCCCCTCCGTCAGCGCCAGGAGCCTCTCTGCTCGCTCCTCCGCCGAGGGGGTGAATTGCTGGATGAGTGCAGCCTTCAACGTGCCGTATTTGTCGCTATCCGGCGGCTGGTAGATCAGGCTCTCCACATGCTGGGCCGTGTTGTTGTCCAGCTTTGCGACTACGTGGTAGAATTTCGTGGCATCTACCGATATCCCCCGGAGGTTGAACTGCGCCTCAACCGCGTTGAACCAGGAGCGCGGATTGTTCTGCCAGAAGTCCGGTAGCTGGACTGTAGTGGCATTCGCTTGGCTGGGGGCTCCTGACGCGGCTGGCCCGGGGGAATTTTCTTCTTGCATTATACGTCTCGGGTCACCAGTGTGGTGATGTGAAAATGACGAGGCAGAGTTCTCTCTCAAAGTCAGTTTTATTCACAGCACCATCATCTCAAAGCAGAGAAAGAGAAAGACACAGTAAACTCTCGTCCTTAAATATCAGGAACTTCACACTTCACAGATCACATGTCACACAGACCACCTTGCATTATAAAGACAGTCACAATGCATTTCTCTCCATGATATCACTTCCACTGTCTCCAATGCATCCTTTCCTTAATCCTTTAATTGAACCCCCCACAGTCTCAAGCCTTGCATACCAAGGCTAAGATTCCTGCAGCTTCCTGCCTTTGTTCTGACCTAAAATGTGAGTCAAAAAACAGGTCCAACAGGTCCCATGTGTGTGTCCACCACAGCATGTTCATTAAACGCTGTGATCCCTAGTTTGATTCCCAGTCAGAGCAGTTCCCACAACATGTCTCTCCTCTGCACTATTTTTATAATCCTTTATTAGTCACACAATGGGGAAATTACGGGGCATTCACCTGGATGGATGAGGCAGCCATGGTGCGGCGCCGATCCCTTCACCATTCACATCTAGGGCCACTTTAGAGTCTCCAGTTAACCTAACCTGCATGATTTTGGCCTGTGGGAGGAAACCGGAGTACCCGGAGTAAACCCACGCAGACACGGGGAGAACATGCAATCTCCACGCAGGAGGGTCACCAATGGTCAGGGGTGGGATCGATCCCGTGATCTTCTTACTGTACTGCCACAGTGCTAACCACTGCGCCACCGAGCTGCCCACATTGTCTGCACTTACTTAGAAAAAAATGAGAAAAAGCAGGCAGGTTTTTGAAGAATTATATATTTCAAACTGTTGACAACCCAGTCATTATAATGTCAACATCTCCATTATTATTGTTTTTGTGGTAGAAGGAAAAAAGTTGAGAAATTTCAGTTTTCAGCATTCTGTCACTCCAAGTGGTATGCCGCTGTCATTGATAGTAGAGATCGGTTTCTCTCATCATCCTGTTAAAATGAATGGAATGTCAGTTTTCCTATCTACCACATGCCCTTGACATGTGAATGCAGTATAAGAGTGATTTTAAGCTGAATGAAACTAAAACGTCACTCTCTGCTACACTTAAATCTTTTTAGATGTGATAAGGTTAACTATACTCCTGCTGGGCCACATTTGTCATACAGTGTCCCTTCTTGCGTTCGGTGTACTTAGTCTGCTTTAATTCTGACCAGCACTGTTTCTTGCACCCACACAATTCATCCTGTGGACTTTATTGCACTTTATTGCACTCTCTGTTCATTGCCTCTTTTAGTGCTCTGCCTCTCTCGCTCTCCTCAGGGCTACTGCAAGTGTCAGTGTGAGGAGATTTCATTATTGCGCACCACTTTTAACCAAGGCTTAATGAAAAGATGAGGACATTCGAGTGTCCCCTACCCCTCTTTGCTTGAACATCCTCTCTGTCTTTTGCTCGCCCCTGTCTAATTCTTTTTGATTGGGTGGAGCAGATGAACATGATGCCCTGTCTGTAGCTTGCCAGCAGCTGCCTGTGAACTGCACCGGCTTATGACTCATTGTATGTGCGGGTCTTATCTTAGTTATTAGTTTATCTCCATGACTATCGTGGTTTCATAGCCCTACTGCTTTTCACTATCAACCCTCCACATATTAATCCATTTACTCCCTGTTCACCAGCTTTATCAGACTAAAGCCAGTAGCTAGTTTAAAGGCCGTAGATAAGGCTGACAAGCTCTTGTATCCTTTCACACTAATTTAATTGACATCAGTTGTTCTGATTTGCAATCAGAATCAACCCCTTGTTACATTTGTTTGTTTTTTTCTCCCCCCTTCTATCATTCAACCGTTGGCTCTCGTTTGGATGTGGGCTTTACCGCTCACTGCGCCGTGATTGACAGCCAGGGTAAACTGTGTTTGTATGTGAGCGTGTGTGACAGTCGGATCCTGTTGATGTGCAGTGGGCGAGCCCCCCTGAGCACGGAAATCGGCTTATTTCCAACAGCCTGTAAAAGCACCTCAGAGGTGCGTTAATGAAACAGCATGAAAGGAGGGATGAGCGTTACCTTAATCCTAATTTCTGTCTAATGCCCTCCACCATTACGCTTGCCCTCATTCTCTTCTTCTGCTTTGAGTTGGTCAGCTACGGGGGGCTGAAAAGTTCATAGTGGTCAAATTTGACCAAATGTGGTTTATTTTACACCCGCAGGCATCCAAGCGCTGCAACACCAATGGAAGAAGTGTGTGGACCGAAGGGGAGACTATCTATTTATAAATTCAAGACATCTCTGTCTGTTTGTGTGTCTGTATGTGTGTTCCTCAGATATCTCTCAAACCGTTCATCACACTGACCTAAAATTTTAAAGGTGCTTTGCTGAAGCGAAGAGGGTGTGCATCCCCGAATATGGAGTCACTCAATCAAAATATGTAATTTTTATTAATAAAAGTTTAGCCACTGCCGTGTGACCACTCTGTCTTCATCTCCTGGCTTCAAGAAGTGTGGGCGGGGTTTCGGATTGACTCCGTGCTCATTGGAGAATACGCCGCATCACGACCTTGCTGATTGGATAACACAGCATCACGACCTGTCAGTCACCACAATGCTTCGCAAACAAAGATTTTAGAAGTGCTTTGCTGCTGAAGTGTGCATCCACGAGTATGGAGCTGCTCAGTCAAAATATATACCATAAAGTTGCTGTAATTGCGTAGGTCTAATGGATATATTCGGCATAGAGAACACGAGGTGTGGGGGTGCTGCCGGGGACCTGTCGTGCCGCAAACCTGTCAGTCACCACAGTAATCCCTGAACAAAACAAGGAAGTGAAAAATGACAAATTTGACTAGAAAAAGATAATACTGAAGATTTAATGCTTAAAAAAATATAATATAAAGTTGCCATGATTGCATAGATCTAAAGGATAATTCGGCATATGTGGAGAACATGAGGTGCGCGAGCAGACTGGGCGGAGCGTCAGTGGGGACCCGGGTCTGACAAAGAGTGCCGGTGTATCAACACAGAACATGCTGGGAGAAGCAGCAGCCTAACCGGGCCGACCACAGTCCTTTGCGGGGAGGCACGCCCAGCCTGCCCAGTCAGTAGTAGACAGGAGTACCTGCTTCTGCTTCACCCGTGTGGTACCACTGTACTTTGCAGGACTGCGAGTCTCCCCTCCCACACGAATATCTTAAAATTAAAAACTTAATACCGCCATGATTGTGAAGCAGAATGGCCGGAATGACTTAATGACCAAACGCAGGACACAGAAACACTCAGATAATGAAATAAATCATTTTTAGTTAAATATTTACTGACAAATGGGCTACACTGATGCAACGGTTGCAGTCAAACGGGTCCATCTGCTGTGAATAATAATAGATGTACTTTATTGATGTTGGGTGTTTTGTAGTTAATTCGGTTGATTACAGTTTTAAAAAAAAACTTTTAATAACAAAATATTACTAAAATATAAAATGATGCACTACAGTGGGTCTCAAATATTTGTGAACATGTCCTGTGATTGTGGAGCGGAATGGCCGGAATGACTTAATGACCAAACACAGGACACAAAAACACCCAACATCCAGTTTTAAAAAAAACTTTTAATAACAAAATATTGCTAAAATATAAACTGATGCACTGCAATGGGTTTCAAATATTTTGTGAAAGTGTCCCGTTATAGTACTGCATGGGTTTATTGATGATACACAGAAGAAACTCAATATTCTACTGAACTCCATCACTGAACAGTGATATAAACTAAAATAATTATAATGGTGACTGAACAACTCCCATTCCCCAAAGTGCAAGATACACTATTATGAATATAAGTGATAAAGGATCAGACAAATAAGTGATCTGACAAACAAATAAACAAGGGTTCTGAAACAATCGCTAATACTGGATGTCCCATTCATTTTCAATAATTAGGTATTCTGTAATTATTATTCACACAGTCAAATAAATCTTAGTGCCATTTAGTCCTTTTTATATTTGTCAAAGTCTGACATGTGATTGGGATACCTGTTTCAGACAGGAATACTTGCGTTCAACGGCCATGCACTAGTGTTGAAAAATGAACTTTTCAGCACCTCCCCTTCCCATATTAAAAACGTGAAATTTTTGAATTTTTTTCTTACCAACGGTGTGGAAATATTAATGACTCATTCTCCACACATCTTTTCCTGAATGACTACTGTGAGCTGTGATTCTGGCTGTGTGCCCTGCTATTGTGACTGGGGTATTAAGCAGTATTTGAAGACATTAGACTCTGGCATTTTTCTGTTTAGCCTGAGGGCACATTCACATTGATTTCTGCTCAGCATCGGCCCCAAAAACCAGTGCTATTTCTACCACTAGTCTTCTGATCTTTTCGTGGTATTTTACTCATTTATATGCATAAATATATATTAAAAGGTGCATTGCAAAATTGGTTGACAAATAAATACATAAAGAAGAATGGAAATGGTGCATGTATGAGTGAAGAGAGGGAGGGGGAATAAAGACAGAGCCGTGGGGGTTGAGACAGGGTGTTGCATTATGAGCTTTGGGGCAGGCTTATATTTAATGGCTGGACTGGGGCTAAATGAGCTGAATTAATAGGGTCTGCTCTGAACACTTACATGCCTGCTAAACATACATTTGTGGGCATGTGTGGGGGTGCACGGGTGTCATTATTAATTGGGTCATCTTTCAACCATTTCATGCCCTCTAAGCCTAAGCCGGAGTGGATGTGTGCTTGTAGGATGGAATTTTATTGTAATTTTGGCAATGTGTTTTCATTTTTGGGAACGCTTTCCGTTAGTAATTGATTTTTTTTTTTTTAATGTTCACATACTTTCTTGTTCATATTCTGCATTAATTTTCAAGCTTTAGTGTTTTTGTTTTGTCTCTGTCTTCATTCACCTACTTATTTTTTGCAGACAGATGCAGAATATCAATCACAACACCAACATACATGCTCCCTGGTGTGTGTGTGTGTGTGTGTGTGTGTGTGTGTGTGTGTGTGTGTATACCAAGCTAAATGTTGGCTTAGAATAAAGGGGTCATTCCCCAGTGTGTAGACTGAATCAGTGGGGGTACAGGATCTCCTCCACACACCGTGCAACGCTATCCTTTTGCCCCTTGTTCCTCTCTTTCTGCTCCAGCTCGTTAACCCCAAGTCCGCCGCCCCCCCCTCCATCTACGAAGTCTTTCCTTCTCCACGAACAGATATCAGCTCCCATCTCTCATCTGTCATCAAGAATTTGTCCTCCCTGCCCCCTGCACTGGATTGGATTGGTTCAGTCTAAGACAGACTCAGCAGGGGTGTGACTTCCCACAAATAAGGCCAAGAATTCCGACATGAAAAGATACGGCCTAGAACAAAGAACAGTGTGTTCCTGTGTGTGTGTGTGTGTGTGTGTGCAAGTATTTATATGTGTGTATGGGTTTTGTAAATAATTTAGAGGGTTGTTTCTCAGCGGACTTGTTTCACATGAAGGCACATAGTGTGTATTTACTGTAGAAATCCATGGGGATTTTTATCACTGGTCTTGCATGGTCACTTCAGAATGATAACGCTGTTTCCACCCATGAAAGTCCATCTAGAGGTCTGGACCAAGGTCCATGTTTTTGTTGAATTGTATGCATTTGGTCTGTTAGGTTTGGTTTCACACTGCTCCTTGTCCAAGTGAGCCAAATAACTGTGTACACCTATGCATACAACTTATTGTGTTTGTGTTGCTAGCTCAGACTGGGTTAGTCAGGAAGCATCCTACTCACCCTCTGAGGTGTTTTCTTCAGAAGTTAAAGCAGGGGAACATTCTACCACCTTAACCCTTGATTTCCACTGACTCCGGATGCGGTCTACTACGGCTGTGATACAGTTTGGGTCTTGTGGCCCTCTCCACCAGCTGTATTTGGGTTTTGAAGCAGCACGGATCAGAAACAGGGTTAGAATGACATGATTACATGAGAAGTGAATTATATAAAACTACATGAGAGCTTGAGAGAGGCTGAGAGGAGGACTGATTGCGTACACATGGTAACAGCAAGAAAGCATGATGTACCGGCTCTTCATCTGGATTTGTGTGCCCTAACAATGCATAAGTAGCCCATCAGTTTTAATTCTGCGAAGTGTTTGTATGTCATTTTCTTGCAGATTGGATCCGGCATCCATCAAAAATAGACTTGTTGCATGTTTTGAGCGATCCAGATCCAGCAAGCCAGATTCGTTCTGCAACTAGAAAAGCGCTCAGAGTGCATACCTCCGCCAAGGCTGCTTTAAGGTCCTTGGTGGATATATGTAGTCTCAGATCACCAAAATTTAATGGGTTCATCCTGGGCCCAAGGGCTACCTCTGGTGAAAATTTCATCAAAATCCATCCAGTAGTTTTTGCATAATCCTGCTAACAAACAGACAGACAGACAAACCACCCCAGTTACATTACCTCCTTGGCGGAGGGAATGATCCTGACCAGTGGGGAGAAGAACATTGACTAGAATGGGAACTGTTCTAGTCTGGATTGCAGCCGTAATGGACCGCAACCTGAGTCAGTGGAAATCGGGGGTAAGAAGGGAGCTAAATGTGACAATTCTTGAATGCTATCCAGATTGTCATAAAAAAGTAGCCCGTCCTCCCACAGAAAACAACAGGGAGCATTTTTACAAACAGGAATAAAGGCTTGGAAAAAAAAGAGGCCTTGAGTGGTTGTGGGGAAAAGAAAAAAAAAAAACTACATGCAATAAGATGGCAGACAGCTTCAATAAGGAGTCTTTTAATGCATGAGAGGTTTCTCCCCTCAT
The DNA here is from genome assembly GCA_020510985.1 of Pholidichthys leucotaenia. Lineage (NCBI taxonomy): Eukaryota > Metazoa > Chordata > Actinopteri > Cichliformes > Pholidichthyidae > Pholidichthys > Pholidichthys leucotaenia. The sequence continues at coordinate 416,856,235 of CM035839.1, forward strand.
ACTCACCTAAGTCCTAACTTTAACCCTTTCACTTTTTTATTGCATTTAGTGGCAAACTCAAACTAGTGAATCGGGGAACAAAAAGTAAAGTGAAACTTAAGGTCCGAGGTGAGATGAGGGGAAATTTGTCTTGGACTGCAGTGCAAAAAATAGTGCAATGACATTCATAGCAACAAGTCAGAGACACATGATGTGTGCAAAAAATTCCATGGGCACACATACACACAATTACAATGCACAGCATTACTCATCAGACTGGATAAAGACATAAACAACAGTGCATAATAAGTAACTACCAAGTCAATGTAAATTAAAAACATGGGTTGGACTTTAACAAGCGTCATCTACTGTATGTACCACCCAACCCATTGGACCTAAACTGGCCCGAGAAATACCCACTATATTGAATCACCCACATAATACCCACATATTGAATCACAACAGGTGATTCAATATGCAATAACACTGCTGTAAAAGACACCATCTTCATAAAGAACACAGACGAAAGAGAGGTCATTGAAATTGTTAAATCGTTCAAAAGTAAAACATCTACTGACTGCGATGGTATTGATATGCTACTAGTCAAAACTGTTATCGAATGCATAGTGAAACCACTGACGTATATCTGTAACCTGTCTCTCCAATCAGGTATATTTCCCAATGCAATGAAAATAGCTAAAGTAATTCCGATTTACAAGACAGGCGACAGAGGGGAACTCTCCAACTACAGACCAATTTCACTATTACCGCAATTTTCCAAGATACTTGAAAAAATATTCTATGAGAGAATTGACAACTTCATACTGAAGAATGATTTATTGTGTGAGCAGCAATATGGGTTCAGACACAAAAGGACAACAGCATATGCCTTAATGGAATTTACAGAAAAAATATCAACAGCCATTGAAAATAAAGAGTATTCAGTTGGAGTATTCCTGGATCTTAAAAAAGCATTTGATACAGTAGATCACAATCTATTATTAAAGAAACTACAAAATTGTGGTATCAGAGGGGTAGCACTGTCCTGGTTAAGAAGTTACTTAAAGAATAGATATCAGTTTGTATGTGTTAACAACAAAAACTCAGAGCTACTGAAGGTCACCTGTGGAGTCCCACAGGGTTCAGTTTTGGGACCATTATTATTCAATATGTATATAAATGATATATGTAAAGTTTCAGAAAAAATGGACTTAATATTGTTTGCTGATGACACTAACCTGCTATGCAGTGGAAACAATTTGGAACAACTTCTGGATACACTCGGAAAGGAATTAGGAAAGCTGAAACTGTGGTTTGATTCAAACAAATTAACGCTCAATTTAAGCAAGACAAAATTTATAGTCTTTAACAACCATCACAACTACCCAGTACCCAAACTCAGTGTAAATGGTGTAGAGATTGAAAGGGTATCCGAAACTAAATTCCTTGGAGTAATAATTGATAACAAACTGTGTTGGAAGCCACATATTAATTATATAAAAGGTAAAGTATCCAAATCAATTGCAATATTACACAGAGTGAAAAATTTGCTGAATCAACCCACACTATACACCTTGTATCATTCATTAATACTCCCATACATGACATATTGTAATGAAGTATGGGGAAATACATATAAAACAAACATATATCCACTCTTTATGCTTCAAAAGAGAGCTATTAGAATAATCAACAAAGCAGCTTACAGGGAACCAACAAACCCACTTTTTCTTAAACAAAAAACTCTCAAGTTGAAAGATCTGATCGACTTTAAAACCGCAATAATAATGTTCAAAGTGAAGAATCTATCACTGCCCGCAAATATCCAAAAGTTGTTCCAAACAAGGGAGAAACGATATCACTTCAGAGGAACATGTATATTTCAAAAGCCTACAGTGAGAACAACTACCAAGCAACACTGTATTTCAGTGCAAGGTGTCAGATTATGGAACGATTTTGGACCTGAATTAAAATCATGTACAAAGCTTGGACAATTTAAACAAAAACTAAAGGAAGAAATACTCCAAACATATTTACAAGACGACATGTAAACTCACATAAGGATTGACATTTCCAGCCTGTGTTGTGTTATAGCTTAGTTTTTCTTTTTTCTCTATGACACTATGTCTTAGATTTGTTTTTGAATAGTAACCGCTTAACTTAGACTAGCTCAGTTTTCTTTTCTCTCAGTCATATTTTGTCTTAGCCTTGTTTTAAATTGTAATCGCTCTTGTCTTGTTTTCTCCTTTTTCTCCTTTGAATTCTTGGATGGAATATGGGTGGGCAATATAAGCTGCGGCTTCAGCCATCACCCATTTCGGATAACTCACGTGGAATTGTATAGTAGAAGGAGTCTTTGTCTAATTTGACCTTGTTGTTATATTATACAGTTTCTTTTAACCTGTAATGTACTATCCGAAATAAATAAATTCATTCATTCATTCATTCATTCATTCATTCACCCATCGTACGTCCTTATATGGATTTTACAGCTCTTAATACACACGTCATACATTTTTGTCTTTACTGGGAGGACATGGACTTGTGACAGAAGTAAGCGTGTGAGTAGGATGACAGGTTGTAAAAAAGGACATTTGTTGTTTTCGTCAGCAGCGGTGATCTTCATGTGGTGTTACTGTTCCGATCCTTCATATCCTTGCAGAATTTTTTTATCCTCTCATTTTTATCCCCTCTCAGACGAAGACCAAAGGGGAGTAAAAATGGGGCAGTCTGTCTGTTCATCAGTCTGTCTGTCTGTCCCACTTTTGTGAAATCAACTCCTCCTACAGTTTTGTTCTGATTGTTTTTAAAATTGGCACCAGGGTTTGATGTACATTGGTGATACGTGTATTGCAATTTGATTCTGATTGGATGACCTTAAGGTCAAGGTTAGAGGTCAGATTTTCCCTAAATCTTGTAAACGCAACAACTATTGAAAGAAAATCGATGCAGTAGTTGTGTCTAAGGCACATTTTGGATGACTTACACCCTGACCTGACTATGGGTTTGGGATCAAAAGGTCAAAGGTAAATGTTAACATTCCATTTGCACAATTACTATAAAACAAGTAAAGCTAGGGTAACCAAACTTGATACACAGATTCACCTCAGGTTCCTGACCTTTTACTGTGGGTTTGTGGTCAAAAGGTCAGAGGTCAAGGTTAACATTCCCTTTGCACTATTACTATAAAACGAGTAAAGCTATGGTCACCAAACTTGTTACACAGATTCACCTCAGGATCCCGACCTTTTACTGTGGGTTTGTGGTCAAAAGGTCAGAGGTCAAGGTTATAACATTCCCTTTGCACTATTACTAGAATGAGTAAAGCTACAGTCACCAAGCTTGATACACTGATCCACCCAAAGAACATGACCTCTGACTATGGGTTTGGGGTCAAAAGGTCAAAGGTCAAGGTTAGCATTCCCTATGCCCTCTTACTATAGAAGCTCCCTAGGTTCACCACACTTGCACAGGTTCATGTTGGGATCCTGACCAACAGCTATGTGTTGTATACAACTATTTTTGTTGTATATTCATGGATGACGGGTTTATCATAATTTGGCTCTGCCCCAGTGGTTATATGGAAAAGTTGAAAACTGCTTTCCTTTAATAACATTGAGATATTCAAAGAAAACGGAGGTGTGGGATACTCCACTCGCCTCACAGTGCTCTTGTTATGAGTTTTTTCCTAGGAGACTTTTTTAATCACACCACTGGATCATATTTCAATTTAAAAAATGGTCTCTATGATTTTTTTTCTCATTCTGGTTTTGATAGCCCTCAGTAATTTCCTGTGTTTGGTCCAGAAATTCACACCTTTCAGAAAATTTCTTTTAAACTACCTACGAACTAGACCAAGATTCAGGTTAGGTTTCACACTTATAACTTTGGTCCATATCAAACTGAAAAGTCTGAAAGTGTGGACCAGATGGGTTTACCATGAAAGCACCCTCAGATGCTTGTGTGAGACAGGAAGATGAGACACTTCCCCCACAAAGGCAAATAAGTGTGAGTTAGACTTCTGTCTTTGTCTCTGTCTCCCACTGTCTAGACTTTTCTCTTTCTTTTCTTTGTCCGTGTGTCACTTAGGTGATGCTACCTCTAGGGTCGGGATTGGGTGGGATGTTTTCAGACACATCATGTAGGAAGTGAGATGAATGTATTCAGAGGGTCATCCAGACTGTCTCAATCTGTCCAGGGGCGAAACAGAAGAACTGTGACTCACTTTGTCTCACAGTGGGAAATCCTACTGATAATAACTGAGCCCAGGCCACCATCATCCGGCACCCCAGAGCACAGGAAACAGCAAAAATACCACAGATAGGCTGTGGGTAGCTCATAAGAAGTTCACACATAGACACACACCCATGCATGTCACGTGCTGTGCAGATATCACACAAGTGTTTCCTCAGCAATATATTATCTGATTAGGCAGAATTAATGAGGCCCAGGGGAACAGAACTCCTCTTTTGCATCCTTCTCTCTAGTTATCATGCCATCCCTTCCCCTTCATCCTCTATTTCTTCCTTTTGCACTCACTTTACCCTATAGCTTCCTGCACTCCAGATTTTCTTATTTTTCTCTTTTTTTTCTCCCTCATCCCCCTTTCCCACTCGTTACCCATCTGTTCTCCTTTTTTGCCTGCTTTATCTCTTGCTCAAATATTGTATTTGACCACTTGGTTTTTGAACACCTTACAGTATATACCTAATTCGTCAGCAGGGTTTGTAATAATATGCGCTGCAGTACACCATGATGGAATTGATTTTGAATTTTCTCTGTATAAACAACACACACTCATGCAAAATGTGTACGCACACATATAGATGCTCATATGCCTTCAGGCATTTCTGCTTTTTCCACAAAGTGGCACTCTCAATTTGCCAGCAAGTTGTTTAATCGGGGCACACATGCTATTATATGTGATTAAACTCCACTTGATATGTGTGAAAGTGAGGAGAAGCTGGTAGATTTAACCAGCTGCCTGTCTTAATGTGTGAGCTGGCATGAAAAGAGGAGCCCTGAGATTCCCTGATCCCACTGTCTGCTTTTCTTATTAAATACACACTGCTGGTAAGATGCTCCTCCTGCAGACGCCGCGGTGCTGTTTGCATGCGCGTTTGTAGACGTTATGATTTGCAAGTCTCCTGTGATACGGGAGTTGTTTTTCTACGCCACAAAATATACTTCATTATGAGTGACAGAAGACGAGGACAGAGAAGGCGCCGTGTGAGTGAGAACTCGCATGTGTGCGTACGTGCAGCCTTGGGGCAGCTTCTTGTGATGTTTTAAGCAGAGTTTCATGTCTTCCCTCATTAAATCAAAAGGAATGTGTTTTTTTTTTTTTGAAGAATTGCTGGTGTGAGCAAAAGGAATGTGCCTATGTGTGCTCTTTTTGTGGGATTTGAGAGGTCTATCAGCGGCTCAGTTATAATGAGGTAATCACAGAGATTGCAGATCAAAAGGTAAAGTGCTCGGTCATACATGTTCCGGCAGTGAGGGGGGCAAAGAGCAATTTCGGTTTTCATTCATACAAGAACAGATCTCTGGGTAAAAGGGGTTAGATTAACTAGGAATTTCCAGTCTCTGCATTTTCGACGTTCAGGCTTTACTAGAGCAGCTTTGCATGACTCAGAGTTTTTAAAGTTATATACAGTGCTCTGAAAAAGTATTTGCCCCTTCCACATTTTTTTTTATATTTTTGCATATTTGTCACGCTTAAATGTTTCAGATCATCAAACAGATTTTAATATTAGACAGAGATAAACCGATTAAATACAAAATGCAGATTTTAAATGACAATTTCGTTTATTGAGGGAAAAACAATAAAAGGCGTGACAAGCATGCAAAAATATAAGAAATCATTAAGGGGGCAAATACTTTTTCACAGCACTGTATACTGCACCTCTTCGTTTGCAGTCCCTGTTAAAACTGCCCATGTGAAGCCAAGTGATTCAAGCAATCTGGAACTTTGACCTTGTTTAAATATGAAGATACTCTGCTCTACATAGTGTGGCAGAAATAAGTACACTACCAGTCAAAAGTCTGCACACACCTACACATTCATTGTCCTTCATTGCCGGTAAATGTGTCTAAACCTTTGACTGGTTGCGTAAAACTTACTGTATCTCTCTGGAATCATTGGTTCATGATAATTTTTTTTCCTCACTGGGATTAGTATCTTGATAAATTCTAATAATTAAGAAGGACGTTGGGTTTACAGCCAATTTTAAGATGCAGCTTTGAACTCAAAACCTGCTCCGGAACAGGTTATGAAAGCAAAAAGAACACCACCTTTGTGACACTGAAAACTCTGACTGAGAACGCGACATGCCTTTTTCTAAGCCAATAATCTTAGCCTTTTTGTACACTCTGCTGTGTAGTCTTGGTGAGATCAGTGCCTAAACTCGCTCTCTCTTACCTGTCACATGTTCTGCTTAGAAGAACTCTATCTCCCAAGCAGAACAAAGTGGGCTAAAGTCTTGAGCTTTATTCACAAAGGTGGAGTTGGAGGCTGAACAAAGGAATCATGCTGCATTTCCCCTCTAGTCTGCTTTGGTCCGCGTGCGCTTTGGACAAGCCCAGCACGCGCACGGCGCTGTTCATGCTCACTTTTTTCATCTATCCAGGCCAAGCGGTTGACACATGCGCACAACCATCATTTGTAGTTTCACTCCCGCCCTATAGGTAGCACCAATGTGCTGACGCGCCAGGATTTTCACCAACGAAGAAACACTGCTTGCTTTCTGCTGCTTGACTTCCCAGTTTTCACTCCTTTTCCACGAAGATGCTGCTGCTGCTGCTGCTGCTGAAGTATTTATGTATGATTCATGTATGTTTAATCTCGTCTTCCGCTTCCTCGTTGTCTTCTTCGTCTACTTTGTCTTGGTATGCTGTGTCGATATCGCCACCTCATGAATGGGACGTTCAGTCTTGCGCATGTGCTCTTCAATGCATTCAGGTCGTGGGCAGGTGGCACGGTCACAAAATTTGGGCTGCACGTGGTCGTCCGCGGTCGAGCACTGCGGACACTAGCGGAGTGGAGACGATGACGAAAATTCCGTCACACGAGGTTTCCGGTTACACGTACGCGAACAGCAGAGGTGCAGCATGAATCCAGCTTCAGGTGAATAATGTCAAAGACCTACACAACAGCTACAGAAGAGCTCATGCTGTTTGGTGAGCACTAGCATGGTGGTCAAAATAGGAGCAAAGTTACTGTCTGCTAAGTGGTCTTTAACAGTGGTTTTAAAGTCATTTATGGTTGGCATTTGCTCCAAATAAGGACTTGAAGAAGAAGATGTGTAGATTTTTGTTTGTAATTATTTTTTCCAAACACTGATTCCAAAACATAGAGGAAACTAATTCAGAAAGCTGTGAATAGCCTAAATTGCACAACTTTGGGGTAGAGTTTCAGGCTAGGATTAAGGCTCTTACGGTCAGTAACGAAGTTACTCTTTAGTCAAAATTAACTGTGTAAAAATATGCACCTTAATATGTTTATATTGTGTTCTTTTGTCATTGCGTTCTACACTGCAATTAAAGAAGAAAAACAGCACGCAAATTTGGGCATTCCTTTATGTTTAATTCTACTAAAATTGAACTGTAAAGCACTGAATAATTTTGTGACGTGTATCATGATCCCCATGATCCCTCCTGTAGGTGGTGAGCCCACTGGAGTGTGGACCCATGTGCCTCCTTTGGGTACACTGGGTCCTTGATGTAAGGTTTTTCATGGAGATCCACTGGGCTGCTTTTAGTCTGGCCCTTCACACAGGACCAGTTTGCCTTTGGAGACCCTACCAGGGGCAAGTTGCCTCCGACAACATAGCTCCTGGGATCATTTAGGCACTCAAACCCCTCCAACACGATAAGGTGGCGATCCATGGAGGCGTATACATTTTTCCACCTAACCAATTTGTTTTTTAATTGAACTGTGCGGGTTATAGGCCACATTAAAGGTGGGAAAAGTTTGAATAGAATTTGTCATACAATTTTTTTATGATGACGTATTGATTCAACCAATAATGTGCATTCTAAATGTTGGGTTATGAGATGCAAGACCAACAGATGGTGAAAACCTGGGGTCAGGAACCACTAGAATGTTGTGATTTTCTATAGAAAAAAGGATTTGTAACAATTTTGTATCAATAACTTAACTAGAAAAGGACTTACTGTAGTGCACTGGCTTATTGATGGTTTGTTCCATCCCCAGTTTTAACCAGTCAGAGCAAATAAAAGATTCCTTTAGACTTTTGATTAATGGCATCACATTTAATTCAGTGAGCTGGGTAGTTTGAGAGAGAGATGGACAGAGGAAAAAAAAAAGGAAGTAAATACAGAGTGAGAAATTGGGGGTGGAAAGAGGCACTCAATCCTGCTGTAATAACAAGTCTTTGTCAGTTTTTTTTTTCAGCAGAGGATAAAGTGTTGTTGACGCTGCATCTCTGAGAAGACTTTCAATCAGACCTTTTTGGTTGTGCTCCATTCAAGTCAAAACCTCGGTTTGACCGAACTCAGTGGAGTTCAGTTGAAGTTGCAATTTTTTTAAGTAACTGTGGGAGAATCAACTCAAATAACAAACACATATTGTGGCAGTGAAAACGTGTGATCCTACAAGTCTGAGTGCTTGTTTCTACTTTTCTCGCCTGTTATTCTGAATAAGCCAGACCTAGTTGGAAATGATTGTTTTCCATGAGCTTTGAGCATAAATCTCTACGTATGGGTCTGGTTTTACTGTTTATTTGTACAGTATGTCTGAGTAAAATGAACAATTTTGTTTCATTCATTAACCTACTGGAGACAGCTCACCCAAATTCCAAGTCAAAATATCATCATTTAGAGCATTTATTTACAGAAAATGACAACTGGCCAAAACAACAACAAAAAAGATGTTGTTTTTAGATCAAATAATGCAAAGAAATCAAGTTCATGTTCATTCTTAAACACTACAATACTTAAGTTTTAACTTAGGAAGAACTCAGAAATCTGTATTTGTGTAGTAACTCTGATTTTTAGTCACAGCTTTCAAGCGTCTTCCTGTGCTTAGATGATCACCTAATCAGTACAATAAAGTTATCTATCTATCTATCTATCTGTCTATCTGTCTATCTGTCTGTCTGTCTGTCTGTCTGTCTGTCTACCTCCTGAAGTAGTCTGAGGTGTCCTTGTGTTGGAATTCAACAGATACTCAAACTGAATGGCTGCCATACATGCAGAGATGCAAATTTAGGAATGATTCTGCAGTGGTGCCTTATCTTTTTTCCAGAGCTGTACGTGTGTAGTCAGTAGGCTCTGTTATCGATGGTCTGGTTTTTCAGCACCTTTCTCCACCCGTCACACAGAAATTTCAAGAATTTATGTTACAAAAGTCATCATGCAGTTTGTGTTACTATGTGCAGGTTTTTAGTGTGATTACACACTGATGTAAAAGTTACAAGATTGTTCAAGCCATCATTGTTAACAGCCATGCAACATTTTACTGAATTCATTTGTGATACAGTAGCTTTGTGTTATAAGAAGTGTTTCATCTGCTCCACGGGTCTCATTCTGCAGGGGGTCAAACTCATTTTAGTTCAGGGTCCACATAATGCCTGATTTAATCTCGTGGGCCGGACCAGTAAAATAATAGCATGATAACCTATAAACGATGACAACTCCAAATTTGTTTCTTTGTTTTAGTGTAAACACGTATGAATATATTATGAAATGCGTGCATTTAATTAACCATTCTTTTACAAAACATGTTATAAACAACCTGAATTTTTTTTTAAGAAAAAGTGTATCGCAGGCTGTTGTATTTTTCACCATGATGAGTCTCATAGCGGTGTTGAATATTATCTTCCTTGAGCACTTAAACGTGCTACATACACACCAAGCAGGGAGGTTTCCCACTAACCTCTGTGAATAAGTAGGAACCTGTCTATTCTTCTTGGAAAACTCTACATTCTGTCAATCTTTCTTCTTTTTGACAAAGGCAAGGGTGCCACAGAGGCTAATTTTGACAACAAAAGAGCATGTAAAATATATCTTAATAACGATAAGACAAAATTGCCATTTAAAGAACCAGATGGCACATTGCTACCATCTGCAATTTAGTTCTGGGCCTCAGTGTTGTGTTGTGTCTGCTACTCTTAATAAAACGGTGCAATCCCAGTGTACAAACTGGGAATAGCAGCTACTTATTTACCTTTTTGTTCTTATTAAAGACAAAAATAGAAAAGAGATGTTTTTACCTTCTTTACATGTTTCGACTGTTCACTGCAGCCTTTGTCAGACACTTCTGTTGAAGGCTGCAGTGAACAGTCGAAACATGTAAAGAAGGTAAAAACATCTCCTTTCTATTTTTGTCTTTAATAAGAACAAAAAGGTAAATAATTAATAGAAGACAAAATGAACCTACTTGAGCAGTTACTTTCTAGAAAAATTGCAGCTCATGTCTTGTATGCAATTTTCACACTTTGCAAATTCATCCCACGGGCCGGCTTGGGCCCTGTGGCAGGCCAAATTTGGCCCGCGGGCCTTATGTTTGACACCCCTGATTTAAAGCAACACTATGCAAGATTTTCACCTTGAAATAATGTTTCCAAAATTATTTTGATGGTACACAGAATACAGAATCTGACACCATGTAATGAGTCGATACAAGTGCATCTCAATAAACCAGACTATCACTGAAAATTTCATTTATTTCAGTAATTCATTTCAAAAAATGAAACTCATATGTAGATTCATTACACACAGAGTGATATATTTCAAGTGTTTGTCTCTTAAATTTGATGATTATGGCTTACGTCCATCCATCCATCTTCTACCGCTCATCCGGGGATCCGGTTCGCGGGGGCATCAGACCAGGCAGAGTAGCTCAGACTTCCACCCGGTTCGCATAGCACCATGATCCCCTCCTGCAGGCGGTGAGTCCACTGGAGGGTGGACCCATGTACACTGGATCCTTGATGTATCAACTCATCAAAGAGGCGTCTGACTCAGAGAGCGAGCGAGCATCTTAGTGGGTCTGCGTTGCCTGCAGCAGCTCTGTTCTTGGTAGGAATGTTGAAAGGACTACAACTATGGCGACTATGATCTCAGTCCCAACAGCCACTCACAGGACACAACTTTAGCCACTAAGAACTAAGCATCCTGGGGTTGGCTGTTAGGACAGAGGTCATAGTTGTCACCTTTTCAGTGTTCTTACCCGGAACAAGAACGTGACATGGTGCTGCTTTAACCTGTTTATGAAATGTTGACAATTTTATGACGATGCAAGTCTTCTGCAGCTTTTTTTTTTTTAACTTTCTCTTTTAAATGTTATAGTTTGATGTTGATTTTACAAAGCATTTCCTATTCTCAACAGCTGAATTCATCAACATAAACACAGTTATTTATTGAGTAAAAATGTCACAGCAAGAGCGTGCCTTCTATGTAAAAACTGCTTTCCCAAGATTACTGCTCAAGAACATTTTCACAACTTGCATTGTCTGGCATTGACGTCTGATTTAGGCTGTCACAAGATCTTGTTTGTCACTTTTGGTTACTGCATGTTCACTGAAAATGGTGCACATCTGTGTTCCCTGGTGTGTTGAGAGAGTGGGTATACATTTAGGTGAGTTAATTTGAACACCAGCCAGCAAACATTTAATTTTCTCTGATGTTCCACCTTCACACTCTGTATCATTAGCAGAATACATTAGTCTCCCCCCGTTTTCAGCTTTGCCAGCTAAAACTCCTGTTAATATTCACATCCCACCCCTAATGGAATCAGAAGGGAAGGTAAAGACGGCATCGTTTTGGGGAAAAATATGAGTCCATATGCTATCAGATTGCACAGACCAAACCTTTCTGCCACCAGTAGGAACACACTTTGTTAGAAGTTACAGACAAAGAAAATCACAAATGCAGCGATCTCCCACAGCAAGATAATTCACTGAACACCTGATTATTGTGATTGGAATGGTGTACAAGTGGTGCAGCATTTGCCCCATAGCTACAACATGAGGAGTTCAAATAAGGGCCATGTTAAAAATGATATGAAAATGTTAATGCCTTTCTCAGCCTAAATAATTTATTTTTACAGTAGTTTTGTGTCCTTGAGTTATTGAGGTTGAGATAGGCACTACATTGGTGCAGCATGAATATGCAGAACTATCAGCTGTTATGTCAGACAGCGCACATTTGAAATGCCTTATTAAAGCAGAAAACAGAATTTGAAGTCTAGACTTATAAAAATTGGGCAGTGAGGCTGTACAGTATATCTGCGGTTATGAGAGGCATCAAAAACTGCTCCATTGTACATGGCTTATTTTTTTTTCATGAGGACAAGTCAAGACAATTGTTACAGAAGTTGTTAATTCGTTCAGTTGTGTGTCATTTAGGCCAAGTAGGTGTAAGCTGGTTAAAATCTTTTGAGAGGGAAGATTGGAGGAGACGATGCAGTACCATCAACTTTGTTCCAGTTTCAAGATGAAATAGAGAGCAGTACAGCTGTTAGTTTAACTGAGGCATGCTGGACGTGAGTCAAAATAACGGTAAGCTTCAAAAAAGCAACTAAAATATATCTTCAGGCTCAAATATGGTGAGTGTATCTCCAGACAATGAGTTTGGAATGACAGCAAATACGGGGTTTGTTTTGATTTTCAGATCTTCAGTAATAGTAACCGTCAGTCCTGCTTTGAATCCAGCTTTAGTGATAGCAAATATGAGACCGAGCGCATAGCCGAGCAAGAGAATAAAGTCACAGTAAAACATTTCTGAGCTACATTACATTAGCTTCTAGCGGCATGTAAATAGATTTCATAGATCTATTCACTATTCACTAAGCACAATATTTTTAGTGCCTAATCCTAAATATTACCCAAATGTTAACCTCCTAAATAGTATGTGTATTTAAAAGAAGTTAATTGCAAAACCAGAAGAGTTGTGATTTAGAAAGGGAAAGTTCACGCAGACAGCACTGACTAAAAGTCAAGACGGGGAGATGGAGTTGGGGGTTTGGGGTGGGAATGCTATTTTTAGTGCTGTCCAGTCCACTATCCAAGGCCTTCCTCCGTATTTGGATTTAAGCACTTCAGAAACTGGAAATGCTGTGACAGACATTAATGTCACAGTCTTTGGGACGGTACATATGGTAGGAACTTAGGATCTATTTTTTCATATTAAAAGACTGTTGGTATGTAATAAACATTTGTGATAACTAATCTGTGCTATACCTTATGTATCTGTGTCTGGCTATGAAATCACAGTATAATATAATCTAAAGGGTAGTTCAAAATGCTGTCGTGAACGGACGTTTTCAAGGGCTATTGAAGGACACCAAATGCACGCTATGGTTTCTCCACATTTATTGACGTAAAAATAGACAAGAACATTAACATATAAAAACTAAAGCATGGAGTGCGTGGCACTAACAAACAGGTACGCAGTAACAAACGCTGGAGGAGAGTGGGGCTCGACGTCCAGGGGGACATGAAGCCGGGAACACCGAGCAAGGGGGCAGAATCCAGCCAGTGCTCTCCCGAAGGCTGCGGGGGCTCACAGCTGGAAATAAGAGAAACACATACCAGGACGGAGCTCTCCTACTGTCCTCAACAGCGACCCCAAACACATTCAGGATGAACAGCTCTGCTCCTGAGGACTGGGTAACGTGGAGGAAGGACACGACAAACCCCAGAGGTTTGTCGTGCCCTTATATGCAATACATAATTAGGCACAGGTGTGGATCCATGAGTAACAGAATGAATAACAGCTATGCAGCTCCGAACAGTTTGACAGCCAGAAGCTGCACAGCGCTGTCAGAATAAATCACAACCAGAAACCATAAAGATACAAACACAACAGAACCCAAAATGTACATAATAACAGTACAGATGCAAAATGACAAAAATAAAAACAGGAACAAAATACAACAGACATGAAAACAAGGAACAAGCGGAAAGAAAAAACACTAAAGTAGACTGGAAACTGCCCCCCCACAGGATCATGACAAATGCTATTAAATCTCTATATCTAATCTGATTACTGTACTAATTATGATCTTGTCTCTCTTTATTGAAAGTTGCTATCTCCTACTCATTCTCTATTCTCTATTTTAAAAATTCAACCAGGACGACACATTTCAGCTAGACTAAAACGAGGGTGACTGATGTCTTTGTTTTAGTTGTATTGATGGTGACTGTTTTATGCATAAATGTGTAATTTTGTTTTAAATTGCAGTTAAGACGCTCTGTTATGGATTGTTTCAGAGTGGAGATGTAAAGTCCGTCAGGGTGTCCATCCCCCTCTGCTCAGTAAAACGTGTTTCCCTGGATGCTGTGTAAATGGATTTAAGCTTTACTTGCCCTCTCGCTCAGCAGATCTCCCAGCCATACTCCTCCTTCCCTGCATGACACTCCAATATCTCTCTCTCTCTCTCCCTCTCTCACTCAAGCCCTTGGCAGCCTCTACTTTCATGTGTGTTGACATGTATGCAGCGTGTGTTTTGTGTTTGGTCAGTTCGTGTGCTTACACCCGCTGTCCCCCCACAAGTGGCTCGCATTTATATTCTGATTGTGATTCATGTGGCCCTCAGCCTGGACATATCTGTCCATGTGCATACGTGCAATCACTCAAATCCCCGGGCTCGTGTGAGTACTGTATGTTTAGTTGATCACTCAGGGTGACCTCCTGTACCCGCTAACCCGTTCATGCACACGTTGCTTGGCCTCTCTTGGCTCTTTATAATGTGTTTGTGGTGATCTGAGCGCTGATCCCATCCGCACTCGGGTTACTCAGTATTTTCCCTTTTCTCCCATTTTATTTCGGGTTTGTTATTAGTGCCTTTCTAGGGCTTTTATTGTGACAGCGTCACGGCCGAACTTCCGGCTGTCAAAGCCGAGCCGGCGCCGTGACAGCTGTTCGTGATTTCATTAATTACGTTTCCCCTTCCTGTATGGTTCCTTTACTTTTGGGTTTAGTATTTAAGGGAGCAGCTGAGGCTCACTCCTCACTGCGATCTACATTCGTGTTCCTGGACTGGAGTCCCTAACCCCGGCTCCAGTCTTCACTCTTTGTTGGACTCATCTTTGCTTCGGATCTTGTGAGTGTATGTTTTACAGTGTAGGTTCCATCCTCGCTGCACCTTCACGTTTGATGTCAGTGTTTATTATTTTGTGTTCTAGTTTATGTATGTGCTTTGCCCCACATGTCTCTTTACTTTATTCTCTTGTTAAATAAACAGACAAACTTACTGCTGGCTTCTGGCGCCTCATTAATGCCCTGAAAGGGGCATTCATATCAGTAGATAGCAGCCAAGAGAGGTGCCAGCCTCAGTAAGTTTGTTTTGGGCTTGAGTTTTTTCCCTTCTCTGGGTGCCAGTATTTTGGGAAAGATGTCAGCATTCAAGCGTGGGTATTGCCCCGAGTGGTTGAGGGAGGTTGATGACCTCCTGTCCAACGCCCGTCTGCTCATTCCCTCCAACTCTGCATATTGGTACCTGGACCTCGCACAAAGGACGCTACTACGCAATCACCTGACCTCGTTTCCGGAGGGCAAGGAGAGAGTGTCGGTGATAGTGGCGCTGCAGGAATTGATAGAGAATGTGGCGAAGAAGCCTCCACTTCCTCCCCAGGACACGGTTGTTCCAACGAGGGGGAGGTCTCTTGAGCGGGCCGGTCCTCAGTGAGGTTCCCGTCTGGACCCTGTCCTAGGTCGTCAGATGAGCTCCGCCTCCCAGCCAGCTGCTTCTCCCACGCCATGACGAAAGGTGAGGACAGCAGCCCCAGCCTCTGGGTCATCTCGTTTTGCTGTTCCGTCAGCTCCACGTCCCCGGACTGCCCCGACTGCTCCTCCCTCCTCTTTGGCACGCCTTTCAGCTGCGGTGAGTCCCACGAGTCCTCATCTGGCTCCACCCATTGCCATTCCTCCACGAGGTCCCCGTCCGGATCCGGGCCACCGTTGGAACTCTGCCTCCCAGCCAGCTGTTTTCCCTGCGTCTTAACGGAAGGGAAAGACAGCAGCCTCAGTCTCCGGGTCATCCTTCCCCGCTGTTCCGTCAGCTCCTTGTTCCCGGACTGCCTCAGCTGCTCCTTCCTCCTCCTCGGCGCTTCCTTCAGCGGCGGTGAGCCCAGTGAGTCCTGCTCCGGCTGCGCCCGTCATCGATCCTGTGGGAGCGGTTCCTCCTCGTCTTCCCAGGGGGCCCTCCGTCACCATCCTTAGGGGAAAGGGGAGAACCAAGCCCGCTGCAGCAGCCACCATCGTTCCCCGGGAGAACAGGCTAGTGTTCTTTCATTCTAAATCTCAGTATAATGAATTGCCTTGTCTGACTCCTGGAGGTGGAGCTCGGGGTTCACAGTCCTCTGAGCTCCCACCATCTACTGCAGCCATAAACATTGAACCTGCAACCTCTGTGTCTCCTTCCCTTCTCTCCCAGCGCCCCCAGTGCCAGGAGTAGACCGTCGGACGGAGAAGGAGCCTGCGGCCCTGGAGAGCCAGGTTCCAGTCCTGCAGCCATGTCATGGGCAGAGGAGGAGCCCTGACTGTCGTTTGGAGCCTGTGCTGATGATTAAGTGTCCCCGGGTCTCCGTGGAGGAACAGTTGGCCCCAGCAGGTCACGGATCCCCTGCCACCACGCTGTGCAGGCCTTCAGTGTGGGCTTCAGTGCCAGGGGGATCCCGGACTGTGAGGACCATCATGCCGGCTGCAGAGCCTACCGCAGTTGAGTCGAAACCAGGAATGGACCTCCAGATCATTGAGCCTGGATCGTCGGAGTCCTGGATGGCGGTAGAACCCAAGATCAGGCAAGTGCTCTATTTTGTCTTCTTGCTTTCTGTTCTGGAGCATTCTTGCCTGTCTCATGGGGAGAAGAGCCAGGTGCAGCCGACCGCTGCATCCAAGCTCATCTCGCCGGGTTCTGCCGCTGCCAGTGATCCTGACCCCTGTTCTCCCTGTCTATCCGAGCCTTCTCCCAGGGTCACCAGAGACAAGTCAGCTCCAGTCGTTGTCATCGAGGCTCCAGGTTCATGTTTGGAGGTCATCCCAGGTGCTGCGCTGGCCCAATCGGGGTCCATCGTGGTTGCTGCACTGGCCCAATCGGGGTCCATCGTGGGTGCTGCGTGGGCCTGGTCCGGGTCCACCGAGGGTACTGCACCAGTTCGGTTCAAAGTCAGTGAGGGAGCTGCAGATCCCCTTCTGCCTGACACCGGACTGGTTCCTCGTCTTCCCCCTTATTCTCCTCCACTGGACGCTGCTGGGGTCTCCCTTATTCAGGTCGGCTTCCCCTCGCTGTGCCCCTCGGTAGGGAATCTGCTTCCGAGTTCCCCCCTCCGGTCCTGGTGGTCTGAGGATGCAGGTCGGCCGCCTGAGAGACTGTTTCGTTGGTTCTGCATCCTGGGTTGGCTGCCCGAAGGACTGCTTCGTTGGTTCGGCAACCTGGTCCGGCCGCCTGAGGTACTGTTTCCCCGGGTCTGGAACTTGGGTAGGCTGCCCAAGTTTCCTTTTTTTATGTGGAATCTGGATGCGGGTAGACCGCCTGAACTGCCTTTTTTTTCTCCGCTCTCTACCTGCCGGCCTGAAGTTGTGTTTTTTTTCATGTGTATTGAAGGGATTCTCTTTCTTTGCCCGGATTACCGTGTGTACTATGCAGATATTTTTTGTTTGCTTATTCTGTAGTGCTTGAGTATTTTTTTTTTCTAGTTGAAGTGTTATATGGTACTTATGTATTTTGAAGTGTACCTGTATTTTGGTTTTCTTTTTTTTACCGGGTAGTACTTTACATATATTTTTTGTTTATTCATTCTGTTGTACTTGAGTATTCTTCTGGTTGAAGTGTTTATCTAGTTTTGGCCATTTCTGTGTTTAAGCCATGCCATTTTATGTTTAATCCATGTTGTTATCCGTTCCTTGTGGGGGTTTTTTCCTTCTCTGGGTGTCGCTGTAGACATTTTTTGTTTTTTGGTTCTCTGCCTCCTGACCTGTTTCCCCCTCCACCCTCCCTGGGTCGGTCCTGGTAGCCTTCTGGTTGGGGGGGGAGGGCTTGGATGTTACGTTAGACACCTGGAATGCGCCATTTGAACGGGGGGCACTGTAGTGATCTGAGCACTGATCCCATCCGCACTCGGGTTACTCAGTATTTTCCCTTTTCTCCCATTTTATTTCGGGTTTGTTATTAGTGCCTTTCCAGGGCTTTTACTGTGGCAGTGTCACGGCCGAACTTCCGGCTGTCAAAGCTGAGCCAGCGTCGTGACAGCTGTTTGTGATTTCATTAATTACGTTTCCCCTTCCTGTGTGGTTCCTTTACTTTTGGGTTTAGTATTTAAGGGAGCAGCTGAGGCTCACTCCTCGCTGCGATCTACATTCGTGTTCCTGGACTGGAGTCCCTAACCCCAGCTCTAGTCTTCCCCCTGTGTTGGATTCACCTTTGCTTCGGATCTTGTAAGTGTATGTTTTACAGCGTAGGTTCCATCCTCGCTGCACCTTCACGTTTGATGTCAGTGTTTATTATTTTGTGTTCTAGTTTATGTACGTATTTTGCCCCACGTGTCTCTTTACTTTATTCTCTTGTTAAATAAACAGACAAACTTACTGCTGGCTTCTGGCGCCTCATTAATGCCCTGAAAGGGGCATTCATGTCAGTGTTTGTGTGTTTGTGTGTGTGTGAGCTGACATACATCTGTGTAGTTGTCTGGGATGCTGAGGTAGTTTGCTCCATGTTCATGAACTCTTACTGTGCATGAGGCCTTACTGTATGTAGTGATTTTGTTGCTGGAGATATTTGCTGGATACAGATATGTGTTCATTAATGTTGTTTACTGGAACGCCATTGCACCAGGTGTATTGATCCGCACCGGGTTCTCTGTGTGCGCATTTGTAGCAGTGAGACTATTGATCCCTACCACTCCCAATAGTGTTTATTCCTGCAGCAAGTCTGTCAAAAGCCAAGTGTAAGTAATTCCCCCCCCGCTTTCTTCCACATTTTCTACCTTTCCCCCTCTTGTGCAATTTGTCTCACTCAGTCAAATTCAAACACTGCATTAAATGATCTTTTCAGAATATTTCTTCAGTCTGGCGTCCCTGTTCCTATTCAAACTCTGTCAACACAGTTTGCCTGTCTTTATCCTTTTCGTTTATTTTGTTTGATTTGCTTTGTTACGTACCATAGATAGATTGATTTGCCTATGTACAGTGTACCAACTCCTCTTACTTTGCCCGACATTAACAAGATGTGGCATCAAATTACATTCAGTACACTGTGACAAAATTCGGATAAATGTCCCTTTTTTCAACATCAAGCACAGTCCTCTTCACCTTGCACAGTGCTTTTTGTTTGAAGCTCTCTAATTGCTTTTGACTTCCATCTTTCAAACGCATTAGCATGACAAGGCAGACTTTGAATTTAACTGTATTGCATTAATTGTTTGTCAGAGCTGCTGTATGGCAGATGAAAGACACATACATGCACTCACACACTATCTGTAATGCTGCCTAATAGCCACCCATACTGCAGTCAGTACTTAGACGATGCTTTAATTGGCTTTAATGTTTAACCATTTGTGTCATGTGCATGCAATAATGGAGATAACACTGGCATTTAAAAGAAACAATGGCGGAACAAGATCCTTTGCTCATGCAGAATATGTCTAGTTCAGATCTCTGCAATATGGGGATTTTTTTTTGGGGGGGGGGAATGCAACAATTGTGTTTTTGCTGACTCCAGCAGCGGAATACAGTGTGCAGTTCCAGAAATATACACAATCATTATATTCATGTCATTATTCAGTCCAGGCAGCTTTAAACAACTCCACAGCCCAAGTACTGAATGCAACCAAAACTGACTGGGTAGGAAGTTTGTTGTTGTTTTTTTTTTTCAATTTTATTCCTGCTGGCCACCCTTAGTAAAATGTATGCATTTGTGATGATGGGTTGCATCGTCAAATAAATTCCACAGCATCGGAGAGGAGCTGAGTAGTGGGAAGGGGGCGATGGTTGAAAAGAGAGGTGAGATAGTAATAATAAGCTTGGATAAGAAAAGGGAGGAAAAAGATGGAGGGCAGTGTAGGTGTTAGAAGGGAGGATAGAGGTTGTTCAGGGTTGAGCGGTGAAGCAGAGAAGCTGTTGCACACTGAGGCTGGTGTGTGCTTGTGTGTGTGTGGGGTGGGGGGTGGTGTGTGTGTGTGTGTGTGTGTGTGGGTGGGTGTGGGTGAGCTTGCAAGTGAGCATCTGCATGAGATGAGATTTCAACCAGAGTTCTCAAGGAGCCAAGAGTCCTCTCACTGCCTCAAAGTCACTTTCCCTCCTCCTTCTCCCCATCAGCCCAAAGTCACCCACTATCTCCCCACCTCCCACTCTTCGGGGGGTCCAGTCGGCGCTGGCATTAAGATTCCGACCATATCACACGGCTCCCGCTTGTCCGACAGCAGAGTACGTCTACGCTAGATGAGTCTCTTCTCCTCTTTTACCTTTTTTTCTTTTTCATTTCGATACACTTCGTCTACCTTTATGCAGCACGTCGAAGCGTCGGCGTAACCGCATGTGATCAGACATACGTGTGTGCTATCTTTACTTCTCTCTTTTTCTGTGCCGGCCCTGGTATTGCACCTCATTTCTAAATTTATCCTCAAAGTGTGCCACCTCTCCTGTGAGCGGCTGCTGGGATTCTATTGTGGGGGGTGTTGGGAGGCAGAAGGGTTGAAGAGGGATGCTGAGAAGGGGGGTGGGGGTGGGGGACACTAATCAGGGAGGATGGAGGAGAAGAACTGGTGAGCGAGTGAGGGATGTGCAGTGTGTGTGTGTGTGTGTGTGTGTGTGTGTGTGTGTGTATGTGGGACACAGCGGTTTGCATCCTTTTCCTTGCTGTCTTCATCTTTTTTCATATCTCTTCTGCCATCATCCCATCCCAGTCCCACGGCTGCAGGGATTATTTTGGGGATTAGCTTTTTGAATTTGTGTGTGCGCTTGTGTGTACAAGATTTCTGCACATGAGTCGCAGCTTCTGCATGCTCCTTTTTTGCTTGTTCGCACAGAAACATACAAGATGTACCAAACATGATCAAGGTAAGCATTCTTGCAATGTAAATTTGTGCACATAGCAGTGAGAGGCAGATCAAGCCGAATAGAACACAGATTTGGCTCTAATCTTCACTCTCTCTTCTTGGTTTGGATTAGACCTGGAAAACACACTGATAAAGATATTTTTCCACTTGTGAATATCCGTGAATAGAAAGTCAATATTCTCAGCAGGATTAATGACTGGGCACACAGTACGCACAGGCGTACCGGTCCTGAACTCACACATGACATTTACTTACCTTGCACAATATTAGTAGGATAATCCACAAGGCCATAGTTTTACAGTCTTCCTAGCACCAATTTATGTCTTCATTGATGTTTAACAAAAGCTGTTATGATGAGGGAATATGCGGCTCTGTATATGTCAAGGTGTGTGTGTATGTGTGTGTCCGTGTTTTGCACAATAGCTGCCATGTGTGGTTAATCTCTCTCCGACAATAGCCTCCCCAAGTTGCCAGCGCATAGGCCCACAGGCCTGGAGTGAAGCCTGGGGAGTGGGGTTGGAAGTCACCCAGCCAAGACTCAAGGGACCGGGCTTGGATCGCCTCCAACTCTCCCTGTGCGGGGATGATTGAGGGGGCTGCAAGGACACCCACCGCTGCTCGGCACCGAGGAGAAGTGAGGATAGCCGAGGAGATATAATGGAAGGAGATGAGAGCAGATGAAAATGAATAGGATGGATGGGGAATAGGCAGACATGTGGTAAGAGGATCGGCTGACATGTAGTTACAGTGTTAAAATGCAGTAATCCTCATGCAACAACAAAAACTGTAAAAAAAAAAAAAAAAAAGCAGAACAAAAACATTTACCATGTTTGACTCGTAAGGAAATTCTTGTCACTGAAGAGAGATCTTTTAACAAAAGTTCTCTGCAAATCATGCTGGCAGTTTGTAGAACTGACATATTTTGGTTCTGAACACAGTTGCTGGTCATAAATAGCATGTGTACGTTCTGTTTGCTGTTAAAATACTATACACAGTAGCTGACACAATAGCTGTTGTAAAGACGGTGAAAAGAGACATTTTGCCAGACATTGTTTAAACACTGTTGACATTTTTTGGGTCATCTATTCTGGGCCTTGAAAAGACAAAGTTGTTGTCTTTTTAAAGGTCTTTTCAGCAGGCTTTTCCTCTGATGGATGTTTTTGATGGCTGTACTACACTGACTACAAAAGTCATGACTTGCTTGCAAGAGAAAAGCAGACATACTTTATCTTTTGCCAGTGTGAAAGCTGGTACAGCGATGCTGTTTATCAGATTCCAAAAGACAAACAGACACAAAATCTATTAAGTGGAATTGTACAAATCTTGGTAGACTGGTGTACCATGTATAAGGGAAAAATCCATTCGATTTTGGTCATAACTTGGAATTGAACTTGGAAAAGCATTATGTGTGTACAGATAAGAAAGAATGGCTTCTGTTTCAAAACTAGGAAATTGTGGGCTGAAACTTCTTGATTTATCTTAGAATCTTTTGTGATTCTAATACTCACTGACAGTGTGCACGATGCTAAACAAGAGATCCTGAAATCTGATGCAGAGTGACTTTAACAGTGATGGTACTCCTGGTCATTAACATAAGCTTTCAGTATGAGAGCTTAATAAATGCCTGTTTTATACTAGTTACTGCACTGTATCTCTGCTTGCATCCGGGAGTTGAAGTGGGGCTGTAATTAGTCATAATTTCCCTTTTTTTTGATGGTTCAGTTTGTAACTACAGCAAGGGGCTGACACTTTGCTGACTACACTATGTTTCAAGCTGAACACCAAGAGACACTGTAACCTCCAGCACGATGAAGCCACTTGGCTCCACCATATCACCAACAAGGCCAACAACAGTTTCCAGATGGGGAACCTCCTGTCTGCCTACCGGTCCATCACGGAGCTGTGCCACACCGGCAAGATACGGCAGTCTTCGTCCCCCCCGCTAGCCGCCAATGACATAACCCTCATCACGGATCTGACGACCAAACTCCAACGATGACAGGAGCACTACTCGAGCGTCCTCTGCAAGCCCCCTCTTCCTACCTTGGACAAGCTGCAGCAGTATGCCAATGTGGGCGTTGAAGACAACTCAATCAGTCTAGCCCCACCCTCAATCAGTAAGCTGTCAGACGCCATCAAAAAGCTCCCCTCTGGGCGAGCCCCCATTGCTGATGGAGTTACGGCAGAGATGATGAAAGCCAGTCGGACCCACAGTCAGACCCACAGAATCTCTGTAAGGAGTGAGTGTCGGTGGAACAGCAGAGAGTAGAGAGTACAGCATTTCATTTCTGCTTTTTTCTTTCACCAGAACAAAATAGTCTCCCTTTTCCCCAAATTGTATCAAAAGGCTTTGGGGTCCAGATAGAGAACTCTCGGGATCCGGATCTGGACCAGAGTCTGCCAGTTGGTGACCCCTGGAATAGGAGAAGTGAAAGTTGTGGTGGCGCCTTGCATGGATGGCAGTGCACCCTCCGACAGGAGAAGCACAATTTTGTTCATGCTTTGCTGTGTGGATTGAATGGCAATAAAACTGAGCTTTTTTTAAATAAAAAAGAAAGGTAGAGTGATCACGTAGAAAACAAATGCCCCCCCCCCCAGCCTAGCACGATGCAATACTAGCAATACTATCCCAAATCAGCAGTGCGACCAACCAAACGATACATCCCAACTCTGATCCCCTAAATCAGTGGTCCCCAACCTTTTTTGCCTCACAAACCACTAACACATAATTTTTTTTTAGTCACCCAGTTGGGGGTGGGGTTTAAAATGAACAGAATACATCGACATAAAAGCAAATCACACACACACCTTCAATATGGCATGCTCATAAAACGGTCAAAGATAGACTACTTTGCAGTTGATGGGTCTTTTGTGGTCAAAAAGTATTGCTCATACTCTCTAATCGTGACTTTTGTATTCATTTGGCTAGCTAACTTCACTGCTAACTACTGAAATGGTTATGTGTCAAGACCATACAGATACAGCAAGCAGGAAATCAGGCAGGAAGAGAATATTCTATGCAAATACTAAGGAGGCGTACACCTCATCACCACTCCCCCCACTCGGGAGATCGGATCACAGCTTGGTTCATCTCCTGCCGGTGTACAAACCCCCAGCACACAGACAACCTCCGGTCATACGCACAGTGAAGTTATGGTCTGAGGAGGCAATGGATGTGCTAAAGGACTGTTTTGAAATCACTGCCTGGGAGCAGCTCTGTGATCCACATGGTGAGGACATCAATGGCCTCACTCACACCATCACGGACTACATCAGCTTCTGTGTGGACAACACCATACCCACCAAGACCATACGGTGTTGCTCGAACAACAAACCCTGGATCAACCCTGAGATAAAAACACTTCTGAGAGAGAAGAAGAGGATCTTCAGGTCGGGGAACAGGGAGATGCTGAAGTCCGTACAGAGGGAGCTGAGGAGGAAGATCAGAGAAGGCAAGGACAGCTTCAGGAAGGAGATGGAGGACAAGCTGCAACAGAGCGACATCGGCGGGGTCTGGAGAAACCTTAAAACCATCTCTGGGCTCCAGAATACCTCCCCCCAGGCCACGGGGGGCAGGGAGTGGACAAACAATCTGAACCTGTTTTTTAATAGGTTTGACCAACCGCCCTCCCCCCGGACTGCACAACAACCACTGCTGCCTCTAAAGTCATCGAGACCTGCTGTCCACACCCCACTCCGCCAACACCCCCCCACTCCCAGCACACAGCCCCCCAACCTGACCCTCACTAAGACCCAGGTGAGGACGGAGCTAAGGAAGATCAAGGTGAGGAAGGCCTCGGGACCGGACGGCATCAGCGCGAAGCTCCTCAAGTCCTGTGCAGACCAGCTGTGTGGGATTGTGGAGCACATCTTCAACCTGAGCCTGAAGCTGGGGAGGGTACCACAGTTGTGGGAAACATCTTGTGTGGTACCTGTACCAAAGACTTCCCACCCCAAAGATCTGAACAGCTACAGACCAGTGGCCCTGACGTCTCACATGATGAAGACCCTGGAGAGACTGCTCCTTGCTCACCTCCACCGCCTGGTGGGACCAGCGATGGATCCACTCCAGTTCGCCTGCCAGCATGGCATTGGGGTAGAGGATGGAGTGATCTTCCTCCTTCACCGTTCTCTGTCCCACCTGGAGAAGCCCGGGAATGCAGTGAGGATCATGTTCTTTGACTTCTCCAGTGCTTTCAACACCATCCAACCAATGATCCTGAAGGACAAGCTGCTGTGCGCAGGGGTGGACCAGCACCTATCATCATGGATCCTGGACTACCTCACTAACAGGCCACAATTTGTGAGAACCCGAGATTGTGTGTCCGACACGATCATCGGTAGCACGGGGGCCCCCCAGGGAACGGTTTTGGCTCCCTTCCTGTTCACCCTTTATACTGCGGACTTCTCACACAACACAACACACTACCATCTACAGTTCTCTGACGACTCTGCGATCATCGGCTGAGTACAGAGGACTTATCCAGGACTTCGTGGACTTGTGCCATCGGAACTGCCTCCAGATCAACGCGAGGAAAACTAAGGAGCTGGTGGTGGACTGCCGCAGGCATGGACAACCCCTCACAGCACCAGTAAACATACAGGGAAAGGACATTGAGATGGTGACATCCTACAAGTACCTTGGTGTTCATCTGAACAATAAACTAGACTGGTCACACAATACCGATGCACTCTACAAGAAGGGACAGCGCAGGCTGTTCCTACTGAGGAGGCTCAGGTCTTTTGGTGTACAAGGGGCGCTACTGAAGACATTCTACAACACGGTGGTGGTATCAGCCATCACTTTTGGAGTGGTATGCTGGGGCAACATCATTACAGCAGCCGATAGGAAGAGACTGAACAAACTGGTCAAGAAAGCTAGCTCTGTCCTGGGGAAACGCCTTGACCCAGTGGAGGAGATAGGAGAGAGAAGGATGGTGGCTAAACTGCCATCTCTGCTGGAGTTCGAGTCCCACCCTATGCAGGACATACTGAACACACTGAGGAGCTCATTTAGCAGTAGACTATATCATCCTAGGTGTGCAACCGAGAGGTTTCGCAGGTCCTTCCTACCTATGGCTGTCAGACTGTATAACCTAAGCAGGGCTGCTCGCAGAGATAGCAAAAAAACATGACGACCTAATAGTATTGAATGCAAAAGACGCAACAGACTTACACAAATGGTCCCCTCCAGTATACAACTAGGACAATATCAGTCGCTACAGAGGGTGACAATATGTATGGGTACATATTCATACTATGTAGGATAACTAAGTAGACGGTTATGCTGTTTATTACATCTTGCTACAATGCTCCGCACTTTGTATATATATTTACATATTTATGTGTACATATGTATATCCACTGCTCTTATTTATATTTTTCGTATCTTCTTAACTATTGCTCTGAGTGTTGCTATCCCTGCGCCGTTGCAATCCTGGAATTTCCCCATTGTGGGACTAATAAAGGCTTATCTTATCTTATCTTAATATCCAGTAAATTTTCAAAATAAAACACTTTGATAGTCAATGCAGAGGTTGGGGACCACTGCCCTAAAGGGATCACCCCCCTACAGGGAAAGGAGGGGTGAAACATAGGGAGCTGGCCAACAAACAACCCCGACCAACGACTGAAGCCATCACCAGCAAATTTCTGCTGCCTCACCAGAGGAGCACGGTCCCCACCCCAGAGAACCCAGCCAAGCAAGACCAGCCTCCAGGCTGACAACCCCCAATCACGTGATGCAAGACAAAGGTAGGACCTGGCAGTCTTTTGAAATTATTGAGTTTTTATAAAGAGAGTACAGACCAGCTTCAACAGCAGCACCTGTTAAAAGCTTTTTAAAATTTGTCAATAGCAAAAATGATGACAAATGTTATGTTTTATGGCATGCAGTGCCTTCAGGTTTAATTTAATATTTGCTCAAGCAGATTCACATTGTTTTAAATTAAGTAAATTGAAGACTTAAAGAATGCCAACTGGACATAAATATACATATGCTATCTGCCTCGTTATTTCATAAAGCCATTGTGATGCTGTTTCTAATTGTTTTCTGTATGTGGCACAGTGGGAGGAAGGAAATCTGCATATTAGCATTTTAGAAAAAAATAAGTCTAATTTGACTTAGTATAACAAAGGACCCAGATATGATTATTTGCATTTTCTACACTGGCCAACATCAATAATGGCTCCAGTTCAAGCTTTGCTACAAGGCAGCATCCCAAAAAATGTTAAACAGACCATATACAGGTGTATTTAAAAAAAAATAAAAATCATTGCTTTTTTTAAAGATTCAAAGATTTTTATTTGTCAATACTTCTATATGTACAGGATATACAGTAGAATTGAAATGCCATCTCTCTCTCGCTTAGTGGTGTGCACAATATATAAGACAAGAAGGAATACGGGTGGACAACAACAACAGCAATCTGTCATGTGGCTGAGCATGGTTTTCACCGGGCTCAGGCTCTAAATTTATTTCTGAACATTTTCTGTATTTTTTCCAACTTTGTGTTGCTTTAAACCGCATCCAACTTTTAGTTTGGATGCGGTTACTTTTTCTCTTAATAACTCTGTGAGGAACCTTGGAGTTATTTTTGATCAAGATCTGTCTTTCAGTTCACATATTAAATTCGTTTCTAAGACTGCCTTCTATCATTTGCGTAATATTGCCAAGATTAGGAGCATCTTGTCTCAGAGTGATGCTGAGAAACTGATCCACGCCTTTGTTAGCTGTAGATTAGATTATTGTTACTCCTTATTATCAGGTTGTCCTAAAACATCTTTAAAAAGTCTTCAGTTGATCCAAAATGCTGCAGCAAGAGTTTTAACAGGTACTAGAAAGAGAGATCATATCTCTCCGGTTCTGGCCTCCCTTCATTGGCTTCCCATAGAGTTTAGAATTAAGTTTAAAATCCTTCTTCTTACTTACAAAGCTCTAAACAATCAGGCCCCTTTTTATTTAAAATATCTGATACTGCCCTATTATCCTAACAGAGCACTACGCTCCCAGAATGCTGGATCACTTGTAATACCTAGAATCTCCAAAAGTACAATGGGAGGCAGAGCCTTCAGTTATCAAGCTCCTCTCCTGTGGAACCAGCTGCCAATCTGGATTCGGGAGTCAGACTCGATCTCTGTTTTTAAGAATAAGGTTAAAACCTTCCTTTTTGATATACAGTGATCCCTCGCTACTTCACGCTTCACCTTTCGCGCCCTCAGTGCATCGCGGATTTTTCAAAAATATTCATCAAAAATTCAAAATTGAGAAATAATGGGCGGGCGCTAGCAGAAGGCAGGGAGACTACATTAGACCATCAGGTATCAACACGGAGAGCCGCACAACTCAAAAAATCCACCTCTCTGTTTGCTGTTCTCATGTTGGCTCGGCTCGGAAATCTCGCAAGCTGATTGGCCGAGACGTTTCACCCCGCAAGCTGATTGGCCGAGACGTTTCACCCACCTCCTCTCCCTGCCGAGCGCCCATGAAGGGAAGGAAGACCGCATTCATTGCTCTTTATCGCTCGTGTTACGTAGTCTCGCAGCGTGGAACTTTTTGCTGTTCTCTTGTGCCATTTTGTGCGAAATAGTCTTCCCGTCGAGCCACTACGCCGCCTCCTGCAGCTTCTCCAGCTCTATCGGAAGCTGCCCTCGATGATCCTGCGCTTCTAGCACCTGACGATGAGGCGTCACCTGAGGAGCAGTAAAGCTCTCATTAACCTGTGAAGTAAATCATCTTCATCTTGAGTTACGTATCTTGTTATAAGAATAAAAGAGTTCTAAAAACATATTTATGTACACTTTATTTACATCTACGTATGTATGTACACGTACACACACACACACACACGTATCATATGAGAGAGAGAGAGTGAGAGAATGAAGGTACGTATTATTTATGGATGACGTCATTAGGGGTGACGCTACTTCGCGGTTTTTCACTTTTCGCGGTCGGTTCTGGAACCCATTAACCGCGATAAGTGAGGGATCACTGTAGCCTACAATTAGGGAAGGATCATGTGTCTCTGAACCCTCCCTTAGTTATGCTGCTAATAGGTTTACACAGCCGGGGGTCTTCCAATAATGCACTGGGCTTCACTCCTTTCTTCACTCTCAATGAAATTTTTTTTCTTTTTTTTTTTTTTTTGCTGGTCATTAACATCTGTTTGTTCTCTCCCATAGATTGAGTCCCCATCGTGCTGTTTGCTCTCTACATGTCTGTTCTTTTCATCTTCCTATCCCCTCACCCGGCAGCCAGTCGCAGCAGATGACTGCCCCTCCCTGAACCTGGTTCTGCTGGAGGTTTCTTCCTGTTAAAAGGGAGTTTTTCCTCTCCACTGTCGCCAAGTGCTTATTCACAGGGGATCACCTGATTGCTGGGGCCTTTTTGCAACTGTGGGGGGTTCCCCTACAGTTGAAAGTGCTATGAGATGACTGTTGTGAAATGGCGCTATATAAATAAAGTTGAATTGAATTGAATTGAATTAATTAGGTCACCTGCCCACTCATGGAGCTCGCGCCTGCCACCCATTATTTCACCATATTTCCCAACTATTTAAAGACTGTCTGTTTGTCCTGTCACTGTGGCAGGCTTGTTTTCCTCATCGCCACCAGTGCCCAATTCTGCTCTGGTGAGTTTATCTTGAATCTTCTTCGCTCGTAAGTTTTTCCCTCAGTGTTTGAACTTTGTTTTTGTGTATCTCTTGGGACTTGTGTTGCCTTTTTGTTTGTGTAATAAATTCCACTAATGGCAGTTCAGCGCGTCTCATTTCTCTGCCCAGAGAGACAATTCATGACAGCAATCCATGTACAGTAATGCTACCTGTAGTGCAAATAAAGGTAAAAGCACAGCAATCCTATGCACAGTAAACCGTAATATTGGTAAATTGCAAGTTCAGTGCGGTAACGGGGGTGCAGACAGTGACAGATTGGTCTGGTCGTGATCAGTATTGCAGTGACACAGCAGCAGGTATGGCATTTGTGCAAATGGTTGCAGTAAGGTGCAAGACATACAGCAGCAAACGTAGTACATTTGGTGTGCCAAGTCTTTCTGTGCAAACAGCTGAGGTAGAGTTATTGTGTGGGTGAGTGTGTTACGGTCCAGGGGCAGGGGATGGGGGGGGAGTGGACAGAGTTCAGGGTCCTGATGTCCTGATGAGCAAACCTGTTTAGCAGTCCTGTGGTGCGGGCCTGGAGGCTTCTTCCTGAGGGTAGGGGGTTGACGAGGGAGTGTGAGGGGTGGGAGGTGTTGCCTGCAATGTTGATAGCTCTGCAGGTGAGGCAGGTGTGGTAGATGTCCGAGAGAGAGGGCAGAGGGGCACTGCTGACCTTGCTGGCTGCTTTCACTGGGTGTTGTAGAGTCATCCGGCAGGAGGCGGTGCAGCTACCACACAGTGATACAGCTGCTGAGGATGCTCTCAGTGGTGCCCTGGTAGAATGACCACATGATGGGGGATGGGACTCGCACTCGCCTCAGTTTGCGGAGGAAATAGAGGGGAGTTTGAGCCTTCTTGGCCAGTGATGTGGTGTTGGTAGAGCAGGGGAGGTCCTAGGAGATGTGCACCCCCAGGAACTTGGTGTTGCTCATCCCCCTCCACAGCTGCTCCATTGATGATCAGAGGGGGATGCTGTGCATGTCCTCTCCTGAAGTCGACCACAATCTCCTTGGTTTTTCCCACGTTCAGGAAGAGATTATTGTCTTTACACGACTGGACCAGTTGGCTCACCTCATTTCTCTAGCTGGCCTCGTCATTGTTTGTGATGAGGCCCACTACCGTTGTGTCGTCCAAAAATGTTATGATGTGGTTGGTGCTGTAGGCTGGTACGCAGTCATGGGTCAGCAGGGTGAAGAGCAGCAGGTTGAGCACGCACCCTTGTGGCGCCCCTGTGCTCAGTGTGATGGTCTGCTGCTGACCTGCAGACTCTGTGGCCTCCCTGTGAGAAAATCCAGCACCCAGTTACAGAGAGAGGTTTTGAGTCTCAGGTTTCTGAGTTTTTGTATTTGGTGCTGGGGGATGATTGTCTTGAATGCTGAACTGAAGTCCAAGAACAGCCTTCGCATGTAGGAGTTCTTTGAGTCCAGGTGGGTGAGGGCTGGATGGAGACCAACAGCAATGGCATCTTCTGTGGATCTGTTTGACCTGTATGCAAACTGAGATGGGCTGTGGGAGGAGGGGAGGATGGACTTGATGTTCTGCATGACCAGCCACTCGAAGCACTTCATTATGATGGAGGTCAGTGCTACTGGCCAGTAATCATTGTAGCTGGATGGAACAGGCTTCTTTGGGACTGGTATTATGGTGGCAGTTTTGAAACATGTGAGAACAACTTGACTCAGGGAGATGTTTAAGATAAAAGTTGATTGTATGATATATTCTGGGCAAAAATTTAAAAAATATATATATACTCTGTTTTTTAAACTTGTTAAAATTATATTTTTTATGTTTTTCCCCAACATTTTTGATGATGGATCGAAAACTTATTTGATTCATAAGAATACTGAAATGAATTTCCAACATAGTAATTAGTGATACAATACCTATTCTCATCGTGCAGTGCAAAGGTGTGAAATTTAAAAGGTAATAAAGCCTAATTTGTAAATGTATTCACCCACTTTCAAATGAGCTTAATTGCCTCGATTTAATAACCCTCTTGACACCAAGTGTAAAGATACAGATGGTGCAGTTTCAGTGAGTTTCTCTAATTTCCCCACTGACACAGTAATTTTTAAAAGAAAGAGCACATTCAAAGTTCACCATCTGTATCTTTATGCGCCACGATGAGAGGGGGATCATTTTCTTTGAAACCTCAGACTATACGCAAATCCCATCTAAAACGAGTCACGTTAGCTCGCATATGCTTGAATATTACGCAATTAAGTCTTTTAAATCTGAAACACTTACAGAAATCAACTAGAAAGAGCTCCTATCTTTTAAGCAAACAAAGACAAGCTAAAAATCATTTTTAGGTGGTATTAATGTTGCCTTCATTTAATTGCGATATGAGCCATACGCACAGATTATGGTCATGCACCTGGATATCTGTCTAATTATTGTGACAGGGTGATCACCTCCAGTGGGTTGATTTGGAGTCTTGATATTCTAAAATAAGACACAAAAGCACGTGGCCACACTGGTGGTCAGACCAAAAATGCAGGTTCATGCTAGTTGAGTGAAAGAGTAAATCTATTAGAAGAGAGCATTGCAAATGCCCTTAATTCTTTGATATACCTCAAGAGTCCTCAAATATGTTTTCCAGAGGTCTGCATTTGTTTTTTCCAGTGGGCCAGAAGTCTGGAGCAGTGCCGACATGCTGCATGGGTGGAGATTTCATTTCCATGTTGGAAGGGACAATAAACAAAACATTTTCTCCAGAGTAAATATTGAAAGGACAGTATAAGTATTATTGTAGTCAGTCACAGATTTATGAGAAATAATATACAAATGCACACTTAGGGGAAAAAGCTCCAAATTTACAAGAAAAGAAGTCATAAATCGTTGATAAAGAAAATTGTAAATTTACAAGAAACAGTTGCAAATTTAAATAAAGTCAAGTTTACAAAAAAAGTAGCAAATCCATGAGAAAACATATGTAAATTTACAAGAAAAAACTCAAATTTATTAGAAAAAGGTTGCAAATTTACAAGATAAACTGCACATTTAAGATG
Source organism: Pholidichthys leucotaenia (assembly GCA_020510985.1). NCBI lineage: Eukaryota > Metazoa > Chordata > Actinopteri > Cichliformes > Pholidichthyidae > Pholidichthys > Pholidichthys leucotaenia. Next base: position 416,888,899 of record CM035839.1, read on the forward strand.
CAAAAACGGCAGATTTAGACAAGAAAAAAAGTTGCAAATTTCACAAAAAAAATGGCAAATATATAAGAAAAAAGTTGTCAATTTAAGATTCCAAAAGTTAATTTACAAAAAAAAAAAAAGTTTTACATTTACAAATAAATGTAAATTTATTTGAAAAGCTGCAAATTTTAAAGAAAAAAATTGTCCTCCCTGGATCCCCTTGAATAACTAATGTCACCAGGCTGTCCTGCTATGGGAGCAGCTGGGGGAATGCAGCAACATTCAGCAGCAGTTAGTTGAATGTTAGAGCATGTAGATGCACCGGTGATGGGCGCACACACACACACGAGCAACGAGCACGCTCTTCGAGCTCCAGTGGCAGCAAGACCAAGTTGGCAGTAGCAGCCAGGCAGCTGTGTTTGGAAAGGAGTGATGAGCTACTCGAATAGAGTGAGCTCCTGACCAGATGGAGTGATGATGTGGAGTGAAGTGCGTGGTGGTGATGCACCTGTGGGCTGGTTGCCAACCACCAATCAAATCTAGAAGAAGAAGGAATGGAGTGATCGCAGCACGGGTGTCGCTCAATGCGTGTACACAATGCTGCTTCAGTCACATACAGGCAGCGCAGCAAAGTTGGTAAGCGCCGAGAAGCACATACATAAATGAAGGTGAAATAAAATAAACAAGTAACATAGTCCTGCAATCAAAAATACACAGAAGTTCTATTATATGAATATGAGACTACTAATAAAAATGGAAACAACCCTACTGCTGTTTGACGATGATTCCCTGGATTTTGTTTTTGTATCATGTTTGGATCGCTGGTCCGTGGAATGTGGTGGGGCGGTGTGCCGTGCCGTGGCGTGCAGCAGTGTGGGCCCTGATTATCACAGCTGGACTGTGTGCACCCTTTCTAGGTTGTGGTTCTTCGGTCGCCAGCAGTGGTCGAGACCATTTTCTTTCCTCCTCAGGGTGTGGTTTCTCATGCTCGCCTGCCTCCACTGAGCATTTTGCTCTAGTTTGACAGGGCCTTGTCAAAAACCTCACTCCTTCCAGGGCTGTCCGTATGCCATAAACTGTCCAGCTGGCAGCTACTACAATGTTTGAGTTCTGTTTTTTTTTTTTTTTTTTTTTGTTACGTCAAAACGAAACAGGCATGGGTTTTTTTTGTTTGTTTTTTTTCTTCTAAATTGTATCAAAAGGCTTCGGGGTCCGCCATTTGAGGAGCCCAGATATACCTAAAAGTAAATAGGTCATAAATTTATACTAAAAAAACCCCAAGCTTTTATGCAACACATTGGGTTACTACTTCTTAATTCCTGCTGTTGGGGTGTGTTGTCCAACAAATGACTCAGACATAATGTTAATTTAAAATAAAAATGCTTCGTAAGATAGATCTTTTATAGGAAAGAGGTACAGTATCTCACAAAAGTGAGTACACCTCACATTTTTGTAAATATTTTATTATATCTTTTCATGGGACAACACTGAAGATATGACACTTTGATACAATGTAAAGTAGTCAGTGTCCAGCTTGTATAACAGTGTAAATTTGCTGTCCCCTCAAAATAACTCAACACACAACCATTAATGTCTAAATCACTGTCAACAAAAGTGAGTACACCCCTAAGTGAAAATGTCCAAATTGTGCCCAATTAGCCATTTTCCCTCCCTAGTGTCATGTGACTCATTAGTGTTACAAGATCTCAGGTGTGAATGGGGAGTGGGTGTGTTAAATTTGGTGTTATTGCTCTCACACGCTCTCATACTGGTCACTGGAAGTTCAACATGGCACCTTATGGCAAAGAACTCTCTGAGGATCTAAAAAAAAGAATTGTTGCTCTACATAAAGATGGCCTAGGCTATAAGAAGATTGCCAACATCCTGAAACTGAGCTGCAGCACGGTGGCCAAGATCATACAGCGGTTTAACAGGACAGGTTCGACTCAGCACAGGCCTCGCCATGATCGACCAAAGAAGTTGAGTGCACGTGCTCAGCGTCATATCCAGAGGTTGTCTTTTGAAAATAGATGCATGAGTGCTGCCAGCATTGCTGCACAGGTTGAAGGGGTGGGGGGTCAGCCTGTCAGTGCTCAGACTATACGCCGCACACTGCATAAAATTGGTCTGCATGACTGTCACCCCAGAAGAAAGCCCCTTTTAAAGATGATGCACAAGAAATCCCGCAAACAGTTTGCTGAAGACAAGCAGACTAAAGACATGGATTACTGGAACCATGTCCTGTGGTCTGATGAGACCAACATAAACTTATTTGGTTCAGATGCTGTCAAGCATGTGCGGCAGCAACCAGGTGAGGAGTACAAAGACCAGTGTTTCTTGCCTACAGTCAAGCATGGTGGTGGGAGTGTCATGGTTTGGGGCTGCATGAGTGCTGCCGGCACTGGGGAGCTACAGTTCATTGAGGGAACCATGAATGCCAACATGTACTGTGACATACTGAAACAGAGCATGATCCCCTCCCTTCGGAAACTGGGCCGCAGGGCATTATTCCAACATGATAACGACCCCAAGCACACCTCCAAAACACCACTGCCTTGCTAAAGAAGCTGAGGGTAAAGGTGATGGACTGGCCAAGCCTGTCTCCACACCTAAACCTTATTGAGCATCTGTGGGGCATCCTCAAATGGAAGGTGGAGGAGCACAAGGTCTCTAACATCCACCAGCTCTGTGATGTTGTCATGGAGGAGTGGAAGAGGATTCCAGTGGCAACCTGTGAAGCTCTAGTGAACTCCATGCCCAAGAGAGTTAAGGCAGTGCTGGAAAATAATGGTGGCCACACAAAATATTGACACTTTGGGCACAATTTGGACATTTTCACTTAGGGGTGTACTCACTTTTGTTGCCAGTAGTTTAGACATTAATGGCTGCATGTGGAGTTATTTTGAGGGGACAGCAAATTTACACTGTTATACAAGCTGTACACTGACTACTTTACATTGTATGAAAGTGTCATATCTTCAATGTTGTCCCATGAAAAGATATAATAGAATATTTATAAAAATGCAAGGGGTGTACTCACTTTTGAGAGATACGGTATATTTTTTGATGACTTTATGCTGCTATACATTGAGTCCTTAGTCTAAAGAGAACATGGAGCCAAAACATGCCCCTGACACCTTTGTGACAGAACCTCAGAACATTTTTCTTTGATACTGGCCGCCTCTGTTGTTATTACCTCCACCAAGGAGGTAATGTAATCAGGGTGGTCTGTCTGTCTGTCTGTCTGTCTGTTAGCAGGATTATGCAAAAACTGCTGGATGGATTTTGGTGAAATTTTCACCAGAGGTAGCCCTTGGGCCAAGGATGAACCCATTAGATTTCGGTGATGATCTGACCTCCACCAAGGCCCTTGTTTGTATTTGTGCAGCAGGACTACACAAAAACTCCAGGATGGATTTGGATAAAATTTTCACCAGAGGTGGTCCTTGGCCTAGAGAGGAGCCCATAACATTCTGGTGATGATCTGAGAATGCATACATTCACCAAGGCTCGTATCTTCTCACATTGTGTTTGCAAGAATCCTCCAAAACTAGTGGACAGACTTTGATACAGTTTTCACCAGAACTGGCTTGTGACCTACACACGAGCCCATTACATTTTGGAGGTGATCTATGAGGGCCGGAAGGAGCCTTGCTGGAGGTTTGTAAGCTCTGAGTGCTTTTCTAGTTCCTTGTGTTGTTACAGCAAATGTACACTTCTTCAAATTGAGCTTGAGTGACTTCTCCCTCACCTTTTCACTGTGTCATCACGCCGTGCCTATATCAGGAGGTGGGGTCTTTGGCGCGCCACCTCTGTCACAGCAACAGCCCATATGAATCCAGTGTTAGCTTATAGCTATATTCGATACACACATGTACCACCTTGTGTGTTCTGTAATAAAGTCCGTGTTCAGTATCACTCCTGCCTCTGCTGCCCTGCTTTCCAGACTTTTAATGGTTTACATTTTCTCAGTGCTGTGGAGCAGAAGGGTCACTTTGTGGTGAAAAGCAAACATTTTTGCCTCATTTGATGTGTAAATAAAAGGGAGTTATAATCTAATTTGATTGCGCATGCCATATTTTAACCTCCCACCATTTCAGTTGCAGGTCCACTAAACAGTTGACTAAGAGGGCAGCTGGCCCTTCCACCCCCATTCCACCCCCCCTCCTTGGTCTGTTCCCCCTCTGGCTTTTCTCCCCAGAACCAGACTAAGAGCACATTTTGAAATTACTTCAGTTGACATAGTAATGCAGGTCTCTCTTGTATTCTTTATACAGAAAGTTAAAAATACGTATATACAATAATAACAAATAATATCAAGACTGAAAGTTGAAAATATACAATAGAATTACAAACAAATATAGAACATCAAAATGTGGAAACACAACTAATTCACAAGTCTTGAATTGCAGAAAATGTATTACTTTTTTAAAAATATATACCAAAAATTTAACATATATACATAAAAAATAAAAACATATAAAAATACGGAATTTATTAAAAAGATATTGAAAGCTTAAAGTTTATGCATAATTGAAAAAATAACATAAAATGTGGAAACAAAATTCATGTCTTGAAATGTAGAAAATGTATTAAAAACAATGTAAAAATTTAAAAGATGCTAAAAGTTGAAAATGTTTAACATTTAACAACATGAATCAAAAAATCAACAAACAGGAACAATAGGAACTGAAAGTTTTTGAATACACAGATCACAACCCACAGGACATAGAATATAACATAGACCCTGATAATAATTTATTTAGCTCCATCAATAATGACTGTAATTACTACACAGATGAACAGTTTAACACAATGGTCACATCTGATTTCAATATTTCTATGATCCACTTCAACAGCAGGAGTCTCTATGCCAACTTTAATAACATTAAAGATTATTTACATCAGTTTAAAGAGCCCTTCAATATTGTGGCAATATCAGAGACGTGGCTCAGTGAAGAGAAAGGAGTGGATTTTACCATGGATGGCTATGAATTAAATTATATAAATAGAAAAGTGAAAAAAGGAGGAGGAGTTACAATTTATGTTGACAAGAGCTTGAAATACAAGGTTGTTGAAAATCTGTCAGTAACTGTGGATGATTTATTTGAATGTATTACAATAGAAATCTGTCTGGACAATGTGAAGAATGTAGTAGTGAGCTGTGTATATAGAACACCTGGATCAAACATTGACTTATTTAAGGACTGGATGGAAAAAATGTATGCAAAACTAACTCATAAAGTTATGTTCATCTGTGGGGATTTCAATATAGATCTGATGAACTCAAAACAACATAGTTTGACAGAAGAATTTATCAACACAATGTACAGCATGGGCTTACATCCAACAATTACCGGACCTAGCAGAATCACGTCACACAGTGCCACACTAATAGATAACATATTCACAAACATTATGGAAAATAATATCAGGAGTGGGCTTTTATTGAATGATATCAGTGACCACCTGCCGATTTTTGTTGTCTATCAATGTGATTATAGGAAGAAAAAGTATACCAAAAATATTAAATATAAAAGAATAAGAACCGAAGAATCAATGTATTTACTGACAAAGGAATTATTAATACAAGATTGGAAGATAGTTTATGATGAAAATGACATAAATAAAGCATATGATAATTTTTTTTACAAATATTTCAATCATTGTACAATAAATACTGTCCTATAAAACAATACAGTGACAGACAACAAAAAAAAAAATATTCCTTGGGTCACCAAGGGGTTAATAAATGCATGTAAAAAGAAGAATACATTATATAAACGATTCATTAAATGCAGAACAGTGGAAGCTGAGATCAAATATAAAAGATATAAAAATAAGCTTACTACTATAATGAGGACCTGTAAGAAAGAATATTACAACAGAATACTAGAGGATAACAAAAATAACTTAAGAGGAATATGGCAAGTACTCAATGGGATTATTAGTAATCGTCCTAAGAATGCAAATTATCCAGAATATTTTATCGAAAATGGCAATTTGATAAATAATATGGAAGATGTGGTCAGTGGTTTCAATAAATTTTTTATAAACGTTGGTCCTGAATTAGCAAAATCAATAGTAACACCAGAAACAAACTACAGTGGTTCTGTGAATGAAATAGAAGATAGAAATCCAAACACAATCTTTTTGGGTGCAGTTACTGAAAAGGAAATTATCGAGACTGTGAGTAAATTTAAGAACAAAAAATCAACGGACTGGAATGAAATTGACATGACAATAGTGAAAAAAGTAATTGAGGGAATTGTTAAGCCACTCACCCACATCTATAACCTGTCATTTCAAACTGGTACATTTCCAGACAAAATGAAAATAGCAAAAGTAATACCTCTATACAAAACAGGAGACAGTCATCGCTTCACAAATTACAGGCCAGTCTCTTTACTCTCACAATTCTCCAAAATACTTGAAAAAATCTTCACTAAGAGACTGGATGATTTCACTGAAAAATACAACCTCCTTACAGATAGCCAGTATGGTTTTAGAGCAGATAAATCTACATCTTTGGCACTGATTGAACTTATAGAAGAAATTACTAGTTGTATAGATAAAAAAAAAGGTTGCTGTAGGAGTATTTATAGATTTAAAGAAAGCTTTTGACACCATTGACCACAGAATACTACTAAGGAAACTGGAAAGGTATGGGATAAGAGGGGTAGGACTGAGTTGGGTGGAAAGTTATTTAAGTAACAGACAACAATTTGTACAAATTGGTAAGCACAAATCACCCTTCATGGACATCACTTGTGGTGTGCCCCAGGGGTCAGTTTTGGGACCCAAACTCTTTATTTTGTATATAAATGACATATGCCAAGTATCAAAAATTCTGAAATTTATTTTGTTTGCGGATGACACAAATATCCTTTGCACTGGTGAGAATTTGCAGCAGGTTTTAGAGGTGGTCACAACTGAAATGGAAAAATTAACGCAGTGGTTCAACAAAAATAAATTATCTCTAAATCTAAAAAAACCCAAAGATTATGTTGTTTGGAAATTATAAAATAAATCATGAAATAATGGTAACGATAGATGATACCAGATTAGAAACAGTACAGGAAAATAAGTTTCTGGGGGTGACGCTAGACAATAAAATCTGCTGGAAACCTCACATCAGTCACATCCGGGCCAAGTTAGCAAAATGTATAGGCATACTGGGGGAGACAAGACACATCTTGGACTATAAATCATTGGTCTTATTGTACAATTCACTGTTTTTACCTTATCTTAACTACTGTGTAGAAGTCTGGGGAAACACCTATAGGACCAACCTACAGTCAATATGCACATTACAAAAAAGAGCTATAAGGATAATAAACAATGCAGGATATAGAGACCATACCAATGCGTTGTTCTTAAAGTCACATGTCATAAAGTTAATCGATTTAGTTAAATTTAAGACAGCACAAGTAATGTACAGGGCAATTAATAATTAACTCTCAACTAATATACAAAAAGTATTTAAAAAAAGAGACAATGATCATAATTTGAGAGGAGACTTAAACTTTACAAAACCCAAGATACGTACAACCAAGAAAAGTATGTGCATATCTGTCTGTGGGGTGGATTTGTGGAACAGTCTGGAGCCGGAACTGAAACTATGTACAAACAGAAATCAATTCAAAAAGAGGTATAAGCACCATTTGCTGAAAGGATATATGTTAGAAGGGTAGTAGTTATATGCACGATTCATTATGTTCACTCTGGGACATTATGGGACACTATGGAATGGTGGGTGGGACAGCACTGTGTATATCTGTGTTGTTTGAGGCTGGTTTTGATGTATGGACTTCATTGTATGTTAGAATGGATGGGTGTTAAATGTTGATTTGTAAAAAATACAGTAAATTGTTTACTTGGGGTCTTAAAGGTGGTAATTTGTATAAAATTCACATGGAAAAGAGGAGATGGAATTAATAAGTATTCACTTCTTCCTTCTCCCTTTCGAACAGTGTATACTGCTACTTTATTGCATTTGCCATTTGCTTGTTTTTGTTATATTTTTGTGTTCGAAATAAACTATCTATCTATCTATCTATGTACATTAAAACTATAAATATGAAAATGTTGAAACAGATTATTCACAAATCTTCAAGAACATATGCAGAAAAGCTTTTTACCTCCATGTTTACTAGCTCTCCACTCCGTTTTTGCAGTTGTCAGCAGCTACTCTAAAAAGATCTTGACTGGTCAGTGACTGGTCATAAGTGGCTCTGGCATGAGATTGCAGAGTTTATCACGCTCCTTGTTTATTGCATTTATTCATCTAACAATGGTCTCCTGACTTGGGAGAGTGAAATGGAAACAATATACTGCCCCTTTCACCAAATTAAAAAGACAGTGTAGTGGTCAAACAAGTCATGTATTACGGTGGTTGCATGAATTTGCGCCTCCATGCCTTTGTGGTGTGTCGTCGTCTCATTTTGGGAAGTGGGGAGGTCAACATTGAGACCAGAAACCCAAATGTGTAAAATTTTTATTGGTTCTCTAGTAGATCAGTCACTTGCTGACATGGAAAGTGAAATAATGTTAGCTCAGATGCTTTTTTTTTTTTTGTTAGATTATTTTTATTTAGTACATGTTCAACTTTTTGTGTCAAAAAATTGTTGTTTTTCATATTTTCAACTTTCTGTATCAAGACTACAACAATAAAGATAGAATTACATAATTACATCAGCTGAAGTCATTTCAAGTGTAGAATTAGATTGGTTCCGTGGGGGAAAAGCCCGGTGGGGAAAAGCCCTGGGGGTTTAGGGTGGGGCGGGGTGTGGGGTGCTAGAATAATCTAAGAGTACATCATGTTTTTCCTTAGAATTCTTTTAGGGTTTTTGCAGTATTATCTTGTATGCCCAGTAGACAAACACATTCCTCAGAGTTCTAGAAGATGAGTCATTGAATTAGTCTGAGATAAACTGATTTCAGTTGATGAAGTGTGGACATGTTTGGGACTGCTTTTTAACATTCCAGAATTAAATAAGACGCATGCAGTCAAATTTAGAAATTGATTCATTAATCTTGTTCATTCTGCTAAACAGAGCATAGCACTTGTAGTTCAGACATGGATGCCCAGAAACTTGAATGAAAACGAACATGTACTGTATCATTTTATTATTCTAAAAATGTGTACAAATTAGGAATCAGATCTCTTTTTTTTAAACACTTAGTGAGGGTACAGGTGTGAAACCATGACCCTGTTGGTTATTAACTGGCATAACTGCAAGTACATGACCTGATATTAAACCAGGATGGATATCTCCTCTCACATCAGTTGAAACAGGAATGCTTCTGAGCCATACGAGTCTTTTGATAACACCAAACATGCACCCATGAAGGCAGCATCTGAGACACTCGTAATTATTCTGACTGACACCAGATCTCGCCAACAGGGAGCCTGTGTGCGTAGTAAATATGTGCAGGCACTGTATCCTTAAAATATGTATGCATACCTGTTTTTGATGTCCTAATGCCTTAATGTTATTTCTCTCCCGGCCTTCATCATTTGGAAAAAAAAAAAAAAAAACAGCATTTTTTTCAGGCATTTACACACAAACACAAAGATGCACATTGCAAAAAGAACTACGGTGCAAAATGGATTTTCAATAAGACCAGGAACTTAGTGCAGGCTGCGTTAAGAGGAGAGCAAAATGAGCAGTTTTTCTCTGAGGAAATATCTAGAATGAGATTGGACAGCTACAGCACTATCACAGATCGGACATGGTAAATGAGCTTAGGCTGTGGTAGTCAACAGGGAGATGACGCTTGCTCTCTCTCTCTCTAGCGTCGATGCTGTTTCATATTTTTTTCCTCTCCTCTCATTCATTCCATCTTTTAATATGATTTTTTTTTTTTCTCCGTTGCACTTTCCCTTGTGCCCACTGCTGTTAGGGCATATCCATCTTGTCATTTTTTCTTCTTCAGGAGGTGCATGTGTGATCAGGAGAGAGATACTGCATTCGTGTGTATTTAGTTGTGAGCACACATAAGCGTGGATCTCTGTGTGCCTGTGACTGCCACAGATATGCATGCGTGCCTTATGGGCTGGGCATAAATCATCATTAGAGATGGCAGCGGTGTGTTTGTGTGCAGCTGTGCATGTGTGTGTGTGTTTATTTGACTGTTTGTGTAGATTCCGACAAACATCAGCAACTGTAGCTTTCCATGTTCAACAGGCTGGCTTAGTGTTCCAATTTATTTCCAAGGTTTCCTTTTTGTTGTGTTTTTTGATGGTCGCTACTCCCTCTGTTAAAGTTTTGACATTTTTTTTTCTTCAGCCAATGTAAGGATGTGGTTGTGGCTAAATTCCAAGCTGCATTTTAATTCCTGTAATTCTTAATGTAGTATCTCAGCAAGTGAGATCTGTTCATTCAACGCTGATAGTTTTTGGTCTATGGATAATAAAGTGTTACTAGTTCTGAGAAAGCAGTTGGAAGATTCTGTCTGATTGGGTGAATCCATGATTGAATCCAGAGATCAAGGGTATTAAGGAAGGAGTAGAATTAGTTGCAGCTCCATGCCTCCACTGCTTTTTTTTTTTTACCCACCACTTCACATACTCTTTGAGGCCATCCAGTTTGTGAACGTTGAGGTGTAACTAAATAATAATAATGCATCAGATTTATATAGCGCTTTATCACAGACACTCAAAGACGCTTTTACAAATAGATACATTTGAGGCGGCATGAAAAAATAAGCAGCAGTGCTGTGGTTTTAAGCAGGTTTTATTATATCATGTCGCCTTCACGGGATCCCCTCTCCGGTGCATAGTGGAGCAGCCCGGAGCGGGATCCCTAAGCTCTCAGAGAAAGAGAGGCGGACACAGTGTGTCCACCTGTTGCAGGATCAGAGTGAGAGAGTAAGAGAAAGATTGCGTTACAGAGTTGCACCTTAAATACTTGATCATAACAATACATCAAAAAGACATACCCCACAGTCTAGAATGATCAAAGGGACAACAGAACAGGCAGGAGGTATTTGCATTTGTAAGCCATACATCACAATGGGCAGATTAGCTAGACCTCGCTCTAAGTGCAAGACAAAGAGGCTAACAAGCACATCTACATATTGATCTGAGTCTCTAGGTCACAGTAAGGACAGGACGCATGAGTACAAAGGATGAAAGGCATCGATTAACATCACATAGGTGAGACAGAAGAAACTCGTCTACCTGTAGACATTAATACACCAAAGCACATCTAAGATGCTCAGAAAAAGCACAGTAAGGACAAGCCATATGCACACTATACCGAATGGCGCATTACATCACAACACATGCATGTTTGCATCACAAATACATGAATGGCACATTGCTTCTCAGTAATGCAGCAGAAAAACAGAGAAAAGAGGGCTGAGTGTCCTTAGTCTGTTGTGGGGTTAAAACGAACCGCCACACACGCTCCCCCCCAGAGGACGCGGCAGGGGGTCGCGACCTCGATAATCCATCTGTGTGAGCGAGCTGTGGGAGAAGCTCGCTGCGGGCGGAGGGGGAGGGAGGGGAGGGGTAGTAAGTGCCGGCAGGAGCTGTGAAATCGTCCTGAGCCGTGCAAAAATTGCTTGCTGCTCCGTGACGTCGAGGGTTTGTCCCGTTGCACGTGCGGAGATCACAAGAAGAAAAATTAGTCTCTGACTCCTCTTGTGGCCATGAAGAAAAGCAGGAGCGGCTGTAAGAGAGAAAGTAAACAAAGCAGGGGGACTGTTGGCTTTGGGTGCTGAAGCAACCCCAAAGCTCCCGGGAACAGCTGACGGCTGAAATCCCGTTGTGCCGTGGCTAAGACCATTAAAAAAATCCAGTGGCGAGCTGCGTGCTTGCTTCAGGTGAACGAGCAACCCTGAAGGTTCTGTGGGCAGCGGCGGAGGACGATGGCGGTCTGTGGCGTGGCTGAGACTGTTAACAAATCCTTCCAGTATGCTGCATGCGTGCCTCAGGTGAGCGAGCAGCCCTGAAAGGCAGCGGCGAAGGAGGAAGGCAGTCTGTGGAGCCATTACTTGTCCCATGCGTGATGCGCCGTCCTTGTAACTCCCCGATGCGTGCGCGGGGGTTCAGTGCGTGGGTGGGCCGCTGGAGTGGTGAGTCAGGGTGCAGAAACTTGGCGGAGATCAGCGCAGACGGCGCCAATAAAATCCAGGTTGAGCTGTTGCTGTAGATTTGGCCATGGTGCGTTGGAGCGTTGAGAGGAAATAGACGATCTTTAGTCCCTCAGGCCCGTGCAGAGGCGTTGGAGCGGCGGGAGGGAATAGACGATCTTTTGTTCCTCAGGCTCATGCAGCTGCGTTGGAGCGGTGTGAGGAAGTAGACGATCTCCGTCCCTCGGGCTCGTGGAGGCGCGTTGGAGCGGTGCGAGGCAATAGACGATCTTTGTGCCCCGGGCTCGTGCAGCTGCGTTGGAGCGGTGAGAGGGAGGAGACGATCGTTGTCGCTCGTGCGGCCATGGTGCGTTCAGTTCCACGCGCTGCGCTCCCCGTCGGCCCTGGAGGTTGCCGTCGTGGAGAGAGGACGAGGTGCGTGCGCTCTCAGTGAGAGCGGCCGGTCCAGCGTGGTTGTGCAGATCTCAGGCGACGGAGCATTCATGCCCGGGTGTTGCGTTCGCTGGCCGCTCGTTTTTTTCAGCGTCGGTTCGCCAGCGTGGCCATCCAAAACAGAAGGCTGCGTTGCACAAAACGTGTGCGTCTTCAAGGGGCCACCAACGCAGCTGTGTGGTTGTCCAGCTCGGAAGGTTGCTTTCGCACAAAACGTGTGCGTGTTCGAGGGGTCACCAGTGAGGCGGCATGAAAAAATAAGCAGCAGTGCTGTGGTTTTAAGCAGGTTTTATTATATCATGTCGCCTTCACGGGATCCCCTCTCCGGTGCATAGTGGAGCAGCCCGGAGCGGGATCCCTAAGCTCTCAGAGAAAGAGAGGCGGACACAGTGTGTCCACCTGTTGCAGGATCAGAGTGAGAGAGTAAGAGAAAGATTGCGTTACAGAGTTGCACCTTAAATACTTGATCATAACAATACATCAAAAAGACATACCCCACAGTCTAGAATGATCAAAGGGACAACAGAACAGGCAGGAGGTATTTGCATTTGTAAGCCATACATCACAATGGGCAGATTAGCTAGACCTCGCTCTAAGTGCAAGACAAAGAGGCTAACAAGCACATCTACATATTGATCTGAGTCTCTAGGTCACAGTAAGGACAGGACGCATGAGTACAAAGGATGAAAGGCATCGATTAACATCACATAGGTGAGACAGAAGAAACTCGTCTACCTGTAGACATTAATACACCAAAGCACATCTAAGATGCTCAGAAAAAGCACAGTAAGGACAAGCCATATGCACACTATACCGAATGGCGCATTACATCACAACACATGCATGTTTGCATCACAAATACATGAATGGCACATTGCTTCTCAGTAATGCAGCAGAAAAACAGAGAAAAGAGGGCTGAGTGTCCTTAGTCTGTTGTGGGGTTAAAACGAACCGCCACACATTATTCATTCACTCCAGGCAGACAATGGTAGTGGGAAGCTACTACTGTAGCCACAGCTGCCCTGGGGCAGGCTGATGGAAACGTGGCTGCCAATCTGCGCCAACGGCCTCTCCGGCCACTACTAAACATTTATACACTTTCATACCCAGTGTTATGAACACTGGAGATAAGGTGGGTAAAGTGTCTTGCTCAGGGACACAACGGCAGGATATCTGGGGAGAGCGGCATTCGAACCACCAACCATCCAGTTATTGAATGACCTGCTCTACCTCCTGAGCCACTGCTGCCACTAAAGGTAAAGTCCCAAGCTAGCGCTGGGCAATTTGGCCTTAAATCAGTATCTTTCCATCCACTTTGTATGGATTCGCGCCGCCCGTTCGTGTTTGGTGTGAATGCACCTTAAAATGTTCCCAAACAACAGAAAGTTTGGGTCTGCTTTTTTTTTTTTTTAAATCCATTTAGATATTCACCATAATCAGAGCTCCTTTTCTTCTTCACTGGAAACTGTTCACGCATGCCGGACAACAGAGGCGCTACTGCCCTCAGCAGTTCCGGTCGTGCATTGTACTTCTGGTTGTGCATTTTAGTTACAGCTGAAGTACATTACCGTGGCATGCATATAAACTTTATAATTAAATGATTTGTCGACAATAAAAATATTTGTCGACAGATTTTTATTGTCGACGTTATTGACAACGTTGACTAATCGCTTCAGCCCTACTTTTAATTAAGCAATATTACACAAGAGTGTGTTATCAGTGAATCACTGTGGTGATTTGACAGCAAATGAGCATAATATAATAATTTGACACATGTAACCAAATTGAATATTGTTCAGTACATTAAGTCTATGTTTATATATGTACCTCTTGAGGGTTTGTGGGTCACGTGACATGCAGACGCGGCTAATTATCATGTTAGCTGTGTTGGGGGAGCCCTTTATACAGCCATGACTATGTTATCACAACACAGGGATTACAGGTGTCTGATCAGGTTCTTAAATCCAACTTAAGCTTGTCCATTTTGTCGTCCATTCCCACTGTAAATAGTTGAGCTGACACAGATAGCTGTTTGCGGCTAACGGTGATTTCGCTTTGTGGCAGTCCCTGCTAGTTTAAGTGCATTTCGCTCACTTTTGGTTGACATCTTTACATATTATGTGAAGATGCCACTGGACATGCCATACTGACACCTCATTTCTTTTCCATTTTAAATTTTCCACCCTGTTCTGCTGCTTCCAAACAGCGCTAACTGCACAGCTTCCAGGGTACAGAATCACATGACCATGACATTAAAGGGGCAGGACATGAAAGCTCTTTCACGTGCATACACGCGCGCGCACACACACACACACAATAGGGAGAGGGGAAAACAAAAACTTACATATAGGTTTTACACTCCTAACGTTGGTTTCGGTTTCATATCAGTTAATCGACAAGCCCTGTCTTGAACTTTTTTTGGGAATTTTTTTTCAGAGATGTTCACTTGCAGCAGCAGGGTGCCGCCATGTTGATTTACACCAAGTCTTGCGAGAACAGCATCACAGCATCATCGGCGAGACTTCCACCCCTCTCTCAAGGTTTCCATGACACTTTGACCTATTCAGCTGGATAATGACCGGATTTCATTGCAGCGAATGGTGATACCACATGACGTTCAATTGTAAACATCAGACACGGCAAAGAGCTGTGTAGTGTGTCATAATCCACTAACAGCGTCATGCAGTGCCGTGATGTCTCACAACCACAGTTTGACTAGCGTGTTGGAAATATTTCTATTTCAGTACCAGTTTGGCAGCCCCTGACTATGATCAATGAGGTTTTTCTGGGTGTGGCCAATAGGGCAAAAGGTGGGCACACATTTTTCCCCATTTTTACATTCATTAAACCTGGTAATGTTGTAAGCCAACAATACAGCTATTTTCTCAAAGTCTTACCCCAATTCTCTTTGAAGAGACAATAGCCAATACTGTTATATTTAAGAAATCCATGAATGTGCCCACACACATTTTTTCTTCCTTTTTTTTCTGACCAAAATAGTGGCAGCAATAGTCACATGAAGCACTTTAGGAGCCATAATGCACCTGCTGTCCAGGGCGATTTTTATATGGTGATGGGCTCTGCTCAGATATGTAGTGTTGCCACTCTCATGGTCAACACATGGCAAGAATTTGACATTTTGAGGTTGGGAAAGACAAAAAAAAAAAAAATCTGTAGTCTAATCCAGGCTTCAAACACACAGACAAACATGCTCTGCTCTGTCTCAGGTAAGAGGTGACCTTGCACAGTGATAAGAGACTGGTTGATAAACTCTGCTGAGTATTTATTCCACCTCCATAAAATGGCTTCACACCATGCTAGCAGCCAAACAGTTGGGAGGTGGTGGACTCGTGATTTACAGAACAGCCTCTGCAGTGCAGATGTTTTATCATCTGACATCTAAGAGGACAGAAGCTAACACTGACTCAAGTCTGTACAGGGAAACAATTACAGTACAGTAGTGGACCAGAGATCTGCCGAATTTCAACTTCTCTGTGTAAACAACCAATTTAGTCACTCAGATTAGCTCAGGTGAAGCCTAGCAGCAACAGCTGTATGCAAGGCTGGATCTGCTGTCAGAGCGTTCATGCCCTGAAGAATGTAAGTATGCAACAGCTTTAAATAATAAAAAATGAAAACAACAACCCTGTACTACTAAATTAAAAGACTATCTTCTAACAGAAAACATCCATATAAAGCATTTTTTTAAAACCAGGAACAATCATGCCTTATAGTTAGATGTTTTGAAAAATGTGACCTCTCATGGTTGTGAAAATAAATGCATGCAATGAGATGGCAGTATTTCCTCAAAATAGTTCCTCGCTTTCTCGAAGCCCTAAAAGTAACTTTTTCGGTAACCATGACCAAAAAAGTTTACTGGCAAATTCACCATTACTATGATTTTTTTTTTTTCTTTGCACCAGTGTAAATGTGTATTTAGTGAGTAAAAGAAGTGAATTTACAACACAAAAGTGGAACATGTGGTGGTTTTGATTCTCTGGACAGACTTTCAGGGAGGCAAGAAACAGGCTTCAGGAATATCCACATCAGTGGATATAAAAAGTCTACACACCCTTGTTCAAATACCAGGTTTTTGTGATGTTAAAAAATGAGACCAAGATAGATCAGTTCAAAACTTTTTCCACCATTAATGTGACCTATAACCTGTGCAGCCTAGTTTTAAAACAAACTGAAATCTTTTAAGGGTAAAACTAAAAAAAACAAAAAAACAACTTACAATAACCTGGCTGCGTAAATATGCACACCCTTAAATTAATACTTTGTTGCAGCACCTTTGGCTTTTATTACAGCACTCGGTATTTTAAGGTAGGAGTCTATCAGTGTGGCACACTCTTCTTTGCAAAAATGCTCCAATCTGTCAGATTGCGAGGGCATCTCCTGTGCCCAGATCACCCCACAGATTCATTTCATTTTCTTCCGCTTAATCCTTTTTCGGGTCGTGGGGGGCTGGAGCCTATCCCAGCATCTTTGGGCAAGAGGCAGGGTACACCCTGGATGGATTGCCAGTCCATCGCAGGGCCAACACAGAGAGACAGACAACCATTCACTCTCACAGTCATACCTAAGGACAATTTACAATCCCCAGTTTGATGCCAATTAACCTAACTTGCATGTTTTTGGCATGTGGGAAGAAACCGGAGAAATCCCGGAGTAAACTCACGCAGACACAGGGAGAACATGCAAACTCCACACAGATCACTGTTGGTCGGGGGCTGGGATCGAACCCAGGATCCCCCAGCCAAGGGTGAGTTGTTGTGCTGCCGCAGTGCTAACCACTCCGCCACTGCGCCGCTCACCCCACAGATGTTCAATTGAATTCAGGTCTGGACTCTGGCTGGGCCATTCCAAAACCTTAATCTTCTTCTGGTGAAGCCATTCTTTTGTTGATTTGGATGTGTGCTTTGGGTCATTGTCACGCTGAAAGATGAAGTTCCTCTTCATCTTTCTTTCTAGCAGAAGCCTGAAGGCTTTGTGTCATCACTGACTGGTATTTGGAACTGTTCACAATTCCCTCCACCTTGACTAAGGCCCCAGTTCCAACGAAAGAAAAACAGCCCCAAAGCATGATGCTGCCACCACAATGTTTCACTGTAGGTATGGTGTTCTTTTGGTGATGAGCAGTGTTATGTTTGTACCAAATAAACCTTTTGGAATTATGGCCAAAAAGTTCAACCTTGGTTTCATCGACCCATAGCACATTTTCCTACATGCATTTGGGAGATTTCAAATGTGTTTTTGCAAAATGTAGCTGGGCTTGGATGTTTTACTTAAAAAGATAAGGCTTCCATCTTGCCACCCTAGATGGGAGATTGTTGTCACATGTACTTAACAGCCAGTACTTGCCAGAAATTCCTGCAGCTCCTTCAGTGTTGCTGTCGGCCTCTTGGCAGCCTACCTGACCAGTTTTCTTCTCATCTTTTCATCAATTTTGGAGGGACATCCAGTTCTTGGTAATGTCAGTGTTGTGCCATATTTTCTCCACTTGATGATGACTGTCTTCACTGTGTTCCGTGGTATATTTAATACCTTGTAAATTCTTTTGTACCCTTCTCCTGACTGATACTTTTGAACAATGAGATGCCTCTGATACTTTGGAAGCTCTCTGCGGACCATGGCTTGTGTTGTAAGATGTGACTACAAAAATGTCAGGAAAAGCCTACTAGAACAGCTGAACTTTATTTGGGGTTAATCAGAGGCACTTTAAATGGTGGCAGGTGTGTGCTGACTCCCATTTAACACGAGTTTGAATGTGACTGATTAATTCTAAACACAGCCACATCCCCAGTTATAACAGGTTGTGCATATTTATGCAACCAGGTTATTGTAAGTTTTTATTTTAAGTAAGTTTTTCATTTGGGTTGTACAGGTTATAGGTCACATTAATCATCACTCTATAAATTCAAGAAATCTCTGTGTGTCTGTCTGTCTGTCACGATCATAGGACATCATAGGACGGCCTATGATGTCTGCATGCCAATGATGTCTGCATGATGTCCTATGATGATCCTATGATCTCAGGCTACATAGGACTCGCGATGCCATCATATAGGCGATGCTGTCATATAGGCAACAGGACTGGCTACCTATGATGGACTGTCCTATAAGATAAGATAAGATAAGCCTTTATTAGTCCCACAATGGGGAAATTCCAGGATTGCAACAGCACAGGGATAGCAAGAC
This sequence comes from Pholidichthys leucotaenia, assembly GCA_020510985.1. NCBI lineage: Eukaryota > Metazoa > Chordata > Actinopteri > Cichliformes > Pholidichthyidae > Pholidichthys > Pholidichthys leucotaenia. Next base: position 416,907,613 of record CM035839.1, read on the forward strand.
TCAGAGCAATAATTAAGAAGATACAAAAAATATAAATAAGAGCAGTGGATATACATATGTACACACACACACACACACACACACACACACACACACACACACACACACACACACACATATATATACAGTATATATACTGTATATACACACAAAGTGCGGAGCATTGTAGCAAGTTGGAATAAACAGCATAACCGTCTACTTAGTTATCCTACATAGTATGAATATGTACCCATACATATTGTCACCCTCCGTAGCGACTGATATTGTCCTAGTTGTATACTGGAGGGGACCATTTGAGTAAGTCTGTTGCGTCTTTTGCATTCAATACTACTAGGTCGTCCCGTTTTTTTGCTATCTCTGCAAGCAGCCCTGCTTAGGTTATACAGTCTGACAGCCGTAGGTAGGAAGGACCTGCGAAACCTCTCGGTTGCGCACCTAGGATGATGTAGTCTACTGCTAAATGAGCTCCTCAGTGCGTTCAGTATGTCCTGCATAGAGTGGGACTCGGACTCCAGCAGAGATGACAGTTTAGCCACCATCCTTCTCTCCCCTATCTCCTCCACTGGGTCAAGGCGTTGCCCCAGGACAGAGCTAGCTTTCTTGATCAGTTTGTTCAGTCTCTTCCTATCGGCTGCTGTAATGCCGTTGCCCCAGCAGACCACTCCAAAAGTGATGGCGGATGCCACCACTGTGCCTGTGTTGATGTCTTTATGATGTCATATAGACCATCATTCACGATGCCTGCCTTGATGTATTTTATGACTGGCTACCTATGATGTAGTGTCCTATGATGCCTGCCTTGATGTCTTTATGATGTCATATAGATCAACCAGATGCTACATAAATGGAGAGCAATAGAGTGAGGAGAACTGTTGCACGTCAGGAAAGATTGCGTGAAGATGACACAGCTGAGGTTTGAGCAGTACGTCGCAGGCATGACTGTGTTGCACATCAGAAAAGATGCCATGAAGATGAAACACCTGAGGTTTGAGTAGTACGTTGCAAGCATGACTGTGAACAATACACCCGTCTGAGACAGGAGGAGACCCTTCACCAGCATAGGGTACGACAGACAAGGGATGCACAGACAGACAGGAAACGTGTGGCAGTGCGCCATGCACATGCTGAGTCACTTGAAGCCTGAAATGCTTGCAAAGCGAGCAACACTGCATACCAGGCAAGGCACAGACAAGCTGAGACTGAGGAGATGTGCAATAGTCGGCTGGCCTCAAACACTGCATGCCAGGCAAGGCACAGAGAAGCTGAGACCGAATAGGACACACTGTGGAGGTAAAAGATCAGGTGAGATGAGACGAGCTGGAAGGTTGCAGGGTTTATTTCCTCCAACATAATGAGACACACATTGTAGCTACGTGAGCTACTGTGCTGCTGAGGCATGCCACACAAGCTCTTTTATACAGTGTTACAGACAGAGAGAATGCATGGCACATTAGCATATCAGTCAATACATATCATTAGTGTGACCAACTGTCGCCCGGATGTCCTCTCCCTCATCCAGGGGATGTATACACAACAGTCCATTGTTCTGATTGCCCCCAGGGGCTCTCTGTCTGTATGTAAATTGTCCTCCGTTTCCGCCAACCCTGCTGAGTGTGAAATCGTGTTAATCTGCAGTGTGCTGGGTCACCACACGGCTCCCCCCAGAATGCTCAGAAGGGGCTGTGACCCCCCCCCCCCCCCCCGGTCGTTTGGGCTCCAGCTCCAGTCAAACTGTCCTGCTGTAGAGGAGTGTCGGAGGGCATGTCAGTCTGTGGGGGGGTGGGGGAGGGGTGGAAAAGACAGTGTGCTCCGCTCCGGGTCCCAGCACGTTGAACAGCCGTGGATCATGGGCACATGGGGCCGGTGCGCGTCGTGCGTAATGGAACCAGACGGCGATCGACCGGCTTTAGGGAGTGAGGTGCGGGAAGAGCGCTGTGGAGGAGGAAGGGAGGGGGGTGGGAGTAAGTGAATGCCGGCCTGGGACGTCAAAGGTGTCTGGGCCGCGCAAACATTGCGTGTGGATCCGCAATGGTGAGGGACTTTCCCAGTCAACCTGGCGGTGATCCCCAGCGGCTGTGAAAAAATTAAGTCTCTGACTCCTCTCGCTGCTCGGTCCAGCGAGGATGTGGGGAAAGCGAACGGCCAAGTTCCCTGAGGATGCGTAGTGGCTGTGAAACAACTGTAGCTGTGTGAGGGACTTGGCGGTTTGGCTTTTAGGTGCGGAAGCAGCCCTAAAGCCATCGGGGACAGCAATCGGCTAAATTCCCCTTGTGCGCCGTGGCCGAGAAACCCATACAAAGTCCTGTGTGCGGGCTGCGTGTCTGCTTCATGTGCATGAACAGCCCTGAAGGTTCCGAGGATGGTGGTTGGCCATGTTTCTCGGGCATGTACAGCGGCGGAGGATGATGTATCAGTCTGTGGAGCCGGTTTGTCCCTGTGCGTGGCACGTGCTTGGCGCAGTGACCACATAGCTGGAAGTTGCGCTGTCCTCGTAATCCTGCGTGCGGGGCTTCTGTGTGCGGGAGGTCCGCTGTCCGGAGTGAGTCAGGGTCGGGGAGCTTGGTGGAAATCAACGCAGATGGCGCCGATGATTTTCCCCCTTCAGGCTGCTTCCTTTGGTTCACTCGTGTCGCCGTTCATGGTGCGTGTCAGTCCCAGTGCTGCCCACTCCGGAGAGCGCGCTCCAGTGTGGATGAAGAGGATGCCGGCGTCACCATGACACGTCTAGGGTCACCAATGTGGAGGTAAAAGATCAGGTGAGATGAGACGAGCTGGAAGGTTGCAGGGTTTTATTTCCTCCAGCATAATGAGACACACATTGTAGCTACGTGAGCTACTGTGCTGCTGAGGCATGTCACACAAGCTCTTTTATACAGTGTTACAGACAGAGAGAATGCATGGCACATTAGCATATCAGTCAATACATATCATTAGTGTGACCAACTGGCGCCCGGATGTTCTCTTCCTCATCCAGGGGATGTATACACAACAGTCCATTGTTCTGATTGCCACCAGGGGCTCTCTGTCTGTATGTAAATTGTCCTCCGTTTCCTCCAGCCCTGCTGAGTGTGAAATCGTATCAATCTGCAGTGTGCTGGGTCACCACAACACTACTTTAAACAACACCCATTCGAAGCATTACCCATGAAGAATGGCTGTCTACACTACAAATGTGTAAAATGCCAAGCAAAGCGCTGATTTTCTCCGGGTGCTCCGGTTTCTGGATTTCGACGGGCATGCACAGGCCTTCCTGAGCAGAGTCGAAAGCCACTTTTTGCTCAGATCTATTTTCATGATCCTGTCCATGAACTGGAATTACAACACACCTATCCTTCAACCAGTGGTCTGAATGAAGAAGAAGAAGAACAAGAAGACCCACCAAATGGAGAGCAATAAAGTGAGGAGAACTGCTGCACATCAGAAAAGATGCCGTGAAGATGAAACACCTCAGGTTTGAGCAGTACGCTGCAGGCATGACTGTGACCAACACAGCTGTCTCAGACAGGAAGAGACCCTTCAGCAATGGGCATGCAGAAATACTTGCTTAGACTTGGTTTTGACGGGCATGGACGGATATGTGCAGGTATGTACTAGTGGTGGAAAAATTTTGAAATAATTTATCTTGGTCTCATTTTTTTACATCACAAAAACCTGGCATTTGAACAGGGATGTGTAGACTTTTTATATCCATTGTAGATAGTTCTGGTGACTACCCCCACCCTTCCTGATATTAACCAAGATTAGACAAAATACTGGAAATCAGCATATCTGGAAGAACTCAACTTCGGTTGTTTAAATGACAAAATGTTCCCTTGGCTGTTCAAGGCTATGAAGTACTTTGCTGAGACATCTTGGACACAGTAGACGCCCATAGCACCCACCAGTCTGTGCAAAGATAATCTATCTGCAAAAATTAAGATCATTGTGATCTGTAAGTTTAGTATACTAATCTTAAGAGTTTTTATTGTTATTGAATATACATAAAATAACATGAAAAATACATAAAATATACCACAACTGCAAATACTGGAGTGACCAAACGAAAACATTGGGATTTGTACCCTGGTTGACTGCATGAGGGACTTTTTTTTGTCCATTCCAACCTTCCCCCATCCACCTCTGTATTCTGATTTGAGCTTGTCAAAGTTGGAGACCCCGTCATGATTCAGATGGTACATACTGTACGTATGGTCATATTCTGAGGCGAGGAATATCCAGTTATCTGTTTATGTTTGACTTGGCGTACTTATCGTATTATCGGGTATAAAAGCCAAGTTATCATTTTAACATAGTCATCTGTCGCGACTTGACTCACAGTTCACAGAATACCCATGGACAGATCCCAGGGAAATGAGGTATTACCTCGGTTGTCAGTAAGGTGTATCAGGACTAATCGATCTGATTGATTGGCTGTTCTCTCTAAAGGAGCCACCCCCATCTGACTCATCTGTGTCTAACAATGCTGTGAATTGATCTTAAGAAGAGGCCAAAAAGTGTTTGGTCACCCACACACTCGTGCGGTAATAGATGAGCCTGATGATGCAGTAGAGCAGGGCATGCGGTTAAGCGTTGGCTGGGGATTATTAATGATAATTTCCTGCTGCCCTCTAGTTATGGCAATCAGCCGCATTCATCAGGAAGCTCACTGCGACTGAAAGAGAGAAAGATGCTAACAGTCTAATTTTCTTTCGCTGCCTTCTCGGGGCCTCTTTTGTTTTCTTATCACAGTGAAACTCTGGCTGATTTGTATGTCAGTCAGTGTCATATGCTCCATACTTGCCATTTCGGCTCTCCGGCTTAGTATTAATATGTGTTTTGTTATCTGTTTGGATATTTCTTAGCATCCAAAACAGTCTGACAATCCCTCTGCTTCTGGCTTCATTCGCTTGGCAGGCCTCCAGTACTCTCACTGCCATGTGTGTATGTGCACATATGAGTGTGTCTGTATCTATGCCAGTCCCAGCGTTAAGGGAGGTATCACAACTGACACTTTCTTTTTCCTTCCTTTCATTTGTATCCCATCATTCATTTAGTGGGTGTGTGTGGATGTGTGTGTTAAAGGCAGTGGTAAAGACTCCTCCAGCGGTGCGATCCACAGATCCATTATCTTCTGCCTACCTTCGGACCAGCTGGGATTCTTTTCTGTGTGCGCCCGCGTGCATATGTGTGTGTATGGGTTGGACACCAGGCAAAGGAAAATCAATGGTATTAATTTGCGGAGGCAGTGGTGTGAGCTGAGGCAATCTGCTGCACACTGGGAGCCACGCTTTGCTCTGATTTACCACATACGCACGCACGCACGCGCGCACACACACACACACACACACACACACACACAGAAGCACCTCCTTTCCAATTCCACCTTCCCAAATCACACCTTCCCTCTTTACATCTTCTCTTTGGTTTGCATTCAGAGACGGTATCAGTTTACAGTTTATGAGGCACACTGGAATGTCACACTTGGACCGCTCATTGCCCCCCCCCCTCTCTCTCACTCTCTCTCTCGCTTACTTGCTCCCTCTCTTTATCGTGGTGCAGGTAATTAAAAGGCAGGCTGCTCCATGGTGGCAGCTGGGAGGAGAGGACTATAGGGAGGGGCAGGCTACAGTCAGCATTACACACTCTGACCACACACATCACACAACCTCAGCCATACATGCACATGCATCTTTCTTAGAATTCAATGTTTATAGTTACAGATGGAGAGGTTTAGGAGATTTGCAGCTGCTGTGGTAACCGTACCCGTAGCATAAATGGTAGATAAAGCCATTATGAGTTTACATTTCTGTTTGTGCAGTTTCAAAGCCCTGTAGAGTGTAGCGCTGCACAATTAATTGAATTGCATTCATAATGTCAGACTTTTTTATGCAATGCATTGACATCTCCATGCCTCCATTGAAGATCTCTATGGGCACCTTCCCAGAATATCAGACAAGGTGGCTTGGCGAAGACTTGGCCTCGCGGGACACTGTTACCATCACCAAGAGCTCCCAGCAGGCCACCTGGTACTCTGGGAACTGACGCATGGCTTTCGCCGCCCAGGACAGCCATTAACATCATTTGTAGACATGCTGAAGGGAGACACTGGGGCGGCCAACATTGGCGAGCTTGCCGCCTGTATGCTAGACCGTGAGGATTGGACCACTAGGTGTGCAGCTCGGCTGAGGCTGCTCTAATTGATTGATTTTATGCAATTATATAATTGCACAAAATGCTGCAATCTGGTGGTAAATAATATAAATGTGATTTTGTAAACTATACTGTGCAAACTTATGTTTTTCTATTCCTTATGCAATTTAATATTTCAGTTGCAAATTAAATATTTCAAAACGATCCATTTGATATGCATTTTCCTGGATAACAAAGCAAGCAGACTCATGAAACTATGCATCCATCCATCTTCTGCCACTTTTCTGGAGGTTCGGGTTGTGGAAGCAGCAGCTCAAGCAGAGAAGCCCAAACTTCGCTCTCCCCGGCCACCTGCTCCAGCTCTTCAGAGAGGATACCAAGGCATTCCCAGACCAGCTGGGAGATGTAGTCTCTCCAGCGTGTCCTGGGTCTGCCCCAGGGTCTCCTCCCAGTTGGATGTGCCTAAAACACCTCAAGTGGGAGGCGTCCAGGAGGCATCCTGATCAGATGCCCAAACCACCTCAACTGGCTCCTTTCAATGTGGAGGAGCAGCGGTTCTACTCTGAGCCTCTCCCAGATGACTGAGGTCCTCACCCTGTCTCTAAGGGTGAGTCCAGCAATCCTACGGAGAAAGCTCATTTCAGCCACTTGTATCCGCAATCTCATTTTTTCAGTCATTATCCCAGGCTCATGACCATAGGTGAGGGTAGGAACGTAGATTGACCAGCAAATTGACAGTTGACAGCTTTGCTTTAGAGCTTAGCTCCCTCTTCACCACAACAGACTGGTACAACGTCCACATTACTGCAGAGGCTGCTCTGATCCATCTGTCAATCTCTCTCTCCATTCTCCCCTCACTTGTGAATGAGACCCCAAGATACTTAAACTCCTCCATTTGGGGCAGGAACTTGTCTCCAACCCGAAGAGGACAATCCACCTTTTTCTGGCTGAGGACCATGGACTCAGACTTGGAGGTGCTGATTCTCATCCCAGCCACTTCACACTCAGTAGTAAACCATCCCAGCAAGGCCTGTAGGTCATTGCTGGATGAAGCCAACAAGACAACATCATCCGCAAACAGCAAAGATGAGATCCTGTGGTCACCGAGCATAACACCCTCCAATCCTTGGCTGTGCCTAGATATCCTGTCCATAAAAATTATGAACAAGATTGGTGACAAGGGCAGCCCTGGCAAAGTCCAGCTCTCACTGGAAACAAGTTTGACTGGCTGTTGGCAATACAAACCAAACTCTTGCAACGGTCGTATAGGGACTGGATAGCTTGTAACAACAAGCCCGATACCCCATACTCCCGCAGCACCCCCCACAAGACACCACAAGGGACACAGTCGAATGCTTTCTCCAAGTCCACAAAACACATGAGGACTGGTTGGGCAAACTCCCATGAGCCCTCGAGGATTCTCGAGAGGGTAAAGAGCTGGTCCGATGTGCCACAGCCAGGACCAGCTCATGAAACCATCCATTTAAAATTTATATAAATTAGAGCTGGGATATTTAACACGTTAACTTTTTCAATTAATGCAGGCCGATGAATGCATTAATTTTTGAGGTGGTGTTGGCAGTTATGACTGATTTGTCTCAACATCTGGCTTAGCTTAAAAGAAGAGCTCTTGTTTTTCATGATTTAAATCTGCAAAGTTTAGACACCACTAAACTGATCTTCTGGGTACTCATGGCACCTGCAGTGCACGACCTCATCCTGCACACACACCTGATGCAGTGCTTATTGATTGGCGATGCTCAATCGTATCACAAGGAGAGTTTCTGTCGGAAACAGAGGAAAACACCAACTCTTGTTGACCACTCACTCTGATATAGCTTAATTAAAAGATTAAAAGCATCAAACTCACCATTAACCCTTTAACTGCCCTAGGTGCCATGTGGTGCCTGGGGCAATGCAAGGCAACTCAAGCCCCCCCCCCCCCAGTGGTCAAGAGTGGTAAAAAAAATTTGTCAATAAAATAGTTCAGATTTCCAAGGCTATAACTTGAAAGTTATAAGAGATAATGGCTTACTGTCAATTAGAAAGATGCAGAATATGATTTTTTTTTTTTTTTTTTTACATCAGAGTAGTCGAGTTCAGTTCACCAGTGCACTGTCCTGAGAGGGAAATTGGCTCACCACACTTCCCATAAACACATTTTTTTTCTGTTAAAAAAAAAAAACTGGTGGAAAATGGCTTTCATTTTGTTTTGGAAAATCTTGTTCTGTGTGTCAGGAGGTGCAATCACAATGTGTCTCTCTGAGCTAAAATACACACAGCCACTTGCCATGAACTCTAAAGTGAGTCTATTATCATGGTTTATGAGTTATTAAAACCAACACCATGCACATATTTTTTGTGTGACAACTAAAACTGCATGAGATGAACTCAGAGGGACATTTTTCACATTTATTATGGCGTTTGTTTATCTTAGCGATGGTTCTGATGGATATGTCTGTCAGTTAATGTAGAAATACACATTAGGACAGGGCTGGGCCTACATTACTCATAGCTATTTATTCTGGCAATTACGATGCATTTTTGGCCATGTGGTGAATGTTTGGTACATTTACAAACAAAATGAGCCGCCGGTCTCTATTTATCCAGGGAATTCATTCATACACAGGTTGTATTAAACACCCCTCCATCATAGTTAGAAGATTCAACTCTCACGCACAGACACACGCTCATATACTCAATCCACACCATTATGAGATCCAGACACACACACACACACACACACACCCCTCCCTTTGTCCCTGTGTCCAGCATCATGACTAATCCACTGTAGAGTGTCTTAATCCAGTAAGGCCTGTTGTCTGCTGAACCGAAACAGAGGGCTACTGCCCTAATATTGTTAAAATCTGCACCCTGCTGACACACATACACACTTTCACACTGAGCATACTGTAGTCCTGGATTCATTTATGTCATATACTGTGGATGCTGTTGTAGTTCTTGGAAATATACTGGTTCATCGGTCTGAACAGAAAATACAGTATGAAATTTTCAAATACCTCCATACCCCAACATACTGTATGTGAAATAACAGCTGTATGGTTTCACTGTCAAATACAGTGGTGTGAAAAAGTGTTTGCCCCCTTCCTGATTTCTCTTTTTTTTTGTATGTTTGTCACACTTAAATGTTTCTGATCATCAAACAAATTTAAATATTAGACAACAATAACACAAGTAAACACAAAATGCAGTTTTTAAATGAAGGTCTTTATTATTAAGGGGAAAAAAAATCCAAACGTACATGGCCCTGTGTGAAAGTGATTGCCCCCTAAATTGAATAATTGGTTGGGCCACCCTTAGCAGCAACAACTGCAGGCAAGCATTTGCGATAACTGGCAGTGAGTCTTTTACAGTGCTGTGGAGGAATTTTGTCCCACTCATCTTTGCAGAATTGTTGTAATTCAGCCACACTGGAGGGTTTTCGAGCATGAACTGCCTTTTTAAGGTCATGCCACAGCATCTCAATTGGATTCAGGTCAGGACTTTGACTAGGCCACTCCAAAGCCTTCATTTTGTTTTTCTTAAGTCATTCAAAGGTGGACTTGTTGGTGTGTTTTGGATCATTGTCCTGCTGCAGAAACCCGGTGCGCTTCAGCTTGAGGGCACGAATAGATGGCCGGACATTCTCCTTCAGGATTTTTTGGTAGACAGCAGAATTCATGGTTCCATTTACCACAGCAAGTCTTCCAGCTCCTGAATCAGCAAAACAGCCCCAGACCATCACACTACCACCACCATATTTTACTATTGGTATGATGTTCCTTTTCTGAAATGCTGTTACTTTTATGGCAGATGTAATGGGATACACACCTTCCAAAAAGTTCAACTTTTGTCTCGTCAATCCACAGAGTATTTTCCCAAAAGCCTTGGGGATCATCAAGATGTTTTCTGGCAAAACTGAGACAAACCTTTATGTTCTTTCTCCTCAGCAGTGGTTTTCATCTTGGAACTTTGCCATGCAGGCCATTTTGCCCAGTCTCTTTCTTATGGTGGAGTCATGAACACTGACCTTAACTGAGGCAAGTGAGGCCTGCAGGTCTTTGGATGTTGTTGTGGGGTCTTTTGTGACCTCTTGGATGAGTCGTTGCTGTGCTCTTGGAGTAATTTTGGTTGGCTGGCGACTCCTGGGAAGGTTCACCACTGTTCCATGTTTTCGCCATTTGTGGATCATGGCTCTCACTGTGGTTCGCTGGAGTCCTAAAGCTTTAGAAATGGCTTTATAACCTTTTCCAGACTGATAGATCGCAACTACTTTGTTTCTCATTTGTTCCTGAATTTCTTTGGATGGCAGCATGATGTCTAGCCTTTGAGGATTTTTTGGTCTACTTCACTTTGTCAGGCAGGTCCTATTTAAGTGATGTCTTGATTGAGAACAGGTGTGGGAATAATCAGGCCTGGGTGTGGCTAGAGAAATTGAACTCATCTTTCCAAAGATGTGATAAACCACAGTTAATTTATGTTTTAACCAGTTATCGCAAATGCTTGATTGCAGTTGTTGCTGCTAAGGGTGGCCCAACCAGTTATTAGGTTTAGGGGCAATCTCTAAATCCCTAAGATTATGGGATTATGTGATGATGGCGGCGCGTGAACATGCAGTGGCCTCTCTCTCGCTCCTCTCTTCAGGTTTTCTATTTTTTGTGTCTTTGATTTTTTTTTTTTTTTTATTTTATATTCTTTATTGATCCCCAGAGGGGAAATTGAGGGCATCCACCTGGATGGATGAAGCAGCCATGGTACGGCACTATCTCTTTACCATTCACACACACATTCACACCTAGGGCCACTTTTAGAGTCTCCAATTAACCTAACCTGCATGTTTTTGGTCTGTGGGAGGAAACCGGAGAAATCCCGGCGTAAACCCACGCAGACACGGGGAGAACATGCAAACTCCACACAGATCACTGTTGGTCAGGGGCTGGGATTGAACCAGGGATCCCATGGTCAAGGATGAGTTGCTGTGCTGCTGCAGTGCTAACCACTGCACCACCGCACCACCCATCCGTTTTGTGCCACTTAGTGTTGCTAAACTGTTTATTGTACACATGCAATGTTGTGCACGAGCTACAGTCGCCACAGCCTTCTGGAGGTAAGGAGTAAAGCCACAGATTACGTCTTAGATGAAAGCAGCAAAGAGAAGCTACGTGGCCTAGGGATCCTACGCAAGTCCTCCACATCCTCAGACTCGACTGCCGTGCCCCATTCCAGATGGAGATGCTGTAGTCGGTGTGAGAGGAGACGGAAGCAAGGTAAACGTGGAGGTATATGGATGAAGCTAACTGCTAACCCGCACAAACCCCCGATCCCTTCACTGATTCTGGCCAACATGCGCTCACTTGACAACAAGATAGACCACATACAGCTCCTGAGATCCACACAACATGATACGCGGAACTACTGTGTTTTTATCTTTACGGAAACATGGCTAAACAACAATATACCAGACTCTGCCATTCATCTAGTGGGGCTAACATGCTATCGCAGCGACAGAGTGCTAACAGTAGGAGCCAAAACTCGGGGTCGAGGCGTGTGTGTGTATACATCAGTGATGCATGGTGCCGTGACTCTGTTGTTGTTCAGACATTGCTGTAATTTGGTAGAGTTTATGATAATCAAGTGCAGACCCTTTTACATGCCTAGAGAAATCTCATCGGTTCTACTTGCTGCTGTGTATGTCCCGCCCACCGGCGCCAATGAGAGGAGGGAAGTACTGAAAGGACTCTATCAAGCTATAAGTGAGACGTAAACAGTGCATCCAGATGGATTTCTCATCACAGCAGGTGACTTCAACCACTCAAATTTAAAGGCCCTCCTACCAAGTCTATATCAACATGTGAACTTTGCAACGAGGGGAGACAACCTGCTGGATCTGGTGTACACAACACATAAGAATGCATACAAACCCTCCCCCCTCCCCTCCCTTGGCCTCTCTGATCACATCACCATTCTGCCAAGGCCAGCATACAAACCCAGAGTGAGAGCCATTAGACCTACAAAGAAGCAGGTACGTGTGTGGCCAGAGGGGGCCTTGGATGCTCTGCTTCAGTACCACAGATTGGGACATTTTCAAGCATGCAGCCACTCACAATGGACACACAAACCTAGAGGAGTACACTGAGGTTGTTGTGGCGTACATAGCCAAATGCATTGATGATGTTACTCACTGCAAGACCATCACTGTTTGTGGCAACCAGAAACCATGGATGACAGCAGAGGTCCACAGACTCCTGAGGGCTTGAGGCGCAGCCTTCAGGGCTGGCAACACTGCAGGACTAACAACAGCTAGGGCCAGCCTGTCCCATGGCATCACGAAGGCAAAACGACAGTACAGCAAGAAAATATCCAGACACTTCAGCAACACCAGAGATGCATGTTCTCTCTGACGTGGCATCCAGACCTTTACCAACTACAAAGCTCCACCTCAGACCTGTGCAAGTGACATCACACTGCTCAACAATCTAAACAACTTCTTTGGCCGATTTGAAGCACAAACCAGCAGACCAGCACAGAAGACCATTCCTCCTCTGGACAAGCTGGCCTTAAGTCTGGATCCGGCTAGTGTGAAGAGGACCCACTGCAGGACCAACCCACGCAAAGCAGCTGGCCCAGACAATATACCGTGTCGTGTCCTAAAGGACTGTGCAGAGGAGCTTAAAGTCCTGGCCGATGTCTTCAACATCTCCCTGTCTCAAGCTGTTGTCCCCACATGCTTCAAGGCTGCCACCATAATACCAGTCCCAAAGAAGTCCGTCCCATCCAGCTACAGTGATTACCGGCCAGTAGCACTGACCACCACTATAATGAAGTGCTTTGAGCGGCTGGTCATGCAGCACATCAAGTCCACCCTGCCTCCCTCTCATGACCCATTCCAGTTTGCATACAGGTCGAACAGATCCACAGAAGATGCCATCACTGCTGCTCTCCATCCAGCCCTCACCCACCTGGATTCAAAAAACTTGTACGTGCACATGCTGTTCTTGGACTTCAGCTCAGCATTCAACACAATCATCCCCCAGCACCTGCTACAAAAAGCTCAGACACTTAGGACTTAAAACCTTTCTCTGCAACTGGGTGCTGGACTTTCTCACAGGAAGGCCACAGAACGTGCGGGTTGGCAGCAACACCTCCCAGACCATCACACTGTGCACAGGGGCCCCACAAGGGTGCGTGCTCAGCCCACTGCTCTTCACCCTGCTGACTCATGACTGCGTACCAGCCTACAACAACAACCACATCATCAAGTTTGCGGATGACACGGTGGTAGTGGGCCTCATCACCAACAACGACGAGGCCAACTACAGAAATGAGGTGAGTCAACTGGTGGGAAAAACCAAGGAGATTGTGGTCGACTTCAGGAGGGGTCACACACAGCACCCCCCGATCATCGACGGTGCAGCTTTGGAGGGGGTGAACAGCACCAAGTTCCTGGGGGTGCACATCTCTGAGGACTTCACCTGGACCAACAGCACCATATCACTGGCCAAGAAGGCTCAAGCTCGCCTCCATTTCCTCCGCAGACTGAGGAGAGCATGAGTCCCACCCCCCATCATGCAATCTTTCTACCGGGGCACCATTGAGAGCATCCTCACTAACTGCATCAAGGTGTGGTATGGAAGCTGCACTGCCACCTGCCGGAAGACACTACAATGCATAGTGAATGCAGCCAGCAAGATCATCGGTGCCCCACTGCCCCCCCTCTTGGACATCTACCCCACTCGCCTCACCCGCAGAGCCACCAACATCACAGGCGACACCTCCCATCCCCTACACTCCCTCTTCAGCCCCCTGCCCACGGGGAAAAGGTACCGTAGCCTCTGGGCCCGCTCCATAAGGCTGCTGAACAGCTACCTGAACTCTGTCCCCCCCCCCCCCCCCCCCCCCCGCTTCCCAGACGGTAACACCTGTACAATAACTACCTCAGATGTTGGCACAGTAAGACTGGCACACCAACAATAATACTGTTGTTCTGTTGTACTTTCACTGCTATATGTCTCTGCACTTTAACTGCAACCATTTGCACAAATGCCATATCTGCTGCTGTCTGTATATCACTGCATAACTGATCATGTGCAATCATATCTGTCACTATCTGCACCTACACTACTGCATTGAAATGCACTATGGCTATTCATCTGTAGTGGTCCAAATTTAGGATTGCTGGGTTTATTACCACTAATTGTTTACCTAAACTAATCGTTTACCACTATGGAGGTCAGAGTCCTTCTGGCTGCCGTTGGCACCACAGGTTGCATCACTGTATATAGATTGTACATAGACTTCTGCTGTCGCTGTTTGTTCTTGTTTTTTGTTTTTGTTTTTCTTTTTTTGTTTTTCTTTTTTTAATCCAGCCCAATTCCCTTCTTTTTATAAAATGCACACCAATGTAGAGAGAGAGAAATGCCATTTCAATTCTCCTGTATGTTCTGCACGTATAGTTGTATTGACAATAAAATCTTTGAATCTTTGAATCTTTGAATCCCTTTTTCCACACAGGGCCATGTAGGTTTGGATTTTTTTTTACCCTTAATAATGAACACCTTCATTTAAAAACTGCATTTTATGTTTACTTGTGTTATCTTTGTCTAATATTTAAATTTGTTTGATGATGTGAAACATTTAAGTGCGACAAACATACAAAAAAATGAGAAATCAGGAAGGGGGCAAACACTTTTTCACACCACTGTACATTATTCACACCAAAAAGCACCATGTGAAAATAGATGCAGAAAATGATGTGACCATCATGGAAACAGGAGTTTTAAACACCGGAGGGGGGGGGGGGGCATTGGGAGTTGTTTGGGCTGTGATTAATCCAGAAAATAATAATAAATAATAATGCATCAGATTTATATAGCGCTTTATCATAGACACTCAAAGACACTTTACAAGTAGATACATTATTCATTCACTCCAAACAGACAACGGTAGTGGCAAGCTACTACTGTAGCCGCAGCTGCTCTGGGGCAGGCTGACGGAAACGTGGCTGCCAATCCGCGCCAACGGCCTCTCCGGCCACCACCAAACATTTATACACATTCATACCCAGTGTTATGGGCACTGGAGGCAAGGTCCATGAAATGTCCTGAATACACTTCCCTTTTCAGCAAAGGTACACTGGTCAGAGGAATTTGCCGGAGATGGAATGGCCGAGAGGCAAGGCACCCATGTTTGCTCGTGAGGATGTGTGTGTGCGCGTGAGATCATTTGGGGGTGGGGGTTGCGCCCTGTCAGCCCTGTAGTATGAGATTGTTTGTATGTGTGTATGATGGTCAGCGCAGCAGTGGGTACCGTGGGTACGAACCAAGCCCCTCCTTCCCTCCAAGAGGGGAGCCATGGTGTGGAGCAGTGTTAGTCTGTCCATGGCCCGATGGTGTTACAAGGAGCAGAACTAACGCAAATTCCACTGTTAGGATTGCACGTCCCTGCAGCCTTAAGGCAGATGGTCTGACCATCCTTCTCCTACAGTAATATAATTTCAGCATATAATTTTTTTAATACTTTTGCTCCATATTGAAAAATACTATTCAGATTATTAGATTCCAAGAAGAAGACATTTACACACCTGATATATGTCTAAAAAATTAGGTTAGTCAGTTTGATTCCCTAGGAGGAGTTTGTCAAAGTACGAGAGCCAGATAGCAGCAAAAATACCTAAATATTGCAATTTCAATTGAAAATGGTGAACTTCCTGTTGATTTTAGATTAGGCATCCAATAGACTTTTTTGTTATTCTTGATTGGTAGTTTATGCCTACAAACTTTGGCATGGCTATGATAAACCTAGTTTGGAAAGCCCTCTATTGGCAATTTTTGAGGGGCATTGTAGTGTAAGTTTTGGGCAACATTCCTTAAATCCAATAAAATGTAAATATTTTTGTTGACATCTATGTAGGTGCAAAATTTGATGACTTTTCGTGCACATTTACATATGAAAAAATGTGCTGATTTATCTGAAGCAATAATTAGAGCGGATACAGTAGTGCCCCCGCACTGCCTTTGGTGCTATATACATATACACTGCTCACAAAAAGTTAGGGGTATTTGGCTTTCAGGTGAAATTTATGGAAAATGTAAAAAGTTCACACTACAGTGATATAATATCATAAAAGTAGGGCATTTAAGTAGAAGCATACAATGTTGATTTCCTCATCTCAAACACTTTATTGAAGCAAAAACCAACAACAGTGGTGGGTATACCACAACAAAAAATGTCAATGTCTCAATAACTTGTCATGTGCCCTTGAGCATCAATTACAGCTTGACAACGACGTCTCATGCTGTTCACAAGTCGACTTATTGTCTGCTGAGGCATGGCATTCCACTCTTCTTGGAGGGTGGCCCTCAGGTCATTGAGGCTGTGGGGTGCAGGGTTATGAGCCTCTACACAGCGACTCAGCTGGTCCCATAAGTTTTCTATAGGATTCAGGTCTGGAGAAAGTGCAGGCCACCCCATTTGAGGTACCCCAGCCTCCAGCAGACGTTCCCTAATGATGTGACCTCGATGAGCTGGAGCATTGTCATCCATGAAGATGAAATTAGGCCTGTGTTGTTCATGCATGGGCACAATGACTGGATTAACGATGTTATTCAGGTAGTATCAGCTTGTCACTGGACCATTCACAAGGTGTATGGCAGTTCTGTATTGACAGGACACTCCTGCCCAGACTGTAACATGGTGACAACAGTGGCTGATGCATAGCGCTCTCCGTGATGTCTACAACATCGTTGGCGGTCATCATTTCTGCTCAACGTGAATCAACTTTCATCAGAAAACAGCACTGAGGCCTACTGGTTCCTTGTCCAGCATAAATGCTCCCTGGCCCATGCAAGACAATGATGCCTGTACCTGATGGTGTGGTCAGGAACCCTTGCAGGTCATCTAGCACGCAGACCATGCTGATGTAAATGGTTTTGGATGGTCTGACATGACACTTGGGTACCTCTCACCTCCCTTAAATGTGCCTGAAGTTGAGTGGCATCATCCAGTCATCATCCGGTTCCGCAGGTCTCTGTTCACAATGGAGCGGCCATCAGCATGGGATGTGGGCAAAGGACGTCCACTTCTATGCTTTTCTGTGACTCTTCCAGTCTCTCTGCATGTCTGTTGCAACCTGCACATGACACTCTGGGACACTCTAAGCTCAGTGGCCACTTTCCTCTGAGAACATCCTGTTTGAAGCCTCACAATGATGAGGTACTGTTGATCAATTTTTAGGTGTTGTCTTGGTCTCGTGATGTCAAAATTTGAACAGCATGATGAAGAGGACTGTTTAAATACCAATTCTAACTGAACCAGAAAATTTATTGGTCGATTCATGGATCAAATACCTGTTGTGAATTTTGCTGTTAAGCACCTTGTTAGAAAACAGTAAGTTATGCAAAAAGTACTGAAACATTGAACAGTTGGACATGTGCATTCAAAAGGTTAGAAAAAGTCAAATTAAGTTTACCTGGAAAGGTTATAGTGCATTTTCGGTACATCCTGAAATTTCACTCGAAAGCCGAATATCCCTAACTTTTTGTGAGTAGTGTATGTGATAATATACAGTATCTCACAAAGTGAGCACACCCCTCACATTTTTGTAAATATTTTATTATATCTTTTCATGGGACAACACTGAAGATATGACACTTTGAAACAATGTAAAGTAGTCAGTGTACAGCTTGTATAACAGTGTAAATTTGCTGTCCCCTCAAAATAACTCAACACACAGCCATGAATGTCTAAATCGCTGGCAACAAAAGTGAGTACACCCCTAATTGAAAATGTCCAAATTGTGCCCAATTAGCCATTTTCCCTCCCCGGTGTCATGTGACTTGTTAGTGTTACAAGGTCTCAGGTGTGAATGGGGAGCAGATGTGTTAAATTTGGTGTTATCGCTCTCACAGGAAGGAAGGAAGGAAACAAGATGGCGACCGGGATGGTCACACTTTTTCAGCGCTGAGACAAAGTCGCTGATTTTCCCATTAAAAGTACCTAACCAACAGCGATCGGCGCTCGTGACGGACACCCACGGGCTGAATTTCCACCTCCATCAAAATCCCGTTGGAATACCCCTTTAATCGGGTAGAACTGCTGCGCTCTACCCGAAGCGATTGCCAAGCTAACGCTAGTTAGCTTAACGCTGGCCCCAGTGCGCCACCTAACTCCGACACGAAGCGACTCAGTCCCCGGTGAGGGCTTACCGGAGGAACCAACCGAGGCGGCAGTTGGGAGGTCGGGCGCGGCGTTGGTGAGAGACGGGGGCCACCTGGACCCAGCAAAACAATAGCCTGAGTCGGAGCCCAATTGCGAGGCCCAGCTGAGGAACTACCAGACTGACGGCGGTTGGTGATGGGGCCTAGCGGAGGTGATCAGCGGCGGTGATCAGTGGAGTTCGGCTGCGCCGGCGGTGTGCGGCATAACCGGCCAAGCAGACGGCGGCAGGCGGCGGCGATCGACGGCGGTGATCTGCGGAGCTGTGCAGCGTTACTTGGCGGAGGAGCTGTGCAGGAGCTCGGTTGCGGCAGGTCCAGCAGCGGCCGGGCTAGTTGAGGCCTAGCCGGATTCTCTGTTCATTTCTATCCACAGGTCAGTAAAATGCCACCAAAAAAAGAGGAAATGGAAAAAATTAAAAAATCTCTGAACTTTATGTCAGCAGAATTGGCCAAATTGACTAGCCAGCAGGCCAAAATAATAGGCCTAATAGAAGAGGTACAAGCCCTACATTTAATAATTCAAGAAAAAGACAAAAAAATTATGGACCTGGAGCATCACGGGCGTCTTTTGGAGCAACGCGTCAAGGATCTTGAACAAGGTTCTCGCATTGATGACCTAGTTATAAGTGGACTAGACATCAGATATCAGTCATACGCCCATGCCACAACAGGACTGAGTGGTGAAGATGCTCCCATGAGTGAATCAGTGTCCTTAGAAAATCAAGTGCTTCAGTTCCTTAATAATAGAGACATTAAGGTAGAAGCCAATGCAATCTCAGCCTGTTATGCTCTACCGAAGAAAGATAACAAAACAAAGAAATCAATTGTGATGTGCTTTGTGAACAGAAGGGTAAAGAATGACATACTGAGGCAGGCCAAAAAGCTAATGGAAACTCAAGTTTACCTAAATGAACACCTGACAAAAAAAAAAACGCTGAATTAGCACGGCAGGCACGGATGCTGAAAAAACAAAATAAGATACAGGCAACCTGGACAAGAAATTGGAGAATTTGGATTAAACTAAATGGAACACCTGAGCAAGCAAGGAGTATAATGATCAGAGATGCTACTGACTTAAATAAATACAGATGAACACCGATTAAAAAAATTATGAGTCAATGATAATCCATATTCATACACACGATAAGAATAGTTCTTTTGATACACCATGCCAAAGTACTTTAAAAAAAAATAAGCAAAATAAACAAAAACTTATGATCGACTCGAGTAGACATCAATTATCCCCAGCTGGAAGAAGTCATCTGACACAGAATGAGGAAACTCAAACTCTGAAAATATGCCACTATGCTGAACATAAACCACAAGAGATGGAGAATGATATTGATCCTGATAGCCACTTTTTCAATAATATACACAACCACTGTGAATATTACACTGAAAAGCAATTCAAAAGTCAAGTGCAATTAGATGGTAAACTGTCAATAATACACTTCAATAGCAGAAGTCTTAACAAAAACTTTCCACAGATTCAGGACTATTTAAAACAGCTAGACAGAAAATTCACAGCTATTGCAGTCTCTGAAACCTGGCTTAATGAAGATCAGGCTCCCCTGATGGCAATAGAGGGATATCAGATGTTTTATATTAACAGAACTCAAAAAAAGGGTGGTGGTGTTGCACTGTATATTGATGACCTGTATAGGTGTAAGCTTGTAAATGAAATGTCCTCTGCACTACCAGGGATTTTGGAATGTGTTACTGTTGAGATTGACCTAGACAAAACAAAAAATCTAATCATAAGCTGCATATATAGAACGCCGGGAACTTGCATTGAGACATTCAGAGATAAATTAGTCGAGCTGTACAATAATATTACTAGTAAGAAAATGGTAGCAATTTGTGGAGATTTCAATATTGATTTACTGAATCCACATCAACAAAATGTAGTTACAGAGTTCATGAACTCTGTGTACAGCATGAGTCTCTATCCCACAATAACACATCCCGGTAGAATCACAGTTCACTCAGCTACACTTATTGACAACCTGTTTGTCAATGTTATCGATAAGAAAATAGAAAGTGGATTATTGATAAATGATATAAGTGACCACTTGCCAACCTTTGCACTTATCCATGGCCACACGGGGCCCAACGCAGAAAAAATGTCAAAATCGTTCAGACACAAATCACCAAATGCAATCAATTCTCTTAAAGAGGACTTGCTGAAGCAAGACTGGACAGAAGTCTATGTATCAGATGTAAATGAAGCCTATGACACATTTATAAACATTGTAACCACTCTTTATGAAAAAAACTGCCCATTAGTTAAAAAAAAGCTTAAACACAAATTTGCTGATAAGCCATGGTTAACCAAAGGACTACAAAAGGCGTGTAAAAAGAAAAATTTATTATATAAAGCTTTCCTAAAAAAAAGGACAAAAGAAGCAGAGCAGCGGTATAAAACATCCAAAAATAAGTTAACATATATAATAAGATGTAGTAAAAGAGACTATTACAGTAAAGAACTGGAGAAAAACAAAGACAATATTAAAAATACATGGACAATACTCAACAGTATCCTTGGAAATAAAAGCAGAAATACAAGCTACCCAACTAATATTCCTAAAAATAATAAAACGACTCAGAGTGTGAATATAGCTTCACCTGCAGATGAATTTAATAATTTTTTTGTTAACATTGGACCTAAACTGGCCCGAGAAATACCCACTACGGTGCCTACAGGTGATACAATATGCAATAACACTGTTGTAAAAGACTCCATCTTCATAAAGAACACAGACGAAAGAGAGGTCATTGAAATTATTAAATCGTTCAAAAGTAAAACATCTACGGACTGTGATGGTATTGACATGCTATTAGTCAAAACTGTTATCGAATGCATAGTAAAACCACTGACGTATATCTGTAACCTGTCTCTCCAATCAGGTATATTTCCCAATGCAATGAAAATAGCTAAAGTAATTCCGATATACAAGACGGGCGACAGAGGGGAACTCTCAAACTATAGACCAATTTCACTATTACCGCAATTTTCCAAGATACTTGAAAAAATATTCTATGAGAGAATCGACAACTTCATACTGAAGAATGATTTATTGTGTGGGCAGCAATATGGGTTCAGACACAAGAGGACAACTGCATATGCCCTAATGGAATTTACAGAAAAAATATCAACAGCCATTGAAAATAAAGAGTATTCAGTTGGAGTATTCCTAGATCTTAAAAAAGCATTTGATACAGTAGATCACAATTTATTATTAAAGAAACTACAAAATTGTGGTATTAGAGGGGTAGCACTGTCCTGGTTAAGTAGTTACTTAAAGAATAGATATCAGTATGTATGTGTTAGCAACAAAAATTCAGAGTTACTGAAGGTCACCTGTGGAGTCCCACAGGGTTCAGTTTTGGGACCATTATTATTAAATATGTATATAAACGATATATGTAAAGTTTCAGAAAAAATGGACTTAATATTGTTTGCCGATGACACTAATCTGCTCTGCAGTGGAAACAATTTGGAACAACTTCTGGATACACTCGGAAAGGAATTAAGAAAGCTTAAACTGTGGTTTGATTCAAACAAATTAACGCTCAATTTAAGTAAGACAAAATTTATAGACTTTAACAACCGTCACAACAACCCAGTACCCAAACTCAGTGTAAATGGTGTAGAGATTGAAAGGGTATCTGAAACTAAATTTCTTGGAGTAATAATTGATAACAAACAGTGTTGGAAGTCACATATTAATTATATTAAAGGTAAAGTATCCAAATCAATGGCAATATTACACAGAGTGAAATATTTGCTGAATCAACCCACACTATACACCTTGTATCATTCATTAATACTCCCATACATGACATATTGTAATGAAGTATGGGGAAATACATATAAAACAAACATATATCCACTCTTTATGCTTCAAAAGAGAGCTATTAGAATAATAAACAAAGCAGCTTACAGGGAACCAACAAACCCACTTTTTCTTAAACAAAAAACTCTCAAGTTGAAAGATCTGGTTGACTTTAAAACCGCAATAATAATGTTCAAAGTAAAGAATTTATCACTGCCCGCAAATATCCAAAAGTTGTTCCAAACAAGGGAGAAACGATATCACTTCAGAGGAACATGTATATTTCAAAAGCCTACAGTGAGAACAACCACCAAGCAACACTGTATTTCAGTGCAAGGAGTCAGATTATGGAACGATTTTGGACTTGAATTAAAATCATGTACAACGCTTGGACAATTTAAACAAAAACTAAAGGAAGAAATACTCCAAACATATTTACAAGACGACATGTAAACTCACATAAGGATTAACATATCCAGCCTGTGTTGTGTTGTAGCTTAGTTTTGTTTTTTTTTGTTTTTTTTTTTCTCTGTGACATTTTGTCTTAGATTTGTTTTTGAATAGTAACCGCTTAACTTAGCCTAGCTTAGTTTTCTTTTTTCTCTCAGTCACATTTTGTCTTAGCTTTGTTTTAAATTGTAATCGCTCTTGTCTTGTTTTCTCTTTTTTCTCTTTTGAATTCTTGGATGGAATATGGGTGGGCAATATAAGCTGCGGCTTCAGCCATCACCCATTTCGGATAACTCGCGCGGAATTGTATAGTAGGAGGAGTCTTTGTCTAATTTGACCTTGTTGTTATATTATACAGTTTCTTTTAACCTGTACTGTACTATCCGAAATAAATTCATTCATTCATTCATTCATTCATTCATTCATTCACACTCTCTCATACTGGTCACTGGAAGTTCAACATGGCACCTCATGGCAAAGAACTCTCTGAGGATCTAAAAAAAAGAATTGTTGCTCTACATAAAGATGGCCTAGGCTATAAGAAGATTGCCAACACCCTGATACTGAGCTGCAGCATGGTGGCCAAGACCATACAGCAGTTTAACAGGACAGGTTCCACTCAGAACAGGCCTCGCCATGGTTGACCGAAGAAGTTGAGTGCACGTGCTCAATGTCATATCCAGAGGTTGTCTTTTGAAAATAGACGTATGAGTGCTGCCAGCATTGCTGCACAGGTTGAAGGGGTGGGGGGCCAGCCTGTCAGTGCTCAGACTATATGCTGCGCGCTGCATAAAATTGGTCTGCATGACTGTCGTCCCAGAAGAAAGCCCCTTTTAAAGATGATGCACAAGAAAGCCTGCAAACAGTTTGCTGAAGACAAGCAGACTAAGGACATGGATTACTGGAACCATGTCCTGTGGTCTGATGAGACCAACATAAACTTATTTGGTTCAGACAGTGTCAAGCGTGTGTGGTGGCAACCAGGTGAGGAGCACAAAGACAAGTGTGTCTTGCCTACAGTCAAGCATGGTGGTGGGAGTGTCATGGTTTGGGGCTGCATGAGTGCTGCCGGCACTGGGGAGCTACAGTTCATTGAAGGAACCATGAATGCCAACATGTACTGTGACATACTGAAGCAGCGCATGATCCCCTCCCTTCAGAAACTGGGCCGCAGGGCAGTATTCCAACATGATAACCACCCCCAAACACACCTCCAAGACGACCACTGCCTTGCTAAAGAAATTGAGGGTAAAGATGATGGACTGGCCAAGCATGTATCCACACCTAAACCCTATCGAGCATCTGTGGGGC
Organism: Pholidichthys leucotaenia; assembly: GCA_020510985.1. NCBI lineage: Eukaryota > Metazoa > Chordata > Actinopteri > Cichliformes > Pholidichthyidae > Pholidichthys > Pholidichthys leucotaenia. Next base: position 416,931,554 of record CM035839.1, read on the forward strand.
ATCCTCAAATGGAAGGTGGAGGAGCGCAAGGTCTCTAACATCCACCAGCTCCATCATGGAGGAGTGGAAGAGGATTCCAGTGGCAACCTGTGAAGCTCTAGTGAACTCCATGCCCAAGACAGTTAAGGCAGTGCTGGAATATAATGGTGGCCACACAAAGTATTGACACTTTGGGCACAATTTGGACATTTTCACTAGGGGTGTACTCACTTTTGTTGCCAGTAGTTTAGACATTAATGGCTGTGTGTGGAGTTATTTTGAGGGGACAGTAAATTTACACTGTTATACAAACTGTACACTGACTACTTTACATTGTATGAAAGTGTCATATCTTCAGTGTTGTCCCATGAAAAGATATAATAAAATATTTACAAAAATGCAGGGGGTGTATTCACTTTTGTGAGATATTGTACATCTAAAACTGGGCTGCTCATAACTGTAGGTAATAGTAATTTATATTGGTAATTAAACATTAAGTGCTGGTTTATACTTTTTTAAGGTAATCATGTAGTGACTTGGATATCTTCATATACCATTTGTATCTGTAAATGTTTTAGTGTGCTATGGAAAATGTAGTTTAAAGTAAAAATACTAACTTTGTTATAGTATGAATGATCAATTAAATATTCTGTAAAGCACTATTTCTGTTTTTGCACCAAAAATGGCTGCCACCAGCCTTTAGTCCACACTTCAAGCACCCTGGATCCATCATCCATGTGGATAATATTACTGCAGACAAATGGAGAAAAGATATACAGTACATACAATTAGTTGCAGTGTTAAAAGTCCCTATAAACTACAACCCCCAAAGTGCTTGCTGCTTGCTTGTTTCATTGTCAGATTTCACTCTGTTAATAATTTTGATGAGTGCAAAAGCATCACATTAAAAACAGCAGCCATACATACACATGAAGTACAACAGAAGTCAGTGCACATTTCAGTTAAAGGGGTCATTGACTGAAAAATTGTGGGTTTGTGGGTTTTAATTATCTGAAATGTGTCTGTTGGTCACAGCATTATTAAAAAATTCTCAGAACAGTCAATTTTCTTAAAAAAAAAAAAAAAAAACCCTCACAGCCTAAATTTATCTTGTTTTTCTCTCCCAGAAATGCCCAAAACGTTTTTGACTCTTACAGGTAAATCGCATACGTCAGTATTTGACAAACCCAACCCACCGCCGTCCTTGAGACCTGCCCACTGCTCTATTATTGGCCCGCCTAGCTGTCTGTCATGTAGATGGAAGGAGTGCTAAAAGTAACCTTTTAGCCCCTGAGTTATTAGCCCCAGAGCTAACAATGGTACCAGGATTCTCGCACCAAGAATGGCTTTATAGTGTATTATTTTCTTCAAATCTTAGTCACCCTAATAGCCATCCCTGTTACCACCTGCTTCACCAATCCACAGTCAGCAATAGACCTCGTGTCACTGCGGCCCATCTCCCAATTTCGCCATGATTCCACAGCAAATCACCAGCGCTGGTCATTGCAACCAACCTGGCTGGAGGCTGCTGGCTGTCACGGCCAGCTCCCCCACCGTCCTCTGGGGCTCCGCGCGACTCTGTTCCACTCTTGCTGGCAGCGTAGTGGAGCTGCCTTGTGACGGGGTGTCCCCCAGCTGGCCGTGGGAGTGGAGAGGAGTCCCGCAGAGCGGGAGACTGCCTTTTGAGGTCTCATAGCTGGACAGCTCAGCTCGGCCAGCAGCTTCAGGTCCTGGGCTACGTCGGTTGCGGCAATCGGGGGGCAGCCCGGCGTGCCGTGCTAGTGATTTGTTGTGGAATCATGGCAAAATTATTGGGAGATGGGCCGGAGTGATGCAAGATACACCATCGACTGTGGATCAGCGAACCAGTGCCGTTTATCCAAGCTAGAAGGAGGCTAAAAGCTAAAGGTTAGAAGCTAGTCAGCTAAAGATGGAAAAAAGCACAATTAGTGACCCCTTTAATTGTATGACCTATAAAATTTAATATTAATATGGGAAATGTTATTTTTTTAAATTACTGTAGTACTTTACAAAAGGAATTGACTGATTATGCATGTGTGTTTTACAAGTGTAAAGTCAATGAAGCAATGTTTGTTGTTATAAATTTATGTATTATGTTTGTTCATTTCAAAGATAAAATGCTATTTATATTAATAGAAATTATCTACAATATATTGTGTATTGTTCAAGCTTATTCTGTTGATTTTTTTCCACTGGTTGCTTTATATCCTATTTTGAGTACAAACCTCATTATCTTGATGAATAAATTAAACCTGCAACACTGACATTGTGACATATCAATATTGTGAAAATATTCTTTCTAATTTCATGGTGGGAATTTCACAGAGATCGGCCAACTCTATCAGCCCTTTGGATCCTAGTTGGCTGATCGTGGCTGACATGCTTGGGTGCGTGCGGTTTTTAATTGACTTTGGCTTGTGTCTTAAATAATTTGAACCGTGCTACAAGAGGGTGTTTGTGTGGCACTCCCACTTTTCCATCTTCGGCATGGCATCAGAATGGTTTCATTTATCTCTCAAGTGCCATTTTTTATTTATTGTGATTTATAGCTTAAAATCCCCCTTTGCACCACCTTCCGTCATCCGTCATTCTCCTGTCACGGGCTTAGTCTTTTCTCACACACATCTAGCGCAGCTTTCATACAAACTAGAAATACCATAATTTACGGGGGGGGGGGGGGTGATTCTCGCTCTGTTGACTCGTCATTGAGTATTAGCTGTTGTTTGCGGGAATGTGGATTGAGGACTGATGTTGTATTATAGGTTTTCTCTCAGCAAAGGAGAGAAGGGAATGTTTTTCCTCTGCTTCACTTTAATCTCAGAGACCCCAGACTCTTTCCTGTTATTGAATAGCTGAGGAGTCATTTTCTAGTTCTTGTGTCGGGGAGAAGAAAACTCACACAAGACAAATGGTCCAATTCTACTTTAACAGGCCTATTCATATTGTAATAGAGGACTGGAACAAAGAGAGGAGAGAGATGGGATGTTAGGAATGGCACAGTCAGCCTTACTCACTGTGTTTGATTCTGTGTGTGTGTGTCTGAGTGAGAGAGAGAGAGAGAGAGAGAGAGATGGGCCGAAAGAAGGAAAGATGGAGAGAGAGAGAGCAAGAGAGAGACAGAGAGAGAGACAGACAGACACAGAGAGAGAGACAGACAGACACAGAGAGAGAGAGTTTTCTCTTTAATTTTCTCTGTTGGAGATGTACTACCTCAGGGATATTCTGCCATCTGATCCACTTTAGTAGTGTGGCAAACAGCCAGGGCATCTTTTCAATTACAGAGAAATGGATAGTGTGTCCGTGGGTCTGTGAGTGTGCGGGCGTAGAGGGAAAGACAAAGACACAGAAAGGCACAGAGAGAAAAAGGGTGGGGGGGGGGTGGAAAGATGGGCACAAATCCCCAGTTTTTGAGAGGAAAGTGTAACGTGAATCATTAACGGTGTAGGCCAAGAGGGCGGCTAGATGGCTAGATCCCCGCATTGCTGGCTTGGGACTCATCAAGAAGGAAGGGGACCGAGAAGCAGCACAAGAGAGGGGCGGCGGGGATAGCGGGGGCTTTGCCGTGGAGAGAGAAAATACTGCTCGTCCTCTGTCTTTTAAGCTGAGCAATAATTTAAAGTCTCGGCCCTCTGAAGCCTTGAATCCGCATCGACTGGTCATCTTAAATCAAATCAGGGGCTGGGCTCGGTGTGTGTGTGTTTGTGTGCTAGTCCACATAAGCAGCGAGCCCCTGGCCTATTCTGAATTATTGACGGCGGAGAATAATTGATTGGTTCACCTTCAAGCCTATCAGCCCCCGTCTGAGTGCACCACCTCATATCGGTATGCCTCCTCGCGTTTTACTTTCACTCCCTTACACGTCGATTTTGCTTTTTTCTTTCTTTTCTATTTCTCAGCTGACTACTTTTTTCCTAAAGTTGTTTTTCATGCAACAAATGAATTCATTCTTAGCAACCATGACCCTCAGTTACTGCATATAGTTTTGAATTTGCTGACATTGATAGTCCTCTGATGTTAATATTAGTCTGCTGCCTGCTGAATGACAGCAAAATGATCTATGTGCCCATTTTTTGTCCTCCTGGAAAGTTTTCTGTTCTAATTGATCCACATGGAAATATCATCACAGTGTAGTGTAACATCACTGAGGTTAAGATATAGTACTCATAGAATTTTCGTGACCAATAAAATTGTGGGATTTTTGACAGAAATTTACAGAAAAAAAACTCTTTAATGCCCCAGTGAAAACAGTATTCAATAAAGTAACATCAGGTATACAGTATAAAATAAAGGACAACATAAATATTCACCAAGAAAGCTAACTTTATTGTCAATCAAACCATACATGGCCATATACTATGCACATTAGAACAAAATTGTTTCCTCCTATCTACAATGATCACACCCTAGAGTTGAAGTATCTGCTGCCATGGCATGAGCATCTTCGTGGGAGGAAACCAGAACACCTGGAGAAAACGCACGCAGTACGGGGAGAACATCCAAACTCCAAACAGATGGGCACATGATGGTCTTGACCTGGGATCAAATCTGAGTTCAGTCCCAGACCCTCATCCTGGGAGGCAGCAGCGCCGAGCCACTGGGCTGTAGTCCTACATTACAGGTTGAGCAGCCACACCGAGTCCCCACAGTTGTCTACCATATTGGATGGAAGATATTGAGTGTTACTATGATTACCGCACACACTTGAATGCCTGGTTTACTGTTTATGAGAGTTTCACATGCCCCAGTCACCAGAGCATTGTGAAACTGTGCGTGAATATCTTTAAGGTTTTTTTTCTGTTATAGAAATAATTCCTTTTCTGTCAGACAGTGAATAAGGTTATTTTTACCTTAACATGTTTCGGCCACTTCTTGCAGCCTTCCTCAGAAGGGTCATGTGATGTTGTTGTGACAATTAGCTGCTTTTATCAGCTGTTTGTCCAGGTTTACAAGACAGCAGAGGATGACTACGCCCCCTGCTGTCTGGCACCCTGTGGAGGACAGCATCCCAGGTGTGGGACGGGGTATAGGATCCCTCATCCCTGTTGATGACTTCTGGGGTCTGTTTTCTGATCTCGATGGCTTCACTGATCCAACAGTGGTATTTGTTGCTTTCTGTGTGGATGACGGGATGCTGTCCTCCACAGGATACCAGACAGCAGGGGGCATAGTCGTCTTCTGCTGTCTGGTAAACCCGGACAAACAGCTGATAAAAACAGTTGATTGTCACAACATCACGTGACCCTTCTGAGGAAGGCTGCAAGAAGTGGCCGAAACATGTTAAGGTAAAAACAACCTTATTCACTGTCTGATAGAAAAGAAATTATTTCTATAATTAATTTAGAAGACAGTATGAACCCTTTTGGATTAGGTTTTGTTCTGGTTCACATTTAGATCATACATTTGGAACATGATACAGTAGCTTACATACATACAACTGCAATCACAAGCTTAAGGAGTGATTTAATGTATACCTTTCTGTAATGCTAGTATGCTAATTGTGCGCGCAGTATACTCCGAGGGCCAATACTGATCGATCTTTTACTCCATGAAGTCCAGAACATTTGATTAGTGTGATCGCTTCATACCGTTCTTAGTTATGGAACAGTTACCCATCTCAGAATGATTAGAGCAAGTAGTCATGGGAAAATAAAGAGTGCAAATGCTAGTGCCCTCTCGCTGCTCGTGTTGCATGCCCACACAGCTTGACTATACCATATCATCGATCCCATCGTTCATCTCTGCTGGTGTATCATTGTGCAACAGTGGCAGCAAGTTGGTCCAAAGCAGAGGTGAAGTGTTGCCAGCTGGATAAAATTCAAAAGAACGCCACAGTGTTTGAGAAAATTTGTGACCGTGCTTGTGAGGTCGACATGGTTCTTAGTTAGTTAATTAGTTAATTAGTTAGTTCCCTCCCACAGCACATGGGACACCATACGGTGCATAGCAGTGTTGGAGGACTCGAGTCCGGCCTCGGCCTCGAGGCTGGTTTTTCCCAGCCTCAGCCTCGGGAGGGTGATGACTCGGCTGAGGCTGGCTTGAGGCCATACAATTTCAGCATTATTTTTCGAGATTCGGTTCTCTTTAAATGATTTTCAGATATTACTTTTTGATGAAAATAATTCAAAATCCACCTCATAAGTTCAGAAAATGTAACATTTTTCATAATCTGACAATGACACCCCCGCCCCCCCATCCCGCTGCCAAAGATTTGGTATTGCCCATCCCAGGGATGGGCAGTGAGGGCCATTCCATGCAGATTTTCTGTTCCACACAGTGTCTTCAGCAGGTGTTTGCACTGATGAGCTTCAAGGATGCTAATTTGAGAAAGCAACTGCTGAAGAGACTGGGTGAAACAGAAAACCTGCAGTGGAATGGCCCTCCATGGCACATAAATGCCCATCCCTGACCTCAGCTTGTTCTTTCCTGGCTCCTCGCCGTTGGTCACTGACTAAACCAGGTTTGATGGTTTCAAAAAGGAACATTACAATCCTCATTATGGCAGAAACATTTATAGTTTGTAAGCAAGTCTCCTCATCCCAGCAGTGTCCTGCCCCTCCCCTGACAGGTGTGTGCTGTGTCTCGGTGTGTTGCTCCGCTGAGTTCAGGAGGAGGAGTATTTGCTTCTGTGTGTGGTCAGACTTCCTTGTATCCCAACTTGCGCGTGTGTTCTGACCATTTTGTAATAGGTTTGTAGAAATAATTGACTAATAATATTGTTGAAGAGTCTGTGATGCTCTGTGGACATTTTCACAGATTCACCTGCTCTCTGTTCTGATCAGTTCAGCTGCAGCCTGCAGCACACTCACAGAGCTACACATGAACTTGTTCGTAAAGCCAGTACAGAGGGGGCTAAGAAGGAAGATTAGAGAGGGGAAGGACAGTTACAGGAAGAAGATGGAGGACAAGCTGCAGCAGAGTGACGCCAGCGGTGTCTGGAGAAGCCTCAAAACTACAGTGCATCCGGAAAGTATTCACAGCGCTTCACCTTTTCCACATTTTGTTACAACCTTATTCAAAAAGGGATTAAATTCATTTTTTCCCTCAAAATTCTACACGCAAGACCCCATAATGACAACGTGAAAAAGTTTTTTTTGAAATGTTTGCAAATTTATTAAAAATAAAAAACTAAGAAATCACATGTACATAAGTATTCACAGCCTTTGCTCAACACTTTGTTGATGCACCTTTGGCAGCGATTACAGCCTCAAGTCTTTTTGAACATGATGCCACAAGCTTGGCACACCTATCTTTGGGCAGTTTCGCCCATTCCTCTTTGCAGCACTTCTCAAGCTCCATTAAGTTGGATGGGAAGTGTCGTTGCACAGCCATTTTCAGATCTCTCCAGAGATGTTCAATTGGATTCAGGTCTGGGCTCTAGCTGGGCCACTCAAGGACATTCACAGAGTTGTCCTGAAGCCACTCCTTTGATATCTTGGCTGTGTGCTTAGGGTCATTGTCCTGCTGAAAGATGAACCGTCACCCCAGTTTGAGGTCAAGAGCGCTCTGGAGCAGTTTTTCATCCAGGATGTCTCTGTACATTGCTGCATTCACATTTCCCTCTGTCCTGACTAGTCTCCCAGTTCCTGCCACTGAAAAACATCCCCACAGCATGATGCTGCTCACAACATTGCCATGGTTATGAACGGTGCCTGATTTCCTCCAAACGTGACACCTGGCATTCACACCAAAGAGTTCAATCTTTGTCTCATCAGACCAGAGAATTTTGTTTCTCATGGTCTGAGAGTCCTCAAGGTGCCTTTTGGCAAACTCCAGGCAGGCTACCATGTGCCTTTTACTAAGGAGTGGCTTCTGTCTGGCCACTCTACCATACAGGCCTGATTGGTGGATTGCTCTCCTCTCTTCACAGAACAATGCTGGAGCTCTGAAAGCGTGACCATCGGGTTCTTGGTCACCTCCCTGACTAAGGCCCTTCTCCACCGATCGCTCAGTTTAGATGGCCAGCCAGCTCTAGGAAGAGTCCTGGTGGTTCCAAACTTCTTCCATTTACGGATGATGGAGGCCACTGTGCTCATTAGGACCTTCAAAACAGCAGAACTTTTTCTGTACCCTTCCCCAGATTTGTGCCTCGAGACAATCCTGTCTTGGAGGTCTACAGACAATTCCTTTGACTTCATGCTTGGTTTGTGCTCTGACATGCACTGTCAACTGAGCAACTGGTCAACTGGGCTGCACGGTGGCGCAGTGGTTTAGCACTGTGGCAGCACAGTTTTACCCTCGGCCGGGGGATCGCGGGGATCATGAGATCGTGGGTTCGATCCCAGCCCCCGACCAACAGTGAGCTGTGTGGAGTTTGCATGTTCTCCCCGTGTTGCGTGGGTTTACTCCGGGATTTCTCCGGTTTCCTCCCGCATAACAAAAACATGTAGGTTTAGGGCGCTCGCGCACGCAGCGACCGGCAGCCGGTGGCTTGTCACCAGACTGCAAACCAAATCTACCTACGGGTACAAATAAGTAACAAAAAAAACAAACAAACTGTGGGACCTTATATAGACAGGTGTGTGCCTTTCCAAATCATGTCCAATCAACGGAATTTACCACAGGTGGACTCCAACTAAGCTGTAGAAACATGTCAAATATGACCAGTGGAAACAGAATGCACCTGAGCTCAATTTTGAGCTTCATGGCAAAGGCTGTCAATACTTATGTACATGTGATTTCTTAGTTGTTTTTTGTTTTATTTTTAATAAATTTGCAAAAATCTAAAAAAAAAAAAACTTTTTTCACATTGTCATTATGGGGTATTGTGTGTAGAATTTTGAGGGAAAAATTGAATTTAATCCCTTTTGAAATAAGAACATAAGAAACATGTGAAACATGTCTTATGTTTTTAACATAAGAAAATGTGGAAAAAGTGAAGCGCTGTGAATACTTTCCAGATGCACTGTATGTCTGGGCACCAGAATACCTCCACCCAGGCCGTGGGGTAGGGAGTGGGTGAATGACCTGAGCCTGTTCTTTAACAAGTTTGACCAACCGCCCTCTTCTCTGCCTGTCCACCGACCCCTGCTACCTCCACTGTCATGAACTCCCCTTGCGCTTTTCCACAGCACACGGAGGAGGGGTGAAAGGATGAGGATTTACGCGCTGGGTTTACACCACACACACATTTATTAAACACGAAAACTGACAAACAGTTCCAATGCATACATTCCACAATAGCTTAAGGAGTCCTCCAGGACGCTCAACAGTCTCAGGTGAGGATTAATGGGGAAAACACGCACAGATTATACTCACAGGACTGGAGCTGTCCGAGTAGTCCAAGTACAGCACCAGGTGAAAGCAATCCTTTAATGACTTTGACTATCACATGGCGATTAATGACTGCATGTCTAGTGCAGTGACCCAGCAATGCGTGACTGGCCAAAGGCTCCTTATGTACACGCATTGCTTGGGATGGTAAATTGGTCGCACCTGGGCGAGGAGTGGGGAGATGGCAAATGGGAGTGGGAACACCTGACAGCATGAGGGGGCGTGGTCGGACCGGCAGACAGACAGCGCTCACATCAGCGTGAGCCCAAGGGGCTGCCTCACCGCTGCTGGCCAGAAAGCAGTGGCTATGGGCATGGCAAAGCACACAGAACTACATACTAACATACATACAAAGTGGCACTCTACCCACAGAGAGGCCAGGACCGAGCTGGGGGAAACCAAGCCCGCTCGGCTCCTGACATCCACCTTCATCTAGTCCCCCTGTCCACTGCCCTTCCTCCCTCCCTTACATCCCCCAGCTCTCAGTGTACATCCCCTGCCGTTTTTCCCCCACACAGACCCAACCCCCCCAAACACACAGCCCCCCACCTCAGTTTGTCCCTCACCAAGACCCAGGTGAGAGCTGAGCTGAAGGAGATCAAAGTGAGGAAGGCTTTAGGTCCGGATGGCATCAGCTCAAGGCTCCTCAAGTCCTGTGCAGATCAGTTATGCAGGATCGTGGAGCACATCTTCAATCTGAGCCTGAAGCTGGGGAGGGTACCACAGCTGTGAAAAACATCCTGTGTGGTGCCCATACCGAAGACTCCGCACCCCAAGGACCTGAACAGCTACAGACCCGTGGCCTTCACATCACACCTAATGAAGACCCTGGAGAGGTTGCTCCTCGCCCACCTCCGCCCCCTGGTGGGGCCAGCAATGGACCCACTTCAGTTTGCCTACCAGCATGGCATCGGGGTAGAGGATGCAGTAATCTTCCTCCTACATTGTTCCCTGTTCCACCTGGAGAAGCCTGGGAGCACTGTGAGGATCATGTTCTTTGATTTCTCCTGTGCTTTCAACACCATCCAACCAGTGATTCTGAGGGACAAGCTGCTGTATACAGGGGTGGACCAGCACCTGTCATCGTGGATCCTGGACTACCTCACGGACCGACCACAGTTTGTGAGAACCCAGGACTGTGTGTCTGATACCATCAGACAGTAAGGGGCCCCCCAGGGAACAGTTCTGGCCCCCTTCCTGTTCACCCTCTACACTGCTGACACAACACACCACACTGCCATCTACAGATGTTCTCTGATGACTCTGCAATCATCGGCCTTATCTCCGAGGGGAATGATGCGGAGTACAGAGGACTTATCCAGGACTTTGTGGACTGGTGCCTGCGGAACTGCTTCCATATCAATGCAAGGAAAACCAAAGAAATGTTGGTGGACTGCCACAGGTGTGGACAGCCCCCCATAGCACTGGTAAACATCCCAGGAGCAGACATTGAGATGGTGACATCTTACAAGTTCCTGGGTGTTCACCTGAGCAATAAACTGGACTGGTCACACAACACCAACACTTTCTACAAGAAGGGGCAGCGCAGGCTGTTCCTCCTTAGGAGACTCAGGTCTTTTCGAGTGCAGAGTGCACTCCTGAAGACCTTCTATGATTCTGTGGTGGCATCAGCCTTTGCATATGCAGTGGTCTGCTGGGGCAGTGGCATCAAAGCAGCCAAGAGGCGGAGACTGAACAAGCTGATCAAAAAAGCCAGCTCTGTTCTGGGGTGTCGCCTCGACTCAGTGGAGGAGATAGGAGAGAGGAGGACGGTGGCTAAGCTGTCATCTCTGCTGGAGTCCGAGTCCCACCCCATGCAGGACATGTTGAACTCACTGGGGAGCTCATTTAGTGGTAGGCTGTGCCATCCTAAGTGCTTGAGGGAGAGATTCCGCAGGTCCTTCCTACCTACGGCTGTCAGAATGTATAAAGTAAATACTGCTCATAGAGGCTGTATTAAACGTCACAACTTCACACAATAGAGATCATTCCCCTCCAATATACAACTAAGACAACTGCAACTGTTATTGAGGGTGGCAACAACACTTCATTCAATGTGAAATATACTGTCTGGGTCGATATTTATATTTTGCCAAGTAATTTAACTAACTGTAATGCTGTTGATACCATCTTGCTGCAATGCTCCTGCACTGTGTATATAACTGTGTACATATGTATATTTATTTACTGCTTTGCTTAACCAGTTCTTATCTTATTATCTTATCTACTATTGCTCTGAGTGCTGCTATCCCTTTGCTGCTGCAATCCTGAAATTTCCCCATTGTGGGACTAATAAAGGCTTATCTTATCTTATTTTATCTTGAATAATGACCTGTCGGGGATGGGTTCAGAGCCAATTTAAGGGTAAGCTATGCTGTTCTGGCTAATTAGCCTTTGGTTTTGAGGATTATTACAAGTACCTGGGAGTCTGCAAAGCAACTGCTTATTATTAACAATGAGGATAACGACTAGACACCAAGACAACGATGTCTAACTGAAAGCCCCTGGACAGGTGAGTGTGCTGAAGTTAGCCTTTAGCTAATGTTAATTCAAATTAGATCACATATCAAAAAAATAGAGCAAAGGCAGAGAAAAACAAACAGGAGAAATTGAGGGCTCTGAATAATTTATGGGCTGATATATGAATAAACATACATAACAAGAGAATATTTTACTGTTTTTTGTAAATATTGCTCTGTTTTTTTTAAAACGTATTGACTAGCCTACAGGAGCATGAGTCTAATTTTAATTTGACATTTTTCTCAATTTTACATGTTTATCACTTAAAAAATACAACAGGTGCTTTGGCCCATTTTATAGACTTTAGGTATTTTGTGCAAAGCTTTACAAAATATTTGTAAGTGAACAAACCAATATTTACCTCCACCAAGGAGGTTATGTTTTTGCCTGCGTTGGTTTGTTGGTTGGTCTGTCTGTCTGTCTGTTAGCAACATTACTCAAAAAGTTATCAGTACATTTTCATGAAATTTTCAGGAAAGGTGCGTAATGGCACGAAACAGGCGATTAGATTTTGGTGATGATCTGAGAGTGCATACCTCCACCAAGGGCTTTGTCTGTATTTGTGCAGCAGGATTACACAACAGCTACTGCATGGATTTGGATTGTCAAGGTGGGGTGGAGGGGACTCAGACGCAGGCAGAAATATAGTGCCAAAGATGGCAATCTATTAACAAAACTCAAAAAAAGCAAACAAATGACAGTACGTGGGCTGCAAACCAAAGTCACAAATTAAACACAGAATGGAGCACACCGAATCGAAATGTTAGAAACGCTAATGATGCTACACCTGACACAGACTGGTAGAGACAGACAGGGAGCAATCACAGCAGCAGTTGGGTACAATCAGGGGCAATCAGAGACACAGGGAATGACTACAGGTATGACAAAACATGATAAACAGACATGAGACATGAACAGAAGACCAGGGGAGACAAGACCATGACAATAATGATAATAATAATAATTATCACAACAATTAAAAATATGTGGCTGCAAGGGAAACACAGAGAAACATAATAAAGGGCGAGGACATGGCTGAACTCATGTCCTGAGGATAACAGAATACACAAATATGAGCATAAAGCGAGGACATGAGCACAGTCATGTCCAAACCTTTACATGGATGAAATTTTCACCACAAGTGGTTCTTGGGCTAGAGGGGAACCCAGTACATTTTGGTGATGATTTGAGAATGCAAACCTCGTCCAAGGCTCTTATCTTCTCACAGTGTGTTAGCAACAATACTCCAAAACTAATGGACAGACTTTGATGCAATTTTCACCAGAAGTGGCTCTAGGCCTACAAAAAAAAGCATTACATTTTGGAGGGAAGGGATGGAAGGAGCCTTGGCGGAGGTATGCGCTCCCCTCGTGCTTTTCTAGTTTTCTACTTTTTCACCCCCCAAAAATCAAATATTTTGTTTACCTTGACTATGGGAACACAAAGGTTGTTGATTTCACACACTGCCATGTCTCAGACTCAGCTGCTTACAAACTGGCTGTAAGCTTCTAGACCTTTGTAGGATCTAAGTTGTTTCAGAGTGTAAGCACTGGTACTGTACAGTAATAAATTAAAGATGTCTGGATAGGTGATGCTAGCCCACTTCTCCATGTCTTTTGACCAGTCTTGCTTTGGAATGAGATAGGGGGCCTGCTTCTCCGAGTTGTTTTGACTGTTTTGATCATTTCTGAGAAATGATCAGCTTTTCTCTCTCAAGCAAATTTGGTCTTTATGTTTTGTTAATGACAGGGTGTGGTGTGCTGTGTTCATAATTTAATAAAATAAAATGAGTTTAGAATAATGGTGGTTACTCACAGGTAACCCAATTAAGCCTCATTCACATTCAGCGGCTGCATAAACCTCAGTTTGGAGGGGGGAAATCTAGCATGAATTATATCCTCCAAAACTGTCAGTGAAGTACCTCTTTTAAACCATTTGAACAGTAACTGAGCTCATTTTATATCAGGAGCATGAACGGGGCAGCAGCAGGATGAACGAAGAGGGAGGGAGAGAGAGAGACAGCACTGATAACTAGAGAGAGAGGGAGGTGACACAGGAGGCACAGCGTAACCAGGTAATAATAGTTAAAACTTGCTTGCTTGATTTCTGCCAGTGCTGAAAAACAACACGTAACAGGTATTAAGTAGGTCTGCTACTTCATAGTGGCGTAAACAGACCATTACAAGGCTGAAGATATGTTTGGTAAATGACTGAAATTCTTTTTACTACTGTTATTAATATTAGAATGACAAAATAAAGAGGTAAATTATCCTTGTCCTTTTATCAATGACTTTGCACTCTTCCTCCACACTTGGATACATATGCTTACATTTTTTGCTTTAAAAAAAATCTTTATATGGGCAGAGATATTAACCCCCCCCCCCCCCGCCCCAATGTTTAACCCAAAGTTATACCCTTGTCACTACTGCTATGTCGCTTATGGCACTTGTAAGATTTGGCTGAGGTGCATTAATCTTTTTGCGTGTTGATTTGCTTACAATGTAAATGTGCACGCGGTAACCGTACATGGTGCATAATACAAAGAATGCTGCAAAGCATTATGCACCGCACTACTTTGCTGCTATTCTGGCTGCGCTTAGCACATACACATACAGCGCATGCATACATGACCTTTGCAAGTACTAGTACATGTACAATGTAGTACCATTCATGTACTAGTACACGTACATGGCGGATTAATCTTTTCACTTGTTGATTCACAGTACATGTACAGTACTAGTACATGTACAGACTAGCAAGTTTTGGCAGTACATGTATCCGCTCACTATGCAAATATGTTTGCGGTACAGTACGCGGTGCATAATGTGAAATCATTATGCACTACTTTGCTGCTATGCCGGCTGCGCTTAGCGCATGCATACACTTTATGTAGTGCATGCATATATGACCTCTACAAGTAGTACTGTGTTGTGCAGTACACGTCTGATTTTAACCTTTCTTGCACAAGTTATTGCGACGCTGCTTCTTATCGAGAAAAAAAGCTGTACATTGATGATTCAGTTATGTCTTCCAAATCACAAATTGTTCAGTTTAGATACACCGATCATGAGGAGTATGAAGAGAAAGGGAGAAGGAAACACAGGGCGAAATACAAATTTTGCAAAGCACTTTGAAGTTCACCTCTGAAATAATGTGGTGACTCGGACTCGGTCTTGGCCTCAGAATGTGGTGACTCGACTACAACATGGGCGACACCTGTCTCCATTCAGTGACCCTAGGCCACACAGCTGCTGTAAGTAGTTGAAGCTACAGTGGGGAGTCACTCCTCTGGTTGCTCTGTGGTAGTGCATCTGCCGAAGATCCGGGAGGCTATGGATTCATGCCTCAGCTACATCATACCAAAGGCCATATAAAAATGGTACTTTCTGCCTTCTAGCTTGGTGCACAGCACAATAGAATGGGGAAAGGGAGGTACAATTGCCTTTGGAGCAGCTTTGTTGGAATTTTGTCTCATTTGTGTTAATTTAACATGGATTTTTCCCATCACATACAGGTTTTATGAATCCTTACCTTTATTGACAACTATTTTACTTGATGTGACCTGATACTTTCGTTGTCTGCTTATTTATTTGCTTGTTTTTTATACTGTTGTTGTTCGTGCTCCAACATTGAAAGTTTTTGTCTTGACCTATTACCATAAATTTAAATGACTCAAATCGTGGTGGATAATTCCACCTATAATGGGCACTAAACAAAACTATATTAGTCGAAAGGTCGTCAAGTGCAGACACACACTTGGAGACTTCCCTCAAGAGTTACTGAAATTATGCAAATCAAAAAAAAAAAACCTCATGGGTGAGAGAGGTTAATATAATCAAACCTTATGGAACAGTGTTAATTTCTCATTATGATTTTTTTTGTGATTCACCTTTCAGCCCTCCATTGATCTCCCAAACCATTTTCTCTCATTTCCCCCTCGTTTCTTTTAATTTCTTTCGGTCTGCCCTCACAGGTGCCGCAACGCTCCTGCCCCCCGGTGCCGTGCAGCATGTTATCAGTCATGGCTGCCTATAGCGCACCAGGACATGCATCCAATCAATAACATGATTCTGCAGACAGGAGACAACCGTGACATACAGCCGCTGCCCCGACACACATGCGCACACACACCTGCTGGGCTGACGTACAGCCCCAGTGCTCTGACAGGGCGGAGATGAGGTGAGGACGGATGGATAGAAAGATAGATGGGAGATGGAAGGAAGGTAATGAAGAGGAGGCCAGTGGTGCAGGTGGTGCTGCTGGATCACGGTCGGAGACGATGGAGTCTGACACTCTCCGTCTTGTTTTGGGCCTCACGGAGAGCCAGACTGTTTATGATAAGTCTCCAGATATGGATTTTTACATCCTCCATAACTCTGAAGGTTGGAGGATTGGGTGCCTGGCGGGTCTTAGAATTTAACACCCAACAAAATATAGAGCTCAATTACCAGCTTACTGGACAAATCTTCTCGCCGTGGAATGCCCACTGCATCTCCTGAGCTGTTTGGATTCCTTTTTCAAAGCCGCCATGATGCATCCCTACAGCACAACCTGGCAGACAATAATAGGCTCTTTCTTGAGAGCAGAGTGTGGCAGAGATGCCGTATAACTTTGTACAACACCATTGGCTGCTCTCTTATTATTGGAAACACAATAATCTTCTTATCGGTGGCACGCAATTGAAAATATTATTCATGCTTATTACATGGGCCTGTACAGTTTGATTTGAGGCAGTGGAAACCCTCCAAGTGCTCGTGTGATAGTGCATCATAGCACAAACCGCGTGCTCTGATTCAGCATTATTTCAGCTACAGAGGCACCACTGCATGTTAGCGTAAACAGTCTGCACACGCTGCTTGTTGTATCCATATCAGCATTGTGCTGCTGGGATGCGTGCATTACCCAGGTGTACTATGCAAATACGTGAACCTGGATTAGACCAACGGGAGAGTTCGGCTAGTGTAATCCTCTCTCTTGTACACTTCATTATTATATTTACGCCACAGCGGCAGAGGCCTCGTCCTGTGTAGTAATCCCTCCGACTCAGCCCGCCTCAGAAGGAGAGGGAGGCGTCTTCGCAGCATCTCCTCGCCCGCCGCTCTCTCTTCTGAATGTGCTGACGCGGCTAAAAGAGAAGTCAGTTAACCTGCGTGTGTCGCTGCTCCCTCTCCTGCGTGTCGGCAGCCGTGTCCGCAAATGCATGTGCGTATGTCTCCATCCGAATGACGGGCACCGCCGCACACTAATCTGGCCACCGTTGCTGGCCACAGTGGCTGACCCGCACGTGCCAAAATGATTCTGTGTCTTCGTAGCTGGGATAATTAACCGTTGAAATGCATTTCAGCAGTTTGTTGTCTGACCTTCCCGCCACACCGTTCAGTCCCGCCGCTGCCGTTCTCTGCTTCCGCCGGCAGAAAAAACACAGTTTCTCTAAGGGACGGATTCATTAGACGCCCCTCAGTCTCCGCTTGCTGTCTCCATGTCTTAACTGTGACAATATGGAGAGGGAGCGCTGAAGAAAGTGAGTGGGTAATTGAGGCAGGCAGAGTGAGGGAGAAGACTACAGCATGTGCCACCAGAGGTAATTAGCAGAGCAGCTGCTTGAGAGGGGGGAAGCTATAGCCGCGACACTGCAGGAAGGAGCTGGGGGAATAATTAGCCGGTAACACCCGTCAAGCTTTCACAAAGCGGCGACGTGTTATTCCACTTCTGCTCTCCGCAGAGGAAGGCCAGACCCCCCACATACACACAGCGCGGCACCTTCTGACTTACTGCTTACAAATCCTTCTAGTTAGATGAAATAGGCTGTCGTGTGTGTGTGTGTGTGTGTGTGTGTGTGATTAGCCACTACGTCGGCCATATTTAGAGCATGTTAATTGGGTATTGATCATAGTTGGGAGGCAGTAATGATGTATGACAGTTTCAGGTGAGTCTTCCCCCAGTGCATGCTGTTTATGTATATGTAAAATATTCACAAGTGTGTACCCCCTCCCCCCCATCCCTGTCGATAACCATGCGCTGTGTTCAATCAAACCTCCTCAGCGGAAAACATTGTTCTTTTTTCCTCTGTCCCTCGATCAATGCGCTCCAGCTTAACCGGGCTACACTCCGACATTTTCTGCATCTTTTGCAAGAAAGAAAAAAAGATTTTAAACAGCAGAAGATTCTTTAATTAGGGCCCAAGCTACTGACAAAGTCAGTTGGCGAGAGCCCTGTTGTAATTGCTTCGTTTATTATTATTCTTCCGCCTAAATGATCGCATTTTTCACCCTCTCAACATTAACCAAAATGCGATTTTTTTTCACAGACACCTCAGACCCGGTGAAAAATTCAATAAGCTGGAAAATATATGTGTCCCCCCCCACCCCCAATTTTTGTGGGTGGGGCCAAACATACAAGGTCAATGGAGACCAGCGACCATAAAATTTGCCGTACAGACACGAACTTTGGGTGAGGTGTGCACCACCTCAAGACATGCAAAAAACACAAATGTGGCCCTTACCCGTGTCCTACAGGAAGTCCGCCATCTTGCCTCAAATCTGCCCCACCTCCAGTTTGGCCAAAAACCACCCCTCGCATTTGAACAAACTCCTCCTAGGGGCCTGCTCCCATTGAGCTCATTTTCACATGGTGGCATCTATAGGCACTGGCCATTAAAAGTTATCAAATGTAAGTCGCAATCTCAAAAGGTGTGGCTATGACACCATGGCGAAGTTTGACTCCGTCCCTTACAACATCAGACAGCTGTAACTCGAGCAAATGTTGTCTGATGTCCACCAATGTTTCTATGATGGATAATAGTCCCGCCCCAGATGCGTCTATATAAAAATAATTGACAAAAGATATAGCGCCACCGAGTGATTAAAGGAAGAATTGCTTAAAACTGTTTTATTGATTACTGACGCCCCACTGGCCCGCTTACAGCTGCTTGCAGCTTTAATTTATTCTTTTGTTTGGCTGCGTATAATTTTAAACAGTTTCTAAATGAAGTTTTTGCTCTGTAAATGTGAATTTGGAGGCTCCACTGCAGCAGAAGCACATTCTGGATACAGCAGTGCTGAGGTGGGAATAGCAGCAGAAACTGGACAATTTATTAGATGGAGCAATTAGACTGTACAGGCACTAAGGATTTGAACGTTATTTCAGAGATGAAAAGGGTTTGGAATCATATACAACTTGATAACAGCGTTATCACTCCATATTGGCTTAGCACGTATTTTATAGTGATAATGCAGTATTTTATCCTATCTAGTTTTGTCATTGTCACCACTCTTGCCACACACTGAGCTTTCAGCACATTAGGACTTTATAGTCCCCCATCTAGGGACTCAAATTAGATTTAAACATGTATATCATGACATTTTTATTGCGTGAGAACTGCTACCATTGTGGCCCTCTGTGTGCAGCTGGATTGATGCTCCCCTGCAGACGCTGTGCAGCACAGGGAGTCATCCATGAAGACCTAACCGTGCAGCAGCGTAGAAAATTACTGATGTTTCTGTCATCCGTCTCCATATATCCACTACTGTAGCTGGAACCCAGTTATGCAGCACCTTTCACAGCTGCGTCACGTCCCTGGAGTCGCTTCATCTCACTGGCCATATTTAATTCTCCATTTTTTAACCCTGGAACTCCTGAAAGAACTGTATTTAAGTCTTTATTGTGGTAAATGTTAGAAAATGACTAAAAATAAAGACAAAAAGTCGACAATTTTTACAGAGCAAAATAATAAGCTGTCATTCTGAGTCCTAAGCCATTTTCACACTTGCTCTGCAGCCCCCAAACCCTTTTAGAAATTACAGAGAAGGCTTTTAAGAAATGCCAGCGCTTAGCACAAAGTTTATTTCTGATTCTGCTTGTGAGTTTCACATGTGTGCTGCCTCCTGCATACTCACTTCAGTAGATGCTGAATATTTCCTGCGGTGTGCTACATGTGAGAAATTAAAACTGTAGGAACTGCCCTGTTGGAAACGCGGTTTGTTTTATGTAGCTATATGTTTTTCAACCTTTCCTGCTCCACTGTATGGATATGTTAAAGGAGATTATGTATGTAATAAACCATAAAAAATAACCGTGATGCGTTACCAGACATTAATTAAATTCCCCTTACTCAAGGTGGAGATCGCTGAATGATGACATTATGGCCAGATCTCCAAATGATCTTTCAATGATCGTTCAGTGATGTCCAGTGATTTCCACTGTCCTCAAATTTTGACTCATTCCAAAACAATCTCTCAACGATCTCTGAAGGGAAGTGATCTCTCAACAATCTTTTAGCAATATCTCAATGAGTGCTCAACAATCTCATCAAGCTCCCAGTGATCTCTCAGCAATCTTTCAATGAACTTTATTGGTCTTTCATCAAATGCTCTGCGATCCCTCACTGATTTCTCAGCCATCTCTATATTCAGGGTGATAAATATTTGGCATTCGTTAAAAGATTGGTGAGAGATCATTGGGAGATCATTGAGAGATCGTTGGGAGATCAATGACACCACTGAGCACTCATTGAGAGATTGCTGAAACATCGTTGAGAGATCACTTTCCTTTGGAGATTGTCAAGAGATTTTTTTGGACTGACTCAAAACAATCTCTCAACTGTGAAGACCATGGAGATGCCTGGAAGATCATTGAGAGATCTGGTCATTTTTTCAACTTTCATTTATCTCTCAATGATTCCCACCCCTGTGTAAAGGGGACAGAAGCACTAGAAGCACTAGAAACCTCTTAAATATATATATGCACACTCACTTCTTTGGTCCCCCAGCAAACTCTCAATGGTCCCTCAGTGATCTCTACTGGTCTCTCAGTGTAATCGCTCAAGGATCTTTCAAAGATCTTTATAGCTCACAATGAAAATCTTACAACAATCTCCCAAACATTTACACAGAATTGGCTTTTTGGAGGCTTTAGGAGATCGTTGAGAGATAAGGTCAATTTTTGATCTCTCAATGGTCACCCAATGATCTCTGCCTGTATAAAAGATCCCTTAAAATTTTAAACTGAAAAAGTGACTTCTCCACCAACAGAGTTAAAGTATGGATATTCCTATTTGAAAATTTCAGTCTGTTTCAGAAAGGTTTGTTTTGTGTTGACGTAGACTTCTTAGAGCCAGAGCCAATCATGTTTTAAGCCCCAGATAAGGGCAAACTTGCACTCAACAGAGATGCAGACCTGCACCTTACAGCCCCCTGTTAGAGTGTCAAACAGCAGGTAAAATCCCTGGTGGGCTTTCTGCTTCAATTCTGATGGGACGCCATGACCTAGCCAAATATGCTACTCCCGTGGTCAACCTGTGTGCCAGGTTTGGTCACCCTCGCATCATTTCCTCTTGAGTTAGAGCACGGATACGCAGACAGACAGACTCAGGCAACCGCCCTACTCATGCTTCAACTTGAGTAAAAACTTACTGTTTAAGAGTCAGTGTTCTGTGTATTTAAACATTTTCCACAGAAATATTTGCAGTCAACCTGCTTTCTTAAATCTATCTGCATACTTACTTTTTAAAGGAAGATAAAAATGCATCACAACAAAAATGTGTGAAGCCACGTCACGTTTCACACAGCCTTGTCTGACAGTTTTGAAAAAGAAAACTCAAAACTTTGCTTTAGCTGCATGCATGCTCTTCTTTTTGGGATTAAAGTTAGATGTTCTGAATTCTTTTTTTTTTATTTTTTACAAATTCTCATTTTTTCCCTACATGATAGGAGTGCATTCCTACAGCGGTGTTTCAAAGTTTGTGAACCCTTTAGAATATTCTATATTTCTGCATAAATATGACCCAAAACAT
This sequence comes from Pholidichthys leucotaenia, assembly GCA_020510985.1. Taxonomy (NCBI): domain Eukaryota; kingdom Metazoa; phylum Chordata; class Actinopteri; order Cichliformes; family Pholidichthyidae; genus Pholidichthys; species Pholidichthys leucotaenia. Next base: position 416,953,134 of record CM035839.1, read on the forward strand.
CCTTAGATTTTCATACAAGTCCTAAAAGTAGATAAAGAGAAGCCAGTTGAATAAATGAGACAAACATTGTCATTTACAGGTGCATCTAAATAAATTACTATGTCATCAAAAAGTTGATTGTATTTCTGTAATTCAGTTCAAAAAAATGAAACTCATACAGTATATGGATTCATTACACACAGAGTGATGTTTTTCAAGTGTTTATTTCTTTTCATTTTGATGGTTATGGCTTACAGCTCATGCAACACACAAAGAAATAAAGAAAAACAATAAGTTCAGGCAGTCTACCTGCATCCAGCGTCCAGATTGCTAACGGGAAGAAGAATGAGTTCTGGCGGTCTACCCCAGTCCCAGGCCCGGAGAACCAGTACCTCTGGCGGCCGAACCAGGTCGGCGAACAAAAAGTCCACTTTGTTGGGTGGCCGACCCAGAACGCCAAACGGGCGAAGCAGTTTCCCAGGCGGCCAACCCGCGTCATCCAGCCACCAGGACCGCAGGGGAGAACTCGGAGGCGGCCTCCCTATAGAGAAGGATAGTGAGGGAGAGCCGTGTCGGATAAGGGAAATCCCAGTAGCACCAGGTGGAGGGAAAAAGGGATCGAGGAAACGATGAGGGGCCAGCCTGGCGTCGAATGGCGGAGGATCTGCAGCTCCTTCTCCGAACCTCACATGGACTGGCGCTGCGCTCACGTTGGATCCCAAGCGAGATCATGCTGCACCCACGACGGACCCCGACTGGGCCAGAACAGCGTCCACGACGGACCCCGATTGGGTCCGCGTTGCACCCACGTTGGACCCTGATTGGGTCAAAGCTGCACCCACGACGGACCCCGACTGGGCCGGAACACAACCCACGACGGACCCTGTTTGGGTCAAAGTTGCACCTACGACGGACCCCGACTGGGCTGGAACACAACCCACACGGACCCTGACTGGGCCGGCGCAGCACCAGGGATGACCTTCAGACCCAAACCCAGAACCTCCAAGGCGACGACCGGAACAGGCTCGTCACCGGTGACCCTGGGAGAAGGCTCAGAAGAGAACAGAGAACCGGGATCAGAATCACCGGCAGCGGCAGAGCCCAGCAAGACAAGCTCGGACACAGCGGACGGCTGCGCCCGGCTTGTCTCCTCGAGAGACAGGCAAAAATGCTCCAGAATAGAAGAAAGGAAGACAAAATAGAGCACTTGCCTGTTCTCGGGCTCCACCACAGCCCAGGACTTCGACGATCCGGGTTCAGCGTGCTGAAGGTCCGCCTCTGGATCCCACTCGACTGCGGCAGGCTCCGCAGCCAGCATGATGATGTCCTCAGTCTAGGGATTCCCTGACGCTGACGTCCATGCCGAAAACCCGCACGGCGTTGTGGCAGGGGATCCTTGACCTGCTGGGTCGAACTGCTCCTTCGTGGAGACCCGGGGACGCTTAGTCGTGGGCGCAGGCTCCAATTGGCAGTCCGCCCTCCTCCTCTGCCCATGACGTGGCTGCAGGGCTGGAATCAGGCACTCCAGGGCTGCAGGCTCCTTCCTCGTCCGGCGATGTAGTCCTGGCACCTGGAAATGCTCAGGGGAAGGAGACGCACAGGTAGCAGGTTCACAATTCATAATTGCAGCAGGTGGAGGAAGCTCGGAGGACTGAGAACCCCGAACTTCACCCTCAGGGGTCGAACAAGGCAATTCACCCAGTGGAGGGAAAGAATGAAAAGCCACTTGCCTGATCCGCTGAGGGCCGATGGAAGCTGCTGCGGTGAGCTTTGTTTTCTCCCTTCCCCTTTGGATGGTGATGGAGGGCCCCCCGGGAGGACAAGGAGGAGCCACTCGTACCGGATCGATGACAGGCACAGCCGGAGCAGGACTCGTGGAGTTCTCAGCTGCTGGAGAGAGCGTCGAGGAGGAGGGAGGAACTGCCGAGGCGGGCCGGGGACGAGGCACATACAACCCGGAGGCGGCGGCGGCAGTCTTACCCCTCCGATGAGACACAGAGGCTACAGCTAGCTGGGAGACAGAGTTCGTGCGACTACCCGGAACTGGATCCGGACGGGGTTCTCGCTGAGTATACGCCGGGAGAATCCCGGCTGACGTCTTTCTCTGCTGGGGATGACCCTTGGGTGGTGCGAACTCCTGGACTGGATGGGGGACAGGAATGGGATCCCGAGACGAGGAGCGAGGATGTCTCCCCTTCGGCTTCCTGCCGGAGTTTCCCTTCAGCCCATGGAGCTTCTCCTGGAATGCAGAGATCTCCGCCATCCTCGCCGTGATTTCAGGGTGGTCTGCGTAGCGAGGATGGCGGTTAATAGTCGCCTCAGCGAGAGCCAGGTACCAGCGTGAGGCGCTGGGGACGGTGTGATGGCGAGCGCTGGAAATGATCCTGTCGATCTCGATAAGGGCCATCACCAGCTTGTAGCCCAGGCTCATGGCGTAGCCCTTGTGTGACGACGCCATCTCCCAGCACACTGGTACGCGGAAAGGGGAAAACTACAAGCCCAATTAAGCAAACTCACGGTCACCGGCATCTCGGTTGGCTGCGACCTACCGTCATGGAGCGGTCCTGGTGGACTACTAATGAGACACTATAGGCAACCAGTGAGTTTGCGTATTTATTGAAGGACTGATGCAATGTACAAAATAAAGAGCTTCCTGGGGCAAAACACAAATAAGGACTGTGGCTAAGACACACTGACGATATACACAGACTAAGGGATAACTTACTGAGAGTAGCTAGGATCGAAAGGATGACTGGAGCCGGGAAATGGGGACACCAGCCTAATGTTGGGAAGACCAGCATTACTCGTACGAGGTAGCTACCCCGAGAGACCGAAGCTGCTCCCTGATATAGGGCAAGAGGATTGATCAGCTGATGAGGGCGTCATTAGCTCAGTTAATTCCAGCTGTCACTGCTGAGCTCAGCTCTGACAGCTGGAAGCTCCGCAGAGATGCTGTCAGAATAAGAGCTCTGAGAAACCATAAGGAATGATACAGAATGGGAGGAAAATACTGCATGACCCGAGCGCGGACGAGATCAGCACTCAGACCATGACACTCTTTGCTTAAAATGAAAAAATATTTAATTCGTGCATTACACATGCAATGACTCATACGTCAGAAACCTGGACAATGTATAAAAGGATGGAAGAAAAACTGGCTGCCGCACAGAGAAGAATGGAGAGACGCATCTTAGGTATTATGCTAAGAGATAAAAAGACTAATATCTGGATAAGACAGCAAACCAGGGTGAAAGATATAGTACAGATCATTAAGTCAAGGAAGTGGAAATGGGCCGGACATGTCACCCGTATGACAGACAATCACTGGACCAGTAGGCTGACGACGTGGAGGCCGAGAGATGGAATAAGAAACTAGGGACGTCAGCACAAAAGATGGCAAGACAAAATTACTTCATCTTTAAAAAAAAGGCAACTGGTACCATCTGGCTAGAAACTGCTTGGAATGGAAACGACATGCTGAGGCCTTCGTGCAACAGTGGAATTCAACAGGCTAATGCTGCTGCTGCTGATGATAAAAATTCATTAAAAAATTTTGATTTTTAATAGAAATGTTGGCTGACTGATAAGTCAAGCCATGTACACACTCAATACTTGGTCGGGACTCCTTTTGCATGAATTACTGCATCAATGCAACGATCAGCCTGTGGTACTGCTGAGGCGTTATGGAGGCCCAGGTTGCTTTAATAGCGGTCTTCAGCTCATCTGCATTGTTGGGTCTGGTGTCTCTCATTTTCCTCTTGACAATACTCCATAGATTCTCTATGGGGTTTAGGCTCCCCAAATCAGGTGCCAGGTCCTGTCATGTCGAAATCAAGGTCTCAGAATCTGGAGGAAGAGTGGAGAGGAACAGAATCATAGTTGGCTGAGGTCCAGTGTGAAGTTTCCACGGTCAGTGATGATTTGGGGAGCCATGTCATCTGCTGGTGTTGGTCCACTGTGTTTTATCAAGTCCAAAATCAGCACAGCCATCTACCAGGAAATTTTAGAGCACTTCATGCTTCCCTCTACTGTCAAGCTTTATGGAGATGCTGGTTTTATTTTCCAGCAGGACTTGGCCCCTGCCCACACTGCCAAAAGTACCAAAACCTGGTTTATTGACCACGGTATCACTGTGCTTGACTGGCCAGCAAACTCTCCTGATCTAAAGCCCATAGAGAATCTATGGAATATTATCAAGAGGAAGATGAGAGACACCAGACCCAACAATCCAGATGAGCTGAAGGCTGCTATCAAAGCAACCTGGGCCTCCATAATACCTCAGCAGTACCACAGGCTGATCACCTCCATGTCATGCAGCAGTGATGCAGTAATTCATGCAAAAGGAGCCCTGACCAAGTATTGAGTGTGTACATGGACATACTTTTCAGTCGGCCACATTTCTATTCAAAATCAAATTTTTAAAATCAATTTTGTGTAATATTCAAATTTTTTTGAGAAACTGAATTTGGTATTTCCGTGAGCTGTAAGTCATAACCATCAAAATTAAAAGAAGTAGACTCTTGAAATATTGTATCAGTCTGTGTGTAATGAATCTATATGAGTTTCATTTTTTGAATTAAATTACTGAAATACATCAACTTTATGATGACATTCTAATTTATTGAGATGTACCTGTATTTATTGAGGAAAATGAGCCACTAGTTCATATCTGTGAGCGACAAAAGTTTGTGAACCTTTGGTTTCAGTGTCTGGTGTGACCCCTCTTTTACAGCAATAACTGCAACTAAACATTTCCAGTAACTGTTAAGTGCTGCACATCCGCTTGAAGGAATTTTAGCCCATTCCTCCATACAGAACAGCTTCAACTCTGTGATGTTGGTGGGTTTCCTTGTATGAACTGCTCACTTCAGGTCCTTCAACAAAATCTTAGTTGGATTAAGGTCAGGACTTTTTTCTTGGCCTTTCCAAAACATTATCTTTATTCTTCTTTAGCCATTCTTTGGTAGAACGAGTTGTGTGCTTAGGATCGTTGTCTTGCTGCATGACCCACTTTCTCTCGAGATTGAGTTTATGGACAGATGTCCTGACATTTTCTTTTAGTATTTGCTGGTATAATTCAGAATTCATAGTTCCACCAGTGATGGCAAGCCATCCTGGCCCTGATGCAGTAAAACAAGCCCAAACCATGATATTACCACCACCATGTTTCACAGATGGGATATGGTTCTTATGCTGGAATTCTGTGTTTTCCTTTCTCCAAACAGAACACTTCTTTTTCAAACCAGAAAGTTCTATTTTGGTCTCATTTGTCCACAAGACATTTTTCCAATAGCCTTCTGGCTTGTCCACATGATCTTTAGCAAACTGCAGATGAGCAGCAATGTTCTTTTTGGAGAGCAGTGGCTTTCTCCTTGCAACCCTGCCATGCACACCATTGTTGTTCAGTGTTCTCCTGATGATGAAACATTAACATTAGCCAATACAGGAGAGGCCTTCAGTTGTTTAGAAGTTTCCTTGGGGTCCTTTGTGACCTCAGCAACTATTACACGCTTTGCTCTTGGAGTGATCTTATTAGTTGGTCGACCACACCTGGGGATGGTAGCAATGGTCTTAAATTTCCTCCATTTATATACAATCTATCTTACTGTGGACTGGTGGAGTCCAAACTCTTTAGAAATGGTTTTCTAACCTTTTCCAGCCTGATGAGCATCAACAACCCTTTTTCTGAGGTCCTCAGAAGTCTTTGTTTGTGCCATGATACAGTTCCACAAACATGTGTTGACACTTTGATAGATCCGTGTACTTTAGATTAAACTTTAAATAAAACAGGGTTTCCACTCACACCTGATTGTCATCACACTGACTGAAAACAGCTGACTCTAATTTCACCTTCAAATTACCTACTAATCCCAGAGGTTCACAAACTTTTGCCATTCACAGATATGTAATATTGGATCATTTTCCTCAATAAATAAATGACAAAGTAAAATATTTCCATCTCATTTATTTAACTGGGTTCTCTTTACTGTATCTACATTTAGGACTTATGTGGAAATCTGATGATGTTTTAGGTCATATTTGATCTGCATTGTTGTTTATGCAAATCCGACGGCGAACGCTGGGACAGCGCGTGACGTCATCCATTCAGTAACCAGCAGGCTGCAGACTGAACACCCAGATGCTCTTCTCCTCATCTCAGGCGATTTCAACCATGTTTCACTGTCTCCCATTCTACCCACGTTCACCCAGTATGTCACATGCCACACTAGAGACAATAAAACACTGGACTTATTCTACGCAAACACTAAGGAGGCGTACACCTCATCACAACTCCCCCCACTCGGGAGATCGGATCACAACTTGGTTCATCTCCGGCCGGTGTACAAACCCCTAGTGCACAGACAACCTCCGGCCATGCGCACAGTGGAGTTATGGTCTGAGGAGACAATGGACACTCTAAAGGGCTGTTTTGAAGCCACCACCTGGAAGCAGCTCTGCGATCCACATGGTGAGGACATCGATGGCCTCACTCACACCTTCACGGACTACCTCAGCTTCTGTGTGGACAAATCCGTTCCCACCAAGACCATACGGTGTTGCTCAAACAACAAACCCTGGATCAACCCTGAGATAAAAACACTTCTGAGAGAGAAGAAGAGGATCTTCAGGTCGGGGAATAGGGAGATGCTGAAGTCCGTACAGAGAGAGCTGAGGAGAAAGATCAGAGAAGGCAAGGACAGCTTCAGGAAGAAGATGGAGGACAAGCTGCAACAGAGCGACATCAGCGGGGTCTGGAGAAACCTCAAAACCATCTCTGGGCTCCAGAATACCTCCCCCCAGGCCACGGGGGGCAGGGAGTGGGCAAACAACCTGAATCTGTTTTTCAATAGGTTTGACCAACCGCCCTCCCCCCTGACTGCACAACAACCACTGCTGCCTCTAAAGAAATCAAGTCCTGCTGCCCACTCCCCACTCCACCAACACCCCCCCACTCCCAACACACAGACCCCCATCCTGACCCTGACCAGGACCCAGGTGAGGACGGAGCTGAGGAAGATCAAGGCGAGGAAGGCGTCGGGACCGGACGGCATCAGCGCAAAGCTCCTCAAGTCCTGTGCAGACCAGCTGTGTGGGATTGTGACGTACATCTTCAACCTGAGCCTGAAGCTGGGGAGGGTACCACAGCTGTGGAAAACATCTTGTGTGGTACCTGTACCAAAAACTTCCCACCCCAAAGACCTGAACAGCTACAGACCGGTGGCCTTGATGTCCCACTTGATGAAGACCCTGGAGAGACTGCTCCTTGCTCACCTCCGCCCCCTGGTGGAACCAGCGATGGATCCACTCCAGTTCGCCTACCAGCATGGCATTGGGGTGGAGGATGCGGTGATCTTCCTCCTTCACCGTTCTCTGTCCCACCTGGAGAAGCCCGGGAATATGGTGAGGATCATATTCTTTGACTTCTCCAGTGCTTTCAACACCATCCAACCGATGATTCTGAAGGACAAGCTGCTGCACGCAGGGGTGGACCAGCACCTGTCATCATGGATCCTGGACTACCTCACGAACCGGCCTCAGTTTGTGAGAACCCGGGACTGTGTGTCCGACACGATCATCGGTAGCACGGGGGCCCCCCAGGGAACGGTGCTGGCTCCCTTCCTGTTCACTCTTTATACTGCGGACTTCTCACACAACACAACACACTGCCATCTACAGAAGTTCTCTGATGACTCTGCGATCGTTGGCCTCATCTCCAATGGAGATGAAGCTGAGTACAGAGGGCTTATCCAGGACTTCGTGGACTGGTGCCATCGGAACTGCCTCCAGATCAACGCGAGGAAAACTAAGGAGCTGGTGGTGGACTGCCGCAGGCATGGGCAACCCCTCACAGCACCAGTAAATATACAGGGAACAGACATCGAGATGGTGACATCCTATAAGTACCTGGGTGTTCATCTGAACAATAAACTAGACTGGTCACACAATACTGACGCACTCTACAAGAAGGGACAGCGCAGGCTGCTCCTGCTGAGGAGACTCAGGTCTTTTGGTGTACAAGGGGCGCTGCTGAAGACATTCTATGACACGGTGGTGGCATCAGCCATCACTTTTGGAGTGGTCTGCTGGGGCAGTGGCATTACTGCAGCCGATAGGAAGAGACTGAACAAACTGATCAAGAAAGCTAGCTCTGTCCTGGGGCAGCGCCTTGATCCGGTGGAGGAGATAGGAGAGAGAAGGACGGTGGCTAAACTGTCATCTCTGCTGGAGTCCGAGTTCCACCCTATGCAGGACATACTGAATGCACTGAGGAGCTCATTTAGCAGCAGACTACATCATCCCAGGTGCACAACCGAGAAGTTTCGCAGGTCCTTCCTACCAACGGCTGTCAGACTGTACAACTTAAGCAGGGCTACTCACAGAGATAGCAAAAAGACGTAACAAACTAATAGTTTTTTGAATGCAAAAGATGCAATAGACTTACACAATGGTCCCCTCCGGCATACAACTAGGAAAATACCGGTCGCTATGGAGGGTGAGAATATGTATGGGCACATAATCATACCATGTAGGATAACTAAGTAGACGGTTATGCTGTTTCATCCCATCTAGCAACAATGCTCTGCACTGTGTGTGTTTATATATTTACATATTTATTCCATCTAGCTACAATGCTCCGCACTGTGTGTTTATATATCTACATATTATTCCATCTTGCTACATTGCTCCGCACTGTGTGGGTTTATATATTTACATATTTATTCCACCTAGCTGCAATGCTCCATACTGTGGGTGTTTATATATCTACATATTTATTCCATCTAGCTACAATGCTCCGCACTGTGTGTTTATATATTCGCATATTTATTCCATCCAGCTACAATGCTCTGCACTGTGTGTCTGTGTGTGTGTGTATATATATATTTTATAGTAATATGTACATATGTATATTAGCTGCTCTTGCTTGCTTGCTTTTTTTCTTGCCTTCTGATTGTTGCTCTGAGTGTTGCTATCCCTGTGCTGTTGCAATCCTGGAATTTCCCCGTTGTGGGACTAATAAAGGCTTATCTTATCTTATTTATGTAGAAATGTAGAAAATTCTAACGGGTTCACACACTTTCAAGCACCACCGTATATCCATTTAAGACTTCTCTATTGAACTCCTCGTCTGCGTTGTGGATAAGCGCCTCTCCATTTCAGCATCCACTGTGCTTATGAATAAACTCTGTGGTGTGTTGACACTGCAAGAAGTCCTGTCAAGTCTGTGTCCACTGTGGGCCCCTTTTTACCATGCCGAAGCATTTGTCAGCTGCTGTCTCTCTCTTTCCCCACAGTACTCCCTTGGAGCAGGGCAGTGTGTGTGTGTGTGTGTGTGTGGGTGTGTGTGTGTGTGTGTGTGTGTATTTCCATGCCCTAAGCGCTCTCTACCTAGAGATTACCCTTCATTTTGCTGTGAACCACTAGAGCTGCTGACACAGCTATTTTTTTTTTTACAGAGAAACTTTGCATATGTATTGACTCTCTCTCTCTCCCTCTGTGTGTGTGTATGTGTGTGTGTGTGTGTGTGCGTGCATGCGCACATGCATGCATGTGTGTGCATGTGTTGTTCCGTCCCTCTCACTCTCCTATTCCCACCACAATACCAGGTACTCTGAATGCTGTGGCTCCGCTTGCCTGTGATGCTGTCACACCTCTTCATTTCATTCATTATTCTTCGTGTTCACAAGAGAGGTTTGCATTTACGCTGCATTATATCTTGTAGCTGCTATAGTTGTTCACTAGTCCCTTAATGCCTGTGCTCTCTCACACATGTGTGAAGACGGGAGGAAAAAGCACGTGTTTGTGTGTGGGATTTGGTTTGGATGTCGCTGTGGGACTGGTTTTATTCCCAGTACACCTGAGACAGCAGTCAGATGGGTCATAAATATACAGGAGCATCTGTTTGAGACACACACACGCACACACTGTCCTACTATCCGGAAGGGCGTTGGCTTTTATTTTTTCCTCCCCTGACAACGGTGACACCTCCCGGTGGGAACCAACATACTTATGGCAACTGGGACAATTGGATTTGCATATTCATGAATACTAATGGTTGTGCAGGAATGGAAATTAAATGTAGAAAAACTTTCTCTCCTCAGGCCATATGGTGGACAGTGCTCCGGGAGGGGACTTGGGTTCATTTTGAATTTGTTTATGCATGCTGTTATGGGGGGATGAAGGGAATGGCTGAGTAGGAGGGTGTTTATGCTTGCGAGCGTTTGAGTCAGCTGATAGGTGAGCACAGAGATTGTGTGAGTCTGATGGTGGAGTCACAGCAGTTTGTTTGGGTAGGACGATTCAAAATGAACAGCATGAGGACAGAGGAAGAGACAGATGAAGAAAATTAAGGGGTGAGGGGGTGCTCAACTAAAAATTACTGTATATATTTAACCTTAATCCTGTTGTAGCCAGTTCTACTTAGCTGTCACTCCATACTTAAAAATGAAGAAAGATTTTGCACAGAACTGTATTGACACGTTACATGTAGAATTGAGGATTTGCAAGTGATGTCACTGGTCACGTGGATCAACACAGTGGTCGGCAAGTGTTGTGAAAGGAACAATGACAGAAATGTTTTATCATGGCATATGACAGCATTATTTTATCGGAATTTGCAAAATCTCTCACTAAAACTCATTTGGAGTGTTACAGGAGGAAAATAGGTGAATAATGGCGGCTGTCGCTGCCTTGAACATGGCGGTGCGCTGGGACGCTGCAGCCCCTCTAGGCATCAGTGAGTGTGAGAGTTTTGAGTGTTTTGATCATCCCAGACGTACATTCTGTAAAACTTACAACCGTGAGACCTTATTAAACATCAAGGTACTGCACGCTGCAAGAATTGCGGCACTCAGTTGTGACTTGGACATTCTACGCCAGCACGGAATACTGTCAGAGATTCCGCTGACAGCTACCCGGGAAAGGAGGAGGCGTAGGCGGAGCGAACACAAGCAAAAGTGAGGAAAAAGGGCCGGGATTCATGCTAGGCTAAAGGCTAACCCCTCCAGACCAGCAGTACCGTTGCTGCTTCTTTCCTATGTCCGCTCCCTCGACAATAAGCTGAACGAGCTGCATCTGCTGAGAGAAACCCGGAGAGAGTGGAAGGACTGCTGTGTGTTTGCATTTACGGAGACATGGCTCCACGACAACATCCCTGATGCGGCCATTCAGCTGGAAGGGATGACATCGTTCCGGGCGGACAGAGAGGCTGCTAGCTCCGGCAAGAGCCGAGGGGGGGAGGCCTATGCATCTATATCAACAAGAACTGGTGCGTTAACGCCACGTTAGTATCTAAACACTGCTCTCTGTTGGCAGAGTTCCTTATTGTAAATTGTCGGCCATTTTATCTGCCAAGGGAATTCACCGTGTTTGTAGCTGCTGTTTACATAGCTCCTAGCGCTAATGCTAAAGCTAATGTTAATGAGGCACTCGGAGAGCTGCACGATGCTATTAGTGAATTTCAAACTTCACACCCGGACAGTTTTGTGGTGGTTGCTGGAGATATTAATCACACTAGTTTAAAGACTGTGCTCCCCAGGTTTAAACAATGTGTAGACTTTAAGACCAGAGGAGAGAATATGTTGGACTTGGTGTACACAAACTTTCCAGATGCTTGTAAGGCAACACCTCGCCCCCACCTCGGCCATTCTGACCACCTATCCGTGATGCCGGTGCCTGCCTACAAACCTTTACTGAAGCGCAGTAGGCTAGTAGAGAAACAAATCAGGATTTGGCCAGAGGGTGCAACCTCAGCACTTAAAGACTGTTTTCTGCACACAGACTGGGAGGTCTTCAAAATAGCAGCCTCCCAGGGTGACAGGACAGATGTGGAGGAGTATGCTGAAACGGTCACCAGCTACATCGCGAAGTGCACAGAGGATGTCACTATAGTGAAGACCATCACTGCACGGGGCAACTATAAGCCCTGGATGACTGCAGAGGTGCGCTTGCTGCTCACAGCCAGAGATGCAGCCTTCAGAGCGAAGGACAGGATCGCCCTCCGCTCAGCCAGGTCTGCGCTCTCAAAGGGAATTAAGATGGCGAAGCGTGCCTATGCGGAGAAAATCCAGGGACACCTCTGTGACACAAGGAGCACCAAACAAATGTGGCAGGGAATTCGGGCGCTGACGGATTATAAGTCTAGGCAGGGGGTCGATGATGACGACGCTTCGCTTCCAGATAGGCTCAACAACTTCTTTGCATGTTTTGAAGCATCAAACCCGACAATCAGAGGGAGGGCTGGCCCATCCCCACCATCTGTTGGGCCAGCTATCACCATCAACGCAGTGGACACATGGAGGACCCTAATCAGGGTCAACCCACGTAAAGCTGCAGGTCCGGACAACATCCCGGGACGTGTGCTCCGAGACTGCGCGAGCGAGTTGGCAGATGTCCTGACTGACATTTATAACATCTCCCTGAGTCAGGCCATCGTTCCCAGATGCTTTAAGACCTCTACCATAGTACCGGTGGCAAAGAAACCAGTTGTGTCCTGTCTGAATGACTATCGTCCTGTTGCACTGACACCAATTGTGATGAAGTGTTTTGAACAGCTTGTCAAACCACACATCACAGCCTGCCTCCCTGCATCACATGACCCGCTCCAGTTTGCATATCGTTCAAACCGCTCCACGGAGGATGCTATAATCACCACCCTGCACTCTGTCATCACCCACCTGGATCAGAAAGACACCTACGCCAGACTCCTGTACATTGATTTCAGTTCAGCATTCAACACCATTATTCCCCAGAGACTGATGGAGAAATTACTCCTTCTTGGTCTGAACACCGCCACATGTCTCTGGATCCTGGATTTCCTGACTGAGAGACCTCAGTCTGTCTGTGTTGGAAATAACATCTCCAACTCTATCACGCTGAGCACCGGATCCCCTCAAGGCTGCGTACTCAGTCCACTGTTGTTTACACTTCTAACACATGACTGTGTATCCAGACACAAGGGGAACCAGATTATAAAGTTTGCAGACAACACCACAGTGGTGGGACTTATTCAGAGGGATGAGGAATCAATGTACAGGGAAGAAGTTAGAGACCTGGAGGGCTGGTGCAGGGAGAACAATCTGGTGCTCAACGTGGACAAAACGAAGGAGATGATTATCGCAGTCACAGCCTGAACACGTTCCTCTCAGCATTGGCGGCCATTTAGTGGAGAGAGTGGAGAACATTCAATTCAACTTTATTCAATTCAACTTTATTTATATAGCGCCATTTCACAACAACAGTCATCTCATAGCACTATCAACTGTAGGGGGGACCCCCACAGTTGCAGAAAGACCCCAGCAATCAGGCGATCCCCTGTGAGCAAGCACTTGGCGACGGTGGAGAGGAAAAACTCCCTTTTAACAGGAAGAAACCTCCAGCAGAACCAGGCTCAGGGAGGGGCAGTCATCTGCTGCGACTGGCTGGGGGGTGAGGGGACAGAGAAGAAGAAAAGAACAGACATGTAGAGAGCAAACAGCACGATGGGGACTCAATCTATGGGAGAGAACAAACAAATGTTAATGACCAGCAAAAAAAAAATATTTCATAGAGAGTGAGGAAAGGAGTGAGGCCCAGTGCATTACTGGAGGTCCCCCGGCGGACTAAACCTATTAGCAGCATAACTAAGGGAGGGTTCAGAAACACATGATCCCTCCCTAATTGTAGGCTATATCAAAAAGGTAGGTTTTAGCCCTATTCTTAAAAACAGAGATCGAGTCTGACTCCCGAATCCAGATTGGCAGCTGATTCCACAGGAGAGGAGCTTGATAACTGAAGGCTCTGCCTCCCATTGTACTTTTGGAGATTCTAGGTATTACAAGTAAACCTGCATTTTGGGAGCGTAGTGCTCTGTTAGGATGATACGGTAGTATCAGATCTTTTAAATAAAAAGGAGCCAGATTGTTTAGAGCTTTGTAAGTAAGAAGAAGGATTTTAAACTTAATTCTAAACTCTATGGGAAGCCAATGAAGGGAGGCCAGAACCGGAGAGATACGATCTCTCTTTCTAGTACCTGTTAAAACTCTTGCTGCAGCATTTTGGATCAGCTGAAGACTTTTTAAAGATGTTTTAGGACAGCCTGATAATAAAGAATTACAATAATCTAATCTCGAGCTAACAAAAGCGTGGATCGGCTTCTCAGCATCACTCTGAGACAAGATGCTCCTAATCTTGGCAATATTACGCAAATGATAGAAGGCAGTCTTAGAAACAAATTTAATATGTGAATTGAAGGACAAATCCTGATCAAAAATAACTCCAAGGTTCCTCACAGAGCTATTAAGAGAAAGAGTAACTGCATCCAAACTGAAAGTTTGATTTGGAAAGGAATTTCTAAGGTTTTTTGGACCAACAAGAATGACTTCAGTCTTATCTGAATTTAATAGCAGGAAATTACAAGTCATCCAAGCTTTGATTTCCTTAAGACAGGCTTCTAACTTGGCTAATTGATTAGTATCATCTGGCTTCATTGACAAGTATAATTGTGTGTCATCTGCATAACAGTGAAAATGTATACAGTGCTTTCTAATAATGTTGCCTAACGGAAGCATATATAAACTAAAAAGAGTGGGGCCAAGCACAGATCCCTGTGGAACTCCATGACTAAGCTTTGAGCTGAGAGAAAACTCATCATTTACATGAACAAACTGGAACCTATCAGATAAATAAGATCTAAACCACTGCAACGAAGTTCCATTAAGTCCAACATAGTGTTCTAATCTATCAAGTAGAATATTATGATCAATAGTATCAAAAGCTGCACTAAGATCTAAAAGGACAAGTACAGAAACTAGTCCATTATTAGATGCAATGAGGAGGTCGTTAGTGACCTTCGCTAAGGCTGTTTCAGTACTATGATGGATTCTAAACCCAGATTGAAACTCCTCAAGTAAACCATTTCCCTGCAGGTGGTCAAATAATTGCGTAGCAACAACTCTTTCTAAGATTTTTGAAATGAAAGGGAGATTAGAGATTGGTCTATAGTTAGCTAAAGCTCCTGGATCTAGCGTTGGCTTTTTGAGTAAGGGTTTAATTACAGCCGTTTTAAAAGCCTGCGGTACATGGCCTAAAGTTAATGAAGAATTGATTATATGAAGAATAAAGCTACCAATAAGTGGGAAGACTTCTTTAAATAACCTGGTAGGAATAGGGTCTAAAAGACAAGTTGAAGGTTTGGATGAGGAAACTATTTTGTCTAACTCACAAAGGTCGATTGGAGTAAACTCATCAAGACAGACATCAATAGAAGGAGTTGTAGTAGTTACAGTATTTAAGTTAACTGTGGGAAGAATCTGATTGATTTTATCTCTGATGGATGAAATTTTATTATTGAAAAAGTTCATAAAGTCCTGACTAGTAAGCTCTAAGGGGATGCTAGGATTGACAGAGTCCTGACTCTTTGTCAACCTGGCTACAGTACTGAAAAGAAACCTGGGATTATTCTTGTTCTCTTCTATTAATGCAGAGTAATAACTCGTTCTAGCTTTTCTAAGAGATTTTTTATAAATTAAAAGATGATTTCTCCAAGCTAAATAGATTTCATCTAAATTAGTAGAGCGCCATTTTCTTTCTAATTGACGAGTCTTCTGTTTTAAGCTACGAGTTTCTGTGTTGAACCAAGGAGTTAAAAATCTCTGATTAGACTTTTTCTTTTTTAAGGGGGCCACCAAGTCTAGAGCCTGATGCAGAGAAGCTGAAACACTATCCACCATGTTATCAATTACAGAAGGAGCAAGCTGTCTATAGCTTATTTCCGTTGTGTTGACACATGGCGTAGAGGAAACAATCTGCATAAATTTGGAAACAGCATCATCTGAGAGGCATCTACTGTGATAATATTTTTCTTTAGGAGCCAAATAGTCAGAAATAGTAAAATCAAAGGTTAACAGACAATGGTCTGACAGTACAGGGTTATGAGGAGACACTACAAGATTTTCTATTTCTATGCCATATGTCAGAACAAGGTCCAATGTATGGTGGAGGTAATGAGTAGAATTTCCTACTTTCTGAGAAAACCCAATCGAGTCTAATATTGAATTAAAAGCCACATTAAGGCAGTCACTATCTACATCCACATGTATATTAAAGTCCCCTACTATAATTATTCTATCAGATTTCAGCACTAAATCAGCTAAGAAATCAGCAAATTCGGATAAAAATTCTGAATAGGTTGATGGGGGACGATAAACTAGGGCAAATAAAATTGGGTTTAACCTGGAATTGCTAAAGTGCCCAACACTGAGGACCAGGCCCTCAAAGGAATTATAACATGTTTTTTGCTTTACATTAACTAGTAATTTGGAATGGTAAATTGATGCTACTCCTCCTCCACGACCAGAACTTCTGGGATTTTGACAGTTTAAATAACCAGAGGGAGTTGATTCATTTAAACCAACATAATCCTCTTGTCCTAATCAAGTCTCTGTAAGGGAAATTAAATCAATCTGATGATCAATTAACAGATCATGGACTAACAGAGACTTGGGAGTTAGAGACCTAATATTTAATAAACCACATTTAATTTTTAAATTATGAGGAGGAACAGAGGCCAAATCATTCAATTTAGAGGCTTTATGTTTAATTTGAGTTTTACCAATATTTTGCTTTATCACTTTGGGATGCTTATACATTATATTTTTATTTACTTTGGAGGGAGCAGACAACGATTCTCTGATGGGGAAGTCAGGGGCTAAGCTGAGGGGTGGCGGATGAAGAGAAGCTGCAGAGAGGCGTGTAGGACTACTACTCTGCTTCCTGGTCCCAACTCTGAGTAGTCATGGTTTTGGAAATTTGGATAAAAAAGATGCCAGATTGTTAGATAAATGAGAAGCACCATCCAAAGTGGGATGAATGCTGTCTCGTCTCATAAGACCAGGTTTTCCCCAAAAAGAGCTCCAATTGTCAATGTAGCCCACGTCATTTTTAGGACACCACACAGACAGCCAGCGGTTCAAGGATGACGAGCGACTAAACATGTCATCACTGGTCAGGTTGGGGAGGGGCCCAGAGAATACTACAGTGGCAGACATCGTTTTGGCAAAGTCACACACCGATTCTATATTAAGTAACATCAAGTTCCTCAGAGTGCAGATCTCGCAGGACCTGACCTGGAGCAAGAATTCCTTGGGGATCAGGAAGCGGGCCCAGCAGAGACTGCACTTCTTGAGGAAACTCAAACAGGCCTCTCTCCCCATCTGCATCCTCAGGACCTTCTACAGAGGTGTGGTGGAGAGTGTTCTGATGTACTGCATTGCAACATGGTACTCCAGCTGCAGTATGTCAGACAAAAAAGCCCTGCAGAGGATAGTTAAGGGAGCTGAGAGGGTAATTGGAGTTTCCCTCCCCTCTGTCCAAGAACTTTTTCAGAACCGTTGTAGGAGCAGGGCACTGAACATTGTCAAGGACCACTCTCACCCTCTGCATAAACACTTTGAACTTCTACCATCTGGCAAACGATTCTGGAGCATCAGAGGCAGAACCACCAGACTGATCAACAGCTTCCTTCCACAAGCTGTTAGGATGCTGAACAGTTGATCCGGAATCTCTCATACACACAACTGCACCTATGGACATTATGTATATTATTTGTATATTATAGTTCTGGTTAGTTTTCAAGTATGTCTCAGGGATGTGTGAATGGCTGTGTTGGGGTGGGGGGTGAGGGTGTGTGTGAGTGTGTCTTAAATTATGTTCTTTTTACTTATATGGATGCTGAGAGAAACATAATTTCATCTTGCCTGCACTACAGTTGTATGTACAGCAATATGACGAAGGTTGATTTGATAATGATTTGTTCTGCAGGGGCTTGAAGTGAGGGGAAGCTGTCTTTCAGCTGAGCAGGCTGCATGCCTGTTAAAGAGTTAAAGAGTGGCAACACAGCATGTATAAAATGTATAGTTTGTTAATTAAATTGAGGTTGTTTTATACTGAAAAACTGAAACCGATTAACCCACATTCTGCGATGGCGAGGCTCCACGCAGACATCACAATTCAGCCTCCCGGTGCTGTTCACCTTTATATTTTTTCACCTTCCTAAGTTTAGTATATTGCATAATTGCATTGCTAGAATATTTTTTTTCAAGTGAGCAGAGACGGTCATAAACACAGTCAGCAGTGATGAGACCGATCTCTCGGAGTACCACCTTACCGGCTGGTGTTTTTATGCCAAGAACTAAACCACTCATCTACCCAATTTCCTGGCCACAGAGCTCCCTTTCAACTATTCACAATAAGAAATTATCCTAAATTTAATGAACAGAAACAAGCAGCCTCAGCCAGCAGGAGGTGGAGAGCGGTTTGAAAAAACCCTGGCCAACTTTTTTAGTTGATAATGCATTTAAAGTATAGGCACATACTGTAAATATAAACGACCCAGTCTGGAGGGAGAAATATTTCTCCCCTTTGGCCTAAACATTGACCCCCTACCACAGTTCCAAAACAATAAAATAACCTGTCTAATTTCTATTTGCTGATTTGCCTATGTGAAAAATGTCCCGGGCCAGTCTTATTTTTCTTTTTTGAGGCGAGTCTGTTTAAACAAGGAGGGAACAAATAGTTGGGAGACACTGGGTTTCCCTGCATAATAAAACACCAAATATGAATCTGAAACCCACCATCGCTATCCCCGTGTCATCATTCGTACATGTACTTGCCCTCCATGACATGATCACTGCAGATTTGATCCGTGTTGCGACTTGCTGCCAACCCTCCGTCCGTCTGCACACTTGTTTCTCTGAACTAGAGTCGATGAAAAGCAATAAAAAGACTTTCCTGTGGTTTTATCTTGCCTGTTGTGACAGTCTCCTGCCATGCATGTAATGACCATGGTCAGAGTTGAAATTTATGCCACTCTAATCCATAGACTACATTAAAAAGTTGCCAAAAGTATAAAAAAGTGCTCTAATCTAGCACAAGTGCACTGGCAGCAACATGTTTATTGCCTACTATCATGGGGCATAGACAGAACATCACATGATTTCCTGACATTGCTGAAAATCCTCAATACCAAGAAGACAGGTGTTTTTTCCTGATAGGCCAGTAACCTTAACCCTCATCCTACCAACATATTTTACATACAAATAGTACCAACTGGGGTCCGTTTGGACCCCACACAAAATTTAACTGTTAATTGGATTATTAAGCAATACCAAAGTATTTTTTTCACTTAAAATGTTTTATTTGGTTAAAACAAAGAGTTGTGCTTGAAACATGATCCAGAAATCCCGGAATGGGGCTAGTTTGTCGGTTGCCTGCCTTTCAGCACGAGTAGCCCGGTTGTAATGTGTTTTTCAACCAGTGTGCCCTGGTGCGTTCAGGTTTTTGTGGGAAATTATCTAATTTCACTTCTTAATTGGTACAAGAAATGCAAATACTTTGCCATTGTTGTGCATGTGTTCTGTAGGGCCTACAGAATACAATGCTACATGCTACATGTATGTAGCATGCTACATGCTAGCATGTACTACATGTATGTAGCATGTAGTACATACTAGCATGTAGCATGCTACATGCTAGTATACAATGCTACTTTGCTACAATGGCAAAGTATTTGCATATTTGCATGGCAAAGTCTACCTCGTTTAGCCATCATTCACTGAAATATAACACAAAATTCATACATTTAATATCATTAACATCATATTTTTCCCTGGGGTCCGATCGGACCCCAATGAAAAATCTGAACTGACAGTACAGAAGAAAACTGTATTTTAAATCAGATTTATTTTTTGTGATTCACAGATGATGACAAACAAAGTCAGAAAGCATGATAGCTGTGATCGATAATATGTCCGTGTTGTGCATAAGAACATATGTGTGGGGTCATTTGGGACCCCACTCGGTAGGATCAAGGTTAAGTATGGATAGATATACAGTAACCTGCCCACCAACAAAATGCTGGTTAAATTCAGCTGTGGCCTTTAGCTCAGTAGCCACTTTGGCAGGTGACAAAGAGCCCTAAATGCATGATAAAGTCACCAATTTATTAGGTGAAGCCACACATTTGCAAGGATAAAGTTTATGACAAAATTATACAAATTTACAATAAAATAAGTAAAAAAGTTTGCCATCATCAAGTCAAAAATGTATGAGAAAGAAAACCTCACATTTGAGAAAAGTAGCAAATTTATGACTAGAATCGTTGCAAATTTACAACAAAAAGTTGACTAGATGTTAAGTCATCTAGGATATGAATCCGTGTTTGGGATTCAGGTTCTGATACTTTTGTCAAGTCAGCTCTATTAATAAGCACTTTTAAAAACAGCTGACATTGACCAACGTTTTGATGAAAATGAGGAAAATCTATAGGACAATAAAATGCAAAGAAAAAAAAATAGGGTTTCAAAAGTTTAAAAGTGTCCACTGTTGATATGGTTCTGATATGGAAGGGTTGGATCTCCAGAGTTTCTAAGCCTGACCACTAGCATCTGATCAGTAGGGATGGGGGTCGCTAAGATTTTATCATTGTCGATTTTCCTTATCGATCCAATTCTTTATCCCTTATCATTTCCTTATCAGTTTTCTGTGTGGGGAAAAAAAGCAGGCCTTCACAGGATTTCAGCATCAGTGCAGGAGTTTTATTTTCTGTCTGACTTTAAGTGATACTTTTTCTCTTAAAATGATAAAGTAAAATCCAATATAAAACGTGAAATATGAACATGCCTTTGTATACATACATTAACGGACACAGAATGGATGCAAACCTTTCACCACAAACCCCTCTTCACTCATCTTCGCTCCGTGTGCAGCTAGCATGAATGGGTTTTCCTAGCTAGCAGCAGAAGGCGAGCAGGTTGATAGAAGCTCCGAGCTAACTGTTGCTGTCATCGTCTAAAAACAACGAGGTCATATTTTAATATCACATGGTTTTAGCTGGGTTTTGTTAGTTAAACCGATTAAACTAAGCCTGCGAAGCTACTAGCATTGTGCTAATATACTATTGATAATAATAAGTTGATATTCAAGTCACCAATGGAGGTCCTGTTTGAGATGCAGGTGTGGACTCTCAAACACATTGCAGTCTTGTAATTTTATCCCATGCTACGTCATGATGTTTTCACGTGTTGCTCGTGTTTAAATCATAACTTTCATAAAACAACAGATTGGCAGCTTTTGTCTCCTCCGCTCTACCATTATCCCATTGTAACCACAGCAATGGCACTGTGTGGGAGCGTGTCATGTCATGATGCGGGCCTTTGGCTTTTTTTAACGCGAAGTGTTCAAACCTGCAGCATTGATAAGAGGACTTGGTAATATAGGAGATGCACAATTGCAGGGGATTGAAAAATTGGGAACCAGTTTTCAATTCCCATCCCTGCTGATCAGCAGACCTCAATGATTTTAAGGAGTCCACACAATTAAAAAAGCATTATATAAAGCAGTGCTAATCTATTTATTGATTACACTAGAGTTTGGCAAAGAATTGAATTTTAATAGGGATTTTGGCTTTAAATGATTAACGTAAGTGCAGTGATTCTCATTTTCACATCTGCTCCATAGACAATTTTACGACAGGGGCTGAAAAGTTCATAGTGGTCAAATTGGCCAAATGTGGTTTATTTTTCAACATAGTCTCCCCTTTGGTCCGCACACTTTTTCCATCAGTGTTGCAGCGCTTGGATCCCTGCAGTTGGAAAATAAACCACATTTGTGACCTGTGCTGGCAAAATGAGTTGGAATGTGCCCCAGGTAATTACGAGCTACAGGCACGTGAAGTCATAAATTATGATTCTTTCTTTGTTTACTGGCGGCAAGTCCCGGGAAAACCCCCATCAGTGCCTAGTATCATTGTAAAGCTTGGAACCCCTACTTTCTAAAAATGCATGTTTTTGCGGAAGACATAACTCAGGACCGATTGAACGCGAGTTTTCAAACCAGCCAAAATATAAACAAAATCTGTACGTTTTTGTGCAATTCCTACAAATTAAAAATCCTTTTGAAAGTCTTTCAATACAGAATATGAAAATAACATTACCTCAGTTTTGAAAATTTCCTCATTGCGACTCATTTTGCCAGCACGGGTCACATTTGGTCAAATTTGACCACTATGAACTTTTCAGCCTATGAACTTTTCAGCCCCCCTCGTATACATCTAGGTAGTATATATTATATACATTCTGCAGGAACCAGCTGTGTTAGCCTCGTGAGACCGCGAGAGACCTTTCGTGGTCAAAAACAGCCCTAGTCAGACCTGCTTCCAGCAAGAGAATAATGATTCCATCTTCACACACACAACTGCTTTCCTCATACATTTATTTTGATTATTATCATGCCCGCTTGCAGCTCAAAATGTTCATTATTGGACTGAACTGTTTACGTAGGCATGATTGTGATTAACAAAATCCATATATTTGACTGGGTCCTGGTGCAACTCCTCAGTTCTCTCAGGGCTTTTAAGAACCTGTTGTAGCTCCTCCACTTGTTTGACTTCCTTCTGATTGACTCACTTTTGCAAGTAAAATGTTTCAAAAGCAGGTGACCGGGACTGCTGTGCCCTCAGTTTTCCTGAAGTAACCATGTTAGAAAAGCCCTTTTTTTTAACAAAACCTTTATTCAAGAGCAAAGTATATACAGTATATTGTCGCTGTTGGAATAAGACTATGTATCCCTGGAAATGCATGGTTTTAATCAGTCAGCGATGCAATGTGAAAACATGGAAAAGTGTAATTGCTCCCATCTAAGAAATTAAGTCTCCTACTTCTAAAATGTTGTTTATATTTTTGCCTCCTCTTTTATTTCATCAAATTGCGTTAAACTTAAAGGGGTCATTGACTGAAAAATGGTGTGTTTGTAGGTTTTAACTGTCTGAAATGAGTCTACTGGTCACCTAATTACCCCAGAATTTTCAAAACAGTCAATTCTGTTAAAACACACACACACACACACACACACACACACACACACACACACACACACACACACACACACACACACACCCTTTATCTTGTTTTTCTCTCCCAGAAACGGCAGAAATGTTTTTGAATTTTGTAGAATTCTTATACGTCAAGTCTAGAAAAAGCCAACCCACCACCATCCTTGAGATCAGCCCACTGCTCTTTTACTGGCCCACCTAGCTGTCTGTTATGGAGATGGAAGGGGTGCTAAAGGTAGCCTATTAGCCTCTGAGCTATTAGCCCACAAGTTAACATTGGTAACATGACGCTCGAACCAAGTGCGGCTTATATTGTTATTTTCTTCAGATCTCAGTCACCCTAATAACCATTCCTGTTACCACCTGGTTCACTGGTCCGCGGTCCACAATGTGCCTTGCGTCGCTCCGGCCCCATCTCCCGGTGATTTCGCCATGGTTCCATGGCAGGTTGACCTGTAGGTACCAGAGCTGAAAGCCAACATCTCCAGGCAGCATCCCCGGGTCGCATCAACTGCCTGCGCCAACACCTGGGGCATGGTGCAGGCAGTTGGCCTGACGTGGGGATGCTGCCTGGAACTGCTGGCTCAGCTCCACCACCATCCTCCGGGCATACTCTCACAGGTAGTGTGGGGGAGCCTCTTCGTGACAGGGCATCCCCCGGTTGGCCGTGGGAGAGGAGTGGAATACCGTGGAGCGAGACATTGCCCTTTGAGATCCCGTGGCTCAGCCACCAGCCTCAGGTTGCAGCAATCAGTGCTTCCAATTTGCTGTGGCATCTCCGCGGGATTGTAGGGGCATGGGCCGGGATGATGCGAGATACACAAATTAATGCGGATCGGTGAACCAGCGCTTCTCATCCAAGCTAGGAGAAGGCTAGAAGCTACTCAGCTAATGGCTAACTGACGTAAGAGGGAGGGTGGAGTTGAACAGCTGAAGGATGTTTCTTAAAGTGATAGGCTTTAAAGCAGAGCTTTTCAAGAAAGCCAAGAAAAAAAAAACCAAAAACAAATTCACTTCAATACTTAAAAAAGTTAAAGAACATGGGAACAAAATACAGCAGGCAAAATAAGTATTGAATGCATCAATATTTTTCTTATTAAACACATTTCTAATGGAGCCATTGACCTGAGATTTTCATTAAATATCAGTTAACAACCCAAGCAATCAATCCATACAAAGAAATCAAGGCAACTGTGTTCACAAAACAAGTTATATTTAATAAAGTGGAATGACATAAGGAATAAGTATTGAACACACATGGTGCAATTCATTTAATGTTTAGTAGAAAAGCCTTTGTTGGGAATAACAGCTTCCAGATGCCTCCTGTATGGAGAAACTAGGTGCAGGTATTGATCAGGAGAGATTTTAGCCCATTCTTCTACACAAACTCTTCAAATCTTGAAAGTTCCGTGGGTGTCTTCTATGAACTCTGATCTTCAGTTCGTTACATAGATTTTCAATTGGATTCAGGTCAAGTGACTGACTTGGCCATTCTAGCAGCTTTATTTTCCTTCTTTGGAGCCAGTTGAGAGTTTCCTTGGCTGTGTGTTTGGAATCATTGTCTTGCTGAAATGTCCACCCTCATTTCATCTTCAGCATCTTGGCAGATGGCAACAGGTTCTTATCAAGGATATTTCTGTACATTTGTCCATTCATCTTTCTTTCAATTATATGAAGTCTGCCTGTACCATGTACTGAAAAACACCCCCACACCACGATGCTTCCATCTCCAAACTTCAATATTGGTATGTTGTTTTTGGGCTGATGTGCAGTGCCATTTGTCCTCCAAACATGCTGTGTGTTGTGGCATCCAAAAAGTTCAATTTTGGTCTCATCTGACCAGACTATATTCTGCCAGTATTTTACTGGCTTGCCCAAATGTTGTGCAGCAATCTTTAAATGAGCTTCAGCATGCTTTTTCTTCAGCAATGGAGTCTTGCGAGGTGAGCCGGCATAGAGCCCATGTCGGTTGAGTGCATTACAGTGATCCCTCGCTACTTCGCGCTTCACCTTTCGCGCCCTCAGTGCATCGCGGATTTTTCAAAAATATTCATCAAAAATTCAAAATTGAGAAATAATGGGCGGGCGCTAGCAGAAGGCAGGGAGACTACATTAGACCATCAGGTATCAACACGGAGAGCCGCACAACTCAAAAAATCCACCTCTCTGTTCGCTGTTCTCGTGTTGGCTCGGCTTGGAAATCTCGCAAGCTGATTGGCCGAGACGTTTCACCCCGCAAGCTGATTGGCCGAGACGTTTCACCCACCTCCTCTCCCTGCCGTGCGCCCATGAAGGGAAGGAAGACCGCATTCATTGCTCTTTAACGCTCGTGTTACGTAGTCTCGCAGCGTGGAACTTTTTGCTGTTCTCTTGTGCCATTTTGTGCGAAATAGTCTTCCCATCGAGCCACTACGCCGCCTCCTGCAGCTTCTCCAGCTCTATCGGAAGCTGCCCTCGACGATCCTGCGCTTCTAGCACCTGACGATGAGGCGTCACCTGAGGAGCAGTAAAGCTCTCATTAACCTGTGAAGTAAATCATCTTCATCTTGAGTTATGTATCTTGTTATAAGAATAAAAGAGTTCTAAAAACATATTTATGTACACTTTATTTACATCTACGTATGTATGTACACGTACACACACACACACGTATCATATGAGAGAGAGAGAGTGAGAGAATGAACGTACGTATTATTTATGGATGACGTCATTAGGGGTGACGCTACTTCGCGGTTTTTCACTTTTCGTGGTCGGTTCTGGAACCCATTAACCGCGATAAGTGAGGGATCACTGTACTTATTGTTTTCGTTGAAACAGCAGTACCTGCTAACTCCAGGTCTTTCTGGAGCGCTCTGAGCGGTCTTTGGCTCTTGGATAACTCTTCTGATAATCCTTTTGACTCCTCTGTCAGAAATCTTGAGAGGAGGTCCTGGTCGTGGCCAGCTTATGGTAAAAGGATGTTCTTTCCACTTCCGAATGATGGCTCCAACAGTGCTCACTGGAACATTCACCAGTTTAGAAATGTGCCTGTAATCAATGCCATCATTATGTTTTGCAACAATAAGGTTGCAAAGGTCTAGAGAGAGCTCTTTGCTTCTACCCATCATGAGTTCTTTGTGGTGGGACAATCTGATATTCACAGACCTTTTTAAAGGCTATCAGTCAGGACTTAACCCCCCAAAAATTGAAATTAATTAATTGAAATTAATTCCCACTGATGTGGGATGGGACAGCTTCCTAAATTCTGATGGATTTCAGCTGGTTTCTTGGTGCCTTTTTGCACCTCTTTTTCTTCATGTGTTCAACAGTTATTCCCTGTGTCTTTCCACTTTATTAAATATAAGTTGTTTTGTGAACACAGTTGCCTTGATTTCTTTGTATGGATGGATTATTTGGGTTGTTACTGATATCTGGTGCAAATCTCAGGTCACTGGCTCCATCAGAAATATGTTTAATGAGAAAAATGTTGACGTGTTCAACACTTATTTTCCTCACTGTATGTCACAAACGCTTCATGTGTGAGCTGTTAAAATGTGGAAAAAGTGCAATGACCCCTTTAATTCTCTGATTTTCTCCTTTGTTATTGCAACCTCTACACTTTTCCTTCACACCTACCAACACGCATTGCACTTTATGCCCACGTGACACACAACACAAGAGAAGCTCATCAGTGGCCCGAGGCCGACTGCTGCTTTTAAAGATGCCATTTATTTCAGATCACCTCGAATAATTGCAAAGTGTTGTCACCTCCACTAAAATTATAATTGCCTCCTTTTTCGCACAGCACCGAATAGATGAAAGTGCTCCTTAATGCACAACACAGTTACACCCTTACACACACACACACACACACACACACATGCGCGTGCACACACACACACACACACACACATTGTGAAGTAAAGGAAGAGAGAGGATTCCCTGGAGATTGTTGCTCCTCAAACAGAAGACATTTACAAGTGTTTCCTCTCATCAGCCCTCCCCTCATCCTCTCTTCCAGCTCTGCACTATCACAGAGGGAGGAATACAGGTTAAGTTGTGTGAAATCACCACGACAGCACATGCAGATTCACCACAGCCCACTCACAGCGGAAGCTGTCAGTCTGAAATGCTCTCCCTCTCTTCCGTATAGACTTGCCCATATATGCCTGATCAAAATGAACTGTTTTCCTGGTGCCACTGGGACATTAAGGCAGCGTTGCCCAAGGCCCTTTGGCTCCAGTCTGTGTCTCATGTAGCCAATCGCGGCACCGCGTCCTTTGTGTTTTCATTTAGCTTCTTGTGCGTGCGCATCTGTATGTATGAGTTGTAATTTGCATCTTTATGCAAGCCCTCTTTGCAGAACAACATACACATCCCTAAGAGCAGCTTCGCTCAACCAGGTTTGCCCATCACAAACAAATTATACACTTCCTGCTCATCTGTGTGTGTGTGTGTGTGTGTGTGTGTGTTATTATGTTTGTACATATATTAAGTCTTTCATGAGAGGATTCTTGATTTCGAGGCTAAAAAAATAAACTTATTGAGTCCAAACATCTTATGCTCTGTGTCCTTGTAGCTGCTGTCAGTGGCTGGTTCATTGGTTGTATTTATAGATGCACACAAGGCTTTCTCACACATAACATTCTCGACATACAGTAATCTCCCTGTGCTCCACCACATCTATTTATTGACTGCATCTCCTAGTATTAGGGATTTACACTTAGTGCACTTGCATCTCATGTTACCCCATTATATTTCCACATGTTTGAGATTAATGCATTTGGTCGGTGATGCAGTTTGCTCCTTATTGTGTGAGCTTCCGTTTTTATCCACAGCAATCAGACGTTGAAGAGAAGTTGGATAAAGAAAACCTGTGAAGGCCTTGTGTTGTAGAACTGTAGCTGCCAGGATTAATGCCGGTCCCCACAGACAGTTAGTGTAAGATAGAGTGAAGGAAGTTTGGACTGAAGCCGAGTGTAATGTTACACCCATTATCGCATGGACCCCCCGCAGCACGGTGACAGTCACAGCTACAGCCGCGGCACACACACAGACAGCAGGGGTGTAAACAAGGGCAAAACAGCACAGAAACCTACCTTTATTTACACATGCAAGCTTAGAATTTTGTTGAATATTGTGTTTCAATCTTTCTCTTTGACTGTCTCTCTAGTATACATCCTAACCCAGCTTTAATGTTAATGCTCATCACAGCTGCTGTATGACAGAATGAACCGCCGTACTCCTTAGATATAATGTGCTGTGTACGTGGTTTTAGCAGTTCTTGGGGGGTGTAAAATGCATTAGGTTAGGGTTTTTTTTCCCTTGCCAAAAGTACTTTCATAGTTACTTACCACATAGAGATACTGTGCCATATAAATTTCTAAACAGTTATTAAAATGTAGCACACAGTTATGACCACACGCCGAAGGTTTACAGTGGTTCCTGCTGCTGTCTGATGCTTTAGTATGCAATAAGCTTGACTTCTAGAGAGTGCATGGAATCAACAGTTACTCAACACTGAATCCTATTGAACAGGATCAAAGTGTTCTTATTTACATGCATACTGCTATGGATTTCTGCAGAAGAAAAAGAAAAAAGGCTGCACAGTTCTTGATCTCAAAGGATTTCACTGCAGAAATGTATAACTCAGGGTTACAAAAATAATTTTTTTTGTAAGTTATCTGTGTTTTTTCAACTGATTTAAGTCAATTTTGCACCGCTGAATCCGAAAATGACATCCGTTTCTCTCAATCAGGTGCTAAATAAAAACCTGTACTTACTTAGTACTTACTTAGTACTGTGCATGTACTTACCTTTATATAAAGGCAAGTCCATGTAAATTGAGTGTTACGTCATCATTGTTCAACATTCAGAGAATTTCAAGACACAAAAAAGAATTTTGCATCATATAAAGCGAAAATACCCGCACATGTAAACAAAAACATATAAAACAACATGTGGCCATAATTCAAAAAGTTGACCTGATTGAGCAAAACCAATGTGATTTTTGGATTCAGCATCAAAACTGTCTTAAATCAGCTAAAAAAAACTTAGACAATAAATTTGGTGTTGACCAGTGTAATTGGACCATTGACATCCTTCATTTCTGGTGATCACACACACACACACAAAGAGTACTTGAATAATCAGATCGAGGACAACATGCAGGTCGAGCTCTAAAGAAGCTGGGATGTGGTGACTGATGTTCACTTGCAAACACTAGATTTTGGCACAGAAAGAAGCTAACATTAGCCACAATAGCTAGGATAGGCATTAAATCTGGGGCTCCTTCTTCAGCCTTGAAATGTCCATAGGTGGATGTAGGCTTTCCCCATGTTTCTCCACATCTATTGATCCTGTCTCCATCTCCCCATCTTGTTTTCTGTCGACCTTGATTTCTGGTGTGTCCTCTGGGGGTCCAGTGTGTGACTTTTGATGGAGATATGAGCCGCCTGGCTCCATTTGAGCTTGCTGATTATTTCCAGCATGTGCCTGACTTTGGTTTTCTCTCTGATCCATTCCACTGTTTTCCAATCACGCCACGTGATGTTTAGCATGATTCTTTCATGAGCTCGTTGCATTGTACGGAGCTTCAAAGATTGTTGTTTGTGAGGTTCCATGTTTGTGCATTTGTGACCATTGGTAAAATGCATTTGCAGTTAACTTGATGTTTGAATATCACAGGCGTGTCTTTGTTCTTGGAAACTGCACTTGGCCAACCTAAGGTTATGCGTCATTTGATCTCTCGTTAGTTTGAGGTGGAGTCGATGGAAATGCATTGACTGAGGTAGATGCAGTGATCAACCTTTTCAATCATGGTGCTGTTGATTGGGTGGCTGTGGCACGGGTGTAGTGTGGTTGACCTCTGATCGGAGGGTCAATGGCTCAATTCCCACTCTCTCTGCATGTTGAAGTGTCCTTGAGCAAGACATTGAACCCCAAGCTGCTCTTGATGGGTCAGACCAGCACCTTGCATGGCAGCTCTGCCACCATCAGTGTGTGAATGGGTAGATAGCAGGATCTGTGAAGCACTTTGGCCATTCAGAGATGAGAAAAAAAGTGCTATATAAGTGAACACCATTTTCAATGATTTCATCTACGTCTTCGATGTAACAATTGTACATGATTTTCATTTCCTTGAGGTTCACTCTGAGCCTGACCTCCAAGCTCTCTTGGTTCAGATCACATTGCATTTGTCATAATTCTGAAAACTAAGGCTCATAGAAACTTAATGACCCTCATGAAACGTAAATAAGCCGAGAGGATAGCATGGATAAGAGGGTTCAAAACTGCATGTGGATTCTCAACTCAGCTGCACTGCATTTTTGTACCACAGCAGTGTGGCGCATCCTAAATCATGCTTTTTATTGCGTTAAAAAAATTAAACTCAAGTGGCTGGAGATTAAATGTGCAAAATCTCAACCTTGTGTTCACATGCATATTAAACAGAGGTTATGCAATTATGCTTTTGCTGTCTTTAAAGAGACACTTTAAAAAAAAACAAACAGATTATTATCAAGATTGTTGTGGTTAATTTCACAAAAAAGTAACCTGGAATCCAGTCATATTTGAATTCAATATGGGCAGAAGTCATCAGATAAACCAAAAGAAGTTCATCTCTGCAAGGATTTGTGTTAATATTTGCAATCTTGTGAAGACTGAGTCCCTAACTCCTTTTATTTCCCCGTTTGGGGTTTGTTGTTACAAGCTCAATTTGCATGCCGGTATCAACTCATTATGATCTTTTGACTGAATTGATGAATGCAGATTATGCATCTTGGTGCTCTGCTAGTTGCCGCAGTGGCCGCACATGTACGTACACATGCATATGGGCTCTAGCGCTCATACAAACACACTCGCTGTGAACTAAAATGAATATGTATGTCCTGCAGAGGGACAGAGGAGGGAGATGAATTCGGTAGTTGTTTTTCTACATGCCTTTACATTTGTGTCTTTCAGGCAATGCAGAGTGAAGCAGCACAGAGAAGTAAGTGAAAAAGGTTGTAGAAATAAGGTGAAGGAGTCATCTGTTCTCTGTGGCATTGTTCTGCTTTTTTTATGCTTTTTTGCTTCCTCTCCTACTCCCAGTGGGATGTAGTACTCTTCTCTCGATTTCTTTCGTCTCACACAACTCAGCGGGGATAATAAGTTAACGTGCTGAAACCAAATGTAGAGGAGTGATCTCGGCACAGGCAAAGACTGTCAAGCTTTCAAAAGCAGATGACCGAAAAAGGAAGAAGTTGAGCTGCTATCAATCTTTCCAACAAACTTGATGTGGTATTATTTCTTTTTAATGGCTGCGGGTAATAAGAAGAAGGACCCCGTTCCCACTTTCCCTCTATCTCTCGCTCTGTTCCAATCCTTTAATCACCGTGTAAATGAAGTGATAAAAAGTCGAGCCAGAGTGAGCAGGGGACGCCTGGATTTAGGTTTTTTTTTTTTTCCCCGGCTGGTTTGTTACCAAGCAACAAGCAGAAAAAGTCCTGAGTCACTGGGTTCTTTGGTGAAAGTAGCTGACCTCACAAGAGTCCAGGTCAAAGGTCAATTCAGTCCGCCTTCAAAGAAAATATTGACTCATAGCAAATAAAGCGACTGGAGTTTGATGCCTTCTTCTGTGCTCATTTATGAACATGCTGGAGGGAATACATGTGTGCATGTACCCATACTTGATTCTTTTTTTTTTTTCTTGGGTATGCCTGCATGTCCATGTTTCTGTGTGTATATGGTTGAAGTGAGTGAACCCCGTAGCATGTGAATCTTGAATTATTTATAGCACGGAAGCCCATGAGACAGCCTAGCCTCGGTGTTACAAATGCCTACCTTCCTCCTGGAGTGGGGACACAGTCTTCATGCTTCAGCATATGGATGTCGAATGGCAGCAATATCATGTTTTTTTATGTTTTTGCATATGCATAAACTTCCCAAGTGGTATAGATTATGCAATGGAGTTTAGCATCACTGTTGAATGGTCAACTTTCACTAGTACCGCAAGTTTGATTCAAAGAAAGAGAGAAATTGTTCATGGATCAATAATGTTTTGGCATTATGCAGATTTTAATAGGTTTTGAGAATACTAAGGTTGAAGGCTGCCGTGGGATTAGGATGCAGCGGGCCAGAGATGACTTAATATATATGATATGCAGAATATGTTAGCTAAGTGTTTAGCATGATTATTGCAAAAGGCAGTGGGACGAATCCTGCAAGTACGAGGGCTGCGCAGCAAAGATATCCCTGACCCACTTCCGGTTATTGTAGGAGGCTGAAATTGCACATATATAAAAATGCATATCTTTATAGGTCACATGGTAATTTGCAGCTCTGAACTCCTAAGAATTTCTCTTTTACAGCTGCTAAGGTGGAGTAAGGTGTGATAATGGTGTCAGTTGAATGCAGGGCGGTCATCAGGTTCCTGTACTCGAGAGGCTGCACACCATGGGAGACATTTGATGAGATGAAAGAGACTTATGCCCCATCATATGATGTAGACAAGCACTGGCACTAGTGGAAATGGCTCCCATTGCCGGGCAACCACAGTGTGCCATTGAGGTGGAGGTCAGCATTTTGGAGGACTGCCACATAACCCATCACCAACTAGCCCAAAATGTCAAGATCAGTGTGGGGTCTGTGGAAAAAACAAATCCTCCATGACCATCTGCACATGCGGAAGTTATCGGCACGATGGATTCCCCAGTTGCTCACACGTTTCCAGAAGCAGGAGCAAGTCACATGCTCCTAGGCTCTTTTTTGCATGTGCCAAGAAAACCAGGAGGACTTCTTCGGCAGACTAGTCACTCAGAATGAAACATGGGTCCCTCACTGTTATCCAGAGACTAAGGCTGCATGTCCACCAAATGCATTTTTTTCAGCTGTGGGCGACTATTTTCTATTCATTCTCTAAGTAGTCCAGTGTTTGCAGCGCTGAGCGTCCTCAGCGCTAAAACGCTCTTGGTGGTGGCCGCGTTTTGGTGCAGCACTCAGAATGTCAGAGTTGAAAAAAATTCAACTTTCCAGACTGCAGCTGAGCTCATCGATGTCAGACCTTTCTAAGAAGCCAGTCAGAATAAGGAAGGGTGGGACATAGGATACCGTACAATCTGTACTAGATGTTATGTAAATGGTAATGGTAAATGGCATTCACTTATATAGAGATTTTATTCTCATCTCTTGATGACCAAATCGCTTTACAGATCCTGCTATCCACCCATTCACACACTGATGGCGGCATGCTGCCTAACATGGCGCTTCCAGGCTCACCAGGAGCAATTGGGGGTAAAGTGTCTTGCCCAGGGACACAATGGCAGGATATCTGGGGAGAGCGGGATTCAAACCGCCAACCATGCGGTTATTGGACGACCTGCTCTACCTCCTGAGCCACTGCCGCCATGTATGGGATTTGAGTGTCTGGGATGCTGTGCCCACCCACAGGGTGACGTCAGGCGGGCACGGCCCACTCTGTGTATGTCACCATGGGTTGAGATGCCGTCTCAGCACTCAGCCCATGTTTTCCCTCATCCCTGCTTCCCATTGAGCAGCGTCTCAGCAGGCTCCCAGCTGGCAGCATTACGGATGGCTGGGGCCAATTAGTCCTCATCAGCTGGGGCGCTGCCAATGTGAATAAATAGGAGCAGCCTCGATGACTCGGGGCTGCGACATAAGCACTGCTAGGCTGGAGCCCCTTCGTCTGGTGCCAGCCCCTGCCTCATCTTCAGCACAGCTCGAAAGTGTTTCCCGTAAGGAGTTTGTGCCTTGGTACCCCCATGTCCGGTGCTAACCCGCTACTTGCCTTACTGTATCACTTGGGAGTACCACCTTGTAAGAGTGATCTGTGTATTGGAGTCCTTTGCCCAGTGCCAGCTCTCTATTCTTCTGGCTGCTTAACCCGTGAGTGTTACCTGCTGTGAGCCCTCTTGTTGTGTACCCCTACGCCCGGTGCCAATGGTGTTCTCTGTCGCTGTACTGCTCATGAGTGTTATTGTGTTGAGTATCTGTGCTTCCCTCATCCCTCACCCTTACCTTCAATAAAACATCACGACTCACTGGCTCGCCCTTGGCTCTTATTGCGCGGCTCCCTAGAGCCGTGTATGACAGTGTATAGTTGAGTGTTTGGCCTAATAAAGTTCAGTTGGATGTCCCTCAAGAAGCTCTCCGTCTCGTGTCATTTTACGATATAACATTTGGTGACGAGGAGACTAATGGGAGCGTGCTGGCTTAATCAGCGACTGTTGCCGTTTCTGGAGAACCCGGGTGAGCCGTTGATTTTGTGGCTGCAGTGGAGACGTGAATTTGATAAAAATGTCAACTCGCT
Organism: Pholidichthys leucotaenia; assembly: GCA_020510985.1. Classification (NCBI taxonomy): domain Eukaryota; kingdom Metazoa; phylum Chordata; class Actinopteri; order Cichliformes; family Pholidichthyidae; genus Pholidichthys; species Pholidichthys leucotaenia. Next base: position 416,987,264 of record CM035839.1, read on the forward strand.
GGGTCTCCCTCGGCTTGATGGGAGACAGTGGCGGTCCCTCCTGGCCTGTAACCTCGGCACGGAGGGCCGAAGGATTCTCAACTCGCTGGGCACGAGTGAGGGCTACGTGGAGGCCGTCGGGCACATGGAAGCGCACTTCACGGAGCAGACGAGGGCCAGAGAGATGCGGGCGAAGAGGCTGGTGGCGCTAGACACGATGGCGCTAGTTAACCTGGGAGAGCTAACGGCTCAGTCAGAGCTTATGGACAGGCTAGCTGACAGGCTAGTTTCGCGCTGAAACAGAGCTAAGGGCGCGGAGCTGAGCCTCGAAGCAGAACCGGGACCATGTGTGGAGGAGCCCCTGGCCACCGACGACAGCGGACAAGGTATCAACGTTGCGCGCCCCGAAGGATGGTCGGGACTGCAACGGGTGGTGAAGCTTGACGGTGTGAGGGTGCCCATGCTGATAGCCACTGCCAAGTCGCTCTCCATCGTGAGTGAGGCCTGGGTTCAGAGGCTCACACCCCGGCGCCCGGATGTGGTGAAACTGCCGGACGTCGAGGAGTCCAGTAATGGCAGGAGTATCACGCTGACCATGCAGTACGGTGAGAAGACCCTTCCGGCATTCAGGTTCCAGGTGGCATGCAGGGGGGAGAATGTGATGGAGTGGGACCTGTTTGATGAGCTGGGTTTCACTCTCAAGATCGGTGGTTAAACGGTCAGCAGCCCAGGACCGGTTCGCATAGGCTTTGTGGACGTGGGTGCGGCCGAGGATCACAGTGAGAGTGAAACAGAGAGTGAATGGGACTCAGGGAGTGACTATGGCTCAGATGATGAAGATGAAATGGAGGATGAGCAGGACCTGGAATTGCCCCCACCCCTTGAGCAGCCAGAACCGGAGCGAAGATGGAGAGAGCCCGAGTTAAGCGAGACCAACACCGGCAGAGAGGTGGCGCAGCAGGAGTTAGCCCCGCCGCTGGAGGCCATGCAGTGGGAGACTGGACAATGGTTAGGCGAGACCAGAAAGGCTGACGGCCCCGGGGAGGAACAGCAGCCGCAGGACATGGTGGCAGCGCAGCAGAACACCAACACCGAGAGCACTGGATGCAGCGGCGAGGAGCCCAGGTTGGAGAGCGGGCCCGACGAGGGTGATGGTGCACGTCCCAGAGGTGAGCAGCAGCCGGCTACCGAGGCTACGCAGCAAGAAACGTGGAGCGAGGGGGCCAAGAGCAGTGACGATGTGCCCATGTCGGGAGACGGAGCCAGTGGGAGTGTCACAGAGAGCCCCGAGGGACAGCAGCTACAGCCAGACATGGCTGATGGCGCGGTTCGGGACACCAGCTGGTCTGGCGAGCTGGGAGTTAATTGTGACTGGAGTGACGATAACCCAGCAAGGGTTGACCCTGATGCCGGTGGCCGCGTTATCCTTGGTGTGGGAACCGGACGGCACTGCGGGGTCCCTGTGAAGACGGCTGCCGAGGCTGGAGGAGAAGAGAGCAGAGCGGGACAAATTGGTGCGATTCTGTGGAGCGCCAAACGCCATCGTCGGGGTGGGAGTTTGGACCAGGTCGGCGGGACATCACGATGCAGGAAGGAGGTCCTGAGATGACGTGGCGGGCACGGGAGACCGGGTCGGGTTCCCCTGTGGGTTGGCGGTGGGGTCCAGCCCAGAGAAGAAAAAACAGTTTTGAAGGTTAGACATGCTGGCCAGGGAGGGGTGTTTCAACCCTGGGGGGCAGCAGCGGCCGGACTTAATGATGCCGTGGGGATGCCCAGGCCCTCCGTGGCTGTATATAAGATTTTGGCGGCAAGAAGGCATGTTCGCCAGGGAGTGGGGTTTCAACCCTGGAGGTGGACGGAGGCCAGGGGCACATATGCTATGGTGGTGCCCAGGGCCTCCGAGGCAGTTTTCTGGATGGTGGCTACCCAGAGACATTGGGGTCACCTGAAATTTAATTTTTTCCTGATGTGAATGAATGTGTTTAGTTTACTGCTGGTGTGGTACCCCGTTTTACTTCAAAAAAAAGAATGGTGTAGAGAAGGAAATATGCTACAGACGTGGACAAAATTGTTGGTACCCCTCTGTTAGTGAAACAAAAACCCACAATGGTCACAGAAATAACTTGAATCTGACAAAAGTGGTAATAAATAAAAATTCTATGAAAATTAACCATTGAAAATCAGACAGTGCTTTTGAATTGTGGTTCAACAGAATTATTTTAAAAAACAAACTCATGAAACAGGCCTGGACAAAAATGATGGTATCCCTAGAAAAGATTGAAAATAATGTGACCATAGGGACATGTTCAACCAAGATGTGTCCTCTAATTAACATCACAGGTGTCTACAAACTTGTAATCAGTCAGTCGGCCTATTTAAAGGGTGACAAGTAGTCACTGTGCTGTTTGTTGACATGGTGTGTACCACACTAAACATGGACCAGAGGAAGCAAAGGAGAGAGTTGTCTCAGGAGATTAGAAAGAAAATTATAGACAAGCATGTTAAAGGTAAAGGCTATAAGACCATCTCCAAGCAGCTTGATGTTCCTGTGACTACAGTTGCACATATTATTCAGAAATTTAAGATCCACAGGCCTGTAGCCAACCTCCCTGGATGTGGCCGCAGGAGGAGACAGATAATGCGAATGGTAACAAAAGAGCCCAGAACAACCTCTAAACACATTCATGGTGAACTCCGAGGTCAAGGTACATCAGTGTCAGATCACACCATCCGTCGTTGTTTGAGCCAAAGTGGACTTCATGGGAGACGGCCAAGGAGGACACCACTGCTGAAAACAAATGATAAAAAAGCCAGACTGGAATTTATGAAACTGCATGTTGACAAGTCACAAAGCTTCTGGGAGAATGTCCTATGGACAGACGAGACAAAACTGGAACTTTTTGGCAAGGCACATCAGCTCTACGTTCACAGACGCAAAAATGAAGCATACCAAGAAAAGAACACCGTCCCTACTGTGAAACATGGAGGAGGCACAGGGTGTCTTGAATCTGTGCAGGGTACAATGAAATCTCAACACTATCAAGGTATTCTAGAGAGAAATGTGCTGCCCAGTGTCAGACAGCTTGGTCTCAGTCGCAGGTCATGGGTCTTGCAACAGGATAATTGCGTAAAACACACAGCTAAAAACACCCAAGAATGGCTAAGAGCGAAACACTGGACTATTCTAAAGTGGCCTTCTATGAGCCCTGATCTAAATCCTATTGAACATCTGTGGAAGGAGCTGAAACATGACGTCTGGAGAAGGCATCCTTCAAACCTGAGACAACTGGAGCAGTTTGCTCATGAGGGGTGGGCCAAAATACCTGCTGAGAGGTGCAGAAGTCTCATTGACAGTTACAGAAATCGTTTGATTGCAGTGATTGCCTCAAAAGGTTGTGCAACAAAATATTAAGTTAAGGGTACCATCATTTTTGCCCAGGCGTGTTTCATGAGTTTGTTTTTTAAAATAATTCTGTTGAACCACAATTCAAAAGCATTGTCTGATTTTCATTGGTTAATTTTCATAGAATTTTTATTTATTACCACTTTTGTCAGATTCAAGTTATTTCTGTGACCATTGTGGGTTTTTCTTTCATTAACAGAGGGGTACCAACAATTTTGTCCACGACTGTATATAAGGAGATTTGAGGTGATTAATATCCATGAGCGAAATGTTAGTGATCTGTATTGTGGATATGAGATTTTATTGGCTCATTCGAGGTGGATTAATTTTGTAAAAAAGTGACATATGCTGGAATTTGGTTTTAATGCCCGAGTTTGGGGTGGTGGGGTGTATCTATTCTGTTGAACTGACTATTTGTGTAAATTTACATACCCATCGTTGATTATTGTATGATGTGCCCATTGTGGGGTCAGTGTTGGGGGGGGGGGCAGTAGTCTATATGTGTATTGTAATTTTGTGTGGAGCTGTTTTGGAGATTATTTTGGTTTAAGAACACGGCTTTATTTTGCTTTACGTGTTTGGCAGCAGAATAACCACCCAGTCCTGTAGGGGGCGCTGGTAGTCTACCTGGCCCCAGCCTTGGTTGTATGAATGAATAGAAGTTTGTTTCTTTTGTACATATTTTCCTCTTTAGAGCATGAGTCAGGAGACAAATTAGGGTGGGTTGTCTGTGTGCTTGGCATTTTTTTAAAGGGGGGGAGAAATGTTATGTATGGGATATGGGTGTCTGGGATGCCGTGCCCACCCACAGGGTGACGTCAGGCGGGCACGGCCCACTCTGTATATAGTTGAGTGTTCGGCCTAATAAAGTTCAGTTGGATGTCCCTAATGAAGCTTTCCATCTCGTGTCATTTTACGATATAACACTAGAAATAGGCAATACCAGCATTTTTCCTTGCGATACGATACCATTAATTTATGGGACTTTTTTCAATACCGATACAGATACTTGTTGAACAAAATCACATGACTGCAGTTTCATTAACAACTTTATTGCAAGGGCAATATGAAATATGAATAAAACTCATGAACATAAACACTTGAAAGAAATGTTTATAAAATGATAATAAAATAGAACAGTGAGCAAAGTAAAAACAAATAAAATGATTTTTTCCAATTATAATAAAATAATTAAGATTTAAAATGAATGCAAAATTAATTAATTTTCTTAATTTGGTGAAGATTCTCAACTGGATTCAAATATTTTTACTTCTGAAATGTTTCACCATTCATCCAAATACTATGATAATACCAAGCAGCATATATGTGTAATTTTCTTCACAATGCAACGTTTTTTTTTTTTATTGCCTAGATGGAAGCGCTGTCCTGTGGCTATGAAATCCTTCTTCTTCCCCCTTACTCTTTGACCTCGCACCATCTGACTTCCACATATTTCTAATTATGAAGTCACTTTTGAAGGGCAAGCACTTCCAAGATGATCAAACACTGATTTCCAAGGTCAAGTTGTGGCTTCTGATGCAACCTTCAGACTTCTATCCACCTTATAACTAGCCCCCATGATGCCTTGCGTGAATTATGGGCGCAGCTTCTGGTACTAGTTTAGAACGTGTGGTTGTTACTGAAACCGGACACTTTTCCTTGTTAAAAAAACAATGACTTTTGCATCAAAAATGCAGGAACACGGCCTTTTGCACCTCAAAAACAGTAATATAATCATACTACTTCCCACAACTATGGAGGGATGAAAAGATGACCTTAAAAAATGGCCTCGCAGACAGTAGCTCCGTTAGTTAGCGCTGCTGCTAAGATGCTAATGCTGTAAACAAATAAAAGCTTTGAGATATGTCAATGTCTCCACCGCAATAAAGTCGGATGCATTTTGTTAAAACATGTTGGACATAATCAAATTTACATTAGAGCAGATGCAGAATCTAGTCACAACCACAAAGAACCACAACACCGTGCTTGGGTGTTTTAGTGTTTTGGTAAAACAGACGGCAGCTGCAGCTGTTCGTTTTACCCGGAAATTAAAATGCTCATGCTGCTGTCATGCCGTGAATGCTTGTTAGTTAACTTAACACGTACAGACCTTTTCTGACAATTGTTCAAAATTTTATTGATCTATATTTTGTGATAATTTAAAAATTAATGCATGCTGAAGCTGCTAGTCCATATCGTTCCAAGGCAGTGCAACAAATGCAAAAAAAACAAAAAAACTGTTTGATATCTTTCTTAAATCGTTGGGCCTTAAGAAGCAAACTGTTACTATTTTTTAGTTATTATTTTACTTCATGCAGCCTTGCATCTGGTGACATATATAACACATAAACGTCAATTTGTGCATTTGTGCATTTGTGTCCGTCCTGTGTCTGTACCACCGATCACACCAGCAATCCATTTTCGTTTTCAGTGCGTGATCTACGCATTGCCGGTGAGAAGCCTCCATTTATACAGTCTATGGCACAACCACAAACACCAGCAACAAGTACCAGAACTACACCAAAACATTCAAAAACTACAAAAACTACAAGAGCTGAAATTAGCTGCCACTTGAGTGCAAAACACATATGTGGAATATACATTAAAATGAATTTGAAAAACTTTAAAAAATGCTATTTTAAATGCCCAACTACTTCACTCTTGCTGACTGATTTAACACTACTTCAGCCGAAACCGGAAGTTGCGCCCATAATCGTTTCTACAGCGGCACCCCCAGGAATAAGGTGGATAGGCGAGGTCTCCACAGCTGCATAAAGCGATGGGAAAAGTGTGTGACCCTTAGTGGTACCTATGCAGAGAATGACTAATAACTATGCTAAATGTTGTTCCTCTCAGTCCATGGGAAATGAGTCAGGGAAACTCTTTAATGAGCAGCCTTTGTACCAACAGATGCAGAATTGCAGTAACATAATGTTTAGCATGTTGTTGTTGTTTTTTTTTTTCACTGTTATGTCTCCATTTTGGTGTGCAAGCTTTTCAGACTATTAAATCTGCATCTGACTTCATCCTTTCTTCATCTAGGGCAGCACGGTGGCGGAGTGGTTAGCACTGCAGTAGCATAACAACTCACCCTTGGCCAGGGGATGCTGGGTTTGATCCCAGCCCCCGACCAACAGTGATCCGTGTGGTGTTTGCATGTTCTTCCTGTGTCTGCGTGGGTTTACTCCAGGGTTTCTCCGGTTTCCTCCCACATGCCAAAAGCATGCAAGTTAGGTTAATTGGCATCAACTGGAGATTCTTAATTGTCCTTAGGTATGACTGTGAGAGTGAATGGTTGTCTGTCTCTCTGTGTTGGCCCTGCGATGGACTGGCGATCTGTCCAGGGTGTACCCTGCCTCTCGCCCAAAGATGCTGGGATAGGCTCCAGCCTCCCCGCAACCCGAAAAGGATTAAGTGGAAAAAGATGGATGGATGGGCTTTCTTCATCTACTCTATGACTTAGCTTCAAATAGACACACAATGTATTATTTAGCTGAGTCACTTCTGGGTTGCTTCTAACAGAAGTATGATCGCGGGTGACCACAAGCAGCTCCGGCAGCAGCATCAAAGCTAAAACAGGGCAGAGTTGACCCTTTGGGATTCTGGGGGTTGTCTTTCAAATGCACTTGCAAAGAGAGATAAGAGGCTTAAACCTAAGTCAAACCTTGATGTAACCATGGTGAACCTTACATCTTTCACCGTTCATAAGATGCTTAAACATCTTTTACACACTGACACACAGACCACAGAAGCACATACTGTGTATTATGATGCAGAAAACCTCTCTGCTGCTCCACCAAAACCATAAAACATCGAAATGGATTTACTTTAGAATCATGATTATCTGATGATCTTGAACTTTAACTTCATTTTAGCACTGACATGTCAGTTAAAAATACAATCTAAATATGCTTGAACCAAAACAATCCTTTGACGATTATATGATGACAGTCTTCTCTCTCTAAAGTCTTGACTCCGTTGATTGTTAATGTTAATATACTCATTAATAAGTGTAATTATGGATTTGATGTGTGTCATAGCTTGAGTATTAGAAGTACTTTGTCCTTGCAAAATCGTCGGGGGCGGGGAGGGGGGCAAATCCACATGGACAAACATAGATAGGACCAACATAGAAACCACCATGTGACCTGTTAGACAGCCCAGATTTAACCTATAGTGGGGCCCACATGGACATGCTGGCCGGATAATGTGTAGTGTACAGTATTACAGTGCTTTCACACAAAACGCAAAGCGAATTTTTCGTGCAGTACCAAAACATGGAAAGTTAATGTAAACATGCGGAAAATATGAAAATTCACACATTTGCACACGAGGGAGATGGTAGTGATAGTTAATCAGCCTCGGAGTAAAAGTATCAACACTGGAAAGTAAGCTTGTTTAAAAATGAGACTTCCACTCAACAGTAGACAGATGGACTGGAGCTCTGCAGAGCTGAAACGAAGTGTCGGGAGATATCCACCCACATGTTCTTGCTACGGATGTGCCAGCAAGGGCGAGCAGGCTAGCAATGTAAAGAAACAGCCGTCATCAGGATGCCGTTTCTCCCAGGAGGCAGTGATATTCTCCCAGCTGTGTGCCCCATCGGATAACGTTGTAAACATAAACATGACGGTATTTTGGAGATTTCCACAGCAGGTAGACAGTAGCTGGAGAAGGTAAGAAGGCAACCCCGCTCCTCTGTAACTAGCAGCAGACACAAATTCATGTCCATTTGCATGTTTACATAAACTTGACATGTAATCGCACCGTGAGAAAAACTTGTACTTTCCCTTTTGGTCTGAATGCATCTTTACAGTGTGCAGTATTATATTCTATGGCCACATAGTTAAACACTATTGACTGAACACAATCAAGTAATCAACAGTGTTGTAGTCAGGACCAGACCGAGGCTAGAATGTACAAAGACCAAGACTTTAGAGGGCTGAAACCAATTCAAGACCAAGACCAACTATGTATGTAGGTCCTGGTCTTGACTTGGTCTTGTCTCATCTTGCCTAGTTCTTGGGAGACAAGTCCGGTCTTGACGAGATTTTGACCAACACTAGTAATCAAGATGAAAATCTAAATATAATATCCACAAAAATGGTTTACGATAAATTATTTATTTATAATTTTATTTATTTATTAATAAAATCATTTGTTCCATTAGAAACATATAGAGAGGAGGGAACATTGCCTACAGTGAGACCTGAACACGCATTTGCTGGTCCTGTGATCAGAGTTATTAATCAGCAGATAAGCAGACAGACTGTGGGCGAACAGTGACTCAGCTACTTCCCCATTGTGTTTTGCTGTGCGTCTATATTTGTATGAGTTGACCAGCAGCTCCCTGCGGCCCTCAACAATGATGGGGGAACCTTTGGTAAGTCTCGATGATGACTCATAGACCTGAACCCAGTCATTAATCTACAAGAGTTCTCTTCTTGGAACTCGCACACAACCACACAGAACTACAGAAAAACAAATTTCGAGTTGACTGACGGGTGCTTTCTGTGCATCTGTGTCTTTCTCTCTGCACCATGTTAAATCTGCAGAACGCTCATTTGTGCCCCCCCCCCCCCCAGGGGCTGATTTAACGCTCGAATGAAGTGCTCCCCAATAGATTTGCAGATGTATGTGCCTCCACGCATGCACTCAAGTAATCAATAGTGTTGTAGACAGGACCAGACCGAGACTAGAATGTACAAAGACCAAGACTTTAGAGGGCTAAGACCAAGTCAAGACCAAGACCAACTGTGTATGTAGGTCCTGGTCTTGACTTGGTCTTGTCTCATCTTGCCTAGTTCTTGGGAGACAAGTCCAGTCTTGACGAGGTTTTGACCAACACGAGTAATCAAGATGAAAATTTAAATATAATATCCACAAAAATGGTTTATGATAAATTATTAAATGTTATAAAAGGGATCTTTCTATCTGAGTAACTTTGAATTTTTTCTAGATGTCTTATCAACATGTATCCACGATCCGTTCAGCCAGATCCCAGTGTTTCGACAGCCAACACCTTTGCTGGGTCTGTTTCTTATGATTAGACAGTCATTTTCTGATTTGGAAGTTGATTTATGTGAATTTTAACTACACAGAAATCACTGAACCTGAGATCCGTATGTCACTTTTCACTCTTGTTCCATTAGAAATATATAGAGAGGAGGGAACATTGCCTACAGTGAGACCTGAACACGCATTTGCTGGTCCTGTGATCAGAGTTATTAATCAGCAGATAAGCAGACAGACTGTGGGCGAACAGTGACTCAGCTCCCTCCCCATTGTGTCTCGCTGTGCTTCTATATTTGTATGAGTTGACCGGCAGTTCCCTGCGGCCCTCAACAATGATGGGGGAACCTTTGGTGAGTTTCGATGATGACTCATAGACCTGAACCCAGTCATTAATCTGCAAGAGTTCTTCTTGGAACTCACACACAACCACACAGAACTACACAAAAACAAATCTTGAGTTGACTGACAGGTGCTTTCTGTGCATCTGTGTCTTTCTCTCTGCACCATGTTAAATCTGCAGAACGCTCATTTGTGCCCCCCAGGGGCTGATTTAACGCTCGAATGAAGTGCTCCCCAATAGATTCGCAGATGTATGTGCCTCCACGCATGCACTCACAAAAGCGCACATGCCACATATACAGACATATATTCCAGCACGAGTATGCACGCCTTTATCCGTATTAACAGCAATACAAATGGCTGCCACTCTTCTCCTGTCAAGCAGTGTGAGAGAGGATAAGGAGGGAGGAAGACTGCCAACAACAGAAGAGTATCAGAGGAGAAAAACGGAGGCGAGGCGACGGAGGAAAAGCAGTGAAAGATGCGTCTGTTATATACTGTCTGTCTCCAAATAGCTGTTCATTTATTTCTACAACTGGCATGTGGCTTGTTTAGCCTGCACTGTTCCAATATGCTAAATTGTTTATGTTTATAAACGAGGACAGTGAGCAGAGATGATTGGGTCAGACACCAGCCACTTGTTTACATGCAGCTGCCTCTAATCACCATGTCATGAGTGAGATGGTGATTGTAGGAGACTCAGAACGTTAGTGTCCATCGCTTCATTGTCCTACGGCTCCATGACTAGCTTTAGAAACAGTTTTGACTTCAGCAATATGTAGTTTAATCTGTGGACACCCGATGATTTAAAAAGAATGAGTTGAACATCACAATTAAACGTGTAATGTGAAAACATGCTCTATAGCACTTTATTGAATTTTCACTCTTAAAGAAATGATCATTCAACCCACAACTGCAGGAATTATTTTCATCTAAATGCTGCATTTGTCCTACTGCTAAGTAAACAATGAAAAAAGTGAACACAAGTGGGTGTTTTTTTTTCTTATGACTTGTGTGCAAATGGATAACACTGCAAGGGGGATTATTCAGATGTAGATTTTCATCCACTTCATCTGTTTTCTGGATACTGTATCTGTGCATGCCTTCGTTTTTGTGCAAGTGTGTGTTTGAGTGCGGGCAGCGAATTAATGGACATGACTTTTGTAGTTTGGACAAGAATGTCAGCCTTGTAATCCAATCACAGAGCTGGTAAATCAAATTATATAGAGCAGCTAAGGGATGGGTGTGTCTATTCAATACCAAGGAGAGAGATGAAGCTGGGCTCTTTGCCTAGAAACAAGGTTACTACTTGGAGTTGTCAAGCGGCCTTGTAGCGGATGCAGTATTGGTCAACTGCTGCTGCAGAATAGAGGGGAAATATGTGGTCACCATGTCAGATGTTCATATGATGCATATGTTTTTCCACCAAGTTTTACATAATATAAACATATAAACACAACATATTCCATACATGTAATATGTTATTGGCCAAAACCTTGGGATGGCGCCTGTTCCAGTTTCTTTATATGAAACAAATCTCTCACACTAAACAAGCCCCACTGGATTCGTATTACAGACAATTATTGCTATTACATGTAAGTAATTTATGCAGAGAGATGCCATAAGCATTTAACAACATCAGGTTAATGTATTTTTTGGATGTTTCAGTTTGTAATTACAGCTCCTTGTTTGGCATAAGGCTGCCATTGCTGAATACAACTTGTCATTTCTGTCAGAGGAGCGTTATTGTGACTACTGTTGTGGTTATTATTGTTTTTGGTGAGAACCATTGATAATGCCAGGTGAAACATACAGTATATACTGTACTAGGTGAACAAAGTGTTAGGACAATTACAACAACATACAAACAAAGTACACTACTCACAAAAAGTTACGGATATTCGGCTTTTGGGTGAAATTTCAGGATGCACCTAAAATGCACCATAACCTTTACAGATGAACTTAATTTGACCTTCTCTAACCTTTTGAATGCACGTTTCCAACTGTTCGATGTTTCAGCACTTTTTGCCTAACTTGCTGTTCTCTAACAAGTTGCTTCATAGTAAAATTCACAACAGGTGTTTGATCCATGAATCAACCAATAAATTTTCTGGTTCAGTTAGAATTGGTATTTAAACAGTCCTCTTCATCATGCTGTTCACATTTTGACATCATGAGACCAAGACAACACATCACAACTGATCAACAGTACCTTGCCATTGCAAGGCTTCAAACCGGATGTTCTCAGAGGGAAGTGTCCACTGAGCTTAGAGTGTCACAGAGTGTCATCAGCAGGTTGCAGCAGAGATACAGAAAGACTGGAAGAGTCACAGAAAGGCATAGAAGAGGACGTCCTTTGGCCACATCCCACGATGATGACCGCTTCATTGTGAACAGTGCCCTGCGAAACCGGATGATGAACGCCACTCAACTCCAGGCACATTTAAGGGAGGTGAGAGACACTCAAGTGTCACGTCAGACCATTCAAAACCATTTACATCAGCGTGGTCTGCGTGTTAGATGACCTGCAAGGGTACATGACCACACCACCAGGCACAGGTGTTGTCGTCTTGCAGAGAGACGCTGGACAAGGGACCAGTGGACCCCAGTGCTGTTCTCTGATAAAAGTCGATTCACGTTGAGCAGAAATGATGGCTGCCAACAATGTTGGAGACGTCAAGAAGAGCGCTATGCATCAGCCACTGTTGTCAGCAGACGAACCTTGGGTGGTGATGGTGTTACAGAGAAAAGCTGGACAGCCTCTATTCCACTCTTGACCCGAGGCAAATGTAAGATAAGCCTTTATTAGTCTCACAATGGGGAAATTCCAGGATTGCAACAGCACAGGGATAGCAACACTCAGAGCAATAATTTAGAAGATAAGAAAATAAGAGCAGTGAATATACATATGTACAAATAAATATATATACACAGTGCGGAGCATTGTAGCTAGATGGAATAAACAGCATAACCGTCTATTTAGTTACCCTACATAGTATGAATATGTACCCATACATATTGTCACCCTCCATAGCGACTGATATTGTCCTAGTTGTATACTGGAGGGGACCATTTGTGTGAGTCTGTTGCATCTTTTGCATTCAATGCTATTAGGTCGTCACGTTTTTTTTTGCTATCTCTGCGAGCAGCCCTGCTTAGGTTATACAGTCTGACAGCCGTGGGTAGGAAGGACCTGCAAAACCTCTTGGTCGCGCACCTAGGATGATGTAGTCTACTGCTAAATGAGCTCCTCAGTGCGTTCAGTATATCCTGCATAGGGTGGGACTCGGACTCCAGCAGAGATGACAGTTTAGCCACCATCCTTCTCTCTCCTATCTCCTCCACTGGGTCAAGGCGTTGCCCCAGGACAGAGCTAGCTTTCTTGAGACACTTCCGGCGCCACATGAGTAGGCTGCCTTTTTGCAACAGTGGATCAATTTCTTCCTATTTCTATTTACTATCTGGCTTCTCTTGCTAATCTTTCTGATCCAGCGACATCTTATCCATCACTGACACACAAATCGCCCAAATATCTCCTGAGCTGGCAGACGAAGCCACTGTTTTTAGCAGGATACGTTACAGCAGAGACCAGCTGTTAGCACTTAACCGGACCAAGATGCTAGTGCAAGACTTCGACATACTGGGTGAAATAAAACAGAAACGACGTGGATGCCATGCTGGAGCAAGGCGGCAGGTGAGAAATCTCAATGTCTCTTCCCTGGATGTTTACTGGTGCTGTGAGGGGTTGTGCTTGTCTGCGGCAATCCACCACCAGTTCCTTAGTTTTCCTCGCGTTGATCTGGAGGCAGTTCCGATGGCACCAGTCCACGAAGTCCTGGATAAGTCCTCTGTACTCAACTTCATCTCCGTTGGAGATGAGGCCAACAATCGCAGAGTCGTCAGAGAACTTCTGTAGATGGCAGTGTGTTGTGTTGTGTGAGAAGTCCGCAGTATAAAGGGTGAACAGGAAGGGAGCCAAAACCGTTCCCTGGGGGGCCCCCGTGCTGCCCCCGTGCTGCCGATGATCGTGTCGGACACACAATCCCGGGTTCTCACAAACTGTGGCCGGTTAGTGAGGATCCAGGATCCATGATGACAGGTGCTGGTCCACCCCTGCGCACAGCAGCTTGTCCTTCAGGATCATCGGTTGGATGGTGTTGAAAGCACTGGAGAAGTAAAGAACATGATCCTTACCGCGTTCCTGGGCTTCTCCAGGTGGGACAGGGAACAGTGAAGGAGGAAGATCACTGCATCCTCCACCCCAATGCCATGCTGGTAGGCGAACTGGAGTGGATCCATCGCTGGTCCCACCAGGGGGCGGAGGTGAGCAAGGAGCAGTCTCTCCAGGGTCTTCATCATGTGAGATGTCAGGGCCACTGGTCTGTAACTGTTCAGGTCTTTGGGGTGGGAAGTCTTTCGTACAGGTACCACACAAGATGTTTTCCACAACTGTGGAAAACGTCCATTGCCTCCTCAGACCATAACTTCACCGTGCTCATAACCGGAGGTTGTCTGTGTACTAGGGGTTTGTACACCGGCAGGAGATGAACCAAGTTGTGATCCGATCTCCCGAGTGGGGGGAGTGGTGATGAGGTGTATGCCTCCTTAGTGTTTGCATAGAATAAGTCCAGTGTTTTATTGTCTCTAGTGTGGCATGTGACATACTGGGTGAATGTGGGCAGAATGGTGGACAGTGAAATATGGTTGAAATCACCTGAGATGAGAAGAAGAGCATCTGGGTGTTGTGTCAGCAGCCTGCCAGTTACTGAGTGAATGGCGTCACCCGCTGTCCCCGCATTTGCCGTCGGATTTGCATAAATAACAATGCAGATCAAGTGTGAGTATTCCCTTGGGAGATAGGTAGGCTGCATGCTAACAGCTAGCAACTCAATGTCTTTGTTGCAGTGTTGTTGTTTAACCGTGATATGTCCCGGTCTGCACCAGCTGTTATTGACATACATTATCACTCCTCCGCCCTTGCCCTCCCACTGTCTGGTGTCCAGTCTGCCCGTATTGCGTGGAAACCCTCCAGTTCGATGTTAGCATCTGTTGCTAATTCTGTTAGCCCCGTCTCAGTAAACAACATCATGCTAATCTCTCTGAAGACACTCTGGTAACGAGCCATAGCCGCTAGCTCATCTGTCTTATTGAGTAGCAATCGTACATTCCCCATAATAACAGATGGAAGGACAGGTCTGTACCTTATATTTCTTGCACCTTATATGTGGCAAGGCCTGCAACCCATCACAGACTACAAGAGGACCAACAGCAGCACCACTAGCTCTACAGACAGCCTGCCAGACGATCTCAACATCTTTTACACCCGCTTTGAGACCACCAGCCACAGCACAGAGAAGAGACACACACTCATGCACCCCCCCACCACCACCACCAAGAGTCACACCAGGCCAGGTAAACAAAGCACTGAGGAATATCAACCCCCGCAAGGCAGCAGGACCAGACAGCATACCTGGGTGGGCCCTCAGAGCATGCGCTGTCGAGCTGACCGACGTTCTCACAGCAATGAGCACAGCAAACTCTCCCTCAACCAGAATATAGTCCCCTCCTGCTTCAAAACGACAACCATCATCCCCCTCCCCAAAAACAGCCCGCCGACCTGTCTGAATGATTACAGACTGGTAGCACTCACTCCAATCATCATGAAGTGCTTCGAGAGAGTGGTGCTGCCCCTCATTCAGGACAGCATACCGGGCACCCTGGACCCCCTGCAGTATGCCTACTGGCCCAACAGGTCCACCTCAGATGCCAGAAGAAAGGGAGGAGGAGACCCCATCGGCCGCTGTTCATCCAGAAGCTTGAGGTGGAGAGGGTGAGCAGCTTTAAATACCTGAGCATCCACATCAGCGAGGACCTTAAGTGGACACACAGCACCACAGAGCTGGTTAAGACAGCTCAACAGCGACTGTACTTTCTGAGGAGGCTGAAGAAGTTTGGCATGTCCTCCAGGATCCTTAACAATTTCTACAGCTGCATCATCGAGAGCATCCTGACAAACTGCATCACTGTGTGGTACGGCAGCACCACTGCCCTGGACTGCAAACGCCTGCAGAGAGTGGTGAAAACAGCGGAGAAGATCATCAGGACTCCACTCTCCTCTCTGCAGAGCATCTACCACCGCAGAGTCCAAAAGAGAGCTGACACCGTCCTATGGGACCCCACCCATCCCCAGCACAGACTGTTCACACTTCTAACCTCAGGCCGTAGGTACAGAAGTGTGAAATGCAGGACAACCAGACTGAAAAACTTCTTCTTTCCCTCTGCCATCAGACTCCTGAACAGATAACAACTCCCAAAACTCTGTAACACAGCTTTGTATATAGGAGCACACTGCTCATCTGTACAGTAGACATAGTAGCACCTGTCTGATGTCCATATCATCTCTGCTGCTACTTACCAAATAATTTGTAATTATACACTGCTTGTTGCACAATGCTCCTTTGCACACTGTACATATGTTCATGCCACCACAGGTTCACATTATCTTTGACATCAGTATACCACTAGCACTTAAGTCATCCAGTGAATTTTCAATTTCATTCTTCAACTGCCTAGCTGTGTGTTGGTGTGTGTGTTTTAGTATCCATTAGTATTAGGATTTTGAGTTACTGGTTTAGTGTGTCATGACCTATTAGAATTGATGTTTCTGTACCTTTTAACTTGGCATTCGTTCGGAGAGCAAAGTAAGAATTTCATTGCTCAGGAGATGTAGCATTTCTTAACTGTGCACATGATAATCAAGCCTTTGAATCCTTGAATCCTACATACACCTATATGGAATAAATAATAGTTCACGACCTGCATCCACAAAGTTTACGCTGCCCCTATTTTTCCAAGTATCTATCAACAAGCATTGGAAAAGTTTCAACAACAGCTTGTCAAACAATCAAAAGGCAAACTCTTGGTCCAGGGGGACGGGCAAAGTGACCCTGCACCGATAACCGAGAAATCCACCCTGATCCAGACCCCCCAACAGGAGCCCACTTTATGTGGGGGGCAGCAACAAATGGAGGAACCAGCAAGCAACCCCGACCGAGAACCAAGTACATCGCCAAAGGCTTTAACCCGGAGAAACCAACCCCCATCCCCTGCCAGCCGCGACCAGCACACTATCCACCACCACGTGAGCCCAGCCAAAGCAGCCTCAAGCCAATACCAAGACAGCCCCGCACGATCACAGTCAACCCCCCAGCCAGCTCAGAGCCTACATGACCCCCAAGCGGTGCCACACATGACTACCCCCCACAAGGAGGGATAAGAGAGGAGAGACCCACTAGAATGCCAGCCACCACTCCACCACCCATCACAGTGGGCACAGCCACCCCATGCCAAACCCAACAGATCACCTCCAGCACACATGAGGGGAAAATTTCAGAACACACAGAGCAGGAAAGGCACCATGGGCGGAGGGAATGGGGTCAGAAGATGTACAAGGTCAGGCCTGCCCAGAGGGCCTGGATGCCGACCCCAACCCAAACCAGGCCAGCCACCTAGCCATCCCGGGCCATCAACCAAACTCCAAACCCAGAGCGGGGAAGGGGGGCAGGGGCGGGGAACATTTGAACAGGTTAGCATTTGAACATTGTCTTTTTTGGATTGACTAAATCCAGTGTAGAATAAATGAGCAGAATATTTAAAGAAAAGTTTTGCCTTCTGGAAATCTGTGCTGCAGCAGGCATTCATTCATTCAAAGCCTATTATTTTATTTTCATGCAACTCATTTTACAGTTTGATTTTAGAATATTCACAGTAGTGTCCATCCATCCATCCACCTAGCCAGCCTGCCTGCCAGCCAGCCAGCCAGCCAGCCAGCCATCAGGGATCAGGGTCATAGGGGCAGCAATCCAAACACCCCAGACTGCCGCCCAGTTCACATAGCACCATGGTCCCTCCTGCAGGTGGTGGGAAGGTGGACCCATGTGGTTTCTTTGGGTAGACTGGGTCCTTGATGTAACCTTTTTTCATAGGATTCCACAGGACCGCTCTTGGTCTTCCCCTTCACCCCGGACCAGTTTGTCTGGGGAGACCCTACCAGGGGCAAGTTGCCCCCGACAACATAACTCCTGGGATCACAAGGGCACACAAGCACCTCCACCATGATAAGGTGGTGATCCAGGTGGGAAACAGAAGTATCATTGATGAATTTACAGTATTTCCATGCTAACTATAAGCAAATAAGCACATAAATGTGTCATGTGTCTGTACGGGTCACCATCTATCCATCTGTTATGTAGATAGGCTTTTTTAGTAGTCTCACTTTCCATGGGTAATCCCTTTGTCTGTTATGCTGTGTGTGTTTCTGTCGATTGGTTGTCTACTGTCATGCTGCTGTTACACTGCAATTTCCCAGTTTGGGATCAATAAAGTACATCTAGCTATCTATCTAGCTATCTATATCCATCGAGTCACATTAAAGGTTTGTGTGGGGGGACTTTTTTGTTACAGTTTCACTGTTCCTGTGTCATGAAAATGGCTGTGATAGCATGTATGTCTTTCCTCGAAGAAGAATGGGATGAGGAATATGAGTGAATGAGGGAGACGGAGAGGCTGCTTGAGTTAAACTGGAAAAGCAACCATTTTGGTTCGATGCCAAATCATCTCGAATGTAAAAATTGGGAGGCTACAGCAAGACTGTGGGGAACTGAGTGAAGGAAAATGGAGAGATAAGAGACAAAAAGCAAGAGGGGGCAAAGAAGGAAGTAGCTGGAAATGAAATAGGCATGTAATGAAGTATACGTATATGGCAATTGAATGTAATGACGTCTGTGTTTTTCTGCAAGTTTATCGTTTCAACTTTTAACAAATCAGAAGCTGGAAAATACATCTGCAGCTCTATCTGAGGCTCTGGGAACACGATTCCTTTGCACCAAGTTGACCAAAAAAGCAACCCTGTCACAAAGTTCTCATGTAAAAAGCCCCTGAGTACAATTAGCCAACTCTGTGTCACTGCTTAAAGAGTTTTAAGTGATGGGGGGTTTCACTTTGAATAAGGTTAGCTGCTGTAATGCTGCTGAATGAGGTTAGCGTTTCCCTTGTATATCTAAATGGGGTTAGCGATTGCAGCCTGTGCTTTGGTAATCATGACGTTTGTTCTCTGCTGAATGCTAACGTCGATGCTAACCCAGTTTCATCAATGCTAACACTGTCTCCCAAATTGAATTAATTCACAGGAGGATGTCAACAATAACCCCTAGAACGTGCATGAGAGGGAGCAGCTGAATCCTGAGTGTCTTTGCCTCCTTTGACTCTGATACAAATGAAGCCTCGCTGTGCAAACTTTAAATGTGCCTTTATAATTTTCCTCCCATTTTGCTGAAAAATCAGATGCATATTCACCCGGCACACTGCAGAGATTTAAGCTGCTTTTAATCTCTCATATGCACCACAGATGAAGGAAATAGATGCGTGCGCGTTAACGTGATTGTGAAGTAAATTTAATCTAAACTGTTAGTGAGATGTAGAGAGTCAAATCCCGTCTGTATGCCTCTGCGTGTGTCTACATACGGTGCTCACTTACACATTTGTACGCCTGTGTGTGTGCGGGGGTGGGCGTGTGTGCCCTGATGGATTATTTGCTGTGTGCCAGAGATCCAACGGCCTCAGCCAATTCTAATGAACCAATTACAGCTCAGTCTTTTCGTCCTCTTCAATTCGATGGTGAGAGTCATACTGTGGATTAAGCTGCTTTACTTTATTGTGTCTCATTAACTTCACCAAAAACAATGTTTGAAGTCCAAATCAACGGTTTGCTGACAATGTGGTATCTAAATGAGGCCCAGAACCAAAGTTAACTAACAAACTTTGGCTAATTTGATGTTGAAATCAGTATAGAGACTAAGAGACAACAAAGAGGGAGGTCTTCATTTAACTCCACTTCTTACAAGCTGTACCGTTTGAATAAATTTAGTGTTAGACATTCAGGCTGGCTAGAAACTGCATTTCTTTGATATAAAATGAATCTCTTTCCTCACGGCATTCTTATAGCTTCAGTTCGTTTGAGAGAGTTTTACAGGAGTGGTGTTTATGATTTTGTTTGCTAATTAAGTTTTCTGCTTTTTTCTGAAATCAGCTCATTAAATAATTAACATGCAGACGACAATTCAAATTATGTGCTAAAACCAAGGAGCAAGTGGGCATAGGTCATGTTTTAATCAGAATCAGAATCAGAATCAGACTTATTGCCATTGTTCATGTAGTACACAAACTAGGAATTTGTCTCGGTGCAATGCTGCAACATTAAACATGATAAAATAAAAGAAATAAACTATACATGCAATAAAGTGTAGAATAAGAGTGAGTAATACTAGTCAGCAGTTTAAATATATTAGCGAGCAGCAGATAATGTGGAGAACCATATAGTGCAGTTGGTAATGCAGGAAGAAAACAGTGATGATTGACATGAGTCTGGTTGAGCTGCTGTACATAGTGCACGAGAGTCAATAAGTCACTTAGTGTTCAGCAGTCTGATGGCAGAGGGGAAGAAGCTGTTCATGTGACGGGAGGTTTTAGTCTGGATGGACCGAAGTCTTCTACCTGAGGAGAGAGGGGCAAACAGTACGTGACCAGGGTGTGAGGGATCGGCTATGATCCGGCCAGCACGCCTCCGGGTCCTGGAGATGTACAGATCCTGGAGAGATGGGAGCTTGCAGCCGATCACCTTCTCAGCAGTGCGCACGACGCGCTGCAGCCTTAGTCTGTCCCTGGCAGTGGCTCCTGCGTACCACACGGTTATGGAGGTGGTGAGGATGGACTCGATGATGGCTGTGTAGAACTGCACTAACATCTTGGTGGGTAGCTTGAGCTTCCTCAGCTGCCGCAGGAAGAACATCCTCTGCTGGGCCTTTTTGATGAGGTTTTTTAAATGTTGTTTTTCATTTCCAAGGTAAATGACTAAAGCTAAAATCTGCTCAACCAAACAGCCCCTGGATCGCAGGTGTCATTGCTCATTTCAACCAAGTTCTCTAGCCTTATGTCATGCAGAGTAATGCTGTGACTTCCCATCATACTGATACTTAAAGTCAAGTCCTAGGTCAAGCTCATTTGGTACTCACAAAGAGCCTTATCGCTAAATCAGACATGTGTCATTTTGGTGGACCTGCTCCAAAATAGAGCCAGACATGCTAACTGCGAAGTCACCTGCATGCCAAGTTTGGTATCCCTTTGAATTTTTTGCTTGGGAGCCAGAACTCAAAAAATATGATCAGTTTTGGCATTTAATAAAAGCCTTAGCTCAGGCACTTTATAAAGCCAACAGGATTAGCTGATTTCAATATCAGAATCAGAATCAGAATCAGGTTTATTGCCATTGTTCATGTAGTACACAAACTAGGAATTTGTCTCGGTACAATGCTGCAACATTAAACATGATAAGATAAGAGAAATAAACTATACATGTAATAAAGTGTAGGATAAGATTAAGTGATACTGGTCAACAGTTAAAATATATATTAGCCAGCAGCAGATACTGTGGAGAACTATATAGTGCAGTCGGTAATGCAGGAAGAAAACAGTGATATATCACTGTTAAAAGGCTGATATATCAATATCAGCCTTTTAATATCTTCTCGATAAGGAAATCTAACCTTGGGTGCACTGTTCAGTTGGATTTAGCCTGTCTACAAATGCTTTGTAGTTGCAAGATAGGTCAACAGCCCTCCTGGTTCTGCATTTTCATCTGCATACCATAACCATTGTTTGCTTGGTTTGTTTTGTTCTTCATGTTGTACAGACTGAGGTCAGAGAGATAAAGGGCTGCAGATGTGCAAGATATGTACAGTGCTGTGAAAAAGTATTTGCCCCCTTACTGACTTCTTATATTTTTGCATATTTGTCACACTTAAATGTTTCGGATAATCAAACAAATGTTAATATTAGACATATAATTTAATTTAATGTTAGATAACCCAAGTAAATACAAAATGTTATTTAATGATAATTTAATTTATTAAGGGATAAATGCTAACCACACCTACATGGTCCTATGTGAAGAAGTAATTACTCCACCACATTTGAGGGTCTGAGCTTGTGGTCATGCACTAATGGCCAGACATTCTGGAAATAAGGAAGGGGGAAAATATTTTAGTCCCCACACTGTACATAAGAAATCCAGGATGGAAATGCACGATAATCTTTTAAACCCATTGAAAACATGCACCTAAACGGGTGGATCAACTCCTGAATCACTTCAGACTGAAGCAGATAAGGCGGCTCGAAACAGCTGATGCACATAAACGATGACATTGCAGCTGCATGCGACAAGTCGTGACAACAGATAATTTTTAGATCTAGGATTTCATTTATTTTTCAGGTAAGCTCTCCATCTTGTATTTTCCTGTCAATATTTTATTATGTATTATGTCACATATGACATCGTCTCCCACATGGATAATTCACTTAATAACAGTTAATGGAAACAAATTATGGGAAATACACACTGAAGCTGTGAATAAGTTGGCTGGAGACCCAGTCTGTGTTTGTTTTATTACAGGGGACCTCAAAGAACTAGACAGAAAACTGCATGCATGGTGGTGTGTCCTGTATAAAAAAAAATCTGTTATTCTGTGTTTTTGGTCCCTCCGTTTGCCTTTTTTTCAGGTTTAAAATGAAAATATTTCCATGTGGGCTATGAAGACTTTGTATTGTGATGGCTGGATGTAGTCCCACATTTGCTGTGTAAAAGCCTCTTTTTGTGTGTTTGTTTCATACTTTAAATAAGACTGCTGGCCTGTGCTCCGTGTTGCTATAGGAACCACAAAGGTCAATAGAATGTGTTTTGAGTGGGTTTGTGAAGGCTTTGCGTAGGAGACAAATTTACCTGTCTGAGCTTGAGACAGAGAGAGAGAGAGAGAGAGAGGTCTTTTCTAAGGCTTACTGTCTTTTTTCACATTTCTAGTCTCATTTTGGTCCCTCCCTCACAATAAAACCCTTTTTTTAGCTTCCCTCCCTCCCTCCTCTCCATCTCCTCAATCCTTCTCCTCACTCGTTTATAGACAGATCTCATCTCCTCACATGCACCACACATTGTACTTCCAGAAAGGCACTCTCATTGACACTGACAGCAATCTAATTGCCATTGCATCCTTATGAATATCTGTGGAGTGTGCTTGTTGTGTGCATGTGTGCTGTTTTGCATCCCCCACCTCCACCCCCAAAGCTATTACCAGAGCTAGTTCCCCTGCTACATGGTGTGGTATTTTATAGTCTGTCTTTCATTGTGCACTGGCTGTAGCCGGTAGTGCCTCATCAACTTACAGGTCGATAGAGTAGTTCAGAACTGAGGATGCCCGTCAATGATGGGAGGTGAGAGGAGGAGGGTGGAAAATGACCGGGGAGGAAGTGGCAGGATGCAGTCTTCCCTTTACAAGTTCAGTTTTTTGTGTTGTGGCATGTCACAGGGAGCGTTTTATGACTGGACCGTTGCACAGATGGGCATCCCAGATATGTGGATGATAAAATTTAGTTTCTCAGTTTTATTAATTCTCACACAAATAAACACATACAACGTCAGAGAACCTATTTTTGATGAATCCTGCCAGATTTTTAAACCATGTATTCATTGTATATTAATAAGCAATTTTAATAAGAAATGAAATCAAAAACAAAAGCAGTCCTCCCAACACATAAACAAACTTGCGCATTCTTGTGTGTGTAGACACTCACGTGGAGCTTGATGAGACAGATGGCAAACTGCTGGTGGATGAACCAAACTGTCCGTGTTATCTTTAGGTGTAATGGTGCGGCTAATGATTCTGCCTTGCTTGAACGCTGTAGAATATTACATAAATTACAATGTATGCATTATCAGTTAGTGTGCAAGACAGAAGGATTTATCTTCGTTTGAAAAGCTGTTCATTAGCCTTCAAGTGATATGAATCTAAACCAGCTAAACAAAAAGAATTAACATTTTTGTTCTGAAGCGTGGTCTGTTTTTAGCCTGGTTGGATTAGCTGGTCATTAGGATGCAGCTCTAAGTTTGAAGGCGATGGCATGTTTTATGATATCTAAACCTTCTAGGGGTTGGATTGATTAAATGTCCTTGAATAGAAAGAGACAGATGCAGATTGTGTGTCCATATACAGTGCATCTGGAAAGTATTCACGGCGCTTCACATTTTCCACATGTTGTTACATTACAGCCTTATTCCAAAACGCATTATATTCAATTTTCCTTCAAAATTCTACTCACAATACCCCATAATAACAATGTGAATTTTTTTTTTGAGATTTTTACAAATTTATTAAAAATAAAAAACTAAGAAATCACATGTACATAAGTATTCACAGCCTTTGCCATAAAGCTCAAAATTGAGCTCAGGTGCATCCTGTTTATACTGGTCATCCTCGAGATGTTTCTGCAGCTTAATTCGAGTCCACCTGTGGTAAATTCCATTGATTGGATATGATTTGGAAAGGCACACACCTGTCTATATAAGGCCCCACAGTTGACAATGCATGTCAGAGCACAAACCAAGCATGAAGTCAAAGGAATTGTCTGTAGACCTCTGAGACAGGATTTTCTCGAGGCAAAAATCTGGGGAAGGGTACAAAAAAAGTTTTGCTGCTTTGAAGGTCCCAAGGAGCACAGTGGCCTCCATCATCCGTAAAAGGAAGAAGTTCGAAACCACCAGGACTCTTCCTACAGCTGGCCGGCCGTCTTAACTGAGCGATCAGGGGAGAAGGGCCTTAGTCAGGGAGGTGACCAAGAACCCGATGGTCACTCTGTCAAACCTCCAATGTTCCTCTGTGGAGAGAGGAGAACCTTCCAGAAGGATAGCCATCTCTGCAGCAATCCACCAATCAGGCCTGTATGGTAGAGTGGCCAGACAGAAGCCACTCCTTTGTAAAAGGCACATGGCAGCCTGCCTGGAGTTTGCCAAAAGGCACCTGAAGGACTCTCAGACCATGAGAAACAAAATTCTCTGGTCTGATGAGACGAAGATTGAACTGTTTGGCATGAATGCCAGGTGTCATGTTTGGAGGAGACCAGGCACCACTCATAACCATGCCAATGGTGGTGGCAGCATCATGCTGTGGGGATGTCTTTCAGCGGCAGGAACTGGGAGACTAGTCAAGATAGAGAGAAGATGAATGCAGCAATGTACAGAGACATGCATCCTGAATGAAAACCTGCTCCAGAGCGCTCTTGACCTCAGACAGGGGCAACGGTTCATCTTTCAGCAGGACAATGACCCTCAGCACACAGCCAAGATATTGAAGGAGTGGCTTCAGGACAACTCTGTCAATGTCCTTGAGTGGTCCAGTCAGAGTCCAGACTTGAATCCAATTGAACATGTCTGGAGAGATCTGAAAATTGCTGTGTACTGACGCTTCCCATCCAACCTGACGGAGCTTGAGAGGTGCTACAGAGAGGAATGGGCGAAACTGCCCAAAGATAGGTGTGCCAAGCTTGTGGCATCATATTCCAAAAGACTTGAGGCTGTAATTGCTGCCAAAGGTGCATCAACAAAGTATTGAGCAAAGGCTGTGAATACTTATGTACATGTGATTTCTTAGTTTTTTATTTTTAATAAATTTGCAAAAATCTAAAAAAAAAAAAAAAACAACAACAACTTTTTTCGCATTGTCATTATGGGGTATTGTATGTTGAATTTTGAGGGAAAAAATGAATTTAATTCATTTTGGAACAAGGCTGTAACATAGCAAAATGTGGAAAAAGCGAAGCGCTGTGAATACTTTCCGGAGGCACTGTACAGTATGCAACAGTATGTCATATTCAGTGACTGATTTAGGTGGATCCAGCATAAAATCTTTTTCTCCTTTTGGCTGCTCCCTTTAGGGGTCACCACAACAGATCATCTGCCTTCATCTCACCCTATCACTTGCATCTTTCTCTGTAACACCAATCCTCTAAATGTCCTCCTTCACTCCATCCATAAATCTTCTTTGGTCTTCCTCTTTTCCTCCTTCCTGGCATCTCTATCTTCAACATCCTTTATCCAATATATCCACTGTCCCTCCTCTGCACATGTCCAAACCATCTCAGCCTTGCCTGTCTTACTTTGTCTCCAAACTGCTCAACCTGAGCTGTCCCTCTGATATACTCATTTATAACCCTGTCCCCTCTAGTCACTCCCAATGAGAATTTTAGCATCTTCAGCTCTGCCACCTCCAGCTCCACCTTCTGTCTTTTTGTCAGTGCCACCATCTCCACACCATTCATCATAGCAGGTCTCGCTTCATCTTGTAAATCTTCCCTTTCATTCTAGCTGTTTATCCTTCTGTCACAAATCACCCTTGACACTCCTCTACACCCACTTTACCCTGCCTGCACTTTCCATTGCTTTGGATGGTTGACCCCCAGGTATTTAAACTCCTCTTCCTTCACTACCTCTACTCCTTGCATCTTCACCGTTACACATGCTTTCCTCTCATTCACACACATACTGTATATTCTCTGTTGCTTCTACTGACTTTCATTCCTCTTTTTTCCAGTACATACCTCCACCTGCTACCTACTGTCACTACAGATCACAATGTCATCAGCATCATGGTCCACGGCGACTCCCGTCTGATCTCGTCTGCCAGCCTGTCCATCACCATGGCAAACAAGAAGGGGCTCAGAGCTGATCTCTGATGTAATCCCAGCCCCACCTTTAATCCATCTGTCACGTCTACACCACACCTCACCACTGTCTCACTGTCTTCATATATGTCCTGCACCACCTTCAGATACTTCTCTGCCACTCCTGACTTCCTCATACAGTACCATAGTTCCTCTCATGGTACCCTGCCAGATGCTTTCTTTAAAGCCACAAAGACACAGTACATCTCCTTCTGACCTTCTCTATACTTCTCCATCAAGATAATCTTCTAGATGTATTAATTCTTTTTTCATAATTTATTTAAGATAAGATAAGATAAGATAAGCCTTTATTAGTCCCACAACGGGGAAATTCCAGGATTGCAACAGCACAGGGATAGCAACACTCAGAGCAACAATCAGAAGGCAAGAAAAAAAAAAAACAAGCAAGCAAGAGCAGCTAATATACATATGTACATATTACTATAAAATATACAGTATATATACACACACACAGACACACAGTGCAGAGCATTGTAGCTGGATGGAATAAATATATGAATATATAAACACACAGTGCAGAGCATTGTAGCTAGATGGAATAAATATGTAAATATATAAACACCCACAGTACGGAGCATTGCAGCTAGGTGGAATAAATATGTAAGTATATAAACACACACAGTGCGGAGCATTGTGGCTAGATGGAATAAATATATAGATATATAAAAACACAGTGCGGAGCATTGTAGCTAGATGGAATAAATATATAGATATATAAATATGAACACACCCAGTGCTGAGCATTGTAGCTAGATGGAATAAATATGTAAATATATAAACACACACAGTGCAGAGCATTGTTGCTAGATGGGATGAAACAGCATAACCCTCTACTTAGTTATCCTACATGGTATGATTATGTGCCCATACATATTCTCACCCTCCATAGCGACGGTATTTTCCTAGTTGTATGCCGGAGGGGACCATTGTGTAAGTCTATTGCATCTTTTGCATTTAAAAACTATTAGTTTGTTACGTCTTTTTGCTATCTCTGCGAGCAGCCCTGCTTAGGTTGTACAGTCTGACAGCCGTTGGTAGGAAGGACCTACGAAACCTCTCGGTTGTGCACCTGGGATGATGTAGTCTGCTGCTAAATGAGCTCCTCAGTGCATTCAGTACGTCCTGCATAGGGTGGAACTCGGACTCCAGCAGAGATGACAGTTTAGCCACCGTCCTTCTCGGCTATTTATTGTAATTTATTCCATGAACAACATAACAGTTATGGACAAACAAATACCCTCTTAGACATGTATATGCAACTAGCACCATCAAGTAATAATCATGTTTAAAGGGGGAAATCCCTACCCTCTCATTCAGCTATTGTTGTGCATTGCCTGTTATAATGATCATATGTGGTTCCTAGAGCTTGTCAAAGTTCCTTTTTGCCCTTAGCAATATATGCTAATCTTTCGAGTCTAATACAGCCAGAGAGCTTCTTTATCCACCTTGCCAGTGTAAGAGCAATCATACTCTTCCAGTGAAGTGCAATAACTCTCCTGGCTTGAGTTCAAAATCCAGCAGTGCAACCTATTTTGATGCATATGAAAAGTCCTTAGAGTATATCCTAAGCACAAACAGTTTATGACTGTCATGTTTACCCATCCTGGGCATAATGATGGACTCAAATGCAGGTGATAAGTTCCCAAAGTTTATTGCAATTAAGTGCAACTCGTGGGCTTAGAACACAAAGAGAGCTGACACGGCTGAACAACTTACTGGGTGACAAGGTAAATAACTCCAAAGCGCCACAGTACACATGGGATGAACCTCTACACTGCCGCAGTGAAACACAAAAGGCAGCAGGTTAAATATTTAACCGATAATTGGGAAAATAAGGAGCAGCTGGGCAGAGTAAGAGTAAATGGAAAATCATGATTAAGAACAGGAAAAAGAACCCCACAACAATAAGACTACATGGGAACAATACTGGAAGTACTTCAAAATAAGCGCAAACTCAGAAACAGTGGCAAGGCAAAGAATGAGACTTGAAACTATCAAAGTAACTCAAGACCAGCAGAATAATAATAATGATACTGAAAATGCATACAAAATAACTTAGTGTGGACATGGTCCCAGATTATGTCCAGAATACTACAGCGACATCTTTCTAGAATTTTTGGGGATTTTACACATTCCTTAAACAATGGAACAGAGTCCTTTCTCTTCAAGCATTTAAGGACCGATATCCAGAATATTAACAGGCATATGATGGAGCAAAACAGGAGTTATATACACTCTCATTAACCTGCTGAACTCTGTTCAACTTCCCTAAAAAACGCCTAAAAATAACATGCCCAAAGTAAATCAAAAAGCTGTTCTTCAACCCTTTGCAGCATCTTCATGGGGTTAGTCTCATTTAAAAGAAAACACTCTGAATTTTTTGGCAAAACAGTCATAATCTCTCTAAGTGCTCCTGCCACTGAGTAACAAGAAAGTTCGCCTGGGTGTTTTTTTAGATACAAATGCTTGCAAATAACATACAGCTGTCAGATACTGGCTGGAAAACACAACAGAAATGTAGAACCATGTGTTTTCAAGCTCAGGTCAAAATTTTGTAAAAATACACAAAAAATGTATATATTACACAGCTTTTTTTTTTCTCAGGTTGTAACAAGGCTGTGTCTGTACTGGAAGACCGGAATTACAGCTTATTTTTTTCATGTGCGCGCTGAGACGCACTAAGATGCAGAGACATGACCGCCGCGGAATTCACAGAGTTCAAGGGGTTAATCACTTATATGAAGTCATTTGAACTGTTTATTTAGTGTTTGTTTTTGTGCTTTTTAACAGGCATGTTCA
The DNA here is from genome assembly GCA_020510985.1 of Pholidichthys leucotaenia. Taxonomy (NCBI): domain Eukaryota; kingdom Metazoa; phylum Chordata; class Actinopteri; order Cichliformes; family Pholidichthyidae; genus Pholidichthys; species Pholidichthys leucotaenia. The sequence continues at coordinate 417,016,419 of CM035839.1, forward strand.
GTCAGCCTCCCCTGTGTCCTCTTCATTCATTTTCTAAGTGTTCTGCCTTATCTAATGCTGAGCCAATACTATGTGAAACCAGTAAATTGTAGTATTTAGATACATGGTTCTTCAGATTTATTAATTCTTATATCTGAGTGTCAGGAGCCGAGTCGGCTTGGTTTCCCCAACTCGGTCCTGACCTCCCTGTGGGTTTAGGTGCTGCTGTGCATGTGTATATTACTGTATGTATTTCTGTGCTGCTTCCTTACCCAAAGCCACTGCTCTCTGGTCGGCAGCTGTGAGGCAGCCTTCTTTGGCTCACTCTTGTGTGAGCGCTGGCTGACAGCCTGCCGGTCTGACCACGCCTCCTCTCTCATTTCCGCCAGCTGTTCCCATTCCCGTTTGCCATCTCCCTGCTCCTGGCCCAGGTGCTTCTCAATCTCACCATCACCAGCAATGCGTGTACTTAAGCAGCCTTTTGCCAGTCATGCATTGCTGGGTCATTGCATTGTCCGTTATTGTTTGTTGTCAGTACTGTTTTCGACGTATTAGCCACTCCGCCTTTGTCGTGGTCCTTTCACGTCCGCACAACAATACCGGCTGTGGGACGCCAGCGTGGCTACACGTTTCTCCTCCTGCATTCGCTGGGCAATGCCGGCCCCCAAACGCCAACCGTAAGAGTATTTTTGTATTTTTGTAGTCCTTCACCCTTTTTTGGACTGTTTGTCATTACTTTAATAATGTGGCTGTGGTGTAACCTGCACGTAGATTCTCATCATTTCTCCCCTCTCCGTGCGCTTTTACACAGCGCACGGGGAGTCATGACATTTCAGGACCCTCAACAGAAAATATGACACTTTGACCTCACCTTTTGACTTGAGCTTTGAATTGGTCACCATAATACTGTGAAATCAATCATTACATATTGTGGAAGAGTTATTTGTGTCCCTTGTGACTGGCCCCTGCACGGTCTACAAAGGTAAATTGGTCCTGGATGAGAAGCCAGACTAAATTAACCATTTTGAAGTCACATTAAAGGAATCATCTTACAGTGGTAAAAATTAGGTGAGGAAGGTGGGAGGCTCTGGACCGTTTGATGGACATTCTTCGGTTACAGGGCCAAAGAAGCCACATGGTCCCACCTCTTCTAGGAACACCACCTGCAGGACGGCAATATGGATTGAGTGGAAATCAAAAGCAGAAGCCATTGTGCTCTGGAGTGGAAGTGTTACCTCTGCTGGTACAAAACTTGAATTTGCTGAATATATTTGAGAAATTTGTTAGATATAGTTGGACCTTACCTCAGTGTGTGTGCGCACGTGTGTGCACTTAACTGCATTTTAACCATCAAGCCTATGTCTTCACGGACAGCCCGCCGATCTCCGGCTCGGCTCTTTTGGACCGTCCGATTGTTCCCTGATTTTAAATCCCAGGGGAGAAAAATTTGGGGATGGATGGTAAGGGAAGTTTACAAAAACGGATGTCAGTTCCAGACCATGGATTCCCTTCATGAAGCCACTCTTCAACCACATGGAGCAACGTTCCAACCTGGATCCTGGAAACACTTGCTTCAAGCATGCCTAAACAAATTATTGAAGTGATCAACAAGAACGGTAGGGCAACTCACTACTGAGTCCTTTTAGTGTCACTTTAGTTCTGTTCTGGGTTGTTGGGTTTTTTGGTTTTGTTTTGTTTTTTATGCTATGGTCTTAAACTTTTGATCAGCTGATGAGTTTAAATGCAGTTTTCAATAAATAGCCTACTCTTTATTTTTTGTCTCTTACTCCTGTTCCATCTTTTGTATTTTGAAGCTCTACTTACACCTGGTTTGATTCACCACCAGCGTGAAATGCAAATACTTGCAATTTCCCCCCAGTCTTGAGATTTTGATCAGGAGTGTATATTTGAGTCCTATGAGAATATGCAAGGCAGTGTAATTATCCTGGCATGTCCTGCATCACCTGAACCAAGTCATCAGTCAGTAATGTCTGGGTGGAAGTGTGCATGCTTGTGTCTCTGTAGAGCATTCTTTTGTTTGCATGCAGATGTAACCCAGTGTTAAAAACGCAAATAAAAATATGAATATTGATACCGCTTTCGAAAAGAAAAACACCCATTTCACAATGGGAGTACAATATTTAAGATTGAATATTTACATAAATATATATTCATAAAACAGTAGGGAACATTTTCTGGGGAGTTTGATAAAGTTCCAAATGTTTTATTTGGTATTTCGAGCAACCAATGGCTGCGTCTTTGTTTGGCAGCAACAACAATGGGTCACGCCAGTCAATGGGGTCACACATTGGGTCACACAGACCTCGGTCACACGCTTCCTCGCTCGGTCTGAGTGCTAATCCGCAGAACGCTGTCAGACACTGCGAGACACGACCGAGAGAGCACGTTCCCTTACGGAGACGTTGAGCTAACGTGCTAATAGCAGTCTCTTGTCTTGGATAAAACTTGAGATTGGTAAGCCTAAACTAACACCCGCAATGAGACATTGCTGTACTATCAAATTCTAATACCCCGTTTGTTAATTTTAAGAGTTGGAATCAAAGGCTGTTAACCGCCATTGAGCGCGGGAACCCCAGACGCATGTGTGGATTAGCATGGTGAGTGCTATCCATTTAGTGTGTATGGAAAATGCTAATCGCTAGCTTGAAATGTCAACCGCCGATGCTAATTTTGGCTAGTTTTTTCATCAGGAAAAGCTATTTTCCAAAGCTGTAACCGGTTTAGCAAAGGTTTCATTTCACTGCCATTAATGTATTTATGGTGAATGTTGAACCTGTGGTTTGTGTGTGTTTTGAAGTGCAAGTTTGTGGTAATTGTTGTGCTAGCTTAACATGCTAACCTCTGATGCTAACTCCGGCTAGGTTTTACACAGGAGGAGGTTATTTTTCAGAGCTGTATGGTTAGAAAAAAGGTTTCATTTCATAGCTTATTTTCTGTGTTCTGACCTATTCTGTAGGTCAGGTTTTTTTGTTTGGACTGGATTACAAGTGTGGATTCTCCAGATCTGGATGGCGAGCTGATTGCCCGAACCTACCGTCTGCTAGAGGTGATCCTGGAACGGACACTAGAGAACTGTACACACCAGAGAACTGTACACAATATATTTGGAGTATTTTATTTTTATTTTTTTTCATTATTGTTACAGTGCTGTGTTGTTGTTTTTTTATTATGTGTACACATCTGTAAATAATACACATTTGTAAAAAAAAATATATATATATATATGTAGTTGCAAGTTCCCCTATACTGCTGTGTTGTGTCATCTGTTGCTATGCCCTCCAGGCTCCTACGAACCTGTAATCTGTCTGATCTGGCCCAATTATCCCTTTTGTCCAGGTAGTAAAGTTAAGGTAACTACACTGCCATAACCCAGTACTACCAGAAGGGTACTACACCTAAAGTAAGTAGGTGTTAGAGGTGTAACACACAAGTGGGTGTTACACAGACTCTTTGTATATGTCATAATTGTTGGTACATACTGTATGTGTCTTTAATTTTTTTGCCGTTTGTGTTTGCTTTCATAAATTACAGAAAATGTTACTTTATTCAGTACTGTGGAGTGTGTGAAATAAGAGACAGATTCATGGACAGACGGTTCATTACACACTTCACATCTCACAAGCACAGAACAGACTGAATCATCTCAACCAGCTCTCCTTAGTTAACTCAACTCTGTCTTCACACGTTTCATGGCATTTCCTATCACACAGCATGACATTTACATTACACTGCATTCAACCCCCTATGTCCCTGACTCCTTCCTGCTATCTCGCCAGGAACCCCCTGGGCATTGTTCTCCCATGCTTATTCACTGTCTCCCTCTGAGATGCTAAATAATCTGACTTCCCCAAGGTCCTACACCCCCCCCCCCCCCAGCATCTTAGATAGAACATCAGTCCACACGCTTTCTTGGCTTCAGTCTCCTCCCATATCTGCTGGAACTGGGGTTTACCGCCTCCGTGGCGCTGCTGTGCCAGTGGGGGGCTGCTGGGAGTGTGTCTGACTGCAGGTGGGCCGTGGCGAGGGGGGGGGGAATTTCGCTTTGTCCGTGTGGCTGCTCTGGTGGATCACTTCCCTGGGGAGCTCTCCGTGGGGGTCTTCCACGCCGAGGGGCCCTAGCCAACAGCACTTGCTCGTCCGCTGCTACAAAGGCGGGTTTGAGTCCGTCTATGCCAATTTTCTCCCGCCGACCTCCCAAGTCTAGCAAAAAATGCTTATTCCCTGTTTCCAACACTCTGAACGGTCCATCATAGGGTGGGCGCAATGGCGGGCGAGGACGTCGTGTCTGACGAAAACGAACTCCGCGTTCTTCAAAGTTTTAGGCACGAAACCACGCGGAAAACAGTGGTGGGCCAGGCCCGGCAGCATGCCTGTTTTTGCGCTCCGCTGCAAAAGCTGAGACGGGGAGCTATCCGACGTGGGATTATCTGGCAGAAATTCCCCGGGCAGCCGTAGGGGCTACACAAAAACCAGCTCTGCCGGGAAAGCTTCCAAATCCTCTTTTGGCGCGGAGCGCAACCCCAATAAAACCCACGGCAACCTATCCACCCAATTTGCATCCGTCAGTGAAGCCCTGAGTGCTGCTTTCAGTGATCTATGAAAACGCTCGCATAACCCATTGGCCTGTGGGTTGTATGTGGTTGTGCGATGAATTGCAACACCTAGGCTGCGGGCCATTGCAGACCAGAGGTCGGAAACAAATTGAGGGCCCCTGTCGGACGTAATGTCCGACGGGACTCCAAACGCGCCACCCATGCTGTTTAAAAAAGCGCGTGCCACGTCCACGGAGGTGGTTGCCGCCAGCGGGACTGCTTCTGGCCAGCGCGTGGTGCGGTCCACCACTGTCAGGAGGTGCGTGCACCCCTGTGGTGGTGGGAGGGGGCCCACGAGGTCCACCACGTGAACCATGGTCAAACCTCTTAGCCGGTACCCAAAAAGCTCCAAGGGAGCCTTCGTGTGTCTGTGTACCTTGGCTCATTGGCACGCCACGCAGGCCGCAGCCCACTCTTTTACTTGTTTGCGTAGGCTCGGCCACACGAACTTCTCTCCCACCATTTTGACCGACGCGCGCACTCCTGGGTGCACTAGAGTGTGAACCGACTCAAACACGTGGCGGTGCCACGCGACCAGGACCACCGGACGCGGGCGTCCCGTGGAGACATCGCAGATTAGGGGGGGCATGCCATCTTGCAGTACCCTGCTCACCAGCCTTAACCCTGTTGGTCCAGACTGGAGCGCGCGCACGTCTGCATCGCTAATCTGCTCCGTGGCCATGGCTGCGTAATCTATCCCCACGTAGACTGGGGCCACCACGGCGCGCGAGAGGCAGTCCGCCACCACATTCAGTTTACCCGACACATGCTGAATATCGGTAGTAAACTCTGAGATTGCGGCCAGCTGTCTCTGCTGCCGGCCCGACCACGGTTCTGAAACCTTGGCCATCGCGAACGTTAGTGGCTTGTGGTCCACGAACGTGGTGAAACTGTGCCCTTCCAGCCAGAACTGGAAGTGGCGTATGGCCAGGTGGAGGGCCAGCAACTCCCTGTCAAACGCATTGTATTTACGTTCACTGTCGTGCAAAGTTCTGCTGAAAAAGGCGAGTGGCTGCCAAGCCCTGGCGACACGCTGCTCCACGATGGCCCCTATAGTCACGTCTGAAGCGTCGGTGGTGAGCGCTATCCGGGCCGCCGGGTCCAGATGCACCAGCAGTGCGGCGTTTGCCAGGGCTGCTTTAACCTCCGTGAACGGCCCCGCTCTCGCTCCGGGGTCCATTCGACCCCAGCCGCTGGTTTCTGTCTCTTGAGCGCGGCGTACAATGGTTGCATGAGCTGCGCCACGCGGGGAAGGAAACGATTATAAAAGTTCACCATCCCCAAAAATTTTTTGCAGTGCCCTGACCGTCTGAGGCCGGGGAAAATCCGCTACGGCGCGCATTTTGTTGGGACGCGTCTCTCCGGAAGGAGAGACGCGATGCCCCAAAAAATCAATCTCCGTCACGCCGAACTGGCATTTCGCTGGGTTGATTATTAACCCGTGCTCCACCAACCTCCGGAAAACCGTCCTGAGGTGAGTTTTGTGTTCGTCTTCGGACGCACTGGCTACTAGGATATCATCCAGGTAGACAAACACGAATGGGAGATCATGCAGCACTGCATTCATCATGCGCTGGAACGTCTGTGCCGCGCCTTTTAACCCGAATGGCATGCGCAGGAACTCGAATAAACCGAACAGAGTTATTACCGCTGTTTTGGGTACGTCCTCTGCGCGCACTGGGACCTGGTGATAACCGCGGACCGGGTCTATTTTGGAAAAAATGCGTGCTCCAGCGAGGTGAACGGAAAAATCCTGTATGTGGGGAATCGGGTAGTGGTTGTGTGCTGTGGCGTTGTTCAACCTGCAGAAATCGCTGCACGGTCGCCATGATCCCTCAGCCTTAGGGACCATGTGTAGCGGGGATGCCCATGGGCTGTTCGAACGCCTGATGATGCCCAACCTTTCCAGGTTGGCAAACTCCTCGCGTGCTATGGCCAGTTTAGCTGCGTCCAAGCACCGAGGTCTTGCGAAACGGGTGGCCGGTGGTGGTGATAAAGTGCTCCACTCCATGCTTAGCGATGGCCGCCGAAAACGTCGGGACCGTGAGTGCTGGGAGCTGAGTGAGCAGTGCGTAGAACTTACCACCTGGAGCTGTGACATTGACTTGTGCTGTTGGCCGGGTCCCTCGAGCTATACAGGGGAGAGAATCAAAGGACAGTGCATTACTAATTCAATTCAATTCAATTCAACTTTATTTATATAGCGCCATTTCACAACAACAGTCATCTCATAGCACTTTCAACTGTGGGGGTTCCCCCCACAGTTGCAGAAAGACCCCAGCAATCAGGCGATCCCCTGTGAGCAAGCACTTGGCGACGGTGGAGAGGAAAAACTCCCTTTTAACAGGAAGAAACCTCCAGCAGAACCAGGCTCAGGGAGGGGCAGTCATCTGCTGCGACTGGCTGGGGGGGTGAGGGGATAGAGAAGATGAAAAGAACAGACATGTAGAGAGCAAACAGCATGATGGGGACTCAATCTATGGGAGAGAACAAACAAATGTTAATGACCAGCAAAAAAATATTTCATTGAGAGTGAGGAAAGGAGTGAGGCCAGTGCATTACTGGAGGTCCCCCTGGCTGACTAAACCTATTAGCAGCATAACTAAGGGAGGGTTCAGAAACACATGATCCCTCCCTAATTGTAGGCTATATCAAAAAGGTAGGTTTTATCCCTATTCTTAAAAACAGAGATCGAGTCTGACTCCCAAATCCAGATTGGCAGCTGGTTCCACAGGAGAGAGCTTGATAACTGAAGGCTCTGCCTCCCATTGTACTTTTGGAGATTCTAGGTATTACAAGTAATCCAGCATTTTGGGAGCGTAGTGCTCTGTTAGGATAATATGGTAGTATCAGATCTTTTAAATAAAAAGGAGCCTGATTGTTTAGAGCTTTGTAAGTAAGAAGAAGGATTTTAAACTTAATTCTAAACTCTATGGGAAGCCAATGAAGGGAGGCCAGAACCAGAGAGATATGATCTCTCTTTCTAGTACCTGTTAAAACTCTTGCTGCAGCATTTTGGATCAGCTGAAGACTTTTTAAAGATGTTTTAGGACAGCCTGATAATAAAGAATTACAATAATCTAATCTTGAGCTAACAAAAGCATGGATCAGTTTCTCAGCATCACTCTGAGACAAGATGCTCCTAATCTTGGCAATATTACGCAAATGATAGAAGGCAGTCTTAGAAACAAATTTAATATGTGAATTGAAGGACAGATCTTGATCAACAATAATTCCAAGGTTCCTCACAGAGCTATTAAGAGAGAGTAACCGCATCCAAACTGAAAGTTTGATTTGGAAAGGTATTTCTAAGATTTTTTGGACCAACAAGAATGACTTCAGTCTTATCTGAATTTAATAGCAGGAAATTACAAGTCATCCAAGCTTTGATTTCCTTAAGACAGGCTTCTAACTTGGCTAATTGATTACTATCATCTGGCTTCATTGACAGGTATAATTGTGTGTCATCTGCATAACAATGAAAATGTATACAGTGCTTTCTAATAATGTTGCCAAACAGAAGCATATATAAACTAAAAAGAGTAGGGCTTTGAGTTGAAAGAAAACTCATTATTTACATGAACAAACTGGAACCTATCAGATAAATAAGATCTAAACCACTGCAACGAAGTTCCATTAAGTCCAACATAGTGTTCTAATCTATCAAGTAGAATATTATGATCGATAGTATCAAAAGCTGCACTAAGGTCTGAAAGGACAAGTACAGAAACTAGTCCATTATCAGATGCGATGAGGAGGTCGTTAGTGACCTTCGCTAAGGCTGTTTCAGTACTATGATGGATTCTAAACCCAGATTGAAGCTCTTCAAGTAAACCATTTCCCTGCAGGTGGTCAAATAATTGCGTAGCAACAACTTTCTAAGATTTTTGAAATGAAAGGGAGATTAGAGATTGGTCTATAGTTAGCTAAAGCTCCTGGATCTAGTGTTGGCTTTTTGAGTAAGGGTTTAATTACAGCCGTTTTAAAAGCCTGCGGTACATGGCCTAAAGTTAATGAAGAATTGATTATATGAAGAATAAAGCTACCAATAAGTGGGAAGACTTCTTTAAATAACCTGATAGGAATAGGGTCTAAAAGACAAGTTGAAGGTTTGGATGAGGAAACTATTTTGTCTAACTCACAAAGGTCGATTGGAGTAAACTCATCAAGACAGACATCAGTTGAAGGAGTTGTAGTAGTTACAGTATTTAAGTTAACTGTGGGAAGAATCTGATTGATTTTATCTCTGATGGATGAAATTTTATTATTGAAAAAGTTCATAAAGTCCTGACTAGTAAGCTCTAAGGGAATGCTAGGATTGACAGAGTCCTGACTCTTTGTCAACCTGGCTACAGTGCTGAAAAGAAACCTGGGATTATTCTTGTTCTCTTCTATTAATGCAGAATAATAACACGTTCTAGCTTTTCTAAGAGATTTTTTATAAATTAAAAGATTATTTCTCCAAGCTAAATAGATTTCATCTAAATTAGTGGAGTGCCATTTTCTTTCTAATTGACGAGTCTTCTGTTTTAAGCTACAAGTTTCTGTGTTGAACCAAGGAGTTAGAAATCTCTGATTAGACTTTTTCTTTTTTAAGGGGCCCACCAAGTCTAGAGTCTGATGCAGAGAAGCTGTAACACTATCCACCATGTTATCAATTACAGAAGGAGCAAGCTGTCTATAGCTTATTTCCGTTGTGTTGACACATGGCATAGAGGAAACAATCTGCATAAATTTGGAAACAGCATCATCTGAGAGGCATCTACTGTAATAATATTTTTCTTTAGGAGCCAAATAGTCAGAAATAGTAAAATCAAAGGTTAACAGACAATGGTCTGACAGTACAGGGTTATGAGGAGACACTACAAGATTTTCTATTTCTATGTCATATGTCAGAACAAGGTCCAATGTATGGTGGAGGTAATGAGTAGAATTTTCTACTTTCTGAGAAAACCCAATCGAAAACCCAATCGAAAACCAATCGAAAACCCAATCGCCTGGCTTAACGAGGTGTCTGTTAGCAACATCTACAAGTAAACCATGTGCACAAAGAAAATCAGCCCCCAGGATATGGTAATTCAGTGTTGCTATGACAAAAGTCCACTCGTATGTATGGCCGTGTAGAGATAAGATCAGTGTTCTCTCACCAAAGGTCTTAATTTCCGAGCTGTTTACTGCCGACATCTCTGGGCCGCTAGGTCCTGCTAGCCGGTCGGCGTAGGTCGGCAGGATGATGCTCTTCTGGGCTCCGGTGTCCACGAGGAAACGCCTCCCCGAGCGCGCGTCCGTCATGTAGAGCAGCTTGTTCTCTTCACCGGCGGTCGCAGCTGCTACCGACTGTCGGCCTTGGTGTTTCCCGAGCGCTTGAACTGGCATGGTGCCGCACATCTGCGCGCGTTCTCTCCGAAGCGGCGGTGGTAGAAGCAGAGTGTGTCTCTCTGGCGCTCCTTGGCCCCTGCTGCCGCTACCGTCAGTGGCTCCTCGCCTCCTCTGGTCGTCTCGCTGGGCTCCGCCGCTGCCGCGTTGACAGTGATCGCCCGGGTGGTGAGGATGATCCGGTCTGCCTCCTGGGCTAGCGCATGGTAGTCACGCGCAGCCAGCAAAGGCGAATTGGCCAGGACCGCTCTCACCTCTGTTGGAAGGTTCCGGAGGAAAAGGTGGGCAAACAGAAAGTGCCCATCTTCCGTGCCCATTAACGCCAGCATCTTCTCCATCAGGTCAACGGCCGAACCATCTCCTAACTCGGTCCGCCCCAGGAGCCTCTCCGCTCTCTCACATTCCAAGAGCATGTAGCGCCAGGTCAGCGCAGCCTTGAGCGCCTCATATTTGCTGTGGGCTGGAGGCTGGTCGAGCAGGCTCGCTACCTGCTGGGCTGTGCGAGCGTCCAGCGATGCTACTACATGGTAGAACTTGGTGTCGTCTGCCGTTACTCCCCGGAGGGCGAACTGGGCCTCGGTGTGGTGGAACCAAGAGCGCGGGTTGTGCTGCCAGAAATCCGGTAGCTTGACTGAAACCGCACACGCGTTGCTGGGGGCTCCAGACCGGGCTGTCTGTGGGATGGCTGCTACGTCGCTGGGGTTTCCCGACTGGGCCGGCTCCGGGGTTCTTGCCTCGTGTTCCATAATTCGTCTGGGGTCACCAGTGTGGAGTGTGTGAAATAAGAGACAGATTCATGGACAGACGGTTTATTACACACTTCACATCTCACAAGCGCAGAACATACTGAATCATCTCAACCAGCTCTCCTCAGTTAACTTAACTCTCTCTTCACACATTTCATGGCATTTCCTATCACACAGCATGACATTTACATTACACTGCATTCAACCCCCTATGTCCCTGACTCCTTCCTGCTATCTCGCCAGGACCCCCCTTTGCATTGTTCTCCCATGTTTATTCACTGTCTCCCTCTGAGATGCTAAATAATCTGACTTCCCCAAGGTCCTACAGTACCACCTAAACAAGGTCAGGACATCAAATCTAACGTTTGTAATCATTTCGGTGTTACCCTTATTTTATAGAAAACAGTTTATACGTACATAATTTCAGCTGAAGATGGCGCCCACCTTTAGCGAACGTCTTTGCTCGTTCCACTCCCGAATGCCGACTTTTCTCCTTTTTTGCATAGTTGCTGTTCTTTGTACAGTGCATGAAGGTTATGCACTGCTAACATACGACCGACAGACACTACTGGATATCGCCAAGTCAAGCAGCCACATGAAGTTTATTGGCTTTATTCCACCCAACCTGCAATGCATCGTCCGCCTCCGCGGTGACCAACAGCACTCCCAGGAAGGCCCCAAAGGACCAAGCCCACGTGAGCATGCTGACCCCAAGAGAGCTCGTTGGAGGCGTGGTCGAAGGCGTTGAAGGCGAGGCAAGAGAGGAGGGCTACATGATAGGCTAAAGGCTCGCCCTAGCTGGCCACCGTTACCCAGTCTCTTAATGGCAAACGTTCGGTCTTTGGAAAATAAGCTAGACGAACTAAGAGCAAGGATTGAAGACCAGTGGGAGACAAGAGAGTGCTGTGCCCTAATTTTCTGCAATACTTGGCTTCCAGACAGAGTCCCGGAGAGCGCTATTCAGCTACAGACACACTCAACACACCAGGCAGACAGAACAGGAGACTCTGGTAAGACGAGGGTTGGGGTTGAGGGTGTATTTATAAACCACTCGTGGTGCAGAGATGTACAAACCGTCTACAAGCACTGGTCACCCAACGTGGAGTTTTTATTGCTGAAATGCCATCCCTATTATCCACCGAGGGAATTTATCACTGTGTTTTTGGATGCTGTATACATTTGTCCACAGAGCAACTACACAGTAGCACTAAACAAACTCCATGATGTCATCAGTGTAGTAGAGATGAAACATCCTGATACTGTTTTTATTGTTGCTGGCGACTTTAACCAGTGCAATTTATGGACTGTACTCCCGAAATATTACCAGCATGTGGACATTCCCACCTGCGATAAAAGCACATTGGATCATGTTTATTCTAATATACGTGTTGCCTACAGAGCAGCACCCCACCCCCACTTTGAACAGTCAGATCACATCTCACTGTTCATATACCCAGCCTATAGACAAAAGCTAAAACAAACAAACCCTGTTATGCAAATCAAGCGCTGGACCCCAGAGACTGAGAGCACCCTACAAGACTGTTTTGCCTGCACGGAATGGGATGTGTTTAAAACTGCAGCCACCCAAGAGGACTCTTCTGTAAACATACAGGATTATGCTGAATACGTGACTGGGTACATCAGCATGTGTGTTGATACCATCGTACCCACCATACAGGTCAGGAAGTTCCCCAACCAGAAGCCCTGGATCAGCAGTCAGGTACATCAGATGCTGTGTGCTTGCTCTCGTCCATTTAAATCAGGCTGTGAGGTTGAGTACAAAGCTGCAAAGTATGGACTGAGAAAGGTTATAACAACAGCCAAGAGGCAGTACAGAGAAAAGCTGGACAGCCTCTACTCCACTCCTGACCCAGGGTGCATGTGGCAAGGCCTGCAACACATCACAGACTACAAGAGGACCAACAGCAGCACCACTAGCTCTACAGACAGCCTGCCGGGCGATCTCAATATCTTTTACCCCCACTTTGAGACCACCAGCCACAGTACAAAGAAGAGACACACACTCACCTCCTCCCCTCCACTAAGAGTCTCACCAGGCCAAGTAAACAAAGCACTGAGGAATATCAACCCCAGCAAGGCAGCAGGACCAGACAACATACCTGGGCGGGCCCTCAGAGCATGCGCTGCCGAGCTGACCGACATTCTCACAGCAATCTTCAACCTCTCCCTCAACCAGAACATAGTCCCCTCCTGCTTCAAAACGACAGCCATCATCCTCCTCCCCAAAAGGAGCCTGCCGACCTGTCTGAATGATTACAGACTAGTAGCACTCACTCTAATCATCATGAAATACTTCGAGGGAGTGGTGCTGCCCCTCATTCAGGACAGCATACCGGGAACCCTGGACCCCCTGCAGTATGGAGTTTTTCAGTCTGGTTGTCCTGCATTTCACACTTCTGTACCTCCGGCCTGAGGGTAGAAGTGTGAACAGTCTGTGCTAGGGGTGGGTGGGGTCCTTGAGGATGGCGTCAGCTCTCCTTTGGACTCTGCAGTGGTAGATGCTCTGTAGAGAGGGGAGTGTAGTCCTGATGATCTTCTCCGCTGTCTTCACCACTCTCTGCAGGCGTTTGCAGTCCAGGGCAATGGTGCTGCCATACCACGCAGCGATGCAGTTGGTCAGGAGGCTCTCGATGATGCAGCTGTAGAAATTGTTGAGGATCCTGGAGGACATGCCAAACTTCTTCAGCCTCCCCAGAAAGTACAGTCGCTGATGAACTGTCTTAACTAGCTCTGTAGTGTTGTGTGTCCACTTAAGGTCCTCACTGATGTGGATGCTCAGGTATTTAAAGCTGCTCACCCTCTCCAGCTCAAGCTTCCGGATGAACAGCAGCCGATGGGGTCTCCTCCTCCCTTTCCTCATGTCCACTATCATCTCCTTTGTCTTGTCCGTGTTGAGGGTGAGGTTGTTGTCCTCACAGCATGACACCAGGTTGGCCACCTCCCTCCTGTAGGATGCTTCGTCATCACCAGTGATGCGTCCTATCACTGCTGTGTCATCTGCGAACTTTAAGATGATATTGTCCTTGTGGGAGGCAACACAGTCATGGGTGAAGAGGCTGTAGAGGATGGAGCTGAGAACACAACCCTGTGGGACACCTGTGTTTGTGATGATGCTGGCTGAGGTCCTGTTAGCCATCCTGACAGACTGGAGCCTGCCAGTTAGAAAGTCCAGTAGTCAGTCACAGAGGGTGGGGTGTAGGCCAAGTGAAGACAGTTTGTCGGTGAGTTTGTGGGGGATGACCATGTTGAAGGCGGAGCTGTAGTCGACAAAGAGCATCCTAATGTAGGGGTTGTATTTCTAGAATTACTAAGACTAGCAACTATAAAATATAAACTGCTGTTTGTATTGTGTGTTTATTCAAGAGATTGTGGTCACCGATGTTCTGGATGCTGTTAAAAGTAAAATTCATTGCAAAGAATTTCAAACATCTCTTGCCACTTGTGTCTGCATCAAGTACATTGAACACGTTATTGTTTCTTGAGTGGATGCACCCAAATAGAACACCAATATTATATTACACTGCTGGAGAAAGAACATCTTGTGTTTTGAACAAATAAAGATGAGGTACAGGTATATGCACTTGAAGAAATGTAATGTCCTATTGGTAATATCAGTTCTTTATTCACCGGAGTGGTGGCTCAGTTGGTAGAGCATCCACCCCACACCCGGGAGGCAGGGGTTCAAATCCCAGCCGGGTCATGCCAAAGACCATATAAAAGTGGAACTTCCTGCCGTCCAGCTTGGTGCTCAGAAATAATGGAATGGAGGAGGGAAATTTGTGGCGGCGCCTTGCATGGCAGCGGCCCTCTGATTCTGCACTTGGGGTGTGTGTGATTAACACAGTAGATAGGTAAAACACAATCTCATTCTACTGTACATGATTGGTTGTACAGTTGAATGACAATAAGGGTGATTTAATTTAATTTTTTTTTTTTTCAGTGCAAAATGCAAAGGATATTTTTCGTATCAGTGATTAATAATTGTTAACAAGGCTAAGAAGTAAACAAACTGAAATAGCTGACATATGGCGAGTAAATCTCTCAAGAGTGCGGTGAGCAACCTTGAAGAAATGGATAAAAGTTTTCCAGAAGGCAGTGCAGCTTTTTGTTTGAGGTCATCTTACAAATATTTGTGTAGTTGGTGGAGGACAAGCTTGTTACTGCAGAGTACACAAACATTCTTTCTTTGTTGTTATACACTGTGAGATGAGTTAGATATAAGTGCTGTTATATAACTTGGAGTAAAAAACTTAAAGAAAAAAAAAAGTTAAAAAAAAAGATATATAGAAAAACACAGTTACAAAACACACATTTGAATAAAATAGCACACATTAAGTTGAATGATAAGAATTATAAAATATACACACATTCGGTAGTGGCTTCACGGATGGATGAATACATGAAAAGTGCAAGGTGCAAAAACAGGTGAGTTTTTTTATGATAACTAAAGGGTCCTCAGTTCTATGCATGTGAGCGTTGTGGGGGGGGGACTTTTTACATTTTCCATAAATTTCACCCAAAAGCCAAATATCCCTAACTTTTTGTGAGTAGTGTGTATATACAGTATATACTGTGTATATATATATATATATATATATATATATATATATATATATATATATATCTTCTAACGCTTTTCCGGAGGTCCGGGTCACCAAGGCAGCAGTTCAAGCAGAGAAGCCCAGACTTCCCTCTCCCCAGCCACCTGCTCCAGCTCTTGAGAGAGGATACCAAGGTGTTCCCAGACCATCTGGGAGACATAGCCTCTCCAGCGAGTCCTGGGTCTGCCCCGGGGTCTCCTTCCAGTGGGACATGCCCGAAACACCTCAAGTGGGAGGCGTCCAGGAGGCATCCTGATCAGATGCCCAAACCACCTCAACTGGCTCCTTTCAATGTGGAGGAGCAGCAGTTCTACTCTGAGCCTCTCCTGGATAACTGAGCGCCTCACCCTATCTCTGAGGGTGAGTCCAGCAATCCTATAGAGAAAGCTTATTTCAGCCACTTGTATCCGCGATCTCATTCTTTCGGTCATTACCCAAAGCTCATGACCATAGGTGAGGGTAGGAATGTAGACTGACCAGTAAATCAACAGCTTTGCCTTTGAGGTCAGCTCCCTCTTCACCACAACAGACCGGTACAACATCTGCATCACTACAAATGCTGCTCCGATCCATCTGTCAATCTCTTGCTCCATTCTCCCGTCACTTGTGAATAAGACCCCGAGATACTTAAACTCCTCCACTTGGGGCCTGAGCTTGTCCCCAACCTGGAGAAGACAATCCACATTTTTCTGGCTGAGGACCATGGACTCGGACTTGGAGATTCAAATTATTTTTTGTTTATCATAATACAGATAGATTTAATTATTTACTTACTGTTTATTTGTATAGGGACAAGTATGTAGCATAGATTATTGCTACAGACCAAAGCATTTTTAGCCTAGACTAATTTGCAGTGCCAGTCCCTAGCTGGGCTTTTAAAACACACAAAACACAATATAAAACTACACAAAATACATAAACAGTCCCAATAGTATGCAATACAAACCAATAAGATAAGGTACAACAAAACTAAAAGCAAGTTATTCATGATGATATGAATGTTCCCTCTTTAAAAAATGTTTCAGGTTTAATTTAAAATGATTCCAGTCTGTATCCAGCTTGAGTTCTGAAGGCAAAGTGTTCCACATCTTACTTCCGCAAATGGATAAAACAGTTTGTCCAAATGATGATTTACGTAAGGGGACCTTACATTTCCCGCTGGGTGCTTTTCGAGTTACTGAGCCAACCACAAGGTCACTAAGGACCTTGATAATGTTAGAATTTGAAATCAATCCAAAAAAGGCAGTAAACGTGTCATTTAATTAGTTATTTGAATCGATAAGAACTGGGGGTGTGGTCACAGTTGAGCATGGTTGTGATTGAGTTGTCTGCCTATGGGCTGCTGTACTTACTGAAATGGGCGGCCTTATGGGTAGGAGCTTGCAGCTCCATTTCATGGTCACTACTGTGAAAACCCTGGCTGTAAATGACATCACCTGCACAATATGGCAAAACCCTAAATCCAGGAAGTAAAGCTTCACTTTTCTACAATGGTTGTAAGTTGTGGCATGTTGTCTATATCTACTGTATATTCAGAACAGCCTCTGTTCATATAATTGCTGCAAAAATTGGTGTTGAATCACAAATGGAAGTAAAAAAATGTAAGCTATAAATATAAACACAGCAGGGGCAATGTAATGACCACAGTTGTTGGATTAAATGAACTCAATTGAATGAACTATTTTCATTGTACTATGGCACAATGAAATTCCAGATTGCATCGCTCTTTAAAAATGAAAGAAAATATAAACTAAAAAACATTTAACTATATGACAGCACATATCTGGATGCTTGTGGATATAAAATATTTCACCCAAGTGGTTCTTCCATGGGAAGGTTTCATATTCCTGCAGGACCCAACCAGTCAGATATAAGATCACAATGCAGGGGTCAGAGGTTGCAACTGCAGTGACAGACAGCCACTCGCAGACCTTCCCCAATGTTGCTCTCATCTAAATGCTGCACTGGGGTCAGTTTTGTAATTGCCGCACTGGGCAGAGGTTTGCTTTTGTTGAGCTGGAGAACGGGTTTGTGATCAGACAAAGAATAGTGATTTATTGGGGTTGGCTGAAGGGGTAAAACGTGAGGTAATTGGTGATTCCAGGTCGGAGATTGGAGGGTGGGGGTGGGGGTGGGGGTGGGGGGGCAGTGAATTGCAGTCTGAACAGTGTTCAGTACTTAGAATGTTACTGTACCTGTGATGAGGCACAGTATTTCATAGTTTTTAAATGTAAAAAAAAAAGTTATTTTAAGAAGGGCGGTCCAACCTCTGAGTGCTGGCAGGGACTATTTAATATGCTTGCTTACTAACTGAGCTTAATAAATAAATTAGGACAGAGGGTGTTAGCTTTGCTGCCAATACAACTTAAATTCCAATTTGTTTCCACCGCAAAACTAAATTGAAGGAATTGAAATAGAGGCCGAGCAAATTTGTCACAGACTTTGGATCACTGCTTCATTATATATCTCATTTTCTCCCTCTAATATTGTGGTGCTTGTAATTTCCCTGCAAATAGCCAAAAAAGGATGTATTAGTGTTATCAGTCTTTGGGCTCTGATCGGTGCTGATACATTTGAAGGTCAGACCTCTTAGAGGAAAATGGAAATAAAGAGCATAATTTAATCTTGAGTGTATCGTAATACAACTAAACACACAAAATGAATAGCAGGGACAGCACTGGGGCCCATTGTTTTAAAAGCTGCTAGACTAATTGTATTGCACCAAGGACCACTTTGGAATAAAAGAACACTTCCAGAGACGCATAATGGAAAAGAAGCTGAATGAATCGGGGATTGTGGGTGACTGAAAAAGTCAGAGAAACTTACCACAGTGATAGTGTCAGCAGTGATTAGCGTGGATTCATGCCTGTTATGTTTTTCCCAAACACACATTTTATTTGTATTCTGACAGCTGCTTTTTTTCTCAGTTTATTCAAAGCGAGCCTTTGAGGATCATCTCAGGCTAACTGTGTTTTGTCTCTCACAAAGACTAATAACCACAAATGTGTTAGATGTTTTGGTTTGTTTTCACACAAAGTGCCAGACTTTGAGAGAAAGAAGTAGTGCCACTTAAATTTGCACCTTGTCTGGAGAAACGTGTGAACAACAACGAGAAAGTGCGTATGTGTTTGAGGGTGTTAACCACCCTCAGGGAATGGTCTTTAATAGAGGGCTTGTATGATGTTAGATAAAAAGAATAAGTGTGAGAAAAAGGAGAAAGGGCATCATTAAGAAAGAAAATGGTTGATTTCTTTAAAAAAAAGGGCTGTTCTGTTGTTTAAACTCTGTCCTTATTCTTTTATTTCTTTCCTGAAGATGCAACATAGATTAAAGATGACAGTGATTCATGTAAGGCTGAGCTGCATTGATAGATATGTGAAATGAATTGCAGACAATAAAAAACACAATTTTGTTGCTAATGTGGGAGATTGGGCCTTTGTGACAGTCTCTATAAAGGGACTTAACGTCCCCCTCAATGTCCCAAAGTCTCGCTGCCGCCGCTTCATACATATACATGGCTACTAAAAGAGATGGTTCATGAATACTATCAGGGCTGATAGTATTGTCTACGGCCCTACGTGAGTGTATTTGAAAATGCGTTGTGTTTTCTTTCCCTCATTTTAAATACTATTAGGTCTTTTGGCATGTTTATCTACACTCACTTCGTCATCTGTGGTAGCGCCCAGTCAGTTGTTGTGTTTATCAATCTCAAAAACTATGTGCTTTTCCAAGGGCTGTTCATTAAAGAGTTCCCATGAACTGAGAGGAATGAAGCTTGGCACAGTTATTTGTCTTTCTCTATATACAGTGGGGTAAAAAAGTATTTAGTCAGCCACCAATTGTGCAAGTTCTCCCACTTAAAAGATGAGAGAGGTCTCCAATTTTCATCATAGGTATACCTCAATGATGAGAGACAAAATAAGAAAAAAAAAATCCAGAAAATCATATTGATGGATTTTTAATGAATTAATTGGTAAATTCCTCGGTAAAATAAGTATTTGGTCAATAACAAAAGTTCATCTCAGTACTTTGTTATACACCCTTCGTTGGCAATGACAGAGGTCAAACGTTTTTAAGTTTTCACACACTATTGCTGGTATTTTGGCCCATTCCTCCATGCAGATCTCCTCTAGAGCAGTGATGTTTTGGGGCTGTCGCTGGGCAACACAGACTTTCAACTCCCTCCAAAGATTTTCTATGGGGTTGAGATCTGGAGACTGGCTAGGCCACTCCATGACCTTGAAATGCTTCTTACGAAGCCACTCCTTCGTTGCCCGGGTGGTGTGTTTGGGATCATTGTCATGCTGAAAGACCCAGCCACGTTTCATCTTCAATGCCCTTGCTGGTGGAAGGAGGTTTTCACTCAAAATCTCACGATACATGGCCCCATTCATTCTTTCCTTTACACGGATCAGTCGTCCTGGTCCCTTTGCAGAAAAACAGCCCCAAAGTATGATGTTTCCACCCCCATGCTTCACAGTAGGTATGGTGTTCTTTCTCCTCCAAACACGACAAGTTGAGTTTTTACCAAAAAGTTCTATTTTGGTTTCATCTGACCATATGACATTCTCCCAGTCCTCTTCTGGATCATCCAAATGCTCTCTAGCAAACTTCAGACGGGCCTGGACATGTACTGGCTTAAGCAGGGGGACACGTCTGGCACTGCAGGATTTGAGTCCCTGGCGGCGTAGTGTGTTTCTGATGTAGCCTTTGTTACTTTGGTCCCAGCTCTCTGCAAGTCATTCACTAGGTCCCCCCATGTGGTTCTGGGATTTTTGCTCACCGTTCTTGTGATAATTTTGACCCCACAGGGTGAGATCTTGCGTGGAGCCCCAGATTGAGGGAGATTATCAGTGGTCTTGTATGTCTTCCATTTTCTAATAATTGCTCCCACAGTTGATTTCTTCACACCAAGCTGCTTAACTATTGCAGATTCAGTCTTTCCAGCCTGGTGCAGGTCTACAATTTTGTTTCTGGTGTCCTTTGACAGATCTTTGGTCTTGGCCATAGTGGAGTTTGGAGTCTGACTGTTTGAGGTTGTGGACAGGTGTCTTTTATACTGATAATGAGTTCAAACAGGTGCCATTAATACAGGTAACGAGTGGAGGACAGAGGAGCCTCTTGAAGAAGAAGTTACAGGTCTGTGAGAGCCAGAAATCTTGCTTGTTTGTAGGTGACCAAATACTTATTTTACTGAGGAATTTACCAATTAATTCATTAAAAATCCTTCAATGTGATTTTCTGGATTTTTTTTCCTCATTTTGTCTCTCATAGTTGAGGTATACCTATGATGAAAATTGGAGACCTCTCTCATCTTTTAAGTGGGAGAACTTGCACAATTGGTGGCTGAGTAAATATTTTTTTGCCCCACTGTAGGTACCCCTGAGGGTCACACACTTCTCCCATCGCTTTATGCAGCTGTGGAGACTGTTCCTGTAGAAGTCTGCAGGTTGTTTCAGAAGCCACGACGTGACCTTGGAACTCAATGTTTCATTTTCTTGGAAGGGCATGCCCTTCAAAAATGTCTTTGTGGTTGAAAAGAGGTGGAAGTCAGATGGTGCAAGGTTGGGAGGGTAAGGGGTGAGGAAGGATTTCATAGCCACAGGACGGTGCTTCCATCTGGGCAACATGTGAGTTGTGAACTGGGGTGCTGTGTCACAGGTAGAGAATACCTTTGGTCAGCATGCTACGCCTCCCAGTTTTGATGGCCTTCCACAATTTCTACAGCAGTGAAGCATAATAAGTTTTGGTAACTGTGGTACCCTTTGCCAGGAAATCCATCATCAATACTCCATGCTGGCTGCAAAAGCTTGGGAGCATAACCTCGCCCGCTGAGGGTTGGACACGTACCTTCTTTAGAGGTGGTGAGACATAATTCTTCCATTGTTTCAACTGGGTTTTAGTCTCCAGATCATAGTGATGGACCCAGGTTTCATCCTGCATGATAAGGCTGTCAAAGAAGTCCTGCTGGTTTTCTGGGCACATGGCCAAAAGAGCCTGGGAGCACATGATTTATTCCTGCTTCTAGAAGGGTGTGAGCAACTGGGGAATCCATTGTCCAGACAACTTCCGCAAATGCAAATGGTCATGGATGATTTTTTCTACCGACTCACACAAGGGCTGTGCGATAATGAGGCTATATATTAGTGACACGATAAAAAAAAAAGCATCTACTGTTTCATGTAAAACTCGATCATTTATGTCAGGATTTAAAAGACACATACCCCGTTTCTACTTGTCACTGCCCCACCTCTCCCCAGCAGTGTGCCAGGTGTGTTGGTTCCAGTGATTAGCACAGCAGCTAACTGCGAACTAATGTTTTGGTCATATAGCTGCTACTTCTGTTTACCAGGGTTGTGGGACTGTTTCCCACCGTGCTGCATCAGAGAGGCTAGTCCTCTAACTTCATTTTAATTGGAGGTAAGTAATGTTAACACCATCTCACTCTAATTATAAAACAGTAAATGCTAAATGACGATGTGAACTTGTCGCTAATAGGAAACATTATAGTGTATCAGACCATCGTTTCTTAAATTTGTCTGAAAAAATATTACTAAAGCTACAAAAGTGTGTGACAGCGGCCGCATACACACTAAATAAATAATAAATAAATTAAAATGTGTCGGAGGAACAAAGTGGCTCTTAATATAACTTGATTTCTAATAATTTTTAATTAGTCAAGTAGTGATAATGAATAGCTGAAGTCATCTCAAATGCACATTGAAAAACAATTTTATATCAATACTGCAAAATAATTATAAACACGAATTTGTAAAATCTTTTTTTTTCAGTGTTTTAAAATGTAGAAAAAGAGACGGTCCTTTTTATTGGTTATTATATATAAACTATACAATTTACGGAAAATGTATATAGTGAGATATATATATATATATATATATATCATCAAATAAGATTACTTAATTTTGGTCATATCGCACAGCCCTACGCTACACTGATCTTGACTTCTTGGGTTAACTGGCAGACAGTTATGCGGCAGTCCTCCAAAAGGTTGACCTCCACTTGCCAGATGTTGTCTTCATCAGTGGAGCAGTGTGGAATGGGTGCCATTTCCACCGATGTCTGACCACACTTGAACTGTCAATGCTAGTGCTTGACTATGTCGTACGATGGGGCATCCTCCCCATAAGTCTCTTTCATATCACTGAACTTCTCTTGTGGTGTGCAACCTCTCAACTACAGGAACCTGATGGCCTCTGCACTCAAATGGCTTCATTATCACACCTTACTTCACCTTAGCACCTGTAGTAGAGAGACTCTCAGGAGTTCAGAGCAGTAAATTACCATGTGACCTATATAGATATGTATTATTATACTGTACATGTGTAATTTTAGCCTCCTCCATTAACCAGAAGTTGGTCAGGGGGAATCTTTAATGAGCAGCCCTCGTATAACCATCACTGCCTTATGAGTTAACGCACTATTTCTCCAAGCTCTACCTGTAATTGGTTTCTCCCCAGTGGAGCTGTTATTAAATGATTCTTTACTAGGTTGACCCTCGGCATTGTTTGTGTGTGCATTTGTGTTGCCTGCACATGCTTGTCTATAGGCTTTTAATGCAACTGTTTATCTGAGGAAAAGCCTTGAGGCAAAAGTGCTTTTTTCTCTCCCCCTCTCTGGCTCTCTTGCTAACACACACATGTACGCATGCACAAGCACACACTTTAATGAAATGTTAGCTACTGTGGAGTTTAGTTACAGGCCTGTGTGTCTCTGATTTTGAGGCTTCATTAGTAATGACTCAGTTTTGTGCGTTTTCATGGTGAATTTCTGTCCTGAGTCAGACTGCAGCCTTCTCTTCATTACACTCTGCTGCATCTCCCCTGCAGAACCAGTTCCAAGCTCACTTGCTTTGTCTTCCTTCATTTGTGAGTGTGCGGGCCTGTGTCTATGTGTGTGTTGTGCATACCTGCAGCGGCTGTCACGAGCATGCTGTCTAATCATGTAATGTGTCACTCCTCACAGTGGAGCAGATTTCATACTCTGATTGCTGTCACTGTACCGGGGAGCCCATCATAACTCCCCATTTTGTCAAGTCAGAGGTTTAATTGCACAACAGTGGTGGTGTGCATGGGTTTGTACGGAAGACTACACTGCTGCAGTCTGCACATGTATACTTTAGTATGGAACATATACAGTAGATTAAGTTTCAATGTGTGAAGCACTTTGCATTGCATCTTTTTGTATGAAAAGTGCTATATAAATAAAGCTTTGATTGATTGAACACAAAGTAGCATGATTTTTTTTTAACGTATTGACAAAAAGCACAAAATCATTTTCCTCCCTTTGTTGGTGGGCCAGCACTGCAGGGATTAAACCGTAGTGCTGAGAGACCTCTTTTGTGGGATAGCTTGCTTGCCACACACAGACCCATATATTAATGTAGTAGCATTATATAGTGTGTACTGTATAGAGCACCACATTAAATTACAATCCCTTCCCTTAAGCAACCAGGTCTTTTCCAGTTTAAAAACATTTTGGACTGAAGTGCTGCATTTCCAACACAAAATCCACAGCACACAGCATGAAATCATCAATTTTTTTGCGATGTATTTGTACATATGCTTATTGTCTGTGGGCAACTGTACTGCATTAATAAAGAAAATAACAGCCTTTTAAGGTGAACTGTTCTCAAAGGAGCTCCGATTAATCTGTTGAACCCACAGAACTGTTAAAGTGTCATTGTTATGCCTTTGGAGGTTTCCTCTTTATTTTAGTGCGGGGGTATCAAATTCATTTTAGTTCAGAGGCCACATACAGCCCGGTTTAATCTCAAGTGGGCCGGACCACTGAAATAATAGCATAATAAACTTAATAATGATAACTCCAAATTTGTTTGTTTGTTTTAGTGTGAAGAAGTACCTTATGAAATGTTTACATTTAATGCACCATTCTTTTTCAAAACATAGATAGATAGATAGATAGACAAATACTTTATTTTGAACAAAATAGCAAAAAACAAAACAAATGACAAGTGCAATAAAAGTGACCGTGTACAGTGCTCGAAAGGAAGAAGTTAACACTTATTTACTCCAGCTCCTCTTTTCCCTAAATACAACCCAAGTGAAATATATACAGTACATATTACCTCAATTAAGAACCCCAAGTAGACAATTAACCATATTTTATACATGTCAACATTGACACCCATCCATCCCTACATACATACAGTCCATACATCTATAACCAGCCCCAAACAACACAGTTATATACAGATATGCACAGTACTGTCCCGCCTACCATACCATAGTGTCCCAGAGTGAGCTTAGTGCATTGTACATATTAATACTACACCTCTAACATACTGTATATTCTTTTAGGAAATAATGTTTACACCTATTTTTGAATTGATTTCTGTTTGTACATAGTTTCAGTTCCAGCTCCAGACTGTTCCACAAATCCACCCCACAGACAGATATGCACATGCTTTTCTTAGTTGTTCGTACCTTAGGTTTTGTAAAGTTTAAGTCTCCTCTCAAATTATAATCATTGTCTCTTTTTTTGAATATTTTTTGTATATTAGTTGGGAGTTGATTATTAATTGCCCTGTACATTATTTGTGCTGTCTTATATTTAACTAAATCCATGAACTTTATGGCATGTGACTTTAAAAACAACGAGTTGGTATGGTCTCTATATCCTATATTATTTATTATCCTTATAGCTTTTTTTTTGTAATGTGCATATTGGCTGTAGGTTGGTCTTATAGATGTTTGTCCAGACCTCTACACAGTAGTTAAGATATGATAGAAACAATGAATTGTACACTAAGAACAATGATTTATAGTCCAAGATGTGTCTTGTCTTCCCCAGTATCCCTATACATTTTGCCAACTTGGCCCGGATGTGACTGATGTGAGGTTTCCAGCAGATTTTATTGTCTAGCATCACCCCCAGAAACTTATTTTCCGGTACTATTTCAATTCTGGTGTCATCTATCATTACCATTATTTCATGATTTATTTTATAATTTCCAAACAACATAATCTTTGGGTTTTTGGTTTTTTTTTCAGATTTAGAGATAATTTATTTTTGTTGAACCACTGCATTAACCTTTTCATTTCTGTTGTGACCACCTCTAAAACCTGCTGAAAATTCTCACCAGTGCAAAGGATATTTGTGTCATCTGCAAACAAAATAAATTTCAGAATTTTTGATACTTGGCATTTGTCATTTATATATAAGATAAAGGGTTTGGGTCCCAAAACTGACCCCTGGGGCACACCACAAGAGATGTCCATGAATGGTGATTTGTGCTCACCTATTTGTACAAATTGTTGTCTATTACTTAAATAACTTTCCACCCAACTCATTCCGACCCCTCATATCCCATACCGTTCCAATTTCCTCAGTAAATTTCTATGATCAATGGTGTCTAAAGCTTTCTTTAAATCTATAAATACTCCTACAGCAAACTTTTTTTTTTTTATCTATACAACTAGTAATTTCTTCTATGAGTTCGATCAGTGCCAAAGATGTAGATTTGTCCGCTCTAAAACCATACTGACTGTCTGTAAGGAGGTTGTGTTTTTCAATGAAATCATCCAGTCTTTTAGTGAAGATGTTTCCAAGTATTTTGGAGAATTGTGAGAGTAAAGAGACTGGCCTGTAATTTGTGAAATGATGACTGTCTCCTGTTTTGTATAGTGGTATTACTTTTGCTATTTTCATTTTGGTTTGAAATTTACCAGTTTGAAATGACAGGTTACAGATGTGGGTGAGTGGTTTAACAATTCCTTCAATTACTTTTTTCAAAAGTAGTAAAGTATACTTTTTTTATTGTCATGTCAATTTCATTCCAGTCAGTTGATTTTTTGTTCTTAAATTTACTCACAGTCTTGATAATTTCCTTTTCAGTTACTGCACCCAAAAAAATTGTGTTTTGATTTCTATCTTCTGTTTCATTTACAGGCCCACTATCGTTTGTTTCTGGGGTCACTATTGCTTTTGCTAATTCTGGACCAACGTTTACAAAAAATTTATTGAAACCACTGACCACATCCTCCATATTATTTATCAAATTGTCATTTTCAATAAAATAGTCTGGATAATTTGCATTCTTTGATTGGTTACTAATAATCCCATTCAGTACTTGCCATGTTCCTCTTAAGTTACTCTTATTATCCTCTAATATTCTGTTATAGTATTCTTTCTTACAAGTCCTCATTATATTAGTTAGCTTGTTTTTATGTCTTTTATATTTGATCTCAGCCTCTATCGTTCTACACTTAATTAATTGTTTATATAATGTATTCTTCTTTTTACATGCATTTAATTGTAGTGATCCGTGTTGTGTGCCTCTGTTCACTAATTATCATCCTCAGCTGCGCCTGCTCTCACACCTGCTCTCTCCAATTAGGCACCCTTTATTAGGAGTGGATTCCTGCACTCCTGCACGGAGACGTCAACACTCCTTGGGTGAAGCCACTCACGTCCTGACTCGCCCTTCTCACCTACTGGGAGTTTCGCCTCCCTTCCTCTCATCGTTCTGTACCTGTTCATCTGGGAGCTTCGCCTCCCCAACTCAGCAGTAAGCTAACATCTTTGGATGTTTTATCTCCTACTCCTACTCCTCTCCTCCTCTCTCCCTTGTGCACAGGCGGACTTACCTCTGCTCTAAGCGGCGGACGACCTCTGTTCCAGGCAGCGGACCGGATTCCTCCCCGTGAACTGGAGGTTGCTTTCACTCCCTGCTCAGTAAGTGCCTCCTCTCACCGGACTCACTCTTCCCTCGCACCTCTCAACTGTGGCAGCACCTGCTACATCATCGCCTCCACGAACACAGCACTTCAGGAACGGACTCTGGGAACTTGGAGTGGACTAAGTTTCTCTTTGGCGCTTCAACTACTCCTGTGCTCTGTAAGAATATTTATTACTCGGTCCATTCAACCCACTGTTGCTGAACTGTTATTAATTCCCTGTCTCCTCTCTCCACGCAGGGTTGCCAGGTCTCTCCTGCCCTGCACACACATCCACTCATTCACACACACTTCATTAATAAAGATCATTGTGATTTATAATCGAGTCTGTGTCTGCATTTGGGTTTCGTGCAAACATGTCAGCACGTCTCCATGTTGAAAACCCAGCAGACAGTGCTTTTGCACAATGCCTTAACGACATGGAGGCTCGATTAGTTCAGCTCACTTATCAGCAGCAGGTGATCTTGAATCAATTAGCACAGATTAATTCCCAGCTTGACCAGCTTACCCTGGCACGGTCCTCTTACTCTGAGCCCAGGGGGTCAGCCGGGCCATCGAATCCCCCCCCCCCCACACACACAAGCCACTCAACTCTCACCAGTTCCCACTCCCACTCGATTCAATGGTAAGCTGGGGGAGGCTCGTGGGTTTTTGCTTCAATGTAATCTGGTGTTTCACCGGGTGCAGGAGGATTTTCCTACTAACCACAGCCAGATCAGTTACCTTGTTAATTTACTGGAGGGACGGGCACTTGCCTGGGCTTCGGCCATTATGGCCCGCCCCGGCTATCCCAATTACACGTACGATCGGTTTGTTTCTGAGTTTTCAGGGATAGTATCCTCACCTCCTGTTTCCTTAATCTCCGGCAGGGGGCTAGATCTGTAGCCGACTACTCGGTTGACTTACGGGTTGTTACGGCGGAGGTGGGGTGGGAGGATGCCTCTCTATGTAGCATTTTTACACGTAGCCTCAGCCCGAGTCTCAGAGATGAACTGGCACGGTTAGAAAGACCTTCTTCTTTACACGATTTAATTTCCTTGGCTATTAGTATTGATAATCGCTTAAGGGAACGGGCTAGCGAGCGCCGAGGCTCCAGTTGCTTGGACTCGCAGTCTCGCCCTCCCTCTCAGTCTTCACTCCTTGCCCTCCCTTCCCTGGAATCCTCGGAGGCTGAGGAGCCTATGCTGGTGGGTCGCTCCAAGTTGCCTCTTGTGGAGCGACAATGCCGCCGGGCCCTCAGCCTATGCAGCTATTGTGCTAGTGCCGAACACAAGGTCACTTCTTGCCCCAATCTGCCAAAACGGGGGTCCGTTCATCACAGTAGGGGGACTAACGGATGCAATTAAAGCTAAGACCCTTACACGATTGATCTTATCCATTCACTTTCAACATGGGTACATTGAAATCACCACCAAGGTTCTCATTGATTCGGGCGCAGAGCAGAGCTTTATTTCTGAGAGTCTGGCAACCCAGCTGAAACTTCCCTGTCACAGCCTTAACACACCATTGAAGTTGATTGCACTTTCTAATGTGCCCCTCACAACTGTCTCCAAGCAGACTGCCCCTGTCTCAATCTTGGTCTCAGGTAATCATCGGGAACACATCAGTTTTTTTGTTTTACCTGTCTCTGGCTCCCCTGTTATTCTGGGTTACCCCTGGCTCAGGCTACATAATCCTGTTATTGATTGGCAGACAGGGAACATCATTTCATGGAGTACGTTTTGTCTGAGTACGTGTTTACAGTCAGCAGCCTGCTCCCCCTCTGTGCCCATTTCTGCTCCATCCACGCACGCACCTGATCTCTCACTGGTTCCCCCAGAGTACCATGACCTTGCGCTGGTATTCAGCAAGACCAAAGCTCTCTCTCTGCCCCCCCACAGCCCTTATGACTGCTCCATTAACCTCCCGCCGGGGGCTCCTTTGCCCTCCAGCCGCCTTTATAGCCTTTCTGCTCCGGAGCGAGAAGCCATGGATAAATACATTAAGGAATCCTTAAGCTCGGGCATTATTAGGCCCTCTTCGTCGGCGGTGGGAGCTGGGGTTTTTTTGTTGGTAAAAAAAGACGGCTCCCTCCGACTTTGCTTTTGATTCTCTCCAGGGGTCCTCTGTCTTCAATAAGCTTGACTTACGCAATGCCTACCATCTGGTCCGGATTAAGGAGGGGGACGAGTGGAAGACGGCTTTCCGCAGTCCTAGTGGCCATTTTGAATATCTTGTGATGCCGTTTGGACTCACCAACGCGCCGGCTGTGTTCCAGAGGCTCATTAATGACGTGCTGAGGGACTTCCTGGGTTCATTTGTTTTTGTATACTTGGATGACATCCTCATCTTTTCTCGTTCTCTAGAGGAGCATCGGGTACACGTTCGTAGGGTCCTTCAGCAGCTGCTAGAAAATCAACTTTACGTCAAAGCAGTGCGAGTTCCATACCTCGTCCACCACCTTCCTGGGATTCGTCATTGGCTATAAGGAGGTTCGAGCAGATCCGGGTAAGCTTAAAGCTGTTGTGGAGTGGCCAGTCCCCTCTTCCAGTAAGCAGTTACAACAGTTCCTGGGTTTCGCCAGTTTTTACCGCCGATTCATCCGCAATTACAGTTTGACTGACCTGCCACTCATCCGTCTCACCTCAACTAAGGTTCCTTTCCGTTGGTCTGATGAGGCTGAGGTGGCGTTTTCTGAACTGAAATCTTGTTTCTCTCCCCCCCTATCCTGACCCAGGTAGACTCGTCCCTACAGTTCCTGGTGTAGGTGGACACATCAAATTTCGGAGTTGGGGTGGTGTTGTCTCAGCACTCCCCCTCAGATAACAAGGTCCATCTTTGCGCCTTCTTCTCCAGACGCCTGTCCCCGGCCGACAGGAATTATGATGTGGGAGATCGGGAGTTACTGGCCGTCAAGCTAGCCTTGGAGGAGTGGCGCCATTGGCTGGAGGCGGCTTCACTGCTATTCGTGGTTTGGACCGACCACAAGAACTTGGAGTACCTTAGAAAGGCCAAGC
This sequence comes from Pholidichthys leucotaenia, assembly GCA_020510985.1. Taxonomy (NCBI): domain Eukaryota; kingdom Metazoa; phylum Chordata; class Actinopteri; order Cichliformes; family Pholidichthyidae; genus Pholidichthys; species Pholidichthys leucotaenia. The sequence continues at coordinate 417,046,468 of CM035839.1, forward strand.
ATCTGAATTCCAGGCAGGCTCGCTGGTCTCTGTTCTTCAGCAGATTCAATTTTACCATCACCTATCGCCCGGGTTCCAAGAACACCAAACCTGATGCACTCTCCAGGCAGTTCTCCCCTGATACCGCCACGCCGAAGCTGCACCCCATTGTCTCCCCCTCGTGCGTTATCGGCATGTTTTCCTGGGGTATCAAGGAGAGGGTTAAGAACGCACAGGTGGCTGAGCCCAACCTGGGCGGGGGTCCAGCTGGACGGCTCTATGTTCCTTCTATTATGCGTGGTGAGGTCATCGACTGGGCTCACTCCTCCAAGGTCATGTGTCACTCGGGATGGCTCGCATCCTGTCCCACATTCAGAGGACCTTCTGGTGACCTTCGATGAGAAAGGAGGTTAATGACTTTGTTTGGGCCTGTCCCCAGTGTGCCACCGGGAAATTGTCCTCCTCTTCCCCTTCGGGACTGCTGCACCCCCTTCCTATCCCCAGCAGACCTTGGTCTCACATCGCTGTGGACTTTGTGAAGGGTCTCCCTCCCTCCAGGGGTTACATGGTGATTCTCATGATTGTGGACAGATTTTCGAAGGCAGCTCATTTCATTCTCCTTCTCAAGCTTCCTTCGGTCAAGGAGACAGCCAACTTGTTGGTCCTGCATGTGGTACGTCTACACGGGATTCCCTTGGACATCATGTCAGACCGGGGACCTCAGTTTGTGTCTCAGGTGTGACGGACCTTCTGCAAGGCCATTGAAGCAACGGTTAGCTTGTCTTCAGGGTACCATCCACAGAGCAATGGCCAGTGTGAGCGCGCTAATCAAGAGCTGGAGGTGGCCCTGAGGTGTGTTACAGCCTCTAACCCTGCATCGTGGAGTTCACACTTACCTTGGATCGAGTATGCTTACAAAGCCACCATTTCTACGGTCACGGGTCTCTCCCCGTTTGAGGCATTGTTGGGCTACAACCCTCCATTGTTCCCGGAAGAAGAGGAGGCGATCGCTGTCTCATCTGTGCAGGCCCATATCAACAATGCCGTTGGATCTGGAGGTCTGTCAAGGCCACTCTCCAACGCACCGCTGGTCGCAATTCTGAAATTGCCAACTATCGGAGGACCCCGGATCCACCCTACCGGGTCGGACAAAAGATATGGCTATCTACTAAGAACATTAATTTGAAAGCTGAGTCCAAGAAGCTTTCTCCCAATTTTATTGTTTTTTTTTCCCTTCTCTCACATTGTCAACCCAGTTGCTGTCCGCCTGTCTCTTCCCCCTACCATGCGTATTTGTCCTACCTTTCATGTCTCCCAGGTAAAGCCGGTTTCTTCAAGTCCTCTGTCCTCCACCCAAGCCGCCGCCCCATCCAGTTATGATCGATAGTGGTCCGGCCCACAAGGCCAATCGCATCTTGGATGTACAACGCCGGGGCCGGGGTCTCCAGTACCTGGTGGACTGGACCGGGTATGGTCCAGAGGAGAGATCCTGGGTGCGATCATCCTTCATCCTTGATCAACAGCTCATCAGGGACTTCCATCGGACTCACCTTGGCAGGCTGAGTCGGCCGCCAGGAGGCGTCCCTTGGGGGGGCGGGTACTGTAGTGATCTGCGCTGTGTGCCTCTGTTCACTAATTATCATCCTCAGCTGCACCTGCTCTCACACCTGCTGTCTCCAATTAGGCACCCTTTATTAGGAGTGGATTCCTGCACTCTTGCACAGAGACGACAACACTCCTTGGGTGAAGCCACTCACTACCTGACTTGCCCTTCTCACCTGCCAAGAACATGCAGGTTAGGTTAATTGGAGACTCTAAAGTGGCCCTAGGTGTGAATGTGTGTGTGAATGGTTAAGGGATAGCGCCGTATCGTGGCTGCTTCATCCATCCAGGTGGTGGATGACCCTCAATTTCCCCTCTGGGGATCAATAAAGTATACTAAATCTAAAAAAAATCTAAATCTACTGGGAGTTTCGCCTCCCTTCCTCTCATCGTTCTGCACCTGTTCGTCTGGGAGCTTCACCTCCCCAACTCAGCAGTAAGCTAACATCTTTGGATGTTTTATCTCCTACTCCTACTCCTCTCCTCCTCTCTCCCCTGTGCACAGGTGGTCTTACCTCTGCTCTAAGCGGCGGACGACCTCTGTTCCAGGCAGCGGACCGGATTCCTCCCCGTCAGCTGGAGGTCGCTTCCACTCCCTGCTCAGTAAGTGCCTCCTCCCACTGGACTCACTCTTCTCTCTCACCTCTCAGCTGTGGCAGCACCTGCTACATCATCGCCTCCACGAACACAGCATTTAACGTGCGGACTCTGGGAACTCAGAGTGGACTAAGCTTCTCTCCAGCGCTTCAACTACTCCTGTACTCCGTAAGATTATTTATTACTCTGTCCATTCAACCCACCGTTGCTGAACTGTTATTAATACCCTCTCTCCTCTCTCCGCGCAGGGTTGCCAGGTCTCTCCCGCTCTGCACACACATCCACTCATTCACACACACATTTGCTTCATTAATAAAGATCATTGTGATTTATAATCGAGTCTATGTCTGCATTTGGGTTTTCGTGCAAGCATGTCATTAATAGCCCCTTGGTGACCCATGGAATATTTTTGTTTTATTGTCTGTCACTGTATTGTTTTATAGGACAGTTTTTGTTGTACAATGATTGAAATATTTGTAAAAATTCATCATATGCTTTATTTATATCATTTTCATCACAAACTATCTTCCAGTCTTGCATTAATAATTCCTTTGCCAGTAAATATATAGATTCTTCAGTTCTTATTCTTTTATACTTAATATTTCTGGTATACTTTTTCTTCCTATAACCACACTGGTAGACAACAAAAAATGTCAGGTGGTCACTGATATCATTTAATAAAAGCCCACTCACGATATTATTTTCCATAATGTTTGTGAATATGTTATCTATTAGTGTGGCACTGTGTGACGGGATTCTGATAGGTCTGGTGATCGTTGGATGTAAGCCCATACTGTACATTGTGTTGATAAATTCTTCTGTCAAACTATGTTGTTTTGAGTTCATAAGATCTATATTGAAATCCCCACAGATAAACATAACTTTATGAGTACGTTTTGCATACATTTTTTTCCATCTAGTTCTTAAATAAGTCAATATTTGGTCCAGGTGTTCTATATACACAGCCCAGTACTATATTCTTCATATTGTCCAAACAGATTTCTATTGAAATACATTCAAATAAATCATCCACAGTCACTGTCAAATTTTCAACAACCTTGTATTGCAAGCACTTATCAACATAGATTGCAACTCCTCCTCCTTTTTTCACTTTTCTATTGATATAATTTAATTCATAGCCATCCATTGTATGGTCCACTCCTTTCTCTTCACTGAGCCATGTCTCTGATATTGCCACTATATTGAATGGCTCTTTAAACTGATGTAAATAATCTTTAATGTTATTCAAGTTAGCATAGAGACTTTTGCTATTGAAGTGGATCACTGATTTATTAAAATCAGATGTGTCCATTCTGTTAAACTGTTCATCCGTGTAGCAACTACAGTTATTATTGATGGAGGTAAATAAATTATTATCAGGGTCTATGTTATATTCTGCATCCTGTGGGTTGTGATTGGTATATTCAAAAACTTTCAGTTCCTGTTGTTCCTGTTTGTTGATCTTTTGTTTCATGTAGTTATATGTCCTGTTGCAGATGAGTATAATCCTTCAGTGTCCTACAGTTATCTCGTGTTGCTGTTGACTCCAGTTCATAATGTTCATTGATATTTGTCCAGTTCCATAATATTTTGGATGTTAATGACCTTGGCTTCTTCAGGTGATCCGTTTAATTTGATGTATATTTTACAGTCTGTTGTCCAGGTGTTTTGAATCTTTTTTTTTTTTTTTGCTTTCTCAGATATCTTGCTTTTCTGGCTATATCTGTGCTTTCTTTTGCAAGGTGCTCGTTTATGTAAATGTTTGTTCCTTTCAGTTTCCTCCCTTGTTTTAGCAGCACAGTCTTGTGTTTTCTGTTGACAAACCTCATGATGACAACTGGTTTGTTGCCGTTTTTCCTGGGCAGAGGGTGGCAGGCCTCAATGGTGTTACAGTCCAGCTGGATTCCTTTGGACTGCAGGAAGGCCGCCACTTGTTGCTCAGTGGATTCGGCTTCCAGCTCAACGAGTCCACCTCCGTTGTCCGCGGCCACCGCCCAAGCATATGATCGGGGTTTAATGTGGGGCCCTGTGATGATCACGTCGTTCTCCCTGCTGTATTGTTCCAGGTCCGCCACTCTGCTCTCCAGATACGGCAGCCTCTTGTCCTTCTTGGCGTTCTGGATCCGCAGCGCTTTCACCTCCTCGACCAGGTCCAGAATATTTTTTTTGCTGCAGCTTAACAGCAGAAATTTCTTCAGCCAAGAAGTCGAGTGACCTTTTAATATTGTCCACCTCCTCAGCCTGCTGAGCTTTCTTAGGACCATGATCCCAGAGGATTTATGTTGACTAAACAGCTACTGAACAGCCGTTTAGCTAGCTGAGTGGCGGGCCGCTCAGCTCCACTCCCGTTTTCCCAGTCCGTAAATGCAGCTATTGGCGTCTTAAGTCAGGCAGGGGTCGAAACGAGGATGTCCAGTCCGTAATCCAAACTCAGTGTCATGGTCTAAGCCCTGATATTGTCCGCGCTCGGATCATCCAGTATTTTCCCCGTTAGTCCGTGTTGTCCTTATGGCCTTCCAGGGCCTTTATTATGACAGCATCACGGCGGGACTTCCGGCTGTCAGAGCTGAGTGCGCCGTGACAGCTGATCTACATTCCTCTGATTACTGTCTCATTATTGGTTGTGCCCTATGTAAGGGAGCAGCTGTGGTTACTCCGGGCTGTGACCTCGTCAAACCTCCGTCTTAGATTCACGATACATTCTTCTCACAGTAAGTGTATTCCTTCAGAGTCTTTTTTCCTTTGTCCATAGTCTTAGTCATTGTCATAGTTGTGTTTTTGCTCCACGTGACTCATTATTTTGTCATCGTTGTCTTTTGTTAATAAACATGCAAACTCAATGGCTGGCATTCGGCGTCTTATTGATGATTGACAGTAGGTCGCAGCCAGAACGAGACGCCGGTCACCGCGAGTTTGCATTGTTGGGCTTGTGGTTTTTCCCTTTTTCACGTACCAGTGTGCTGGGAGATGGCGTGGCCGCCCAAGGGCTATGCGATGAGCTTGGGCTACGAGTTGGTTATGGCCCTCATCAATATTGATGGTATCCTCTCGAATGCTCACAACAATGCCATTCCCAGCAGCTTACGCTGGTACCTGGACCTCGCAGAGGCGGCAATTAACCGCCATCCTCGCTACGCCGACCACCCCAAAATCACGAAGAGGATGGCGGAGATTTCGGCACTCCGGGAGAAGATCCGCGGACTGGAGGGAAACTCCGGCAGGAGGCCGAAGGTGAGGCATCCCTGCTCCTCGCCTTGGAATCCAGTTCCTGTCCCCCATCCAGCTCAGGAGTCTACGTTGCTTGAGTGCCGTTCTCGCCCACAGCGGAGGAGGACGTCAGCCAGGATTCCTTCAAAGGAGACGCAGTGGACTGCTGTGATCTTCCAGGACCGTGTGGCTGCGGCTCGCTCTGCCTTCCATCCATCTGAAGTCATAAGGCATGTGACAGCAGCAGTTAGACTGGTGGAGATCAGTCCTGAACTCTATGACTATCCCGAATACACTGACCTGCTCGCCTCTGTCTCCACGCAGGAGCGGCGTTTCCCAGACTTAACTTTTGCCTCGCTCTCTGCTGGTAAACATCATCACACTGCTCGTAATAAGCCTCAGCGAAATCCCCGTCCAGATCCAGCTCCGGGTAGCCACAAGAACTTTGCCTCTCAGCCAGCTGTTGCCCCTGCATCACGGCATAAGGGAAAGACAGCAGCCACCACCTCTGGGCCATCTGTTTCCACTGTTCCGTCAGCTCCTCATCCCCGGACTGTCACGGCTGCTTCCCCCTTCTCCTCGACGCTCTCTCCAGCTGCTGAGAACTCCACGAGTCCTGCTCCAGCTGTGCCCGTCATCGATCCTGTGCAAGCGGCTCCTCCTCATCTTCCCGGGGGGCACTCCATCACCATCCGTAGGGGAAAGGGAGGAACCAAGCCCACTACAGCAAGCACCATCGGCCCTCTGGAGAAAAGGCAAGTTCTATTTCATTTTACTCCTCCATATTATGATTTGCCTTGTCTGACTCCTGGGAGTGGAGTTCGGGGTTCACAGTCCCCTGAGCTTCCTCCACCTGCTGTAGCCATTAATTGTGAAACTGCATCCACTGTATCTCCTTCCCCTGAGCGTCTCCCGGTGCCAGGACTACACCGCCGGACAAGGAAGGAGCCTGCGGCCCTGGAGAGCTTGATACCAGCCCCACAGCCACATCACAGGCAGAGGAGGAGGGCGGACTGCTGCTTGGAGCCTGCGCCAACGACTAAGTGTCCCCGGGTCTTCACGGAAGAGCGGTTCGACCCAGCAGGTTACGGATCCCCTGCCACCATGCCGTGCAGGCCTTCAGCGTGGATGTCAGCGTCAGGGAATCCCCAGACTGTGGACACCATCATGCCGGCTGCGGAGCCCACCGCAGTCGAGTGGGAACCAGGAGTGGACCTTCAACTCGCTGAACCTGGATTGCTGAAGTCCTGGGCAGCAGTAGAGCCCGAGATCAGGCAAGCACTGTATTTTGTCTTTCTCTTCTCTATTCTGGAGCACCATTGCCTGTCTCTCGGGGAAACAAGCCGGGTGCAGCCAATCACTGCATCTGGGCTTGTCTCGCCGGGCTCTGCCACTGCCGGTGATACTGATCCCGGTTTTCTGTTCTGTTCCTCTGAGCCTTCTCCCAAGGTCACCGGTGACGAGTCGGTCCCGGTCATCGTTGAGGGTCCGGGTTCGTGTTTGGAGGTTAACCCTGGCGCTGCTCCGGCCCAGTCGGGGTCCGTCGTGGGTGCAGCTCTGACCCAATCGGGGGTCTGTCGTGGGTATTGTTCCGGTCCAGTCGGGGTCCGTCATGGGTGCTGCACGGTCCAACTTGGGATCCCGCAAGAGCGCAGTGCCAGTTCGCGTGGAGTTCGGAGAAGGAGCTGCAGATCCTCCGCCGTTCGACGCCGGACTGGTCCCTCATCGTTTCCCCGATCCCTTTTTCCCTCCACTGGGTGCCGCTGGGATTTCTCTTATTCGGCTCGGCTTTCCCTCGCTATCCCTCTCGGTAGGGAGGCCACCTCCGAGTTCTTCCCTTCGGTCCTGGTGGCCTATTGATGCGGGTCGGCCGCCTAGGAAACTGCTTCGCCGGTTCGGCGTTCTGGGTCAGCCGCCCAATGGACTGGACTCTTTGTTCGGTGACCTGGTCCGGCCGCCAGAGGTACTGTTTCTCCGGGCCTGGGACTGGGGTAGACCGCCCGAACTTATTCTTTTTCACCTGCCGCCATCTGGACGCTGGATGCTGGAAGACCTCCAGAACTATTTGCTTTTTGTTTCATTGTGCTCTGCCTGCCGATATCCCTGTAGAGTTTTTTGTTTCATCCTCTGTGGTTTTGGGAGGCTTTTGTTTTTTTTGGTCCATGAACTATATTGAACTGTATATATTGCCGCTCTGTAGCGTGTGAGTTTTTTTTCTCTGGTATTATTGGGTACGCTGTATTTTGTTGTGTGCCTGTATTTCAGTTTTTCTTGTCTGCTCTGTAGTCTGGGGGATGTTTTGTTTTTTTTTGTCTTTGCCTGTTTAGTATGATCTATATTAGTTTCGCTGCTCTGTAGCATGTTAAGTTCCCTTCCTGGTCTTATGGGGTCCGCTGCATTTTTGTACCTACATTTGAGTTTTCCTTGTTCCTCTGTGGTTTGAGATGTTTTTTTTCCTTGCCTGTGACTTTATTGGACTGTATTATGGTGTGCTGTTTGTAGCCGTTTTGAGTCTTTTTTTTTTCTTCGTTTCTCCTCCTAAGGGTTTTTTTTTTTTTTTTGGGTGCAGTGTATGTGCCTGTATTTTGGCTTTTGTATTTTCTACCATGCTCTGATTGTTGTAGCCTGTCGCTATTTTTTTTTCCCCATGTTTGAGCCTCATCGTCATTTTTGATTGTCATTGTTGCCCTCCTTTGTTTTTTTTTTGTTTCTTTGTTACGATGTTTGTTGGTTCTTGCCCTCCTGGCCTGTTTCCCCCTCCACCCTCCCTAGGGCGGTCCTGTTGACCTGGGTGGGGGGGAGGCTTCGATGTTCAATCGCGCCTGGAATTTGCATTTTAAGGGGGGAGTACTGTCGTGGTCTGAGCGCTGATATTGTCCGCACTCGGATCATCCAGTATTTTCCCTGTTAGTCCGTGTTGTCCTTATGGCCTTCCAGGGCCTTTATTATGACAGCATCATGGCAGGACTTCCGGCTGTCAGAGCTGAGTGCGCCGTGACAGCTGATCTACATTCCTTTGATTACTGTCTCATTATTGGTTGTGCCCTATGTAAGGGAGCAGCTGTGGTTACTCCGGGCTGCGACCTCATCAAACCTCCGTCTTAGATTCACGATACATTCTTCTCACAGTAAGTGTATTCCTTCAGAGTTTGTTTTCCTTTGTCCATAGTCTTAGTCATTGTCATAGTTGTGTTTTTGCCCCATGTAGCTCATTATTTTGTCATCATTGTCTTTTGTTAATAAACATGCAAAGTCATCGGCGTCTTATTGATGGCCTGCAAGGGCCATTGCTGACACTCAGTTATCAGATGCTAAAACAGTAGTGAAAAACCGAGCACCAAAACACAAAAATCCACTGATTGACAGGAGCTGACAGGAGCTGACAGCAGCCACCTTTCAGAGTGTCAGAGAATATTCAGGTTCATAAAACATATTATAAACAAACTGATTTTTAAAAAGAAAAAATAAGTGCAATTTCAACAATACTATGCCTCAGTTAATCATGCACATACACGATACATACACCATACATACAACGGCTGTCAGACTGTACAACCTAAGCAGGGCTGCTCGCAGAGATAGCAAAAAGACGTAACAAACTAATAGTTTTTTTTGAATGCAAAAGATGCAATAGACTTACACAATGGTCCTCTCCGGCATACAACTAGGAACATACCGGTCGCTATGGAGGGTGAGAATATGTATGGGCACATAATCATACCATGTAGGATAACTAAATAGACGGTTATGCTGTTTCATCCCACCTAGCAACAATGCTCTGCACTGTGTGTGTTTATATATTTACATATTTATTCCATCTAGCTACAATGCTCTGCACTGGGTGTGTTTATATTTATATATCTATATATTTATTCCATCTAGCTACAATGCTCAGCACTGGGTGTGTTTATATTTATATATCTATGTATTTATTCCATCTAGCTACAATGCTCCGCACTGTGTTTTTATATATCTACATATTATTCCATCTAGCTACATTGCTCCGTACTGTGTGTGTTTATATACTTGCATATTTATTCCACCTAGCTGCAATGCTCCGTACTGTGGGTGTTTATATATTTACATATTTATTCCATATAGCTACAATGCTCTGCACTGTGTGTTCATATATTCATATATGTATTCCATCCAGCTACAATGCTCTGCACTGTGTGTCTGTGTGTGTGTGTGTGTGTGTGTATATATATATTTTATAGTAATATGTACATATGTATATTAGCTGCTCTTGCTTGCTTGTTTTTTTTTCTTGCCTTCTGATTGTTGCTCTGAGTGTTGCTATCCCTGTGCTGTTGCAATCCTGGAATTTCCCCGTTGTGGGACTAATAAAGGCTTATCTTATCTTATCTTATCTTACATCAGAAGTTTTAGAACATCCCAATTTTTCCAGTGTTTTACTGAAATTCAAGCACTTCAAATCCAATGAATACAGTGGTGTGAAAAAGTGTTTGCCCCCTTCTGGATTTCTCATTTTTTTTGTATGTCACACTCAAATGTTTCAGATCATCAGTTTTAAATGTTAGACAAAGATTACACAAGTAAACACAAAATGCAGTTTTTAAATAAAGGTGTTTATTATTAAGGGGAAAAAATCCAAACCTACATGGACCTGTGTGGAAAAAGTGCCCCCTAAACCTAATAATTGGTTGGGCCATCCTTAGCAGCAACAACTGCAATCAAGCATTTGCGATAACTGGCAGTGAGTCTTTTACAGTGCTGTGGAGAAATTTTGGCCCGCTCAACTTTGCAGAATTGTTGTAATTAAGCCACATTGGAGGGTTTTCAAGCATGAACGAACAAAAGATGTTTTCTGGCAAAACTGAGACGAGACTTTATGGGGTTTTTTTGCTCAGCAGTGGCTTTCGTCTTGGAACTCTGCCATTCAGGCCATTTTTGGTCAGCTGGCCACCCCTGGGAAGGTTCAGTACTGTGGATAATGGCTCTCACTGTGGTTCGCTGGAGTCCCAAAGCTTTAGAAATGGCTTTATAACCTTTTCCAGACTGATAGATCTCAATTACTCTGTTTATTTGTTCCTGAATTTCTTTGGATTGCAGCAGGATGTCTAGCTTTTGAGGGTCTTTTGGGCTACTTCACTTTGTCAGGCAGGTCCTATTAAATGATTTCTTGATTGAGAACAGGTGTGGCAGTAATCGGGCCTGGGTGTGGCTAGAGAAATTGAACTCAGCTTTTCAAAGATGTGATAAACCACAGCTAATTTATGTTTTAATGGGAATGGGGAATCACTTTTTCACACAGGGCCATGTAGGTTTGGATTTATTTTTTTTTTTACCCTTGATAATAAACAACTTCATTTAAAAACTGCATTTTGTGTTTACTTGTGTTATCTTTGCCTAGTATTTAAATTTGTTTGATGATCTCAAACAAAGCTTGGACTGTAGCTTGGAATGGTACAAAGGTACAGTGATGTGAAAAAGTGTTTGCCCCCTCCCTGATTTCTCATTTTTTTGTATGTCTGTCACACTTACACTATCGTTCAAAAGTTTGGGGTCACTTAGAAATTTCCTTATTTTTGAAAGAAAAGCACTGTTTTTTTCAATGAAGATAACTTTAAACTAATCAGAAATACACTCTAATATCTAATATACATTGCTAATGTGGTAAATGACTATTCTAGCTGCAAATGTCTGGTTTTTGGTGCAATATCTACATAGGTGTATAGAGGCCCATTTCCAGCAACTATCACTCCAGTGTTCTAATGGTACAATGTGTTTGCTCATTGCGTCAGAAGGCTAATGGATGATTAGAAAACCCTTGTGCAATCATGTTAGCACAGCTGAAAACAGTTTAGCTGGTTAGAGAAGCTATAAAACTGACCTTCCTTTGAGCAGGTTGAGTATCTGGAAAAATTATTATTTCAAATACAAATCATTATTTCTAACCTTGTCAATGTCTTGACTATATTTTCTATTCATTTTACAACTCATGGTGGTAAATAAGTGTGACTTTTCATGGAAAACACAAAATAATTGTCTGGGCGACCCCAAACTTTTGAACGGTAGTGTAAATATTTCAGATCATCCAACAAATTTAGACAAAGATAACATAAGTAAACACAAAATGTAGTTTTTAAATGATGGTTTTTTATTAAGGGTAAAAAAAAATCCAAGCCTACATGGCCCTGTGTGAAAAAGTGATTGCCCCCCATTAAAACATAATTTAACTGTGGTTTATCACATCTTTGGAAAGCTGAGTTCAATTTCTCTAGCCACACCCAGGCCTGATTACTCCCACACCTGTTCTCAATCAAGAAATCACTTAAATAGGACCTGCCTGACAAAGTGAAGTAGACCAAAAGATCCTCCAAAGCTAGACATCATGCTGCGATCCAAAGAAATTCAGGAACAAATGAGAAACAAAGTAATTGAGATCTATCAGTCTGGAAAAGGTTATAAAACCATTTCTAAAGCTTTGGGACTCCAGCGAACCACAGTGAGAGCCATGATCCACAAATGGCGAAAACCTGGAACAGTGGTGAACCTTCCCAGGAGTGGCTGGCCAACAAAATTACCCCAAGAGCGCAGCGACAACTCATTCAAGAGGTCAGAAAAGACCCCACAACAACATCCAAAGAACTGCAGGCCTCACTTGCCTCAGTTAAGGTCAGTGTTCATGACTCCACCATAAGAAAGAGACTGAGCAAAATGGCCTGCATGGCAAAGTTCCAAGATGAAAACCATTGCTGACCAGAAAGAACATAAAGGCTCGTCTCAGTTTTGCCTGAAAACATCTTGATGATCCCCAAGGCTTTTGGGAAAATACTCTGTGGACTGACGAGACAAAAGTTGAACTTTTTGGAAGGTGTGTGTCCCATTACATCTGGCGTAAAAGTAACACAGCATTTCAGAAAAGGAATATCACACCATCAGTAAAATATGGTGGCGGTAGTGTGATGGTCTAGGGCCGTTTTGCTGCTTCAGGACCTGGAAGACTTGCTGTGGTAAATGGAACCATGAATTCTGCCATCTACCAAAAAATCCTGAAAGAGAATGTCCAGCCATCTATTCGTGACCTCAAGCTGTAGCACACCTGGGTTCTGCAGCAGAACAATGATCCAAAACACACCAACAAGTCCACCTCTGAATGGCTTAAAAAAACAAAATGAAGACTTTGGAGTGGCCTAGTCAAAGTCCTGACCTGAATCTGATTGAGATGTTGTGGCATGACCTTAAAAAGGCGGTTCATGCTTGAAAACCCTCCAATGTAGCTGAATTACAACAATACTGCAAAGATGAGTGGGCCAAAATTCCTCCACAGTGCTGTAAAAGACTCATTGCTAGTTATTGCAAATGCTCGATTGCAGTTGTTGCTGCTAAGGGTGGCCCAACCAGTTATTAGGTTTAGGGGGCAATCTCTTTTTCTCCATGTAGGTTTAGATTTTTTTTTTCCCTTAATAATAAACACCTTCATTTAAAAACTGCATTTTGTGTTTACTTCTGTTATCTTTGTCTTATATTTAAATTTGTTTGATGATCTGAAATATTTCAGTGTGACAAATATACAAAAAAAATGAGAAATGCGGAAGGGGGCAAACACTTTTTCACACCACTGTAAGTGCCGAAATGCCAGTGGTTAAAACAAAAGGTAAGGTTACCCAAAAATGAAAACTAATGTACATTTCAAAATTATACAAAATAGCCTTTTTCATCCATCCATCCATCTTCTTCCGCTTAATCCTTTTCGGGTCGCGGGAGGGCTGGAGCCTATCCCAGCATCTTTGGGCGAGAGGCAGGGTACACCCTGGACAGATGGCCAGTCCATCGCAGTAGCCTTTTTCAGGGAACAAGAAATGGGTTAAAAACTTAAAAGCTGTTCTGTTCAAGCCTTGAAAGCTGGTGCTACCAATTCCTACAGTTGTCCCAACTTTTCATGATTGCTTACAACCTGTCATGCACTGGCCCTCGCGAGCCAGCTAGAGACGCACAGAGTCACCAGTGAGTTTACAGTGAGTTTTTATTTACGGTGAAAGGTTAACAACACAAGATGCAGGGGCAATGACACATGAGTCTCCACACTTCTGGAGGCGTGAGGCTAGACAGCTCACCCCGAGTCCATAGGAGGAGATAGTCATACACAGGCAAAGGTTGATTAACTGATTAGCTACACAGGCTGCTAAAGCAAAGACACACAAAGGTCCACTCTCACTGGGAGGAGCAAGGCTATCAGCTAACTTACTGGTGCCGGAGAGGCGACGGTCAATCACAAGCATGCGAGGTAGATACAGATCCAAGTCGTCCGTAGTTCAGACGTATAGCGACTTACACTGCTGCGTCATACCATCGCCAATGCTGGGCTTATATGGCGAAACTAACGACGGTAATGACGCTCAGCTGGCCGACCACTGACAGGCGGAAACCCCACCGAGCACCTTCACAATAAGAGCCCGGTGAGGCCAGAATACAGCCCGCAGCTGTCAAGGCCGGCAGCGGGACATAACTTTAACCCGAGCGCGATCAGAACCAGCGCTCGGGTCATAACACAACCCCCTCTTTTTGCATAAAAGTAGTGTTGAAACACACTGTATAAATTTCAATAACTGAACAAACGGGGGTGTTCTAAAACGTTTGACCAGTAGTGTATGTGCATTGCAACTTACACATCATAATGGATCTACAAAGGCACAAAACATTAAGTCACAAGTATTTCACCTTATGATTAAAAACAACTTGTCAAGATCTAGAAATTATTTTAAATTTGCATACATGTCCACATCTGTCATCGATCCTAATCACCTGAAGTGACTCACCGCACCATGCAAACTAAAGTGGGAGCTGTTAAGGAAGAAAGTTAAGTTATCCAACTGAATTGTAAATGTATAAAACTTACACATAAAAATACATAAAAGCTGTGTGCAACAGGGCATGCACATCTGCCATCTGCATCTTAGTTCTGGATCTGTTTCACAAGCCACCTCCTCAGAGAAGAAGACAGAGGGCCATTTCCCAATGGGCCTTAAAACTCATGCACCTACTCTAGCTCTTCTCTGTAATTAGTCTCCTCACTGGACATTCACAGCTCAGTCATCAATCCACAATCAATAATATATCACATGTCATTCTGGCTTATTTCATTTTTTTATGGTCAGCATGATACAGGGCCATTAGCATAGCTAGCTTAGCCACCAGTCAACACCATCAGGGATTTTATGACTCTTTGCTGTAAATTTTAGTCACCATACAAGACCAGCTTGTAGTTAGCCTGACAACTGAAGCTAATAGCTAACAGTAACCTCAAATATGGTGTCGCCAACAAAACACAGAGCTCAGGGAAACTGTGAAAGCAGTAGGGTGGGGTGAACTGTGGCTCATTAGCATTTAAATCAATATACCATTAAATAGGTTATTTTGAGGAGAGCTCCTTCCCCAGTGTAGAAAATGCTTCTGTAATGATTAAACACTGAGTTGTTTTGACCAAAGCATGTCACAGAGATTTCATTAACCCCTCTGGGAACTGTCAACGTGGAAAAAGTCCTTTATTAATCACAAAGCACCAACAAAAGATCGTTCCAGATGTATTTATCCATTTGACTATGTAGCTGTTTTTGAAAAATTGATCTTGAGATTAACTCTATTGCTGGTTATAATGGACATTTATATACTATATTTACAAGAGCCAACAGTTGGTACTCAGCTACAGCAGACTGACTGACTGATTGCTGTTGTATTTGCAGTGATATGGAAGCTGCTGAGACACTCTCAGCTGAGCTTAAAATTTTCATTCAGTGTTCTCTTCCTCATATGATCACATCAGAAATTTGCATTCTTTTGGACATCTGGACTCTTTCCTATAAACAGGGAGTATAACTTTCTTATCTGGAAGGATTTCACAACAGAGCAGCCAGTTGGGGTGAGGAGAGTAATTCCTGGAAACCTCCTAGCTGAAAATTTTATGCAGTTTAGCAGTTTTATGCTGGGACCCAGAAGAGCAGGAGGTGTTGATCAGGGAGAGAGAGATCCAGGGATCTCTGTTTAAACTGCTGACCACAATCTAGTGTTCATATAAACTTCAGAAAATAAAGAAATGTGTAAGATATGATGGGATTTGGGCTCTGGTATTTGCTCTCACAAGTCTTCTTTTCTTCATACAACTCAAATATGATTGGCAGGTTTTTGTGTCAAAAAGTCAAAACAGCATTTTTCAGATTGCCTGTAAGCTGCCTTTAGGATCAAATTGTCAAGGCAGCTTTCCCCTCTTTGTTAAAAGAATGCTCCAGGTTCTTTTTTCTTTTCTTTTTTTTTTTTCTTGTTTTGCCATGTAATAGAAGACACGGTTGGTAGCGTAGTTTTTCCACCTCTGTTTGTGTGCAGTACAGGTAAACAAGTGTGTCTGGGGCTTAGCATCTGACTGTCTGCCTTACCAGATATGTCACAGATATGTTCATGTGCACAAAAGCATGCATTTTTGTAGAAAAATTCCATAGAGGATGATGATGCTTGGCCAAATACACAGTAGTTTGCACAGTAGCTTGTTGTGCCCCATCAAAATTGAAACGTCTATGTCAAGACTAAAGTTTAACAGTTTTAATTAATTTGACCTCTGCTTGTAAAAGACTTGATAGTGATTGAATTGCACTGAGGGGATTGCCGGTGTGTGTCAACAGAGGCCGTGCTCCCTGACAGACCTTGCTCCAA
Source organism: Pholidichthys leucotaenia (assembly GCA_020510985.1). Lineage (NCBI taxonomy): Eukaryota > Metazoa > Chordata > Actinopteri > Cichliformes > Pholidichthyidae > Pholidichthys > Pholidichthys leucotaenia. The sequence goes on from CM035839.1 coordinate 417,062,521, forward strand.
CGCTGTCTAAAATATATGACTCCAGGTGATGTGCAGTACTAATTAAAATTGATTTCAGAGCCCTGCTGGTTTTGTGCACTCCTATAATAGCTCTTCTTTCTCTCTGCTTTTGTGCTTTAAGTCTCATATTAACAGTTTTTTTTTGTACATCGTCTTTTCCCTGTACTTTCGCTCCTTAGTTTCTTCCTTTGTGACAAGCAAGTTGTCTTTGCATCCGCTAATGATAGCAAGACTATTGTCATTACAGTGTGTGTTCACATTCTCACACAATACGTGCACAGACACACGCAAGGATTTCTCAGCATGACCTTATTAAAAGAAGTCATCATCATTGGAGGGAAGAGCTAAGTACCTGTGGAGAAAATGACACCGCTGCTAATGAGGACATTGCAATGACTTCCTCAACAAGTATTAGCGAGGTAGAGCAAAAAGAAAATGGAGAAACAGGTGGAAAGGATCTGGAGACAGGAGCACGGTTTGGGGAACTGGGTGTGGCCACAGAACACAGACATGTCCAGTGAAATAAGGACAAAAAGCAGCAGACTGAAGTGTCCGATGGATGTCTGACAGTGAGAAATGCACCACAAGACACTTATACATCAGCGCCTTGTTCTTCTTGACCACCTGTGTCTCCGAGCCATTCTGTCAAAGTCGAAACCGATGGACTGATGCGGGAAACATTTTCCCTCAAAACCTTTCTCTGTCTTTTTTCATAGTTGCATTTTTTCCCCTTCTTGCACAAAGAGCTTGTCATCCTCTAGTAGTTCAGTTCACATCCTCTCATCCCTCTGCGGGATCCACAGTGTTCACGCAGAGTCCACAGGTTTAGGCTCGGGTTGTGATTTGTGTTTCTGTTTGAAAGCGGCTCATATTGTGTGTTTGTAGAGCATAGATCTGTTTGTCTTGTGTGTATGTGTGTGTTTTTTGGTTTTTTGGGTTTTTTTTGTGCAATGTGCATATACGTGTGCATTTCTCTACCTGCCCAGGCTTGGGATTAAATGTCAGTCTCGTAGATTGATGCTCTCTCTGATAGAACGCCACAGCAGGAATGAATCCATAGCAGCTTGCAGATGGGGAATAGAAAGACACTCGTGAAGGAAAAAAAAAAAAATCACCTTTTCAGGATCCATGTGAGTCAACAGAGCACAGACATGGACTCAAATGCACCGATTTTCATTGACACACTCCCACATTTATTTAGCATTTTCCCCTCAGTAACAGAGTAGTACGCTGGCTGTTGATGGTCCATACTCAACATAGCATGAGATTCTATGAGGGAGCATCGGCAGAAAAGGGCAGGAGGTTAAATGCTTCCTTTTTTCAGCGCATACAGAGGTCACACACTAGTAATGTGCTGTGAGTGACTGGCAGTGCGCCACACAGAAAGGGCACACTTCTATGGCTTCAGCAACGTAGCAGAGCCGGGGGGAGGGCTTGTGGGTGTGTGTGGTTATGTGCTTGAGCTTTTTAGGTATGTGAGCATATACGAGTACATGTGGAAAAGGTGCATGCGTGTGTTTCAGTGTAAAGGGTGAGTGATTCAGAGAATAATGTATCTGTTCTGCAATGATACTTTTTTTAGAATATTTTTTATCAGGCTCTCCTCTGTGGGTGACCTCGCTAATGTGCTAGCATGAGGTTTTTTAAAGTATGACTTTACAGTCGGATTTGCATGGATACACTCTTTATATACAGTGGTATGATGCTCAAGCTAAAACAACTGAATGAGCAGACCTCATGTAGTTCCTTGTGTTATGTCATGTAGTTTCATACTCCTCCAAAAACTTAGTTTTAGACACTTTCAACTCTTGGCTTAGAGACATGTCATAGACAAGGGATGTGGTCATGGTAAGCATACAGAATTGTTGTGAGTTTAAAAAAAAAAAAAAGCAGCTCAGAAAACAAAGGGGAACCTTAAAGGTCCCATTCAATCAAACATGGTGTGGTTGTGGGCTTTAACCTTCTGAGATGCTTTGTCAGGTCACGTGACCATAGTAAAAATACTAATATCTTTCTTCACTTAGAAATAATTACAGTGCATCCGGAAAGTATTCACAAGGCTTCACTTTTTCCACATTTTGTTATGTTACAGCCTTATTCCAAAATGGAACTAGAAAAGCACTCGGAGAGCGCAGACCTCCGCCAAGCGCCACAGTTCCCCCCATACAGTGTTTGTGTGTACGTTTTCAGTTTCCTTGACCACGAAAACATATGACTAGCAATTGGATTGACAATGATAGGATTAGTGGTTCAGTGTTTATTCACGAAAATGGCATTTTCCGTAATGGCGGCCACAGTTCCCCCCATACAGTGTTTGTGTGTACTTTTTCAGATTCCTTGACCATCAAAACATATGACTAGCAATTGGATTGACAATGATAGGATTAGTGGTTCAGTAGTTATTCACGAAAATGGCATTTTCCGTAATGGCGGTTTTCCCTCTGGACGGTGATCCGGATCATCCCCAAAATTTAATCAGTTCTTCCTTGTACCATTTCCAACAATGCCTGAAAGTTTCATCGAAATCCGTCCAAAACTTTTTGAGTTATCTTGCTAATCAACAGACAGACAGACAGACAAACCCCGGCAAAAACATAACCTCCTGGCGGAGGTAATAAATTCATTTTTTTCCTCAAAATTTTACACACAATATCCCATAATGATAACGGGAAAAAAGTTTTTTTGAGATTTTTGCAAATTTATTAAAAATAAAAAAATTAAGAAATCACATGTACGTAAGTATTCACAGTCTTTGTCATGAAACTCAAAATTGAGCTCAAGTGCATCCTGTTTCCACTGATCATCCTTGACATGTTTCTACAGCTTAATTAGAGTTGATTAATTCAGTTGATTAGACATGATTTGGAAAGGCACACACCTGTCTATATACGGTCCCACAGTTGACAGTGCATGTCAGAGTACAAACCAAGCATGAAGTCAAAGGAATTGTCTGTAGACCTCCAAGACAGGATTGTCTCGAGGCACAAATCTGGGGAAAGGTACAGAAAAAATTCTGCTACTTTGAAGGTCTTAATGAGCACAGTGGCCTCCATCATCCATAAATGGAAGAAGTTCGGAACCACCAGGACTCTTCCTTGAGCTGGCCAGCCATCTAAACTGAGCGACCGGTGGAGAAGAGCCTTAGTCAGGGAGGTGACCAAGAACCCAATGGTCAATCTGTCAGAGCTCCAGCGTTGCTCTGCGGAGAGAGGAGAGCAATCCACCAATCAGGCCTGTATGGTAGAGTGGCCAGACAGAAGCCACTCCTTAGTAAAAGGCACATGGCAGCCCACCTGGAGTTTGCCAGAAGGCACCTGAAGGACTCTCAGACCATGAGAAACAAAATTCTCTGGTCTGATGAGACAAAGATTGAACTGTTTGGCATGAATGCCAGGTGTCATGTTTGGAGGAAACCAGGTACCGTTCATAATCACACCAATGTTGGTGGCAGCATCATGCTGTGGGGATGTTTTTCAGTGGCAGGAACTGGGAGACTAGTCGGGATAGAGGGAAAGATGAATGCAGCAATGTACAGAGACATCCTGGATGAAAACCTGCTCCAGAGCGCTCTTGACCTCAAACAGGCGACGGTTCATCTTTCAGCAGGACAACGATCCTAAGCACACAGCCAAGATATCAAAGGAGTGGCTTCAGGACAACTATGTGAATGTCCTTGAGTGACCCAGCCAGAGCCCAGACTTCAATCCAATTGAACATCTCTGGAGAGATCTGAAAATGGCTGTGCACCGACACTTCCCATCCAACTTGATGGAGCTTGAGAGGTGCTGCAAAGAGGAATGGGTGAAAGTGCCCAAAGGTAGGTGTGCCAAGCTTGTGGCATCATGTTCAAAAAGACTTGAGGCTATAATTGTTGCCAAAGGTGCATCAACAAAGTATTGCGCAAAGGCTGTGAATACTTATGTACATTCTTAGTCTTGATTTTTAATACATTTTCAAAAAATTCAAAAAAAGCTTTTTTCTCATTGTCATTATGGGGTATTGTGTGTAGAATTTTGAGGAAAAAATGAATTTAATCCCTTTTGGATTAAGGCTGTAACATAAAATGTGGAAAAAGTGAAGCACTGTGAATACTTACCAGATGCACTGTATATTTTAACATTTCAGCAGAGTGGTCAGAAGCGGGTTTTGCTCTTCTGGATTGTTTTTCCCTACATCACTGACGAGGTCAAGAAGGCTTCTCCATGGCCCATGATGTTTTCAGATGATATTGTGATCTGAAGTGAGATTAGGGAGCAGGTGGAAGAGAACCTGGAGAGGTGGAGGTATGCTCTGGAGAGAAGAGGAGTGAAAGTCAGCAGAAGCAAGACAGAATACATGTGTGTAAATGAGAGGTATAACGGTGAAGATGCAAAGAGTAGAGAAGGTAGATAAATGGCATTCACTTACTGTATACAGCACTTTTTTACTGATCTCTGGATGACCAAAGTGCTTTACAGACCCTGCTATCCACCCATTCACACACACATTCATACACTAATGGTGGCGCAGCCGCCATGCAAAGCACTGACCTGACCTACCAGAAGCTACTGGGGGTTCAGTGTCTTGCTCAAGGACACTTCAACATATAGACTATAGAGAGAGCAGGAATCAAACCACTGACTCCTCCAATCAGCAATCAGCCACACTACACCTGCGCCTCAGCCGTTCCCTGATGAGTTTAAATACAAGGGGTCAACCACCCAAAGCAATGGAAAAAGGCACAAGAGAACTGAAGAGAGTGCAGGCAGGGTGGAGTGGGTGGAGACAAGTGTCAGAGTACACTTGTGACAGAAGGATAGCAGCTACAGCGGGGAAAATAAGTATTGAGCACGTCAACATTTTTCTCATCAAACATACAGTATTTGTGATGGAGCCATCGACCTGAGATTTTCACCAGATATCAGTATCAATCCAAGTAATTCATGCATACAAAGAAATCAAGGCAACTGTGTTTACAAAACAAGTTATATTTAATAAAGTGGAATGACACAGGGAATAAATATATAACACGCTTGGTGAAATTCATTTAATATTTAGTAGAAAAGCCTTTTGTGGTGGCTTGGGCTGGGTCAGACCAGGCCGCACTTTGTTGTTGTCAGTATTTATCATTCGGTCTTCATTATTATCTTCTTTGGGTCTTTATTTCCATCTTGGTCTTATGGTTATTATCATTATTATTATCGTTGTTATTGTCATCAGTATTATTATTATGATCATCTATCAAAGCTACATTTGTATGTTTGGTTTTTTCCTATTCATATGTTTCTGGTTGGACTTTTATTTTGACAGTGTTTGTTTACTTCTGTTTGAGCACAGTTATTTCCTATGTCAGTCTTTATTAGTCAGGGCTGTTGCTCATTAGTCTGATTATGTTAAATCCTATTTATTGGGGTTGACTCCCTCATTCCGTTGTTGGGTCCTCGTCATTACCATCGTCATTATTTCCTCATCATCACCATCGTTATTTTCCCATCTTTATCAACCTGTCATTACCACCGGTTGTGAGTATCTCGTCTCTGCCGTGCTACAGTTTTCTTCCATTAAAATATGCTTCAACTTCACCCCGCGAGTGAGTCTGTGCATCTGCCCGTGAGGGCCAACCATGACGCCTTTGTTGGTAATAACAGCTTCCAGATGCCTCCTGTATGGAGAAACTAGGTGCAGGCATTGCTCAGCAGTGATTTTAGTCCATTCTCCCATACAAACTGTTTTCAAATCTTGAAGGTTCTGTGGGTGTCTTCTATGAACTCTGATCTTCAGTTTGTTCCATAGATTTTCAATTGGGTTCAGGTCAGGTGACTGACTGGGCCATTCTAGCAGCTTTATTTTCCTTCTCTGGAGCCAGCTGAGAGTTTCCTTGGCTGTGTGTTTGGGATCATTGTCTTGCTGAAATGTCCACCCTCATTTCATCTTCGGCATCTTGGCAGATGGCAACAGGTTCTTATCAAGGATGTCTCTGTACATTTGTCCATTCATCTTTCCTTCAATTATATAAAGTCTGCCTATACCATGTGCTGAAAAACACCCCAACGCCATGATGGGATGTGCAGTGCCATTTCTCCTTCAAACGTGCTGTGTGTTGTGCCATCCAAAAAGTTCAGTTTTGGTCTCATCTGACCAGACTATTCTCCCAGTATTTTACTGGATTGCCCAAATGTTGTGCAGAAAACTTTAAATGACCTTCAACATGCTTTTTCTTCAGCAATGGAGTCTTGCGAGGTGAGTGGGCATAGAGCCCATGTTGGTTGAGTGTATTACTTATTTTCTTTGAAACAGCAGTGCCTGCTAACTCCAGGTCTTTCTGTAGCTCTCCACGAGTGGTCTTTGACTCTTGGATAACTCTTCTGATTATTTTTTTGACTTATTTTTTGACTGATTTTTGCTGGGCACCAAGCTGAATGACAGGAAGTTCCATTTTTATATGGTCTTTGGCATGACCCGGCTGGGACTTGAACCCCGACCTCCCAGTTGTGGGGCGGATACGGGTAGAGCTCTTTGCTCCTACCTCTAGGCCAGCTCTACCTCTAGGTCTAGAGAGAGCTCTTTGCTTCTACCCATCATGAGTTCTTTGTGGTGTAACAATCTGATATACACAGACCTTTTTAAAGGGTAGCAGTCAGGACTTAACCAGCTGAAATTAATTTGCACTGATGGAGGATGGGATGACTTCCTAAATTCTGATGGGTTTCAGCTGGTTTCTTGGCATTCTGTGCCTTTTTGCACCTCTTTTTCTTCATGTGTTCAATACTTATTCCCTATTTCATTCTACTTTATTAAATATAATTTGTTTTGTGAACACAGTTGCTGTGATTTCTTTGTATGTGTGGATTACTTGGGTTGTTACTGATATCTGGTGAACAGCTCAGGTCAATGGTTCCATCAGAAATATGTTTAATGAGAATGGTTGTCTGTCTCTCTGTGTTGGCCCTGCGATGGACTGGTGATCTGTCCAGGGTGTACCCTACCTCTCATCCAAAGATGCTGGGATAGGCTCCAGCCCCTCCTCGATCCGACAAGGATTAAGCGGAAGAAGATGGATGGATGGATGGATGGATGGAGAAAAATGTTGACGTGTTCAATACTTATTGTCCTCGCTGTATAGTGAAAGGGAAGATTTACAAGATGGTAGTGAGACCTGCTATGATGTATGATTTGGAGATGGTAGCGTTGACAAAAAGACTGGAGGCAGAGCTGGAGGTGTCAGAGTTGAAGATGCTAAGATTCTCATTCGGAGTGACTAGAAGGAACAGGATTAGAAATGAGTGTCAGAGGAACAGCTCAGGTTGAGTGGTTTGGAGACAAAGTAAGAGGTTTAGATATGTGCAGAGGAGGAATAGTGTATATACTGGACAAAGGATGTTGAAGATGGAGCTGCCAGGCAGGAGGAAAAGAGAAAGACCGCAGAGGAGATTCATGGATGTAGTGAAGGAGGACATGGAGAGGAAGATGCAAGGGATAGGGTGAGATGGAGGCAGATGATCTACTGTGGCAACCCCTAAAGGGAACAGCCAAAAGAAGTAGAAGAAAAGAAGACTAACAAATGATCCAGTCTTCAGCTGTAACCTATCATCATGCTCTTGGCTGTGATGATTCAGTCCCCTCCCATAGTGTGAGCCTGAGGCATTATCTTCAGAGCTAACAGTGGTACTATGACATTAGCTTTCCAGGTGCAATTTATGCTGTTCTTTTCTTTAAATTCCAGTCACCCTAATAGACATCCCTGTTCCCTCCTGGTTCACTAATTCTCAGTCAGTAATATTCAGTATCTCACATCATTCTAGCTCATTTTGTTATATTTTTGCTGTGATGGTAGATGAACTATTAGCATTAGTGTAGCTAGGCTGTCTGAGTTGGTCTGTCTTTTGCTAGCTTAAGGCTGTGTGTCCACCTAACATATTTTTTCCACTCTGGACGGCTATCTTCCATTCATTCTCTATGTAATCAAGCATTTACAGCGCCGAGAAACGCTCTCAGCGGTGGCCGTTTTTTGGTTGCTGTGCTCAGGGCGCTCAGAGCTGGAAAAAAGTTCAACTTTTCAGAGACTGCAGCTAAGCTCGTCAATGTCAGACCAAGCAGCCAATCAGAACTGCTGCATGGGCGGGACATAGGACACCAGTAGTAGTCTGTACTCAGACTCCTGCTTTCCATGTCGTCATATTTCACATCCAGAGCTGCTAGAAAACGTTTCCTGTCCATTGTTATTTAGAGACTGCTATTAAAAAAGCAGTAGAAAGTCTGACAATAGGAAACGTGGAAGTGCTGAGCTGAGAGTGACAAGCTGTTGCTGAGATACAGGGTACAGATTTTTTTTTCCCCTCAGAGCACTGTGCACAAACACTGAAAAAAAAAAAAAAAGCTCAGGGCAGTCGGGCAACAAAAACGCATTTGGTGGACATGCAGCCTGTTTGTCACTTGATCACTGTGTTCTTCAAATTCTATCCACTCCCACTGAATACTTGTTCTTTCACCAACACTTGACCATATCTTTCATTGTTTGACGTTATTTTAAAAAAAATATTATTATTGTTATTATTTTTACTGTTTTACTCCGACTGGGACCAAAGGTGGCTAGCGGCTATTAGCAGTTTAAATTCCCTCATTCAGGGCTGTTTCTGTACATTTTGTACTTCAGACGCCAGTCATATCCTATTGACCACTAAAATCACTCACCCCCTTCTACCAGTGATGCTTTTTTCATTCATTCTTTTAGACAAATTTACATTAGTTTAGCTCAGACTGTGTTAGCAACCCAAGCTAGGAGCAAGCCATTTAGCATTAGCCAGCGACATTAGCAACATCATATGTGACGTTAGAGGGAGGGTGGGGTTAATTACTGAAATTACTTTCAACACTAAAACATGGAAAGCAGTAAAGACCAAGAATAAAAATCTATAAATATATAAGTGAAAGAACACAGTCATCCATAATAATTGATAGCACACTGACCTCTGTCTTCTGTCCATCCAGAGCATCAGGTGAAGGCTACTGAAATTTCTATAAATGTTACATTTAAAATATTTATAGAGCTTTATGAAAATGCCTGTGTTTGTTTTTTGTTTTTTTTTAACTATTGCTGAAAAATAAACCTGAGTTTTGGAGAGCTACACAATTTAGGCTACATCTGGTGCAACAAACAGTTCCTTTAATCAGTATCTTGATATGGAACACCTGTCAGCTGGCTGGATTATCTTGCCAAAGGAGAAGTGCTCTTTTATCATTACTGACACATCTAACGTTTTCTGCTTTGGAACATTTTATGTTGATTTTTAAATGTAAAGTAATAACAGGAGCACACCCTTGGAATCCCACTGTCAATAGCTAATGCACTGCACAAAGATGATTTTTTTAATTTAAATTTTTATTTAGGGTATACATGTCAGTACAGCATTGTATAACATACATTTACATCCCATATTCCCTTTTTTTGTATATAAGACAAAATTAATTTTTGAAAGAAAAAACATGTCATTGAGTACCATTTTTTTTTAAAGAGAAAGAAGAAAAAAAAAAAAAACAAAAACAAGCAGCTGTAAGTAGCTTTGGAACAAAAAGAGGTACAGTTATTGAAGTGAGGTCTGTTGGAGATCAGATCTGATAGATGACACGTGTTCCAGGGTTGCCAGAAGTTTAAGAACTTGTCCATGTCCTGCCTCAGTGTAAATGTCAACTTTTCCATCACATAAATGTCATGAATCACATTGGTCCATTCTTCAGGTGAAGGAGAGTCTCTTGTCAACCATTGTTTTGTCAGTGCTTTCTTACTTGCCAATAATAAAACATTGAATAAGTATTTTTCTCCTCGTCCTTCCTGTGATTCCAGTTTCAAACCCAAATACAAAGTTTCAAAGGAAAAGGGGATTGTTACTTTGAATATTTTCCCCATTATTGTCTGTGCATTAATCCAGTATTGCTGAATAACCGGGCACGACCAAAACACGTGAAAATGATTAGCAGTGTTCTCACCACAAGAGCGCCAGCAGTTCAACCCTTTAATGAGTAAATTTGCTTTGTACAGGAGTTCTGAAGAATCTTACCAGGTTTCTCCAACCAAATTCTCTTCACAACAGGGATGAAGTACTTTTCCACTGTTGTTTATTTAGTTTTTCCCATATTTCCAATTTTAAAGTGAAATTCCCCTCTTTTTCCCATTTCTCTTTTATATATGATGTATTGTCTTCTTTTAATTCTTGGAGACCATGGTATATTTTAAAAATGTATCTGACCCCTGGGATTGCTTTATATGCCATTAAAAAGATCTTCAGAACACCTGACTGGGCTCTTTCCAAATCCTCCTTTTTACGTATTTTGTTCATGTGGTGTCTAAGCTGAAAACACCTGTAAAAGTCTTGATTTGTTAGACCTTGTTTTTTCAAATCTTCAAAACTTTTTAAAGTTAACCCTTTAAAAAAAAATCATAATATTGTATCAGTCCGTTCTCTCTCCATTTTCTAAATCTAATATGTTTTGTTAGGAGTAAAGTCCTGATCATAGGAAATCCACTGCAGTAATCGATAGGGTTCTTTAGTTTGTCGCTGACCACCTTAAACCAAATCTTTAGCGGGGTCTCTATCCACGGGTTAGTGTCATTCAAATGTTTAGGTAAGGCATTATTCCCTACTATCACCTGTAGGGGAATGCCACTTGTTATTTGGCATTCCATCTCCTTCCATTGTGCAGCATAGGATGGGTTACATATGGCTGCTAAGGTTTTAATCTGAGCAGCTTTGAAATAATCCCTGATATTTGGCAGCGCGAGACCATCTTTGTCTTTGTTTAGTTGTAGGGTTCTATACCTAATTCTTGGTCTATTGCCCTGCCATATGAATCTTGAAATCCATCTGTCCAGTTCTTGCCATGTTTTTTTTAGGAGGTTCTACTGGTATTGTTTGGAAAAGATATAGAAAACGTGATAGTATATTCATTTTGACTGCTTCAGTTCTTTGTGCGGTACCTGAAAAGGGTATCATATTCCATCTTGATAGATCGGATTTTATTTATGCCATCAGAGGGTCATAGTTTAGTGCTATAATTTTGTTGAGTTGCTTAGGGATATTAACCTCCAGATATTAAATAGATTCCATCTCCCAGTTAACTTTAAATTTGTCTAGTAAATATTAGTTTGGGTTATAGCTGAATGTTAAAATTTGGGTTTTATGCATGTTCAATTTGTATCCCGATAATTCTCCATACTCTGAAAAAACTGATTAATTCTGGAAAAGAGGTGTCCGGTTACCCCAGGTATATTAAAATATCATCTGCGAAGAGTGCTACTTTATGTTCCTTCTGGCCAAGTGTAACCTTGAATTTTTTTATTCTGTCTTATCCATTGGCTCAAAGGTTCTAGGAAGATTGCAGAAACCAGTGGAGACAAGGGGCAGCCCTGACGACATCCTCTTTCCAGTTCAAGAGATGATGATAATTTACTGTTTATCCTTATTTTGGCTATTGTTTTTTTGTATAGTGTCTGGATAGTTCTAATGAAGTTGCTATGAAAATTAGAACTGGACAAGATTCTATATAGGAAGGACCAGTCAACCGAAACAAATGCTTTTTCAGCATCTAGTCCCAATATGGCTGCATTTAAATTATATTTATGTGATGAATTACATGTAAACTGCATCTAATATTATCTTGCATCTGTCTTTGTCTTATAAAACCTGTTTGGTCAAAATGAATTATGTCTGTCAGTATATTTTCTAACCTTTCGGCAAGGATTGTGGTAAAAAGTTTATAGTCCTGATTTAACACACTGATTGGTCTGTAGTTGGAGCATTCTAGTTTATCCTTTTCAGGTTTAGGTATGACTGCAATAACCCCTTCTCTCCAGGAGGGGGGATTTCCCCAGTGTGGAGGACATAGTTAAATGTTTTCAGGAGGAGAGGAGACAGTGGTGTAAAAGTTCTGTACCACTCTGTTGTATAGCCATCTGCTCCTGGGGATTTTTTAGCTTTAAGTTTCATAATTGCTTTTTCTAATTCTTTAGGTTGTATTTCTGCCAGTAGTTTTTTGTTTTGTGATTCAGAAGGTTGGGGAAGATTTAATGTACCTAGGAAGGCTTCAGATGTGTCTCTTATGTTTTTGGGGGGAGTACAAGTTCTTGTAGTAGTTCTCGAAGAGTTTATGAATTTCCTGAATTGTAATTTTTATTTCCTTTGATACTGGGTCTCTAATTTTGTAAATTATTCTCTCTGTTTGCTGTTTCCTCAATTTATAGGCTAGCAATTTTGCTGATTTGCTCCCTGTTTCATAATAATTTTGTTTCAGAAATGTAACTTTCTTCTGAATTTCTGTAGAGTATATCTCCTTTATTTGTTTTTTTATTTCCTTAATTTTGAAGGAGTCATTAGATTGAGTGTTGTCTTTATGCACTCTTTCCAGTGTTTTTAGTTCTGATTCTAATGGGTTTAGTTTTTCTTGTCTCAATTTCTTTTGAAGTGCCAGTTTTGCAATAATCTTTCCCCTTATTACAACCTTGCATGCGTCCCACAATATTAAAGGCGACACTTCCCCGTTATCATTTTCTTCCAGATATCTGAGAATATCTGACTCCAGTTCATTTTGCAGTGGTCCTTTCAGCACATTTGAATTTAACCTCCAAGAAAAATGTATTATTTGTGTACTTTTGGATATTTAAGTCCATATGTCCATGTGGTCAGAGAGATCCATCAGCCCTATTTTACACATTCTTGCTCTCCTGGTGTCTCTATTAAATATAAAAAATAGTCAATCCTAGAATACGATGAGTGCGGAGCTGAGTAAAATGTATAATCTTTTACACTGGGGCTGAATTCCCTCCACACATCGCAGATTCCCATTTCATTTAGTAGCATCCTAATTTTTCTGCTTTGAGTGTTATTTTGATGTGGAGAATTACCTGATGCATCCCAGTATGGATTCAGTCTTAGACTGAAGTCTCCACCACATATCAATAAACCTTGGGCTTTGGTTATCATTCGGTCAAATATGTTGTTTTAAAATTTCCAGTTGGCCCCTGGAGGTGCATATACATTCAGCAGGGTGATATCTTCTCCCTCTAGTCGGCCGAGTGCCATGCTAAATCTCCCTTCTTTAGCTTTGTGTTCTGAGGTTTGTTTGTTTTTTTAAATATAATTTTGGTTGAGATCAAAATCACTACCCCTTCCTCTTCCCTGACTTGTATGAGGATGAGTAAATCAGTTTAAAGCCTTGTCTATTAAGTTTAGTGTGTTCCAAGTCTGTTAAGTGGGTCTCTTGTAAAAATATTATTCCTGCTTTGTCTTTTTTCATTTTGCCTAAAATCTTGGATCTTGTAACTGGATTAAGGATCCCTTTTTACATTATATGAGATTATTTTGGTTGAACTCTTTCTCCATTATATTGTCTTAACCTGTTGAACTCTGTTCAACTTTCCTAAAAACGCCTAAAAATAACATGCCCAAAGTAAATCAAAAGCTGTTCTTCAACTCTTTGCAGCATCTTCATGGGGTTAGTCTCATTTAAAAGAAAACACTCTGAATTTTTTGGCAAAACAGTCATAATCTCTCTAAGTGCTCCTGCCACTGAGTAACAAAGAAAGTTCGCCTGGGTGTTTTTTTTTTTTTAGATACAAATGCTTGCAAATAACATACAGCTGTCAGATACTGGCTGGAAAACACAACAGAAATGTAGAACCAAGTGTTTTCAAGCTCAGATCAAAATTTTGTAAAAATACCACAAAAAATGAATATATTACACAGCTTTTTTCTCAGGTTGTAACAAGGCTGTGTCTGTACTGGAAGACCGGAAATACAGCTTTTTTTTTCTCCAGTGCACACTGAGACGCACTAAGATGCAGAGACATGACCGCCCGCGGAATTCACAGAGTTCAAGGGGTTAGTACAATAGTATAGTGACCCTCTCTTATGCTACTCAAAAACTGAAAGAACATTAAGAACATAGTATAAAGAACTTTAGAACATAAAACTGTCAGAGGATCTTCCTGAACTGAGGCCTTTTTAGTGACCTTAGAGGAGCCTTGATGGTGTGTTGGCTCCAAGGGAAATTCCTCAAACTTTGTTACATGCTGAGGGCCCTCTCTTGCCCTGGAAGTTGTCCCATGTTTTTAACAAGACTTTCAGATCTCAACCCAAACATGTATAGAATTTTTTTTTTTATGCCTTTACCCTATAAAATTATGTGCTCCCGCCCACCGCCATCACAGCACCAATCACAGTAATACAACATTTGTTAGTGTGGTGAAGTCATAAGGTTCATTGTCACATTTCTATTTTAACAAGTTTTTTTTTTACATATTTGTTTCCAATATTATGACTGGCCAATAAATTGTTATACCGTCTTCTATTAAAGGATTCTGCATCTCTTCTAATGTTTGTTACCTTGTAGGAGGAGGGTTGGATGTGCATATTGACTAAAAGTATCGTCATTCCCTCCTGAAAGCGTCCAGTTTTTGCTTGTAGCCCTGGCGCTGGGTTTCCACCTGTTGGCTCATGGATTTTGAAGGTCTCTGTATGCGCCACATTTGGGCCTTGATTCTTTCAATCAGGTCTGCTGTGGGTTTGTACAACGGTACCGGGAGCCCTCTTCTCACCATATCCCTGGTTGCTTCCTCCGCCGAGTTGTAGAGACACGTCTCTTCCCCATAAAAAAACCCTCAGCTTCACTGGGAATGGGGTTTGAAAGCGCAGTTTCTTCTCTCTTAATACCTTTTTAGCTTCATTGTATTCCCAACGTTTTTTAAGGATCTCCGGGGTGTAGTCATGCTCCGCAAAAACCTTTCTTTCCGGGTGCATAAACCCTTTTTTCTGCCAGGCCAGTCTCAAGACCTCTTTTGTTATGAAGCTGGAAAATTTCACCACCACTGATCGTGGGGGGCTTCCGCGGAAGGCCTTGGGGTTAATGAACAATGCGCCCTTTCTATTTTCAAGTCAATGGTTTGGGGAATTTCCAACTTTTCCCTCAATGTAGTTTCCACACATACAGCCATTGTGGCGAAATTGTCTTCGACTCCCTCTTTTAGACCATGTATTCTTATGTTGTCCCTTCTTAGTCTTCCTTCCTGGTCGGTTAGCTTAGCCTCCGGTCTTGTCTGAGGTTTAATTAATTCCAGGGTAGTTTCTTCCAGCCCTTTTAATCTTTCCTCCGCTTCCAAGATTTGGTCCTCAGCCTGGTCCACTCTGTTATTTGTCTTTTTTATTTCGTCTTTAATTTCACAAAGTTCAGCCCCGCTTTCTCGGCGAAAGTCTCTTAACTCTTGGAGTATCATTTGTAAGCTAGCCATGTTACTAGCCTCACTTTGCTCCTCCATTTCCAAGTGGCTATTGTCTTCGAGGTCGGATTCTTGTCTTGGTCTGGTAAATGTCCATCTCTTCTGTTTTCCTTTAGGCATAATAACTCTGTCTTTTGATTTTCACTCTTCCACGAATCTGTTAAATCTAAATTTTATGGCATTTTCACAGATGGGATCTGGGAGCTTTAGCGTTAAGTGGCTACCACCATGGCGTCCAGACTGGAAGTCCCAAAAGATGAATATTTTAATAATCTATTTTATCAAAGCCATTCATCAAACAAAGGGGTGACATATGTATTCACAAATGACTCATTCTCAATTTGTGCATCCATATGCTGGGTATGGTTGTGGTTTTCAAGTATCCTGGTTATGACATGCATATGTAAACACCTTTTCCAGGTTTCTCATAACCTGGATAAGGTCACATCCTGATTGTAGGAAATCTTGATATGCTACCAGGAGTACTTCATTAAAAAAAAAAAGGTTTCTGAACATTCTCTGCTGGTAAAAAATTTTTATGATGTATCACTAGACTCAATGTACACACCTGGCCAGAACCTGGATACATTAATCTGAACAGAGATAGGAATCACCAGGTCTATCTTGAATATGATCATGACCAGGATAAGACTCATAACTTGGGTACCGGTGTGGATGTAAACACATTAAATGTTAAGATCACGTTTTCTCTAAGAATGTGTAGACAAATGTAATTAGGCCGACAACAAATTCATACCCTGGAAATGCTTACTACAAATTCAACATTGAATGCATGAACTGAATATTTCCTTTTCTCTTCCCTGCTTTCTCCTGGAACAGCTGGAACAGGTCAGTACCATCTCACTGTTGCTAAGGAATGACCAATGCTCAGCAAGCTAAGTTTATGTGGTTGTATGTGTGAATAGAGTAGTATAAGCTTGGAGAACTGTTATACACTCTCTATTGACTCTTTTTTTTTCTGTAAATTATGGTTCAAGGTCCAGATTGCCTCTCAGTATTTCTTATAGGATTTTATGGTGGCAGGCAGTAGTAATGGTGTGTTTTCAGCACACCCACAAGAGTCTCAGAGTAATTCCAAATTTCTCATTTCTGGACAGAAAAAAATACTTCATGCCACATTTACAGGCATTAAGTCAGAACTAGCCATGCTGGAAAATGTAATTCACTTCACAAAGTCCCGTATTGTCCAGACTGTCAAGTTTATACATAAGCCTATCTGGCCTCTACAAATCCTCAGAAAGAGGAAACGCTCTTAGCAGGCAGCAGCACAGACGCTGTCCTTGGTGCTGAATTTGCAGGAGATTTGAGGGCTGGAATTTACTGTCTGAGCTTCATTTTTCTGCTGGAACACTGGGGGTAACAAAATGCAGTGCATAGGACTTGTGATTGTATCTGAGGCGTTATGGGATGCCGCTTCTGCGAGTGGACATTTTGTGACAGAACTCTGGAGAAGAAAATTTGTTTCAGATACTGTGGTTTGGCTTCAGTTTTACATTTTTTCTCACTCATGATCTTTTTATACTTTACTTTGTGCATTTCCTCGTCCTCCTCCCTCTCTGTGTTTGATGATCTTGGTTTGAATTTTTGCCACCTTCAAGTTGCTGAAAACAAACGTGGTGCAAAATTGATTTTGTTGTTTGTTGATTGCCTTATCGCCACACACTTGGGATTCAGAAGCGATATGAAATAAATATTAGGGCATGTTTGGTCTCCTGTCTTTATGAATACTTTAAGGCTGAGCTGGAGCTCCAAGCTGGTGTCTGTGAGAAATGAAGCATTGGTTGATCTAACACCGGCTGTGGAAATCTGATTGATTTGGCTCTGTGTGCAGGACAACAGTGGAAGTAGCAGCATTGCATCATGATGCTGCTGTCAGACAAAAAAAAAACCAAAACCCTCATACCGCCTGTGTTGATGTTTTATTGTTTCTGACTGGAATTGAATTGTGCTTTTCTGAGCGCTGTTGTTTTTTTATGACCGGAGGGCCCACAGGGACCCATTATAAACCAGTTGTGTAGTCTCAAAATGCCCAGGCATCAATTGGAATATTTGACTGGATGTTACTCAGAAGCTTACAAAAACATACATATCAACAGAACAAGTCTAGAATCTGACAGCAGCAGTAGGTGTGAATGGAGGAGACCGTGTAAACAGACAGTGGAGAGTGGAGATGGCAGACTTCTCAGAACGGTCTTGAATTTTAGCGCATCTCTCACTCCGTAGTCCATACACGGGAAGAGAAATGCCTCTAGCTAACCCCAGTCCACCTGGTCCACACTCTCCAACACACAGGCAGACACAGCACATACAGTATCTCACAAAAGTGAGTACACCCCCTCACATTTTTGTAAATATTTTATTATTATTATATTATATGACACTTTGATACAATGTAAAGTAGTCGGTGTAGAGCTTGTATAACAGTGTAAATTTGCTGTCCCCTCAAAATAACTCAACACATAGCCATTAATGTGTAAACTGCTGGCAACAAAAGTGAGTACAGCCCTACAGAAAATGTCCAAATTGTGCCCAATTAGCCATTTTCCCTCCCCGGTGTCATGTGACTCGTTAGTGTTACAAGGTCTCAGGTGTGAATGGGGAGCAGGTGTGTTAAATTTGATGCTATCGCTCTCACACCCTCTCATACTGGTCACTGGAAGTTCAACATGGCACCTCATGGCAAAGAACTTTCTGAGGATCTGAAAAAAAAAAAGAATTGTTGCTCTACATAAAGGTGGCCTAGGCTATGGGAAGATTGGCAACACCCTGAAACTGAGCTGCAGCACGGTGGCCAAGACCATACAGCAATTTAACAGGACAGGTTCTACTCAGAACAGGCCTCACCATGGTCGACCAAAGAAGCTGAGTGCACATGCTCAGCATCATATCTGGAGTTTGTCTTTTGAAAATAGACATATGAGTGCTGCCAGCATTGCTGCAGAGGTTGAAGGGGTGGGGGGGTCAGCCTGTTAGTGCTCAGACCATACGCTGCACACTGTATCAAATTGGTCAGCATGGCTGTCGTCCCAGAAGAAAGCCCCTTTTAAAGATGATGCACAAGAAAGCCCGCAAACAGTTTGCTGAAGACAAACAGACTAAGGACATGGATTACTGGAACCATGTCCTGTGGTCTGAGACCAAGATAAACTTATTTGGTTCAGACAGTGTCAAGCTTGTGTGGCGGCAACCAGGTGAGGAGTACAAAGACAAGTGTGTCTTGCCTGCAGTCAAGCATTGTGGTGGGAGTGTCATGGTTTGGGGCTGCATGAGTGCTGCCGGCACTGGGGAGCTACAGTTCATTGAGGGAACTATGAATGCCAACATGTACTGTGACATACTGAAGCAGAGCATGATCCCCTTCCTTCAGAAACTGGGTCGCAGGGCATTATTCCAACATGATAACCACCTCAAACACACCTCCAAGACGACCACTGCCTTGCTAAAGAAATTGAGGGTAAAGGTGATGGACTGGCCAAGCATGTCTCCACACCTAAACCCTATTGAGCATCTGTGGGGCATCCTCAAATGGAAGATGGAGGAGCACAAGGTCTCTAACATCCACCAGCTCCGTGATGTTGTCATGGAGGAGTGTAAGAGGATTCCAGTGGCAACCTGTGAAGCTCTAGTGAACTCCATGCCCAAGAGAGTTAAGGCAGTGCTGGAAAATAATGGTGGCCACACAAAATATTGACACTTTTGGCACAGTTTAGACATTTTCACTTAGGGGTGTACTCACTTTTGTTGCCAGCAGTTTAGACATTAATGGCTGTGTGTTATTTTGAGGGGACAGCAAATTTACACTGTTGTACAAACTGTACACTGACTACTTTACATTGTATGAAAGTGTCATATCTTCAGTGTTGTCCCATGAAAAGATATAATAAAATATTTAAAAAATGTGAGGGGTGTACATACACATGTAGACATGCAGAACGCTCTTCATGGGCACTTCATCTCTTTCTCATTTTGCTCTCCAAAGAGATGTTTGCCAGATACATGTGGAATCTATATGCTTTTGTCCATCTGGCTCAGCTCTGTGTGTGTGTGTGTGTGTGTGTGTGCTTGCGTGCGTGCATGTGTGTGTGTCTGCTGTAAAACACACACTCATTAGATGTACGTTCTAAACACAGTAATTAACAACCTTGTTAAGGCTCAAGTAGCTCTCCTGCTGAGGCTGAGGAAAAGGCAGCCAGACATTTTCTCTCTCTCTCTCTCTGTCTCTCTTTTTCACACAACCCATGTACACCCACCTGCACGTGTTTGCGTGCATATTTACTCATCAGCATATGCATTAGAAAACTTATAGTTCATTGTGATAATTTTCAAGAAAAAACGGGAAGCAAACACAAAGGTGCATAGACACAGCAGCACAAACATGTACACAGTATGGGAATAGAAACACGCAACCGTCCCCAAACAGAATCACATTATACACACAGAGTTTTTGTAATCAAAAAAGTGTTTTGAAGTAACTCCAAGTTCTCCTGCCCTGTATAAGTGTTGGTGAAGATTATATTAAACTGTTTATGTGGCTTTTGCCAGTATTTCAAGTTCATGTTCATATTGATTCATTTCAACCTTGTTGACTGGAAATTGTTTTGATACACTCCCATACAGCATCACACAACACATTACAACACAACATGTACAAAACATGTTACAGTTAGTGGATCTGCTTCCAAAGTGTCTTATTGCCAGTGGATCCCATTCATGTGTGTGTGTGTATATATATATATATATATATAGTGATATACAGATATACTGAATCTGCACAGAGGTACGGTGTATGTTTAAATGTTTAATATCTTGGAGGTAGGTGCTATCCCTGAAGTGTGATATTCTACTAATAATCTTCTGCCTGACAGAACAAGTTTGAACAGCTGACGCAAGGTGTAAAGGGTCAGAGATGATTCCACCAGCTTTCCTGGAAATTCTGATCTTGAGAAGTGAAGCTAAGGAGGGCAGACTGCAGCCGATGGACTCGATGTTGACTTTTTCAAAATGTTGTTTATCTTAGCTGCATACTGAGCCAAGTCATCTGTATGTGCACCATAGGAAGTTCAAATGCACATATGTGAAATATCATAAGGCTTTAGCGCATCAGTTTGTGAGAAGTGGTCTGCTGTAGTCAAAACTTTCATGAGCAAAACTTTTTGCGCTCAAAACTTTTGTCACAACTAAAACTGTCTTAGAGGTGGTGGTGTGAGTTGTCCACTAATCACACTGTGAGTAATTAGACTGCTAGTCCTTACACATCCTTAAGTATTCTTTGACAGCACTGACCATTGGGTTGTTCTTGGACAACCTCAAGTCATCTTCATTGTATCAGCTGCCATCTTTGCCTTTGGGATGATCTAAATTCTTTTGGCATTTTGAACTCTCTCACAATATTAAAGAATGCTATACACTACTCAATAGGTTTACTAAATATGATCATAGAGATATCCAGCAGCTATTTCAATGCAGTTTCTGGAATCAGAATTTCAAATTAGATACAGTTATAGTATACAAACTGTGATGAGAATGAACCAAGCATTTCTCAATGAAATTAGATGGCTGAAATCAAAACCATGAAGCCACTAGATAGAGAAGAAAGGGATGCTATGTTTGAGGAGTAAGGAGTAGGGAAACTCACCCTGTCTCTTAAAATATGAGAATATAATTCAACCTGGTGCAAAGCCCTCTATCTCCTGCCTGGGAAGGTGACAGCTGCGACAGACAGCTTCTGGTTTGTCATGCTTTCCAGGGAGTGAACCAGCTGTCACAGATTTTACCCAGGATGTGCAACGAGGCAGGTGAGATGCTTGTGATTTATAATTAGTCCCAAAACATGACAAATGAAGACAAAACTTGTTCATCCTGGAGGTCTGAAGGATATACAAATAGTTATCCATGGAGAGAGACAAGCAGCTGAGCAGCACAGTTTCTGGTCAAGCTGGGAACTGATCCATATCAGAGACGCTGCTTGTGTGTGTTATTTAACTGTTCTGAGGGCCAATGGGAGCAACTCTTCCACCTCATGAAGTAACAGTCAGTACCCTAAGTATCCTAACCACACGTTATCAGGGCATGTGACTTAATTTCAGAAAATCGTTTCAGCAACTCTTAACAAAGCATATTTTTATTTTTCTTCTTTCAAAAGAGAGGGTGTAATTTTAGGCTATTTGAAACACTAACACTCCTAGGGATCACTGTCACTTAGAGAACGTCTCTAAGTGACAGTGACAAGTAGACCATGAGGGAACAACACATTTTTTTTTTCAAGAGGGCTGCACTGATGTACAACAGCAAGCAAGGGCCCACACATAAATCACTAAAACCAAACATGATTACAGTAGTAACACCCCCCCCCCCAACACAGCTATATTAACAGTTAAATCATGGCCTCTTCTACATCTAGGCTGTCTAACATGTGAAGTCATACATAGAGTATTTGTGAGCTTCTTGCTGTGGGGGGTGGGGGGGCAACGAATCTTCTGTGTCGCCAGTCTTCTGTAGCTCTTCTGCTAGCAATGGGCCCCCAGCCTACCTCTCAACCAGCTCGGGCAGTGTTAGCTCCTTGTGGCTAGCAGCCAGCACTCCTGAACTAGTTCAGTTGTTTGTTAGACAAGACAGTTAATAAAACCACAACATGTCATTGTAGAGTTAATAGCAAAAGACAATTAGTTGTCCCAGAGGTGCTCTGTTACAGTCTATCACATCTTTTGTGATGCCAGCTTTCTTAGCTTCTCACGTCAATTCAAGGCCAGCTGCTCTGCACAGTAGAAAGTGCCCAACCATAACCACGCTGTTAGGTCACTATGGGACAGAACATGTGTAAGTCTCTCTGCAGTCATAGGCAATCCACCCCTTTAGTATTTCTTGACATCCAGACCTCCAGTATAAACTGTAGTTGTGGGCGTAATACAAGTTACAGTGAAACAAGAGATTTGTAGGTACCCTTTCCCCACCTTTTCTCCTCTCCCGTTTCCTGTCTCATTTCTCTTTCATTCACCCGCTTGTCTCCTGTCCTGTCTGTTCCACTTTTCTGACTAACAGATTTTAATAGATTGTTTTACTTTCCTTTTGGGGCACCAGATCAAGATGATCCATGGGCACTTTCAGTTTTGGGTCATTATGTTGCCCATGCGTAACAGAAAGTAGTGTGTAAGCTCTTGATTTTTAAGAATTTAAACATTTAAATGGTGCTACATTACTGCTTCTCAATCTACGGTATGAAGTCAACGTCACGCTTTGGGTCAGAGCGTTGCATAATCTGGACATCTGCATGGCTAAGATTCTGCTGCCAATGATTATCACAGCCATCACAGATACTGCTTAAGCCTGTTTGTTGTTTTGTGTGACAACACTGTGCGCTTTTGGATTTGTTCTTGAAGATGCCTTTGCGATGCTAATGCAATTTTAAACCATGAAAATATGTGAGAATGTATAAAGACTCTAAATGACGTGTTTATATTTAAGTATACAAATGCCTCTACCCTCTGTATCTGTTCCTTTGATAGACAGTGTAATACATTTTAAATACCCCACAAAGAGATCAAACTGGGGCTTCTTGTTCTCTTTTTACCTGCGGTTATGCATGAATGACCATTTAAACTCACATACACAATAACAAACCCAAACAGTGTGAAGGCCATTTGCTACTTGCTGCATTCTGTCTTCATGATGCGGCTTTCACCAGGCGCCCCACAGATCCCATAATTTAGCCCTTATCTTGCTGGCAGAGGTTGTTTGTAGGGGAATGTGTGCCTGTGAGCAGGTGTAAGTGCGTTTGCCTTTACGCAGCCATTTTTATGCCTGCACTCCAGGCACCAGCGACTCTGCACACTGCGTTTCCTAACCACTACCTTGATTTCCTCTATTGTTGGAGTCTTAAAAAAAAAAAAAAAAACATTTGGCAGTTGCAATCACTTCCCGCTACTTTAGTTAATTACGGCAGTTTGTTGAGTAGGTGGTGTACTGAAAATTGAAAATGCATGCATCGTGTTGTAAAATTTACCAGGCTCAGTCAATCATCCAACTTACTTACAGTCTATATGTGACTTTAACTTTAATTATCAGTGTTGGGCAAGTTACTAAAAAACAGTAACTAGTTACAGTTACTAGTCACTTCTTTTCAAAAATAACTGAGTTGCTTTTGAGTTACTGCATGATTAAAGGTCTGATGGCATGATTTTGACATTTTTTAACATGTTGTGTAAACCCCAAAAGTCATTGTCGATGATTAATATAATATTTACAACCGTGCCTGCATAAACTAGTTATCATCAAAAAAACACAGCCGTTGACTGAACTGTGGTGTCGCCCACCGAATGAAGGGCGGCACCACCATGACATAAGCGACAGAATGGATGCCGGTGTTGCTGACTGGAATGACAGCAGCTTTGTAGCTCACAGTTTCTCTGGTTTCTTGTTTTAATTTTACGGCTATGCCTTCGTGTTGTGTCGCAGGCTTCGATAAACAGCAAGCCGTGAAAGACCACATCACATGCTTCAGCTCCAACTGTCATAAGCCTCCTCGTGCGCTTTTACGCAGGAGGAGCGCACAAGGAGGGGAAGGATTGATGGATTTACGCGCAGCTTTGACCTACTTTCTGTGAGCGCATGCTGACGCTCGCCAGTCTGGCCACATCCCCTCTATCATTATCACCAGCTGATTCCCCTCCCGCTGATCATCTTTTCCGGTCCTCACCCAGGTGCTTCTCATCACACCATCACCAGCAGTGCGTGTACTTAGCGTCCATTTGCCAGTTACGCACTGCTGGTCCATAGTATTGTCATCTGTGCTGTTAGTCTGCGAGTATTTGCAGCACTCTCACGACATGTTAGTCACTCCATGTTCACCGTGGTTCTTGTGCGTCCTTGAAGCGATGTCAGCTCTGGGGCGCACCTGTGGCTAACATGTCTCCTCTCATTCGTTCCTGGGCGATGCTGGCCCCCAAGCGCCATCAGTAAGTGTGTTTGTGTTTTTTGTACATCTTCACCTTTTTGGGAATTGTCTGTCTTTCTGTATTAAATGCTGTGGTGAACCCTGCATGTAAATCCTCGTTATTTCATCCTCCCTCTCTGTGCCCTGCGTAAGAGTGCATGAGGAGGGGAAGGAAGAATGGATTTACGTGCAGGATTCACCACAGCACATGTATTGAACATAAAGACTGATCCCAAAAGGTGAAGACTTACAAAAATAAACAGAAACACTTACAGTTGGCGTTCGGGGCCGACATCACCCAGCAAATGTATAGAGAGGAAACGTGTTAACCACGGTTGCGCCCCAGAGCCAACATCGATACAAGGACGCAACAGAACCACAGCTGTGTGGAGTGGCTAACACACTGTGATAGTGTTGGCAATATTGGCTGGCTGACAACACGGCAGATGATGCACACAAAACATGAACAGCTGACTGTCAAAGAGAGAGGGGCGTGGTCGGACCAGATCTTGGACAGTGCCCACCTGAAAGTGGGTCAAAACGGAACATTCACATGTACAAAACATAAAAACAACAAGAACTCAAAAGATAATACATAATAAACCCGATGCCTGAGCCACAGAGAATACACTGCTATGATTTTATTGAAAAATTGGGTTTAAATAAATTATATTTATGAACAAATAATTTGTTGCAATATCTGTAACAAAAGCATAACACTCGGTGTTCCCCTGCCGTGTGTTTGTTGCTGCTGCTGCGCCGGCCGTGTGTGCCTCTCCACCATCACTCTCTGAGTCTGACTCGCTAGGCACGACGCCCGCTTGGCACGGCTCAAACCTATAAGGTCTGATACCTCCATATTCTTCATTATCATCCCATTCTTCGGAACTATAATGGTCTGAAGGTTGGACACACAAACCAATTCCAGACTACATGTGCTGGAGCCATCGTCGATGTTTTCTACCTCTTCCATCCTGTGTGTACAATGGGCAGCCAAGCACTGTGTTCTGTCGATGACGTTACAACATGGCCAGGGGGTTTTCCAGCCACTGACGCAACTGGTGACGTGACGCTCATGAAAATGTCGGATATTCACATGCAAAAAAGTCTGTTTGACTTAGAACTGCACAGACCAACCTATTTCGTCATATTGTATTATGTGTTGAAAAATTAGATGAAGTCAAAAACGTGTCATCAGGCCTTTTAAGTAACTAGTTACTTGGGAAAGTGACTTTCACATTACTTTTAAATGCATACATAAATCATCTTGCACACACAGCAAGATCAAGGGCCCCTTGTTCTCATCAGAAAAAAGAAGAAAATGAAAACTGATGAGAAAAAAGTCTCATCTTGCAGAGAAAAAATGTCTCAGATTTACATAAACTATTATAATCAGTAGAAAGTCAGAAATTTATTAGAAATAATGCTGTGAATTCACAGAGAAAATTTTGGACCCCCTGGTGGGCCGTTTTTGGCCCACGAGCCATATGTTTGACACCCCTGGACCAGCCCTTTAAAAATGCATATTTAGAGGATTACTTCCATGAAATAGTTGCATATCACAACAGCATGTAAATGAGATAAAATAAAATAGAAAGCACAGATAAATGAAAGGTCGCCACTTAGAAGAAGCTGTTCTTTACTGCAACAAATCACAGTCACTTTTTCTCTGTGCGTAAGAAAACTTTAAGTGCATTTAATGCTGACATTAAATGCTAGCTTCTTGCTCAAAAAAATACTCATGTTTTACCACAGAGGTAGGAGCTGTTGGGGGCTACTTACCGCTCAGACAACAGGTCCTCGATATGAGAAGTTGCCATCGCCACGGTATTTTTCCCCACTGGGTTGTGACCCTGCCTCTCTCCCAAAGATGCTGGGATAGGCTCCAGACCCCCGCAACCCAAAAAAAGGATTAAGCGGAAGAAGATGGATGGATGGATGGATGGGTTGTGATGTGAACTGTGGCAGGACAGGAAACAGACCCGCGGAGGAGACTGTGATGGCTGCGTCAGTTACGGTAGGGTCAGTTTATATTTATTTGCTTATTTACTTGCTTGCCTTTGGCGTGACAACCTCCAGCGGCTTGAGGCACTGGGGATGGCAGTTGTCCCGCTAATAGCCACCCAAACTGTGTATTCATCCCCAGTTGGTGGCTGATGAGGAGGGTGTCTAGCAACTGCAAGTTGTATGATTGTCGGTTTACGCTAAAATATCTATCCACATTAATAAAACAGGTAACACGAGTAACGCATCTGATCAAATTTCAGTAACTGTAACACATTACTGAATTTTTAAACAGTAATTTCGTTACACAGTACGTTACTGCTAAAGTAGTGGTGTTACAGTAACGCGTTACTCCTAACGCTGGTAAATATTGATGCAGAAAGTGGAAAGAGGAGATTTTTTTTGTAACTTAGATTTTTATTCATTTTTCATCATATATAATGCATTCAGATCACATTCTACATTTAAAAAACAAAGGGGTTAGGGTAGGGAAAAATAAAAAAAAAATAAAATAAAAATAAAAAATAAAAAAAAATAAAAAATAAAAGGGGGGGGGGGACAAATGTTGGAGCATCAAGTTTTTAGTTTCCATCTCTTAATTCTTCTGGTTTTTTCAGTGTCTTTGGTTATTCTTTCAATTTCTGCCTCGTTGTTGCACTTTGTAGTGTGTCCATTTCCGCCATTTTTTCTCCCATATTCCTTCTTGCATTCTTCGTCGATATGTTAGTTTTTCCATCATACGTATGTCCTCAACAATGTCAGTCCATTGTTCTTGGTCAGGAAGAACTTCTGATCGCCATTTTTTTGTGATAGTTTTTTTACATGCAATCAACAAGATTTTAACTAGATATCTGTCCTCAGCCTGTATAACACTGTCTTTTTTAAGATCACATAAGTACATCAGGTTACAGTTCATTGGTATATTATATCCTAATATCCTCTGTATTGTCACATGCATAGATTTCCAAAATGATGATATTTTGTAGCATTTCCAAAACATATGTGAGTGGTCTGCATTTTGAGCCCCACATCCCCTCCAGCATAAAGATTGGGTATTTGTATATTTTCCTTGAATCTGTGGTGTAATGAAAAAGCGAATCAGGTTTTTCCATCCAAATTCCCTCCATGCCCTTGAATTTGTTGATGTGTGTTGTGTTTTCCATATTTCCTGCCAGCTTTCTTCTGTTATGTTTAAATTGAGCTCTTTCTCCCATTTCTCCTTTATATAGTTACTTGAATGATTGTTTGTCATAAGTTTCTGATATAGTTTTGAAATAATTCTTATTTTATTTCCTGCATATGAGCTTAAAATAAGTTGTATAATCTCGTTCACATCTGTTTGGAGGTTATGCCTAATCTTCTTCATATAGTAATCTCTCATCTGCAGATATCTGAAAAATTCCGATCTTTCTAATTTAAATTTTCTCCTGATATTTACAAAGCTCCCGAGATCTTTTTTTCCGATATTGCCCCATGCTGTGATTCCCTTGTTCACCAGATTTTTGTATCCCCTATCTTGTTTTGCCGGTTCAAACTGACTGTCAAATGCTACCCATTTCAATAGTTTTATGTCTTCCTTTATATTATACTTTTGTACTATTTTATACCACAGTTCTAAAGTAAATTTAGTGATTGGGTCTATTTGTTTGATTTGCTTATATGCATCTTTATCCCCTATTATGCTTTGTACTGGGAGTCCCTCAATTTCCTTTTCCATTTCTTTCCATTTTGCCTCATATCCCTCGTCGCACCAACATATGATATATCTTATTTGTGCTGAGTAGTAATATTCCTTTAGACTCGGTAGGCCCATGCCTCCTTTCTCTTTTGGTAATTGGAGGGTTTTATATTTCACTCTTGGTTTTTTACCTCCCCAAACAAATCTCGATATCATCCTGTCCCACTTTGAGAATTGGGCATCTGGAATCTCTGTTGGTATAGCCTGGAAGAGGTAAAGTAATCTAGGTTGTATGCTGATTTTGACTGTCTCAATTTTTGAATTCAGATCCATATTTAAGATTGACCATCTATCAATATCTTTTTTTATTTCTTGTTCCAACCTATCATAGTTTGCTTTATATATTTTGCTTAGGTCTTTAGGTATGTTCACTCCAAGGTATTTTATTTCTTTTTGCTTCCAGTTTAGTTTGATCTTATCAGTTATCTGGTTTAGAGGGTTATAGTGGAATGTCAGTATTTGTGTTTTTGTTATGTTTATCTTGTATCCTGATAATTTTCCAAAATTTTCTATCAAGTTCATCATTTCCATTATTGATTTATCTGGTTGTTCAAGATAAACTATAATATCGTCTGCAAATAGCCCAATCTTGTGTTCCGCCCCCTTTATTGTTACACCTTTTAATTTCTTATTTTGTCGTATTGCTTGAGCCAGTGGCTCTATGAACAGAGCAAACAAGGTGGGCGATAAGCAGCATCCCTGCCTAGTTGATCTTTGTATATTTACTTTGTCTGTTAAGCTACCGTTTATCTTGATTCTTGCCACAGGTTCTTGATATAGCGTCCTTATGCATTGTACTGATTTTTCGTTAAATCCAAAGCGCTCCAGTACACTATATAGGAATTTCGAGTTAACCCTGTCAAATGCTTTTTCTGCGTCTAAACTCATTATTACTGCGCTTTTCTTTTCTTTATGTATTTGGTTAATTATATGTATTGTTCTCCTGATATTGTCATGTGTTTGGCGTCCCTCTATGAATCCAGTTTGATCATCTTCTATCAATTCCGTCAAGAATGTCTTTATTCGTTTACATATAATTGTTGTGTATATTTTATAATCTACATTTAATAAAGAGATTGGTCTATAGTTTCCGCATTGTTCTTTATCTTTCCCTGGTTTTAAAATAACTGAAATGATTGCTTCGTTCCATGTTGGAGGTATTTTGTTGTTGTTCAGCGTCCAATTAAATGACTTTAGGAGTTGTGGCAAGAGTTCTTCTATAAACAGTTTATAAAACTCAGATGGGTATCCATCACTACCTGGTGATTTACCATTTTTAAGTGACTTAATCACATCTCTGATCTCTTGTGTTGTTATTTCTGCTGTTAGTTTTTCATTTTGTTGATTTCCTATTGATGGCAAGTCCAATGTGTCTAGAAATTTTTTGATATCTTTAGTATTTGTTTCTTCAGGTTGCGAGTATAGTTCTTGGTAGAAATTATGGAAAATTTCTTCGATGTTTTCTGGGTTAACTGTGGTTTTATTTGTGGTGGGGTCTTTAATCTTGTATACATTATTCATTGTTTGTTGTTTTCTTAACCGTTTTGCCAGCAGTTTTGTGGCTTTTGGTCCCGTTTCATAATATTTTTGCTTTAGATATCTATTTTTCCTTTCAATTTCATCCATTTGTGTTTCTTTTATCTTTGTTTTTTCTTCTTTAATTTCTTGATATATTTTTGGATCATTTGTGCTTTGATGTTTACGTTCTAATTCCCTTAGTCTCTCACATCTTTGTTCATACGCTTCCAGTTTAGTCTTATTTGCTTTTCCTGTTTCAACAATTAATTTACCCCTTAACACGGCTTTTAGTGCGTCCCATAGTATTGTTGGGTCCACTTCTTCATTGTCATTCTCTTGGATATATTCGTTTATGTTTATTTTTATTCTTTCTTTCATTTTCTCATCATTTAACAGTCCTACGTTAAGTTTCCATGTTGTTTGTCGTTTTCTATTGTTTAAATATATTTCCATGTATATAGGATTATGATCTGATATTTCTGCCCCTCCAATCCAACAATTTCTCACCCTGTGTCTGTCACCTTCATTCATAAGGAAGTAATCTATTCTAGAGTGTACTTTATGGACTGCTGAATAATGTGTATAGTCTTTTTCGAGTGGGTGTAGGTCCCTCCATATGTCTACCATACCCATTTCTGCCAGTGAGGTTCTTATGAACTTTGTTACATGTTTTTTTGTCTTCTTAACACTTGTTGTGTCAACTTCATGATCCATGACAGCATTTAAGTCTCCTCCACAAATTAGGACTCCTTCACTGTGTGTTGCTATGAGATCAAACAGATGTTGAAAAAAACCCTTGTCACTTTCTGGTGGGGCATAGATGTTCACTAATGTGATCTGCATACCATCTATTCTTCCCTTTATTATTACATACCTGCCTTCTTTATCCTGGATTTCCTGTTCACTTTCAAATTGTATTTTGTTTGAGATTAGTATCATAACCCCCCTTTTTGCTCCTCCCTTAAATGAACTGTAGTAGGAGTTCTTATAGCCAAATCTCTTTAGTTTCACATGTTCTGCCTTGCTCAAATGTGTCTCTTGCATAAATATAATTTCAGCTTTTTCCTTCTTGAATTTTCTTATTATTCTTTCCCTTTTAACAGGTGAGTTCAGACCATTCACGTTTAGTGTCATTATCTTAAGATTTTTACCCATATTCATGTTTTTCCATTTTTTTAACTTGTGCTCCTAGCCCCTTTAACAACAAAAATAACACATATTTATATAAAAACACATTAAAAAAACTCGACCTCCGTACTTTGGGCCTTTCTTCTGCCCACTGGTCCCTGTTGGTGGGTGGAGGGAATGTCCTCACCGAGTGTAGGGCCCTCCCTAGACCTGTATTTACTATCAAAGTAATAGTCATAAGTCTAGAAATGTCCAACAAATATCACTTAAACCTCTCCTAGCCGTCTGTTTCTCTTTTACCTTGTCTTCTTGGCCTTCATTTCTTCTGTGCCTTTCTTAATCTTTGTTATGATCTAGGCTTTCAGTTGAAAGCCTTGTAGCTTGTCCTGGGCCCGCTGCTCTACGTCTCTCCCCCTTCTTCCGCCGTTCACTCGTCTCCACTCCGTCTGTCGTGGTGCGTTCAGGGCCGCCGCTGCTCCAGCCGTCTCCTTCGGCACGCTCACCTCAAGGCCCCGCTCCATCATATCCCGCGCTGCCTCTTCGGCCGTGTTGTAGGTTCTTGTGCCTTCCTCCCAATGAATCCTCATTTTCGTTAGCGGCGTTTGGAATCTAATTTTTTTCTCTTTCAGCGTTTTTTTAATATTGGCATATTTCTTCCGCTGCTGCACGATTTCTGTCGGGTAGTCATGGTCAAAAAATACCTGTTTGTCGCCGATTCGTATCTTTTTTTTCCATGCTTGCGTCAGGATTCTTTCCTTTATGTCATATTTCACAAAGTTTACCACAACTGACCTGGGTGGAGAGTTTGTTTTCGGGTTCTGTGCCGGTGTTCTGTGCGCCCGTTGAATCTGCAGATCCGTTTCTCCGGGTATTTCCAGTTCTTTTTTTAAGAACTGATCCATGAATTTTGTCATCGAGTTGCCTTCAATGCCCTCCGGAATTCCAAAGATGCGCATATTGCTTCGTCGGGATCTGCTCTCCAAGTCGTTTATTTTCTCCTGCATCCTCTGCGTTTGCGTCGTCAGGGTCTGTAGTTGTTCGTTTGCCTCGCTTTTCCAATCTTCTAGTTCCGAAATTCGGGTCTGCGCTTCTGTCATACACGCCCGCTGGGAGCGCAGCTCCTCCATGTTTTCCGTTAATTTACGCTCCATTTCTCTTCGGAGGTCCATGATTTCCTCCTTAATTTCTTTTTTCAGTTCCTCCTTAAGAGCCGCTAAATCCTGTTGTAGCTGTCGCTTGAATTCTCTCAACTCTTCACCCAAACTGGCGATGCCAGCGTTCATGTTGTCGAGTCTGGCGTCCTCCATTTTCTCTGCTGTGGACATCTCGTTTTTTTGGGCTTTGCGTACAGCGGTTTTTCCTGCGTTGTTGGAGAGGAATTCTTCAATTTTACCCTGTTTTTGTCCTTGTGCCCGGTTCCTTCGTGTTTTCATCCCTTGGTTTATTGATTCGTTTATGTCAAGTTGGCCATTTACCGATGATTTTTAATTCGGCTAGGGAGAGCTCTTTGTTTAAGTGTTATGTCTCTCCGCCATCTTCCCGGAAGTCCGGAAAGAGGAGATTTAACAGAGGAGGGCTGGCTTGTCTTCAGCATCCCGAGTGTATACAGAAGACAGGAGCTGAGAACTGAGATGCAGCGGGTCTTATTTAGGTTCCAATTACAGCCATTTCTGATCATTTGGCTCCTCTCCTCACCAGCAAACTAGGGATCTTTCTTTGATCAATGGCCACACATATAGCAGGTTTCACACATTCAGAAGCACACCATATTTAAGTTTTTTTTTTTAGTTTTGTTTTTGTTTTAGCATGCACACAAACACACTCATGAGCACAAGTTTAAAACTGTCCTAATGTGTTTGATCAATGCCCACTCCACATTATTTTATGGCCAATAGTTTGAATTGATGGAAGCACAAAACGATTACTGAAGGAATCTTTCATGTTATTTTCCTTTTCTCCTCATAGCAAGTCTTCTGGAATTCATTTTCACGGACAAGCCTTTGTCTTTGGGTTTCTCTGATCTCACTTTTGATACTGAAATATGCAGCAAGTACACCTTGAAAGAACTTGAGATTCCTGTTGCATTTTATGAAGTTGTGATTCTGAAGAAGAGATTAATATATTTTTAACTAAGAATATGTCCGTTTATTTTTCTTAAAGGTTTAAAATTCTATCTATCCATCCATCCATCCATCCATTCATTATGTGGATCATGCCCACTACTTGAGTTGTTCTCTGTGTTATTTTGGACTTATAAGGGCCCGAGCCACTGACAATGTCAGAGGGCGAGAGCCCTATTGTATTTGTTAGTATTTTTTTTTTCTTCATCACCATCTAAGATCTCATTTTTGGGGTAGTCACCGTGCACGAAAACTCACTATTTTTTGCAGGGACCTCAAGACTGGCAAAAAAAAGTAATATTTTGGAGGAAATATGAATGACTCCACAAAAATGGCTCTACAGCACCACCTAACATGTGAAGTCAATGGGGAGTGCCACACGCTTACTTTCGTGTAGAAGGATGAAAATCGAGTGAGATGTTCATCATGTCAAGACATGCAAAAAACTCCACAGAAGTGATGGTCTACACCCAACAGGAAGTCGGCGATTTTGGCAGGAAGTGGCAGTGACCTGATTTCCACCTCGCACATTTGATCAAACTCGTCCTAGGATTTTAGTCCAACTGAGCTCATTTATGGTGACAATCATGTATACCCATGTGCCATTAAACATTACTGAAAACTTTTTACGAAACTCAACGGTTTGGCTGTCAGGGCGTGACAAAATTTGATGCCTCGCCATGATCATTCTATGACCATTCTGATGGCAATAACTCTGGTATACATTGTGGGATTTTAACCAAATTCATTGTTATAGATATTAGTCCAATTCCAAACAGTTCTATAGAACAATGTTCATAGAAATATACAGCACCACCTAGAGGAGGCAGAAAGTTTTGCATCAGAAAGTTTGCATCATGTGGCACCAAGATAGGTATGATGTATATGGGTATTGTTATGTATGTGAATAGGCTGGTATTACAAAGATGGCAGCCGGGTTGATCATGGGATAGACCAGGGTGGCAACTACCGGTTTCCGGAGGTGACGCCGCCCATGGTATAAAAGAGTGGGCAGAAGAGGCTCTGCCTCTTTCGTCGTGGAGCCACCTGGCCAGCAGGAGAGTGCCGTAAGCCTCTGTATATAGTTTGTGTATTGTATGTAATAAACCCTGTTAACCGAGGTGAGACTCACTCTTCCTTCCTACATTATGGACATAACAAATGGCGACGAGGTAAAAGCGGTAATGGAACGCTCTATTGCTAGCTTTCAGCCATTACTTGAGGCTCCGGGCGAGCCGTTCGTGCCGTGGCCTAGGTGGTTCGCTGCCTTTACCAACTGTCTTGTTGCACTGGGTTTGGGAGATATGGAGAAGCTCCGTGCACGAGCTGTGTTAGTACATAATTTAGGAATGGAAAGGCAGAGGATTCTTGAGAATTTGGGAGGAGCGGACAGCTTTGACGATGTGGTGCAGCTAATGGCACGCTACTTTGAGGCGCCGGAGAACGTCATTGTGAAACGCATTCAATTCCGACAGCGCCGACAGCGGTCGGGAGAGCCTGTGCGAAGATTTGTGGTGGGCCTTCGAGAGCTGGCGAGGGAATGCAGATTCAGGACCCTGGAGGACGAGATGATTCGGGACCAGTTGGTGGAGCATGTCTGTTGCACGGCGGCCCCTCTGGAGAAGAATGTGTCTTGCACTAAGGCACTGCATCTGGACCCTTGTGATGGTGAGTGCGGAGAGGATGATTTTGCCTCCGGGGTCAGAATAAGGTCTGCCCCTGGTACGCCAAAATGTTATGAATGTGGGTCCACTGAGCGCCACTATAAGTCCAGAGTGTGCCCGGCAAAAGGAAAGTGTTGTGGCAAGTGCAGTCTTTTAAACTATTTTGCCAGGGTGTGCGAAAACTTCGTACGCAGGAGCCGTGGGAGAGATCCAGGTGCTGCACAGAAGACTCAGACCGTTGTGCATGCCGTCTCCCCAGAGACGACAGGGAGAATTGGGTGCAACGTCACGTTGGATGGAGTCGATGTCCGGCTCTTAGTGGACACGGGAGCGGTGATCTCTGTCCTAAATCTTGAAACCATGGACAGACTGTTTCCCTACCGACAGATAGGAAGGCAACGAGTGGAATATTATGGTTATGGGCAGAACAGGTTGGCTATATTGGGCTATGTGGAGATTGAGGCCCGATATAAGTACAGTGTAGCACCCAGCGTTCGTATCAACGTTTCTGCATCCGGTGTCAATGTTATGGGTTGCAACCTATTTTACAGCCTTGGGTTCTCCATTATGAACGTCTCCGGTGAAGAATGGTCTGGATGCGGACTGTGGGGCCGACCTGTTCCTGCCTTGGAGGGTGCTGAGGTGTGGGATTCGGACTGGATGGTCAATGTGAATTTGGGAGTGCACACACCGCGCCATGCGGAGACCTCTTGGGACGGACCCAATGCCGTCACGCAGGCTGCCCTGGATGAGGGTGCCGGACGGCATGACGGGACCCCCGATGAGGCTCATCAGGACGAGGTGCCAACGCCGGGAGAAAACGGGGCTAGACCGTGGAGCGTGGTTATCGTAAAGCGCTCCCAGTGACAACCTGCCAAGAGGAGACCCAGGAGAGCCTGTGTGTCGGAGCAGCTGGAGTCGGGGGCCAGTCGCAGGACCGGTGATCTGATGAAAAGAAAGTGGTCTCCCTCGAAGACCAAAGTTGATGCTTGAGTACGCAGAGATCACAGTCCACGCGAACAGCGAGACAACCAGAGGCGGTTCCAGGTGGAGCCCGGTCGGATGGAGGAAGTTGGGCACAGGTCTAGCCACGTCTGGAGACACCCGAGGGATCTGCGGCTGCCGGAGGTGGAGAGGAGACGGCGCAGCAGAAGCCCTGATGTGAAGAGACGGAGACGCCTTGAAAGGGATCCATCCGGGGACTGAGGGTTTTATTTTGCATGTTTGTGTTGTTTCTTCAGTTCTGTTCTATGTTGGTTTTCCTATTTGGTACCCTGGTAAATTAAAAAAAAAAAAAAAAGAGGGTGAAAAGTAAGGGAACTTGATAAGTTTGAGCCCTTTGTATGGCAAATTTTCTGTATGTTTTGTGTTGGTCTGACCAGTGGGGCTCATCTATGCAAAGTTATATGCTATTTTGAAAGAAATTTTATGGAAATATTGTTTAATGTGCCCAATTTGGGGGGTAGGACATGTTCGACCCTGGTAAATTGTGTTGAATTTTGGGGTTTAATTAGTCTGGCCGATGGCTTCTCTGTGTGAATGTGCATTAGTATTTTTTTAGAGTTTGCCTGGCTCGTGGGACTAGTATTGATTGGATTTTAAGTATTTATTGGAATTTGGTTTAATTGGATTGTTTTATTTGTGTTGCCCCTTTGATACATTTTTTTTTTACTCTGTGTGCCCATTGTGGGGTGGGAGTTGGGGTGGGGATCCGCCTATAGGAATTGTCTTGTGCGTTATTGTATGTGTTTTGATGTGTTTAAAGGGATTACTTTCAGTTAGAAACACGGCCTATTATTATTTTGTTTGTATATTCTCCTGTTCTAAGCAGCAGAATAATCCGCTCAGCCTTAGTTGTGTGAGTGGATAGGTGTTTTGTTTATTTTCTGTACATATTTTTGTGTTAGAGCGTGTGTC
Organism: Pholidichthys leucotaenia; assembly: GCA_020510985.1. Taxonomy (NCBI): domain Eukaryota; kingdom Metazoa; phylum Chordata; class Actinopteri; order Cichliformes; family Pholidichthyidae; genus Pholidichthys; species Pholidichthys leucotaenia. The sequence continues at coordinate 417,098,804 of CM035839.1, forward strand.
GGGTGATAAATTTGGGTGGGTTATTTGTGCACTTGGTGTTTTTTTTTTTGGGGGGGGGTGTTATGTATGTAAATAGGCTGGTATCACAAAGATAAGATAAGATAAGCCTTTATTAGTCCCACAATGGGGAAATTCCAGGATTGCAACAGCACAGTGAGCAACACTCACAGCAACAATCAGAAGGCAAGAGCAGCTAGTATATATATATAATAATAGAGAGAGAGAGAGAGAGAGAGATTTTTTTTGATTTTTCAACACACCTTTATTGTCACAAATTCAACAGAAAAACACAACAACTAAAAGAAGCAATAGAAAAAGAAAATGTCTCACTGACAAGAAATCAAAGACACAAGTAACCAAACCAGGAAAACTAAAACAAAAAACTTGCTTCTTACATCAGGATTATACCATAGGTAATTTTCCCCTCCTTAACACAACACAGGATGTGCTTAAAGCACCACATAGCCTCAAAGGTTTCAACATTCTGCATCAGATGATAGTAATTGTAATCAATCATTATTCGAGCCTTAATCATGCCAACCAGCATGTCTTTTACATTACAATCCAGTATTTGTTCAATTTTTCTTTTCCTACTAACATAGATCAGTCCGCCAAGGTCTCCGCCTTTGACTGCCACCTAATCCACATAGCACCGGACTTCCATGATCCCTCCTGCAGGTGGTGAACCTACTGGAGGGCGGACCCATGTAACTCCTTCGGGCTGAGCCCGGCCGGGTCCCATGGGTGGAAACCTGGCCACCAGACGCTAGCCTTCGAGCCCCTCCCCCAGGCCTGGCTCCAGGGTGGGGCCCCAGTAACCCCATACCGGGCGGGGTACACTGAATCCTTGATATACAATTTATCATGAGAGTCTGTTGGATCGTTCTTAGTCTGGCCCTTCACCCAGGACCAGTTTGTCTTGGGAGACCCTATCAGAGGCAAATTGCCCCGGACAACATAGCTCCTGGGATCACTGGGGCACGCAAACCCCCCCACCACGATAAGGTGACGATCCATGAGATCGCGGATACAAGCGGCTGAAATGAGCTTTCTCCGTAGGATTGCTGGACTCACCCTCAGAGATAGGGTGAGGAGCTCAGTCATCCGGGAGAGGCTCAGAGTAGAACCGCTGCTCCTCCACATTGAAAGGAGTCAGTTGAGGTGGTATGGGCATCTGATTAGGATGCCTCCTGGACGTCTCCCACTTGAGGTGTTTCAGGCACGTCCCACTGGGAGGAGACCCCGGGGCAGACCCAGGACTCGGTGGAGAGACTATGTCTCCCAGCTAGTCTGGGAACGCCTTGGTATCCCCTCTGAAGAGCTGGAGCAGGTGGCTGGGGAGAGGGAAGTCTGGGCTTCTCTGCTTGAACTGCTGCCTCCGCGACCCGGACCTCCGGAAAAGCGGTAGAAGATGGATGGATGGATGGATACTAACATAGATAGCCATTTTAGCCTGACCCAGGATGAAATTTAAAAGTTCACTCTTTTTCTTAGTTCTCTGCCTATATGGAAAACCCAAGATAAAAATCTGCAGGGAAAAGACTTCTCCAAACAGATAAAACAGCTTCCCCAAAAAAACAAACAACAAATGCAGTCTGTTACAGTCCACAAAACAATGAAACACAGTCTCTTTCTGAGGACAAAAAACACAAACCTCAACAACATTTGGGTTTAAAATGGAGATAAAAGCATTTACAGCCACAGCACCATGTAAAACTCGCCATTGTAGGTCTCCAACCTTCTTAGTTAATGGTGGTTTATAGAGTGCTCTCCAGGCAGGCCTCACCTGTGAACCCAAACCCAAGTGTTTCCTCCATGGTGTATAAGCTCGACCTTTTAACTTATTTACATTTAAAACTTTCACCAAAAGTCCATACATTTTTTTACCTGGAGAGTCACAAATGTTAATGTGTTCAGAGTTTAAAAACACACCAGTGCCATCTTTAAAATCAGGAGATAAAACACTAAAAGGAAAAGGCTCATCAGAAGTTCGCACAGAGTTTTTGCAGTGTAAAACAATAGCAGAGTGTTCTTCTGCAGACAGGCAGTCTCTCCAATCTTTCAGCAAATTCATTATAGTTCTGACTGAAGAAACGCCAAGAGCAGAGCACAGGGCAACAGCTTTGTCCAAGTTAGGACCACATAAATTTACCAAGTGTCCCAGCGTTGTGACCTTTGCAGAAAAGAACTTTTTTAAAACAGAAGGTCCTAAAGCATTGCCCACATCAAAACGGGTCCCGAACACAAGTGGTTCCTTTAAAAGCCAGAAAGGTGACAAGGAAGCCTGGGGAGAGTTCTTTTTAAAAAGTCCCCAGATTTTAAAAGCACTTTGGTAAAACTGGGGAAGTTCTGGGAGTTTTTGGCTCCTTAAGTCCATTAAAAACAGCGACTCCTCTAGTCCAAGCCCTCCACAGCGAGCCAGGACAGCCCTGGCAATAGGTCTCCACACAAGGTCGAGGGGGCCACTCAGCAGTCGCTGAATGAACTGCAGGCAGAAGACAGCCCCCCTGCTGGCCAGATGGATGAGCCCTTGACCACCTTCTTCCCTCGGTAAAAAAAGGATGCTCTGTGGAACCCAGTGAAGACGGTCCCAGAAAAAGTCCACGACTATAGACTGCACTCTGGCCAGCAAATTGGGTGGAGGGTCCAGACAAGACAGTCGATGCCACAGCATCGAAGCAATCAAATTGTTGATGATTAAAACACGACCTCTGAAGGACAAGTTTGGCAGAATCCATTTCCATTTTTTCAGTCTTCCTTCAACTTTTTCTAAAAAACACTCCCAATTTTTCCCAGTAAAAGTCTGATTTCCTAAGAACACACCAAGATATTTAAAACCACCTTGTGTCCACGAGAGGCCACCAGGTAGGGCAATTTTTTGTGGTCTCCCCCCCACCACAACAGCTTCACTCTTACCCCAATTCACTCTCGCTGAGGAGCACTCACCAAAAAGATTGACAGTTCTTAAAAGGTAGTCTACATCATTTTGATTTCTTGTAAAAACAACAACGTCATCAGCATAGGCAGACACTTTAAAAACAGAGTCAGAGTTGGGGACTTTAAAACCAGTGAGGCCTTGCCTTAGTTTACAAAGGAGGGGCTCAATGGCAAGAGAGTACAGCATACCTGAGAGGGGGCAGCCCTGTCGGACACCCCTCTCAACTTTGAAAGGAGCACTCAAACCACCATTAATCTTAAGAATACTCTCAATGTCTCTATACAAAGCCTGGATCATGGCGATGAACCCTGAGCTGAAACCAAAGGCCTCTAATGTCTGCCAAAGGTATGGATGTTCAACTCGGTCAAACGCCTTTTCTTGGTCTATTGAAATAAGACCAAGTTCTTTGACCAATGAGCTGGAGAGGTCCAAAACATCACGAATTAAAAAAATGTTGTCTGTAACCAACCTACCAGGTACACAGTAGGTCTGGTCTACATGTATGACCTGCTCCATCGCCTTCCTCAGTCTGGTAGCCAACACTTTGGAGAGAATTTTGTAGTCAGTACAGAGGAGGGCCACCGGACGCCAGTTTTTAATGTCTTTCAAGTCGCCTTTTTTTGGAAGGAGGGTGAGGACTGCTCTCCTACAACTTACGGGCAGGTGACCCTTCCGCAGACTGTCAGACAGTACTTCCAGCAAGTCCTCACAGATCTCAGACCAGAACGCCTTGTAGAACTCCGATGGTAGGCCATCTATCCCTGGGGCTTTTCCACACTGAAGAGACTGGACAGCTACTGCCAGTTCTTGCAGAGTGATCCCGCTCTCCAGCTCCGCATTCACGCTAGCCATCACCTTTGGCAAGTCCGTCAAAAAATGACTCAGTGCATGTGGATTCTCAACAAATTCTTTCTTAAAGAGATCCTTGTAGAAAGCAACTGCAAAGCGACAGATCTCCACAGACTCATGGATCGGCCGCCCGTCCTTGGAGCTAAGAGAGTGGATCATCCTCCTCTGACCATTCTTCCTCTCCAAACCAAAGAAAAAATGAGATGGAGCGTCCATTAGTGCGATGTTCTGGAACCTACTGCGTACCACAGCGCCCCTGGCAGCCACACCCAGTAGCTCAGTTAAAACAGACTTTTTGCCACTGAGGGCCTCAAAATGTCCTCTTTCTCCTGTGGAGCCTGCCAAAGACTGCAGTTCCACTACTTCTCTCTCCAGGTCCCTGACAGACCTGCCCAAGTCTCCAGAGACATTGCGAGTATACTGTAGGCACAGATTCTTTATTTGGCTCTTCCCTACATCCCACCACTGCTACAAAGAACTAAAATTTGATTTTGTTAATTTAAAATTACTCCAAAAAAACATAAAAGCAGTTTTAAAACTGTTATCCGATAAAAGTGACGTGTTAAAATGCCAGTAAGCACTACTGCACTTTATATTCTTGATAAAAACACAACACTGAACCAGGGAATGATCTGTGAAGCCAACAGGGACTATAAAAGCACTTTTAAAAATGCTAAAATGGTGCTTAAAACTGTAAACCCTATCCAGTCTAGCTAAGGACAAAATATTGTCCTTTCTATGGCTCCATGTGTACTGTCTAGCCTTGCCATGAAAATTTCTCCACACATCACACAGATCATGAGCTTCTATGAGACCTTTTAAAACTCTCTTGGATGCAGCATGTGGCTCTGGGTGATTCCTATCCATAAGAGGATTTTCTGTACAATTAAAATCACCTCCCACAAATAAAAAGTCATCATTACTGCAATTTTTGATCGTGTCATCTAAAATATTTAAAAAGGCCAATCTTTCTGTGCCTACGGTTGGAGCATACACATTTATAAAAACAACTTTCACATTCTCAAAAACAGCTCGAACTTTTAAAATGTGGCCTGCAATTATCTCATCAATGTCATAAGAAAGTGGAATAAAATCTCGAGAAAATAAAATACCCACTCCACCACTGCTGCTGCTTTTATGACTAAGAATAATTTCACCTCGAAATTCCCTCCTCTAGTCAGCAGCATTGTCCTCAGAACTATGAGTCTCCTGAACAAACAGAACATTAATTTTCTTGCATTCTGCAAGAGTAAAAACACACGCTCGCTTGGACATTTCTCTTGCTCCATTGATGTTGAGTGTGCCAAAATTAAAACTGCACATGCATATAAAAGGGTAAAACCAATACAAAAACAGAAAAGAAAGAATGAGCGATAAAAGACTAATCATCCTGGGCAATTTGGTTCTTAACTTTTAGCACAAGCTTTTTTAGTCTGTAGACCTCCTGATCAGTAAAACTTTCCTGCTCAAGCTCTCCCCTATTTTTCATGTAGGCCCGAGCAGAGTCAACAAAACGTTTTAGATCGGGGAAGAAGCTTTCAACTTTAACCATTCTGGATCCCTTAGTGTCCTGCAAAAACTTCTGTATTTTTGTGAAGGGGTAACCACCTCCACTGGCCACATCATCACTGCTTTCACCATCACTCTCTATCTCAGACCCAGCATAAGAATCTGGCTGAGATAGAGAAACCTCAGAACTGTCTTTGACAACCCTTTTTACTTTGCTCCTCTGCTGTTTGGTTTCCAAATTCTTCCGCTTAATTGAGATTTTACATAACTCTTCATCTATTTCAATGTCATCCTCGTCCTCCAACACTGACTCAGCCACCCTGGTAGCTGTCTCTTCCTGCTTCTCGCTCACCCTGTGCTGTGCTTTTATATTCATTTTTCTAGTCCCACCATCTACCTGGGCCTCATTTGGCTCATCTGTCTGACCCTCAGCGTGATCCCTCTCGGTAATCTCACCCTTGTCCGCAATGTTGGTCTGTGCAGCAGCCCTGCGATGTGCTTTAACTTTTGCTGCTGTTTCATTTATGATCGACAGGCCGGCTGCGGAGGGCGGCAAAGCCGCCCCGCGGCCAGACAGCCCCACAGCCTCAGCCGAAGCGGCAAAGCCACTCCGCCGCCAGACGGCCCCGAGGCCGCACTAGCGGCCTCCCCCGAGTGATCACCCCCCACTCCCTGAGGGCATGATCGAATCAAATGTCCCTCCATTCCGCAGCCGAAACACTTCATATTATCGGAGGTGACGTGGATGGTGTAATCAAAGCCGTCAATCCGGTATTTAAATACGAGGTTGAGGCTTTCCTCACTATTCTTTAAAATCATGAGCACCTGTCGCCTAAAAGACATGACATGCTTTAAACGCGGGGACTTACAACCGAGAGGGATGTGCTTAATCGGGGACAAAAGCTGCCCGTGTCTCGACAGCTCCTTCTCCAACAGCTCATACTTTAAAAATGGTGGGACATTTGAGATCGTAATTCTCTTCGCGGGATTTACCAGAGACAGAACAGGAACCAGTGTGTCTTTAATCACAACCCCGCTCTCCACTACCTGGTTAACTTTTTCAATACTATCCAGGAAGATCACTATGGCACTATTCATTCTAGAAGCTGATCTAACGCTTTCATAACCGACCAGCTCCCCCACAGCCAGACTACATTCCTCCACTGAGCAGCTGACAGCCGGAGTCAGTTTGACAGCATGCCGGCGTGTCAGCTTCTCAAACCCGGAGCCTCGCTCCAAAACCATGCTGACCAGCAGAGCTGGCAGCAGAAACCCCCCTCCCAAAATGCCTACCCCACCCCAGCTACAGAAAACAACAAAAATTAAGATTATTTAACAAAAAAACACCTTAAACACAAAAAGATAGAGAAAAGTTTGAAATAATTCACTCACGCTGTCACACGCTCTCAGCTCGCACTCACGACCACACCCACTCAGAGAGAGAGAGAGAGAGAGAGAGAGAGAGAGAGAGAGAGAGAGAGAGAGAGAGAGAGAGAGAGAGAGAGAGAGAGAGAGAGAGAGAGAGAGAGAGAGAGAGAGAGAGAGAGAGAGAGAGAGAGAGAGAGAGAGAGAGAGAGAGAGAGAGAGATTTGATTTTTAAAAGATCTTTAATAAACACATTTGTCCATCAGTCAATACAATTTCTATGTCATGCTATATTACACAGAAAATTAATCCCCCAAAAAACGCCCCAAAAAAAGCTGTCCATCATGAACTGAACAGAGGACATTTTCCAGGGACCAGAGGGTCCTGAAACCTTCCACATCCCCATTCCCCATAAAAAACTGAAAGTCCAGCCTGATTCTGGCTTTAAGTAGCCTCACAAATAAAATTTTGACATCAACATCACTCTCAACATTCTCAAGTTTTCTTCTCCGGCTTACATAGATAGCCAACTTTGCCTGCCCTAAAACAAAGTTCAGTAGTTGACACTTCTGCTTAAAACGACGATTGTACATAAAACCACAAATGAAAACCTGCTTAGAGAAAACTTCCTTAAAAATATGAAAAAGTTCTGTGAGAAGTTCAAAGAGGCCACTCAGGCGCTGACATTCAATAAAACAATGAAAAACAGTCTCCCTAGAGGAACAAAAAACACACTGATCACTGACACTGCTGTTAATCACAGAAACAAAAGCATTGACTGCTATAATACCATGCAAGACCCTCCACTGTAAGTCTCCATGCCTCTTAGGGAGAGGGGCTTTATAAAGAGCCCTCCAGGCAGGCCGATGCCCTTTTCCTAGTTTAAAATAGGCTCTCCAAGGAGTGTCCACACAGGTGTTCAATCTGTCCTTGTTGAGTGCCATCACCACCAGTCTGTAGAGAGCCTTACCACTGGCTCCTCCAAAGTCCACACCAGTGGGAGCACAGAATGCCAGTAAGGAGCAAGGAGCGACGTCAAAGTCCATATAGAGCGTGAGAGAGGGAAAGGGGTCAGTGCTTTCCGGCTGCAGCGTGCCATTGCTAAAGTCCAAGAGTAGGGAGTGCTCAAGTCCATGAAGCTCCTGTTTCCAGTGTGCAAGAAGACCATCGATGAAACGATTCGACCTGACACCAAGATGAGCTGCTAAAGCTGAGGCGTTGTTGAGGCCAGGACCAGCCAGTTCCACCACTTGCTTCAGAGTGAGAACGTTCCTGGAACACAGCCTATCAAGGAAGGTCCTTCCAACTCCCGGCAGGACACCAAGGCGACCACCAAAAACCAACGGCTCCCTCAACAACCAGTAGAGGGAATCGCATGGCCCTCTTTGTTTTTTAAAAAGAGTCCACACTGAAAAGAGACTGCGGTAAAAACTGGGTAAAGACAGTGCATTAGAGTTCTTAAAATCCATTAAAAACACAGGGAGGTCTAGCCCAAGCCCAAGGACTCTCTGTAAAATAACACAGGCCAAAGGCCTCCATACCAGGTCCTGGGGGCCCGTCAGCAGTCTCTGTATGAAAGTCAGTCTAAAAGCAGCACCTCTACTAGCTAAATGAATCACTCCTTGCCCCCCCTCCTCTTTGGGAAGAAATAACAGGGCTTGAGGAACCCAGTGGAGTCCACCCCCCCAAAAAAAGTCCACCAAAACAGACTGAATTTTGGACAACAAACCAGCAGGGGGGTCCATGCACATGAGGCGGTGCCACAGGGATGAGGAAACAAGATTATTTAAAATGAGCACTCTTCCTCTAAAAGATATTCTTGGCATTAGCCACTTCCATTTGTTTAGTCTCCCGTTAATTTTCTCTATGACCCCATCCCAATTTTTTTGCTCAAACTGCTGATTTCCAATAAAGACACCAAGATACTTAAAACCTCCTTTTTTCCAAATCAACCCACCAGGCAGCGTAAGCTGATTTTCTAGTTTCTCCCCCACCATCAGAGCCTCGCTTTTTCCCCAGTTTATTTTTGCAGAGGAAAGTTGGCCAAAAAGATTGACACTCCTAACCAGAACGTCAATGTCACTCTGCTTATTTAGCAGAATGACTACATCATCTGCATAGGCCGACAGCTTGAACGTGGTGTCACAGCCAGGAAAAGTGACTCCTGATAGGTCCCTTCTCAGGCAGTGAAGCAAAGGCTCTATGGCGAGGGAGTACAGCATCCCTGAGAGAGGGCAGCCCTGCCGAACCCCCCTCTGGACTTTTAAAGGGGCAGACAGGCCCCCATTTATCTTCAGTACACTCTCAATGTCACTGTACAAGACCCGTATCCTGGCTATGAAGCCTGGGCTGAACCCAAAAGCTGTTAAAACTGTCCATAAATATTGGTGTTCAACCCGATCAAACGCCTTTTCCTGGTCAATTGAAATCAAACCAGTTTCTACCGCCAATGAACCAGAGACCTCCAAAATATCCCGAATTAAAGTGACGTTGTCACTAATCAGCCTGCCAGGCACACAGTAAGTCTGGTCTACATGAATGAGCTCGCTCATCACCTTTCTCAGTCTTCGGGCCAGAGCTTTTGAGAGAATCTTATAGTCTGTGCAGAGCAGAGAGACTGGCCTCCAGTTCTTTAGGCTCTGGAGGTCCCCCTTTTTCGGCAACAGTGTGATGATGGCCCTCCTGCAGGTCGTGGGTAGGGTCCCCCTTTCCAAGCTATCTTGGAGAACCTCCAGCAGGTCTGGACCAAGCAGGGGCCAGAATTCCTTAAAAAAGTCCACAGAGAGACCATCTATGCCTGGTGATTTTCCATTCTGGAGGCTCATTAGCGCCGTATGCAGCTCAGACAGAGACAGTGGAGCATCCAAGCCGGCAACAAGGTCCTCTGAGAGCACTGGAAGACCATCAAGGAAAACCTGGCCCAGTGACGTGTCCTCCCTCCACTCTGCTCTAAACAATTCACTGTAAAAGCTAGCAGCTTGTTTCCTGATCTCTGCTGCTGTGGAGATTGTTCTCCCGTCATCGCCCAACAAGGAGTGAATGAGCTTTCTCTGTCCATTTTTCCCCTCCAGTCCAAAAAAGTACTGGGAGGGCGAGTCCATCAGAGCTACATCCATGTAGCGCGAGCGGACCAGAGCACCCTGTGCGGTGACCCCTAGCAAGCTAGCCAAGGCTGACCTTTTTGACTTAAGAGCCTCTAAGTGCTCCTGTTTTCCGGTAGAACTGAGTAACTCCTCTAGCTCTACCACCTCAGTCTCCAGAACTTTCAAGGATTGGGTCAAGCTACGAGTGACATTTTGAGTGTACTGTTGGCAGAATTGTTTTATCTGTGCCTTACCAAAATCCCACCACATTTGGAGAGAACTAAAAGAAGATTTTTGTTCCCTGTGTGACTTCCATACATCATGAAAAACTCCCTTAAAAAACACATCATTTAAAAGTGTATTATTAAAATGCCAAAAAGCACTCTTACACTTTACATTTTCAATGAAAACAGAACAAATCAGCAGGCAGTGATCAGTGAAACCAACAGGACAGATACAACTATTTTTAAAAACACTCATTTGGTGTTTAAAACCATAGAAACGGTCTAACCTGGCCATAGATAAGAGGTTATCTTTAGCATGGCTCCAGGTGTACTGCCTCTGGTCCCCATGATGTGATCTCCACACATCGGCCATTTCATGTGCCTTCACTAGTTCCCTCAGCCTATTGGCAGAAGCAGGGTGAGGTTCCTGATGGTTCCTGTCCAGTCTGTGGTTTAATGTACAGTTAAAATCACCCCCCAGAAATAAAAAACTATTTGGATTACAGGATCTAACCGTATCTGATAGCATATTAAAGACCCTGATCCTTTCTGCTCTCTGGGTTGGCACATACACGTTTATAAGAACCAAGTTTACGTTTTCAAGCTGTACCTTTAGCAAGAGTACATGTCCTTTCACCACCTCTTCTACCTCATAAGAGACAGGCACACAACCCCGAGAGAAAAGTACAGCCACCCCTCCACTATTATTGGATTTGTGGCTAAAAAAAATGCAGCCATCCCACTCTTTTCTCCACTGGCACTCAATGTCTACAGTGCTGTGAGTCTCCTGGACCATCAGCACGTCAAGTGCCTTTAAATTAAAAAGCTTGTATAAAGAGGCCCTTTTTACATCATCCCTGGCCCCGTTTATATTAAGAGTGCCAATTCTAAGGTGGGGCATTAAAAAGGATAAAAATAAGGTACAGTAAAAAAACACACACATAGCATAAAAGGGAAGAAACAAACTAAGAGTCAACATGACTGTTAGAAATTTGTGATTTCAGTTTGACAACCAGTTTCTTTAAACGAAAAATTTCCTGATCAGTAAAAGTCTCATTCCCATCATTCGGTTTCATCAGCTTGCGAGCTGATGCCACAAATAACTCCAGATCTGGAAAGTAATTTTCCACTTTCACAGCTCTGCTCCCCTTAGTCACCTGGAGAAATTGTCTAATTTTAGTAAAACAATAGGAGCTTTGCTCCTCCTGCGTCTGCGTCTGCATCAGTTCAGACTCATCTCCACTTTCGTCAGAAGCGCTCTCATTCACTAAATCTAAATTCCCAACCCTACTAGATTTAGCAGAGCTCTGCAAGTTTTCCGCACTTTTCCTTTTTTGTGCAGCTTTAAAAGGATCCTCTTCAACAAAACTACATTCCTGCATTTCTTCATGAAACGCAACGTTTGTCATGCAGTGTTTGCTCTGTGTGTCCGCTACAGCCTCAAACCGCTCCTCCCCCGCCTGCAAAGTCTGTTCATTCACGTTCCTTTGTTTAACTGCACTTTTACTTACACCCTCCACCTGTTTACCCCGGGCGACAGGCTCGTCACAATGATCAGAGCTGCCGCCAGACAGAAATTCCCCACCATCACTGTTTGGGGGGACAACTACCGCGCCCGCCGCGGCCACCCCAGCAGAGGCGGCCACGGCCGCCCCAGCACAAGCGGACGCGGACGCGGACGCGGACGCGGATGCGGACGCGGACGCGGACGCGGACGCGAACGCGGACGCCCCCGCAGAAGTAGAAGCGGATGCGGCCACGACCGCCCCAGCAGAAGCGGGCGCCACATTCGCCGCACCACATGTAGCGCTACCCTCCGGACCACCAGAAACAGCGGCGTCACCTTTCTTACCGCCAGTGCTCTTTGTGTTCGCCTTTTCAGGACATGACCTAATAAGATGGCCTTCTGCGCCACACGCAAAACACTTCATGGTTTCAGATGTTGCAAACACCAAGTAGCTAAAGCCGTCAATCCTGAAATTAAAAGACGCATTCAGTTCAGCAGAGCTGTCTTTCAACACCATGAAACACTGCCTCCTATGACATACAACATGCTTCAGCAGGGGTGATTTACTACCCAGAGAGACCATTCTGATAGGGGACACAACCTGGCCAAAACGGGACAACTCTCTAATCAGCTAATCATTTTTAACGAAAGGAGGAGCGTTTGAGATGGTGATCCTCCTAGACGGATTCGCCAGCGGTAAAACGGGAGTAAAAGTGTCACCTATGACCACTCCCTGTGCCACCACCTGATCAGCTTTCTCAGTCGAATCCAGAAAGATCACAATTGCGCTGTTCATCCTCGATGCTGATTTTATGCTGCCATGCCCAACCACCTGTCCTACAGCGAGGCTGGCCTCCTCCACAGAACAGGGAACTGTCGGGAGGATTCTCACACCATGACGCCGGGTTAAGCGCTCAAACTCCACACCACCATCAATCACCGGCATGATGCCGGCTGGGAAAAACCGGCAGCAGAAGCTACCGTTCCCCAACACACTCACTCCAACACTCACACCCCAGCACACACACACTCAACCCACTATATTAAACACACACACCTCAAACACACAAGATAGAGAAAAAGTTAGAAAATACAAAGTTTAAAGTACTCACTCGACACCACTCCACACCCCTGCTCCCACAAACGCCCACGCATGCGCACGAGAGAGAGAGAGAGAGAGAGAGAGAGAAGCATTGTGGTTGGTGGATGTGCAGCAGAAAGTCTAAGCTCTCTCTCCGCGGATGCGGCGGGCCAGCTTGATGTCTTTGGGCATGATGGTGACCCTCTTGGCGTGGATGGCGCACAGGTTGGTGTCCTCGAAGAGACCCACCAGGTAGGCCTCGCTGGCCTCCTGCAGAGCCATGACGGCAGAGCTCTGGGAGCTCTGGGAGCGCAGGTCAGTCTTGAAGTCCTGAGCGATCTCCCTCACCAGGCGCTGGAAGGGCAGCTTACGGATGAGCAGCTCCGTGGATTTCTGGTAGCGAAGGATCTCTGTCAGAGCCACGGTACCGGGCCTGTAACGGTGAGGCTTCTTCACTCCGCCGGTGGCCGGAGCGCTTTTCCGAGCAGCCTTGGTGGCTAGCTGCTTCCTGGGGGCATTTCCTCCAGTAGATTTACGGGCAGTCTGCTTGGTTCTTGTCATCGCTCTTTATTATTCTGTCTTATATTTCTTGCACGCCACCTAAACTTCAGCCCGGCACCCGCGTCGTTTTCGCTTCCGTTCCCCGGTATGTTGAGTTTCTTTGTTAGCACCGGGTGGCGGTTGAGTGCTAGCTAGCTCTTCCCTGCTGTATCGTCTCCTGCTGTAAACAGAGGCTCCATCCGCCGACTTGGGAGACCTTTGGGGCGATCTGTGTGTCCGTGATATATATAGATATATATAGAGTGAAAGGTGTAGAAAGAAGAAGGAAGATAAAAAAAAAAAAAAAAAAAAAAAAAAAAAAAAAGGCAGTTGCAAAAGGCAGCCAACTCGTGTGGCGCCGGAACCGGAAGTTCCGATGGTGGACAGGTTGGTCATGGGATAGACCGGGGTTGCTACTACCGGTTTCCAGAAGTGACACCGCCCAGGATATAAAAGAGTGGGCGGAAGAGGATCTGCCTCTTTCGTCGTGGAGCCACCTGGCCAGCAGGAGAGTGCCGTGAGCCTCTGTATATAGTTTGTGTATTGTATATAATAAACCTTGTTAACCGAGGTGAGACTCACTCTTCCTTCCTACATTATGGACATTAACAGGTATGCCACCAAACAATTACAGCTATGAATATTCATGAGCAGCAATAGCGCCCTCTCTTGGAGACATGAAGGTTACACCAAAAATTTTCTTCAATATCTCTGAAATTAATAGTCTGATTGGTACCATTTATGGTGACAATCATCTATACCCATATGCCACCAAAACTTGTTGAAAACTTTTCCAAATGCCCAACAGTTTGGCGAAAGGGGTGTGGCCACGTTTGCAGTATCACCATCACCCATCCAATGGCTTTAACTCTGGCACACATTGACTGATTTCAACCAAATTTTGTGTGGTGAATAGGTAGCCAATGCTGATAATTTCTATAATAAAGAATGACACATAGCGACAGCGCCCCCTACCGCCAATGGACAGGAAGTTGCCATAACGCACATGTAGAATGTCCGATTGCTGCTAAACTTTATCTATATGATACTAGTCAGACCCAGAAAAGATTTTTGTAATGATAACAAACATAGCTATAGCGCCCCCTAGGAGAAAAGTAAAGCTTTATAACTCAGGCATACTTTGTCCAAATTCAAATAAATTTTGTGTGGTGCATCGGTAGCCTACATTGAACCTTTGTATAATGAAAAATGACAAATAGCTATAACAGCCCCTAGCAGAAAAAACAAAGCCTTATAACTCTGAAATACTTAGTCCAAATTCAACCAAATTTTGTGTGGTGCATGGTTAACCAACACTGAACCTTTCTATAATGAACAATTACACATAGCTCTAGCGCCCCCAGCAGAAAAACAAAGCTTAGTAACTGGCATACTTTTTCCAAAGCCAACCAAATTTAGCGTGTTGAATAGGCAGCCAATGGTGAACATTTCTGTAATATACAATGAGACACAGCAGTAGCGCCCCCTACCGGCAATGGACAGGAAGTTGTCATGACTCACACGTACATCATCCAAACGGATCCAAACTTGATACACATGGTACTAGTACCACCCAGAACAGATTTATATGACTATATCACATGTAGCTATAGTGCCCCCAGTTTAAAAAAAAAAACACATTTATAGCGATGACATAGCTTGTCTAAATTCAAAAAAAATTCCTGATGAAATTTTCACCAGAAGTGGCCTTTAGGCTATGGATAAACATATTAGATTTTTGAGGTAATCCATGAGCTTATACAGTACCTCTGCCAAGGCACTCTCTTGCAATGTACAGATCGATAGATGGACAGACTGATGATGGATGGCGGTATGGACGGATGGATGGGCAAATGGACTGATGGACAAATGGATGGCAGATGGATGGACGTATGGTGTTATGGAATGACAGGCGGACAAAAAGCGGGAGGGAGAGAGTTGGGGAGGGAGGAATGGAGCCTGCGTGGAGTTGCCGCTCTGAGTGGCAAGGCCGAGGTCCAGTGAGGACGCAAGGGCCCGTCTATTGCTGCTCGCGGCCTAAATTATTATTATTATCATTATGATTTATTCTGTCTAGTTTCATGGTTTACATTCTGCATCCCACGTGTCATCACTGTCTTTTTATAAGTGCTGCCATCTTGGCCAGGGCACCATTGTAAAAGAGGTCCTTACCTCAGTTGGTTTATCCCTGTTAAAATAAATGTTAAATTAAAAAGAATAGTCAGTCTCCCTTGTCCTTAGTCTGTTTTTTTAAGTTTCGCTTGTGTTATCCTCAGTGTTGGGCAAGTTACTAAAAATAACTAATTAGTTACTAGATACTTCTTTTCAAAAGTAACTGTGTTACTTTATCAATTACTGCATGATTTAAGTAACTAGTTACTTGGAAAATTAACTTTCACTTACTTCTAAATGCATACTTAAATCATCTTGTTCACATAGCATGATAATTCAATTAATGGATTACATTATAGGCTTATTAATGTCAGGCTGAAAACAGACTGTTTCAGACAGAGCTTTTAGAACATGTTCAGTCTGCTTTATCCTGCCTTGAGAGCTCTTACTGTGCAAAAAATCTGAAGAAAATCAACACGAAATTGCCAGTAATTTCTTCATTTTGGACTGAGAAATAGGGTTTGTGGCGTGGGAGAGAGGAAAAAAGATTGGAAAAGTTTTGTTGCTGTAACATAACTCCTTATCCAGGATATTCACTGACTAAGGATGCAGTACATTGCAGCTGCAGTGCGGATGGTCCCTTGTGTTCATACCTATCGACTCTGTTTGTGTTTTGCAGTGGCATGGATGAGAACAGAGTTTGAAATACAAGATCACACGAGAATTATACAAAATATTGCGAGATTTCAAGAAAGACCCAAGAGTGACCGAGATGAACCGATTGCGATCACGTGATAATGACAAGGAAATGTGATGTAGCGGCTCCCCACCTGGGTTTTTGGGTTCTAAATAAAATGTAAGTAGCCCATTTTAATTCTATGAAGCGTTAGTGTGTTAAGTCAAATTTTACCTTCTCTGACACAGTGGTGGAGGAGTAGACCTCAGAAAATAACGGATGATCCTTAAATCATTTTTATTGAACAAACATCTATTAAATACCCCGAGATACTGTGGGATTTCCTTGCGGATTGGATCTGGCATCTGTCAAAAATAGTCTCATTGCGTTTCATTAGCAAACCGAATTTGATGATTCGGATTCATTCTGCAGTTGTCCGGACCAGGTGGGGATTAGAAAATTGACAAGAATGGGAACTATATGCTGCAGAGGCCGGATCGCAGCCATCATGTGCTGCATCTGGAATCAGTGTAAATCCAGGGTTAGTCAGCCTATGAACTTTTCAGCCTCCCCCCCCCCCCGCAATATTTGCAGATTGTCAATTAGTGCCTCGCATTTAAAAAAAAAAAAAAAAAATTATAACCAATATTTAGCTCAGCGGAAGAAGATACGTATTTCTTTAAACATTTTTCCACTCTGTTTTAATTATTTCTTATTGGCTTAATTTGGACCAAATGATTTTTAAAGTTATATTATTTAGAAAGTTATTTAGAATTATTTTTGTTTTATTCCAAAATAAAGAAGAATATCAGACAACCAATCCACTAGTTGTCAAATTGAGAGTCTAGAGAACACATGAAGGATACAGATTTATATTATATTAATACATTTGAATAAGGAGCATTATGAGGAAACATAAAAAGGATGAAAAGTAGCTTCTAAATAGAACTTTCATCTCTAATTTATTAAAATATCAGAAACTAAAGCTGTGTGATCAGTGTTGAAAGTAGGAGATGGATGATATTTTTTAGATTTAAACAATTTATGAATGTGCTGATAATTAAAAACTATACAAAAATTATGGTCAGGTATTCAGAATTTTATTTTTTAGCACAAAACAATCTGTAATATATTTCTAATACTTCTATTTCATAAATAAAGCTATATGAACCTGACAGTTTTTTTCCACTGTTGTAGTATGAATTCATTAATGCCACATAATATTCAGAGGTAATGTATATAAAAAACTTTATAAGCAGTATGATCTTTATTTTAAAGGTCAAATTGCCGTTGCGGCCCTCAGCCACTTCTATTTTAGTCAGAGACGGGCAAAATAGCTCTTTGATTGGCAAAGGTTGCAGACCCCTGCCGTAGAGCTTACTAGTCAGAACTTTAAGAACTTCTTCAATAATAAAATTTCATCTATCAGCGATAAAATCAGTTAGATCCTTCCCACCATTAATTTAAACACAGTAACAACTACAACTTCAACAACTACAACTTCTTCAACTGACATTCATTTGGATGACTTTACTCCACTGACCTTTTTAGAGTTAGATAAAATAATTTCCTCATCCAAGTCTTCAACTTGTGTACTAGACCCTATTCCTACCAGGTTATTTAAAGAAGTCTTCCCATTTATTGGTAGTTCTATTCTTCAAATAATCAATACTTCACTAACATTAGGCCATGTACCCCAGGTTTTTAAAACTGCTGTAATTAAACCATTATTTAAAAAGCCAACGCTGGATCCAGGAGTTTTAGCTAACTATAGCCTAATCTCTAATCTGCCTTTCATTTCAAGAAAAGAGTTGTTGCTATGCAATTGTTTGACCACTTGAAGGGAAGTGGTTTATTTGAAGAGTTTCAACCAGGGCTTAGAATTCATCATAGTGATGGGCCACCAGCGTCTCCCTCGGCAGTTACTCTACTCACAGTTATGCGAGGGCAAACACAATCAGGGTAGACCAAGGCTCAGATTTAATGACACTGTAAAAAGAAACTTGAAGAAGTTGGACATAGGCAGGAGTTCCTGGCAGTGGAAGGCTAAGGACAGAGCTGTGTGGAGGAATCTGATCAGACCTAAATGAAACAGTCATTGTCATCCACGACAGACTGCTATGATGATGATGATGATGATGATGACTGAAACAGTTTTAGTGAAAGTCACTAATGATCTCCTTATTGCATCTGATAATGGACTTCTTTCTGTACTTGTCCTTTTAGACCTTAGTGCAGCTTTTGATACTATCGATCATAATATTTTACGTGATAGATTAGAACATCTTGTTGGAATTAATGGAACTTTGTTGCAGTGGTTTAGATCTTATTTATCTGATAGGTTCCAGTTTGTTCGTGTCAGTAATGAGTTTTCTTCCAACTCAAAGCTCAGTCACGAAGTTCCACAGGGATCTGTGCTAGGCCCTGTTTATATATGCTTCCGCTAGGCAGTGTTATTAGAAAGCACTGCATACACTTTCATTGTTATGCAGGTGACACACAATTATATTTGTCAATGAAGCCAGATGAGAGTAATCAGTTAGCCAAATTAGAGGCTTGTCTTAAGGAAATCAGAGCTTGGAAGACTTGTAATTTCTTGCTATCAAATTCAGATAAGACTGAAGTCATTCTAGTTGGTCCAAAAAACCTTAGAAATACCTTTCCAAATCAAACTCTTAGTTTGGATGGGATTACCCTTTCTCTTAATAGTTCTGTGAGGAACCTTGGAGTTATTTTTGATCAAGATCAGTTCTTGTATTCACATATTAAACTTGTTTCTAAGACTGCCTTCTATCATTTGTGTAATATTGCCAAGATTAGAAGAATCTTGTCTCAGAGTGATGCTGAGAAACTAATCTACGCTTTTGTTAGCTCCAGATTAGATTATTGCAACGCTTTATTATCATGCTGTCCAAAACATCTTCAAAAGTCTTTAGCTGATCCAAAATGCTGCAGATAGAGTTTTAACTGTCAAGAATTGCCCCTCAAGGCAAAGAGAAAGACCCAGATGCTGAACTGCTAGTTTGCGAAATTTACTAAGAAACAAAAACACAAAAGTGCACTAACACATAAATCCAAACTGTCAACCAAACAAACAAACAAACAAACAAACTTACGAGTAAGCTCACCAGAACAAGGGGAGGGTTCTGGTGAGGACGAGGGGGAAGAAACTTTGATACTCCGGCAACAAGAAATGAAAAAAACAGCCATTAAATGAGACTAGAAACAAATGAAACAAGTGATAGCAGGTGTGGGTCACCTGAGCAGGCAAGATATAACAAAGATACAATTTAGACCAGCTGGGAGCAATGAGAGGGGAAAGAGCGGGCTGACAACTGACAGGGACCCCGCCTACACGGAGCAACAACCCGGAAACGTCACTGACGGCTGTCAACCCAGAGGGAGAACACAACAGAATAAAAACATAATGAGATGGCAAAATAACGAGTGACCTCAAAAATGTAAATAACAAACTATAATGAATGTAAACAGGAAAATAAATCATACTAAGAAACAATATAGATTACGTGACAAATCAACCAAGGATAAAATAACAGGAATTGCAACTCAAGATGACAACACTGTACAAATATGAAAAAAAGGCAAAATGACTGAGCCCGCTCAGATCGTGATAGAGCCCCCCCCCCCCCAAGGGGTGGACACCAGACACCCCAGCAACATCAAAAGAAAAGAGCCCTCCCACACACAAAAAAACCCACTCCAACAAAAAAAAAAAAACCCCACCCCGGGCAGAGGAGGGGGGGCCAGGCACGGAGGGACCGAAACAACTCAGAGAAAATAAGAAAAACTCTCACAATTAACATCCTTGCAAAGCCCAAACTAAGATGACACAACATAAAAAACAAAAGCCCTGCTCAGGACCCACACAGAACCGGGCACCTAGGCCCACTGGACCAAAGAACTAGGCTGTTCTGGTAGCCGGCCAAAGTCATAGGCCTGGCAGATGGTGAGGGTGTTAAGAGTCGGGTGGCCTGCCAGAGAATATGAGCCACCCTACCCAATGGCACAGTCTGTCAGGCGGTCGGCCAGAGTTCTTTAATCACCAACACAGAGAAGGTGGTCCAGGTAATGGCCGCCGATCCGGGACGGCCAGAAATGAGGAGAATGGAGGAATGGGGGAACCTCAACCACGTAAGGCAGAGGAGGGGGAACCACGACACCCTCGAGCTGGCCAGTAGCACCCCCGATGGTCCCAGACTGGGATAGCGCAACACCCGCGGTGGCTCCGGGCTGGAGCAAAGCTGCACCCGTGGTGGCTCCAGGCTGGAGCAAAGCTGCACCCACGGTGGCTCCGGGCTGGAGCAAAGCTGCACCCGCGGTGGACCCGGACTGGGACATACACTACCGTTCAAAAGTTTGGGGTCACCCAGACAATTATTTTGTGTTTTCCATGAAAAGTCACACTTATTTACCACCATGAGTGGTAAAATGAATAGAAAATATAGTCAAGACATTGACAAGGTTAGAAATAATGATTTGTATTTGAAATAATATTTTTTTCCTTCAAACTTTGCTTTCATCAAAGAATCCTCCATTTGCAGCAATTACAGCATTGCAGACCTAACATGACTGCACAAAGGTTTTCTAATCAACCATTAGCCTTCTGACGCAATGAGCAAGCACATTGTACCATTAGAACACTGGAGTGATAGTTGCTGGAAATGAGCCTCTATACACCTATGTAGATATTGCACCAAAAAACAGACATTTGCCGCTATAATAGTCATTTACCACATTAGCAATGTATAGAGTGTATTTTTGATTAGTTTAAAGTTATCTTCATTGAAAAAAGTGCTTTTCTTTCAAAAATAAGGAAATTTCTAAGTGACCCCAAACTTTTGAACGGTATGTAGCTGCACCCTCGGTGGTCCCAAATGGGACATAGCTGCACCCTCGGAGGTCCCGGGCTGGAATGGAGCACCCACGACAACCTCGGCAGAACGGGGAGCAGCACCCACCAAGGACCCGGACTGGGTCACAGCTGCACCCACGGAGACCCCGGACTGGGCCAAAACTGCACCCACAGAGGACCCGGACTGGGCCAAAGCTGCACTCATGGAGGGCCCGGGCTGGGACGGAGCACCCGCAATGACCTCAACTGATGGGGAAGCAGCACCCCCGGAGGCCCGGGCTGGAACGCAGCACCTGCAAAGACCCTCTACCGGAGGGGGAGCAGCATCTATGGAGGTCCCAGGCTGGGACGGAGCACCCGCGAAGACCTCTACCGGAGGGGGAGTAGCACCCCCGAAGGTTCGGGCTGGGACGGAGCACCCGCAAAGACCTCTACGGAGGGGGAGCAGCACCCACGGAGGTCCTGGGCTGGGACGGAGCACCCACGAAGACCTCATCTGGAGGGCGAGCAGCACCCATGGAGGTCCTGGGCTGGGACGGCGCACCCACGATGACCTTGACAGGAGGAGCTAGACCCACTGTGATCTCGGGCGGCAAACCTGGACCCGCTAAGACTTCTAGAAAAGCTGGATGATCCTCAGTGACCCTGGGGAAAAGCTCAGACGGGAGATGCAGAGAAACAGGGTCAGGGTCACCGGCGGCAGTGGAGTCGACAAGGTGAGCTCAGGTGCAGCTGATGATGCACCTTGCTCTCACCACCAAGAGCCAGACAAGCTCTTCTCTGATACAGAAACAACAGAAACCAAGGAAAGCACCTGCCTGAGCTCAAGCTCCACCGCCATCCAGGACTCCATCGATCCAGACGATGACGTCTCGGGCCCGGCCCTCTGGAGGTCCAGCTCAGACTCTGCTGTGGCGGCCCCAGCAGCGGGCTCATGGTGGAGGATGTAGTCCTAGGATGCCCCAGTGATGTGACCCACGCCGGTGGCTTGCCGAATTTACACAGGAGGTCAGCTTCCTGCTGGCACTGGATCCTGTTCAGCCGAGGCCAGGGGGTGCTTCATCGTCGGCACAGGCTTCAGCTCAGTTGCAGCACTCTCCCCTCCATCCAAACTGTGGCTGCGGGGGCTGGGACCAGGTCTTCCAGGGCCGCAGGCTCCTCCATAGACTGACAGCTCAGTCCTGGGGCCGGCAGACACTCAAGGGGGAAAGGAAGGGAGACACAGAGAGAGCAGGTAAACATTCTAAAGCTGCAGCAGGCAGTGAGGATTCAGATGACTGCCTAGTCTGAGCCTCACCACCGGGAATTTGACAAGATAATTCATGTTTAAGTGAGTCAGAGTGAAAAAAACACTTGCCTGGGTTCCCGGGTAGCAATGTCTTCTGCTGCAGCTGGGTGGAAATCAGCCTTCTCCGTGACTTCAGCGGTTGTGGGCCCCTCAGTGAAATATGGAGGAGCCGCCCCTGCAGACACGATGACAGGAAGAGCCTGGAAGGAGACGGCCTCTAACCCCCTCAGCAGCGGGAGGGAGCATCGAGGAGAAGCAGGATACAGCATCTGCGGAGAGAGAGGAAGCTGGTGGAACAGCCTCGGTGAGGAAAAACACAAAGAGGGCACTGCTTTCTTCTGCCTCAGCGAGGGAAAAACTGCTGCCTGAGAGGTGGAGGTGTTCCTCCGGTGAGATTTCCCTGGTCAACGGCGGGGAGCAGGAGGCAGAGACGTCAGCTCCTGGAGGGGTGGAGGAGGGCCCGTTGGAGCCTCCTTCAGTTCCTGGGTGAGATCCGGGAGGAGCCATGGCTTATACTCAAGAAGGAGCTCAGTCTCCGCTATTATGACTTGCCTGCTCTTCTCCTGCTCTTCGGCTGATGAAGCGGGCCAGTGTTTGGAAGGAGGAGGCGGAGCTGCCTCTGGAAAATGGTGAGAGGCTGGAGGCTTCTGTGTGTGCGGGCGCTTGCTCTTCGTCAGTGCGGGCATGGACATCTGAGTGGATTCCCCCAGCCGGTGAGTCGTAGATTGTGAGACGATTATAGAGAGGAGTAGGTCTGTGAGCTCCGGGTGGTCCCACAGGCTGGGGCATGCCTCGAGTACCTGCGCCACACCCTCCAGACACTCTCGGGCTGCCTCGAGGGTACACGAGGCACGAGACCACCGCTCTGCTTCGTCCAGTCCCAGGGTTGACAAATCCGGGGTGACAGACATGGTTAGCCCCGGGTGGAAGGAGGGAAAAAAAAAAACGAGACAACAAAATGGACTGCAAACTAGCAGCAGCTGGGTGTCTTACTGGCCGGAGCGTTCTGTCAAGAATTGCCCCTCAGGGCAGAGAGAAAGACCCAGATGCTGAACTGCTAGTTTGCAAAATGTACTAAGAAACAAAAACACAAAAGTGCACCAACACAAAAATCCAAACTGTCAAACAAACAAACAAACAAACAAACTTACGAGTAATCTCACCAGAACAAGGGGAGGGTTCTGGTGAGGACGAGGGGGAAGAAACTTCGACACTCCGGCAACAAGAAATGAAAATAACAGCCCTTAAATAAGGCTAGAAACAAATGAAACAAGTGATAGCAGGTGTGGGTCACCTGAGCAGGCAAGATATAACAAAGATACAATTTAGACCAGCTGGGAGCAATGAGAGGGGAGGAGAGTGGGCTGACAGCTGACAGAGACCCCGCCTACGCGGAGCAACAACCCGGAACATCACTGACAGCTGTCAACCCAGAGGGAGAACACAACAGAATAAAAATATAATGAGATGGCAAAATAACGACGAGTGACCTCAAAAATGTAAATAACAAATTATAATGAACGTAAACAGGAAAATAAATCATACTAAGAAACAATACAGAATATGCAACAAATCAACCAAGGATAAAATAAGAGGAATTGCAACTCAAGACAGCAACACTCTACAAATATGATAAAAGGCAAAAAGACTGAGCCCAATGGAATCCCCCTGTGCTCAGATGGTGACAGTAACAGGTACCAGAAAGAGAGATCATATCTCTTTGGTTCTGGCCTCCCTTTATTGACTTCCCACAGAATTTAGAATTAAGTTTAAAATCTTTCTCCTCACTTGCAAAGCTCTAAATAATCAGGACCTTTGTTACACCTCTTAGCATGCCTGCCAATTTCCAACCAATGTGAAACGTTCTGTGGGTGGAAAACTAGAATTTTAATAGGCAAAGAAAGAAGATCTTTCATTATTCACCATTACGTATTGTTGTCTATCACACAGATAAGATGAAAATATTTTAGAAAAATGAATCTAAATATTTTTACCTCCGCCAGGCCGAAAAGGCCAGGAGGAGGTTATGTTTTTGCCGGGGTTTGTCTGTTTGTTTGTCTGTCTGTCTGTCTGTCTGTCTGTTGGTTAGCAAGATAACTCAAAAAGTCTTGGACTGATTTCCATGAAACTTTCAGGCGTTGTTGGAAATGGTACAAGGAAGAACTGATTAAATTTTGGGGATGATCCGGATCACCGTCTGGATACAGGAATTTTTTAAAGCATTCTTTAACACTGTGACATACGGCTATTTTCAACATGTGCGCAGGCACAATGGAGGGCGCTGGTCATCGTGTCTGACCAACATAAACTCCGCCTTCTTCAACGTTTTAGGCACAAAAGCACGCGGAAAACACCGTGCCTGTGTTTGCGCGACGCTGCAAAAGCTGAGACGGGCAGCTGTCCGCCGCCGGATTATTTGGCAGAAATTCCCCAGGCAGCCATAGGCGCTGCGCAAAAACCAGCTGCTCGGCAGCGTGCTGTGTGCCTGTGTTTGCGCAACGCTGCAAAAGCTCAGACAGCCAGCTGTCCGCCGCTGGATTATTTGGCAGAAATTCCCCGGTCAGCCATAGTAGCTCCGCAAAAAGAAGCTCTCTGCCGGGGAATTTTCCAAATCATCTTTGGCCGTGGAGCGCAACCCCAATAAAGATAAAGATTAGATGTACCACGAAGGTCGACTGCAAGCAAGATGTTTGTGCCTGTGAACATTCCGTCTTTTGGCGAGTTGATACGTAACGATGTTTACAGTTTGATGACAAGGTTGCTGCCATGTAACAATCATCTTATATCAGCAATTTGTCAACTCGTCACTCACACTTCAGCATTTGGAAGTGGTGGCGTTCCATTTTATACTGAGTCCAGTATTGTATGTTATGTTGTTACAAGACCGCCGACTGTCTGCTGATCTGTATATACTTTTATTTATTTATTTATTTTATTTTCTACTCCTTTTAGTTCTGCATTTAATATGAACCCTGAGTTTGAAATAAACGTTTGATTTTTGAATAAAACCCACGCCAACCCGTCTACCTAATTGGCATCCGTCAGTGAAGCCCTCAGTGCTGCTTTCAGTGATCTAAAACGCTCACATAACCATTCGCCTGTGGGTTGTACGCAGTTGTGTCATGACTTCTTTTGTTTTTTCTTTTGAATTCTTGGATGGAACATGGGTGGGCAATATAAGCTGCGGATTCAGCCATCACATATTTCGGATAACTTATGTTGAACTGTATAATCAGAGGAGCTATTGTCTAATTTCACCTTGTTGGATTTTATTACCCCCTTTGTTATATTATTCACTTTCTTTTAACCTGTACTCTTAATCTATTCAAAATAAAGATTAATTCATTCGTTCATTCAATTGCAACGCCCCCAGCCTGGGAGTTTGCAGATGCAGGACATGGACACAACACCAACACTTCAGTTTATTACCTCCGCCAAGGAGGTAATGCTTTTACTACTGAACCACTAATCCTATCATTGTGAATCCAATTGCTACTCAGATGTTTTCATGGTCAAGGAATCTGACAACGTACACACAAACACTGTATGGGGGGAACTGTGGCGCTTGGCGGAGGTCTGCGCTCTCCGAGTGCTTTTCTAGTTTGTAACTGCAATCTAATGATTCACTGCATCAAGACATTTTTTAGGTTCAGTAAAACAGCTCCCACAACCTGACCTTGATCTATTAACTTTTTTTGCTTTTAATTTGTTCAATCAAGTAGAAGTTAGCACTCTCAGCTGAATAATTTGGTCAGAAGCCACAGAGAGGATGTAAATAATTATTAGACTCCATATACTCCAATAATTGTGTAGCAACATTTTTTTTCTAAAACTTTGGAGAAAATTGGCAATACAATATACTAACAGACACATACTTGATTTACAGCTCGAGCCTTAAATCCCCTACCATTTCAGTCAGTGACCTTAACCCTAAAATGTCCCATGGGTGGGGTACCCACCCACATTTCCTCCCACAGATGGACTGTGGGAGGAAATGGGAATTCCCAGCAAAAACCCACCCAGACTCAGGGAGAACATGCAGCAGACTCCACACCAAGGTCGTCGCTAGCCAGGGGTGGGTTCAGGCCACAACTTTTTTGCTGTGAGATGATGGTGCTTTTTTTTTTTTGTTTTTTTTTTTTCCTGCAGTTTGAAGATTTATACATAAGTTATGAGCTCAACACAGAATCCAGATCCATTTGTTTCAGTGTTACAGAAAGTTTGATGAGGCCTGGCTTTACCCAAGCAGGAATAATCCTTTAGGAGGCACAGATAAATAATGTACGTAGATAGTTACATTTATAATAGAACAGTGATTGATATCAAGGAGAAAGGAGAACATCCTGCATATGTTTTAGCTGTTATAATCATGCAGTGCTGAATTTTGTGCGTACTGGGCTGTATTTGAGGCACAACAAACATTACAAATGTACAGTGGTGAGAAAAAGTGTTTGCCCCATTCCTGATTTCTCATTTTTTTTTTGTATGCTTGCCACACTTAAATGTTTAAGATCATCAAACAAATTTAAATATTAGACCAAGATAACACAAGTGAACACAAAATGCAGTTTTTAAATGAAAGTGTTTATGATTAAGGGGGAAAGAAAATCCAAACCTACATATCCCTGTGTGAAAAAGTGATTGCACCCTAAACCTAATAACTGGTTTGGCCACCCTTAGCAGCAACAACTGCAATCAAGTGTTTGCGATAACTGGCAATGAGTCTTTTACAACGCTGTGGAGGAATTTTGGCCCACTCATTTTTGCAGAATTGTTGTAATTCAGCCACATTGGAGGGGTTTCAAGCATGAACCGCCTTTTTAAGGTCATGCCGCAGCATTTCAATCAGATTCAGGTCAGGACTTTGATCAGGCCATTCCAAAGTCTTCATTTTGTTTTACTTAAGCCAGTCAGAGGTGGACTTGCTGGTGTGTTTTGGATCATTGTCCTGCTGCAGAACCCAAGTGTGCTTCAGCTTGAGGTCACGAACAGGAGGCCAGACATTTTCCTTCACTATTTTTTGGTAGACAGCAGAATTCATGGTTCCATTTACCACAGCAAGTGTTTCAGGTCCTGAAGCAGCAAAACAGCCCCAGACCATCACACTACCACCACCATATTTTACTGTTGGTATGATGTTCCTTTTTTGAAATGCTGTGTTACTTTTACGCTGGATGTAATAGGACACACACCTTCCAGAAAGTTCAACTTTTGTCTCGTCAGTCCACAGAGTATTTTTCCAAAAGTCCAAATTTTTCCAAAAGTTTCCAAAAAATATGTTTTCTGGCAAAACTTGGGCTTTGGGCTGCACGGTGGCGCAGTGGTTAGCACTGCAGCAGCACAGTTTTACCCTCGGCCGGGGGATCGTGGGGATCATGAGATCGTGGGTTCGATCCCTGCCCCCGGCCAACAGCGATCTGTGTGGAGTTTGCATGTTCTCCCCGTGTTGCGTGGGTTTACTCCGGGATTTCTCCGGTTTCCTCCCACATGCTAAAAACATGCAGGTTAGGGATACGGGGCGCTTGCGCACGCAGCGACCGGCAGCTGGTGGCTTGTCACCAGACTGCAAAACAAATCTACCTACGGGTACAAAATAAGTACAAAAAAAAAAAAAAAAAAAACAGACTAGCCTTTATATTCTTTTTGCTTAGCAGTGGTTTTTGTCTTGGAACACTGCCATGCAGGCCATTTTTGCAAAGTCTCTTTCTTACAGTGGAGTCATGAACACTGACCTTAACTGAGGCAAGTGAGGCCTGCAGTTCTTTGGATGTTGTTGTGGGGTCTTTTCTGATCTCTTGGATGAGTCACCGCTGCGCTGTTGGGGTAGTTTTGGTTGGCCGGCCACTCCAATGGTGAACAAAGGTTCACCATTGTTTCGTGTTTTCGCCATTTGTGGATAATGGCTCTCACTGTGGTTCGCTGGAGTCCCAAAGCTTTAGAAATGGCTAGTAAATTAAACTCAGCTTTCCAAAGATGTGATAAACCACAGTTAATTTATGTTTTAACAGGGGAACAATCACTTTTTCACACAGAGCCATGTAGGTTTGAATTTTTTTTTTACCCTTAATAATAAACACCTTCAATTAAAAACTGCATTTTGAGTTTACTTGTGTTATCTTTGTCTAATATTTAAATTTGTTTGATGAACTGAAACATTTAATTGTGACAAACATACAAAAAAAAAGAGAAATCAGGAAGGGGGCAAACATTTTTTCACACCACTGTATGTCAGGCCAAAGTACTTCACAAGGGTTGTGCATTATTTCAGGCTTACTCAAAATAGTGAAACTTTATAGAAAGAAAAAAAATCACATTTCTGTTATGATTCCCCTTGTGCTATTACGCCGCTCATGGAGGAAGAAATGAAAAACCCAATTGCAGGAGTAGAACGTGCACTTTATTGACATAAACCCCAAAAAATAACAAGTCCAGTAATGACCATGCTAATTACAGAGGGATGGAATGATGAGCTTGAGGCCACCAGACATAAAGGGACACCACCTGGATGTTCCGCAACCTGGGAGAGGGAATGCCTAGTGCCGCCATAGCAGTCGGCACAAAGAGAAAAGTAAGCATGTACTTACGGCTGGAACGATCCGGAGCTGTCCGTTGTAGTCCGGTGGATGAGGGGGGTGAGGTAGGGTCAGCTGCTAACATCAAGGAAATACACATTCTTAAAATGTTAGGGAAGACGGTGACGTCAGGCTGAATGTAAACGTAGGTAGTAGAAATGAACATACACAGAGGAACACGCTGCCATGTATGAAGCTGAATGCTCTGACGGTCTCTTCCTATTACCCCAGTGTTAAAGTACTAATGATACTAACGAGGGAAGAGACCGCTGGTGTGAGAATGCATGGGCTGAACAATAATTAACACCATGTGTGTATGTGTGAGTGTCTGAGCATATGAATGGGAGTGAATGAGGTGCATGTCACGCCGCGCCATTCATCAGCGGCGCCACCTGCTCACGCACCTGACAATCATCAGCGGCGAGGGATAAAGGCCGTCTTGCCCGGAGGCTCGGCCTGAAGCCGTCAGACTTCGTCCCTCACCGTTGTGAGCATACTTCTCTTCAGCATCACCATTTTGGTAAGAAGATCGCTTACCTCTCTTCTTCAGTCTTCTCCCCTGTGCACAGGTGGATTCCCCAGCGGCGGACATCTCCACTCCATCGCCCAATCCTCACTGCTGTACGGAGCTCTCCAGGTGGCTGTCTTCCCCCTTGCTGTGCCAGCTATCCTGACCAACCAAGTAAGTCCTTCTCTCGCCATAAATCCCTCCTGTGTTGGTGTATGCCCGTCACCCTCTCCCTGTGCTCTCTCCATAGGGTTGCTCGGCTGTACGGTCACCTGCCTCTGTGCCTGGAGCAGACACCATCACCAACACATTTACATCCCGCAGACACGCACTCATTCACTCCTGCTGTTAATAAACTCTTTGAACTACTCTAAGCCTGTGTGTGTGCGTCTCCTGAGCCGTGCATTATGTCAGTACGGCTTCAGCAGAGCGGCTCGGCGGACGGCGGGCTCGCACACCGGTTTACCACTCTCGAGGCTAGAGTGGATCAAATTGCTTATCAACAGCAGGTTATCCTAAATCAATTATTAAACTTAACTAACCGGTTGGGCTGCTTAGATCCTCAACAGCCGTTCCCCCCGGCTCGTCAGGGTGGCGCGGCTCCTGCCGTTCCAGCGGCCGTCCAGCCGGCTCCAGTGGCACCGGTTCGGCTCACACCGATTCCGACCCCCGCCCGCTTTAGCGGTAAGCTCGGCGGAGCGCGGGGGTTCATTATGCAGTGTGAGTCCGTGTTCCACCGTGTGCCCGGAGATTTTCCCTCGGATCACAGTCGGATTGGTTACATAGGGAATCTTCTGGAGGGGCGTGCGTTAACTTGGACCTACGCTGTAATGGCGAGGCCCAGTTATGCCACCCTCACCTATGACCAGTTCGTGAGGCGCTTTCTGGAGGTCTTTGACCATTCTCAAACCGAGACGGTCCAGGTCGATCGGCTTCTCGCTCTCCAGCAGGGAGGCCGGTCGGCAGCGGACTACTCAGTCGGGCTGGGAGGAACGCTCCCTCTGTGGCCTGTTCCTCCGCAGCCTCAATAATGATCTGAGGGATGAACTGGCTGGACGGGATATCCCTGGGACGCTAGCGGAGCTGACATCCTTAGCGATAAGTTTGGATAACAGGCTGCGCGAGCGCTCCTCGGGGCGGAAGTCTTCTTCTTCTCGCCCTCGTGGAGTCTCGCCGCACCTGTTCCAAGCTCGCCCCCTGGCGGCGCCGCCAGCATCGTGCCCCGAGGAGTCGGAGCCGATGGTGACGGGCTGGACCAAGCTTTCCCCTGCGGAGAAACAACGCCGCCATGAGTTGGGCCTCTGCATGTATTGCGGAGGTGACCAACACACTGTGGAGCGTTGCCCGCGGAAAGCCAGTCGGCGGGGTCCGCGAATCGCTGTAGGGAGCCTCGCGGATCCCAACCGGTTAGACACTCTCTCCCAATTAAAGCTGCCCATCCGTTTCTGCCACAATCCCACTGGGCACCTCACCCACGCACTGGTGGATTCGGGCGCAGAGGGCAGCTTCAGTTCACAAGGCCTGGCAACCCGATTGGGCATCCGCTGTCAGGCATTAAAACACCCCATCTCCCTGGTCCATCTCTCCCGTGCCTCCCTTGGGAGAGTTTCTCACCAGACCATGCCTGTCCCAGTCATCATCTCAGGGAA
This sequence comes from Pholidichthys leucotaenia, assembly GCA_020510985.1. Taxonomy (NCBI): domain Eukaryota; kingdom Metazoa; phylum Chordata; class Actinopteri; order Cichliformes; family Pholidichthyidae; genus Pholidichthys; species Pholidichthys leucotaenia. Next base: position 417,129,578 of record CM035839.1, read on the forward strand.
CCACCAGGAGGAGATGGTATTTTACGTCCTGCCCAACTCTGTGTCGCCCATCATCCTGGGGTACCCCTGGCTACGCCTCCACAACCCTGTCCTGGACTGGAGGTCAGCTGGGGTGTCGGCATGGAGTACCTTCTGCATGGGCACCTGCCTTCAGTCCGCTGCCTGCTCCCCGTCCGCGGCTCCTCCTGTGGCGGATACAGCACCTCCGGACCTGTCGCTGGTGCCTCCGGAATTTCACGACCTGGGTATGGTATTCAGTAAATCGAAAGCTATGTCTCTTCCCCCGCATCGACCATATGACTGTGCCATCAATCTCCGCCAGGGGGCTCCCCTGCCATCTGGTCGGCTCTACAGCCTGTCGGCGCCGGAGAGGGAGACAATGAATACGTACCTAAAGGAATCACTGAGCGCTGGGATTATTCGCCCATCGTCGTCACCCGTGGGGGCAGGGTTTTTCTTTGTCGGGAAAAAGGACGGTTCCCTCCGTCCCTGCATAGACTACCGAGCGCTTAATGACATCACTGAGAGGGACCGTTACACCCTGCCCCTCATGGACACTGCCTTCCACTCCCTCCAGGGGGCGACCTGGTTTACCAAGCTGGATCTACGCAGCGCTTACCACCTCGTCCGGATCCGGGAGGGAGATGAATGGAAAACAGCCTTCCGTACCCCGAACGGCCACTTTGAGTATCTCGTCATGCCGTTCGGGTTGACCAACGCTCCTGCCATCTTTCAGCGCCTCATTAATGACGTCCTCCGGGATTTCATCGACCTTTTCGTGTTCGTCTACCTGGACGACATTCTGATCTTCTCCAGGTCCAGAGACGAGCACCAGGTCCATGTGAGGCGGGTCCTCCAAAGACTGCTGGAGAATCGTCTGTACGTGAAGGCTGAGAAATGCGAGTTCTACGCTAGGACCACATCCTTCCTGGGATTCATCATCGCCCCAAGACCAGGTGCTCCCAGACCCAGAGAAGGTGAAGGCGGTGGTGGAGTGGCCTACTCCCGCATCCCGGAAGCAGGTGCAACAGTTTGTTGGCTTCACCAATTTTTACCGCCGCTTTGTCCCAAATTTCAGCTGGATCATCGGACCGCTGACCCGCCTCACGTCCCCGAAGGTCCCGTTCCGGTGGACTGAAGAGGTCGATGCTGCCTTTAAGGCGCTGAAGGCGGAGTTCTCCTCCTCCCGGGTCCTTCGCCAGGTCGACCCCGCGCTGCAGTGCATTGTGGAGGTGGACGCATCGGACACGGGAGTGGGAGCAGTGTTATCCCAACGATCACCGGACGATGGCGCCAAGCGACCGTGCGCCTTCTTCTCCCGGCGCCTGTCCCCGGCGGAGAGGAACTACGATGTGGGGGACAGAGAGCTCCTGGCCATTAAACTCGCCTTACAGGAGTGGCGCCACTGGCTAGAGGGGGCGGACCTGCCGTTTGTGGTCCTGACGGACCACAAGAACTTAAAATACTTACGATCTGCCAAGCGCCTGAATGCCCGCCAGGCGCGCTGGTCTTTGTTGTTCGCCAGTTTCCGCTTCTCAATCACCTTCAGGCCGGGCTCCAAAAACGGCCTGCCTGACGCCCTCTCTAGGCAGTTCACCCCCGTGGAGGCTGAGGAGACGCCCCACACTATCCTGCCCAGGTCGTGCGTCGTGGGAGCCATCTCTTGGGACATTGAAGACAAGATTTGGAAGGCGCAGGAGGTGGAACCTGATCCTGGCGGCGGACCGGAGGGAAGACTGTTCGTCCCATCTGCGGTCCGAGGAGAGGTCATCCACTGGCTCCACACCTCCCGGCTCACCTGTCATCCCGGCACCTCTCGGATGATCAGCCTCCTCCAACGGTCCTTTTGGTGGCCAGGCCTGCGGAGGGATGCAGCCCGCTACGCCCGGGCTTGCCCAATCTGTGCCACCAGCAAGTCGGGAAATGCCCCCCCAGCGGGTCTGCTCCAGCCTCTGCCCGTTCCCGGCAGGCCCTGGTCGCACATCGCACTGGATTTCGTCACCGGACTCCCCGTTTCCAACTCCTTTGACACCGTCCTGACCATCGTGGACCGTTTCTCCAAGGCGGCACACTTCGTCCCCCTGCGAGGTCTCCCTACCGCCCTGGAGACGGCGGGCCTCCTCGTCCAACACGTGGTCAGGCTGCACGGGATTCCGGTGGACGTGGTCTCGGACCGGGGCCCCCAATTTTCATCCGAGGTTTGGAGATCTTTTTGTAACGCCATCGGAGCCAAGGTGAGCCTCTCCTCCGGCCATCACCCCCAGTCTAACGGGCAGTGTGAAAGGACCAATCAGGAGCTGGAGGCTGCGCTCCGCTGTGTTACCAGATCCAAGCCGACGTCCTGGAGCAACCATCTCGCCTGGGTGGAGTATGCCCACAACACTGCCCGCTCTTCTGCAACGGGGATGTCCCCCTTCAAGGCGTCCCTGGGTTACGACCCCCGCTGTTTCCAGCGCAGGAGAGCGAGGTAGCTGTCCCCTCTGTTAGGGCGCACCTTAGGCAGTTCCGCTCCACCTGGGCTGCCGCGCGTCATGCGCTTTTACGCACAGCGGAGCGCAACAGGACCGTGGCGGACCGGCACAGGCGACCTGCCCCGGCGTACAGAGTTGGGCAACTCGTGTATGTGTCTACCCAGGACGTCACATTAAAAGGCGAGAGGAGGAAGCTGGCACAGCGATTCATGGGTCCCTTTCCCATCACCCGGATCATCAACCCGGTGGCTGTGCGCGTGGCTATTCCCCCCTCCCTCCGCATCCATCCCACTTTCCATGTGTCGAAGGTGAAACTGGCAGTCACTGACCCCCTTTGCCCTCCTCCTGCAGCGCAACCCGCGCCCCGGATGATTGGTGGCCATCCGGCCTGGTCCGTCTCCTCCATCCTGGACTCCCGGCGCCGAGGTCGTGGGTTGCAAAACTTGGTGGACTGGGAGGGCTATGGGCCCGAGCATCGACAATGGGTGCCCCCGTCGTTTGTGTTGGACCCATCGCTCATCGCGGACTTCCACCGAGTGCACCCGGATAAGCCATCGCCAGGAGGCGCTGCTAGAGGGGGGAGTACTGTCACGCCGCGCCATTCATCAGCGGCGCCACCTGCTCACGCACCTGACAATCATCAGCGGCGAGGGATAAAGGCTGTCTCGCCCGGAGGCTCGGCCTGAAGCCGTCAGACTTCGTCCCTCACCGTTGTGAGCATACTTCTCTTCAGCATCACCATTTTGGTAAGAAGATCACTTACCTCTCTTCTTCAGTCTTCTCCCCTGTGCACAGGTGGATTCCCCAGCGGCGGACATCTCCACTCCATCGCCCAATCCTCGCTGCTGTACGGAGCTCTCCAGGTGGCTGTCTTCCGGGCTTCGCCCCCTTGTTGTGCCAGCTATCCTGACCAACCAAGTAAGTCCTTCTCTCGCCATAAATCCCTCCTGTGTTGGTGTATGCCCGTCACCCTCTCCCTGTGCTCTCTCCATAGGGTTGCTCGGCTGTACGGTCACCTGCCTCTGTGCCTGGAGCAGACACCATCACCAACACATTTACATCCCGCAGACACGCACTCATTCACTCCTGCTGTTAATAAACTCTTTGAACTACTCTAAGCCTGTGTGTGTGCGTCTCCTGAGCCGTGCATTATGTCAGTGCATGCATGTACATGTGTGAAACACCCAATAATGAAGCACAGCTCATGGCACTGACAGGAGGAGGAGGCGTGCCCGAACTGTCAGGGAATGAAGGACCCAAATAGCAACCTGAAGTGCCTGATGGAAAATAGGGCAAAACAACCATAGGTCAGAACTTGGTTTGGAACCACCAAACCCAGGTTCATGACAGGGTGCCCCCCCTCCCCCTCTAGTGTGGCTCAACCAGCGTGGTTGAGCCACCAGGACCGGGGGGGTCAGGTGAAGAGGTTGCCTACCCACCAGGGATCTTAGAGGTTGGTGGCCGACCCGAGGAATAGGAGCCCTCCCCCCCCCCCGCCCCTTGAGGCTTGGAGCAGGGGAACCGTAGCACCCGCGTTGGTCCTGGTCAAAGACATGGCTGCACCGGTAGTGGAGTCTGGCTGGAGTTCTGCTGCACCAGCGGTGGACTCCGGCTGGAGCTCTGCTGCACTGGCGGTGGACTCCGGCTGGAGCTCTGCTGCACCAGCGGTGGACTCCGCTGCACTGGAGGTGGGCTCCGGCTGGAGCTCTGCTGCACCCGCGGTGACCTCCCCAACGGGGAAGGTAGGGTTCCTCCCAGATTCCGGCGCTGGATCCAGACCCTCGGTGGCCTCTGGAGGCATCAGCTGCTCTCTGGCGACTATGGCCTGGAGGGAGAGAGAAAGAGACCAAGTCAGGGTTGCCGGCAGTGGCAGAGCCTGGTGACGTGGCCCCGAGGGCTCCTGCGAGCTGCCCCGGGCTCCCCTCGCCATAGTCAGGCAGTGTGACATCAACATAGACATAACTGACATTATGGAGCACACTTGCCTGAACTCGGGTTCCACCGCCGTCCAGGACTCCGGTGACTTAGGGTGCGCGGGCTCCATCCGGTCATCTGGTGCAACACTCGTGTCGACTTCTCCTGGAGCATCTGGACTCATGTCGCCGTCAGCTGTAGACCTCCCAGGTTGCGGCAGCTCCTCTTCAGCGACCCTAGAGTGGAGCTCAGAGAGGATGGGAGAGGGGAGACAGTTAGGGTTGCTGGCAGCAGCGGAACCCGGTGAGGGGGGTCCAGATGCAGCTGAAAGCTGCACCCGGCTCTCCTCAAGAGCCAGGCAAGATCTCTCAACTATTGACAGAAGAACTACAGGAGAGATTGCGTGCCTGTGCTCAAGCTCCACCACCGTCCAGGACTCCGATGATGAAGTTCCGGGACCAGTCGGCTGGAGGTCAGGTCCGGGAGATGACTCTGCCACGGCGGCCTCCACCACAAGCGTGATGGTGGTTGCAGTCTTGGTGACCCCATGCGCCATCTTCCACGCCACCAGCTCCTCTGGCATGATGGCCAGGGACGGCCTCACCACTGGACCATGAGCTGGACCCTCCTGGGCCTCTGATTCCTCTCCCCTTGAGCGACCTGGTTCCAGAGCCGGCAAGCTTGTAGGGGCACACAAAAAAGGTTTGATGAGGTTGGGTGAGGGACCACTATATGCCGCTGGGACAGAGCACTCAGGGGACTGCACATCCTGAGTCTCCTCGCCAGGAGGCAGGCAAAATTTTTCATCAACAGAGGAAGTTAAATGAGGAAAAACTTGCCTATTCTCCTGGCACTGGACATCCCCAGCGGCCTCCGAGGCATCTCCTCCCTTCTCCTGGCGTTCCTCCTTGAGCTGCGGCTCCCCTTCCCTCAGAGAGAATTCCTACAATCTCCCAGCCATCTCCGGGAGGAGCCACGGCTTCACCTCCAGGATGAGGTCCATCTCCGCCTGAAGAGCCAGTCTGTGTTCCTCCAGGTCCTCCTTGGACGGAGCGGGACACAGCTCGGGACGAGGAGGCAGGGCTCTCGTCGGCGAGGCTGGAAGCTTCTTCCGGCAGGAGTTCCTCCTTCTCTTCTTCACGGACAGCTCGAGCACCAGGTAAGCCGGGATACGAAGCGCCGCACTGGGCAGCGAGTTACCCGTGCTGAGAAGCTCCGTTTGATCCAGAGAAGAAAGCGGAGTTGCCGCGAGGAGCTCGAATACTGGGAGATCCTTATCCAACTCCTCGCACGGCACAGCGAAGATGTCCCAGAGAATCTCCATTGCCTCGGGGTGATCCCAGAGGCTGTCTCGCTCCATCACCCTCACCGAAGTGTCCCGAGCCTGTCAAACAGCCCTGGAGGAACAGGACTTCTGTGTCCATGAAAAAGTCACCTCCAGGAAGCACAGCGAGCGCAACTCCCTCTCCAGTTCCCTCTCCGTCTGAACCACCATGTTGATACTCGGAGAGGAAGAAAAAAGAGGGTGGAAAGAAAAAGAAGCAAAAGGAAACGTCGACTCCGCTGGGTTTTTTCTGGCTGGTCGGAGCATTCTGTTATGATTCCCTGTGCGCTATTAGGGAAAGAGGAAGAAATGAAAAACTCAATTGCAGGAGTAGAACATGCACTTTATTGACATAAACCCCAAAAAATAACAAGTCCAGTAATGACCACGCTAATTACAGAGGGATGGAATGATGAGCTTGAGGCCACCAGACATATAGGGATGTCACCTGGATGTTCCGCAGCCTGGGAAAGGGAATGCCTAGTGCCGCCGTAGCAGTCGGCATGAAGAGAAAGGCAAGCATGTACTTACGGCTGGAACGATCCGGCGCTGTCCGTGTAGTTCAGTGGATGAGGGGGTGAGGTAGGGTCAGCCGCTAACATCAAGGAAATACACATTCTTAAAATGTTAGGGAAGACGGTGACGTCAGGCTGAATGTAAACGTAGGTAGTAGAAACGAACATACACAGAGGAACACGCTGCCATGTATGAAGCTGAATGCTCCGACTGCCTCTTCCTATTACCCCAGTGTTAAAGTACTAATGATACTAATGAGGGAAGAGACCACCGGTGTAAGAATGCGTGGGCTGAACAATAATTAACACCATGTGTGTATGTGTGAGTGTCTGAGCGTATGAATGGGAGTGAATGAGGTGCGTGCATGTACCTGTGTGAAATGCCCAATAATGAAGCACAGCTGATGGCACAACCATAGGTCAGAACTGGGTTTGGAACCACCAAACCCAGGTTCATGACAATTTCTGATTGTTCTCTTATTGAGGGGGTGATATAAAATGAAAGGAGCTGCCACATTTTCCAGTAGAAGAGGGAGAAAGAAGATGCAGACATTTGTTTTTTTCTCAACTGTGTTTGAAAAACGATGGGGGGGGGGGGGTATCATTGCAACTACTTCTGGTTCTCGTGTTACAACTGGAGGCAGATCAGAACATGCTGAAGGAGACATGAGACCAAGGCAGACCGGACCCTAAGGCTAGAGACACACCAAGCCGATAATCGGCCATGTGGCAAGTTTAGGCCATCGACGAGCCTCGTCTGCTTGGTGTGTCCCACCGTTAGCATAAAACAAGCCTTGTCTGAGTTTTTTTCGCTAATTCGACATGTTGAATAGGCTTCAGATTGTCAGGTAAAGAGAGCACTCCAACTGGCTGTTAAGGTAGTGAATGGGCGAGCGGGAAGAGAAATGAATGAAAACAAACTCAGCTGACTTAAAAACACTCACGGCTATCTGGAATGTAGAAATCAAAGATCAGCTGATCAGTTTAATTCAAGAGAGGCCAGCTTTGTAAGACCACAGCAACCACTGAGAATTATACTGACCCTTTGTTTATATTAGGCGTCAAACGACCGAGTGGCGAGTAAAGACAAGCACCACCTGCTTATATGAAGAGTTATTTTCTCTGATGCATGTGCAAAACATACAAGGCTCGTCTGCTGTTGGCCGTAACCTTCCCGGTGTATCCATTCAATTCAATTCAACTTTATTTATATAGCGCCATTTCACAACAACAGTCATCTCATAGCACTATCAACTGTAGGGAGGACCCCCACAGTTGCAGAAAGACCCCAGCAATCAGGCGATCCCCTGTGAGCAAGCACTTGGCGACGGTGGAGAGGAAAAACCTCCTTTTAACAGGAAGAAACCTCCAGCAGAACCGGCCTCAGGGAGGGGCAGTCATCTGCTGCGACTGGCTGGGGGGTGAGGGGACAGAGAAGAAGAAATGAACAGACATCTAGAGAGCAAACAGCACGATGGGGAATCAATATATGGGAGAGAACAAACAAATGTTAATGACCGGCAAAAAAAAATATTTCATAGAGGAGTGAGGAAAGGAGTGAGGCCCAGTGCATTACTGTGAGGTCCCCCGGCTGACTAAACCTATTAGCAGCATAACTAAGGGAGGGTTCAGAAACACATGATCCCTCCCTAATTGTAGGCTATATCAAAAATGTAGGTTTTAGCCCTATTCTTAAAAACAGAGATCGAGTCCGACTCCCGAATCCAGATTGGCAGCTGATTCCACAGGAGAGGAGCTTGATAACTGAAGGCTCCTGCCTCCCATTGTACTTTTGGAGATTCTAGGTATTACAAGTAAACCTGCATTTTGGGAGCGTAGTGCTCTGTTAGGATGATACGGTAGTATCAGATCTTTTAAATAAAAAGGAGCCTGATTGTTTAGAGCTTTGTAAGTAAGAAGAAGGATTTAAACTTAATTCTAAACTCTATGGGAAGCCAATGAAGGGAGGCCAGAACCGGAGAGATATGATCTCTCTTTCTAGTACCTGTTAAAACTCTTGCTGCAGCATTTGGATCAGCTGAAGACTTTTTAAAGATGTTTAGGACAGCCTGATAATAAAGAATTACAATAATCTAATCTCGAGCTAACAAAAGCGTGGATCAGCTTCTCAGCATCACTCTGAGACAAGATGCTCCTAATCTTGGCAATATTACGCAAATGATAGAAGGCAAGTCTTAGAAACAAATTTAATATGTGAATTGAAGGACAAATCCTGATCAAAAATAACTCCAAGGTTCCTCACAGAGCTATTAAGAGAAAGAGTACTGCATCCAAACTGAAAGTTTGATTTGGAAAGGAATTTCTAAGGTTTTTTGGACCAACAAGAATAACTCAGTCCTTATCTGAATTAATAGCAGGAAATTACAAGTCATCCAAGCTTTGATTTCCTTAAGACAGGCTTCTAACTTGGCTAATTGATTAGTATCATCTGGCTTCATTGACAGGTATAATTGTGTGTCATCTGCATAACAGTGAAAATGTATACAGTGCTTTCTAATAATGTTGCCTAACGGAAGCATATATAAACTAAAAAGAGTAGGGCCAAGCACAGATCCCTGTGGAACTCCATGACTAAGCTTTGAGCTGAGAGAAACTCATCATTTACATGAACAAACTGGAACCTATCAGATAAATAAGATCTAAACCACTGCAACGAAGTTCCATTAAGTCCAACATAGTGTTCTAATCTATCAAGTAGAATATTATGATCAATAGTATCAAAAGCTGCACTAAGATCTAAAAGGACAAGTACAGAAACTAGTCCATTATCAGATGCAATGAGGAGGTCGTTAGTGACCTTCGCTAAGGCTGTTTCAGTGCTATGATGGATTCTAAACCCAGATTGAAACTCCTCAAATAAACCATTTCCCCTGCAGGTGGTCAAATAATTGCGTGAGAACAACTCTTTCTAAGATTTTTGAAATGAAAGGGAGATTAGAGATTGGTCTATAGTTAGCTAAAGCTCCTGGAATCTAGCGTTGGCTTTTTGAGTAAGGGTTTAATTACAGCCGTTTTAAAGCCTGCGGTACATGGCCTAAAGTTAATGAAGAATTGATTATATGAAAATAAAGCTACCAATAAGTGGGAAGACTTCGTTAAATAACCTGGTAGGAATAGGGGTCTAAAAGACAAGTTGAAGGTTTGGATGAGGAAACTATTTTGTCTAACTCACAAAGGTCGATTGGAGTAAACTCATCAAGACAGACATCAATAGAAGGAGTTTGTAGGTAGTTACAGTATTTAAGTTAACTGTGGGAAGAATCTGATTGATTTTATCTCTGATGGATTGAAATTTTATTATTGAAAAAGTTCATAAAGTCCTGACTAGTAAGCTCTAAGGGGATGCTAGGATTGACAGAGTCCTGACTCTTTGTCAACCTGGCTACAGAGTACTGAAAAGAAACCTGGGATTATCTTGTTCTCTTCTATTAATGCAGAGTAATACTCGTTCTAGCTTTTCTAAGAGATTTTTTATAAATTAAAAGATGATTTCTCCAAGCTAAATAGATTTTCATCTAGAATAGATAGAGCGCCGATTTTCTTTCTAATTTACGAGGTCTTCTGTTTTAAGCTACGAGTTTCTGTGTTTGAACCAAGGAGTTAAAAATCTCTTGATTAGACTTTTTCTTTTTTAAGGGGGCCACCAAGTCTAGAGCCTGATGCAGAGAAGACTGAAATTACTATCCCACATGTTATCAATACAGAAGGAGCAAGCTGTCTATAGCTTATTTCCGTTGTGTGACACATGGCATAGAGGAAACAATCTGCATAAATTTGGAAACCAGCATCATCGAGAGGATCTACTGTGATAATATTTTTCTTTAGGAGCCAATAGTCAGGAAATAGTAAAATCAAAGGTTAACAGACAATGGTCTGACAGTACAGGTTATGAGGAGGACACTACAAGATTTTCTATTTCTATGCCATATGTCAGAACAAGGTCCAATGTATGGTGGAGGTAATGAGTAGAATTTCCTACTTTCTGAGAAAACCCAATCGAGTCTAATATTGAATTAAAAAGCCACATTAAGGCAGTCACTATCTACATCCACATGTATATTAAAGTCCCCTACTATAAGTATTCTATCAGATTTCAGCACTAAATCAGCTAAGAAATCAGGAAATTTCGGATAAAATTCTGAATAGGTTGATGGGGGACGATAAACTATGGCAAATAAAATTGGGTTTAACCTGGAATTGCTAAAGTGCCCAACACTGAGGACCAGGCCCTCAAAGGAATTATAACATGTTTTTGCTTTACATTAACTAGTAATTTGGAATGGTACATTGATGCTACTCCTCCTCCACGACCAGAACTTCTGGGATTTTGACAGTTTAAATAACCAGAGGGGAGTTGATTCATTTAAACCAACATAATCCTCTTGCCCTAACCAAGTCTCTGTAAGGGAAATTAAATCAATCTGATGATCAATTAACAGATCATGGACTAACAGAGACTTGGAGGTTAGACCTAATATTTAATAAACCACATTTAATTTTTTAAATTATGAGGAGGGAACAGAGGCCAAATCATTCAATTTAGAGGCTTTATGTTTAATTTGAGTTTTTACCAATAATTTGCTTTATCACTTTGGGATGCTTATACATTATATTTTTATTTACTTTGGAGGGAGCAGACAACGATTCTCTGATGGGGAAGACAGGGGCTAAGCCTGAGGGTGGCGGATATTGAAGAGGAGCTGCAGAGAGGCATGTAAGACTGCGACCTCTGCTTCCTGCGTCCCAACTCTGAGTAGTCAGGGTGTTTGGAAATTTGGATAAAAAAGATGCCAGATTGTTAGATAAATGAGAAGCACCATCCAAAGTGGGATGAATGCTGTCTCGTGTCATAAGACTAGGTTTTCCCCAAAAAGAGCTCCAATTGTCAATGTAGCCACGTCATTTTTAGGACACCACACAGACATCGCAGCGGTTCAAGGATGACGAGAGGCTAAACATGTGCAGTCACTAGGTCAGATTGGGGAGGAGGGGCCCAGAGAATACTACAGTGGCAGGACCTCGTTTTTGCAAAGTCACACCCCGATTCTATATTAAGTTTCGTGACTTCCGACTGCCGGAGACGGATGTCATTAATGCCGGCGTATACGTGGGAATAACAATTGTGGAATATTTACAGTTAATCTTTTAGCCAGCATTTTCAAATTTGAACTCGATGTCACCTGCTCTGGCCCCCAGGAATGCATTTGACTATGGCCGCTGGCGTCTCTAGGTTCACGTTTCTGACTACAGAGTCGCCAATGATCAGAAGTGTTTTTCCTCAGCGGGTGTGTCGCTGAGCGGGGAAAAAAACGATTAGAAACGTGAACAGGTTGGTGGTGAACCGGGGCTTTGCGACTAGGCTTCCTTCTCACCGTCACCCACCCAGTCTCCTCGCTGCTGAGGAGAGCCGGGGAACCGGTGACAGTGGGACCTAAGCTAGCTAGCTCCGCTGCAGCTAATGGGTGTCCGTCGAGATTAACTGGCGCAGACGGTGTTTCAATGCAGCGGAGCCGGGATTCCAAATCAGACAACCTCGCCTCGAGCGCCCTCAAAAAGACAACATTTATTACATTTACCGTTATCACTAAAAGAGGCAGGAGTTGTAGCTAAACATCTGACAGAGAGAGCACACCAGAGGAGGAGAGGAGGAAAGAGAGCTATTAGCCATAGCTAGTGGCTCGAGAGCTGGAGAGCAAACCACACAGGCAGGACAGCAAAACAGGAAGTGACGATACGTTACCACAAGGAAGTGACGATCCTCATCCATGTGCAACTACTTTTTACGGCGACAAACTCGACAAAAGGGGATATCATTCATGAATGAATGAATGAATGAATCTTTATTTTGGATAGATTAAAAGTAAAGATTAAAAGAAAGGAACAGAATAATATAAGAAAGGGGAAAAACAAAAACAAAAATCTTACAATGTCAAATTAAACAGTAACTCCTCTGATTATACAGTTCAACATAAGTTGTCCCGAAATGGGTGATGGCTGAAGCCGCAGCTTATATTGCCCACCCACATTTCATCCAAAAAGTCAAAGAAAAACAAAACAAGAGTGATTACAATTCAGAATAAAGCTAAGACAAAACGTGACAAAAAAACTAAGCAACAACACAACACAGACTGAATATGACAATCCTTATGTGATTTTACATGTCATCTTGTATATATGTTTGGAGTATTTCTTCCTTTAGTTTTTGTTTAAATTGTCCAAAGCGTTGTACATGATTTTAATTCAGGTCCAAAAGCGTTCCACAATCTGACTCCTTGCACTCCTTACACTCATCGGGTTTTGTCAGAAATGTTGGCTTGGTGTGTCTCTTAAAAAAGTTAGAGAATTGTGATTTTTCAGTGTTTCAGTGTTTTTCAGTGTTTCCATTGGTAGCCAATCCAGATGACCACATTCATGTGCAAAAGCAATGAAAAAGTGACATTTTCATCCTATGTCCCCTTTAAAACCAAAGATGGGCACACTATCTATATTTTCAAAGACCACCAACTTGAAGCTGGATCATCAGTAAGGGTGATCAGTCAGGACATACACTACTAAACAAAGGTAGTATGGGTGCCTGTGTCGTTTTAGTAATGTTTGCCCCCCGCCAAACAGACATACAGAGCATAGTGTTTGTCGAGTGCAAGGTGAAGTGAGTATTGTTTACCACAAGAACAGCTCTGTTTTGCTCAGAAACACTAAATGACCGGAAATGATTGCAGATGGCTTCACGCAGATGCTCAGCTGCTCATATTCACACACTCTGTAGCCCATGCGCACTTCCAGCGTGCGTCTGTGTCAATATGTTTGCTTTGTTCGGATGCGTCAGTTCATTTTTGTTGACTTATTTTCTGCATCAGAAACAATCGGTGCAGAGATTGGGAAGGGGATTAATTTTATGCAAATGTATGCAAATAACGGTGACACAGAACTCCATCCGCATCGGTTCTATGCAAATTGTGTTTGCTAAACAGCCATATTGGAAGAGCCCACTTTTCCCAGCATCCTCACATCCCACCCACCCCTTCAATGCTCTTCCCAATCCAGACTCCGTATTTGCCCTGCCAGCATTGCTCCATTCTCTCTTTTTATCATTTCCCTTTTTTTTTTAACCCCCCTTCAATCATTTTTAGTCCCTCTACACCCCCTTTTTTTTTTTCCACTTGGCGAGCCACGCTGCCCGGGCTCCTTTTTCCAGTCTCACCCAGTGGGCCTCACCGCTATCCTCAGCCCCCCTCTTGCCTTCTTTCCTCTGTAATCCTCCTTCATTCCTACCCCCTCTCATCCCTCTGTGTGCCGCATGGCTGTTAGTGGTATGGAGAAGCTCTAATGGGGCTTGAGGAAAACATTGTCATAGTACCTGGAAAGTGTACGGCCGGGACCGATCCAGGAGGCATCCAGGTCTACCTGACATTATACTTGGAAATAGAAGGTTAACAAAACGCAGAAGAGATGGGGTGAAGAAGGTAAACACAGCAGCTAGGAGAGATAAAGAAGATGACAGTACTTCAATGCTATGAAGAAGGAAGGGAGAGGGGGGGGGGAAAGTCCTCTGTCAGCCTGTCCCGCCAGCATTTGAGCTCAGGGGGACTGTGTGGGGCTGGAGTGAGAAAGGGGCAATAAAGGGTGTCTCTTTCCTCTCCCCGTGTCCCAATCCGCTTTTCTGGTTTCCCGTTTTATGGGAAGATTGCAGCACCATGCGTGACACTTCCTTCCAACTCTAAAGCAATTCCCTGCTGCAAGCCCCATGACACACGTCACACCATGCACACACGCACACACACACATCCCTTGCCTCTCCATGGCATGCTTTTGTGCTCATTTACAGTAGCATCCAATTTAAGTAGCGCTGCTCAACAACGTTGGCCTTCCAGAATTAAACCTTGAAAAAGGAGTTTGTCTCACTGTGACTGCAGTGCCAAAGCAGCAGTACTGTGTCAACTTGTTTGAGGGCCAGGCGGAGCACTGAAGCAGCTGTTCGCAGGGAGATGACTGAGAGGGAAACCATTTCTCCGCAGCATGTGCGCAGCAGCCAGCCACAGTCTCGCACCTAAATGCCATTTGTGAGTAATGTGATTTTCTCCACTGCAAGTGCAAGCAATGCAATACAGCTAAGTAATATCTCTCTGCAGGGCTATACTGGCTGTCAGTATTATATGGATGAGTTGATGTCTGTGATGGGTGCGTGTGTATGGTGTGCATCTGTGCACGCTTGTCAGAGCCATTTGGACCGAAGGTGTAGCAGTTAAAACGAACTGTTCGGAGAAAGGAGGACAGAGTCTTGCGTTAGCCATGCATCATTAGCATTTGTGGCCACTCTATGGTTGACTGTGTCTCAGCCATTAAGATGGAAGTGTGGAATGGGTGGTGAGAGAGAGAGAATTTAAAAGACTAAATCATCAGGCCCAGTGAATCCATTGTGAAGTCAAATTAAAAAAAAAAAAAAAAAACAGGGAAAAAGTTACAGATTTGTGACGACAATTGTAAGACTCCCCCCCCCCCAGGCAATATAATTTTATGGGGGAAAGACCATTTGTAATTATCAGTGAATAAAGAGTTAAATTCAGAAGCATTAACAAAAAAGGATAAAATAATTCTTGCACATTATTCTTGATATTAAAATACATTACACGAAAATGCACATTACTTTACATACACTGCGGAGATGTGTTGAAAGGACGAGACTGAGTTTATTCCTCAGGTTCAGCTTTATTCACAATCACATACTCCAACATTCCAAAGCAGAAAAAGAGGATGAATCTTCTCACATCTGTCCTTTTATACCCAGGACATCAAACCTACAGTCACATGGTGTTTAATCAAACATACAGTCACACGGTACTTAATCCCAGTCACAATGTAACTTCCCCCGATCTTAACACCATCCACCCCCTAGTCTCCGGTGGTCAGGAAATCTCTCAAGGCCATCTCCTTGAAACAAAAGGCCAAATCTCACACCCTCCTGTTACCCTAGGAGGCTCAGTCCCTTTGTTCCCTTGAGACGTGAAGCACACAATAAACATACAGTAATATATCTGTGGAGCATATGAAATCAACATATGTGTCCCACATAACCCCCCCCCCACCCCAACCGTCTAAGATGGAACAATCATAACTAAAGATGCATGTCATAATAAAATCACTACATATCAGTCCACCTGCCGCTTGGGGCCTTAGGTCTTCTGCCGTATTTGCTGTAAGCCGGCTTTACTGCCTCCGCAGTGTCCTCCTGCTGTGGGGCTGCTGCCTGTGGATTAGAACTGTTAGTCAATCTCTGCGGGTGTCCTGGGGAACTGCTCTCTAGGGGGTCTGCCAGCGCCGGGAGCCCTCGCCAACTGCACAGGTTCGTCAGCCATCACAAAAGCGGGTTTGAGCCTGTTAATGCCAATTGTTTCCTTTCTGCTCCCCAAATATAGCAAAAAATGCTTATCTCCTGTTTCCAGCACTCTATATGGTCCATCATAAGGCGGGCGCAAGTTTGGGCGATGGGCATCATGTCTGACAAAAACAAACTCCGCATCTTTAAAGCTTTAGGCACAAAAACGCGCGGAAGCTGTGATGAATCTGGGCCAGGAAGTGTGCTCGATCCCGTGTCGCTCTGCAACCGCTGAGCGGGGGGGCACTCTGGCGGAGGATTATCCGGGAGAAACTCCCCGGGCAGGCGGAGCGGCTGCGCGAAAACTAACTCAGCTGGGGAGGCTTTTAAATCCTCTTTAGGTGCAGAACGCAACTCCAATAAAACCCATGGTAGCCTGTCCACCCAATTTGTATCCGTAAGCGACGCTCTGAGGGCTGCTTTCAATGACCTGTGGAAACGTTCGCATAAACCGTTAGCCTGCGGGTTGTACACGGTAGAGCGGTGGATCGTTACCCCCAGGCTGCGGGCCATCCCTAACCAAAGCTCGGAAACAAATTGAGGACCTCTGTCGGACGTAATGTCCGACGGAACTCCGAAACGCACTACCCATGCTGTTAAAAACGCGCGTGCCACCTCCTCAGCTGTGGTTGATGCCAGTGGGACCACTTCCGGCCAACGCGTGGTGCAGTCCACCATTGTCAAAAGGTGTGTGCACCCCTGTGACGGCGGGAGGGGGCCTACGAGGTCGACATGCACATGATCGAACTGCTTAGCCGGGATGTGAAAAGGGTCCAAGGGAGCTCTCGTGTGTTTGTGTATTTTGGCCTGCTGACAAGCGACGCATGCTGCTGCCCACTCCTTGACTTGCTTGCGCAGGCTCGGCCATACAAATTTCTCTCCTACCATTTTGATCGACGCGCGCACTCCCAGGTGTGCCAGAGAATGGATCGAGTCAAAAACGCGGCGGCGCCACGTGGCTGGCACCACCGGACGCGGTCGTCCCGTGGAGACATCGCAGATTAGGGGGGGCATACCGTCTTGCAGCACCCTGTTCTCCAGCCTTAACCCTGTTGGTCCAGACTGGAGCGCGCGCACAGCCGCGTCGCTAACCTGCTCCGCGGCCATGGCTGCATAATCTATCCCTACGCGGACCGGGGCCGCGCACGCTTCCGCGTCGCTACCGTGCTCCGCGGCCATGGCTACAGAGTCTGCCCCCACGGGGCCTGGAGCCGCCACAGCACGTGAGAGGCAGTCTGCCACTACATTATATTTACCCGCCACATGCTGAATATCGGTAGTAAACTCCGATATCGCGGCCAGCTGTCTCTGCTGCCGGCCCGACCAAGGTTCTGAAATCTTGGCCATCGCGAAAGTCAGCAGTTTGTGGTCCACGAACGTGGTGAAACGGCGTCCTTCCAGCCAGAACTGGAAGTGGCAGATTGCCAAGTGTAGAGCTAACAACTCCCTGTCGAACGCGCTGTATTTTCGCTCGCTATCGCGCAAGGTCTTGCTGAAAAACGCGAGCGGTTGCCAGCCTCCAGCCACATACTGTTCAACGACCGCCCCTATGGCTACATCTGACACGTCAGTAGTGAGCGCCATGCGGGCCGTTGGGACTGGGTGTGCCAACAATGCAGCGTTTGCCAGGGCTGATCTGACTTGAGAGAATGCGCGCTCCCGCTCAGGAGACCATTCGATTTTATTTGTTGGTTTTTGCTTTTTTAGTGCAGCATACAATGGTTGCATGAGCTGCGCTGCACGGGGGAGGAAACGGTTATAAAAATTAACCATTCCCAAAAACTCCTGTAACGCTTTGACCGTTTGTGGTTGGGGAAAATTAGTTATTCAATTCAATTCAACTTTATTTATATAGCGCCATTTCACAACAACAGTCATCTCATAGCACTATCAACTGTAGGGGGGACCCCCACAGTTGCAGAAAGACCCCAGCAATCAGGCGATCCCCTGTGAGCAAGCACTTGGCGACGGTGGAGAGGAAAAACTCCCTTTTAACAGGAAGAAACCTCCAGCAGAACCAGGCTCAGGGAGGGGCAGTCATCTGCTGCGACTGGCTGGGGGGTGAGGGGATAGAGAAGAAGAAAAGAACAGACATGTAGAGAGCAAACAGCACGATGGGGACTCAATCTATGGGAGAGAACAAACAAATGTTAATGACCAACAAAAAAAAAATATTTCATAGAGAGTGAGGAAAGGAGTGAGGCCCAGTGCATTACTGGAGGTCCCCCGGCTGACTAAACCTATTAGCAGCATAACTAAGGGAGGGTTCAGAAACACATGATCCCTCCCTAATTGTAGGCTAGATCAAAAAGGTAGGTTTTAGCCCTATTCTTAAAAACAGAGATCGAGTCTGACTCCCGAATCCAGATTGGCAGCTGATTCCACAGGAGAGGAGCTTGATAACTGAAGGCTCTGCCTCCCATTGTACTTTTGGAGATTCTAGGTATTACAAGTAATCCTGCATTTTGAGAGCGTAGTGCTCTGTTAGGATAATACGGTAGTATCAGATCTTTTAAATAAAAAGGAGCCTGATTGTTTAGAGCTTTGTAAGTGAGAAGAAGGATTTTAAACTTAATTCTAAACTCTATGGGAAGCCAATGAAGGGAGGCCAGAACCGGAGAGATATGATCTCTCTTTCTAGTACCTGTTAAAACTCTTGCTGCAGCATTTTGGATCAGCTGAAGACTTTTTAAAGATGTTTTAGGACAGCCTGATAATAAAGAATTACAATAATCTAATCTCGAGCTAACAAAAGCGTGGATCAGCTTCTCAGCATCACTCTGAGACAAGATGCTCCTAATCTTGGCAATATTACGCAGATGATAGAAGGCAGTCTTAGAAACAAATTTAATATGTGAATTGAAAGACAAATCCTGATCAAAAATAACTCCAAGGTTCCTCACAGAGCTATTAAGAGAAAGAGTAACTGCGTCCAAACTGAAAGTTTGATTTGGAAAGGAATTTCTAAGGTTTTTTGGACCAACAAGAATGACTTCAGTCTTATCTGAATTTAATAGCAGGAAATTACAAGTCATCCAAGCTTTGATTTCCTTAAGACAGGCTTCTAACTTGGCTAATTGATTAGTATCATCTGGCTTCATTGACAGGTATAATTGTGTGTCATCTGCATAACAATGAAAATGTATAGTGCTTTCTAATAATGTTGCCTAACGGAAGCATATATAAACTAAAAAGAGTAGGGCCTAGCACAGATCCCTGTGGAACTCCATGACTAAGCTTTGAGCTGAAAGAAAACTCATCATTTACATGAACAAACTGGAACCTATCAGATAAATAAGATCTAAACCATTGCAACGAAGTTCCATTAAGTCCAACATAGTGTTCTAATCTATCAAGTAGAATATTATGATCAATAGTATCAAAAGCTGCACTAAGATCTAAAAGGACAAGTACAGAAACTAGTCCATTATCAGATGCAATGAGGAGGTCGTTAGTGACCTTCGCTAAGGCTGTTTCAGTACTATGATGGATTCTAAACCCAGATTGAAACTCTTCAAGTAAACCATTTCCCTGCAGGTGGTCAAATAATTGCGTAGCAACAACTCTTTCTAAGATTTTTGAAATGAAAGGGAGATTAGAGATTGGTCTATAGTTAGCTAAAGCTCCTGGATCTAGTGTTGGCTTTTTGAGTAAGGGTTTAATTACAGCCGTTTTAAAAGCCTGCGGTACATGGCCTAAAGTTAATGAAGAATTGATTATATGAAGAATAAAGCTACCAATAAGTGGGAAGACTTCTTTAAATAACCTGGTAGGAATAGGATCTAAAAGACAAGTTGAAGGTTTGGATGAGGAAACTACTTTGTCTAACTCACAAAGGTCGATTGGAGTAAACTCATCAAGACAGACATCAATAGAAGGAGTTGTAGTAGTTACAGTATTTAAGTTAACTGTGGGAAGAATCTGATTGATTTTATCTCTGATGGATGAAATTTTATTATTGAAAAAATTCATAAAGTCCTGACTAGTAAGCTCTAAGGGAATGCTAGGATTGACAGAGTCCTGACTCTTTGTCAACCTGGCTACAGTACTGAAAAGAAACCTGGGATTATTCTTGTTCTCTTCTATTAATGCAGAGTAATAACTCGTTCTAGCTTTTCTAAGAGATTTTTTATAAATTAAAAGATGATTTCTCCAAGCTAAATAGATTTCATCTAAATTAGTAGAGCGCCATTTTCTTTCTAATTGACGAGTCTTCTGTTTTAAGCTACGAGTTTCTGTGTTGAACCAAGGAGTTAAAAATCTCTGATTAGACTTTTTCTTTTTTAAGGGGGCCACCAAGTCTAGAGCCTGATGCAGAGAAGCTGAAACACTATCCACCATGTTATCAATTACAGAAGGAGCAAGCTGTCTATAGCTTATTTCCGTTGTGTTGACACATGGCATAGAGGAAACAATCTGCATAAATTTGGAAACAGCATCATCTGAGAGGCATCTACTGTGATAATATTTTTCTTTAGGAGCCAAATAGTCAGAAATAGTAAAATCAAAGGTTAACAGACAATGGTCTGACAGTACAGGGTTATGAGGAGACACTACAAGATTTCTATTTCTATGCCATATGTTCAGAACAAGGTCCAATGTATGGTGGAGGTAATGAGTAGAATTTCCTACTTTCTGAGAAAACCTAATCGAGTCTAATATTGAATTAAAAGCCACATTAAGGCAGTCACCTATCTACATCCACATGTATATTAAAGTCCCCTACTATAATTATTCTATCAGATTTCAACACTAAATCAGCTAAGAAATCAGCAAATTCGGATAATAAATTCTGAATAGGTTGATGGTGACGATAAACAATGGCAAATAAAATTGGGTTTAACCTGAAATTGCTAAAGTGCCCAATACTGAGGACCAGGCCCTCAAGGAATTATAACATGTTTTTTGCTTTACATTAACTATAATTTGGAATGGTAAATTGTTTGCTACTCCTCCTCCACGACCAGAACTTCTGGATTTTGACAGTTTAAATAACCAGAGGGGGTTTGATTCATTTAAACCAACATAATCCTCTTGTCCTAACCAGTCTCTGTAAGGGAAATTAATCAATCTGATGATCAATTAACAGATCATGGACTAACAGAGACTTGGGAGTTAGAGACCTAATATTTAACAAACCACATTTAATTTTTAAATTATGAGGAGGAACAGAGGCCAAATCATTCAATTAGAGCTTTATGTTTAATTTGAGTTTACCAATATTTTGCTTTATCACTTTGGGATGCTTATACATTATATTTTTATTCACTTTGGAGGGAGCAGACAACGATTCTCTGATGGGGAAGACAGGGGCTAAGCTGAGGGGTGGCGGATTGCGCGCACTTTATCGGGCAGAGGGACCGCTCCTTCTGGCGAGACGCGATGCCCCAAAAAATCAATCTGCGCCACCCCGAACTGACACTTCGCTGGGTTGATTATTAACCCGTGCTCTGCCAACCTCCGAAAACTGCTGTGACGTGCCTTTCGTGTTCGTCTTCAGACGCGCTGGCTTACCAATATGTCGTCTCAGTAGACGAACACGAAGGGAGATCGCGCAGGACCGGCGTCCATCATTGCGTTGGAACGTCTGCGCCGCGCCCTTAAGCCCAAACGGCATGCGCAAAAACTCAAAAAGCCCGAAAGGGAGTTATTACCGCTGTTTTGGGTATGTCCTCATCGCGCACTGGAACCTTGTGGTAACAGCGTACCAAGTCTATTTTAGAAAAAATGCGCGCCTCCGCCAAATGAATCGAAAAATCTTGGATGTGCGGGATCGGGTAGCGGTCGTGCGCTGTGGCATTATTCAACCTGCGGAAATCACCGCAAGGTCGCCACGAGCCATCAGCCTTTGGGACCATGTGCAGCGGTGAAGCCCAGGGGCTCTTCGAACGCCTGATGATGCCCAGTCTTTCCAGGTTGGCGAACTCCTCGCGCGCTATGGTCAGTTTAGCTGATTCCAAACGACAAGCTTTGGCAAACACGGGTGGGCCGGTGGTAGTAATAAAATGTTCCACCCCATGTTTAGCCACTGTCGCCGAAAACGTTGGGACCGTGAGTGCTGGGAACTGAGTGAGGAGTGTGTGGAACTTACCACCTGCAGCTGTGACGTTGGCTTGTGCAGTTGACGGGGCCACTCGAGCTGTGCAGGGAATAGAGTGAAAGGAGAGTGCATTAACCAGACGTCTGTTAGCAAGATCAACCAATAAACCATGTGAGCACAGAAAATCAGCACCTAACATGTTGAAATTGACTGCCGCTACAACAAAAGTCCACTCAAATGCACCGCCCTGCAAAGACAGAAGCAGAGTCCTCTCACCGAAGGTCTTAATCGCTGAGCCGTTCGCTGCTGACACCCGAGGACCACTGGAAGGCGCCAGCCGGTCCGCGTAGGAAGGCGTGATGAAGCTCAGCTGGGAGCCTGTGTCCACAAGGAAATGCCTCCCCGAGCATGCATTTTTCAGGTAGAGCAGCTTGTTCTCCTCCCTGAGGGCCGCAGCTGCTACCGACCCCCGGTCTTGGCGTTTCCCGAGTGCTTGAAATGGCATGGTGGAATGCACTTGCGTGCCCTCTCTGCAAAGCGACGATGGTAGAAGCAAAGGATGTCATCCGCTCCGTGTCGCCTGGCCCTTGCTGCTGCCGTCGTCGGTGAGTCTGGTGCTGCAGCCTCTGGCACCATGCCGTCTCCGGACGTTGCGCCTAGCTCTGCTGCCGCGGCCGAAGCCGCGCTCTGTTTGTGGGCATCGACGAGTCGTTGCGCCTCCTGGCTCAGCTCGTGGTAGTCTCGTCGGGCCAACAGAGGTGAGCCGGCCAGGGTCACTCTCACCGCTGGCGGTAGGGTCCTGAGGAAAAGGTGGGTGAAGATAAAGCTGTCATCTTCGGAGTCTCTCAACCTCAGCATTTTCCCCATCAGGTCTGCGGGTCTGTCGTTCTCAAACTCCGTCAATGCCAGGAGCCCCTCTGCTCACTGTTGCACCGAGGGGGTGAAGTGGCTGATAAGCGCAGCCTTTAATGCGCTGTACTTGTCGCTGTCCGGTGGGTGGTTAACCAGGTTCTCCACCCTCTGGACTGTGTGGTTGTCCAGCTTCGCCATCACATGGTAGAACATTGTGTCGTCTCTCGAGATTCTCCGGAGGTTGAACTGCGCCTCGACCGTGCTAAACCAGGAGCGCGGACTGTTCTGCCAGAAGTCCGGCAGCTGGAACGTGGCGGCATTCGTCAGGCTGACTTCTGACGAGCCCGGCTCGGGAGAATTACTTCTGCTCATGCTTCGTCGTAAGGTCACCAGTGTGGAGATGTGTTGAAAGGACGAGACTGAGTTTATTCCTCAGGTTCAGCTTTATTCACAATCACATACTCCAACATTCCAAAGCAGAAAAAGAGGATGAATCTTCTCACATCTGTCCTTTTATACCCAGGACATCAAACCTACAGTCACATGGTGTTTAATCAAACATACAGTCACACGGTACTTAATCCCAGTCACAATGTAACTTCCCCCGATCTTAACACCATCCACCCCCTAGTCTCCAGTGGTCAGGAACTCTCTCAAGGCCATCTCCTTGAAACAAAAGGCCAAATCTCACACCCTCCTGTTACCCTAGGAGGCTCAGTCCCTTTGTTCCCTTGAGACGTGAAGCACACAATAAACATACAGTAATATATCTGTGGAGCATATGAAACCAACATATGTGCCCCACAACACCACATTTGTTCCCCTGGATGATATAAACAAATTAAAACATACTTTACAATTGCAGCACAGAAATTCAGATAACTAAATGAAATGTGGATGTAAAACAACATGTACCTCCTCGTCCTTGAGGTAAAACAACAAAAAGCAATGCAAAACAACCTTTATCCATATTTTAGAACCTCAGGACTGCATTAACAAAGTTGTATGAGACAGAGGTGCCCAAGTAATGAAATCTGTCATGTTCATGGATAGGAACATTGTAATGTGTTAACTGTTACTCATACCAGTGCATGCAAATTCAGTTTTTAATAAAACTGCCAGTAGTTTATCTTTTGGTAAGTGATATATTCAGAATCAGAATCAGAATCAGAATCAGGTTTATTGCCATTGTTCATGTAGTACACAAACTAGGAATTTGTCTCGGTACAATGCTGCAACATTAAACATGATAAGATAAGAGAAATAAACTATACATGTAATAAAGTGTAGGATAAGATTAAGTGATACTGGTCAACAGTTAAAATATATATTAGCCAGCAGCAGATACTGTGGAGAACTATATAGTGCAGTCGGTAATGCAGGAAGAAAACAGTGATGATTAACATGAGTCTGGTTGAGCTGCTGTACATGGTGCACGAGAGTCACTTAGTGTTCAGCAGTCTAATGGCAGAGGGGAAGAAGCTGTTCATGTGACGGGAGGTTTTAGTCTGGATGGACCGAAGTCTTCTACCAGAGGGGAGGGGGGGCAAACAGTACGTGACCAGGGTGTGAGGGATCGGCTATGATCCGGCCAGCACGCCTCCGGGTCCTGGAGATGTACAGATCCTGGAGAGATGGGAGCTTGCAGCCGATCACCTTCTCAGCAGTGCGCACGACGCGCTGCAGCCTTAGTCTGTCCCTGGCAGTGGCTCCTGCGTACCACACGGTTATGGAGGTGGTGAGGATGGACTCGATGATGGCTGTGTACAACTGCACTAACATCTTGGTGGGTAGCTTGAGCTTCCTCAGCTGCCGCAGGAAGAACATCCTCTGCTGGGCTTTTTGATGAGTGAGCTGATGGTCAGCTCCCATTTGAGGTCCCTGGTGATGGTAGTGCCTAGGAAGCGAAAGGAATCAGCAGTGGTGATGGGAGAGCCTGAGAGGGTGAGGGGGGGCAGAGGGGTTGTGACTTTCCTGAAGTCTACAATCATCTCCACTGTCTTCAGAGCGTTCAGCTGCAGGTTGTTATTGTCGCACCAGGACGCCAGCTGGGCCACCTCTCTCCTGTAGGCGGACTCGTCGCCGTTGGAGATGAGCCCGATGAGGGTGGTGTCGTCCGCAAACTTGATCAACTTGACAGATTGGTGGCTGGAGGTGCAGGAGTTGGTGTAAAGGGAGAAGAGTAGGGGGGAAAGTACACAGCCCTGGGGTGATCCGGTGCTGATGCTAGTATAGTCTGAGACAGTCTTTCCCAGCCGCACATGCTGCCTCCGGTCCGTCAGGAGGTCAATGATCCACCTGCAGAGGGAGTCAGATATATTGATGTATACCTTTCAAATATTCTTTTTCCAAACATGTACAGGTGCATCTCACTGAATTAGAATATCATCAAAAAGTTTATTTATTTCAGTAATTCAATTCATAAAATGAAACTCATATTTTATATAGATTCATTACAGACAGTGATATATTTCAAGTGTTTATTTTTTTTTTAAAAATTTGATGTTTATGGCTTGCAGCTCATGAAAACCCGAAAATCAGTTTCTCAAAAAATTTGAATATTACATAATATCAATTTTAAAAGACTGATTTTTTTTAATAGAAATGTTAGCCGACTAAAAGTATTTCCATGCACACACTCAATATTTGGTCAGGGCTCCTTATGCATGAATTAAACCTGCATCACTGTGGCATGGCATGAAGGTGATCAGCCTGTGTTACTGCTGAGCTGTTATGAAGGCCCAGGTTGCTTTGATAGCGGCCTTCAGCTCATCTGCATTGTTGGGTCTGGTGTCTCTCATCTCCCTGTTGACAATACTTCATAGATTCTTTATGGGGTTTAGGTCAGGAGAGTTTGCTGGCCAGTAAAATATGGTGATACCATGGTCATTAAACCAGGCTTTGGTATTTTTGGCAGCAGTGTGGAAAGGTGCCAAATCCTGCTGGAAAATGAAATCAGCATCTACTAACTAACTACTACTAACCTACACTTATATAGCGCTTTTCTAGTCACAAAGACCACTCAAAGCGCTTTCATTAATACTAACCCTCTATTCTAAGGGCCTATAGGAAACAGATATCTAGGGACAATTTAGAACAGCCAATTAACCTAAAAAAGTACAAATACCTAATTTAATGACCAAGGTATCACTGTGCTTGATTAGCCAGCAAACTCTCCTGACCTAAATCACATATTGTCAAGAGGAAGATGAAATGCACCAGACCCAACAATGCAGACAAACTGAAGGCCACTATCAAAGCAACCTGGGTTTCCATAACACCTCAGCAGTGCCACAGGCTGATCGCCTCCATGCCATGCTGCATTGATGCAGTAATTATGCAAAAGGAGCCCTGATCAAGTATTGAGTGTACATGGACATACTTTTCAGTTGGCCAACATTTCTATTAAAAATCAGTTTTTTTTATTAATTTCATGTCATATTCTAATTTTTGGAGAAACTGAATTTGGGGTTTTCATATGCTGCAAGCCATAACCATCAAAATTAAAATAAATAAACACAAAATATATCACTCTGTGTGTAATGAATCTATGTAATATATGAGTTTCACTTTTTGAATTGAATTACTGAAGTAAATCAACTTTTCAATGACATTCTAATTTATTGACATGTACCTGTATGCATACTGTGAGTGAGGTGGAGCTCAATAAATTAGAATATCATCAAAAAGTTAATGTATTGCAGTAATTCATTTCAAACAAATGAAACTCATATATTATATAGATTCATTACACACAGCATGGTATATTTCAAGCGTTTATTTCTTTTAATTTTGATGGGTATGGCTTACAGCTAATGAAAACCCAAAATTCAGTATCTCAGAAAAGTAGAATATTACATAAGATCAATTTAAAAGGGATTTTTAATAGAAATTTTGCCTGACTGGAAAGTATGTCCATGTACAGACTCATTACTTTGGGGCTCCTTTTTCCTGTGGTAACATACACACGTGGACAAAATTGTTGGTACCCCTCTGTTAATGAAAGAAAAACCCACAATGGTCACACAAATAACTTGAATCTGACAAAAGTGTTAATAAATAAAAATTCTATGAAAATTAACCAATGAAAATCACACAGTGTTTTTGAATTGTGGTTCAACAGAATTATTTTAAAAAACAAACTCATGAAACAGGCCTGGACAAAAATGATGGTACCCCTAGAAAAGATTGAAAATAATGTGACCATAGGGACATGTTCAACCAAGATGTGTCCTCTAATTAACATCACAGGTGTCTACAAACTTGTAATCAGTCAGTCTGCCTATTTAAAGGGTGACAAGTAGTCAATGTGCTGCTTGTTGACATGGTGCGTACCACACTAAACATGGACCAGAGGAAGCAAAGGAGAGAGTTGTCTCAGGAGATTAGAAAGAAAATTATAGACCAGCATGTTAAAGGTAAAGGCTATAAGACCATCTCCAAGCAGTTTGATGTTCCTGTGACTACAGTTGCACATATTATTCAGAAATTTAAGATCCATGGGGCTGTAGCCAACCTCCCTGGATGTGGCCGCAGGAGGAAACTTGATGAAAAATGGAAGAGACGGATAATACGAATGGTAACAAAAGAGCCCAGAACAACCTCTAAACACATTCATGGTGAACTCCAAGGTCAAGGTACATCAGTGTCAGATCGCACCATCTGTCGTTGTTTGAGCCAAAGTGGACTTCATGGGAGACGACCAAGGAGGACACCACTGTTGAAAACAAATCATAAAAAAGCCAGACTGGAATTTGCAAAACTGCATGTTGACAAGCCACAAAGCTTCTGGGAGAATGTCCTATGGACAGATGAGACAAAACTGGAACTTTTTGGCAAGGCACATCAGCTCTATGTTCACAGACGCAAAAATGAAGCATACCAAGAAAAGAACACTGTCCCTACTGTGAAACATGGAGGAGGTTCTGTTATGTTGTGGGGCTGCTTTGCTGCATCTGGCACAGGGTGTCTTGAATCTGTGCAGGGTACAATGAAATCTCAAGACTATCAAGGTATTCTAGAGAGAAATGTGCTGCCCAGTGTCAGACAGCTTGGTCTCAGTCGCAGGTCATGGGTCTTGCAACAAGATAATGACCCAAAACACACAGCTAAAAACACCCAAGAATGGCTAAGAGCGAAACATTGGACTATTCTAAAGTGGCCTTCTATGAGCCCTGATCTAAATCCTATTGAAGATCTGTGGAAGGAGCTGAAACATGCCGTCTGGAGAAGGCACCCTTCAAACCTGAGACAACTGGAGCAGTTTGCTCATGAGGAGTGGGCCAAAATACCTTCTGAGAGGTGCAGAAGTCTCATTGACAGTTACAGAAATCGTTTGATTGCAGTGGTTGCCTCAAAAGGTTGTGCAACAAAATATTAAGTTAAGGGTGCCATCATTTTTGTCCAGGCCTGTTTCATGAATTTGTTTTTTAAAATAATTCTGTTGAACCACAATTCAAAAGCATTGTCTGATTTTCATTGGTTAATTTTCATAGAATTTTTATTTATTACCACTTTTGTCAGATTCAAGTTATTTCTGTGACCACTGTGGGTTTTTCTTTCATTAACAGAGGGGTACCAACAATTTTGTCCACGACTGTATCATCACTTCCTGTGTTGCTGGCTGTCTATGTAGTTAGCTCTGTGGTTAGCTCTCCTCATTCTCCTGAGGATTTTGCCTTTAATTGTATTTTAATCACTTTTTTCCATCTACCATTAGCCCTCACTTCTGTTTATTAACAAGACTCCTGCACCTGTGTGCGCACTCGGTGTCATCTAATCACCCTCTTTAGCCTTCTGCTCACCTTTCATCGGTGTTTGTGTTAGCTTCGCGTTAGCCTCTAGCTATGGCTACTAGCTCTCCTTCCTCTCCTCCTCTGGTGTGCTCTCTCTGTCAGATGTTTAGCTACACCTCTGCCTCTTTTAGTGATAACGGTAAATGTAATAAATGTTGTCTTTTTGAGGCGCTCGAGGCGAGGTTATCTGATTTGGAATCCCAGCTCTGCTGCATTGAAACACCGTTTGCGCCAGTTAATCTTGACGGATGGCCCTTAGCTCCTTAGCTGCAGCGGCGCTCCCTAGCATAGGGCGGCCTGCTAGCGGTCCTCCGGTCCTCCTCAGCAGCAAGGAGACTGGGTGGGTGACGGTGAGAAGGAAGCCTAGTCGCAAAGCCCCGGTACACCGCCAACCTGTTCATGTTTCTAATCACTTTCCCCGCTCAGCGACACACCCGCTGAGGAAAAACCTCTGATCACTGGTGACTCTGTAGTCAGAAACGTGAACCTAGAGACTCCAGCGGCCATAGTCAAATGCATTCCTGGGGCCAGAGCAGGCGACATTGAGTCAAATTTGAAAATGCTGGCTAAAAGTAACTGTAAATACTCCACAATTGTTATCCACGCTGGCATTAACGACGTCCGACTCCGGCAGTCAGAAGTCACAAAACTTAACGTGGAATCGGTGTGTGACTTTGCAAAAACAATGTCTGCCTCTGTAGTATTCTCTGGGCCCCTCCCCAATCTGACATGTTTAGCCGCTTGTCATCCTTCAACTGCTGGCTGTCTGTGTGGTGTCCTGCAAACGATGTGGGCTACATAGACAATTGAAGCTCATTTTGGGGAAAACCTGGTCTTATTAGATGAGACAGCATCCATCCCACTTTGGATGGTGCATCTCATTTATTTAACAATTTGGCATCATTTTTATCCAAATTTCCAAAACCTTTACAACTCAGAGTTGGGACCAGGAAGCAGAGTAGCAGTCTTACACGCCTCTCTGCAGCTCCTCTTCATCTGCCACCCCTCAACTTAGCCCCTGTCTTCCCCATCAGAGAATCATTGTCTGCTCCCTCCAAAGTAAATAAAAATATAACGTATAAGCATCCCAAAGTGATTAAACAAAAAGTTGGTAAAATTCAAATTAAACATGAAGCCTCTAAACTGAATTCTAAATTATAGAACTTATAAGAACTCTAAATTGGCCTCTGTTCCTCCTCATAATTTAAAAATTAAATGTGGTTTGTTAAATATTAGGTCTCTCACTCAAAAGTGTCTGCTAGTCCATGATCTGTTAATTGATCATCAGATTGATTTAATATCCCTTACAGAGACTTGGTTAGGGCAAGAGGATGATGTTGGTTTAAATGAATCAACTCCCTCTGGTTATTTAAACTGTCAAAACCTCAGAAGTTCTGGTTATGGAAGAGGAGTAGCAACAATTTACCATTCCAAATTGCTAGTTAATGTAAAGCAAAAAACACATTATCATTCCTTTGAGGGCCTGGTTCTCAGTATTGGGCATTTTAGCAATTGTAGGCTAAACCCAATTTTATTTGCCATAGTTTATCGTCCTCCATCAACCTACTCAGAGTTTTTATCCGAATTTGCCGAATTCTTAGCAGATTTAGTGCTGAAATCAGATAGAATAATTATAGTAGGGGACTTTAATATACATGTAGATGTAGATAGTGATTGCCTTAATATGGCATTTAATTCAATATTAGACTCGATGGGGTTTTCTCAGAAAGTAGGAAATTCTACCCATTATCTCCACCATACGTTGGACCTTGTTCTGACACATGGCATAGAAATAGAAAATCTGGTAGTGTCTCCTCATAACCCTGTACTGTCAGACCATTGTCTGTTAACCTTTGATTTTACTATTTCTGACTATTTGGCTTCTAAAGAAAAATATTACTACAGTAGATGCCTCTCAGATGATGTTGTTACCAAATTTATGCAAATTGTTTCCTCTATGCATGTGTCAACACAACGGAAATAAGCTATAGACAGCTTGCTCCTTCTGTAATTGATAGCATGGCAGATAGTGTTAGAGCTTCTCTGCATCAGACTCTAAACTTGGTGGCCCCTTTAAAAAAGAAAAGTCTAATCAGAGATTTCTAACTCCTTGGTTCAACACAGAAACTCGTAGCTTAAAACAGAAGACTCGTCAATTAGAAAGAAAATGGCACTCCACTAATTTAGATGAAATCTAGTTAACTTGGAGAAATCATCTTCTAATTCATAAAAAAAATCTCTTAGAAAAGCTAGAACGAGTTATTATTCTGCATTAATAGAAGAGAACAAGAATAATCTCAGGTTTCTTTTCAGCACTGTAGCCAGGCTGACAAAGAGTCAGGACTCTGTCAATTCAAGCATTCCCTTAGAGCTTACTAGTCAGGACTTTATGAACTTTTTCAATAATAAAATTTCATCTATCAGAGATAAAATCAATCAGATTCTTCTCACTGTTAAATACAGTAACTACTACAACTCCTTCAATTGATATCTGTTTGGATAAGTTTACTCCAATTGACCTTTTAGAGTTAGATAAAATAATTTCCTAATCCAAGCCTTCAACTTGTCTTTTAGACCCTATTCCTACCAGGTTATTTAAAGAAGTCTTCCCACTTATTGATAGCTTTATTCTTCAAATAATCAATTCTTCATTAACTTTAGGCCATGTACCGCAGGCTTTTAAAATGGCTGTAATTAAACCCTTACTCAAAAAGCCAATGCTGGATCCAGGAGTTTTAGCTAACTTTAGACTCATCTCTAATGTCCCTTTCATTTCAAAAATCTTAGAAAGAGTTGTTGCTACGCAATTAGTTGACTACCTGCAGGGAAATGGTTTACTTGAAGAGTTTCAATCTGGGTTTAGAATCCATCATAGTACTGAAACAGCCTTCGTGAAGGTTACTAATGACCTCCTTATCGCATCTGATAATGGACTTGTTTCTGTACTTGTCCTTTTAGACCTTAGTGCAGCTTTTGATACTATCGATCATAATATTCTACTTGATAGATTAGAACACTATGTTGGACTTAACGGAACTTCGTTGCAGTGGTTTAGATCTTATTTATCTGATAGGTTTCAGTTTGTTCATGTCAATAATGAGTTTTCTTTCAACTCAAAGCTCAGTTGTGGAGTTCCACAGGAATCTGTGCTAGGCCCTACTCTTTTTAGTTTATATATGCTTCCGTTAGGCAACATTATTAGAAAGCACTGTATACATTTTCATTGTTATGCAGATGACACACAATTATACCTGTCAACGAAGCCAGATGATAGTAATCAATTAGCCAAGTTAGAAGCCTGTCTTAAGGAAATCAAAGCTTGGATGACTTGTAATTTCCTGCTATCAAATTCAGATAAGACTGAAGTCATTCTAGTTGGTCCAAAAAACCTTGGAAATATCTTTCCAAATCAAACTTTTAGTTTGGATGCGGTTACTCTTTCTCTTAATAGCTCTGTGAGGAACCTTGGAGTTATTTTTGATCAAGATCTGTCTTTCAATTCACATATTAAATTAGTTTCTAAGACTGCCTTCTATCATTGCGTAATATCGCCAAGATTAGGAGCATCTTGACTCAGAGTGATGCTGAGAAACTGATCCACGCTTTTGTTAGCTCTAGATTAGATTATTGTAACTCTTTATTATCAGGTTGTCCTTAAACATTTTTAAAAAGTCTTCAGTTGATCCAAAATGCTGCAGCAAGAGTTTTAACAGGTACTAGAAAGAGGGATCATATCTCTCCGGTTCTGGTCTCCTTTCACTGGCTTCCCATAGAGTTTAGAATTAAGTTTAAAATCCTTCTTCTTACTTACAAAGCTCTAAACAATCAGGCCCCTTTTTATTTAAAAGATCTACTACCGTATTATCCTAACAGAGCACTATGCTCCCAAAATGCAGGATTACTTGTAATACCTAGAATCTCCAAAAGTACAATGGGAGGCAGAGCCTTCAGTTATCAAGCTCCTCTCCTGTGGAACCAGCTGCCAATCTGTATTCGGGAGTCAGACTCAATCTCTGTTTTTAAAAATAGGGTTAAAACCTTCCTTTTTGATATAGCCTACAATTAGGGAGGGATCATGTGTCTCTGAGCCCTCCCTTAGTTATGCTGCTAATAGGATTAGTCGGGGACCTCCAATAATGCACTGGACTTCACTCCTTTCTTCACTCTCAATTATTTTTTTTTATTTTTTTTTTTGTGCTGGTCATTAACATCTGTTTGTTCTCTCCATGTCTGTTCTTTTCATCTTCTCTATCCCCTCACCCCCCAGCCAGTCACAGCAGATGACTGCCCCTCCCTGAGCCTGGTTCTGCTGGAGGTTTCTTCCTGTTAAAAGGGAGTTTTTCCTCTCCACCGTCGCCAAGCGCTTGCTCACAGGGGATCGACTGATTGCTGGGAATTTTCTGCAACTGTGGGGGTTTCCCCTACAGTTGAAAGTGCTATGAGATGACTGTTGTTGTGAAATGGCGCTATATAAATAAATAAATAAAGTTGAATGAATTACTGCATCAATGTGGCATGCCATGGAGGTGATCAGCCTGTGGTACTGCTGAGGTGTTATGGAGGCCCAGGTTGCTTTGATAGCTGCCTTCAGCTCATCTGCATTGTTGGGTCTTGTGTCTCTCATCTTCCTCCTGACAATACTCCTTAGATTCTCTATGGGGTTTAGGTCAGGAGAGTTTGCTGACCGGTCAAGCACTGTGATACCATGGTCATTAAACCATATTTTGGTACTTTTGGCAGTGTGGGCAGGGGCCAAGTCCTGCTGGATAATAAAATCGGCATCTCCATAAAGTTTATCAGCAGAGGGAAACATGAAGTGCTCTAAAATATCCTGGTAGACAGCTGTGCTGACTTTGTACTTGATGAAACACAGTGGACCAACACCAGCAGATGACATGACAAGTCATTTTTTTTTTTTTGACTTATTTTGTACCCGTAGGTAGATTTGTTCTGCAGTCCGGTGACAAGCCACCAGCTGCCGGTCGCTGCATGCGCAAGCGCCCCTTAACTTCCTAACCTGCATGTTTTGAAGTCATGAAGTCATGACCACTTCTTTGGGACTGGTATTATGGTAGCAGTTTTGAAACAAGTGGGGACAACAGCTTGACTCAGGGAGATGTTGAAGATGTCAGCCAGGACATTCTTGAGCTCCTCTGCACAGTCCTCCTGCTGTGATGAGGAATCTGTCTGGATGCACTGTTTGTGTCTCACTGATGGCCTGATAGAGTTCATTTAGTGCTTTGTTCCTCTTGCCGATGGAAGTGGGCAGGGAATACACGGCGACTAGTAGGACAGATGAAAATTCTCTCAGAATGTAAAAGGGTTGGCATTTCATGATCATAAACTCCACCAATGGAGAACAGTATTTGTGTACAAAAGCTGCATCACGGCACCAAGCGTCACAGATGTAGACACAGACGCCTCCGCTTCGCATTTTCCTTCCTTCCTTGAAAACTCTGTCAGCACGATAGCATGTATAGCGTTGACCTTGAGTTCCAATCTATAAAATTATTCTTTGCTGAAGAAAATTTGTTTCAACTCACAAGTCTGGTCATAAACTGCTTCTATCATACAAGGACCAGAGCTAACACTATCTATCAGCCATAACGTGGAAGTTAATCCCTTATCCAGGAAGGAATGCCCCAAATCGACAGATTTATGGTTGATATAATTCAGACTTTGTCATATGCGCCTCTATGAGGCGCAGAGAGAGGGAAGTAAGCCCACGCACAGGATGGAGTTGAGCATTTAATAACAGAAAAGCAAATAGTACAAAAGTGTGTCAAAAACAACAACACCAAACAAGGTTTGAAACTTACACGTAGTGCTTCAGAGCGAGGCAGCGCTCTGGAGGGAAAAATAGCACTAAGGTGAATGTAGGAGAATGACGATCAACGGAACAACAAGGACTAAATGAACAAGCTGAGTATAAGTACAAAGTAAAATGACAACATGAGTGAGAGCAGGTGCGGGGTCCGGAGCAGGAGTAGGAAACAAAACTGGTTATTAGAATCAGCTGGGTGGTAATGACAGATGAGGGAGGGGCAGTTGACAGCCTGGCAGGTGACGCCCCCAGCGGAGCGTAACCCCGGAAACACAGCCAACAGCTGTCAACCCAGAGGAACACATAATAGAACTCAAAACATAAAATAGGAACATAAAAAGGCAATGATGAAACTCAAAGACAACAAATACAATTAATATACATAAATTTAAAAAAAAAGTGCTACGAAGCTGAGTCTGGCAGAGGACTCAGACTCAGCACGTGACAGACGTGGGAGTCAAGATTCTCCAGTAAACAACCAGACAGTTTTACAGTGCCATCTGGTGGACGAATCAGGAATATTTAAATTTTTCTCTTTGCAGTGGAATTTATGCATTATGGACAAATAAATTAGTTCATATTCTTTCTCTCAAGACAGTATCCACTACTGAAGACATGGTTGAACTCTTGGGATGGACAGTGTGGTTTCAAATGCTTTTATTGATATGATTTGATATGTGTTGCTTTATTTTCAGGAAGAAATTAATTTTTGCACGCTTACTACCACAAATTAATTACAGTTACAATGTAGAGACAATGTATGTTCCCTTATTATTGAGCAGAATCTCTTGGTCACTAACGTTTAAGGAATTTATGCTTTATTCAGCAACATATGTGTCTTAAGCGGGGGTCTTACTTCTCATATCAAATGTCTCTTCCCCTCCTTTCTCTGCTCTTTAGGAGACCATAGCTGGGCTTTAACTGACCAATAGAGCTCCAGGCTCCCTTGCATTTCCCTTTTTAGGTCGAGTTTATGACTTCTGCTTGAAAAAGAAGCAATGTAATTGGGCCAGCTCAGATATCATGAAAATCAGTGAAATTGTGCGACACCCGAAAAAAAAAAAAAAATCTTCCCTTTGTTCAGTTTCGGGGCATTGGTCAAACTGTAAGGAGCAGACTTCTCTGCTCTCCCAATTTTTTTTTTTTTTTTTTTTTATCTTCCAAGCAAGGCCCAGAGCCTGTCATGCTCAGAGAATTTTTTTTCTTTTCTTTGAAGTTCACTTTTTCTTATTTTAATCTTTTTCTTTAAATTACCGTGTAAGACGATTTTGTTTGATTTTTTTTTTAAGCTTAAACCAACTCATTTAAACCACCAACATTGGCAGAAACAGATTTGTGATGTGTTTTTGTCTCAGTTTGAATTTCTAATGGGACTTTGTACAATAAACCAATTCCTTCTTCAGTGCATAAGAGAAGACCACAGCCAGCCTGCTGAAGAACCAGCCTTTGTGATCTCGGGAGTAGGCCATAACCGTGGTAAGGAGCCTGTCAGCCAGTATTCCAACAGAACCCACGCCGGTCCAGTTGAAACAGAATCCAGTGGACCGCCTGCTACTTACTGGGACACAATGATTCTGCTTGGCTGATGGTCTGTTCTTTAATTTAAACATAATTCTTCAGAATATTCCTGGTATAAGTTCTTTAAATTTAATTTCATGCAAACCCCCCATCAGAATTTCAAAATGCATTTTTTCTTTCATTAATTTACGTTTTTGTTTTTGTTTTTATTTCAGAGTAACACCACTTTTCCATTTTTACCTCCGCCAGGCCGAAGGAGGTAATGTTTTTGCCAGCGTTTGTCTGTCTGTTTGTCTGTCTGTCTGTTGGTTAGCAAGATAACTCAAAAAGTTTTTGACGGATTTCAATGAAACTTTCAGGCGTTGTTGGAAATGGTACAAGGAAGAACTGATTAAATTTTGGGGATGATCCGGATCACTGTCTGGATCCAGGAATTTTTTAAAGGATTCTTTAACATTGTGACATAGGGCCATTTTCAACATGTGTGCAGGCGCAATAGAGGGCACTGGTCGTCGTGTCTGACGAACACGAACTCCGCGTTCTTCAAAGTTTTAGGCACAAAAGCACACGGAAAACAGTGGTGGGCCGGGCCCGACAGCCTGCCTGTGTTTGCGCTACGCTGCAAAAGCTGAGACGGAGGTAATGCTTTTACTGGCATTTGTCTATTTGTCTGTCTGTCTGTTACCAACATAACTCAAAAAGTTATGAACGGATTTTGACGAAATTTTCAGGAAAGGTGTGTAATGGTACAGGGAACAGATGATTAGATTTTGGTGATGATCTGAGAGTGCATACCTCCACCAAGGGCTTTGTTTGTATTTGTGCAGCAGGATTACACAAAAACTACTGGATGGATTTGGATGAAATTTTCACCAGAGGTGGTTCTTGGCCTAGAGAGGAACCCATTACATTTTGGGGATGATCTGAGAATGCATACCTCAGCCAAGGCTCTTCTCACAGTGTGTCAGCCACAAAACTCCAAAACTAATGGACAGACTTGGATGCAATTTTCACCACAAGTGGCGATAGGCCTACACACAAGCCCATTACATTTTGGATGTGATCCATGAGAAACGAAAGGAGCCTTGGCGGAGGTATGCGCTCTATGAGTGCTTTTCTAGTTTATAAATAGTTTAATCATTTTCTTTATAAAATTGCATCCACTTTTCTTAATCAATGCTATTTTATGGCTTTCCAATTTCCAGTATACTGACAAGTTAAACTAGGGTTTTCTGGTTCCACAAAGGTTTGATTCACGTGTGATACTCATTAACTCAGTTTATGATGCCCATGATACATGTTGAATTCTCTGTTTTAAAGTTCTCCAAATGTGTTAACCTATTCTGACATTTCTTATTAAACTATTGAAAGACATACGGGAGTTAATGTTTGATTTCATGTCCATCTTCTTGATTATCAGCAGACAAGAATTCACAAGGGTTTTTTTTTTTAGACTGATTCATAATTGGTACAAATAAAGAATTGTTAATAAAATTGTCCATTATCTGGACTGGTGCCCTATGAGGATATGAGTGTAATGAAAATAAATCTTCATTCCTACTCACATTCATATTTACATTAATACTTGTACCAACAATAAAACACCTATAAACCCATTAATCTAAATCCACTACAGCATGTTTGCCCTGCTAACTGAACGGCAGAGTCCGGTATATTGTCATTTAACCATGTTTCTGTAAAGATAAAAACACAATGGTTCCACACATCATGTTGCGTAATTTCCAAGAGCTGTACGTGATCTATTTCCTTGTCTAGTGAGTGTACATTGGCCAGAATGAGGTAAGGAATCGGGAGTCTGTGTGGGCTAGTGGTTAGCTTAGCTCTGATGCCTCTGCATTTGCCTCTTTTTGTCACCGCTCACACCGTGAATGGTGTCTCCATTTGGGATGAGACACAGAAGTCGAGTCCTGGGGTGTGGAGGTCTGGTAGAGAAGACCCAGGCCACAAAGTTCCTCTATAACACTCTGATCCAGGATGTAATGTTTGGACATACAGTATTCCTTTTGTCCAGAAGACTGTGGCAACTGTAGCTTGTGTGCAGCATCATATACTGTATGTACATTAAACACATGAATATGCACTTTAGGCATAATTTAAACAACTCTAAATGGCACAAAAACACAAAGCGAGAAGGGAGGCCACTGCGTGTTCACGCGCCACCTAGTAGGCTGGGCTTAACTTTTCACATTCACCGCTCCGTTAAGATACTACTCTTGGGCATTAACTAAACACAGTGATTCCTGTTGCATTGTGCTTTGGTTCAAATGAGTTCACCTCTGTAGACTCTTATTTTCTCACACCGTGTACATGCAGTGTATTCCGACTGTTTCATATTGCTAGCTTCACCTGGTTCTTAGTAGCAAACTTGCAACCCTTTCTCACCCGACTCAAGGACAGACATCATTTATGCTGTGTTCTCCCATGCCTCTGTATCCGACTGATTAGGCTGCTGTGTGTGTATGTTTTTGTACACTCTGATGTCTTTGCAAATACAGTACAGAAGAACAAAAAAGACTTCCTGGTGTAGATGTCTCTTTAGTCCATCTCTCCACAAATACACAAAATTAATTTTTGCCGCTACTATTATTTTTCCTTTTGAGCTTTCTTCTGTAAACAACAATCAAAACATTTAAATTAATAAATAAAGATATTTGTAACAAAGTTGAATGAAACAGGGGGAAAAGTATTGAACACAGTAACTGAAATATGTTTAATATTTAGTGGAAAAGCTTTGTTTATTTATAATGGCAGCTTCAAGATGCTTCCTGTTTGAAGAAACTAATGTTCTACAAGACTCAGGTGGAAGTTTGGTCCATTCTTCTAAACAGACTGACTAAATCCTGAAGATTCCTTGGGCCCTGTTGTGAATCCTGACCTTTAGTTCTTTCTACAAATTTTCAGTTGGTTTTCAGTCAGGTGATTGACTGGTAATTGACTCTCATAACTTGATTTTTTTTTTTTTGCTGCTGACTGTTTAAGAGTTTTCTTTGCTGTGTGCTTGGGGTCATTGTCCTGCTGGAAGGTCCACCCCTGTCTCATCATTGATCATTCTTGCAGATGGCAGCAGATTATTTCCAATAATACCCCAGTACATTGCTTCATTCATTGTTTTTTTTTTTTTTAGTTATATGAAGTATGCCAGTGATGCTTCCTCCAAACTTCACTGTTGGAGTTGTGTTTTTTGGGGGGATTTTCCAGTGCCATTTCTCCTCCAAACATGACGTGTAGTATGGCAGCTGAAAAGTTCTATTTTCATCTTGTCTGTTCACACTACATTCTTCCAGTATTTCATAGACTTTGTATTTTTGTATACTGTATTGATCCCCAGAGGGGAAATTGAGGGCATCCACCTGGGTGGATGAAGCAGCCACGGTACGGCGCTATCCCTTTACCATTCACACACACATTCACACCTAAGGCCACTTTAGAGTCTCCAATTAACCTAACCTGCATGTTTTTGGCCTGTGGGAGGAAACCGGAGAACTCCCGGAGTAAACCCAAGCAGATATGGGGAGAACACGCAAACTCCACACAGATCACTGTTGGTCAGGGGCTGGGATCGAACCAGGGATCCCATGGCCAAGGGTGAGTTGCTGTGCTTCCACAGTGCTAACCACTAAAAAACCTTCATCATGTTTTTTGCTGAATGGAGTTTGCCAGGTGAGTGTGCATGGAGCCCATGATGGTGGAGCACGATGCCTATTGTTTTCTCTGTCACAATTGTACCTGCTGCCTCCAAGTCTTTCTGTAGCTCTTTTCAAGCTGTCCTTGGCCCTTTGGTCACTCTTCTGATGATCCTTCTTACTCCCTAGTCAGATATCTTGTAATAGGGCTTCTGTGTGTGCCTGGTTGATAGTAGAATGATGTTCCTTCCACTTGTGCATAACAGCCTCAGTGGTGCTGATTGGAAGATTTAGAACTTTTAATACACTGTACATCTGTAACCAAATCTGTCAATGTGTTTTGTAACAATCAGGTTGCGAAGGTCTTGGAAGAGCTCTTGGTTAATGGTGAAATGGGTAGAAGCTCATTGTTTTTACCCATTCTCATAAATCTGAAACCCTTTTCCCTAAATTTTGACTTTTTTTCTTATAGATTTGTGACTTTTCATTTAATTAAGTTGCAACATTTGGTTGTGGGGATGAAGCTGATTTCAGTATTTTTTAGCAACACTGCTCACAGAGAAGTACAATTATAACGTGAGCTGGCTTGATGACCAAAATTTTGCTAATTATGATATGTTCCATCCATCTATCTTCTAGTGCTTTTCCAGAGGTCCGAGTCGCGGAGGCAGCAGCTCAAGCAGAGAAGCCCAGACTTCCCTCTCCCCAGCCACCTGCTCCAACTCTTCAGAGAGGATACCAAGATGTTCCCAGGCCAGCTTGGAGACATAGTCTCTCCAGTGTGTCCTGGGTCTGCCCCGGGGTCTCCTCCCAGTGGGATGTGTCCAAAACACCTCCAGTGGGAGATGACCAGGAGGCATCCTGATCAGATGCCCAAACCACCTCAACTGGCTCCTTTTGATGTGGAGGAGTAGCAATTGTACTCTGAGCCTCTCCCGGATGACTAAGCTCCTCACCCTATCTCTAAGGATGAGTCCAGCAATCCTACGGAGAAAGCTCATTTCAGCCGCAATCTCATTCTTTCAGTTATTATCCAAAGCTCATGACCATAGGTGAGGGTAGGAACGTAGATTGAAGGATAAATCAACAGCTTTGAGTTGGAGCTCAGCTACCTCTTCACCACGACCGACCAATACAACATCCACATCACTGCAGGTGCTGCTCCGATCTGTCTGTCAGTCTCCCGCTCCATTCTCCCCTCTTTCATGAATAAGAACCTGAGCTACTTAAACTCCTCCAGTTGGGGCAGGAGCTCGTCCCCAACTCGGAGAGAACACTCCACCCTTTTCCGGCTGAGCATCATGGACTCGGATTTAGAGGTGCTGATTCTCATCCCGGCCACTTCACACTCAGCAGAAAACTGTCCCAGTAAGACCTGTAGGTCATTGCTCGATGAAGCCAACAGGACGACATCATCTGCAAACAGCAGAGATAAGATCCTGTGGTCACCAAACATGATACCCGAGGTATTCCTGTCCATAAATATTATGAAAAGGATCTGTGACAAAGGGCAGCCCTGACGGAGTCCAACTCTCACTGGAAATGAGTCCAACTGAGTGTTGGCAATACGAACCAAACTCTCACAATGGTCGTATAGAGACTGGATAGTTCGTAGCAACAAGCCCGATACCCCATGCTCCCGAAGCACCCCCCACAAAAAAACACCAGGGACGTGGTCGAATGCCTTCTCCAAGCCCACAAAACACATGTAGACTGGTTGGGCAGACTCCCACGAACCCTTGAGGATTCTTGAGAGTGTAAAGACTTGGTCCGATGTGCCGCGGCCAGGACAAAAACCACATTGCTCCTCCTGAATCCAAGGTTCGACCAACAGCCGGACTCTCCTCTCCAGTACTCTGGCATAGACCTTTCCAGGGAGGCTGAGAAGTGTGATCCCCTAAAGTTGGAGCACAATCTCCCATCCCCCTTCTTAAAGAGAGGAACCACCACCCCGGTTTGCCATGCCAAAGACACTGTCCCCAACTTCCATGCAATGTTGCAGAGGCATGTCAGCCATGACAGCCCTACAACATCCAGAGCCTTGTGGTACTCAGGACAAATCTCGTCCATCGCTGGGCCCTGGCCACCAAAGAGTTTTCTTAACCACCTCGACGACCAAAGCCCATGTAATGGGCGAGTTAACTTGCCGTCCTCAGGCTCTGCTTCCTCTGCAGAAGGCGTGTCAGTGGGATTGAGGAGATCCTCAAAGTATTCTTTCCACCGTCTGATGATATCCTCAGTCGAAGTCAGCAGTGCCCCAGCCACACCATATACAGTGTGGACAGGAAGCTGCTTCTCCCTCCCAAATCGCCGGATAGTTTGCCAGAATCTCTTTGAGGCCAACCGAAAATCTTGTTACATGGCCTCACTGAACTCCTCCCACACCTGAGTTTTTGCCTCAGCAACCACCCAAGCTGCACTCCGCTTGGCCTACTGGTACACCTCAGCTGCTTCGGGAGTCCCACAAGCCAACCAAGCTTGTTAGGACTCCTTCTTCAGCTTGATGACCCCCCTCACTACTGGTGTCCACCACTTGGTTTGGGGGTTGCCACCATGAGATGCACCAACAACCTTGCGGCCGCAGCTCTGGGCAGCCGTTTCAACCATGGAGGTGGAGAACACGGCCCATTCAGACTCAATGTCTCTAGACTCCCTCGGAATGTAGTCAAAGTTCTTCCGGAGGTGGGAATTGAAGACCTCCCGGACAGGGGCCTCAGCCAGACGTTCCCAGCACACCCTCACTATACGTTTGGGTCTACCAGGTCTGAAAGGCATCCTCCCCTGCCATCGGATCCAACTCACCAACAGATGGTGATCAGTTTAGAGCTCTGCACCTCTCTTTACCCGAGTGTCCAAGACATATGATCGTAGATCTGATGACACGATAACAAAATCGATCATCGACCTGCGACCTAGGGTGACTTGGTGCCAGATGATGTGTTCATAGACCAAATTGCAAATATAAGGACTTAAATTTTATCAAGTGGTCTTAAAATGTTTGAATGGTACCTTCTACATAGCTGCAGCTATCTAGGAAAATAATACCAGTTGAGTAATAAAGCAAATGTGTCTTCTGAGGGGGGAAAAGTGCAGTGCAAAGGGAGACAGTGAAGCATAAAACATGCAGAGACAGACAAGGAGAGACATACACACACACTCTCACACACACTGGGAACCAGACAATGCGGATTTATGTGGCAATGCAATGGCATGGTAGCTGGTGACAGCCATTGTAGTGACATCCAAACTTAGCAGGCCTGCGGCTCTGTTTTGTGTCTCTGTATGTACGGACTCCAATGACTCCGGCAGCTCTCATCTGTCATGGCTACAGATGGCTGCTGTGCCACCATGAGACACTGCTCTTTGGTTATGACAGACATTTTGCTGTATATACGTGCCTGTGCCTTCCTGTTTATGTGGCTGACGTGACAGGCTGGCTAAATGACTGAACCACAGAACAAATATTTAACACGCTGTTGTGACATATATAAGCCCTCGTATCCATTTCAACTGTTTAGATGTGTTTTGATCCCATAAGGCCAAATGTTTTATTCTGTCACTTTCAATAGTATCGAGCAAAGTTGTCTGAACAACAGCGGCGCCTGCTTTCTAATTCATGCCGCATTCTCACGCTGTAGTGGTGGAGAAGGTAACGAAGTGAGCAGAGATGGATGGGGGGGATAGTGAGCAGGAGATGCGAGAGAATATGAGAAAGAGAGAGTGTGAGAGGATGATAGAGTGAGACGGCGCGAGGAGTTTGATTCCTCCAGTTGTCAGAGGCGCTGCATTATTGATGTGCTGAGGATCCCACATTGTCGCCAAGATTCTCAGTCTGTCACGTCACGTCTTGTGTGTTTGTGTGCGCGTGCCTCTTTGTGTGTGTAAGCAGCACGAGTTTGTTGTGGTCGCACAAGTCCCCCCGGAGTGCTACCTGTCAGCACCTCCATATCACAGGGAGCTCAGCCGGTGACAATGTTGTCTCTGTTGCGCTGACCACATGGGAAGGCCGTACTCACGAACATGCAGG
Source organism: Pholidichthys leucotaenia (assembly GCA_020510985.1). NCBI lineage: Eukaryota > Metazoa > Chordata > Actinopteri > Cichliformes > Pholidichthyidae > Pholidichthys > Pholidichthys leucotaenia. The sequence continues at coordinate 417,172,896 of CM035839.1, forward strand.
CTTCTATACTGATTTGTGGGAAGAGATGATTGTGTGTCTAAGATGGGGTTTTGTGCTGTGCTGAGGATCCTCATGGGTCGATGATGTTCTCTGAGTTTCCTCTTGCTGCAAGACCGTGATTTGGCTTTGTCAGTCTGCATTATGAAGTTAGAAGTAGGCTGAAGCAGCTCACTGTGTGACTGTGTCCATGTGTGTCTGTTCAGATGATGAATGTCTGACATTGAGGGATGGCCCTTCTGCTCTGAGCTTTGTCTCATGAATTCTTTAGACAGTCTCCTCAGCAGACAGAATATGCCACTGTTAGATACAAGCACAGCGGTATATAAGCGATATATTCATGTCACAGTGGGTGCGTTCAACAGTGAAACAACAGGAATGAAGTTTTTGGTTAATTAGTAACTAACTGTAGCTACTAGTTACTTCTTTTCAAAGGTAATTGAGTTACTTTACCAATTACTTACTTTAGTAAAGTAAGTATTTTAATAAGTACTTTAGTTACTTTGTCATGAGCCTCCTCTTGCGCTTTCACACAGCGCACGGAGGAGGGAAAAGGAAGATGAATTTACACGCAGGTTACTCCACACACACATTTATTGAACAAAGGACAAAACAAAAACCAACTGTACAAAATAACAAACAGCTCAGGGCACACAAGGAGTCCTCCAGGACGCTCTACTGCCTCTGGTGAGAATACCGGAAAAATACACACAGTCAATACTCACAAAACAGGAGCAGTCCGAGTAAGTCCCATTGTGGCCTGGCAAAACCCACGCACATGACAATACATCTATAAGACGATACAACGGGCCAGCAATGCTTGACTGGCAAAGGCCGCTTAAGTACAAGCATTGCTGGCCAACAGATTGGGGTCACCTGGACGGGGTGCGGGAAGGACAATTACCAGAGTGGAATCAGCTGGCTGTCAAGCGAGAGGGGGCATGGTTGGACCGGCGAGTGTTAGACAACACCTACACAAATGTAGGTCAAAGAGGCTGCCTAACAGCCACTGGCAAGAGCAGTGGCTACAGGCACATAAAAAAAGAAACAAAGACATAAAAACAAAAAGAACTCAAAAAATAACACAATACATAAATAACCCGATATCTGAGCCACAGAGAATGGTCAGAACCGAGCCTAAGAACAACACTGGCTCGGTTCGTGACATACTTGAAAAGCAACTTTCATGTTACTTTTAAATGCATACTTAAATTATCTTGTACAAATAGCAAGATCATTTAATTAATGGATTACACTGCAGGCTCATATTACACTGGTCAACACCAAATTTATTGTCTAAGTTTTTTTAGCTGATTTAGGACAATTTTGATGTGCTGAATCCAAAAATCACATTGGTTTTGTTCAATCAGGTCAGCTTTTTGAATTATGGCCACATGTTGTTTTATACGTTTTTGTTTACATGTACGGGTATTTTCGCTTTGTATAATGCAAAATTCTTTTTTATGTCTTGAAATTCTCAGAATTTTGAACAATGATGACATAACATTCAGTTTATATGTACTTACCTTTATATAAAGGTAAGTACATGCACAGTACTAAGTAAGTACTAAGTAAGTACAGGTTTTTACTTAGCACCTGATTGAGAGAAACGGATGTCATTTTCGGATTCAGTGGTGCAAAACTGTCTTAAATGAGATGAAAAAACAGACAACTTACAAAAAAATTATTTTTGTAACCCTGTGTTATTAATGGCAGGCTGAAAACAAACTGTTTCAGACAGAGCTTCACAGACAGTTTTTTATGTTGGCGTTGCTGCACATATGTGTCACGATTTGCCCCTCGGGGCAGGAACGAAAACCCAAACGCTGGACTGTAGTTGTGATATTTATTGAACGAAAACACAAAGGTCCAAACTGTGCACAACACAAAAATCCAAACAGTGCACAAAGTAAACTTACAGACTGAGACGGCAAAGGCGTAGGTAGGATAACACAGGATAATGCACTAGAATGGGGAAAGGGTTCTGATGCACGATGGCAGATTAACTGAGGCTCCAATAATGAATGACAGAAACAAAGATCTTAAATAGAACATGGAACCAATGAACACAAAAGAATGCAGGTGTGGATCACGTGAGCGGGCAGGAGAAAACAATGATTACAAACTGGGGTCAGCTGGGAGCAATGAGAGGGGAGAAGACGGGACTGACAGCTGACAGGAGCACCACCCACAACAGAGTAAAAATCCAGAAGTGCCACTGACAGCTGCAGCCCCGGAGAAAGTGAGAGAGAGAGAGAACACAACAGTACAATATTCATTCATTCATTCATTCATCTTCTTCCACTTAATCCTTTTCGGGTCGCGGTGGAGCTGGAGCCTATCCCAGCATCTTTGGGCGAGAGGCAGGGTACACCCTGGACAGATCGCCAGTCCATCGCAGGGCAACAGTACAATAATAAAGAACTAGAAAAGCAGTCATAGAGCGCATACCTCCGCCAAGGCTCCTTCCGTTTGTCATGGATCACATCCAAAATGTAATGGGCTTGTGTGTAGGCCTATCGCCACTTGTGGTGAAAATTGCATCCAAGTCTGTCCATTAGTTTTGGAGTTTTGTGGCTGACACACTGTGAGAAGAGCCTTGGCTGAGGTATGCATTCCCAGATCATCCCCAAAATGTAATGGGTTCCTCTCTAGGCCAAGAACCACCTCTGGTGAAAATTTCATCCAAATCCATCCAGTAGTTTTTGTGTAATCCTGCTGCACAAATAAAAACAAAGCCCTTGGTGGAGGTATGCACTCTCAGATCATCACCAAAATCTAATCATCTGTTCCCTGTGCCATTACACACCTTTCCTGAAAATTTCGTCAAAATCCGTTCATAACTTTTTGAGTTATGTTGGTAACAGACAGACAGACAGACAAACAGACAAATGCCAGTAAAAGCATTACCTCCTTGGCGGAGGTAATAAAGTCAAGTGTTGCTGTTGTGTCCATCTCCTCCATCTCCAAACTCCCAGGCTGCGGGCGTTGCAATTCATCGCACAATCGCGTCCATCCCACAGGCCAATGGGTTATGCGAGCATTTTCATAGATCACTGAAAGCAGCACTCAGGGGTTCACTGACGGATGCAAATTGGGTAGACAGGTTGCCGTGGGTTTTATTGGGGTTGCGCTCCACGTCAAAAGAGGATTTGGAAGCTTCCCCGGCAGAGAGCTTGTTTTTGCGCAGCCCCTATGGCTGCCCGGGGAATTTCTGCCAAATAATCCTGCGCCAGACAGCTGGCCGTCTCAGCTTTTGCAGCGTAGCGCAAACACAGGCATGCTGTCGGGCCCGGCCCACCACTGTTTTCCGCGTGCTTTTGTGCCTAAAACTTTGAAGAACGCGGAGTTCGTGTTCGTCAGACACGACGACCAGAGCCCTCCATTGCGCCTGCACACATGTTGAAAATGGCCCTATCTCACAATGTTAAAGAATCCTTTAACAAATTCCTGGATCCAGACGGTGATCCGGATCATCCCCAAAATTTAAAATCAGTTCTACCTTGTACGATTTCCAACAATGCCTGAAAGTTTCATCGAAATCCGTCCAAAACTTTTTGAGTTATCTTGCTAACCAACAGACAGACAAACAGACAGACAAACAGACAAACCCCGGCAAAAACATTACCTCCTGGCCTGCGGCCTGGCGGAGGTAACTAAATGCCAACAAATAAGGACTGAGGGATAAACACAAACAAATACAAAATAAAAGAGTAGCAAAACTAGGATGATATAAACGGGGGATAAGAAGAATAAGAAATAATATCAGATAAACGGAAACCAACCACAGATAAAATGACAGGAACAGAGAACCAAAAATACAACAAATATACAAGTATGACAATGTGTCAGTGTGTGGGACATACAGTAAAGCTTTCCACGTCTGAGTCCCACTCAATGTGGGACATACTGAATACACTGAGGAGCTCATTTAGCTGTAGGCTGTGCCATCCTAAGTGCACAAGGGAGAGGTTCTGCAGGTCCTTCCTACCTGCAGCTGTCAGACTTTGTAACCTAACCAGTACTGCTCGTAGAGGTCGTATTTTAAATGTACTAAACGCAAAAAAAAGACCCTAACCCTCCAATACACAACTAAGACAATTACAATTATTATCAAGAGTGGCAACAACACTGTTGATTCAAATGCGAAATATAAGATAAGATAAGATAAGATAAGCCTTTATTAGTCCCACAATGGGGAAATTCCAGGATTGCAACAGCACAGGGATAGCAACACTCAGAGCATCAGAAGACAAGAAAAAACAAGAGCAGCGAGTATATGTATATATGTATACATGTATACATGTACATATGTACGTATATATGTATATGTACATATAAATATATAAACACACAGTGCGGAGCATTGTAGCTAGATGGAATAAATATATAAATAAATATATAAATATATAATATATAATAAATATATAAACACAGTGCGGAGCATTGTAGCTAGATGGAATAAATATATAAATATATAAACACACACAGTGCGGAGCATTGTAGCTAGATGGAATGAACAGCATAACCGTCTATTTAGTTATCCTACATGGTATGATTATGTACCCATACATATTGTCACCCTCAGTAGCGACCGGTATTTTCCTAGTCGTATACCGGAGGGGACCATTGTGTAAGTCTATTGCGTCTTTTGCATTCACTACTATTAGGTTGTCAAGTTTTTTTTGCTATCTCTGCGAGCCGCCCTGCTTAGGTTATACAGTCTGATAGCCATAGGTAGGAAGGACCTGCAAAACCTCTCGGTTGTGCACCTAGGATGATGTAGTCTGCTGCTAAATGAGCTCCTCAGCGCGTTCAGTATGTCCTGCATAGGGTGGGACTCGGACTCCAGCAGAGATGTCAGTTTAGCCACCATCCTTCTCTCTCCTGTCTCCTCCACTGGGTCAAGGCGTTGCCCCAGGACAGAGCTAGCTTTCTTGATCAGTTTGTTCAGTCTCTTCCTAACGGCTGCTGTAACGCCACTGCCCCAGCAGACCACTTCAAAAGTGATGGCTGATGCCACCACCGTGTCATAGAATGTCTTCAGCAGCACCCCTTGTACACCAAAAGACCTGGGTCTCCTCAGTAGGAACAGCCTGCGCTGTCCCTTCTTGTAGAGTGCGTCAGTATTGTGTGACCAGTCTAGTTTATTGTTCAGATGAACACCCAGGTACTTGTAGGATGTCACCATCTTGATGTCTGTTCCCTGTATATTTACTGGTGCTGTGAGGGGTTGTCCTTGCCTGCGGCAGTCCACCACCAGCTCCTTAGTTTTCCTCGCGTTGATCTGGAGGCAGTTCCGTTGGCACCAGTCCACAAAGTCCTGGATAAGTCCTCTGTACTCAGCTTCATCTCCATTGGAGATGAGGCCAATGATCGCAGAGTCGTCAGAGAACTTCTGTAGATAGCAGTGTGTTGTGTTGTGTGAGAAGTCCGCAGTATAAAGAGTGAACAGGAAGGGAACCAAAACCGTTCCCTGGGGGGCCTCCGTGCTACCGATGATCGTGTCGGACACACAGTCCCAGGTTCTCACAAACTGTGGCCGGTTAGTGAGGTAGTCCAGGATCCATGATGACAGCTGCTGGTCCACCCCTGCGAACAGCAGCTTGTCCTTCAGGATCATCGGTTGGATGGTGTTGAAAGCACTGGAGAAATCAAAGAACATGATCCTCACCACATTCCTGGGCTTCTCCAGGTGGGACAGGGAATGGTGAAGGAGGAAGATCACCGCATCCTCCACCCCAATGCCATGCTGGTAGGCGAACTGGAGTGGATCCATCGCTGGTCCCACCAGGGGGCGGAGGTGAGCAAGGAGCAGTCTCTCCAGGGTCTTCATCATGTGGGACGTCAGGGCCACTGGTCTGTAGCTGTTCAGATCTTTGGGGTGGGAAGTCTTTGGTACAGGTACCACACAAGATGTTTTCCACAACTGTGGTACCCTCCCCAGCTTCAGGCTCAGGTTGAAGATGTGCTCCACAATCCCACACAGCTGGTCTGCACAGGACTTGAGGAGCTTTGCGCTGATGCCATCCAGTCCTGACGCCATCCCCTTACAAGGTCTCAGGTGTGAATGGGGAGCAGGTGTGTTAAATTTGGTGTTCTCGCTCTCGCGCACTCTCATACTGGTCACTGGAAGTTCAACATGGCACCTCATGGCAAAGAGCTCTCTGAGGATCTGAAAAAAAGAATTGTTGTTCTCTATAAAGATGGCCTAGGCTATAAGAAGATTGGCAACACCCTGAAACTGAGCTGCAGCACAGTGGCCAAGACCATACAGCGGTTTAACAGGACAGGTTCCACTCAGAACAGGCCTCGCCATAGTCGACCAAAGAAGTTGAGTGCATGTGCTCAGCGTCATATCCAGAGGTTGTCTTTTGAAAATAGACATATGAGTGCTGCCAGCATTGCCGCAGAGGTTGAAGGGGTGGGTGGTCAGTCTGTCAGTGCTCAGACCATTCGCTGCACACTGCGTCAAACTGGTCTGCATGGCTGTCGTCTCAGACGAAAACCCCTTTTAAAGATGAACAAGAAAGCCCGCAAACAGTTTGCTGAAGACAAGCAGACTAAGGACATGGATTACTGGAACCATGTCCTGTGGTTTGATGAGATCAAGATTAATTTATTTGGTTCAGATGGTGTCATGTGTGTGTGTAGTGGCAACCAGGCAAGGAGTACAAAGACAACTGTGTCTTGCCTACAGTCAAGCATGGTGGTGGGAGTGTCATGGCTTGGCATGAGTGCTGCCGGCACTGGAGAGCGACAGTTCATTGAGGGAGCCATGAATGCCAACATGTACTGTGACATACTGAAACAGAGCATGATCCCCTCCCTTCAGAAACTGGGCCGCAGGGCAGTATTCCAACATGATAATGACCCCAAACACTCCTCCAAGATGACCACTGCCTTGCTAAAGAAACTGAGGATAAAGGTGATGGACTGGCCAAGCATGTCTCCAGATCTAAACCCTGTTGAGCATCTGTGGGGCATCCTCACATGGAAAATGGAAGAGCCCAAGGTTAGCATCCACCAGCTCCGTGATGTCATCATGGAGGAGTGGAAGAGGATTCCACTGGCAACCTGTGAAGCTCTAGTGACCTCCATGCCAAAGAGAGTGAAGGCAGTGCTGGAAAATAATGGTGGCCATACAAAATATTGACACTATATTATTATTTTGATAGTGTGTACCTACTGCCCGCTGATCGAGACTTTAAGTTTGAAGACCTAATCAGTCCCTCTGTCACGATCTGAGCATGGGGGAATTTCACCGGGCTCAGTCTTTTTGCCTTTTTTCTTATTTGTACAGTGTGGTCATTTTAAGTTGCAATTCTGTTATTTTATCCTTGGTGGATTGGTCATGTATTCTTTATTGTTTCTTAGTATAATTTATTTTCCTGTTTACGTTCATTATACAGCCATGGACAAAATTGTTGGTACCCCTCTGTTAATGAAAGAAAAACCCACAATGGTCACACAAATAACTTGAATCTGACAAAAGTGGCAATAAATAAAAATTCTATGAAAATTAACCAATGAAAATCACACAATCCTTTTGAGTTGTGGTTCAACAGAATTACTTTAAAAAGCAAACTCATGAAACAGGCCTGGACAAAAATGATGGTACCCCTAGAAAAGATTGAAAATAATGTGACCATAGGAACATGTTCAACCAAGATGTGTCCTCTAATTAACATCACAGGTGTCTACAAACTTGTAATCAGTCAGTCGACCTATTTAAAGGATGGCAAGTAGTCACTGTGCTGTTTGGTGACATGGTGTTTACCACACTAAACATGGACCAGAGGAAACAAAGGAGAGAGTTGTCTCAGGAGATTAGAAAGAAAATTATAGACAAGCATGTTAAAGGTAAAGGCTATAAGACCATCTCCAAGCAGCTTGATGTTCCTGTGACTACAGTTGCACATATTATTCAGAAATTTAAGATCCACGGGACTGTAACCAGCCTCCCTGGACGTGGCCGCAGGAGGAGACGGATAATACAAATGGTAACAAAAGAGCCCAGAACAACCTCTAAACACATTCATGGTGAACTCCAAGGTCAAGGTACATCAGGTACATCACACCATCCGTCGTTGTTTGAGCCAAAGTGGACTTCATGGGAGACGACCAAGGAGGACACCACTGTTGAAAACAAATCATAAAAAAGCCAGACTGGAATTTGCCTAACTGCATGTTGACAAGCCACAAAGTTTCTGGGAGAATGTCCTATGGACAGACGAGACAAAACTGGAACTTTTTGGCAAGGCACATCAGCTCTGTGTTCACAGATGCAAAAATGAAGCATACCAAGAAAAGAACACTGTCCCTACTGTGAAACATGGAGGAGGTTGTGTTATGTTCTGGGGCTGCTTTGCTGCATGTGGCACAGGGTGTCTTGAATCTGTGCAGGGTACAATGAAATCTCAAGACTATCAAGGTATTCTAGAGAGAAATGTGCTGCCCAGTGTCAGACAGCTTGGTCTCAGTCGCAGGTCATGGGTCTTGCAACAGGATAATGACCCAAAACACACAGCTAAAAACACCCAAGAATGGCTAAGAGCCAAACACTGGACTATTCTAAAGTGGCCTTCTATGAGCCCTGATCTAAATCCTATTGAAGATCTGTGGAAGGAGCTGAAACATGCCGTCTGGAGAAGGCACCCTTCAAACCTGAGACAACTGGAGCAGTTTGCTCATGAGGAGTGGGCCAAAATGCCTGCTGAGAGGTGCAGAAGTCTCATTGACAGTTACAGAAATTGTTTGATTGCAGTGATTGCCTCAAAAGGTTGTGCAACAAAATATTAAGTTAAGGGTACCATCATTTTTGTCCAGGCCTGTTTCATGAGTTTATTTTTTTTAAAATAATTCTGTTGAGCCACAATTCAAAAACATTGTCTGATTTTCATTGGTTAATTTTCATAGAATTTTTATTTATTACCACTTTTGTCAGATTCAAGTTATTTCTGTGACCATTGTGGGTTTTTCTTTTATTAACAGAGGGGTACCAACAATTTTGTCCACGTGTGTAATTTGTTATTTACATTGTTGAGGTTATTCGTCGTTATTTTGTCATTTCATTACATTTTTATTCTGTTGTGGGTTGACAGCTGTCAAGTGACGTTTCCGGGGTTTTGCTCCACATAGGCAGGGCTCCTGTCAGCTGTCAGCCTGGTCTCTCCTCTCTCACTGCTCCCAGATGGTCTTAATTGTATCCCTATTATCTCCTGCCCGCTCAGGTGACCCACACCTGCTATCACTTGTTTCATTTGTTTCTAGCCATATTTAAGGGCTGTTGTTTTCAATTTTTGGTTGCCGGAGTATTGCGGTTCCTTCCCCCTCGTCCTCACCAGAACCCTGCCCTTGGTCTGGTGAGCATACTCGTAAGTTTGTTTATTTATTTGCTTGACAGATGGGATTTTGTGTTGGTGCACTTTGTGTTTTTGTTTCTTAATAAATTTTGCAAACAAGCAGTTCAGCAACTGGGTCTTTCTGTTTGCCCTGAGGGGCAATTCATGACAGAATACTCCGGCCAGTAAGAGACCCAGCTGCTGCTAGTTTGTAGTCTGTTTTGTTTTCTTGTTTTTTTTTTGTTTTGTTTTTTTCTGCCACCCGGGGATAACTATGTCTATCACCCCGGATTTGTCAACCCTGGGACTGAACGAAACAGAGCAGTGGTCTGTATGCATGTTGGAGGACATCGCCACGCAGGCTCGTGCCTCCCACACCACCAAAGCAGCCCGAGAGTGACTGGAGGGTGCGGTGCAGGTACTTGAGGCATGCCCCAGTCTGTGGGACCACCCTGAGCTCACAGACCTACTCCTCTCTGTAATCTTCCCACCATTGATGACTCAGGGGCCGGGGGAATCTACTCAGATGTCCGTGCCTGCACCTAAAAAGAGCAAGCCCCCGCGCACACAGAAGCCTCCAGCCTCTCGCCATTCTCCGGCAGCAGCTCCGCCTCCTGCTTCCAAACATTGGCCCGCTCCATCGGCCGAGGAGCAGAAGGAGCACAGGCAGGTCATATTAGTGGAGACAGAGCTCCTTCTTGAGTACAAGCCATTGCTCCTCCCGGATCTCACCCAGGAACTGAAGGAGATTCCAACGGGCCATCTTCCTCCACTCCAGGAGCTGACGTCTCCGCCTCTCACTCCCCGCCGTTGCCCAGGGAAATCTCACCGAAGGAACACCTCCACCTCTCTGACAGCAGTTTCTTCCTCGCCGAGGCAGAAGACTCCCGCAACAGCACCTTCTCAGTGTATTTCCTCTTCGGCTGCCCCGCCAGCTTCCCTTCTCTCCGCCGCTGCCTTTTCCTGCTTCCCCTCAGCGATTCCTCCCACTGCTGACAGGTCAGCTGTTTCCTTCCCGGCTCCATCCATCACCGAGCCTGCAGGGGCAGCTCCTTTATGTTCCACTGAGAGGTTCATAACCGCTGAGGCCACAGAAAGAGTGGATTCAACACCTAATGCAGCAGAAAACATCATGCCCTGGGAACCCAAGCAAGTGTCTTTTCATTCTCTATTACCCACATTCTCTTTTTCTTTTTTTTCCTTTCTTCTTTATGACTGGCGCCTAGCGGCTGCCCCGGCCTTGGATGCGCTCTGCAGAGCGTGCCCAAATGCCAAGTCATGTTTCGTTACCTTGTATTCATACATGTGTAATGACAATAAAGTTGAATCTCATCTCATCTCATCTCATCTCACATATAAATTATCTTGCCTGATTCCCGGTGGTGAGGCTCAGCCCCTGCAATCCTGTGAGCTCTCACCACCTGCTGCAGTTAAAGACGATTCACCTGCTCTTTCCGTGTCTCCTCCTCTGCCCCTGAGTGTCCGCCGGCCCCAGGATCGAGCCGCCGGATGATGGAGGAGCCTGCAACCGTGGAGGACCTGGTCCCAGTCCTGCAGCCACAGTCTGGATGGAGGGAAAGCACTGTGTGAGAGTGTCCCCTGGCTTCAGTTACGCAGGAGTCTGTGCCAGCAGAGATTCAATCACCTGAATCCACGCCAGGCAAGCCACCTGCATGGGTCACCTTGCTGGGGGGTCCTGGGACTGCACCAACCACCATGTCTGCTGCTGTGGCCGCCACAGCAGAGTCTGAGCTGGACCTCCAGAGGGCCGGGCCCGAGACATCATCGTCTGGATCAAGGGAGTCCTGGATGGCGGTGGAGCTCGAGCTCAGGCAAGTGCTCTCCCTGGTTTCTGTTGTGTCTATATCAGAGAGATCTTGTCTGGCTCTTGGTAGAGAGAGCCAGGTGCAGTTGTCAGCTGCACCTGAGCTCACCTCGCCGGGCTCCACTGCTGCCGGTGACCCTGACCCTGTTTCTCTGGAGCTCCCATCTGAGTTTTTCCCCAGGGTCATCGAGGATAATCCAGCTTTTCCAGATGTTTCCGTGGGTCCAGCCTCGCCACCTGAGATCACAGTGGGTACAGCTCCTCCTGTCGAGGTCCTTGCGGGTGCTCCGTCCCAGCCTGGGACCTCCGTGGGTGCCGCTCCCCCTCTGGCTGAGGTCTTTGCGGGAGCTCCGTCCCAGCCCGGGACTTCCGTGGGTGCTGCTTCCCTTCCTGCTGAGGTTGTTGTGGGTGCTCCGTCCCAGGCCGGGGCCTCCGAGGGTGCAGCTCTGGCCCAGTCTGGGTTCACCAAGGGTGCTGCTTTCCCATCAGTTGAGGTCATCACGGGTGCTCTGTCCCAGCCCGGGGCCTCCGTGAGTGCAGTTTTTCCTCAGTCTGGGTCCACCGAGGGTGCAGCTCTGCTCCAACCCTGAGTCACTGCGGGTGCAGCTCCGCTCCAGCCCGGAGTTATCGCGGGTGCAGCTCAGCTCCAACCTGGAGCCACCGTGGGTGCTGCAATGTCCCAGTCTGGGACCTCCGAGGGTGCTACAGGCCAGTCCGCGGGCGTCGTGGTTACCCACCCAGGGTGGGGTTATTTTCTTGTTGGGGTGTGTTTTTTGTGTGTGTGTGTGGGGGTGGGTTTCTTTGATTTTGATGTTGCCGGTGGGGGGGGGGGCAGAAGGGGGAGAGGGGCAGAGCAGGGAGAGAATTGAGCTTCCTGACAGCCTGGTGGATGAAGCTGTCCTTGAATCTGCTGGTCCTGGCCCAGAGACTCCACAGTCTCCTCCCTGATGACAGCAGACTGAAGAAGCTGTGTGATGGGTGGGTGGGATCACCTGCAATGCAGAGGGCTTTGCAGGTGAGTCAGGTGCTGTAGATGGCCTCAAGGGAGGGGAGAGAGGCACTGATGAGCTTCTCAGCTGCGCTCACTATGTGCAGGAGGGTCTTGCAGCAGGACAGGTTGCAGGTGCTGTACCACACGGTCATGCAGCTGGTCAGGATGCTCTCGGCGGTGCCTCTGTAGAAGGTACACATGATGGGGGTCGGGGCTTTGGCTCTTCTCAGTTTGTGGAGGAAGTAGAGACACTGCCGAGCTTTCTTGGCCAGTGATGCAGTGTTGGTGGTCCAGGAGAGGTCCTCTGTGATGTGCACACCCAGGAACTTGGTGCTGCTCACCCTCTACACACCAGCACCATTGATGGTCAGGAGAGCATGCTGGGTGTGCGCTCTTCTGAAGTCCACAACAATTTCCTTCATCTTCTCCAAGTTCAGAGAGAGGTTGTTGTCTCTGCACCGCATGGCCAGGTGGCTCACCTGGCTCCTGTAGTTTGTCTCATCTCCATTGTTGATGTAATGGTCTGTATCCCCCGCCACAGACTCCGAGTGTCTCTGCTGTCACTGAAAAGGTGGACTATCCTCCTGGAGTACTGCCTCTTGGCCTCTCTGATGTCTCGGGATAGGTTGCCCTTAGCTGTCCTCAGGCCCACCTCATCCCCAGCTGTGAAGACAGTGTTCCGAGCCCTCAGGAGCTTGTAGACCTCGCCTGCAAACCATGGTTTCTAATTGGCCCTAACAGTGATGGTCTTGGTGTCCATGACATCATCAATAAACTTTGCAATGTAGGCAGTAACAGTCTCTGTGTACTCCTGCAGACCTGTGCTGTTGTTGTAGGTGGCAGCTTGAATATGTTACAGTCAGTTGTGGTGAAGCAGTCTTGAAGTGCCTCTAAGGACCCTTCCGGCCACACACATACCTGTTTCCGAACTGGTTTGGTGACTTTAACCAGTGGTCTGTATGCTGGGATTAGCATGACAGTGATGTGGTCAGAGGCACCGTGTGAGGGAGGGGGAGGGGGAGGGCCTTATACGCTCATCTCTGGTTGGTGAAAATATGGTCCAGTGTGCTGTTTTCCCGTGTAGGGAAGTTGATGTGTTGGTGTATTTCAGGAAGCACAGTCTTTGGGTCTGTGTGGTTGAAATCTCCAGCCAAGATGAGAAAAGCATCAGGGTGGTGTGGTGAGCCGAGCGCTGAGCTGATCCGCGCCCGGGTCACTCAGTATTTTCCCTTTTCTCCCTTTTTATTTCTGCTCTGATTATATTTGGTTCTTCCGGGGCTTTTACTGTGACAGCACCGTGGCCGGACTTCCGGCTGTCAAGTCTAGCCGGCACTGTCACAGCTGATCATGATTTTGGCAATTATGGTTGCTCCTCTCCTGTTTGGTTCATTGCTTTTTGTCCTGAGTATTTATGAGAGCAGCTGAGGCTCACTCCTCGCTGCGACCTACATCGACCTTGACTGAGTCCATACGTCCGGCTCCAGTCTCCTTTCTGTGTTTGGCTCGTCCTTGCTCGTCTATTATAAGTGTTTATTCTTTAGCGTCAGGTTTTGCCCTCGCTATTCCCTAGTTTGGGTCTTTGTGTTCTACATTTAGTGTATGTGTTTTGCCCCACGTGGCTCATTATTTTGTGTTTTCTATAATAAACAAGAAAACTCTCGGTTGGCATCTGGCACCTCATTTATGCCCTGGAAAGGGGCAAACATGACAGGTGGGCTGTTTACCGCTCACTGATGTGCTGGTTGATTCAGTGCCTCGCTCCTGTTGTCGTTGTTGCTGAGAGGGCTATACATACAGTACATAAGCAGCAGCTAACAGTATAGCCGTAAATTCCCTCGGAAGAAAGAACGTCCGGCACTTGATTACTATAACCTCCAACAATGGTGAGCAGTGTTTGCAGACCACGACAACATCATGGCACCAAGCATCATTGATATAAATACAGAGCCTGCCACCACGAGTCTTACCTCTCTGGATGACAGCTCTGTCTTCTCAGCAACTTGTTAGCTGGTCTAGCTGGATGGCAAAGTCCGTGATGTTGTTGTTGAGCCATGTTTCCACAACCACAAAAACACAGCACTCCCTCACAGTCCTTGAAGCTGAGCATAGTAAACAGATGTGGTCCAGCTTGTTGTCTAAAGAGCATACGTTGGCCAGTACGATGGTGGGGATAGCTGGCTTATGTGGGTTAGCTGCTAGTCTAGCTTGGGTACCTCCATGCTTACCCCTTTTCTGCTTTCTGTCACGTCACGCCACTTGTAGCTCTTCAGCGTGTGCAGAGTCTAATTCTATATATGTGGTTCTACTGATGTTGAGGAGAAACTCACTGCTGTATGTGGAACAGAGCACGTCTAACTTACGTTTGGGAGTTGTTAACAGAAGTCAAGACCGCAGCAAGGAATGCAAGGAGCCACAGTCTTAAATAAGGCATAACATAATGGAACACAGGTGTGGATATCAGAGCAGGCAGGAGAAACCAATGATGAGTAATCTGGATCAGCTGGGAGCAATGAGAGAGAGTGAACTGACAGCTGACAGGGACCTTGCCTACATGGAGCAGCAACCCAGAAACTTCACTGACAGCTGTCAGCCTAGAGGGAGAACAGAACAGAATAAAAATATAAAGCGATGGCAAAATAAAGACAAGTAAGGTTAACTGACATCAAACTGGGGATTCTAAATTGTCCTTAGGTATGAATGTGAGAGTGAATGGTTGTCTGTCTCTCTGTGTTGGCCTTGCGATGGACTGGCGATCTGTCCAGGGTGTACCCTGCCTCTCGCCCAAAGATGCTGGGATGGGCTCCAGCTCCCCCGCGACCCGAAAAGGATGAATAAATGAACCTAAAAAATGTGAATAACAAACTATAATGAACGTAAACAGGCTAAGACACAATACAGAGTACACAACGAATCAACCAAGGATAAAATAACAGGAATTACACCTCAAAACGACAACACAGTACAAATATGAAAAAAGGCAGAAAGACTGAGCCAGGTGGAATCCCCCACGTTCAGATTGTGACGAGATAGCTGCTGAGCATCAAAACTAGCTTCTACAAAGACTTTGTTGTCACCAAAGCCAAATGCATGATTTTACACAATACTTACACCAGTTCATATAAAATAGTTTATGAAAAAAACTCCAGTCAGCAGTCCAAAAACAGACCAAACCATTTTATTTTAATATATTTTCATTATAAATCACCATTGTGGCAATCTTATTTTTTGAGTTAATTAAAATGGATCCCTTTTCCTTGATAGACACACAGTGAGGAATTAATAATGTATTCAAGTCCACATACTCAGCTTCCCTTTGGGATTATGATGGCAGTGACTCCTCCATTTAGTGAGGTCTCACGGTTTTGCAGAGGTCTTGGAGGAGAAAAACTGTTGAGATGTCTGTTGTGCTGCTGTTCTGCCTTTTCAAAGGTCTCAAGGACAAATTGTTTGTTAGACAATGAAAAAAAAAACGCTTGTCATGATTACTAGTAATATCAGCCCATGTGCAAGATGCTACACCAGAGAATGCACTCAAAGCAGAGAGGCAAAGTTTTAAACTAGGGCTGGGAACGATCCCTAATTTCCAGAATCGATTCGATTCCGATTCTTGAGATTCTGAATCGATTCGATTCTATTCCGATTCAATCCCGATTCGATCTGGGGAATTACCATTTTAATAGCCATTTTACTTCCCATGAAACAAAAATCTTCGAGACCTAATGCTGCAAATTGTACCAAGAATCTTCTAACTTTGTTAATACATAAATTATCACATATAGAACTGACCCAAAATCAGTTACAATAATGCACTTTTTATTATTTAACTTATCATTTCATTAAAGTGCTCACAGGTGCTTTCTTTAGTGCAAAGGATGTGTCGTGTCAAGTTCACCACCCAGAGTCAGTAAACAAATTCAATGCATGAACCATGCATTCATAATCTCATTGTATTTCAGTCCCTCCAGGATTTTGTCAGCTGTTTTTGTGATTGTTGTGGCCCAAAAAGCCTGGATTTGTGGGAGCTTTTCCAAAAAGTTATGGCACTTTTAGAGTTTTTTTGCACTCAAAGTTGTGTGAGGAAGTACAAATTTTAAAGAAGCTGCTTTTTCCATAGTTTACAGTGATGCTATTCTATGTAACACCACAAGAAAAGTACAGGATTGCCAAAAAATTTCTTGTTAAACAGTGATTTATTTAGAATTAAATGCTCAGTAAAATTGTAAAAAAAAAAAAAGACCAATATTGTGTTCTTGCTGAGAACTTTAAAAAAAGAAATAAAAGAATTTGTCATTACAACAACTAAATTGCATTGAATGCATGTTAGAGTATGGAGAAAATTATGGCAGCACCTTCTTGAATCTTGAATTTGAAAACTAAGACCCCTGAAAAATTTGAGCTCTTCTTCTGCGCTGAAATCCACAATGAAGCAGGGACGGCTCCTCCAGAATCAGAATCAGAATCAGAATCAGGTTTATTGCCATTGTTCATGTAGTACACAAACTAGGAATTTGTCTCGGTACAATGCTGCAACATTAAACATGATAAGATAAGAGAAATAAACTATACATGTAATAAAGTGTAGGATAAGATTAAGTGATACTGGTCAACAGTTAAAATATATATTAGCCAGCAGCAGATACTGTGGAGAACTATATAGTGCAGTCGGTAATGCAGGAAGAAAACAGTGATGATTGACATGAGTCTGGTTGAGCTGCTGTACATGGTGCACGAGAGTCACTTAGTGTTCAGCAGTCTAATGGCAGAGGGGAAGAAGCTGTTCATGTGACGGGAGGTTTTAGTCTGGATGGACCGAAGTCTTCTACCAGAGGGGAGGGGGGCAAACAGTACGTGACCAGGGTGTGAAGGATCGGCTATGATCCGGCCAGCACGCCTCCGGGTCCTGGAGATGTACAGATCCTGGAGAGATGGGAGCTTGCAGCCGATCACCTTCTCAGCAGTGCGCACGACGCGCTGCAGCCTTAGTCTGTCCCTGGCAGTGGCTCCTGCGTACCACACGGTTATGGAGGTGGTGAGGATGGACTCGATGATGGCTGTGTAGAACTGCACTAACATCTTGGTGGGTAGCTTGAGCTTCCTCAGCTGCCGCAGGAAGAACATCCTCTGCTGGGCTTTTTTGATGAGTGAGCTGATGGTCAGCTCCCATTTGAGGTCCCTGGTGATGGTAGTGCCTAGGAAGCGGAAGGAATCAGCAGTGGTGATGGGAGAGCCTGAGAGGGTGAGGGGGGGCAGAGGAGTAGTGACTTTCCTGAAGTCTACAATCATCTCCACTGTCTTCAGAGCGTTCAGCTGCAGGTTGTTATTGCTGCACCAGGACGCCAGCTGGGCCACCTCTCTCCTGTAGGCGGACTCGTCGCCGTTGGAGATGAGCCCGATGAGGGTGGTGTCGTCCGCAAACTTGATCAACTTGACAGACTGGTGGCTGGAGGTGCAGGAGTTGGTGTAAAGGGAGAAGAGTAGGGGGGAAAGTACACAGCCCTGGGGTGATCCGGTGCTGATGCTAGTATAGTCTGAGACAGTCTTTCCCAGCCGCACATGCTGCCTCCGGTCCGTCAGGAAGTCGATGATCCACCTGCAGAGGGAGTCAGGCACGTTGAGCAGGGACAGCTTGTCCCGGAGCAGAGCGGGGCGGATGGTGTTGAATGCGGAGCTGAAGTCCACAAACAGGATCCTGGCGTAGGTTCCCGGGGAGTCCAGGTGCTGCAGGATGGAGTGGAGGGCCAGGTTGACTGCATCGTCTACAGACCTGTTGGCTCGGTAGGCAAACTGTAGCGGGTCCAGGAGAGGGGTGGTGATGGACTTGAGGTGGGACAGGACCAGGCGCTCAAAGGACTTCATGACTACAGAGGTGAGCGCTACAGGTCTGTAGTCATTAAGTCCAGTGATCCGTGGCTTCTTGGGGACAGGGATGATGGTGGAGGATTTGAGGCAGGATGGCACGTGGCATAACTTAAGGGAGGTGTTAAAAATGTCTGTGAATACAGGAGCCAGCTGTTTCGCACAGAGTCTCAGGGTGGAGGGAGACACGCCGTCTGGGCCGGGGGCCTTGCGCGGGTTCAGTCTGGAGAACTGTTTGAGCACATCCTGCTCACTGATGATAAGGGGAGGGGGGGAGGAGGGGGGGGGTGCCTTAAATGAAGTAGGGAATGTGGAGGCTGTGGAGCTGGAGGGAGGGGGGGAGTTGGACACAGATGACGAGGTGTCAAAACGGGCATAGTGTTGGGACAGTCTCTGACAAAGGGCTTTGTCATCCTGACCTTTAGGAGCCTTAGGTCGATAGTTGGTGATCTGCCTCAGTCCTCTCCACACGGAAGCCGAATCATTAGCAGTGAACTGCTGCTGGAGTCTCTCTGAGTATAGAGATTTAGCCCTCTTCAGCTCTCTGTTAAACCGGTATTTAACCTCCCTGTAGCAGTCCCTGTCTCCACTTTTCAGCGCTGCTTCCTTCTCCTTCCTGATCTGTCTGAGCTTAGCTGTGAACCAGGGTTTGTCATTAGAGTAACTCACCCTGGTGCGTGATGGAAGAATGTTCTCTTCACAAAAGTGGATATATGAGTTCACAGTGTCCGTGTACTCATCCAGATCATGCGTGGCTCCTTTAAGCATGCCCCAGTCAGATATTTCCATGCACGTTTCCAGCTTCTCCTCAGCATCACTGGTCCGTATCTTCGTAGTGCTCACAACAGGTTTAGTGAGCTTCAATCTCTGTCTGTATGTGGGAATGAGGTGAACCATCACGTGATCAGATAATCCCAGCGCAGCTCGAGGGACAGCGCGATATGCGTCTTTCACTGTGGTGTAACAGTGATCCAGTGTGTTTAATCCTCTGGTGGGGCATTTAATAAACTGTTTGTAGCGGGGGAGATCGTGGCTCAGATTGCACTGATTAAAGTCGCCAGCCACAATAATCAGCGAGTCTGGAAAACTCCGCTCTGTGTGTTGAATGTGATCCGCGAGCACGCGCTGAGCTTCGCGCGTGTCCGCGTCGGGAGGGGCGTACACAGCGATCATTATGAAAGAAGCAAACTCCCGCGGGGAATAGAAGGGCTAGCAATTGATAACAAGAAATTCCAAGGCAGGAGAACAGTGTTTGGAAATTACCGTTACATCAGAGCACCAGATGCAGTTGATGTAGAAGCAGACTCCGCCTCCTGTGGTCTTGCCGGAAAGCTCTGTGTCACGATCAGCACGGAAGAGCTGGAAGCCGTCGAGGCGCAGCGCGCTGTCCGGTATATTTTCCCGGAGCTAGGTCTCAGTAAAGCAGAGGACAGCTGAGGAGGCGAGGTCCTTAAAACGCAACAGCAGTCTCAGTTCATCCACCTTGTTAGAGAGAGAGTTGGTATTGGACAGAAATATGCCAGGCAGCGCCGTTCGCGAGCCTCTCCTGCGAAGTCGCACGAGAGCGCCCGCTCGTCTTCCTCTCTTCCGCCGTCTCACTTTCCGAGCCAAACAATAAACCAGATCGGCGGCAGGGGCTAGAAAAACTGGGAGGAGGTCCGTGGGGGTGAAAGTCCTGATATTTAAAAGTTCTTCACGGGTATAAGTGCAAGCAGACACACAATTGACAAACAAAAAACAAACAAAGAGCGCAGCGAAGCACCATGTCGACCGCTGTGGGCGCCATCTTGGATCGAAATCCACTGACAGCCTCATCCCTTCAGAGGGCCTCAGTGCAGGATGGACCTTGGAGTAAATGGTAATTGGAGAAAATGATGGCAGCGCCTCCTTGAATCTTGAATTTGAAGGCCTTCTTCTGTGCTGAAATCCACATGAAGCAGGGATGCTCCTCCACTGACCACCTCTGACCTTCAGAAGGTCTCAGTGAGAATGAAGCTTCCAGTCTTCACACATCTGAAGGCAGATAAAAAGAATAGATTTCACAGTAAAATTAACATTCATATTTTTAGATCGCCACACCACAGTAGGGTTAATAATTTAGGGTTTTTTTATATATTTAACTACAAATTAACTTTCAATGTTGGAAAAGGGTTTCAGTTCATTTCCTGAGAAGGTTTGTTCATTTCAATTTAGTTCTTCTGAGTAAAAATAGCTTGTTGTACTGCAGCCTTTATTAATTTATTGTGATTTATTCTCATCACATCGCTTAAGTGGCAGAAGTCCATAATCTCATAAAATATACCTTAATTCTGCATTTATTCACAGCGCTTAACCAACAGTTCTCTCTGTGTCCATAGTTTGTAAAAGAAACCATCATCATGCCAGATAAATTATTAATTGACAACACAAACGTTAAAACAAACAAATATTATACTTACAGTCACAGCAGCTCCAAGTCTCCCTCTGCTTCACGGGTTTCAGCCAGTCTCCGCGCATTTTCCCCTTTATCAGTCGTCAACTGATGTTCCAACACAGCGCTGCACGGAGTAAAAGTCCGTTTATCCCCGCTTTAATGGAAAAATATTAAGAAGCTGTTGAGGACAGTCTATACGGGACTTTTGCTGCTAAATTAAGAGACGCCGTTATTACTCCGCGTCATGTAAACACAAAAGACGTGTGCACGCGCCACAGGGAACACAGGAAGTATTATTTATGAAAAATATTCAGAAGCTGTTGAGGACAGTCTTTTACGGTGACTTTTGTAGCTAAATTAAGAGACGCACGTTATTATCTCCGCTCGTGTAAACACGAAAGAGCAACGCGCGGCAGGAAACTCTTGCCGGATGAGAACCGTATTAAACACCACAGAAGAAGAACTAGCATATCCGTTAGCTTGCTAGCGCGTCGGTTGATTATGGTTCTCGGCCGTTGTCCTGGATCACTGACCCGTTCGACCCGATTATACTCAGCAGACGTTCACAAACGTAAAAATATTATATTAAAACATATTAATATTAAAAGATCGATTTGCGGATTTTGTGGATCGATATCGGCTCAGTCAAAACATGTATCGATCCATATCGATATATTGAACTTTTGAACCCACCCCTATTTTAAACACATTTTATTGAAAAGAGTGATTGCAAAATTAGCGGAAAAATCATCTCACTCACCAGAGGAGTGCCCAGCCTTCCTCATGAGGGAGGACAATAGCAGGTTAGAACGAGGAGGAGGCAGGTCATAATGAACCATAGGGGGGGAAAAAAAACTCTTACAAGTGAGAGCAGACAGCCCAACGAGGAACCCAGGAAGGCAAGGATGACTTGGAACAGGCGCTGCAGATGAGTATGGCTGGTGAGAGGTCTGACCGGGTGGAGTAGGCGATCTGGAGGGACGATGATGACGAAGGAGCAGGTGAGCGCACAGCAAACCCTCGGGGACACATCGCAGAGATGGCAGCAACCTGAGAACGAGGAAGAGAGAGACAGATTATTCTCTGGGTTCCAAAACAATTAATACTTTACTTACTTAATTTAGTTATGGTAGTATAGCCAATGAGCCAGCGCTGGAGCATTCACAGACTGGTTCTTTTAAGCGCTGGCAGCGAGGAGACAGCAGGTGCGTCCACTCACGCAGGTGAATTGATTACCTGCGGAGCCGGGGACCCCTCCCACAGGACGGGAGGGGGAGTGCGCTCACCAGATCATAACACCACTGTGCACTGTGATAGCTTGACTTGAACAAAGAATGACAAATTGCAGAACAAAAGCTAAAAGCATCCTGTTAATGTGAGCAGTCTGTGTTATATCTACATAAGGGTAAACTTGGTCTCACTAGTATTTCTAGGTAAGGTAAGGGCCCTATTTTGAGGTCATCAGCGGACTTTCCGCCAGACTTCCCACTGTACACCAATGTTTTTGTTGGTTTTTGTCACTGCATTGTCTGTTTTTTACGCTTTGCCTCAAGCCATCTAATTAGCAGTAGACAGTGCACCCACTATGTGCTGGGAGGAGGAGGAGGCTCTCTTGAAAGAGCTGTGGCGGTGCACAATCTCACGTGCATCACTATTATGATGCATGTTACACCAGTGTGCTTTGATCAGAAAAAGGTGGTCTGTTGGCAGAAACGCATTGTTTAATGCTATTTTAGTGGTGTGTTTTGAAATTGCACAGCTCTGGAGCTCATGAGGAAACAGCACGCACTGGGTATTTCTGTTATTTTAATGGAGAGAGTTGTAACAGTCATAATATAATTGCCCTTCATTTTAATTATAATATGATCACACACTAAATAGTTTTTTTTATTCCATCCACATTCTCATTTCAGTTGTGGACTTAATGTCTGGAATCTATAGAAAGGCATTATTGTATGAACTTTTTAGAGGAATGAATGAATGAACAGGGAGTGTGTGTGCATTAGGACAACTCTTTTCAAATTTGTTTCTGCGCTGTATGTGATAAGGAAATGAACTTGAAACTCCCATAAGCACATTCTGCTTCAGTGACAACTGACTGACCGACCACGTCCTTGTAATATGGCCCCTAATGTCTGATTGTTGTACAAGAAAACGTTAGCACTGCCAGTCTGTGACAAACAATTATTATTTAAAGCCAATCTTATCTCTGCTGCCGAATAAGTGTACTAATTACTTTATAAACTTAGTGCCAGTTTTATTTCCATCTTCTCCTTTTAAATGCCCTGAAGTTTATGTCTTATTAAGGGTGCAGCAGTGCCATTAATTTATCTCTGAGGAATGATGGCTTCCTTCCAAACACTATATATAGTTTTTTTTCCATCTTTGTCTTTAATGCAGAAGCTACATTAA
This sequence comes from Pholidichthys leucotaenia, assembly GCA_020510985.1. Lineage (NCBI taxonomy): Eukaryota > Metazoa > Chordata > Actinopteri > Cichliformes > Pholidichthyidae > Pholidichthys > Pholidichthys leucotaenia. The sequence goes on from CM035839.1 coordinate 417,195,734, forward strand.
GTGACCGAGAAGCACCGTTGTTAAGAAATGCATGCAAAGCAATTTCAATTAAATGCCTCCTGAATAAGTACAGCAAGTACACTAATAAATATGTTTGACTCAAATCATATTCACCAGTGATTTCTCCGCTTTTATTGCTGTGACCTTATAGCATGTATAATCAGCCGCTGCCTTTGGGCTCTGGGCAAGCATTGCCATCAAAATCACACACACACACACACACACACCCTCACACGTCAACTTGCAGAGCTTCCACTCATATTTTGCTTTTATCACATGCTACGATTGTATTCTGGATTCCATTTCACCGGGCCTGTAATATAGGAACTTATGATTTTTTTATGACAATTTGCTCATTGGCGAAGGGCTTCACCTCAAGAATTATCTGCAGTGGAAAGCAATTATCTGAGAAAACATAATGGAAACCAAATGACAGACAGACAGATGAAAAAAGAGGGGAGAAAACAGAGAGAGGGGAGAGATAGATGGAGAGATAGGGTGCGTATTGTGCTGGCTATCTTCCCAGAAAAGAGGGATCGATCAGCAGAGCGCGAGAGCCACACTATTTCCTCTGTCAGTAGAAAGAGCCGGGCTAATAATGGAAAGCAGTCATCATCTCCCTTTGCTCTCTCTTCTTTCTTTCTTTTCGCTCCGCTTTCCTAGAAAAACAATCCTAGTCTCGTCAGAGGGCCGCCCTCAGTCTCCCACTGTGATCTGACATTTGAAAAGCAAACCCGTTTACCCAGAGATGTGGGCGTCGAACGGTAACAAGCCTTCTGAAACCTTGACTCACGACATCCGGGGGTTGTCAACACACATATGCAGGGATACGCACGCGCGTGCACGCTACACAAGAGCGGCACCCTGCATGAGACTGTCAAATCCTCTCAGTGTTTCTGGCCCCACATCAGAAACAATAGCTGGAATCAAGAAGGCTGCAACTCAATGGTCCAATCACGGCGGACGCCTCCACAACTGCCGGTTACCTGCTACTCGTAACGAACTAAACGACCTTTTCCACCGCACTCATTTCTCCCTGTCAGTCACTCCAAAACACAATTACTGCCATTCAGGGAGTCGAGAGGCCAAATGTTTGCTTGTCATGTATGCAACTATTTTGTGTGTGTGTTGTGTGTGTGTGCGTGTGTGTGCGTGCGTGTGCACATACAGCGTGGACAAAATTGTTGGTACCCCTCTGTTAATGAAAGAAAAACCCATAGTGGTCACAGAAATAACTTGATCTGACAAAAGTGGTAATAAATAAAAATTCTATGAAAATTAACCAATGAAAGTCAGGACAATGCTTTTGAGATTGTGGTTCAACAGAATTATTTAAAAAACAAACTCATGAAACAGGCCTGGACAAAAAAGATGGTACCCTAGAAAGATTGAAAATAATGTGACCATAAGGACATGTTCAACCAAGATGTGTCTCTAATTAACATCACAGGTTTCTACAAACTTGTAATCAGTCAGTCGGCCTATTTAAAGGGTGACAAGTAGTCACTGTGCTGTTTGGTGACATGGTTGGTACCACACTAAACATGGACCAGAGGAAGCAAAGGAGAGAGTTGTCTCAGGAGATTAGAAGAAAATATAGACAAGCATGTTAAAGGTAAAGGGCTATAAGACCATCTCCAAGCAGCTTGATGTTCCTGTGAATACAGCTGCACATATTATTCAGAAATTTAAGATCCACAGGACTGTAGCCAACCTCCCTGGATGTGGCCGCAAGAGGAGACGGATAATACAAATGGTAACAAAAGGAGCCAGAACAACCTCTAAACACATTCATGGTGAACTCCAAGGTCAAGGTACATCAGTGTCAGATCGCACCATCCGTCGTTGTTTGAGCAAAGTGGGACTTCATGGGAGACGACCAAGAGGACACCACTGTTGAAAACAAATGATAAAAAAGCCAGACTGGAATTTGCCAAACTGCATGTTGACAAGCCACAAAGCTTCTTGGAGAATGTCCTATGGACAGACGAGACAAAACTGGAACTTTTTGGCAAGGCAATCAGCTCTAACGTTCAAGGACGCAAAATGAAGCATGCCAAGAAACAAACACTGTCCTACTGTGAAACATGGAGGAGGTTGTGTTATGTTCTGGGGCTGCTTTGCTGCATGTGGCACAGGGTGTCTTGATCTGTGCAGGGTACAATGAAATCTTAAGACTATCAAGGTATTCTAGAGAGAAATGTGCTGCCCAGTGTCAGACGGCTTGGTCTCAGTCGCAGGTCATGGGTCTTGCAACAGGATAATGACCCAAAACACACAGCTAAAAACGCCCAAGAATGGGCTAAGAGCGAAACATCGGACTATTCTAAAGTGGCCTTCTATGAGCCCTGATCTAAATCCTATTGAACATCTGTGGAAGGAGCTGAGACATGCCGTCGGAGAAGGCACCCTTCAAACCTGAGACAATTGAGCAGTTTGCTCATGAGGAGTGGGCCAAAATACCTGCTGAGAGGTGCAGAAGTCTCACTGACAGATACGGAAATTGTTTGATTGCCAGTGATTGCCCTCACAAGGTTTGTGCAACAAAATATTAATTTAAGGGTACCATCATTTTTGTCAGGCCCTGGTTTCATGAGTTTGTCTTTTAAAATAATTCTGTTGAACCACAATTCAAAAGCTTGTCTGATTTTCATTGGTTAATTTTCATAGAATTTTATTTATTACCACTTTTGTCAGATTCAGTTATTTCTGTGGACCATTGTGGGTTTTTTCTTTCATTAACAGAAGGGTACCAACAATTTTGTCCATGTCTGTATGACGTAAAATATCTGCCGTTTGATTACTCATCATTGGCAGACAAATCTTCTGCACTTTGTGTGTTTTTCATGAGCCACCAAGATACACACATCAGAAGACAGTCCGTGTTTTGTACAGCGAAGGGAACACACACTAACAATAACAAAAAATGGGCCTATCCATGCACACAACACAACAAAACTAGAGGGGGACAGGTAGACTGCTGACCCACCTCGACATGGCTAGACTGGTTATTCTGCCGTCTGTGACCCTATAAAGTCCATAAAATAAAATAAAACAGCCGTGTTCCTAGTAACTGAAACAATCCCAGATATTCGCTATACTCAAACAAACTTTTCAACTGTACACAACAGCAACGGTCACATGTACATTCACATCCTGTTGTCAGCCCCCCACCCCCACCCCAACATACCCACCCCCACAACTCGGGGCATTTCACAAAATCACAATCACTTATATGCAATGCAAACAAACAGTGTGAGGTTGTTTTTTTTTTTTTCAAACAGGGCAACAATAGCAACGAGTGCATGATACTACATATTGACTACGTGACTTTTGGGCAATCAAACCTATTAACACTCTGACCATACACTGTTAATAGCCACCCCACAGTCACCATACAGTCCTGATGGAAAGACCACCCCCCCTGGATTTCCCAGTCTGGCGGGGTCCCCACCCAGGAGCACCGTCAATTTTCGTCTCTGGGGATGAGCCCTCATCGGTGGTTTCTTCTCATAATGCGCCGTTGCTCTTTAGGTGTGTCACTAGCCTTAGATAGCCATCCTCCCAGGCAGCCACCACCTGTAGCCGCCCCTGGTCCATCCCGACATTTTCTCTTCTCGCTGGATCCCCCCTCAGCCCGAGCCTCCCCCCTGAGGCCGAACCTCGTCATCAACCCATAAAGGAGCTCGACTCGGCTTCAAATGTCCACCATGTCGTAACCGGGCTTCCTTCCTGGGTCGAACCATTCCACCGATCTGATTCGAAGCCCTCTTTGGCCTCCAGTGTTGCTGGTTGGCATGTTGTTTTACTACGCCGTCCAGTCCTGCCCCGCTCTCTTTCATTTGAAATGCTGGCAAAGCCACTGTAGCTCCTTGCCTCTCGGTATCACCAGGCCAGACTCCGGAAGTAGAGGGGGCTATCGTTCTGGCTCCATCCGCCGTCACGGGTGTCCCACCGCGCTATCCAGTTCCCACATCCAGGGCAACTTGGACACTGGTGCCGGAACCCTCCTGTGATGGTACTTTACGGCACTGGTCCTGGTCACCTCTCAGAATACTAGGCCAGTCGCTGTCCCAAACCACATTATCGTCCACGTACAGAACCGGTGGGTCCCACAAGCCACAGCCCGACCATTCTTCTCTGATGCCGCTGGTGATCATAAATCCCAGGTCTTAGAACATATCACATCCCATTATGTTTGACCCCTTGGCAGTCACCACAAATTGTACATTAGACATCATTGCCGACATGTACTTCGCCGTCAACTCCAGCAAACCCACGATAGCTAACCTGTTTCCTCCATACCCAAAGTATGTCGTTGACAGTCCCTTCAAGTGGTAATGTGGGAACAAACTCCTCACAGTGGGAAAGTTCAACACAGAAGCTGCTGCTTCCGTGTCCACCAGCAACGGCACTTCCACACCGTCCAGCAAAACGTTGCTATAAATCCGCCCATTTGTGCTTGGTGAGATGGTATGAATAACCGTAGGAGTCACTGCGGGGGAATCCGCCCTATGTCTTTGGTCCCCTCGCTCAAAATTTTTTCAGTCCCTGGCGAAATGATGCAGGAGACCACACTTGCCACAGTGTTTGCCTTTTGCCAGACACTCTCTTGCCTTATACCGATGCCTGGTGGACCCACAGCCATAACATCTTGGCGTACCCGGGGTGGATCTAATTTTATAGCGACAGTGTATATCCTCTTCATTCACACTCTTTGCTATCCGGGTCCACAGCCAGCGCCTTTCAAACATGGTTCAGCCATGCCCCAACTTGGTTCTCTCACCGAGGTCCTTCGGACAGTTTTTCAGCTGCTTCACATTGTTGTTGCTATCTCAACAGCAGCAGCTAATGTCAGTTCACCCGGGTAAGTCAGGAACCTCAAAACCGTGTCCGCAGAACAAAGGTGTGCCCACCAGGGTGATCACGGAGCCATTCTCTTCTTCAAAGGCTCCAAACTAGGCACTGCCCACGCCAGCTGACGTGGGGGTCCCCCTGCAACGTAACTCTGATTAGCCCGACCACATCGTCAAAACTATCACACTTCCCATGTGCTAAGGATATGTTGGCCCTCCATGCCAAGAGTATGAGAACAAAATAGCTTTTGCACGCAGTTTCTCTAGCTCTCCGAGGTTTCAGGGCCACGCAGTAATTTTGGAAAGTCGCCATACCACCTCGCCCAGGGAACAGGCGGCTCGCCAGAACCTCCAAAAATGGCCGAATACCAGAAAAAGCTCTCTCCATACCTTCATCCTCGTCGCCAAATGTTCTGTCCATAACTCGCGCTATCAAGAATCAAGCTGGAGGTGCAGTTGAACATAACTGTCAGGAACTGAGCCGGCTTGGTTTCCCTCGCTTGGTCCTGCCCTCCCTGTGGGTCTAAGTACCGCTGTTTATGTGTTTAGTATGTATTTCAGTGTGCCTTCCTCACTCACAGTACTGTCTGGTGGTGGCTATTGGACAGCGGCTCTGACTTACTTTCTGTGGGCGCTGCTGACAGCCGCAGGTCTGGCCACGCCCCTCTCTCATCAGTACCAGCTGTTCCTTCCCTTGTGCCATGTTCCCGCTCTCGCCCAGGTGCTGCCAGTTTCACTATCACCAGCAATGTGGGTACTTAGGCTGCCTTGTGCCTGTCACGCATTGCTGTGTCTTCAAGAAACTGTACATGTTGTCTGCTGCGTTGTCTGGAGATAACCTTAATCATCTGTATGCCACGACGTGTAGCCGCCCCTCATCGCTGTGGTTCTCTTGCGCCCACACAGCGATACCGGCTGTGGGACACCAGCGTGGCTACACGTCTCTCCTCATGCGTTCGTTGGGCGATGCCAGCCCTCGAACGCCCATTGTAAGTGATCTCTGCTTTTTAGTATGTCTGCACCCTTTTTTGGAACTGTGTGACATTATGTTAATAAATGTGTGTGGTGAACCCTGCACATAAATTCACCATTTTACCCCTTGCCGTGCGCTGCATAGAATGACAGTAACTTTATTAGATGAACCACAAGAACACAGGTGCACCGTATAGGCAGATGGTCGACGGCGAACAAGACAGGGTCTCTTTCGCCTTGGCCCTTTATACCCCAGAGTGACAGCAGAACCGGAAAGGCAGAGCCGTCACCCCCAGTACACCCATTATCATATTTGATACACTACATCTCTTCAATGTCAATGTATTCAATGTATATCTTCAGTGTCACCTGCTCAGTAAAGGTGTTAACACAGATAAACGTTACAAATATCAGCCAGTAGGAAACAGCTTTGACATATGCACAGCACTAACAACATTTAACAGAGTTTAACTCAGTGAAAACATTGATTATTTTCTGATATTTAATATTACCCATCGGCCCCCTCTCTTCCACACACTAAGTAACATTTACTAACGTTTTGTAAAGTTAATAAATTACTTTTTTCTGTTTAATAAATGTTACTTGAGTTTAAAAGTAACATCTGCATAAAGAAAGGGACATATTCAAAATTACTATCAAATATCAAAGTTACACATCAAATTAAAAAGTGATTTTTTTTTTTTTATTCTAAGTTTTGTAAAGGGTATACAGGTCATTACAGCATTGCATTGTTTACATTTTCATCACATGTTCCTTATTTTTTGCTATTTTGACAACATTGGTAGGGATAGTTATTACAACAACCTCCCTTTTTTTTTAAAGTGAAAGAAAAAGTGAAGTTAAGGAGAATTAAATAAAAAACAAACAAACAAACAAACGAGTAAACAAACAAACAGAACAGCAAAAAACAAACAAACAGAAAATTAAGTAATTAAAAGTAAAAGAGCAACTGAGTAGCGTTGGAACAAAGAGCGGGACCATTATTGAAATGGTATTTGTCAAAGATTAGATCTAATGGAAGACACATATGCGATCCAGGGTTGCCAAAAGTTTATGAACCCATCCATGTCCTGTCTCAGTGCGAATGTCAACTTTTCCATCGAGTAAATGTCTTGAATCACGTTAATCCAATCTTCAGGTGTAGGACAGTCCTTCAGCATCCATTTTTTAGTTAGGGCTTTTTTACTTGCCAATATTAAAACATTGAATAAGTATTTATCTCCTCGTCTTTCCAGTGAGTCCGGTAATAAACCCAAATACAAAGTTACAAAAGAAAAGGGAACTGTTATTTTGAATATTTTCCCCAATATTGTCTGTACGTTGGACCAATATTGGTGGATAACTGGGCATGACCAAAACACATGAAAATGATTTGCAGTCTTTTCACCACACAAGCGCCAACAGTTCAACCCCTTATGGGTAAATTTGTTTTGTGCAGGTGTTCTGAAAAATCTTACCAAGTTTTTCCATCCAAATTGTCTCCACTGCAGGGATGAGGTACTTTTCCATTGCTGTTTATTTAGCTTTTCCCATATTTCCAGTTGTAAAGTGAAATTCCCCTCTTTTTCCCATCTCTCTTTTATATACAATGTGTTGTCTCCTTTTAAGTCTTGAAGACCTTGGTATATTTTAGAAATGTATCTGATCCCTGGGATCCCTTTATATGCCATTAAGAAGACCTTCAGAACACCTGACTGGGCCCTTTCCAAATCCTCCTTTTTAAGTATATTGTTTATGTGGTGTCTAAGCTGAAAGAACCTGTAAAGATCTTGATTTATTAGACCTTGTTTTTTCAAATCTTCAAAACTTCTTAAAGTTTGCCCCTTAAAAAAATCGTAATATTTTATCAGCCCTTTCTCTTTCCACTCTTTAAATCTAGTGTCTGTTTTATTGGGAGTAAAGTCTTGATCATAGGCAATCCATTGCAGAAGTCGATAGGGCTCTTTAGCTTGATTCTCTCTGACTATCTTAAACCAAATTTTTAGCGGGGTCTCTATCCACGGGTTAGTGTTATTCAGGAGTTTAGTTAAGGCATTGTTCCCTATTATCGCCTGTAGGGGGATGTCACTTGTCATTTGGCATTCCATCTCCTTCCATTGTGCAGTGTAGACTGGGTTACATATCTCTACTAAAGTTTTAATTTGTGCAGCTATAAAATAGTCCCTGATATTTGGCAGTGCGAGCCCACCTTTGTCTTTGTTTAGCTGTAGGGTTCTATATCTGATTCTAGGTCTCTTACCCTGCCATATGAATCTTGAGATCCTTCTGTCCAGTTCCTGCCATGTTTTTTTGGGAGGTTCTACTGGTATTGTTTGGAAAAGGTATAGAAGACGTGGAAGTATATTCATTTTGACTGCTTCAATTCTTTGTGCGGTACCTAAGAATGGTATCATATTCCATCTTGCTAGGTCAGATTTTATTTTTGTCACCAGTGGATCATAGTTTAGTGTTATAATTTTGTCGAGTTGTTTCGGGATATTGACCCCCAGATATTTCATAGATTCCAACTCCCAGTTAGTTTTGAGTTCATTTAGTGAAAAATGATTTGGGTCATAGTTGAATGTTAAAACTTGGGTTTTATGCATGTTTAATTTGTACCCTGATAAATCTCCATAGTCTGAAAAAACTGAGATTAGTTCTGGTAGAGAAGTGTCTGGCTGCCCTAGGTATATTAAAATGTCATCAGCAAAGAGTGCTATTTTATGTTCTTTCTGACCAAGTGTAATACCTTGAATTTCTTGATTTTGTCTTATCCATTGGCTCAGAGGTTCTATGAAGATTGCAAAGAGCAGTGGAGACAGGGGGCAGCCTTGACGACATCCTCTTTCCAGCTCAAAAGATGATGATAAATTACCGTTAATCCTTATTTTAGCTGTTGGTTTTTTATATAATGCCTGTATAGTTCTAATGAAGTTGTTATGAAAATTGAAACTGGATAAGATTTTATAGAGGAAAGACCAGTCAACCGAATCGAATGCTTTTTCAGCATCTAATCCCAATATGACTGCATTTAAGTTATATTTTTTTATATGATGAATTATGTGTAAAGTGCGTCGAATGTTGTCTTGTGTCTGTCTTTGTCTTATAAAACCTGTTTGGTCTAAGTGAATTAAGTCTGTCAGTATGTTTTCTAACCTTTTGGCAAGGATAGTGGTAAAAAGCTTATAGTCCTGATTTAATACACTGATTGGTCTGTAGTTGGAGCATTCTAGTTTATCCTTTTCAGGTTTAGGTATAACTGCAATGACCCCTTCTCTCCAGGAGGGGGGGATTTCCCCTGTGTGGAGGATGTAGTTAAATGTTTTCAGGAGGAGAGGAGATAGTTGCTGTTTAAAGGTTTGTACCATTCTGCTGTATAGCCATCTGCTCCTGGGGATTTGTTAGCTTTAAGTTTCATAATTGCTTTTTCCAATTCTTTAGGTTGTATTTCTGACAGTAGGGTTTTATTTTGTGATTCCGTAAGTTGGGGAAGGTTTAATGTGTTTAGGAATGTCTCGGATGCGTTTTTATGTTTTTTGTGGGAGTATAAGTTCTTGTAGTAATTCTCGAAGCTTTTAAGAATATCCTGAATTCTGAATTTTATTTCCTTTGATACTGGGTCTCTGATTTTGTAGATTGCTCTTTCCGTTTGTTGTTTCCTCAGTTTATAGGCTAGTAATTTTGCCGATTTACTGCCTGCTTCATAGTGTTTTTGTTTCAGAAATGTAAGTTTCTTCTGGATTTCTATTGTGCAGATCTCATTTATTTGATTTTTAATTTCTTTGATCTTGAGCGAGCCATTAGAATGAGTGTTATCTTTGTGTTCTTTTTCTAGGTTCTTGAGCTCTGACTCTAGTGTGATTAGTTTTTCTTGTCTCAGTTTCTTTTGGGTTGCCAGTTTTGCAATAATTTTTCCCCTTATTACAGCTTTGCACGCATCCCACAGTATTAAAGGGGATACTTCTCCATTATCGTTTTCTTCCAAATATCTGAGAATATCTGATTCCAATTCATCTTTCAGTGGCCCTTTCAGGACACTTGAATTCAACCTCCAGGAAAATGTATTATTTGTGTATTTTTGGATGTTTAAATCCATATAGATCGGACTGTGGTCGGAGAGATCCATCAGTCCTATTTTACATGTTTTTACTCTTCCAATGTCTCTATTAAACATAAAAAAGTAATCAATCCTTGAGTAAGATGAATGTGACGTTGAATAAAAAGTATAATCTTTTACATTGGGGTTGAATTCCCTCCATACGTCACAGATTCCCATTTCTTTTAGTAGCATCCGAGTATTCCTATTTTGGGTGTTATTTTGATGTGAAGAATTACCTGTTGCATCCCAGTATGGATTCAGTCTTAGATTGAAGTCTCCACCACATATCACTAAACCTTGGGCTTTAGTTATCATTAGGTCGAATACATTTTTATAAAATTTCCATTTAGCCCCTGGTGGTGCATATACATTCAGCAGGGTGATATCTTCTCCCTCTAGCCGCCCAGTTACCAAACTGTACCTCCCTTCTTTATCTTTGTGTTCTGATTTTTTTTCAAATGTAATTTTGGTTGATATCAATGTCGCTACTCCCCTCCTCCTCCCTGATTTATATGAAGATGAAGAGATCATTTTAAACCCTTGTCTACTGAGTTTAGTGTGTTCCACGTCTGTTAGGTGGGTTTCTTGTAAAAATACTATTTCTGCTTTGTCTTTTTTCATTTTGCGTAGAATCTTGGATCTTTTAACTGGATTCAGGATCCCTTTTACATTATATGAGGCTATTTTGGTTACACCCTGTTTCTCCATTGTATTTTCTTATTTAGTATAACAGTGTGGTGGCCCTCTTTTTTGCTACTCAGAAACTGAAAGAACATTAAGAACATAAAAAACATTAAGTACATAATGTATGAAACTTTAAAACAAAAAACTGTCAAAAAAACTTCCTGAGCTGGGGTCTCTTTAAAGACCCTGTAAGAGCCCTGATGGAGTGTGGGCTCTGAGGGAAATTCCTCAAACTCTGTTACGTGTTGAGGGCCCTCTCTTACCCCTGTAAGTTGTCCCATGTTTTTAACGTGAATTTCAGATCCCAATCCGAATTTGTAATGATTTTTTTTTTTTTATGCCTATACCCTATGAGCTTGTGTGCACCCTTTTTAATAAAAAAAATTAAATGATATTTTTACGTAAAATTTAAAAAAAGAAACAATGTAATAATTACATAGTCAAAAAGTCATTTTTTTCACTGTATGCTCACCACCAATGAAAACGCAACACTAGAAAAGTTTGATACTTTTACAATTTTTTTATGGAAAGGGTTAGTTAAAGGATGCTAATTACAGACATGGACAAAATTGTTGGTACCCCTCTGTTAATGAAAGAAAAACCCACAATGGTCACAGAAATAACTTGAATCTGACAAAAGTTGTAATAAATAAAAATTCTACGAAAATTAACCAATGAAAATCAGACAATGCTTTTGAATTGTGGTTCAACAGAATTATTTTAAAAAACAAACTCATGAAACAGGCCTGGACAAAAATGATGGCACCCTTAACTTAATATTTTGTTGCACAACCTTTTGAGGTAATCACTGCCATCAAACGATTTCTGTATCTGTCAGTGAGACTTCTGCACCTCTCAGCAGGTATTTTGGCCCACTCCTCATGAGCAAACTGCTCCAATTGTCTCAGGTTTGAAGGGTGCCTTCTCCAGACGGCATGTTTCAGCTCTTTCCACAGATGTTCAATAGGATTTAGATCAGGGCTCATAGAAGGCCACTTTAGAATAGTCCAATGTTTCGCTCTTAGCCATTCTTGGGTGTTTTAGCTGTGTGTTTTGGGTCATTATCCTGTTGCAAGACCCATGACCTGCGACTGAGACCAAGCCGTCTGACACTGGGCAGCACATTTCTCTCTAGTATACCTTGATAGTCTTGAGATGTCATTGTACCCTGCACAGATTCAAGACACCCTGTGCCACATGCAGCAAAGCAGCCCCAGAACATAACAGAACCTCCTCCATGTTTCACAGTAGGAACAGTGTTCTTTTCTTGGTATGCTTCATTTTTGTGTCTGTGAACATAGCGCTGATGTGCCTTGCCAAAAAGTTCCAGTTTTGTCTCAGAAGGATGCAGTGTACAGTCGAAACACATTAAGAAGGTAAAGACATCTCCTTTCTATTCTATTTTTGTCTTTAATAAGAACAAAAGATAAATAAATAAAGTTCACTATGGAATATGGCCTCCAGTTGCATTAATGCAGGCAGTAATATGCCTCCTGTTGGACCTCATGAGCTATTTAATGCTGTCCTGGGGGATATTTAGCCACTCTTCCTGCAATGCCACGACCACTTCCTGTCTGTTCTTTGGCGCTGATACTCTGGCTGAAACATGTTGCCCAAGTTGATTCCACAAGTGTTCAATGGGAGATGAATCTGGAGAATAAGAAGGCCAAGGAAGGACATCAAAGTTCTGTTGCTGCAGGTACTCCCTGGTGACTTGAGCGGCATGTGGACTTGCTGGAACACAGCCATGTCATGGCATCGTGGAGATTTCACAATATAGTGTTGCATTTTTGTTCATCTTCACACAGGGAAGATGACTACTCCTTAAAATCAGCCATTTTTGACTTTTGAGTACCCAAAACAAACAACAAGCTCAAAGAGACTATAGAACCAGAGCTCAAAGGCAGTGAGTCATGACAGTGAGTACAGCCACTGAAAATGAGTTTTAGACATTCTGACTCATACAGACACTATTACTCAAGCTCAGATAGGATGGAGCCCAACATATTTGGACAAACATTGTGTTCTGTTTTCACTGGCAGTGACTATATTATCAGGAGGCCAGAAACTTACAATGACAGTGAGCATATTAGTTGCAGGACTTTTTTCCTAGACCAGATGTGATAAAAGACAAAGGGGAGGATCTGACATTGACAGTCTTTTGGTATGATATGATGTGCTGGTCATAAGGACCAGAACCAGCATTTAGGAGTAATGCAGTGTTTTTAAATTGTGACGACAACCAAATTTGTAAACTTAAGAGAGAACCAAACCACCCAATAACCTAACATGCGTCATGCATTTGGACTGTGGGAGAAACCTGTCAGATGCAGCCTCCAGCAGAACAGGAATAACTGACTCCTTTTGGCGGGTAGAACTCCAGTGAAACATATTTTATTAACTGGTGCAAAATAGCTACAGCACGCAGGCTGTCGAACACAAGATGAGCTGGTAGGGCTAAACACTTACAAAAGATGATGAAGGCCCGGAAGGAAAACTGATAATAATGCCACTAAGAACTGAAAACACAAACCAATATATAAAGGGTAACAGACGATAAACTGACACAAGACAGGTGGAGACAAATCAAGAACGAACTGATTACACACGAGACAGGCTGCGGGTGTGGAAGACATGAGGGGGGCAAAGGAAAACACACGAGTGGCTATAGGTATGGAAAATAATAAGGGAGGCTAGAAAATGGGGCCGAAACAAGAAACTAAAGGGTAAACCAACAAACTAATGATAACAGAATAAAGGTGCAAACAGTTCAAAAGCAATAGAAAGCGTGGAAATGGTTGGAAACCATGTCCAGATATGACAAAACCCAGAATTCAGAGAGAGACCATGCAGACTTGACAGAGAAAGGCCCCAGCCAACAGACTGATTCAGACCAGGACCGACATGCTCTGAGGTGACAGCGCTAACAACTTCACTACCGGGGGAGGTTCTGCTGCTTAACTAGATGACAAATTAGAAAGTTGTATCTGGGAGTAAGGATTGTCTTTCAGAATGTGTTTTAGGTCAAACATGACCATGCCATGAAAATAAAAGCTTTTTAACTCTTTTAAAGGAGAGTGCCTTGGGAAGATTTTTGATATTCTTGTTTATGGTTTATACCAGCCAAAGAGCATCTCAGACGAGCCCATTCTGAATCCAGGAAGCGCTCTGACACAACAGTTTTTGAAGGATTGGTTTTTGTTGTTGTTGTTGTTGTTTAAGACAGATTTTTTAGGACCAAATCTTACTGAGATACTTTAATGCAATGATCATGAATGAAGACAGTTCCCTCTTGACCACTGACTTGGAAATGAGGTGAAAGTTTATTGGACAGTCAGTGTCTGTATAGGCATCAAACATTTGAACGTTTGTTTGTTTTTGGACTGTGTCAGAGTTCTGATTTGTGATCTAAAGTTAGATATTTTTCACATCGCACTTATGAGGGGTGGGGCTGAAATGTTCATAGTCTGAAAAATTAATTGTGGTCAAATCTGACCAAATGTGGTTTATTTTTAAACATAGACTCCCCTTTGGTCCACATACTTCTTTTATCGATGTTGCAGCACTTGGATCCCTGTGGTTGAAAAATAAACCACATTTGGTCAAATTTGACTACTATGAACTTTTCAGCCCCCCCACCCCAGTTAACGTTACTTTTAAAAAGGATGCAAACAGATTCCTTTGCTAAGTAAAGTGGAATTAAAGTGTATGCTTTATAAAAAAAAAATGCTTTTTTTACAACATATAGTTTCTATTCCGCTTAACCCCTCTTTACACTGGGGTGGAGACTGTTGATCGATGAAAAATTGGCCACATCTTTCAATGATCTCTCCATGATCTTCCAGTGATCTCCACAGCCTCAAAAGTTTTGACTCAGTCCAAAATGATCACCAAAGGGAAGTGATCTCTCAAGGAGCACTCAGCAATCATCACCCAATAATCTCTTAGCGATCTTTCAATTAGAAATGATTAAGGGATCAGTGAGGGATCATTGAGCATTCACTGAAAGACCAATAGAGTTTCTTGTAAGGCCACAGCTGAGATCACTGGAAGACTGATAAAATTGTTGAGCACAACGATCTCTATCTGTGTAAAGGAACCCTTAGATATTTCAAGGTAATCAGATCGCATGCTTTTTCTATGTAAGCTTAACCAATTGGATTATACAGTGTGTCAGGGTCGATTAGATTCTGGAACTATCCTCCAGTGGCAGTGCTGAACTGTAGTTGATAGTTGTTGGGTTTACTGTTGATTTGAATTGATGAAACACTCATTGCCACGTATGCTGTATTGATGGATTAAATGTATCGGGCTCCATGATCTTGACGTCGTCCACGCTGGGAAGGTAAACCACAGAATCAGAAAAGCTTCTGCCCCCGTGACTCAAATATACTGACAGACCACACGAGGCTGCCCGGTGTTCAACCTCAGGGTAAACATGTGTGTATGTACATATGCTTGTGTGTATGTCCCACTGATGTCAGACAGAAGCAGCTGTCATTCTGACTGTAAGATCGCAAACGGGGATGTGGCATGTGAATGTGACAGACATCAGTGTGACACCGCACAGCACCGACGGCGTGTCTGCTGCCTGACATAGTGGAAGACAGAGAGATGCATACAGATGGAGCAGCGGAACAGACGATAGACCCGGTGAAGTCAGACAAACAGACAGGCAGAAAGAGACCATACACACACACACACACCTGCCACATGCTTTCTCATATGAAGCGTTTCGCTCTCTTTTGCTCTTTGTATTGTTCAGATATTTACAATGATGTCATCACTCCTCCTTTCATCTCATCATCCCACTTAAAGACTAATTTGGGTCATGCCTTTTGCCAACTCTCATCTGTCCTTACCGTCTTCTTCTTCTTCCATCTGTCTCCTCCTCATCTCTCTCTTCTCTTCATCTAGACTCCTGTATCTACGTTCAAAGCCAGATTGCAATCTGGAGCACAGTGTGGGGTCATGAAAATTCAGCAACTTTGAGCAATAATTTTAAAGACGGCTTTTTGATAAAATAGTAATGAGGAGTACATCTTATTCTGGCTTCAATAATCACTTTCTTACTCATTTGATTTTTAGATAAATGTATAGGAAAATTAATCAGCCTCTGTGTGTAAGATTTAGCTTTTTTCTTTTGATAAAGTCATTTTTCGGTGAGCGTAAAAAAATGTATTTTGCTTTGATTTTTTTCTACGTTTTTCATTTATGTACTTCCAAAATACATATACTTACAGCTTATTTTATTTCCACTGTGTTTTTGTCCTTGTTTGTGTAAATATGCTTATGTACATGTACTTGCTTTAAGGAGAAGATCAGGAACACTCTTAGCAGTGCTGTCGACCTCCGCTAATTGACCTAGTCACAGCACATTTTATCTATTAGACAAATAACCTTTTAAAGCTTGGGCCGCTCTCATAAAAGCTGGAATAATTGCTTCAAATGCTTCTACTTGTAGATGATAACTCGCACAGTGTAGAGTATCAACTGGAAAAAGCGATCTAGTCCGTTTTTTTTTTTTCCTCTGCATGTTTTAAAATTGTATAGGTTAAATTAGCTTTGTTGTTTGCAGCTCAATATGTTTATCTATGAAACATTAGCTTTTCATAATTCACTAGTGAAATAGTGCGTTCTTATACTAGATCTTTTCTCTTTACTCCAGTATGTTGCCCAGTGAAATCCAGTTAACTTAAATCAGAAATCTCCTAACTAAAAGAAACCTAACTTTGATGTTGTACATCTCATAAGGCCCTCAAACGTCTACATCAAATCAAAAATAAGATCAAATATTTACATTATGCCAATTTTGTTGTTTGCCATGTGACTTGCTCTAGCATTTTGATTGGACAGTCATGGGCTGAGGATCTTCTGGTTCAAACTCAACGGACTTTTGATATAGAGGCAGTACACTGGAAGAGAATTCTTTAACAGTTACAGCACAGTTACCGTGGTAACACAGCACTGAGTGGCAGCTTTGGTTTGTGCGCAGCAAAGCACAACAATCACACAAAATATTCAGTCGCAACAGTACACATGGTGCCCTTTAATACTACACTGTTTACGTGACTGTAGTGATGTGTGAGGAAGAGCACACGTACATGAGGTCCCTGGTTTTGAGCCTTTAATTATTTATTTATCTGTTGTTTATCAGCTAATACAAGATGAAATGATAAGATTAGCTCTCTACAATGCAAACAGGCACTCTGTGTACTGCTGTGGCTGAATATTGTGTTTTTTGTGTTTTACTGCATACACCCAAATACTGCCACTCACTTTTGCCACTGTTTTTTTTTAAATGCCATGAGTTCTGTTCTGTGACATCATGCGCACACCCTCTATTTCTTTCACTACATGTTAGTGATTCAGCAGTGGCCATACACCAATATACAGTACTCCAGTATTTCTTTTTGAATTGTTTTAATATCAAATAATACTTGTGCCACTGCAGATTATAGTACTGCTACCAGCTATTTTTTGTTTTTCAAAAATGTGGCTTAAGTACTTCTGGCAGGTCCGAAATTGACATTTAGAAATTCAAATATTTCTTATACACCCTTTACACATGGGTGGAGATTGTTGAGAGATCTTTGAATGATGAAAAATGGCTGGATCTCTCAGTGATATCAGAATCAGAAACTTCATTGTCATTATACAGAGGCACAATGAAATTGTATGTAATCCCATTCAGTGCAAAAAGGAGCAAAAGAGAGCAATCTAACTATAAACATTTTTCCTGTGTACAAAGAATTTTAAAAAAGGAATTACTAATAAATAGACCAGTATAAAACTATCTATGTGTGTATGTGTTAAAGTGTGTTTGCAATTATCATACACTTATAGATGTATGCACATTTGGCAGTGATATTTATATGTCATATTGCACAGTTGAAAATTATTAATTGCACAAGGTGGAATATTGCACACATGAGTAACGAGAGTCTTCATTTACTATTGCAACAGCCCTGGGATATGTGCTGTTTCTCGGTCTGTTTGTTTTGGCCTTTACTGACCTGTACCACCTCACTGAGGGTGATGTGCTGGGTGGGATGTGTCCTTCAGGATGCTGCAGGCTTTTCTGAAACAATGGGACCTGCACAGCTCCTCTAAGGTGAGGACAGCACAGCCGATGATTTTCTGGGTGGTGTTGATGACCCTCTGGAGTGCTGCCTTTTCCTCAGCAGTGCAGTGGGCAAACCACATTGGGATGTACTGTAGTATACACTTTCAGTAGAACATCTGTAGAAGGACACCAGCAACTCCTTTGCTCCGGGCATTGTTTTTCAGGACCCTCAGGAAGTGGAGTCGCTGCTCTGCCTTCTTGATCTGCGCAGTGGTGTTGGTTTTCCATGTTAGGTCATTGTTGAGGTGCAAGGCCCAGAAACTTTAAGGTCCAAGACCCTCTCCACACAGTCCCCATTGGTGTTTATGGGCTGAGGGTCAGACCTGTTTCTCCTGCAAGTCTGCTATTAGGACTATCTCTCTGTGAACTTCAATGAACTCAGTGGTCGCCAAGGTGTTGCCTCCCAATGAGCTTTCAGTGGCCTTTCAATGAACGCCAAATTTTTCCACCCCAAAGGTAGAAATGGCTGAGAGATTAGTAAGGGATCACTGAGCATTCAATGAAGGCTCAATAGAGTTCATTAAAAGACTGCAGTGGAGATCACTGAGAGATGAATGAGAATGTTGAGCACTCCTGGACAGATTGCTTCCCTTTGGTGATCGTTGAGAGATTGTTTTGAACTGAGTCACAACTTCGAAGAGACATTGCGACTGTGAAGATTACTGGAAGACCATTCAGAGGTCATTGAGAGATCTTGGCAATCACCGAGAGATCATTGAAAGATCGTTGAGAGATCTGGCCATTTTTTCATCTGTCAACTTTCTTCACCCTTGTGTAAAGGGGGTAGAAGCAAGGCCGTATTGTGGAGGACCAAGAGGATCCTCTCAGTGTTGCGAGGACGCTGGCGTTGTTTGTTTGCCACTTCACCTGAGTTTTTAACCTGAGTTTTTAACTAACTTTTTTAAACTAACTTCTCTCTCTACAATTGGTCAAGTACTCCTGCTATCAACAAAGTTTTACATGGATTAAATGGAGTCCTGCAAAAATTTACCTGTTGCAGTTGCACTGTTAGTGGACTCTCTGGGTTTGCTTGTTGTGGTGAGGAAACTTCCTGGCTGTTGCTTTCGGTTTGCTGTGGCTGCTGTTTGGTGTCCATCTGGGTGGGCAGGCAGGATCTACTGTCTGAACAGTAGATCCTGCCTGCCTGCCTGCCGTGGCCGAGACGCTTCACCTGGACTGACTGGACTGGTTCGTCACTGATGCTACCTGGCTACTCCTCAGAGCGCTCCGTCTACAGAGGTAGCAACCGGCTAACTTTCCAGCACCAGCATAAACATGCTGAATTATCCTTTCAACCAGCTGATGAGCCTTAACAACTTTTCCACTCCACCATGCATCACACTTGTCAAAAGACTTGAAATTCTCCGCAGACCACGATATGTTCATTGTAGCTCCGAAGAAAGTTTGTTTACTCCCAGATGGGTAATGCCATCCCGGCTCTCTGGTCAGCCACTCGAACGGTCACATTTCAATCACATCATCAGAGCACTGTCTCCTCTTGAAATAGTAGCCCAGGCATTTCCACGGCAACATCTTCAAGAGTGCAGGGTGGAAAACATGGAGTGGATTTTAGCCTACTCCGGCCAGTACAAAGACTTTCTGCTCCAGCAAGTATCAAAATCAAACTGTTTAATGCACAATCACTCACAAATAAATCCTGCCTAATTTATGACCATACTGGATAAGTGTCTGGACTTGATGTGCATTACAGAGACTTGGCATCAACCTAATATATTTTCTGCTCTCAATGAGACCTGTCCTCCTGGGTACAGCTACCTTCAGAAAGCTCACAACACAGGTCGTGGTGGTGGCCTGGCAGTCATCTATAGCAGAAACCTGGATCTGTCCCCACTGCCCATACCTGAACTCCATTCATTTGAATGTCTTGCATTTAAATGTAAGGGCCCATTCTCCGTGACTCTTCTTCTCCTTTATCGACCACCCAAACCAAATGCCTCCTTTATTTCTGAGATGTCTAACCTTCTCACAACCTTTCGTACATCTTCCTCTGATGTTATAATCTTGGGCGATATGAATATCCATGTTAACACCCCCTCCTGCCGTTCTGCAGCAGACTTCCTCCAATTATTGGACTGCTTCAATCTGAGGCAACTTGTTGATCTTCTGACACACACCAGAAGACACACTCTTGACTTGGTCATCACAAACTCTGCCCCTCTCATTAATCTGCAGATTTATGATTTGGGTGTATCTGACCATAAGGCTGTTTTCATGGAGTTACCATCCTCATCTGGCCTTAACTTAAAAACAAACGTCAAATCTGCTTCAGGAATATAAAAAACATCAACACAGAAACCATGTCAGCAGACTTACAGCATCTTCCCACCAACTTTTCATCAGCTGATGAGACAGTGGACTTTAACAACAATCACCTGTGCAGTCTACTGGACTTCCATGCCCCAGTATAAACCAAAATGGTCACTTTCACTCGCTCATCACCCAGGTTCACAGCTGAGGTACAAAAGATGAAGGCAGCAGGTTGGGTCCTGGAATAATGATACAAAGCCTCTTGGCTCACTGTCCACAGACAGGTCTATGGGGAACACCAAAAGGCTACTACGCAAATTCTCTCAAGAAGCATGGCACAGTTTTTTTCAGGATGCTATCAGAAACAGTCCAGGAAATTTCAAGCAGCTATTCTCACTGTTGGCCTTCCTCTCAACCACAATCTCCTCTACCTAACGAACATCTCAGAAAAACAATGTAATGACTGTAATGTAACTGACATAACCCTAACCCTCACTGGTCCTGCAGGCCTCAACTGCTCCATCCTCCATCTTCCACCCCTACAGCTGCTTTCCTGAAGTTGCTCAGGAAGAGCTTGAGGATATCATCAGGAGAATGAGATCTTCCCACCTGTGCTCTAGACCCCTTTCTTCTAACCCATCCTGGAAAAACATACAGCTCTACTTTAAGTCCACTGATCACCACTGTTATCAATCACTCCCTCCAATTCTGGTCATGTCCCTCCTGCTTTTAAAAATGCATTAACTCGACCATTGCTCAAAAAACCCACCCTTGACCCTGTGTCCTATCAAACTACAGGCCCATCTCCAATCTCCCATTTATTTCGAAAGTACTGGAGAAAGCAATTGCTACCTATTTACAGGATTATCTCAAAACAGAATAACCTCTTTGAAAAATTCCAGTCTGGTTTCCGCTCTGCTCACAGTACAGAGACAGCTCTTGTGAGAGTCACAAATGACCTCCTAATGGCGGATGATCCTTGCTCTCCTTCTGTCCTCATCCTCCTCGACCTACTATATCTGCTGTATTTGATACAGTTGACCATGTCATCCTCCGCAACTGGTTTCACCATCTCGTTGGAACCCACTGACACTGCCCTCAGTTGGTTCCACTCATTCACCAACCGGACAGAATACATCTCCCTTGGACAGGCGCTATCAAACCCACATACAGACTCTTGCTGGGCTGTCCAGGGGTCAGTCCTTGGCCCCATCCTCTTCATCGCTTATCTGCTCCCCCTTGGCCAAGTCGTCAGGCGCCATAGAATTTCATTCCATTGTTATGCCAATGACACACAGGTGTATGTCAAAACCACTGCTGCAGCTCCATCTCCGTCATTGTCGTCATCGCCGTCGTTATTGTCATCATCATCACCATCATCTCCATCATCTCCATTACCTCTCAACATCTGTCTGGAGGACATAAAGGCTTGGATGGAGCACCAGCTTTCTCAACTCAACCAGCTCTGAAACTGAAGCCATCATGGGTTGGCACAAGATTCAGTCATCATCCATAACCTGCATCATTTTCTGTGGTCACAATATCCCCCTTTCCTCATCAGTCACCAGTCTCAGTGTAAAAATGGACTCAAACCTCACCTCTGAATCCCATGTAAATCACCTCTGTATGATTTCTTTCGATCACCTCTGTAACATTGCAAAACTCTGCCCCTCTCTCACCCTCCCAGCTGCTCAAAAGCTGGTCCATGCCTTTGTCTCCTCCAGACTGGATTATTGCAACGTGGGATCCCTGACAAGAGTCTTCAAAGGCTGCAGTACATCTAAAACTCTGCAGCTAGGGCCCTGATGAGGTGTGAAAATATGAAAATATCACACCCATTATTAAATCTGTGGGTGATCTGAGCGCTGATTCCGTGCTGGCATCAGGTTGCTCAGTATTTCCCATTTTCCACCATATTATTCAGGGGTTTGTTATTAGGACCGCTCAGGGGCTTTTATTGTGACAGCATCATGGCCGCACGTCCGGCTGTCAAAGCTGAGCCAGCGTAGTGACAGCTGTTCATCATTTTCATTCATTACTTTCCCTCTTTTCTGATTTGTTTGTGCACTGTATTTAAGGGAACAGCTGAGGCTCACTCCTCACTGCGACCTACACAATCTTACACCTTCATGACGACAGACTGGAGCTCCTATTCCCAACTCCAGTTTTCCCCTGTGTCTTGGACTCTTTTGCTGCATGTCTTAGTAAGTGTTTTTGTACAGCGCAGGCTCCATCCTCACTGCCCCTCCTCAGTTATCTTCAGAGTTTATGATTTCGTGTGTCAGCATATGTTCGTGTTTTGCCCCACAAGGCTGTTTCTTTTGTCATCTTGTCTTCTTGTATAATAAACAAGCAAACTTACTGATTGGCATCTGGCGTCTCACTAATGCCCTGCAAGGGGCATTCATAACAGTAGGTCGCAGCCAAACGAGACGCCAGCCACAGTGAGTTTGTTTTGGGCTTAAGTTTTCCCCTTTTTTAAGTACCAGTGTGTTTCGGGAGATGGCATCATCAAGAAGGGCTACGAGCTGATCATGGCTCTCATGGAGGTTGATAGCCTCCTCTCCAATGCTCACATGCTCGCCACTCCCACAAACGCACGCTGGTACCTGGACCTCGCAGAAGCAGCAATTAAGTGCAATCCTCGCCTTGCTGATCACGTTGAAGGCAGGGAGAGGATGGCCAAAATTATGACACTTCGGAGGAGGATCCGTGGGCCAGAGAGGAGTCCCAGCAGGAAGCCGAAGTCAGAGCCGACAGTGAGGCATCTCCACTCTTCACCTCGGGATCAGGTTCCTGCCACCCATCAAGCTCAGGGTTCTGTGTCACCCAAGGGCCATCCCCATCCGCGGCAGAGGAAGAGGACAGCCGGGACCCCCTGTGAAGAGACACAGTGGGCAGCTGAGCTCATCAGGGGCCTCGTGGCTGAAGCATGCTCTTCCTCCCATCCCAGTGAGATCCTACGGAACGTGGTGGTGGCAGTTAGACGGTGGAGGTCAATCCTGAACTCAGCGATTATCCTGAGTACGCCGAAGCTGCTGGCCTCCGTTTCTGCGCAGCAGCGGCACTTTCCAGACTTGAACTTAGCCTCGCCCTCTGCCGGAAGACGCCGTCACGCAGTCCGTAATCCACCTCTGTGAGATCCCCGCCCAGATCCTGTTCTGGGCCGCCAAGGGAACTCCGCCTCCCAGCCAGCTGTTGTCCCTGTGTCACGACGGAAGGGAAAGACAGCAGCCTCAGTCTCAGGGTCGTCTGTTCCCGCTGTTCCATCAGCTCCTCGTCCCCAGACTGCCTCGGCTGCTCCTCCCTCCTCCTTGGCACCTTCTTCAGCTGCTGTGAGTCCAGCGAGTCCTGCCCCAGCTGCGCCCGTCGCCGTTACCGAGAGAGCGTCTCCTCCTTGTCTTCCCGGGGGACCGTCAGTCACCATCCTCAGGGGACAGGGGAGAACCAAGCCCGCTGCAGCAGCCACCATCGTCCCTCAGGAGGACAGCCAAGTGTTGTTTCATTCTCACTCTCAATATAATGAATTACCTTGTCTGACTCATGGGGGTGGAGCTCGGGGTTCACAGTCCTCTGAGCTCCCACCACCTGCTGCAGCCATTAACATTGAACCTGCTACCTCTGTGTCTCCTTCCCCTCTCTCTGAGCATTCCCCGGTGCCTAGAGTTGACCGTCGGGCGAGAGAGGAGCCTGCGGCCCTAGAGAGCCTGCTTCCAGCCCCGCAGCCACGTCATGGGCAGAGGAGGAGACCGGACTGCCATTTGGAGCCTGAGCCGACGAGTAAGCGTCCCCGGGTCTTGGTGGAGGAGCAATTGGTTCCAGCAGGTCACGGATCCCTGCCACCACGCTGTGCAGGCTTTCGGTGTGGGCTTCAGCGCCTGGGGGTTCCCAGACTTTGATGACCATCACACCGGCTGCGGAGCCCGCCGCAGTCGAGCCAGAACCCAGAATGGACCTCCGGATCATTGAGCCTGGATTGTCGGAGTCCTGGATGGCGGCGGAGCCCGAGATCAGGCAAGTGCTCTATTTTGTCTTCTTACTTTCCGTTCTGGAGCATTCTTGCCTGTCTCTGGGGGAGGTGAGCCGGGTGCAGCCGACCACTGCGTCCAAGCTCATCTCGCCGGGCTCTGCCGCTGCCGGTGATCATGATCCCGGTTCTCTTTATCTTTTTGAGCCTTCTCCCAGGGTCACCGGAGACGAGTCAGCTCCGGTTATTGTCATCGAGGCTCCAGGGTCATGTTCGGAGGTCATCCCGGGTGCTGCGCCGGCCCAATCGGGGCCCATCTAGGGTGCTGCACCGGCCCAATCGCGGTCCATCGAGGGTGCTGCGCCGGCCCAATCGGGGCCCATCGGGGGTGCTGCACCGGCCCAATCGCGGTCCATCGAGGGTGCTGCGCCGGCCCAATCAGTGTCCATCGAGGGTGCTGCGCTGGCCCAGTCGGGGTCCATCATGGGTGCTGCGCCGGCCCAATCGGGGCCCATTGAGGGTGCAGCGCCGGTTTGGTTCGAGGTCGGTGAGGGAGCTGCGGATTCCCTTCCGCCGGACGCTGAACTGGTTCTTCCTCTTCCCTCCTATTTTTCTCCACCAGGTGCCACGGAGGTCCCCTTTGTTCGGGTCGGCTCTCCCCTGCTGTCCCTCTCGGCAGGGAGGCCACATCCGAGCTTTCCCCTCCGGTCCTGGTGGTCTAAGGACGCGGGTGGGCCGCCTGAAGAACCGTCTTGTTGGGTCGGCGACCTGGTTCAGCTGCCCTAGAGACTGTTTCGCCGGTTCTACGTTCTGGGTCGGCCGCCCGAAGAACCGCCTTGTTCGTCCGGAAACCTGGTTCGGCCACCGGAGAGACTGTGTCGCCAGTTCTGCGTCATGGGTCGGCCGCCCGAAGGACTGCCTTGTTGGTTCGGTGACCTGGTCCGGCCGCCTGAGGTACTGTTTACCTGGGTCTGGGACTTTGGTAGACTGCCCGAACTGTTCTTTTTCCCTTGTGATAGGCGGATTCGAGATGCGGGTCGACCCCCCTGAACTGTTTTTTTTTTTTCCCATTCTCTGCTTTCTGCCTGCTGGCGCCCGTGAAATTGTGTTTTTTTTTCTTTTTTTTTGTTTGATTCCATGTATATTGAAGGACTCTCAGTTCTTTCCCGAATTAGTGGGTTTTTTTTGTTCTTGTATATTGTAGGATTCTTTGTTCTTTGCCCTAATTAGTTGTGGTTTTTTTTTTTTTTTTTTGTTTCATGTAATCTGAGGGAGTTCCTGTTCTTTGCCGACTCTGTTACTTCATTGAAGTTTGGCTCTTTGTAACCTTTGTGCTGAGCTATGAGCTGCTGGCTGCAGATTTACATTTGTTTTTTTCAATCTAAAGACATAATCTAATTGCCTTAAATACTTAAGTTTGCTCCTCTGTAAGAGGAATAACCTGCACGTTTCTTACTCCTGGTGTTAGATGACCCATGACATAACACTGTCTGACTGTTGTGACACAGGGTACGATAGATCTTTGGGCCGGTAACCTGCTTTGAGTAAACAGTTTCTCCCTTTAAACCTTTTGATCACCAGTTAGAACCAAAGACTACCTGAGCAGGAATTTCCCCGTATCACTCAAAATGCTTTGTCACTGGAAAGGTGTTAATTTCTCTGTCGTAGAAAGGTGCTACATAAGGAGGTTATATTATTTTTAGGGAGCGTTACACACCAGTTACCAAATTAGACACTCACCCTTACCTCATGAGCATATTCTATATCAGTTAGTCTTATTTTGAATTACCGTGTGCACCTTGCAGATACTTTGTTTTTTTGTTTCTTTCTCTTTCCCCTTGCTTATTCTGCATTGCTTGAGGGTTTTTTCCCCCTGTGTTTTTTCTAGTTAGTGTTATTGGGTACTGGGTATTTTGACATGTACCTGTATTTTGGTTTCCCTTCGTTTGTTTCATCGGGCTGTACCTTACATATTTTTGTCCTTTTTGCTACTCATTATTTTTCTAGTTTGTGTGTTACATGGTGCTTATGTTTGATGGAAGGGTACCTGCATTTTGTTTAGCCACCCTGTTGTTCTTGATTTGATTTTGGTCATCTTTGTGTTAAGCCACGTCATTTTATGTTTTTCATATTGTTATCCGTTCCTTGTGGGTTTTTTCCTTCCTCCTCTGGGTGTCGTTGCCTTTTTTGTTTTTTGGTTCTCTCCCTCCTGGCCTGTTTCCCCTTCCATCCTCCCTGGGTCGGTCCTGTTAGCCTTCTGGTTGACGGGTCCCTTGGATGTCACATTGACGCCTAGAATGCGCCCTTTGAATGGGGGGTGCTGTGGTGATCTGAGCACTGATTTTGTCTGCTCTCAGGTTGCTCAGTATTTCCCCTTTTCCACCGTATTATTCAGGGGTTTGTTATTAGGGCCACTCAGGGGCTTTTATTGTGACAGCGTCACGGCCACACGTCCGGCTGTCAAAGCCGAGCCGGCGTCGTGACAGCTGTTCGTCATTTTCATTAATTACTTTACCTCTTTTCTGATTTGTTTGTGCGCTGTATTTAAGGGAGCAGCTGAGGCTCACTCCTCACTGCGACCTACACAATCTTACACCTTCGTGACGACGGACTGGAGCTCCTATTCCCAACTCCAGTCTTCCCCTGTGTCTTGGACTCTTTTGCTGCATGTCTTAGTGTGTTTGTACAGTGCAGGCTCCATCTTTGCTGCCCCTCCTCGGTTATCTTCAGAGTTTATGATTTCGTGTGTCAGTATATGTTCGTGTTTTGCCCCACGATGCTGTTTATTTTGTCATCTTGTCTTCTTGTATAATAAACAAGCAAACTTACTGATTGGCATCTGGCGTCTCACTAATGCCCTGCAAGGGGCATTCATAACAAAATCACTTCACTGGGTTCCTGTTTCCATCAGGATCGAATATAAGGTCTCCGTCCTCACTCACCAGTGCATCCACGGAAATGCCCCTCTTACCTCAAAAGAACTGCTAACTCCACTAACCACAACACGTTCCCTCCTTTCCACTCACTCAAACCTCCTTCATGCACCCAGGGCAAAACTCAGCACCATGGGGAATAGGGCTTTTTGTGCTGCTGCCCCACGTCTGTGAAATGCCCTCCCTGACAACTTGAGAGCATCACAATCCACAGACGATTTTAAAAGAGGACTTAAAGCCTTTCTTTTTAGCAGAACATTTGATCATTCAGTTGCTGTTTCAACGTCTTCTCTTTTATTTTTGGTTTTATCTTCTTATCCCCCTTTTTTCTTTTATGAATTTGAGTTTTATGCCTTTTATATATAACACTTTGAGATTTTTTTAATGTAAAGTGCTTTACAAATAAAATGTACTATTATTATTATTATTATTATTATTATTAAGAGCAGTAGAGACCTCTCAAACACATACAGTATATACTGTACATACACTACCGTTCAAAAGTTTGGGGTTGCCCAGACAATTATTTTGTGTTTTCCATGAAAAGTCACACTTATTTACCACCATGAGTTGTAAAATGAATAGAAAATATAGTCAAGACATTGACAAGGTTAGAAATAATGATTTGTATTTGAAATAATAATTTTTTCCAGATACTCAACCTGCTCAAAGGAAGGTCAGCTTTATAGCTTCTCTAACCAGCTAAACTGTTTTCAGCTGTGCTAACATGATTGCACAAGGGTTTTCTAATCATCCATTAGCCTTCTGACGCAATGAGCAAACACATTGTACCATTAGAACACTGGAGTGATAGTTGCTGGAAATGGGCCTCTATACATCTATGTAGATATTGCACCAAAAACCAGACATTTGCAGCTAGAATAGTCATTTACCACATTAGCAATGTATATTAGATATTAGAGTGTATTTCTGATTAGTTTAAAGTTATCTTCATTGAAAAAAACAGTGCTTTTCTTTCAAAAATAAGGACATTTCTAAGTGACCCCAAACTTTTGAACGGTAGTGTATATCTCTTTGGTCGCCCAAGAAACTCTCAATGATCCTTCATTGACTCCTGGTCTCTCAGGGGTCTCTCACAGAGCTTTCAAAGATCTGTAGAGATCACCATGAAAGTTGCCGAAAAATCTCCTAAACATTTACTCTGACACAACATTTTTGAGAGTTTAGGTGACCATTGAGAGATTGGTCCAATTTATGATCTCTCAATTGTCACCCGACAATCTCCGTTGGTGTGAACCGGTCCTTAATGGACAAAATTCCACAAATGTTCACATTTTTTATTTCCATGAGGGCTGAATAAAAGAACACATGAATCAACACTGGTGTGTTTGTATCCTAAAGTTATACAGAAATGAGCAAAAATGTTTGAACACAAGTAGTTTTCAAGATTTACAACCACAGTGCAAGCAGAGTTTAAAGAGAAAATTCTTTCCATTTGCTCCAGGTGTAAGTAATGAGGAAATAACACTTTCTGCCCAGGAATAAAGAAAATAAAATTTGTATTACTCAGTGAAACTTTGGTCATGTTTAACATTTTCAAAGACTCCTAATTCACAGAGCCTCACTTATACCAGGTGTTTGTTCTGCAGAGCAGCTTCTCCCACAGGTGGTGTACTTAAGCAAGGCTTTTAGATGCTCCTCAGATAGTTATTTTTAACACGATGCTCCTCTCTGCCACCTCTGATATAATTCTCTACCTGCCGCATGAAGTCAGCCAGAGTTTCATGGTGTGCGTGTGCGCGCTTGCATGCGAATACGTTTAAATATGACATCTAATCCCGACAGTGCGGTCTTAGCTAGAGCTGCGCTGGCTAGTCTAGACATTTACTCCTACACCTCACTTCTGCAAGAAGAGCAGTGGAGACTTTGATGGTGACATCTACAGTAAAGCAGGCAGAAGGAGGCCAGAAGGCACAGAAAGCCGGAGAGAAAAAGTATCACAGAAACAGAGGGATGAAACGCTCAGCATAGCAGTCATAAACGGGATTTTTTTTGTTAAAGAAGTGCTGCTGCAAGTCAGTGCAAACTTTAATGGGTGAATATTCTCACAGTGCAGGACACGTGTGCATATATCTGTATGAATATACTGTATATGAAGAAGGCTCACAATTTAACGTGTGTGTGTGTGTAGGTCTCCATGTGCAAGACAGTGCTTTGCTGCTGGGTTCCTGTGCAAACGGCAAGTTTGGGAATCACTTAACTTCTGTCACTAGCTGTTATGTCTCTCTCAGCCTGAGGGACCGAGGGGGGGAAGACAGAGGAGAGGAGAAGGGAAGCAACAGAGAGGGAAACCGAGATGGGAGAAGAGGAGCAGCCCGTGAGCGACGCAGATTTCAACCTGAAACGTGAACCCGAAATGTCCTGAAATTTAACACGCTCCCATGGATGATTTGTGCGTCCCTTTGCATCCGTTTGACATGCTCAAGCCTTCCTAGCCGGGCACAGGTTAAAAATTCCTCTGCTCCTCTGTCACCACATCCGTGTCGTGCTTTTGAAGAAGCTGTATCTTTTGGCAGACACGCATAGACGTGTTGTACCTCAATCCGTGCCCTAGCGAAGGAAGACGTACGCGCAAATGCGTCTGAGGGCACACAGCTTCCTTCTCCGTTTGTGTCACCCAGCCACCCCCCCCCCCACACCCATAGCAGCGCGAGTCCCATTTCTGCACCCTCCTCCTCCTCCTCTTCTCATCCTGAAAGGTCAAGGCTCATCACCGTGTCAGATGGAGTTTATCCGTTCCTCCTCACCCACAACGCCGTTCTCACCAAGTGGGCTGTCAGAGTGGGTGACCGTCATACACTTGGCAAAATCGCCTCTCCAGGATTGTATTCTCCCTTCCTTTCTAAACATCTCCCTGTGGTAATGTCTCCTCTTTCCATGTTTCCAGCTTTTTTGCGCAAATATATGCGCCCAGACACCGATTTCGTCATTCTTCTTCTGCCGGTTTGCATGTGAGATTTGCTCGCAGGTGAGAAGAAGGGGGGCGTGTGTGATGAGATTTTCCCATATTTTTCAACCATTATCTTGACTCAGAGCTCAGCCTTTCTGGCTCTGCCGCCTATTATCTGATTGCACACAGAAATTTCTTGCGCTGGCGTTGCAAATTGGTTTGCCAGATGCCGTATGGGAGAAAAATTGAGCAAGAGGGAGAGGAAGAGGAATCATTGGCAATTAACATCACCTCCTTACACAGACTACTTAAAATCCTTTGACTCTCAGCATAAAAAAAAATGCTCTCTTTCTTCTCTATCTCCCTCTCCCGGGCTCTCCCACTCCTTTTTATATCCCCACCAAAATACAAGCCTTTGAACTCCCCTGTTGGAGGAGAGAAGCGCGGCGGAATCAAACGGTCCATGTCTGCACACGCTCAGACGCTTGTTAGAGAATTGCTGGTGTCAACATGCATTAAGCAGGTCAGACGAACAGCAGCGTGATGTGGGCTAATTTAGGGCATTAAACCAAACGAACATAAATGTTTTGTTTTTTTTTTGCCAAAAAGCCCAGAGCTATAGTCAAAATAGATTAGAGGTGGGAGCCGAGATCTAATATAAACCCACTGTCAGACATATTACAGTAAAGACGGAAATATTACACCAGAAGATGCAGCCTGGTGTTTATTAATTACCCATCCTGGTTTGAAATTAACAGTTTGTGGTTGCTGGCAGCCATAATGGCAATCATTAATTCTTGTCTACTTTGCTGTTGTGGTCCTTGAGCTCCCATTGTCCTTAAAGCTGGCGGTAATATGAGTGCAGTGCATTGGGCTTTCCTTCCTGCTCCGCAACCAATTAGAGCGACAGCAGCTCGTCTGTGTGGTCCAGTGGAGCGTGTCTCGGCTTCTGTCCAAGCCTGACCTCGCATGCTAGTCTCTCGCTCCCCGCTGAAAGTTTTTGTTGTGACCATATTGGGGGGGGGGAGGGGGGGCATTACGGCAGGCCACATCTGTGGGCAGCTATGTCAAGTGTGAGGACTCCTCAGGGCCTCGGCGACCTACTGTGGTGGAGATTGGATCGGCGCCTTCCAAGTGAGCTACATGGAATTGCACTGCGGGAGCGGGAGAGCGAGGGGGGAGGGAGTGTGTGTGTGTATGTGTGTGAACAGGTTAGAGGACAGCCAGGACACAACAGGACTTTTCAATTGGCTGGGCCCAGGGTCTGCAACCTGTGGCTCTGGAGCCAGATGCAGCTGTTTTGTCTGCCAAGGCCCTATCTCTTAGACTGCTGGTGTGTCTAGATGATGATATAGATGAAATCTTCACTCGGGATCATCCTTGGGCTAACGGTGAACCCATTAAATTTTGGACAGTGATCTGGGTCAGGATGCAGATCCTGGATCACTCTTTCACTTTCTTTAGCATTGCGAGATAGGGCCTTGGCAGAGGTATGGGCTCTCTGAGTGCCCTGTTTCTTTACATACCATATTTAAGCATTACAGAGAAAGTCAAACAGCTGAGCAATGGATCACATTTATATAGCGCCTTTCAAGATACCCAAAGCACTTTACATTGAATCCATTATTCATCCACTCCACAGAGGTAGTGGTAAGCTACCTCTGTAGCCACAGCTGCACTGGGGAAGACTGACGGAAACGTGGCTGCCAATCCGTACCAATGGCCTCTCCAACCACTACCAAACATTTATACACATTCATACCCACTGTTGTGGACACTGGAGGAAAAGTGGGTAAAGTATCTTGCCCAGGGGCACAATGGCAGGATGTCTGGGGAGAGCAGGATTTGAACCACCAACCCTTCGGTTATTGGATGACCCACTCTACCCCCTGAGCCACTGCTGCCCCAAGTAACAGTGGGCATGCTGTCATGATGCTGAGATGGTGAGAGAACCATTCTCACGCTTTCAGTTATTTCTGATTATTTTCTGTACTTTCCTCATCTCAGTTTTATTTTTAATCTGGTTATGGTTTTGGGATGTATTATGTTATTTGAGGCTGCCATTTCTTTCTGTTTGTTTATGAGAGTTCCTGTTATCAAAAATCTTAGTTTTGCCATTATAGTCTCGTTCATTATTATTATGTGTCTATGGCCATCTTGTCTTGTATCTTAATGATATCTTCCTATGTTTAGTTATGAGCCTTCTCCGCCTTTACCTTTAGTTCATTCCTTAAAGTGTTATATTAATTATTATTGTCATTCACTGTTATCTTGTCCTGGGCTTGGTGGGTTGTCATCATTCTTTGTACATCTTCTGTATCACGATTTATCCTTCATTCTGGTCTGTACTTTTATTTTGACAGCCACCTTTGTTTACTTCCTCTTTTAGCTGAAGTTCGTGGTCTGTCACAGCTGTTATTATTTGAGTTCATTATCATCGATCCTGTTACCCACACCTGTTGTTCATTTATTGTAATCCTGGCATGTGTCCCACGCTTATGTTCACTTTGTCTCCCTGATGTGGGTCCAGCGTCTAGTATACCTTGTCTATCCGGCGTTTCCATATGCCTTAGCCTGCCAGGCTATTCTACCTCCTCATCTCCTGCCTTGTAAGTTTTTGTTCTTTTGGATTTGTGTTTTATTAAACATTTTGCAACTCACAGCCTGCGTTTGGGTCTCCATTCTCCACCATGGAGGGAGATTCATGACAGATACAAGTATAAATGCCATGAATGCCCCTACGGGACAGGAAGACTGACCCAGACACTAAACCGTGTTAGTGACATTTATTAACAAAAAGAACATAACAGTCCAAAAAAAAACCCAAAACATGCTGACAATAAAAAAAAATGTAACAAATAGTAACTTACAGAGATAAGCCTCAGAGCAGGTGCGCTCTGGAGAAGTAGCAAAACTTCAGAGGCTGGGAAACCAGGAGTGATGAGAGAATGATCCAATTTAACCACAAAGAAACAGTGAAAAGGTAGTGCTTAAAAATCACCTTTTATTGTCATTCAACCATACAACCAATCATGTACAGTAGAACGAAATTGTGTTTTTCCTGTCTACAGTGTTAATCACACACACCCCATATGTAGAATCAGAGGGCCGCTGCCATGCAAGGCGCCGCCACAGATTTCCCTCCTCCATTCCATTATTGCTGAGCACCAAGCTGGACAGCAGGAAGTTCCACTTTTATATGGTCTTCGGCATGACCCGGCCGGGATTTGAACCCCTGCCTCCCGGGTGTGGGGCGGATGCTCTACCAACTGAGCCACCACTCCGGTGAAATATCACCGGTAATATCATAAATATCATACAGTCTAATGAGCTGCAGGTGTGAGTCAATGAGTGAGCCGGTGACCTGATTAGACCCACTGCCTGCAGCTGAGATGGCAGGGGAGTGACCTGTGGGCAGTAGTGGGAATGTCTGGGAAGGGGAGGCACAAAACAACCCAAATTACTTATACAGAAATAAACAAATCCAACTAACAAACAACAATACTTAGAAATATAGACACATAATAATGCATCGGTTTTATATAGCGCTTTATCATATATACTCAAAGACACTTTACAAATAGGTGTATTATTCATTCACTCCAGACAGACAATGGTAGTGGCGAGTGTAGGGTAAAATAGAAATATTAATAAGTAATAAATATGATCAGGTATGAATTATTTAATTTATATTGATGTATTGGAATCTGAGCTCAAATCTCATTTCATATACATCAGAAAAGTTAATAACACTCGTAAGGGGCACCAGCTTCTATCTTTAAGAAGCAATTCGATCTTTAATTTCACTTTATACCTGTTTGATCACTCAATAAATTAATCAATAATCAGTCTCAAAAATTTTCCGTGAATTCGATACCTGGGCTTGAAACAGACTCAGAATGAAATACTGTAAATTCCCAACAACTTCTCTCATTTTTAAATATTTATTAAATGAAATGATTAACAGACATTGCAGTAATTTCATTAATCATAAAATCAATCTTGTAAATGATAGATTAACAATGTCAATATTTTCGGAACCAGGGTTAAACTGAGAAATGAATTTCTATCAGTTTGAGTTAACAGATTATAAAAAAAAAACGCAAATTTATGGAGAAAGTTTACTAATTATATGAAAAGTCCTTGATTGATCTTAAGAAAATAAAAACAGAATTTTAATGAAAAGAAGAGTTATGTTAAGGGCTTCTTAATTTGCATCTGATTAGATATACAAATTATTACCGAACCTCAGACGTTAATTCAGCAGTGGAATTAAAGTTTGCAGCTCACGTGATCCTCGGTCGATGATGGTTCTGTCGTCGTCCTCAGCCCAAGATTTCGTGGATGTTAGGGGAAATATCTGCCCGCAGATATTTCAGGGTCCACAGTTTGACCTTTAAATTCAAGCAGTCGAAGAGGCTGGATTTTGGCTGTATGACCCAGAGTTGAAACTGGGCTAGATGACGACTTTTCTTCAGCGTGTGATGAACAGCCTTGATTCCTCAGCTGCACGTGATGTGGGAGCTGCGTCTTCTCAAGAGGTCTTCGATAATAATTAAAAGATATCTAATCCGATCTCAAATTAAAAGGGCTTCGGACTTTAGATAAAAATAGTAGCTTCTGGTGGGTGCTTGGTCAAGAAAAATATTATAAAATAAAGATTAAAGTTTACATTAAAATTAAACAAACGGTGGTTTTACAGAAAGTTTAACAAAGAAAAGTGATGAATAAAAATTGGAGTTTAACTCCGATTAAGAATTGAGCTCAAAGAAATAGGAATTCCTAGGTATTTAAGAGAAAAAGAGAAAGGCATTAAAAATACAGTTACATAAACGAATTACGAGTTATCTGCTCTGTGTTCGGAAAAACGACACGTGGTCGAAGTCTTTGTTCAGACGGTCCTTTGTTCTTCCTTGCTGTGTGTAGACAATGGAGAAGATGAGAGAAAGGGGGAGCCGGAAAGAGGATCTGAAGCAAAAGAGAGAGCAGCCGAAAACAGATGACGAAAAGAGCCAAAGAGAAGAGCCGAAAAAAGATCCAGGAAAGAGAGAGATGATCCGGGAAAAAGACAGAAGCGGGGTCCCTCTGTTATTTATAAGTCCTGTTGAGCTTCGCGGGCTTCCGGGATCTCAGCCAATGAGTGTCCTTCGTGGGCGGGCTCGATGAACCTTTAGTCCAATAACAGGCCTTGTCTGTGAGAGACCAATACGATGAAGAAGCTGGAGTTCTATGAAGACTGGTGACACGTGATATCAGTCCACAGGAATACACACAGTTTTAAATACATTGGAATGCACTGTTACACACTTATGTATAACTAAACTAACCTTAGTGTATCTTATAAGCAGTGCTTCTAAATCAACATGCAGGAA
Organism: Pholidichthys leucotaenia; assembly: GCA_020510985.1. Taxonomy (NCBI): domain Eukaryota; kingdom Metazoa; phylum Chordata; class Actinopteri; order Cichliformes; family Pholidichthyidae; genus Pholidichthys; species Pholidichthys leucotaenia. The sequence goes on from CM035839.1 coordinate 417,230,922, forward strand.
TAAACATTCATTTAAACATTAACATGCATATATATAAAATCACAGATTAATGCATTTCACACATTATTGATTTTCCACATCAAAAACATCAGAGTCCATCTGCATTTTCATAGTTCTGAAAAGAATGAAGGTTTAGAATTGAGTTTGTAATAATGTACTTTAAAGTTCACTGGTTAAATCCAGCATGTCCAGAGTTTAAGGAAATTAGCTGAGTTGTGGGTCTGTTGCATGTTTTATGGGGGCAATAAAAGTGAAGTCGGACATTGGGGACATTCCTTAGGTTGGTTTTAACAAAAGAAGGGGGATTTCAGCTGTGGCCTGGGGGAAGAAAATCCATTTCTTTGTGTTATTCCTGGATGAAACAAAATGTCTTTAAGCAGAAGAATAATTGTTGCTGAGCCAAAGTGAGATGATGCTACACGAGCTACTTCTGCAGCCACAGCTGCCCTGGGGCAGGCTGACGGAAACGTGGCAGCCAATCTGCGCCAACGGCCTTTCCGGCCACCACCGAACATTTTTATACATATATACACACATTCATACCCAGTGTTATGGGCACTGGAGGCAATGCGGGTGAAGTGTCTTGCCCAGGGACACAACGGCAGGATATCTGGGGAGAGCGGGATTCAAACTGCCAACCATCGGGTTATTAGACGACCTGCTCTACCTCCTGAGCCACTGCCGCCCCTGACATGACAATAAACTGGACTGGTAACATGAATAATAGGCAAGTTTTTCTTCTAAAACACAACTTTTATTGCCAATTTGTGTCATGAACCGAGCCGGTGTTTTCCTTCAGGCTCGGTTCTGTCCGTTCTCTGTGGCTCAGGTGTCGGGGTATTTATGTATTGTGCTATCTTTTCCGTTCTTGTGGTGTTTTCGACTTAGGTCTTTTCTTTTCCATGCCCGTAGCCTCTGCTCTGGCCGGCGGCTGTTAGGCAGCTTCTTTGACCTACTTTTTGGTGGGCGTTGTCTAACATTCGCCAGTCCGACCATGCTCCCTCCGTTTTGACAGCCAGCTGATTCTACTCCGGTGACTGTCATTCCCGCACCTCGCCCAGGTGTCTCCAATTTGTGGAACCAGCAATATTTGTACTTTAGCGGTGTTCACCAGTCAAGTATTGCTGGCCCGTTGAATCGTCTGAGATGAACTGTCATGCACGAGGGCTTTTTGCCAGGCCACCTGGGGACTTACTCGGACTGCTCCAGCTTGTGAGTATTGGATGTGTTTTCCCTGGTACTCTCACCCAGTGACTGTGAGCGTCCTGAAGGACTCCTCATGTGCCCTGTGCTGTTTGTTGTATTGTTTACCTTTTTGTTCAATAAATGTGTGGTGGTGCAACCCAGCACGTAAATCCATTCTTCCTTCCCCGGGTTGCACCTACACATCTGTTTTTCTTTTTGAACAATTTTTCTTTTTTTACCAAAAACATCTATATATAAATGCAAGAAATCACTGTCTGTGTGTGTGTGTCCGTGTGTGTTAGAGCTGTGCGATATAATATATATCGGGTGACGATATAAAAACGTCTATCGTTTCACAGAATACTCTATTGTTTATATCGTTATTTAAAATGCACATACTTCTGTTTATTCAGTAAAACTCCTCACCACTACTTGATGGCTCTGTGGGTGAGGCGACTGAGGTAGATGTCCGAGCAGAGGGACACCGATGATCTTGCTGGCTGCTTTCACTGTGCATTGTAGTATCTTCTGGCAGGAAGTGGTGCAGCTTCCATACCACACCATGATGCAGCTGGTGAGGACGCTCTCAATGGTGTCCCGATAGAATGAGCACATGATGGGACGTGGGACTCATGCTGTCCTTAGTTTGCGGAGGAAATGGAGGTGAGTTTGAGCCTTCTTGGCCAGTAATGTGGTGGTGTTGAACCAGGAGAGGTCCTCAGAGATGTGCACCCCCAGGAACGGGTGCTGCTCAACCCCTCCACAGCTACTCCATCGATGATCAGAGGGGAATGTTTGTGTGTCCTTTTCTGAAGCCGACCACACTCTCCTTGGCTTTTCCCACGTTCAGGAAGAGAATATTGTCTTTACACCACTGGACCAGTTTGCTCACCTCATTTCTGTAGTTGGCCTCCTTGTTGTTGGTGATGAGGCCCACCACTGTCGTGTCATCTACAAACTTCACGATGTGATTGGTGCTGTAGGCTGGTATGCAGTCATGGATCAGCAGGGTGAAGAGTAGCAGGCTGAGCATGCACGCTTGTGGGGCCCCTGTGCTCAGTGGGATGGTCTTGGAGGTGTTGCTGCCAACCCGCACATTCTGTGGCCTCCTTGTAAGAAAGTCCAGCACCCAGTTACAGAGAGGTTTTGAGTCCCAACTGTCTTGAGTTTTTGTATTAGGTGCTGGGGGATGATTGTGTTGAATGCTGAAGTGAAGTCCAAGAATATCATTCACACGTAGGAGTTCTTTGAGTCCAAGTGGGTGAAGGCTGAATGGCGAGCAGCCGTGATGGCATCTTCTGTGGATCTATTTGACCTGTATGCAAAATGAGATGGGTCGTGGGAGGGAGGGAGGATGGACTTGATGTTCTGCATGACCAGCCGCTCGAAGCATTATGACTCAGGTGTTTTACCTTCATTTTAAGTCTCATGTGTTTTCATGCTTCTTGCTGATTTGCTTGGCCAGAAATGAACAAAAATGGCTCATTCTCTTTTTGTGGGGGGGTTGCTGAGCCCCAGGCTAGGCTAAAATATGCTGATCAGCCAAAGTCAACTGAAATTATTGCAGTAGTGGATAGCCATACATCCCAATATTTTTTTAAGAGATCAGAATGTGTGAGGCAATAAAAACAAGAGGTTAGTAAATGCTTACCATGCCAATTTTGTTAGTTAAGAAAATGAGATATATGGAGGGAGGGAAACAGCTGGGTAAAGAAAAAGATGTCTGATGACTTTTGAAGCCAGCGCAAAGTGAGCAAATGGCAAACTGAAATACACTTAACTCTGGTTTATTGATGCGAGTACGCTTGATTTGATGCACTGGCAGATGTGAGTTCCCTTTCAACCTGCAGCGCTCTTGGATCACAGGCCTAGACTCCCTGGGGAGCTACACTTTACCAAACACACCACTCAGCCATGGATCGAAATAGAAAATGAAGATTTTTCTTTTTTCCATAACAAAGCAGCTTTTGTCTCAAATGCTTGTGTGTGTGTATTTTATTTTTATTTGCTTATTTTTTTGTGACTTGTACTGTATAGGCCATCCACTTCAGAGAAAATATGCTACTCCTGCAATTGAATCCATCTCGCATTAAAAAGTTACTCATTGTCAACCTGTCCTAAACCTAAGATGGAACAAAATACACATCTCATTTGTCATTACTATTCTTGCAGTGTGCTCGATCCACCACATCTGTGTAAACCTTGATAGAGCGATGTATAGAGCCAAAGTCTGTCAGAGCAGATGATGATTGCTGTGGTTCTGTGTGAGCATCGTCTATTCTTCCACAGCTGTCAGAGAATATATAGAAGCCATGGGGGTATGCTCACCCACCCTCAATTACAGGATCACACTGACAACCAGCCTCCCTGCTCTTCAGCCAACCAGTCCACCCAGTCATCAGCCAATCTGTGCTCTCCAACCCCCACTCCAGACATGCCTTCAACCATTTTCCAGCTAACCCCTCACTACCTTCCTCTGCATTGATGTGGGATTCGTGTCCATTAAATCTGCCTTTCTTGCTGCAATAAATATTGAGTTTATTGAGGTTAGTCTGACTTCATAAGATGGACAGCGTAAATATTTCTTCCCCCAAGAAAAGTCTGTAAAGAAGGTCGGACACCATATTGGATATGGTTTTAATCAACTTATAGTAATAGTTATTTTGGTGTTAAATATTAATTACAATTGAGAAAACTAGTGGACAAAGAATATACAAAAAGGTCCAAATCCATAGTCTCTAAGCTTTACAGTATCATACAATTACACAATACATACTGTACTGCAAAAAAAAATTACTGTAATTTCACAGTAAATTACTAGCTAATAATTGCAGTAAATTCACAATAGTATACTATAAATTTTTTACAGTAATGTACATGAACATCTCAGTGGGACCTCATCCTTTTGAGGGCAGCTCAGTGGTGCAGTGGTTAGCACTGCGGCAGCACAGTAAGAAGGTCACAGGATCGATTCCACCCCTGACCACCGTGGGTTCGATTCCACCCCTTGACCATTGGTGACGTAAGGGATTGGCGCCGTACCGTGGCTGCTTCATCCATCCAGGTGGATGCCCTGAATTGCCCTCTGGGAATTAATAAAGTATACAAAAAAAAAAAGAAAGAAAATTAGTAAAGTATTGTGTTTTCACAGTAAGCTAAACGCAATATTACATTATAATACCGTAAAATTAAATACTGTGATTTTACAGTAACTACAAACACTACTGTAAAACTACAGTGTTTTATTGCTAAATTGCAGTAGGGCACTAAATAATAAATTATTGTAATTTAACATTTTTACTGTATAACTACTGCAACTCAGTAGCCAATACATTCCTATAAATTTACAGAATATATGCTACATTAAAATACTGTAATTTTACATCTAAACAGTGTTTTTACAGCAATGCATTGGCACATTTTTCTACACATTTGAAAAATACATACTGTAATTGTTCTACTTTACTGTAAATTCACAGTAAATTGCAAACCATATATCAAGTATGTTTCAAAAAATTGTTGGACATCATGCGTCCCTTTGACCCGCTTAAAACTTTTATCTTAGTGGCTTAACTACACATCCAAGTAAAGCTGGTGGTGGTGCTCCTTCCCCTCCACACTTTTTTAGTGTCTTTTAAACTGTCTGAAGCATTTCTACAGATACTGTTTCTTTGTAATAATTATTCTCCCTCTCTTTGTGCCCATCCATGTACTGTTGTACTTTTATGGTACTTTTCCTGTCCTGTCAGCTGTACTCTTTCAGTGTATGTCTCTATGGTACTGAGAGAGTCTTACTGAACAGTTCTATATGGGCACGAGTACCATCCATCCATCCATCTTCCTCCGCTTAATCCTTTTCGGGTCGCGGAGGGGGGCTGGAGCCTATCCCAGCATCTCTGGGCGAGAGGCAGGGTCCACCCTGGACAGATCACCAGTCCGCCGCAGGGCCAACACAGAGAGACAGACAACCATTCACTCTCACAGTCATACCTAAGGACAATTTAGAATCCCCAGTTTGATGCCAGTTAACTTAACTTGCATGTTTTTTTGGCATGTGGGAGGAAACTGGAGAAATCCCGGAGTAAACCCACGCAGACACGGGGAGAACATGCAAACTCCACACAGATCACTGTTGGTCGGGGGGCTGGGATTGAACCCAGGATCCCCCAGCCAAGGGTGAGTTGCTGTGCACCCCTAATTAATTCATGTGTTAATGCCTTCACTCACATTTCTGTCTTAATGTTCTCCATCTTCTGTATACTTTCAAAGAGCTCAGTGCTTCCCTTGTGTCTCCACTGATGACATAGATCTCTAGAGAAGCAAGATAAAAATGTTTGTAGCCCACCAATACCCATTTACACTTAATGCTTTTCAGAGATATTTTTAATATCTTGGTTCTTTCTGCCTCTGATGTTGCCTCTTATTCTTGAGCTCCTCTCTTCTGTCTTGGTCTTTTTATTTTTTTCCATGTCTGTCACCACGCTCTCTGTCTTCTGGTTCCCTGAAGCCCTAATCAAGGCTCTCACATAAGGCACACAGAGACAGAAAGAAGAGAGCACAGAGGCTCCCAGTTCACTAATAGGCCAGAGGTTGGAATCTGTCAGCCGTGGCCATAAAGACTTTGGTGCTGAGGCTCTGACAGCACACGCCTTCTTCTGAGTAACCAGGAGACCAAAAGTGCTAATTCGGATGGCACTGCCCGGTCGCAGGCTAACTGCTAGCGGCTACACTATTTGGATGTGCCAAGGGACCTGAAATGAATGTAAGACTTTGGCGCTAACCCGTTTCTTCTTAAATAAATCACAAATAGAAGGCAGCTCTTTGATTGTTTTTGACTTTTATATTGCTCGTGTTCTACCCCCTTATCTCCTCTCTTTCTTCCACTCTTACTTTGACTCAAACTCAGGTAATTAGAATATGTAGATATGAAGTATAAATGATTAATTAGGGTAATCCAGAAGAATTCTACCTTTTCCACAAGGATATCAAATGGCTATAGATGATTTGCATAGATCTTAACCTCATCTCACTTGTGTAAACTCAACCACGCAGTGCAGTGTCGGCTTTAAAATAAATGTCCCAAAAATACAGAACTAAGATGGAATGATCCACGGAGCAGATGCGTGTCACACTGACAGCTTTTCCTTCTGAATCCATTGAACTATTCACGTTCCAAATGTTCTAGTCACAGTGGGATTGTTGGGGAACGTTTGGGTCAACAAACGTGTTAGCTGATGTATTAGCTCGGCTTATAGTCTGACATGTTACACGTACAGTCTGTTATGCACTAGGGGTCAGAGTGATGGATCATTTTTCAAGTCCTGACCACTTGGATTTTCTGTCTTCTCTAATTGGGCACAGAGGACCCTCTGGGTTATAAAGGGCCTTTTGATATGATCACACTGCCCTTTTGTCCTGCCAGCAAAACATGTAGCACATCCATTTGCAGGCTTGCATAATAAATAATTAGAAAAAAAGCCAAGAAAGCACATTTGATGAGTGGTATTTCTTAAAAATAATCAGCAGCAGACTTGAAAGGAAAATGCAATTTGTTATTGTGACAACTGTGAGGATGAGGAAAGAAGAAAGTCTCACTGATCATTTACCCATTAGGTTTTTTTTTCTTTTTTTTAGACTCTGTGTTAGGTTGGAGCAATTTAATCATGATTAATAATGTTGATGTTTAATCATGTCTATATACCGCTGGAGCCAGAACAATTGTCATTTAGTCGACGGTGAGCCTTGTGTTAGATGTCAAATTTCAGACACTCCCCTCTATTTGAGTGGAGCTTGGTGACAAATGTGCACAGAGAGTGTAATTGAAATGTAGTCAGAGAAGATTTTTTTTTTCTGTTAAGCTGAATTTGATAACCTCCAGACTTCGAACGTATTTGCATATTTTTAATTAAATATCTGAGCCTTTTTTTCCAGCTTGTTTTTAGATATTCTAAACCAACTTGTCACTTATTTTATTATGACATTAACTAATTAATGTTTGCACTGACTTGTCAGTAGAAAGTTGTCCTTTTTACTCCATTTGTGGTACACTTATTTTGAACATGTCTTTTCCAAGTCTGGCTGTAGTGGCTGTGTGTGTGTGTGTGTGTGTGTGTGTGTGTGTGTGTGTGTGTGTGTGTGTGTGTGTGTACTCACCCTGTAGTGCCTCTGTGTTTGAGCTGCAAGTTCCTGTTATGTGTAACCAATTTATGTAGTCCTCTCAGCAAAACATTTCTCTGCATTTATTTTCCTTGACCAATCACACCTTTGCCGAATGGTTGCCATGACAGCCTCATATGCACACTTTAGTTTGGCTGACAGAGGTGTGTGTGTGCGTGCTTGCATTTTTGTGTTTCTGACATAAACACATTGCCGGAGAAAGGAAATAAACTGCGATAAGGGTTCAGTTTAGTCTTGTGGGTATGCTGCTGTTCTTGTCAGTGTATTTACTGTATGTGTGCGAAGTGTGAAAGAAAAAATTTCATTGAAGAATTTACCAGCATAATCAATAGCTTCTTGATGGCAACTAAAAAAAAATGTCATTTAAGTATTATTGGGCTGGATGTACACCAGCCATATTTGTTTTATAAATATATGGTTCCAGAAATACATCTGGAATAAATCTCTGCTCACTCTGACAGAAACTCTCCTTCTTTTCATACTCGAGTGAGCAGTACAAATCAATCAGCACTACATCAGGTGTGTGGGCTTAAAACAGGGTGTGTGTGCAGAATGAGGTAGCACACTTAGGGTGCCCTGAGTGCTCCGGAGAATCAGTTTACTTTGCAAATTTCAAAAATGGAAAAACAAGACTTGGAGGGGGGTGATTGGGAGGAACGGCCTGCCCGATCTGAACCCGAGTGGTGTTCAGTTATTGGACTTCTGTGCTAACCACAGTCTGTCCATAACGAACACCATGTTCAAGCATAAGGGTGTCCATATGTGCACCTGGCACCAGGACACCCTAGGTCGCAGGTCGATGATCGATTTTGTTATCGTATCATCAGACCTGCGACCGTATGTCTTGGACACCCGAGTAAAGAGAGGTGCAGAGCTGTCAACTGATCACCACCTGGTGGTGAGTTGGATCCGATGGCAGGGGAGGAAGCCATTCAGACCTGGTAGACCCAAACGTATAGTGAGGGTGTGCTGGGAGCGTCTGGCTGACCCAGGACTCGGTGGAGAGACTATGTCTCCCAGCTGGTCTGGGAACGCCTTGGTATCCCCTCTGAAGAGCTGGAGCAGGTGGCTGGGGAGAGGGAAGTCTGGGCTTCTCTGCTTGAACTGCTGCCTCCGCGACCCGGACCTCCGGAAAAGTGGTAGAAGATGGATGGATGGATGGATGGAAAAACAAGACCTATTCTTCTTTTAAGCTAAGCCAGCTGCTGAGGCAAACCAGTCACAACTGCTGACATTACCTCAGGAACTCAACTCAACAGGTTGAGTTAGTTGGCCACCTTCACTCTGGATGACGACCCCTGCTACAATCTCCACGACATACACGACCTATTAGAATGTGCCTGGATCGTGGAAAAACTGGAAAACATCCTTCAGTTTAAAGGCAGCGGTGATGCTGCTATGCTTTCCCCCTGCATTTTTCCACTACTTTTCATGTCCCCAAAACACTCTCTGCCATGGTTTATACGATATGTCAGCAGCTCATTCCCTCGACGATCCCACCATGGACTGCCACCGTAACACCATGCCCCAGACGCACACTGGGATGACAGTACTGCCACTTTTATCAGCATGGTCAGTCTGTAACAATCTGCTGCTGGTGGCTGCTGCTAAAACATGGGTTGTGAATGATTTTCAAGAAACCACATATATTTAGGTTGTTGGCGATTGTAATAATGCCAAAAAACACACATGGGGATTTCTGCCCTTTAACCTATTTCACTGTGTTGCAAAGTGAGCTACAGGTATATGTTCACACAGGTTAATGAACTTATTTTGTAGTACACCAAACTCAGTCTCACTTTCCAACTGCATGCATAGGCTGGCTCCAAATGCAAACAGGTGAAAATACATTTTGTAGGCAGTCCCCAAAATCTTCCAAAGTAGAAAAAAAGAAGAGTCCTGATAATCTGACAAAAATCATCAAATATTACTGTCCATTCAAAAAAGGGTCTCTGAACTCAGGCAAAATAGTGTTTCTGTTATGAACGGCCTGTTCATGGGGCAAACAGATGACACCAAATGCAAGCAGTGAGTTGCATATTTAACAAATGACGCACGTACAAAAGAACACACACTACAGAACAGAAGAGGAACTACAAAATCCCAGCACAGCTGTACGTACGAAAAAAAGGAAAATACAAACTACGGATTCCCAGCAGAGCTGGACTTACGATTACAGGAAATCACGGAGATGGGAACGCCGTCTCAGGATGAGGGCAGATGAACAAATGACCCAGCGATTAGTAAACGGAGGAACAAGGCTTAAGTAGGCAGTGAGAGTAATTACATGATTTGAATCAGCTGTGAGTCATGAGAGGAGAAGAGACGGGACTGACAGCTTGACAGGAGCACCGCCCACTACCAGGGCAAAACCCGGAAGTGCCACTGACAGCTGCAGCCCCGGAGAGAGAGAACACAGGATCAAAAAGGTGCAAAAACACAAATATAGAGTGAGAACTACAATAAGGGCAAATAATAAACTGGAGGATAAATACAGATAATACCACATATATAAATAAGACTGTGATGAACGTGAACAGGAGAAAGAACTAAAAAATAATACAAGATATATGACGAGCAACCAAGGATAAAATGACAGGAAACTAAGAACCCAAAAATACAACAAATATACAAATACGGAAAAAGACAATGAGACAGAGCACGGCGGAACCCTCCGTGCTCAGATCATGACAGTTTCATTAAGAAAACTAGAAAAGCACTCGGAGAGCACAGACCTCCGCCAAGCGCCACAGTTCCCCCCATACAGTGTTTGTGTGTACATTTTCAGATTCCTTGACCATGAAAACATATGACTAGCAATTGGATTGACAATGATAGGATTAGTGGTTCAGTAGTTATTCACAAAAATCGCATTTTCCGTAATGGCGGTTTTCTTCTGGACGGTGATCTGGATCACCACTAAAATCTAATCATCTGTAGGATACCCTATTTCTGACAATCTCTGAAAATTTCATGAAAATCTGTCCATAACTTTTTGAGTTATCTTGCTAACAAACAAACAAACAGACAGACAGACAGACAAACCAACGCCGATGAAAACATAACCTCCTTGGCGGAGGTAAAAATTATCATCACCAGCATGCAGACCTGTCACCCGCTCTTTCCTTAGAGGGTAAAGGATTTACTGTACAGTCTGGTGTCAGGATTTGCGTGGCTTGCCGAACCTCCAGTCTAAGGACATGGAGGCTCCAGAGCCTTTCAGGTCACTCGTAGACTCCCTGAGAACTGGCATCGCTGCAAGCTGGCATCTTCTGAGAAAGACGTCTTTTTTCTGTCGGCTTCCACGCTCTATTTTTAAAAGTTCACGCACCAGCTGACAGTCAGCTGATCAGAGGTCATGTGATCATGGTGACATAATAATTCAGTATGTGGTTCAGTTTCTCAGATTCCGCTTTCACCAACTCTCATGAATGCCAAACATGAACTGAGGAAATGTTTGTTTTGATTGTTTAGATTCCAACCACACAAATGGTCATAATTGCTTAAACATGTACATCCATCCATCCATCCATCTTCTACCGCTTTTCTGGAGGTCCGGGTCGCGGAGGCAGCAGTTCAAGCAGAGAAGCCCAGACTTCCCTCTCTCCAGCGACCTTCTCCAGCTCTTCTGAGAGGATGCTAAAGCGTTCCCAGGACAGCTGGGAGACTTAGTCTCTCCAGCTTGTCCTGGGTCTGCCCTTCCAGTGCCCGTCTCCTTCCTGTGGGAAGTGCTTGAAACACCTCAAGTGGGAAGCATCCAGGAAACATCCTGATCAGATGCCCAAACCACCTCAACTGGCAACTTTTGATGTGGAGGAGCAGCAGTTCTACTCTGAGCCTCTCCCGGATGACTGAGCTCCTCACCCTATCTCTGAGGGTGAGTCCAGCAATCCTATGGAGAAAGCTCATTTCAGCCGCTTATATCCGCGATCTCATTCTTTCGGTCATTACCCAAAGTTCATGACCATAGGTGAGGGTAGGAACGTAGACTGACCTGTAAATTGACAGCTTTGCCTTAGAGCTCAACTGCCTCTTCACCACAGCAGACCAGTACAACGTGTGCATCACTGCAGATGCTGCTCTAATCCGTCTGTCAATCCCCCGCTCCGTTCTCCCTTCACTCATGAATGAGACCCCGAGATACTGAAACTCCTCCACTTGGGGCAGAAACTTGCCCCCGATCCGGAGAGGAAAATCCACCCTTTTCTGGCTGAGAACCATGGACTTGGACTTTCTGATTCTCATCCCAGCCGTTTAGCACTCAGCAGCAAACCGTCCCAGCAAGACCTGTAGGTCATTGCTCGATGAAGCCAACAGGACAACACCATCTGCAAACAGCAGAGATGAGATCCTGTGGTCACCAAACATGATACCCTCCAATCCTTGGCTGCACCTAGAAATCCTATCCATAAAAATTATGAACAGGATCTGTGACAAAGGGCAGCCCTGGTGGAGTCCAACTCTCACTGGGAACGAGTTCGGCTGAGTGTTGGCAATACAAACCAAACTCTCACAACGGTCATATAGAGACCAGATAGCTTGTAGCAACAAGCCCAATACCCCATACTCCCAAAGCACCCCCCACAAAAAAACACAAGGGGCGTAGTTGAATACCTTCTCCAAGTCTACAAAACACAAAACACTGGTTGGGCAAACTCCCATGAACCCTTGAGGATTCTCAAGAGGGTAAACAGCTGGTCCGATGTGCCACGGCCGGGACAAAAACCACATTGCTCCTCCTGAATCCAAGGTTTGACCAACAGCCATCTTCTCCTCTCCACGCACATAATGGATATAGAAAAGGAACTGTTTTGGTTTCTTTACCAAGCAGCTAAGCTCATTACGCAGCTGAGATACAAACAGTTAATCGCCTGTACACATGCGACAGCAAACACACTGCAAGAGTATAGCTATGGTACATAGGCACACGGAAGATTGAGGGAATGTAGAAGTCCAGTAAGTGTTGCACAGGAAGGAAAGAGCACTGTAGAAAGGGGGAGGTATGGGCACAGGGGCAGTCAGGGGTCAATTAGTATTCATAAAAGACAAATGAATCCATAGCTGCGGCCTAATACCAATTACTTTTGATCACCTAATCAATTAGAGTTGGTTAGGGTTACTGTAGCTAAATAGAAAATTAACTGTGACATTCACCATTGGCGTAGAGATGACTTTTCATCAGCTTCCACATCGGACATGTTAATTTCCTCATCAAGGTGGAGAGTGGAAGGATATTGTCCCGCCTGGTCAAAAACGCACACTCCAAGACACACACACAACACCACACACAGTTATTACAGGCTTTTTATTAAATATCCCCATGGCCCTTTAATAGACAAATAACATCTGATTCTATCAAGCAAGCGTATAGAGAAAGATAGAGCGAGAGAGGAGAGAAAATTAACGGAGTCCTCGGTGGCAGAGAGAATATGCAGCGCTGAGTAAATGAGTAATTCAGAACTGATTGATTGTACGAGAGAGGTTGAAAAATGGAGAATGAGAGATCGCAAAATTGGGAGAGATATAGAGAGGGAGAGAGAGATAAAAAGGGCCATAGATTGCAAAAGAGGAGGAGGGATGAGAACGGAGGGGGAAGAAAATTGACGATCGAGATTTGATGGATGGATAGAGAAAGAGAAAGATTCATGTGAGAGGGAGATGGAGTGGTAGTCACTTCCAAATCCTAGCTTGATGGTTATTAAGTTTACACTGCTCTCTGTGCTGAATGTTTGGTGTTACTGCACCTTTTTTTTTTTCCATTTCCATCTCTAACCTAATTTAAGTTCAGCCATCACCTCAGGCCCACAGAAGAGGAGTGGCGGCAATATCAGGTCAAGCCCAGGGAGGAGAAAAGCCCAGTTAGTAATCGCTGAGTGTCAAAGGCATAGTCTGGAAGGACGTGGAGTGGAGAGGGTGTCTGATGGGGGCAGGGAGAGGATGACTGCAGGATGGGGCTTTAATTTAGCTAAAACAAAACACTGGTCTTCTTCAAGTCTTTGGTTATGTGATTATTTTTTTTTCACATCACAACCCTAAACGAAACTACAATGGCTGGTCAAATTAAGGAAGATTTGTTCGTTTCCTAAACATACAGTATATGCTTAGTATGTTCAGTATTAAAGATACTGTGTTGCTTTATTTAAGAGAAAGCTATTTTATGTTATTTATGCAAATCAATAAACAAAATAGCTTATTTTGTTCAAATATGTAATTAAGGCAAATTAACAAAAGCCTATATCCCAATGCTTGTAATTTACTTTTAACTCTGGCTAATAGTCTCGGATTTTTGTATGCAGCAAAAACTCTACTTTCAAAACACTTGTTTATAAAGTTTCTTATCAGCCTCTGCTGTTCTTTTTACCGAGTGCTTCCATGCGTTTGTCATTTTCTGACAAACTCTGAGCAATGTTGGGAGAGCAATGCTGGGATATTACTGAAAATTGTTCTCACATTTCACATTACAGAAGACTGCAAAAAGGATGCGCTCACGCTACACTAATACTGTGGTTTAGTTGATTTGTTTTTCTGGCTTGTCATCAGTGAGGCAGGGTACCAAGCCTCCTAACGGATTTTGAAAGGTAGGGGCTGACAAGCTAAAGACCAGCAGATGTCCAGTCCGACTTTGCAGGTTATGCTTTATTCTCAAATATGAGCCAAATCTCACAAAATGTTTAGAAATATATGCTTATCCACCCTTAGAAAACACGGAATATATACAGAAAAAAACTGTTGAAATGTTGCACAGGTGTAATACGACTTCATTTTGGCAGAGACAAGGAAAGTAGTGGAAACAGCACCTGCTAGTGGTTGTGGAAATGAGTACATGCAGTGAGAAGATAGAGAGGAGTGATGTGAGAGTTTTAAAGATATTTTAAACTGAGCACTTACCCTACCATAACCCTAAACATTACTGTAAAAAGTGAGTACTTCATCCTTCTTCCATTCATGCCTAACTAGTATTGAATTTCAAAAGAAAGTTAAATACTGTCATGTGTGCCTCTACGCGGCACACAGAGATAGAGACGGACCCATACACTGATGATGATATTTTGCAACATTTATTGTGACAAGAAACTAAAGTCCAAAGTGCAGAACTCAGAATGCAAACACAAGAAAACTTAGAGGAAAAAGCGAGGCAGGCAGGTAAAGAATTAATGTCTCGAGGAACACTCAATGGAAAGACATTGATTCAAACACATACAAAGTAATGGCAACAATAACCAGAACTGACAGTGCTTAAATAGTGAGTGGGGTGATGACAAGACACGTGATCACAGGTGTGTGGGTCAACCCAAGCAGGAGAAGGAAACAACAATTAATAACTGGAATCACATGATGATAATGAGAGGGGAGTAGTTGGACTGGCGGTATGACGGGCGGCGCCCCCGCAAAGTGCAGACCTGGAATGCTGCCTATCAGCTGCCAGTCCAAAGAACCAATATCAAAAATGAACAAACGCAGAAATCGACTAGAAATAAATTACAAATAAAAGACAAATAAAACAAAACAGGGAACAGGAAAACAAAAACAAACTGAACAAAAACAGGGAAAACGGAAGGCAGTATGGAAACTCACAAGACAAAACAATACGGCAGATAAATATGAATACAGAGGAAAGTCATGAAGCTGAGTTTGGGGGACAATCCAAACTCAGTTCATGACAAAATACAAAGTTGGAAGTGAAGGAGACAGACAGACAGGACAAAAATTCAATGCAAATTCAGTTGGGCTTGTTGAGTGAGAAAGTGGGTTTTAATACCATCAACCATCCCCCACCCTTCTACATACTTCTGAAAGAAATTATGCACTCGCGACAGGCACGCGCATGTTTGCAACCCCATCGCATTGCAGGGAGCAATCGTGATAGTGGTACGGTGTCTTGTAGTAGAACATTTGCAAATTCTGCTATACTGATATTAGCTTTAAATTTTGTGCTTTTTATTGTGTCGGAGCTGCAAAGTTCTTCAGATTTTTGATAAGTATGTTGATAACTATATTATTCAAAATTCTCCTGTCGTATGGGATTCCCCAGATAGTTCAAGTAGTTAAGGTAATGTACATGAGCACATCTGCTTTAGCCATGACTCCAGAAGGTAACAATGGCTGTTCTCCACAGATCCCAGTGTGCTCCAAGGGAATCGTATGGCACCTTTTATTTTCATAAATTGCCTCGATTACACTCTTTCTGTTTTGAATTTGGGCTTGATCTTAGGCTCACGCCCACACTTTATCTTCATGTTTGTTGTCCCCATGATTATTTTATTATATTATTTGTATTATTTGCCCTCTGTGTCTCCCTAGGTTCCTGGTCATTGTCTTCTGTGTTCCTCTGTCTGGTTTTGGGTCCAGTGTGTATATTGATTTACCTGTTGTTCCCAGCTCCTCGTATTTTCCATACCTGTAGCCACTTCTCTCATGTGGGCTCCTGTTTAGCCCCTGATTGTTATCCCAGCTGTTCCATGTTCCCCTACCTCAGTCTTAGTTTTGATCATTGTGTTTATTTTTCATTATCGTGTCCCTAATTATGTTCTGTAGTATTGGTTCCTGCCCTGTATGTTTATTATGATTATTATTATTATGGTCACAGTTTTTGCCTTAGCTCTCTCCTGGTCCTTTGTCATGTTTTATGTGCACCCCCGTCTGTGAATGTCTGTGCAGCCCCGCCTGTCCTGTTCTCCTCACCTGTAGTCTCTTCCCTGCTGCCCCTGATTGTTCACCCAGCTGTCTCACATTTGTAATTATCAGTTCCCCTATTTATGTCAGGTTGTGCTTGTGCTCTGTCTGGTGTCATTGTCATTCCTTTGTCAGTCATCCATAGTCTTTCATCCTGATTGTGTTCCTGCCCAGTTTTCAGTCCGTTGGCTCCAGTAGTTTGGGTTTGTTTGCAGCCCCCAAGCTGTCACTTATTTCACTCTGCGTTTTGTGAATAAAAATATCAATGCACCACCGTCCTGCCTGCTACCTTCGGCCCTGCTTATAGAACTACATCTGCTTCCCAAAGCAGATCATGACAGTATGACACCAGCAAAAAGGGACTCAGCGGGCTCTGACTTTAGTGCACATGGCTTGGACGAGGAGGAGTGTTGGGCTGCGGGCTTAATTGAGGACTTTATCTCTGATGCTCACACTTCCTGCACTCCCGAGGCAGCCCTAGAATTTCTGGATGGCACGGCAGAAGTTATTGAGGCATACCCCAGCCTGCGGAGTTATCCAGGACTTACCGGACTCCTCATCTCCGTTCCCAATTTACAACGGATGCTCCTCGGGCTGGTGAGATGCTCTCCCCCGGCTGTACCTGTGCCAACGATAAAACATCCCCTGGTGCAGACGCCTCCAGCTTCTCACCACTCTTGACCTCAGGGATCTTCGCCACGCTGCCCTCCAGCTTTCTGCCTCTCCCCAGCTCCGCAGCCACTCCACAGGCTGGAGGAGAGCTCCCCGGTTATGCTGAAGCTTGTTCCAACCAATCAGCTATGGCTCTGGCGCTATCCGCTCCAGCCTCCGCTCCTTGTTGTTCCCCGCCGCCAGCTCCTCACCTCCTCCTGGCTACTCCTCGCCAGACAAGCTCCGCTGCCACACAGAGCATTTCACCTGGTTCTTCTCCGGCCGTCCCAGTGGCAGCGGCGTCCTCAGCTGCACTTCACACTAAGCTCCAGCTTCCACTCTTTCTCGCCATTCTTCTGCCTCCGCTTCAGCCCCACGGAGTGTCCCAGCCCCAGCGGATTCTTCAGCATTGGCTCCCGTGGCAGCTGCAGTACCAGCTCCCGCATCTGCTGTGTTGAGTTGCTGTGTCTGAGCAGTCAGCTCCACCCTGTTTGTCGGAGCAGGCCGCTTCTCAGCCTTTGCTGTTAGAGGCTGCCGCTCTTCAGCTGCTGTCACCTGAGCTCAGCGCTCCTGCCACACCATGTTTGTCCGTCTGCTGGACGTAAGTTCCAAAAATGATTTTATTCAAGAGTTGGCCCCACTGGCACAACTCGAGGGCTTAAACAGAAAATAACTTGCCGCTGGGAAACGCAACAAAAAGCAAAACTGACAGGGCAGACTGACAGAACAGACAAGGCTTGAAACAGGACTAGACTCAGACTAAATTGAAGCATGCAATCACGCCAAACTGAACAGAAGCAAACCCAAACCTTAAATACATACGGGGCAATTAACAAAATATGACACAGGTGGAGAAATCAACAATGTCAGACAGCTGAGGCAAATGGGAATGACAGGAGAGGGCAGGGCTGCACACACAGAGAGGAGGAGGCAGAACATATGCAAGGGGTCAGAGGGAAACATGACTGAAGCACAGTGACAGGCAAGAACTGAACCAAAATCATAGATAACACTGGTCAACACCAAATTTATTGTCTAAGTTTTTTTTTTTTTAGCTGATTTAGGACAATTTTGATGTGCTGAATCCAAAAATCACATTGGTTTTGATCAATCAGGTCAACTTTTTGAACTATGGCCACATGTTGTTTTTTACGTTTTTGTTTACATGTACGGGTATTTTCACTTTATATGATGCAAAATTCTTTTTATTTCTTGAAATTTCTCAAACTCTCAAGAGTTTGCATGTGCCAATTTATGACATGATGTCATAAATTGTCATGATGGCTGATTACTGTTGGACTCTGAAGAAAGGCATCCCTGCCGCTGAGCTTTCCAGAGGTTTGAATAAACGGAAGTTGAAGCTCTGAATTTTGAACAATGATGATGTAACATTCAATTTACATGTACTTACCTATATCAATATCTATTATTCAATTTACAGTAATCAAAGTTTGTAACATTTAATCAATAAATTGTGTTAGAAAATGATTTTTTTCTCTTAAAAATCTATTTCAGATGAGAAATATTAACAAGAATCAACCAATAATGTCACAAAAATGTAATCGATTTAGTCAGAAGATCAGATTTTTAAAAATCAACTTAGCATAAAAACCTGACCTGATTGAGAGAAATGGATGTCATTTTCGGATTCAGCTGTGCAAAATTGTCTTAAATCAATTGATAAAACACAGACAACTTACAAAAAAATTATTTTTGCAACCCTGTGTAATCATAAAACTAATCAGAACAACGAACAGAAACATGAATCCAACAAATAATGATAAATACAGAATAAACCCAAGGCGAGAGCGTGGATTGAGTCCATGCCTAAAAGAAACAAACTATGAAACAGATGGAACATGAGACCCGACCCACGCCTTGACACTTCCCTCATGTGTGCTCCCATTTATTCCCGATTGTTTTCTCAGCTGTTCCGTGTTCCCCTGCCTCAGTCTTAGTTTGATCACTGTGTTTATTTTTCATTATCATGTCCCTAATTATCCATCCATCCATCCATCTTCTACCGCTTTTCCGGAGGTCCGGGTCGCGGAGGCAGCAGTTCAAGCAGAGAAGCCCAGACTTCCCTCTCCCCAGCCACCTGCTCCAGCTCTTCAGAGGGGATACCAAGGCGTTCCCAGACTAGCTGGGAGACATAGTCTCTCCACCGAGTCCTGGGTCTGCCCCGGGGTCTCCTCCCAGTGGGACGTGCCTGAAACACCTCAAGTGGGAGGCGTCCAGGAGGCATCCTAATCAGATGCCCATACCACCTCAACTGACTCCTTTCAATGTGGAGGAGCAGCGGTTCTACTCTGAGCCTCTCCCGGATGACTGAGCTCCTCACCCTATCTCTGAGGGTGAGTCCAGCAATCCTACGGAGAAAGCTCATTTCAGCCGCTTGTATCCGCGATCTCGTTCTTTCGGTCATTACCCAAAGCTCGTGACCATAGGTGAGAGTAGGAACGTAGATTGACTGGTAAATCGACAGCTTTGCCTTAGAACTAAGCTCCCTCTTCACCACAACAGACCGGTACAACGTCCGCATCACTGCAGATGCTGCTCCAATCCGTCTGTCGATCTCTCGCTCCATTTTCCCCTCACTCGTGAACAAGACCCCAAGATACTTAAACTCCTCCACTTGGGGCAGGAGCCTGTCCCCAACCCGGAGAGGACAATCCACCTTTTTCCGGCTGAGGACCATGGACTCGGACTTGGAGGTGCTGATTCTCATCCCAGCCGCTTCACACTCAGCGGCAAACCGTCCCAGCAAGAGCTGTAGGTCATTGCTGGATGAAGCCAACAGGACAACATCATCTGCAAACAACAGAGATGAGATCCTGTGGTCACCAAGCATGACACCCTCCATTCCCTGGCTGCGCCTAGAAATCCTGTCCATAAAAATTATGAACAGGACCGGTGACAAAGGGCAGCCCTGGCGGAGTCCAACTCTCACTGGGAATGACTCCGACCGAGTGTTGGCAATGCGAACTAAACTCTCACAACGGTCGTACAGAGACCGAATAGCTCGTAACAACAAGCCCGATACCCCATACTCCCGAAGCACCCCCCACAAAAATCCACGAGGGACGCGGTCAAATGCCTTCTCCAAGTCCACAAAACACATGTAAACTGGTTGGGCAAACTCCCACGAACCCTCAAGAATTCTCGAGAGGGTAAAGAGCTGGTCCGATGTGCCACGGCCAGGACGAAAACCACATTGCTCCTCCTGAATCCGAGGTTCGACCAACGGCCGGACTCTCCTCTCCAATACCTTGGCATAGACCTTCCCAGGGAGGCTGAGGAGTGTGATCCCTCTAAAGTTGGAGCACACCCTCCGGTCCCCTTTTTTGAAGAGAGGAACCACCACCCCGGTTTGCCATGCCAAAGGCACTGCCCCCGACCTCCACGCAATGTTGCAGAGGCGTGTCAACCATGACAACCCAACAACATCCAGGGCCTTGAGGTACTCGGGGCGAATCTCGTCCACCCCCGGGGCCCGGCCACCAAGGAGATTTTTAACCACCTTGGCGACCTCAGCCCCTGTGATAGGCGAGTCATCCCCCTCGTCCCCAAACCCTGCTTCCTCTGTGGAAGGCGTATCAGTGGGATTGAGGAGATCCTCGAAGTATTCCTTCCACCGCCCGACGATATCCCCAGTTGAAGTCAACAGTGTCCCATCCGCACCATACACAGTGTGGACGGGGAGCTGCTTTCCCCTCCTGAGCCGCCGAACAGTTTGCCAGAATCTCTTTGAAGCCGACCGAAAGTCTTGTTCCATGGCCTCACCGAACTCCTCCCATACCCGGGTTTTTGCTTCAGCAACCACCCGAGCTGCACTCCGCTTGGCCTGCCGGTACACCTCAGCTGCTTCGGGAGTCCCACAAGCCAACCAAGCTTGATAGGACTCCTTCTTCAGCTTAATGGCCCCCCTCACCACTGGTGTCCACCACTTGGTTCGGGGGTTGCCACCACGAGATGCACCGACCACCTTGCGGCCGCAGCTCTGGGCTGCCGCTTCAACAACAGAGGTGGAGAACATGGCCCATTCAGACTCCATGTCTCCAGACTCCCTCGGAATGTGGTTGAAGTTCTTCCGGAGGTGGGAGTTGAAGACCTCCCGGACAGGGGCCTCAGCCAGACGCTCCCAGCACACCCTCACTATACGTTTGGGTCTACCAGGTCTGAATGGCTTCCTCCCCTGCCATCGGATCCAACTCACCACCAGGTGGTGATCAGTTGACAGCTCTGCACCTCTCTTTACTCGGGTGTCCAAGACATACGGTCGCAGGTCTGATGATACGATAACAAAATCGATCATCGACCTGCGGCCTAGGGTGTCCTGGTGCCAGGTGCACATATGGACACCCTTATGCTTGAACATGGTGTTCGTTATAGACAGACTGTGGTTAGCACAGAAGTCCAATAACTGAACACCACTCGGGTTCAGATCGGGCAGGCCGTTCCTCCCAATCACCCCCCTCCAGGTTTCACTGTCGTTGCCCACGTGCGCATTGAAGTCCCCCAGTAGGACAATGGAGTCTCCAGGAGGAGCACCCTCCAGCACCCCAGTCACAGACTCCAAAAAGGGTGGGTACTCTGAAACATCATTTGGTGCATAGGCACAAATGATGGTCAGGACCCGTTTCCCAACCCGAAGGCGCAGGGAAGCAACCCTTTCGTCCACCGGGGAAAACTCCAATATAGAGGCAGCAAGGTGGGGCGATACAAGAATACCTACCCCTGCTCGTCGCCTCTCGCCCGGGGCAACTCCAGAAAAGGCCAAGCTCCAGCCCCTCTCCAGGAGACTGGTTCCGGAACCGGAGCTGTGTGTTGAGGTGAGGCCAACTATATCTAGCCGGTATCGCTCAATCTCGTACACCAGCTCAGGCTCCTTCCCCACCAGAGAGGTGACATTCCACGTACCAAAAGCCAGTTTAGAAAGCTTGGGATCAGTCCGCCAAGGTCTCCGCCTTTGACTGCCACCTAATCCACATAGCACCGGACTTCCATGATCCCTCCTGCAGGTGGTGAACCTACTGGAGGGCGGACCCATGTAACTCCTTCGGGCTGAGCCCGGCCGGGTCCCATGGGTGGAAACCCGGCCACCAGACGCTAGCCTTCGAGCCCCTCCCCCAGGCCTAATTATGTTCTGTAGTATTGGTTCCTGCCCTGTATGTTTATTATGATTGTTATTATTATTATGGTTGCAGTTTTGCTTTAGTTCCCCCCTGGCCCTTTGTCATGTTTTATGTGTACCCGTCTGTGACTGTCTGTGCAGCCACGCCTGTCCTGTTCTCCTCACCTGTAGTCTCTTCCCTGCTTCCCTGGTTGTTCGCCCAGCTGTCTCATGTTTATAATTATCAGTTCCCCTATTTATGTCAGGTTGTGCTTGTGCTCTGTCTGGTGTCATCATCATTCTTTTGTCAGTCATCCATAGTCTTTCGTCCTGATTGTGTTCCTTCCCAGTTTTTAGTTTGCTCCAGTAGTTTGGGTTTGTTTGCAGACCTCGAGCTGCAAACAACTTATTTCACTCTGCTTTTTGTTAATAAAAATATCATTGCACCACCGACCTGCCTGCTACCTTGGATCCTGCTTAGAAAACTACATCTGTCTCCCAAAGCAGATCATGATACTTTGTAAGGCTCTTTTACCTTCTGATGGAATTATGTACATTGAAATGGTGCCAAAATGCAAGACATCCTGAAGAAATTCTTTCCAACTTAGCTTATGCAGATGACATTGCTTTAGTAGATAATACCCTCAAGGTAGCTGAACTCTTGCTGCATTGAGTCATGGTAGCAGCACAGTCTGTCAGCTTATTTTTTTTTTTTGAATGCTGGGTAAACAAAGTATGTTAATTCCTCAACAGGAAACCAAATATTTGCACTAGATGCATCCAAGATTGAAAAAGTTGATGACTTTCTATATATGGGTAGCTACACCACCACAGCCCAGAACTGGCATATTGTAGAGAACACTCAATGCTCTTTCGGAGGTTTTTGGCCCCACCAATTAAGACAACAACGAGGGTGTGACTTTTCAAAGCTGCTTTCAAGTCCATCTTCCTGGATGGTTCAGAACACTTAAGACACTTTCACCAACAAGAATTTTGTCATGACACAAGTTTATCACTTGTCATTGAAGTTTATCCATCTTCTGTATGGTGAGAACCGAAATAGAGACAAGTACACCAGAACTGGATTTTTCTGAGTTTATTGTCTCTGTAGACAGGAGCAGTTGACACCAAGCAAGCAGCAGTGAGAGAAAGCTTTACAACCCTAACAACGCAACCGTTTTTATAAGCAGATCTTCCTCTGACCTTCCTATTCGCATAACAACCTAAAGGTAAGCTGGAATCTCACAGAGTGTTACCTTCACACTTATCTGTCCTGTACAGATGAGTTTTCCTTGAGCATCACAAGATTCTTATAATTCTACAGATGAGGGATAGAGTAAGGACTGAACAGAGCATAAGTGTTTGACATTAAAAATTCCATCATAGACTGATATAGATAGATAGATAGATAGATAGATAGATAGATAGATAGATAGATAGATAGATAGATAGATAGATAGATAGATAGATATTTTTAAAATCAGATTGTATGGTCTGTGTGAGGATTTGAGCTACAAGTTTCTTATGAAGCCATCAATGTCTGCTTGGATTTAACCTAATGCATGAAGCCATGTCTAACTACATATAGATATCTGCCAAGATTTGACAACTAAGCTCACTAAAACTCTTCATTCATCGTATATATATATGTGGACTCATCTTTACATGCATCCTGGTTGTAGCTCACATCTAGACAGCTACTGTGAATTAATTTTCGTTCCTTCGGATTCATTTCCCCCTGCCCTCCATGTCTTGCCCTCTCTATAATTTGTCTCTCTTGTGCTCCTCTCCTTCTCAACCTCCCTCCGTGTCTTTGAGGCCAATGGCCGAGACAGGCTTGCACGATCCAGTATTGATGTGGACTGTTAGTTAGCTCTTCCTCCACATATAGTCGTTCCTGTCTAATTAGTGTCGGCAGAGAGGAGTATGGGCTGCGTGTGTGTCTTTGTGTGTGCGTATGGGTGTGCATGTGTGTCCTAGCCTCTGCTCTCTTATCTCAGAGCTCTCATTAAATAGGCTTTGTTTTCCTTAGCTTCATTAGCATTCCCGAGACAGTAGCTGTTACCTCAGTACAAGGCTAAATGCTAGGCTAAACGGTAGCCACAAGAAGTCAGTTTGCCCCCTTTCATTAACATTAGTCTGTTTACATTGTCTGTTTGTAAGTGCAGTGACACAGCTTTTCCTAATAGCTCTTTGGCAGTGGTTCTGCATACACAAGTGTTCGATGTTAGATGTTCTGCTTTAAAATTGTGGGGGACAAATTATGTTTTCTTCAGAAAATGTTAGGCTTGCTTTTACCTTCGGCTAAATTCTCTTGTCTGTGCCCATGAGGAATCCTGGCTGCTCCATTAACATGAAGGCAGCATTTGCACAGACATATTTCCTCCAGGTGTAGGACAGACAGTGCAGTCTTTAATATCACTCCCTGGCCAGAGAGGAAACGGAGAAAACAGGAACAAACAGGAAAACCTCCAGGAGGATTGGTGATCCAGGGACAGATGTGGGGGAAGTGGCAAAATGGAAAAATGGATGAGTATAGCAAGAGGGGGAGAAGGAGGAGGGTAGGAGGTTGTTTTGGGGGTCTCAGTATATGTTCCTTATTGAGATGAGGTCCTCTCTGGGGAGAGTGTAGCTAATCAGGAGAAGATATGTAAAGGAAGCTGTGACAGAAGAACACCGCCGCTGAGGTGATACAGGAGTGAAGGGTGCAACTCCCATCCATCCATAATAATCACCATGGGGACCCCAATCTCAGCAAGTTGGGTTGGTGGGTGTGTTTAGCGGAGGCCAAGCTGCTCTGTGTTTCCTCCATCTATTTCCCAATAATACATCTGCACACACCCTATATAGCTACTGAGATTCCATCCTAGTGGTTTTGCATTTTTATCGCATTAACTTTTCACAGTTAGTCTATAGTCATGCATCCATCCATCCATCTTCTTCCGCTTAATCCTTTTCGGGTCTTCGGGGGGGGGGGGCTGGAGCCTATTCCAGCATCTTTGGGCGAGAAGCAGGGTACACCCTGGACAGATCGCCAGTTCATCGCAGGGCCAACACAGAGAGACAGACAACCATTCACTCTCACAGTCATACCTAAGGACAATTTAGAATCCCCAGTTTGATGCTAATTAACCTAACTTGCATGTTTTTGGCATGTGGGAGGAAACCGGAGAAATCCTGGAGTAAACCCACGTAGACATGGGGAGAACATGCAAACTCCACACAGATCACTGTTGGTCGGAGGCTGGGATCGAACCCAGGATCCCCCGGCCAAGGGTGAGTTGCTGTGCTGGCGCAGTGCTAACCACTCCGCCACCGCGCTGCCCTAGTGTATATTCAGTTTTAAAAAAAATGTATCTTTATGCTTAAGTGCCCTGTTGTGTCAGAACATTTTAAAAATCATCTGAATATACATTTATCTGCTGGACTATGGAAAGATGTTAAATTAATATATCAGCGTTACCTGACATTGCTGTGAGGCTTACATAATGCTAATTATGTATGTCTAACAAACTAACCTACACTTATATAGCACTTTTCTAGTCACAAAGACCACTCAAAGCGCTTTCACTAGTACTAACCCTCTATTCTAAGGGCCTATAGGAAACAGATATCTAGGGACAATTTAGAACAGCCAGTTAACCTAACATGCATGTCTTTGAATTGTGGGAGGAAACCGGAGCACCCGGAGTAAACCCACGCAGCACAGGGAGAACATGCAAACTCCACACAGAAAGGTTCCAATATATCTCCTTCATTTTTTACATATGGTCAGTTGTGATTTATATGGTCAGTATTAATTTCAGAAAGATGTATGGAAGTTAAAAATTGTGGAAGTTGTGTTCTTCCCTCATGGGGGATTCAGTCCTCTGGTTGCTTTGTGTATTAACTTCCTTTACCATTGTGTTTATGCTGAACACCAAGCTAAAAAGCAGTAAGTACCTACTGTATTTTATATGGTCTTTAGTATGACACAGTCAAGCCACAAACCCACAACCAGAAGGTTGTGGGATGGATGCTCTACTGTTAGATAACTACTTGCATCACATAGCTAAAGTGGAAGCTTGAAAGCTCATTTCCTGTTCTGAAGATTGAAGTCAGTGTGTAGGTACAATAAACATTATCTGACGTCCACCAGGTTACTGCCATATTTGCTAGATAGACCCAGATGCAAACACTGTGAGGAGATACTCTTTAAAAGGTTTAACAATATTTTATTGACAACAGGAATGTGTATGAATGGAGAGAATCTGGAAACACAGCTAAGAAGGAGAGAAGAAATTATGGTGAGTATGATAAATGAGGATAATATGTGAGAATGTGCTTTACTGATTTCTTTCTTACAGCTGATTATACAGTACTTAACGGAACAGTTGAGTATGTTGCAGGGTGGTTGCCGTTTCTCTTCAGGTTGGTGTTGTTGCAGTCTTGAGTTTCAGGTACGATCTTCAGTCTGGTGTATAGTGAGTATCGAGTCTGTAGTGATTTGGAGGGCATGCCTCAGGCCTGGGACAAATTTTGGGTTAGATATTGCAATGTTTGAGGGGTGGCTAACTTGGGGAGAGTAAGATAAAAATAAATCTTTATTTCCGGGTTCATGGTTCCACCTAGTAGGAGTCCTAGTCCGCCAGGAAAAGGTGAGAACAGATCCTAGGAAATATTGTGATTAGAAGAGGAGATGAGACTAGTGATGGGATGGCAGGCTTTGGAGCTTCGAGGGTGCTTGTCCAGGAAATATTTGGCAAAATGCGTTTCAAGGCGTGTATTGCTGACATTGTACCACGTTGACTGGGTCAAGAAGCCATTCATGATTTTGCACACAACATGAAATAAAGTAAGCAGCAATGCACAATGGAAATCCCCGTCCCTCACATTTTGTGTTGTCGATGTTTGACTGTGTAAGGCATCTGTTACAGCCAATTTTCAGATGGGGCCAGCACCAAAAACACAAACTTCTCCCATTTGGGAACAGTTTGATCTCATTTCTCCCATTAATACATCTATCTATAACACTGGTCAACACCAAATTTATTGTCTTAAGTTTTTTTTAGCTTATTTAGGACAATTTTGATGTGCTGAATCCAAAAATCACATTGGTTTTGCTCAATCAGGTCAACTTTTTGAACTATGGCCACATGTTTTTTACATTTTTATTTACATGATGCAAAATTCTTTATTTCTTGAAATTCTCTGAATTTTGAACAATGATGATGGAACATTCAATTTACATGTACTTACCTTTATCACTGTCTACTATTCAATTTACAGTACAACTGTACAACTGCTTACAGCTTAGCATAAAAACCTGACCTGATCGAGAGAAATGGATGTCATTTTCGGATTCAGTGGTGCAAAATTGTCTTAAATAAGTTGAAAAAACACAGACAACTTACAAAAAAAATATTTTTGTTATGTTGTGTAATCTATCTACAGTATAATAATAATAATACCTATAAATTAAAGAACTGTCTGTCATGATCATAGGACATCATAGGACAGCCTATGATGTCTGCCTGATGTCCTTTGATGATCCTATGATCTTAGGCATCACCGGACTCGCGATGCCGTCATAAAGATATGATGTCTATATAACATCATATAGACATACAGACAGGAGATGTCATATAGACATATAAACAGGTGTCTTTGACTAGGTGATCAACGGCAGGCATCAGTCACGATGATCCTATGATCGCAGGCATCATAGGAGTCGTGATGCCGTCATATAGATGTCTATATGACATCATAGAGACATATAGACAGATGCCTTTCAATATGTGATCAACGGCAGGCATCACTCACGATCATAGGACTTGCTATGACCCATGATGTTCCCGATGAGCTATAGATAGGATGTCTACATGATGTCATACAGACATATAGACAGGTGTCTTTGTCTAGAGAACGTCATAGACATACAGGTATATGCATGTCACGATCATAGCACATCATAGAATGCCCTATGATGTGTAATGTTGAGAAATGAGCACAGGCGGAGAGCATCTTAAGGAACATTCAACTGAACTTTATTTGGCGCACATTACTATTTATACTCCCCACCGTAGCCTGCCTGACATCATCCCGTTCCCCACCCAACGGTGCTACAGCAAACCCCAAAGGCCAATTTCCATACACAACATCCCCCCCCCCACATGGTCGAACTATACCACAGTGAACATATTTCAACACACAATAAATAAAACAAAGTCTTGCATATGTACATATAAACAAGTCCATCAGTGCATGGTCAAATACACTACCAGAACGCCCAGCTGATGTCGGCCATGACAGTTCTTGCCACATAGTCCTCAAATAAGGCAGGCCTCCAACCCACTCTAGTCCCCCCGCCCCCACCACCACCACCGTCGGGACCACCTGTGAGTCCATATCCGGCCTAGCTGGCCAATCCCAAGACCTATCGTGTTGCTCCACAGCGTCCAAATTTCGGCCAGGTACCGCATGCCACAGCCTGCTGGCATGCCACCTGGACCCACTGTCCAATTCAAATGTGTCCGGGCCCCGCCATCTCTTAATCTCCCACGGTCCCGTCCACAGGGGCTCGAGCTTGTGGGACCGGATGGGGTGCCTAATCCACACCCGATCCCTCTCCTTCAGGCCATGGTCCTTCACCCGGTACATCTTGTCGAACCGCCTTTTCATTCTACGTTGTTGGTCCGAGACTCTGCTCCTCAGCGTCACGTCACCCATCCAGGAAGCTGCTCTCGGAGGTTCCAACCGATTTACCGACAGCGACAGCTCCCACCCCAGCATGAGCTTCGCCGGGGAACAGCCTGTTGTTGCGTGGACTGACACCCTGTATTGAAGCAGCGTGTTCTGGAATGCCTCCAGGAACAGGAAACCATTCGCCAGATGGGCCCTCAGTCCATTCTTCAGGGTCTTGTTAAATCTTTCAACCCCTCCATTAGCTTGGTGGTGGTAGAAAGCTGTTCTGACGTGTTCCACCCCTTTCCCGGCCAGAAATTCTTTGAACGCCCCTGAAACAAATTGGGGCCCATTGTCCATCGTGAGGGTGTCCAGGATTCCCCACTTGGCAAATAGGGATGCCAGGAATCCCGTGACCACCTCCATCGTCACTGAGCTGGTGGGCAGCACCTCCAGCCACTTGGAGAACAAATCATATGCCATCACCAGGAACCGGCTGTTGTATGGTGCCACATGAAATTTGCCACAAATGTCCAGCTCAATATGCTTCCATGGCCCTTCCAGAAACTCAACAGGCCAGAGCGGTGGTGGAGGAGGTCTGCCTGTTTCGTCACTCTCCAAGCATGGCACGCAGTGTTTAAACATAGCCTCAATGTCACCATCAATGCCAGGCCACCAAACCGATCTCCTGCTCCTTTGTTTCACCCCCACCACTCCCAGGTGACCATCATGCAACATGTCCAGGACCCTTGCTCTCAAGGCAGCAGGAATCAGGGCACACTGGCCCCTGGCCACACACACCACATTCCAACAACTCAACTCATCACGGAACCTGTGAAAAAAGACCAATTCACCCGGCACCTTAGCCGGCCATCCTTCCCTGATCACAGTGCGCAGCTGTGCCATAGCTGGGTCCCGTTTTGATTCTTCTCTGAGGTCTCATGGAGAGACCACACCCTAAAGAGATCCACACAGGGCATTCACCAAATCTTCCTCAGCAGAGACGTGTCCTCGTTGACCACTTGCAAAGCCTCCACAGTGGCCCAAGAGAGAAGGCCCGCCACTATGTTTTCTCTACCTGGAGTGAGCTTTGTGGTGAAGTCATAGGCCCTCAGACGCTCTGACCATCTATGTAGCCTCAATGGCCTATGCCCCGATCCCGGCGTCTCCAGCAGTGTTGTGAGTGCCCGGTGGTCAGTCCTCAGGGTGAAGGGGCGCCTGTAGAGGTATATGTTCCACCTCTCGCACACCCAGACACAGGCCAGCACCTCCCTCTCGCCCACAGCATATTTTTGCTCTGCTGCCAAGAGGGACGTGGATGCGAATGCCACCGGCCTTTCCACACCACCCTGTATCTGGGACATGACCGCTCCTGACGCCGTCCCAGACGCATCACAGGTCATCACCATCTCCAGTTCGGGGTCAAAATGTGCCAGCACCGGCGGAGAAGTGAGCTGCTGCTTCAGTTTCGAGACCGCTGCTGAGCATGCTGGGGTCCATTCCCACAGCGTGTCTTGCTTTAACAGGGCCCTCAGAGGTCCGATCATCTCCAAGTAGTGTGGGATAAACTGGCCACAGAAGTTGACCATGCCGAGGAAAGACGAAATCTGGGCAGGTGTAGTAGGGTCCGGGATGCAGAGTACTGCCTCCACATTAGAATGCAATGGTTGCAAGCCCTCACCCGTCAGCCGGAACCCCACAAACTCAATTGCCTCTGCTGTGAAGAGGCATTTGTCGCCGTTAAGGGTGACTCCATGGTCCTGCAGCCATTTCAGTACCTTCTCCGGCCTCTCGTCATGAAGCTCACTCGTCGTGCCATGTACCACGATGTCGTCCAAATAGGCTATGACTCCTTTCAGACCCGTCAACATTGTAGCTAGTTACCTTTTGGAAACAGCTGGGGGTAGAGCTCAACCCGAATGGCATTCGAGTATACCTAAAGACCCCCATGTGGGTCACAAATGCCGTCAGGTACCTGCTGTCTGAGTGAAGTGGCACCTGCAGATAGCCCTGCCAAAGGTCCAGCTTGGTGAAAATCCTAGACCCGCTGAACGTCGCCGTGAGCTCCTCCATGGTCGGGAGAGGGTATTTATCTGGGATGATTGCCTTGTTCACCATACGCAGATCAATACAAGGCCTGATCCCCCCGTCTTTCTTCTTTGCCACCACCAGGTTCGAAATCCAGGGTGATGCATCCACCTTCTCGATGATCCCCGCATCCAACAGCTTTGAGAGTTCCGCTAACACACCATCACGTAGCACCAGGGGTAGGCGTCAAAGTGGCTGAATCCTGGGCGTCACCGACTCATTCACCAGTGGGCGATGGCAAAAGGCTTCAATCCAGCCGAGGCCCATGAACAGCGCCGGCCAACGGAGCTGCCAGTCCGTGAACGCAGTTAGTACCACTGAGCCTTCAGGATCTTGTATGGAGAAGCTCAATTGTCCCAGTAGGTCAATCCCAAGCAGGTCTGAACCCTGCTGTGCCACCTGGAAAACAAACTCGGGCACCCTCTTCAGTCCACATGACACGTCACGTTCCACCGTGCCGACCATGTCGATCTCGGCATGGCCATAACCAAACATTTTCACAGCTCCCGCCTTAATAGCCTTCTTCGGGAACAGTCTGTTTAACGTTGCCAGGCTCAAAATGGATCTGCCACCCCACGAGTCCACCATGAGGGGTACCTCGACGCCGTCCAACTGCACAACATACCACTTTAGGTGTCCTCTTCCTCCATGTGCCACACGCACTTGGCCCACCTCCCGCGGGATTTCAACAACTTGGTCCGCGAATCTGACACTGGCCCCCCTACGCGCCACAGGCCGCCTTTCTTTCTTCTTCTTCACCGAGTGGCCCCGAGGCCTAGTTAGCAAGTTAACCAATGCCGTGGCGCGGAGGCCCGGCCCTCCGTTACCCTGCCAGTAAAGGCACCCAGTCCCCCGTAGGGACACGGACTCCCACAGCTTCATCATATCTATTACCTCATCCAGAGACAAAGGCTGTCGAGTTACTCTCAGTGTATCTTCCAGCCACTGGCTAGACATGCCATGCGCTAGCTTATCACGAACTAGCTCGTCAGTTAGTGACCCAAAATCACACTCTCCCGCTAAGCAGTGCAGTTCCATAAGAACAGATAAAATGAACTCACCAGCTCGCTGTATTCTGCTGTAAAACCTGTATCTCTTCTCGGTGACCATGGCACTGTCACCAAAGAGATTGTCCATTTTCAATAAAGCATCCTCCAGCGAGCTATCGCCGCACAGCGAGACGAACAGGCACTACCCTTCTGCGCCCAAGTGGTGGATAAGCAGACACCTTCACCTGTCGTCGGAAACTCCGTAGAGTCCAACTCAAACAAGCTCTTCCAGTGCGCCCAAGGAATAGCCAGCGCACCCTGGTCCTGCAGGAACTGAGGTGGCTCCACAACACACACACATAATTTACCTCGTCGCCAAAATGCCAAATGTTATGTCGAGAAATGAGCACAGGCGGAAAACGTCTTTAGGAACATTCAACTGAACTTTATTTGGCACACATTACTATTTATACTCCACGCCGTAGCCTGCCTGACATCATCCCATTCCCTACCCCGACGGTGCTACAGCAAACCCCAAAAGGCTAATTTCCATACACAATATGATGTCTGCATGATGTCCTATGATGATCCTATGATATCAGGCAACATAGAACTCGCGATGCAGTCATATAGACAAATGTGCCTTTATGATGTCATAGAGACCATCACTCACGATGCCTACACTACTGTGTCTTTATGATGTCATATGGCTCAAAATTGGCAAGGTGAATAAGTCACAGGGCCAGTCTTTACAGCGCACTGGTGTTTTCTGCACAACAAATTTCTTCAGCCATGGCCAGTTCTACATTGCCGCGAGCACAGTTGGCAGATCAAGTAGTCTTCGTATTGTTGCTCAAGATGAAGAAACTAATCAAAAGCATCGCTTTCTCAGCAATATTGTTTTTAAAGAGGTGCTGACACGGTAAAAATGTGTAACCTTGAAGAATGCCAGTCTACACTACAAATGTGGAAAATGCCAAGCAAAGCGCTGATTTTCTCCAGGTGCTCCGGTTTCTTGGTTTCTACGGGCATGCACGGGCCTTCCTGAACAGGGTTGAAAGCCACTTTTTGCTCAGATCTATTTTCATGATCCCGTCCATGAACTAAAATTACGACGCACCTATCCCTCAACCAGTGGTCTGAACGAAGAAGAACAAGAAGACCCACCAGATGGAGAGCAATACAGTGAGGAGAACTGCTGCACATCAGAAAAGATGCCGTGAACATGAAACACCTCAGGTTCAAGCAGTATGCCGCAGGCATGACTGTGAACAACACAGCCGTCTGAGACAGGAGGAGACCTTTCAGCAACGGCCATGCAGAAATACTTACTTATACTTGGTTTCTATGGGCATGGACGGGTATGCATGGGTACGTACTAGTTTTTCACAACTAGTGGATTGTTATCATAACTGAAGTGATGGCCTGGTGGTAAAGCATCTGCCCTACAACTGGGAGGCTGGGGTTCAAGTACCAGCTAGGCCATTCTTGTAATTTTATTTTTATTTGCAAGGTGAAGTGTCTGTTGTGTTTCAAAGACCTTGGATCATTATGCTGAGGCACTATTGTGCCCTGCATGACAATAAGGATAGAGGTGAATGTAC
Source organism: Pholidichthys leucotaenia (assembly GCA_020510985.1). Classification (NCBI taxonomy): domain Eukaryota; kingdom Metazoa; phylum Chordata; class Actinopteri; order Cichliformes; family Pholidichthyidae; genus Pholidichthys; species Pholidichthys leucotaenia. The sequence goes on from CM035839.1 coordinate 417,264,065, forward strand.
TGGGAGAGACAAAAACTTGTCTACCCTACACCAGGGCTATTCAATTACAAAATCATTTGGGCCACAATTTGAAATCAAAACATGTAACTGGGCCGCACATGTTCAGCAATCTGTTGAATACGACAAATTTCAAACCAACACTGATCAGTATGATGAAAAATATGCACTTTTTATTCATTGTCTTGGTTTTAAATGTCCGCTTGGCACATGACAAAGGCACATCAAAAGTCCATAAAAACAATAACAGTGCTGAGGTTGAGCAGAACTTGAAGCAGTAGAAATATTTTTTCTCTTGAAAAACAAATAAATAGAATGGAAAAAAATAAAATTTTGTAAAGAACCAATTCGGTCACATCTTACTCAGGCGTATCTCAAAGTGCATAAAAACTCAATGTGCACTGTCCGTAGCATTAACATTTGTTTCCCTTTTGAAATAAAATATACTACATCCTGGTCATGACTGACCTTGGCACATCACAAAGTGCATTTACCTGAATAAAAAACAAACTGTCAAACATTTCAGTGCACAAGCCCCCCAAGAAAAGATTGCTAACATTAACAAACATTGCACAGCCACTATTGTGGTTTGTTTTGTTTTAAATCACTACGTGTGAGTAGGAACCTCTTTTTATATCTACACATTCTATTACACACACATATCAGCCAGCCAAAAATTTCTAGTACAAGTTAAGGATGCAAAAAACACCAACTTGAATAACTTGAGTAATGACTTCAGTCTTGAAGGTTTGAGGTTTTTCTTCAAAATTTATAACATTTTCTTATAGTTTTCTGTTTTTTTTCTGTAAATTTATCTAAATTTGAAACCATTTTCCTCAAATATGTAATTTCCTCTTGTAAAATTGACTTTTCTTGTACATTTGAGACTTTATTATAAATTTGTTGATTATTTTATGGCTAATTTTTGTCTATTTTTTTAACAAAATTACTGTTTGTTTTTTTTTATAAATTTGAAACAGATTGTGGTAAAAATTTGACTTTTTTTTCCTTATACAATTTACACTTTTAACCATAATTTTGCAGTCAGAACAGAACAATAATTTAACTCTGATTTCAAAGAAAAAATATTTATAAAATTACATTTAATGAAATAAATTAACTTTAAATTACCAAAGATTCAGTTATTTCGGTTAAAATATTTCTATATGTTTATAGTTTAGAACTCTCCTCACCACCCAGACAGTAGGAAAAACCTCCCTTATTTTGAAACCCAAATGTTGACACATTTAGTTTGTCTGAAGGCTGTGGACGGATTAAAGGCATTGCCTCTGTGAATTTTGGTCATCTTAACTTGCCAGGTACATAATAATGAACATAAATTCAAAAATTCAAAGGTCATGTGCACAGTTAAGAAATGCAGCATTTTCTGAGCAATGAAATTCTTACTCTGCTGTCCACAACAAATGCCAAGGTAATTAATACACATCAATACTAACTAGTACATACCCGTGCATACCCGTCCATGCCTGTAGGAACCAAGTATAAGCAAGTATTTCTGCATGCCCATTGCTGAAGGGTCTCCTCCTGTCTCAGACGGCTGTGTTGTTCACAGTCATGCCTGCGGCGTACTGCTCGAACCTGAGGTGTTTCATGTTCGCAACATCTTTTCTGACGTGCAGCAGTTCTCCTCATTCTATTGCTCTCCATCTGGTGGGTCTTACTTCTTCTTCGTTAAGACCACTGGTTGAGGGATAGGTGCGTCATAATTCCAGTTCAAACCAAAAAATTGGAGCACCCGGAGAAAATCAGCGCTTTACTTGTCATTTTCCACATTTGTAGTGTAGACTAGCATTCTTCAAGGTTACACATTTTTACTGTGTCAGCACCTCTATAAAAACAACATTGCTGAGAAAACGACATTGCTGAAAAAGTGACGCTTTTGCGAGACACATTAGTGTAGGTATCGTGAGTGATGGTCACTATGACATCATAAAGACACATTTGTCTATGTGCCGTCATAGCTACAATGCTCCGCACTGTGTCTATATATTTATGTTTATATGTCCATCCATCCATCCATCCATCTTCTACCGCTTTTCCGGAGGTCCGGGTCGCGGAGGCAGCAGTTCAAGCAGAGAAGCCCAGACTTCCCTCTCCCCCGCCACCTGCTCCAGCTCTTCAGAGAGGATACCAAGGCATTCCCAGACCAGCTGGGAGACATAGTCTCTCCACCGTGTCCTGGGTCTGCCCCGGGGTCTCCTCCCAGTGAAACATGCCTGAAACACCTCAAGTGGGAGGCTGTTCTACTCTGAGCCTCTCCCGGATGACTGTGCTCCTCACCCTATCTCTGAGGGTGAGTCCAGCAATCCTACGGAGAAAGCTCATTTCAGCGGCTTGTATCCGCGATCTCGTTCTTTCAGTCATTACCCAAAGCTCGTGACCATAGGTGAGTAGGAACGTGGATTGACTGGTAAATCGACAGCTTTGCCTTAGAACTCAGCTCCCTCTTCACCACAACAGACCGGTACAACGTCCGCATCTCTGCAGATGCTGCTCCAATCCGTCTGTCGATCTCTCGCTCCATTTTCCCCTCACTCGTGAACAAGACCCCAAGATACTTAAACTCCTCCACTTGGGGCAGGAGCCTGTCCCCAACCCAGAGAGGACAATCCACCTTTTTCCGGCTGAGGACCATGGATTCGGACTTGGAGGTGCTGATTCTCATCCCAGCCGCTTCACATTCAGCGGAAAACTGTCCCAGCAAGAGCTGTAGGTCATTGCTGGATGAAGCCAAAAGGACAACATCATCTGCAAACAACAGAGAGGAGATCCTGTGGTCACCGAGCATGACACCCTCCATTCCCTGGCTGCGCCTAGAAATCCTGTCCATAAAAATTATGAACAGGATCGGTGACAAAGGGCAGCCCTGGCGGAGTCCAACTCTCACTGGGAATGACTCCGACTGAGTGTTGGCAATACGAACCAAACTCTCACAACGGTCGTACAAAGACCGAATAGCTCGTAACAACAAGCCCGATACCCCATACTCCCGAAGCACCCCCCACAAAAATCCACGAGGGACGCGGTCAAATGCCTTCTCCAAGTCCACAAAACACATGTAAACTGGTTGGGTAAACTCCCACGAACCCTCAAGAATTCTCGAGAGGGTCCCACCCATGGGACCCGGCAGGGCTCAACCCGAAGGAGTTACATGGGTCCGCCCTCCAGTGGGCTCACCACCTGCAGGAGGGATCATGGGGGTCCGGTGCTATGTGGATTAGGTGGCGGTCAAAGGCGGAGACCTTGGCGTACTGATCCCAAGCTTTCTAAACTGGCTTTTGGTATGTTTATATGTACATATGTATACTCGCTGCTCTTGTTTTTTCTTGCCTTCTGATTGTTGCTCTGAGTGTTGCTATCCCTGTGCTGTTGCAATCCTGGAATTTCCCCATTGTGGGACTAATAAAGGCTTATCTTATCTTATCTTATCTTATCTTATATAGACATCATATCTTTATGATGGCGTCGCGAATCCTATGATGCCTGAGTTCATCGGACGTCCTATGATGATCAGGCAGAGATCATAGGCCGTCCTATGATGTCCTATAAACGTAACAGACACACACAGAGATTTCTTGCTTTAATAGTGAACACACTTTAATATGAATACTAATAAATACTAATAAATACACATTAAAAGCAATTAGGACAGTTAAAGCAGTTAAGACTAGAGGAAGCAAGAAGAATGAAAATTCAGTGGGTGACTATAACTTGTCCCTGAGTAAAATAAAAATTCACTGAGTGAATGATTGTAATGGCTGGTGTAGTAAATCATCAGTGATTTAGTCACTCTTGCCTCTTTCCCTGCATATGAAGTCTAAACACACCTGTTTGCTCAGTGACTCATTATTGTTCCCATACCAGCGGGTTAAAACCACCATAAATGTCTCCACTGCTGCATTTAAAGTACTTTAATAAGCTCATACTTCTCTCGGACAATGACGTTAGCAAGACGCTCTGCCTGGAAGGTTTGTTCTGCCTTTGACTGGAACTGTCACATGGGCAGGACGCTTCTGAGCTCTGTGCGGATGATGGTCACGCGTGTTGTTCGTGTGTGCGCTTGTGGACAGTCATTCCTTCAGATTTTTTTCTTAAATTTACATTTCCTTGCCATGGCCTGGGCCACTCGGAGGTTGCTTCTGGGCTGCATGTGGCCCCCGGGCCACTAATTGAATTGGCCTGTCCTACACTGCACAAACTTGCAGTAGCCTTCCTTTCACTCCTGCATCCTCTGTGCTCTGAGAGAGTATTCTCCAAAGCTGGAGAAATCATCTCAAAAAAAAGAAATCGCCTTAGTCCAAAGACTCTTGAAATGTTATTATTTCATAATAAAAATGGATAAGTACCACAAGCACATTCACTGTAGTCACCCGAGTTTTATTATTTCTTTTTTCCCTTATGATCATTGATATTTCTTAAAAGACAGTGCATTTATTGAAATGGGAAAAAAAATGCACATTAAACCAATAATGTCCTTGTAAAAATCTGCATGTTGTATACGTTTTGTCCACTAGATGGCCTAGTAGAGAAAATGAAGTTTCACATGAAGCCTTGTCTATATGAACCATTTTGATGAAAGGCCTCAAGACTGCTAGAAAGCCTCATCTGGCCATCACTAGATGAGACTTTACTATAATTGGTTATGGTTTCCAGCGTTGGGAGAGAAGGTGAGGAGGAAGGCACAAGAGTGCTTCAGGTTGGCACACAGGAGTAGAGAGCACACCACATTCCTAGCGTGAGAGTCTAGCATTCCCATAGTGAGACAAGGGGAACCACCCCTTATGAAGGTTGCAGCTGACTAGACACAGGGGGTTAATTAGTGCAGCTGGACAACATCAGGTAATCAGAAAACACAGGCACACAAACCTGAGACACTACAGTTACAGCAAATTTGTTTATATAAGGCATTTGATTCTATAAAACTCTGAGTAATGGCATTACACCCTTCATGTACTTGGAAACATTCCCAGTGTTTATTGTTTCAGTCATCAATTTTTAGCTCATTCCAGTGAAGCCAAAAGGAGCTAATGCAATGATGAAAGGGAAACGCTACTCCTCCTAGGCATTTGCCCTAATGGTTTCTAAACTCAATCATAATGATCCTCGGTGGGTCTGTATCCAAATTGTGCTCAAGGTCAAGATCAAGGTCAAAGGTCAGGAGATCTGGGCACAGAGGTTATTTCAGAAAAATTGCTACCTCTCCTAGGCAATTGCTGCAGTAGTCATCACACTCGCTCACAAGGATTCTCAGGTGGGTCTGCATCCAAGTTGTGCTCAGCGTCATTGTCCAAGATCAGGAGATCCGGGCACTTATGTGATTTCAGAAAAATCAATGTTCCTCCTAGGCAATTTCCCTAATTCTCAACAAATACATGCACAACGAATAGTGTGTCTGCATATTAAATCAAACTCATGCTAATGGTAATCATTTTCTAAAAAACAAAACAAAAAAAACATTTTTGTTGTACTGTACAACTGTACAATGACAATAAAGCCTATTCTATTCAATTCTATTCTATTAGGATTCACTTCGGATGATAACGGGGTAGTTTGAGGTAAGTCGGCTTGTAAAATTCATAACTAAAGTACTTTAGTTTGGTTGATCACATATCTGTTTGAGGAAGAAACAGAGAACAAAGGTACAAATATTTAAAGGTACACTGCTTGTCCTCTACAAGAGCACTGCTGGAGATATGAAAAATGTGTTCCTTTTGGTACAGTGCATACACTTGGATTTTTCTACAAAATAGTATGTTGCTATGTGGTGTTCCTTATCTTTTAATGAAGCTGTGCAAGGATCAACTCCACTTCCTGAATACCTCATTTAAAGCTCTTGGAGTTGCCAGTACAAAAACGAGAAACTGCTTGTAATGAATGTAGAGGCTGTTTTATTGATATAAGGCTATTGTCAGTCCCAATTCAGCTCTAAAACAAGGCTAAAGGAGATTAATGGGAGAAAAACTCTAAACTATCTGAATCGCTGTTTCATGTCAGCTTTGCTGAATGTGTAACTACTTCAAAATTAAAGAGTGTGGGCTTTTTAGACTCATCATTTTGCACTGCCGTTAAGAAAAAATGAAAGCAATCTTTAGTTGAAGAGACGGAGGTTCTTCTGCAGACAGGTGACTAAATCATCCATGATGTGCAGCCACAAGACATGTATTTTGAGTAAGAGCTGTCTCCTCTGTCAGACGAATATTGCTCAGGTTTTTGAGAGTGGTGAGACAGATGTGAGTAATTATGAAGAAAGCCATCATAACCTCTATCCATCCTTCCTCTCCCCCCTTGTTATCACCACTCAGTCTCCTCACTTTAAACCGCCCACTAACCTTTTCCATCAGGAGCCCACTGCTTATACATCCTTGCAGACGCCCAAGTGGCCATTATTCACAGCTTAGGCCTTGGCTGTTTAGTGTGAAATAGCTCACAGTGCGCTAACATGCGTTCAGAAATGCAATTAGCATAGCGATTAGCTTAGTATTTCCACATGTTAACCTGACCAGCACCTCTGTCGGGACCCCTACTGTCAGGCTTGACAATACAGTCCTAATGAAAGGGCATGCATTTCCATTTGGCAATCATTCCCTCTGAGGTGGAGGGGCTGTGAAGCAAATAGGAAATGTGAAGGATGAAAAAGTGTATCACGGATATGCTGTTTGTACAAAAAAAACCTACAAAATTTGAATTCAGTTTTTTTTTTCCTCACTTCTTCCACCAATTTTCCCTTTCTGTTCTCTTTTCCTCCTCAGTGTCATGTAGTCCCTGTGTCTTTATCAGTTTGGCCCTTTTGCCCACAGTACGTCCCCAAGGATTCTTTCACCAAATGGAAAAACCCTCGCTGATGGATTTACACACGTGCGCGCTCAGAGCACACACGGGCAATATAACAATGTTATTTCAACAGAATGCCCACTGACCCCTCCAAAAAGATCCCTGCCATGGCTGTATAAACACAACCTTAATAATTCACTCACACATCGCTCTCGAGCACACACACACAGACACACACAGAAAAGGTCTAAATAATTTACAGAGTGAGACGTCTAGCCCTGAGCATGAATAAGTAAGAGGCGGCCTACTGGCTGATTGTACCCCTCTCATGGCCTCTCTCTGACCATGTACACAATTTAATCAGCTCATGAATATTTTACTGCTTGCTTACTTGATAGTGTTGCTAATTCTGCATTCATTTTTGTTTTCATTTAACTACCACTTAGTGACTCTACAGATTGTAGTGTTAAGAGACTGGAAGAAGTACTTTTTTCCACAATCATTCACACAATGTGTATTTGAAAAAAAACAAAACTCAGCTTTATCCATCAGGGCTCAAATTAAGTGCCATTTTCCCACTTTATATACAGTATATATACATACTGTATATAGATATATATATACAGTATATACATACATACATATATATATAGTGGCTGCACGGTGGCGCAGTGGCAGCACAGTTTTACCCTCGGCCGGGGGATTGCGGGGATCATGAGATTGTGGGTTCGATCCCAGCCCCCGACCAACAGTGAGCTGTGTGGAGTTTGCATGTTCTCCCCGTGTTGCGCGGGTTTACTCCGGGATTTCTCCGGTTTCCTCCCGCACACCAAAAACATGTAGGTTTAGGGCGCTCGCGCACGCAGCGACCAGCAGCCGGTGGCTTGTCACCAGACTGCAAACCAAGTCTACCTACGGGTACAAATAAGTAACAAAAAAAAAAAAAAAAAAAAAAATAGTGTGTGTGTATGTCTTTATACTTCGTGTTTTACAGGAAGAGCTGCCTTTACGTGTATTTTCTAAACAGCTCTAACAAATCTCAGTTTGTTCCCCTTACCTTCATTACTGTTTTAACTTTTCCTCTTTTCTGTTTATGCTTTAGCTAGACTACAGGGTCAAGTTTAAGTCCGTTTGATATCAGTAAAAGATGGGGTTAATACTTGCATGTTTAAGGCACTAACCCTACTCGCTAAACAATGCCAAGTTTGAATGATCTACATCACAGCCAAAGACACCTTCTGTTACAAGCACAAAACGGGACAAATCAGTATCACCAGGGTTCTGTCAGCTGTCGGAATGCTTTTGCCCACTATTGTTTACTATTTACCTTTTGTTCTTATTAAAGACAAAAATAGAAAGGAGATGTTTTTACCTTCTTTACATGTTTCGACTGTTCGCTGCAGCCTTAGTCAGAAGTGTCAGCTGATTGCTGCCAGGTGTCATTTTATCAGCTGACTTTCGTAGGCGAGGCCAGCCCGGCAGACCTGTCAGATCCACCGAGCCGACCCCGCTTTCCGCCATCCAATGGTCTCTGGAGAATGTGATCCCAGGTGTGGGAAAGCATAAAGGCCCCCTCATCTCGGTTCATGGTGTCTTTTCCCCGCTTCCTGATTTCTATGGCCTCCTTGATCCAGCGTTTGTGTCTGTTGCTCTCCGATCCAATAATTTTTGCGTTGTCCCAGTCCACGATGTGATTATTTCTTTTGCAGTGGTCTGATATTGCTGATTTTAATGTTTCTTGTTCTGCCTTTTCTTTTTGTGATCTTGTGAGTCGTCCTTGTGTTTCCTTCTCACATTCCTTCCGGTGTTTTTTTTCTTGTGAATGTCACGCCTCGCCGCCCATCTGCGGCGCCAGCTGCACGCACACCTGCACCTCATCAGCGGCGAGGGATTTAAGCCGCCTCGCCCTGGGCTTCGGCCTGAAGCCGTCAGTCTTCACCCGCTACAATTGCTGTAAGGAATCTCAACCGCTCAGCAACATTCTGGTAAGAAGCTCTTACCTCATTCTTCTCCCAGTCTGCTCCCCTGTGCACAGGTGGATTTCCCGGCGGCGGACCACTCCTCTCCGCCTCCATTCCCTTGCTGCTGCACCGGGCGCTCCAGGTCGCTGTCTACCGGGCCTCATTCTTGCTGTGCCAGCCACCTGCTAATTCCAAGTAAGCCAGTCACCATTCTTATATCTCCTGTGTTGGTGTGGTGCCCGTCACCCTTCTCCCTTTGCTTCTCCCATAGGGTTGTCCGGCTGTACGGCCTCCTGCCTCCGTGCCCGACGCAGACGCCACCACCAATACATTCACATCCCGCAGACACACATTCATACACACTTGTTGTTAATAAAGCTATTAGATCTACCCTGAGCCTGCGTGTGTGTCTCCTGAGCCGTGCATTATGTCAGTACGGCTTCAGCAGAGCGGCTCGGCAGACGGCGGGCTCACACGCCGACTTTCCACCCTCGAGGCTCGGGTGGACCTAATAGCCCACCAGCAACAAGTGATTTTAAATCAATTGACCATCATTACTAACCGATTGGACCGCTTGGACCCCCAACAGCCGTTCCCCCCGGCTCGTCAGGGCGGCGCGGCTCCTGCTGCTCCAGCGGCCGTCCAGCCTGCTCCGGTAGCATCGGTTCGGCTCACACCCATTCCGACCCCCGCCCGCTTTAGCGGTAAGCTCGGCGGAGCACGGGGGTTTATAATGCAATGTGAGACCGTGTTCCACCGTGTGCTCGGAGATTTTCCCTCAGACCATAGCCGAATTGGCTACATAGGGAATCTCCTGGAGGGGCGAGCGCTTACTTGGGCTTACTCCGTGATGGCGAAGCCCAGTTACGCCACCCTCACCTATGGCCAATTCGTGAGACAGTTCCTGGAGGTCTTTGATCATTCTCGTACAGAGAGCATTCAGATCGACCGGCTTCTCAGCCTTCAGCAGGAAAGCCGGTCGGCAGCTGATTACGCGATCGACTTCCGGGTAGCGGCGGAGGAGGTTGGCTGGGAAGAACGTTCTCTCTGCGGCATCTTCCTCCGCAGTCTCAGTGATGGTCTGAGGGACGAACTGGCTGGACGGGACATCCCGGAGACTTTAGCGGAGCTAACGCCCCTAGCCATCAGCTTGGATAACAGGTTGCGCGAGCGCACCTCAGGGCGGAAGTCGTCTTCTTCTCGCCCTCGTGGTGTCTCGTCGCGCCTGTCCCAAGCTCGCCCCCTGGCGTCGCCGCCACCATCGCACTCCGAGGAGTCGGAGCCAAAGGTGACGGGCTGGACAAAGCTCCCTCCTGCGGAGAAACAACGCCGCCGTGAGTTGGGTCTCTGCATGTATTGCGGAGACAGCCAACCCACGGTGGAGCTTTGCCCACAGAAGCCAAACGGGGAGGTCCGCGAGTCACTGTAGGGGGCCTCGCGGACGTCAATCGGTTAAATTCCTTCTCCCAATTGAAGCTGCCCGTCCGATTTTGTCACAACTCCACTGGGCACCTCACTCACGCACTGGTGGATTCGGGCGCGGAGGGCAGCTTTATTTCACAAAGCCTGGCAACCCGATTGGGCATCCGTTGCCAAGCCCTCAAATCTCCTCTCGCCCTGGTCAACCTCTCCCATGTCTCCGTGGGGAGAGTTACACATCAGACCGTCCCTGTCCCTGTGATCATCTCTGGGAACCACCGGGAGGAAATCATCTTCTACGTCCTCCCCAACTCTGTGTCGCCCGTCATCCTGGGGTACCCCTGGCTTCGCCTCCATAACCCAGTCCTGGATTGGAAGTCCGCCAGGGTATCGGCATGGAGTACCTTCTGCATGAGCACCTGCCTGCAATCCGCTGCCTGCTCTCCGTCCTCTTCTCCAACTCCCATGGACGCTGCGCCCCCGGATCTCTCCCTGGTGCCATCAGAATTTCACGACCTGGGTATGGTTTTCAGCAAGTCCAAGGCGATGTCTCTTCCTCCACACAGGTCCTACGACTGTGCGATAAACATCCGCCAGGGGGCACCCTTACCCTCTGGGCGACTCTACAGCCTGTCGGCGCCGGAGAAGGAGACCATGAATTCCTACCTCAAGGAATCGCTGAGTGCTGGAATTATCCATCCCTCGTCATCACCATTAGGCGCAGGATTCTTCTTCGTGGGCAAGAAGGACGGTTCCCTCCGTCCTTGTATCGATTACCGTGCCCTGAATGATATCACGGAGAAGGATCGCTACACCCTGCCACTTATGGACACCGCCTTCCACTCCCTCCAGGGGGCGACTTGGTTCACCAAGCTGGATCTACGCAGCGCATACCACCTCGTCCGGATCCGGGAGGGAGATGAGTGGAAGACAGCCTTCCGTACCCCGAACGGCCACTTCGAGTACCTGGTGATGCCGTTCGGGTTGACCAATGCTCCAGCCGTCTTTCAGCGCCTAATAAATGACGTCCTCCGGGATTTCATCGGCCTATTTGTGTTCGTCTACCTGGATGATATCCTCATCTTCTCCAAATCCAGGGACGAGCACCGGGTCCATGTGAGGCGGGTCCTCCAAAGGCTGCTGGAGAACCGGTTGTATGTGAAGGCAGAAAAATGTGAATTCTACGCTAAGACAACGTCCTTCCTCGGGTTCGTCATCTCCCCCGACCAGGTGCTTCCGGACCCAGTGAAGGTGAAGGCGGTGGTGGAATGGCCTACACCTACATCGAGAAAACAGGTGCAACAATTCATTGGGTTTGCAAACTTCTACCGCCGCTTCGTCCCGAATTTTGGCACCATCGTCGGCCCTCTGACCCGCCTCACGTCCCCTAAGGTCCCATTCCGGTGGACCGAAGAGGCCGCGGCTGCTTTCCAGGCGCTGAAGGCGGAGTTCTCCTCCTCCCGGGTCCTTAGCCAAGTTGACCCGTCGCTGCAATGCATTGTGGAAGTGGATGCTTCGGACACAGGAGTGGGGGCGGTTCTATCTCAGCGGTCGCCAGATGACGGAGTCAAACGGCCCTGCGCTTTCTTCTCTCGGCGCTTGTCCCCGGCGGAACGGAACTACGACATGGGGGACAGAGAGCTCCTCGCCATCAAGCTTGCGCTGCAGGAGTGGCGTCACTGGCTAGAGGGGGCGGACCTGCCGTTCGTGGTCCTGACTGACCACAAGAACTTGGAATACTTGAGATCTGCCAAGCGTCTGAACGCCCGCCAGGCGCTTTGGTCCTTGTTCTTTGCCAGGTTCCGCTTTAACATCACCTTCAGGCCTGGCTCCAAGAACGGCCTGCCCGACGCCCTCTCTAGGCAATTTGCCCCCGAGGCGTCTGAGGACACGGTCCACACCATCCTGCCCAGGTCGTGCATCGTGGGAGCCGTCACTTGGGACATAGAAAGCAAGATCCGGAAGGCGCAGGAAGTGGAACCTGACCCTGGCGGCGGACCGGAGGGGAGGCTTTTCGTGCCATCCACGGTTCGGGGGGAGGTCATCCACTGGCTACATACATCTAAGCTCACCTGCCACCCTGGTTCCTCCCGGATGATCGACCTTCTTCAACGGTCCTTCTGGTGGCCAGGCCTGCGGAAGGACGCTGCCCGCTACGCCCGGGCCTGCCCTGTATGTGCCACCAGTAAGTCAGGTAATGCCCCTCCAGCGGGTTTGCTCCAGCCTCTGCCCGTCCCTGGCAGGCCCTGGTCACATATCGCCCTGGATTTCGTCACTGGACTCCCAGTCTCTAACACCTTCGACACCGTCCTGACCATCGTAGACCGTTTCTCCAAGGCGGCGCACTTCATCCCGCTACGAGGTCTTCCATCTGCCCTGGAGACGGCGGACCTCCTAGTCCAACACGTGGTCAGGCTGCACGGGATTCCGGTGGACGTGGTCTCGGACCGGGGGCCCCAATTTTCCTCAGAGGTTTGGAGGTCATTTTGCAACGCCCTGGGAGCCAAGGTAAGCCTCTCCTCCGGCCATCACCCCCAAACCAACGGGCAGTGTGAGCGGACCAACCAGGAGCTGGAGGCTGTGCTCCGCTGCATCACTGCGTCCAAGCCTGCGTCCTGGAGTAACCATCTTGCCTGGGTTGAGTACGCCCACAACACCGCCCGCTCTTCTGCCACAGGGATGTCTCCCTTTAAGGCGTCCCTGGGCTATGACCCCCCTCTTTTCCCAGTGCAGGAGAGTGAGGTAACTGTTCCCTCAGTTCGGGCGCACCTCAGGCAGTTCCGCTCCATCTGGGCGTCGGCGCGCAATGCGCTTTTACGCACGGCAGAGCGCAACAGAACCACGACGGACCGACACAGAAGACCTGCCCCAGCGTACCAGGTGGGTCAGCGTGTCTATGTGTCAACCCAGGACATCATTTTAAAGGGTGAGAGGAGGAAGCTGGCACAGCGTTTTATGGGCCCATACCCCATCACCAGGATTATCAACCCGGTGGCTGTGCGTGTAGCTATTCCCCCCTCCCTCCGCATCCATTCCGCCTTCCACGTTTCCAAGGTGAAGCCGGCAGTCTCCGATCCCCTTTGCCCTCCTCCTGCTGCGCAGCCCGTGCCCCGGATGATTGATGGCCATCCGGCCTGGCCTGTCTCCTCTATCCTGGACTCCCGGCGCCGGGGGGTCGCGGGTTGCAGTACTTGGTGGACTGGGAGGGCTATGGGCCTGAACATCGGCAATGGGTACCCTCGTCATTTGTGTTGGACCCGTCCCTCATTTCTGAGTTCCACCGAGCGCACCCGGAGAAACCATCGCCAGGAGGCGCTGCTAGAGGGGGGAGTACTGTCACGCCTCGCCGCCCATCTGCGGCGCCAGCTGCACGCACACCTGCACCTCATCAGCGGCGAGGGATTTAAGCCGCCTCGCCCTGGGCTTCGGCCTGAAGCCGTCAGTCTTCACTTGCTACAATTGCTGTAAGGAATCTCAACCGCTCAGCAACATTCTGGTAAGAAGCTCTTACCTCATTCTTCTCCCAGTCTGTTCCCTTTTGCACAGGTGGATTTCCCGGCGGCGGACCACTCCTCTCCGCCTCCATTCCCTCGCTGCTGCACCGGGCGCTCCAGGTCGCTGTCTACCGGGCCTCATCCTTGCTGTGCCAGCCACCTGCTAATTCCAAGTAAGCCAGTCACCATTCTTATATCTCCTGTGTTGGTGTGGTGCCCGTCACCCTTCTCCCTTTGCTTCTCCCATAGGGTTGTCCGGCTGTACGGCCTCCTGCCTCCGTGCCCGACGCAGACGCCACCACCAATACATTCACATCCCGCAGACACACATTCATACACACTTGTTGTTAATAAAGCTATTAGATCTACCCTGAGCCTGCGTGTGTGTCTCCTGAGCCGTGCATTATGTCAGTGAATGATCTTCCAGTTTCTCCAATGTAGGTTTTGTTGCATGATCTGCATGATATTTCATATATTACATTGCATTTTTTGTCTTGTTCTATTTTGTCCTTGGGGTGTACTAATAACTGTCTTAATTTTTTGTGTGGTTTTACTGCTGTGTTTATTTTGTATTTTTTCATGATCCTTAGAATTGGTTCTGTTATGCCTCGGATGCATGGTATAGTTATGGTGTCCTTGTTTTTGATTTCGGCTGTTGTTCTGTGTCTTGTTTCCTGTTTGTTTTCTTCGTTTTTGACTTGCTGTTTCCCTTTCTTTATGGTCCTTTCTATTTTTGTCTTTAATAAGAACAAAAGGAAAATAATTAAAAGAAGACAAAATGAACCTACTTGAGCTACTATTGTTTACTGTTTCAAAAGCCTCTGCAGTAGGTTGCTTTTGGCTTCACCTCCGAACGACAGCATTTTGACCTTCAGACCTGGAAAACATACACCAGACCCTGGGAACACACTGACTGAAAGTTCAGCTGCTCCGTGCAGCATCTTGGTTGCACTTTTCTTGGTATAGTTTTACAAAATATTTCTTTTTACTCCCTCACTTGAGCAGACAGTGGTTGGACAGTTTAGCAGTTGGCAGACAGTGTAGCTCTTCTTCTTCTTCTTCTTCTTCTTCTTCTTCTTCTTCTTCTTCTTCTTCTTCGTCTTCGTCTTCTTCGTCTTCGTCTTCTTCTTCTTCTTCTTCTTCTTCTTCTTCTTCTTCTTCTTCTTCTTCGTTCATGGGGCAATAGCTACGAATAAATACAGAGCACACCTGGATCCAACTGTGGGGGAGGAATGTTTGTTTTGCTCCCAAGTTGAGACCCTGGAGCATTTGTTTGTTCAATGTTTTCATTTATCTGGGCTTTTTGATCTTTTGAAAGTGTGGTTTCGGGCTTTGGGTGAATGTTTCTCTTTTGGTTTGTTCATTTACGTTCCAAAGTATAAAGTGGCAAAGAAGTCTGCGCACACTTTGATGAACTTCCTATCTGGTAATGCTAAACTTGCCATCTGGCTGACAAGGGAAAATCGGGCTACCAACGCTGGCAATGTGGATCCTGTGTCTGCTTTCAAGGCCTTGTTGAAAGTCAGACTCCAGGTGGAATTCTCTTACTATCAAATGGTGGACAATTTGGGGGCATTCACCAATAGATGGGCTGTGGGGAATGTTTTGTGTTCTGTGGGAGAGGGGGATGAGTTATGTTTGCACTTTTGAGATGTGACACACTTGGGGGCATGATATTGGTGTTCTTACATTTTTGAATTGTACAATAAAGCCATTTTTTACAACTCAACACTTCTTCTTCTTCTTCTTCTTCTTCTTGCTTGGTCATCTTATGAAGATGTCAACCACGTCGATAGAAACGCTGGGGCGGAGTGCCAACATTACATCTGTCAGACTGGTGCATAGGGTGGTGAAGGAAGTGTGTGCTGCCCTGCCACGACCGCTAAGAGCATTGCGGAAAACTGGACTCTTTCCACTCAATGGGATGAGGGCACTGTGTCCACCTTTCCTGCCCTTTCCATAAGTCCAGCTGTGGGAGAGTGGCAGGAGGGAGCGGATCACCTGCTGTCCTTCAGAAATCCTCATCTGGCCAAGTTCCAGTTTGTGGGGACGAAGACGGTGTATCACGTCTGTGTGAAGGTTCTGAATCTGCACTCGCTGACGGGTGTGAAAGAGTCGAAGTGGGTGGGGTTCTTGGGGCCGGTATTCTCCCCGAAAGGCAGCTGGCGGTCCATGTACAAGCTCCCTATTGGGAAACGGACGGCAGATCTACAGCAGAGGATTGTTCATGGGGCAATAGCTACGAATAAATACAGAGCACACCTGGATCCTAATGTGGGGGACGAATGTTTGTTTTGTTCCCAAGTTGAGACCCTGGAGCATTTGTTTGTTCAATGTTTTCGTTTATCTGGCCTTTTTGATCTTCTGAAAGTGTGGCTTCATGATTTGGGTGAATGTTTCTCTTTTGGTTTGTTTATTTACGGGCCAAAGTATCAAGTGGCAAAGAAGCCTGTGCACACTTTGATGAACTTCCTATCTGGTAATGCTAAGCTTGCCATCTGGCTGACAATGAAAAATCGGACTACTAACACTGGCAATGTGGATCCTGTGTTTGTTTTCAAGGCCTTGTTAAAAGTCAGACTCCAGGTGGAGTATTCTTACTATAAAATGGTGGACAATTTGGAGGTATTCACCAATAGATGGACTGTAGAGAATATTTTGTGTTCTGTGGGAGAGGGGGATGAGTTATGTTTGCACTTTTGAAATGTGAGACACTTGGTGGAATGATATTGGTGCTCTTAAATTTTTGAATTGTGCAATAAATGCATTTTTTAAAACTCAAACTCTTCTTCTTCTTCTATTCCCATCCCCATAAAGAAGACAACGATAGCATAATATGAGTTACAAGTAGGTTTTTTTACTTACTCTCTCTGTTTCCAGCGGCCGAAGGAGGAGGGAGGAAATAGGGAACTCCGTGGTCTATTGGGACTTTTTTTCGTTTTTCCATCGCTGCCCGCATAATAAATTCTTGTTTTTGGGGGAGGAGGATGGCGACCTTGGAAATGCCACCTCCATCTATCCGCCAGGGGGTGCGGATCGTCCCCCCGGACAACACTGTTACTGTGAAGGGGGTCCATTTGGCTGTGCGGGCCCAGGTGGGCCCTGCTGGGATCCGCTATGCGTCCAGGATGAATAGGGCTGTAGTTGTGTTTCTGGCTACTGAGGAGGATGTCCACGCTTTGGTTGCGAGCGGTATTGTAATCGGGGGACATGTATGTGCAGGTGTCCCCCTTATCAGTTCCATCAACGCTTGTCACCGTCTCGGGTGTTCCACCTTTCATTACTGACGAGCAGTTGGCGGCGGAGCTCCGCAGATTCGGGAAGTTTGCGGGCCCGTTTAAACACGTCAGTTTGGGAATCAGGGAAGCCGACTTAGACCATGTGAGATCACTCAGGCGACAGGTGTTCATGTTTCTAGACTCGCCCACTCAGACTCTGGAAGTGTCCTTCCGGGTCAAACATGGGGACGGCTACTACATGGTGTATGCGAGCGCGGGACAAATGAAGTGTTTTGAGTGTGGCGATGTGGGCCATAAACGTTTCACCTGCCCGCACAGGCGCCCGGCGGTGGGCTCTGGTGGGGCCGCGGCTGGGGCAGCCGGTGAGCCTTCCGCTCGCGGCGCTGCTGCGGACGGCGTGGCGGGGGCTTCCACCGCGGCAGAGCCTGGCGAGGCCACACAGCCTGCCGGCGAGGCATCCGTGGCACCTGCCGCGACTGCGGACGGCGTTGCGGGGCCTTCCGCCGCTCGTGCTCCGGGGCCTGCCGCTGTGCCTGTGGACAGTCGGCCTGTGGCGCCCGCGGCGCGGCCTGCAGCTGGGGGCGTGACTGGCGATGGCGCACAAGCGGTCCATGACGTGGACTCAGCATCGCGCTGTGTGACATCAGCGGCTGTGCTTCCGCAGCCTGCTGCGACTTCACAGCAGCAGGCGGAAAAACGCCGGTCGACTGATATAGGCGCCGCCCCGGACCACGTGACTGATGAAGGATCAGCTGCAACAGCTGACGTGCCAGCTGAATCTGACAGTCAGCAGAGTTGTGCTGCCGAGGGAATGGAGTGTGAAACTGACGCAGAGTCTGCTAAAAATGAGTCTATTGGGGCTAATGGCGATGCCAATGCGCATTTGTATTCACTAGACGAAATAAATGCTTTCCTGGATGGGACCTATAATAATAGGGCCGTTAACGTTGCAGATTACTTCAGTGACACTGACAAATTTATTCGGTCTGTTAATGTACTGAGGAAGGAGGTTGGTGTTGACCTCCTGGATGAAAGAAAACGCTACCGCCTGAAGAAGCACCTCGCAGCCCTGCGTAAATCAGCAGGGGGACAAAAGGCCAAGCGCGCAAAGATGGAATGATTTCCATGGCAAAGCACGGTGCTCCTCACAAATATCGCCATAATGCAGAAAATACAATTAGGGACCTTAAACATAAATGGTGGCAGGGGTAATCATAAAAGGGGATTCGTTAGTGACCTGTTCAAACGGAAGGGTCTCAACATTTTGTTTTTGCAGGAAACTCATACCACTTCGGCGGATGAAGTCGACTGGGGCTTGTGGTGGAAAGGCCCATTTTCACTCAGTCACGGCACAAATCTAAGCGCGGGAGTGGCCATTTTGTTTGGGGAATCAGCAAATGCACAAATTTTATCGGTGGTGGAGATAGTGAGGGGCAGGCTGCTTCTAGTTAGGGCGCAAGTGGCAGATTCCGTGTTTTGCCTGGTTAATGTTTACGCGCCAAACCACGGCGCGGAAAGGGTTGCCTTTTACAATACAATGACTACTGAATCGCAGCGCTATCACCAAGACCAACTTGTTGTGGCTGGTGATTTCAACTGTACCTTGGACTTCACTGTAGATTGCACTAATGCAGAACCTCATCTGCAGTCTTCTAGATGCTTGGAAAATTTCACTGTGCAGTTAGACTTAGTGGACACGTGGAGGTTGAAAAATGCCAATGCGAGACGGTATACCTGGGTCAGGGTCACTGATGGGGTTGTCAGTGCTGCTAGATTAGACAGGATATATGTTTCTAGAACCTGTAGCCCCGGCCTCCTTCACAGTAACAAAAGTCCCGTCGGTTTCACGGATCATCACCTGGCCACTGCGGTGTTATTGAACTCACCAGGGAAACAGGCAAAGTCATACTGGCACTTCAATAACAAGCTCCTACAGGACAATGCCTTTTGTCAGTATTTTGTGTGCTTCTGGGAACACTGGAGGACCACGCAAGCTCGTTTTGGTTCCCTCGAACAGTGGTGGGACGTTGGCAAAGTGCAAATTCGCCTTTTTTGTCAATGGTACAGTGCGTACTCAACTGCCATCATCAACGCCAAGGTCAGTGAACTAGAGGACACTGTAAAGAGGCTGGAGGCCAGCTTGGTTACGGGTCGGGATTCTACCGCTGGTCCTTTGCTGCAGGAGAAGAGATCGGCCCTGCGCACATTCTTGCAGGGCAGAGTGGAGGGGGCGCTAGTGAGGTCGCGCTTCACTCGCCTGCAGGACATGGATGCACCAACGTCCTTCTTCAATTTGGAAAAGTCTACTGCGACAAAGAAGCTGATGGCTTGCTTGACACTCCCAGATGGTCGCCTGACTACGGACCCATCCGAGATGCGCCGCCATGCAGTGGATTACTACGGGGCCCTGTTTGCTGCGGGAACGTGTTGCAAAGAATCTCAGAATCAGCTCTTCGAGGCCCTTACGGTGCTCGGCCAGGATGACAGGGCCGCTCTGGACTGTGCCCTGACATTGGATGAGTTGACTGTGGCTGTGAATCAGCTGGCACTGGGACGCGCGCCTGGACTGGATGGCCTTTCTTCAGAATTTTTTAAGCATTTTTGGAATGTTGTTGGACCAGACTTCAGATACTTCAGAAGAAACAGAGGAAGGAAAAATTACTGGTCCTAGAAACAGAATTAAAGAATCCGAAAATAAAACACAAAGTTAACAACCATCTTATGTCACAAAAATCAAAGAAATAAAAAATCAAATAAATGATTTATACTTCTACAAAATACAGAAAAAACTGGTCTTCCTGAAACAAAACCATTACGAAGCAGGAAATAAATCTACAAAACTTTTAGAAAACAGCAGGGAAGTCACTGACTAGTCTGCCAGAGATTGCCACTGTCTGCACTTCTACTACTGTGCCGAGTGTACAACATTTTACATGACTGCTCACACCCAGCACACCACCTTTTCAACCTGCTTCCCTCTGGAAGAAGCTCTAGATCCATCCACGCCAAAAGCACCAGACTGGCCCACAGTTCCTACCCTTGAAGCAGTCAGACTGCTGATTGAACAACATCTCCTTCTGGTCTCATACACCACACCCCTCCAATTACATAGCTGCAATAACTGTCTATTGGATTTTGTATTACTGTGACAATTACATCACATTCCTCAAAAATGACCAAATGACCACAGAGATGTTCACCTTTTCAGAATAAAAACACAAGGTAAGAGGCTTTAGGTAAAAGTTACAATTTTGCATGAAAAAGGTCACAAATTGTCACCAAAAAAGTTCAAAATTTATCAACAAATTGGTACAGGGAAGGACGGCCTGTTACAGGGAAGGAACATTACCTGTCTCATGTCACCGTGCAGTGCTGTCTCTGTTGCCAAAGCAGGGGGACTTGGCCCTGCTGAAAAACTGGAGGCCTGTGGCTCTTCTTTGCACGGACTACAAGGCGCTTTCCAGGGCCCTGGCAAACAGACTGAACACTGTCTTGGGTTTGATTGTGGATAGGGATCAAACATATTGTATTCCTGACCGGAACATTATGGACAATGTTTTCCTCATACGTGACGTTCTCCAGCTCAGTAAATGTCATGACTTACAGTTTGGAATTGTGTCTTTGGACCAGGAAAAGGCCTTTGATAGGGTTGATCATTCCTATTTGTTTTCTACCCTGAGGGGGTTTGGTTTTGAGGTGGGTCAATCTGCTATACACTGGAGCTGAGTGTTTGGTGAAGGTGGGGGCGGGACTGAGTCGGCCAATCCCTGTACACCGGGGAATACGCCAGGGGTGTCCACTCTCGGGTCAGCTGTACAGCTTGGCTATTGAGCCTTTGCTGTGCAGGTTGCGCACTCGGCTGGGTGGTCTGGTTCTGCCGGGGCCATCAAGCTGTGGTCGCCCGATTGTCTTGTCTGCTTATGCGGATGACGTCGACGTTTTCATCACCTCCAACGGGGATGTGCAGCGTCTGGTGGACACTTTGACAGTTTATGAAAGGGCATCTTCTGCACGGGTTAATTGGGCCAAGAGTGAGGGTCTATTGGTGGGCCACTGGTCGCGTCAAGCCGTCCCTCGCCTGCCCGGCGGCCTTCAGTGGGGGACGGCCGGTCTCAAAGTGTTGGGGGTTTTTCTGGGTACGGAGGCTTTTGAACGAAAGAACTGGGAGGGTGTTAAGGACAAGGTGTGTGCTCGCATTTCTAAATGGAAATGGTTGCTACCACAGCTGTCATATAGGGGCAGGGTTCTGGTCGTGAATAATCTGGTTGCTTCGGCTCTCTGGCATAGGCTGGTAGGCTGGTGGCTTTGACACCGCCAAGGAGCCTCGTGGAGGAGATTCAGAAGACAATCGTGGACTTCTTTTGGTCTGGTCGCCACTGGGTCCGCGCGCCAGTTCTCTACCTGCCTGTGGCCGAGGGGGGACAGGGCCTGGTGGACATACATTCCAAGATGGCCAGCTTCAGGCTTCGAACTGCACAACGACTCCTTTACGGATGCGGACCCTGCTGGATGGACACTGCTAAGCTGCTTTTGAGGAGAGTTGGTCGCTTGGGCTATGATAAGCAGCTCTTCCTCGTGACATCTGGGGAAGTGGACCTTACTGGACTATCTGCTTTTTACACGTCCGTTTTGCATGCATGGCGAGTCTTCAACGTGGCCCGCTTCCGTGACGAGGCGCCGGGCATGTGGCTGTTCGAAGAACCACTGTTTTTCAATCGATTCATCGCAGCAGAGGTGCTGCAGTCTGCCAGTCTGTGGAGTTGTTTGCGGGAGGCACGCTGTACCAAGCTGGGTCATCTTATGAGGATGTCGACCACATCGATGGATACACTGAGGCGGAGTGCAAAAATTACATCTGTCAGACTGCTGCAAAGGGTGGTGGAGGACGTGTGCACCGCCCTGCCGCAGCCGCTTCAAGCGTTTGCGACGAACCGCACTCTTTCCAGTCAATGGGATGACGGCACTGCGTCCACCTTTCCTGCAATTTCCATAACTCCGGATGTGGGGGAGTGGCAGGGAGGAGAGGATCACCTACTGACCTTCAGGATTCCTCGCCTGGGCAAGTTCCAGTTTGTCGGGACAAGGGCGGTGTATCACATCTGTGTGAAGGTTCTGAATCTGCGCTCTCTGAAGGATGTCACGGAGTCGAGGTGGGCGGGTTGTTTGGGGCCAGGGGTCTCCCCAAAAGGCAGCTAGCGGTGCATGTACAAGCAACCTATTGAGAAACGCACAGCAGATCTCCAGTGGAGGATTGTGCATGGGGCAATAGCCACAAATAAATACAGGGCACACCTTGATCCGACTGTGGGGGGGAATGTTTATTTTGTTCCCAAGTTGAGACCCTCGACCATTTGTTTGTCCACTGTTTTCGTTTATCTGGACTTTTTGACATTTTGCGCGAGTGGTTTCGGGCTTTGGGTGAACGATTCTCTTTTGGTCTATTCATTTACGGTCCGAAGTACAAAGTGGCAAGGAAGGCTGCCCACACTTTGATGAACTTCCTATCTGGGACTGCTAAGCTTGCCATCTGGCTGACGAGGAAAAATCGGGCAAGCAATGCTGGCAATGTGGATCCTGTGTCCGCTTTCAAGGTCTTGTTGACAGCCAGACTCCGGGTAGAGTTCTCTTACTATCAAATGGTAGACAATCTGGAGGCGTTCATCAATAGATGGGCTGTAGGGAATGTTTTGTGTTCAGTGGGTCAGGGGGATGAGTTATGTTTTCACTTTTGAGATGTGACACACTTGGACAACTGATATTGGTCTTTCTGCAATTTTGAAATGTGCAATAAAGCCTTTTTTTAAAAGTCTTCTTCTTCTTCTTCTTCGTCTTCTTCGTCTTCTTCTTCTTCTTCTTCTTCTTCTTCTTCTTCTTCTTCTTCTTCTTCTTCTTCTTCTTCTTCTTCTTCTTCTTCTTCTCACACCCAAAACAGTTGCAGCATATGACTGGCCCTACCTGAGCCTGATTCTGCTAGAGGTTTCTTCCTGTTAAAAGGGATTTTTTGTTCTCCACCCATCACCAAGTGCATGCTCACAGGGGATCATCTTGTTGGTGGTTTCTTTTCCTGAGATTGTAGGGTCTTTACCCTACACTAAAAACTGGTATGAGACAACTTTTCATCTTTCATCATCAACCCATGGTCGGAACGACTGTAGGGGCTGGGAGCTGCAGATAGCTCTCCACTTGCTTCTTTATTAGGACTGTATGTTTTCCAAATTAAATTTTAATTCTTAAGTCCTACAACAGGCACAGGAGACTTTGTGTGCTTATACCAACAGGTATCAAACAATTAAATTAGGAAAAAGTTACAGTAATGTATAGTCATAATTAGGGCTTGACATTAACTTTTTTGCTCACCGGCCACTGTGGCTAGTGATTTTCCAACGTTACTAGCTACTCAGCCTTTTCACTAGCCACAATTTTGTGGTTGGAAAATTATGTTTGATATGATCAAATCTGAGTATTGTATGGTAAATTTTACATTAACTAAATTTATTACCTTTTTAAATGTAAATGACCCTTATACATACATAAAAATAGCAAGAGAAACACTGTTTAACTGTTAAACAGTAAATATTGTAATACTGTAAAGCAGTAAATACTGTAAAGCAGTTGAGAAAAAAAATTTGCAATATGAGAGTGAAGTACAGGTAGATTTTGGATCCGTCCCACCTCTCATTTGTACCTCTTCCCCTTTGCCTACCCCCACCCCTTGGTCCTTGAAATCAAAGGCCAAGCTGCATGATGTCATTAGTAATTACTGATGGATTTAATCTAAATGGACAATGGAGAAAAGAGTCTCATCTTAA
Organism: Pholidichthys leucotaenia; assembly: GCA_020510985.1. Taxonomy (NCBI): domain Eukaryota; kingdom Metazoa; phylum Chordata; class Actinopteri; order Cichliformes; family Pholidichthyidae; genus Pholidichthys; species Pholidichthys leucotaenia. The sequence goes on from CM035839.1 coordinate 417,287,776, forward strand.
GAGAAAAATGTCTCAAATTTACATGAACAATTCTAATCAGTAGAAAAAGTCAGAAATTTACTAAAAAGAAAGCTGTAAATTCAGAGAAAAACTTGGACGCCTAGTGGGCTGTTTATAGCCCATAGGCTACATGTTTGATACCTCTGGACCAGCACATTAACCTTTTAACTTCCCCAGGTGCCGTATGTCGACAGGAACGCTTAAAGGGTGGTCAAGCCCCCCCCCCCCCACCCCAGTGGTCAAGAGTGGTAAAAAAATTTTGTCAATAAAATAGTTCAGATTTCCAAGGCTATAACTTGAAAGTTGCAAGAGATAATGGCTCACTGTCAATTAGAAAGATGTAGAATATGATCCAAAGTTTCAGATAGGAATAAATTTATGCATCTAATTTGCATAATGTCACGGCAGCTATATAAATGACATAACTCAGTCAAAAGTGGAGTTTGGACACATTTACACAAAGAATGATCCGCGGTTGTTTTTTACTCCGATTTGTCTACATGGGTATGTTTTTATCTAATCTTCAAAGTATATGAACCAAAAAATCAATAAAATGTAAAAATAAAAACCATATATTTCTCTTACCTGTTGCCGGGTGGGGGGGCTTGCTCGCCCACGTGACTGGTCTGTTTTCGTCCATCATGGTTGATGTTTCGCATTTACTTAGTAATTTACACCCGCTTACACATCTACAAACCCTTATGATTATTCCATGTGAATTTCGTTTGTATTACGTGGCTATTTTTTCTGTTTTGTACATTTTTCCTGTGGGAATCCAGCCGCTCGTGGGCACCGCCATCTTGGTAATGGGAGCTCAGTTTTTCGTCCATTGTGGTCAATGTATCACGTTTACTTAGTAATTTACACCCGCTTCCACATCTACAAACTCTTATGATAATCCCACGTGAATTTCATTTGTATTATGCGGCTATTTTCCCCGTTTCATGCAGTTTCAGTCATCATCGCTGCCACGATGAACAAACATAGAGGCATCCAAAATGGTGTGTGAACTCAAAGTGGAAAAAGGAAGAATAATAATGAGGATTTCTTCTTCTTTGCTATATTCCATGTCAGCCATGATTCCTTCGGTGCGTGTCTGCCACCTTCTAAACTGTCAACTCAATACAGATTAGTACAAATTCTCAGTATAGCCAGGGGACATCAGTAAGTTGACACATGCAGTGTGCTGCACTGTGCCACTGGGGGCGCACGACCCATCCATAAAATGTGGACAGTTACAATTAGAGGTTTTTGGGGTTTTTTTTCCCCTTGGCCTGTCAGGCAGCTAGGCAAGCAGAACAGGGATCTGTCACCCTTATTGTGCCAAAACAGATTTACTTTGCCAAGAGGAGCTTATACAGTACCTAACTGTGTATTGTTTATTGTTGTAAACTCCTCTTGTAATAACGTTTAATACTTTATTTTAATTATTTTACCCATGGAAGACCCAGCAGGACGGGGAAGACGGAAAGGAAGTGTGTGGAGGGGGAAAGAAAAGGGAGGGGAACAGACAAAAAACCAAACAAAACAGCAACTAAAACAAATAAAAGACAAACTGCTTCTTCCACCAAAGATGTCTCACCACGAGTCTGGTTTCCGCACCTGTTAAAGGAGAAACACTTGTGCGTGTACGTCTGCGTGCATATATATGAGAGCGCATGCAAAATAAGTGTGTGCATGTGAGTGGTTTGTCAGGAAACATACGAAGCGGAGGGCCGGTCGCAGCAGCTCTCCCCCCAGGAACCCCGAGCAGGCAAGGCAGCGCCACCGACCCCCACAGGGCACAAATGTCCGAAGTCAGCAAGCCCCAGGAAAGCCAGGCATCTGCCCCCGGAGGGACAATCAAGGGAGGCCAGGTCGATCGGCAGCCGGCGCAGCAAGCCCACACCCCTGGACCCGCCTGACCCCTACCCCCCCAGCAGGGCCAACGCCCACCCCCGCGCCCCAGGCACCAGGAGGCCAGCGACTCCACCCCTCCGGGCCAGAGACCAGTTCACGCCCCCCAGCACGAGCCCTCCCGGGCACCCCCACAGCGGGCTTGCCCCAGCGCCACCACTGCACACCCCGGGGACCCCCATGCCCAAAGAAGTCCCCCCGCCCAGGGGAGCCCACATTGCCAAGAGCCACTAGCCCCCTTAATCCAGCACCTCCCGACTCGCAGACACATTCCTCCCCACACCTTCACACCCACATGCTCCCATGCACACCCATATGCACTAACTCCCTCTCACTCACCCAAACCAACCCATTCTCTCTCACTCCTGTACCCATTCAAACTCACCCCTCATTCATCCTTGTTTTATAAGGCAGCCTGAACGCACACCAGTGTCCGGCAGTGACCGGGGAGACCACCGATGCAGGCCACAGAAGCAGATCCCCACCCCCGGCGCCCACCTGAGCGACTGATCAGCAGACAGCCGCAGGCGCCCCGAGATGCCGCCCGACATGCAAAGTGCCGCACAAAACCGACCCACCATCACCACCTCCATTCATCGCCCCCTCACTCTCACTTACGCTCATATTCAGTCCCCCTCTCACTCCCTTGGTTGTATCTATTCATTCAGTAGCACCCAGGGATTTTTACAACATGATGGGTCCCAGGCTCCCCACCAGGCCCCCACGCCCCCAGCAGGAGGAGGGCAACAGGGGTGGGGGAACACCCCCCCCCAAAAAAAAAACATGGTGGGTGTATGTCGGTTATATGATGTAGTTGTGTGTAAATGTGTGGACTACCAAAGTGCAATTAAAATTGGGGGGATAGTGATTGGAGCACCACTAGCCACTGCGATGGGCAGTGGGGCCCCCATCCCCCCAAGCCCTCAATGTCTAAAATGCAATTAAAATTGAGGTGAGTGCAGCCCCACCGCGCAGCAAAGGTATCCCCTTCGCCGACACAGTGCGGCACCCCCCCACCCCAAAGCCCTAAATGTATCCAAGAAGATGTATATTCCACCCAGAGTCAGGGGGAGGGAGAGGGCGGGAAATAAAACTGGGAGGGAGGCGGTCTAAAAGAGAGCCCCCCCCCCCCCCCCAGAAGCCAGCTTGCAAACTGATTCATGAGGAAACAAACTGCAGTCTATTGGCTAAAAAGTAATTTTAAAAAATCGTATCGCGTTTACTTAGTAATTTACACCCGCTTCTACATCTACAAACTCTTATGATTATCCCACGTGAATTTCGTTTGTATTACGCGGCTGTTTTCCCCGTTTCATGCAGTTTCAGTCATCATCGCTGCCGCTATGACCAAACATGGCAGCATCCACATTGGTGTGTGAACTCAAAGCAGAAAAAGGAAGAATAATACAGTGGTCCCTCGCTACTTCGCGCCTCACCTTTCGCGCCCTCAGTGCATTGCAGATTTTTCAAAAATATTCATCAAAAATTCAAAATTGAGAAAAAATGGGCGGGCGCTAGCAGAAGGCAGGGAGACTACATTAGAACATCAGGTATCAACACGGAGAGCCCGCACAACTCAAAATCCACCTCTCTGTTCGCTGTCCTCGTGTTGGCTCGGCTCGGGAATCTCGCAAGCTGATTGGCTGAGACGTTTTACCCAGCTTCTCTCCCTGCCGAGCGCCCATACCCAGCGAAGGAAGACCGCATTCATTGTTCTTTATCGCTCGTGTTGCTTAGTCTCGCCGCGTGGAACTTTTCGCTGTTCTCTTGTGCCTTTTTGTGCGAAATAGTCTTCCCGTCGAGCCACTACGCCGCCTCCTGCAGCTTCTCCAGCTCTATCGGAAGCTGCCCTCGACGATGCTGCGCCTCTAGCACCTGACGATGAGGCGTCACCTGAGGAGCAGTAAAGCTCTCATTAACCTGTGCAGTAAATCATCTTCATCTTGAGTTACGTATCTTGTTATAAGAATAAAAGAGTTCTAAAAACATATTTATGTACACTTTATTTACATCTACGTATGTATGTACACTTACACACACACACACACGTATCATATGAGAGAGAGAGTGAGAGAATGAACGTACGTATTATTTATGGGTGACGTCATTAGGGGTGACGCTACTTCGCGGTTTTTCACTTTTCGCGGTCGGTTCTGGAACCCATTAACCGCGATAAGTGAGGGATCACTGTAATGAGGATTTCTTCTTCTTTGCTATATTCCATGTCAGCCATGATTCCTTTGGCGCATGTCTGCCACCTTCTAAACTGTCAGATCAATACAGATTAGTACAAATTCTCAGTATAGCCAGGGGACATCAATAAGTTGACACATGCAGTTGCTGCACTGTGCCACTGGGGGTGTGCAACCCATCCATAAAATGTGGACAGTTACAATTAGAGGTTTTACTTCCATGAAAAAGTTGCATATTACAGATATCGTAGATATTCATAGATAAGATAAGATAAGATAAGCCTTTATTAGTCCCACAATGGGGAAATTCCAGGATTGCAACAGCACAGGGATAGCAACACTCAGAGCAACAATCAGAAGGCAAGAGAAAAACAAGAGCAGCGAGTATACATATGTACATATAAATATAAATATATATTTAGACACACAGTGCGGAGCATTGTAGCTAGATGGGATAGATATATAAATATATAAACAGTGCGGAGCATTATAGCTGGATGGAATAAATATATGAGTATATAAACACACAGTGCGGAGCATTGTAGCTAGATGGAATAAATATGTAAATATATAAACACACACAGTGCGGAGCATTGTAGCTAGATGGAATAATATGTAGATATATAAACACAGTGCGGAGCATTGTAGCTAGATGGAATGAATATGTAAATATATAAACACACACAGTGTGGAGCATTGTTGCTAGATGGAGTATATATATAAATATATATATAAACACACACAGTGCGGAGCATTGTAGCTAGATGGAATGAAACAGCACAACTGTCTACTTAGTTATCCTACATGGTATGATTATGTACCCATACATATTCTCACCCTCCACAGCGACCGGTATTTTCCTAGTTGTATACCAGAGGGGACCATTGGGTAAGTCTATTGCGTCTTTTGCATTCAAAACTATTAGGTTGTCATGTCTTTTTGCTACCTCTGCGAGCAGCCCTGCTTAGGTTGTACAGTCTGACAGCCGTAGGTAGGAAGGACCTGCGAAACCTCTCGGTTGTGCACCTAGGATGATGTAGTCTGCTGCTAAACAAGCTCCTCAGTAGTCTGCTGCTAAATGATGTAGTCTGCTGCTAAATGAGCTCCTCCCAGCCATAAACAAAAGTTCACCTCAGAAGAAGCTTCATTTGCTCTTTGCAACAACATAAAGTCTAGTCACTTTCTCTCTCTGTCATACGAAGACTTAAATTTGCGCAATTGCGGACAGTAAACAGGAACTTCTTGCTCTAAAAATAATTAAGCAATATTACACAAGACGGAGTTACGGTATCATGATTATAGTAACTGCAGCTGTGATGTGGCTTAATGCCCTCCCAGCCATAGTTATTGCTTTTATATAACAGTTATTGCTTTTACACAACAGTTCTGGCAAGCAAAATTTATTAAATGACAGCAGTACTGTACAAAATATTATGATTTGTTTGTTTAACCAGTTATTTTGCACAGCTGAGAAAAAAAAACAGTCCCTAAATCTAGTTAGTAACTTGCTAAGCATCTCAATCAGCATGAAGACTGTTATGTTGGTAAAACGAGGACCAATGATGAGACTGAATGTGGAACTGAACATGACTATATTTTAGACTCACTCTCACAGTACAAGCACTACCGTCAGGCAGAGAGGAGGCCAAACAGACCGCCCCTCTTCCTCACAGCCCTCTTATACCCCGGGTGGCAGTGGAACCGGAAAGGTGGAGACCCGTGTCACACAATAATATGTCCCAATAACAACACAACACTTTCCCCCCCCTTCAAAAAAATAAAAGGTCGACTTCCGGTCTGGACGCCATGGCGACTGCAGCTTAACACTGAAGCTCTCAGACCCAATCCAAGATAACACCTTGAAAATCAAACTTAACGGATTTTTGGAGGAGTGAAAATCAAAAGACAAAATCATCATGTCTAAAGGAAAACAGAAGAAACTGAAATTCTCCAGGCCAGGACACGTATCGGCCGGAGAATCTGAACTGGAAGATCTCCGTTCAGAAGACGAGGAACTGGTGGTAGCTAACAAAAAGGTTAGCCTGAAATCACTATTTGAAGAGCTACGACAATTTCGCCGAGAGGTTACGGCCGAATTTCGGGAATTCAGAGAAGAATTGAAAAGGACAAACAGCAGAGTGGGCCAGGCTGAGAACCGAATCTTGGAAACAGAGGAACGAATAAAAGTGCTCGAAGATTCTGTGCTGGACCTACGCAAAAGACAAGCATCTATAGAGGCTAAGCTAGCCAACCAAGAAGGAAGACAAAGAAGAGACAACATAAGAATTCATGGTCTGATAGAAGGAGCCGAAAACGGTTTTAACTCAATGGCAGAATGCGTGGAATCCTTACTAAGAGAGAAATTGGATATTCCACAAACCACCGACTTGAAGATAGAAAAGGCACATCGTTCATTAGCCGCTAGGCCGGCGGCGGAGGCGCCCCCACATTCGGTGTTGGTAAGATTTTCCAATTTCAAAATAAAACAAGAGGTTGTAAGACTGGCCTGGCAGAAAAAAGGATTTATGCACCAGGAGAGAAAAGTCTTCGTGGAACACGATTACGCCCCGGAGGTCCTTAAAAAGCGCAGGGAATACAATGACGCGAAAAAGGTGTTAAGAGAGAAGAAATTGCGCTTTCAGACTCCATTTCCTGCGAAGTTAAGGGTCTTCTACGGAGAAGAAACATGTCTCTATAATTCGGCGGAAGAAGCAACAGCTGACATGGCGAGAAGAGGGCTCCCGGTAACAGTATTTAAACCCGCAGCAGACCCAAGTGAGAAGATCAAAGCGCAAACATGGACAACACAAAGACCTTCAAAATCCACGGGCCAGCAGCGGGAAACCCAGCGCCAGAGCGTCGCGGATAAACTGTCCGTTTTCAGGTTGGAATAGCGACCTTTTTTTTTTTTTTTCTCTTGAATCAATCCGCACATCCAACCCCCCTCATACAAGGTAACAAACATTAAAGGAGATGCGTATTCAGCATGTGGTAAAACATTTCATGGAACAGTCATAATATTTGAAACAAATAAGTCTTTTTAATAAAAAAAAAAAAAAAAAAAACTTGTTAAAATAGAAATGTGACAATAATCCACATGTTCTCCTCATACTAACAAATACTGTTTTTGCGTGAATGTTTGATGTGATGGGGGTGGGAGGGTGCACACAATTTCACAGGGTTTAGGCATAAAAGGAAAAAAAAAATCATTACAAGTTTGGATTGGGTTCTGAAACTCACGTTAAAAGCATGGGACAACTTACAGGGGTAAGAGAGGGCCCTCAACACGTAACAGAGTTTGAGGAATTTCCCTCAGGGCCTTCACTCCATCAAGGCTCTTCCAGGGTCTTTAAAAAGACCTCAGCTCAGGAAGTTCTTCTGACAGCTTTTTGTTTTAAAGTTTTATACACTATGTTCTTAATGTTTTTCTTGTTTTTAATGTTCTTTCAGTTTCTGAGTAGCACAAAAGACGGCCACCACACAGTTATACTAAACAAAACAACACAATGGAGAAACAGGGTGTAACCAAAATAATTTTATATAATGTAAAAGGAATCCTGAATCCAGTTAAAAGATCCAAGATTCTAGGCAAAATGAAAAAAGACAAAGCAGGAATAATATTTTTACAAGAAACCCACCTAACAGACGTGGAACACAATAAACTCAGTAGACAAGGGTTTAAAATGATCTCTTCATCTTCATATAAGTCAGGGAGGAGGAGGGGAGTAGCGACATTGATATCAACCAAAATTACATTTGAAAAAAAATCAGAACACAAAGATAAAGAAGGGAGATACAGTTTGGTAACTGGGCGGCTAGAGGGAGAAGATATCACCCTGCTGAATGTGTATGCTCCCCCAGGGGCTAACTGGAAATTTTATAAAAATGTATTTGACCTAATGATAACTAAAGCTCAAGGTTTAGTGATATGTGGTGGGGACTTCAATCTTAGACTGAATCCATACTGGGATGCTTCTGGTAATTCTCCACATCAAAATAACACCCAAAACAGGAAGACTCGGATGCTACTAAAAGAAATGGGAATCTGTGACGTGTGGAGGGAACTCAACCCCAGTGTAAAAGACTATACATTTTACTCAACTCCACATTCATCTTACTCAAGGATTGACTATTTTTTCATGTTTAATAGAGACATTGGAAGAGTAAAAACATGTAAAATAGGACTGATGGATCTCTCTCACCACAGTCCGATCTACATGGACTTAAATATCCAAAAATACACAAATAATACATTTTCTTGGAGGTTAAATTCAAATGTCCTGAAAGGACCATTGAAAGATGAATTGGAATCAGATATTCTCAGATATTTGGAAGAAAACGATAATGGAGAAGTATCCCCTTTAATACTGTGGGATGCATGCAAAGCTGTAATAAGAGGAAAGATTATTGCAAAACTGGCAACCCAAAAGAAACTAAGACAAGAAAAACTATCCACATTAGAGTCAGAACTTAGGAACCTAGAAAAAGAACACAAAGGCAACACTCATTCTACTGACTCGCTCAAGATTAAGGAAATTAAAAACCAAATAAATGAGATCTACACAATAGAAATCCAGAAGAAACTTACATTTTTGAAACAAAAATACTATGAAGCAGGCAGTAAATCGGCAAAATTGCTAGCCTATAAATTGAGGAAACATCAAACAGAAAGAGCAATCTACAAAATCAGAGACCCAGTATCAAAGGAAATAAAATTCAGAATTCAGGATATTCTTAAAAGCTTCGAGAATTACTATAAGAACTTATACTCCCACAAAAAACATAAAAACGCATCCGAGGCATTCCTAAACACATTAAACCTTCCCCAACTTACGGAGTCACAAAATAAAACACTACTGTCAGAAATACATCCTAAAGAATTGGAAAAAGTAATTATGAAACTTAAAGCTAACAAATCCCCAGGAGCTGATGGCTATACAGCAGAGTGGTACAAAACCTTTAAACAGCAACTATCTCCTCTCCTCCTGAAAACATTTAATTATGTCCTCCACACAGGGGAAATCCCCCCCTCCTGGAGAGAAGGGGTCATTGCAGTTATACCTAAACCTAAAAAGGATAAACTAGAGTGCTCCAACTACAGACCAATCAGTGTACTAAATCAGGACTATAAGCTTTTTACCATTATCCTTGCCAAAAGGTTAGAAAATATACTGACAGACCTAATTCATTTAGACCAAACAGGTTTTATAAGACAAAGACAGACACAAGACAACATTCGACGCACTTTACACATAATTCATCATATAAAAAATATAACTTAAATGCAGTCATATTGGGATTAGATGCTGAAAAAGCATTCGATTCGGTTGACTGGTCTTTTCTATATAGAATCTTATCCAGTTTCAATTTTCATAACAACTTCATTAGAACTATACAGGCATTATATAAAAAACCAACAGCTAAAATAAGGATTAACGGTAATTTATCATCATCTTTTGAACTGGAAAGAGGATGTCGTCAGGGCTGCCCCCTGTCTCCACTGCTCTTTGCAATCTTCATAGAACCTATGAGCCAATGGATAAGACAAAATCAAAAAATTCAAGGTATTACACTTGGTCAGAAGGAACATAAAATAGCACTCTTTGCTGATGACATTTTAATATACCTAGGGCAGCCGGACACTTCTTTACCAGAACTAACCTCAATTTTTTCAAAGTATGGAGATTTATCGGGGTACAAATTAAACATGCATAAAACCCAAATTTTAACATTCAACTATGACCCAAATCATTATTCACTAAGCAAACTCAAAACTAACTGGGAGTCGGAATCTATGAAATATCTGGGGGTCAATATCCCGAAACAACTCAACAAAATTATATCACTAAACTATGATCCACTGGTGACAAAAATAAAATCTGACCTAACAAGATGGAATATGATACCATTCTTGGGTACTGCACAAAGAATTGAAGCAGTCAAAATGAATATACTTCCACGTCTTCTATACCTTTTCCAAACAATACCGGTAGAACCTCCAAAAAAAACATGGCAGGAACTGGACAGAAGGATCTCAAGATTCATATGGCAGGGCAAGAGACCTAGAATCAGATATAGAACCCTACAGCTAAACAAAGACAAAGGTGGGCTCGCGCTGCCAAATATCAGGGACTACTTTAAAGCCGCACAAATTAAAACTTTAGTAGAGATATGTAACCCAGTCTACACTGCACAATGGAAGATCGAATGCCAAATAACAAGTGACATCCCCCTACAGGCGATAATAGGGAACAATGCCTTACCTAAGCTTTTGAATAACACTAACCCGTGGATAGAGACCCCGCTAAAAATTTGGTTTAAGATAGTCAGAGAGAATCAAACTAAAGAGCCCTATCGACTTCTGCAATGGATTGCCTATGATCAAGACTTTACTCCTAATAAAACAGACACCAGATTTAAAAAGTGGAAGGAGAAAGGGCTGATAAAATATTACGATTTTTTTAAAGGGCAAATCTTAAGAAGTTTTGAAGATTTGAAAAAACAAGGTCTAATAAATCAAGACCTTTACAGGTTCTTCCAGCTTAGACACCACATAAACAATATACTTAAAAAGGAGGATTTGGAAAGGGCCCAGTCAGGTGTTCTGAAGGTCTTCTTAATGGCATATAAAGGGATCCCAGGGATCAGATACATTTCTAAAATATACCAAGGTCTTCAAGACTTAAAAGGAGACAACACATCTTATATAAAAGAGAGATGGGAAAAAGAGGGGAATTTCACTTTACAACTGGAAATATGGGAAAAGCTAAATAAACAGCAATGGAAAAGTACCTCATCCCTGCAGTGGAGAGAATTTGGATGGAAAAACTTGGTAAGATTTTTCAGAACACCTGCACAAAACAAATTTACCCATAAGGGGTTGAACTGTTGGCGCTTGTGTGGTGAAAAGACTGCAAATCATTTTCATGTGTTTTGGTCATGCCCAGTTATCCACCAATATTGGACCAATGTACAGACAATATTGGGGAAAATATTCAAAATAACAGTTCCCTTTTCTTTTGTAATTTTGTATTTGGGTTTACTACCGGACTCACTGGAAAGACGAGGAGAAAAATACTTATTCAGTGTTTTAATATTGGCAAGCAAAAAAGCTCTAACTAAAAAATGGATGTTGAAGGACTGTCCTACACCTGAAGATTGGATTAACGTGATCCAAGACATTTACTTGATGGAAAAGTTGACATTCGCACTGAGACAGGACATGGATGGGTTCATGAACTTTTGGCAACCCTGGATCGCATATGTGTCTTCCATTAGATCTAATCTTTGACAAATACCATTTCAATAATGGTTCCGCTCTTTGTTTCAACGCTACTCAGATGCTCTTTTACATTTATTTACTTACTTTTTCTTTTTGTTTGTTTTTTGCTGGTTTGTTTGGGTTTTTTTTTTTTTTTTTTTTCTCTTTAATTTCACTTTTTCTTTCACTTTAAAAAAAAAAGGGGGGTGTTGTAAGAATTAATCTTCCAATGTTGTCAGATATCAGAAAATAAGGGAACGTGATGAAAATGTAAACAATGCACTGCTGTAATGACCTGTATACCCTTTACAAAAACTTAAATTAAAAAAAAAAAAAAAAAAAAGGTCCAAAACACACACAGACAATCGAGACCCTCTCCAATTTGGAACCCGAATCATGCGCTAAAACTAAACAGAAATATTCCAAGGCCTTTGACATACACACAAAATAACTAAAGCTAGGGGGAAACGGGTGGACTACTGTTCCACACCCACACGGCTAGACGGATTTTTCTGCTGTCTTCACTAAAACACAGTCCATTAAACAAAACTGCCATGTTCCTAAAATAAATAGCAATAGCAGAAAACTCAAAACAATCCCATTAACAGAACCACTATACATCCCAGTTATTCCCATTCCAACACCATGCATTATACACATTACCCAACCATCAGTCTGCCCCAGTAGAGGAACCACCCCCGGAAAACCGTCAGACAGTTCCCCTCCAGTGCACCTTCTTTTCTTTGCACCCGGGGATGACCCACGTCGAAGCCCAAACACCTCCTTCTCCTCTTTGGTGCGCCGCAGTTCGTTGGGATGCCTCCATGAGCCATCAGATAGCTGGAGGTAGCCATCCTCCCCAACAGCTACCACCTGCAGCTGCCCCTGGTCATCTTGTCGTTGGCATTTGCCCCAAATACCTCTCGACTGGGCCTCCTTTCTGGGTCAGACCACATCTGCAACCCCCAGAGGAGCCCGACTCGGCTTTCAGTGCCTCTGTTTAGCACGTCGTTTTACCATGCCAGCCGGTCCTGCCCTGCTCACTTTCATTTTCACCACCGGCAAAGCCGTTGTGACCCCTTGCTCCTCGGTACCTCCCAGCCAAATTCCAGGACTAGAATGGGTCATCCACTCGGCTCCATCCGCCGTCACAGGCATCCCACCGCGCTGCCCAGTTCTCTCAGCTAGGATTACTTGGGCACTGGCACCGGGACCCTCCCGCAATGGCCCTGGGTGGGGTTGTTTCTGCTCATCATCCAGAATACTAGGCAGAGGTTTGTCCCACACAGCTTCATCCACCACACGCGGAACCGGCTGGTCCCACAAACCACAGCCCGACCACTCCTCTCCAACACCGCTGGTGATGGTGAAGCCCAATCCATTAAAGAGGTCACACCCCATAATATTCTCACCGCAGGCAGTCACGAACTTCAGGTTGGACACTTCCACTGACACTCCGCCAGAGCAGGCGACTTTGAGTCAAATTTGACAATGCTGGCTAAACGGCAATGCTGGCTAATCTATCAAACGTCCGCGCCCTCGAAAACAAGGTAGACGAGCTGCGTTTGCTGAAAGAAACCCGGAGAGAGTGGAGGGACTGCTGTGTGTTTGTTTTCACCGAGACATGGCTCCACGACAACATTCCTGACGAGGCCATTCAGCTGGAAGATATGGCGATGTTCCGGGCCGACAGGGAAACGGCGAGCTCCGGTAAGAGCCAGGGGGGTGGGCTATGCATCTATGTTAACAAGAACTGGTGCGTTAATGCCACGTTAGTGTCTAAACACTGCTCTCCGTTGGCGGAGTTCCTTATTGTTAATTGTCGGCCTTTTTATCTGCCGAGGGAATTCAGCAACGTGTTTGTAGTTGGTGTTTACATAGCGCCGAGCGCTAACCTTAAAGCTAATGCTAAGAAGGCACTCGGGGAACTGCACAATGCAATCAGTGGAATCCAAACGTCACACCCGGACAGTTTTGTGGTGGTTGCGGGGGATTTTAACCACACCAGCTTAAAGACGGTGCTCCCCAAGTTTAAACAATGTGTAGACTTTAAGACCAGAGGAGAGAATATGTTGGACTTAGTGTACACAAACACAGATGCATATAAAGCGTTACCCCGCCCCCATCTCGGCCGTTCTGATCACATGTCCGTGATGCTGGTTCCTGCCTACAAACCTTTATTGAAGCGCAGCAGGCCAGCAGTGAAACAAATCAGGATTTTGCCAGAGAGTGCAACCTCTGCACTGCAAGACTGTTTTCATCACACAGACTGGAAGATCTTCAAAATAGCAGCCTCCCAGGAAGACAGGACAGATGTGGAGGAGTATGCTGATTCGGTCACCAGCTACATCGCGAAGTGCACAGAGGATGTCACTACAGTGAAGACCATCACTATGCGGGGTAATCATAAGCCCTGGATGACTGCAGAGGTGCGCTCGCTGCTTAAAGCCAGAGATGCAGCGTTCAGAGCGAAGGACAGGATTGCCCTCCGCTCAGCCAGGTCTGCGCTTTCAAAGGGAATTAAGGCGGCAAAGCGCGCCTATGCGGAGAAAATCCAGGGACACCTCTGTGACACTAGGAACACCAAGCAGATATGGCAGGGAGTTCGGACACTGACGGGCTTTAAGTCTAGGCAGGGGGTCGATGATGACGATGCTTTGCTTCCAGACAGGCTTAACGACTTCTTTGCACGTTTTGAAGCATCAAACTCGACAATCAGAGGGAGGGCCGGCCCACTCCCACCATCGGTCGGACCAGCTTTTACCATTAACACAGCGGACACACGGAGGACCCTATCCAGAATCAACCCACGCAAAGCTGCAGGTCCAGACAACATTCCGGGACGTGTGCTCCGAGACTGCGCGAGTGAGTTGGCGGATGTCCTGACTGACATTTATAACATCTCCCTGAGTCAGGCCATCGTTCCCAGATGCTTCAAGACCTCTATCACTGTACCGGTGGCAAAGAAACCAGTGGTGTCCTGTTTGAATGACTATCGTCCTGTTGCACTTACACCAATTGTGATGAAGTGTTTTGAACGGCTTGTCAAACCACACATCACAGACTGCCTCCCTGCATCACACGACCCGCTCCAGTTTGCATATCGTTCAAACCGCTCCACAGAGGATGCTATAGTCACCACCCTACACTCTGTCATCACCTACCTGGACCAGAAAGACACCTACGCCAGACTCCTGTACATTGATTTCAGTTCAGCATTCAACACCATTATTCCCCAGAGACTGATAGAGAAATTACTCCTTCTCGGTCTGAACACCGCCACATGTCCCTGGATCCTGGATTTCCTGACTGAGAGACCTCAGTCTGTCCGGGTTGGAAACAACATCTCCAACTCTGTCACGCTGAGTACCGGAACCCCTCAAGGCTGTGTACTCAGTCCACTGTTGTTTACACTTCTAACACATGACTGTGTATCCAAACACGAGGGGAACCAGATTATTAAGTTTGCAGATGACACCACGGTGGTGGGACTTATTCAGAGGGATGAGGAATCAATGTACAGGGAAGAAGTGAGAGACCTGGAGGGCTGGTGCAGGGAGAACAATCTGGTGCTCAACGTGGACAAAACAAAGGAGATGATTATCGACTTCCGGCGGTCACAGCCTGAGCACGTCCCCCTCAGCATCGGCGGCCGTTTAGTGGAGAGAGTAGAGAACATCAAGTTCCTCGGAGTGCAGATCTCGCAGGACCTGACCTGGAGCAAGAATTCCTTGGAGATCAGGAAGCGAGCTCAGCAGAGACTACACTTCTTGAGGAAACTCAAACAGGCCTCTCTCCCCATCTGCATCCTCAGGACCTTCTACAGAGGTGTGGTGGAGAGTGTTCTGACATACTGCATTGCTACATGGTACTCCAGCTGCAGTATGTCAGACAAAAAAGCCCTGCAGAGGATAGTCAAGGGGGCGGAGAGGGTAATTGGAGTCTCCCTCCCCTCTGTCCAAGAACTTTTTCAGAACCGTTGTAGGAGCAGGGCACTGAACATTGTCAAGGACCGTTCTCACCCTCTGCATAAACACTTTGAACTTCTTCCATCTGGTAAACGATTCCGGAGCATCAGAGGCAGAACCACCAGACTGATCAACAGCTTCCTCCCACAAGCTGTCAGGATGCTGAACAGCTGACCCGGAATCTCACATACACACTACTGCACCTATGGACATTTTGTATATTATAGTTAGTTATTCTTTTTCCCCAAGTATGTCTCAGGGATGTGTGAATGGATGGGGGGGTGGGAGCTATGTGGGAGTGTGTCTTAATCATGCTGCTTCTTATATGGATGCCGAGAGAAACGCAATTTCATCTTGCCTGCACTACAGTTGTATGTACAGCAATATGACAATAAAGTTTGATTTGATTTGATTTGATTTGATTTGATTTGATTTAAAAGTAACTATAAATACTCCACAATTGTTATCCACGCTGGCATTAACAACATCTAATTCCGGCAGTCGGAAGTTATAAAACTTAGTGTGGAATCGGTGTGTAACTTTGCCAAAACGATGTCTGCCTCTGTAGTATTCTCTGGGCCCCTCTCCAGTCTGACTAGTGATGACATGTTTAGCGGCACATCATCCTTCAACTGCTAGCTGTCTGTGTGGTGTCCTGCAAACAATGTGGGCTACATAGACAATTGGAACTCATTTTGGGGAAAACTTGGTCTTATTAGACAAGACGGCGTCCATCCCACTTTGGATGGTGCGTCTCTTTTATCTAACAAAATTTCAAAAATCTTAAAAAGAGTTGTTGCTACGCAATTATTTGACCACTTGCAGGGAACTGGTCGACCAACAGTGATCTGTGTGGAGTTTGCATGTTCTCCCCGTGTCTGTGTGGGTTTACTCCAGGATGTCTCCAGTTTCCTCCCACATGCCGAAAACATGCAAGTTAGGTTAATTGGCATCAACTGGGGATTCTAAATTGTCCGTAAGTATGACTGTGAGAGTGAATGGTTGTCTGTCTCTCTGTGTTGGCCCTGCGATGGACTGGCGATCTGTCCAGGGTGTACCCTGCCTCTTGCCCAAAGATGCTTGGATAGGCTCCAGCCCCCCCGCGACCCGAAAAGGATTAAGCAGAAGAAGATGGATGGATGGATGGATGGATGGATGGTTTATTTGAAGAGTTTCAGTCTGGGTTTAGAATCCATCATAGTACTGAAACAGCTTTAGTGAAGGTCACTAATGACCTCCTTATCGCATCTGATAATGGACTTGTTTCTGTACTTGTCCTTTTAGACCTTACTGCAGCTTTTAATACTATCGATCATAATATTTTACTTGATAGATTAGAACACCATGTTGGACTTAATGGAACTTCGTTGCAGTGGTTTAGATCTTATTTATCTGATAGGTTCCAGTTTGTTCATGTCAATAATGAGTTTTCTTCCAAGTCAAAGCTCAGTCACGGAGTTCCACAGGGATCTGTGCTAGGCCCTATTCTTTTTAGTTTATATATGCTTCCACTAGGCAACATTATTAGAAAGCACTGTATACATTTTCATTGTTATGCAGATGACACACAATTATACTTGTCAGTGAAGCCAGATGATAGTAATCAATTAGCCAAAGTAGAGGCCTGTCTTAAGGAAATCAAAGCTTGGATGACTTGTAATTTCCTGCTGTTAAATTCAGATAAGACTGAACTCATTCTAGTTGGTCCAAAAAAACCTTAGAAATATCTTTCCAAATCAAACTCTTAGTTTGGATGGGGTTACTCTTTCTCTTAATAGTTCTGTGAGGAACCTTGGAATTATTTTTGATAAAGATCTGTTTTTTAATTCACATCTTAAACTTGTTTCTAAGACTGCCTTCCATCATTTGTGTAATATTGCCAAGATTAGGAGCATCTTGTCTCAGAGTGATGCTGAGAAACTAATCCACGCTTTTGTAAGCTCCAGATTAGATTATTGTAACTCTTTATTATCAGGTTGTCCTAAAACATCTTTAAAAAGTCTTCAGCTGATCCAAAATGCTGTAGCAAGACTTTTAACAGGTACTAGAAAGAGAGATCATATCTCTCCAGTTCTGGCCTCCCTTTATTGGCCTCCCATAGAGTTTAGAATTAAGTTTAAAATCCTTCTTCTTACTTACAAAGCTCTAAATAATTAGGCCCCTTTTTATTTAAAAGATCTGATACTACCCTATTATCCTAACAGAGCACTACGCTCCCAAAATGCTGGATTACTTGTAATACCTAGAATCTCCAAAAGTACAATGGGAGGCAGAGCCTTCAGTTATCAAGCTCCTCTCCTGTGGAACCAATTGCCAATCTGGATTCAGGAGTCAGACTCGATCTTTGTTTTTAAGAATAGGGTTAAAACCTTTCTTTTTGATATAGCCTATAATTAGGGAGGGATCATGTGCCCCTGAACCCTCCCTTAGTTATGCTGCTAATAGGGTTAGACAGCCAGGGGACCTCCAACAATACACTGGGCTTCACTCCTTCACTCGCAATGAAATATTTTTGCTGGTCATTAACATCTGTTTGTTCTCTCCCATAGATTGAGTCCCCGTCGTGCTGTTTGCTCTGTACATGTCTGTTCTTTTTTTCTTCTTTCTTCTTCTCTATACCCTCACCCCCCAGCCAGTCGCAGCAGATGACTGCCCCTCCCTGAGCCTGGTTCTGCTGGAGGTTTCTTCCTGTTAAAATTGAGTTTTTCCTCTCCACCGTCACCAGGTGCTTGCTCACAGGGGATCGCCTGATTGCTGGGATCTTTCTGCAATTGTAGGGGTTTCCCCTACAGTTGAAAGTGCTATGAGATGACTGTTGTTGTGAAATGGCGCTATATAAATAAAGTTGAATTGAATTGAATTGAATTGGAATTCATTCCCATTCTTGTTTGATGTAAGACTTCAGTTGCTCAACAGTCCAGGGTCTCCGTTGGCATATTTAGCTCTTCACAGCACACCAAACATTTTCAGTTGGAAACAGGTCTAGACTGGAGGCAAGCCAGTCTAGTACCCACAATCTTTCACTATGAATCAATGCCAGTGTTTCCTCTGGCTCAAAGACCTTGGTGCAGTGGCAACATATTTTCCGGGGGGGGGGGGGGGGGGGCAGAAAAGACATGACACAATTGTAACCAGAATATGTTAATTTTTACACTATTTCTTTCTTTTTTTAAATTTTGCACAGTAGTATTGCATAATGGAGCTTACCATTTGAATTATTGTACAACCAAGGGTTGAATGTTGGCAGTTGGAGTCTCACCCAGATGTCCTGTGTTTGGACTTTTTACTGGTGTCATCCTTCTCTCCTCCCTCTACTCTCACCTCTCCTGGACCCTCTGCCTCAACACTTTCCTCTCCTTGGCTCCTCTCTTGTGTCTCATCTTTCCCTCTCTGAGCCTTGTCTAATTCAGCTTCTCTCTCATATGGTGGTATACAAACAAGTTAGAAAATACCAAGTGTCATGTTTTGTTCTGCAGGATTTTTTTTCATGGTTTACATAAATAACAAAAACGTGTATTTTTTGTATTTTTATTCTAGTGTTTCTTTTTTTCCATTGACAAAAAGTAGGAAAGGGAAAAAAAAAATTATAATAGTAATTTACTCATGCATACTTAAATTATATGATCAGAGGTGGGTATAGTAGCCAGAAATTCTACTCATGCAAAAGCAGTGCTATGAAATTAATAATTAAAAGTAGACAACCAAAAATTTCTAGTTAAGGGTACAAAGAGCACCCACTTAAAAACTTGAGTAATAACTTCAGTCTTGAAGGTTTGAGGTTTTTCTCCAAAATGTATAACAATTTTCAGATAGTTTTCTACTTTTCTCTGTAAATTTATCTAAATTTGCAACACTTTTCCTCAAATTTGTAATTTTCTCTTGTAAAATTATGACTTTTCTTGTACATTTGAGATTTATAAATTTGTGGATTATTTTATGGCTAATTTTTATCTTTTTATAATCCAATCCAACTTTATTTACAAAGCTCTTCAAAAACAATGACAGTTGACACAAAGTGTTGTACATCAACGATAAATAAAATATAAAAACAATAAAATACAGCTAAAGTACAAAACAGCACAAACAAAACAATAGTCATACAATAGAGCACAATAAGAACAAATAAAATCAATGTCTCAAATTGGGTCAAAAGCCAGAGAATAAAACTGGGTTCTAGATAGATAGATAGATAGATGTACTTTATTGATCCCAAACTGGGAAATTACAGTGTAACAGCAGCATGACAGTTGACAGCCAAACAACAGAAACACACACAACAGACAAAGGGATTAGAATCAGAATCAGAATCAGATTTATTGCCATTGTTCATGTAGTACACAAACTAGGAATTTGTCTCGGTGCCATGCTGCAACATTAAAAACATGATGAGATAAAGAGATAAACTAAAAAACTAAAGGACTAAAAACGTGCAATAAGTGTAGAAAAATAAGTAATAATAATAATAATAATAATAATAATAGTAATAATGAGTAATACTAGTCAAGGCAGTTTTAAATAAATTAGCAAGTAGCAGATAATATGGGGTACCACAGTGCAGTTGATAATGCAACAGAAAAACAGTGATGAATGTCATGAGTCTGGTTGAGCTGCTGTACATAGTGCACGAGAGTCAATAAGTCACTTAATGTTCAGCAGTCTGATGGCAGAGGGGAAAAAGCTATTCATGTGCCGGGAGGTTTTAGTCCGAATGGACCGAAGTCTTCTACCTGAGGGGAGGGGGGCAAACAGTACGTGACCAGGGTGTGAAGGATCGGCTATGATCCGGCCAGCACGCCTCCGGGTCCTGGAGATGTACAGGTCCTGGAGAGATGGGAGCTTGCAGCCGATCACCTTCTCAGCAGTGCGCACGACGCGCTGCAGCCTTAGTCTGTCCCTGGCAGTGGCTCCTGCATACCACACAGTTATGGAGGAGGTGAGGATGGACTCGATGATGGCCGTGTAGAACTGCACTAACATCTTGGTGGGTAGCTTGAGCTTCCTCAGCTGCCGCAGAAAGAACATCCTCTGCTGGGCCTTTTTGATGAGGGAGCTGATGGTTGGCTCCCATTTGAGGTCCCGGGTGATGGTGGTGCCCAAGAAGCGGAAGGAATCTGCAATGGTGATGGGAGAGCCTGTGATGGTGAGGGGGGGCAGGGGGGTTGTGACTTTCCTGAAGTCCACAATCATCTCCGCTGTCTTCAGAGCGTTCAGCTGCAGGTTGTTATGGCTGCACCAGGACACCAGCTGGGCCACCTCTTTCCTGTAGACGGACTCGTCGCCGTTGGAGATGAGCCCGATGAGGGTGGTGTCGTCCGCAAACTTAATCAGCTTAACAGACTGGTGGGAGGAGGTGCAGGAGTTGGTATAAAGGGAGAAGAGTAGGGGGGAAAGTACACAGCCCTGGGGTGATCCGATGCTGATGCTAACAGAGTCCGAGACAGACTTCCCCAGCCGCACATGCTGCCTCCGGTCCGTCAGGAAGTCGGTGATCCACCTGCAGAGGGAGTCAGGCACATCGAGCAGGGACAGCTTGTCCTGGAGCAGAGCGGGGCGGATGGTGTTGAATGCAGAGCTGAAGTCCACAAACAGAATCCTGGCGTAGGTTCCCGGGGAGTCCAGGTGCTGCAGGATGGAGTGGAGGGCCAGGTTGACTGCGTCGTCCACAGACCTGTTGGCACGGTAGGCAAACTGCAGCGGGTCCAGGAGGGGAGTGGTGATGGACTTGAGGTGAGACAGGACCAGGCGCTCAAAGGACTTCATGACTACAGAGGTGAGCGCTACAGGTCTGTAGTCGTTAAGTCCAGTAATGCGTGGCTTCTTGGGGACAGGGATGATGGTGGAGGATTTGAGGCAGGTCGGCACGTGACATTGCTTAAGGGAGGTGTTAAAAATGTCTGTGAAGACAGGAGCCAGCTCTTTCGCACAGTGTCTCAGGGTGGAGGGAGACACACCGTCCGGCCCGGGGGCCTTGCGCGGGTTCAGTCTGGAGAACTATCTGTGCACGTCCTGCTCACTGATGACAAGGGCAGGGGGGGAGAAGGAGGAGGAGGGGGGGACCGCTTTTGATGAATTAGGGGCCGAGGAGGCAGTGGAGCTGGGTGGAGTGGGGGAGTTGGACACAGCTGACGAGGTGTCAAAACGGGCGTAATGTTGGGACAGTTTTTGACAAAGGGCTTTGTCATCCTGACCTTTAGAAGCCTGAGGCCGATAGTTGGTGATTTGCCTCAGTCCTCTCCACACAGAAGCCGAGTCATTAGCAGTGAACTGCTGCTGGAGTCTCTCAGAATACACAGATTTAGCTCTCCTCAGCTCTCTGTTAAACCGATATTTGACCTCTCTGTAGCGGTCCCTGTCTCCACTTTTCAACGCTGCTTCCTTCTCCTTCCTGATCTGTCTGAGCTTGGCATCTTTCCAAGATGGCGCCCACAGTGGTCGCCATGGTGTTTCGCTGCCCTTTAATTTTTTTAATTTGTTTGTTTCTGTTCATCGATTGTGCGTCTGCCAGCTCATACACCCGTGAAGAGTTATTAAATATCAGGACTCTTACTCCCACGGACCTTCTCCCAGTATTTTTAGCTCCTGCCGCCGATCTGATTCATTGTTTGGCTCAAAGAGTAAGACGGCGTAAAAGAGGAAAGCGAGGGGGGATTCTCGCTCGGCTGCAAAGGAGAGGCACGCGAACAGCCTTGCCTGGCATATTTCTATCCAATGCCAATTCTCTCTTGAACAAGGTAGAAGAATTAAGACTGCTGATGCGATTTAAGGACCTCGCTTCCTTGTCTGTTATCTGTTTCTCTGAGACCTGGCTTTACCCATGGAAAGTAAAAAAGAAACTAACACGACTATAGAACCTATATACATCATAGCTTAATATATGATGATGACCCGTATAAACACATGAATCATCCCATTGCACAAAGAAGGACTATCAGGAGCAGAGTGAAATGTGAGGTACCAGTTAGTCTGTAAGGTGCAGTGTGGCAGCATAGCTATGACCAGAATACAACATCATAGTGAGTTATTGTACAGTGAAATTGCATGTGGCAGGAAAGATTTCCTGTACCTGGCCGTTCGACAATGAAGCTGTAGTAGTCTACTGGAGAAAGTGCTTCGCTGCCTACCTAGTGTGTGGTGGAGGGGGTGATCAGGATTGTTCATGATAGATCGCAGTTTATTTAGTGTTCTCCTCTCCACCACTGTCTCAAAGGTCTCCAGTCTGAGACCAATTACAGACCCAGCCTTCTTGATAATCTTGTCAAGTCTGTTGGTATCTCTGGCCCTGATACTGCTACCCCAACAGACTGCAGCAAAAAAGATGGCACTGGCGACAGCAGTCTGGTAGAAAAGCTCCAGCATCCTGCTGCACACGTTGAAGGATCTCAGTTTTCTCAGGAAATAGAGTCTGCTCATCCCCTTCTTGTGCGCAGCATCAGTGTTGGATCTCCAGTCCAACCCGCTACTGATCCTGACACCCAGATATTCGTAGTCTTCAACCACTCCCACATCCTCCCCCCTAATCTGCAGTGGCTGAGAAGGAGCCTTCCTCTTCCTGAAGTCAATCACCATCTCCCTGGTCTTGCTGACATTCAACCTCAGGTGATTCTGCTCCGTCCACTCCACAAATCTGTCTACAGTGCCCTGTACTCCCCCTCCTCTCCTCCTCTTAAACACCCCACAACAGCTGAGTCATCAAAGAATTTTTGCAGGTGACATGACTCAGTGTTATACTGAAAGTCCGTGGTGTATAAGGTAAAAAGAAAAGGAGAGAGCACAGTCCCCTGTGGCACTCCCGTATCACTAGCCACCACTCCAGACAAGACACTGCCCAGCCTGACAAACTGTGGTCTGCCTGTCAGGTAGTCGGTAATCCAGGAGATCACAGAGCTGTCAACCCCCATCCCCCGCAGCTTCTCGCCCAGCAGCAGTGGCTGGATGGTGTTAAAGGCACTAGAGAAATCAAAAAAAGTGATTCTCACAGTATCTCCTCCACCATCCAGGTGCTGATGGGCTCGTTGCAGCAGGTAGATGACAGCATCTTCAACTCCTAAATGGGGCTGATATGCAAACTGCAGAGGGTCCAGCCACGTCTCCACCTGCGGCCTCAGGTGGGCTAAGACCACCTTTTAAAAGGCGTTTTAAAACTGGACAGTGAAGAGGCCTGTCTGATGGACAAAGGCAGATTATTATAAAATTGCTGGCTTTTTTAAAATAAATTTGAAACAGAATGTGGCAAAATTTTTACTTTTTTCTTGATCCAATTTAAACTTTTGACCATAATTTTGTAGAGCCAGAACAGAACAATAATTTTAACTCTGAATTCAAAGAAATATAATTATAAAAATTATATTTAAATAAATAAATTAACTTAAATGACCAAAGATGCAGTTATTTCTGTTATAATGTTTCTATATGTTTATAGTTTTTTAGAACTCTCCTCACCAACCAGACAGCGGGAAAAACCTCCCTTATTTTGAAATCCAAATGTTGGCACGTTTAGTTTCTCTGAAGGCTGCTGACGGATTAAAGTCATTGACTTCGTGAATTTTGGTCATCTTAACTTGCCAGGTACATAATAATTAACATAAATTATTAGTTAATATTGTAGTAGCTGGTGAAGTAAATCCTTAGCGATTCATCAGTCACTCTTGCCTTTCCCTGCAATGAAGCTTAACCAGACCTGTTAGCTAAGCGATTCCTCATTGTTCCAGTTACCAGAGGGTTAAAACCACCATAACTGCCTCCACTGCTTATATACCTCTTGTTCTTTTTATCCACGTTTAAAGTACTTAAATACTTTAATAAGCTCATGCTTCTCTCAGTGTGTTCTCTCAGAGTGTCTCTCAGCAACGCTACAGACACTCTGCCTGCAGACTACGGTCATGCGCGTTGTTTGTGTGTGTGCTTGGGGAGCGTTTCGTTAAGATTTTTTTTTTCTTAAATTAATATATCATAGGCGTGGCGGCATACTTCTAAGGGTGGCGGGCTGCCACACGGAAATGTTACCAGAGGAAACCCTGAATGCTGTTGTAACACATGCAGAATGTCCCTGAAAAAGACATTGCTTGGATGGCAGCATATGTTGTTCCAAAATCTGTATGTACTGTCCAGCATTAATGGTTCCTTCACAGATGTGCAAGTTACCCAGGCCATGGACACCAACACACTCCCATGCCATCACAGATACTGGCTTTTGAACTTTGTACTGATAACAATCTGGATGGTCATTTGCCTCTTTAGCCTGCAGGACACAACGTCCGTGATTTCCAAAAACAATTTGAAACGTGGACTTGTCAGATCACTTTGCGTCAGTCCATTTCAGATGAGCTCGGGCCCAAAGCTGTCAGCAGTGTTTCTGGGTGTTGTTGATATCTGGCTTTTGTTTTGCATAGAAGAGTTTTAACTTGCACTTGTCGATATAGTGATGAACTGTGTTAACTGGCAATGGTTTTCTGAAGTGTTCATGAGCCCATGTGTTAATTTCCACTACAGAATGATATTGATTTTTAATGCAGTGCCGCCTGAGTGATCAAAAGTCATATTTTGTTTATTTTGATGATATTATGGACTGTTGATATGAACCCCCTCCTCCCCCGGTTGCTGTTCATAAAGTGGTGAACCTCACCCCATCCTTGCCTGTGAACCACTGAGCCTTTCAGAGATGCTCCTTTCATACCCAGTCATGACAGTCATCTGTTTCCAATTATCCTGTTCATTATAATATTTTAATATTAGACAAAGATAACCCAAGTAAATACAGAATGCAGTTCTGTAAATGATGATTTCATTTACAGCGAGGAAGATAAGTATTGAACATTAAACATATCTCTGATGGAGCCATTAACCTGAGATTTTCACCAGATAGCAGTAACAACCTCAGTAATCCATACATACAAAGAAATCAAGGTAACTGTGTTCACAAAACAAGTTATATTTAATAAAGTGGAATGACACAGGGTGTAAGTATTGAACACGCTTGGTGAAATTCATTTAATATTTAGTAGAAAAGCCTTTGTTGGTAATAACAGCTTCCAGATGCCTCCTGTATGGAGAAACTAGGCACAGACATTGCTCAGGAGTCATTTTAGCCCATTCTTCCACATAGTCATCAAATCTTGAAGGTTCCGTGGGTGTCTTGTATGAACTCTGATCTTCAGTCTGTTCCATAGATTTTCAATTGGAATCAGGTCAGATGACTGACTGGGCCATTCTAGCAGCTTTATTCTCCTTCTCTGGAGCCAGCTGAGAGTTTCCTTGGCTGTGTGTTTGGGATCATTGTCTTGCTGAAATGTCCACCCTCGTTTCATCTTCAGCATTTTGGCAGATGGCAACAGGTTCTTATCAAAGATTTCTCTGTACATTTGTGCATTCAGCTTCCCTTCGGTTTGGGGCTGATGCGCAGTGCCATTTCTCCTCCAAACATGCTGTGTGTTGTGGCATCCAAAAACTTCAATTCTGGTCTCATCTGACCAGACTATGTTCTCCCAGTATTTTAATGGCTTGCCAAAATGTGCAGCAAACTTTAAACAAGCTTCAACATGCTTTTTCTTCAGCAATGGAGCCTTGCATGGTGAGCGGGCATAGAGCCCATGCCGGTTGGGTGCATTGCTTATTGTTTTCTTTGAAACAGCAGTACCTGCTAACTCCAGGTCTTTCTGGAGCTCTCCAAGAGTAGTCTTTGGCTCTTGGATAACTCTTCTGATAATTCTTTTGACTCCTCTGCCAGAAATCTTGCGAGGAGCTCCTGGTCGTGGCCGGTTTATGGTAAAATGATGTACTTTCCACTTCCGAATGATGGCTCCAACAATGCTCACTGGAACATTCAGCAGTTCAGAGATGTGCCTGTAACCAATGCCATCATTATGTTTTGCAACAATAAGGTTGCAAAGGTCTAGAGAGAGCTCTTTGCTTCTACCCATCATGAGTTCTTTGTAGTGTGACAATCTGATATTCACAGACCTTGTTAAAGGCTATCAGTCAGGACTTAACCACCTGAAATTAATTTGCACTAATGGGGGATGGGATGGCTTCCTAAATTCTGATGGATTTCAGCTTGTTTCTTGGCTTTCTATGCATTTTTGCACCTCTTTTTCTTTATGTGTTCAATACTTATTCCCTGTCTCATTCCACTTTATTAAATATAACTTATTTTATAAACACAGTTGCCTTGATTTCTTTGTATGGATGGATTACTTGGGTTGTTGCTGATATCTGGAGAAAATCTCAGGTCAGTGGCTCCACCAGAAATATGTTCAATGAGGAAAATGTTGACGTGTTCAATACTTATTTTCCCCATTGTATTCAGGAAAAAAGCTACCCGAGCCTACTTGGCCCCATGTGTAAAAGTGATTGAGTAAATTGAGTTTGGCGATTATATGGATCAATCAATCAGCTATCTATTAAAAAGCCTGTGTAGTGTTCAAATTTACCCATGAGACAATATAGTCGGAAAATGTTGGGAGAATTCACAGCAACTGAACATTTATGCATGTCCATTCTGCCTCCTGAATATTCAGTCTATCGCTTCCTCATCTAAACCCATCCTGACCTGACTGTCTGTGCTGGCAGAAGCTGCTGTTGTCTGGCATCGTGACAGACCAAGGAAAGAGAAAGAAGAAGGGGATGGTGGTGCAGAACAAGGAAAGAATCGCTGAGAGAGATCCAGATTTTTGCATACCATCTTCTTCTGTCCTACTCACACTTCTTTTTCTTGCATTTCATCTCTGTAAGTGCACAATTCTTCTGGTCTGCTGTTATCTCTGCGATACATTTTGTTGTTAATTAAACTAACTGGTTGTAGAATTAGATAAAAGACACAGACACCTTACTTTTTCCTTGGCTATCTTTCAAAGAAGGGGTTTTCAGTGCAACTACAGAATGAAGTTTTCAAAAGCTAACTTGAGAAATATTTCTTCAGAGAAATTCTGTACTGTACATAATGTTGTATGGGTATAACAGGCGAAGCAAGGGTGCTATTGGGAAACATGGAAGGAAAGGTATGAGAAGAGAAGACAGATAAAGAGGTAAAGGGAAGATGGCTGTAGAGGGAGGGGGAGGTAAAGGGAGAAAGCAAGTGAAATACTGTAAAATGCTGAGCAGAGGGTGCTGCATGTTGGCGGGTGTCAAGGGGAGTATTTGTTGGCTTGGAGCCAGTATGAGTGAGATGAAGGGAGGCGAGTCTGCAGAGCCAATAAATTACGGGCCTTCAAGCCCCACTTTACATTAATGGAATGTGCAGCACTGCTCTCTCCAGTCTGCCACTGAGATTAAAGAGTAGGGAAATGACTGAGGACAGGCTCTCCCCAGCCTGGGTTCTTGGTGCGTTATGGACCCAGAGAAATCCACAGAGTGGCCCTGTGGTGCACAAGCCCACTAAGCAGTAAGGACTGCACATGGAGGTCCGGATTGAACATTTTAGTCCCTATATCCAGCCCAGTAAAACCCACAAGGTGTCCTTGCTTTGCTATCACAAACATTCAGCTTTGCTGCATCAGACCCAGTGAGGGTGTTTTTTTTGTTTTTTTTTTAGAGAACCAGCCACAATAAGTGCAAAATCCTCACTTGGGTTGTTTATGTGAAATACTGTGTTATAGATCCATTTCTGAGAAAGTCAACCTGGATACAATGTGGTACTCTGAAGATTTCTTACAGATTATGTGGGATAAAATGAGTGACTACCAAAGAATGGCTGAAGGATATCCACCTAAACCCCAATCTCTTTCACAGCCCCTAAAGCCATTACTCCACTATTCATTTCTCAATTGAACTGTGCCATTGCTGTGTCTCTGCCTTTTTCCTGGTGGCTTTACACTTGTTTGATGTAATCAGACGCATCTGGGTAGATTCAATTAAAATGCCGTTGCCTTTCTTAACTACTTCTCATTGCTTGCATGTCTCCTGCCAGTCTTTTAAAGTGATTACGCACAATTATTTCAATTAGATGTCAGGAAGTAGTGCCATCATCATCAGACAGTAATCAGGTTGTGGTGGAGCAGTGGGAGACGGAGACCGACAGCTCCTCTCATTCTATTCCTTTATAGATGGAGGAGGACATTTTCTCTTCTTTTTATTTATCCCATCTATTTTTCCACAATGTGCCACACTTTTGGAAATGCAAATGCGACATTCTTGTACCCCCTGCAAGCTGCTCTCATGCCTGCTAATGAATGAAATGAATTTCTGGATCTCTTTCTGTGAAAAAGAGGCGCTGAGCAGGGCACAAAAGAAGAGTAGGCCTCCTGTAGTGTCCTGGACAGAGTCGCATAGGGCAGGAAAAGAAAGACGGCTTTAATAGTGGAGTGAATTCCCATTGCTTGATTCTGAACTGACTGAAACAATGACAGTGGCACTTCTATTATTTTGTTCATCTTTTATCTGTTATCTACCTTGTTTACAGTTTTTTTAAACTTACACTTAGGGTTTTCACATTATCAGAATTTCATTGTTACATGGTAAGAAAATACAGCAGTAATAATATTATTAAGGGGACCGTAGAAAAATATGAACACAATAACAAGTCTTATCAGTGAAACTGATAAAAGTTTATCTACCTTACCTAAATTTGTAAATAGTTCATGTATAAGTGTACAAATAACATAATTACTCTTAGTTGATTGGTAACATGAAGCCAGATAACTGAAAAACAAGATAACCACAGTGTGTACTCTACTATTTAACATCTGCTATCAATGCAGTACAGCTCACTTGAAGGCAGCAGTAGTCATAGCAGAGAAGCTCAGTCACAGACAACAAGCAACAGTTTAGTTTATATCAAAACAAAACTAAAACCATTTCTTTTACAGTATCACTGCAGTTTAAATATACTCATACTCGCTTGACCTGGACCTGATGATTTGTTTGGCTCCTGGCTTATACTTCATACTTAGACGCAGTTTGCTTACTTTTGCTCCATGTGGTAACAAGGGCCAGTGCTCTGACGTTTTGGCATACCTATCAGAACAGCATACCCTGGGTTACTGTGCATGCGCATGCATGTGGGCAACAGAAATACGGGGTACTGAGCGAAAGTCCATCATTTCAGCATAGGACCAGAGACCTCATACAGCTGACCAAAGATAAGCAATTATGTAATGTTATAACTGTATAGAGTTGCATATTGTTAATTCTGGTGTAGCAGTCTGTTAGATATAACCGTAGTTAGAGTGCAGTTAACTTAAAATTTAGAAAAACACTGGTGTACTGGAGAAAATATGTGGTATATAGATCATTTTTGTGTAACTCGTCGTCGGCCTCCGTCGGTCTATGATGACCATGGAAGAGAATCCTAAACGTCTACTCTGCTGGAACAGCACTGCCTGTGGCTGAACAGGCCAATGTGCACCGGTGTTCTACCTTCCAGCGTTGGGCGTTGGTAGGATTCAAGCCTGGGCAGGAAGATATGGAGGACAAAATGCTACCCATGCAGCATGTCCCCCCTCTCCACGTCATTGATGAATCCAAAGGAACAGCAGGGCTGCTATAGTTTGGCACCAGCGCCGTCGCAGGAGCTGCCAGAACAATGTTGAGCACAACAGAGAACTGCCTTAGGGGCTCCGACTCCGGATTTTTCCTCAGGGTTGACTCCCGAAGCCTTTCCCGTGACCGGGTGTGCCGCAAGGCAGCGGAGGTTTGAAATCAGGGTTTACCTTCCCCTAGATGGGCTGCCTTCTCAGGTTGACGAGCCACCATCTACCCGAAGCATCTGGTTTTAAGGCGCCAGAGGTCCGCCCTCGCCCCTTCTCCTATTAGTAAAAGCAGTTCCGCCGGGCTTAGAGACTAAACCACACGGGCAGGCTAGGAGTTGGACTTAGTTGTCAGAGGCTTTTCGAGACGCACGCCGTAAGGAGCATTTTATGAGCACTGGGAGCTTAACCCCAGTGCCGCTCCTGGCTATGACAACCTTGGAACCTGTGTAACTATAATTTCATTGATGTCTCAGGGATGTCTAAGGTTGTTGGGTTTTTTTTTCTTTTCGAACATCATACCACTGTATTAAACTAGTATTCTTTTCTGTTAGCTTAAATGTACCTACTGGAGCATCGTAACATAGGTTTGCTATTCTGACAAAGTATGCTAAAATGTCAAAACACCTGTCATGTTTCTGAGAGAGACTTTGGAATTATTGCAAAATGAAAATTGAAAGAACGAAGAGTACAGAGATTTTCCCTCTCCGATATAATAACGTGACTTAAGTTTCCCTTTGCTGTGTTGCCAGATTGTTATTTGCTGTGACAAAGAAGTGACACTCTGTAAAAAATGAGCCTAAAATAAGTAGCTTTAAAAGAAAAATGTCATGCAAAAGTGAACAGAAACATGGAGAACAGGCAACTATGTCCATCAGGAACAATGGTCTATATCTGTTATTTTCTTTCTGAAAGACAAAGTGAGGACAGGAAAACAGAAATTTTTTTAAGAGGTGCAAGAGGTGTGTATTGTCAACACACTGTAAATACAGTGAGCTTTAATATCATGGTTCCCGTCAGGGCCAGTTCTTGCCAACGTCCTTATATACTGTACGTCCTCTGCAAATATTGGATGAATCAGGACCTTGTCTCCTTTCTCATATGTAGGACACATTAGGGCTGTCGCGGTAGAGGAATTTCCCCTGCGGTATGGTGGACAGCTCAACACCACGGTATGCGGTATTATTACAAATGTTTTTAGGACCCTGTGGTCTTGTAATTTAAACAGGGTTCATAACTTATGTGAAGAGTTCTTTTGCAAAAACAGATAAGTCCAGTTGGTTTAAAAATGAGAAAAACAACTTTTTCATCTGTTGGTTTATATGTGTTAGTATTCCGGTTTCCTCCCACATGCCAAAAACATGCAAGTTAGGTGAACTGGCATCAAACTGGGGATTCTAAATTGTCCTTAGGTATGACTGTGAGAGTGAATGGTTGTCTTTCTCTCTGTGTTGGCCCTGCGATGGACTGGCGATCTGTCCAGGGTGTACCCTGCCTCCCGCCCAAAGATGCTGGGAAAGGCTCCAGCCCCCCCGCGACCCGAAAAGGACTAAGCGGAAGCAGATGGATGGATGGATGGATTTCCAGTTCAGCTTCTAAGACATGATCATTTGAAATATGAGTATCTCAGACATAATAAAGCAAAAAATTGAACAACTCATTGTTATTTTTTGGCAGTTTATGAGTACAAAAACAAATAAGTCCACAACATATACTTTTGCAAAAACAGACATGTCCCGAAAACCATGCTAGTTTGTCTGGTGAACGCATCACTGGTTCATCTGCTTCATCAAAATTATCCATATTTGACATAAAATGCAGCATAATTGTAAACAAACAAAAAAAAAACTGGCAGGGAAATCATGCAAAGCGAGAAGACCCAAGTAGGGGTCTCTGCAGAACGCTTTTGAAAAAAAAACCATGTACTTCGTAGTGTGTATAACAGCGGATATAGCAGATTTTTAGAAAAAAAACAATTTGAACTTCTATAAGTAGGTAATATGAACAGTTGTTTGTTGTACAGAGGGAAATTTTCTTGGAAGTGGCGTTTATCGGTTTTTGCAAACAAACTCTTCATATGGAAAACGATGGAAGCTGTGAGAAACTGTTGTAGCTCCGCTCTCAACTTTATGTGTATGTGTGACAGTTGTGCGGAGCTCCAGTTTTACTAGACATGAACTGCTGATTCTGTTTTTTTTTTTTAAAAGATCATATTCATAAAGCAGTGGCGGGAACTCCAGTATTTTAACTACAGTGTGTGTGGAGACAGTATGTCATGAGCTGAGCACTGGAGGTTGTATTTATTTCTTTTTCTGCATTTGTTGCTATTTTATCCTTTATATTCCTTACTGTTGTGTTCTCCCTCTGGGCTGACAGCTGTCAGTGGCATTTCCAGGTTTCTGCTCTCTGTGGGCATCACCGCTGTCAGCTCCAGTTGCTCCCCTCTCATTGCTCCCAGCTGGTCCAATTATGAATCATTGTTACGGTCTGCCCGCTCATGTGACCCACACCTGTCATTACTTATGTGATTTGTTTCTGATCCTATTTAAGAGCAGTTATTTTCATTTCCCGTTGCCGCAGTCTTGAGTTTCTCCTTTCCTCATCTCCACCAGAATGCAGCCCTTGTTCTGGTGTGCTCAATCTGTAAGTTTGATTGCTTGTTTGAATTTTGTGTTAGAGCATTGTTTTGGACTTTGTGTTTCATTGTTTTCAATAAATCTCACAAACTCACAGTTCAGCGCGTGGGTCTTTCTCTCCTCCTCGAGGGGCAATTCATGACAGAAGACTGTGGCGAGTAAGAGACCCAGCTGCTGTGAGTTGTGGGTTTTGTTTTTTGATTCGCTGATTTGTTTGTGGAGCTCATCATGTCCCCAGCATGCCAACCTCCAACAATCAAAGGGAGATCGGCAGCAGGATCCCTGAGTGTGGAGGAGGAATGGGCCGCCAAATTCATCCAGGGCTTTGTGGATGAAGCCCTCGCCTCCCGCAGCCCAAAGAAAATCTGGGAAAAGGTGGATTCGGTGACCGCTATAGTCGAGGCGCACCCTGGGTTGTGGAGGTTCCTCCAGTTTGCGGAGCTGCTAGGTACGGTCTCCATCCCGCAGCAGTCTTTCGCCAGGCTGACATGGGGGCCGCCTCCAGTGAGCCTGAAGCCAACGCGGAAGCGTGCTCCGCAGCAGACGTTCTGCTCCACCTCCAATTCGCCCATTCCTGCTCCAGCTCCATCCACTCCACGATGCCGCCATCCAGCTCCGGACTGCCAGAGGAATACTTTCGCCTCTCAGGCAGCAACTCCCCCTTCACCGAGGCAGAAGACTCCCGCAGCAGTGCCCGCTCAGTGTTTTTCTTCTCCAGCTGTATCGTCAGCTTCTTCCCTCTCTGCAGCTGCTGTTTCCTGCTTCTCCTTGATGTTCCCTCCCTCTGCTGAGAGGTTGGCTGTTTCCTTCCCAGCTCCACCCGTCACCGTGTCTGCAGGGGTGGCTCCTCCACATTCCACTGAGGAGCCCACAACTGCTGAAGTCACAGAGAGGGCAGATTCTACACCTGCTGCAGCAGAAAACATCATGCCCTGGAACACAGGCAAGTGTCTTTTCATTCTCTATTGCCAACATATAAATTATCTCATCTTGCCTGATTTCTGGTGGTGAGGCTCAGCCCCCACAGTCCTGTGAGCTCTCACTGCTTGCTGCAGCTAAAGACTTTTCACCTGCTCTCTCCGTATCTCCTCCTCTGCTCCCTGAGTGTCCGCCAGATGATGGAGGAGCCTGCAGCCTTGGAGGACTTGGTCCCAGCCCTGCAGCCACAGTCTGAATGGAGGGAGAGCACTGCGGCCGAGCTGAAGCCTGTGCCAACGATGAAGCGTCCCCTGGCCTCAGCAGAACCAGATCCAGCGCCAGCAGAAAAATCGACCTCCTAAATCCATGCCGGACAGGTCACCTGCATGGGTCACCTCACTGGGGGGTCCCAGGACTGTATTGACCACCATGCCTGCTGCAGGGGTCACCGCAGCAGAGCTGGAGTTGGACCTAAAGAGGGTCGGGCCCGAGAAACCATCGTCTGGATCGACGGAGTCCTGGATGGCGGTGGAACTTGAGATAAGGCAAGTACTTTGTCTTTGTTGTTTCTATTTTGGAGAGATCTTGCCTGGCTCTTGGTGGGGAGAGCCAGGTGCAGCCGCCACCTTGCCGAGCTCCACTGCCACTGGTGACCCTGACCTTGTTTTTCTGCCTGTCTTGCCTGAGCTTTCCCCCAGGGTCACCGAGAATTGTCCAGCTCCGCCAGAAGTTCGTGGGTCCAGGCCCGCCACCCGAGATCACCATGGGTCCAACTCCTCCCGCTGAGGTTATCGCGGGCGCTCTGTCCCAGCCCGGGACCTCCATGGGTGCTGCTCCCTCTCCAGCCGAGGTCGTCTCGGGTGCTCCGTCCCAGCCTGGGGCCTCCAAGGGTGCTGCTTCCCTGTCTGATGAGGTCGTCACTGGTGCTCCGTCCCAGCATGGGACCTCCGTGGGTGCAGCTCCTCCTCAACCCAGGTCTCCGTGGGTGTTGTATCCCGGTTGGGGACCGTCATGGGTGCTGCGCCCCAGCCTGAAACCTACTTGGGTGCTGTGCTCCAGTGTGGGCCCGCCGAGGGCATTATGCTCCGGCCCGGGGGCCACCGTGGGTGCAGCCATGGCCCAGTCCGGGCCCACTGTGGGTTCAGCTTTGGCCCAGTCTGGGCCCACCATGGGTGCAGCTATGTCCCAGTCTTTGCCCACCACGGGTGCAGCTCCGCTCCAGCCCAGAGCCACCACAGGTGCAGCTCCACTCCAGCCCAGAGTCACCGCAGGTGCAGCTCTGCTCCAGCCCGGAGCCACCACGACTGCAGCTCTGCTCCAGTCTGGAGCCACCGTGGGTGCTGCAATGTCCCAGTCTGGGACTACCGAGGGTGCTGCAGGCCAGTCCAAGGGCATCGTGGTTCCCCCTCCTCTGCCAGACACCGTCATGGTTCCCCTTCCTCTGCCAGACACCATTGTGGTTCTCCCTCCTCTGTCCTATATCATCATGGTTCCCCCTCCTCTGCCTGAGGTTGTCGTGGTTCCCTCTCCTCTGCCCAAGGCCGTCATGGTTCTCTGTCCTCACCCTGGCATCATCACGGTTTCCCCTACTCCTCTATCTTGCCCGCCATTAGTTCTTCCCGTTGGGCAGCCACCTCCTGGACCACCCTTTCTGTTCAGGTGGCTAAAAAACTCTGTCAGACCACCCGACAGTCTGTGCCGCAGGGTTGGCTGGCCCACGTTCTCTGATAGGCCACCCGACTCTTTCCATCATGCCATCTGCTGGGCATGGGACTTTGGCCGCCCACCTGAACTGTCCAGCTCTTTGGTCCAGGGGGCTTAGGTGGTTGGGGCTTTGCCTGGTATGGGTCCTGAGCGGAGTTTTGTTTTGTTCCCTCCTAGTCTGTTTCCCCCACCACCCACCCGGGGTGGGTTATTGCTGTGTTCCTATTTGGGGGGGGGGGGCTTTTTCTTTTGATGTTACCCTGGGGTGTCTGGTATCCACCCTTTGAGAGGGGGGCTCTGTCATGAGCTGAGCACTGGAGGTTTCCGCCATGCTCAGTCTCATGGCTTTTTCTATATATATATATATTTGTTGTATTTTGTGTCTTTTAGTTTCTGTAATTCTCGTACTGTTTTCTATTTATGTCATAGTTTTGTTACTCTCTTATTTTGTATTAGGTTATATTTATTTCTCTGTCTGCATTTGTTGATATTTTATTCTTTATATTCCTTACTGTTATGTTCTCCCTCTGGGTTGGCAGCTGTCAGTGGCATTTCCGGGTTTCTGCTCCGTGTGGGCGTTGCCCCTGTCAGCTGTCAGTTCCGGTTGCTCCCCTCTCATTACTCCCAGCTGGTCCAATTATGAATCATTGTTACCTTCTGCCCGCTCATATGACCCACACCTGTCATTACTTATGTGATTTGTTTCTGATCCTATTTAAGAGCAGTTATTTTCATTTCCCGTTGCCGCAGTCTTGAGTTTCTCCATTCCTCATCTCCACTAGTACGCACCCCTCGTTCTGGTGTGCTCAATCTGTAAGTTTGATTGCTTGTTTGAATTTTGTGTTAGAGCACTGTTTTGGACTTTGTGTTTCGTTGTTTTCAATAAATCTCACGAACTCACAGTTCAGTGCATGGGTGTTCCTCTCTGCCCCGAGGGGCAATTCATGACACTGCAGCAACATTCAACTTATTTAAACAGGACAGTCTCCGTACAGGACCCTACGTGGCCCTTGTCTCCAGGATTTTTGGATTTTTGCCGCTGTCCAAAAAAAATCATGTTCAAACAAGCAATGCACTACGCGGTAGTTGTTTCACTGTCTGATCTCAATTGTCAGGATCATAAACACTCCGCTCAGAAGGAAATAACACGCTCTGTGCCCTTTCAGTGCTCACTGTCACAGCTGTATTTAACAAGGAGTCCAAACGTTTTCATCACTAACTGCCTGCTGGAGTCTGTATGGAGAAGTGAAACTTCTACAGCACCGGGTGCTGCCACCATCATTACCGGGTGCAAACATGCTGTTGGCAATAAAAATACACTTAATTTATTTATTAATCAATAGGGACACATAAATGAATGAGATTTAGCCACACACAAAAAAAAAGTGAACACCGCGGTTGTTGTGGTTGCTCGTTTTCCTCCGCGGTAGGCTTGTCCATAGCACGGTATTACATAATTGCAGTTATCACGACAGCCCTAGGACACTAGGGCTAGGACACTAGGGCTTGTTGAAAATTGTCTACTACACATCTTGTTATTACAGCTGGAACCACCTCACTTTAGTTAGCAAGAAGCAGGAGGCTTGATGCCCATTCTGCAGCACAACAAAACTAGAATTGTGCTCAATGGAGATGCAGATCCACACCATGAAGCAATATCCTGACTGAGGTGGAAGTCAGTGATAAATTCTAAGTATCTCATTCGCTATTGTAACGGGAATGTCCAGATTAACTAGAATCAGAGCCCACCAATCTTTTGTGTCAAAGGCAGGGTCAAGGTCATTCCATATTTGGATATTGTATGACATTTTAGCTTATATTCAAATTCTGCTAGCACTAAACCTGATAATCAAGGCACCAAAAGGCAAGTTAAAGGTTGTAAGCCAGAATGTAAATTTGACACTTGGTGACCTAGTGACCTATTCAGATCCCATCAATCCTCAAGGTCAAAGCCAAGGTCACTTGACGTTTATGTGCCCAAGACAGCATTTTAGCATGTGTACAAATTTATTGCTTTTAGCTCTAATAATAGTAACTACTGGCCAAAATCGATGTTGACCTTTTTGTGTCCCTGTCACCTTGACCTTTGACCTTGTGACCCCAAAAACAGCAACACATGCTAAGCCTGAGGTTCACCCCATACCAAGTGTGATGACCGTAGCTTCATTCTTTTTAAAGTTATAGCTCGGACAAAAGGACAGATGGAGGGGACCGCCCTACCCAGGCCTCAACTTGGGCGTGAGTAACTACTGTACTTGTATTAATCTGGGACAACTGGACAGCCCATAGACTTTATACTAGGGATTGTGCAAGTTAAAGGTCATATAAAATTTGAATCCTGTCCCTCTTGTAGCAGAGAATGTGTGTGTGTAGTAGACAATCTCCTGTTAATACAATGTCCCAACATGATTTTCCAAACATTACCTTGAGTTCATGTATAATAGTTAGTTAATCCGTTCCACAGCATGTGAGACACCATGTTGCACCTATCTCTGTTTCACTGAACCTAGGCCACACAGCTACTGTGAGTAGTGAAAGCTACAGTGGGGTGGGGGGGGGGGGGTCAGTCCTCTGATAGCTCTGTGCATTTACGTTCCCCATTCTATTATCCTTAGCACCAAGCTAGAAGGCGGAAAGTACCATTTTTATATGGTCTTTGGTATGACCTGGCCAGGATTTGAACCCATGACCTCCCGATTGTGGAGCAGATGCTCTACCAACTAGGCCACCACTCCAGTTGAGTTCATGTATGCCATTTTTAAACTCTGCTGTATTATACTCTGTGCTGCTTATTATAACTGGACAGTTTGAGTAAAGAAAACAACAGCACATGGAAATACAGTAAATGACAGTATTCTTGCTTATACAGTATATCAAAAATGAAACCAATACAAAGGTGTTCTCTGTATTTTTGCATATTCTTTAACGGAAGTTGGTGAGTTGAGCTGTGTGTGATCTTTACAGTGGTCTCTCTTTCCTTTGGAACTCCTGTGTGCCGTCCTTGGGGAGCGAGATATGCTATAGGAGATCCTGTGGGACTTTAGCATGGTAACAGGGCTGCTGTGGTCCCTTGTTGTGATAACAAAGGCTTTGCACATGGAGACACGAACAGCATAACGAGCAACCTACCACCACTGCAGCACATGAAACACTCTCAACCACCCACCCACAAGCGTGCACAGGTACATACAAGGTCAGACACACATGCGTTTATATGGTGTGTGTTGTTCTGTAATTCTGTCTTTTGCTGTCTGTATTATTTTTATATCATAATTAACTGTACATAAAAGTGCACACGCAGCGTTATGAGGAAGCTCAACCCTGTGCAGCACATGCTTGGTTGCTTAGCCAAGGCCACTCTGACTGCATGCCTTACAGCAGCATCAGTA
Organism: Pholidichthys leucotaenia; assembly: GCA_020510985.1. Classification (NCBI taxonomy): domain Eukaryota; kingdom Metazoa; phylum Chordata; class Actinopteri; order Cichliformes; family Pholidichthyidae; genus Pholidichthys; species Pholidichthys leucotaenia. Next base: position 417,326,199 of record CM035839.1, read on the forward strand.
TGCTACAGGCACGGCCCTGTGTCTACACCACTCACTTCTACCTGCCTTTGTCCATCTCTCCTTTATGTCTACCTCTCAGTACTCTGCTTACTACCATCACGTCCACCGCGCTTGCATGGCTCTGGTGTTCCCTCCATTCCTGACTGCGCCCTCGTTTAGTTCACAACTGAGTTGGGTTTGGCATGCTGTGACAGCAAACCTAAAGTCTTGTCTTGAATTATTTTCACCTTTCATTTCTTTAAATTGTTCATATTTGCATGTGCAGTGCTTCCCAACATCTCCACATTCCCTGCAATGATCCCCTCATTCACCATGTTCTTGCGTCTCTGCCTAGTGGGCTTTTGAGTTTCTGGGTCCAAGTGGGGAGCGGTGTGCTAGGATAATTATACCACTAGGATGCAGCCGTATTGGCTAATGTTGTTTTTCTGCTTCTGCACAGTTCGTATTGTAACCGGGGGACGGGCCCATTAATTGCTCCGCTGATGGCTGCCATCATCCACACCCCTCTATGTCCAACAGAGGGGTAAGAGGGTGTATGTGTGTGTGTTTGTGTGTGTCTCAGCGGGGGTCTGATGGGAGGGTGCTCAAGTGTGGAGGACTCATCATGGGTTATTAGGAGCATGCAGGGGGGCCATCAAGCATGAGAGATAGAGAGATAGAGGCAGAGGAGAAATGAAAAGAGAGGCAAAGAGGGTTAAGAGAGAATAATTTCTAAAGCAAACTTATTTTGTCCCCCTCATCTCTCCTGCTCCTCAGTATGCTCCTTGGCATTTTGGATAAATCTTTGTTGCTGTGAAATGCATATTAAGCAGCCCTGTGACTCAGTGGTTACTGGTGATGCCAGACAGAGGCAAAGAGCTGGCCTGCTGGGGGCTTACCTCTGAAACTTTGGTTTCCTCCCACAGCTCAAAGACACGCATGTTAGGTTAATTGGCATTAATTAACTAGAGATAAATTGTACTTAAGTGTGAATGTGAGGGTGAATGGTAATCTGTCTCTCTATGTTGGCCCTGCAATAGACTGGCAATCTCTCCATGGTGTATCCTGCCTCTCACCCTAAGATGCTGGAAAAGGCTCTAGCCCCCCGTAAACCAAAATGGATTAAGTTAATAAATTAACTTAATCACTTGCTTTATAAGTTAATAAATTGAATGCACATTAGCAGATACTGTACATTCTGAACTTCATCAAGTTGGGATTTATAGTGAATGCTCATTAAACTCACGCACAGTGATTCTCAAGAGGGTCTGCCTCCAAGTTGTGATCAAGGTAAAGGTCTAAAGAGCTAAGCATGTACAGTGAGTAAAATAAGTATTGAACACATCACCATTTTTCTCAGGAAATACATTTCCAATGAGGCTATTGTAATGATATTTTTTGCAAATGTCAGCAATAAATACTGGGAGAATAAATACTGGAAGAATATGCTTGGTCAAATGGGACCAAACTTGAACTCTTTAGATGCCCTAATGTGCACCGTGTTTGGAGACGAAATGTGCAATGGACATCACACCAAAAACAACATGCCACCACTGAAGTTTGGAGGTGGGAACATCATGGCGTGGGACTGTTTTTCAGCATACATATTGGCAAAGTTTGTATAACTGAAGGAAGGATGAATGGAAAAATGTACTGAGACATTCTTGATAAAAAAAAAAAATCTGCTCCATCTACTAGGATGCTGAAGATAAAACAAGGGTGAACATTTCAGCAAGACAATGATCGCAACCACACTGCCAAGCAAACTGTTGGTTTCAGAGAAAGAAAATAAAGCTGCTAGAATGGCCCAGACAATCACCTGACTTGAATCCAATTGAAAATCTATGGAAAGAACTTGAGCTCAGAGTTCATAGAAGAGGCCCACGGAACCTTCAAGATTTGAAAACTGTGTGGAAGAATGGGCCAAAATCACACCTGAGCGATGTACAGTATGTGACAAATTTCTCCATACAGGTGACATCTTGAAGCTGCCATTACCAACAAAGGCTTTTGTACAAAGTATTAAATAACGTTCAGTAAGCATGTGCAATGCTTTTTCCCTTTTTCATTCCATTTTATCACACATAACTTAATTTTCTGAACTTATTTGTTTTGGCTTCTTTGTATGTATGGAATACTTGGGTTGTTACCAACTTCTACCAATTTTTCTCTTTACTGAGAAAGATTGTGACATGTTCAATATTTATTTTACTCGCTGTATGTGATTTTGCATGGATTAGTCCTCCTATGAAATTGCCCAGATGCTCACCAAAGTCACACGCATCATCTTCAGATAGGTCTCTATCCAGGTTGTCACATCTGTTTGGCTGGGATGTGCTCCTCCATCATTGACTGTCTGATTAGTCTTTGGTGCGATCCAGTTCACCTCATTTAATTCAGCATCTTTCATGTATTTCTGTATCTAGAACTATAGTTTGTCTTGCAGGCAGTTTGTTTACCATACTAAACATTGTTAGCTTAATTTTCGCCACTGCTGTATAGTGCTATGTAGCTTCTTCCCAAAGCACAATGGAAATTATACAGCTGTTAACCAAAGCTGTCAATGGACAAAGAACATTTGAATATATTTGCTCCACTTAGATAACAAATGGAAATCACATGTAGTATCTTGTTTTATTTAGAGGTGGACTTCACATGGGCAGATCATTACACTGTTTCATATGCACATACATTATATTCAAACACACACTGGTCGCTGTTAAATTAATTTGCAATGTAGCGCGCAGCACATGAAGGCAGATAGGGATAAGGGATAAGAATCTAGACAGCCATGAATGCAATGATTAATTCATTTCATATTCTACTTTCTTAGAATGGATGTGCAGTTAATAATTGATATTCCTGTGTGTTTTCACATGATTGCAACATGATTATGAGGGAGACACACAGTGGTTTTGCATGTTCGGGAGGTGAGAGAGAGCAGCAGAGAGACAATGTGAAGGAGGTCTCGTGGAATCATACATTCCGCAAACTGTGCTGTTAAAACTCTTTTTGCTTGTGTAATACTGTCTATGACCTTTAATCAATTGGAAATGAAAACAGATGGAGAAAGAAAGAGGCAATCGAATGAACACGGGGGTAAGCAACAGGAGGAAGTAGAGGGAGTCACAGCATCGCCATGTGTAATTTAGTGTGGGGGAACAAGCAAGTCCTCACACAGTTTGTAGTTGTGCATGGAAGCGGCACAGAAAAAGCCACAGAGAACCTACATTTTAATTTCCACACCTTTTTCTCTAACAGCACTAAACATGCGGTGCTTTATTGTTTCCCGCACATTTAATTCACTGTGAAGTAAAAATAAAGCACACATAAAGGAGATACAGATTTCCTATAGATAAACACCACTGCTTGTTTTAACAATACATTGTTATTGTTCATAATTGGAGACTTTAATAATCCTGCCGAGACTTTATTGTCTATTAATGGCCCGATTTATAAAGAAATAGAAGCCTCTGGAGCATCTGTGGTATTACATTCAAACGTTTCCCAGACATACTGCTGTACGCTGCTCCAGTATGATAGCTCATGCAGTAATTATACTGTTAATATATATGTAAATGTCTCTGCAGATTAATGCACAGAATGATTTTGTGGTACAGAGTCGGGACAGTTACTGCATATGGATCTGCACGTTTGATGCGACTATCTATGAATTTGTGTTTCATATTAACTGGACTCATAATTTCCACCTTAGTGCCAACAGAAATATATCTCATTCCTATTTCCTTGGGCTCAAATGTTGCTGTTTGAGCAGAGCTGCATTAACACATAAGGTGTTCATTTTATCTGTGATGTGTGGAAGGGAATATTACAGCCATAGTAAGCTCTGTTACTCCAACATCATCACACATAAACTCCAAAAGGACTACTGGTGTCACATGTAAGCAACATTCAGCATGCTGGCTTAATGTTTTGAAGCCTCGGTTTGTTATGATTGGGAAGTATTTTTTTTAAAGCCTAAACCTAACTAAGTCCTTATCAGAGCGTCATCCTGCCACTTCAATTTCCATTAGATTTCCATACAAATGGAGACCATCCTCCATCAGAAAAGGACCACATAGCTCACGTTTGCCAACGGGAATTACACCGATAGTAACACGTTCGAAAAATGTGACCTCTAGTGGTTGTGAAAATAATTCCATGCTGTGAGATGGTTATTGGGAAGGAAAATAGACCCCTCAACCTCCCCTAATCCTAGCAATGATCTTTTCCCCAACTTTAACTTTAGATTTTCTTGGAAAATCCTAACCCTTAATGTAATTTTAAGCATTTAATGAGGAATAAAAGTGAATCAGCAATCAGGAAGTGAACCGCAAATGCTTGTATGAAGCACAGTTTTTTGTGTTGTTCCCCGTTCTTCACCCCCCTGTACTCAGCTATGAATAAAGGCCCCTTTGCAGCATCGAGATCATTGAGAGACCTGGTCAGTTTTTAATCTTTGGAATCATTTGGGAGATCCTTGTGTGTTTTGGACTGAGTCAAAACTTTAAAGAGACCGTGGTGACTGTGGAGATCACTGAAGATCATTGATAGATCAAAAATTGGCCAGATCTCTCAATGATCTCCACCCCTGTGTAAAGGGTGTATAAGTTTATGATGTTACAATCTTCAGAATGTACAGTTGGTCATACTCTTTTTTCCCCACCCTTTATTTTCCCATGCAGGTCATTAAGAACAAATTCTTCCTTATAATGACAGCCTGGCAAAAGGCAAGGCCTCCTGAGAAAAGGAGATGGGTCAGAATTACATTACTTCTGATTTAACATCAGAACTGCTCTATAATCACATAAAAAAATCATATACTCTTATAGCATGCAACTTAATTAATTAGGATGAAAACAGCTGTGTGTGTGAGTGAGATGGTCCGAGAGAGAATTTATGAATGAGGACTTGCATGTGAGCTCGTACTGTTTAGGTCTTTTCTGCAGTTTATTCCAGTCTGCTGCAGCTGACTGAAAAGAAGGTGGAACCTTCAGCAAAATAATATTTGCACATCCGGTGTTGTAAACAGCAGGTGTAGGAGAGTTAAGCAAGGACCCAGCCAGCATGTCCATGTGGGCCCCACTATAAGCTACTGTAAACCTGGGCTGTCTAATGGGTCCCATGTGGGTTTGTCTGCGGTTTTCATGTTGGTCCCATCTGTGTTTGCCCACATGGATTTTACCTGTGGCACAGGTAAGCAGGTAGTTTGCTTATGCCCCCTACCCACAGGGATCACTGGCAGATCTTGATGATTTCTGAAAGATCATTGAAAGACCGTTGAGAGATTTGGCCATTTTTTAATCTGTCATTGATCTCACAGCGATGTCCACCTCTGTGTAAATTTGGTAGAAGAGCACTAGAAACATCTCAGACATACTGTATATATACAGCTCAAGAAAAAAATGAGACCACTAAAAAATCTTTCCAAAATTAGCATCTGTACATGTGTGGCAGCCATTCAATTTGAGTATCTGTCAAATTCCAACACAAGGGCTTCTCAGTCTGCTTAAGGAGGTATTGATTAGGTGATCATCTAAGCATGGTGAGATGCTTGAACGCTGTGAATAAAAATCAGAGTTAATACACAAATAAAATTTGAATTCTTCCCAAGTTAAAACTTAAGTATTGTAGTGTTTAAGAATGAACTTGCTTTCTTTGCATCATTTGATCTAAAAGCACATCCACAAGCAACCTCATTTTTGTTGTTTTGGCCAGTTGTCATTTTCTGTAAATGATTACCCTAAATGACAATATTTTGACATGGGATTTGGGTGAGTTGTTGTCAGTAGGTTACAGAATAAAACAAAACTGTTAAAGTGATAACTAGAAAAGCACTCAGCGAGCACATACCTCCACCAAGGTGCCTTCTGTCCCTCATGGATCACCTCCAAAATATAACGGGTTCATCCTTGGCCCAAGGGCTACCTCTGGTGAAAATTTCATCAAGATCTGTATAGTAGTTTTTGCACAATCCTGCTAACAAACAGACAAACAGACAAACCACACTGAAAACAACCTCCTTGGTGGAGGTAATAATTTTGCAGAGGTCTTTCTGGTCTCTTAACTTTTTCCAAAACTGTATACAGTATCTCACAAAAGTGAGAACACTCCTCACATTTTTGTAAATATTTTATTATATCTTTTCATGGAACAACACTGAAGATATGACATTTTGATATAATGTAAAGTAGTCAGTGTACAGCTTGTATAGCTGTGTAAATTTGCTGTCCCCTCAAAATAACTCAACACACAGCCATTAATGTCTAAACTGCTGGCAACAAAAGTGAGCACACCCCTAAGTGAAAATGTCCAAATTGTGCCCAAATTGTCAATATTTTGTGTGGCCACCATTAACTCTCTTGGGCATGGAGTTCACTAGAGCTTCACAGGTTGCCACTGGAATCCTCTTCCACTCCTCCATGGTGACATCATGGTGTTAGAGACCTTGCGCTCCTCCACCTTCCATTTGAGGATGGCCCACAGATGCTCAATAGGGTTTAGGTCTGGAGACATGCTTGGCCAGTCCATCACCTTTACCCTCAGTTTCTTTAGCAAGGTAGTGGTTAACTTGGAGGTGTGTTTGGGGTCATTATCATGTTGAAATACTGCCCTTCGGCCCAGTTTCTGAAGGGAGGACATCATGCTCTGCTTCAGTATATCACAGTACATGTTGGCATTCATGGTTCCCTCAATGAACTGTAGCTCCCCAGTGCCGGCAGCACTCATGCAGCCCCAAACCATGATGCTCCCACCACCATTCATGACTGTAGGCAAGACACACTTGTCTTTGTACTCCTCACCTGATTGCCGCCACACATCTGAATCAAATAAGTTTATTTTGGTCTCATCAGACCACAGGACATGGTTCCAATGAACCATATCCTTAGTCTGCTTGTCTTCAGCAAACTGTGGGCATTCTTGTGCATCCTCTTTAAAAGGGGCCTCCTTCTGGGACGACACCCATGCAGACCAATTTGATGCAGTCTGCGGTGTGTGGTCTGAGCACTGACAGGCTGATCCCCCACCCCTTCAACCTCTACAGCAATGCTGGCAGCACTAATACGTCTGTTTTCAAAAGACAACCTCCGGATATGACACTGAGCACGTGCACTCAACTTCTTTGGTCGACCATGGCGAGGCCTCTTCTGAGTGGAATCTGTCCTGTTAAACCACTGAATGGTCTTGGCCACCGTGCTGCAGCTCAGTTTCAGGGTGTTGGCAATCTTCTTATAGCCTAGGTCATCTTTATGTAGAGCAACAATTCTTTTTTTCAGATCCTCAAAGGGTTCTTTGCCATGAGGTGCCATGTTGAATTTCCAGTGATCAGTATGAGAGAGTGTGAGAGCGATAACACCAAATTTAGCACACCTGCTCCGCATTCACATGTGAGACCTTGTAACACTAACGAGTCACATGACAGCAGTCAGGGAAAATGGCTAATGGGGCACAATTTGGACAGTGGGGGTGTACTCACTTTTGTTGCCAGCAGTTTAGACATTAATGGCTGTGTGTTGAGTTATTTTGAGGGGACAGCAAATTTACACTGTTATACAAGCTGTACACTGACTACTTTACTTTGTATCAAAGTGTCATATCTTCAGTGTTGTCCCATTAAAAGATATAATAAAATATTTACAAAAATGTGAGGGGTGTACTCACTTTTGTGAGATACTGTAAATACCTCTTTGGTCACCCAAGAAACTTTCAATGATCCCTCAATGATTTCTCCTGCTTTCTCAGTGATCTCTGAAGGATCTTTCAAAGATCTCTAGATCACCATGAAAGTTCATTGGCAAACATTTACACAGAAACAGCTTTTTCAAGGCTTTAGCAGACCATTGTGAGATCAAAAATTGGCCTGACCTCTCAATGGTCATCCAATGATCTCCATCTGTGTAAAGGGGCCCTTACCCATTGTAACGCCAACTGGACCCTACATGGATTTGATATGGGTGAGCAGGTTTCAGTAACACTGGAGCTATTGGTAAAGTCCATGTGGGCAAACACAGATGGGACCGATATGGAAACCGCTGACAAACCTACATGGGACCTATAAGACAGCCCAGATTTAACCTATAGTGGGGCTGGGCCCACATGGACATGCTGGCTGGGGCCCTGACCCAGTAGTTTTCTAAGTTAGCATGAACCAGTGAAAATTGTGGCAGGTGTGTAAAGATGACCCACCAACGGCGGAGTAAAGAACGTAGGTTTTGAAAGGGGTGTTTGTAGCAAACTTGATGGCAAAATAATCAAGCTTCTGGAGAGCACCTTTTCATGCTGACCTATATATAAATAACATGTCCATAGTGTTACGGATCCCCCTCCATAGGGAATTAGTCAGTGGTGCAGTCCCTTAAGGTACACCTCCACTACTAGCTCAGTGCTCTCTTTGGCTCAGTGGGAAGAGTGGGAGGATTTAGATAACGGTGTCATGGGTTTGAGTCTCGGCCTGGGATATTAGGAGGTGTATGTCTACCTTGACTAAGAGTGAAAGTGAGTTTGGAGGTGTATGTCTACCTTGCCTGAGGGCAAAAATGACTAGGTAAGTCCAACTTGACATAAGGGTTGAAATAGACTTGGATATCCCAGGCTGAAATAGGCAATTCTGGTCTTGGCCCAGTAAGTGGGTCATAGTAGAAAAGTGGGGGCTCTACCGGGTAATGACACCTGCACCACTTCCTTAAGGGGGCGGGGGGGGGGGGGTTACGCATCTCTCCATAGAGAATTAGTCAGTCTTTCTGTTAGAGGAATTCCTCTTTGGCTCGGTGGTAGAGTAAGAGGTTTCAGATCATGGTGTCATGGGTTTGAATCTCGGCCTGGGATACTAGATGTTAGTCGACCTTGCCTGAGGGGTGAAAAAGACTTTGTAGGTGTTAAGTCTACCTTGCGTAAGTGTGGCAAAAACACTTACTAGATGCTAGTATACCTTGCTTGAGGGGTGAAAGTGACTTGGGATCGAAACGGACTTGGGGATTCTGGCCTTGGCCCAGAGAGGGGGTTGTAACAAAAAAGTGGGGGCTTATCCAGGACTTGACACCTGCACCACTGACTAATTCCCTATGGAGGGTTGCGTAACAATAGTCTAACATGGGGAGGATTTTGAACCATAAAGCCATTAGAAGTATAAGCATCTTTATGTGTAACCTGAGGTGAGAACTTAAGCTCTGTTGTTACGTTTTAGTTGGAAGACTTGTTAGAGATGATTTTCTACCTTTTGTTAGTTATCAAACACCATCCCATGCATCAAGGGGTACCAACAGCTGGCACCTTTTGCATAACTATAGGATGCCTGTGTAGACTGACAGAATGGCAATATTCAACACACTGGGATGATAACATGTTCTTTTACCTTTGCATGTAGTTACCATGTGGGTGCAAAAATATGAGTGGAATGGAGATAATGGGGTCTAAGTGCCATAGGGCTGATGGAGTTAATTAGAGGCCAGGGCAGTTATCCCCACCTTCTGACCCATTTCCTCCTCTCCCATCAACCCCACCTGCTTCTCTTCACATCTGTCATTCACAGTTGCACTGCTGCTAATGAGCATATTCCGAGGCGCACACACGATGTCTACAGCTGTACTTCTTTCTGGGTACACTGTAGCTTTTTTTTTTTCTTTTTTCTCCTTCAGTATGTCCCCAATTAGAACCCCTTCTATTCGTGCTTCTATCACTTCTCCCTGCTCTCTCTATCCTCTTGTTTCTCTCATCTGCCAGTGTTGGAGGCAGGTTGTAAAACAGGCTGCCTTATCCAAATGGAGACGAGCCCCGCGGTCGTCGCAGTTTTGTTAGCGAGGCAGAGTCACATTATTCTCCTTAGTCTGCCCATGTGCATGCCGATGTGTGTGTGTGTGTGTGTGTGTGTGTGTGTGTGTGTGTGTGTGTGTGTTTTTGAGGCCGTGCGTGACATCAGCCTCGCAGTTGCAGGTAATGATCTCATATCCCTGCCGGTGACTGGAGGCACAGGAGGAGAATATCTCACACACACACACTGGTGAATGGGAAAGATGGGAAGAAGAGATTGGTATTGTAATGTTACACTAATGGGTTACCTGACAAGTGTTTTTTCTTAATGTTATACCCCACTCTTCCCCTCCCCTTTTTTCTCCCTTGCTGTCTTCTACAGGTGCATTTTCCCTCTTTGAGGAGCAGTGATATGGACACCAGGTGTGGTGACGCCCAGGTACACACTCACTCCCGACTGAGCACTGTAACGCCTTGTGTAGGCTCTCATCGATGTTTGTTACCTTTTAACTTCTGCTGTTGTCCTGAATATAAGACCATGTCAGAAAACGTGGTGGAAATTCCCAACGAGAACGGTATCAAACCCTGAATATCTTCAACTGAAATAAATAGATGTGTTCATTAAGTGTTCAGTGCATGTATGATACTTTTTAACAAGCCCCCAGTGCGATGTGTTGCAGCTGATTATATTTAAATTACCTCTGTGCAAAGGTGTCAATGATGGAAAATGATGATGATTCTTACGAGACAGAAATCGCATCTGCTCACACACTTCCAGAGAGAAAACAAGATTCCCACTTCACCTAGCGCATTAGTCACATTTCTGTCAGGACTGCTAAAATTAAAATAAGATTATTATTTCATTTTAATTTGTACTTGGTAGTCCAACACATTTTCACCCCTAGGTCATACCCAACCCTACAAAGTCCTCATAGGGAGGTTGTACGTAGGGGTAGTTTTTTTAAATCCGTGGTCATTCAGGCAGGAAGCGAGCAAGTTGGTGCCCTTGTTTTGACTGTGCTCCCAATGCCAAGGCTTGGTCTGCCACTACGTGAAACCAAAGAGAACCTCTTGCAACTTGTAGCGACACCGTGGCTTTGACCAACTAATATATCGCAAGGCTGGTGAGAGATCAGGACTGGCCCATCTTGGATCTGTTTTGCAAACTTTTTACCAAGTCAGAAGTTGAAAGATTAGCACAAAGACTTCAGATATTTTACAGCCAACAGAGCTGACACCAGCTACATATGGTGTAAAGGGGTTATTGACTGCACTTTTTCCACATTTTAACAGCTCACCTAGGTCTTAGTGAAATGTTTGTGACACCTTTTGGTCAAATATTATTCAATTATTCAACTATTGCTGCACCTTTGTGATGAAAACGGCTGGTTTCAGTGCATTGTCGCTTTAAAACTTGAAGACCGCATTCAACTCCACCCTCCCTCTTATGTCACTTTTGCTAACATTAGCTGGCTAGCGCGGATGCAGCCCAAGCCTACTAATGTAAATTTGTCTTGAAGAATGAAAGGAGTAAACATCACTGGTGGACAGAGGTGTGTGGTTTTATTGGTCAGTAGGATATGACAGGTCCCTGAAGCACAGTAGGCACAGAAACATACAGTACGTAAATGAGTGGCTAAACTGCTAGCTTCATGGTGTTCCACCCATGGAACGTTTCACATTGGCTGGAAATTGGCTAGAATGCTAATTAACTAAGCTAAAATGATGTCTAAAAATAAAATATATAGTCAAGTGTTTGATGAGCAAGGATTCCAGTGGAGGTGAATAGAATTTATAGAAAGCAGCAATCAAAACTGACCATATTCATGAGGCCTGTCTGTTACCTTCTCGCCACCGAGGCAACATGTGTCCTGGTGTACTGACCAGTGCACCTCCGAGCACAATAGTGCTAAAAGTTCTATATAGAATCATGGCAAAAATATAACAAAATAAGCCAGAATGACGCAACATATGTTATTGAGAGTACATTGTTGAAGCAGATGGAAACAGGGATGTCTATTAGGGTGAATGAAATCTAAATAAAATAATAATATAAACCGCGATTGGTGTGAGCTTTCTACTACCGCAGTTAGCTCAGAAGCTAGTCCATCTACATGAGAGATAGTGTTGCTATTCCCTGTGCGCTTTAACACAGCACACGGAGGAAGGAATCAAAACCCATTCGCTGGAGATTGTTGTGCATTTTATTAACGAAAGACAGACAAACAAGCAGCTCAAAATAACATAACTGTGCAGGATTACAAAGGAGTCCTCCAGGACGCTCTACAGTCTAAGGTGAGTACCACCGGGAAAATGCATACAGTTAATACTGACAATACTGGAGCAGTTTGAGTAAGTCCAAATGTAGCCTGACAAACACAAAGAGCAAATCCGGAGAATCACACCTCTCAGTGTGATGCGGTACCGAGGCATAGGTAGGGCATCTGGACGTGAGGGCGGATAACATACGCCGAGGGGAACAGCAATGGTGAAGCTCCAAACACATGCAATAATCCAGCAATCTCTCCCACCAAGCAAGGGGCAAAAATAGCGCCAAGCCTAATCAGGGAAGAGATTGCCGGTGTGAGTGATAAGTGGGTGTGTGTATGTGTGTAAGAGTGTGCAAGGAAGGAAACGTATGTGTGCGTGTGCGTGAACCAGAGAGTGACAGTGATAATGAGATACAGCTGATACTACTGACAGGGACAGGAGGCTTGGCCAAGCTGTCAGGGAGCTGGGCGGACCCAAGAGGCTCCCTAAGAGCGCCTGAAGGAAAATAGGCAGCAACAAGACCCAAAAGGGTAAACAGCCGCTGTGTCACAGAACTGGGCCTAAACACCAGCCCAGTTCATGACAAGATACAGCAGCTATGCTGACCAATAATAGAGCAGCGGGCAGGTATCAAAGATGTGCAGGGCTGGGATTACCATTTTATGACGTCCTGAGGTGAACCCGGAAGAGTCAGAAGAGCTTCTTGTGAGGGGAAAATGAAATAAAGGGTGTGTCGGGGGGGCGGGGGGGGTGGTAAGAGGAGTGAGTGTTTTTATATTTTTTTCAATAACCAGGTGACCAATAGATGCAATTCAGAAAAAAACCTACAAGCACAACATTTTTCAGTCATTGACCCCTTTTAGACAGAAGCAAATTAAAGGAGGAGGTGTGCTGGTGTGTTGCAGTGCAGCTTGCAGATAAAGGATCAGCTTTATTCAGACTAAAGAAGCACATCGTTTTACTGATTTATACCCTGTTTGACCTTGTGGCCTGCAGGACACTGTGCTTTAATTTAAAAGCAAACAAAAAAATGAACCTACTCCAAAACTAACCACTGGGTGTCTACTGCAGAGTTCATTAATTTATTCATTCAATCAGTCCTTATTTAAATGTTAGAAGAATCATTGATTGTGCCCTGATTTTCAGTGATGTCAAGAGCACAATCAAATAGAATAAATGCATAAAATGGTAAGAAGCAAACACAAAAAGAAAAGGAGACAACATGCTGTAGAACAATTAAATAGTGTTGTAGTAAAGACCATACGAGCCAAAGCCAAGATATGATGAGACCAGAGTGTACTGTGAAGAAGACAAGACCAAGATTTTAAGGGTGAGAGATTGAGACCCGACCAAGACCATAGATGGTATATCTATCATTTTCTTCTCTCAGTAAATACAAGGTTGCTGAAATCACAATAACTGAAATCTTCAGCTGACTCAGACATCCTCAATTGTCTGTAATTAACACAAACATGAAATGTCCACATGTTTTTAAAACTCCCATCAGCAGAAAAATGTTTAAACAAGAGTCTGGTTGCAACTTTCCCCTCCTCCTTGTTTCCTCTCATCTACCTACATTGGTGTTAGCGGTGACATAAAATGAAACCTGCAAATTACTTTATTGTTACATTTAAGGGAAATATTTCTTCGCAATCATGTCAGTTATGTGGACAAATTGTCACGATCTGAGCACGGGGGGATCCCGCCGTGCTCTGTCTCTTTGCCTTTTTTTCCTATATTTGTATGGTGTTGTATTTTTGAGGTTTTTTTCCCTGTTATTTTATCTTTGGCTTATTTTCACATATTCTGTATTGTTTCTTAGTATAATTTATTTTCCTGGTTGCATTCATTGTAATGTTGTTATTTATATGTTTGGGTTTTCTTGTCTTTATTTTTTATCTCATTATATTTTTCCGTATTTCCTCTCTTCTCGGTGCTGCAGCTGTCAGTGGCACTTTCGAGTTTTTTGCTCTGTTGTGGGCGGTGCTCCTGTCAGTTGTCAGTCCCAGCTCTCGCTCTCATTGCTCCCAGCTGATCCGAGTTTGTTATCATTGTTTCCTCCTGCCCGCTCATGGTATCCACACCTGCCATCATTTGTTTCATTTGTGTCCAGCTCTATTTAAAGACTGTTATTCCGCTTCCTCCTTGCCGGAGTCTTAATGTACTCTTCTCCACCAGTACCTTTGCCCTGTGCTGGTGAACCTTGTTTTGTAAGTTTGCTTTGTTTTCAGTTTGGACTTTGTGTTGTGCACTGTTTTGGACTTTTTGTGTTCGAAATAAATATCACAAACTAGCAGTCCAGCGTCTGGGTCTTCCTCTCTGCCCCGAGGGGCAATTCATGACAGAAGACTCTGGTCAGTTTGAGACCCAGCTGCTGCTAGTTTGTGATTTTTTGTTTGCACTCACCTGTTTCTCCGGAGCGTAACCATGTCTCCAGCACGGCGGCATTCGGCAAACAAAGGAAGATCGGCAGCTAGGGCCCCAAGCCTGGAGGAGGAATGGGCCGCGGAATTCATCCAGAGTTCTATGGATGAAGCTGTCGCCTCCTGCAGCCCAAAGCAGATCTGGGAGAGTGTGAATTCGGCGACCGTTATTGTCAGGGTGCACCCAGGGTTGTGGAGATATTCCCAGTTCGCGGAGTTGTTGGCCACGATCTTTGTCCTCCAACAATCTTTTCCCGAGCTGATGTGGGGGCTGCCTCCAGCGAGCCCGAAGCCAATGCGGAGGTGCGCTCCACGGCAGACGTCCTTCTCCACCTCCAATTTGCCCATTCCTGCTCCCGCTCCGCTGGCTCCAAAACACCACCAACCAGCTTCAGACCCCCAGAGGAACACCTCCGCTTCTCAGGCACCAGTTCTCCCCGCGCCGAGTCAGACAATCCCCACAGCAGTTCTTTCCTCTGGCTCTCCTTCTCTGGCTGTCTCATCAGCCTCCTTCTCCTCCTTTGCTGCTGCGACCCCCGTCTCCTCGGCGACTCCTTCCGCTGCTGAGGGCCAGGTTGTCTCCCCTCTGGCTTCGCCACCGGATGTTGGAGGAGCCTGCGGCCCTGGAGGATCTGGTTCCAGCCCCGCAGCCATGGTTTGGATGGAGGGAGAGCGCTGAGACCAAGCTGACACCTGCACCAACGAAGGAGCATCCCCGGGCTTCAGCTGAGCAGGATCCAGTGCCATCAATGAACCGACCTCCTATATCCACGCCGGATGAGCCACCTGCGTGGGTCACTTTGCTGGAGGATCCCGGGACTGCATTGACCACCATGCCTACTGCTGGGGCCGCAACAGCAGAGTCTGAGCTGGACCTCTAGAGGGTCGGGCCCAAGACGTTGTCATCTGGATTGACGGCGTCGTGGACGGTGGTGGGGCTTGAGCTGAGGCAAGTGCTGTCCTTTGTTTTCATTGTTTCTATGTTGGAGAGATCTTGTCTGGCTCTTGGTGAGGAGAGCCAGGTGCAGTCGTCAGCTGCACCTGAGCTCACCTCACCGGGCTTCACTGCCGCCAGTGACCCTGACCCTGTGTCTCTGTTTCCTTTGTCTGAGCCTATCCCCAGGGTAACCGAGATTTGGCTAACTGTGCCAGAGGTCTCCGTGGGTCCGGCCTCGTCATCTGAGATCTCCGTGGGTGCTGCTCCCCCTCTGGATGAAGTCTTCGCAGATGCTCCGTCCCAGCCCGGAACCTCTGAGGGTGCTGCTTCCCCGTCAGCTGAGGTCATCGCGGGTGCTCCGTCCCAGCCCGGAGCCACTGCGGGTGCAGCTTTGTTTCAGCCTGGAGCCACCGCGGGTGCAGCTTTGCTTCAGCCCAGAGCCACTGCAAATGCAGCTTTGCTCCAGCCCGGAGCCACCGCGGGTGCAGCTTTGCTCTAGCCCGGAGCAACCGCGGGTGCTGCTTTGCTCCAACCCGGGCCACCGCTGATGCTGCTTTGCTCCAGCCCGGAGCCACTGCGGGTGCTACTATGTCCCAGTCCAGGACCACCAAGGGTGTTGCAGAGCTGTCCAAAGCCGTTGCGGTTCCCTCTCTTCTGCCCGAGGCCGTCGTGGTTCCCCCAACTCCTCTGCCCCCTCCATCATTGGGTTTCCCCGTGGGGCAGCTGCCTCCTGAGCCACCCCTTCAATTTAGGGGGCTGAAGAACCCTGGCCGACCACCTGACAGACTGTGCCATTGGGTTGGGTGGCTCATATTCTCCGGCAGGCCACCCGACTCTTACCACCTTGTCGTCTGCCAGGCCTGGGACTTTGGCTGGCCACCTGAACTGTCTAGTTCTTTGTCCAGGTGCCTAGGTGCCTAGGTGCCTGGTTCTGCGTGGGTGGGGATCCACCACGCAGGGTCGTTTGGTTTTTGTTTTCTCTTAGTCTGGGTTGTGAGTTCTGAGAGTTTTTCTTATTTTCTCTGGTTTGTTTCGGTCCCGCCATGCCTGGGTTCCTCTCCTTCCACCCAGGGTGAGGTTGTTTTCTTGTTGGAGTGGTTTTTTTGCGTGTGGGGGGGTCCTTTTCTTTCGATGTTACCCGGGGTGTCTGGTATCCACCCCTTGAAGGGAAGGGGGGGCTCTGTCACAATCTGAGCACGGGGGGATCCCGCCGTGCTCTGTCTCTTTGCCTTTTTTTCCTATATTTGTATGGTGTTGTATTTTTGAGGGTTTTTTTTTCCTGTTATTTTATCTTTGGTTTATTTTCACATATTCTGTATTGTTTCTTAGTACGATTTATTTTCCTGGTTGCATTCATTGTAGTGTTGTTATTTATATGTTTGGGGTTTTTTGTCTTTATTTTTTATCTCATTATATTTTTCCGTATTTCCTCTCTTCTCGGGGCTGCAGCTGTTAGCGGCACTTTTGGGTTTTTTGCTCTGTTGTGGGCGGTGCTCCTGTCAGCTGTCAGTCCTGTCTCTCCCTCTCATTGCTCCCAGCTGATCCGAGTTTGTTATCATTGCTTCCTCCTGCCCGCTCATGGTATCCACACCTGCCATCATTTGTTTCATTTGTGTTCAGCTCTATTTAAAGACTGTTATTTTGCTTCCTCCTTGCCGGAGTCTTAATATACTCTCCTCCACCAGTACCTTTCTGCTGTGCTGGTGAACCTTGTTTTGTAAGTTTGCTTTGTTTTCAGTTTGGACTTTGTGTTGTGCACTGTTTTGGACTCTTTGTGTTCCCAATAAATATCACAAACTAGCAGTCCAGCGTCTGGGTCTTTCTCTCTGCCCCAAGGGGCAATTCATGACATAAATATACAAGTCCCGGTCTTGAATGGTCCGTTTTGTCTGAGACAGATAAGACCGAATAAAAATGACTGATTCCGAGATGAGATGAAAATGTAGCCTCAAGACCGGACTCGATTACTACAACACTACATTTAAAAGCAGTTATGTTCAAAGGCAGAGCAGTTTGTGATCACAGTTTTATACTGACCAATAGATACAGTTGTATTAGCTTTTAATGTGTGATGTAGAATATTCCAAGTAAGGAAAACTGAAAGCAGTTTTTCAAAATTTAGTGAATTTTGAGTATCAGCCAATTACTTGAGTGTGTTTAATAATAACTATAACCAATTTAATAGAGAGGTGATATGGTGGCATGTAGCCAATTAGGACTTTTAAAATAAATATTTCATTTCTGAACTGGTTTTAGATTTATATCCCAGTGGTGCTGTGGAGAAGAAAAACACCACCATGAAGGTCCTTCTTCAAATAAATGCTCTACATGATGGTTTAGTGGTCAGCACTGTTGTGTCACAGTATGAAGGTCGTGGGCTTAAAGCCACCAGCCAGCAGGGCCTATATGTGTGCAGTTAGCATGTTCTCCCCATGCTTGTGTGGGTTTAGTCTGGGTGCTCCGGTTTCCTCTCACATTCCTAAAACATGCAGGTTAAGTTAATTGGAGACTCAAGTGATTGTAGGTGTGAAGCACCATGGCTCCATCATTTCACTCACTGGATGTTCTTGAATTTCCCACAGGATTAATAAAGTACAGTATATCAAAAAATATGTAAGAAAGATGGGCATTGTAGCACTTGTCATGGCTACATACAGACACTGGTATTGTTTTAAGCTGTGAGTATAGTTACATTGTTTGTTTGTTTTTTCTCTACCTTATGCTACTCTGAAAATGATTTCAACTAAAAACTAAGCTTACAATCAGCTATATCACGTTTAATCATGAATCCACCTGCTGTCACATCTGGTTTTTGCTTTGAGCTACCTCCCACCCCCTCAGACACTCGGTGATGCTCTTATTTTAGTGTCTCTCGATTTTTCTATTTATACCCACTGAGATGAGCAATGAGCCCCGGGCACCCCTCACTCACAAACCAAAGTACACGTTGACTCACACTGGCACAGAAACACACTTTCCTTCCTCAAACACCAGCGCACACGTGCTGTGAGTTATGCTCGAGTTGGAGGTTAGAGGCTTTCATCAACTATGTGTCTGACCATATGCACTAATGTAATGCAGTTAGCGGTAGTGTGAAGCCTCAGAAGGCACACAGAGGATTGGAGTTCCCACTGTGTCCTTTTGCTTTCAGCCTGGTGCTTCAGCACATCAAAGGGAAAAGCCATTCTAAAAAACCAATAACATTTGCTACTGAGTGATTCTGCAAACATGTCTCGGCTTGCAAATATGAAGAAATGATAAAGAAAAGAGTGGGCATCAGAGCTATCAAGAGTCACATCCTAAAGCAACGCTGTAGTAACAAGGGGAACTGTTAAGTTATGGATGTTTCGCCTTGGTAGCAATTGCTAAAGCAATAACAGCTTTTTCATGTGAAAGCTGCATAATTCAATTGACTTTTTTCAGATTCATTGAAAGCAATGGGAGGGAAGAGGAAAGTCACTGCCAGCACCAAAAGATGCATTTGTTATTTTAGGTTTTAATGAAGTCCAGCAGTCAAAATGCAATTAGCAGTGAACCATTTAACTTGCGTATTCTCCGTGACCGCGGCTAAAAGGTGAGTTTATCACGCTGAATACATGTTTCAGTCTCTCCTCCTGAACACACTCAGACTCACAGAGATGCACACTGGGACACACAAAGAGGGAGAGAATGAAAGCTGGAGTACTACTGAACCAGTTAAAAATGAATGTCGACGTCGATGAGAAACAGCCCGTTCTGCATTATTTGCAATACAGAGAATGCACTGAAAACTATGTCAGCATGACTTGCTCCAGCTCTTCTCTTCTGCTCTCTTTTCCATTCTTTTCATATTAATATTAATATTCCCTCTCTCCTCCACCTGTTAGGATGCTAACCAAGGCTAGTCAGTATCATTACTCCTCAACCTATTGCAGAGTTGCAGTAGCATATACCATTATACGTACAGTCAATGATGAAAAGTTATGCTTTTTCTTTTTCACACTGTAGAAAAAAATGGATATAAGCAAAATTCAACTTGGGAGCACAAATGTTTTATCGCTCCTTAACTGCCTGTCGGTCTCATCAAATTGCTCCATATATACACAACAATCCCTTCTAATTCCTGCAGCGTACTGTCTGGAAATTAGAAAATATTGTACACTTACTGTAGCTTCTTCTTCTACTTCTTCTTCTTCTTCTACTTCTGCTTTAGACATTTTTGTCACTGAGCCATCTAAATGCATTGGCTGTATGTATGTGTTATTGCTAACAAATGCATAAACGCTCAGAGTGCTTTTCATTTTCAGTGAAACCAGCGTGACAAGGCCATAATCACGAGTCCTCCTCTTTTGAAGTAACATGTGATACTTATGCTTGGGTAAGGTTTTGGGCATGCATGTTACTTATGAAATTTGAATTAAATGTAATGAGTTTAAAATATTCCAACTCAGGTTTGTTAGAAATTTGGTAAATCGGTTTAAGTCAAGATGGCTAACTTTTCAGTTTATGTTAATTCCTTTTCTTAAGGACGCAGTGCAGTTTAACCACCTTGAACATTTTTACAATGAAAAAGATTGAAAAGATTCTACTTCTCATCACTTTCGCCTGGCAATGGACGACCAGTTATAATTAGTTTTGCAAGCAGTCAGCTAACAATATTTTTCCACTTTATTTGGAAAAATACTGTTATTGTGCTGTATTCTTCCCATGCTTTTTCCACATTTTAACAGCTCACAAATGTCTTAATGAAATATTTTGTCAAATTTTCTTTAATTATATACCTATTGCAGCATAATTGTGAATCATCTTTTGCAGCCATTCTGAAAATGGCTGGTTACAGTGCATGTCTCTTTAAATCTTTCTAAGGTCACATTTAACTCCACCCTCCCTCTTACAACACTGTTGCTAATTATAGCTGGTTAGCTCCTAGCTCACATCTAGCCTGAGCTAAGTAATGTAAATTTGTCTAAAAGAATGAATTAAATAAAACATCACTGGTGGATAGGACATGACCAGTCCCTGGAACACATTAAGCACAGAAACATTTGTGAATGAGTGGCTAAACCGCAGCTATAGCTTCAGCTAGCTGCCTATGGTCCTGTTTAGAGATAATACTACAAGAAATTAAGCTGAAATAATGTCTAAAAACCATGTATATGGTTGACTGTTGTAGATGAACAAGGATTCCATTTGGGGTGAATAAAATTTATCGAAAATAGTTATAGAAACTATCTGGCTCAACAGTTAAGCTAATGCCAGGCAGCCTTTCCAACACCTCCTCCCTGCCGAGGTGAGCTCCTAATGCAGTTACTGACCAATGACTCTGGCCACCTATCCAAGCTAATGCTAACGGCTCAATGTAACATCATGGCAAAAATATAACAAAATAAGCCATAATGACGTGAGATATATTATCAGCTGTGGGTTACTGAACCTGGTGGAAACAGGGATGTCTATTAGGGTGGCTGAAATTTAAAGAAAATAACAATATGAAGTGCACTTGGTAAGTGAGTTTCCTAGTGCCACTGTTAGCTCTTAAGCTAATGCCTTTGGCTCCCCACCCATCTACATGACAGACTGCTAGACTGGCCAATGATAGAGCTGCGGGCCGATATTACAGCTAGTGACATTTACTTTTAGTGACATTTCCCATTTCTTGACATCACTCTATTAAAGCAAGAAATCTCTGTGTGTGTGTCTGTGTGAAATCTGTGTGTGTGTGTGTGTGTGTCTGTCTGTCTGTCTGTCTGTCTGTCTGTCTGTCTGTCACGTTTATAGGACATCATAGGATGGCCTATGATCTCAGGCATCATAGGACTCGCGATGCCGTCATAAAGATATGATGTCTATATGACGGCACATAGACAAATGTGTCTTTATGATGTCATATAGACCATCACTCACGATGCCTAGACTAATGTGTCTTTATGATGTCATATGGCTCAAAATTGGCAAGGTGAAGAAGTCACAGGGCCAGTCTTTACAGTGCGTTTGTGTTTTCTGCACAACAGATTTCTCCAGCCATGGCCGATTCTACGTTGCTGTGAGCAGAGTTGCCAGATCAAGTGGTCTTCGTATTGTTGCTCAAGATGAAGAAACTAAGCAAAAGCGTCACTTTCTCAGCAATGTCGTTTTTAAAGAGGTGCTGACACAGTAAAAATGTGTAACCTTGAAGAATGCCAGTCTACACTACAAATGTGTAAAATGCCAAGCAAAGCGCTGATTTTCTCCGGGTGCTCTGGTTTCTTGGTTTCTACGGGCATGCACGGGCCTTCCTGAACAGGGTCGATAGCCACTTTTTGCTCAGATCTATTTTCATGATCCTGCCCATGAAATGGAATTACGACGCACCTATCCCTCAACCAGTGGTCTGAACGAAGAAGAAGAAGAAGAAGAAGACCCACCAGATGGAGAGCAATAGAATGAAGAGAACTGCTGCACGTCAGAAAAGATGCCGTGAAGATGAAACACCTCAGGTTCCAGCAGTACGCCACAGGCATGACTGTGAACAACACAGCCGTCTGGAACAGGAGGAGACCCTTCAGCAACGGGCATGCAGAAATACTTGCTTATACTTGGTTTCTACGGGCATGGACGGGTATGCACGGGTATGTACTAGTACAGGAAAAAACCTGGAAGCATTAAAACGGCTTCTTGGAGAGAAAAACAGTTAAAAGGCTGTGTGTGTGTTTTTTACAAGAAGTGTTTTGATATTTTTTGACTTGATCACGTGACCAACAAATGCATTTTAGAAGATTAAAATCAACAAAAACACATTTTTTTTTAAAGTCAATGACCCCTTTAATATCTCTAGAAAAGAATAAGGAGGTGTAAAAAAAAAAGTAACAGCATGGGAACTTGTTGGCACCAGAGGGTGTCTTTCAGGTAATTTTAGAATAGTTTAGCTTAGTTTATTTATTTATTGATGCATGATGTAACTGTATTGAACACAACATCAGAAACCCCACCTCACTAAAATCAACGTTTTCATCAAACAAAATACAAATGGCATCCATCCACAGGTATGATGTGATCGGCTTCCCATCCGTTGACACAGCACGGTCGACGGTTCCGTGTGCATCTGTGGGCACCGCTTGTTGTGTGTCAAGCCAAAATCTTCAGGTGACAGTTTTTCACTTCTCACTGTCACTTCTTCACTTACTGCACGCCACCACCATAACAGTGGAGTTTAGTAAGATAGCATAAAAAAAATCACTAGAAAAAGGTCAACAACTGCTGCATATGTTTATATTTTATCCTAATTGTTTTGTATTTGCTGAGCACATACCCTTTGTATTAGATTATGAAATAGCAGAAATTATAGATCCACCATTTGGCAGCATTGGAGACTGACCACAAAAACAAATGAACTATTTTTTTAAGTAATTTTAATAGGATTTACTTTATAATCTAGCTCCCATGCCAATTAACTGCAAGCTACAACAACTGAAAGCTTAAAATAAAGAGATACACAAAGCAAAATCATAACAGGCAACAAAAATGCAATGGAAATAAAGCTTCACTGATGACTTAATTCTTGGACAAAAAAAACATAAGCAGTTAATATTTCTGGTAATGTTATCACCGCTGCCCCCGTCACTTAAGACCCTGCTAATCTTTTCCTACTAATAAACTTTTTTAATTGCTTCTCAGGCTCAAATTGTGTTCTTTTCATTATACATTTGCCTAGAACAGTTTAACATCAGAATAATGTATTATTTTTCTTCTTTTGTCTAGATTTTGAAAACTTGTAACGCCCCAGACACTGCTGAGAGCACAGCTGGTGGAAAAAAATGGCCGTTATGGTCAACGGTAACCCACTGAATTGAGATCAGTACAGCCTTATATTAGCATCATGGGTGTAATCTAATCTAAAAACCTACTGGGTCACGGCGTCTAGACTGAAAGTGCAACGAGCTCAGGCTGATATTTGGGCTCACAGATGTTCTCAAACAGAGGTGGGAATTAACTCTCCCATTTCCTCCCTTTGTTTTAGGGTAATGCTGTGTGTGTATCTGAGCACGTCACCCTGTCGGCATATGCAAATATATTAATGAAACATGATGAAATATGGTGGATCCTCCCAGAGGCAAAAGCCCTCAAAGTTACACACCCTGATAAAAGCACAGGCATGTGTGACATTTCTGCAAAGCACATCTTCGTATCTAACCCCCTACGGCTTTGCTTACACACACGAACCAGCTCGCTCCCCAATTAAGCTATTCAGCTCCACACAAGTCAACCTGGTTATGTCTTCCTTTTGCTTTATTTACATATGAGAATGCATCTGTGCACACGTACAGATTCCAGATTCAGTACATTTCCTGTCTCCTACGCCAATCTCTCCTCATCTTCACATGCTCTTTTACTCTCTTCACATCTGTCAGGCACTTGATATCCTGATATGTGTAAGTTATTGAAGAGTGGCATGCTTTGATAACTGTGGTTATGCTGTGATATTTCCTCTTTAGATGGGGGTCCAGTAATGTAGATCAGTTCCATCTGCTGCTGCTATTCCTTTTATTTTTTTTTCCCTCATTCTGACACACATCCATGCACTTAACACCCTGATCTTGCAGCTAAATAAGCAGTACAGCTGATAGTAGATGAGACGGGACACTGGATCCTTGTGTGTCCATTTGGGTCAAAGTTAATCTCATTCTACATGTGTCTTCGCAAATTCACCTCCAGACATATTGACACTTTTTCAGAGGAGACGGTGTCATTCACAGGCATCAAGTGAGTTTAGCTGTTTGATTACAGTGTGCAGGGATGGAATTTGATGCACACCATGCACTACTGCCACTCCGCCAAGGCCATGTCTCTCAGTGTTAAAGAAAGTGGATAAAGTGATCCAGAATCTACACCCTGACCCATATCACCTCCAAAATCTAATGTGTTCTTCTGTAGCCAAAGGGCCACCTCTGGTGAGAATTAAAAACATTATCTCTGCCAAGGCGGAAATGATTTATATTTTATTTGTGTCTGTTGCTTTATATGTGATGTGCATGTACATGTCCTTACTACTGTATATCCTGAAAACTGTATCAAAAAATTTACAACTTCAGAGGATCTGACCTTGTGGCAAAAACTACAATATGTGTTTCAGATGTTATTGGTCCACGTTTTGTGGATACAGTTGAAACCAGAAGTTTACATACACTGTATAAAAAGACACACTGTGGTGGACACACATACGTGACCTGTTTTGGGACTCACATTTTAGATCAGAAAAAAAGCAGAGCTTCCTTGGTGATTACAGGAAGCTGCAAGAATCTTAGCTTTGGTATGCAAGGCTTGAGACTGTGGGGGGTACAATTAAAGGATTAAAGAAGGGATGCATGGGAGACAGTGGAAGTGATATCATGGAGTGAGGATGCATTGTTACTGTCATTATAATGCAACGTGGTCTGTGATACATGTGACCTGTGAACTGTAAGAGTCCTGATATTTAAGGGCGAGAGTTTCCTGTGTGGCTCGCTTTTCTGCTTTGAGATGATGGTGATGTGAATAAAGCTGACTTGAGAGAGAACTCTGCCTCGTCATTCTCACATCTCCACACTGGTGACCCGAGACGTATCATGCAAGAGGAGAATTCCCCCGGGCCAGCCTCGTCAGGAGCCCCCAGCCAACCGAATGCCGCCACAGTCCAGCTACCGGACTTCTGGCAGAACAATCTGCGCTCCTGGTTCAACGCGGTTGAGGCGCAGTTCAATCTCCGGGGAATATCGGTAGACGCCACAAAATTCTACCACGTAGTCGCAAAGCTGGACGACAACACGGCCCAGCATGTGGAGAGCCTGATCGACCAGCCACCGGACAGCGACAAATACGGCACGTTGAAGGCTGCACTCATCCAACAATTCACCCCCTCGGCGGAGGAGCGAGCAGAGAGGCTCCTGGCGCTGACGGAGTTGGAAAATGACATGCCCGCGAACCTGATGGAGAAGTTGTTGAGGTTGAAAGACTCTGACGACGATCACTTCATTTTCACCCACCTTTTCCTCAGGACTCTACCGTCAGCAGCGAGAGCGACCCTGGCCAGTTCGCCACTGTTGGCCCAATGGGACTACCGTGCGCTGGGCCGAGAGGCGCAGCGGATTGTCAACGCCACCAAGCGGCGCGCAGCCACGGCCGCTGCAGCGGAACTCAGCACGATGACCGGAGACGACAGGGGGCCGGAGGCAGCGGTACCAGACTCACCGACGACGGCGGCGGCAGGGGCCAGGGAACGCGGATCGGATGTCCTTTGTTTCTACCATCGCCGTTTCGCAGAGAGGGCACGCAAATGTGTACCACCGTGCCAGTTCAGACGTTCGGGAAATGCCAAGACCAGGGGTCGGTAGCAGCCGCGGCCCTCGGGGAGGAGAACAAGCTGCTCTACTTGTCGGATGCACGCTCGGGGAGGCAGTTCCTCATCGACACAGGCTCACAGTTGAGTTTCATCACACCTTCCTACGTGGACAGACTAGCTGGTTCCGGAGGTCCCCGGGTGACAGCAGCGAACGGCTCGGAGATTAAGACCTTTGGGGAGAAGACTCTGCTTCTGTCTCTACACAGCCGTACATTTGAGTGGGCTTTTGTTGTAGCAGCAGTAAATTTCAATATGTTGGGGGCTGATTTTTTGTGCTCACATGGTTTGTTGGTTGATCTCGCTAACAGGCACCTGGTTAATGCATTTTCTTTTGATTCTATCCCCTGTACAGCGCGAGTGGCCCCGCCAACAGCACAAGCCAACGTCACAGCTGCAGGCGGTAAGATCCACACACTGCTCACTCAGTTCCCAGCACTCACGGTCCCCACATTTTTGGCAACAGTTGCTAAACACGGAGTGGAGCATTTTATTACCACTACCGGACCGCCCGTTTTTGCAAAAGCTCGGCGCTTGGACGCAGTTAAGCTGGCCATAGCGCGCGAGGAGTTCGCCAACCTGGAGAGGTTGGGCATCATCAGACGTTCAAAAAGTCCATGGGCTTCCCCGCTACACATGGTCCCGAAAGCTGATGGATCATGGCGACTTTGCGGGGATTTTCGCAGGTTAAACAACGCTACAGGGCACGACCGCTACCCAATCCCGCATATCCAAGATTTTTCCGTTTATTTGGCAGGGCGCACGTTTTTTCTAAAATAGACTTGGTCCGCGGTTACCAACAAGTCCCAGTGCACACTGAGGACATACCCAAAACAGCGGTAATAACTCCGTTTGGCCTATTCGAGTTTTTACACATGCCATTCGGACTTAAAGGGGTTGCTCAGACGTTCCAACGCATGATGGACGCGGTGCTTCGCGATCTCCCTTTCGTGTTCGTCTACTTGGATGATATTTTAGTAGCCAGCACATCCCAAGACGAACACGAAAAACACCTGGCCACAGTTTTCTGAAGGTTGGGAGATCACGGGTTAATAATCAACCCAGCGAAGTGTCAGTTCGGGGTGGCGCAGATCGATTTTTTGGGACACCGCGTCTCCCCCAAAGGAGCAATTCCGCTTCCTGACAAAGTGCGCGCGGTGGCAGATTTTCCCCGGCCACAGATGGTCAGGGCGTTGCAGGAGTTTTTGGAAATGGTGAATTTTTGTAACCGTTTTCTCCCCCACGCGGCGCAACTCATGCAGCCGCTGTATGCCGCGCTCAAAAAAAAGAAACCCGCGGATAAGGTTGAGTGGTCCCCGGAGCGGGACCAAGCGTTCTCGGAGGTGAAAGCAGCCTTGGCAAAGGCTGCATTGTTGGCACACCCAGACCCAACGGCCCGCATAGCGCTCACTACTGACGCGTCAGATGTGGCCATGGGGCGGTCGTGGAGCAACATGTAGCCGGGGTTTGGCAGCCCATCGCATTTTTCAGCAGGACCTTGCGCGATAGCGAACGTAAATACGACGCGTTCGACAGGGAGCTGCTGGCTTTCCATTTGGCCATCCGCCACTTTCAGTTCTGGCTAGAAGGACGCTCTTTCACCGCGTTCGTTGACCACAAACTGCTAACATTCGCGATGGCCAAGGTTTCTGAACCGTGGTCAAGCCGGCAGCAGAGACAGCTGGCCGTGATATCAGAGTTTACCACTGATATTCAGCATGTGGCGGGCAAACTCAATGTAGTGGCAGATTGCCTCTCGCGCGCCGTGGCGGCCCCAGTCAGTGTAGGAGTAGATTACGCAGCCATGGCCGCGGAGCAGGTTGGTGACGCGGATGTGCTCGCGCTTCAGTCTGGACCAACAGGGTTAAGGCTGGAGAGCAGGGTGCTGCAAGACGGTATGCCCCCCCAATCTGCGATGTCTCCACTGGACGGCCGCGTCCAGTAGTACCGGCCGCGTGGCGCCGCCGCATTTTTGACTCGGTTCATTCTTTGGCGCACCCTGGAGTGCACGCGTCGGTCAAAATGGTAGGAGAGAAATTTGTGTGGCCGAGCCTCCGCAAACAAGTTAAAGAGTGGGCAGAAGCCTGCATGGCGTGTCAACGAGCCAAAGTACACAGGCACATGAGGGCTCCTTTGGAGCCGTTTCACATTCCGGCCAAGAGGTTCGATCACGTTCGTGTGGACCTCGTGGGCCCCCTCCCGCCGTCACAAGGGTGCACACACCTTCTCACAATGGTGGACCGCACCACGCGCTGGCCTGAAGTGGTCCCGCTGGCATCAACCATGGCCGAGGAGGTGGCGCGCGCGTTTTTAACAGCTTGGGTGGTACGCTTTGGCGTTCCATTGGCCATTACGTCCGACAGAGGCCCTCAATTTGTGTCCGAGCTTTGGTCGACAATGGCCCGTAGCCTGGGTGTCACAATTCACCGCACAACCGCGTACAATCCGCAGGCTAACAGGTTATGCGAACGTTTTCATAGGTCATTGAAAGCGGCTCTCATAGCGTCACTGACGGTTGCAAATTGGGTAGACAAGTTACCGTGAATGTTATTGGGGTTGCGTTCTGCGCCTAAAGAGGACTTAGAAGCCTCCCCAGCGGAGCTCGTGTTTGCGCAGCCACTCCGGCTGCCTGGGGAGTTTCTCCCAGATAACCCTGCGCCAGACTCCTCCCCGTCTCAGCTGTTGCGGAGTAACATAGAATCAAGCACGCTGCCCAGCCCTGCGTACCACAGTTTTCCGCGCGTTTTTGTGCCTAAAACCTTGAAGAACGCAGAGTTTGTTTTTGTCAGACACGATGCGCATCGAACCCCGCTGTGACTGCCTTATGACGGACCGTTCAGAGTGCTAGAAACAGGGGACAAGCAGTTTTTGCTAGATTTGGGGGGTAGGAAAGAGAAAGTTGGCATAAACAGACTCAAACTCGCTTTTGTGGTGGCAGATGAGCAAGTGCTGTTGGCGAGGGCCCTGCGGCGAGGTAGACCCCCGCGGGGGGCTGCACAGAGTAATGTTTCCCCAGAACACCCACAGGTGCTGACAAAAGGTTTCTACCCCCAGACGGCAAACCCCCAGCGTGACAGCGCCACAGAGATGTTGAATCCCAGCTACAGCAGATACGGCAGGAGACTGAAGCCTAGACAGCATGTGGACTGATGTGTATTGATACTATCACGGTATGCATGTTGTTATTCTCTTGTTTGTTCTAAAATGTTGGGGGGGCTTTGTGTGGTGGACACACATACGTGACCTGTTTTGGGACTCACATTTTAGATCAGAACAAAAGCAGAGCTTCCTTGGTGATTATAGGAAGCTGCAAGAATCTTAGCTTTGGTATGCAAGGCTTGAGACTGTGGGGGGTATAATTAAAGGATTAAAGAAGGGATGCATGGGAGACAGTGGAAGTGATATCATGGAGTGAGGATGCATTGTTACTGTCATTATAATGCAACGTGGTCTGTGATACATGTGACCTGTGAACTGTAAGAGTCCTGATATTTAAGGGCGAGAGTTTCCTGTGTGGCTCGCCTTTCTGCTTTGAGATGATGGTGATGTAAATAAAGCTGACTTGAGAGAGAACTCTGCCTTGTCATTCTCACATCTCCACAACACAACCTTTTTTCTCTCACTGTCTGACATGAAATCAGACTAAATTTTTCCTGTTGTAGGTCACTAGTTCATTCATTAATTAGATTTGCTAAATAACTTTCAGAGTCAGAAGTTTACATACATTTCCTTAGTATTTGGTAGCATTGCCTTTAAACTGTATGACTTGGGTCAAGGCTTTTGGGTATCCTTCCACAAGCTTCTCACAGTTGCTAGAATTTTGGCCCATTCCTCCTGACAGAACTGGTGTAACTGAGTCAGGTGTGTAGGCCACCTTGATCATTTCAGCTCTGGTCACAAATTTTCTGTGAGATCAAGATCAGGGCCACTCCAAAACATTGACTTTGTTGTCCCTTAAGCCACTTTGTAACTAATTTGGCGGTATGCTTAGTGTCATTGTCCATTTAGAAGAAGCATTTGCACCCAAGCTTTAACTTCCTGCCTGATGTCTTGAGATGTGACTT
Source organism: Pholidichthys leucotaenia (assembly GCA_020510985.1). NCBI lineage: Eukaryota > Metazoa > Chordata > Actinopteri > Cichliformes > Pholidichthyidae > Pholidichthys > Pholidichthys leucotaenia. The sequence goes on from CM035839.1 coordinate 417,355,950, forward strand.
CAGTATTTCCACATACTGTTCTTTCCTCATGATGCCATCTATTTTGTGAAGTACACCAGTCCATCCTGCAGTGAAACATCCCCACAACATGATGGTACCACCCCCATTCTTCACATTTGGGATTCTCAGGCTTGCAAGCGTCCCCCTTTGTCCTCCAAATGTAACAATGGGCATTATGGCTTAACAGTTCAAATTTAGTTTCATCAGACCACAGGACATGTCTCCAAAAATTAAGGTCTTTGTCCCTGTGTGCATTTGCAATCTGTAATCTGGCTTTTTTAAATGTGAAGAGTTTGTTTGCAAAAAACAATAAGTGCCACTTCCATGAAAATTTCACTCTTTACATCAAATAGCTGTTAACAATACCTACTTATAGAAGTTCAAATCGTTTTGTCTCAAAAGCCGATATGGCCCATGTTATAGACACTACAAATTCATGTTTTTTTTTCAAAGGCCAATAAAAGCCAAGAGCGTTTTTTTTTTTTGTTTTTTTTTTTTTTTTTTTACAAAAGCAGATAACTCCATCCATCCATCCATCTTCTTCCGCTAATCCTTTTTGGGTCGCGGGGGGGCTAGAGCCTATCCCAGCATCTTTGGGCGAGAGGCAGGGTACACCCTGAACAGATCACCAGTCCATCGCAGGGCCAACACAGAGAGACAGACAACCATTCACTCTCACAGTCATACCTAAGGACAATTTAGAATCCCCGGTTTTGATGCCAATTAATCTAACTTGCATGTTTTTGGCATGTGGGAGGAAACCGGAGAAATCCCGGAGTAAACCCACGCAGACACGGGGAGAACATGCAAACTCCACACAGATCACTGTTGGTCGGGGGCTGTGATCGAACCCAGGATCCCCCGGCCAAGGGTGATCCTGGCCAAGTTGTTGTGCTGCCGCAGTGCTAACCACTCCTTCACTGCGCTGCCCCAGCAGATAACTCCACAGGGCAAATCAGCGCTCGGTATTTGGGTCACGTGATTCATCTTGGCTGCCTTCCCGGTCTGCTCGCTCTGACTGATTTCCCTGGCCGTGTTCAGAATGTTTCACTCCCTCCCTCCCTACTCGCTATATAGTGAATTTAGATATAGTGGACTATACAGTAAACTCAATATAACAATAAAATTAATCACTTTCAGACACTACTGGGCTTGTTTTCGTGGCACAGTTAATGACGTCATCACGTGAGACAGTAAAATGTAACAGACTAACGGTGGTAAAAAACAAAATGAATACCTGCATGTAAGTTGTAGTAAATATGTATTAAATCAAATCGTTTATGCTGAATTATTAAATATAAATACCTTAAGGTAGTTTATGTTGTGATGTGAAGCTCTTCTCTCACTGCTCTATTGGCTGCACATTCACTATATACTACACTATATGGGGAAGGAGTTTCTTTTTTTTCCAGCCTTATTCCTTTTCTTTTTATGCTGTGCACACCAATGAAGAGAGAGAGAAACGCCATTTCAGTTCTCCTGTATGTCCTGTACATGTAGTAGTGTTGACAATAAAATCTTTGAATCTTCAATTATAGCTTTATTATAGCTATATTATATCATTTTACTGAGTGGATATGCCTAAATCAGTGTGTCAATTACACTGCATTGATGCTTATAGACATTCAAGTATGTTCCAGACAAAATAGCATGATTTTCAGGACTTGTCTGTTGTTGCAAAAGAAAGGCTTGTGGACTTAACTGTTTTTGCAAAAAAAAAAGTACTAATAAACTGCCAAAAAGTAACGGTGAGTTGATGTTTGATTTTTTGCTTTATTATGTCTGAGATACTCATATTTCAAGTGACCATGTCTTAGAAGCTGATTTGGAAATACTAACACCTATAAACCTACAGATGAAAAAGTGTTTTTTATCCTCCGGGACATCTTCGCCGTGCCATGCAAGGAATCGGATGAGGATCTCCCAGTGCTCGAGCTCCTCGCAGCCACTTCACTCACATCTCCAGAGATTACGGAGCTCCTCAGCATGGGTGATCCGCTGCCCAGCGCGGTGCTCCGCATCCTGGACTATCTGGTTCTCGAGCCGCCTGTGAGGAGGAGGAGGAGGAACCCCAGTTGGAAGAAGCGTCCAGCCCCGCCTATGACAGCCCTGCCTCCCCACTCCGAGCCATGCTCTGCTCCATCCCGGGAGGAATTGGAGGAACGTAGGCTGGCTCTTCTGGCAGAGATGGACCTCATCCTGGAGGTGAAGCCGTGGCTCCTCCCGGAGATGGCCAGGAGATTAAAGGAGCTTTCCCCGAGGGAGGGGGAGCTGCAGCTCAGTGAGGAACACCTGGAGAAGAGAGGAGAAGCCCCGGGGGCTGCTGGGGACGCCCAATGCCAGGAGAACAGGCAAGTTTTTTCCCATGTAACTTTTTCTGTTGGTGAACAATTTTGCCTGCCTCCTGGCGAGGAGACGCGGGGTATGCAGTCCCCTGAGTACTCCGCCCCAGCAGCATTTTGTGCTCCCACACCTGACCTCACCCAACCCATTCTGTGTACCCCTACAAGTTCGCTGGCTCTGGATCCAGGTCGCTCGAGGGGAGAGTAACCAGAGGCCCAGGAGGGTCCAGCTCATGGGCCAGTGGAGAGGTCGTCCTCGGCCGCCACGCCAGAGGAGCTGGTGGCATGGAAACTGCGCACGGGAGTACCGGGACTGCAACCACCATCATGCCTGCTGCGTGGGCCGCCACAGCAGAGTCATCCCCAGACCAGACCTCCAGCCGACGGGACCCTGAATGCCATCATCGGCATCGCCGGAGTCCTGGACGGCAGTAGAGTTGAGCACAGGCAAGTAATCTCTCCTGTAGTTCAGTTGTCTATTGCTGAATGATCTTGTCTGGCTCTTGGGGAGGAGAGTCGGGTGCAGCCCCCAGCTGCACCCAGACTCCCCTCACCGGGCTTTGCCGCCGACCCTAGCCGGTTCTTCTCTCCCGTCTCCCTGGAGCTCCATCCTAGGGTCGCCGGAGAGGAGCTGCCGTAACCTGGGTTGCCCACAGACGACGACGAGGGTCCGGTTGTCCCGGAGGAGATCGACGGGGGTGCAGCACCTGATAGACTGGTGGAACCCGCGCACCCTAAATCACCAGAGTCCTGGACAGTGGTGGAGCCCGAGTTCAGGCAAGTGTGCCCATTATACTGTATCAGTTATGTTAATGTCGATGTCACACTGCCCGCCTCGTGGTGAGGAGGACCCGGGGCAGCTCGTAGTAGCCCTCAGGGCCGCCTTACCGGGCTCTGCCGCTGCCGGCAACCCTGACCCAGTCTCTCTTTCTCTCCTTCCGGGTTCAAAGTTCCCTGCCAGGGTCGCCGGAGAGCAGCTGATCCCGCCGGAGGCCGCCGAGGAACGGGGTCCAGCACCAGGGGTCGTGAGGAACCTTACCTCCCTTGCTGGGGAGGCCACCACGGGAGCAATGAGGCCCCTGATAGGGACCACCGTAGGTGCAACGGTGCTCCAGCCGGAGCCCACCATAGGTGTAGCAGAGCTCCAGCCGGGGTCCACCATCAGCGCAGCAGAGCTCCAGCCAAGGTCCATCATCGGCACAGCAGAGCTCCAGTCGGGGTCCACCGCGGGTGCAGCCACATCCCAGACTGGGACCATCACGGGTGCAGCCACGTCCCAGTCCGGGACCATCACGGGTGCAGCCACGTCCCGGATTGGGACCATTGCGGGTGCTACAGTTCCCCTGCTCCAAGCTTCGGATGGCAGGGGGACTCCTGTCCCTTGGTTTGGCCACCGAGGTTCCTGAGTGTGTAGGCTGCCTCTCCGCTTTCCCCTCCAGTTCTGGTGGCTCCACCATGCTGTTCGGCCACCCGAAAGACTAGGCTTTCAGGTCGGGTGGTCTGCCGGACACAATTCTGCGGACCACCTGCTGGACTTGGGACATGGGCAGGCCACCCGATCAATCACCCCTCACCATGCTGGGGGCTTGGGACTCTGGTCGACCCCCTGAACTTTGGACTTTTGGAGAGGGGGACTAGTGTCCTGGGTGGGGGGCTGTTAGGAGGGCCACTGCTCTATTTGCATATTATTTGTTGTCTTTTTCACTGGTTGCTTCCCTCCTAACCGGTTTCCCCCACCTCCCACCCTGGGTAGTTTTTTGTTTCGGGGGCGGGGGTTCCCTTGAGGTGTATTTTTGTTTTCGGCTGATGGTACTGGGTTTTCTGGAAGCCACCCCTGGGGGCACGCCCCCTCCTCCCGTCAAGTGCCATCAGCTGTACTTCATTTCGGGTGTTACACACACATACACACACACTCCATTCATTCCCATTCACACGTGCACACACTCACTCATGCACACCAGGGTTTAATTATGTTCAGCCCACGCTTCCTCACACCGGCAATCTCTTCCCTCGTTAGCATTATGATTACAAATACGCTGCATTTGTGGGAAGAGATTGTCGGGGCATTCACCGTCATATGCGGCAGTGTTTTCTCCACGTATGTTGTTTCCACTACCTTTGTGTATCCAGCCTGACATTTGAAGTCGGTTAATCCCTTGATGTTAGCAGCTGACCCTGCCTCACTCTCTTTTCCACCAGACTGCACGGACAGCCCCGGATTGTTCCAGTACCGTAAGTCATGTTTGCCTTTCTCCCTGTGTCGACAGAAGCTCTGCGGCACTAGGTATTCCCTTCGCCGGGCTGTAGAGCATCCGGGAGGCGTAGCCCTGGATCGCTCCAGTATCACAAGTTATGTTTGCCTTTCTCCCTGTGTCGACAGCAGCTCTGCGGCACTAGGCATTCCCTTCACCGGGCTGTAGAGCATCTGGGAGGCGTCCCTGTATGTCTGGTGGCCCCATTCCATCATTGCAACTCCCTGTACTTATGTGGTCATACTAAACTTGTTATTTTCATTGTTTATGTTAATAAAGTGCACGTTCTACTCCAGCAGTTGGATTTTTCATTCCTTCCCTCATGCGCTGCATAATGGCGCATGGGAATTTGTGACAAAGATTCTCACTGTTAATGACTGGGAAGGACAGGATTAGAAATGAGTATATCAGAGGGACAGCTCAGGTTGAGTGGTTTAGAGACAAAGTAAGAGAGGCAAGGCTGAGATGGTTTGGACATGTGCAGAGGAGGGATAGTGGACATATTAGACAAAGGATGTTGAAGATGGAGCTGCCAGGCAGGAGGAAAAGAGGAAGATCATGGAGAAGATTCACGGCTGTAGTGAAGGAGGCTACAGAGAGGGTTGGTGTTGCAGAGGAAGATACAAGGATAGGGTGAGATGGAGGCAGATGATCTGCTGTGGCGCCCCCTAAAGGAAGCAGCTGAAAGAAGAAGAAGACTATTTCGACTTTATTCTCAAAATGCATTTTTTTTTAATGTGGCCCTAATATTCCTTCGTATTCAAGAGTGAACAAAGCAGGATGAAGAAAAACTTATAATCCCTGCCTTTTCTTTTGTCTTACAAAAATACCAAAAACAACTTTGGTTTGCTGTATACATATTCACCCTTTAGCATTTCAGCCAATTTCTCTAAAAATGCCTAAAGATGACATATGCAGTCGATGAAATTTTTTCTTCACTGAGTGGCAGTAGAAAATCTGAAATATCCAGCGGGCAGAACACTGGATTTTTAAGAGGCTAATCATAGTGATTGTTAATCGACTGGGTTGATCTCTGTGTTCTGGACAAAGATTTCTTTAGATATATTTAATGTTTTATCATGAACAGTTTTTTATGCATTTGGAACATTAATTGTCAACATGTTATAGAGCTGAAAGTTTTATGCAAGCTTAAGCTTAATGAAATGAGTGTCATAGACCCATAGTCCCTGTACAACTACAGCAGATAGGCAGTGCAGAGCTTAGGCAATTGGAGAACTTCCTTTGTTGCCTTTAACGAGTTTGACCCGTTTCCCTGATAATACGCATGCATTTGTGCTCCCTCCGCCTGTCTTTTTTTTTAATCCTTTCTCTGTCTCTGCAGCTGTGTATGTGTGAATTAGAGGGATCCTAATCCTGTGAAACAGTTTCTGTGAACAACATGAAGGAGCTGACCATCCTGTTCTCAGCACAGATCATATCCATCTGGACATTCCCATGGATTACCCTAGAAGAGCTGTGTGTGTTGCCATATGCAGTGTTACACATTGTGGAATACAGGCAACCACGCTAGGTCATGAAATACATAAATTTCATTCATTTCATTTCATTTTCATTTCAAGTTTACTTTTTTGTTAGTCTGCGCATACCGGCTCGGACGTCGCCTGGGTTAACAAGGCCAGGAGTTCCTGGCAGCGGAGGGCAAAGGACAGAGCTGCGTGGAGGAATCTGATCAGACCTAAATGAAATAGTCATTTTCGCCCCCGACAGACTGCTATGATGATGATGATGATGATGCACACCCTAGTGAGCTGGTCAAGTTACCTACATAGACAACAACCTATTTTCTAGCCTATTTGGCTCCATTTTTTTCACTCTCAAGTCCTGCTTGGTGACACGTAAACATACTGTGAAAACAAATTTTCATTGTGCAGTATTGATGTTTTAAAGATTCTTCTTCTTCTTTTAGATTTGATTGGCGGTTGGCGACCAGCTTACAGGTGCATTACTGCCACATACTTCACTCATGTGCTGTACATCACTCTATATACTGTATAATTCAAAAAGTCTCTGTCTGTCTGTCTGTGTGTCTCGTTTTAAAGGATTATATCAGTCTATATATAATTCAAGAAATTTCTGTCTGTGTGTGTCACAATCATACGACTGTGTGTGCGTCATGATCATAGGACTTGCTATGACATCATCAAAGTCACGATCACAGGACTTTGTGTGTGTGTCACGATCATAGGACTTGCTATGACATCATCAAAAATCAAAGGCAGGCATCAAAGATCAAAGGCAGGTATCACTGAACAAGTGGTGACGTCAAAGATCAAAGGCAGGCATCAAATATCAAAGGCAGACATCACTGAATGAGTGGTGACGTCAAAGATCAAAGGCAGGTTTCAGTATGGTTACTGTTGCCATGGTAACCGTGTCAAAGATCAAAGACAGGCTCTCCATGGTTACTGCTGCCATGGTAACCCTGTCAAATGATCAAAGGCAGGCATGCAGCAGAATACTTGCTTATACTTGGTTTCTACGGGATGCATGGGTACCATGTCAATGATCAAAGGCAGGCATCACCATGGTTACTGTTGCCATGGTAACAGTAACTTTCTACGGGCATGCAGAAATACTTGCTTATACTTCTACAGGCATGCACGGGTATGCACTAGTTTATATAGAATGCAAATCCTGATGTTTTCCTACAAATATCCAAGTTGTGTTTGCGCTGAACCATCATCAAGCAGAAGTGAAGTAAATGTGCAAATAAATTTAATGATGAAGCAAGCCCCGCACATTTTTGCGTGTATAAACATCCAGAATCACAGAAGAGCCATAGGAATTGAAGGAACATGATTAGCAAAACAAAAAAGGGGGTTAGAACACAGATGAATAATTACAAGTTAACTGTTCTGATGAGTACAGGGAAGGAATGACTTACTTACTACTTAATCCTCTACGCCCCAGTGGGGCATAAGGCGCCAATGAGTCTCCTCCAGCCATCTCGGTCCTGGGCGAGCCATCTGACTTCAGGGGAGGAATGACACACGATTTAAACACCGAGAGGAAAAGTTTTAGTTTTTATAAAATTTGTTTTTTTGGTCCTCTTTACAGTAGTATCTCACGGAGGTGGCAATACTGAGGAACACGTGATTGTTGGGATTTTGTCATGATTTTATAAAAGGTTGCTCAACAGTTTGCCAACAGTTTTTACTGTCCAGCCAGTTTTTGAACATGTTCAAAAATTTTTGTGACAGAAAAAAATTTGCCCCATAGGGGGGGAAAAAACCCTGTTGGTGAACTGTCGTGTGATCCTCTTTACGAACTGGCGAAACCCCACAATCACAGCGTTCATGAATGATTCTCTGCATTCGCCACTCCATGACATACTACCCTTATTATTCTTACTATACATGCAGATTTTTTTTAATATACAGTATTGTGTGGAGTTTGCATGTTCTCCCCGTGTCTGCGTGGGTTTACTCCGGGATTTCTCCGGTTTCCTCCCATATGCCAAAAACATGCACGTTAGGTTAATTGGCATCAAAACTGGGGATTCTAAATTGTCCTTAGGTATGACTGTGAGAGTGAATGGTTGTCTGTCTCTCTGTGTTGGCCCTGCGATGGACTGGCGATCTGTCCAGGGTGGACCCTGCCTCTCGCCCAAAGATGCTGGGATAGGCTCCAGCCCCCCCGCGACCCAAAAAGGATTAAGCGGAAGAAGATGAATGAATGAATGAATGAATGAATGTTAATTTTTGTTCAATATGCATACACAAATGTCCGTAACTGAAACAGTGAAAAGTACAATCATTTGCTAAGCTAGCTTGCATCTTCTCATTACACAACATTATATTTTGCATTATTGATTTATTCATTATTTTCTAACCTCGCTTCTTCTTCTTCTTCTCTTCTTCTTCTTTTGCCTCATCCTTCATAATGTGAAGTTCACAAGCCTACGACACCATGATCTAAACCCTTTTCTGTGTCTTGCTTTTGTTCTGCTGATTTAAGATTAGTGTCAACCATACTTTTATGTTCGCTTTCCAGTCTGTCCATGGCCTTCCTCTTTTTCCGATTCGTGGGTTCATGATGTAATATGTCTTGGAACAAACTAACATCCGAATGTCATATTTGGTGCCCGAAGACTAATAGCTATCTTTCCACTATTTTCCGAATAGCTCTCTTGCCACTCCAAGTTGTTGTAGTATACTCTCATTTGTTTGCCAGTTGTATCCATGGGATTCTGAGAATCCTACTATAGATCCACATTTCCTTGCATCAATTTTGTCCTTTTCTGATTTCCTGATCATCCACCCTTCACACCCATACATCAGTACAGGCCATATGAGCACTTTGGCCAGTTTAAGATCGAGGGGACATGCTCTTGTTTTTCCAATATATTTACGAGCTCTACAGTCTTAGTGTTGGCTATTGCAGCATGAACTTTGATGTCCTTTGTACAGCTGGCATTGCTGGTTTTTATGGATCCCAGGTATTTAAATTGGTCAACTTCCTCTGTGGTATTTTCTACTAATTTATAATGCATTGTTCTGTTCCCGATGGTCATTTCCTTTGTTTTCTTTGTGTTCATCTTCAGCAATCTCATTTCAACCACCTTGTCAACTCTTCTCACCATCTTGTTAATCTGATCCTTTCTTTCATCTATTAAGACGGTGTCATCTGCAAACCGTAGATTTGATATCCTTCTTCCTCTCACAAGCACTCCAAAATCCAAAATGTCAACCACTCTCAATACTTGTTCTGTATAGACACTGATTTGGTGCGGCAATAAGCCACAGCCTTGTTGGACTCCTTTGGCCAGATGGAACTGTTCGCTGTGTGAGTCGTTCCAATGAATGATTTTTTTATTTTTTTATTTTTTTTTTTGTTACTTATTTGTACCCGTAGGTAGACTTGGTTTGCAGTCTGGTGACAAGCCACCGGCTGCTGGTCGTTGCGTGCGCGAGCGCCCTAAACCTACATGTTTTTGGTATGCGGGAGGAAACCGGAGAAATCCCGGAGTAAACCCGCGCAACACGGGGAGAACATGCAAACTCCACACAGCTCACTGTTGGTCGGGGGCTGGATCGAACCCACGATCTCATGATCCCCGCGATCCCCCGGCCGAGGGTAAAACTGTGCTGCACAGTGCTAAACCACTGCGCCACTGTGCAGCCCACAGTGTTGGCTGTTTTCGTTGGTGTAGAGTGACTTAAGTAGATTGAAGATATGCTCAGGAAAGCCCATCTGGTTCACGATGTTGAAGAGCTGGTTTTGGCTAATGCTGTCAAAAGCTTTGCTATAATCTATGAAGACCAAATACAGATTACCTTCTTCTGCGATGGTTTTCTCCATTAGCATTTGTATGCAGGCAAGCATATCGCACGTACTCCTATTTGATCAGTATCCGCTTGTTCGTTCAGTAATTCAAGTTCTGCTTTTTGTTTAATGTGATTTGAATGAATGAATGAATGAATGAATGAATGAATTTATTTCGGATAGTACATTACAGGTTAAAAGAAACTGTATAATATAACAATAAGGTCAAATTAGACAAAGACTCCTTCTACTATACAATTCCACGTGAGTTATCCGAAATGGGTGATGGCTGAAGCGGCAGCTTATATTGCCCACCCATATTCCATCCAAGAATTCAAAGGAGAAAAAAGATAAAACAAGACAAGAGCGATTACAGTTTAAAGCAAGGCTAAGACAAAAAGTGACTGAGAGAAAAAAGAAAACTGAGCTAGTCTAAGTTAAGCGGTTACTATTCAAAACAAATCTAAGACATAGTGTCACAGAGAAAAAGAAAAAAGAAAAACTAAGCTACAACACAACACAGGCTGGAAATGTCAATCCTTATGTGAGTTTACATGTCGTCTTGTAAATATGTTTGGAGTATTTCTTCCTTTAGTTTTTGTTTAAATTGTTCAAGCGTTGTACATGATTTTAATTCAGGTCCATAATCGTTCCATAATCTGACTCCTTGCACTGAAATACAGTGTTGCTTGGTGGTTGTTCTCACTGTAGGCTTTTGAAATATACATGTTCCTCTGAAGTGATATCGTTTCTCCCTTGTTTGGAACAACTTTTGGATATTTGCGGGCAGTGATAGATTCTTCACTTTGAACATTATTATTGCGGTTTTAAAGTCAATCAGATCTTTCAACTTGAGAGTTTTTTGTTTAAGAAAAAGTGGGTTTGTTGGTTCCCTGTAAGCTGCTTTGTTGATTATTCTAATAGCTCTCTTTTGAAGCATAAAGAGTGGATATATGTTTGTTTTATATGTATTTCCCCATACTTCATTACAATATGTCATGTATGGGAGTATTAATGAATGATACAAGGTGTATAGTGTGGGTTGATTCAGCAAATTTTTCACTCTGTGTAATATTGCAATTGATTTGGATACTTTACCTTTTATATAATTAATATGTGGCTTCCAACACAGTTTGTTATCAATTATTACTCCAAGGAATTTAATTTTGGATACCCTTTCAATCTCTACACCATTTACACTGAGTTTGGGTACTGGGTAGTTGTGATGGTTGTTAAAGACTATAAATTTTGTTTTGCTTAAATTGAGCGTTAATTTGTTTGAATCAAACCACAGTTTCAGCTTTCCTAATTCCTTTCCGAGTGTATCCAGAAGTTGTTCCAAATTGTTTCCACTGCATAGCAGGTTAGTGTCATCAGCAAACAATATTAAGTCAATTTTTTCTGAAACTTTACATATATCATTTATATACATATTGAATAATAATGGTCCCAAAACTGAACCCTGTGGGACTCCACAGGTGACCTTCAGTAACTCTGAGTTTTTGTTGTTAACACATGCAAACTGATATCTATTCTTTAAGTAACTACTTAACCAGGACAGTGCTACCCCTCTAATACCATAATTTTGCAGTTTCTTTAATAATAGATTGTGATCTACTGTATCAAATGCTTTTTTAAGATCCAGGAATACTCCAACTGAATACTCTTTATTTTCAATGGCTGTTGATATTTTTTCTGTAAATTCCATTAAGGCATATGCTGTTGTCCTTTTGTGTCTGAACCCATATTGCTGCTCACACAATAAATCATTCTTCAGTATGAAGTTGTCAATTCTCTCATAGAATATTTTTTTCAAGTATCTTGGAAAATTGTGGTAATAGTGAAATTGGTCTATAGTTTGAGGGTTCCCCTCTGTCGCCTGTCTTGTAAATCGGAATTACTTTAGCTATTTTCATTGCATTGGGAAATATACCTGATTGGAGAGACAGGTTACAGATATACGTCAGTGGTTTCACTATGCATTCGATAACAGTTTTGACTAGTAGCATGTCAATACCATCGCAGTCAGTAGATGTTTTACTTTTGAACGATTTAACAATTTCAATGACCTCTCTTTCGTCTGTGTTCTTTATGAAGATGGTGTCTTTTACAGCAGTGTTATTGCATATTGTATCACCTGTAGGCACCGTAGTGGGTATTTCTCGGGCCAGTTTAGGTCCAATGTTAACAAAAAAAATATTAAATTCATCTGCAGGTGAAGCTATATTCACATTCGAAGTCGATTTATTATTTTTTGGAATATTAGTTGGGTAGCTAGTATTTCTGCTTTTATTTCCAAGGATACTGTTGATTATTGTCCATGTATTTTTAATATTGTCTTTGTTTTTTTCCAGTTCTTTACTGTAATAGTCTCTTTTACTGCATCTTATTATATATGTTAACTTATTTTTGTATGTTTTATACCGCTGCTCTGCTTCTTTTGTCCTTTTCTTTATGAAAGCTTTATATAATAAATTTTTCTTTTTACACGCCTTTTGTAGTCCTTTGGTTAACCATGGTTTGTCAGCAAATTTGTGTTTAAGCTTTTTTTAACTAATGGGCAGTTTTTTTTCATAAAGAGTGGTTACAATGTTTATAAATGTGTCATAGGCTTCATTTACATCTGATACATAGACTTCTGTCCAGTCTTGCTTCAGCAAGTCCTCTTTAAAAGAACTGATTGCGTTTGATGATTTGTGTCTGAACGATTTAGAGATTTTTTCTGGGTTGGGCCCCGTGTGGCCATGGATAAGTGCAAAGATTGGCAAGTGGTCGCTTATATCATTTATCAATAATCCACTTTCTATTTTCTTATCGAGAACATTGACAAACAGGTTGTCAATAAGTGTAGCAGAGTGAACTGTGATTCTACTAGGATGTGTTATTGTGGGATATAGACTCATGCTGTACATAGAGTTCATGAACTCTGTAACTACATTTTGTTGATGTGGATTAAGTAGATCAATATTGAAATCTCCACAAATTGCTACCATTTTCTTACTAGTAATATTATTGTACAGCTCGACTAATTTATCTCTGAATGTCTCAATGCAAGTTCCCGGCGTTCTGTATATAAGATAAGATAAGATAAGATAAGATAAGATAAGCCTTTATTAGTCCCACAACGGGGAAATTCCAGGATTGCAACAGCACAGGGATAGCAACACTCAGAGCAACAATCAGAAGGCAAGAAAAAACAAGCAAGCAAGAGCAGCTAATATACATATGTACATATTACTATAAAATATATATATATACACACACACACACACAGACACACAGTGCAGAGCATTGTAGCTGGATGGAATAAATATATGAATATATGAACACACAGTGCAGAGCATTGTAGCTAGATGGAATAAATATGTAAATATATAAACACCCACAGTATGGAGCATTGCAGCTAGGTGGAATAAATATGCAAGTATATAAACACACACAGTGCGGAGCAATGTAGCTAGATGGAATAATATGTAGATATATAAAAACACAGTGCGAAGCATTGTAGCTAGATGGAATAAATATATAGATATATAAATATAAACACACCCAGTGCGAAGCATTGTAGCTAGATGGAATAAATATATAGATATATAAATATAAACACACACAGTGCAGAGCATTGTTGCTAGGTGGGATGAAACAGCATAACCGTCTATTTAGTTATCCTACATGGTATGATTATGTGCCCATACATATTCTCACCCTCCATAGCGACCGGTATGTTCCTAGTTGTATGCCGGAGAGGACCATTGTGTAAGTCTATTGCATCTTTTGCATTCAAAAAAAAAAAAAAAAAAAAAAAAAAAAAAAACTATTAGTTTGTTACGTCTTTTTGCTATCTCTGCGAGCAGCCCTGCTTAGGTTGTACAGTCTGACAGCCGTTGGTAGGAAGGACCTACGAAACCTCTCGGTTGTGCACCTGGGATGATGTAGTCTGCTGCTAAATGAGCTCCTCAGTGCATCCAGTATGTCCTGCATAGGGTGGAACTCGGACTCCAGCAGAGATGACAGTTTAGCCACCGTCCTTCTCTCTCCTATCTCCTCCATCGGATCAAGGCGTTGCCCCAGGACAGAGCTAGCTTTCTTAATCAGTTTGTTCAGTCTCTTCCTATCGGCTGCAGTAATGCCACTGCCCCAGCAGACCACTCCAAAAGTGATGGCTGATGCCACCACCGTGTCATAGAATGACTTCAGCAGCGCCCCTTGTACACCAAAAGACCTGAGTCTCCTCAGCAGGAACAGCCTGCGCTGTCCCTTCTTGTAGAGTGCGTCAGTATTGTGTGACCAGTCTAGTTTATTGTTCAGATGAATACCCAGGTACTTGTAGGATGTCACCATCTCGATGTCTGTTCCCTGTATATTTACTGGTGCTGTGAGGGGCTGCCCATGCCTGCGGCAGTCCACCACCAGCTCCTTAGTTTTCCTCGCGTTGATCTGGAGGCAGTTCCGATGGCACCAGTCCACAAAGTCCTGGATAAGCCCTCTGTACTCAGCTTCATCTCCGCTGGAGATGAGACCAACGATCGCAGAGTCATCAGAGAACTTCTGTAGATGGCAATGTGTTGTGTTGTGTGAGAAGTCCGCAGTATAAAGAGTGAACAAGAAGGGAGCCAGCACCGTTCCCTGGGGGGGCCCCCGTGCTACTGATGATCGTGTCGGAAACACAGTCCCGGGTTCTCACAAACTGAGGCCGGTTCGTGAGGTAGTCCAGGATCCATGATGACAGGTGCTGGTCCACCCCTGCGCGCAGCAGCTTGTCCTTCAGGATCATCGGTTGGATGGTGTTGAAAGCACTGGAGAAGTCAAAGAACATGATCCTCACCATATTCCCGGGCTTCTCCAGGTGGGACAGAGAACGGTGAAGGAGGAAGATCACCGCATCCTCCACCCCAATGCCATGCTGGTAGGCGAACTGGAGTGGATCCATCGCTGGTTCCACCAGGGGGCGGAGATGAGCAAGGAGCAGTCTCTCCAGGGTCTTCATCAAGTGGGACGTCAAGGCCACCGGTCTGAAGCTGTTCAGGTCTTTGGGGTGGGAAGTTTTTGGTACAGGTACCACACAAGATGTTTTCCACAGCTGTGGTACCCTCCCCAGTTTCAGGCTCATGTTGAAGATATACGTCACAATCCCACACAGCTGGTCTGCACAGGACTTGAGGAGCTTTGCGCTGATGCCGTCCGGTCCCGACGCCTTCCTCGCCTTGATCTTCCTCAGCTCCGTCCTCACCTGGGTCTTGGTCAGGGTCAGGATGGGGGGCTGTGTGTTGGGAGTGGGGGGGGTGTCGGTGGAGTGGGGAGTGGGTAGCAGGACTTGATTTCTTAGAGGCAGCAGTGGTTGTTGTGCAGACAGGGGGGAGGGCGGTTGGTCAAATCTATTGAAAAACAGATTCAGGTTGTTCGCCCACTCCCTGCCCCCCGTGGCCTGGGGGGAGGTATTCTGGAGCCCCGAGATGGTTTTGAGGTTTCTCCAGACCCCGCTGATGTCGCTCTGTTGCAGCTTGTCCTCCATCTTCTTCCTGAAGCTGTCCTTGCCTTCTCTGATCTTTCTCCTCAGCTCCCTCTGTACGGACTTCAGCATCTCCCTGTTCCCCGACCTGAAGATCCTCTTCTTCTCTCTCAGAAGTGTTTTTATCTCAGGGTTGATCCAGGGTTTGTTGTTTGAGTGACGCCGTATGGTCTTGGTGGGAACGGATTTGTCCACACAGAAGCTGAGGTAGCCCGTGAAGGTGTGAATGAGGCCATCGATGTCCTCACCATGTGGATCACAGAGCTGCTTCCAGGCAGTGGCTTCAAAACAGTCCTTTAGAGTGTCCATTGTCTCCTCAGACCATAACTCCACAGTGTGCATGGCCGGAGGTTGTCTGTGCACTAGGGGTTTGTACACCGGTCGGAGATGAACCAAGTTGTGATCCGATCTCCCAAGTGGGGGGAGTTGTGATGAGGTGTACGCCTCCTTAGTGTTTGCGTAGAACAAATCCAGTGTTTTATTGTCTCTAGTGTGGCATGTGACATACTGGGTGAAAGTGGACAGAATGGGAGACAGTGAAACGTGGTTGAAATCGCCTGAGATGAGGAGAAGAGCATCTGGGTGTTCTGTCTGCAGCCTGCTGGTTACTGAATGGATGACGTCACGCGCTGTCCCCAGCGTTCGCCGTCGGATTTGCATAAACAACAATGCAGATCACGTGTGAGTGTTCTCTCGGGAGATATGTAGGCCTCATGCTAACAGCTAGCAACTCAATGTCTTTGCTGCAGTGTCGTTGTTTAACAGTGATATGTCCCGGTCTGCACCAGTTGTTGTTAACATACATGATCACTCCACCGCCCCTAGTTTTGCCACTCTCTGGTGTTCGGTCAGCTCGTATCGTGTGAAAACCCTCCAGCTCAATGTTAGCATCTGCTGCTAGTTCAGTTAGCCACGTCTCAGTAAACAAAAGGAGAGAGCACTCCCGGTAAGTGCTATCATAACGGGAGATAGCCGCTAGCTCATCTAACTTTCCCAGTATCGACCGTACATTTCCCATGACAACAGATGGAAGGGAGGGTCTGTACCTTATATTTTTTGTCCTCCGCCTTACTCCAGCCCGGCAGCCGCGGCGTTTTCGCCTCAGTTCTCTCGGTATGTCGAGTTTTTCCAGTGGGACCGGGTGGCGGTTAAATGCTAGCAGCTCTTCCCTGTTATATCGTATCCTGCTATAAACAGTGGCTCCGTCCACCGGCTCAGGAGACATTTGGGATGATCTGTGTGTCCGTGATATAAGTGGGGTGAAAAAAAAAAAAGTGATCAAAAGAGAGAGGAAGGGAAAAAAAACTCGGAATCGAGCCGCTGTTGCAAAAGGCAGCCGACTGGTGTGGCGCCGAGAGGGAAAAAAAAAAAAAAAAAAAAAAAAAAAAAAAAAAACATATGCAGCTTATGATTAGATTTTTTGTTTTGTCTAGGTCAATCTCAACAGTAACACATTCCAAAATCCCTGGTAGTGCTGAGGACATTTCATTTACAAGCTTCCATCTATATAGGTCATCAATATACAGTGCAACACCACCACCCTTTTTTTGAGATCTGTTAATGTTAAACATCTGATATCCCTCTATTGCCATCAGGGGAGCCTGGTCTTCATTAAGCCAGGTTTCAGAGACTGCAATAGCTGTGAATTTTCTGTTTAGCTGTTTTAAATAGTCCTGAATCTGTGAGAAGTTTTTGTTAAGACTTCTGCTATTGAAGTGTATTATTGACAGTTTACCATCTAATTGCACTTGACTTTTGAATTGCTTTTCAGTGTAATATTCACAGTGGTTATGAATATTATTGAAAAAGTGGTTATCAGGATCAATATCATTCTCCATCTCTTGTGGTTTATGTTCAGCATAGTGGCATATTTTTAGAGTTTGAGTTTCCTCACTCTGTGTTTCATAGTCAGTGTTCATCTGTATTTATCTAAGTCAGTAGCATCTCTGATCATTATACTCTTTGCTTGCTCAGGTGTTCCATTTAGTTTAATCCAAATTCTACAATTTCTTGTCCAGGTTGTCTGTATCTTATTTTGTTTTTTTAGCATCCGTGCCTGCCGTGCTAATTCAGCGTTTTTTTTTTTTTGTCAGGTGTTCATTTAGGTAAACTTGAGTTTCCTTTAGTTTTCTGGCCTGCCTCAGTACGTCATTTTTCACCCTCCTGTTCACAAAGCGCATCACAATTGATTTCTTTGTTTTGTTATCTTTCTTCGGTAAAGCATAACAGGCTGAGATCGCATTGGCTTCTACCTTAATGTCTTTATCATTAAGGAACTGAAGCACTTGGTTTTCTAAGGACATTGATTCACTTATGGAAGCATGTTCACCACTCAGTCCTGTTGCGGCATGGGCGTACGACTGATATCTGATGTCTAGTCCACTTATAACTAGGTCATCAATGCGAGAACCTTGTTCAAGATCCTCGACGCGTTGCTCCAAAAGACGCCCGTGTTGCTCCAGGTCCATAATTTTTTTGTCTTTTTCTTTTATTATTGAATGTAGGGCTTGTACCTCCTCTATTAGGCCTATTATTTTGTCCTGCTGGCTAGTCATTTTGGCCAATTCTTCTAACACAAAGTTCAGAGATTTTTTAATTTCTTCCATTTCCTCTTTTTTGGGTGGCATTTTACTGACCTGTGGATAGAAATAAACAGAGAATCCGGCTAGGCCTCAACTAGCTCGGCCGCTACTGGACCCGCCGCAATCGAGCTCCTGCGCAGCTTCTCCGCCAAGTGACGCTGCACAGCTCCGCAGATCACCGCCGTCTATCGCCGGCGCCTGCCTCCGTCTACCTGGCCAGTTATGTTGCACACCGCCGGCGCAAAATTTAAAATGATAATTAGTAGAACTTTGCTCAGATGGCTTATGAGCGCGATCATCCAGAATTTGGGCAGTCTTTGGGGCATCCTGACTTATATAACATAACAAACTCTTGTTGTTTCCAACTGACTGGCCATTCATTTGTGAACCATATCTTTTTGCAGAGCTGGTGTATGGCATGTAGACCAAAAGGCCCGCTATGTTTGAAAAGCTCTGCTGGGATGTTGTCCAGACCTGGTGATTTCCCACTGCGTAGTTTTTTAATAGCCCTTTCAACTTCACTCAGCATCTAACCTCTCAGTGCTGTTGAAATAGAACTTTGTCTTTAAGGGTGTCATATTGATTTTACATAATTTAGCTGAATGGCAGAAAAATAATTAAATGTTTTGTAAAAAAATGTATTCAAAATGCATTCTTGTATTGTTCTTTTTTATATAAAGTTGATTCTGTGCACTACAAAATATAGTCTTTTCTTTCAAATTGAATCCCCACTCCTTTCACTATACTTAAAGATGGCAGAGACAACGTTCTGATCTCCTGGCCAGTAGGTGTCGCACTTACTCTTGCTCCAACTGGTTGATAGATTATTCATCTGGCTATTTTACAGTCTTAGTTCTTTAGTGATTATGAGCTGTATACAGCATGTCAAACGAGGACTCTTTTGTGGTATTGTGGTGGACACACATTGTGACCTACTTGGTGACTCACATTTTAGACCAGAACAAAGGCAGAGCTTCCTTGGTGATTACAGGAAGCTGCAATAGTGTTAGCTTTGGTATACAAGGCTTGAGACTGTGGGGGTATAATTAAAGGATTAAAGAAGGGATGCATGGGAGACAGTGGAAGTGATATCATGGAGTGAGGATGCATTGTTACTGTCATTATAATGCAACTTGGTATGTGATATATGTGACTTGTGAACTGTAAGAGTCCTGGTATTTAAGGACGAGAGTTCCCTGTGTGGCTCTCTTTTTCTGCTTCGAGATGTTGGAGATGTGAATAAAGCTGACTTGAGAGAGAACTCTGTCTTGTCATTCACACATCCCCACACTGGTGACCCAAGACGTATCATGCAAGAGGAGAATTCCCCAGGGCCAGCCCCGTCAGGAGCCCCCAGCCAAGCAAATGCCGCTACAGTCCAGCTACCGGACTTCTGGCAGAACAATCCGCGCTCCTGGTTCAACGCGGTTGAGGCGCAGTTCAACCTCCGGGGGATATCGGTAGACGCCACGAAATTCTACCACGTAGTCGCAAAGCTGGACGACAACACGGCCCAGCATGTGGAGAGCCTGATCGACCAGCCGCCGGACAGCGACAAATACGGCACATTGAAGGCTGCACTCATCCAGCAATTCACCCCCAGAGAGGCTTGTGGCGCTGACGGAGTTGGAAAATGACATGCCCGCGAACCTGATGGAGAAGTTGTTGAGGTTGAAAGACTCTGACGACAATCACTTCATTTTCACCCACCTCTTCCTCAGGATTCTACCGTCAGCAGCGAGAGCGGCCCTGGCCAGTTCGCCACTGTTGGCCCAACGGGACTACCGCGCGCTGGGCCGAGAGGCGCAGCGGATTGTCAACGCCACCAAGCGGCGCGCAGCCACGGCTGCTGCAGCGGAACTCGGCGCGACGACCGGAGACGACAGGAGGCCAGAGGCAGCGGTACCAGACTCACCGACGACGGCGGCAGCAGGGGCCAGGGAACGTGGACCAGACGTCCTTTGTTTCTACCATCGCCGCTTCGCAGAGAGGGCATGCAAATGTGTACCACCGTGCCAGTTCGGGCGTTCGGGAAACGCCAAGACCGGGGGTCGGTAGCAGCCGCGGCCCTCGGGGAGGAGAACAAGCTGCTCTACTTGTCGGACGCACGCTCGGGGAGGCAGTTCCTCGTCGACACAGGCTCCCAGTTGAGTTTCATCACACCTTCCTACGCGGACAGACTAGATGGTTCCGGAGGTCCCCGGGTGACAACAGCGAACGGCTCGGAGATTAAGACCTTTGGTGAGAAGACTCTGCTTCTGTCTCTACACAGCCATACATGTGAGTGGACTTTTGTTGTAGCAGCAGTAAATTTCAATATGAAATTAAATTATTAATTAAACAATGCTACAGCGCACGACCGCTACCCAATCTCGCATATTCAAGATTTATCCTTTCATCTGGCAGGGGCGCGTGTTTTTTCTAAAATAGACTTGGTCCGCGGTTACCACCAAGTCCCAGTGCGCGCTGAGGACATACCCAAAACAGCGGTAATAACTCCGTTTGGCCTATTCGAGTTTTTACGCATGCCATTCAGACTTAAAGGGGCTGCTCAGACGTTCCAACGCATGATGGATGCGGTGCTTCGCGATCTCCCTTTCGTGTTCGTCTACTTGGACGATATTTTAGTAGCCAGCGCGTCCAAAGACGAACACGAAAAACACCTGGCCACAGTTTTCCGAAGGTTGGGAGATCACGGGTTAAAAACCAACCCAGCGAAGTGTCAGTTCGGGGTGGCGCAGATCGATTTTTTGGGACACCGCGTCTCCCCCGAAGGAGCAGTTCCGCTTCCTGACAAAGTGCACGCGGTGGCAGATTTCCCCCGGCCGCAGACGGTCAGGGCGTTGCAGGAGTTTTTGTGAATGGTGAATTTTTATAACTGTTTTCTCCTCCGTGCAGCGCAACTCATGCAGCCGCTGTATGCCGCGCTCAAAAAAAAGAAACCCGCGGATAAGGTTGAGTGGTCCCCGGAGCGGGACCAAGCGTTCTCGGAGGTGAAAGCAGCCTTGGCAAAGGCTGCGTTGTTGGCACACCCAGACCGCAACGGCCCGCATAGCGCTCACCACTGACGCATCAGATGTGGTCATAGGGGCGGTCGTGGAGCAACATGTAGCCGGGGTTTGGCAGCCCCTAGCCTTTTTCAGCAGGACCTTGCGTGATAGCGAACATAAATACAGCGCGTTCGACAGGGAGCTGCTGGCTCTCCATTTGGCCATCCGCCACTTTCAGTTCTGGCTAGAAGGACGCTCTTTCACCACATTCGTTGACCACAAACCGCTAACATTCGCGATGGCCAAGGTTTCCGAACCATGGTCAGGCCGGCAGCAGAGACAGCTGGCCGCGATAGAGTTTACCACTGATATCCAGCATGTGGCGGGCAAACTCAATGTAGTGGCAGATTGCCTCTCGCGTGCCGTGGCGGCCCCAGTCAGCGTATGGGTAGATTACGCAGCCATGACCGCGGAGCAGGTTGGTGACGCGGAGGTGCGCGCGCTTCAGTCTGGACCAACAGGGTTAAGGCTGGAGAGCAGGGTGCTGCAAGACGGTATGCCCCCCCCCCCACCTAATCTGCGATGTCTCCACGGGACGGCCGCATCCAGTAGTACCGGCCGCGTGGCACCGCCGCTTTTTTCACTCAATTCATTCTTGGGCGCACCCGGGAGTGCGCGCGTCGGTCAAAATGGTAGGAGAGAAATTTGTGTGGCCGAGCCTCCGCAAACAAGTTAAAGAGTGGGCAGCAGCCTGCACGGCGTGTCAACGAGCCAAAGTACACAGGCACACGAGGGCTCCTTTGGAGCCGTTTCACATTCCGGCCAAGAGGTTCGATCACGTTCATGTGGACCTCGTGGGCCCCCTCCCGCCGTCACAAGGGTGCACACACCTTCTCACAATGGTGGACCGCACCACGCGCTGGCCTGAAGTGGTCCCGCTGGCATCAACCACGGCCGAGGAGGTGGCGCGCGCATTTTTAACAGCTTGGGTGGCGCGCTTCGGCGTTCCATCGGACATTACGTCCGACAGAGGCCCTCAATTTGTGTCCGAGCTTTGGTCGACAATCGTCCGCAGCCTGGGTGTCACAATTCACCGCACAACCGCGTACAATCCGCAGGCTAACGGGTTATGCGAACGTTTTCATAGGTCATTGAAAGCAGCTCTCAGAGCATCACTGACGGATGCAAATTGGGTAGACAAGTTACCGTGGGTGTTATTGAGGTTGCGTTCTGCGCCTAAAGAGGACTTAGAAGCCTCCCCAGCGGAGCTCGTGTTTGCGCAGCCACTCCGGCTGCCTGGGGAGTTTCTCCCAGATAACCCTGCTCCAGACGCCTCCCCGTCTCAGCTGTTGCGGAGTAACATAGAATCAACCACGCTGCCCGGCCCCGCGCACCACAGTTTTCCGCACGTTTTTGTGCCTAAAACTTTGAAGAACGCAGAGTATGTTTTTGTCAGACACGATGCGCATCGAACCCCGCTGCGACCGCCTTATGACGGACCGTTCAGAGTGTTAGAAACAGGGGACAACCAGTTTTTGCTAGATTTGGGGGGTAGGAAAGAGAAAGTTGGCATAAACAGACTCAAACCCGCTTTTGTGGTGGCAGATGAGCAAGTGCTGTTGGCGAGGGCCCCGCGGCGAGGTAGACCCCCGCGGGGGGCTGCACAGAGTAATGTTTCCCCAGAACACCCACAGGTGCTGACAAAAGGTTTCTACCCCCAGACGGCAAACCCCCAGCGTGACAGCGCCGCAGAGACGTTGAATCCCAGCTACAGCAGATACGGCAGGAGACTGAAGCCTAGACAGCATGTGGACTGATGTGTATTGATACAATCACGGCATGCATGTTGTTATTCTCTTGTTTGTTCTAAAATGTTGGGGGGGCTTTGTGTGGTGGACACATTGTGACCTGCTTGGTGACTCACATTTTAGACCAGAACAAAGGCAGAGCTTCCTTGGTGATTACAGGAAGCTGCAAGAGTGTTAGCTTTGGTATGCAAGGCTTGAGACTGTGGGGGTATAATTAAAGGATTAAAGAGGGGATGCATTGTAGACAGTGGGGGTGATATCATGGAGAGAGGATGCATTGTTACTGCCATTATAAGGCAACATGGTATGTGATACATGTGACTTGTGAACTGTAAGAGTCCTGGTATTTAAGGACGAGAGTTCCCTGTGTGGCTCTCTTTTTCTGCTTCGAGATGTTGGAGATGTGAATAAAGCTGACTTGAGAGAGAACTCTGTCTCGTCATTCACACATCCCCACAGTATTAACTTAATATGAGGTGATGAAACATGACATCAACTTAGTTATCCTGTTGCACTCCGGGATACCGCGGGCGGTCATGTCTCTGCGTCCTAGTGCGTCTCAGTGCGCACTGAAAAAAAAAAAGCTGCATTTCTGTTCTTCCAGTACAGACACAGCCGCGAACAGAAAGCCAAAGGAGTGTTTTAATTGGTTTAGATTTGATTGACTTCTCACTCGACTAATAAGAGCCTTGAATTGGGTTTCTGAAACCTTGAAGAACCAATGACTGAAAACCTAGCAAGAAGGACCTGCCTACCAACGACCGCGAATACAACGAGCCAATTGAAGCAGAGAAGTTCGACGATTGAAACGCATGCATCCCGTGCGTAAAATCTGTTTGGTCTAAGCCGCTGGGTGACACACATTGAGACCTGTGTGTAACGGTAGCGTTCGCCACTCTCAGCCGTTAGCCAGTCTTTTTTTATTACTACTGTTCTTATTTGTTTTGAAAAATCATTTGCAAAAACCGCCATCATGGAAGCGGAGATGGTTTGATCGGGTCGAGTGACCAGAACCACGAGTCCGTAACAAGCGGACCAGCTTCATGTTCGTCTGACAATGAGGAACAGATGTTCGCCAACGACACTGCTGTTGTGGACAGGTAAGTGTTATAAGCTAAATTATTCTTTATCACTGAAAATAGTAATAAAAATGACTTTTGACCGATCGGTAATTACAATGGTGCATCAGGGCCACTTGACAGACCGTTTTTTGTGCACCGAGCTCCTCTGTAGCGGGGGGGGGGGGAGTTGTTATCCTCTACATTGCAGATATTTTAGTATAATTTTTAGTGCACTGTAGGTTATTTTTTCTTGTAAAAAAAGCCCACACATTTTTTTACGTGGCATGCTTCTTTGTGCGTGGGGGGCTTTTTTGTTCATTCATTCATTCATGAATGAATAAACAACCCCCCCACACACACACACACACAGCCCTGAGTGTCACCTTTCATTAGAGCCCAAGCTCAAGCTTCTATGTTTCAGCATTCAAAAGTTATAGACGTTTTTCCAAACTGTGCCATTTGGCACAATTTGGCACAGTTCAAAAACGCCTGGGAACAACCTGAGAAAAAAAGCTGTGTAAGATATTCATTTTTTGTGGTATTGTTACAAAATTTTGACCTCAGCTGGATAACACTTGGTTCTACATTTCTGTTGCATTTTCCAGCCAGTATCTGACAGCTGTGTGTTATTTACAAGCATTTGTATCTAAAAAAACACCCAGGCGAACTTTATTTTCTTCAGATTCAGTATGTTTAGATGACTGTTACTCAGTGGCAGGAGCACTTAGAGAGAATATGACTGTTTTGCCAAAAAATTCAAAGTGTTTTCTTTTAAATGAGACCAACCCAGTGAAGATGCTGCAAAGGGTTGAAGAACAGCTTTTGATTTACTTTGGGTACTGCGGCGGCATGAAATAAAGCGGCGTTGTTGGAGGTTTTAAGTAGAGTTTATTAAATCACACCGCCGTCACAGGATCCCCGCTCCGGCCCAAGTGTGTGCAGGCTGGAGCGGGATCCTCAGGCTCTCAGAGAAGAGACACAAAGTGCGTGTCTGCAGCAGCAGTTGAAGTGAGTCAGAGAGAGAATGAGTTACAGAACCTGTGCAGTATTTGTACCCAACTCAAACAATACATCAAAGCAGATTCACAGCAGTTGGTCTGATCAAAGGGACTGCAGAACAGGCATGAGACATTTGCATTTGTAAGACCTACATAACAATAGGCAGATGCAGCCTCTGCTCAGCTTGCGGAACAAAGAGGTTACAAGGCACATCTACATATTGAACTGTCTCTAGGTCACAGCAAGGACAGGATGCATGAACACTATACATGAATGGCACATTACGTCATGATACATGCATGGCACATTGCATCACAATACATGCAGGGCACATTGCATCACAACACATGAATGGCACATTACATCTCAGTAGTGCAGCGGGGAAAACCAAGAGAAAAGAGCTGACTGTCCTGTGTGTTGTGGGGGGGTTGAGTCAACCCGCCACACACGCTCCCCCCCAGAGGGCACGGCAGGGGGCCGAGACCTCGATAATCCATCTATGGGAGCGAGCTGTGGGAGAAGCTCGCTGCAGGTGGAGGTGGAGGGAGGGGAGTGGTAGTGTGTGCCGGCAGGGGCGGTGAAATCGTCCGAGCCGCACAAAAATTGCTTGCTGCTCTGCGACGTCGAGGGGCTGTCCCGTTGAACGTGCAGAGGTCCACAAGAAGAAAAATTAGTCACTGGCTCCTCCCGCGATTAAGTCCTGCAAGGATTAATAGTGGCCGTGAAGAAAAGCAGGAGCGGCTGTAAGAGAAACATAAAAGCAGGGGAACTGGCGTGTTGACTTTAAGTGCGGGCACAACCTTAAAAGCCGTCGGGAACTGCAAAACCGCTGAATTCCCCATGTGCGCTGTGGCTGAGACCATTGACAAATCCTTCGTGCATGCTGCGTGCGTGCTTCAGGTGTGAGGGCAGCTCTGAAGGCTCTGTGTGCAGCGGCGAAGGAGGATGGGGGTCTGTAGAGCCATATGCATCCCGTGTGTGGTGCGCCGTCCGCGTAACTCTCCGTGCGTTGTTGGGCCAGCTGGAGAGGAGACAGGGTCAGGGAGCTTAATCATCCCTGTTCACTGTGTTGGAGCGGTGAAGGGAAGTAGACACTCTTGTCACTCACTCGGTCATGGTGCGTTCAGGTCCACGTGTGCTCCGTCGGCCATGGGAGTCGCCGTCGCGGAGAAAGGACGAGGTGAATGCGCTCTCATGTGGAGGAGCTGCGAGCGTGGCTGGTCCAGCGTGGATGTGCCGATCTAGGCGTGCAGATCTCACCATGAAGTTTGCTGCGGCTTTCCCGGTCGTGGGTGGTCTCCGGAGAGTTTCACCTGGAAACTCTGCGTCGAAATCTCCCTGAAGCAGAAGGGAGCTGTTGCGTTCGCTTGTCGTCAGAGAATCCCGGCCGGGTGCTGCGTTCGCCAGCAGCGTGTTCGTTTCAGCGTTGGGTCACCAGTGCGGCGGCATGAAATAAAGCGGCGTTGTTGGAGGTTTTAAGTAGAGTTTATTAAATCACACCGCCGTCACAGGATCCCCGCTCCGGCCCAAGTGTGTGCAGGCTGGAGCGGGATCCTCAGGCTCTCAGAGAAGAGACACAAAGTGCGTGTCTGCAACAGCAGTTGAAGTGAGTCAGAGAGAGAATGAGTTACAGAACCTGTGCAGTATTTGTACCCAACTCAAACAATACATCAAAGCAGATTCACAGCAGTTGGTCTGATCAAAGGGACTGCAGAACAGGCATGAGACATTTGCATTTGTAAGACCTACATAACAATAGGCAGATGCAGCCTCTGCTCAGCTTGCGGAACAAAGAGGTTACAAGGCACATCTACATATTGAACTGTCTCTAGGTCACAGCAAGGACAGGACGCATGAACACTATACATGAATGGCACATTACGTCACGATACATGCATGGCACATTGCATCACAATACATGCAGGGCACATTGCATCACAATACATGCAGGGCACATTGCATCACAACACATGAATGGCACATTACATCTCAGTAGTGCAGCGGGGAAAACCAAGAGAAAAGAGCTGACTGTCCTGTGTGTTGTGGGGGGGTTGAGTCAACCCGCCACAGGTACGGTATTTTTAGGCGTTTTTAGGGAAATTGACCAGAGTGCAAGGGGTTAAGCTATTGGCTATGACATCCTTACCGGCCACTACAGTCTCCTCATCCAACTGCTCAGATGTATTTATTATGATTGTTTTGGGAAATTTTTGTGGATTCTGGTGTAACTGAAGATATTGTAAAGCTTGTTGCTTTAAGTAACCTAAACACATACATTAAAACTTATATTTTTTTAAAGGACTTATTCCAAAATCCGTTGTTAAAAGCATTTTTTTTTAAATTACCCTCCCAATACTGCCCACATGAGCACTGAAGAGTTATCTGCTCAACCAAGCTGAGACAGACCGACAGAGACTGAGAGCAGGGGGAGGTGAGCGAGGGAAGCACATTCTGAGGGAGGGAGATATGGCAAAAAGTCAGTGATACTGAAGTGTGGGAGGGAGATAGAGAGGAGGGCCCTGCACAGATAGAGAGGGTAAACTACAGCGAGAGCAGTGAGGGGAGGACAGAGCGGCAGGTCAGCGTGAGATTATGTGTGGGGAGAAGAATTTTATTGAGAAATGTGAGGTGAATAAGATGAAGAATCATTCATTTAATAGAGGATTATATACTGTACATTGCCATAGAGGGTGATGTGGATGTATGCTGATGAACTTTCAAGAAGGGTTAAAAAACATTGGTTTTGTAACCACCAAGCTTACGCAGTATTGAGTCATTTGGCATCACATTGTCACTCATCCTTAAATGTCAATATCTATTAGCTTTCTGTCTAGGAAGATAATAAATGATGACAGAAGCACAATGACGGATTGATAGTAACAAGATGTTCAGATCAAAAATTGCAGTGTGATTACAAAACAAACAAAACAAAGCACAAAGTGGGTGAGGGTGTGTTCGTTGAGAAATGATGAAATATATTTGACGTTCCTATTTAATGCTTAAACTCTGCACCATGCAGTATATTATGATGTAGCAGGGTTTCACAGCTTTTGACTGTGCATAAGATATACTGAAAAGCAGGTGGAAGGAGTAGCCAGAAAGTGAAAGTAGTGCTGATATTCCATCCATCCATCCATTTTCTACCACTTTTCCGGAGGTCCGGGTCACGGAGGCAGCAGCTCAAGCAGAGAAGCCCAGACTTCCCTCTCCCCGGCCACCTGCTCCAACTCTGCAGAGAGGATACCAAGATGTTCCCAGGCCAGCTGGGAGACGTACTGTAGTCTCTCCAGCATGTCCTGGGTCTGCCCCGGGGTCTTCTCCCAGTGGGATGTGCCCGAAACACCTCAAGTGGGAGGCATCCAGGAGGCATCCTGATCAGATGCCCAAACCACCTCAACTGGCTCCTTTCAATGTAGAGGAGCAGCGGTTCTGCTCTGAGCCCCTTCCGAATGGCTGAACTCCTCACCCTATCTCTAAGGGTGAGTCCAGCAATCCTACGGAAAAAAGCTCAGTTCAGCCGCTTGTATCTGTGATCTCATTCTTTTGGTCATTACCCAAAGCTCATGACCATAGGTGAGGGTAGGAACGTAGATTGACCTGTAAATCGACAGCTTTTGCTTTAGAGCTCAGCTCCCTCTTCACCACAACAGACTGGTACAACGTCTGCATCACTGCAGAGGCTGCTCTGATCCATCTGTCAATCTCTCGTTCCATTCTCCCATCACTCGTGAATGAGACCCCAAGATACTTAAGCTCCTCCACTTGGGGCAGGAGCTTGTCCCCAACCCGGAGAGGACAATCCACCTTTTTCCGACTGAGGACCATGGACTCAGACTTGGAGGTGCTGATTCTGATCCCAGCCAATTCACACTCAACAATTCACACAAACCGTCCCAGCAAGGCCTGTAGATCATTGGTCGATGAAGCCAACAGGACAACATCATCTGCAAATAGCAGAGATGAGATCCTGTGGTCACTGAGCATGACACCCTCCGATCCTTGGCTGCGCCTAGATATCCTGTTCATAAAAATTATGAAACAAACAAAGGGCAGCCCTGGCGAAGCCCAACTCTCACTAGAAACAAGTTTGACTGGGTGTTAGCAATACGAACCAAACTCTTGCAACAGTCATATAGGGACTGGATACCGTGTAACAACGAGCCCGATACCCCATACTCCCGCAGCACCCCCCACAAGAGACCACGAGGGACGTGGGCGAATGCTTTCTCCAAGTCCATAAAATACATGTGGACTGGTTGGGCAGACTCCCAGGAACCCTCGAAGATTCTTGAGAGAGTAAAGAGTTGGTCCGATGTGCCACAGCCAGGACAAAAACCACATTGGTCCTCCTGGATCCGAGGTTCAACCAGCAGTTGGACTCTTCTCTCCAGTACCTTGGCATAGACCTTCCCAGGGAGGCTGAGAAGTGTGATCCCCCTAAAGTTGGAACACACCCTCCGGTCCCCTTTTTTAAAAAGAGGAACCACCACCCCGGTTTGCCATGCCAAAGGCTCTGTCCCTGACCTCCACGCAACATTACAGAGGTGTGTCAATCATGAGAGCCCTACAACATCCAGGGCCTTGAGGTACTCAGGGTGAATCTCTTCCACCTCCGGGGCCTGCCCACCAAAGAGTTTTTTAACCACTTTGGAGACCTCAGTCCCCATGATGGGCGAGTTGTCCCCCTCATCCTCAAGCCCTGCTTCCTCTGTGGAAGGTGTGTTAGTGGGATTGAGGAGATCCTCAAAGCATTCCTTCCACTGCCCGACGATGTCCACAGTCAAAGTCAGCAGCACCCCATCCTCACCATACACAGTGTGGACAGGAAGCTGCTTCCCTCTTCTGAGTCACCAGACAGTTTGCCAGAATCTCTTCAAGGCCGACCAAAAGTCTTGTTCCATGGCCTCACCAAACTCCTCCCACACCCGAGTTTTTGCTTCAGCAACCACCCGAGCTGCCCTCTGCTTGACCTGCTGGTACACCTCAGCTGCTTCGGGAGTCCCACAAGCCAACCAAACTCGATAGGATTTCTTCTTCAGCTTGATGGCCCCCCTCGCCACTGGTGTCCACCACTTGGTTGGGGGGTTGCCTCCATGAGATGCACCAGCAAACTTCCCTGCACCCTCACTATACGTTTAGGTCTACTGGGTCTGAGTGGTGTCCATCCCTGCTGTTGGATCCAACTCACCACCAGGTGGTGATCAGTTGACAGCTCTGCACCTCTCTTTACCCGAGTGTCCAAGACATGTGGTCGCAAATCTGATGACACGATAACAGACTCGATCATCGGCCTGCGACCTAGGGTGTCCATGCTGATATTCATTATTATCATCCATCCATCCATCCATCTTCTTCCGCTCCTAATCCTTTTCGGGTCATGGGGGGGCTGGAGCCTATCCCAGCATCTTTGGGCAAGAGGCAGGGTACACCCTGAACAGATCGCCAGTCCATCGCAGGGCCAACACAGAGAGACGACCATTCACTCTCACAGTCATACCTAAGGACAATTTAGAATCCCCAGTTTGATGCCAATTAACCTAACTTGCATGTTTTTGGCATGTGGGAGGAAACTGAAGGAATCCTAGAGTAAACCCACGCAGACATGGGGAGAACATGCAAACTCCACACAGATCACTGTTGGTCGGGGGCTGGGATGGAACCCAGGATCCCCCGGCCAAGGGTGATTTGCTGTGCTGCCACAGGGCTAACCACTCCGCCACTGCGCTGCCCTCATTATTATCAATAGTGCTGATATTCATTATTGAAATACAAGTAAGAGTACCCACAAAACTATAAATAAATACATACATACAGTGGGGCAAAAAAGTATTTAGTCAGCCACCAATTGTGCAAGTTCTCCCACTTAAAAGATAGAGAGGTCTCCAATTTTCATCATAGGTATACCTCAACTATGAGAGACAAAATGAGAAAAAAAAATCCAGAAAATCACATTGAAGGATTTTTAATGAATTAATTGGTAAATTCCTCGGTAAAATAAGTATTTGGTCAATAACAAAAGTTCATCTCAATACTTTATGTACCCTTCGTTGGCAATGACAGAGGTCAAACGTTTTCTGTAAGTCTTCACAAGGTTTTCACACACTGTTGCTGGTATTTTGGCCTATTCCTCCATGCAAATCTCCTCCAGAGCAGTGATGTTTTGGGGCTGTCGCTGGGCAACACGGACTTTCAACTCCCCCCAAAGATTTTCTATGGGGTTGAGATCTGGAGACTGGCTCGGCCACTCCGGGACCTTGAAATGCTTCTTACGCAGCCACTCCTTCATTGCCCAGGCAGTGTGTTTGGGATCATTGTCATGCTGAAAGACCCAACCACATTTCATCTTCAATGCCCTTGCTGATGGAAGGAGGTTTTCACTCAAAATCTCACGATACATGGCCCCATTCATTCTTTCCTTTACACAGATCAGTCGTCCTGGTCCCTTTGCAGAAAAACAGCCCCAAAGCATGATGTTTCCACCCCCATGATTCACAGCAGGTATGGTGTTCTTTGGATGCAACTCAGCATTCTTTCTCCTCCAAACACGACAAGTTGAGTTTTTACCAAAAAGTTCTATTTTGGTTTCATCTGACCATATGACATTCTCCCAATCCTCTTCTGGATCATCCAAATGCTCTCTAGCAAACTTCAGACAGGCCTGGACATGTACTGGCTTAAGCAGGTGGACACGTCTGGCACTGCAGGATTTGAGTCCCTGGCGGCGTAGTGTGTTACTGATGGTAGCCTTTGTTACTTTGGTCCCAGCTCTCTGCAGGTCATTCACTAGGTCCCCCCGTGTGGTTCTGGCATTTTTGCTCACCGTTCTCGTGATCATTTTGACCCCACGGGGTGAGATCTTGCGTGGAGCCCCAGATCGAGGGAGATTATCAGTGGTCTTGTATGTCTTCCATTTTCTAATAATTGCTCCCACTGTTGATTTCTTCACACCAAGCTGCTTACCTATTGCAGATTCAGTCTTCCCAGCCTGGTGCAGGTCTACAATTTTGTTTCCGGTGTCCTTTGACAGCTCTTTGGTCTTGGCCATAGTGGAGTTTGGAGTCTGACTGTTTGAGGTTGTGGACAGGTGTCTTTTATGCTGATAACGAGTTCAAACAGGTGCCATTAATACAGGTAACGAGTGGAGGACAGAGGAGCCTCTTAAAGAAGAAGTTACAGGTCTGTGAGAGCCAGAAATCTTGCTTGTTTGTAGGTGACCAAATATTTATTTTACCTAGGAATTTACCAATTAATTCATTAAAAATCCTTCAATGTGATTTTCTGGATTTTTTTTCTCATTTTTTCTCTCATAGTTGAGGTATACCTATGATGAAAATTGGAGACCTCTTTTGTCCACCAAAAAAGCTATTACATTTGTGTCTGAATACAGTACAAAAGAATAAGACTATCATATTTTTTATAAAAATGCAAAAACAATCAGTAAATGTGAGAAATGACAATTTGTAACCTCCACCTATTGTTTTTGTTGTTGTTATTATATTAAAGCAGTGCTTAGATAACACTTGTTCACTTATCTCCCTCTGCCTGCTTCGTGAACCACATCATTGTGACATCCTGCTACCTTCATGAGAAGAACAAATTTGTAGTTACAACTACTCTTTGCTAACTGCAACATCCATCCATACATCCATACATCTTCCACCGCTTATCCAGGAGTCCGGGTCACAGGGGCAGCAGTTCAAGCAGAGTAGGGTGGGAATCCATGGAGGAGGCTAACTGCAACAGTTAGGTTACAATTCAACTAAAGGGACATTAATAGGAATGTAGCTGTTACAAGGTAGGTCAGATACTGGTATCAACTTTTTGTGTAAAGAGGTAAGTTCAACACATTCAAAGGCACATTTACAGTTAGTTACTTTGTACTGTTAGCTAATTATATATATTTTGGCAACACAGAAGTGCAGCACAGTTTTTAGTATAAGTATTCTTCTAATGTAACAAGGTACTTTTTTAAAGTACCTTTACTCAGCACTCGCTTTGAAGTATCCTTCTCATGCAATCTGGAACTTTTTAAAGTGATATTAAAACCACAGTAATAATGGCTGTTGAACGCTGTATAAGGATCATGGTAAGAGGCTGGTTCGGTCATAAACATTCTGGGTAGGTTTAGCTGTGTAGATTTAGACATATTGTTCATTTTGAGTTAAAATATTCCCTCTGACTGTTGTAACCTTACATTTCCCAGAGTGAGGATTTGGGAGTGACAAACCTGTCTCACTAATGCAGTAACCCTGTTCGTCATGCACTGCAGCCAAGGTCCACCTTGTGTATAAAATGAAACGCCTTCGGCTTTGACAGAATGGCACTAATTGATATCACCAAAGTGGCTGGTTATAACTATGGCTGTGTCCCAGTTCTGCACAGAGCGTTGAATATCTAGATAGTAGTTGGAAACATGAGATCAGAAATCCAAGTATGGCATTTGTCTTAGTACCAATACTCTGCAGAGTGACAGCAAAGATGAATGTACAGTATCTCACAAAAGTGAGTACACCCCTTATATTTCTGTAAATATTTTATTAGATCTTTCCATGGGACAACACTGAAGATATGACACTTTGATACAATGTAAAGTAGTCAGTGTACAGCTTGTATTACAGTGTAAATTTGCTGTCCCCTCAAAATAACTCAACACACAACCGTTAATGTCTAAACCGCTGGCAAAAACAGTGAGTACACCCCTAAGTGAAAATGTCCAAATTGTACCCAAAGTGTCAGTGTTTTGTGTGGCCACCATTATTTTCCAGCACTGCCTTAACTCTCTTGGGCATGGAATTCACTAGAGCTTCACAGGTTGCCACTGGAATCCTCTTCCACTCCTCCATGACAACATCACAAAGCAGGTGGATGTTAGAGACCTTGTGCTCCTCCACCTTCTGTCTGAGGATGCCCCACAGATGCTCAATAGGGTTTAGGGCTGGAGACATGCTTGGCCAGTCCATCACCTTTACCCTCAGTTTCTTTAGCAAGGCAGTGGTCATCTTGGAGGTGTGTTTGGGGTCGTTATCATGGTGGAATACTGCCCTGCGGCCCACTTTCTGAAGGGAGGAGATCATGCTCTGCTTCAGTATGTCACAGTACATGTTGGCATTCATGGTTCCCTAAATGAGCTGTCGTTCCCCAGTGCCGGCAGCACTCATGCAGCCCCAAACCATGACACTCCTGTGATGGGGGTTTATTGTGAAGTGCGGACTGATGACGCCGCCTTCCGGTTGTATCATCACACCGCCCTATAATACAGGGTGTCCGCCATTCGGGCTTCCTCTTTGCCCAGGACGACTGGGCAAAGAGGAAGAACTGTCCGTTCCCTGTAGTGCAACCTACTTTATAGTAAAGCTGTGTTCTAGTGCAACCTCCTCGTCTGTCTCCTTTAATACCAGGTTTCTGGACATAACATTTGGCGACCGAGGATTAAACCATGGAGGTGTGCGTTACACCACTGCAGCCTTTCCTGGAGCTTCCCGGCGAGCCACCGCTGCCATGGCCTTGCTGGTTAGAGGCCTTTGAGATCTACACTACCGTTCAAAAGTTTGGGGTCACCCAGACAACTATTTTGTGTTTTCCATGAAAAGTCACACTTATTTACTAATATGAGCTGTAAAATGAATAGAAAATATAGTCAAGACACAAGGTTAGAAATAATGATTTGTATTTGAAATAATAATTTTTTCCTTCAAACTTTGCTTTCGTCAAAGAATCCTCCATTTGCAGCAATTACAGCATTGCAGACCTAACATGATTGCACAAGGGTTTTCTAATCATCCATTAGCCTTCTGACGCAATGAGCAAACACATTGTACCATTAGAACACTGGAGTGATAGTTGCTGGAAATGGGCCTCTATACACCTATCTAGATATTGCACCAAAAACCAGACATTTGCAGCTAGAATAGTCATTTACCACATTAGCAATGTATAGAGTGTATTTCTGATTAGTTTAAAGTTATCTTCATTGAAAAAAAGTGCTTTTATTTCAAAAATAAGGAAATTTCTAAGTGACCCCAAACTTTTGAACGGTAGTGTACATCACAGCCTTGGACCTCGGGAAGCTAGATGAGGTGAGGACGCAAGCGCTTCTTGTGCACAACCTGGGTATTGAAGGCCAAAGGTTTCTGCAGACACTTGGCATGACGGACTCGTACGAGGACATCGTGGAACTGCTAGCTAACCACTTTACCACACCAGATAGCGTGACGGTACGACAGATCCGCTTTCGCCAGAGATGCCAGAGGGTTGGTGAGCCAATCCAACAGTTCATCGCTGACCTCAGACAGTTAGCTAGTGAGTGCCGTTTTGGACCGTTGGAGGACAAAATGGTGCAGGACCAATCGGCCAAGTATACGTGTAACTCTGGGCTACGTGCTACGTTGCTAACAGAGCCTAATGACTTGACGTTGACTAGGGCTGTTGAGCTAGCTCTCCAGTTGGAGGCCACAGATAAGCTAGCTTTGGAGCTAAACGGGCGCCAGTCACAGAAGCCGCCGGAGATGACTACGTCAGCAAATGTTGTGGACCCAGACGATGAAGACAGCATGGATGAGGACTACGAGGCTAACGCGGTGAGCTGAAGGTCTGCCCCAAGAGACCCCATTTGCGGAGGTTGTGGGTCCCCAATGCACCAGTTTAAAGCACGAGTGTGCCCGGCAAGAGGGAAGCGATGCAGTAAGTGTGGGCACTTGAATCATTTTGCCAGAGTGTGCCGTTTTCCAGCACTGTGGAGCCCGCCAGAGAAGCCAGCCTGCCCGCCTGCAACGACCATCCACTTGGTGAGTCCCAACACCAATGGGTATTCTTATTGCACAGTGGAATTGGACAGTGTTGCTTTACCATTACTGCTCGACATGGTGGTGGTGCGGTCAATGCTGAATTGGGCCACGGTGAAAAAGTTTTTCCCCATACCACAGTATCAGGAGTAACCCAGAGCCATTGTACGGCTACGGCGGTAATAGACTGTGCAATGTTGGGACTGTGGAGTTGACGGTTCGCTACAAAACTGGAGCTGTGCACAACTTCATATTCTAGGTGGCGGTGTATGGCAACATTATGGAGTGTGACCTGTTCTACGGACTGGGTTTCACAGAGACAGGACTGGGACTAAATGGTCTGGGTGTGGTCACTGGACGACGTCATGGTTTGGGACGAGGCGCTGTCAGACAGTACTGACACTAAGGCACCCACTTCCAGCTCAGTGGAAGAACGGGATGGCTTCAGTGCCCGCACTCGGCTGGAGGTAGTAGGGGTGGCCGAGTTGGTAGGTGGAGCGCCCATTCTGACAAGCGACACCAGGGAAGCACCAAACACCTTCAGCACCCATGTTGGGTTTCGGCCAAAGACGGGTGGGCGTCTGCTGCAATGACAGTAACTGCTGCATCGTCACAGAGTGAAAATGGGGCCAGACAACATGAGAGCATGGAGCTATCGCGTACACAACAGCACATCAGACCGAGTAAGGTTCCGCTCCAGGTCACGGACTGGGTTCGGGTTCAGGCTGATGAGAGACCAAGGCGACAAACGGCCGGACCAAAGCCGACGAAACATCGGGCACCGCTAAGGATTGTGGCGAAGTTGGGAGCGGCGTGTTTCTGGCTGATGGATGGTTTGGTTCAGCATGCAAACCAGCTGCAGCATGTCCAGGTGGATGCTCTGGGTGGCAAGGCTATGCAGTAGCTGGCGAAGGTGGTGTGGGATCCAGGCTCCTGTTTCTCGAAGATCGGTCCTTGCCCTGGGGGACTGCTACCTCCAAGGGCGCATCTGCTCCAGGGCTGCCACAGGGCCCCCCGGCTGACCCACCATTACCGTGGGGCACTGTAAATAAAAGACTGAGAACTGTTTAGTTAGGAGTATGGTTGTTCCAAGCATAAGTGGCAGAATAACCTACTTTGCCATGTGGACCGTGTGGCAGTCTCCCCACCGGTCCTAGTTTTATGTTTGTT
Organism: Pholidichthys leucotaenia; assembly: GCA_020510985.1. Taxonomy (NCBI): domain Eukaryota; kingdom Metazoa; phylum Chordata; class Actinopteri; order Cichliformes; family Pholidichthyidae; genus Pholidichthys; species Pholidichthys leucotaenia. Next base: position 417,392,730 of record CM035839.1, read on the forward strand.
TGAGTGTTTTAGTGTTCTTTATGATTTTATGTTTGCTTTTAATTTGGTGTGTCTGTTTGGGGTTTTATGTTTCCAAATTTGGGTCGGTTCTAATTAGATATGTTTTCTTATTTTGTGAAGGGGGGGAGAGAATGTGATGGGGGTTTATTGTGAAGTGTGGTGTGATGATGCCACCTTCCGGTTGCGTCTTCACACCGCCCAGTAATACAGGTATGGGGCGTCCACCATTCAGGCTTCCTCTTTGCCCAGGACGACTCTGCATACTGTGCGTTCCCTGCAGTGCAACCTACTTTATATTAAAGCTGTGTTCCAGTTCAACCTCCTCATCCGTCTCCTTTAATACCAGGTTTGTGGACATAACAACTCCTATCACCATGCTTGACTGTAGACAAGACACACTTGTGTTTGTACTTCTCACCTGGTTGCCACCACACATGCTTGACACCATCTGAACCAAATAAGTTTATCTTGGTCTCATCAGACCACAGAACATGGTTCCAGTAATCCATGTCCTTAGTCTGCTTGTCTTCAGCAAACTGTTTATGGGCTTTCTTGTGCATCATCTTTAAAAGGAGCTTCCTTCTGGGACGACAGCCACGCAGACCAATTTGATGCAGTGTGCAGCATATGGTCTGAGCACTGACAGGCTGACCCCCCACCCCTTCAACCTCTGCAGCAATGCTGGCAGTACTCATGCATCTATTTTTAAAAGACAACCTCTGGATATGACGCTGGCCACGTGCACTCAACTTCTTTGGTTGACCATGGCGAGGCCTGTTCTGAGTGAAACCTGTCCTGTTAAACTGCTGTATGGTCTTGGCCACTGTGCTGCAGCTCAGTTTCAGGGTGTTGGCAATCTTCTTATAGCCTAGGCCATCTTTAGGGAGAACAACATTTCTTTTTTTCAGATCCTCAGAGTTCTTTGCCATGAGGTGCCATGTTGAACTTCCAGTGACCAATATGAGAGTGTGTGAGAGCGATAACACCAAATTTAACACACTTGCTCCCCATTCACACCTGAGACCTTGTAACACTAATGAGTCACATGACACCAGGGAGGGAAAATGGCTAATTGGGCACAATTTGAACATTTTCACTTAGGGGTATACTCACTTTTGTTGCCAGCGGTTTAGACATTAATGGCTGTGTGCTGAGTTATTTTGAGGGGACAGCAAATTTACACTATTGTACAAGCTGTACACTGACTACTTTACATTGTATCAAAGTGTCATATCTTCAGTGTTGTCCCATGAAAAGATCTAATAAAATATTTACAAAAATGTGAGGGGTGTACTCACTTTTGTGAGATACTGTAATTTAAAATGGAAGAAGCCAAGAGTCAGTCTAAGTTTCTTTAGGCAATACATGACACTTTAAAACACTTTGCAAATATTGGATCAGATGTTCCATACACGTGAACAAGCAGATCAGAAGTGACCATTCTATCACAAGTTCAACCAATATTCAGTGAGAAATGCACAAGCAATTTCATAGCAGAAAAATAATAAAGGCATTCAAATCAGAGTAAACAATTGTCAAGAGAAAGTCCTTGCAGTCTAAAGGTGTATTCACACCAAACACTAACAGGCGGCACAAATCCATACAAAGTAAATGGGAAGACGCGAGTACGCGCAAATTTGCATAATCGCGCATTTGCATCCACTAGCTAGCTGCTAGCTTTGAGATTCTGCTGTCACTGGAGTAAAATTATCACCATTGCAGAGTAAACTAGTTAGAAAATGAAACTCACTCACCGGGAGACAGAAGGACCGGGAACTCTTCAGCTGAATCGGGATTTTGGAGTTATTTACTCACAGTTTCCGGCCATGGACGTCCTAGCAAGCTAGCAAGCTAGCAACGTAAACACCCATCATCTGTGAAGTTTTGGAGGCTTGAGATGACATTTTCACGTGAGTCCCCGGTTGGATAATGTAAACCTAAGCATGACGTTGTTTTGGGAATTTCCACAGCAGGTTGAACACAGCTGCAGAAGTTTTAAAGACAACTTCGTCTGTCTGCATCTCACTATTCATATCTGTTGCCGTGTTTACATTGATTTATAATGTGCGGAAAATTCGCCTGTTCACATTTGGTGTGAATGCACCTTTAGAGTAGTAGTAGTGTCTAATCTTGTGAAAACAATGAATTCAAATTCAATTTAAATGCATTCAAATTAATTCAAATTAATTCAAATGTGAAATTTTTGGTTTTATATGGATACAGACAGCACAGAGAAACTACTGAAAAGTATCACGCTCACAGTGGTGATGATAAAATTCACATTATGTACAGTGTGTGCTTTACCTTCTCTAAAGTGTAAATCTCTGAAATTACTTTTCCCTGACCAAGAAGAAAAGGAACAGGAAGCACTTTACTCTTTAGAAACATTCTCCAACTGACATAATGCACGGCTCAGGAGACACACATGCAGGCTCAGAATAGGTTTAACAGTTTATTCAACAGCAAGTGTGTGTGTGGCTGCTTGTCTGTAATATGTTGATGTGCTGGTGGTGGACGTCTGCATCAGGCACGGGGGCAGGAAGCCGTGCAGCCGGACAACCCTGGGAAGAGAGCACAGGGAAACGGTAACAGGCACCAAACCAGGACAGGGAATAAATTGGATTTGTTGCTTACTTGGCAGGGCAGGTGGCAGGCGTGCACAAGGGCGAGCCCAGGAAACAGCGACCTGATGCACCTGTGACAGCAGCTGGCAGACGGCGATGCAGAGGCGAGGTCCGCCGCCGGGGAATCCACCTGTGCACAGGGGAGAGACTGGAAAGGCAAAGGTAGGTATGCTTACGCTGTAGATCTTGCTGGGAGATGAGGGGGTTCCTCTGCAGCAAGAGGGCTGAAGGAATCAGACGGCTTCAGGCCGAAGCCCAGGGCAGAGTGGCTTATATCCTATGCTGCTGACGAGGCGCAGGTGTGCGCGCAGCTGGCGCCGCTAATGAGCGGCGAGTTGTAACAGTACTCCCCCCTCTAGCAGCGCCTCCTGGCCATGGTTTTTCAGGGTGCGCCTGGTGAAACTTGGTGATGAGAGAGCGATCCAACACGAACGAGGGACGCATCCACTGTCTCCATTCAGGACCATAGCCCTCCCAGTCCACCAAGTACTGTAGCCCGCGACCCCGGCGCCGGGAGTCCAAGATGGTGAAGACTGTCCAAGCCAGATGGCCATCTATCATTCGGGGCGCGGGCGGCGCTGCAGGAGGAGGGCAGATGGGATCAGACACCACTGGCTTCACCTTGGAGACGTGGAAGGTGGGATGGATGCGGAGGGAGGGGGGAGTAGCAACACGCACAGCCACCGGGTTGATAATTTTGGTGACAGGGTATGGGCCCATGAAACGCTTAGCCAATTTTCTCCTCTCACCCTTCAGGTTCACATCCTGCGTGGACACCCAGACTGGTTGGCCCACCTGGTAGGCAGGAGCAGGTCTTCTATGCCGGTCCGCCGTGGTCTTATTGCGCTCCACCGTGCGTAAAAGCGCATTGCGCGTAGTGGTCCAGATGGAGCGGCACCGCCTGAGGTGAGCCTGGACTGTAGGAACTGCCGACTCATTCTCCAGTGAGGGAAACAGAGGGGGGGTCGTAACCCAGGGACGCCTTAAAGGGGGACATCCCTGTGGCGGAGGAGCGAGCGGTGTTGTGGGCGTACTCCACCCAGGCAAGGTGTTTGCTCCATGATGCAGGCTTGGAGGCGGTGACGCAGCGGAGAGCAGCCTCCAGCTCCTGGTTGGTCCGCTCACACTGCCCGTTAGATTGGGGGTGATGGCCGGAGGAGAGGCTTACCTGGGGCTCCTAATGCTTTACAGAAACTCCGCCAGACGTCCGAGGTGAATTGGGGACCCCGGTCGGAGACCACGTCAACTGGTATCCCATGCAGCCTGACCACGTGTTGGGTGAGAAGATCTGCCGTCTCCAAGGCAGAGGGGAGCCCCCGTAATGGCACGAAGTGGGCGGCCTTGGAGAAGCGGTCGACGATGGTCAGGACTGTGTCGAAGTTGTTAGAGATGGGGAGACCGGTGATGAAGTCTAACGCGATATGCGACCAGGGCCTACCAGGGACGGGTAGGGGCTGGAGCAGACCCGCGGGGGGGGAGTTGCCGGATTTACTGGTGGCGCAGATGGGGCAAGCCCGGGCGTAGCGGGCAGCGTCCTTGCGCAGTCCCGGCCACCAAAAGGAACGTTGGAGCAGGTCAATCATCCGAGAGGTCCCAGGATGGCAGGCGAGTTTGGACGTATGGAGCCAATGGATGACCTCCCCCCGGACAGAGGATGGAACGAAGAGCCTCCCCTCTGGTCCGCCGCCAGGGTCCGGCTCCGATTCCTGCGCCCTCCGGACCTTATCCTCGATCTCCCAAGAAATGGCCCCCACGATGCACGACCTGGGCAGGATGGTGTGCACGGCATCCTCCGATTCCTCAAGAGCGAATTGCTTGGAGAGGGCGTCAGGGAGACCGTTCATGGAGCCCGGCCTGAAAGTAATGGTGAAATGGAATCTAGCAAAAAACAGGGACCAACGGGCCTGGCGGGCATTCAGACGCTTGGCAGTTCTTAAATATTCCAAGTTTTTGTGATCCGTTAATACCACGAGTGGCAGGGCGGCCCCCTCCAACCAGTGACGCCACTCCTGGAGCGCGAGCTTGATGGCGAGGAGCTCTCTGTCCCCCATGTCGTAGTTTCGCTCCGCCGGGGACAAGCGCCGGGAGAAGAAGGCACATGGTCGTTTGACCCCATCAGCAGGTGACCGTTGAGATAACACCGCCCCCACCCCCGTATCCGAGGCGTCGACCTCCACGATGCACTGAAGAGAGGGGTTGACCTGGCTGAAGACCCGTGAGGAGGAAAACTCCGCCTTCAGCGCCTGGAAGGCCGCCGCGGCCTCTTCAGTCCACTGGAACCGGGTTTTAGGGGAGGTGAGATGGGTCAGAGGGCCGACGATGGCTCCAAAATTGGGTACGAAGCAGCGGTAGAAATTGGCGAAGCCGATGAATTGTTGCACCTGCTTCCTAGATGTGGGAGTGGGCCAATCTACCACCGCTTTAACTTTGGCTGGGTCTGGAAGCACCTGGTCGTGGGAGATGACAAACCCGAGAAATGACGTCGTCTTGGTGTAGAACTCGCACTTCTCCGCCTTCACATACAGCCGGTTCTCCAGCAGCCTCTGGAGGACCCGTCTCACATGCACCCGGTGCTCGTCCCTGGATTTGGAGAAGATGAGAATGTCATCCAGGTAGATGAACACGAATAGACCGATGAAGTCCCGGAGAACGTCATTGATCGGGCGCTGAAAGACGGCTGGAGCGTTGGTCAACCCGAACGGCATGACCAGGTATTCAAAGTGGCCGTTCGGGGTATGGAAGGCAGTCTTCCATTCATCTCCCTCCCGGATCCGGACGAGGTGGTACGCGCTGCGGAGATCCAGCTTGGTAAACCAGGTCGCCCCCTGGAGGGAGTGGAAGGCAGTGTCCATCAGGGGCAGGGTGTAACGGTCCTTCTCCGTGATGTCGTTGAGGGCACGGAAGTCGATGCATGGACGAAGGGAGCCATCCTTCTTGCCCACGAAGAAGAACCCTGCACCTAATGGGGATGAAGATGGGCGGATTATACCTGCACTGAGCGACTCCTTTAAATAGGTATTCATGGCCTCCTTCTCCGGCGCTGACAGGCTGTTAAGAGGTCCCGAGGGAAGGGGCGCCCCCTGGCGGAGATTTATGGCGCAGTCGTAAGGCCGGTGTGGGGGGAAAAGACATCGCCTTGGATTTACTGAAGAGTGCGCCCAGGTCGTGGAACTCCGCAGGCACCAAGGAGAGGTCCGGGGGTGCGGCATCCTTGACCACGGGAGGAGAGGATGGAGAACAGGCAGCGGATTGGAGGCAGGTGCTCATGCAGAAGGTACTCCAGGCTGTCACCCTACCGGTCTTCCAATCCAGGACTGGGTTGTGGAGACGGAGCCACGGGTAACCCAGAATCACTGGAGACACAGAGGATGGCAGGATGTAAAAGGATATATCCTCCCGGTGGTTTCCAGAGACAATGACTGAGACGGGGTTCGTCCGATGAGTCACTTTCCCCAGGGACGCACGGGAGAGATTGATGAGGGCGAGAGGAGTTTTAAGGGGCTGACAACGGATGCCCAGTCGGGTTGCCAGGCTTTGTGAAATAAAGGTTCCTTCCGCGCCTGAGTCCACCAGTGCGTGGGTGAGGTGCCCTGTGGTGTTATGGCAAAAACGGATGGGCAGCGACAAATGTGTGAGAGGAACTGACTGATTAGCGTCCGCGAGGGCCCCTACAGTGACTCGTGGACCTTCCCGTTTGGGCTTCTCCGGGCAACGCTCCACAGTGTGCTGGTTGTCTCCGCAATACATGCAGAGACCCAACTCACGGCGGCGTTGTTTCTCCGCAAGGGGGAGCTTTGCCCGGCCCGTCACCATAGGTTCCGACTCCTCGGAAACCTCCGGTGGCGGTAACGTCAGGGGGGCGAGCTTGGGACGGGCGTGACGAGGCACCCCGCGAGCGAGAAGGCAACTTCCGCTCCGAGGCGCGCTCGCGCAGCCGGTTATCCAAGCTGATGGTGAGAGAGATTAGCTCCGCAAATGTTTCAGGGAGATCCCAACCAGCCAGTTCATCCCTCAGACCAGAGTTTAAACTGCGGAGGAAGATGCCACAGAGGGCGTGTTCCTCCCAGCCAACCTCCTCCGCTGTAACCCGGAAGTCAATGGCGTAATCGGCGGCCGATCGGCTCCCCTGCTGAAGGCTGAGGAGGCGATCGACCTGGACACTCTCAAAACGAGAGTGATCAAAGACTTCCAGGAATAGGTTAATGAACTGGCCATAGGTGAGGGTGGCATAGCTGGGCTTCGCCATTACGGCATAAGCCCAGGTGAGCGCACGACCCTCCAGGAGATTTTCTATATAGCCAATTCGGCTGTGGTCTGAGGGAAAATCTCCGGGGACACGCAGAAACACCGACTCACACTGCATAATGAACCCCCGCGCTCCACCAAGCTTACCGCTAAAGCGGGCGGGGGTCGGGATAGGTGTGAGTCGGGCTGGGACACCCGGAGCAGGCTGGATGGCCGCTGGAGCAGCTGGAGCTGCGCCTCCCTGACGAGCCGGGGGGAACGGCTGACGGGGGTCCAGGCGGTCTAACCGGTCAGTAATCTTAATCAATTGATTCAGCATCACCTGTTGTTGATGAGCTATCAAATCTATTCGAGCCTCAAAGATGGTGAGACGGCGTGTGAGCCCGCTGTCCGCCGAGCCGCTCTGCTGAAGCCGTACTGACATAATGCACGGCTCAGGAGACACACACGCAGGCTCAGAATAGGTTTAACAGTTTATTCAACAGCAAGTGTGTGTGTGGCTGCGTGTCTGTAATATGTTGATGTGCTGGTGGTGGACGTCTGCGTCAGGCACGGGGGCAGGAAGCCGTGCAGCCGGACAACCCTGGGAAGAGAGCACAGGGAAACGGTAACGGGCACCAAACCAGTACAGGGAATAAATTGGATTTGTTGCTTACTTGGCAGGGCAGGTGGCAGGTGTGCACAAGGGCGAGCCCGGGAGACAGCGACCTGATGCACCTGTGACAGCAGCTGGCAGACAGCGATGCAGAGGCGAGGTCCGCCGCCGGGGAATCCACCTGTGCACAGGGGAGAGACTGGAAAGGCAAAGGTAGGTATGCTTACGCTGTAGATCTTGCTGGGAGATGAGAGGGTTCCTCTGCAGCAAGAGGGCTGAAGGAATCAGACGGCTTCAGGCCGAAGCCCAGGGCAGAGTGGCTTATATCCTATGCTGCTGACGAGGCGCAGGTGTGCGCGCAGCTGGTGCCGCTAATGAGCGGTGAGTTGTAACACCAACGTTTGGATGGACCTTTGTTGAAAAAGATTTAGAAGAAGAAGCCAACTTTATTGTCATTCAATCCATACAGCCAATCATGTACAGTAGAACGAAATTATGTTTCTCCTATCTACAATGTTAATCACATCTAGAATCAGAGGGGTTGCTTCCATGCAAGGTGCCAATACAAAGAACTTTTCCTTCCCCCTTTCTATTAATACTGAGCACCAAGCTAGAGGGTGAGAAGTACCATTTTTTTATATGGTCTTTGGTATGACCCGGCTGGGGCTTGAACCCACAACGTCCCGGGTGTGAAGCGGATGCTCTATCACTACCACTTAATACTGTGTTATTGTTACCACCGCCAAAGAGGTAATGTGATCAAGGCAGTTTGTCTCTTTGTTAGCAGGATTACACAAAAACTGCTGGATGGATTTAAGATAAGATAAGATAAGATAAGATAAGATAAGCCTTTATAAGTCCCACAACGGGGAAATTCCAGGATTGCAACAGCACAGGGATAGCAACACTCAGAGCAACAATCAGAAGGCAAGAAAAAACAAGCAAGCAAGAGCAGCTAATATACATATGTACATATTACTATAAAATATATACACTCAAAATTTCATCAAAATTTTGATGAAATTTTACTAGAGGTGGTTCTTGTGCCAAGGATGAACCCATTAGAATTTGGAGGTGATCCGAGAATGCATAACTCCACCAAGCCCCAATCTTGCCAAGTACGAACAGACAAAGGGACGGCCAGATGATGGGAGGAAGGAACATGGCCTTGGTGGAGGTATGCACTCTCTGAGTGCCCTCTAGTTTTGTTATGAAACAGAAAGACGTAATTTTTCTCCCCAGCTGCCTATCTTCATAGCTACTTGCAGATCTAAAGGCCCTATTTTGACGGTCATCAGTGGACTTTTCCGCCAGACTTTCCACCATATGCCAATGCTTTTGTGAGTTTCTGTCTTTTTTTTATGCTTTGCGTCATGCCATCTAATTAAGATAAGATAAGATAAACCTTTATTAATCCCACAACCAGCAGACAGTGTGCCTGCTTTCTGCTGAGAGGCGGAGGCTCATTTCAAAGAGGTGTGGCAGCATGCAATCTCATGTGCATCACAATGATGGGGCTTTTCATGACAATGCGCCTTTGATCAGACAAAAGGAGGTCTGTCATCAGAAGCGCCTTGTTTAATGCTATTTCAGTGGCATGTTTTGAAATCACACAGCTCTGGAGTTTGCTTGTATTTTCTATTATTTTATTTTAATGAAGAGAGTTTTAACAGTCATAATACAATCACTCATCATTTTATTACCTCCGCCAGGCCGAAAGGCCAGGAGGAGGTAATGTTTTTGCCGGGGTTTGTCTGTGTGTTTGTCTGTTTGTCTGTCTCTGTCTGTCTGTCTGTCTGTCTGTTGGTTAGCAAGATAACTCAAAAACTTTTGGACGGATTTCAATGAAACTTTCAGGCGTTGTTGGAAATGGGACAAGGAAGAACTGATTAAATTTTGGGGATGATCCGCATCACCGTCTGCATACAGGAATTTTTTAAAGCATTTTTCCACACTGTGACATACGGCCATTTTCAGCATGTGCGCAGGCGCAATGGAGGGCGCTGGGCGTCGTGTCTGACCAACACAAACTCCGCCTTCTTCAACGTTTTAGCCACAAAAGCACGCGGAAAACACTGCTGGCCTGGGCCCGCCAGCGTGCCTGTGCCAGCCATAGGCGCTGCGCACATTGCGCTGGTCGTCGTGTATGACCAACACAAACTCCGCGTTCTTCAACGTTTTAGGCACAAAAGCACGCGGAAAACACTGCTGGCCTGGGCCCACCAGCGTGCCTGTTTTTGCGCCACGCTGCAAAACCTGACACGGCCACCTGTCCGCCGCCCGATTATTTGCCACAAATTCCCCGCCCAGCTATAGGCGCTGCGTAAAAACGACCTCTCTGCCGGGGAAGATTCTAAATTCTGTTTTGCCGCGGAGCGCAACCCCAATATAATATAAAACCCACGGCAACCTGTCTAACCAATCTGCATCCGTCAGTGGAGGAGATGGACACACCAACACTTCAGTTTATTACCTCCGCCAAGGAGGCAATGCTTTTACAACCGTAAAACGGGGCTATAAGGGACGGCGGGGTAATATGGGACACTTTTCTAAATGTAATTCTGCTTTTTTAATTTTGCTTCCGCCTAGATTTGATGAAGGATTCATGGTTATTTGACAATAACAACACAACTCAGCGTCCTGCTCAAAATAAAAAAAGCAGAATTACATTTAAAACATTTCCCAGAAAAGTGTCCCTTTTAACCCGCCGTCCCTTATAGCCCCGTTTTACACTACTGAACCACTAATCCTATCACTATCACATTGATTGTCATTCATTAATTGTCTGTTTATTGCACTGTCCATGTCAAATAAACAAATAATCATTGTGAATCCAATTGCTAGTCATATCTCTTCATGCTCAGGGAATCTGAAAACGTACACACAAACACTGTATGGGGGGAACTGTGCCGCTTGGCGGAGGTCTGCGCTCTCCGAGTGCTTTTCTAGTTTATAATATGATCATACATTAAAAAGTTCTTTTATTCCATCCATGCTTTCATTTTAATTGCAGACTTGCCTTTGGAGTCTATAGATTAGGCATTAATCTATGATCTTTTAGGCGAATAAATGAATGAACAGGAAGGATGTATGCATTCCAGTGTGTGTGTGTGTGGCGGGGGCACGTCAGTCTGAAGATGTTATTCCATCCACATTTTTGTTTTCATCACGGACTTATTAGGCATTAATGTGTTTATTTTTAGGGAAATAAATGAATGAACAAGGAGTGTGCAGCGTTTTACTTTTCACTGTAACTCCCCAGAGAGACCAGAGATGCATCCACATCTGCCTTAGTTGAGCACCCCCGGGTTTCCAGCTGGGCCGAGACCGCCGGCACCGCACTTCCATCACGGTTCTCCATCAGCAAGTTCCCCAACTGTCACCCGTCAAACCCTGGCAGGGGCCACAGAGAGCGTCTTGCTTCGTGGCAGGGGGTTGGCGGCGGACGGGAAGCCACGCCAGAGCTCTTCCTTCCTTCCTGCCCTGGAGGTACTGGGATAGAGAGCTGCAAACCTTGGCAGACACCCCCCCCCCCCCCTTGATAGTGGAGACCTTCGGTTGGCAAAAGCAACAGGAGAGGGAGCCCTTCATCTCCCCATAGGCCGGGAGCGACTTCCACGCCATCGTTAGTGAATATTTATGAAAATTTGCACAGGCATCATCCTCTTTTCCTGAAGTTTCAAACTCATTCATGTATGTGTGTTGCATCCGTTCACACTACATCCATGCGCACTGCAGAATGGGTTGATTTTTCATCCCATTCTTACCCATCTCTTCTCTCGAAAATAACTAATTGGGCATCAACTGTGATTGATGTCTTCCTTATTACCAAGCAGCATTACTATTGTGTGCATTTTTGCTCACACACACAGGCTTTGGTCAGCACAAAATCCATCTTAAACAAGCAATCATGATCAGAGCTCACTTTAGATAATGCTCATCTCTGCATTGAAGGGATGAGAAGGAGTGCTTTGGATTGGATTATCCAAAACACACCTCTGAATAATTAGTTTGGCCTCTTTGTACCTTGCACCCGGTGGAAAATTCATTTCTGTGCTGATGATCGTAATAAGCCCATAAACACATTTTGCATCACTGACAACTGATGACTGACCACGTCCTTGTAATCTAGTCTTTAAAAGGCAACTTGAAAATTGAGAATCCCATCTATTCCTTCAGTGAAAAATCTTTGGAATGATATAGAGTGGGTTGTTATGTTTGGTATAAACTCATCCTTTACCACAAGCGTAGGCACTAACAGAAAAAGGGAGAAGAAATTCTCATGTCTATTTTGCCTATATTACCCATTTCTAAAATTAAGTTTGTGTTAAATTTAAATCAAAAGTAGGACATTTTTTTTCTGGTGTTCTCAGACTGTTGAACCACAACATACTGCAGTAAATCCAGATATAAAGAGTTAGAAAAATATTATGTTAATATTAGTCCTGTGTGTCACTTAAATTTTTTTAACTAATAAACTGTACATTTTTCTATAATTAATTGCACTTAATCACTAAAATTACAATGAATCAATTAAAAACAAAGTATTTTTAAAGCAACTTTTAATTGGCCAAACCACTCAACGGTGACTGCATGTTGTTACTTTATTGAAACAATTAAAGAAAATCTGGACAAAGAGGGGATGGTAGGAGCCATCATTTTAGACTTGTGTAAAGCCTTTGATACGATCAATCACTCAGTCCTTCTTTCCAAACTATCAGGATATAAACTGTCCATGAATACCCTTAGGTGGTTCAAATTTTATCTATCTGGTCGCTCCCAGTGTGTGTACATAAACAATACTGTATCCCATTCAAAGGCATGCACCATGGGAGTACCACAAGGTTCAGTTTTAGACCCACTGCTGTTTACTTTGTATATTAATGATTTCCCATCAGTATGTGAAAATGACATAAAAATTCAGATGTATGCAGATGACACAGTCATCTACACACATGGGAAGGATGCCAAACAAATGGCTGACAAGTTAATGATAGCAATGGAGAAAGTGTCAAAATGGCTTAATCAATCATGCCTCACTCTGAACATAGGGAAAACAGCTACCATGTATTTTATCAACAAACAAAATGATATGCACTATCCGAGTATAACTGTAAATGGAGCAAATATAGAAAATGTAACAGAGTTTAAGTATTTGGGCATCACATTAGATCCCACGCTCAGGTTTAAAAAGCACAAAAAACGGATGAGCCGCCCTCTGAAATATAACCTTACAAACTTTCGTTGCATCAGAGACTCACTTGCTCTAAAAAGATCAAAAACCTTTCTGAATGCCATGATTTTGACACATTTCTCCTACTGCATCTTATGCTGGTCACAGGCCAACAGTACGACTCCAAAACCCTTGGAATCCCTGTATAAACAATCCATCAAAATTCTGGATAAGAAGACACGGCAGTATCACCATTGTGGTATACTTGCCAAAAACAAGATGTTAAGCTTTTAAAATATGATCATGTATCCAAATATACAGTTGGTCTTTAAAATTATCCATGGTTCTGCACCCCCACCTCTTAAGACTTTTGTGGACTTAACTTCTGAACAAAATACCAGAATAACAAGGACTTCCTCTAGGTGGCATTGTTGCATGCCCCTACATAAAACTGCTTTTGGACTTTCTCATACAAAGCTATAACGGAATGGAACAAGCACCCCACTGCTTTGATGACCAGAACAGTTTGCAGAGACTTTTCCACAGAGACTAAAAAATGGATTTTAAGTAATCAAGTCTGTCAGCATTGATTCTCTTCCTTAAATGGGATTTGAAATTGCACTCTTAAATTGTTTTTATGTGTGTCGTTTCTCTTATCTTTTTACCTTTTAAACTTACTCCCTGCTTGTTTCAGGGTCAATAGTTTCTGAAACCTGACCTGAATTGCTTTCTATATGCGCTGTTTTTCTTTTAATATCTTCCTGCCTGCCTCAGGGACTACAGATGGAAAGTAGTGAAAAAGCTATAATCTGGTACAGAGCATCTTTACCTTGTGTTTAATGTGTTTTTTCTGTACATGGTCCCTGACAAATAAACCAATAAACTAAACTAAACTAATTTCATTTTTTTTTATATAAAATATACCTGTGACCCTCATATTCAAGAGAAATACTGCCTGAGTATCTGAATTTGAGACAATCAAAGGGTAAACTAAAGCACCAAGTTTGTTTGCTTAATGACCCACCTCAAATCTATCGGAGAAACCCGGATGTCTTGGAAATGGTGTGTTATGTATGAAATTACCTCTTGAATGACGAGGCCAGGTGCACGATGGAACTTAGCTTTATTGAGGGGCTGGACACACACACTACAGCCACCAGGCAGGGGCATTGGCAAAGAGACCGGATGGGGATGCCCGCCTGGTATTTATGGGACGGTGCAGTGGCGGAAGAGGGAGTGGCTGCCACTACACCACACTTCACAAATAAAGACACGAATTACCATGCAGCATCCCCCCCTTCCCCGTAGAAAAGTCCAAAAGCACACACACAATTAAGACCCTCCCCAATTTAGGACCCAAATCATGCACTAATAAAACGAAAACTGAAATTACTAAACAGCCTATCACATTCACACAACTAGAAAAGCACTCGGAGAGCGCAGACCTCTACCAAGCGCCGCAGTTCCGCCCGTACAGTCTTGAGATTCCTTGATCATGAAAACATATGAGAAGCAGTGGTTCAGTAGTTATTCACGAAAATGGCATTTTCCGTAATGGCGGCCACAGTTCCTCCCATACAGTGTTTGTGTGTATGTTTTCAGATTCGTTGACCATGAAAACATATGACTAGCAATTGGATTGACAATGATAAGATTAGTGGTTCATTTGTGGGCTATATTAATCATAGATCCCATAACCTACATATGTTTAAGCATGTGAGAGTGTTTAGTGATTACATATGTAAAGCGACTTCACACCTCAGAACAGGACAAAGGGTCTCAACCGCCAGTGAAGATCAAAGAGCATCCCAGGCGCTGCGGTGGAGACCGGATGGGTTGCCCTGACCCCCCAGGGCCAGGTGGAGGAGTACGAAGACAAAAGAGGGGATTAAGATAGTGAGGGATGTCAGCTTTTGATATGCATGTCTTTTGTTATGAGCGAGTATAAGTTGGTAGAGCCGAAGGTGTTCGCTCTCTTACTTCTTCTGCTGCTGCACCTAGATGAGACTTGTTAGAGGAGCTGATAATAAACTTTGGTTTATGAATCACATTGCCTCGTTATTTCAAGCTCCTCTACATCAGTAGTTATTGTGGAAAATGGCATTTTCCATAATGGCGGCCACAGTTCCTCCCATACAGTGTTTGTGTGTACGTTTTCAGATTCCTTGACCATTAAAACATATGAGTAGCAATTGGATTGACAATGATAGGAGTAGTGGTTCAGTAGTTATTCACGAAACTGGCATTTTGCGTAATGGCGGTTTAGCGCTACAGTTCCCCCCATACAGTGTTTGTGTGTAGGTTTTCAGATTCCTTGACCATGAAAACATATGACTAGCAATTGGATTGACAATGATAGGATTAGTGGTTCAGTAGTTATTCACGAAAATGGCATTTTGCATAATGGCGGTTTTCTTGTGGACGGTGATGCGGATCACCACCCAAATCTAATCATCTGTAGCAGGGGTCACCAACCTTTTTGAAACCAAGAGCTACTTCATGGGTATCGAGTCATGTGAAGGGCACCAGCTTGACACACTCCTCTAAAATAACAAATTGTGTGTGTGTGTGTGTATATATATATATATATATATATATATATATATATATATATATATATATATAAATAAATAATTATCAATAACTTAGAGTGGGTAACAGACAAGATCAATATTCAACACTTTATTTTTATTAATCTCAGCAATTGTTCAGATGATCACTTCTACATTTCATAAAAAAATGTCCAGTTTTCACCAGTCCCTTTTAACCATAAAAAACTAAACCCTTTTAATTCATGAACTATGTTGAACCATGTTTGAAAAAGTTATGCAACATTTAAGAAAAATCAACTTTCATATTAAATAAATCTTATCACATTTTTAACTGAACAAATCTGCTGCAATTCTGCTCAAAATCTGTTACATTTAATAAACACACTTTTGTGTGTTCTTCTTCACTGGAATTATATCCATACAGTTCTTGCCAAGAATCATGCTTGAGCAACCAGCACTGTCCTTTCATGAGAAGAAACTAAACAGCACTGAGAGTGCTTATATGCACGGTGGAGCAGTGGTTAGCACCGCAGCAGCAGTTTACCCTCGGCCGGGGGATCGCGGGCTCGACCCCGGCCAACAGTGATCTGTGTGGAGTTTGCATGTTCTGGTGGTGCATGTTCTCGTTTTTCAAGCAAAAACATGCAGGTTAGGAGTTAAGGGGCGCTTGCGCACGCAGCGGCTGGTGGCTTGTCACCGGACTGCAGAACAAATCTACCTACGGGTACAAGATAAGTCCAAAAAAAAAAAAAAAAAAGAGTGGGTAGTGAAGTGGCGCTTCGCCATCGCCCCGCAAATGAAATACACGCAGCTTCCTTTCACGGTAGTAAAAAAGAACTCTTCCTCCCGCTCACTTTGAAAATGACAAATTTTCTGTCTTTTTTTTGCCATGTTTTTGGGCTTGGAAACCGCACTGCGTTCACCATCTTAACTGCCCGCTAGCTTACGCTCCACAAGCGCGAAGGTTTTGTCATGCGCACAGTACTGACCTTTGAACTAGGTCAGAGTTCACCTTAACTTTATGTATAATAAACATATTTTCATTTTTTTATTTTTAAGACATTGTCATTTTAAAATCTATATAAATGCAAGTGTGATTTTAAAAAATATAAAAAATATAAGATAAAAAATAGCGGCAGAAAAAATTACATCTTAGACGCAGCTCACTTGCGAGTTGTGCTATTTTTAGAACAGGCCTGCGGGCGACACGTTGGCCCTGCGGGCGACATGGTGCCCGCGGGCACCACGTTGGTGACCCCTGATCTGTAGGATACCCCATTTCTGACAATCTGTGAAAATTTCATGAAAATCCGTCCATAACTTCTTGATTTATCTTGGTAACAGACAAACAAACAGACAAACAGACAAACAGACAAACAAACAAACAAGCAAACAAACAGACAAACCAACGCCGATGATCACATAACCTCCCCCTTTGGCGGAGGTAACAAACCTAAGCTAGGGGGGACGGGTGGACTACCATCCCACCCACTCCATCTGGAATCCACTAGAAGTCCATTAAAATAAAACTAGAACATTTGCTGTGTTTTCTAAACTAAAAGTACAGAACAATAACAGTATATAACATAAGGAAGTGTTAACCATTAAAACCACACAGAACAATACACATTAAAAAAAATAATATATATATATATATATATATATATATATATATATATATATATATATATATATATATATATATATATATACACTACACACACACAGGGTTTGTCTTCTAATCCTATATTAATCATGCAGCAAGAATCTATAAATGCTCCTAAATACAGCCATTATCTTTTTCTTTTTTTTTTTAAAACACGTGCAAACACACAAACATTATGACATTGGAGCTCTTTTTTTTTTTTTGTTTGTAACAAACCCACACTACTGTCCATTTGGCAGAAAAGGGTAGAACTGGCTTGTGGAAGGCCCAGGGCAGCCTCTCAGTAGACCCGCCCCTGGAAGCGGCATGCTTCCAGGATCACAGCTGACCTCATAGACGAGAGCGCCTCTTCTCTCCACCATCGACCACCTCTCTCGTCCGGACCCGCCATCTGAAGCCTCCTCCCGAGCACGCCGCAGCTCATTAGCGTGTCTCCATGAGCCGTCCGACAGCTGGAAGTAGGATCCGCCCCGTTTAGCCATGATGCACAGCCGCTCATGGTGACCCTCTGACTGTTGTTTGGCCCACATCCGCCGTGGACGTCTCTCCCCACAAACCTGGACCAGGTCCGCAACTCTCAGGGGAGCTCTGCTCGGCCTGCAATGTTGCTGATCGGCGCTCGGTCCCTCAGTGTCTATCAGTCTGGCCCCGACTCTTTGTAAAGCTGCTGCAGCGGTCGCCGTTGAAGCTCCAGATCCTCCAGCCCACTGTGACCGAGCTCTGGAGGAAACTGAGGCTCGCTCGTCGGCATCACTCATTGACACAGGCGCCTTGCCGTCACACTTGGTGCCCTCGTCCAAGGTATCCCGAGCGCCAGCACTGAGACCCTCCTGCATCAAATCTGAGTGAGGCTGGTCCTGCTTGACCGCTGTGGTGCAAGATAAATCTTCCCCCCCACACCATGTTGTCCTCCACCATCGGAACCGGGCAGTTCTGCCGGCCACAACCAGTCCACTTTTCCCCAGCGTCGTCTCTAATGGTGAACTACAGTCCATAAAACAAGTCACAGCCCATGATGTTGATGCCTCGGGCCTTCACGTGGAACGTGCAGTCAGCCATCACCACTGACTTGTACCGAGCTGTTAACGCCAGTGTTCCAACCATGTGCAGTCTGCCACCTCCATAACCATAGAGCGGCGCTGGGTTACCTCTTATTCTGTAGTAGGGGAAAAATTTCCTCACTGTGGCCCAATTCAAAAACGATCCCTTCACCCCTGTGTCGATCAGCAGCGGCACCTCCTCGCCATCCAGCGTCACCTTGCAGTACTTGAACCCACTGGTACTCGGGGACACTGCGTGGACAGTTATCGGGGTGGGTAAAGTTGTTTTTCTCCATGGGCTCTCCGGCTCCGACACACGACACACCCTGGCATAATGGTTCAAGCGTCCACACTTGCTACAGCGCTTCCCTCTAGCCGGGCATTCCCTAGCCTTGTATTGGTGCTTCACTGACCCACAACCCATACACACAGGTTTTCTCGGAGCAGACCTCAGGTTGATAGCGTTGGTTTCTGCCCTGTCATTGGCTGCGGTATCCTTACTGACAGGGTCCACTACTAATGCTGCGGTGGTAGGCCTCGGCTGCCGTTGTGATTGGTGCCACTTTAGCTCCGAAGCTAACCTGTCTGCGGTCTCCACCTGGAGAGCTAGCTCGACAGCTTCAACTAACGTCAGGCCACTCGGCGCCGAAAGCAGCCTAGCTCCTAAAGTGTTGCTGGTTGTGTGTTCCCCCTGCTGGTCACGAACCAGTCCCTCCTCCAATGGCCTGAAACAACACTCACCAGCCAGCTGCAGTAGGTCGGCAACAAACTGGCGGACAGGCTCACCCACTCGCTGGTGTCGTTGTCGGAACCAAATCCTCCGGATGGTGATGTTGTCCAGGGTGTGGAAATGGCACGCTAGCAACTCGACCACATCCTCATACGAGTCGGTAGCCCCGAGTGTATGCAGGATGCACTCACCTTCGAACCCCAAATTATGCACCATAAACACACGTGCCATCCATTTATCTAGCTCACCCAGGTCGAGCGCCGCGATGTAGTTTTCAAAGGCCGCAAACCACCTTGACCAGGGCACAGGTGGCTCGCCCGGTAGTTCCAGGAAGGGCCGAAGCAGTGAAACACGCGATTTCATCTTTTATTCTCGTCGCCAAAATGTTATGTATAAAATTATCTCTTGAATGACAAGGCCAGGTGTGCGATGGAACTTAGCTTTATTGAGGGGCTAAACACACACACTACAGCCACCAGGCAGGGGCATAGGCAAAGAAACTGGATGGGGATGCCCACCTGGTATTTATGGGGCGGTGCAGTGGCGGAAGAGGGAGTTGCCGCCACTACACCACACTTCACAAATGAAGGCACGAATTACCATACAACGTGGTGCCTGGGTGTTTTTCTCTCAGATGATACAGCAGAGAAGAGTTGCTTGGATGATAATGAAATTAAGCCTTGCAGAACACATGTATAACTTCTGTTTTGCCCAAAGAGCCGTCTAATAACCATTTGAAAGAGAACTTTCCATGTAAAAGTGTTTGTTTTTCCTTCTCTATTATTAGCACTTAATGTAGCGACAGGAAGCAATACTTGTAACCGCGAGCCAGCTTTGAGGTGCATTAGCACCACCAGCTGGGCTGGAGTATGGACAGGAGATTATGCAGGAAATAACAGGAACTACCATGAGGGTGATACATTTTGTTAATGTGTTAATTGGACTACATTAATCAAAAAAGATAGCATGTTAATATTCCTAGCCCTAGTTAATAGGACTGGGAGCCGATTTGGGTGAGAGACAGGATACACCCTGGACAGATCGCCAGTCCATCGCAGGGCCGACACAGAGAGACAGACAACCATTCACTCTCACAGTCATACCTAAGGACAATTTAGAATCCCCACTTGATGCCAGTTAATTTAACCTGCATGTCTTTGGCCTGTGGGAGGAACCCAGAGTACCCAGAGAAAACCCACATAGACATAGGGAGAACATGCAAACTCCACACAGAAGAGCCACTGATGGTCAGGGGTGGGATTGAACCGGTGATGTTCAAGCGTGGGATTGAACCCATGACCTTCTTGCTGTGCTGCCACAGTGCTAACCACTGTTCCACTGAGCTGCCCGCCCTAGTTAATATCAACTTAATTCTTTCTTCTCTAACTATTAATGACCCAAGTTTTCATCTGTGTGTGAATGTGTAAAAAAGAAAATGTTTTAGGTAGAGTATTGCTAGGTGTCTTCCAGTTTTTGCAGAGATCAGAGAAACTGTGTCCATGCTGCGGCTCCTAAACTCTCCCCAGCAGCACAACACAACTGAGAAGAGAGAAGAAGAATCTAAGCCAGAGAGTGGAGGAGAAATGAGAAGAGGAGGTGTAGGGGTAGAAAAGTAGAAAGAGGAGGATTAAACAAGGACAGACTGCAAGGGATTAAGGCATAAGGGAGGCTGGAGGATAATCATGAACTGAAAAATGATTGACTGAATATAAAATAGTTGCATCACTGTTAGAATTTTCAGAACTTCTACTAATTAAAAAACAACAACAGTAAAAAAAAAAGCAGCAATTATGTCTTGAGGCCCCGTCTTTCTGTCTTTGATTTCTTCTCGAGTTTTGGAAACTTTAAGTTCTCCCACACTCGGAGCAGGAAGGTTAGCCAATGTGATGAATCTGCCAAGTCCATGACTCAGATATGATTTAGACAGAATGACTGAACTGTGGGTGGTTAACTAATCAATACTTTGTGCTGAATGACTGAGTGAAGGCTGCGGTATGACTGCATTCATGGTTTGCTGTTTGGGTCTGCATTTCAGAGAAGAGTGGGTGTGTGAAGATGGACTAAAATATTTCTCATGCTGCCTGTCTAAATTGTGATGTTGCTTCTCCATTAAGTAATTTGGTGTAAGAAAATTTTATCACCTTTTAATTTGTGACCATATTTTTTGGAGTGTAAAATTACTTCTCTAACAGTAACTGAAGCACGAACTGGTTTGATTTGCTGTTATTACCGCTCAGCAGGAAATGTTTCTTTTCTGACACTTTCCCTAAAAATCCTTAAAAACCACCCAAAACAGTGATCTACAAGTCAGTTAATTCAGTGAATTGGTAGAAGTGACAGCTATTGGCTTTAGCTGTCTCTGTTAGTGTGCCTGTGCACCCAGTTGGTTACACCCCTAGTTTTAAAGCCTTAATAAAACCAACAAATCCTCCAACTAATGTGTAATAATTGGGCTCAAGTTCCTCTTCTCAGAAAACAACCAAAGGTACCAACTCGATGATGCTCTTATTACTGACTTTCAAGCAGTTTCCCCATTTCAAAAGCGCCATCCTCCTCTGGGGTCGGAGGATGGCACTTAAAACATTCCTGCATGGAGCTGCGGTCAAATGATGCTGTTGCCTCTTCTTCGCTCCAGCATTGGAGTTTCACTTTCATATTGCTGATTCAGTTCTTTTCCTCATTAAATTCACATTTTAAGGCACTTAAAATTACAATAACAGATAGGGCACACCAGTAAAACTTCTTAGTAAAGGTTAGAGAAATATTATTGTAAGGGTTAAAGGTAGAATATGCAGTATTTTCTGCTTTCAAATATTCCAGAATTACCTAAAAATATAGTTAGAGTATAAAGAAACAACTCTTTTACTGTCATGTGAAATACTATTATGATATTGCAGAGCTTTGACTTAATTACCTCCGCCAAGGAGGTTATGTTTTCATCAGCGTTGGTTTGTCTGTCTGTCTGTCTGTTTGTTTGTTTGTTTGTTAGCAAGATAACTCAAAAAGTTATGGACGGATTTTCATGAAATTTTCAGAGATTGTCACAAATGGGGTATCCTACAGATGATTACATTTTGGTGGTGATCCGGATCACCGTCTGGAAGAAAACCGCCATTACGGAAAATGTGATTTTCGTGAATAACTACTGAACCACTAATCCTATCATTGTCAATCCAATTGCTAGTCATATGTTTTCATGGTCAAGGAATCTGAAAACGTACACACAAACACTGTATGGGGGGAACTGTGGCGCTTGGCGGAGGTCTGCGCTCTCCGAGTGCTTTTCTAGTTTATGATGTTTGCTGGGTTGACAAAGTGATAAATACCACTCTACACCAGCAGGGTGAGCATAAGCAAGTTTTCAGCTCAGAGTAAAAAAAAAATCCTGTGTTGTAACTTAATTACGTTAATTTTTTGAGTAGGGCAGAATATGTAATGATGCCAGTTAATTGCTTGGAGTAGACAAACTTGAAGAAGACATCATGGGTCATCAGTAGAATAAACTTCATCATATTTGCTTCAGCTTAGTGGATGAAGGGGATGTGTTGTTCCTTACTGCCATCTGATGTTGCCAGTAATCACCTGCAATTTCTACATACTCCACAGTTAAAGAAATGTGTGGGACTACTTTCAAGAGATTTCATCTCTCACCATGTGTCATCTCACTGCATGTAATTACTTTTGAAACCTTTAGAGGTCACATTTTTCAAACATGTAACTGTAAGGTGTAATTTCTGCTGGTAAAAAAGCTTTAATATTGTTATTTTAAGGTGGAAGACAGTGCCATTAAAACCATAGACTTTGTACTGGGTGCAGCTTAATCTCTGTACTCTTTGTTCTTTCAATATTTCCTTTCTGAAACAAAAACATAACAACCAGAAATAGCTGTTATATAGTTTTGACCTTGTCAAACTAAAATTTGAATTAAGCCAAAACGGGATAAGGTATCTCATTTCTTTGTTGATTTTTTTTTTGTTTGTTTTTTGTTTTGGTCACAGGTTTTTCACCTATTTATCCTTTTTTTTAAGTATCAGATTTGCCTGCTGTTTTTCCAGTAAAAGCAGATTGTTTTATAGAAATCATCACATTGAGTTTTCAATAAATTAACACAATACAAACTGTAAATGTTTTTTTCATAACTTTGGCTCTTACTTCCAATTATGACCAAAACAATAAAATAAATAATAATAAAAAAAAAACAACCTAACAAAATAAGACCCGTTATCCTGTTTTGGCTCAATTCCAACTTTATTTTGACAAGGCCAAAACCATATAATGGTTATTTCCATTTGTTCTGTTTTCATTTCAGAAGCAAAATACTGAAAGAAGAGTGCACAGATTTAGCTTCTTGATCTGAAAAGTGAAGCCAATGCAGAATTGCCTTAAATCTGCATTCTGTCTAATTACCAGCAGTTGGCAACGCCTTTGTCTAAAGAAGAGGTAAGACTAAGGAGTAGAACTGAAGATAATTTTGTGCTGCCTGGTCCATATTTGAATCCAATGGGACAATAAAATGGGATAGTTCTGATTTGAGGCACCCCTCCGTAGATCGCCAGCTTGGAGGGCAGGGTGTCCTCATGATCCCAGGAGCTATGTAACTGGGTGGCAGTCTGAGCAGCTCTGTTTGGAATGCTGTCCCCGTGACCTGGAGCCCTGGATAAGCAGTAGAAGATGGATGTGTTATGTCCACAAACCTGGCAGTAAAGAGACAGACGAGCGTGCTGCACTGGAACTGGCTTTATTACCAAAACTATGCAACGGCATCACATACACCACACTGTATTGAGTCACCTGGGCAAGAGAGCCCCGTAATGGCGGACTCCATATACTGTATATGCCGGCGTGATGATGTCACTAGCCAACTGTGTCATCACATCGCATATTGTACTAAAACCCCATCATAACATTCCCCCTCCTTTGCAAAACACAAAACACATCTAATTAAGACCCTCCCCAATATGGTATATTAATACCCCAACAAACATTCTAAAAAGTCAACACATATTAGAACAGCAACCTAAAACTAGGGTCCGTGGGTAGACTGCCACCAGACCCCCCACTAAGCGGGGTGTTCTCCCGCTTGGTTTTTTCCAGCCGTGCTCCTAACTAAACAGTCCTTTTCTTTTTACAGTATCCCATGGCAAGGGTGGGTCTACCGGGGGGGCTCTGCTGTGGCCCTGTGGCGGACACGCCCCTGGCGGTGCCAGACCCCCAGGACAAGGGTCAATCTTCATAATGCAGGAGCCCGGATCCCACACCACATCCGCCGACTCCCATGCAGCCTCGTCACCCGGAGCAGTCACCTGGACACGCCGCAGCTGATTTGCGTGCCGAACCGAACTGTCCGTCAGCCGAAAGCACGCTATTCCCAGTTTTGCCACGATCCTCAGCAGTGCCCGTTATTTTGCTGGCTGCGGCCCCACCAGTCGCCTTCCTGGTCTCTCGCCGGTGCGAACCCAAACCCAGTACATGACTTGGAGCGGTGCCCTACTTGGTTTCATGCGTTGTTGTTGTGTTCCCGGTGGCTCTGCATGCTCATTTGGCTTGGGACCACCGCCATGCTGCGGCGGTTCCATAGTCACCATGTTCATTGCGGACCCTTCACCTATCATCTCCGTTGTCAGTTGTGGCTCATTGCTGGTGCAGAAGGTGTCCAGTGCCTCTCCGGTGTCGCTCATTGAAGCTGACTTTTCACCCGTCCGCTCGGTCATAACCTTAGTAGCTTGTTGAGTGAGGGTAGGGGAGCAGTCCGGTTCCTCCTCGCTGCCATCTGAAGTGCTCCACTGTGCCACGTTGTACATTGTGTCTGTGCCCGGCCGCTGCTGCTGTGCTTTGGGGTTGTCTGCATGCTCGGGCTCCCCCTCCTGTGGCTCCGATTCTGGCTGAGGGGGGAACAGAGGTGAGTTTGGTCGCTGCTCTCTCTCCATGTGGCTCTCCTCCTGAGACCACGGAGTATGCGCTTTGGTGTTGATGCCATCCTCAATTACCTCATCCCATACCATATTGTCATCATCCAGGTCCGCTGTGCCCCAACCGCCGCATCCGGACCATTTGAACCCAGCACTGTCTCTGATGCCCAGTCTGTAGAAAAGGTTACATCCCATAGTGTTGTCACGGTGCGCTTGTACCTGGAATGTGAAGTTGTACACAATTTTGGGCTTGCAGCAAACAGTCAGTTCCACTGCTCTGACATTGCACAGTCTGTGACCACCATATCCCTGTAGTGGTGTTGGGTTCTTCTTGATTTTGTGGTTGGGGAAAAACTTTTTCACCATGGCCCAGTTTCACATCGACCGCACCGCTGCCGTGTTGAGCGGAAGTGGTACAGGTACTCCGTCTAATTCAACCATGTTGTACGAATAACCACTGATGCCGGATTGCTGCAGTGTGGAGTGTGTCAAT
This sequence comes from Pholidichthys leucotaenia, assembly GCA_020510985.1. Classification (NCBI taxonomy): domain Eukaryota; kingdom Metazoa; phylum Chordata; class Actinopteri; order Cichliformes; family Pholidichthyidae; genus Pholidichthys; species Pholidichthys leucotaenia. Next base: position 417,417,757 of record CM035839.1, read on the forward strand.
AACGAGACTGATTCATGTAGCAGACGACTTTATTCACTCTCTCATCAGTCATACACAGAAAAAGCATGTCTCAATACACCATGGGTTCTCCTTTTATACCAACCGCTCATCTCACATCTGCATGACATCTCACATCACAATACATTCATCCTTTCTCCCCCCCCCCCCCCCCCCGACTCCTTCTTCCTGCTATCTCACCATGATCTCCCTAGCTATTGTTCTTCTCTGTTTACCCTCTGCATCCAGTCTGAGATGATTAACCCAGTCTCTACACGGCCCCCCCAGAATCTCAGACAGTTTCAGTCCTCACGACCTTTTGACTTCAGTCTCCTCCCATATCTGCTGTAACGGGGGTTTACTGCCTCCGCGGCACTGCTGTGCTGGCGGGGGGCTCCTGGGGGTGTGTCTGTCTGCGGGTGGGCCATGGCGAGGGGGGGGGGGGGACCACTGATGCTTACCGAATGAATGGTCATTGTTTGTGGGCGGGAGGGCTCTCCTGGCGGGCCCCACGGTGCTGATGACTGGCATACTCTGGTGAAATGGTTCAGGTGCCTGCATTTGTTACACCATTTTCCTCTTCCCGGGAAAACTCCTGCTCCGTTCCGGTGCGTCGGGGACCCACAGCCCCCACAGACGGGGCCTCTCAGGGTGGACCTTTGGCTCACTGCATTCGCCTCGTACTCTTCTGCCATGTACCCTTCGTCCTCTGTGTCCACTGCTTCCAATTGGAGCGTTAGCTCAACCACTCTAGCCAGCATTAAGTCATTTGGCGCCAGTAGCAACCTAGCTTGTAGTACGTGTGTTTGGGCAATTGGTCCCGCACCATTTTGTCCTCCAGCGGCCCAAAACAGCACACAGTAGCTAGCTGTCTCAGGTCAATGACGAACTGCTGAATTGGCTCACCGACTCTCTGTTGTCTCTGGCGAAAGCGAATCTGTTGTACTGTCATGCTGTCCGGTGCAGCAAAATGGTTAGCTATTAGCTCCACAACCTCCTCATACAAGTCCATCGCGCTCAGCGTGCGGAGAATCCTCTGGCCCTCCATGCCCAGTTTGTGGACAAGCAGCACTTGCATCCTCACCCTATTCAACTTTCCCTGGTCCAACACTGTAACATGAACTAACTAACTAACTAACTAACCTGCACTTATATAGCGCTTTTCTAGTCACAAAGACCACTCAAAGCGCTTTCACTAATACTAACCCTCTATTCTAAGGGCCTATAGGAAACAGATATCTAGGGACAATTTAGAACAGCCAATTACCCTAACATGCATGTCTTTGGATTGTGGGAGGAAACCGGAGCCCCCGGAGTAAACCCACACAGCACAGGGAGAACATGCAAACTCCATACAGAAAGGTTCCAACCCCTGCCAACTTGGGGATTCGAACCAGGAACCTTCTAGCTGTAAGGCAACAGTGCTAACCACTGCACCACCGTGCTGCCCACCACTGCACCACCGTGCTACCTCAAACACCTCCAGCCAATGTGGCCATGGAACTGGCAGTTCCCCTGGGAGTTCAAGGAAAGGCTGCAGCGGTGTTACACACATCTCCATGGTTAATCTTCCGTCGCCAAATTTTATGCCCACAAACCTAGCAGTAAAGAGATGGACGAGCGTGCTGCATTGGAACTGGCTTTATTACCAAAACTATGTATGCATCACATGCACCACACTGTATCGAGTCGCCTGGGCAAGAGAGCCCTGTAATGGTGGGCTCCTCCATATATATGCCGGCGTAATGACGTCACCAACCGCCTGCGTCATCACACCACATGTTGTACTAAAACCTCATCATAACAGGATGGATGGATGGATGGCTGGATGGACGATTGGAAGCAGCTTTATGAGTGCTGCTAACTCAGATTCCCTTCCTGTCCCACATTTTCTTGTCACATCAGTTTGAAAACAGCGAGATGGTGATAATGGAAAAGCTCATCTTGAAGTGTCATATCAGGATCTTGTGAACCAGTGGGTGACATCTGTCCAAGAGGACGATGGTTTGAGTCTTCCAATTCTCTGATCTTTTCAATTTTCCTATATGGTAGCGAGACTTGGAAATTGACAGAGTAACTGGGACAATGACTGGACTCCTTTATGTCTATGTTTTTTCATCGGAAACTGGGTTGCTGTTAGAACAACTTTAAGTCAAATTCTAGTGGAGACTGTTAGTGGTTCAACAGAAGAAGGGGGCATCAAGACCGTCCTCAGACATGACCCCATTCATGGCGACCTTGCAGTAACTTTGTACATCCATCCATCCATCTTCTACTGCTTAATCCTTTTTGGGTCGGGGGGTGGGGGGCTGGAGCCTATCCCAGCATCTTTGGGCGAGAGGCAGGGTACACCCTGGCCAGATCGCCAGTCCATCGCGGCATAAAACACAGGTTGGTGAGTTGTAGACATATACTTTATATATTTTGAGTAAGTTTCCTGAAGTTGGACAATTTAACTTTTAAGACATAACTTTTTCAGCTAGCCTTATGTGGGCAGTAGAAGAGCAGCAGATTTTTTTAGTTCTTCGTTGGCATTGATTTTCAGGTTCCCACTTGGACTCATGAATTTCCTACAGTTTCTCTTTTTCTGAACTAAAATCCATGAGTTGACCTCCCCCCCTTGCCTCCTCAGTCCCCCCCCTTCTCCTTTCATCTTCTGTTGCTCATTATAGTTCTATAATATATGTCTCCTAAATCCTTCACCATCACCCAGCGCTCCTCTTGAGTCTCCTCCTCCTCCTCCTCCTCCTTACTCCTACCCCACATTTCCCACCCTCGACTCCTTGAAAGCTGGAAATCAGGACAGTTCAGCAGTGGAGGGGTTAAGGCGCACGCAGCCTCCTGATTGGCTGCCGGCCGGCGCTCTGAACCTGCCTACAGAAAGAGGTAACCAGGCAACCTCAGAGAGGGAGAGAGGGAGAGGAGGAGAGAGGGGGCAAAGGACCGAGGAGGGGGGGGAAAAACGCGCTGAAAGAAGCCTGGCATAGTTTTGTGAGGATTGTTGGGAAAAGATGTAACGAAGCTCGGGAGCGCTGTCCCCGGGATGGAGAACTGGATTACTGTCCCCGCTGAAACGCCCTGTGGATGTCTGAATAAACCAAGAGATGCGATGGGAATGAACGGAGTCTAAAGCCTTTTTTTTTTTTTTTTTTTTCCCCCCCCTCTCTCTCTCTCAACATGGGAACTAACTGTGCTCATTCTGGCAGTAGTGCAAAGGTAAGTGCGCACAAGTGGGAACGGGGGGGGGGGGGGGGTGCAGGAGCGCCAAAGTGGCACATGTGGTCCTGTTGCTGGAGGTCCGGGAGGAGTGCGCCGTGGTAGTTGGTGCGTAGTAGCCTGTGGAGTCTGCGCGCCCCGCTCCCGTCACTGCAATGAATTATCTATATTGCTGCTGCTGCTGCCCGTGGTGCAACGGGGATGCGAGTGCGTGCGCAATGCATGTGAGTGTAGTGGACGGTTGTAGTGGGGGGGAGTGGTGACCCCCCCCCCCACCCATCAGTGGGATATGGGTTTGTGTGTGCTGTTAGGCGGGAGGGAAGACGGCAGTTTGCAGCATTTGTGGCGTGCCCTCTTACTTGGAGGCTCGTGATTATGCACTGCAAATGTGAAAAAAAGATCGCAAGTTTTTACTTATAATTTCTGTTCCTCGTGATCACGGTCTCCCTGCCAGGTGGATTTTCCTTTCTAAACTAAAACCCGCCAGCTCTTCCCTGTGTGATGTGACCTTGCTGCACTTTACCTATTGCCATTTTTACGCACAACTGGCAACTTTATTTAATGCGCGTTCCCTCCGATATTTCCTTACATTTTTTACCAGCCATCTCAAAATCGGAAAGAACTTGAGTGGAAACGTTTTGAGCTCATATTGATGAAGTGTTAGTGCAGATATGCAGTCAATGGACCGTGCGTGATGGGCTGCGGCCGGTTCCCAGTCGCTGGGCTGTGGTTGATGGGGAAAGAGGAAGCGTGACTGAGGGGAGGAGAGTTGAATGGGCAGCCCGGTGAGGTTGGCTCCGGGGGGCCAGGCTCCTCCGCTGCAGCTAAAAGCCGCATTAATCATGAAGCTGTGGAGCTCTGCAGACTCTCTCCCCTTCTCTCCCTGGCACACGACCTGCATGAGACTTATAGTAGGCCTATATATTGTGTTTAGGTTTAATGCATCTGGGTAGATGTAGCCCATATGCTCATCAGAATACTTCCTTATGTTTAAATTTAATTTTTCAAGGACTTTCAAATATTCTAAGGAATAACTAGTCGAGATTTAATGTCACCCCTTATGCAGTGGGTTGCTGAATGCCAATTAACCAACTGAATGATTTTCCTGTTCAGACAATTTTGTGGTTGTCCCTTCCTGTACCTTCATATGTGGTGAAGTCAGGCTGCTAATCAGTTTGCTCTGGAGGGTCTCGCTTACTGTATGATCCTAGGACCAAACATGAGAGAACAGAGGAGGTTTTAATCGTACATAAAATGACTCCACTACAACATAAAAGGAAGCCTTTATTCATGGGTAAACCTGTGTATAATTTATTGATATGTCTATTACTCATAAAGAGATATTTAAAAGTTTTTATTTAGTTTACATACATCCAGGGCCAGTTTGGTGTATTGCATTTTTTAAAGGCGTCATTGACTGCAGTTTTTACACATTTTAACAGCTCACTCATATCTTAATGAAGCACTTGTGACATGCCAAGTTTTAACGCAACCTAGAATGGGTCTTGGACACCTCTTGAATGTCCAGTGACCTTGACCTTGCGTTTGACTTTGAAGATCGTAAGGTCTGAAAATAGGTCATGACGTCCCATTAGAACTGAAGCAGAAAGTCAACCAGGGATTTTCCCTACTATACAGTATGACATTCCAACAGGGATAGGGGCTGTAAGGTGTGGGTCTTCATCTCTATCAAGTGCAATTCTACTTAGAGATGCTGTAAAAGGCTTCATTGTGTCATTTTATAACATTTGAGATAAATTGCTTAAGGCAATGCTTCTTTTTACTTTTTTGAGCCATGGAACCCTTTTCACACTAAAAACGTCCTGCGGCTCCTCATCACTCTATTTTACTGCATGTGAGATGTACAGTGGATATAAAAAGTCTACACACCCCTGTTCAAAGGTTTTTGTGATGTAAAAAAATGAGACCAAGATAAATCATTTCAAAACTTTTCCCACCATTAATGTGACCTATAACCTGTACAACCCAATTGAAAAACAAACTGAAATCTTTCAAGGGGGAAAAATAAAAAATAAAAACTTACAATAACCTGGTTGCATAAATATGCACACCCTTAAACTAATATTTTGTTGCAGCACCTTTGGCTTTTATTACAGCACTCAGTCGTTTTGGGTAAGAGTTTATCAGTATGGCACATCTTGATGTGGCAATATTTATCCACTCTTCTTTGCAAAAATGCTCCAAATCTGTCAGATTGCGAGGGCAACTCCTGTACACAGCCCTCTTCATATGTGGGTTTGGATTCAGGTCTGGACTCTGGCTGGGCCATTCCAAAACTTTAATCTTCTTCTGGTGAAGCCATTCTTTAGTTGATTTGGATATGTGCTTTGGATCATTGTCGTGCTGAAAGATGAAGTTCCTCTTCATCTTCAGCTTTCTACCAGAAGCCTGAAGGTTTTGTGCCAACACTGACTAGTATTTGGAACTGTTCATAATTCCCTCCACCTTGACCAAGGCCCCAGTTTCAGCTGAAGAAAAACAGTCCCTAAGCATGATGCTGCCACCACCATGCTTCACTGTAGGTATGGTATTTTTTGGGTGATGAGCAGTGTTGTGTTTGTGCCAAATATACCTTTTGGAATTATGGCCAAAAAGTTCAACTTTGGTTTCACTGAACCATAACATATTTTCCCACATGTTGGGGAGATTTCAAATGTGTTTTTGCAAAATGCAGCCGGGCTTGGATATTTTTGAGATGATGAGATGATGAGATTCAACTTTATTGTCATTACACATGTATGAATACAAGGTAACGAAACGTGACTTGGCATTTGGGCACGCTCTGCAGAGCGCATCCAAGGCCGGGGCAGCCGCTAGGCGCCAGTCATAAAGAAGAAAGGAAAAAAAAGAAAAAGAGAGGATATGACACAGTAGGCGAGAGAAAAAAACATGTTTTATCAAATTGACGCTTAAGTAAGTAAGCGAAATTTTGATTGCAGGCAAAAAAACCCTCAATGCTTATTTAGCAGACATTTAGTAGACAAATCACACAGCAGGGGGAGAGCAGTGTATGTATATCAGTATGATGATATCAGTGTGTGTGCAGTGTTGAGTGTATCAGTTACTGGAGCACAACAAATAGTCTCCTAGGCAACGATAGATGTTATAGTTCATGAACGCTGTCCCTGAAGAGTTCTGTTTATTGCACAGCAGCGGTGTTTGGGTTAGCGAGCCAGCTGACACATCCGCTTATCTCAACTCTGGAGGAGTGAATTATCCAGGGGCGCCGATCAAGGCCGAATCTGCTCAGACAGAGTATAGGATTTCCCTATTGTCATATTCTGAGCTTACAATTCAAATTAACATTCACTGGCTTTAAATTCATATCATTCCCTGGAGAGCACGAAGCGACTCCAGATGTTTCCCCTTCTAAACACAGATGAACATGTCCGATAGAGTCCATCTCTCTACAGTGCATGCAGATGGTAAATTCCATGTTGGTCATTTGCCGCTATTTCGTGCACTCCCCATCTGGTCGAATTATTGAGAAGCAGCTCCGCCGGGTCCGCATTTTGATTAGCTCCTCCAGTTAAATTTTCGATACACCAGGAGAACTCCAAAGCCCAATCGGCAGAAATCCTGTGATCATAAAGCCAAAAGCAGGTAGATGTTTTTCCACATCCTCAGTCAAATCACACAGACACATGAGTTCCAATCCATGGGTCTCTCCACATTTGGGCTCCCCCGGGCCCAATTTTCTGTTTGAAAAGGTGGTGTCAATTGCGTTTAAAGCCCAGCTTATATCCGTTTTCCGTATTTTCCATTTGGGTTGAGATCAGCAAGATGGTGAGACGGCACAGACACTCACTCAGACGCAGCAAGCTGGGATTAGGTCAGGAAGGCAGGATAGGAGGAGGGAGGAAAAAAAAAATGCGACTGCTCTCTCTGAAGGCAAAAGGAAGAATTTTTCTTCGTAAGATAAGGCTTCTGTCTTGCTACCCTACCCCATAGCCCAGACATATAAAGAAGACGGGAGATTGTTGTCACATGTACTAAACAGCCAGTACTTGCCAGAAATTCCTGCAGCTCCTCCAGTATTGCTGCCGGCCTCTTAGCAGCCTCCCTGACCAGTTTTCTTCTCGTCTTTTGGAGGGACGTTCAGTTCTTGGTAATGTCACTGTTGTGCCATATTTTCTCCACTTGATGATGACTGTCTTCATTGTGTTCCATGGTATATTTAATGCCATGGAAATTCTTTTGTACCCTTCTCCTGACTGATACCTGTGAGCAATGAGATCCCTCTGATTGGAAGCGTTCTATGGACCATGGCTTGTACTGTAAGATATGATTAAAAAAATGTCAGGAAAAGCCTACTAGAACAGCTGAACTTTACTTGGGGCTAATCAGAAGGACTTTAAATGGTGGCAGGTGTGTGCTGACTCCCATTTAAGATGAATTTGTATGTGATTAGTTAATTCTGAACACAGCCACAGCCCCATTTATAAGAGGGTGTGCATATTTATGCAACCAGGTTATTGTGAGTTTTTTATCTTTTATTTTTCCCCTTAAAAGATTTCAGTTTGTTTTTCAGTTGGGTTGTACAGGTTATAGGTCACATTAATGGTGGAAAAAGTTTTGAAATGATTTATGTTGGTCTCATTTGTTTACATCACAAAAGCCTGGAATTTGAACAGGGGTTTGTAGATGTTTTATATCCACTGTAAATACTCAACAGAATAACATGTAGTAAGTCAGTTAACCACACATGTCCGACTACTATAAGTAGGGCTGGGTGATATGAAAAAATTGCAGTCCCGATAATTTTTTTCATATTGATCCATATCGATATTGTATATTGCGATAGGATTCAAATCACTATTTATGTCAAGCTTAAAGGTTCCTTTTTACTTCAATGTGAGCTGTGAAGCTATAACAAGATTAATTTTAAATATTTATTTTGTCAGAAGTTGAACCTGACAAATGTAGTGTAGAATATTATACAACTGTATTTCAAATAATTATATAATATAAAAATAATAAATATTTTATAATATTCTGCTCATCAACTTACTGATTGCTGAGTGAAGTACATGCCGAAAGCACTGCAGCCATGTCCACTTGTTTAGTGATGTAGCTTTCACTATATTTGTCCCACTGTCTGTTGTGATGCAGACTAGTCCACTCATTCTCCAGGATGCAAGTGCTTTGGTCAGTCCTAAAGCAATGACTTCACCTGTATGGTCTTCAGGAAAGTTTGAAGACATTTGCTTTTCAAATTCCAATCTTGATCAATGAAGTGGGCAGTGAGGCTCATATATGGTTCAGATGTGCGACTCGACCACAAATCTGACATAGCGAAGTATGGCAGACTTTGCAGCTCATTTTCAATATTTTCTCTACATTACGTGCACAGGTGGGGAAGTGCTGTCTGGGAGAAATATTTACAGTCAGGGAGCTGGTAACGAGGGTCACTTACTTTAATTAGCCACTTAAATCCGACATTCTGTGTGCTCAACGGGATGGCACTGTTTAAGATGGTAAAGATTTGTAGTGTTGCCTGATTTTGTGGGAACGTGCTTGACAGTGGTTCAGGGTGGACAGGGTTCATGGGAGTTTGCCCATCCAGTCCACATGTGTTTTGTGGACTTGGAGAAGACATTCGACCGTGTTCCTTGTGGTCTCTTGTGGGGGGTGCTGCAGGTGTATGGGGTATCGGGCTCGTTGTTACTAGCTATCTGGTACCTATACAACCATTGCAAGAGTTTGGTTCGTATTGCCAACACCCAGTCAAGCTCGTTTCCAGTGAGAGTTGGACTCCGCCAGGGCCGCCCTTTGTCACTGATCCTGTTCATAATTTTTATGGGCAGGATATCTACACACAGCCAAGAATCGGAGGGTGTCATGCTCGGTGACCACAGGATCTCATCTCTGCTGTTTGCAGATGTTGTCCTGTTGGCTTCATCGACCAATGACCTACAGGCTTTGCTGGGACGGTTTGCTACTGAGTGTGAAGCGGCTGGGATGAGAATCAGCACTTCTAAGTCCAAATTCATGGTACTCAGCCGGAAAAAGGTGGATTGTCCTCTCTGGAATGGGGACAAGCGGAGGAGTTTAAGTATCTCGGGGTCTCATTCACGAGTGAGGGGAGAATGGAGCGAGAGATTGACAGATGGATTGGAGCAGCCTCTGCAGTGATGCGGATGTTGTACTGGTCTGTTGTGGTGAAGAGGGAGCTGAGCTCTCAAGCAAAGCTGTTGTTTTACCGGTCAGTCTACAATCCTACCCTCACCAATGGTCATGAGCTTTGGGTAATGATCGAAAGAATGACTCGTGGATATAAGCGGCTGAAATGAGCTTTCTCCATAGGATTGCTGGACTCACCCTTAGAGATAGGGTGAGAAGCTCAGTCATCCATGAAAGGCTCAGAGTAGAACCGCTGCTCCTCCACATCGAAAGGAGCCAGTTGAGGTGGTTTGGGCATCTGATCAGGATGCCTCCTAGATACCTCCCACTTGAGGTGTTTTGGGGATGTCCTACTGGGAGGAGACCCTGGGGCAGACCCAGGACACGCTGGAGAGACTATGTCTCCCAGCTGGCCTGGGAATGTCTTGGCATCCTCTCTAAAGAGCTGGGGCAGGTGGCTGGGGACAGGGAAGTCTGGGCTTCTCTGCTTGGACTGCTGCCTCTGCAACCCGGACCTCCGGAAAAGTGGTAGAAAATAGATGGATGGATGGATGGTGCTTGACAGTTTGCAGTGCACGCTAAGCTGCTTCGTGTCAGACTTTCAATAGCCAAAATATCTCCACATCACTGAATTCCTCGGACTGTTCTTTTCAACAATCTCCTCGTCTATTGAGCATTGGGCGGTATCCGTTTCGGTGTCTTCTTTGGTAATGCTGTCACTGGACTTTTCATTAATGTTTTCTGACGTCTCCTACACGGCTGTGCTAGCCCAACCATTAGCAGGTGTGCTAGGCTAAGCCCCGGCTACGTGCTGTTCGTACGCGCCTACACATGCTGTTGTGTGCGTCAATCGAACGTGACTTCCAGCCACATGATTGTTCGGTGCGGTGTATTCTCATTTTCATTGGTTTTTCGTGTTGTCTGTCAAAACACAGAACAAATGAGTTCTGTTCAAGTTCCATCAAAAATATTTTGTCTCTATCGAGGAAAAGTTATTTCGTGGTAATTATTATTATTGTTTTATCGTCCAGCCCTAACTGTAAGTCCAAACTTTAAAATACTTCTGATACACGTTAGTGCAAAATGCAGGATCATTATTCAATTACTTCTATAGAGCAGTCATCTGTCACCTTCTCAAAACCCTGTGGAATACCTTTCCACAGGGTTTTCCACCTTTCTACTTTTGCCAAACAGACCACCTACTTCTGCCTACATTACCCCAACTGGCTACTCCAGGTTGTCATAGAAACCCACAGAGTATTGTGTGGAAACTCTCAAAGAAAACACTGTTGAAGGCTCTCCTTCCCCTTTCAATTCTCAGCTCCGTCTGCTCCATCTACAGCCTCCCCTTTCTCTTTGCCTATTCTGTCACTTTTCACAGCCCAGCCTGCCTCTTGTAATTTATGTTTTTTTTTCTTCAAGTGTGGTAAAGTAGGTTTTGTATATGTGTATACTGGATAACAACATGCAGTGCTGCTGAATGAAAGTTGGACTAAATCTTAAAGAGAAAAGACCTCTTCAAGTTTTTTGTAATCCCCATGTAGAGAAATCATCACTGCTCTGGTTCCTAAAGCTTTTCTCAGACTCTGCAGAAGTCGGCTTATAGCTGTTGTTTTGTATCTCAGCTGGAGATGTGTGGAACCTCTGATATCTCCGGAAAGCCTTCGTTTCACACAGAGTAGTTGTATGCGGAAAAGAAACTCCACTGGCACCTTGTAAATGTCTCCATGAAATCAAAGTCTATGAGAAAATCAGGCTCCTCCTTAAAAGAGTGACAATAAACTCAAGGTTTTGTTTTAATGTGTTCTGCATATAGTTGGAATCGTAAGCAGTGCCACTATAATAGTGAGGACAATTTAGCATATCGAAGGGTTGAGGCCTTTTTTGTGATTATGAGTAACAGAAAACTTAACCAGCATGTTTTTTGTTCTCTATATTTCTCCTCTTTTCTTCTTCTCTGTCCCCTGTCCACCAAACCAGTCACAGCCCCTCCCTAAGTCTAGTTCTGCTGGAGGTTTCTTCCTGTTAAAAGGGAGTTTTTCCATCTCCAAGTGCTTGCTCAAGATGTTAGTGCAGTTCTACACAGCCATCATCGAGTCCATCCTCACCACCTCCATAACCGTGTGGTACGCAGGAGCCACTGCCAGGGACAGACTAAGGCTGCAGCGCGTCGTGCGCACTGCTGAGAAGGTGATCGGCTGCAAGCTCCCATCTCTCCAGGATCTGTACATCTCCAGGACCCGGAGGCGTGCTGGCCGGATCATAGCCGATCCCTCACACCCTGGTCACGTACTGTTTGCCCCCCTCCCCTCTGGTAGAAGACTTCGGTCCATCAAGACTAAAACCTCCCGTCACATGAACAGCTTCTTCCCCTCTGCCATCAGACTGCTGAACACTAAGTGACTTATTGACTCTCGTGCACTATGTACAGCAGCTCAACCAGACTCATGTCAATCATCACTGTTTTCTTCCTGCATTACCGACTGCACTATATAGTTCTCCACAGTATCTGCTGCTCGCTAATATATTTTAACTGCTGACCAGTATCACTTACTCTTATTCTACACTTTATTGCATGTATAGTTTATTTCTTTTATCTTATCATGTTTAATGTTGCAGTATTGCACCGAGACAAATTCCTAGTTTGTGTACTACATGAACAATGGCAATAAACCTGATTCTGATTCTGATTCTGATTCTGATTGCTCAGAGGGGATCACCTGATTGCAGGGGTCTTTCTCTGGGATTGTAAGTCTGTACCCTGCAATTAAAAGTGCTAGGAGACAACTGTCACCATATACAGTGGTGTGAAAAAGTGTTTGTCCCCTTCCTGATTTCTCATTTTTTTGTATGTTTGTCACACTTAGATGTTGCAGATCATCAACCAGATTTAAATATTAGACAAAGATAACACAAGTAAACACTAAATGCAGTTTTTAAATGAAGGTGTTTATTATTAAGGGTAAAAAAAATCCAAACCTACATGGCCCTGTGTGAAAAAGTGATTCCCCCCCCCTTAAAACAACAATTAACTGTGGCTTATCACATCTTTGGAAAGCTGAGTTCATTTTCTTTAGCTACACCCAGGCCTGATTACTGCCACCCCTGTTCTCCATCAAGAAATCACTTAAATAGGACGTGCCTGACAAAGTGAAGTAGACCAAACGATCCTCAAAAGCTAGACATCATGATGCAATCCAAAGAAATTTAGGAGCAAATGAGAAACAAAGTAATTGAGATCTATCAGTCTGGAAAAGGTTATAAAGCCATTTCTAAAGCTTTGGGACTCCAGCAAACTACAGTGAGAGCAATTATGCACAAATGCCGAAAACATGGAACAGTGGTGACCCTTCCCAGGAGTGGTCGCTCGACCAAAATTACCCCAACAGCACAGTGACGACTCATCCAAGAGGTCACAAAAGACTCCACAACAACATCCAAAGACCTGCAGGCCTCAGTTAAGATCAGTGTTCATGACTCCACCATAAGAAAGAGACTGGGCAAAAATGGCCTGCATGGCAGAGTTCCAAGACGAAAACCACTGCTGAGCAGAAAGACATAAAAGGTTGGTCTCAGTTTTACCAGAAAACATCTTGATGATCCCCAAGACTTTTGGGAAAATACTCTGTGGACTGACGAGACAAAAGTTGAACTTTTTGAAAGGTGTGTGTCCCATTACATCCGGCGTAAAAGTAACATAGCATTTCAGAAAAGGAACATCATACCAACAGTAAAATATGGTGGTGGTAGTGTGATGGTCTGGGGCTGTTTTGCTTCTTCAGGACCTGGAAGACTTGCTGTGGTAAATGGAACCATGAATTGTGCTGTTTACCAAAAAATCCCGAAAGAGAATGTCTGGGCATCTGTTCGTGACCTCAAGCTGAAGTGCACTTGGGTTCTGCAGCAGGACAATGATCCAAAACACATGAGCAGGTCCACCTCTGAAAGGCTTAAGAAAAGAAAATGAAGACTTTTGAGTGGCCTGGTCAAAGTCCTGACCTGAATCTGATTGAGATGCTGTGGCATGACCTTAAAAAGGCGGTTCATGCTCGAAAACCCTCCAGTGTGGCTGAATTACAGCAATTCTGCTAAGATGAGTGGGCCAAAATTCCTCCACAGCTCTGTAAAAGACTCATTGCCAGTTAATCCAAATGCTTGATTGCAGTTGTTGCTGCTAAGGGTGGCCCAGCCAGTTAAAAGGTTTAGGGGGCAATCACTTTTTCACACAGGGCCATGTAGGTTTGGATTTTTTTCCCCTTAATAATAAACACCTTCATTTAAAAACTGCATTTTGTGTTTACTTGTGTTATCTTTGTCTAATATTTAAATTTGTTTGATGATCTGAAATATTGAAGTGTGACAAGCATACAAAAAAATGAGAAATCAGGAAGGGGGCAAACACTTTTTCACACCACTGTAAATAAAGTTGAATTGAACTGAACTGAAATTAAACTGGTTGCAGTTGAGTCAAATTCAACTAAAACTTTGCTTTCAGATTTCGGTGTGTAGACCAAGTTTTCTGATTGTGGCACAAAACAAGCACAAGCTGACTGCTTTAATTAATCATCATGTGGCTAATTATCCCAAGCTAGTGCAATCACAACAAAAAAGTTGGTTTGTATTTCCTTGTTTCTTTCCGTAACATAAATGGTTTGACAGTAACATTGTCACTTGCATTGCTGCCTATTCTGCTGAGGCACCCCAGTGACACTTGTTGCTATGGATACAGTTCAACACTACAATAAAGTGACAGCCTATTCAAGTTACCTGCTCAATGTGACAGTGCCTGTGTCTCAGTGGCATTTCTTTAAATTAGCTGTGGTAAAACAATGAGCTGGCAGTTGCTGTAGATTTAAACTTGTGCATGAGGATAATCAACATTCATCAAGTTCCTCTGCCTTCATTATTTTCTTCTCCTGTTTGACCCGCAAGCCACTGAGGGAATTGTGATGTATCAAATATGATACATTTCATATTGTGTGTACTATGGGTTGCGGCTCCACCTTTCCGGTTCTGCCGCCACCCTGGGTATAAAAGGCAGATGTGGAAGAGGCACGGTCTCTTTACGACCAGCCCTGTGCCTATACGAGAGCGCCTGTACTGTATTGTGGGTTCTTCAATAAACCTTCATTCTACTGCACCTCCAGCCTTGTTATTGAAGTATGGGTTATGAACATAACATTTGGAGACGAGGATAAAAGTATGGATAAGGGAGTTTCTAGTATTCGGCCATTTTTGGAGCTCCCGGGCTCCTGGGAGAGAGTGATAGTTTTGACGATGTGGTTGGGCTAATGGCGCGCTACTTTCTCTCTCCGGAAAACGTCACAGACCGGAGGATTTAGTTTTGGCAGTGCCACCAGCAGACTGGAGAGTCGGCGCAGCGATACGTTGCAGACCTGCATCATCTGGCTGGGGAATGCCAGTTTGGAGCTTTGGAGGAAGAAGTGGTTTGTGATCAGTTGGCGGAGCACACGCTATGTTCTGTGGCACGGTCAAGGCTCCTCACGCACTCCGGTGAACTGACGTTAGCCATGTCAATCGAGATAGCTCAACTGTTCGAAGCAGGGGAAAAACTGTCCAAGGATCTCTGTGAGAGAACTACGTTCAGGGATACAGAATCACAATCGGCGGTGAAGGCTGTGGACCCGGATAGCGACGACAGCATGGATGACGGAGAAGAATATGCTACAGCTATAAAAATTAGGTCCGCCCCAGGATTGCCAAAGTGTTTTGGCTGTGGGTCCACCAAGCACCAATATAAGGCAAGAGAGTGTCCGGCGAGGGGCAAACGCTATGGCAAGTGTGGACTCCTACACCATTTCGCCAGGGCCTGTAAAAACTTTGAGCGAGGGGAATGACGACGTGAAATGGGTTCCCCCGCCATGACTCCTACAGTTGTTCACACTGTCTCCCTGAGCACAGATGGGCGGATCTATTGCAGTGTGATGCTGGACGGCATGGACGTGCCGTTGTTGGTGGACACGGGAGCAATAGCTTCTGTGTTGAACTGGCCTACTGTGAGGAGTTTGTTCCTGTATTACCAAGTGAGAGGACTGTCGACGTCATATTCAGGTTACGGAAGCAATAAGTTGGCTGTCGTGGGTTCGCTGGTATTGACGGCGAGATACAAGTCGGCAGTGATGTCCAATGTCCAATTCGTGGTGACCGTCAGCGGGTCGAACGTGATGGACTGTGACATGTTCTATGGCCTGGGCTTCACGATCACCAGTGGCATCGGAGAGGAGTGGTCGGGCTGTGGTTTGTGGGACTGACTGGTTCCGTGCGTGGTGGACGATACGGTATGAGACAAAGACTGGTTTAATATTCTGGGAGATGACCAGGACCAATACCATCCAGAACCATCGCGGGAGGATTCCGGTGCCAGAGTCCAAGTTGTCCTGGATGTGGGAACTGGGCAGCATGGTGGAACGCCCATGATGGCGGATGGAGCCGAGAAGATAGCTCCCGCTTTTTCCGGAGTTCGGCCTGGAAATACTGAGAAGCAAGGGGCTACAACGGCTTTGCCAGCATTTGAAATGAAAGAGAGCGGGGCAGGACCGGCTGGCACAGTGGACAGATATGCCATGCAGCAACACTGGAGGCCGAGTCGGGCATTGTATGGGGTCTGTGGAGCAATTCGACCCAGAGAGGAAGCCTGGTCTAAGCGTTGTGGACATTTGAAGCCAAGTTGAGCTTACCTGCAGGTCTCTAACATGGTTCGGCCCAGGGGGGAGGCTCAGCTAAGGGGGGCCAATGACAAGAGGAAACAATGAGATGAACAGGGGTGGCTGCAGGTGGTGGCCGTTCAGGAGGACGGCTATCTCCAGCTGTCCAATGACTCATGGAGACATCCCAGCCAGCTGTGGCGCATCAGTGATGGGAAGGAGGTGTTGAGACTCCGACGTGGCTCATCTCCAGAGGTGAAAAGACGAAGACGCTCTGGGCGGGACCCGACAGATGAGTCTCCAGGGGGTGGCTTCTCCATTGGGACTGTATGGTAGCTAAGGGGGTGATGTGTCAAATTGTATATAGTGTTGTGTATTGCCTGAGCTATGTAGTCAATATGTTCCTTATACTGAGTGCTATATAAGTTGCCCATGTACGAAACACGCAAAAAAAAAAAAAAACAAGTGATGTTTAAGATGTATGTATTACTGTGTGGTTTGCTTGGTTTATGGGGTGGTTTTGTTTGGTGTGTAAATAGCACTGTGCAGACGTAAATATTGACTGTTTGAGGAATGGGAATTTATCTGTTTGTATGAAAGTTCATGGGATTATTTTTATATATTAGGAACACGTCGGCTTTTATTTTTATGGACTATATTTATGTCGATAAAGACGGCAGAATAATCCGTCTAGCTGTGTGGAGGTGGGACAGTAGTCCACCTGTCCCCCTCTAGTTTTAGTTGTTTTGTGTGCATGGATAGGCCTATATATACATATATTCTGTTCATTATTAGTGCCTGATTTGGGTTGCAAATTTGGGAGGGCCTAATTGGTATGTTTTGGACTTTTCTACAGGGGGGCGGGGTGTGATGTATCAAATATGATACATTTCATATTGTGTGTACTATGGGTAGCAGCTCCACCTTTCCGGTTCCGCCGCCACCCTGGGTATAAAAGGATGCTTAAGCGACACAGTTTCTTTACGACCAGACCGCTGCCTATACGAGAGCACCTGTGTTGTATTGTGAGTTCTTCAGTAAACCTTCATTCTACTGCACCTCCGGCCTTGTTATTGAAGTACGGGTTATGAACATAACAGGAATGTCTTTGTTTTCCTTTTTTCTTTTGCTCACATTTTAACAGACTAATGTGTGAGGAAACTTGAAATAAGCAGCAAAGCCTTTCTGAGTTTATTTAGGGTTGAGAAGTTCAATTAAAGTGCTAGCTAAGGTTTGTCTTCTAATATTCACCATCCTGTTGGAGTAGATAATAATTTAAAATCTGCTCTCACAATTTCCCGCAAAATTAACAATGCTGATGACCCATGCAAATATTTTATTGCATTGTTGTTTTATTGATTCAAGATTTGTAGTTTAATACTTCATGACTAGTGAGGCCAAAATTCTGAATTTAAATTTCAGATTAATTATCTTGGGCAGTTTCCCACCCAGTCGCCGTTGCTCCTCATGTCCTTTCTGCATTTTTAAAAGGTGACCTCTATTAAAATAAATTTTGTTTTTGTGTTAACAATATCTCCTAAGGGGCATTTTTGGCCCAGTTGCATTTAAATACGGCAAAATTTTCAGTTCAGAGGGCAACTGATGAGTAAATACATTTCTAGTTTGATTTTCTCCAGGACCAGTGTGTACACAGAAGTTTCACAAACCTGTCAGCAAGTATACGGGGGGCTGAAAAGTTCTTTGGCTGACCAGGATGCAGTGGTCAAATTTGACCAAATGTGGTTTATTGTACCCATACTCTTGACAGTTCTCTCACTCTCAGCTCTGCTCTGCCCTCTTGTTCCGTGGCCACTGAAGCACAAATACTACTGGCTCAGCACCTACGAGCATAACTCCTTCTTAGTCAGCCTATGAACTTTTCAGCACCCCCCCCCCCCCCCCGTAGCATGTATTTCAATTCCAAAATATATAGCTACTTTTATACAGTTTGTTGTAATCTTTAGATAGAAAAAAAATACAGTAATGTGTCTTAGGGCCAGGTGATCAACCAAAATAAAACCAAAACCAACATTTGGGACGTAAAACTGATGTAATCTTGCTCATGTTGATTTTTTTGTTTGTTTTTTCCCCATCTCCCTATTGGGTGTGTATGTATATATAAGAGTTTTCATGTCCTGCCCTTGAAAACGTGTCCTGCGTGCACAGTGACGTGACTCCACACCCTGGACGCTGTGTAGTCAGCGCTGTTTGGAAGCAGCAGAACATGGCAGAAAAATTAAAATGGCTTGTGTTGAAAAGAAATGCGGTGCCCATAGGGATGTTAATGATTAATTGACTTTCGATTTAACTGTCAATAAGAATTTAGTCGACCAAATTAAATTAGTTGTCAATTAATTGATAACTCAGCAGTCCTTTTCAATGGGATCTTGTTTTATGAAATGTAGTGGCTTTCCTGTCCAAGTGGAGGCGCATGTGGTCACCCACTGCCGCATTTCAACCAAAAAAGCAGAAAAAGATGCTAAACCCTTCCGGGTTATGTCGGAGAGCCACAACAAGTTGTAATGGAATGCTCCAGTATCCACCCATCAAATCAACAGGGCAGAGAAACAGACTGCAGCAGGCTACACAAGTGCAGAAACATATCCCCGATGCCTTCTTTCAACCTGCTGCTAGACGGAAAAGCAGACTGGACTGAAGTTGCCACTGAGGTAACACAACCGAGGGAGCCCCGATTGTACTGGGTTTGCCTGGATTGCCTGGGTACTGTGATAATAAGATAAGATAAGCCTTTATTAGTCCCACAACGGGGAAATTCCAGGATTGCAACAGCGCAGGGATAGCAACACTCAGAGCAACAATCAGAAGGCAAGAAAAAAAAACAAGCAAGCAAGAGCAGCTAATATACATATGTACATATTACTATAAAATATACTGTATATATATACACACACAGACACACAGTGCAGAGCATTGTAGCTGGATGGAATAAATATATGAATATGTAAACACACAGTGCAGAGCATTGTAGCTAGATGGAATAAATATGTAAATATATAAACACCCACAGTATGGAGCAATGTAGCTAGATGGAATAATATGTAGATATATAAACACACAGTGCGGAGCATTGTAGCTAGATGGAATAAATATATAGATATATAAATATAAACACACCCAGTGCGGAGCATTGTAGCTAGATGGAATAAATATGTAAATATATAAACACACACAGTGCAGAGCATTGTTGCTAGATGGGATGAAACAGCACAACCGTCTACTTAGTTATCCTACATGGTATGATTATGTGCCCATACATATTCTCACTCTCCATAGCGACCGGTATTTTCCTAGATGTATGCCGGAGGGGACCATTGTGTAAGTCTATTGCATCTTTGCATTCAAAAAACTATTAGTTTGTTACGTCTTTTTGCTATCTCTGCGAGCAGCTCTGCTTAGGTTGTACAGTCTGACAGCCGTTGGTAGGAAGGACCTGCGAAACCTCTCAGTTGTGCACCTGGGATGATGTAGTCTGCTGCTAAATGAGCTCCTCAGTGCATTCGATATGTCCTGCATAGGGTGGAACTCGGACTCCAGCAAAGATGACAGTTTAGCCACCGTCCTTCTCTCTCCTATCTCCTCCACCGGATCAAGGCGCTGCCCCAGGACAGAGCTAGCTTTCTTGATCAGTTTGTTCAGTCTCTTCCTATCGGCTGCAGTAATGCCACTGCCCCAGCAGACCACTCCAAAAGTGATGGCTGATGCCACCACCGTGTCATAGAATGTCTTCAGCAGCGCGCCTTGTACACCAAAAGACCTGAGTCTCCTCAGCAGGAACAGCCTGCGCTGTCCCTTCTTGTAGAGTGCGTCAGTATTGTGTGACCAGTCTAGTTTATTGTTCAGATGAACACCCAGGTACTTATAGGCTGTCACCATCTCGATGTCTGTTCCCTGTATATTTACTGGTGCTGTGAGGGGTTGTCCTTGCCTGCGACAGTCCACCACCAGCTCCTTAGTTTTCCTCGCGTTGATCTGGAGGCAGTTCCGATGGCACCAGTCCACGAAGTCCTGGATAAGCCCTCTGTACTCAGCTTCATCTCCATTGGAGATGAGGCCAACGATCGCAGAGTCATCAGAGAACTTCTGTAGATGGCAGTGTGTTGTGTTGTGTGAGAAGTCTGCAGTATAAAGAGTGAACAGGAAGGGAGCCAGCACCGTTCCCTGGGGGGCCCCTGTGCTACATATAATGTTTAACATGCAATAAATGAAGCAGCTCACAATTTATTTTCCTCTTAAAACAGTCTACCAGTGCCTCTCAGTAAATTAGAACGTGAAAGTTTGATTTAATATAACTAAAAAAGATAAATTTGTGATATTGGTAGTAGTTTTTTTAAAATAAATAAAAAATCGTGACATTTGTAATTGAGCTGTACCAGCACATACACAGTACAGTGCAAAATTTGTTCAACTACAAAAAATGTCATTGTCTGTAGTAAAAATAATGCAAATGGTACAGTAAATCACTGAGGAATGTGATGTTCATGTTTTATTCAGTACATGAAAAAAACATCAAGTTTTTATATGTTAAAGATGGACCGTATTGTACTGAGGGAAATTCAGATTCGCAGGAAAAACGCTGCTTTTCAGTTGATTGTTAACTGATTGATAAGGTGAATCAATTATCTATTCATGAATTAATTGATAACTTGCATCCCTAGGGGCCCATCCATATAGCATGTGATAAGTGACTCGTTTCATCTGAAGATGCCAAGAAAACGCAAG
Organism: Pholidichthys leucotaenia; assembly: GCA_020510985.1. Lineage (NCBI taxonomy): Eukaryota > Metazoa > Chordata > Actinopteri > Cichliformes > Pholidichthyidae > Pholidichthys > Pholidichthys leucotaenia. The sequence continues at coordinate 417,438,519 of CM035839.1, forward strand.
CAAAATTTACTTAAACTAACACATAAATGTTCTGAAGCTTAATCACTGTTAGCCGCTAAATGCTATCTGTGTCAACTCAGTTGTTTTACTGCAGGAATGGACGACAAAATGAACAAGCTGAGGCTGGATGTAAGAACCCAATCAGACTTCTAACCCCTATGTGGTGATAACATAATCATGACTGCTTAAAGGACTCTCCTAACTGCTAACAAATTAATTAGCTGCCGCAAGTCACATCACCCACAAACCCTCAAGATGTATGTACTGTATTTAAACACTGACTTCTGCACTGGACAATATTTAGTTTGGATACATGTGTGTGAAATGATTATATTATGCTCATTTACTACCAAATCACCGCAGTGATATATTCATTGATACCACACTCGTTTGTAATATTGCTTAATTACGAGCCTTGTCAGTGAACTGTAAGGGAGAATAAAGCAGGGATAAAAACAGACAAAAAAATCCAAAACCAATGTAAAATGTTCAAATAACCGTGATGCTGATTATAGGACAAATTGCCCAGCCCTAATGTCTCTGCATTTCACTCTTTCAAAGGAATTCAAATCCTGCTGCAGAGCTGGGCACAGTACATTTATAGTGCAGTCTAATCCCGTTGTTTCCTGTTGTTAACTCCAGTTTCTCTTCACTTTCAGTTTTGTAATCGTAATTCACTTCCAGGTTGGCAGATCACTTCTTTTACTCTTTACTCTTTATTTGCACATTTACCAGTGGTATTCAATGTCCTATAACACAGGGTTACAAAAACAATTTTTTTGTAAGTTGTCTGTGTTTTTTCAACTGATTTAAGACAACTTTGTACCGCTGAATCCGAAAATGACATCCGTTTCTTTCGATCAGGTGCTAAGTAAAAACCTGTACTTACTTAGTACTTACGTAGTACTGTGCATGTACTTACCTTTATAAATACATGTAAATTGAATGTTACGTCATCATTGTTCAAAATTCAGAGAATTTCAAGACATGAAAAAGAATTTTGCATCATATAAAGCAAAAATACCTGTACATGTAAACAAAAATGTATACAACAACATGTGGCCGTAATTCAAAAAGTTGACCTGATTGAGTGAAACCAATGTGATTTTTGGATTCAGCACATCAAAATTGTACTAAATCAGCTAAAAAAACTTAGACGATAAATTTGGTGTTGCCCAGTGTAATAGATATGACACATACCACAAGAACATGTTGCTTAACCTGCCTGTCCCTTCCTTGCCCTGCACCCCATTTCCCATCTCACTCTTAACTGTATCTGTTCAATAACAGCAAAAATGCCCCAAAATAAAATCTTTAGGTAAAATGTTATTACACATTTATAGGTGCTTAAGATTGCGGTAATAGTTCGGGTTTACCACTGAACTTCTTGGTTAGAGAAAAGGTGAGGATCTATTTTCAACAGATTACACCTCTCAGCCTTTGCCATCTCACTTCATGTAGTTATTTTCACAACCACTAGAGGTCACATTTTTCAAACATGTCACTATAGTAGTTTGTAATTCGTACTGGTGAAAAATACTTTATATGGATGATTTCGGTTGAAGGACAGGCTTCTTGATTATTGCTGTCCCAAAAGTACTCATTTAAAGCACTTTGCTAAGCTTGGTATTCGCTGTGTGATTATGAGCTACCCCAGACAAAACATGGTATCTGTGGTCTTTTGAGAGAGAAGTTCAAATCGGTGACACCTCATGAGTTTAGGCCCTCACTAGCCTGGCCCACTAAAGCATCTCACAATGCAGCTTGTGTTAGAACACTTGCTAACCATCCACAAAGGAAAACAGCTTTAAATGGCTGGCAACAAGAATTTCCTTTTTTTGGAATTTCAACCATTTTTTTTAGGATCAGGGTAAAAAAAAATGGTTGAAATTCCAAAAAAGGAACTTCTTGTTGGGCTGTGGCAGCCTTTTTTTTGTGTGTGGTGTACTGTATCTAAGATTAAAAAAAGCAATTTAACCTAAACCACAAGAGACGAGACGTCGAACCTAAACCACAAGGTATTAGCTGAACTAACTATTCACCCAATTGGACTTGAATTTACAATCCCTGGCTTTGGCCAGTGCCCTTTATCCTTTATTGACTGGAGTCTTAGTTTTAGCAGTTACAGGCAACATTCTAACTCATTTTAATCATAAAAGAGCTTAAATCCCAGCAAACTGTTTACTTACTGTGTATTAAACAGTTTTCTGCATGTTAAGTGTGGGTATTTCTTCAGGAGGGTTTCCACAGAGGAAAGACGGAGAATTGACTGGCTCTTGGCTGGCTGCCCTTCCCATTGATCCACTTCCTGTGTGTGAGTGTCTGTGTGCAAGTGTGTGTGTGTGTGTGTGTGTGTGTGTGTGTGTGTGTGTGTGTGTGTGTGTGTGTGTGTGTGTGTGTGTGTGTGACATCTCAGACTCTCAGATATAATTGGCATCGAGAATATCTTTACAGTCCACTGGGACTCTGTGTGTGTGTATATATATGTACCCTATTTCTTGGCATTTAGTGACTGTGAAAAACATGAAAGTGTGTTTGCATCCAGCAGATCAATATCCGCCCAGACGAACACAAATATCTAAGCCTTAGGACACCGTGTGTGCACAAAACTATCATTACCACCAATCACGATTGCCTCTTAAATTCAAACAGGCACACTGAAGCACATTACACACATGCACACGCCCATAGCTGGGCTGCAAGAGAGCAGGGTGGTCCATCCAGAGGTGCAGATCAAACTGCCAGCTAATCTGCCTCTGCTGTTTGTAATCTTCTTAAAATACTCGCAATCTGTCCACACTGCTGGGATTAGTGTCTGCAGGTGCACGCGCGCGCACACACACACACACACTTATACACATTCTCACTGCTCTTATTGTATATTAGACCATAACACTGTTGGTTGGGTTTGGCAGCTCAAACTTTCAGTTTTAAACTTGAAATTAGAAAAGCACTCAGAGAGTGCATGCCTCTGCCAAGGCTCCTTCCCTCCCTTCCTTAGTCATCTATCTCTGTACCCCTCCCCCCAACTCCATTGCTCCATACATTGCAAGATAGGACCTTGGTGGAGGTATGCACTGGCAGATCACCACCAAAATCTAATGGGTTCATCTGTAGCCCAAGAGCCACCTCTGGTGAAAATTTCGTCAAACTTTGTCAAGTAGTTTTCAAATAATCTTGCTAACACATTGGGAGAAGATAGAGCCTTGGCGGCAGTATGAGAGCGGGAGCCGGTGTGTGTGGTGCCCACTGCTTGTCTGTTCGTCGCTGACTTTTCCTCCTCCAGACCAGCCGCAAAATGAAGCCCTCGTAGACGGAGTTGGGCTCCACTGCGGGCCCAGTACAGGAGAAGCTGTCGATGGTCTCCATCATGGGCTGGCCTCCAGTCCTGTCCCAGTTGTTCGTTATACCGCAGCCTGGCGAAGAGAACAACCGTGGTGTTTCAGCTTATGTGGTGTGGAGGTACGTCCACAGGTCTTAAAAGGGAAGTACACGAAAAGCACAATGTTATTTTATAAAATTATAGAAAATGGATTCAGGCAGTGATCTGGATAAGCACCACAAACTGTTTCTTCCTTGGCCCATTTCCTACCTTCCCTGAAATTTTCAATGAAATTCATTCACTGCTTTTTGAGTAATGTTGCTAACAGACAAACAGACAAGTGCTGGCAAAAACATTACCTCCCTGGTGGAGGTAAAAATGCTATATATAGTCACAGCTCTTTACTTTTGCACACTTTACTTGCATATGACTTAAATATAACTTATTTATGCTTGTTACACAGTAATAAATGCATATTTCTTCAGGCATAATTAAAGAAACATTTCATCCCCATTTAAATTTACATATTTTTCTGGCTTGTGTCGCTGCTGATCTATCCTTCTGCTGTTAGATCTGAACCTTCTCTTAAATATAGTTGAAAAATAACCTCACTGTGTGGTGCATGGGGCAAAAGATACATTTTCTGTAATCATGACACTTTTTCATGAAAAATACACAAATTTGTGTGCCATAGCAACTTTTTTCCTATGATAATCTACACATAAGCCATTCTCCCACTGGGCAAAACCCCCAGAAATCCCCTCCAAGGCTTTGTTTTTGACTATGATGACGAGACAGTTGCCCGGTAGGTTATTCAACCCTGGATCAAATGGCTCTACAGTTAGCATGGATTGCTATTTTACCTCCAGTCACCACCAGTGCGAACCATACACCTGAGTAAACACAAAAACACAAAAGCACGGAATAATAGGTATCACAGCAGTAACCGAGGACCAAAAAAACAAACGAAAAAAAAATCAAAAACAAACTTGTCTGCTGGAGATCAGGCCTGACTCTTGCTCACATGGGAAGAGGAGTCAAAGGATGGTTGTTGGTGGGTTTATCTGTGTTTATAAACCCCAGGTACACTCTGATTTTGATGTGAAACCAGCTGTAGTCTCACTGTGTAGGACAGGCCTTTTGTCAACCCATGAGAGATGATCAGGTTGGGCTGTGTGGCCTCAAATCAACATCACAATTAACTGAACATTTTACTTTGGTTTTGCTTTCTTCCATGTACAGTATGTATGTATGTATGTATGTGCTTTATGTATGTATTAGGGCTGGATGATTAGCCCAAATAAAACCAAAGCTGACGTTCGGGTGGTAGAACCAAAGTAACCTTTGTCATGTCATTTTTTTTGTTATGTTTTTCCCCCACTTCCTGTTGTGTTCATGTGTACATGAGAGCTTTCACTTGATGCCCCTTTAAAATGTGACTGCGTGCACGGTCATGTGACTCTACACCCCAGAAGCTGTGCAGTCAGCACTGTTTGGAAGCAACAGAACACGGCAAAAAAATTAAAACTGCTTGTCTCGAAAAGAAATGTGGTGTTCGTCCACATAGTAAGTGATGATTGATACTTTTTTCATCTGAAGATGCTAAGAAAAAGCCAGGAAAGGGCACTTAAACTAACGTATAAATGGGCCGAAGCTAAATCACTGTTAGCCAGTAATGGCTATCTGCGTCAGTTCAACCATTTTACAGTGAGAATTGACAACAAAATGGACAAGCTGGGGTTGGATTTAAGAAACCCGATCAGAGACCTTTAATCCCTTTGTGGTGATAACATAATCATGGCCGTGTACAGTACTCCCCCAATGGAGTTGACAGGCTAATTAAGTACCATGAGGCCAATGAACTCGCAAAAGGTATGATTGTAACCGAGTCTACACTGAATCTGTCCTTTTCTACATTAAATGCTGTGTAGAAAATGTGACAGTCACCAAACACATCTGGGTCTTTCCAAACCTGAAACCCTCAATGACCAGTGAAGTCCAGGCTCTGATCAGAGCCCACAATTCAGCCTTCAGACAGAGGGATAGCATTTTGTACAGCACTGCCAGAGCCAACCTGAGGAGAGGCATAAAACTCGCTAAGAGCGCTTATAGGAGGAAAGTGGAAGGCTTCTTCACAGACAACAGCCCTCAACAGATGTGGAGAGGCACCCAGGCCCTCACCAACTACAGAGGCCAGGGCCCCCCAACACCAGAAAGCAGCCTCACTCTGGCAGAGGAGCTTAACAGCTTCTTTGTCTGGTTTGAGCACCCCCTCCCCCTCCTATCTCTCTCTCTACAGGTGCATGAGGTGAGGAGACAACTGAGAGCAGTGAAGCCCCGCAGAGTTGCTGTCCAGATGGCATCCCAGCAGTGGTGGTCAAAGCATGTGCAGACCAGCTGGCAGGGATCCTCACCAAGCTGTACAACCTCTCCCTGATGCACGCCACCATCCCCTCCTGCCTTCAGGCCTCCACCATCATCCCCATCCCCAGAAAGTCAGCAGTTGACAGCCTGAACAACTACAGACCCATAGCACTCACGTCAAGTGTTCTGAGCTACTGGTGTCTCAGCACATCAGGGACTGTCTCCCCCCCCTCCTTCAACCCCCACTAATTCGCCTACAGGGAGAACCGGTCTACGGAAGATGCCATCGCCACCACTCTTCACAGAGCGCTGAGCCACCTGGAGAACCCAAGGAGCTATGTGAGGATGCTCTTTGGGGACTACAGCTTTGCTTTCAACGCCATCATGCTCTAAAGAGTCCATGTTCTAAAGAAATGCAAACGAAGAGTTTGTTTGCAAAAAACGATAAGCGCCACTTGATGAAAATTTCACTCTTTACATCAAACAACTGTTAACAATACCTACTTATAGATGTTCAAATCATTTTGTCTCAAAAGCCAATATGTCCCATGTTCTAGACGCTACAAATTCATGTTTGTTTTTTTTTCAAAAGCCGATAAACGCTGGGAGCGTTTTTTTGTTTTTTGTTTTTTTTTTTCACAAAAGCAGATAACTCCACAGGGCAAATCAGTGCTTGGTATTTGGGTCACATGATTCATCTTGGCTGCCTTCCTGGTCTGCTCGCTCTGACTGATTTCGCTGGCTGTGTTCGGAATGTTTCACTCACTCACTCCCTACTCGCTATATAGTGAATTTAGATATAGTGGACGATACAGTAAACTCAGTATAACGATAAAATTAACTGCTTTCGGACACTACTGGGCTTGTTTTCGCGGCACGGTTAATGACGTCATCACGTGAGACAGTAAAATGTAACAGACTAACGGTGGCAAAAAAAATGAATACCTGTATGTAATTTATAGTAAAAATGTATTAAATCAAATTGTTTTTGCTGAATTATTAAATATAAATACATTAAGGTAGTTTATGTTGTGATGTGAAGCTCTTCTCTCACTGCTCTATTGGCTGCACATTCACTATATACTACACTATATAGGGAAGGAGTTTCTTTTTTTTTCCAGCCTTATTCCTTTTCTTTTTATACTGTTCACACCAATGAAGAGAGAGAGAAATGCCATTTCAGTTCTCCTGTATGTCCTGTACGTATAGTAGTGTTGACAATAAAATCTTTGAATCTTGAATTATAGCTTTGTTATAGCTATATTATACCATTTTACTGAGTGGATATGCCTAAACCAGTGTGTCAGTCATACTGCATTGATGCTTATAGACTTTCAAGTATGGTCCAGACAAAACAGCATGATTTTCGGGACATGTCTGTTTTTGCAAAAGAAAGGCTTGTGGACTTATCTGTTTTTTCAAAAAAAAAGTACTTGTAGAAGAGCTTGGAATAACGAGGCGATGTGACTTATAAACCAAAGTTTATTATCAGCTTCGCTCCTCTAACAAGTCTCATCTAGTGCAGCAGCAGAAGAAGTAAGAGATCGAACACATTCGGCTCTACATACTTATACTCACACATAACAAAAGACATGCATATCAAAGCTGACATCCCTCATTATCTTAATCCCCCTCCTTTGTCTCCGTACCCCTCCACCTGGCCCTGGGAGGTCAGGGCGACCTATCTGGTCTCCACCGCAGTGCCTCGGATGCTCTTTGATCTTCACTGGCGGTTGAGACCTTTTGTCCTGTTCTGAGGTGTGAAGTCGCTTTACATATGTAATCACCAAACATTCTCACATGCTTATACATATGTAGGTTATGGGATATATGATTAATATAGCCCACAGCCCCCCCCCCCAAACGACTAAGAAAAGGACAATAGAAAAATACACAGTTTAAGATAATTATTATGACATACTAACTGCTACACCTCTTGACAAGGAAGAAACTTTCCAGCAGCTATGCTCCTGTAGAGAATTCAGTGGTAATCATAACAGCGTAGTAATATCACAAGTCAGTCTTAAACTGTTACAGCACAATTAGTGAACAACTTTTGAGTAGTTTGCATCAGTCCCTGTGCTGTCTGGGTTTAAATCTTCTCCCGAATCTGCTGTGGGTCCGCTTGGGCGTCCTGGTGGGACCTTCCTGTAAGGAATCTGCAGCGTGGGGAGGAGAGTGATTATTCGTTCCCTGCAGGGGGGCTGAGTCTTTTCTCTTGGGAGGTCTACCCCGCCGAGGTGCTCTCGCCAACCGTGCAGGCTCATCTCTCAACAAGAAGGCAGGTTTAAGTCTGTCAATGCTGACTGTTTCTTTTCTGTCCCCTAAATCAAGCACAAAATGCTTATCACCAGGTTCCAGCACTCTGAATGGTCCATCGTATGGTGGGTGGAAGGTTGGTTTTAAAGCTTCATGCCTAACAAAAACGAATTCAGCGTTTTTTAAAGCTTGGGGAACAAAAACCCGCGGAAAAGAATGATGTGCCGGTCCGGGGAGAGTGTCAGGGCTGTTCCTGCCTAAAATCCTCGGGGCTAGAAAATGCCCTGGCTCTGGGTTCTCTGGTAAAAATTCACCTGGGAGCCTGAGAGGTTGTGCAGAAACTAATTCTGCTGGGGAGGCGTCTAGATCCTCTTTAAGCGCAGCACGCAACCATAATAAAACCCAGGGGAGTTTATTTACCCAATTTGTATCCGTCAGTGAGGCTCTGAGGGCGGCCTTCAAAGATCTGTGAAAACGCTCGCATAACCCATTAGCCTGAGGGTGATAAGCGGTGGTGCGGTGAATTGTCGCTCCTAAGCTGCTGGCCATGGCTGACCAAAGTTCCGAGACAAATTGAGGCCCCCTATCAGACGTGATGTCCGATGGGACGCCGAAACGTGCCACCCAGTTTGTCAAAAAAACGCGAGCGACTTCCTCCGCTGTGGTTGACGCCAGAGGGACCGCCTCAGGCCAGCGCGTAGTGCGGTCTATCATTGTTAACAGATGTGTGAAACCTTGGGAGGAAGGTAGTGGTCCCACAAGGTCGACATGAACGTGGTCGAACCTTCTAGCTGGGATTCGAAAAGGCTCTAGAGGGGTTTTTGTGTGTTTGTGTATTTTGGCGCGCTGACAAGAAATGCAAGTCTTTGCCCATTCCTTTACGTTTTTGCGCAGGCCGGGCCACACAAACTTTTCGGCGACCATTTTAACCGAAGCGCGCACACCCGAGTGCGCGAGGGAGTGAATTGAGTCGAAAATACGACGGCACCATGCAGCTGGGACTATCGGGCGAGGTCGGCCGGTTGAGATGTCGCATATTAGGGGGGGCACACCGTCGCGTAAACCCCTTTCCTCCAGCCTTAACCCTGTTGGTCCAGACAGAAGTGCGCGCACGTCCGCGTCACTACTTTGCTCCTCCGCCATGGCTGCGTAATCTATCCCTACGTGGATTGGGGCTGCATATGTGTCCGCGTTGGCGAAGAGTTCTGCGGCTGAGGTAGTGTGATCTGTCTCCTCGTGCTCTGGCGATGTCACAGCGCGAGAGAGGCAGTCTGCTACCACGTTAAGTTTGCCTGCCACATATCGAATGTCTGTGGTGAACTCTGAAATTGCAGCTAGTTGTCTTTGTTGCCTGCCTGACCACGGTTCGGAAATTTTAGCCATCGCAAAGGTGAGCGGTTTGTGGTCTACAAAAGCCATGAAACGCCGCCCCTCCAACCAGAACTGGAAGTGGCGGATGGATAAATGAAGCGCTAGCAGCTCCCTGTCAAAAGTGCTGTATTTACGCTCAGTTTGGTTTAGCGATTTGCTGAAAAATGCCAAAGGTTGCCAGATTCCGCCGACGTGTTGTTCTACAACCGCCCCTATGGCCAGGTCTGAAGCGTCTGTGGTTAGCGCAATGCGGGCCGAGGGATCAGGGTGAACCAACAATGTGGCGTTAGCTAGGGCACTTTTTACTTCCGCGAAGGCGCGTTCGCGCTCCGGGGTCCATTCGACCGCGTTGGAAGGTTTTTGTTTTCTGAGCGCGTCATATAGGGGCTGCATGAGCTGAGCTGTGCGGGGGAGGAAACGATTGTAAAAATTAACCATTCCCAAAAATTCCTGCAGCGATTTGACTGTTTGTGGCCGTGGGAAACTTTTTACTGCGCGAACTTTGTCTGGCAGTGGGACTGCCCCCTTCGGTGAAACTCTGTGTCCCAAAAAATCAATTTGTGACACGCCAAATTTGCATTTGGCTGGATTGATTATTAACCCGTGCTCTTCTAGTCTCCGAAAAACCATAGTGAGATGCTGTTCGTGTTCTTCCTCAGACGAGCTGGCTACCAGCATATCGTCGAGGTAGATGAACACGAAGGGGAGGTCGCGTAATACCGCGTCCATCATCCGCTGAAAGGTTTGAGCAGCGCCTTTGAGGCCAAAAGGCATCCGCAAAAATTCAAAAAGACCGAAGGGGGTTATTACAGCTGTTTTAGGAATGTCTTCTGCTCGAACGGAGACTTGGTGATAGCCGCCGACCAGGTCTATTTTTGAAAAAATGCACGCACCCGCCAGACGTAGTGAAAAATCTTGGATGTGAGGAAGTGGGTAGCGGTCATGCGCTGTCGCATTGTTTAATCTGCGGTAATCGCCGCACGGTCTCCAAGAGCCGTCGGATTTCGGGACCATGTGAAGCGGTGACGCCCAGGGGCTTTTTGAGCGCCTGATAATGCCTAGTTTTTCAAGGGTGGTAAACTCGTCCCGAGCTATGGCGAGCTTGGTCGCGTCTAAGCGCCGAGCTTTGGCGAATATGGGTGGGCCCGTTGTGGGAATAAAGTGTTCGACCCCGTGCTTAGCCACTGTAGCTGAGAATTTGGGAATTGTGAGTGCTGGAAATTGGGTGAGGAATTGATCAAACTTACCTCCTGCTGTAGTGACGCTGGCCTGCACGGGTGGTGGAGAAACTCGAGCTGAGCAGGGAATAGAAGCAAAGGACAGTGCATTAACCAAGCGTCTGTTCACTAGATTGACTAATAACCCATGTGCACACAAAAAGTCTGCGCCCAACAAGTTGAAACTCACCGCCGCTACAACAAATGTCCATCTGTAGTTGCGGCCATGGATGCGGAGGGGCAGGTTCCTTTCGCCATAAGTGTCGATGATGGAGCCGTTGGCTGCCATCGCTCCATTGCCCCGGGGGCCCATGGCCCGGTCTGCTTGGGAGGGCATGATAAAACTCAGTTGAGCTCCCGTGTCGATGAGGAACTGCTTGCCGGTGTGTCCGTCCGTCACATATAGAAGCTTGCTTTTTTCGCCGAGAAACGCCGCTGTTAACGGTTCTCGGCTTTGGAGTTTCCGGAAATCGTGAATTTGCAGGTGGGAACGCATTTGTAAGCCTTCTCGGCGAAGCGGTGGTGGTAATAACAGACGTCGCTCCGTCTGTTATGTCTTGGCCGTGTCGCTGCCATGGCAGGCGGATTCTGCTCAGTGGTTTGTGGCTCCCCGTGGCTCCGGACATCGGCGTTGAGGTCTGCGGATGCTGCTGTGGGTGTCTGTTCACTGCAGGCGTTGACGAGTTGCTGCGCTTCGCGAGCCAGCGTGCGGAAGTCTTGCTGGGTGTTGCATCGCATGTTGGCAAGCGTCCCTCTCATGTGTGGCGGCAGCGTACTGAGGAATATAAATTGGAAGAGGAAGTTGTCATTGTCCTCTTCTTTGAGCTGCAGCAAGTCCTCCATGACGGCCTTGGGTCTGCATCCTCTGTGGCCGTAGACCGCCAGGATCCTCTCGGCTCTCTCCTTGGCAGAGGGGACGAAATTCGCCACGATGGTCGCTTTCAGTTCTCTATATTTGTCCTGGGCCGGCGGCCGCTGGATTATGCTCCGCGCACATCTCGAAGTGGCGGCGTCAAGTTTGGCGACGATGTGATAAAACTTTGTATCGTCAGCCGTTATGTCCGCAAGTGCAAACTGGGCTTCAGCTTGCTGAAACCATGAGGTCGGGTCTTCCTGCCAGAAGTCCGGCAGCCTGACGGTGACGGCGTTTGTGTGGGCCGTCCCTGATGTGTCCGCAGGGTGAGAGTGCCTTCCTTCGGCTCTCGCAGCGGCGCTGGTGCTCGGTTGAGCCCTCTCTGTCACTTCTGCCGTGGGGGAACGTCGTCCATCTGTTCCCCTGTCTGCATGGGCGCCGGCGTCTGCCTGGGTCGCCACAGATGAGTCGATCACGGGGAAACGCCTCTGGTCCATCCTCGCGTCAGGGTCACCAGTGTAGAAGAGCTTGGAATAATGAGGCGATGTGACTTATAAACCAAAGTTTATTATCAGCTTCGCTCCTCTAACAAGTCTCATCTAGTGCAACAGCAGAAGAAGTAAGAGAGCGAACACATTCGGCTCTACGTACTTATACTCACACATAACAAAAGACATGCATATCAAAGCTGACATCCCTCATTATCTTAATCCCCCTCCTTTGTCTTCATACCCCTCCACCTGGCCCTGGGAGGTCAGGGCGACCTATCTGGTCTCCACCGCAGTGCCTCGGATGCTCTTTGATCTTCACTGGCGGTTGAGACCTTTTGTCCTGTTCTGAGGTGTGAAGTCGCTTTACATATGTAATCACCAAACATTCTCACATGCTTATACATATGTAGGTTATGGGATATATGATTAATATAGACCACAGTACTAATAAATTGCCAAAAAGTAGCAATGAGTTGATGTTTGATTTTTTGCTTTATTATGTCTGAGATACTCATATTTCAAGTGACCATGTCTTAGAAGCTGATTTGGAAATACTAACACCTATAAACCTACAGATGAAAAAGTGTTTTTTCTCATTTTGAACACAACTGGACTTATCTGTTTTTGCAAAAGAACTCTTCAAACATACATCAAAATGAAGACATGGGACCCAACCCACAACCTGACAAGAACCTGCTGCTGTGGTGCCAAGCAAACAACCTGAAACTTAACGTCCAAAAAACCAAGGAACTCATACTGGACTTCAGGAAGAACAGACAGGACCCCACCCCCCTCATAAATGGCGACCGTGTGGAAAACGTCCCCGCCTTCAGGTTCCTGGGCACCCACATCTTCTCTGACCTCTCTTGGACTGTCAACACCAAGACCCTAGTGAAGAAAGCCCAGCAGCGGCTGCACTTCCTCCATGTCCTGAGGAAGAATACCCTGGACCAGAAGCTGCTGCTGGCCTTCTATTGCTGCTCAGTGGAGAGCGTGCTCACCTACTGTCTGGGTGTGTGGTACACTGGCTCCATGGCCGAGAACAGGAAGGCCGTGCAGAGGGTCATCAACACTGGCCAAAAAATTATCGGTGGCCCTCTGCCCTCCCTGAAGGACATCACCAGATCCTCCTGTCTCAGAAAGCTCAAGGCCATCACAGGAGACCCCTCACATCCTGCCCACCACCTGTTTGACGGGAGGAAAACAACGAAACTGATGTGAAAGGCTCAATTAACCATGGTGCTGATTTAAGGTCAAATCACCCAGACCTACATACTGTACTGGTTTGGGGGATCCACATATAGCATTTAGTAAGAATATTCTAAACCTACTACATGGTCAGCTACATAAACAACCTTTGTTTTTAAGCAAGCGCAACAGCAATGTGTGACCCCCGATTTCCACTGACTGGTGCGGCATGTATGTAAACTGGGCTGTGTGGGTCAGAATTCTTTCTGGTTGGTAGGGGATCAAATACTTATTTCACTCAGTCAAATGTAAATCAATTCATAGCCCTTATTTAATGTTTTTCTGGATTTTTTTGTTGATATCCTCTCTGTTAAAATAAACCTACCATAAAAATTAGGAACTGTTCATTTCTTCGTAAAGGGGTAAACTTGAAATTCAGCAGGGGATAAAATAACCTTTTCCTCCACTGTATGTATGTATGCATCTATATGTATGTATGTATGCATGTATGTACAGTGGATATAAAAAGTCTACACACCCCTGTTCAAATGCCAGGTTTTTGAGATGCAAAAAAATGAGACCAAGATAAATCATTTCAAAACTTGTTCCACCATTAATGTGACCTATAACCTGTACAACCCAACTGAAAAACAAGCTGAAATCTTCTAAGGGGAAAAATATAAAGTAAAATACTTAAAATGACCTGGTTGCATAAATATGCACACCCTCTTATAACTGGGGATGTGGCTGTGTTCAAAATTAATCACATTCAAACTTATGTTAAATGGGAGTCAGTACACACCTACCACCATTTAAAGTGCCTCTGATTAACCCCAAATAAAGTTCAACTGTTCTAGTAGGCTTTTCCTGAGATTTTTGTAGCCACATCTTACAGCACAAGCCATGGTCCACAGAGAGCTTCCAAAGCATCAGAGGGGTCTCATTTTTCAAAGGTATCAGTCAGGAGAAGGATACAAAAGAATTTCCAAGGCATTAAATATACCATGGAACACAGTGAAGACAGTCATCATCAAGTGGAGAAAATCTGATACAACAGTGCCATTACCAAGAGCTGGACATCCCTCCAAAATTGATGAAAAGACGAGAAGAAAACTGGTCAGGGAGGCTGCTAAGAGGCTGACAGCAACATTGAAGGAGGTGCAGGAATTTCTGGCAAGTTTACTGGCTGTTTAGTACATGTGGCAGCAATCTCCCGTTTAGGGTGGCAAGACAGAAGCCTTATCTCATGAAGAAAAACATCCAAGCCTGGCTACATTTTGCAAAAACACATTTGAAATCTCCCAAATGCATGTGAGAAAATGTGTTATGGTCCGATGAAACCAAGGTTGAACTTTTTGGCCATAATTCCAAAAGGTATATTTGGCACAAACACAACACTGCTCATCACCAAAAGAACACCATACCTACAGTGAAGCATGGTGGTGGCACCATCATGCTTAGGGGCTGTTTTTCTTCAGCTGGATCTGGGGCCTTAGTCAAGGTGGAGGGAATTATGAACAGTTTGAAATACCAGTCAGTGTTGGCACAAAACCTTCAGGCTTCTGGTAGAAAGCTGAAAATGAAGAGAAACTTCATTTTTCAGCATGACAATGACCCAAAGCACACATCCAGATCAACTAAAGTATGGCTTCACCAGAAGAAGATTAAAGTTTTGGAATGGCCCAGCCAGAGTCCAGACCTGAATCTGATCGAACATCTGTGGGGTGATCTGAAGAGGGCTGTGCCCAGGAGATGCCCTCGCAATCTGACAGATTTGGAGTGTTTTTGTGAAGAAGAGTGGGCAAATATTGCCACATCAAGATGTGCCACACTGATAGACTCCTACCCAAAAAGACTGAGTGCTGTAATAAAAGCCAGAGGTGCTGCAACAAAGTATTAGTTTAAGGGTGTGCATATTTATGTGAACAGGTCATTATAAGTTTTTTATTTTTCCCCTTAAAAGATTTCAGTTTGTTTTTCAATTGGGTTGTACAAGTTATAGGTCACATTAATGGTGGAAAAAGTTTTGAAATGCTTTATCTTGGTCTCATTTTTTTACATCACAAAAACCTGGCATTTGAACAGGGGTGTGTAGAATTTTTATATCCACTGTACGTACCGTATGTATGTATTGTATCTATGTGTATATGTATTTTGTTTTTTTCAGATTGGGTATACAGAGGAATGTCCAATAAATTAAATAATTAATCAGTGTTGTTATTTATACATATTATTACTTTAGTTTGCTTTCTGTTTTTTTTTCCCCAGAGAGGAAGAAATTTCTGTTTATTAATGAGTGGCTTGGTTTTACTGTAAAAGCTCTGCTTTTTTTTTTTTTTTTTTTAAATATGGCTCCAGTCATTGGAGCAAAGTTCCATGTTTTTTCGTGTTTTTTTTAATGTCATAATGAGACGCTTAAACAGCTGTTGCTAACACTTTGGCAGTTGCCACTGCATTGCCTCAACTGGGCTTCTTCTAGTGTAGCATTAAAGTTTGCTTGTTACTGTAGCTGGATACAGCCCATGCAAAAGAGTAAGAGGTGAGCTGC
The DNA here is from genome assembly GCA_020510985.1 of Pholidichthys leucotaenia. Lineage (NCBI taxonomy): Eukaryota > Metazoa > Chordata > Actinopteri > Cichliformes > Pholidichthyidae > Pholidichthys > Pholidichthys leucotaenia. The sequence goes on from CM035839.1 coordinate 417,454,132, forward strand.
TGCTGCTCTTTGCACTGAGAGACTCATTTTCCCTGCTGACTGTTGCTCTGGTCTTCACTGTCACAAAACAGTGTTAGCATTTCATACTGAATTTATTAAAACCTTTATTTAACATCCACATGCATAAGGGGACAGGGCATAGTGGGGAATAGGGCTGGGAATCATCACTAATTTCCAGAATCAATTCGATTCCGATTCTTGAGGTTCTGAATAGATTCAATTTTGATTTGATTCTATCCAATCCCATTTTAACAGCTATTTTACTTGCCAGGAAAAAAAAATTCTTAGAAACCTAATGCTGCAAATTGTACCAGGAATACTCTAACTTTGTTAATACATAAAGTATCTCATAAAGAACTGACCCCAAATTAGTTACAATAATGCACTTTTTATTGAACTTATGTTTTCACAAAGTGCTAACAAGTGCTTTCTTTAGTACAAAGGGTGTGTAGTGTCAATTTAAGATAACATAAGCCTTTATTAGTCCCACAATGGGGAAATTCCAGGAAATTCCAGGATTGCAACAGCACGGGGATAGCAACACTCAGAGCAATAATTTAGAAAATAAGAAAATAAGAGCAGTGAATATACATATGTACATATAAATATATAAATATATATACACAGTACGGAGCATTGTAGCTAGATGGAATAAACAGCATAACCATCTATTTAGTTACCCTACATCAGGGGTCCCCAACACGGTGCCCGCGGGCACCAGGTCGCCCACAGGGACTGCATGAGTCGCCCGTGAGTAGTCTGTGAACGTCTGCCGAGTCTGATCGGGTTGAAACCGGGTCAGTGAGCCAGGAACATCGGCAAAGACCTAGAAACACCTGGAGCGCTAACGAAGCTATCAAGCTAATGGATATGCTAGTTCTTCTTCTGTGGTGTTAAAACAGTTCTCATTTCTGCAAGAATTCCCTGCAGCACACTTCCGTGTTTACTTGAGTGGAGCATGGCGTGCGTATCTCTTAAAAACAACCTGCACCTCAAAGCCTAGCAGGCTGCACCAAACTTTTGATGCCTTGTGGACACAGAAAAGTGCAATGGTACATGTACAGCAGCTATGAAGATTGCCAGCCTGTTTGGTTCAATGCATTTCTGTGAATCAGCCTTTTCTGACATGAACGCCATCAAAAACAAACACGCCTCACTGATGCACATCTGCAAGACTCACTCAGAGCTGCATTGTCAAGCTACACCCCAGATTACAGCACTCAATGCCAGGCTTCTCACTAACTGACAAACAGACCAGATGATGGTAGTGACATGGCAAGATTAAATTTAAATGTTAAAAAAATCATTTCAAATATTTTCATAAAGTGTGAGAGATATAATTTTGTTAAAATGCTGTAGATTTGGTGATTTTTAAAAAACGTGATAAGATTTAAAAATCTGAAAGAGTTGATTTTTGTAGTCTTACATAATTGATAACTTGTACAAACATGGTTCAAAATTAGTTAAAAATGGGACATGAAGATTTCCTACGAAATGTTGTAGAAGTGATCACTTAAAAATGAGACATTTACAGAGATTAAAATGAAGTGTTGTATGTTCAAATGTATCCATTTCATACCCTGTTAAATCATTGTTAATAATGATTGTGGGAATTTATTAATGTGATCAATATGGTCACATAGGTGAATATCAGTAATCATTAATAATAATATATAAACGTAAATGGTGCAACTTTTTTTTTCCACGTGTATAAAACTGGTAGCCCTTCATAGTACTCAGTACCCTTGAAGTAGCTCTCAGTTTCAAAATGGTTGGTGACCCCTGCCCTACATAGTATGAATATGTACCCATACATATTGTCACCCTCCGTAGCGACTGATATTGTCCTAGTTGTATACTGGAGGGGACCACTTGTGTAAGTCTGTTGCGTCTTTTGCATTCAATACTATTAGGTCGTCACGTTTTTTTTTTTTTTTTTTTTTGCTATCTCTGCGAGCAGCCCTGCTTTGGTTATACAGTCTGACAGCTGTAGGTAGGAAGGACCTGCGAAACCTCTCGGTTGTGCACCTAGGATGATGTAGTCTACTGCTAAATGAGCTCCTCAGTGTGTTCAGTATGTCCTGCATAGGGTGGGACTCGGACTCCAGCAGAGATGACAGTTTAGCCACCATCCTTCTCTCTCCTATCTCCTCCACTGGGTCAAGGTGTTGCCCCAGGACAGAGCTAGCTTTCTTGATCAGTTTGTTCAGTCTTTTCCTGTCGGCTGCTGTAATGCTGTTGTCCCAGCAGACCACTCCAAAAGTGATGGCTGATGCCACCACCGTGTCGTATAATATCTTCAAGAGCACCCCTTGTACACCAAAAGACCTGAGCCTCCTCAGTAGGAACAACCTGCGCTGCCCCTTCTTGTAGAGTGCGTCGGTATTGTGTGACCAGTCTAGTTTATTGTTCAGATGAACACCCAGGTACTTGTAGGATGTCTCCATCTCAATGTCTGTTCCCTGGATGTTTACTGGTGCTGTGAGGGGTTGTCCTTGCCTGCGGCAGTCCACCACCAGCTCCTTAGTTTTCCTCGCGTTGATTTGGAGGCAGTTCCGATGGCACCAGTCCACGAAGTCTTGGATAAGTCCTCTGTACTCAGCTTCATCTCCGTTGGAGATGAGGCCGATGATCGCAGAGTTGTCAGAGAACTTCTGTAGATGGCAGTGTGTTGTGTTGTGTGAGAAGTCCGCAGTATAAAGGGTGAACAGGAAGGGAACCAAAACCATTCCCTGGGGGGCCCCCGTGCTACCGATGATCGTGTCGGACACACAATCCCGGGTTCTCACAAACTGTGGCCGGTTAGTGAGGTAGTCCAGAATCCATGATGACAGGTGCTGGTTCACCCCTGCGCACAGCAGCTTGTCCTTCAGGATCATCGGTTGGATGGTGTTGAAAGCACTGGAGAAGTCAAAGAACATGATCCTCACCGCGTTCCCAGGCTTCTCCAGGTGGGACCAGGAACGATGAAGGAGGAAGATCACTGCATCCTCCACCCCAATGCCATGCAGGTAGGCGAACTGGAGTGGATCCATCACTGGTCCCACCAGGGGGCGGAGGTGAGCAAGGAGCAGTCTCTCCAGGGTCTTCATCATGTGAGACATCAGGGCCACTGGTCTGTAGCTGTTCAGGTCTTTGAGGTGGGAAGTCTTTGGTACAGGTACCACACAAGATGTTTTCCACAACTGTGGTACCCTCCCCAGCTTCAGGCTCAGGTTGAAGATGTGCTCCACAATCCTACACAGCTGGTCTGTGCAGGACTTGAGGAGCTTTGCGCTGATGCCGTCCGGTCCCGAGGCCTTCCTCGCCTTGATCTTCCTCAGCTCCGTCCTCACCTGGGTCTTAGTGAGGGTCAGGTTGGGGGGCTGTGTGCTGGGAGTGGGGGGGTGTTGGTGGAGAAGGGTGTGGACAGCAGGTCTCGATGACTTTAGAAGCAGCAGTGGTTGCTGTGCAGTCGGGGGGGAGGGTGGTTGGTCAAACCTATTAAAAAACAGGTTCAGATTGTTCGCCCATTCCCTGCACCCCATGGCCTGGGAGGAGGTATTCTGGAGCCCAGAGATGGTTTTAAGGTTTCTCCAGACCCCACCGATGTCACTCCGTTGCAGCTTGTCCTCCATCTTCTTCCTGAAGCTGTCCTTGCCTTCTCTGATCTTCCTCCTCAGCTCCCTCTGTACAGACTTCAGCATCTCCCTGTTCCCTGACCTCAAGATCCTCTTCTTCTCTCTCAGAAGTGTTTTTATCTCCGGGTTGATCCAGGGTTTGTTGTTTGAGCAACACTGTATGGTCTTGGTGGGTACGGTGTTGTCCACACAGAAGTTGATGTAGTCCGTGATGGTGTGAGTGAGGCCATTGATGTCCTCACCATGTGGATCTCAGAGCTGCTCCCAGGCAGTGGTTTCAAAACAGTCCTTTAGAGTGTCCATTGCCTCCTCAGACCATATCTTTACCGTGCGCATGACTGGAGGTTGTCTGTGTACTAGGGGTTTGTACACCGGCAGAAGATGAACCAAGTTGTGATCCGATCTCTCGAGTGGGGGGAGTGGTGATGAGGTGTATGCCTCCTTAGTGTTTGCATAGAATAAGTCCAGTGTTTTATTGTCTCTAGTGTGGCATGTGACATACTAGTTGAACGTGGGCAGAATGGGGGACAGTGAAATATAGTTGAAATCACCGGAGATGAGGAGTAGAGCATCAGGGTGTTCTGTCAGCAACCTGCCAGTTACTGAGTGAATGGCGTCACACGCTGTCCCTGCATTCGCCGTCAGATTTGCATAAATAACAATACAGATCACATGTGAGTATTCCCTCGGGAGATTGGTAGGCCACATGTTAACAGCTAGCAACTCAGTGTCTTTGCTGCAGTGTTGCTCTTTAACAGTGATATGTCCCTGTCTGCACCAGCTGTTATTGACATACATTATCACTCCTCCGCCCCTTGCCTTCCCACTGTCTGGTGTCCGGTCTGCCCGTATTGTATGGAAACCCTCCAGTTCGATGTTAGCATCTGTTGCTAGTTCTGTTAGCCACGTCTCAGTAAACAACATCATGCTAATCTCTCTGAAGACGCTCTGGTAACGAGCCATAGCCGCTAGCTCATCTGTCTTATCAAGTAGCGATTGTACATCCCCCATAATAACAGATGTAAGGACGGGTCTGTACCTTATATTTCTTGCCCGACGTCTTGCTCAAGCACGGCATCCACGTCGTTTCTGTCTTATTTCACCCGGTATGTCGAAGTCTTGCGCTAGCATCTTGGTTTGGTTAAGTGCAAACAGCTGGTCTCTGCTGTAACGTATCCTGCTAAAAACAGTGGCTCTGTCTGCCGGCTCAGGAGACATTTGGGCGATCCATGTGCCCATCTGTCCGTGATGGATAAGGTGTCGCCGGATCAGAAAGATTAGCAGGAGAAGCCAGATAGTAAATAGAAATAGGAAAAAATTGATCCGCTGTTGCAAAAAGGCAGCCTACTCGTATGGTGCCGGAAGTACTCAAAGTTAGCAACCCAGAGTAAATAAACAAATTCAATGCATGAAGCATGTATACATAATGTCAGTGTATTTGCCAGCAACTTTAGATTTCAAATGTATCAGGCATTCAATGCAACTAGAACATCTTTTTTGTAAACAGTAATACCTGAGAAAATGCTACATTTGTGAAGCTAAATTGAGTATGTGTGCAAAACAGCCAATGTGTAAACTGGCCCATTATTTCCACAGTATGTACCGTGTTTGCAGCATTGAGGCAAATTTTTCGCACAGCGTGAATATATGTAAGCATGCGGAAAGCACACACATTTGCATCTGAGGGGTCATGCTAACAAGGGCTAGCAAGTAATCAACCTTGAGATTCTACCGTCACCGGAGTAAAATTATCAACACTGGAGAGTAAACTAAAATGAGACTGCCACTCACCTGCAGACAGACGGATCAGAGCTGAAATCATCTGTTGTATATATTCATCCCATTTATGCCATGGACATGCTAATGACAGCTAGCAGGTTAGCAACGTAAACAACCGTCTTCCAGGTGTAGTTTTGGAGGAGGCTGGGACAGATTTCCAGGTGAGAGTCCTGCCCGATAACATTCATTCATTCATTTTCTTCTGCTTAATCCTTTTCGGGTCGCGGGGGTTGGGGGGGTGGCTGAAGCCTATCCCAGCATCTTTCTGGGCGAGAAGCAGGGTACACCCTGGACAGATCGCCAGTCCATCGCAGGGCCAACACAGAGAGACAGACAACCATCACAGTCATACCTAAGAACAATTTAGAATCCCCAGTTTTGATGCCAATTAACCTAACTTGCATGTTTTTGGCATGTGGGAGGAAACCGGAGAAATTTACCGGAGTAAACCCACACAGACACGGGGAGAACATGCAAACTCCACACAGATCACTGTTGGTCGGGGGCTGAGATCGAACCCAGGACCCCCCGGCCAAGGGTGAGTTGCTGTGCTGCCGCAGTGCTAACCACTCCGCCACTGTGCTGCCCCGTGGCTTTGGTTTTGTCGAGCTCTTCACTCCCTTCACAGTTCTTGAATCCAATCTGTCAGCTGCATGCCACCATTTTGATTCATTTTGACTGGTGGCTTAACTCTTGTGCGATTATTCAATTACGTGAGAGTTCTGCTGGCTCAAGGACAGCTAGCATTTTGTGTTTCACAGACGTAGAAGCATTATATTAAAAGAGCGATCCATGGATTTTGCGAATCAATGTTGGCTCAGTCAAACGTGAATGATTTGAATCGGAGAATCGATCTTTTAACCCACCCCTACTGGGGAAAGTATTAACAGGAAGGACAGAAAACCAAAATAACTGACATCGTATGTCAGTTTGAGGGTTTGATGATGGTTTTGGTTTATTTTTGGTTAATTTCCCAGGCCTACTTGTGATAGTGTGGTAGGATGTAAACATTCACCTGTCTGAGCTCGACCTCACACTGGTAAGAAAACATTTTCCTGACTGCTCTTACCACATTTATTGATCATGATTTCTTCAAGGCCATATGGCTAGTTCAGATTAATTTTATTTGCTCATTCTGGTGGACACAATGAGCTCATGGCATTGTGCTGCGTCATTCTTCCAACTGCCTTTCTGTCTATCCATCTGTCCTCAATTCATGAGAATTACTATTCTTCCTAGTCAACTGCCTGGATGTTCACCAAGCTCACACACACAATTATCCTTGGGTGGTCCTGTGTCCAAGTTGTGTTCAAGGTTCAAATCCCAGTTAAAGTTCATAGCATACAAGTGTGTGTGATTTCAGCTTTCAGCAGGTCTATAGGCTGTATACGTACATTTGTATATAGAGAGAATGAATCAGAGGCTGTTGGCAACCTTGGGGTGTGTTCATCAAGCTTCACTGAGCTACTTCTTTGACAATTTGGTTTTTAATCTCCCCAGGCGAATCTGGGCAACTTGCACCAAATTAAAATGGGATGGGTGAATGGGGAAATTTGTAAATCTGCTTTTATTTTACAGGTTTTAAGCAAAATTTCAAGTCAAAGATTGATTCAGCCTGTAAGCTTTAAAAACTAAACTATTCATGGTGCCACCTTTCAAAGTGAATATCATAATAGTTGCTTTCATTTAGTCATCCTTATAAAGTTATGTCATGGCCTTTTTCTCTAACGTATTTTACCATGTCTCCATATTTTTATCATCACCTTGTCCTTTTCATGTTTTTCCGTGTGTCTTTGATTCTCCATCTCTGCCCTGTATCTTCTGGGTCTGCTTTTCAGCAGTGCTACACCGTTCTCTCTCCCTCATTGTGTGTCTTTTCCTATATTTCTCTCTGCCTGTAGCATAGCTCCGGGGATCCTCTTGTTTCAGATAAGATGTTGATTATGGAAGTGAGACTCTTCTGATGCTCCTTTTCTCCACCATTAGCATTTCACAGCATCATTATCACATTTAATCCTTTCCCTCCCTGTCCTGATTTACACATTGACCCGCTTCCTTTCTCCAGTGAGTGCCACTTTGGGGTGAAATCACAAAGGTGTTCACTTTGTTAATGAGTTTTCACAGCAAACAAAAGCGCTTTATAGGAGGCAAAAGACACACACACACACACACACACACATACAGGCATACACTGAGGAATGCACAGCGCCGGAGTCACAGCACATTAACACTTCAATTAATTCAACGCCTTACATTCTAATTTCCCCAGAAGTCAAGATCCCTGACCACCTCAACACCCTCCAAAACCACACACATACACAGTGATGTACAGAGCCCTGTGTTATGCATCAGCAACCCCTGGCATGCTCTTTATGACATTTTAGGTACAGGAGAGAATGCAACAAACAAAGAAACACAAATTACGTTTTAATTTGTGTTTTTAATTTGTGTTTAAAGGAGCAGGGACCCTTGCTTTTGTACAATATTCTTTATTCAACAAATACAATGGATAATGAATGCATATTTTGTGTGGAGGGAAAGAGGGAGTAGGCTCTCAGATTTGCTGGGGGTGGGGGGTGGGGGGTATGCTTGCCGCTCTTCCCTGTGTGGACCAGCTCCTCAGACTTCCGCACTCACTATGAGACTACAACAAAGTTGGAGGAAGAAATAGACAAAGACAGAAATAAAAAGATGTGTTTCTCAGAGGTCTCTCTTTGTATTTCTTTCCCCTTATTTCTTTCCCCCTTTGTCTCTTATGGGTTCTCTCCATCTGTGCTTTTCTGTTGCTGTTCACTAATGAATTTTTAACTGTCCGACGATTCTCCCCTTTGTCTCTCTCTTACGCTTCGTGTTTGTAAAGATTAGCCATAATTCAATATCCATCATTATACAGTCTTCTGCACCTAATGTACAGTGATGTTTCCTAGTAGTCATATTTTTTTTTTTTTTTTGTTACTTATTTGTACCCGTAGGTAGATTTGGTTTGCAGTCTGGTGACAAGCCACCGGCTGCCGGTCGCTGCGTGCGCGAGTGCCCTAAACCTACATGTTTTTGGTATGCGGGAGGAAACCCGGAGTAAACCCACGCAACACGGGGAGAACATGCAAACTCCACACAGCTCACTGTTGGTCGGGGGCTGGGATCGAACCCATGATCTCATGATCCCCGCGATCCCCCGGCCGAGGGTAAAACTGTGCTGTCACAGTGCTAAACCACTGCGCCACCGTGCAGCCCATATTGAAGTGATGGATCCTACCTACTGGCAGTGTTGGACAAGTTACTAAAAAAGAGTAACTAATTACAGTTGCTCATTACTTCTTTTCAAAAGTAACTGAGTTACTTTACCAATTACTGCATGATTAAAGTAACTAGTTACTTGGAAAAGTAACTTTCACATCACTTTTAAATGTATACTTAAACTAGAACTGAACCCACCTTTTGGCGCAAAAAGTAGAATAGCAGATTAATTCCTTATTACCTATTGTATTTTTCAACACATAAAAGAAATTTTTAGGCCGTGCAATGGCCAAGCTATAAGCCGATAAACTTTTGCCTCTGGCTGGCAGTGCCAAACAAACCGGAAGTAGTGCAGGCGACGCTGCGTGACGTCACGAGTGTGATCCCTAAACAAAACAACAATGGCAGATGATAGCAGTTCCAGCAGTCAAGAAAACCAGAGTTTTCAGAGTGAAGAGGCATTCAGGATCGGTGACGAGACAGAGGAGGATGCAGGAGTGTGGCAGGTAGCAGGCGTGCACAAGGGCGAGCCCGGGAGACAGAGACCTAATGCACCTGTGACAGCAGCTGGCAGAGGCGAGGTCCGCCGCCGGGGAATACAGTGATCCCTCACTTATCGCGTTTAATGGGGACCAGAACCGACCGCGAAAAGTGAAAAACCGCAAAGTAGCGTCACCCCCCCCCCCCGAGGGCGTCACAAGCACTATTTTGCACAAAAAGGCACAAGAGAACAGCGAAAAGTGCCACTAAGCAACACGAGCGATAAAGAAGGCGCTCTGCAGGGAGAGAAGCTGGGTAAAACGTCTCGGCCAATCAGCTTGCGAGATTCCCGAGCGGTGAAGAGGTTGATACCTGATGTTCTCATCAGGTATCAACACGGAGAGCCCACACAACTCAAAATCCACCTCTCTGACCACCGCTCCACTCCTCTCCGCCCACCTCTTCACCGCTCGGGAATCTCGCAAGCTGATTGGCCGAGACGTTTTACCCAGCTTCTCTCCCTGCAGAGCGCCTTCTTTATCACTCGTGTTGCTTAGTGGCACTTTTCGCTGTTCTCTTGTGCCTTTTTGTGCAAAATAGTGCTTGTGACGCCCTTGGGGGGTGGGGTGACGCTACTTCGCGGTTTTTCACTTTTCGCGGTCGGTTCTGGTCTCCATTAAACGCGATAAGTGAGGGATCACTGTAATATCTATATCTAGAAACGCATCGCTTCCCGGTCGCTTTTCCTCCCCCTTTCTTTTCTTTCGTCGCCATGACAGCCTTCCTTGGCCACTGAACAGATCTTCCCAGGTGTTGGAAGTGTTTTGTAGTCGACTATCACGATAAAATGCACCAAAAACAACCAGTGTTGACGTGCTCGCAATGGTAAACATGGAGGACTGTGTCACACTCGTGACGTCACGCGGAACTCCGGCTGCACTTCCGGTTAATCGGCGGATTTGTCCGATTTTTCAGGGCGGGAAATTCAAAATCGCGATTTTCTCCAAGATTCCGGGATTTGTGGAGGGGGTGCCAATGATAAATTATCTTTATAATTGTATGTACTATCACCCAGTGCCGTTCAATGCCGTTCAGTTCAGTTCTACTTTAAGTCATCTTGCACACATAGCAAGATAATTTAATTAATGGTTTACAATACGGGCTTATTAATGTCAGGCTGAAAACAGACTGTTTCAGACAGAGCTTCTAGAACATGTTCAGTCTGCTTTACCCTTCCTTGAGAGCTCTTATTGTGGGAAAAATCTGAAGAAAATCAATATAATATTGCCAGTAATTGCCTCATTTTGGAGTAAGAGTTGGCAACACTGCATAAAGCTGTCCATGTTTATCTTACCTTTATGATATGGATTAATCTGATATGCAGTGATCCAAAGAAAATGTCCATCATCCACAGTCCAAATGTCAACTGTGACGGAGGCATGATCCAGTCCCTCAAATTCCTTTTGGAGATCAAAATCCATTTTTGAATAATCTTTATCCAGGTAGTAAGTAAATGTGTTTTGACTTCAGTGGATCACAGTCTCAGCTGTCTGATGGAAAGTGACTATTATCCAATCCAATCCACCTTTATTTATAAAGCACTTTAAAAACAACCACAGCTGACACAAAGTGCTGTACATAAAAACATAAGACAAAAAATACAACTAAAAAATACAATACAGCACAAATAAATAGTAATTATAGAATAAAACAGTCCCTCCAGGATTTCGTGGGATGTTTTTATGATTGTTGCGGGCCAAAAAGCCTGAATTTGCGGGAGCTTTTTTAAAAGGTTGCGATAAAAGTTGCAATGTATTTAGTGTTTATTGCACTAAAAGTTGTGGGAAGAATTACAAATTTTAAAGCAGATGTTTTTTTTTTCCAGTTTATTGCAGTGATATTCTATATAACAATACAAGAAAAGCACAGGATTGTCAAAAAATTTCCTGTTATAGTGATTTGTAAATTAAGCAGAAACTTCTACTATACAGAAAAACTCTTGTGCAACAACAAATACAAACATTAACACAATATCCATTACAACAGCTAAATTGCATTGAATGCATGTTAAAGAGTATAAATTTGGAAATTATTGGCAGCATCTTCATTTGAAAACTCCCTACGGTCCCCAACCACTCGGTACCGAGTGGAGAGGAAAAAAAAAAAATTTATTCTGTTGCACTGTATTGGCTATTGGAGTCTGTGTTTTTCTGAAAAAAAATAATGAGAATATTCTCTCTTTCCATGCCTACCTGTCTGTCTGCTGCATGTCGGTCTTCACACACACACACACACACACCCACACACACCCACACACCCCTTTCATTTACAGCGGGACGGCGGTGGGGGGGGGGGGGGGGGGGAGTGGGTGCGTTTGTCTGTCCACACTGGAGATTCACAGCTTTAAAGCTCATTGACCAGATGTAGCAATGATTTTACCTCTAAAGATGTATAAATGTTCAAACACTTGCTGTAGTGTAGTGTACTCTCCTCACGTGCGCTCCCGCGATGGGGTGCTTTTGGGCAGGCGCCCATGCATGTTTTTCAACACAAACCCAATGCTTCGTACACGCAGTCAGGACTGAGACGTGGCGAGGCGTCCACAGGCAGGCTGGGGGAGACGGAGGAAGGGACGGTGTTGAAAACCTCGCGGGTGAGTGTTTTTTTTAAATCACACACTCTGTTTGCTGATGTGTCCCATTACTCACTGTAAACTATAAACTTACTACTCACTGTAAACACGAAAGTGAACGGATACATTTGATTAGTTAGAGTGACCGTTTCAGCGCCAGTTAGACAAATTTGATAGGTGAAATTGGTGGAAGTTGACAAGGATTGGCCAAAATTGCAGGAAAGTTGTGGTGATTGGACAAAGTTGCAAGGTTGCACAATAGTTGCGCTGATTAGCTGATTCCGTGTGAATTGGTGCGATCGCAACATCACAAAATCCTGAAGGGACTGATAAAAGCAACAAAAACAAGTAAAATCAATGTCTCAAGCTGGGTCAAAAGCCAAAGAATAAAAATGGGTTTTAAGATGAGTTTAAAAACTGGACAGTGCAGAGGCCTGTCTGATGGACAAAGGCAGATTATTCCACAATTTAGGAGCAGCAACAGAAAAAGCTCTGTCCCCTCTGAGCTTCCTCTTTGATTTCAGTATCTCCAGGCGCAGCTGATCAGCTCACCTGAGAGACCGAGTAGGAGTGTAAGGATGGAGCAGCTCAGAGAGGTAAGGCGGGGCAAGGCCATTTAATGATTTAAAAACAAATAAAAGAATTTTAAAATGAGCCCTTAAGTGTCATAAACCCTCCGTGCGCTCTATTATTGCACACGGAGGGGAGAAGGAGAAATGAGGATTTAAGCGCAGAGTTACCACACACACATTTATTGAACAACAGTTCAGGGCACACCATACAAATGGCTAGGCTTTTCGGGCTAACTAAGAGTTCATTAGTGATGCTAGGCTGCACAGGGGAAAAGCGCAGCGGTTGTGCCGCACAAGAAAATGCTACGGCGTAGTGACACAACCGCACAGAGAAACGCCACAGTACTCACAGCCTAACAGTCAGGTCCTCCAATTGAGCGACAAGCAAAGTCCTTCAGTGACTGACGGTTACACGACGGAGAACGATGGTGTGACTTGTACAATGATCCAGCGGCGTTTGTCCAGCAATAAGCTGCTTATGAGCAAACACTGCTGGCGTGGCAAATTGGGAACACCTGGGCGAGGCAAGGGAAGAATGATTACCTGGGCTGGAAACAGCTGATGGCGTCAAAGGGAGAGCGAGGGGGTGTGGCTGGACCGACAGACTGTCAGCAGCGGGAGAGAAAGTAGGTCACAGATGCAGACTAACAGCTGCCGGTCAGGCAGTGGCAAAGGACATAGAAGTTAGTACAATAATACACAAAAATCCACATACCCAGTAACACCAAAACCCCCAAAGAGATCGAGGCTGAGCCGGGGAAAGCCAAGCCCGATCAGCTCGTGACATTAAGTGTACAGGCAGCCAGTGGAGGGAAGCTAAAATGGGTGCAATGTGGTCCCTGTTACGTGTTCCAGTTAAAAGACATGCAGCAGCATTTTGAACCAACTGGAGACATGAGAGGGAAGACTGGCTGACTCCAAGATAAAGTGCATTCCAGTAATCCAGCCAAGACGTGATGAAGGCATGGATTACTGTTTCAGAGTGCTGGTTTGAAAGGATTGGTTTAACCTTTGCCAGCTGCCTCAAATGAAAAAAGCTGATTATCTGATAAATCACGTCTTCAGTCTGTAATGACGTATCTGGCAATCAGGTTTAATTCTTGCTGGGTGACAAACTGTCCAGATGTATACCTGTGCTTGAAATCCAGCCGTGGCTGTTGAAACAAGAGTATTTCCACTTTACATCCAGCTGTGGCTGTTCAGATAGCGTAGATCCACTAACACAGTGTTGTTAGCATAGCTAACGTGCATGGCTGCACGGTGGCGCAGTGGTTTAGCACTGTGGCAGCACAGTTTACCCTCGGCCGGGGGATCGCGGGGATCATGAGATCGTGGGATCGATTCCAGCCCCCGACCAACAGTGAGCTGTGTGGAGTTTGCATGTTCTCCCCGTGTTGCGCGGGTTTACTCCGGGATTTCTCCGGTTTCCTCCCGCATACCAAAAACATGTAGGTTTAGGGCGCTCGCGCACGCAGCGACCAGCAGCCGGTGGCTTGTCACCAGACTGCAAACCAAATCTACCTACGGGTACAAATAAGTAACAAAAAAAAAAAAAAAAAAAAAAAAAAAGCTATCCATTACTTAGCACTAGCTTTATCGGAGCTTTGTTGCTGTTTTCAAGCGCTTCTGAAGATCGCAGTAAGTCTCAACTGGCACTTAGCTTCCAACCCACCAACATGCTTTTGTTCTGAACTGCGTCAAAGGAAAAATAATCTGTTTATTTCCACAAGAACAACGTAGCTTCATCTTTTTCTCCACTCAGTATTGAAGACTCAGCTCTCTGCAGCAGGTCACGTCGACTGACAGCTTGTCTCAGCTACAGTAGGGTCAGTTTGTATATTCATTTATTTGGGTAGCTCGGTGGAACAGTGGTTAGCACTGTGGCAGCACAGCAAGAAGGTCGTGGGTTCGAACCCACCCCCTGACCATCGGTGACCCTTCTGTGTGGAGTTTGCATGTTCTTCCTGTGTCTGTGTGGGTTTACCACGGGTACTCCGGTTTCCTCCCACAGGCCAAAAATATGTAAGTTAGGTTAATTGGAGACTCCAAAAGTGGCCCTAGGTATGAATGTGTGTGTGAATGGGAGAAGGGATTGGCGTCACACTGTGGCTGCCTCATCCAACCAGGTGGATGCCCTGAATTTCCCTCTGGGATTAATAAAGTATAAATAAAATTAAATTAAAAAAATAAATAATAATAATAATAATAATAAAACGAATAACAAGTAACGCATCTGATGTCATGATTTGGCCCTCAGGGAAGAGAGAGACAGACCCATGTGCCAACTGCAGTTTGTGGTATTTATTAAGAAAAAACACACAAAGTTCCAAAAAGAGCATAATACAAAATCCCAAACAGGTACAAGGTAAACTTACAGATCGAGTAGTGGATAATCTCACCAGAACAGGGAGAAAGGATCGTTAATACTGCTGCAACAAGAAATGAAAATGCAGTCCTTAAATATGGTCAGAACAAATAGCACAAGTGATGACAGGTGTGGGGTCACATGAGCGGGCAAAAAGGTAACAATGATTGATGATTAGGATTAGCTGGGAGAGAAAAGAAAGGAGTGGCTGGACTTGACAGCTGACAGGGCGACGCCCACACCGAACACAAAACTGGAAACGCCGCCTGACAGCTGTCAACCCCAAGAAAGAGCACCACAGTACAAATATAAAGAATAACCATCACCAAATTCGGACTAATAAATAATTACAAATTGATACGAAACATGGGTGTAACAAAACTGAAACATAAACAGAAAAATAGAAAACAGTATGAAAATACTGAAACTCAAAAGGCACAAAATACAACAAATATATAAATACAGTGAAAAAGCCACGAGACTGAGCCTGGCGGATCCTCCAGAGCTCAGCTCATGACAGAGCCACCCTCTCAAGGGGTGGTTCCCAGACACCCCAGGGTAACACTAAAAGAAAAAGAAAGAACCCGCCTCCCCGAACAGGGGCACAACAATAACCCATCCAGGGTGGGTGGTGGGTGGAACAGACTAGGAGGGAACGAAACAAAACCCCACTGAGGACCCACACCAATCAAAATCAAAGACTTAGGCCCCCCAGACCAAAGAGATAGAAAGTTCAGGTGGGTGACCAAAGTCCCAGGTCTGGTGGATGGCGAGGTGGTACGAGTCGGGTGGCCTGCCGGAGAATATGGGCTACCCAACCAAACGGCTCAGTCCGTCAGGCAGTCGACCAGAGTTCTTCAGCCACCTGAACAGCAAGGGCGGTCCAGGGGGCAGCTGCCCAGCAGGAAGAACCGAAGGTGGGCAGGACAGAGAAGTCGGGGAAACCACAACGACGTCAGGGTGAGGAGAGGGAACTACGACGGCCTCGGGCACAGGATGGGGAACCACGACGGCGTCTGGCACAGGAGGGGGAACCATGACGGTGTCTGGCACAGGAGGGGGAACTACGACGGCGTCTGGCACAGGAGGGGAGACCACGACGGTGTCTGGCGAAGGAGAGGGAACCACGACGCCCTTGATCTGGTCAGCAGCACCATCGGTGGTCCCGGATTGGGACAAGGTTGCACCCGCGGAGGCTCTGGATTGGAGCGAAGCAACACCCGCGGTGGCTCTGGGGTGGAGCAAAGCTGCATCCACGGTGGGCCCGGACTGGGCCAAGGCCACATCCTCGGTGGACCCAGACTGGGCCAAGGCTGCACCCACAGTGGCCCCTGGGCTGGGGCGTAACGCCCATGGCGGGCCCACACTGGAGCGCAGCACCCAGGTTGGTTTTAGGCTGGGGCGCAGCACCCACAATGGTCCCCGACTGGGACACAGCACCCACGGAGACCCGGACTGAGGAGAAGCTGCACCTACGGAAGTCCCAGGCTGGGACAGAGCGCCCATGACGACCTCAGCAGGAGGGGGAGCAACACCCATGGAGGTCCTGGGCTGGGACGGAGTACCCGTGATGACCTCAGCAGGGGAAGCTGGACCCACGGCAATCTCAAGTGGCGAGCCTGGACCCACGGAGACATCTGGCAAAGCTGAAACTTCCTCGGTGACCCTGGGGAAAAGCTCAGACAGGACAGGTAGAGAAACAGGGTCAGGGTCACCGGCAGCAGTGGAGCCCGGCGAGGTGAGCTCAGGTGCAGCTGATGGCTGCACCCGGCTCTCCTCACCAAGAGCCAGAGAAGATTTCTCCAAAATAGACACAAGAAAGACGAAGGAGAGCACTTGCCTGAGCTCAAGCTCCACCGCTGTCCAGGACTCCATCGATCCAAGCGATGGTGCCTCGGGCCCGACCCTCTGGAGATCCAGCTCCAACTCTGCTGTGGCGGCCCCTGTAGCAGGCATGGTGGTCGGTGCAGTCCTGGGACCCCTCAGCGATGCGGCCCATGCATGTGGCTCATCCTGCGTGGTGACAGGAGGTCAGCTCCCTGCTGGCGCTGCATCCTGCTTAGCTGAAGCCCGGGGACTCTTCTTAGTCGGCACAGGTGTCAGCTCGGTTTCAGCGCTCTCCCTCCATCCAAGACATGTCTGCGGAGCTGGAACCAGGCCCTCCAGGGCCCCAGGCTCCTCCAACGTCCGGTGGCCCAAACCTGGGGCTGGCGAACACTCAGGGGTAAAGGAGGAGACACCGAGAGAGCAGGTAAGAGGTGTGTAGCTGCAGCAGGGGGTGAAGACTCAGAGGACTGCACGGTCTGAGCCTCATCACCGGGAATCAGGCAAGGTAATTCATGTTTAAATGATAAAGAATGAAAAAACACTTGCCTGTTTTCCTGGGGCTTGATGTTTTCTGCTGCAGCTGGCATGGAATCCGCCCTCTCTGTGGCTGCAGCTGTTGTGGGCCCCTCAGAGGAACATGGAGGGCCTGCCCCGACAGACATGGTGATGGGCGGAGTCAAGAAGGAAGCGATCAGTCCTTCAGCAGCTGGAGGAATCGCCAAGGAAGAGGGAGAAAACGTAACAGCGGCAAAGTTGGCTGACGGGACAGCCGGAGAAGAAAATTCAGAGGGAGAGATTGCTGCAGGAGTTTTCTGCCTCTGCGAAGGAAGGGCTGCTGAAGAGTAGGTGGAGGCGTTCTTCCGGTAGTCTGGAGTGGGATTATGATGTTGCCGTGGAGCTGATGGAGTGGGAGCAGGAATGGGCGCACTGGAAGCGAAGCAGTGGGTCTTCCGCAGAATGCGCTTCCGTGTAAGTGCTGGGTTCACTGGAGACGGCCCCCACGTCAGTCCCGGGAAGGAATGTTGAAGGACTGAGAGCGTGGCCAACAAGTCCGCGAACTGGGTATGTTTCCATAACCCTGGATGCGCCTTGACAATGCTGGTTGCTTAATCCACGCTCTTCCAGATTTTATTTGAGTTGCGGGAGGCAAGAGCCTCATCCACAAAGCTCTGGATGAACTCGGCGGCCCACTGCTCCTCGACACTCGGAGATTCAGCTGCTGAACTCCCCTTGGCTGACAGAGGTCGGTGCACTGGGGACATAATTGCTTCACAGGACAGGTAAGGGTGAACAGAAAATAAAAAGGTAAAAATCCATTAACTGCAGCTGCTGGGTCTTTTTACTGGCAGCAGTATTCTGTCATGATTTGGCCCTCAGGGCAGAGAGAGACAAACCCACGCGTTAACTGCAGTTTGTGGTATTTATTAAGAAAAAACACACAAAGTTTAGCTCAAATGTTGGGCCTTTTTTTGGATTTTAGAACAAAGATGAAAGACCTTGACATGACACACAACCCGCAAGAAGCGCTGCACAAAAAATAACTTGGCAGGCCAGCACATGTCTCGGAGCAGCATTAGCAGCAACTAAGCTAAAAACACACTGGTATGGAGCTTGCAAGCAGCGCTCGGGAGAAAAAGTAAGTAATGATTATTTATGAAGCGCTTTTCAGAGACATATAGTCACAAAACGCTGTACTATAAAATAGAATAAGAGAAATTTGATAGATAAAAATAATTTAAAAATATAAAAAGTTAAAACACAAGATTAAAATAATTTAAAAATATCAGACTTACCATTAAAAGCAGTTGCAGTGAAACTCAATGGAAAGCCTCCTTAAAAAATTTTCAGCAGCTTTTTAAAAGAGCCCACAGAGTCAGATAAACATAGTGGGAATCTATTCCAAACAACACCGTCTACCGCCCTCTGCCCTCCGTGTGTGCAGAGATGCATCTCCGTGGAACATGAAGCCCTGAGAATACTTTATTATATGAAAGAGTATTCAGCAGTTTTACTTTGGGAAATGATTTGAGGTTGAATAAGGTGAAAAATGTTTGAAAGCTATGGTATCGTGGCACTCAGTATTGCAGTATTATTGTTGAGTTGTGATAGGATTGTATTGTGACCCAAGTATCGCGATCTGAATCGAATTGCGAGGTCTCTCGCAATTCCTACCCTGTGTTCACACCTTCTAGCTTGGTGCTCAGTATAATCAAATGAGGGCAGGAAAGTTGTTTGTGGTTGGGCCTTGTATGGCAGTGGCCCCTCCAATAGGAGAAACATAATTTTGTTGTACTGTACAAGCTTGGTTGTATGGATTGAATGACAATAACACTTGGCTTTCTTTCATTACTTTATTCTTTTTTGGTTGTTCCCTTCTGTTGTGTGCATGTATATGTACAAGCTTTCATTTAGTGCTCCTTTAAAACGTCTCCTGGGTGCACTGTCACATGACTCTACAATGCAGACAGTACTGTTCAGAAGCAAGAGAAAAGCCAGAAACAATTGAAACGGCTTGTACCGAAAATAAATGCAGTGTCTGTCCACATAGTATGTGGTGATTGACTGTTTATTTCATCTGAAGACGCCAAGAAAAAGTGAGCAAAGTGCGAGCATACTTAGACAGAAATGCCCCAGAGGTAAATCGTTATGAGCCACTAACCCAGGGGTTGGCAACCCGTGGCCCCAGGGCCACATGCGGCCCTTCAGCCCCCATGCTGCGGCTCCTTGCAATTATGTCTCAAAACACATGGAAAATAATGTTTATTTTAATTATTTTATTTTTTTTAAATTATCGTTTATTGCAATTGGATACATATCTCAATGGAAACGCATACTTTTATGAACATAAAATATATATTTTAAAAATTATTTATGTCAACCATGCGTGATTACGTCATGTCTGACGGTGGCTGCACAGAGAGCCGCTCAGCCTCTCCTCAGTGCATGTGGGCACAGATAGCAGCAGCTTCCTGCCACCCTTGGTAAGACAAGAACAAATCCAGAAAAAAGTAAAATCACAGAGGAAAATAGAGAGTTTAATTCTGTGAGGACAGATTAATAAGATAAGATAAGATAAGATAAGATAAGCCTTTATTAGTCCCACAATGGGGAAATTCCAGGATTGCAACAGCACAGGGATAGCAACACTCAGAGCAACAATCAGAAGGCAAGAAAAAAAACAAGCAAGCAAGAGCAGCTAATATACATATGTACATATTACTATAAAATATATACTATAAAATATAAATATACTATAAAATATAAAATACACACACACACACACAGACACACAGTGCAGAGCATTGTAGCTTGATGGAATAAATATATGAATATATGAACACACAGTGCAGAGCATTGTAGCTAGATGGAATAAATATGTAAATATATAAACACCCACAGTACGGAGCATTGCAGCTAGGTGGAATAAATATGCAAGTATATAAACACACACAGTGCGGAGCAATGTAGCTAGATGGAATAATATGTAGACATATAAAAAACACAGTGCGGAGCATTGTAGCTAGATGGAATAAATATTTGTGTTCATGTATGGTTGTTTCTACACGAGAACACAAAGAATGAAAAACAGCTGCCTCATCAGTCTCTGCAGGTCCATAAAAATTCTTAAATGTGATTTTTTTTAAATCAACACCTGAATTTTCCTTAAAAATGGGAAATAATCCTTGAATTCATGCTCAAGAACCTTAAAATTTGTTGCCTGCACTATAAATGCTGGATTCAGAGACATGACCGAAGTCTGAATTAGTGTGAATTTATTTTCACCGTCGTAATTCAACACATCCTGAATTATGTAAAAATAAAAGCCCTCTGCAGCAATTCAGTTTTCAGAATGGTTGTTTTTGTTATATGCTTTTATTATGAAACACTGTCAACTGGATATACTTGTCTGAAATCAGCAACATACAGCTGACAGTTTTCCTCACTGTCTGTAAATAAAAAAAAAATAGTAAAAGGAGTTCAAATGAGTGAAAAGAGAAGATTCTGACAATGATGTAGAGGTGAGCCTTCTATTTTAAGGATGTTTTCAGCTTTTTGTCTTCAGGATAACTGCTAGTTTGTTATCTGATGTTTTTAATGGGGTTTTGACAGTGAATTATAAGTGCAGACTGTCTATCAATGCCATGCATTTAAAAAAAAATTCTAATCAACATTTAATTGTCACGTATGTGTGCTTTTACTCACACACAAATGGAAAGAGAAGAGCCCACTTGCAGGTGAAGAGTGTGTTTTATTAACAAAGAGTAAATTATACAAAATGTGTCTAACAAAGGTAATCAAACAAGCAACACAGCAGGTGAGCACAGTTCAGAGAGTCGGGTTGGCTACAGGGAGAAAGTTCACGTCACGCCCCAGGGAAAGCTGACCACTAGGGGAAACAAGAAATGAGAACCAGGAAGGAGGACTTACATGAAAGTGGCAGAGTGCAGCTGGGCTCTGGGAAAAACAACCAAACATAGTCCTGAGAGAGAATAGTCCAACACAGAGAGTATACTGAACTAAGAGGCTGACTGCGTGCTGAATACAGAGTAACGCCATGACAAAGAGTGAATGAACTGATAGGGAATAAATACGCAGTAAACTAATGGTACAAAGTGAATACAGGTGAGTGGCTGCACAGGTGTAATGATTACAGGCTGCACACTGCAGCGGCAGGCTGAGCAGCCAATGGGGAGTGTCTGGAGGAAGAGGGAGATGCAGAACAAAACACAGAATCACTCTCGACAATAAGTGGGCAAAACAAAGAGCAAAATACAACAATAGTCTTTGTCTGGGTTCTGGAGTGATCTAATCCCCCCCAGACACATGACATTAGCTCAGCGGAAGAAGGTATTTTTAAACATTTTTTTTCCACTCTGCTGTAATTATTTCTAATTGGCTTAATTAGCGCCAAATGATTTTTAAAGTTATACTGTATTATTTAGAAAGTTGTTTAGAATTCTTTTTGTTATATTTCAAAATGCACGCTGCACGGTGGCGCAGTGGTTAGCACTGTGGCAGCACAGTTTTACCCTCGGCCGGGGGAGCGCGGGGATCGTGGGTTTGATCCCAGCCCCCGACCAACAGTGATCTGTGTGGAGTTTGCATGTTCTCCCCGTGCTGTGTGGGTTTACTCCGGGATTTCTCCGGTTTCCTCCCACACACCAAAAACATGCAGGTTAGGGATACGGGGCGCTTGCGCACGCAGCGACCAGCAGCTGGTGGCTTGTCACCAGACTGCAAAACAAATCTACCTACGGGTACAAAATAAGTAACAAAAATAAATAAATAAATAAATAAAGAAGAATATCAGACAACCAGTTATCAGACAACCAATGCACTAGTTGTCAAATTGAGAGTCTGGAGAACAGGTGAAGGATACAGATTTATATTATATTAATACATATGAATGAGGAGCATTATGAGGAAACAAAAAGGATGAAAAGCAGTTTTTCTTCTAAATAAAACTTTATCTTTAATGTATTTAAAATATCAGGAATTAAAGCTGTGTGATCATTGTTGAAAGTAGGAGATGGATGATATTTTTCAGATTTAAACAATTTATGAATGTGCTGATAACTAAAGACTATACAAAAAATTATGGTCAGGTATTCAGAAATTTATTTTTCAGCACAAAACAATTTGTAATATATTTCTAAAACTTTTATTTCATGTATGAAGCTATATACAAACCTTGACTGTTTTTTCCACTGTTGTAATATGAATTCATTAATGCCACATAATATTCAGAACTATGTATATAAAAAACCTTTAAAATAAAGATTATGCTGCTTACAAAGGTCAAATTGCCGTTGCGGCCCTCAGCTACTACTGTTTTAGTTGGAGATGGGTAAAATGGCTCTTTGGTTGGCAAAGGTTGCAAACTCCTGGCCTAGTTAGTGAACTTCTAGGGAGAAGAAAAAACAAGCGAAAAACAAACAAATAAAAAAACCTCAAACCAATGTGAAAGGTTCAGTAACTGTGATGCTGATTTAACATCAACTCACCCAGCCCTACATACACAAAACTAGTTACACATTGTTGAGCAACAACAATGTGTGACCCCTGATTTCCACTGGCTCTGGTTACAGTCCATTATGGCTGCAATCTGGTCTTCGCAGCAAATAGTTCCTTTTCGAGTCAGTGTTCTACTCCTCACCTGCTCTGGTTCATTGTGGAATGAATCCAGCTCACTGGATCTGACGTAAAAATACACCAATCGGTTTTTGAATGATGCCGGATGCAGTCCGCAAGGAAATACCCCACTATCTACTGTATTTAATAACAGTTTGTTCATTGACAAACTATTTCAGGATTATCCATTATTTTCTGAGGTCTGCTCCTCCACGACTGTGTCAGAGAAAATGAAACTTTGACATACCACACTAAGACTTAACAGAATTAAAATTGACAGGTGACTTAGGCATTATTAGGGCACACAGATCCAGATGAAGAGCGGGTAAATCATGCTTCCTTATTGTTATCACGTGATCCTCCTCGGATCGTCCTCCTCAGTCTGTCTCGGTCTCTCGCAAGCTCTTGCGTGATCTTATTATGGAAACCTTGTTCTGATCTCTGCCGGTTCAAAACACAAACACAGCCGATGGGGAGGGCTGCAAGGCTGGAACCAGACTGCGTCCGCAATGGACTGCAACCATAGTCAGTTTAAATGAGGGGTCACGTACAAAAAGCTTGAATACCAACTTTGAAAAATGGGTAGAAAATGAATATCTCTGGATTAAGCCCCAATCCCTTCAGACCCTTCCTTTTTAATCTTGAATCTTGTTGGTAACCTAATTATATTCCTAATTACATACATAGACAGAGGTGGGGTTGCCTGGTGTGCTACACATCTGTTTAAGTAGATGAAACAAGCAGGGAGGGAAGGAATCTGGCATCTTGTCCAAGACAGAAGAGTTGTCTCTGGGCCGGAACCATAAGCTCCCTCCCCAGAGCACCTGGTGGCTGGCTCATAGTGCTCGCTGTGCTGAGAGGAGAGAGAGGGTGTCCAGATGCTCCTCCATTCAGCCTGCAGAGCTCCCACTCTCTCTCTCACTCTAAATTACACTCATCCGTGACAACACATGCACCTCCTCATGTATTCTTTTGCATTTTAACAAACGTGTGTGCTTCAGCTCATGATGCTCAGCAGTTCAGTGTCACACAATCACTTTTGTGATCGCAGAATGCAGTTTTATGTAGTTTCATGGGTCATGAAATCTACTCAACTCATAAACCAAGTTAAGTTTCAATTAAGTAGGAACCATAAAAATGATCAAAATGAGATTTTTTCCCTCATGCTGCATAAATACCTTAGTGAATAGGCTTCGAGCCTTCAGTTTTACTGTTTTATATCTTTTTTCAGGTAGGATTTTGAATGCAACTCCTTAACAGAACTGATAGAAATCATACATATTTGAGCGTGTCCTCCAACAGAAAATCACTGAAGTGATTTTACCTGCAAGAATATAGTTACGTAGTTGAAAAAAGTGAGTTATGAAAATAACTGCATGAAGTGAACTGGCAGAGGGGAGGACTAATTTCATTACTTGATGACTGAACCTCTCTCTCCTGTGTTGTCTACTCTTAAGAAAACAGTTTTGCAGATATATGCACACACTACAGAAAGTATAGTGGAATAAGGATATTAGTTTTTAGAGTTTTGCTGGGATGCCCAACTTCAACATTACATGTATAAGTAGATTTATAATTTAAGTAAGTACATTTTATTTATATAGCACCTTTCACAGATATAAAATCACAAAGTGCTTCACAAAACAGTAAAAATAAAATACATAAAATACAGACAGGGTAAATATAAAAACACAGTAAAATACAATAAATAAATAAATACAACCCTTATCTAGCTAAAAGCCTGTTTAAAAAGAAAAGTCTTCAGCTGCATTTTAAATGCAGCTGAAGACTTGTACACCTGTACATAACTGCATAACTACATCTAACTTATTGTACATTATTTGCACATAACAGTATTCTTAACTTTCTGCACTGCTGCATATATTTGCATATATTTGCTTAAATTGCACATACTGCTAATTACCGTATATACTGCACTGCTGTCCTTTGCACTTTCTGATTGGATGCTAAACTGTGTTTTGTTACCTTGTATTCATACATGTGTAATGACAATAAAGTTGAATCTAATCTAATCTAATCTAAAATACATCCACACTATCTAGGCAACAAAGAGAAAAGGGAAGAGTATTCCAGAGCCTAGGTGCAACTACTTTAAAGGAGCGATCGCCTCGTGTCTTGAAATGGGTTTTTGGGACCACAAGTAACATCTGGCCTGCTGACCTCAGACTACGAGTAAGGGTATAGGTCTGTAGCAGGTCTGAGATATAAGGAGGAGCTTGTCCATGTAAGGCTCTGAAAGTTAAGGTCAAAATTTTAAAATGTATTCTAAAATTCACAGGTAACCAATGCAAAGAGGCTAAAACAGTCATAATATGAGCCTGTTTGCATGTTCCAGTTAAAAGCCTTGCAGCAGAGTTCTGAACAGTCTGATTGTGGTCAAGTTCCTTCTTATTTAAACAGGTAAAAAGACTATTACAAAAGTCCAGATGTGAGGATACAAAAGTGTGGATAATCATCTCCAATTCAACCTTGGACACAAGGGATTTCAATTTAGAAATATTATGGAGATAGAAAGAACAATTCTTTATTAACTGTTTAGAATGATGCTCCAAAGACATTGCTGAATCAAAAATAACCCCTAGGTAATGAACATAGGGCTGGACAGAAGATGCTAAAGGACCTATATGCTGTTTTATTAAAAGAATGACACTGTCAGGCGACAGTTAGAGTTTCTGTTTTCTCAGAGTTCAGTTGTAAGTAGTTATCACTTAACCACTGGTTGATGTTGGACAAGCAGTTAGCTAAGGAAGTTAATTTGTGAAACTCGGTGGGCTTAAAAGAACAGTACAGCTGGATGTCATCAGCATAAAGATAGTATGACACATCGCTGTACTTACTAATTATCTGTTTCAAAGGAAGCACATATAAAAGAAAAAGTACTGGACCCAAGACAGAATCCTGAGGTACCCCGCAGGTAAGGTGTGTTGATTCAGACAAAAACTGATTAATAAAAACACTAAAACTTCGGTCAGAGAGATATGAGGGGAGCCATTCTAAAACCACTCCTGAAAGCCCAACCACATCTCGAAGTCTATTAATCAGAATCTTATGATTGACAGTGTCAAAAGCAGCTGAGAGATCCAATAATAATTGGTCTTAATAATTCCTCCAATAACTACAACTCACATTAGTGTGTATTTACTCTGTAATAATTGCACCTGTGGTGTATATAACTCAATATATAAGTAACTTGTCACTGTCACTGACTGTTAAATGCAGTCTACCGTATTTCCTGTTTGTGTTTTATAGGCCACTTTTTTTGATCATCTGGGTTGAGGTCTATTGCTTTGACCATTACAGCAGCCAGAGAGAGACAGAGAGAGAAAATGGAGCTAAGAAATGATGTCTCACAGCTTGAAAGTTCTCACCTTGTGCTTATTAGTCTAATTGGTGCTTAAAATTTGGTACATTCACATCATTGTGTTGTATAGTACTCCACCTCTGTGTCAGCAGGTTAGGCTCCAGCCCGATTGACTCCAAATTTGAATAAATGTTTGAGAAAACTGATGACTTAATGGATACAATTAGATGTTCTCAGTTAAGATGCTAATGATTAGAACCACTATAGGGAGTGACAGCGCTGTCCAAACTATTAACTAAATAAGAGCATAATTGGTGATGACACAATCAGGGCAGCATACTACATTTGACTCACTGTGGATCTTTTAGCACAAAAGGTTGCCATGTGATTTTTTTTTTTTCAGTCAACTCATTCACCCTTACGCTGTAAAACGACTGCACATATTTGACCTGACTGGGGGTGTTATAAGGAAAAACACCTTCTATGTCCAGAAAGAACAGCTTTGGGCAAAAACGTGTTTGTTTTGGACTTTAGTTTGTCATGTTTGCTGCATGTCAAAGGCAGCTCTTTTTGTGGCGCACCTTCACACTACAGGCAAAGCATGATGGTGGGAAATGATACCTTGATAGCATTTTTTTCTGTTGTAATATGACATAAGTTTAAGAGTAGATACTTTTTATATAATAATACTCTTATAGTCGCGTTCACAAATAATCTGCCAATACTTGTATATGTCTAAACTGAATTTGCACACTGCCTTAGAGTGCCTTGAAATGCATTAGTATGATTTTGTTATTTAACATTATAATATTACTCTCATATATAACATAGTTAGCTCTTTACCAAAAACCAAACAGATTATTTCTCTTATTTAATTCATTATTTGTTGCTTCTATTAAATGTTGTTTACAGGCAGTCCTGCAAGAGGATTTGACCCCCAGACACAGAGTACACACTATGATAAAGATTCAATATTACAGTCATCCCATAACTGGTAGGAGTTTCCAGCTCAGATCACCCTAGCGCCACAGTTTGCATGGATTTCTGCTTTTTTCTTGAGCTGTGTCTGCAAGCATGTATTCAATAGACGAGCATTTACATGAATTGAAAATACAACTGTAGCGATCATTTATAAAAGCTAAAAGCAGCTTAATGCTGCATTAAGCAATTTGTGACTGCTTGTGAACAGAATCCCCCCCCCAACAAATCTGACGGTGAGCGGCTCTGAGGCTGTATCGGTTTACAGAGTTCAGGGGCAGTCAGCAAACAACCGTCTACCCATGCAGCAGAAACGGAGCAACGCAGGCACCCCAACAGAGCCCTGCTTCTCTCCACCTGTGCGATTCATGTTGAGTATTTACTGGTCTGTTGAGGACAATAAGCAGGTTTCCTTGGGTCGCCATTGGTTTCACTTGCTGGCAATTTGTCCTTTGGCTATTCAGTTTTTACAGTGATAACATACTGAAAGAATAGCCTGTGTACACTGCAAAGATAGGGAGTGCTGTAAATAGACTGGCATAGTTTTTCCTGTGCCAGACCAGTAAATCTAATCTGTGAGGATAAAAGCCACTTAAAGGTGTAAAAGAACTGCAGATTTGGGTTTTTAGTCTCAGTGGAAGTAGTAGAACTGTCAGCGCCTTTGTACTTAACAGCTACTCATATTATCAACATAAGCTAAGCTGCTGTAAGCGTCTTTAGCATATAAACAAGGCAAGCAAGCTTTTTTTTTTAATGGTGACAAATCTAACACTTGGTATCGTGGAGAAATTGTGGACTGGAAGCAGTTTTAAGAGATTTAATGATGGTGCGGTGTGTGTGTGTGTACGTTTGTGTGTGTGTGTGTGTGTGTGTGTGTAGTCCAGCTCTTAGCCTTCTTTAAGGACGAATGGAGGATTCAGTCACCTGCTCTTAGGTCATTTGTGCTCCTTGATTGAGTTCCAGTGAGCATCGACTGGACCGAAACACTCTGCTGGACACACACACAGACACAGACATACTATAAGTGAAGGGTAAATTATATTTCCAGTGTAATGGTGGATTTCACGGCTCCCTTACCCTTAGGCCACGACCTTTCCCTCCCTCCATCGCTTTCGCAATCTCGCTTTCTTTTTTTTTTTTTTTACACACACCCTCCCGCTACATTAACATTAAGATAGGCAGCCTTCAATTAGCCGGATGTTCTTGCAGATATGTACTCATCTCTATCCCTCACAGTTAAGGGGCTGATGAGCAAGATAACTGTGTTTTTTTTTTAGGGATGAGGGGGTGTGTCAAAAGACCACCCATGTAGCTCTTAAGCGCACGCGCGCGTGTGTGTGTGTGTGTGTGTGTGTGTGTGTGTGTGTGTGTGTGAGATGCTGTGAGTGAGCGAATAAAGCTGGATTATGGGATAGGGAAGACGTAAAAGCCCCGACGTTAAACAACTGTGAGCTGATGTGACGGTTTCAATCATGGCCGTGGCTGAAACTGACAGCAGTATTTGTGCGGCACTCATTTAGTTGTCAGTAATGTGTCAGGGATGGCAGGATCGCCTGATTTTTGGGTATGTTTATGCTTGCTATGCAAATTGTTTAAGATATCGATTCAAATAGTGTTTTCATCATTTTGCAGCTTCACATTATTTCAGTCCTATGTGGCAGCTGGTAATAACAACTGCATGATGGAAAGGTTGTTTTTTTTCCTAAAGTATAGAGAGACTGCCCATTAAATTTCCATCCCTGTGGCTTTTTTTCTTTTTTGTTATAGAAATGTATTGGTAGGCCAGGGAGTACTGTTCACATGCTTGTCCTTCTGTTGAGATATAAGAAAATGGAAAAGTAATTAGTGATAGTCAGCTAAAAAGAAGGAAGTATTTGCTGTGTGTTTCTGAAATGTGACGACGCAGCCAACAAACTCCGTATAGATGTAACTCGTCGAAGAAGGTAATGACAGTTGGATCGGCAGATGGGATCCTTGGAGAGGAGTGAGTTGGGAAACGGCTGTGATTGTGCGGTCGGCCTCGATGAGTTCTGTTATCAGTCATAGCACTCGCCAAGGTGATCTGCCCACCTCACCTCACCCAGCCCGCTACAGGATCCCGCCACCAGGAGAGTGCGTGTGCTGCCGTGTGTGTTTGTGTGGCTGTCTAATGGGTTTTAGAGCCGGCCATGAGTCCACAGTCCCATCTTTCTCTCTCAGCCCTCTCCCGAGACACCGGGCTCACCTAGCGAAAACACACTCTTACCTTGGCCTTTGGTGTAAATCGCCCCTCAAATGAGTTCTTAGTGTGATCCCCTCACGCCGCCCTGGATGGCGCCTCCCTCGGGAGAACAACCTAATGATCCTCGGTCTGATAAACGGAGGACAGAGGGCTGAATGGAAATGTGTGGTAAAGGGAATATTTGAAGCCTGTATTGTCTGTCAGGTGGCCTTCCGTAAGTGTGGACCTCTTCACCAGAGTGAGTTGACCTCTGCTGTTTATTACCTGCACCGGCGGCATCCATCACAACTCAGCCTCAGGGGCACTCACGTAATAATAATAATAGTAATAATATCACAGCAACCCTGTACAACCCGCCATATGAATGTTTTTTTCTGCTGCTGTGACTGCGTGCAGGTGGTTTAATAAATGTCTGAGTGTTTTCTATTGTTATCTATGGTTTTCTGTACAATTGTATGCCATTCAGTTTGATTTTAGGTGCATAAATGCTTCCATCTTTGGATACCTTGTACTCTAGCTTGATTTTTGGATGCACAACTAAAAGAATTTCGGTCTTCATCGGTATTCTCTCCTTAAAGTTATTGTAGCAATTCTTCTCAGTTGTTTATCTTTCTGGAAGCCTTTTGTCGACCTTCCCTGCAACTTAAATCTCCTGACAGAGATGCATGTTAAAATTAAAATCTCCAGTGCAGTCATTTTGGGCAATGGCCAGCTCCCAAGTACAAATCCATGTGATGTCAGGTTGTGGTCAGATGAGAGGAGTGCATAATTTACAGCAAAGATGTGTGAATTATACAGTGTCCTTCCTCCAGCACACTTGCAACAGGCATATCTCTCTCAGCTGGCCTAAAAGAATCGTTTCCTTTAGTGTGGTTGCATCTAATGCTGACTGTTTGCCTCCTGTAAAAAGTCAGAAAATGTCCAAACCTTTGAAGTTCAACCGTGAAACAGTTTTTTAGGTTAACAGGAAGCATTTCAGCAACAAAAAAAAAAATCCAACCAGAATTTAGTCAGAAATGGATTCATTTCATGTTAATGTGAAGCCCTTTGCACCACAGGGTTAATGAACTGAAAAGTACAGAGGATACCTCAGTTTTAAGTTTATCAGATCACTCTGCTGAAATGTTCTCAGCGATTGATTTTGTCTTTTTAATTGCAAAGATAAGAAGACAACAAATATAATTTGCAATATGGACGTTCTCTGACATTTGATTATAGAACAAAAGTCCAAACAGTTCAACATGCAAGCAAATGGGAATTAAATCTGAAGCAGAATCTATTGGGCTCTGTCCGGCTGTATAAAATAGGAAGCTAATAAATTATGAAGCTGATGAGAGCATTTATTAAAGAACCCCAGTGCACACCGTGGGCATTAATTAAAACTTCTGCTGCAAACTGAGTTTGAATTACATCAGTGATTCAGCCTGTAACAAAAGTGAAAGTTGTTTTTCATCCTTTTTTGGGGAAGAAGTGAGCTACCATTTTACTAACAGACATGACAAACTTGAGTACTGAAATTCGGGTGAAAACCGTATCCACATGTACACACAAACCCGCTGGGAAATGGCAATAAAAAATATTGACATATGCTTTTACAGCACAGCTTCATAAAAATTTGGGCTTGTTATTGTGCTCAAGGACCGACCTTTAAGAAAATAAAGCACTGTGAGATTGCCAAAAGCTGAAGTTCCTTAAATCATCATTTGCACTGTGGCGCCACGAGACGGCTTTTGTTGTGATGTGGCGCATGATAAATAAAGCTGAATTGAATTGAATTGAAGTCAACCACCAATGACTTCTGTTTGAAATATTAACTTTATAGCAGAAATAAGCAGTGTTACAGCATGGTACAAAAACAGTTGTGAAATTTAAAGGTTAATCTGATGATCTAAATATTTGAAAAGCTGATATTATAACTGTGTAATGTGTTCTGTTTCCAGACAATTCCATACAATTTACCATTTGAAATGTTATAATAAAGTTTGTGCATGATTCAGGTTTTACACTTTGAGTGACCAGCAGCCATTTTTCTAATATGTAAAAGAGGACTGTAAGTTCCTCACCTCAGAATACGCCCATATGTACCATCTTCACTGTGTCTCCATGTTCCAGAACCGCTCAAATTTGCTTACAATGTCCATGGGGGATAGTGGATGGAGGAAAAAAATGTGCTTCCACCCTAGAGAAGCAAGTTTGAATCTCCGTTCTGACTTTTTGCTACTGCTGTTTTTATTTGCTGCATTTAATTTCACTTCTTCATTAAAGATGCCTTCTTTTACTGTTTAAATGCATTTTTTAAGTGGTTAAGATTAGGGTAACAGATTTAGGTTTTTAGGTTCAGGAAAAGGTCCTAGTGAGACGTGTTTTGGGCACGTCCTACAGGGAGGAGACCCTGGGGCAGAATCAGGACATGTGGAGAGACTGTCTCCCAACTGGCCTGGGAACACCTTGGTATCCTCCCTGAGGAGCTGGAGGAGGTTGCTGGGAAGAAGGAAGTCTGGGCTTCTCTGCTGCTCCGTGAATCAGACGGTGGTAGATGATGGATGGATGGATGGATGGATGGATGGATGGAAAAGGTGATGGACTAGTTTAGACAGATTGCTCCTGTAACCTTACGCCCTGTTATGTCACGTGATTATTTTTAGGGTTGGGAGTCATCAGTAATTTCCAGAATTTATTTGATTCCACTTCTTGCTGTTCTGAATTAATCTGATTCTGATTCGATTCAGAGTTTACTTGCTCAGAGAAGTTGCCATTATAATGAATATTTTACTTGCAGAGGAAAAAAATTCTTAGAGACGACGGGTGGGCAATATAGCCTAAAAATGATATCACGATATTTCTTAATTTTCACCATAATGATATTTTTTGCAGTATTGCAGCATACAGGTTTTTTTCTTTTAAATTTATGCAAAACAGACTGTTTCACAGGCCAGCATTATTTACCTTCGACATATTCAGGAAAATCAAAACAGAAACTTATTTCTCCAGTTTATAAACAGTAGCTCAGACAGTTTAAATATTTTTTAGTTCTGTATCAAATATTACAGGAAAATGATATGCACACAGATGTCAGGTTTTATGCTGACTCACTTTAGCTGCATTACTATAGTTGCACTGACCTGTCCTGGGGCTTTTTGGTTCTCGCTGCACAGAACGAATGTTTTTTTTTCTCTCTTGGGGTGGTTGAATAATATCAACAAGAAGCTGCCAAAACGGAACTAAAATATAACTACAGCCACTTCGAGCGGCACATTGTCCGACGTTAACCCTCTGAGTGTGTGAATTTGCATGCCCCTAGTGGCAGAGCGCGGCGCTGCGCCTGTCATGTCACTCTCACATGATTGGCTGCATTGGGGATTTGTACTGATTTGTATTGATTTGCCAGTTTCAGAAGGTGGCAGACATCCATTGGAGGACTCAATGGATGACATGTAATGCACCAAAGAAGAAGAACTCCTCATTTCCCTTTCCTGTTTTTAGCATTTTAGCTCAGAAAGCTAATATGGCCACGATCAGTCATCATCACGTCACTTTGTCGGCTTTGTATGCGGAAAATAGCCGCGGGATACAAGCAAAATTTATGTGGGATAATTATAACACTTTGTAGATGTGGTAGAGACTTTAAATGACTGACAGAATGCAAAATAACAACCATGATGGGTAAAAACACAGCGACCACGTCAGCCAGCCCCCCTGTGTAAACAGTAAGTGACTTATTTCCGTTTTTTTTAAATGTACTGATTTCTTGTTCATATACTTTGAAGATAAGATGATGAGGTACCTCTGTACAAAAAACGGTGTCAAAAGACTGACCCATTCTTTGTGTAAATATGTCCAAAGTCCAGTTTTGACTGAGTTATGGAATTTAAAGAGGTGCCACAACATTATGCAAATTAGATGCGTAAATTTATTCCTATCTGAAACTTTGGATCATATTTTACATCTTTCTAATTGACAGTAAGCCATTATCTCTTACCACTTTCAAGTTATAGCCTTGGAAATCTGAACTATTTTATTGACAAAAAAATAGGGGTTATGTTGCAATTCGGCGACAGACACACTCAAAGAGTTAATACCGCTCCAGCGATGTTGTAGATGTGCGGGAAAAAATGCAGGCAAATTATCCACACTGCTGCACCGTTTTCTTTTAACATGACAGCAGTCTGAAACAGAAAGTGAAACTTAAATATTTCTACTCAACTGGATACAGACCGTCTGACTTTGGAGCTGCAGCTTCCCCCGCCATGTTTGCTTTGCCGTTTCTGTGCTGACGTGTAACTTCTGTCGGCAGCGTAATCGTGTGGTGTCATCGCGCAGCAGACTCTAAATATCGTGATGTTAATTTTTACACTAGTATGAAAATTTATACCGGTATTATCATGAACGATATATGGCACACCCCTATTAGATACCCAACACTGCAAAATGTACCTTGACTTCTCTAACCTGATTAATTAAATACATAAATTGTCATATTAAGAACTGACCCAAAATCAGCCACGATGATGCACTCTTTATCCAACTATGATTTGACAAAGTGGCAACAAGTGCCTTCCTTAATGCAAAGGGTGTGTCATGTCAATCACCCCTCCACATGTCCAGCTGTCTCTCCATCGACCGCAAAGCTGTGATGCGGTGCCCGGGATTACCATTTCACTGAAACGTTTGCATGCCGGCAAAATGCAGTGTGGCTCTAGTATATCTGTGAGACTTCAGAAACCATCCTCCTCAACAGCGCCATATGGGTGTACATCCCTACATAAGTTGCTACAGCCATCTCTCCCTCTCCTCACGCGGCTCTTGCTCTGTCGAGCTTCTTGCTGTCCTCGCATCTCTTGAATCTGAGGTGCTTTCTGCCCCCAGGCCCGGCACAGCCGGGACAATACACAGCTATGGCTGAACTCCCACGCAAATCCCAAAACACGCGAGCGCTTTTCTCACATATAAAAAGTATTATAATAAAAGATCAGTCCCCAGATTTTGGGAATTGGGGAATTTATTTTTTAACCCACCCCTAATTATTTTATTATTTATTGTCAGCTGCTATTAAAAATGCTCATATAGTCCATTTTCTCTTGGAGGACAGTCTCGGTGGAAAGGCGGATGCCGATGGAGACTACTGTTTAGCCATTAGCCATCTACCAGGGCTCACGGCAAGTTCAAGTTCTTAAAATTTCTGAACTGGACTTCTGAGCTGAGTTTGTACCTTGTGGAGCATTTTAACTGGGACTTTTGTCAAATATTGCATGTTGTATGGGTACTAATAGACAGTCACCATGTTTTTGTTGAGTGAAAGTCTTTTAAACTCATACACACTAAACAGACACAACTATTAGCCACATACATGACTTTTATAACATCCCATTCTAACTAAGCATGCATTAATATGGATACTTTGCGGCTAGAATAACCTCCACTTTTCTGGGAAGGTTTTCTACAAGATTTTGAAGTATATTTTGGGGAATTTTTGCTAATTCATCCAGAGAGCATTTATAAGGTCAAACAATAATGTTGGGCAAGACTTTTTCGCTCCAGGCTATGTTCTAGCTCATTCCAGGGGTGCTGGATGGGGTTAAGGTCAGAGCTCTGTGTGGGCCAGTCAAATTCCCCCTCACCAAACTCATCCAAACAGGCCTTTACAGACCAGGCTTTGTGGACAGGGGGAACAGTCATGCTGGAAAAGAAAAGGGCCTTCCCTGAAGTGTTCCCAGATTGTTGAAGGCATTGGTAGGAGGTGAGGCTGAATACCTTTGTCCATGTAGTATACATGGTCTAATTGAAAGCTGTCTTTGTGTGTGAGATGGACACACAGAAATAGGAAAAGTAGTAGGAATTACAACTGAGATCTAATTGTGATGTTGTCCATCTTTTATATACTCTTTGTCTCAAGGACACTTCGACACATGGGCCAGTGTGTCCGAGAATTGTCTTGCATTCTTTGTAATTGACCTCCAAGGTTGAAATATGCTCTCTATCACTTTGAAACCATTGTAACATTGTGTAAAATTAAACTTTAACAGACAGATGGAGCCAGCAATGTTTGTAATGAAGTTCAAAGTGATTGTGTGGTTGTAAGAATTAATTTGCGTATCGATATTCCCTGGTGTGTGTTGTGACGGGACTGGGGCCAGGGACGAGGTCGGGGTGTTGCTGTAAATTAGGCTAACATCAGAAATAGGAAGGCTGGAGGATTGCAGCAACGCTTCCAGATGTTGCGGAGCATTTAATCACTCACCTGTGAGACTAATGCGACGAGACGACAGACCACACTCGTACGCACGCACTTGCAGATATACACACTTACACACACACTTATAAACTGGTGGGACTAATTACCGAAACTCTACCACGGTGAACACACGACCACAGCACGGCTGGTAGAGGCTCATTGAAATGCATATACAAATAAACGACAGCTTGTTGCACTTCCTTTGACTCATTACACCGCTCATCTCTTCCCCCGTCGCCATCTGAAGGAGGAGTCACTGGAGGAGGAGGGAAAGAGAGCAGTGTAGCTAGTAGGTCAGGAGGCAGGTTGCTAGAAGCAGTTATTCTCCGTGCAGGCTGTGGCTGCAGGCAGCGCCACAGGTAACAAACACATCAGTCACATACACAGCACACCTGTTACTGTACAGATGGCAAGCCCTGGGAGAGAGGCAGGCAGAGCAATGAAGAAAGATGAGCAATCAGACAGAGGGAGAAACACAGAGGAGAAGACAAAGGAGAGGGAGGAGGGGTATTTTTCATGGCTTGATTGGTAAAAGGAGATCGAGGAAGGGGAGATTTGGGGGGGTGGGGTGGTGTTGGGTCAGAGGAGCTGCACCTGTTTGTGTAGCGCTGCGATAATGGGTAGGAAGGAGGAAAGGAGGGAGAACGGAGGAAGGCGGAGCGAAAGGGAGGGGATTTCCTCACCTGTGTTCTGTGCCTGGAGGAAGTGGTTCTGTGTAATCTAGTGACACCCAGTACAACATTATTCACTCTCACACACATCTGCATCTTTTTTTAAATCTCTTTTTCTTGTTCCACCACACATTAGAAATAATCCTCATCATTACCCATATCCTCATCAAAAGACACCGTAACACCCTCCAAAGCTCACGCTCTTCTTCAGCTCCACCATTATCATTTTCTCCTCTGTAATCATAAAATAAAAGCTTTTGCTCTATGTATGTGTGCGAGGGTGCGCGTGAATATAAATGTAGTTGTGCCTCAAGCCACATATCTTAATCTCTTGTCTATTAGCATATTCGGAATTCTCCTTTAGCTGGTGGAGGCATCTGATAGACTAATTTAAAACCCCCGCTGGCCTTCATCTTGCTCCTGGAAGTGAGGAGGACAACGTGTCTTGGGAATAAAATGAGGCCAAAGGAAGAAAAGTATGCCAGGCTTTTCCTGCACAGTCGCCCTCTTTGACTAATCTGTCTGAATTTGAAATAAGCTAAGGGCTGCCTGAAAAATACAAATTTTGCATCAATGTGAATTTGAGAGGATGTGTATGGAAGACGGATACACACATAGGCTTTTAAATGATTTTTAGACATACTTGGAATCTACCAAAATGAACAGGGAATTGTACGCTCCTTCAGTCTTCTACCTTGTTTCTCTTAGGCTTCCCTCCTTTTATGATAGCTTTATTCTGATTGGCTTCAACTCTCAAACAGAAAAGAGTAAAAAAAAATCAAACATTTAGAACATTCTGAAGTAGGGCTGGATGACATGGGCCAAAAAGTCATGTCTTGATATAATTATTCACTATCCATACTTGAAATACGTCTCAATTCAAAAAAAATTATATTTGTTATGTAAACTACAAATGATGTTGGTTAAATTATTTTGGTAAGAATAACCAGCAAATAATCAAATCAGTTGTATACATATGTGATTTAAATTTATACAGTAGGTTGCACACATGATGTCGATAACTGAATCATTGCGCTCTCTCTCTCTCTCTCTCTCTCTCTCTTTCTCTCTCTCACTCACACACACCCACACACCCACATGCACACA
This sequence comes from Pholidichthys leucotaenia, assembly GCA_020510985.1. Classification (NCBI taxonomy): domain Eukaryota; kingdom Metazoa; phylum Chordata; class Actinopteri; order Cichliformes; family Pholidichthyidae; genus Pholidichthys; species Pholidichthys leucotaenia. The sequence continues at coordinate 417,491,307 of CM035839.1, forward strand.
TTAATAGGTCTGATAGTTTATGGAACTAACTCTTTTTTTTTCCACAATATCTTTATTGAACCTTTTTTTTTTTTTAACAAACATGATACAAACAATCAAACACTAACACTAAAGTACTACAAAAAAAAAAAAATGCACTAAAAACACCAACAACCACCAACAAAATCAAATCTTCAACAATGCTCCTCTGTTTAGTCTAGACAATCCAATACATAAGTATACATATTATGTTCACCAGTTTGGAATTTACAAGGTCCACACACATCATTCACCTTCTTCTTCAAGAGTTATGTTTAAATTTTTTACATAATCAATAAAAGGTCTCCATATATTCTCAAACACAATTTCCTTTGATTTCAGTATATATGTTATTCTTTCTAATGGAAGGTTTGTTAACATCTGTCTTAACCACTGAGTCACATCTGGTCTATGAGTCTTTTTCCATAATAGTGCAATACATTTTTTGGCATTAAGCAAACTGAGGTCTATGAATGTTCTTTCACTTTTATTAAAATTATGCTTTTCTGGGTACAGACCCAACAAAAACAGTTTAGGATTCAATATGATTTGTTTTGAGATTATTTTTTCAATTGTTACCCTCACCTCTTCCCAAAACATTCTTATTAATCTACATTCCCATAAACAATGAAATAGGGTTCCTTTACTTTCCATGCATTTTGTGCATGTATCTGGTATATTTTTGTTATATCTATTTAACTCCTCCGGTGTAACATACATCCGCATTAACCATTTGAAATGTATCAATTTAAGGCGTGCATTTATTGATTTGGTTTGAGCTTCTGTACAAGCCAATTCCCATTGTTCCTCTGAAATTTCAATTTGCAGATCTTCTTTCCAGTAGTTTAATCTTTTCAGTGAATTTTCACTTGAAGATAGTGTCAATGAGTTATAAAACTCTGAAATAATACCCTTTCTTTTACTATCTTTCATCATCATTTTTTCCAAGGATGAATAAATAGGTCGAGTGAGAGCTTTATTTTGATTTGATCGAATAAAGTTTCTAAGTTGAAGATATTTAAAAAAATGTGTTCTATTGAGATTAAATTTGATCCTCAGCTCTTCAAAAGACATTATGTTGTCTGCACATGGCAAATATAAATCCTGAATCTTTTGTATCCCTTTTAAATTCCATACTTTAAATACAGCGTCCGCTCTCCCTGGTTTAAAATATTGATTACCCCATATTGGACTAAATTGTGACAATAACTGTGGTTCTTTTAAATAGTTTTTAGCTTCACACCATATTTTGATCATATGCTTTACAAATGGATTTTTAACTTGTTTTTGTAATTTTTTTGCCGAATCTGAGTATATGAATATGGGAAGAGGTAAAGGTAAATTGTATGATTCCATTTCAGTCCAGTGAGGGAGATCATTTGATGAAAAATAATATGTCATAGACCTCAGTTGTGCCGACCAATAATACAACATAAAATTTGGACATTTCAGACCTCCACGATCAAATGGTAAATATAATAAAGACAAACGTAATCTAGCCCTCCTGTTGTTCCATATAAATTCCACTAACTTTTTTTTTATTCTTGAGAATAGATCTAAAGGTGGTGATAAGGGAATGTATTGAAATAAATAAAGTATTTTAGGTAAAATATTACTTTTAAGTATATTGATTCTCCCGATCATCGACATTGGTAGTGACATCCATCTCTGAGTTAACTCATTGATATCTGACATTAAGGCTTCATAGTTGACGCTGGCGACTGATTCTAGCTTAGGCATAATTTGGATTCCTAAATATTTAAACTGATTTACAACATTGAATTGATTTACCTCAGGGGCTGGGTAATTTCTCTGGGTCTCATTTAGCATTAATATTGAAGATTTAGTTTTATTTATTTTATATCCTGATATTTCCCCAAAATTCTTTATTAAATTCAACAAGGTTGGAATTGATTTTTTTAGATTCGACATAAACAAAATTATATCATCGGCGTACAGGGAGATTTTATGTTCTGTTGGTCCAACTTTAATTCCATATATTTGTGAATGTAAACGTATCGCTATCGCTAAAGGTTCAATTGCCATAGTAAACAGTAAAGGTGAAAGTGGACAGCCTTGTCGACATCCTCTATTGATTTTTATTGGTTTTGAAATATTGTTATTTGTTAGGATTTCTGCTGTAGCATTATTGTATATTATTTGAACCCATTTTATGAAATTATTTCCAAGTCCAAACCTTTGTAGGACTTCAAAAAGAAAGGGCCATTCAACTCTATCAAAGGCCTTTTCGGCGTCCAATGATAGGAGAGCTGTATCCGGTGCTTCTTTATTAAAATAAATAATATTAAATAGTCTTCTTACATTATGGAAGCCTTGTCTACCCTTTATAAAGCCATTCTGATCTCGATTAATAATATTTGGTAAAATTTCTTGTATTCGTCTTGCTAAAATTTTACAGATTATCTTAAGGTCGGCGTTTAATAGGCTTATTGGTCTCATATTTTCACATTTATTAGAGGGCTTACCTGGTTTTGGCAGCAGTATAATTAAGGCATTATTTATGTATGATGGTAAATTATTATTTTGAAATGCTTCTAAAACCATTTCCAAAAAAGGTTTTATTAATTTATTCTTAAATTTTTTATAAAGGTCAACTGGAAGACCATCTGGTCCTGCACTTTTTCCTGATTTCATATTATCAATGGCTAGCCCAACTTCTTCTTGACTAATTTTAGACTCCAATATCTCCCTGTTTTCATTTGGAATACACGGTATAGATAGTTCGTTCAAAAACCCATTTAGTTTTGTTAAATCAGGTTCATTTTTGGTATCATATAATTTTTCATAGTAATCTCTAAAGGCTCTATTAATTTCTAAAGGATCTATAACTACCTGTCCCTTACTTATAATACTGGTAATTGGTGTTTTAATTTCCAATTGTTTAATCTGCCATGCTAATAATTTTCCTGATTTTTCACCTTGTTCATAAAAAGATTGTTTCAATCTTAGAAGACTCGAGGCAGCTCTATTCGCTGATTTTTTGTCGTATTCAGCTCTCAAAATCAGTAATTCATTCTCCAACCTTGGGTCACTTCCTGCATACACTTTTTCCTGAAGATTTTTTATTTTATGTTCCAATTTAGCTCTCTCCTCTCGAGTCTTCTTAGATTTTGATCCTGTATAACTAATAATATGTCCCCTAATAAAAGCTTTGAAAGCCTCCCACTTTACACATGCTGATGTTTGTGTAGTATTGATGTCAAAGAACTCGTCTATCTGTTTTTCTATATACTTGACAAATTCCTCATCCTGAAGCCATTTATGCTGAAATTGCCATCTACCTGATTCCTTTGTCAATTTTTTATCTACATATATTAGACAACAGGGTGCATGATCAGAGATCACGATGTTATCATAAAAGCAGTTTTGAATCTTGGACCTTAATTCTGTGGAAATCAAAAAATAATCAATACGTGAGAATGTCTTGTAGGTACTGGAATAACAAGAATAGGCTTTAACTTGTGGTTTCATTTCTCTCCATATATCTAACAATCTCAATTCTTTCATAAAATGATTAATAGTCATCCTACATCCAATGTGCGTACAATCCAGTCCTGTTGATCTATCCACACCTGGATTCAATGTACAATTAAAATCCCCTGCTATTATATGTTGCCCTGTAAGTGATGATAAGATGAGAAATAAATTAGCAAAGAACTTCTGATCATCTATATTGGGACCATATAAGTTCACAAGATTTATATTTTCTAATAGCAAAGAACCTTGAATGATTACATATCTTCCAAATTTGTCTCCAATTACATTTTTCACTTGAAAAGGAACTGATTTATGTATGAGAGTCATAACTCCCCTGGCTCGGGATGAAAATGAAGAGGTGAATACACTTCCCTGCCATCTACTCCTAATTCTTTTAACATCCTCCTCTATCAGATGAGTTTCTTGTAAAAACACAATTCTTGAACCCATGTCCTTTATTTTATTCATAACTTGTTTAAGTTTTTTTAAATTTTGTAGACCTCTGCAATTCCATGAAGTTAAATTAAGATTAACACTTTGGTCCATGATCAATAGAGAGTTTGGGATTACCTTGCAGTGTAAACATGCTCATACAGAGAAGCAAAAACATGAGTGGTTGAACATTCATCCTACAAACTACACACAAACAAATTTCCCCTTCCCACACTTGTGGCAAACCCCCCAAAATCAAAAGAAAAATTCTGTCTCCCGATATAGCCATCGACCGTTCCACACCCACGGGGAACAGCCTAAGCCACTCCTTCTTCATCCTCCCAATCACCCTAACTCTACTGCTTTTAATGACGTAACATTAACTCTCCTCTGTAGTTTTCCAACTTAACTCCAAAATTTTTAACAACTTTGTACATCATAGTTTTTTTTTTTTTGTTTGTTTGTTTTGTTTTTGTTTTTTTAATATATAATACAATCTATATTTTGTAAACTTACTATTTACTTCAAGTCAGTCAGATGCCTGTGCAAATGCTTAATTATTCTACCTTATATTTTGTTCATGCTTAGCTCCCACCAGTCTCTTCTTCTTCTTTGATCTTCTTGATGAACTCCTGCGCCTCCTCTGGGGTCTTGAAGATGTGGGTTCTGCCCTCATACGTGGTCAGCAGTCTCGCAGGATAGATTACACCATGACGAATCCCAAGGTTGCGCAGCTCCTTACGTACGGGATCAAACTGCTTCCTCAATTGCTGGATTCCTGTGGCCAAATCTGGGTAGAACCGCACCTGCTGGTCCTGGTGTTTAATCTCTCCTTTAGCACGTGCAGCGTTAAAGATCTTCATCCTGTCTCTGTTGCTAAGAAACTTCATAATTAAGGTCCTCGGCGGTCCCTTATCTCTCCGTGGGCCAATACGATGTGCTTTTTCCAGAACCACTGCTGATTGCAACTCCTCGCTGCCCAGCACCTCCGGAATCCACTTTTCCAGAAAGGAACATACGTCCCGACCTTCTGATTCCTCTGGAAGACCCACCAGCCTCAAATTATTCTGTCTCGACCGAGATTCCAAATCCAAAATATTATCTTCCAGAGATTTATTTTTTTTTTCCAAAGTGCGCACCTTTAATTGAAGACGGGTGACGTCATCTTCAGCACTAGCGAGACGGAGCTCCATCTGCGCCGTTCGTTCTACACAGTCACCCAATTCCTTTCTTATTCCTTCCAGCGCTGTCATAATCCCATCAAATCTAGAGGAAAAGTCCGCTCTCATTGAACTCATGGCTGCCATCAGCGCATCTGCGCCATTCCCCGCAGAAATCGCAGCGTTGCCAGCCTCCTCCGCCATATATGGAGTTTTGTTTGCTGCGTCACAGACCTGAAAGTCCGTTAATTTGGACTGTTTCGGCGGCTCGCTTTTTCCTTTTCCTGGTTTTCCAGCCTTAGGCTTCGCCGACATATCCTTGCCCAAATGCTGGGATACGTTCTGTCCCAAATGAGAGAGTTATTTGCCGATTTTTTTTTTCCAGGAGCAGAGCAGAGCGAGACACGTCCGTCCTACGTGGCAGCCATAACCGGAAGTCCATGGAACTAACTTTTAGTTTCAGCAGTGGTCACTGTAAAAGACTACACATTTCTAGATGCTTCATCTTGAGGACAAAATCAGGATATTAGCCCTGCAAGTTATTCTTACTGTAGACTTTACTGTGGAAATTTTTACTGAGCATTATGCACTGGTATTTTCTTTTCTTATTACCCATGCTGAAAGAGTCACTTGTATGGGGGGGTGCCTCCCTCTGTCCGTTTGTTTATCCAGATTGTAAGTTGAAGGTTTCCAAACTTGCTACATAGGTTGACCTTGGGAGTAGCTCCTATGGCTGTACTTTTGAGGTTATAAGTTCAAATGTCGTAGTCAGCCATGGGTCATCTGTGTTCTAACTCACAGGGAATGAGGCTCCAGCCATCAAACTTGGTATCTAGGTTTACCTTGGGACTAGCAGCTATAGCTATATGTTTAAGGTCAAAGGTCAAGGTCACAAGGCCAAAATTCATTTTGGTCCATCGTGACGTCGATAAAAAAAAAACAAGTCTACATGGTAGGGAACTAGAGCTACAAAAGGTGTGGGTCTGCATCTCTGTTGAATGTAATTCAAGTTTCATATACAGTAAATTCATTGTTATGTCCCTAAGTCTAGGGGGTTAAGGAAGCAACATAAAAACAGGGGAAGCCAACTTCAATATTTCAATAAAAATGTTTATTGATTAAATTAACACAAAGATTGCAACAAAGAAACATAAAGGTCCCAATGCACAGCCAAATACTAAGAGGGTGGTTCAGAAACACTGCTAACGCCTATTGGCACAGAAACAAGGCAAGTTTATTTGTATAGCACATTTCATGTACAAGACAATTCAAAGTGCTTTACATAAAAACATTAAAGCATTACAGGAAGTTGCAAAATGAATACAAAGAATTTAAAAGGAAACTAAAAGGTAAATTAAAGAGAAACAAAAACAAGTTAAAATAGAATAACAGTGTTTCCTCTAGCTTAAAAACCTTGGCACTGTGGCAACATATTTTTACAGGGGGAAATATGTTAATTTTATACTATTTATTTCTTTTTTTAATTTTGCACATAATAATAATGCATCAGATTTGTATAGCGCTTTATCATAGACACTTTTTACAGATACATTATTCATTCAGGAATATCATTCAGGATTTGTCCTTCAATTCACATATTAAATTTGTTTCTAAGAATGCCTTCTATCATTTGCGTAATATTGCCAAGATTAGGAGCATCTTGTCTCAGAGTGATGCTGAGAAGCTGATCCACGCTTTTGTTAGCTCGAGATTAGATTATTGTAATTCTTTATTATCAGGCTGTCCTAAAAACATCTTTAAAAAGTCTTCAGCTGATCCAAAATGCTGCAGCAAGAGTTTTAACAGGTACTAGAAAGAGAGATCATATCTCTCCGGTTCTGGCCTCCCTTCATTGGCTTCCCATAGAGTTTAGAATTAAGTTTAAAATCCTTCTTCTTACTTACAAAGCTCTAAACAATCAGGCTCCTTTTTATTTAAAAGATCTGATACTACCGTATCATCCTAACAGAGCACTACGCTCCCAAAATGCAGGATTACTTGTAATACCTAGAATCACCAAAAGTACAATGGGAGGCAAAGCCTTCAGTTATCAAGCTCCTCTCCTGTGGAATCAGCTGCCAATCTGGATTCGGGAGTCAGACTCGATCTCTGTTTTTAAGAATAGGGCTAAAACCTACCTTTTTGATATAGCCTACAATTAGGGAGGGATCATGTGTTTCTGAACCCTCCCTTAGTTATGCTGCTAATAGGTTTAGTCAGCCGGGGGACCTCCAGTAATGCACTGGGCCTCACTCCTTTCCTCACTCTCTATGAAATATTTTTTTTTTGCTGGTCATTAACATTTGTTTGTTCTCTCCCATATATTGAGTCCCCATCGTGCTGTTTGCTCTCTACATGTCTGTTCTTTTCTTCTTCTCTATCCCCTCACCCCCCAGCCAGTCGCAGCAGATGACTGCCCCTCCCTGAGCCTGGTTCTGCTGGAGGTTTCTTCCTGTTAAAAGGGAGTTTTTCCTCTCCACCGTCGCCAAGTGCTTGCTCACAGGGGATTGCCTGATTGCTGGGGTCTTTCTGCAACTGTGGGGGTCCCCCCTACAGTTGATAGTGCTATGAGATGACTGTTGTTGTGAAATGGCGCTATATAAATAAAGTTGAATTGAATTGAATTGAATTGATTTCACTCCAGACAGACAATGGTAGTGGCAAGCTACTACTGTAGCCACAGCTGCCCTGGGGCAGGCTGATGGAGACATGGCTGCCAATCCAGGCCAGCGGCCTCTCTGGCCGCCACCTAACATTTATATCACATTCATACCCAGTGTTATGGACACTGGAGGCAAGGTGGGTAAAGTGTCTTGCCCAGGGACACAACGGCAGGATATCTGGGGACAGCAGGATTCGAACCGCCAACCATCCGGTTATTGGACGACCCGCTCTACCTCCTGAGCCACTGCAGTGCATATGGAACTTACAATTTGAAGTATTGTACAACCAAGGCTTGAATGTTGGAATATTGGGCCATTTGGGTCCCACCCAGACGTCCTGTGTTTGGACTTTTTACTGGTGTCATCCTTCTCTCCTTCCTCTGCTCTCATCTCTCCTGGACCCTCTGCCTTAACACTTTCCTCTCCTTGGCTCCTCTCTTCTGTCTCATCTTGCCCTCTCTGAGCTCTGTCTAATTCAGCTTCTCTCTCTGTCTATGGTGGTATACAAACAGGTTAGAAATTATCAAGTGCCATGTAAATTAAAGGAAACAACCAAAAATTTCTAGTTAAGGGTACAAAGAGCACCCACTTAAAACTTGAGTAATGACTTCAGTCTTGAAGGTTTGAGGTTTTTCTCCAAAATTTATAACAATTTTGTTATAGTTTTCTACTTTTCTCTGTAAATTTATCTAAATTTGTGGATTATTTTATGGCTTATTTTTGTCTGTTTTTTTAAATAAAATTACTGTTTTTTAAATAAATTTGAAACAGGCTGTGGTATTTTTTTTACTTCTTCCTTATAACAACTTATATTTTTGACCATAACTTTGCATTCAGAACAGAACAATAATTTAACTCTCATTACAAAGAAAAAAATATTAATAAAGTCGTATTTAATGATTTAAATTAACTTAAATGACCAAGGATGCCGTTATTTCTGTTATAATATTTCTATATATTTATAGTTGTTTTGTTTTTTTTTAGAACTCTCCTCACCGCCAAGAAAAACCTCCCTTATTTTGAAGTCCAAATGCTGGCATGTTCAGTTTGTCTGAAGGCTTCTGATGGATTAAAGTCATTGACTTCGTGAATTTCAGTCATCTTTACTTGCCAGGTACATAGTAGGGAACATAACTTAATGTTGTAGTGGCTGGTGAAATATATCCGCAGCAATTCAGCAGTCCCCCTTGCCTTTCCCTTCATATGAAGCCGGCTGCATAGGAATTCTAACGACATCTCTTAGCTAAGTGACTCTTCTGTTATTGCTCCCGTTTCCAGCGGGTTAAAACCATGATAAATGCCTCCAGTGTTTACATACCTCTTATGATTTTTTTTTCCACGTTTAAAGTACATTAACAAACTCATGTTTCTGTCGGACAATCAAGCCTTATTCATGCTGCATTTCCCCTCTAGTTCGCCTTGGTCCGCGTACGCTTTGGACGAGCCCGGCACGCACGCAGCGCTGTACATGCTCACTTTTTTCATCTACCCAGGCCAAGCGGTTAACGCATGCACACAACCATCATTTGTAGTTTCACTCCCACCCGATAGGTAGCGCAAAGGCGCTGATGCCCCAGGATTTTCAGCAACAAAGAAACGGCGGACTTCTTCACAAAGTTTCTCTTCAAATAGTCTGTTTCTGCTGTTTGACTTCCCAGTTTTCACTCTTTTTCCACGAAGATGCTGCTGCCGCTAGCAAGACACTGCCTGCTGACTGACTTGAAAGCTTGCGTGGACGGGGCGCTTCGAAAAAACGCGCGGATGACGGCCACGCGCGTTGTTCGTGTGCGCGCTTGCGGAAAGTCATTGCTTCATATATTTTTTTAAAATTAATATCTCCGTCTTGGCGAGGCGGTAAAATTTCTGGCGCGGCAGGCCGCCACCGAGAAATATTACCAGAGGAAACCCTGGAATAAGACAGAAAACGTGCAAGAAATAAAAGTTACAGTACATTGTAGGAGATTAACAATTGTTCTACTGAAAGGCCGCGGTAAATAGGAAAGTTTTTAACTTGGATTTAAAGCAGCTGAGAGTTTCAGCAGTCCTGAAGCTTTCTGGGGGTTTGTTCCACATGTGAGGAGCATAAAAAACTGAATGCTGCCTCACCATGCTTGATTCTAACTCTGGGCACAGATAGTAGGCCTGACCCTGACGACCTGAGGGCTCTGGGTGGTTCATAATGGACCAGCAGATCTGACAAACACACCACTGGCAAGCCATGTCATGAATCCGGGTTTGGAAGCCAAACCCGATTCTGACTCATTTTTATGCTTTGGCCTAGTTTTCCTCCTGACAGCTCTGGCACGCCCCTTCCTCCCGTCAAGTACCGCCAGCTGCACTGTCACCGGTGTTCACGCACATACACACACCCACACGCACACCCACACATGCACACGCTCCATTCCCTCGCATTCACACGCTCTCTCACACACCGGGTGTCAATCAGTTCTGCCCACGTATTCTTGCACCGGCGATCTCTTTCCTCATTAGCTTCAGGAGTATATGTTTGCCGCCCCTGAGGAAGGAGATTGTCGGGGCATTCGCCTCCATACGCGGCAGCTAGTTCTCCCCGTATGAGTATCATTCATTGCGCTCAACTTAGCCGGACATTTAAGATGATCCATTTCTTGGTGTTTCACCTAATGCTACTCTGCCTCTTCCTCCAGACTGCACGTTTTGCCCCAGAATTGCTCCAGCCTTGTAAGTGTCTTGTTCGCCTTTTCTCTTGTGCTAAGCAGCCCTGCTGCACTAGGCTGATTGCCTTTCCTGTTTTTGTGTGTAACGCAGCCCTGCAGCACTAGGCTTTCTATTGACCAGGCTGTTGAGCGTCCGGCTGGCGCCCTGTATGTTTGGTGGCCTAACCTATCATTGCATCTCTCTGTATTTCTGTGATGGAACTGAACTTGTGGTTTTTGTGAACTTTAATAAATATGACACTCTCTACTCCTGCAATTGGGTTTTACATTCTCTCCCTCGTGCGCTGTGTTATGGTGCACGGGGGTTTGTGACAAGCCAGACATAAAAGGGGTGCAGCACCCTCTTCAGCTCTCCTCCAGTATTTAACGATCCCCAGTCTGATTGGTTAGGTGGGACACCTGTGTGATTACCAATGTCACACACTTGCTGGACTCACATACCTGGAGAGAGGGAAGAGCAGAATACTCACCCATACACACCCATACACACACACCGACACGGCAGGGCCATAAAAACGAACACTCATGTTCCAGGCCATAACATTCATTCAATACTGCACGCAACTCACCAATGGAGAGATGAAATCTGTGGCTAAAAACATTGCATTCTCTCACAACATTAGCCCCATTGCCAGTAGTTATAGCAATCAGGCCCCCTGGGTTGAACTTCTACCATGTCAGTCAGTGAGTCAGTCTTCCGGCAAGCCGGTGACTTGAAATGATCCTGTTTCCCGGCCTGCCGGTGTAGCATAGCCATCCCAAGGTTTCCGGTTGGTATCCCAGTGTCTCTCTCTAGGACCATTTTTAGGGTGGTACGGGGTCTTCCAACTTTACGTCTTGCCTCAAGTTCCCAGAGTAATACTACCATGTCAGGAATCAGATATCCTGCAGCGCTGCATGTTCCGTGGTGTTGACTTGGAGAATAGTGGGTCTGGAGACCGGAGACTTACTTTCTAGGAGTAGTCTTGGGCATGATGAGTGCAGTGACCGTGCCCCAGCCATGTCTCCCTTGCCATTCCCTGCTGGACCGTTGGTGGGCCAGGGTGGAAGGAGGAACATTCATTTTTATCTCTGCCTTTCTGCAAAATGTTTTTGAACTTGTCACCAGTCCATGACGTTAAAAGGGTTGGGGAATCCTGCTCTCAAAAGTGAATTTTTTGGCAGGTATCCTCTAGCTGGATGGAAATGTGTGTTGGGGGGAGGAGTGGTTATGTGTTCATAGGAAAAGAAGGCAGAGTGGGGTGAAGTTGCGGGGCAGATGGGAAGCAGAAAGCAGACGGCGTATCGATAGTGGGTCATCCTATGTCACAGACTAAAATATATTGATACATTTTAAAGCAGGGGTGTCCAATCATGTGCCGTGGAGGGCCAAGACCCTGCAGGCTTTACCCCCAACCAGTGTCTTCAACAGCAGATTTCACTGAACTTCTTCCCACTGATTGCTGATAAGTGAAAACACCTGCTGAAGAGACTCGGTAGAAGAGAAAACCTGCAGGGTCTTGGCCCTCCATGGTATATGATTGGACACGCCTGTTTTAAAGTATTGAGAAATCACCCAGCCCTATTCTCAAGCATGAACTTTTGACCTACAGGCCTTGCTGGGACGGTTTGCTACTGAGTGTGAAGCGACTGGGATGAGAATCAGCACCTTCAAATCCGAGTCCATGGCCCTCAGCCGGAAAATGGTGGTTTGTCCTGTCCGGGTTGGGGACAGGCTCCTGCCCCAAGTGGAGGAGTTTACATATCTTGGGATCTCATTCAGGAGTGAAGGGAGAATGGAGAGGGTGATTGACAGATGGATTGGAGCAGTATCTGCAGTGATGCGGACGTTGTACCAGTTTATTGTGGTCAAGAGGGAGCTGAGTTCTAAGGCAAAGCTGTCAATTTACTGGCCAGTCTACATTCCTACCCTCACCTAGGGTGAGGCTAGGGTAGTGAGGACCACATTGGAAATAAGTATGCTAATGGTATGTTTTCATGTGTTATCCTTGGTATTTTTTATATCTGTATTTTTTATGCATGAACATATATGATTTTTACTAAATAAACTCAATCAAACCTATAGTCATGAGCTTTGGGTAATGACTGAAAGAACGAGATCACGGATACAAGCGGCTGAAATGAGCTTTCTCCGTAGGATTGCTGGATTCACCCTTAGAGATAGGGTGAGGAGCTCAGTCATCCGGGAGAGGCTCAGAGTAGAACCGCTGCTCCTCCACATTGAAAGCAGCCAGATGAGGTAGTATGGACATCTGAATATGATGCCTCCTGGACGCCTCCCACTTGAGGTGCTTTGGACAAGTCCCACTGGGAGGAGACCCTGGGGCAGACCCAGGACACGCTAGAGAGACTATGTCTCTCAGCTGGCCTAGGAACGCCTTGGTATCCTCTCTGAAGAGCTGGAGCAGGTGGCTGGGGAGAGGGAAGTCTGGGCTTCTCTGCTTGAGCTGCTGCCTCTGCCACCCGAACCTCTGGAAAAGTGGTTGAAGATGGATGGATGGATGGATGAACTTTTGATTCTTATAAAGAAGAGATTCACAGATTCCCTTCAAAAATATACATTTGTAGTGGAAAATTGAACGCTTCAAATAGCTATTTAAGAATGCTGCTCCATGATTAAACTTCCTTGAAATCCTTTTCCATCTCCTTTAGTACATCCTGCTTTTGTGACATTTTGAAGACATTAAATATAAATGTATTTTCATGTTTAAACTACATATCTGTGAGACATAAAAATCCTTGTTTAGCACTAATAGTATGCTCAAACGAAAAAAAAAAAAAAGGTAAAATATAAATTTCCCTCCTTGATGTTTCTGTTAAATTTTGATGCCAGAGATGGAGAGGTGGGGTTTAAAATTAATCTTAAACACTTCACTGAAGACAGAATCGAATCCTCAGAAGCGGCAGCTGGTGTTTTATTTCTTCAAAAGCTGAGCGGTTGTATTGGCCAAGGTGCATCCTCTGGCTGTAATATTAATCCGCATGGAAGTGAAGGAGCTCATACACAGACAGCCCTAGCTTTTCAGCCTGTTTGACAGTGGGCAGTTTTGTGTGCACCGTGTGTGTTTGAGAAAGGGGGAGGAAGAGGGGGAGAACCGGATTGCCTATTCCAGTCACACAGATAGTCTTCCACTTCTCAGCCTGTGACAGCACATTTCCTTTCCTCTTCATGCTGTTTGCCTCTTCTCCAGCAGCAGTCTCCCTACTCCCTCCCTCCCACCTCCTCTCACAAATGCAAATTCGAGTTAGCTTTATTGACATGACAGTGATCTTTACGTAACCCAGAATACACTGGCATAATAATAGTGAAGTTTTTGTTGGTTTTGCCTCAGAATTTTTTCCTCAGAATTTTTTTTTTTTTCTCTTCGGCCCCATCTCCTTTCCTCTTCCTCTGTTTCTGACCTCCTTTTCTCTCTCCCCAGGTCCTTGGTGCCCATGTATGTATTGGTATCATTAGCAGCTACACTATGATGGATGATGCTAAGAAGCTGGGCCCCAGCGGGGTGGAGCACGGTTTAAGCACACCATCATTACCTGTGCTGCATATGTAGACAGACACAAACACAACCATGAATGCTTCATTCAGGTGTACTTCCACATATCCATTTGTATTTACAAAAAAAACTGACAAATGATGGTTGGGTTTTTTTTGTAGAAATGTGTGCTACAAAGCTTTCTGGGATTATTTTGGCTTTAATCTGAACGAAACATCCAAAGCCCCATTCACACTGGATGATGGCTCTGCTACGCTCCTTCAATGTAAAGGCAACAGTGAGGCTGCTATGCTTTTTCCCTGCTATTTTCCACATCCCCAACATGCTCTCCTGCGCCCCCATCATGCTCGATACGCCAACAGCACATTCCCTTGATGATCCTACCACGTATGCCCACGATCGCACCACGCTCCACCTGTGGATCCTCACAGCTGTTTGCATGCAACAGCGCCCACACCCCGGGCAGCAGCTTCGACAGGCTGGCTAAACTATGATGAGGGTACGCGATGGGTCAAAACCTCTCGCTGAGCTAGGACTCGTCTACCATTGCATGTGAGGACTGGTTCTGGCGGACTGCCCGGAGGAAACCACCAAACGGATTCAGTGGGCACAAAGGCAGACGTGGCAAAGTGCTGTGGAAAGCAAATAGGGTACAGTGAGACTCTTGGAACACTGTTGCTCATTCAGTGCATCCCAGCTTTATCTCCAGTCGTCATGGCTACGTCTTGCCATTGGATCAAGATAGACTGGACGAGAGAGTGAGGCTAATGATCTGCACAATTCTCCCACATTTTAATCCCATTCACACGCGCAAATCATCTATGTCAACTTCATCTGCCCCGCACAAATCACCCCCGGGTCAGATGATGACTGAAGATGGTCTTCTTACCCAGAGAAGGAGGAATTACAATGCTATAATTTCTCTATCTGACTGTGTGATTTTTAGCAGGATTACACAAAAACTTGTGGATGGATTTTGATGAAATTTTCACAAGAGGTGGCCCTTGGGCTAGAGGTGGACCCATTAGATTTTGGAGGTGATCTGGGTCAGGATATGGATTCTGGATCACTGTTTCACTTTTTTAACATTGCAAGAGAGAGCCTATGCGGAGGTATGTGCTCTCTGAGTGCCCTCTAGTGATGGAAAAGAATTGGACAAATGTAAAAACAGACAAAAAGCACAAAAAGACCTCCTTGGCAGGTAAAATTTATATATATACAGTATATATATATATATAAGTGGTGTCGGCGTTATTGCATAAATCACCCTTTAATGCTTCGCCCCCATTAATGGTGACAAATTTTGTGACTGCGGTTAACAGCAGTTAAGGGCAGAAGCGCGAACGGTACTTTTTTGGCCTAGCTGCCCTCCGTACCGGAAGCCGCTCTGCAGTCTTAGACACTGGCCACAGCATACAGATTTTGTGAAGTCAAACAAGCTAGACCATGGAAATCCCCAAAACGCTGTCATGTGTGCTCTCAGTGTTTATATTTCGTTTCCTTGTGGCAGGAGCGTCACACCTGTTCCAGACACTCCCACTTTGTCACTATCTTGTCCGTGTGTTTTGTGTTAGCAATTAGATACCTGCCCGCTCATGTGAATCCGCACCTGCCATCAATTTTGTCCTCAGTATTTATAGACTGTTGTTTTTTTCTGTTCACTACCGCAGTCCTAATGATCCTTTCTCCTCGCCACCAGAACCCCATCCCTGTTCTGGTGAGTTTATCCACTACTTGATCTGTAAGTTTACCTTGTACCTGTTTGGGATTTTGTGTTTATGCACTTTTTGGAACTTTGTGTGCTTTTTTGTTAATAAATACCACAAACTGCAGTTGGCGCGTGGGTCTGTCTCTCTCTGCCCTGAGGGGCAAATCATGACAATTTAAGTGTGACAAACATACAAAAAAATGAGATATCAGGAAAGGGGCAAACATTTTTTCACACCACTGTGTGTATAGTGTGTGTGTGTGTGTGTGTGTGTGTGTGTGTGTGTGTGTGTGTGTGTGTGTAATACATTTGCCAGAAAAATATTTGAAATTCACATGAAAAAGTTGCAAATTTGCAACACACGTTTTTTTAAAAGAAAAAAAAAGCCTATTATTCATGTTACCAGGCCAGTTTATACTTACTCCAATCAGGCATAGCATTATGGCCAACTGCCTAATATTGTGTTGGTACTGCTTTTGCTTTTGGTATCTGGTACCAAGATGTTAGCAGGGGTGTCCTGGACACCCTCTCATGGAAACAATATTGCCTGCTTGCTGTGGCCAGTTTCAGCAGGATAATGCACTGTGTCACAAAGCAAAAAATAGTTCATGAATGGTTTGAGGAGCGCGACAGCGAGTTTTAGGTGTAGACTTGGCCTCCAAATTCTCCAGATCTCAATCAAACCACTTGCCACTTGCTGGTTTCGTCCAAAGACAGGACAGCAGCAGAGCCACCAGGAGTTCTGTTAACAATAACTGTAAAATATTCCACCGCAGAACCACATTTGGACAAACAGCTTTCTCTATAAAGGGCAGTCACATCTGGAACACAATGCCAAATGAAATTAAAATAATAACGGACTTTAAAACATTCACTAAAAATGTTAAAAACTGGCTGAAAAATAAACAAGAATGTACTCATGTATGAATTAACTGTCTGCAAAGTGAGAGTGAATGAAGGGAAGGAATAAATGTGTTTGTTTATAGTGAGTGACGGAGGGAGGAAGGCCTGAAATAGGCAAATGTGAGTTATGTTATATGTGTTAAATGTGAGTCAGGCTGTTATATTTGTGTATTTATAATATAATATTTATAATTGTGTATTTATATTTTTTCTGCATTAATGTATGTGATTATTGTGTATATTTTTTATCTTGATTCTTTTTTCTAAAGCCCATCCAGGGACAAGAGTTGCAAATTAGCTAATAGCTATACACTCTATGTGCAACACATCAGATTAATTGTCTTTGATTAATTGTCTATGTTTATTGCACTGTCCCTGTCAAATAAACTAATCTACTACTACTAAATGAAGCATCTGTAAATCCCAGCATTCCACTCTTTTTTCCTCCCTCTCTTTCTGTCCAACGTAGACCCACACAAACACTCTCGCTCAGAATCACACACAGCACTTTCTAGGTTTTAAGAGGTTTGTATTGACTCAGAGCCCCACAGGGAAGTGAATGCCAATAGCCCCCCCCCACACACACACACACAGTGAGAGTTCAGACAGACTGGCAGTCCAATAGGCCATAGGGTGCTAAAAGGGTCTATTTGAAGCGCTGACAGAAAGTTTCACCTCTTGGAAACTTTTCCTGATTCCACATACGGAATCAGCATGAGATTTTTACACTTTTCCATGGTGTATGAGTGTGTGTGTATTTGGTTGAAAATGTTTGTGTAAAAGTTCAAAGAGTTTGGAATCCCCCCAAAAAATGAAATTATGCAAATTGCGTCCTGAGTATGACCATCCTGTGGTGATTCAGACATTTTAACAGTCTTTATCAGGGCCTAATGTGGTCGTGCCATGTGCCTGTCTCTTTGTGAGAAAAATATGGATGGACCACCAGCTAGAGGAATTAACAGATATAATCAGAGAGTGATAAAAAACTGTTAGATATTCAGCCTAATGAGCCAGACCTCGGAGCTGTGGTTTCTCTGTTGTGAAGCGGTGCGGCTGCTGATCATGTTGTCAGAGTCCATAAGAAACAACAGGGCCTTATTAAACACGGACACTCAGTAAAGATTGATTTTGTTTGCCCGTCTGTGTATAAACTGGAGGGGCAGGCGACCGTGACAGTGTGCGTGGGCGATTAGACACGCGGGGAGGAGGCAGGAGCTGTGACTGACTGATGACCGTTAGTGACAGGAGGAGCTGGGGAGACAATGTAGTCCCCCCCACCACCACCACCCTCAGGAATTCCTCCCAAGGGTTCAAGGGGCAGAATAAACAAGCACATTTTCCCTTTTGCTCTCTTGCCGGGTGAAGAATCTGTTCATGCCTTCCGCCACCTAGACAAGGGGAGTTTGTTGCCATCCATAAAGTTCTCCCCTTGGCTTCTACAGGTCTGTTCCTTGTAACAAATAGCTGGAAGTAAGATGTTCAGCTGGGGCTCGCCAGCGGCTGTCAAGTGAAGAAGTTTGGAGATGTCGCTGTTAAAGGTTTTGCCTAAAGCATCCTTTGTCATAATTGGCCCTTTCGGGGCAGAAATCAAGACACCCCTCGGCTGTTGTGAGTTTGCACATTTAATGATAAAGAACAGAAATAAACCACGAGGGGTAACTTACAGAAAAGACGAAAAAAGAGAACCACAAAGGGTAACTTACAGTTAGTCAGACGAGGCTGAGAACTGAGCTGAGAATCAACAGGAATCAGATGGGGGGATTCCTGTCAGCACAAGGTGAGGTCACAGCGAGGAATGAACCCCGCAAGCGAGCTTAAATAAAAATAAGGGGGAAACCCAAATGTGAATCAGGTGTGGATGCATGAGGGAGAAAGTAATTAAAGACAGCTAAACAGCTGTGACAACCCGCAAAAAGATTTGACAGGAGGAAGTAACATAACGGCGCTGTGAAAACAAAAGCACAAACCATAATGGATGAAAATCAAGAACAAATACATAAACAGAAAATCACCAGCGAAACCTAGAGACCTGAGCACGACACTGAGCCACGCTCGGAATCATGACATCCTTAGCTTCTTTTAGTCTGTATTCTTTTCTCTGCTTGCTTCCTGTCCTTGCCCTTCTCTGTAACTTGTCTTTGCATCCCTCCTGGAAAGCATTCACAGACTGAGCAAAGCTTTGCGAATTCATACTTAAAAGAAAGTCAAAATTTCTAGGAGGTTCTCCAAAAAAGCACCATTTGTATATGAGAAGTGATTTTAACCACTCCCAATAAGATGTAGGAAACATATGTGCAAAACAGCTCAACAAGTCCTATAATGAATATGTAAAAACTAGTGGTGAAGGATCATTAAGTTTTAATTGTGATTGGTCTTTTGAAATTGCTGGATAATCTAGATTAATCACACTTTAATTGCAGATTTTTTTTTCTATACAGTGTACCTTAAATTAGTCATTTTTCAAGTTTTTCATACTCTTGTTAACATGGGAATGGACAAATGTGCTTGCTTTCCGCAACTGCAGGTTTATGTCAAGCTTTCAACCTGTCAAAAATGACAGCAACTATCCAGAATACTTTCCAGAAAAACCTCACAAGTACGGCAGAAATGCTGCATGTGCAAACAACAGATGGGCAGGGCATAATGACTCTATTGCAACCTTACTTACGATACTGACACAAGTCAGTGTCCAACTTTTCTCTTGTAGTAAACATCCACTATTTTTTAAAAATTACCGGTGCTCTGGTGGGGTCTCAAGCTGTCTGGCTCACTTGTCGTTGGTGTGGCAGGCCTTTACTGTATGTTCCTGGGTGGATCCTGGTTTCTTGTGGTGCAGACTGTTTCAGGTGGGTCCTCATCCACCACAGTGCTGGTCGGCATGCGGTGGGGTGGGGGGCAAGCTCATTTGGCCGTCACTGTTGGGGATTTGTTGGTTGTGAGGTGTGAACTGTCCACATCAACCGTGTGCTTAGCTAGCAAGACTAGACGTAATCCGCAAGTAACTGAAGTCAGATTGACAGCAAACTAAATTTGCTCTTGTTGAGAGAACCATCTGGCAATTCTTTGAAGCTGAAGTTGCCATTCAAAATCTTCCTGTCTTTATCCATTTTGGCTCATAGAGGCATTTATCCTATTTAATCCTTTATTTATCCTGTTCCAATCCAGTGTGTGTTGCTTTGCTTTACTACTTGTTTTATACATTGCTGGCTACATGTCTTAAAACTGAAAACAAACAAGGTCAAAAACCCACTTTCACACTCATGAGTAATCGTGATCAGTAAAATCGGTCACAATTACTTGGGCGTTGAGTTAATCTCAATTCACTCGATTAATGAATGCAAAATTAATGAATGCAGAATTAATGAATGCAAAAGATGCAATAGACTTACACAATGGTCCTCTCCGGCATACAACTAGGAACATACCGGTCGCTATGGAGGGTGAGAATATGTATGGGCACATAATCATACCATGTAGGATAACTAAGTAGACGGTTATGCTGTTTCATTCCATCTAGCAACAATGCTCTGCACTGTGCGTGTTTATATATTTGCATATTTATTCCATCTAGCTACAATGCTCCGTACTGTGGGTGTTTATATATTTATATATCTACATATTATTCCATCTAGCTACATTGCTCCGCACTGTGTGTGTTTATATACTTGCATATTTATTCCACCTAGCTGCAATGCTCCGTACTGTGGGTGTTTATATATTTACATATTTATTCCATCTAGCTACAATGCTCTGCACTGTGTGTTCATATATTCATATATTTATTCCATCCAGCTACAATGCTCTGCACTGTGTGTCTGTGTGTGTGTGTATATATATATATTTTATAGTAATACGTACATATGTTTATTAGCTGCTCTTGCTTGCTTGTTTTTTTTCTTGCCTTCTGATTGTTGCTCTGAGTGTTGCTATCCCTGTGCTGTTGCAATCCTGGAATTTCCCCGTTGTGGGACTAATAAAGGCTTATCTTATCTTATCTTATCTTATCTTAATGCTTTCACCACTAGTTAAAACCAATCATAATTTTCTTACTCATAATGTAAGCATATGTAGGAAAAGGTACTTCACTGCTTTTCAAAGCATTTCCCGGTTTCAGAACTACTTAAACCCACGTTAGGAGGTAATGTTGGGGTTGGTTGTCCCCGTGTTGACTTTTTGTCACTACTGTCTGTGTTTATTTTCACTTTCTTGTTTGTGATTCACTCCCAGTTTTGCCATAACATTCTTTTAAGCATTAAATGTAGATTTTTAGGCAGGTTAAGGTGATGGTTAGAGATAAGAAAAGGTGAGGGTCTACTTTAACACACATTGCAGCCAGTGACAGAGCCAAAACATTTTCACTGGGGTGGCCAGGATGGATATGTGATCAGCTTGGGCTGGCTGAAAAATTGGTATTACAAGAACTTAATATTTCTTGCAAAATAAGGGTGCATCCCAGTTCACCACTTAGTCCTACCCCTCCGTTTTGCACATTCACACTGATTGTGCAATGGAGGGGTAGGGCGAAGGGGTGAATTGGGATGCACCTTAAGAGGTTATATAAAGGTGCTAAATCTTTAGTAGTGCATTTACTGTATATATTCATACTTGCTGTTAAATTTTGTGTATAGGGTTGTATTGATTATTGTTAGAAATTTTATATAGGGCTTATCACTGAGGAGACAATAAATGACTTTGCACAACTTTGTAATAACAAAATGATGATAACTTAGGAAACCTATTCTATTCTTAAATACAAACATCCCTGACTACTGCTCTAAGAGCCGACTGGTGGATCTGTTATGATCTGGGCATGGTTCTAGGACCATACCCACGCTTTAGGTTCATTTTTGTTCTCTGTGTTTTCCCCTGTTTTGGTTTATGATAATTATTTGCATTATTTGCCTTCTATGTTCCACTGGGTCCTCTGTTATTGTTTTCTGTGTTTCCCTGGTCTGTTGTGTCATTCCCTGTTTGCCTTTATTGTCATTATTGTGGTCTTCGTGTTTCCCTGCCCTTGTATTTGTTCTTTTTGTGGTTCTGGGTCTTGTGTGTGTGTCATATATGCCCCTCTGGGGCAGGAAAACAGACCCAGGCGCTGAATTACATTTGTGACATTTATTAATGAAAAGAATAGAAGTCCAAAAAACTGTGCAGAACATACAAAAATACAAATGAGGAAAAACTTACAATTGGTGTTCCAGAGCTGGTATTGCTCTGCAAATGCTGGAGTAGACGTGGAGGAATACAGATGAACAACCATGAGAAAATCCAATAGTGCAGCAAAGAGAAGGTAGACAAGCAGTGCTTAAATCCATGGGAAAAAATGAGCCACAGGTGTGAGTCACTGAGAAGGTGACCTAATTAGACTAACTGCCCACAGCTGAGGAGACAGGAACATACTGTGAACAGCTAGTGGGGGGCGTCTGGGAAAGGAGAGGCATAAGTGACAACAACCAAAATAAAGACAGAAACCAACAAAACCAAACTAACAGATAAGCAAAAACTAAAACTAAAGTGAGTGTCTGAGCTCTGTGAACACATACGCTCAGACACATAACAGTGTGTATATTTGTTTACCTATTGTTCCCAGCGCCTTATGTTTTCCATACCTGTAGATACTTTCCCTCATGTCTGTTACCGTTTAGCCCTTGATTGTTTTCCCAGTTGTCCTGTGTTTGTGATTATCAAGTACCCTATTTACGTCTGTCTGAGTTTGTGTTCTGGTGTGGCGTCATATGTCAGTTTTCCCTTCGGTTCCCCAGTGTCTTGTACCCCGTGAGTTTTTTGCCTGTCAGCCAGCTTTGTTTCAGCCCTTGTGCTGTTTTTGTTTTCTTGTGTTTTACCATGAATAAATCCTGTTCTGCACCAAAGTCCTGCCTGCACACTGAGTTAATTTATCCTGCTTACCGGGGGTCGCTACATGACAGCATCTTAGTAAATTGGAATATTGTGGAAGGGTTTTGCTATATATTTAAAAAGTTAAATTTGATTTAATATTGATTATGCGTACTGAAATATTGCAAATCATTTTGATCCTAATTTTGATGATGATGGTAATAGTTTAAATAAATTACAAATCCTGACATTGTGATTTACTGAGATACACTAATATGTTGTCGCACTGAGACTATGACCTCACATTGCTGGAATAAAAGAAACACAGCTGCATAACAGGAAAAAATGATTATTTTAAATCAAGTCAGTCAACCAGAGTAGCCTCAGCTGAGCTGCAAGCCTAGGGGGTCCAGTCTTCACGGTCTCAAATTTAGAGACAGGCTGATGTTGTTGCCTGCAAAGCATTTCTGCTTGACGCACCTCCGCCAGTGCCCAACTACCCAGCTGCTGGGTCTTTAGCTGAGAGCCATTTTTCACTGATGTTTCACCCCTTTAATCACAGAACATCTCCAGATGGTGGGGCAGCATACAGGGATGTCTCCCTTCCGCTCCCTGCAGCTGGGTATAAATACTCAGGCAACCTATGTGGCTTCTTTGGTGCCCCAACTTTTGTCATTTCTTCGTAGCCACAGCCAGAAGCTCCCTTTCTCTGCTTCTTCAGCAAATTCTTGGAGAACTTTATTAATCCTTGACGAACTACATCCAATGTCTCTCAGGAAACGCTTAACTGAGAGGCTGACAAAGCCATGATAGCCAACCTCTTCTGGATAAGTTGTCTATGTCTAGCATACAGGTGGCAAGCTTGCCAGTGTTGGCTGCCCCAGTGTCTTCCTTCAGAGTGCCCATGAATGATGTTAATGGCTGTCCTGGGCAGCGAAAACCATATGTCGGTTCCCAGAATACCAGATGGCCTGCTGAGAGTGCTTGGTGACAGTAACAGTGCCTCGCAAGGCCAAGACTTTGCCAAGCCACCTTGTCTGATATTCTGGGAAGGTGCCCATAGAGATCTTCATTGGAGACGTGGTCTTGCCAGTTTACATTGAGGATGGTGCACAGCATCCGGATGTAGGAGTTGCCCAATGACCTCTGAAGGGAGACGTTTAATGACCAACACTCTCTTCCATAAAGCAGTATGAGTCCACTGTTGCACAGAAGAATTTAACTTTTAGCTCGCTTGACATGTTTGAGCGCCATATAGCTTGCATGTCATTGAGAGCACCCCACACGAGTGCACACAGACTCATCTACCAAAATGTAAAATGATTCTGCCTGGTTGACTCTTACTGTAGTCAGTTTTCCAGACAGAAAACATTCAGAAAGTTAATGTGACTCAAGTTAATATTCTGCCTTAAAATGCATACATATTGTGTTAATGTCCCAGTGACTGTCTGTGGTGCACTTTTGTTCCAGCAACCTGTCCCCCTGGTGGTCAAGATTTTTTTCAAGAAAATATTCAGTTCAGATGTCAGAGATTTCCAAGGCTGTAACTTGAAAATGGTAAGCGATAATGGCTTACTGTCAATTAGAAAAATGTAGAATATGATCCAAAGTTTGAGATAGGAGTAAATTTATGCATCTAATTTGCATAATGCCACGGCAGCCATATCGAATTATGTAGCTTTCAGTCAAAAGTGGACTTTGGACATATTTACACAAAGGATGGCGTTGTTTTTTGCCACCGTTTTTTGTTTTGGGTTTTTTATCTTATCTTCAAAGTATATGAACCAGAAAATCAGTACAATGTAAACAAACAAAGAAATTCATCAGACTTACCGTTGGCCAGGCGGCTCGTTTCATCGATTTTTGTTGTTATTTTGTCTTCTCTTGGTCATTTTCGCTTTCTCTCCCACATCCAGAAACTCTTATGATTATTCTACCGCAGTTTTGCTTTTATTCCGCAGCAATTTATCTTATATGACGACACGGAACCGGCACGATTGTTCTGTCCAGTCACATGGCACTGGGGTCGATGCTGGTGAAAATTAACCAACTTTGGCCACCATCTGTTATAACAAAATGTAGATATTTACCTTCATAAGCTAAATAATCACTTTTTAGAATCATAGTTGGCAAATTTGGGAGCAAATACCTCCTCCATGTTGCGATCGAGCACATCAACATTTGTTTACAAACTCTTCTTCGTTGGTGTCCCAGAAGTGAGGTTTTTGGATGGTTATTTGGGAGACATAAGTCTTCCAAGGCAAGAGCAGTAAGTTATACATGTCTGCCACCTTGTGAGGTGGAATACTTAGTAGAGCTGGGGATTTTTTATGGTTTATGGCCACATCACATGACGGGCGCAGAACTGCGACATGGACAGTGAGGGTGCTTTCCATGTTCATGAAACCAAGACACAAGAAGGATTAACATGTAATGTTAGCTCACTTAGCTGTTAATATTATGGGAGGCACCGTGCATAAAAAGTTTTTCCTACCAGTGAGCTGCTGTTGCTGAGATTTTGACTTTGCTAAATTACATAAAGAGCCAAGTGACTTAACATTACTAAAAATGTATCAAAGTGACATCCCCTCTGATATTGTAACTTATCTTTATCAATTTGTGAATCAAAGCATCATTACCTGCAGCTACTCTGCTTTCAAATGTGTCTGCCAGCTACAGGATGTGTGCGTGCAGTTATGGGGTCCGGTGCTGCAGTGGAACTGTAAAGAAAAGTTCCGCCTGAGGCAGATGGAGCTGTGGCTGCTGTAGTTGATAAAGTGGCCAAGATTAGGCCAGTAGTGGCCACGGCCATGGCCACCCCTGGCCACCCCCAGCTCTGCATTGATTGCAGCAGTGTTGGAATGATCCTATGCTTTCCAAATGAAGCATTTTCCTTTCTGTTTGTGTTGCATTCCTATGTTGACTTCAGAATTTGAGACATTGTTATTTAAGATCTTTATATCCTGCTGTTTGGAACTTATTGAGTTTGCATCTGATGGCCCAGCAGAGTTCCTTCTAGTAGATTTTAGATAGGGTTTGATCTTTAAATAGTGTTACTTAAGTCACTTTCAACTAGGGGTGGGAATCACCAGGGGCTACACAATATGATATTATCAATATCTTGCCATACGCTGAGTATATCATATATTGCAATTTCCCATCCCGATATTTGTCTTGTTCCTGGCTAGATCTCAGCAGTCACTCCTTTGCTGTGATGACCTAAGCAGACAACAAGCATTTAGCACCATCTAGTGGACAAAAAGTCATTTTTTTATTACTCTTGTACATAAATAGTTAAGTTCTCAATATTTATTAATCATTTACTAATTGTAGCGCTGGTGTCTCTGAATTACTGCAGTATCGCTACCATAAAGTATTGCTGTATTGATTTTTCCCACACCATTATTTGCAACAATCTTTCATGCTGTGTGGGATTTTTTTGTAAGGTTCACCTTAAAACACATCAACAAATATTAAGTAGTTACAGGTAGAAATAATAATACAGTTTCAACTATAGTGGTCCTGCCCAAATTAAAAACAAGTTGAATTGTAGATTTTCTGTCACACGTTCTGCATTCAAGTAAATGAAAGTGACTGACAGAGAAACAACATTTTTATATACAGTATTACTGAAAAACTGCTGTTATTAGTGTCACTCATGCCATAGACAATGTTTGATCAACTTGATAAGGCAGCTCCCATATTAAATGCTTGGATTTTTGCACTGGCTCACTGGGTCGTGATATAATCCACCAGCAGGCTGCGACCTTTGAATAAAGTTTACAAAATGCCTGCAGCAGTCGAAGTCCAGCCTGATTGCGCTGCATGCACCGTGCTGCTACTCTCTTTACCTGGTTGCAAGCCTGTCCTAAATACCCATCAAAGGCAAGCAATGAATAAATTAGATCAGACTAAAGTTAATGAAAATATCTGTATTAAATTTTTGTAAGATCAGCTTTCATATATTATTTAACCAATAACTGGGTGTGAGTGGGGATATAATGTGATTGTCTTTTGTGTTATTCATTGCCCTTGTAGTTTGTCCAGCTACTGGAATCAGCTATCCTTTAGAAACAGATGGTTTTACAAACTTTCTTAGAAGTCTTTTATTTAATTATTTGCTAATAGTATCGTAACTAAGATTGCACATGACCTAGGATGGCAGTGATGTAGTTAAATTACCTTCGAAAATGATTAGAGGAAATGTGTGAAATAAAGCTGTAGTGGTCCTGACTTTTAGTGGATTGTTCCTTTTTATATGAACAAAGGAGCTGTTTCCTGCTTCTATCAAAATATCAAAACTTCAGCAAGTGGCATGCATCATTACTTATCTTCTACTCTTTAAGCTTTTATGTTTTTAACTAGATAATTTATTAAGAAACACTTTCTTTATTGATTCATCTCTGGTAAAAACCATGCTGGAGGTGGAAGTGGAAATCAGTCTGTGTTAATGGGTTTCTCGCATCTTTACATGACACTATACCAAAGTATCATGTTTCACCTAGTAGGAGTTTCATAGACTTCTTCCCCCTCTGGCATGTACTCCTTTAGCAGGTCCACGTAATGGATGCCCGTCTGTGTGGTTTTGGGGACGCTTCTAGAATCTGTAATATTTAACATGTCTTGATGAGATGTTCAGACACACTGTAAAGCCTCATTAATCCTTTATCTTTATTCCACTTTTCATCTATCAGTCAGTTTCCCTGTGTCTTCCTTCAGAATCACAGTTTGAGAAGCCTGTGGTACGTCCTTGTGTGCATGGGCATGTGCGTGTTTGTGCAACAGCACTGTGCGACACCATGATTAAGTGTTTTGAATAATTGATGATTGCACCCCTCATTAAGTCCCAGTCTTGTGCTCCGGCAGACTCTGGCTCCATTTTTATGCACTATAGTATCCTCCTCTCTTCTCTTCCACTCCAGAGATGTAGCAAATCCATCACTCTTTAGGCTCCACTGATGGGCGTCCAGAGGGGCTGTGGGGGATCTAAATCATAATGAGTGGACATTTTTACCAGACCAGCATCACAAAGGACCGCTGCTCTGTGATGATGGTGTTGTGAAGAAAAGAGCGACCTCTGGCTTTGGAGCTGCTGGGGATTCACTGGCTGCAACAGGCCAAAGTCTAAATTGTACTGCTGTTAAACTAAGAGCGTGAGCAAGGTTCATTTCCTGACCTCCACAGCAGAACCCTCCTATCTGCTCCTTTATTGTGCCTTCTGTCTTCTCCTGTAAAACATGTATTTATTCATTCACCCACCAGTGATCCATGAAATTAAATAAGTGAGGAAAATGAATAAAAACTGAATTTGCTGGTGTCTGGGGGGTCAGGGAGATGGAGGTCAGAGGGTCTTGTGAGGGATAACACTGTGCTCTGTCAGTCATCGAAATCTATTATCATATTGTGAACATTTGCTTTTTCTTGTTCTCTACATGAAACCATTAATCTTTATGAAAAAATATGAACCATTCATTAAAGAGATGGAGACAAAGTACCAGAATAAAATCACATATTGTGAACACAGCCACCGTGCCATCTAATTACTCTGGGTTTTTTTCAACTGAGCACAACAGTAACAACCGTGGTTATTAGGCACATTCTTCTTCTACTGCACAGACACAAACACCTGCTAAAATGTTCAAAGCAATGATATCATTTACTCACCAAAACTAATGCACCATCACTGGTTCCATTCATTTCATTAAATTAACAGAGCTGAAGCTCAAACTACAGATCCTTGTATCAGCAGTTTATTATTACTATGATGGCCATACAACATATAATAAAGGTGAATTGCAAAAGCTGTGAAAAGTTCAAGACTGTACCTAAATATTTTGTTACTATTATTTAATTTTTTTTTTTTAAGTTGGTAAGAGCCCCTTTACACAGCATGGAGATCATTGAGTGACTATTGAGAGATCAAAAATTGACCCGATCTGTCAATGATCTCCTAAAGCCTCGAAAGAAGCCATTTCTGTGTAAATGTTTGGGAGATCCTTCGGTGTTTTGGACTGAGTCAAAACAGTGAGGACACCGTGAAGATCATTGTGAGATCTGGCTATTTTTTCACTACTCAGGAATTTCTCAGTGATCTCTACCCCTGTGTAAAGGGGGTATAAACCTTTTTCAAATTTGGTATTAAGATATTCAGGTTTAAGGTGCCCTAATCATCCCAGGAGCTATGTTGTTGGGGCAACTTACCCCTGGTAAGGGCTCCCAGGACAAACTGGTTCTAGGTGAAGGGCCAGACCAAGAGCGGTCCAGTGGATCCCTATGAAAAAAGTTACATCAAGGACCCAGCGTACCCAATGGAGCCACATGGGTCCGACCTCCAGTGGACTCATCACTTCCAGGAGGGATCATGATGGTCATGGTGCTATGTGAACTGGGCGGCACTCTGGCTGGCACTCTGGCGGCACTCCTACTTTGTATGGACCACTGCCCTGACGACCAGGACCCCCAGATAAGCGGCAGAAGATGGATGGATGGATATTCTGCTAGAGATGGAGATATGTTTGAAACACATGGCCAACGTCCTGTCAGGTCCAAAATTTCTGGTGGAAATGATGGCACAATATTATTGGAGCCCTAACAGTTGTATTTGGGAAAGCCCCAGTGAAGTTGATGTGAAGGTGGGCAGTTAGCTAAAGAAGCTAAATTTTCTTTTGTACCAGAGGATTCAAGATTCAAAGATTTTATTTGTCAATACTACTATACGTACAGGACATACAGTAAAGGAGAATTAAAATGGTGTTTTTCTCTCTCTTCAGTGGTGTGCACAATATCAAAAAAAAACAAACAAAAAAACAAAAATGAATAAGGCTGGAAAAACAACAACAGCAGTCAATGTACAGTAATGCTACCCGTAGTACAAGTGGTGACAAAGGATAGACCCAGACATCCCATAGTGCAAATAAAGATAAACAATAAATGATGAAATCCAGCAATCCTATATACAGAAAAGTAGAGCAGTAATACTCGTAGTTGCAAGTTCCATGCGGTAGTGTAGGCAGACAGTAACAGGACTGCACAAGATCAGTATTGCAATAACATACAGCAGCAGATATGGCATTTGTGCAAATGGTTGCAGTAAAATACAGAGACATACAGCAGCAGATGTATTACTGTTGGTGTGCCAGTCTTTGTGTGCCAACAGCTGAGGTAGTTATTGTGCGGGTGAGTGCGTTACGGTCGGGGGTGGGGGAGTGGACAGAGTTCAGGTCCTGATGACCTGATGAACAACGCTGTTTAGCAGTCTTGTGGAGCGGGCTCAGAGGCTCCGGTACCTTTTCCCCAAGGGCAGGGGGCTGAAGAGGGAGTGTGAGGGGTGGGAGGTGTCGCCTGCAGTGTTGATGGCTCTGCGGGTGAGGCGGGTGAAGTAGAGGTCTGAGAGGGAGGGCTGAGGGGCACCGATGGTCTTGCTGGCTGCTTTCACTGTGCATTATAGTGTCTTCTGGCAGGAGGCGGTTCAGCTTCCATACCACACCGTGATGCAGCTGGTAAGGATACTCTCAGTGGTGCCCTTGTAGAATGAGCACATGATGGGGCGTGGGACTTGTGCTCTTTTCAGTTTGCGGAAGAAATGGAGGTGAGTTTGAGCCTCCTTGGCCAGTGATGTGGTGTTGTCGGACCAGGAGAGGTCCTCAGAGATGTGCACCCCCAGGAACTTGGTGCTGGTCACCCTCTCCACAGCTGCACCATCCATGATCAGAGGGGGGTGCTGGGTATTCCCTCCTGAAGTCGACCACAATCTTTTTGGTTTTTCCCACGTTCGGGAAGAGATTATTGTCTTTACACCACTGGACCAGTTGGCTCACCTCATTTCTGTAGTTGGCCTCCTCGTTGTTGGTGATGAGGCCCACCACCATTGTGTGGGCAGTCTGTTCAGTGTAAGGAGTCTGATTATCAGCCATAATTTGGAGCAACCTCTTGTGGACTGCAGTTGTTTCAGCACTTCCATGATGGCTTCACAATTCAGCCCAAAATGTTTTGTTTGCAAATATGCTAAGGAATGATATAGGAATAAAATGCATCGATAAGCTTTTCTGTCAAAGCCACCCAAAGTTTTCAGAAGAGATTAATGAAGAAAGGCACTGCAAAACCCAATAATAGCATGAATCACAAAAATGTAATTCTGGTAAAAAGTGTGCAAATATTAATAAATGAGCTGATAATCATGAGGGCTGCAGTTAAGGTGAGTAGAGAGAAAGGGGGCAAAAAATGTCGAGGTGAAATCAACTTTTTAAAAATATTGAAATCGCCAGTTCACAACGACAGTCTTCTCGTAGCACTTTCAATTGTAGGGCAGAGACCCTAGTATCACAGAAAGAGACACCAACAATCATGTGATCTCCTCAGAGTACAAGCCTGGTGACAGTGGGGAGGAAAAACTCCCTTTTAACAGGAATAAACTTCCATCAGAACCTGTCATGAACTGGGCTTGGGATTCTCCCAAGCTCGGCTTCATGGGGTTTTTCTGTTCCTCAATGATCTGTGCTTTATGTTACCTTTTGAGTTCCATACTGTGTTTCATTGTTTAGCCATGTTCTGTTGTATTTTTGGTTCCTGTGGGTCCCTCCTCTCCTGTCAGGTTCTGACAAGTGGTTCCAATCCATCATTGTCTGTTCGTCTCCCTGCTCAGGTTCACTCACCCACACTCACGCACACACCTGCACAGATACACGCACACACTCACTCACACCTGCACTCACTCAACTCAACACACACCCACACTTTCCTACACACATGCACACAATCACTCACACCTGCAATCACTCTACTCTTGATGTCTGGTATTATTTAAGCTCTGTCGGTGCACTTGTGTGTTGCCGGATTATTGCATTGTCATCTGTATTGTCCTCTGGTTTGTCTGGGTATTGTCTGGATTGTTCACTGGGATTGACTCGGACTGCTCCAGCCCTGTGAGTACTATGCTCTCCAGTTACTCCTGGAGGCGCCTTGGATAATCTCTCTGCCCCCCCCCCCCCCGCTTCCTAGTTGCGTCTGGAAGCGTATTGGGTGATCTCTTTGCTCCCCCCGCTATCAGTCACATCTGTAGCGCCCTGGGTCCTTCTCTCCATGTTGTACTCACCTGCAAGCTGTAGAGCGTCCAGAGGGTAATCCCTCTGTGTCTTGTGCTATTCGTCTGTTTGTTTGTTTGGATTGTAATCCACGTTTTGTTCAATAAATACACACAACATCATTCTGCATTTGGGTTTCAGTCTCTCCTGCCTCAGAAAGGCAGGAAATCATGACAGAACCAGGCTCACGGGGGAGCAGGCCTTTGCTAAGAATGATTGGGTGGGGGTGGGGGATAGAGAAGAAGAAGAAAAGAACAGACATGCAGAGAATAAACAGCACACTGGAAAACAATCTAACAAACAAATGTTGATGAACAGCAAACATCCTCCAGCTGTCTAAACCTATAGCAACATAACTAAGGGAAGGTTCAGGGTCACCTGATCCAACCCTAATAATAATAAGCTTCATTAAAATGAAAAGTTTTAATCCTATTCTTAAAAAAAGAGAGGAAGTCTGCTGAACAAATTAGCACCTGGTTCCATAGGGGAGGAACCTGATAACTGAAAGCTCTGTGTCTTATTGTACTTTTTAGAGATTCTAGGTATTTCAAGTAATCCTGCATTTTGGGAGCACAGTGCTCTGTTGGGATGATAAGGTACTATGAGGTCTTTAAGATAAGAAGGAGCCTGACCATTTATAGCTTTGTAAGTGAGAAAAAGGATTCTATAGGAAGCCACTGACGGGAGCAGGCAGGTGTGCTAACAAAGGCATATCCACTGTCTGTCAGAAAAGTCGCTGCTTGTTCCCTGCATAAAAAAAGACAGGCTCGCACACATTGTTGAGCAAAACCAATTTATACTTTAACACATTAACAAGGCAGAGACACACACACACACACACACACACACACACACACACACACACACACACACACACACAGACGCTCACTCACATGTACACAGGGGAGGTGCAGGGAGAACGAAATTCGTTTTCATCTATTTCCCCTTAAAACACGAGAAAGAAGGAAATCCCCAAAGAGACCATGATGCTTTGATATCTACAGCCTTGTGCCTGTAAATAGGTTAGGTGAAGATGGTGTGTGCATGCGTGTGCGTGCGTGTGTGTGTGTACGTGCGTATATTTTCCTGTTAAATACTGATGCACACGTTTCTTTGCATCTGTCATCTTGTGGGGTACCCTATTTCAGGCAGGAGATTGTAGGTGGGAATGTGTGTGTGTGTCTTTGTGTACATGTGTGTGAGTGTTTGGGAGCGTGTATGTGTGTGTTCACCTTTGCCTGACGAGGCCTCTGTTGGATGCTCCTTCTAGTCACCGAGGCAGACGGGAAGCCAGGGGTTCTGAACCGCTCTAGGTTCAGAACCCCTGAACCTCCACGTTTGCCTGCAGTGTGCTGTTGTGCTGGCTGGTGGCCTGGCTGACTGCCCGCTGAACTAGAAGCGCCGTTGTTCCTATAAGGACTCCGGGCCCACCGCAGCAGCTGATGCTTTATCCACAAGACAGCTGCTGTAACAATTTTAAGGCGTGCTTCATGCTGTGGTATAGATGTAGCTACTGTTGAATGTCATGTTCAAGAGAAAGAACTTCAAGAGAAATTTTCTTAATTTCAGCCCTGCTAATGTGGTGTGTGGGTGGAATTGCTGTTTAGATCAATGTCAAAAATGGCCTTTTCACTACGGGTCATGTATGTCATGCATTGGCCGTATTATCAGAGGTGGAGTTGGGATCATATGCAGTTCGACATGTGCCTCTCATTTGGTGATAACTGCTAACTGTGTCCATCTTACAAATATATCTTACAAATGCAATATGTGGTTGTTGGAAGTGAGTGGTGCACAATTGTGTGGTGTAGTGAGTGTGGTGTGTGCGTGCTGCTGTACCTGCCCCTGGTGTGACGTCAGGTGGGCACGGCTCTTGTATATAAATAGTTCTGTTCTTATAATAAAGAGTTGACTTGCTGCATACATAACATTTGGCGACGAGGAGGAAAGTTATTGGAGCAAACGGGCTACCTCCACCACTATCACTGTTTCTAGAGTACACGGGAGAGCCGGTGATCCTGTGGCTGAAGTGGAGGGCCATGTTCAAGGATTACATCGGGGCGCTGGGCTTAAGTGGACTTGACGGGAGACGACGGCGAGCGCTTCTGGCCCACAATCTCGGCGCAGAGGGCCGAAGAATTCTCGGTACGTTGGGTGAAACGGAGTACTATGAGGATGCTGTCGAGCGGCTGGCGGAGTACTTCAGCGAGCAGATGAGGGCCACGCAGCTGTGGGTAATGGAGCTGTTGGCGCCAGGAACAGCTAAGCTAGTTAGCTTGGAGAAGCTAACGGCCCATTCGGTGCCTATGGGCAGGTTAGCCGCTAAGCTATCTTCGTGCCAAAACCAAGCTACGAGCTACCAGCTAGACTTTGAGGTAAGACCGGGGCCACGAGTAGAGAAGTCCCTGGTCACTGAAGATGGCAGGCCGGTCAAGGTGCTCAGCACGGTACAGGACCATAGTGCTGATGAGTCGGACGGCACGGTGTGCAACGACAGCGGAGGGGGAGAGCAGTGGGAGTCATCTCTGCAGCTGGAGGCTGGACAGCGAGTTAGCGGGACCATGGAGGCTAAGAGCTCCGGGGAAGAACAGTAACGGCTGGGCAGCACAGCAGAGTGCCTTGGATGAGGCTGCTGGGTGTTACGGCGAGGCGCCCGAGGCAGCGAGTGGCATTGACGAGCGAGCGTTGGTTCTCCCCCAAGGTCGGCCACAGGGGGCCGGAGTGTTTGGAGCCACAATGGCGGTGTTGAAGGTGGTCGGGAGTGGACCGATGAGCACGGAGGGACGGTGTGCCGGACAGCAGCACGGTGGGTCCTGAGGAGTGACACGGCGGTGAACAGGGATGTTATGGCGGGAGAGATTGTTTTTGATCCCGGGGCCAGACAGCGGCTATGGGCACACATGTCTTGGGGCTGCCCGAGGCCTACGAGCCAGTCTTATTTTCAGTGGCCAGGGGAGTGGATAGTTTGGGGCTGTCCCGGGCCACCAGGTCGGTTTTACCTCTTGCTGCCAAGGGACATTGGCGGAACTTAAACGTTGAAATGTACATATGTATACATATAATCTGCTGGTGTGCATGTGAGTATGCATGTTATGGGATTGTTTTACTTATTTTGTGTATATTTTGAAAAAAAAGGAAAACTCTGGTTTTAGTTGTGTTGTGTGAATGTCATTGATCATTTTCCTACAGTTCATGATTCCTTGTTCCCCTAGTGCACGATCCGGGTCTTAAATTCGGGAGGGTTTCGATTGTGTGTGTGTGTGGTTTTGCATTTTTATAAGGGGGAGGGGAAGTGTGGTGTCGTGAGTGTGGTGTGTGCATGCTGCCGTACCCGCCCCTGGTGTGACATCAAGTGGGCATTGCCCTTTGTGTATAAATAGTTCTGTTCTTATAATAAAGAGTTGACTTGCTGCATGACAGACGAGACTCCAGTCCCTCATTCTTCATGCATAACAAATTGAAGGTTTAGTTTTATTGTACAAGTTTTTATCCAATAGCAGTCACAATAAATATGCTGTTAGAACTGGACTCTAGTTTACACAATTGAAATTAGATTGACTTAGAGCTTTATTAAGATTTTTTTTCAAAACCAGATGATCTGGTGGATTACTTGGTACATACAATATTTCAGTGTTATGAAAATGCATACTTAATCAAAAATGTAATCTTCAAAGTTAGGGTGTTGGTTATCTAATTGAATATTTCTGTAACCAGTTAGGATTTGTCAGTTGGAGGAATTCATCATTTGCCTTGTTTTTAGAGAATTTTTACAAGTTATGTATTGGTAATGCCAACCATTTGTTTATTGGTGCCTTCTAGAAAACTAGACTTTGTTATAAAACTGAGAGTGAGATGATGTGATGACTCGTGGCTGCATTAAAAACAAAAAAGACTTGTGGTATATAAGTATTTGCAGTTTTTTGGAATTACTGTATTTTTTATATATTTAACAATTTCTTTCGATCAGTGACATTTGTGAAATAAGTTTAAATATGGTATACTGTGAAACAAACCAGATTAATTAAATTATCTATCGATAAATGCACCAAATCTCTGTCTGTGTCTGTGTGTTCGTCACATATCTCTCAAACTGTTCGTCAGACTGACCTCAGATTTTATAAGTGCTTTGCTGAGGTTATGAGGGTCTGCATCCCCGAGTATGGAGTTGTTCAGTCAAAATATGTAATTTTTAGCAATAAAAGTTTAGTCTTCACTCTTTCCTCATGCTCTGGCTTCTAGAGGTGTGGGCGGGGTTTTGGATTAATTCCGTACTGACTGGATAATACGCGGCATCACGGCATCAGTAACCACAGCACTCTGTGAGCAAAACAAGGAAGCAAAAAGTGACAAATTTAGCTAGAAAAAGATAATTCTGAAGATTTAATGCTTAAAAAATTACACCGTAAAGTCGCTGGGATTGCGTAGGTCTAAAGGATAATTCGGCATATGTGGAGAACACCAAGTGCATGGTGGTCCTGGTGGGTGCTGGTGGGGACCCGTAGTGCTGCAAAGGACAGTGGTGGCACACGGATGAAGCAGCAGCCGAGACTCCCGTTAACCGGACAGGCTGGGCTTGACTCCCTGCGAAGGACTGCGATCCACCGGTTCAGCTGCTGCTTCTCCAACGCCAGTGTCTGACCGAGCGGACCACAATCCTTTGGGGAGAGGCACGCCCAGCCTGCCTGGTCAGTGGTAGACAGGAGTCTCAGCTGCTGCTTCACCCATGTAGTACCACTGTCCTTTGCAGGACTGTGAGTCCCCCCTCCCGCACGAGTATACAAAAATTAAAAACTTAACAATAATGCCGCCATGACTGTGGAGTGGACAATGAAATAAATCATTTTTATTCAAATATTTACAGACAAATGGGCAACACTGATGCAACGGTTGCAGCCAAACGGGTCATTCTGCTGTGTATAATAATGTTCTGTGTTTTGTTCTTATAATATTGCTAAAATATAGCAACCAGCTGATTCTGATAAGCACAGATCTTGAAGAGGTGTGCTTATCAGAATCAGCTGAGTTAGTCAAGGGCTGGAACAAATATGCGATCGGACTTTTACTCTTTGGACCTGGGATTACCCACCTCTGATTATGACATCATATGTTGTGATTTTCCTATCCTCATCTTTGTCTTGTCCATCTCCTGGTGAGATCTCAGGAGTCACTCCTTTTTGTGCTGACCTAATCAGACAGTGAGCGTTTAGCACCATCTGGTGGACTGAAAAGTCAACTCTTCTTTATTTTCAACATTTATTAAAACTTTTATTTATGTATCACAATATTGGTTTCTCTAAATTGATACATACAGTATCATCAATGCAAAGTATCGAAATAAACACAAATCACTCCTGACACTCGTCTCCAACCACTCCCCCTGCCTGCACTCCCTTCCTCACCTCCCTGTAGTGCTGTCCATTGCTTTGGATGGATGACTCCAGGTATTTAAACTCATCTACCTTCA
Source organism: Pholidichthys leucotaenia (assembly GCA_020510985.1). Taxonomy (NCBI): domain Eukaryota; kingdom Metazoa; phylum Chordata; class Actinopteri; order Cichliformes; family Pholidichthyidae; genus Pholidichthys; species Pholidichthys leucotaenia. Next base: position 417,528,258 of record CM035839.1, read on the forward strand.
CTACCTCCACTCCTTGCGTATTTACAGTTACACCTGCCTCTCTCTCATTCACACACATGTATTCTGTCTTGCTTAAGCTGACTTTCATTCCTCTTCTCTCCAGAGCATACCTCCACCTCTCCAGGTTCTCTTCCATCTGCTCCCTACTCTCACTACAGATTACAATGTCATCTGCATGATTCATGGAGAATCCTGCCTGACCTCGTCTGTTGGCCTGTCCATCACCAGAGCAAATAAGAAGGGGCTCAGAGGAAATCCCTGATGTAATCCTACCCCCACCTTGAATCTATCTGTCACTCCTACAGCACACCTCACCACCGTCTTGCTGCCTTCCTCCATATCCTGCACCACTCCTCACATATTTCTCTGCCACTCCTGACATCCTCATACCACACAGTATCACACTTCCTCATTCGGCACCCTATCGTATGCTTTCACTGGATCCACAAATACACAGTGCAACTTCTGACCTTCTCTGTATTTCTCCACCAGCATAACTAACACATAAACCTGAAATGTAATTCCCTTAATTCTATTAATAAGCTTGCATAACTGTCATCTTTCTGCAGTTGATTTATGCATGACTGACAAATGGACATCGCATCATTATTTGTCTGTCTTATGTGAAAACTCTTAAATTCAAGTTGATGGAGAAATGGCGAGCAATTAAAATGTAAACCATGCTGAAAAAGTCTGAAATATACTTTGAGTGCAGTGCCTTGGTTGTTACCAAGAACTGTAGTTGTGCTCATGTTGCTGTTTATTTCTGAATTAGTTTGTGCCTCCTGACCATTAAACAGCATCTGTCATCTCCTTTTTATTGTGTCTTCAGACACTGTAAGGCGTGATTTCATCCTCATTGTCACACAGTATGCATGACTCCACCAGTATATCAGCAGCAGTTACTGGATGAGGATACACGAAAAGTTTAAGAGATTTTACAAAAGTGTTACTTTCTTGCCTATTTGATCAGTTTTATGTGTTGTGTAGTACATCAAAAGCCATTTTACCCACATTGCTTTAAGTACCTGCAGCTTTTCTGTTCATGGCTCGCTGGAATTACTTCCTGTTCTGTGGCTTTTGTATTTAATGAGCTTTTAATGATTAATCTATAGCATTGCTTTGCTTTGCACTTTCACACCAGAGCAGGAACATTCTGAGTTTGAGCCTGCCAGTTACCTGATGAGTCATACGCTCTTCTCTTGCCTGTATTGTTTCTGTACGAGTGCATTGCCCGTAGAAAGCAAGTGTTCTTGTCTGAAGCAGGTAGGCCAATTAGGCTTTACAGGCCCAAATGTAGGCTGTGTTTGAAAGTGGAATACAAAGAGCCTATATGTAGACAGTCACACACACGTTAGACTTTGACAAATATAAAATGGACTGAATGCAATTTATTTGATTGTGTGAATATTAATTACAGAATACCTAATTAGTGAAAATGAATGGGACATCCAGTATTAGCGACTGTTTAAGAACTCTTGTTTATTTGTTTGTCAGATCACTTATTTGTGTGATCTTGTATGATTTATATTCATAAGTGTTGTATCTTTCACTTTGGGGAATGGCAGCTGTTTGTCATGAATGCCCCTTGCAGGGTATTAATGAGACGCCAGGAGCCAGAAGTAAGTTTGCTAGTTCATTTACAAAAAGGACAAAGGATAAAATAAACAGCCACGTGGGGCAAAACACGAACATACGCTAAGGCACAAAATGATAGACACTGATAATAAACGAGGAGGTGCGGTGAGGACGGGACCTGCGCTGTACAAGAACACCTACAAAGACAAGCAGCGGAGAATCCAAGGCACAGAAGGAAGACTGGAGTCAGGGACAGGAACTCCAGTCCAACAACACGGAGGGGTTTGAGTGTGTAGGTGGCAGCGAGGAGTAAACCTCAGCTGCTCCCTTAAATACAGAGCCAAAACCAATCAGAAAAGGGGAATGTGATCAACCAAAATGACAAACAGCTGTCACGACGCCGGCTCGTCTTGACAGCCGGAAGTGCGGCCGTGACGCTGTCACAATAAGAGCCCTAGAGAGGTCCTAATAACAAACCCCAGAATAAACTGGAGGAAAAGGGGAAATACTGAGTAACCCGAGCACGGACGGGATCAGCACTCAGATCACCACACTGTTCAGTCACCATTATAATTATTTTAGTTTATATGTGTAGTTTATAGTCTGTCATCAATAAACTCATGCAGTACTATAACAGGACACATTTACAGATATTTGAGACCCATTGTAGTGCATCATTTTACATTTTAACAGTATTAAGTACAAAACACCCAACATTATTATACACAGCAGCATGATCCCTTTGGCTGCAACCGCTGCATCAGTGTTGCCCATTTGTCAGTAAATATTTAAATAAAAAATATTTATTTCGTTATTTGGGCGTTTTTATGTCCTGTTTGGTTACGGTCGTCGTTTAGTCAAAACGTGCATATGTGTCCGCATATGATATGCAGTTGATCTGGCCATTCCACTCTACAGTCATGGCAGCATTACTATTAACTTTTAATTTTTAGATCGCCGTGTGACCACACCAGGAGGAGCACCAGTGGGGACTCGCGGCCCTGCAAAGGACAGTGGCAGCACACAGGTGAAGCAGCAGCCAGGACTCCTGTCTACCGCTGACCAGGCAAGCTGGGCTTGCTTCCCTGCAACTGATCGCGGTGCGCCAGTCCGGCTGTTGCTTCTCCAAGACTGGTGTTCTTTGTCAGACCCTGGGTCCCTGCTGGCACTCCCCGAATTATGCTTTAGACCTTCACAATCACTGCAACATTATAGTATAATTTTTTTAAGCATTAAATCTTCAGTATTCTCTTTTTCTGGTCAAATTTGTCACTTTTCACTTTCTTGATTTGCTTACGGAGCCCTGTGGTGACTGGTCATGATGCCACGTATTATCCATTCAGTACAGAGTCAATGTAAAACCCTGCCCACACTTCCAGAAGCCAAAGCATGAGGAAACAGAGCAGTGGCTAAACTTTTATTGATAAAAATGACATGTTTTGACTGAACAACTCCATACTTGGGGATGCACACCCTCGTGACCTCAGCAAAGCACCTATAAAATCTGAGGTCAGTCTGACGAACTGTTGGAAAGATCTGCGAGGAACACACACACAGACAGAGATTCCTCGCATTTATAGATAGATGTTGGGATTATTGTTGGCTGTGATCTTATCCGTCTGCCTGTCTGTGTTAACCTTTTAATCAACCAGCAGCCCGTCCACAGTTGTCTCAATCATTTTATACTCCTCTCTTAAAAAGTACAAGGTCTGGGTTGAGGGTGAGCTTGTTTATTGCTGGGTTTTGGACAAAGTGCGAAGTGATATGCAGCTGTTATCTGGGTATGAGAGTGAACTTCAGCCCACAGCTTGTACCTTCAGGATTTTTTTTTTTCCTTTTATATCTTCCTTCTTCTTTTTCTGTCCTCTCAATTATCAAAAAGGCACTCCTCCTTTAACCTCTATTAGCTGATCTCTCACCCTTTCCTCCCCGTCATTCTTCACTGCTCTCTGTCTCTTCCTGAGCGGGTTGCACTAGTGGAGTTGAGTGGACGCGGCATTCATCTGCTACACCTCCTAAACGGTATGTTTTATATCTTCCTCCTTTTCTCAACGGAACGGAAATTTATGGACAGTCACCTCTTCATTCAGTTCGGTTGCGCTCTCAGTCGGTTGACATTTAAAGGTGCATTTAAGCTTCTGGGACCCTAAAAAAAAACGCTGTTTGATTTCTGTCTGTTTGCTAATGTAGTTAAAAAAGGAGCAGCGCTCATTTAGCACGTGTGAAACGTGTCAGGATGTAACATGGGGCTGACCTTTTGCACATGAATTGTTATTCATCAACAAATACAACTCCGAGGTGAAACGCGTCACCGATAAGGACGCGCGGCCCAGTGGTGTCGGGATGCAAAGGTGACGCCGGTGCGCGTGTGAAAGTGTGGGTGGCGGACAGAGCCCGAGCGGTGAGAGAGATGGCGTGGAGGTGGTCTTTATGATTGTTCATTATTGAGGCGGCAGGAGAGCTGAATGAGTGGCGCCAATAATCTAACTCAGCCTGATGGACAGAATACAATTACCATGTGAGAGTGGGAGGTGGGAGAAAGGCGAGGAGGATGGAGCGCCCCCCCCACACACACACGCACACCTCTTCCCCCCCCCCCCCCTTCATTCAGCTGGCAGACTTTACTGTAGCTGCAGATGATTTCTGGGCAGTAAGCTCCTGCTGGCAGCATCCTGTCTGTGTAGTCCCACAAACACGCAGGGAAGTGCACACACAAGAAGGCGCGGAGCTTCACGTCTCGCGCTCGTTGGCAGCGCCCCCGTTTACGGACGTCCAATTTACCGCTCATTCCCCCTCTCCTCCCTGCCTCCGCGTCTCCTCTGGCGAGGCTTCAGATTGCTGTCTAAATCCAGACACACTAAGCCATGTTCGCATCCCGCTCTGCTGCTACATTTAGCTCTCGCACCGATTCCAGGTCAGACCGCCGCTACGGCGTTCACGATAGCGCTCGGTGGTGCTGCTCGTTCCTTCACTTCATCTCTGTGTGTGTGTGTGTGAGGCGGGGAATTTGTACGGCAGAGGCCAGACACAGACTGCTTTTTTTATTTGAGAAATTAGCTTGTTGGGCCCTCCGGGGACTGTAGCTTTAGATGTGCAACTCTTCCTCGAGTCTCCAGAGAAACAGCCATATGTCTGGAGGCTTCGGGACGTCTGGAGAGCAGTGCCGCGGCTCATTTTTCATTTTCAGCCTCTGTCTCTTCTCTTGCTTCTTGCTCATTTTCACCGGTGAACTCATGACTTTTTTTTTTTTTTTTTTTTGCTGGCACTGGCTGGAGGGGTTGCACGTCTTCAAATAAGTGAATTTTGCGGGCAGAACCTTTTCTACATACTTTTCCAGTTTTATCTCGATATAGACTCACACGTGACTTCGCTGTAACTTTATTTGTGGGATCCTTTCAGCTATCGAGCTGTGTGAGAGTTTCTAGACTGCCTCTTTTTTTTTTGTGCGGTCCAGTTTGAGGATTAACTGAGTGTTTTTTGTAGGAAACCAGCTCCAGATGCTCACTCAAAGACTCCACAGTTAGAAGGAGGCAGACGGTTTCAGAGGAGAGAAAGAGGACAAGAGCGGAGCAGACGGGGGACACACTCGGGGTTGAAGCTGAAGCCGCTCATGCTCCCATCTTTTCTTTCCTGATTTTTGCTGCCTTGAGTTTTTTTTTTTTTTCCTCTCCCGTTCTACCCCTCTCTCATTATCTTACTCACCCACTCCATGTTCCCTCACCCTTCACTTTCTTTCTACTCTGTTCATTTCTTTTCCCTCTAACCCTCCTCTCTTCATACCCACTCCCTCTCCATCCATTTGGTGGAACGGTGCTGCTGATAATGCCTGTAATTGGAGTGACTCACACTTTTCCAGTGTGTTTGGACCAGATAAAGAATATTGTCAGCATTTTGCCGACATGGCCTCTGCTGGCAGAATTAAATAGACTCTGTTCTGTTCTGTCTGCAGCAAATTAAAAGGCTCTCAATTCATCTGTTCTCGCCCAAGGCTTACAGGGGCCTCCTATTCACACAAAAACACCGTGGAGAGGGGGAGGAAGAGAATAAGAGAGATTTCCCTCTTCTCCAAGAAGCACCAGCTCTGTGGTTTTGTCTAAATCGGCACTCAGCCACTGTTAGAGACGGAATGAGAGGTCAAGACTGATAGTTTAAGATTTATTTGAAGTGCAGCTCAGAAGGCAGTCAGAATCATTACGTAGTGTGTCAACCTGCAGCTGCCGTCTGCTGTCTTCCTACTTTAGGCAGGAACAGAGTTTATTCAGCGCTCGTGTGCGAATGTACGAGCGAGGGCTCTCATGGATTTGGACAACAGTGTGAATCGCAGGGTGTGAATCGGGAGTGTTTCTGGCTGCTGAGACGTGGTGATCACTGCCAGTCAGCACTCGGGAATAAAGTAGTGACAGATGGGCAAAGGAAGGGGCAGAATGCTGGGGCCAGAGGGGCCTTTCAGATTCTGGACCAAGCCCAGGGAGGGCATCTAATTTTTACATTAACAAGGTATTAATACTTGGTCCAGTGGCCATAGACTGTATTTGAAATGTAGTTTCCAAGTTTGAAAAGCGAAGACGGTGTGGAAATGTGAAGATTGCTTTCTGTCTAATAGCCTACAGGGGGAGTAGCAAAAGTATAGAGAAATCTCTGAGAAAAAAATGGCTCTTTTTCATAGATAGATAGGTTTATTATTAAAATCATTATTATTAAAATGTCAGGGCAGTCAACAGAAAAACGAGGACACAATACATAAATCACAAAATATATTCGTCCGTCCATCTTCTACCGCTTATCCAGGGTCCGGATCACAGGGGCAGCAGAGAAACCCATTCACATAGCATCTTGATCCTCATGGTACCTCCTGCAGGTGGTGAGCCCACTGGAGGGCGGACCCATATGGCTCACTTGGGCTGAGCCCGGCGGCGGCGTCAGGACAGAAGCCCGGTCAGCAGGCACTTGCCTTGGAGCCCCGGTAACCCCAAAATAGGTGGGGTACACTGGATCCTTGCTGTGACTTCTTCATGGGGATCGACTGGACTGCCCTTGGTCTGGCTCTTCACCGAGCACCAGTTTGCCTTGGGAGATCCTAGCAGAACCACATAGCTCCTGGGATCATTAGGACACACAAACCCCTCCACCACTAGGTGCCAAGTCATGGAGAGGGCATAGAATACATAAATACAAAATACATTGTGGGGACGGTGGGGGCAAAAAATTGATACATTGTAGTATTGGGCCTACAATACTGTATCAATTCAGAGAAACCAGTATTAATAAATGTTGCAAATACAAATTCAGTGTTTTGGGTACCCAAGTTAAAAAAAAAGACTTTTCAGCCCATTAGATATTGATAAATGCTCATTGCCTGGTTAGGACGCAAGATCATATCATGGCCCAAGTAACTTGATCGTCATGTATTGTCATGCCCCTGATGATTCCCACTCTATTTATCTTCATAGATCCTTTCCCCGATCCATTTATGAATCTGCTTGCTATTTTCCAATTTGAGACTGTGACATTGGACTGAATGATCTTTTTGTTGTTAGTAAATGCAGTTTTCAGGAGCTCCATACAGCTCATGTACAGTATATCACAGTACAATGCAGCGTTGAATGAATAAATAGGTAACATTTAATGGAGCAGTCCCATGTGGTCTGGTGGTAAGGATTCCTGGTTTTCACTCAGGTGACCTGGGTTTGACTCCCGGTTTGGGAACAAACGAGTTTATGTTGCTCGACAGTAATTCTTCATAGGTGTCTGAGCATCTGTTCTGTTTCCTCTCTCTTGCCATCTAAAGCTTTAAGGTCAACAAGAAACCTTTAAAAATGGAGGAAATAAGGCTTTTAAAGCAATGCCATGCAACTTTCTTGTTCTTGGTGGAACTATGGCAACTGTGACCTCTGTCCCAACAGCCAGTCACAGGGTGTTTTGCTGTTGGTGGCAATAGAGGGTATGCGTATGATGTCACCAAACAGAACTCTTGGCAGTTAAAAAGCACTGAGTTGCAAAAGTGAATGACAGCATTAGGGTGTATGCAGTAAAACACAAAAAATACACAGTGTTCAATCACAGCAGTACACGGAGTGCCTGCTTGCATTGTGGAGAACTAATGCTATCATTCCATCTTGTATTAATTGGCAAATAAACAAATAATTAACAGCTCCAGATCAGTTAATCACTTATCAAGTGCTCCTTGGTCTTTACCCACACATCACTAGGGATGGGCATTCGGTGAAATTTTCTTCACCGATCGTCGGGAGAATTAATGATTAATAATAGGTTAATCATTAACATTTTTAGGTACGTAACAAGGCAGGTAGACTACATTATAACATCAGGTGCACGGAGAGCCCTCTCTCTGTTCTCGTGTTGGCTCGGCTCGGGAATCTCGCAAGCTGATTGGCCGAGACGTTTCACCCCGCAAGCTGATTGGCCGAGACGTTTTACCCACCTTGTCTCCCTGCCGAGCGGCCACCCAACAAACGAAGACCGCATTCATTGCTCTATCGCTCGTGTTACTTAGTCTAGCCGCGCAGAACTTTTTGCTGTTCTCTTGTGCCATTTTGTGCGAAATAGTCTTCCCGTCGAGCTACTACGCCGCCTCCTGCAGCTTCCCTCGACGTGTGTACACCGAATCTTCATGACCTTCTCAATAAAGTTTCTGAAAAAAAAAAGAATCTTCACGACCGCCATTACTCAGCGCGCAACCACTGTTGGCGGTTTCTTTGCGTAATAAGGGTGTTCCATGGACCCTGTCGATGAGGTATATTTGTATGCTGCATTGCAGTGATTGCAGTACACCTGGTCATTTTTTAAATTGAAATGGTCCCACGCAACACTTCGCCGTAACCGCTTAATGATTTGGCGATTGCCCTACGGAAGCCCGCGTGTATCAACTGAGGCACGCCAGGGTACGGCGATGGTGTAATGTTGCCCCCTGGTGCCCAAATTTTGCCATTGCATTGTTTGAGGACGGCCGTACACTAGGCCTCGGATTGTTTAAAAAAAAAAAAACGGTTTGTCGACGAAAATGAATTTCCTCGGTGAAATTCTTAATGATCAATTATCGGTTAATCGGTAAATTATGCCCATCCCTACACATCACTACAGTCAAGTAAATGGTGTATTATTAACATCTAAAGATAAAAAAGGTACTCTGTGCACTGCTGTGACTAAATATTTTGTGTGATTTTTAATGTTTTTCTGCATACAAAATAAGCTGTCACATGGCATTGCCACTCAGTGCTGGGTTGCTATGGTAACTGTCCTGTAACTGCAAAGAATTCTATTCCAATGCATTCCCTCTATAGCTGTGCCCTGTGATTGGCTGTTGGGACTCTGGTCATAGCTGCCATAGTCGTAGTCCTCTCAGTGCTCCTGCCAAGAACAGAGCCGTTACAGGCAATGCAGGAGCGCTCAGGCTACCGGGAAAGTGACCAGGTCGATGGTTCATGCACCGTCAAAAATAGTTTGGAAACATTATTTTAAGGTGAAAATCTTACATAGTGTTGCTTTAAAATTAAACCATCCATCCCAAGTTAACTTTCAGAAACTTGGATTTTAGTGACTCTTTGTGGTGACTAAGTGAACTGTATCCCCTTTCACTCCATTGATTTCTGAGAAGAACTGTGAGTTTGGGTCCTCAGTGGTCCCGTACGGTCCTTCTCAGGAATTAATGAAGTGAATGGAGCTGCAGTTCACACTGTGAACAAAAGGTGTTGCTAAAACCCGTTTCCAAAAGACCTTATGGTACCTTTAACCCCTTGCACTCCGGTCAGTTTCCCTAAAAACGCCAAAAAATAACGTGCCCAAAGTAAATCAAAAGCTGTTCTTTAACCCTTTGCAGCATCTTCATGGGGTTGGTCTCATTTAAAAGAAAACACTTTGAATTTTTTGGCAAAAGAGTCATAATCTCTCTAAGTGCTCCGACCACTGAGTAACAGTCATCTAAACATACTGAACTTGAAGAAAATAAATTTCTCCTGGGTGTTTTTTTGGATACAAATGCTTGCAAATAACACACAGCTTCAGATCCTGGCTGGAAAATGCAACAGAAATGTAGAACCAAGTGTTATCCAGCTGAGGTCAAAATTTTGTAACAATACCACAAAAAATGAATATATTACACAGCTTTGTTCTCAGGTAGTTCCCAGGCATTTTTGAACTGTGCCAAATGGCACAGTTTGGAAAAACGTCTGTAACTTTTGAATGATTCAATATAGAAGCTTCATCTTGGGCTCTAATGAAAGGTGACACTCAGGGCTGTGTGTGTGGGGGGGGGGGGGTTGTCCCCCCCCCTCGCTACAGAGGACGGACATCGCCCGTTGCGCAGCGGTCCGTCATGTGGCGATGACGCACAGCTGTAATTTACCGATTGGTCAAAAGTCATTTTTGATTACAATTTTCAAGGATAAAGAATAATTTAGCTTATAACACTTACCTCTTCACAGCAGCAGCGTAGCTGGCGAACTTGTCTTCCTCATTGTCAGACGAACGTGATGCTGGTCCGCTTGTTACGGACTCGTGGTTCTGGTCTCGTGACCCTGTCAAAACATAATTCCATTATTGCGGTTTTGCGCTTCCATGATTGCGGTTTTGGCGAACGATTTTTCAAAACAAATAACAGTAGTAATTAAAAAAGACTGGCGAACGCGTGTGTGTCACCCAGCCTTCGTCGTCAGCCTCCGTTGGTCTATGATGACCATGGAAGAGAATCCTAAACGTCTATTCTGCTGGAATAAAAAAAAAAAAAGCACCGCCTGTGGCTGAACAGGCTGATGCGCGAATGGCAGTCCCTGTCACACAGGTCACACTTGTGGGTGGTCTCCGTGCTGCTGGGTCTGTGGCGGTTCTTCCTGCGGGTCCTTTTTTCATCTGCTGCAGCAGTCAGTCTCTCTTCACCCAGCCTTACACAAAACAGCTTTCGAACTTCTGTGCTTCAATTGGCTGGCTGCATTCGCAGCGTTGGTAGGCGGGTCCTTCTTGCTAGGTTTTCAGTCATTGGTTCTTCAAGGTTTCAGAAACCCAATTCAAGGCTCTTATTAGTCGAATGAGAGGTCAATCATATCTAATCTGTTCGCGGCTGTGTCTGTAGTGGAAGAACGGAAATGCAGCTTTTTTTTTCAGTGCGCTCTAGGACGCAGCGCTCTCGTGCGCCCTCGTGCGCTCTAGGACTCAGAGACGTGCCCGCCCACGGTATACAGAAGTGCAACAGGTTAAACACCAACTTCCATTTCCTTCTCAGTTAATAGAATTAAGTGAATACACTTTTCCTGCACAGAGTTTCCCATATTTCAGGTGTACATGTTTGGTTAAATCAGTCTAGTAGTCAGTTTTTAGTGTTAGGACTTTTCTGACATTCTGTCAAAAGGTTTGCTAAGAGTTTACCATCGTTATAGTGACATGAAATCACAGCAATACCAACAATTTGACAAGAAAAATGAGCTGAGATCTTTTTACCCATTGATTAAAACTTATTCATATTTGACACTTGATGCTTTTAGATGAGAAGAGAATTGAATAAGTCGTGCTGTTTTTGAAGACATGTTCTTGGTGAGGCGCATTATTGACAGAAAAGCACAAACTGCAGTGCAAGCCTCTCTCGTCTGTTACCATGGGCAACATCCACTCAAGATGGATCAGAAATGAGCTCATTCTAATGCCTACTGAGAACTCTTTCCAGGTTTTGCCTGCCAGCGCAAGCTTACTGAACCCAACCTGTGCCTTTCTGTTTTTCTCCTCCAGCTCTCTGTGGGTGTGTGTGGGATGTCGTGTCAGGGCTGAAGCCCCTCCCTCTCCCATGAGCCTGTGTGCCCACACACACACCTGGCGCCTCCACGCACGCACCCGGCGCCCACGTACCCACAGCCGACACTGACGCTGTGAACTGGACCCTCGGAGCCCGGCCGATCCCAGCTGAGCCAAGCGGAGTGGAGTCTAGCCTAGTTGGAGCCTGAGGATGTCAACAGAGACAGAGCTTCAGCCAGTCAGGCCCACCAGCGTCAGACGGGACTCCAAGAGGAAAGGTAAAAGCAGTGTCATTCGCAGGAAGATTACTTTGAAGACAAAAATTGTTACTCCCATAATAAAAGTTGTATTTTTTGGGGCAGATGTTTTGACTAAGAGTCAGAAAATCAGGTAATGTTGGAAGTAGTCACCGTTTTAAATGTTACTCTCTCCACTGTTAACAGTAGGCTCTATTTTAAAGATGGGATTAATATCCAGGTCTGAAAAGGCAAGTTAGTGCATTCCTCCTAATGGCCAGCAGGGGGTGCAAATGAAGACAAGAAATGTACCCACCTGCACATGTTAAGGACTTTCTCGGGTTTCTGCTCATCACTCCCTCATTTGTATGAACTCAGAGCCTAGAAGCCAAACCGTTTACTATATTCTGTTGTTGTTATTGCAGTCGTCAGTTGTATGACTGAAATTAGTTGAGCTTCTCAATCACAATTATGCTCCGTTGTAATTAAATAGAGCGTAATCATAATGCTGATTGCGTAAATTAGATTCTCATTTGTGGCTCCCTTGTGATTGGCGCGTAACTAACCATGAGAGCATTTCAGAATCATGCCAGGGTTGATCAGTTTATCCATGCCTGTTGAAAAAAAATACTTTTATTTACATTAATTGAGGTATAATTTGAGAAATTTTGGTAATCTTTGGCGATGATCCAGTGATTTAATTCAAAGAGTTAAATTGTAATCATCAAACATTTAAAACAAAAAAGGCTTGAAACAGCTCATTTTATGTGTGATGAATACAGAAAATATGAAAGTTTAGCTTTCTTAAATTGAGTGATTTTTTAAAAAAAATATTTACAATAGTGAAAATTTTTGAGCTGCACTAGTACAGAGTGCAGATTAGCTGAGGGTGCTGTGCCTATCATACTGTATATTATGGGTGGATATTTCATTTCTCTGTTGGAGGGCAATAAACAATATTTTCTCAAGAGTAAATATTGTATTATTGGAGTCATGGCCATTTCTAGTTTTTTGTGGAGCCTATGCAAGACCCCAAAACATTAAAAAAATAGAAATGTGTCATTGTCTTGATAAACAGAAGGTAAAGCATTTCAGTAGCATCCAAATGAACTTTGCAGTTTTGCAATAAAAATGTCACAAATTTAGGATAAAAAAGTTGTAAATTTACAAGAAAAAAGCAAAACATTGAAATGAAAAAAGTCACAAGTTTATGAGGAAAAAAACCTGTAGTTGTACAAGAAAAACTCACAAAAAGTTGTTGTAGGATAAAAAATTTAGGATCAAAACACTTGCCAAAAAATACAAGGAAAACACAAATTTCAGAGAAAAAAATGGCAAATTTACAAGAAAAAAGTAATGAATTTATGAGAAAAAAGTTGCAAATCTACTAGAAAAAAATTTTTTTTTTTTTTGCATCTCTACTAGTGTTGGTTCTTCTAATGTGGGGGTTGAGCGGGGAGTGGGGGGGTCTGTCTTTTTCCAGGATAGGGGCGGCCTGTACTCCCGTCCCCTCCTTGATTTACACCTGTGCTGTATGTATCTGTTAGTTGTGACCAAAATAATTTTCTATAACTCTCTACTTTATAAAACTGTAGTTCAGAAGTTGTTAAAAGTTATTGTTACTAATATGCACACATTAATACAAGCACATCATCATCAGCTACTTTTTCCTCTTCATTAACTGTGATTGAAGGTGGTTTGGCTTAGGTGACAGAACGCAGGGCTGCTGCTGCTGCTGCTGTTGACGATCATAGTTAATTAACAGGTGCAGGGCTATGACGGCACAGTAGGTTTCCACCAGGCAGGTGCAGCGATGTTGTGTTTGGTGCAAAGCAAAATGATCCAGGTGTGAAAAGCTCCAGAGGCAGGTAGCTAGCAGGTGTACGAGAGAGGGCCTGGGCGGTCTCAGAGCAGAGGTGATGCCAGGGGCCAGGCTGGCAGCCATCACCCAGCTGCTCGGTGCCACCTGCCCGACTGCGGGAGCGACGCCTCGCGTTCTCTGAATAAGCAGCTGATTGATGTAGCAAAAAACTTTGGATGCCGTTGGGAGCAGCGGCTAATGGATGCAGGCAACTACACAGAAACACACTCTCACTATCACCTGCAGCAGATGCCTCATTGCACATGATGCGCCTCAGTCCCTGCAAACAAGCACAGCCCCCCCCACCACCACCACCACCATACACAGTGCATGAGGGAAGGCTGAATGCCTCTCATGTCCTATTTAGAAATAGTATTGTTCTGCAGCAATGGAGATCATGTTCATCATTCAGACGGCTCTCCATATTTGGGAGATGCATGTATGTGCACGCGCGCGCACACACACACACACACACACACAGGGACTGGGATTGAAGCCCAGAAGAGCATATGAGAAGGAAGATGAATGGTTTGCCTTCAGCAGTGAGACTTGAGGGTTCTCTCTCTCTCTCGCTCACTCACACACACACACCTGAAAACTTGTCTCTGTCCGTACCGGTGTTTTCCACAAATTCAACATAAACATTTGCCCAGCTACTATATAAAGTCATTGATACTTGCTCGCCCTGAGTGCGTTCATCTCTACTCTGATCTGGGTCATTCTTCCTCAGATGATCACACGTAGAATGCAAGCACACTCGGAGCAGGGTGATGAAAGTCAGATGCAACCGTACAGCACATGCGAGTTGGGAGGGAGATCTTGCAATGGGAAACCTTAATGTGCTTCGTTTGTATGACCTAACCCCCCCACCCCCCCAAAAAAAACAGGGTCCCAAAAAAATCCTGAAAAATAATCCAACAGGCAGTAGAATTCCTTGCAGACATGCATTTATTAAGTATTGTGCCAGACAAATGCAGAACAAAATGCATGGAATCCCCCCCAACGGCAAGTGAGAACTGACCCCAGTTGCCTAAGCAGCTCCTTCGCCACCTGTCCTTTTTCTTACTTGCACATGGGGTGTCTGTAGTCTTCAGTATTCTCCTCTCACCACTATGCACTAGGAGTAACTATGGGGACTTGTGCCCCCTACAAGCTGGACCCTACTCCCTTACAGCTAGCATTTATCCTGCAGCTCAGTGAAAGGATTCAGCACCTGATCTGCTGTCACGCGGCTGTACATGGACACTTTTCCCTTACACTGAAGCATTTAGAATCACAGCCAAGTTCACCTACTCCACCGGATTCTTCTGATCTTGCTGCACAGCCCGTGTGTAACAGAGACCTGCTCCCTTCAGTTCCCAGCTGCAGCGGTAAGGACCTGTGGGTGTCGGAATAAGAGGGTAAACAGCCCCTCCCTGCGCTCACTCGCTGTGTGGGTTATCTCAGGTCAAGGTCTGGCTTTATGCATTGGTAGGCTGGTGCAGTGTAGGAATCAAAATTGTTAATTAGAACCAGCGGCATCATATTTTACACCATTTTTCACATAACCTACTCTAACTGTTATTTGCTATCTAAATTTAATCTGGGTTTCTTATTTCATTCTTAATTTTATTCTACAATACGTACAAGTTCCTGCCCACCCCAGTTTAGTTCCTGCCCCCCCGTGGCGTGGCTGAATTTAAATGAAAACAGATCTGGTGAATAGATGCCCGTCATTTAGGGTGTAAATGCTGGCTTCGCTGTTTGTGAAAATCCCTGCAGGATAGCTCTCTTCACTTTTCTAACATCTCCCTCCTCCTCTTTCTCCCACTCCCATCCTCCTGCTCACACTCCTCAGCCTTCTAATATGACCTTGTCCTGGGTAAGTGAGACACCGGGTGGGGTGGGGTGGGGGGTGCTGATCGTGAAGGGTGAGAGTGAGTGAGTGAGACTAAAGCGTCAGTGTGAGCAAGAGCCGTTTAATCTTGGCTCTTTGTTTCAGAGTTCTGTGGAGAAGGATCTAATGGAAAAGACTTGTGTGTCACACATTCATCACAGATGGCTGTGTGTCACCGTGAGGACATCTGGTGTGTGTACGTGGGACTTTTCCGCCCCCCCCCCTTCACAATCATGTTCCGAGGGTCAGTTTTCCAAGAGCTCTTTATTTCTCTCATACAATAGAAGGCATTATTGAATTAGTGTGAGAAGGTAGAGATAACCTTTGACCTTTAGCATTTACATGACCTGAGCGGAATAACTGCAGCCTTGCACTTTCTTTAGCAGTAAATTAGTCGGTCTTATTGGTAAAGTCTGAGTCTTGAAGTATGATAGTCTTTATTAAACTGTAATAAATCCACCTGTCTGGTCCCCTCTCATCTGCCCTCCCCTCGTCTCCCTCCTCCTTCATCTATTCCACTCGTAACACTTTTTTCTCTGCTGTTTGCTTCCCTCTCTGCCACCCTGAAGCTTGGCAAAAGTGGATTGGTTTTTTTTTTTAAAGAATCTGCAATTTCTGATATTTTTCATTATCAATAAAAGATGGCGTTGACAGCCTGCCAGTACAAATGCTTTTATGTGAATGTCATATTAGAACAACGTGCCAATGTGACATTTGTGAGGAGCCCAGCAGCTGCAGACAGCTTTGTCTCCACTTAGAAACTTTTACATCTCAGCGCCCACCTTGCTAATGAAGTGTGAGTACCACGGGCGCCTTTCTCTGGGGAGTCTATGAATCGCATTTCCCACTTTCGCACTGCTGGCGGATTTTTTTTTTTTTTTTTTTTCCTGACATTAAAATGTTGCCTTTCAACAACAAATGTGGTATAATTAATGTAATTACAGTTCACATTTTAAGCTTTTACGGAATGAATGTATGCTTCTTTTGCGTCTCCCCACAGTGTAGCATCTGTCAAAACAGCATCCAAAGACTGGATTGTGGCTTGCTGGAAGAGCACTATACGCTGTCGTTTTTCATCATTTACTATTACAATGCCATTATTTAGTTCACTTATGTAACAGTGGAAAAAACAAACCTTCCACAGGGTTCTCAGTCGACGCTCAGGCGTTGTCTCTGTTCTGACAAAACTGAATATGCTGTAAAAGCGAAGACTCTAAAGATGATTGAATACCATGTTTTTGGATAAATATTTATTTTTATTTTTAAACCTCGGACTTCACAAAGCAGCTGTTGGCATGTAACCAGCAATCATTCAGATAATTTTGGTGCTGTTCATTTTTACATCCTTTTACATGTAAGTACAGTATTAAGGCAGTTTTGCTCTTTACTTTTCCCTGTCTGTCGTTGAGATTTAGTGATTAATTGTTGATTATTTGCTATTCTCTCAATTTTCAAGCAATGGTTTGAAGTCATTACTGGATATATTGTTACTTGTCAATAGTTTAATTTTTTCTTAAATTACCATATTTATAGATTTTATTTATTCCGACTGTTTAGAATTTTGATTGATGTATTCGTTGTTAAAACAATTCAATCATTCAAAATGCATGAAACAAGTTTAAATATCGTATAATATGAAGCAAACTAGAATGATTTATATCAATTTAAACAAACTGGATTGATTTATAGCATACATAAACCTGTATTAATGAGATTCCATAAATGGTTCTAATCGCTGTTTTCTGCAATTGTGGTGGTTTTCTGAGGCAAGGAGCCAATAGCGGACACAAACGCACGGAGGCCAGAGTTTAGCCAAGTGAGAGTGTTTATTCAGTTATCTACAAGAGGCGATGCAGGGCTCACAGAGCGGGGGTATAACTAGCTGCTTGGAGGTGTCTTCCAGGTGACTGTGTTTAACAGGTGGTGTGCGGGACCTGAGGTAAGAGTCCGTTATAGTATAAATGGGTGAGTATGGTGCCTTACTTGGATTGTTTCTGAGTGGTTTGGATACAGGTGACATTTTCCAACAGGTGGGTTGTGGAGTGGAGCTGGTCCTGAGGTAAGGGGCTATTAGGATGATTATGGAGGTCAGTACTGCTCCTTACTGTGGGTTTCCAGTGGAAAGTGAGTTGTCCAGAGAAGGGAGGTGAGGCAGCCGGGAGTGGGCAGGTTCCTGGGTGAGCGCACAGGAGCCAAAGAGGATGAGACTGTAGGCTGGCAGCCAGGTAGGGTTTGACCTGGGGAGCAAGCAGTAGAGCTATGTTTAGTGAGAGTAAGAGAACTGAGACGGGAGTTCAGGTCCAGTCTGCACAGTCACAGGGAGAGGGGTCACTAACATGACGATTCCACGCCACTTTAGCTCCACAGGGAAGCTTATCTAGCACTGGGTTGGTGCTCACCCAGCTTCTGCCTATTGAGCCTCCTGGCTCCTGATGAGAGAGGTTACACCACGGCCAACGGACGAAACATGGCAAGATGGTGCTGTGCTCACCCAGATCCATGACCCCAGTTCATTTTTGTTTCACTGATACATAAACATCCCATCAACTTTTTTGTATGTTTTATGTGAAAATGCTTAAATGAAACTGAATGGAAAACTGATGCAATTAAAATGCATTAAGTGCTGAAAAAGTGAAATTTCGGGGGTCTTTATATGTTCATGCAAGTGCTACTCTATCAGCTAACATACTGTACCATTAGTGTCCCTGCACTAGCTGCAGTAATGACGTTACCTTACCATTGTTATTAATGGCTTTTGGTACGTGGAATGTCACCTCTCTGGTGGGGAAGGAGCCTGAGCTGGTGTACGAGGTTGAGAGATACCGGCTAGATATAGTCGGCCTCACTTCAACACACAGCTCCGGTTCCGGAACCAGTCTCCTGGAGAGGGGCTGGAGCTTGGCCTTTTCTGGAGTTGCCCCGGGCGAGAGGCGACGAGCAGGGGTGGGTATTCTTGTATCCCCCCACCTTGCTGCCTCTATATTGGAGTTTTCCCCAGTGGACGAAAGGGTTGCTTCCCTGCGCCTTCGGGTTGGGAAACGGGTCCTGACCATCATTTGTGCCTATGCACCAAATGATGTTTCAGAGTACCCACCCTTTTTGGAGTCTGTGACTGGGGTGCTGGAGGGTGCTCCTCTTGGAGACTCCATTGTCCTACTGGGGGACTTCAATGTGCACGTGGGCAACGACAGTGAAACCTGGAGGGGGGTGATTGGGAGGAACGGCCTGCCCGATCTGAACCCGAGTGGTGTTCAGTTATTGGACTTCTGTGCTAACCACAGTCTGTCCATAACGAACACCATGTTCAAGCATAAGGGTGTCCATATGTGCACCTGGCACCAGGACACCCTAGGTCGCAGGTCGATGATCGATTTTGTTATCGTATCATCAGACCTGCGACTGTATGTCTTGGACACCCGAGTAAAGAGAGGTGCAGAGCTGTCAACTGATCACCACCTGGTGGTGAGTTGGATCCGATGGCAGGGGAGGAAGCCATTCAGACCTGGTAGACCCAAACGTATAGTGAGGATGTGCTGGGAGCGTCTGGCTGAGGCCCCTGTCCGGGAGGTCTTCAACTCCCACCTCCGGAAGAACTTCAACCACATTCCGAGGGAGTCTGGAGACATGGAGTCTGAATGGGCCATGTTCTCCACCTCTGTTGTCGAAGCGGCGGCCCAGAGCTGTGGCCGCAAGGTGGTCGGTGCATCTCGTGGTGGCAACCCCTGAACCAAGTGGTGGACACCAGTGGTGAGGGGGGCCATTAAGCTGAAGAAGGAGTCCTATCAAGCTTGGTTGGCTTGTGGGACTCCCGAAGTAGCTGAGGTGTACCGGCAGGCCAAGCAGAGTGCAGTTCGGGTGGTTGCTGAAGCAAAAACCTGGGTATGGGAGGAGTTCGGTGAGGCCATGGAACAAGACTTTCGGTCGGCCTCAAAGAGATTCTGGCAAACTGTCCGGCGGCTCAGGAGGGGAAAGCAGCTCCCCATCCACACTGTGTATGGTGCGGATGGGACGCTGTTGACTTCGACTGGGGACATCGTCGGGCGGTGGAAGGAATACTTCGAGGATCTCCTCAATCCCACTGATACGCCTTCCACAGTGGAAGCAGGGTTTGGGGACGAGGGGGATGACTCGCCTATCACAGGGGCTGAGGTCGCCAAGGTGGTTAAAAATCTCCTTGGTGGCCAGGCCCCGGGGGTGGACGAGATTCACCCTGAGTACCTCAAGGCCCTAGATGTTGTTGGGTTGTCATGGTTGACACGCCTCTGCAACATTGCGTGGAGGTCGGGGGCCGTGCCTTTGGCATGGCAAACCGGGGTGGTGGTTCCTCTCCTTAAAAAAGGGGACCGGAGGGTGTGCTCCAACTTTAGAGGGATCACACTCCTCAGCCTCCCTGGGAAGGTCTATGCCAAGGTACTGGAGAGGAGAGTCCGGCCGTTGGTCGAACCTTGGATTCAGGAGGAGCAATGTGGTTTTCGTCCTGGCCGTGGCACATCGGACCAGCTCTTTACCCTCTCGAGAATTCTCGAGGGTTCGTGGGAGTTTGCCCAACCAGTTTACATGTGTTTTGTGGACTTGGAGAAGGCATTTGATCGCGTCCCTCGTGGAATTTTGTGGGGGGTGCTTCGGGAGTATGGGGTATCGGGCTTGTTGTTACGAGCTATTCGGTCTCTGTACGACCATTGTGAGAATTTGGTTCGTATTGCCAACACTCGGTCGGAGTCATTCCCAGTGAGAGTTGGACTCCGCCAGGGCTGCCCTTTGTCACCGATCCTGTTCATAATTTTTATGGACAGGATTTCTAGGCGCAGCCAGGGAATGGAGGGTGTCATGCTTGGTGACCACAGGATCTCATCTCTGTTGTTTGCAGATGATGTTGTCCTGTTGGCTTCATCCAGCAATGACCTACAGCTCTTGCTGGGATGGTTTGCCGCTGAGTGTGAAGCGGCTGGGATGAGAATCAGCACCTCCAAGTCCGAGTCCATGGTCCTCAGCCGGAAAAAGGTGGATTGTCCTCTCCGGGTTGGGGACAGGCTCCTGCCCCAAGTGGAGGAGTTTAAGTATCTTGGGGTCTTGTTCACGAGTGAGGGGAGAATGGAGCGAGAGATTGACAGACGGATTGGAGCAGCATCTGCAGTGATGCGGACGTTGTACTGGTGTGTTGTGGTGAAGAGGGAGCTTAGTTCTCAGGCAAAGCTGTCGATTTACCAGTCAATCTATGTTCCTACTCTCACCTATGGTCACGAGCTTTGGGTAATGACCGAAAGAATGAGATCGCGGATACAAGCGGCTGAAATGAGCTTTCTCCGTAGGATTGCTGGACTCACCCTCAGAGATAGGGTGAGGAGCTCAGTCATCCGGGAGAGGCTCAGTGTAGAACCGCTGCTCCTCCACATTGAAAGGAGTCAGTTGAGGTGGTATGGGCATCTGATTAGGATGCCTCCTGGACGCCTCCCACTTGAGGTGTTTCAGGCACGTCCCACTGGGAGGAGACCCCGGGGCAGACCCAGGACTCGGTGGAGAGACTATGTCTCCCAGCTGGTCTGGGAACGCCTTGGTATCCCCTCTGAAGAGCTGGAGCAGGTGGCTGGGGAGAGGGAAGTCTGGGCTTCTCTGCTTGAACTGCTGCCTCCACGACCCAGACCTCCGGAAAAGTGGTAGAAGATGGATGGATGGATGGATGTTATTAATGCATTTATAATATTCTTTATTTTTGCTTGATTTTTTTCTTTTTCAAAACTTTCTGTGTCAAAGGAACACTGACAAGACCACAACTATGGCAACTGTGACCTCAGTCATAACAGCCAATCACAGGGTGCTTAGTTGTTGGTGGATAAAGTTGTGCCCTGTGACTGGCTGCTGGGACTGAGATCATAGTCTCCATAGTTGTAGTCTTTTCAGTGTTCCTACCAAAAACAGCTGTTGCAGGCTGTATGATCAAAATCATTCTGGAAATGTTATTTTAAGGTGAAAATCGTACATAGTGTATCTGTCCTCGGCTGGTAGGCATTGAGTGGTGGAAGGTCACTATACAAGGCTAAAGCACCACCAGTTGGTCTGTTTTTTTTAATTTCCTGACTCATTCAATCCCAGTAAACATAACATTAACTTTTGTATTTGCACTTCACCACTCTCTCTGACCAAACGATTATGGAGTTTTGCCTTTTCTATTTGCAGTATTCGCTTCACCGCATAATTAAACGTTCAAATGAACCTTAATTTATGCCTGTTTGTCTTCTGTGACGTGACACCAAATATTTAGTGTGAGTTTTAATAACTTCCTCCGCTGTCAACACACGCAGTCATCACAACTCCGGGGGAAAAAAAAAAAAAAAAAAAAAAAATCACAACTCTCCCACATTGAGATTTGACTGAGGGTGTGTGGGAGGGAGTTTTTCACACTGTAGCTGGCAGCCAGCGGCATGAAAAGAGTGGTTAAGGGTTATAGCTGTGCAGATGTTAGCCTTTGTGCTCGTGTGTGTGTGTGTGTGTGGAGCCGTGTGGGTGTGTGTTTGCTCGTCTCTGGTGTGCGATTAGCAAACACATTATCTTCTTCGTGTGGATATTATGCGCACATCCAGTCTATCTGGCACAATCACCGCAGCCATTTACTCTGATATCTTTCCCTGGGGAATCTTAGAGCACAAACAACGGCATTCTGAGTGTGTGAGTCCATGCGAAGGGTGTGTGTGTGTGTGTGTGTGTGTGTGTGTGTGTGTGTGTGTGTGTGTGTGTGCGCGCCTTTCTATGAGAGGTAATCAGATCTGTTCCCTCCAATCAGACAGAGATTGAATTGAATTGGCTGTGTGCTGTTGTGCTTGTCGGTGGAGGCCAGCGGTGGATACTTGGGGGACAGAAGACAAAACGACACTCACTGGCAGACATGGCTTTTCACTCATGTTGCACTGAAACTATATTTAGAGGTAACTGCCTGCTCACTGTCCTTCCCCTGCAATTGTTTTCCCATCAGTTTATTCCTAGAAACCCCACCACCACCACCCACCCCCAACTGTGATCTGTCTCTCTGCCCTGCTGTTTGTGCTTTCATCTTTTCCATCCATCCACTTTTTCATCGCTGTAATAACTTAGTAGGAAACCTCGGACTGATGAGGTGTCTCCTGTCCTGTTCTCAGGCAGGTGTCGCATGCCTCTCAGCAAACCCACATCCTCTCGCTGCGCGGCGGCTCCGCTGACACGCTCCTCTGCCCTCTTTTCCTGAGTGTTCAAAAACGCTTCATCCGAGCTTTCAAATGTGACCAGGCCGAATTAGCATTCAAAGCGCCCTGCTCGGAGGGGGGGAAAAAATACATATCAGTGAAAGCTTTTTATTTGCCTTCCCCAGTCTTGGACTGTGTGTTTGTGTGTGGCTCCAGTAGCTTTTGATCTTCCCAGTATGTTCGGCTTAGTCCTTTTCCTCCACACTAGTTGGTGCGGCTCTGCTCACCGCATCACTAACTACTGTCTCCATAGCAACAGTTTGCTCCCTGCTTATAATTTGCACAAAAGGAAAATGTCCCAATGTCACACACAGTCTCTAATAGAGGACAATACCCTCACCCCGCTGTGCCGGTTTAAGGACGTCATGTGGAAAGGGCATTTTATTATTTGTTCAGTGTTGACAGGCTGCTGTTTCCAATGTCGCTTTTTTCGTCACAGCACAGTCTGTCAAGTGCTCATTGAAGACACATTCGTAAGTGGCGCACAAGCACAAGTTTGTCTGTTTTTGTGGATTTCTAAATAAGAATAATTACCACTCAGGCCTCTTCCAAAGGTATGGTATTGAGTTTTTAAAATCACGAACTGAGGAGCAGTTTTGTGAGCGCGTCCCTGTGTTGGTTCTCCTTCACAGTTGCACAAAAAAAACCCACTCATCGGGTGTTTTCACAGCTGAAAGTCCCCGCGCCAGGGTCCAGACCAAGGTTTTGTTACACTGTCTACATTTGGTCCGGTTTACGTTTGGTGTCGCACTGCCGCTTTTCCAAGCGAACTAAACAACTATACGTGATGGCGCCTACGTTACCAGGGGGTCGTCATGACAGCGTTTGAAATGTTAGCAGACATGCTAACATCCCAAGGTGTTTTCTGCAGCCCTGAACACATCTGTGACTGCACTTTTAAGTTGAAACAGGAGAAGACGCCATCATATTAGACGGTCAACTAGTTTCATGAGATTTGAATGTGATCCATGTCACATTAAAAAGAATGTTTGTCCTTCTCATCAGCTGTGATGATTTTTAGGTGGCATTGCTCCAACTTTTTTTAGTAGGTCTGCAGTTTTATGATTTTTTTCAATTGACTATTTAAGCCTCTAACAGCCACACTGCTCATTTTCCCTCTTATCGGCTGCCTTAACTTCCTGTGCTTGAGCCGAAAATCCAAACCTTTCTGAAAGTTACTTTCCCATTCTAAACAAACAAGACCAAACTTCGGTATGATCCGGACCGAGACCGCCCCTTTTTGCCAGATGAAATTTTGTCTCTTTGGTCTGGACTGTGGTTCGCGGGAGGTTTAACACCTAAAATTTTGTCCAAATCAAACCGAAAAGTCTGAAAGTCTGGACCATACCAGTTAGGTGTGAAACACCCATAGTCGCAGGCAAATGAAATTCTTACCATTCTTTCATATTTGTGGCGAGGCAGCTGTGCGTAATTTCTCATAATAGAAGAGATAGGTATGATTTAGTGTCTCAGAAATCGTAAAAAATTTTAGACACTTAACTGTTCCCATTATAGAAACACTCAAAGACAGTGATGAAGAGCTGATTTCATTCTCTGCTTTTTTTACTTGTCTCCATCCTATATTTGCTTTACATGGTAATTAAAAGGAAACATTTCCCTTATATTCTGCTAATATTTTGCTAAAAAAAAATAGTGGCAATTTATAATAGAGCCTGTCAATTTCGTAGTAAGTGCAGGGTAAGCAGAATGGGATAAGTACAGTTTCCCTGCACTTACCTCATACCTTCCCCATGCTTTCTCGGTTCTTAGTATTTACCTTATAATTACCCTGTGCTTTCCTAGTACTTATACTTAGTACTTTCGACATATTTATCCCATACGTTCCCCATACTTATTCTGTTATTTATTTATTTATTTAACCTTTATTTACACAGGGGAGTTCCATTGAGAGGCAACCTCTCTCTTTTTCAAGGACGCCCTGTTCACATTCAGACAGTCGCACATTCACACCAGGAAGCTGCCCAGTACAACCACAGACTGACCTGTGGCCACTGAGCAGCTCAAGGACCTTGCTCAAGGGCACCACAGTGGGGTTAAGGAGGATGAGGCAAACACTGCTGTGTTATCTGTCCCACCCAGATCTGATCCTGCCGGTCCAGGGATTGAACCAGCGACCCTCTGGTCACCAGTCCACAGCCTTAGCCATTGCCCCCCCCCCCCACTGTACTTTCCACTTACTTACTCTGTACTTACCCCATAGTTAACGTTTAATTTGCATGCCTCTTTGTAAAGTACTACAAAAAAACATATATACAAAATAGATAAGTGTCAAAAGAGAAAACAACTAATTTAATTTTAAGCTGACTTTAAAGATGTGGAATTGATGGCAGTTTTACACAGTGATGAGATACTGTAGGAGAGGTGTAGAGAAACATGTACAGAGACTTGTTGGCAGATGGTAGAGCTCCTTTTCCCTTTTCATCCTGTATAATGTTCGCCAGTCCCTCTTTATGCCATCCATCTATTCCAGGACCCTGGCTGAGAAAAGGAAGTGAGAGGCTTCATTACGCAAGATGAGAAAGAAAATCACAAAGGGGAAGGACAGCAACTTCAAGTGATTCCACATTTTGGCAGAGATGACAGATACGATCCAAGGCTTTGTTCTGGTTTTCTCACTTTTGGCATAAAAGAAGGGCTGCTGCGTTTTGAGAAGCTACCTGTGTTCCCTAATGCTTTGAAAGAATAAGGGATCAGCAGCCACTCACGCGATCACACTCACTGAAACTCGCCACCTGTTCACACAGTGTTGGTTTTTGGGAACAAATAGTTTTCACTTAGATGTGTCTTTTAGTGTTTGAAGCAATTAAACATTATGTGTGTGTTTGGTTGTGGGTTTAGATGACTCAGAGACTCAGTGTATGTTGGTTTTTCCTCTTCTTTTGATGATTCTGACATCTGGAGCGTGAGCAAGGAAGGGCATCATCTGATAGCTTGTCAAACCCCTGAAATTAGCTACCACACTAAAAGTACACATATGCTTAAGACAGTGACACATACATGTGTTAATGCTCATGCACATTTGCATGTTCACTGTATTCCCTTTCATTTATGAGCCAAATTACCTTGTGATTAATGCCAAGGCAAGAAATTAGGCTTCCTGCCAAAAGTTCTAAATAGACACAGGGCTGCTATCAGATAAATGAGATGAGCAAGTGAGAAGAAAGTGTTGCTGGCAAAACTGTTATTGGCTTCTTATATCGTGGAAAGAACATTAAATTAGCTTCAAAACATGTTTGTGTATGGTGAAGGAAGTTCATATCCTTCAATATAAGCAAGACTCAGCAGTCCACGGCCATCCACTTCAGTGTTCGGTGTAGACATACAGTATACTATTGAAAAATCTGTCATTTTCTAACATCTACTGAGTGTGTTTCTGCAGTATATGCTGTTTACATCCACCCATGTTGATAAGCTCATTGTTTGCTGCTTGTGGTGCATTTAAAGGTTATCTGGAATTCTGGCGCTTTGCAGCACATTAAGTGAGCAGAAACATATCTTAAACCACTGGATACAAAGAGGACCGCCTTCAAAAATTACAAGCACAAAACCTGTATTCAGGCCTGAGACTGGTGTGTTCAAATGAGAGACAGTCGCTCCTTTACAACTACAATATATTGTGGTAGACTAAACCATAGAGTAAGAAATCCACAATAACAGACATATTATACAAGGTTTACAAAAGGATTTTTTGACCAATAATAAAGCTTCACAGGATTTTGCCTTTCAGAAAATTCTTGTAGATTCACTGTGACACTGGACCTCATGCAACAACCGTTAGCACTAACAGATTTGGTCATAAACCTTATGTACGATCAACTGACATGAACTTGTGGGATTCACCAATCTGTCAGTATCTTGAAATGTAGTACATTTACCAACAAAATTTACGAGTGGTCCAGACCAGCTGTAAGAGTTTGGTGTACGCTACCAGTCAAACGTTTGGACACACCTACACATTCATTTTCAGTGGGTAGATGTGTCCAAATGTTTGACTGGTACTGTAAATAGTTTACTGTTATTCTAGCTTTGGTTTTCACTCAGTGTCTCTATGTTTTATTTGTCTGAATCAAGTATGAGTGTAAATCCTATAAAGTTAATAATTATTTGACATGATTTTATACTTTGGTTCAAGTTATAATTAGAATGAAAACAGCTTAAAACAATTTAAAATGCTATCATTCTGTCGACATTCAAATCACATAAGATGCAAAATATAGGCAAGCAAGCAAAGTTTATTTGTATAGCACTTTTCACAGATATACAGTAGATCACAAAGTGCTTCACAGCAAATTAAAATTTATAAATACACAAGAAATTAAAATCAATAGAAATAAGATAAAATACACATATAAATAAAGAGTGAACGGTGAGGGAATAGAAGCCATTCAATGAGAGCTAAAAGCCTGTCTAAACAAATGAGTTTTTAAGAAGTAATAAGATTCTAAACACTGTGTCGAGGTGGCCTGCAAGAGCACACGAGTCTGTTATAGTGCAGAACAGTGCATTGGCGAAGCATCTTGCACAAGGTAATGATATTGGCTGATCGACACAGGACAGCACGTGATCATATGGATATCATTCTGATTTTTATTGCTTCTGGATTAAGGTGCAGGGCTGGGAAAAATGAATAATGTATTTCTAGTATATCAGAAGTCAAATTTTAACAGCTTCTTTTCCACATACACATTTCAACCCGAAATTGTTGAAATGGGTCATAATGCTCTGCACAGTGGGAGACTTTCAGTACAGTACACATGGATGGCAACTGGACCGTGCGCACCTGAGTGCAGTGCACGGTCCAGTGTGCCATCTGTGCTGTCTTCGTCCAGCACAACTTGAACTACTGCCCATGTGGCTGGCTGGCTGGCTGGCTGGCTGGATGGATGGATGGTTAACATAATGCAGTATGTTGCATAGGTTTTACATCATAGCATTACTTTCAGGTTTATGCTGTGTCTTTTATTTTTGATAGTTTATTGATTCCGCTGATGACACTTCTAAAATTACATTTTAAAAAAATTGAATCTCAAACAGGAGAGAAATTTTATCTCTCTATCCATCTATCTATCTATCTATCTCCCTCATGGATCGTCACCTTTTCGTGGTGGGGGGTTTGCGTGCCCTAGTGATCCCAGGAGCTATGTTGTCAGGGGCAGTTTGCCTCTGGTAGGGTCACGCAAGATAAACTGGTCCTGGGTGAAAGGCCAGACTAAGAACGATCCAACAAACTCTCATAATGAATGCTAGAACAAGGATTCAGTGTACCCCGCCCGGTTTGGGGTTACCGGGGCCCCACCCTGGAGTCAGGCCTGGGGAGGGGCTAGATGGCTAGTGCCTGGTGGCCAGGTTTCCACCCATGGGACCCGGCCGGGCTCAGCCCGAAGGAGTTACATGGGTCCGCCCTCCAGTGGGCTCACCACCTGCAGGAGGGACCATGGGGGTCCGGTGCTATGTGGATCAGGTGGCAGTCGAAGGCAGAGACCTTGGCAGTCTGATCCCAAGCTTCCTAAACTGGCTTTTGGGACGTGGAATGTCACCTCTCTGGTGGGGAAGGAGCCTGAGCTGGTGCATGAGGTTGAGAGATACCAGCTAGATATAGTTGGCCTCACGTCAACACACAGCTCTGGTTCTGGAACCAATCTCCTGGAGCTTGGCCTACTCTGGAGTTTCCCTGGGCGAGAGGCGACGAGTGGTGTGGGTATTCTTGTATTCCCCCACCTTGCTGCCTCTATATTGGAGTTTTCTCCGGTGGATGAAAGGGTTGTTTCCCTGCGCCTTCGGGTTGGGAAACAGGTCCTGACCATCATTTGTGCCTACGCACCAAATGATGGTTCAGAGTACCCACCCTTTTTGGAGTCTCTGACTGGGGTGCTGGAGGGTGGTCCTCTTGGAGACTCCATTGTCCTACTGGGCAACTTCAATGTGCAC
This sequence comes from Pholidichthys leucotaenia, assembly GCA_020510985.1. Lineage (NCBI taxonomy): Eukaryota > Metazoa > Chordata > Actinopteri > Cichliformes > Pholidichthyidae > Pholidichthys > Pholidichthys leucotaenia. The sequence continues at coordinate 417,556,710 of CM035839.1, forward strand.
GTGGGCAATGACAGTGAAACCTAGAGGGGGGTGATTGGGAGGAATGGCCTGCCCAATTTGAACCCGAGTGGTGTTCAGTTATTGGACTTCTGTGCTAACCACAGTTTGTCCATAACGAACACCATGTTCAAGCATATGGGTGTCCATATGTGCACCTGGCTCCAGGACACCCTAGGTCACAGGTCGATGATCGATTTTGTTATCATGTCATCAGACCTGCGACCGTATGTCTTGGACACTCGGGTAAAGAGAGGTGCAGAGCTGTCAATTGATCACCACCTGGTGGTGAGTTGGATCCGATGGCAGGGGAGGATGCCATTCAGACCTGGTAGACCCAAACGTATAGTGAGGGTGTGCTGGGAACATCTGGTTGAGGCCTCTGTCCAGGAGGTCTTCAACTCCCACCTCCGGAAGAACTTCAACCACATTCCGAGGGAGTCTGGAGACATGGAGTCTGAATGGGCCATGTTCTCCACCTCTGTTGTTGAAGCGGCGGCCCAGAGCTGCGGCCGCAAGGTGGTCGGTGCATGTCGTGGTGGCAACCCCCGAACCAAGTGGTGGACACCAGTGGTGAGGGGGACCATTAAGCTGAAGAAGGAATCGTATCAAGTTTGATTGGTTTGTGGGACTCCCGAAGCAGTTGAGGTGTACCGGCAGACCAAGTGGAGTGCAGCTCAGGTGGTTGCTGAAGCAAAAACTCAGGTATGGGAGGAGTTCAGTGAGGCAATGGAACAAGACTTTCGGTCGGTCTCGAAGAGATTCTGGCAAACTGTCCAGCGGCTCAGGAGGGGGAAGCAGCTCCCTGTCTACACTGTATGTTGTGCAGATGAGGTGCTGCTGACTTCGACTGGGGATATCGTCGGGCAGTGGAAGGAATACTTCGAGGATCTCCTCAATCCCACTGATACACCTTCCACAGAGGAAGCAGGGCTTGTGGATGAGGGGGACGACTCGCCCACCACAGGGGCTGAGGTTGCCAGGGTGGTTAAAAAGCTCCTTGGTGGCCGGGCCCCGGGGATGGACGAGATTTGCCTTGAGTACCTCAAGGTCCTGGATTTTGTAGGGCTGTCATGGTTGACACGCCTCTGCAACATTGCATGGAGGTCGGGGACAGTGCCTTTGGCACCGCAAACCAGAGTGGTGGTTCCTTTCTTCAAGAAAGGGGACTGGAGGGTGTGCTCTAACTTTAGAGGGATCACACTCCTCAGCCTCCCTGGGAAGGTCTATGCCAAGGTATTCGAGGGGAGAGTCCGGCAATGTGGTTTTTGTCCTGGGTGTGGCACATCGGTCCAGCTCTTTACCCTCTCGAGATTCCTCGAGGGTTCGTGGGAGTTTGCCCAACCAGTTTACATGTGTTTTGTGGACTTGGAGAAGGCATTCGACTGCGTCCCTCTTGGTTTTTTGTGGGGGGTGCTTCGGCCTTATATGGCAGTTTTGGGGCATCAGTTATGCAAATTTTCAATTGTCACGTACACACAAGAGATTTACACATGCTGTTTACACACGTTTGGAGGACATATAAGCAGTTTGTTGAATCTGGAGTGGCTCATTCGCACTATTGCTGCTTACTAACAAAATACACATGATTTACACATACTAATACTAACATCCTCCATGATACTATGAATTCATCACGGTTGTCTGAAACCTGATTTGTAGAGATTGAATGGAGGTGCAGAAACCATGGTAACAAGTACTGCTTAATGTATATGAATTGTTGTACCTGTCAGTGATATATAAATGGTTGGTGATCTTAGAGATACAAGACCGAGTCACAGGTGACCGAGTTGTCTAGTAAATTATGTTAGCTGCATTAATCATTTTCACACCTGTATAGCTGACTTAAATGTTTGTAGCACTTGCACATGCATTGAGTAATTGTTGCAATCATGTGTGCTGCCTGACAAGGACTGTTTTCCTGCTGTGCAACATGTGAGAAAAAGAAAAAACTGTTGAAAATATTCCTGAAATTGAATGTTCATTTGTGGAGTGCCCTCCTTTCATTGTACATTGTATGGTAAGGCTTGTACAGGATTTCAGACAGGACAATCCACTGTGAGCAAGCTGTTCATGACAGTGGGAAGAAAAGGCTTCCTTTTAGCGGGAAGAAATATCCGGCAGAACCAGACTCAGAGAAGGTAGCCATGTGCTGAGAACATTTGGTCCGAGGAGGAAATGAAGAAAATAAAGATGTACTATAAGGTCAAAAATAAAACAAAGTAGGGCAGAAAGGAAAATGCACAAATTTAATGGTAACTGTAACTACTGAAATTATCTAAATAACATGGAAGCTTGAGCTTTGTCTTACGTATCAAGGCAGGCATTCGGCCATTTCACAAGAGGTTATTAATTATGAAAATAAAGCACAGCATGGTGACTGGAAAAGACACAGAAGTAAACACCAGAGGGAAATAAACTATAAGGAACCGAAGCTAAAGATAACAAACCAACAGCCAAGAACACAGGGGAGTACTCCAAACAGAAGGGAAGCTGATACCATAACACAGGATAGGTTGCCATGAAGTTTTAAAGTTCAAAACTCAACTTACAGTGCATCCGGAAAGTATTCACAGCGCTTCACTTTTTCCACATTTTGTTATGTTACAACCTTATTCCAAAAGGGATTAAATTCATTTTTCCCTCAAAATTCTACACACAATATCCCATAATGACAATATGAAAAAAGTTTTTAAATTTTTTTTTTTCAAATTTATTAAAAATAAAAAACTAAGAAATCACATGTACATAAGTATTCACAGCCTTTGCCATGAAACTCAAAATTGAGGTCAGGTGCATGCTGTTTCCACTGATCATCCTTGAGATGTTTCTACAGCTTAATTGGAGTCCACCTGTGGTAAATTCAGTTGATTGGACATGATTTGGAAAGGCACACACCTGTCTATATAAGGTCGCACAGTTGATGGTGCATGTCAGAGCACAAACCAAGCATAAAGTTGAAGGAATTGTCTGTAGACCTTTGAGACAGCGTTGTCTTGAGGGACAAATCTGGGGAAGGGTACAGAAAAATTTCTGATGCTTTGAGGGTCCCAATGAGCACAATGACCTCCATCATCTGTAAATGGAAGAAGTTCAGAACCACCGGGACTCTTCCTAGAGTTGGCCAGCCATCTAAACTGAGCGATCGGGGGAGAAGGGCCTTAGTCAGGCAGGTGACCAAGAACCTGATGGTCACTCTGTCAGAGCTCCAGCGTTACTCTGTGAAGAGAGGAGAACCTTCCAGAACGACAACCATCTCTTCAGCAATCCACCAATCAGGACTGTATGGTAGCGTGGCCAGATGGAAGCCACTCCTTAGTAAAAGGCACATGGCAGCCCGCCTGGAGTTTGCCAGACGACACCTGAAGGACTCTGACCATGAGAAACAAAATTCTCTGGTCTGATGAGACAAAGATTGAACTCTTTGGCGTGAATGCCAGGCGTCATGTTTGGAGGAAACCAGGCACTGTTCATAACCACACCAATGTTGGTAGCAGCATCATGCTGTGGGGATGTTTTTCAGTGGCAGGAACTGGGAGACTAGTCAGGATAGCGGAAAAGATGAATGCAGCAATGTACAGAGACATCCTGGATGAAAACCTGCTTCAGAGTGCTCTTGGCCTCAGACTGGGGCGACGGTTCATCTTTCAGCAGGACAACTCTGTAAATGTCCTTGATTGGCCTAGCCAGAGCCCAGACTTGAATCCAATTGAACATTTCTGGAGAGATCTGAAAATGGCTGTGCAGCGATGCTTCCCATCCAACCTGATGGAGCTTGAGAGGTGCTGCAAAGAGGAATGGGTGAAACTGCCCAAAGATACAGTAGGTGTGCCAAGCTTGTGACATCATATTCCAGTAGACTTGAGGCTGTAATTGCTGCCAAAGGTGCATCAACAAAGTATTGAGCAACGGCTGTGAATACTTGTGTACATGTCATCTCTTAGTTTTTTTATTTTTAATAAATTTGCAAAAAAAATAAAAAAAAACTTTTTTTCATGTTGTCATTATGGGGTATTGTGTGTAAAAGTTCGAGGGAAAAAAATGAATTTAATAATGTGGAATAAGACTGTAACATAACAAAATGCGGAAAAAGTGAAGCGCTGTGAATACTTTCCGGATGTACGGTATACTGAAACAGGTGATCAACAATGGGAAACAGGTGAGGGACGCAGGCGTGAGGAATCACACTACCAAGGTTACATGACAACAACAGAAGGGAAACTGGGGATCACGAGCATCGACTAACAGGAAAACACTACCAGAATAAAACAGGGAGTTAGGTTACGTGGAACTAACCTAAACCAAAACATCATACGAAGTACTTTCAAAATAAACCTAAAAACCCCGAGAAACTAATAATTCAAGAAGCATTTTCACCATAAGATCAGGAGAGCCTAAATAGAAGCAAGAATAATACAGGCGATACTTACAAAATATACTAAGAACGATGGAGACTAAGCTAAATAAGGATGAGGCAAGAAATACTTTAACCACAAACTTGAAACTAGATCCAAATAATAATAATAATAATAATAGTTTTCTTTATTTAAAATCAAAGTTTAATGAAAGAAATGTCATCATGGCCATTAATACCTGGGCAGTATCAGTGCTGCGGTATGGTGCTGGAGTAGTCAATTGGACCAAAGTGGAACTTGAAAACATGGATCAGAAAACAAGGAAGCTAATGACAAGCTACGGAGTACTACACCCTTGGGCAGATGTTGATCGTCTATACTTCCCAAGGCAAAGTGGAGGTCGTGGTCTCATCAGTGTGGACGACTGTGTATGAGGGGAAGAGATAGATCTGCTCGATTATATCCAGAGGAGTGAGGAACCTCTTTTGACTGCAGTAAGAAATGGGAATCTGGTGAGATCAGACGTGGCTGAAATGCCAAGACAACTAAAAGTCATGATGCGGGAAAAGAGATTAGAAAACTGGAAAGCTAAGAACATGCATGACCAGATCCTATGCCAAACGGATGACATCAGACACAAAGCGTTGCAGGACTAGTTAAAGAGAGGAGACCTGAAGAAGGAAACAGAGGGGCTAATCACAGCAGCCCAAGATCAGGCCTTAAGAACAAATGCCTTGAAAGCAAAAACAGAGAAACAAGAGCTTTCTCCTTTAAGTAGGATGTGTGGGGGGAAAGATGGGATGGTGGGTCACTTGTTGTGTGAATGCAGTAAGCTGGCACAGATTCAGTATAAACACCAACATGACAACGTGGCCAGGATTGTACATTGGTCAATCATGAAACAGTTCGGTCTTGATGTCAGAGAAAGATGGTATGAGCATAAATCGGAACCAGTGATTGAAGATGAAGGCATTAAACTGTCGTGGGATTTTTCTATCCAGGTGGATTTTCTATCCAAGATCTCAGAAGAGAAGTTGCACATTTATGGAACATCAAAATGTGTGTTGTTCCGGTGGTGGTTGGATCCCTGGGCATGGTCACTAAGAACCTTGCCAAATACCTAACAAAGATCGGGATCCAAACAAAGCTAGAGCTCCTACAAAAAGCAGCACTACTCGGCTCTGCAAGAATCCTTACTTGAGGTCTAAGGCTGTGGGCTACAGCTTGCCCTCTGTGTAAACGATTTTCCAGCCTACATCAATGCTGTGATTGTTTAATAATAATAATAATAATAATAATAAGTCCAGCATAAGTCAAAGAGTTGGGCATTATCCAAATCATGTCCCCCATGACACATTGCATTGCTTTTCCTTCTTACAATGAACTAAAATCCATAGAAATATTCCAACTTTGTTCCAAAAGATTAAATGGTTGTAGCAGGATTATGGAGTAATGGTACCAACCAGTTCAGTCCATATCCTCAAGCAATATGTTATCAGTTTGAAAAGTATCAAAAGAATCAGCAACAGATTTGAAAGCAATATTGCAGTATATTTAAACTTTATAACCTTTGAAAATGTTTTATTATTACTATAAAATAAGATCAAGTATCTCCTTAGAAGTGTCTTCTCTGTGTCTCACCATACAATCAAAGTCAAACATCTGTCTGCTTCTCCAAAGTCATCTTGACCAAAAGGTGTGGGTGGATGTTGGGCGTTAATGGGCAATGTGCTGCATCTGTCCCTGATGTATTTTCCAGCTCTAAAGTGTTATGTGTTTTTGGGTTTGGAGGATAGCTGGAAGCCTCAGGATACACATGCACACTCGTGGAGGCAGCTCAGGTTTGTGGTCTCGTCATACCAGTCGGACCAGGTGGTGACAGTGACTTTAGGGGAAAAGGTGATGGAAAGAATATTGAAATGACACACTGCTATAGTTGTTTTACATGTCATAGAAATTTCTACAGTCTGCTTTTGATATTTTGATTCATGATTAAGAAATGTGCTATTTGCTTCTTGTAGCATTAATTTGAAATCAGTCATAGTGCTCATAAACCACTGGAGTTTGTAGTTTTCCAGATTTAGCAGACACACCATTTTCACTTCTCAAGGAGTCAGCATTAATTATAAATAGTGGTGTCAGTTTCAATCAAGATTAATCACTGTAATTGCATTAATTGCGATAAATCGCATGATGCACAATGAACCCGACACTATTCTCTCTCGCCCGTATGCTGCCAAAGGCAAAATAATTGAGTTAATCATGATTAATGCAATCAACTCACTTGAGGCAAGTAAATATGATTTGCACGATTAAAACTGATGCCACTAGAACTTACAAACAAGGTTTTTCCTCTTAAATTTGCAAGTTTTTTTTCTTGTAATTTGCATTTTTTTTCTCATAAATTTGAAAACTCTTTTACTTATATTGTGCATCTTTTGACATAAATATGAGACATTTTCCATTTAAAATTATGACTTTTTTTAACATAAATTAGAAAAACTTTTTCCGGCAAATGTGCTACTTCTTGTACATAAATTTGCTGCTTTTTTGTCGCAACAGTTAGTGACTTTATTTTTGCAAGATGCAGATTTTTATGTAAAATTGTGACATTAGTCTTTTAAATTTGCCAATTTTTCTTCTAAATTTGTCTTTTTCATAAATTTAAATTGTTTGTATTATAAATATGCTAAATTGTAAATCTAATCTGTGAATTTCTGTTTTGTTTTTTTTTTGCTTAGAAATGCAATGGGTGTATTAATACAGTTGCCCTTTTGTGGATATTATATATGTCATATTTGCTCCTTCAGAGCAGAAGGACAGACCCAAACGCTGGATTGTGTCAGTGCAATTTATTAAAGAAAAGGATGAACACAGGGTGCTCCAACAAACTTACTGGCGAGCGTTAGAGAATTACTTACAGTTTGATACACCAGAGCAGACGGTGCGCTGATGATGGAGATGAAAGTTGACAATCAAAATAGCCGCATTGCCACAGTGAAACGGCAGTGCTTAAATACACACAGACAGATGAGCTGCAGGTGTGAATCATTGAGCGAGCAGGTACCTGATAGATTAACTGCTCCCAGCTGAGCTGACTGAGAGCAGTTAGAGGAGGTGTCTGGGGAAAGGAGAGACACAAGTGTAAACAAACCCAAAGAATATGCAGAAAACTAACAAAACCAAACTAATCGGACATACAATGCTTAAAATAAAGTGAGGGTCTGAGCTCAGAGAAAACCTGAGCTCAGACACATGACAATATATTTAACTGAATATTCCACCACCGCTAGTAAATAGGAGTGAGGGAAAAAATCAATATATCATAATATTGTGATACTTTGTAGTGGCGATACTGTATCGATTCAGAGACATCGCTATCATGATACTTTATTAAAAATGATAAATAAATATTGCAAACACAAACTTACTGTCAGAAAACAACCTCCAGCAGACGGGATTGATGACTCCTTCGGGCAGGTAGGACTTTAAGTGCAAAAATGATTTATTCACAAGCTAAACAATACAGCACGGGGGCTGAGAACGAAGGAACCGATCGGGCTATAAACATTCCAACTGTGACAAAGATACCGGAGGGAGAATACTGAAATGTCCCGACAATGGGCAACAGAAGATGACAACTAAATAATTTGCTTAACGAAAGACAGCTGAGACTTATCAAGGGCAACTGAAAACACACATGAGAGGTCAGAGGTGTGGGAAAATAATGGGGGAGACAAGAAAACATAGCTGAACTAAGAAACTGAGGATAACCCAATAAACTAATGATAACAGAATCATGCAAACACTTCAAAAATAGTAGAAGGCATGGACATAGATTCCAGATATTGACACTTACCTATTTAGGTACCAGAGAAGTAAAATCCAGTTCACTTTTAAGTCCACTAGATGGTGCTAAATACTCACTCTCTGGTTAGGTCAGTACAGCAAAGGAGTGACTCCTGAGATCTAGCTGGGAGTTGGACAAGATAGACAATAGTATATGATATTGAAATACCCAGCATATTGTATGATCGGGATAATATTGCATTGTGGCACATACTGTATATTGTAATAATATCATATCGTGGGGCCCCTGGTGATTCCCACCCCGTCACTAAAAGTGATAAATTTGCAGGACGCATCTCAATTTTACTGGCTTTTGGCTGGCTGGCAGGTGCTAATGCCAAGCCCAAGTTATGATTATAGAGATAAATCCTATCAGAGTGCACTAGAAATGAAGTGAAACTAAATAAATGAACTCCGTTTAAATCTCATTTTATTGTAGCAGCAAACTCAAAAGAATCATCTTTATTTGGGAAACAGCAGCATTTAATAGGACAGAAAAATGCACATCAGTGACGCACATTAATTTGATGAATAGCCAGAGCACTCTATCATCTCATTTTCCAGCTAGTGCCTCACTTAGCAGCTATGGTTATGCTTTTGTGCCGGGTGCCTATGTGTATGCCCGGTGAAGTTTGAGTTTTTGTGTGCCAAATCAATCTGCCAGAATTAAGTATGGCGCTGAAGGGGAAACTTGTTGTTTTCTAGGCACATGCTGTTCTGTGGGTTTTAAAAAGAGGCTGTCTGAGAGGGAGGAAGAGTGAGTGCTTCATTTGAACGAGTCTCTGATAGGTAAAGAAAGCACACATGTTGACAGGCAGACACGCAGACACTGAGCAGCACAGTTTAGAAGTAGGATTAATTGGAGAGTAACTGCCGGGTTCCCTCATGTGCTGTTGAGTGTTGGTTGGGAACCATCCCAGCTGTAGTTAAGTGCCTCAGGGTGCTTCTTCATCTGCAGTGAAACGAGCTTCACACTTTACCAGACCCTGCAAACAATACTGGCCACTGGACATAAATGGATCTTAATGGCATTTGCACCCCGAAGATTTCTTTGTTTTCCTGGAATTATCAATCACAAAGCCAAACCTTTCCATCCCAAACATAAATCTACGCCAGGCCGCACAGGCTCTTTTGTCTTTGTTACAGAGAGCTGCTACATGTCATGCATATCTTTACACAGTGGTCTCAAACTAATGACCAAAGTCTCTGACGTGTAATAAAATTAACGAACTAGGCTGTGACGCCTTATTGGTTTTACACTTAAAACGTTTACACTAGACGAAGATCTTCAGCCTAAATGATCACCATTCTTTTGAACAGACGTTCAGAATGACATGGCTCCTGCTGAGCCACATCTACACATGTTATCAGGAGTCAAAAGAGCTAAGATTTATCAGTCATGTAGGTTTAAAACACTCAAATGCTGGATTAGCCAAAATCCCTTTTAATGGGAGACTTTTATTTATTATTTAATCAAGATTTGATCCAATTAATTCTGCAGTGCTGTGAAATAGTGTTTGCCCCCTTCCTGATTTCTTATATTTTTGCATATTTGTCACACTGGGCAGCTTGGTGGTGCAGTGGTTAGCACTGTGGCAGCACAGCAAGAAGGTCATGGGATCGATTCCGGAAACCCCTTAAGCTGGATTCATGCTGCACCTCTGCTGTCCGTGTACGTGCAACCGGAAACCTTGTGTGACAAAATTTACATCATCGTCTCCACTTCGCTAATGTACGCTGGGCTCTACTGGGGATGACCACATGCAGGCCAAATTTTATGACCACGCTGCCTGCCCACAAGCTGAACACGTTGACAGAGCATGCGCAAGACTGAACGTCCCATTCACAAGATGGCGCTACCAACACAGCATACAAAGACAAAGTAGACGAGGAAGACAATGAGGAGGCGGAAGACGAGAATAAACATACATGAATCCTTTTCCTGCAGCATGAGTGGAGAAGAGCACTGGAAAATGGTAATTCCTCCTTTTCCTTGAAATGACACCATTGTTGTTGCTATAAAAAAAATGTGCGTCACTCTTGTGTTTTATAGCTGGTGAACAAACTGGTGGGTTAGCGCATTTGCGCTACCCATAGGGCTGGGGCAAAACTGCAAATAACAGTTGTGTGCATGTGTCAACTGCTTGGTCTGGTAGATGAAAAAAGTGAGCATGTATAACACCGCATGCGTGCCGGGCTCGTCCAAAGTGCATGCGGACCAGAGGGGAAATGCAGCATGAATAAGGCTTTACCATAGTGGGTTTGATCCCACCCCCTGACCATTGGTGACCCTTCTGTGTGGAGTTTGTATGTTCTCCCTGTGTCTTACCCCGGGTACTCCGCTTTCCTCCCACAGGCCAAAAACATGCAAGTTAGGTTAATTGGAGACTCTAAAGTGGCCCTAGGTGTGAATGGTGAAGGGATTGGTGTCGCACCGTGGCTGCCTCATCCATCAAGGTGGATGCCCTGTAATTTCCCTCTGGGATTAATAAAGAATACTAAAATAAAATAAAAATAAGTATTTCAGATCATCAAACAAATTTTAATATTAGACAAAAATAACCAGCATATATACAAAATGCAGTTTTTGTCATGAATTGGCCCCTCAGGGCAGAAATGAAGACTCAGGCGCAGAACTGTGAGTTGCTGGTGAATTTAATAAACCCAAAATAACATACAACACTACAACAACTTGGCAGACAGGAAATAAATGGGGATAACGACGTGTGGAAACGCCAAGGAATGACGGAGCTCACGTCTAGGGAAAAACAGGAGAACAGCCTGGACAGAACACTGGCTAAGGTGTTCGGAAACGCCGGGAGAGAGAGGAGAACTAGATGGAGCATAAGAGACATGGGACTTACGTCTGACTAAAGAGTTGAGAATAGCACTGCAACCAGTGGCGTTACAGCGCCCTATAAATAAGGCACAGAAGAGATGAATCAATTGATTCCAGCTGTGGGTCACATGAACGAGGAGTAATTAAATTAACAGCTGACAGCTGTGATGAACCCTGAACTTGAGCTAACACAGGAAATCAACAAAGCACACTGTCAAAATAAGAACACAGACCAGAAATGGCAAAAGGTGACTGACTACCAATACAAAATGAGAACCGACCAGGTAACTGCAGACAAGGAGAAATGAACCATAAAATGAGGACAAGCTAAATACAAGCACAACAGATGCAATAAATATAATATACAAGGAAACTAAATGCAAACAAGAGGTGAGGGCAAAGATGAAGGGATACTCATGTCAACAGGCAGATAATAATAATAGGGAACTAGATGATCATGGATGCATAATGTAAATAACAGAATAAGAACACAAACTCACATAAACAGAAACGACTGGCAAACTCAAAATACAAAATGCATCCAAAACTAAACATAACGTCAATAATAACCCAGAAATGAGGAAATGTAGAAAACAGAAATGAACTGAAAGCATGAGCATGGCGTGCTCACCGTGCTCAGCATCATGACAGCTTTTAAACGATTTCATTTATTAAGTGAATAAAGCTACCCAAACCTACCTGGCCCTATGTGAAAAAGTAATTGCCCCCGTGCTACATCATAAATTAACTGGGATTAACCACATTTTTTTGGAAAGATGAGATATATTTCACTAGCCACACCCAGGCCTGATTACTGCCAGACCTGCTGAATCAAGAAATCACTTAAAATAGAATCTGTCTGCCAAAGTGAAGTAGGCTAAAAGATCTAAAAAAAAGCAACATATCATGCCACGATCTTAAGAAATTCAAGAACAGATGAGAAACAAAAACTCAGAACATCTAAAGAACTGCATGCCTCATTTGCCTCAGTTTGGACACTGCTCCATGATACAAGAACAAGAAAGAGACTGGGCAAAAATGGCATGTATGGGAGAGATCCAAGGCAAAAACCACTGCTGACCAAAAAGAACACAAAGGTTCGTCTCACATTTGCCCCAAAACATCTTGATGATCCCCAAGACTTCTTGAAAAATATTCTGTGGACTGCCAAGACAAAAGTTGAACTTCTTGGTGCATCCCGTTACATGTGGCATAAAACTAACACAGCATTTCATAAAAAGAACATCATACCAACAGTCAAACATGGTGGTGGTAGTGTGATGGTCTGGGGCTGCTTTGCTGCTTCAGGACCTGGACGACTTGCCATAATTGAAGGAAACACAAATTCTGCTGTCTATCAGAAAATGCCGAAGGAGAATGTCTGGCTATCAGTTCGTGACCTCAAGCTCAAGCGCTCCAGTGTGGCTGAATTAGAACAATTCTGCAAAGAAGAGTCGGCCAAAATTGCTCTACAGTGCTGTAAAAGACTCATTGCCAGTTATCGCAAACGCTTGATAGCAGTTGTTGCCGCCAAGGGTGGCACAACCCGTTATTAGGTTTAGGGGGCAATTACTTTTTCACATTAGACCAGGTAGGTGTGGATAGCTTTTTTTTTCCCTTAATAAAGGAAATTAACATTTAAAAACTGCATTTTGTATTTATTTGGGTTATTTTTGTCTGATATTAAAGTTTGTTTGATGATCTCAAACATTTAAATGTGACAAATATCCAAAAATATGAGAAATCAGGAACGGGGCAAATACTTTTTCACAGCACTGTACCTTGTATGTTATCCTTGTACCTTTAGCCTCTTATTTGTTCGGTACAAGTTTAAAAAATTACCTACTGTGATAAATACAGAAGTTAAAAGTATAGTATTTAGGCTGTGTGTCCACCAAATGTGTTTTTTTGTCGCCAGACTGCCCTGAGCATTTTTTTTTTTCAGTGTTTGTGTGCTGCGCTCTGCGGGGAAAAAAAAGTCTGTGGCCTGTAGCCCTGCAACAGCTTGTCACTCTCAGCTCAGCACTTCCACTTTCCTATGGTCAGACTTTCTACTGATGTTTTAATAGCAGTCTCTAAATAACAATGGACAGGAAACGTGTTTTAGCGGCTCTGGATGTGAAATATGATGACACGGGAAGCAGGAGTCTGAGTACAGCTGAGTACCAGCGTCCTATGTCCCGCCCACGCAGCAGTTCTGATTGGCTGCTTAGGTCTGACATTGACGAGCTCAGCTGCAGTCTGTGAAAAGTTGAACTTTTTTCAACTCTGAGCGCTGCGACAAAAAACGGCAACTGCTGAGAGCGTTTCAGCGCTGATGGCGCTCAGTGCTGTAAACGCTGAGCTACATAGAGAATGAAGGGAAAATAGCCGCCCAGAGTGGAAAAAACGCATTTGGTGGACACCAGCCTTATTACATAATTTTAATTTTAATTATTCAGTTGTAAGTGTGGCTACCAGAAAAATTATTTAAGTAGGCTAGTGCTGCAATGATTAGCAAACTAATCGACTAGTCAATCGTCAGAAAATTAACTGACAACTACTTTGTTAGTTGACTGTGTACCATTTTTTCTAGGAAGAATTATTTTAAAAAAATAGGTTCTGAAACATGAAAAATTGCCCTTTTTTCTTGTTTTTAATAATAATAATAATAATAATAATAATAATAATAGTAATGCATCGGATTTACATAGTGTGTTTCATGGCCACTCAAAGATGCTTTACACTATAAATTAAATAAATTTGAGTTTTGTATTGTCTTTTGACAAGCCAAGATATTTGATGAGGTCTCTGAGGAGAACAAAACAACATACCCACATGTACCTTGTAATATAATTCTAAATACAGTATATAAGATAAGATAAGATAAGATAAGATGAGCCTTTATTAGTCCCACAACGGGGAAATTCCAGGATTGCAACAGCACAGGGATAGCAACACTCAGAGCAACAATCAGAAGGCAAGAAAAAAAAAACAAGCAAGCAAGAGCAGCTAATATACATATGTACATATTACTATAAAATATATACGTATATACACACACACAGACACACAGTGCAGAGCATTGTAGCTGGATGGAATAAATATATGAATATATAAACACACAGTGCAGAGCATTGTAGCTAGATGGAATAAATATGTAAATATATAAACACGCACAGTACGGAGCATTGCAGCTAGGTGGAATAAATATGTAAGTATATAAACACACACAGTGCGGAGCATTGTAGCTAGATGGAATAAATATATAGATATATAAAAACACAGTGCGGAGCATTGTAGCTAGATGGAATAAATATATAGATATATAAATATGAACACACCCAGTGCTGAGCATTGTAGCTAGATGGAATAAATATGTAAATATATAAACACACACAGTGCAGAGCATTGTTGCTAGATGGGATGAAACAGCATAACCCTCTACTTAGTTATCCTACATGGTATGATTATGTGCCCATACATATTCTCACCCTCCATAGCGACCGGTATTTTCCTAGTTGTATGCCGGAGGGGACCATTGTGTAAGTCTATTGCATCTTTTGCATTTAAAAACTATTAGTTTGTTACGTCTTTTTGCTATCTCTGCGAGCAGCCCTGCTTAGGTTGTACAGTCTGACAGCCGTTGGTAGGAAGGACCTATGAAACCTCTCGGTTGTGCACCTGGGATGATGTAGTCTGCTGCTAAATGAGCTCCTCAGTGCATTCAGTACGTCCTGCATAGGGTGGAACTCGGACTCCAGCAGAGATGACAGTTTAGCCACCGTCCTTCTCTCTCCTATCTCCTCCACCGGATCAAGGCGCTGCCCCAGGACAGAGCTAGCTTTCTTAATCAGTTTGTTCAGTCTCTTCCTATCGGCTGCTGTAATGCCACTGCCCCAGCAGACCACTCCAAAAGTGATGGCTGATGCCACCACCGTGTCATAGAATGTCTTCAGCAGCGCCCCTTGTACACCAAAAGACCTGAGTCTCCTCAGCAGGAACAGCCTGCGCTGTCCCTTCTTGTAGAGTGCGTCAGTATTGTGTGACCAGTCTAGTTTATTGTTCAGATGAACACCCAGGTACTTATAGGATGTCACCATCTCGATGTCTGTTCCCTGTATATTTACTGGTGCTGTGAGGGGCTGCCCATGCCTGCGGCAGTCCACCACCAGCTCCTTAGTTTTCCTTGCGTTGATCTGGAGGCAGTTCCGATGGCACCAGTCCACGAAGTCCTGGTTAAGCCCTCTGTACTCAGCTTCATCTCCATTGGAGATGAGGCCAACAATCGCAGAGTCATCAGAGAACTTCTGTAGATGGCAGTGTGTTGTGTTGTGTGAGAAGTCCGCAGTATAAAGAGTGAACAGGAAGGGAGCCAGCACCGTTCCCTGGGGGGCCCCCGTGCTACTGATGATCGTGTCGGACACACAGTCCCGGGTTCTCACAAACTGAGGCCGGTTCGTGAGGTAGTCCAGGATCCATGATGACAGGTGCTGGTCCACCCCTGCGCGCAGCAGCTTGTCCTTCAGGATCATCGGTTGGATGGTGTTGAAAGCACTGGAGAAGTCAAAGAACATGATCCTCACCATATTCTCGGGCTTCTCCAGGTGGGACAGAGAACGGTGAAGGAGGAAGATCACCGCATCCTCCACCCCAATGCCATGCTGGTAGGCGAACTGGAGTGGATCCATCGCTGGTTCCACCAGGGGGCAGAGGTGAGCAAGGAGCAGTCTCTCCAGGGTCTTCATCAAGTGGGACGTCAAGGCCACCGGTCTGTAGCTGTTCAAGTCTTTGGGGTGGGAAGTTTTTGGTACAGGTACCACACAAGATGTTTTCCACAGCTGTGGTACCCTCCCCAGCTTCAGGCTCAGGTTGAAGATGTACGTCACAATCCCACACAGCTGGTCTGCACAGGACTTGAGGAGCTTTGCGCTGATGCCGTCCGGTCCCGACGCCTTCCTCGCCTTGATCTTCCTCAGCTCCGTCCTCACCTGGGTCCTGGTCAGGGTCAGGATGGGGGGCTGTGTGTTGGGGGTGGGGGGGTGTTGGTGGAGTGGGGAGTGGGCAGTAGAACTTGATTTCTTCAGAGGCAGCAGTGGTTGTTGTGCAGTCAGGGGGGAGGGCGGTTGGTCAAACCTATTGAAAAACAGATTCAGGTTGTTCGCCCACTCCCTGCCCCCCGTGGCCTGGGGGGAGGTATTCTGGAGCCCAGAGATGGTTTTGAGGTTTCTCCAGACCCCGCTGATGTCGCTCTGTTGCAACTTGTCCTCCATCTTCTTCCTGAAGCTGTCCTTGCCTTCTCTGATCTTTCTCCTCAGCTCCCTCTGTACGGACTTCAGCATCTCCCTATTCCCCGACCTGAAGATCCTCTTCTTCTCTCTCAGAAGTGTTTTAATCTCAGGGTTGATCCAGGGTTTGTTGTTTGAGCAACACCGTATGGTCTTGGTGGGAACGGATTTGTCCACTCAGAAGCTGAGGTAGCCCGTGAAGGTGTGAATGAGGCCATCGATGTCCTCACCATGTGGATTGTAGAGCTGCTTCCAGGCGGTGGCTTCAAAACAGCCTTTTAGAGTGTCCATTGTCTCCTCAGACCATAACTCCACTGTGCGCATGGCTGGACGTTGTCTGTGCACTAGCGGTTTGTACACCGGCCGGAGATGAACCAAGTTGTGATCCGATCTCCCGAGTGGGGGGAGTTGTAATGAGGTGTACGCCTCCTTAGTGTTTGCGTAGAATAAGTCCAGTGTTTTATTGTCTCTAGTGTGGCATGTGACATACTGGGTGAACGTGGGTAGAATGGGAGACAGTGAAACATGGTTGAAATCGCCTGAGATGAGGAGAAGAGCATCTGGGTGTTCTGTCTGCAGCCTGCTGGTTACTGAATGGATGACGTCACGCGCTGTCCCAGCGTTCGCCGTCGGATTTGCATAAACAACAATGCAGATCACGTGTGAGTGTTCTCTCGGGAGATATGTAGGCCTCATGCTAACAGCTAGCAACTCAATGTCTTTGCTGCAGTGTCGTTGTTTAACAGTGATATGTCCCGGTCTGCACCAGTTGTTGTTAACATACATTATCACTCCACCGCCCCTAGCTTTGCCACTGTCTGGTGTTCGGTCAGCCCGTATCATGTGGAAACCCTCCAGCTCAATGTTAGCATCTGCTGCTAGTTCAGTTAGCCACGTCTCAGTAAACAAAAGGAGAGAGCACTCGCGATATGTGCTATCATAACGGCAGATAGCCGCTAGCTCATCTGCCTTTCCCAGTATACAGCGTACATTTCCCATGACAACAGATGGAAGGGAGGGTCTGTACCTTATATTTTTTGTCCTCCGCCTTACTCCAGCCCGGCAGCCGCGGCGTTTTTGCCTCAGTTCTCTCGGTATGTCGAGTTTTTCCAATGGGACCGGGTGGCGGTTGAATGCTAGCAGCTCTTCCCTGCTGTATCGTATCCTGCTATAAACAGTGGCTCCGTCCACCGGCTCAGGAGACATTTGGGATGATCTGTGTGTCCGTGATATAATGGAGTGAAAAAAAAAAGGACGGATCAAGAAGAGAGAGGAAGGGAAAAAAAAAAAAGACTCGGAATCGAGCCGCTGTTGCAAAAGGCAGCCGACTCGTGTGGCGCCGGGAGAGATGATATATATAAGGAAACAGTAAACAGTAATAATTTAAGTATTTCCTGAGCTACAAGAACTCTGGTTTTGATTAAATAAAATCAATCAATCAATCAAAGATTTATTTATATAGCACTTTTCATACAAAAAAATTGTAGCACAATGTTGTGATCCCTCGTGCGCCATTACGCGGCACACAGAGGGCAGAATGAAAAACCCACGCGCAGGAGTAGATTCGTGCACTTTATTGACAACCCCAAATAATAAGTCCAGCAAAACAGTCACGCTAATAAACACAAAGGGTTGGAATGATTGGCTTAAGGCAGTGCTTCTCAATTATTTTTTGCAAAGCCCCCCCTAGGAAAGAGAAAATATTTCGCGCCCCCCCAACTCGCCGCAGTGACTATAAATAAGATCATTATCTATAAAAATTGTATAAGTATACCTAAAATTGTATCCTTTTTAACATTAACAAAAGAAAAAAGCAATATAAATCAACTTTCAACAAATATTAACTTTATTTTGCCACACAGAAACCCTGTTATAGTCTAAAACAGAAAAAAAAAAACTTAAAGTGCATCAAAGTGCCTGAAATAAAAAATATGTCAATCCTTATTTAAACTAGAAACATTTTTGACCAACTGAACCATTTGATGCTGAGAAAAATAATTCAATCAATAAATAATATTAAATGTAAATTGATCTGGAACATTAACACAGGAGTACCAATATATTTAACATTTTAGTCTGAAGAAAAAGGTAGAAAAAGGCAGTATCAACTCCTCTGCAATTGTGTGGGGTTTTTTGCACTGCGCAATTTGGTGCGCCACTTTAAATGATGCTGAAAGTGCTCGCTGGTTTACTGATGTAGCGTTCACAAAGCGGGATGATTGTTGGCCGTACTCCGCACGTTTTTGCTGAAAAAAATCAAGCGGCTTATCAACGTGTTGAGGATGTAATGTCTGTAGGTGACGTCTTAATTTATTTGGCTTCATGCTGTCCGCTGCCAACACTTTCAGACACAGTGAACACACCGGTCTTTCCTCGTCTCCCACCGTAGTCAGAGTGAAGCCAAGCGCTAGATAAGCTTCGTCATATTTCCTCATCTTAGCTTTTGGGAGACTTTCATTTGTCTCTTTACCTGTGTCTCTCTCCGCCTTTCTTTTCGTTACTGTTAAATATTTCTCCATGGTGTCTCTCGAGGGGTTTGTTGACAGCAATTTAAAAAGTTTTAAACTCCCGCACAGACTTTGACAATGAGAGCGCCACTGCACCACCTGCTGCCGTGGATGTGCAATTACACTTTACACGGCAAAAGCAAAGTCTGTTCCCCGGGGTCACACGCGCCCCCCCCCCCGGCATCGCATCGCCCCACTATTTGAGAAGGACTGGCTTAAGGCCACCAGGCATACAGGGACACCACCTGGATGCTCTACAGCCTGGGGAGGGGAATGCCTAGTGCCGCAGAGCTGCTGTCGGCACGGGGTCAAAGGCAAACATGAACCTATGGTGCTGGAGCGATCCGGGGCTGTCCATGTAGTCCGGTGGATGAGGATGAAACAGGCAGAAGATAATCCGTAGGGAGTGATTGCTTGTATACACAGAGGTACACGCTGCCGTGTATGAAGCGCAATGCTCCAGTGATCTCTTCCTACTCTCACAGCGTTTAAGTAATAATAATACTAATGAGGGAAGAGACCGCCGGTGTGGAGGAACGTGATCTGGACATAATTGACACTATGTGTGCATGAGTGAGTGTCTGAATGTGTGAATGGAAGTGAATGAGGTGTGTATGTGTAGGTGTGTGAGAACTAATAATTAGGATCAGCTGGCGATACTGACAGGAGGAGGGGGCATGCCCGAGCTGTCAGAGAGCCGAGGATCCACAGGGCTCCCTGAAGCGCCTGATAGAAAATGAATAGAGAAACGGGCCAAAATAGTCCTGGTGTCAGAACTGGGTTTGGACCACCAAACCCAGGTTCATGACACACAAAGTGCTTTACAAATTAAAAACCACAATTACGCCCCTTCCCACCCCACCCCTTCACCCACCCAAACTCGTACAAGCAGACAGACACACACACGCACACACTCATCACTGTGAGACATGGCCGAGCTATGAGCTGTCTATCCAGGTGTAGAAGCACCATCTTAGGGAGCCATCAACGCAAGTGAAGCACCAAGTCCGTAGCTACAGGGGCACCTTCTCTGCCACCACCCAAGGCCAGGCATTGGGTGGGCCAGGGCAGTCACAGGCCAGTGCCCTGCAGCCAGAACCAGGCAACCACCTGTGGGAGGGCTCTCCATGAGGAAACACTGGAACTAGGACAGGATAATAAGATAAATAAAACCATCAATGATAAATAATAATAAGATACTTAATTTGTTAATAAAACAATAATCATAAACACACACACCCATTTAAACTCAAAGTTTAAAATGTAATAGTATAATAACGTGATATGTAATAGTATTTAATAACAAAGTGAATAATTATAACAGATCAACATAAAATAAGTTTAAATTCAGGAATTAAGAAAATTAAAATAAGAAAGTAATCAAAAGCTAAGTTAAAATAGTAGGTCTTGAGCCTGTTTTTAAAAACATGAATGCCCTGATGTTCTCTGGCAGGCTGTTCCACAGATGTGGGCCATAGTAACTAAAAGCACCCTCACCGTGGGTGCGTGTTCTGACAGTAGGAATAATTAAAAGACCAGTGCCAGAGGACCTCAGGGGCCATGGGGGCTCATATGTCAAAAGTAGTTCTGATAAATAAGAAGGCCCAAGATCGTACAGACATTTATAATCCAGTAAAAGAACCGTAAATTGATCCTGAAGGACACACGGAGCCAATGCAGTGACTCCATTGGCTCCCTGTGACCGGCGTGATGTGAGCCCGCCATCTGGTCCTCGTCAGAACACGTGCAGCTGAATTCTGTAATAACTGCAGATTTGAAATTGTCTTTTCGAGAAGACCAGAAAGCAGGGCATTACAGTAATCAATATGACTGGTGATAAAAGCATGCATCAGGATCTCCGTGTTTGCTTGAGAGAGAAGTGGGAGGACTCTGGCTATGCTCTTTAGATGGTAGAAACCTGTTTGTGTTATATTTTTAATATGTGGTGGGGTAAAACCAAGCTCACAGTCTAATATATATATATATATATATATATATATATATATATATATATATATATATATACTGTATATACTGTATATATACATACATATATATATATAATAAAAAAATATTACAGTATATGCTGGCACTATTCTAACCAATTTTCAGTTCAGTGAAATCAAAAGTACCTCAGAGTTTGGTTGAATGTACTTGAGTAAAAGTACAACTTTTCTTCATAAGTACACCCCAGTAAGAGTAAAAAGTATCCTGCAATAAAACTACTTGGTAAAGTACAATTTTGTGAAAAAGTTACTTGTGTATATTAGAGCTGTAACTAATGATCATTTTGGTAGTCGACTAATCTAATGGCTGTTTTTTTTTTTTTTTTGATTAGTTGACTAATCGCAATTATTTCTCTCATGGCCACCATCTCTACTTCCTGTTGGCACGGCTCATGTTTGGGGCTCCAGGTCATCTTTTACCTCACCTGTTTCAGAGAAGAAGAAGAAGCCAACTTTTATTGTCATTCAATCCATACAGCCAATCATGTACAGTAGAACGAAATTACATTTCTCCTATCTGCAATGTTAATCACATCTTGAATCAGAGGGGTCGCTGCCATGCAAGGCGCCGCCACAAACAATTTAAGCCTGCAGACCTGTGAATATCACTTTGTTGTCAGTGTCTGATTTAATACAATGTATCCTATTATAACAAGTTTCCATAGCTAAATAAAATAATGACCCATCAAACACGAGTTGGAAACTTTTGTTATAATTAGAAGTGTTTTAGCAACACAATTAAATAGTAGATGCTAAAGGGCAGCCTTTTAACACCCAAAATAAAGTGCAGAAACTCAAATAGTAGCCTCTGCTACTGTATAAAGGGCTGTTGAAATGCTGCATGTTCAAAACAAACTAGTGTAATATTTAACTCTATTAAAGTAAAAAAAGAAAACAACAAGCTAGTCCATCTTATCCTACACTTTATTACATGTATAGTTTATTTCTCTTATCTTATCATGTTTAATGTTGCAGCACTGTACCGAGACAAATTCCTAGTTTGTGTACTACATGAACAATGGCAATAAACCTGATTCTGATTCTGATTCTGATCCTATTTGAAACCTTGCTGGGTCTATTTAACAGTTTAATTAGGCTTCAGATGAAAATTAAAAGAACTTCTTCCAGTCCAAAATAAATTTACAAACACTTTAAATATGGTAACTTGTTTCATTTATTTATTTTTGGTAAAATCCTCCCATACTTTTCCACAATTTCATTGTACTGTACAACTGTACAATGACAGTAAAGCCTATTCTATTCTACTTTGGAAACTTTTGATCTTCTCTGTGATTTTCTCTCAGTGTTGCCATGATGCGTTCCCCTTCTTCTTTGCTGGAACCGTTAAACAGAACATTCCCGTGGCATACATATAAACTTTAAAGTAGAACTGAACCCACCTTTTGGCGCAAAAAGTAGAATAGCAGATTAATTCCTTATTACCTATTGTATTTTTCAACACATAAAAGAAATTTTTAGGCCGTGCGATGGCCAAGCTATAAGCCGATAAACTTTTGCCTCTGGCTGGCAGTGCCAAACAAACCGGAAGTAGTGCAGATGATGCTGCGTGACGTCACGAGTGTGATCCCTGAACAAAACAACAATGGCAGATGATGGCAGTTCCAGCAGTCAAGAACACCAGAGTTTTCAGAGTGAAGAGGCATTCAGGATTGGTGACGAGACAGAGGAGGATGCAGGAGTGTGGCAGGTGGCAGGCGTGCACAAGGGCGAGCCCGGGAGACAGAGACCTAATGCACCTGTGACAGCAGCTGGCAGACGGCGATGCAGAAGCGAGGTCCGCCGCCGGGGAATACACCTGTGCACAGGGGAGAGGCTGGAAAGGCAAAGGGTATGATAGGCAGCGTAAGATCTACATGCTTACGCTGTAGATCTTGCTGGGAGATGAGGGGGTTCCTCTGCAGCAAGAGGGCTGAAGGAATCAGACGGCTTCAGGCCGAAGCCCAGGGCAGAGTGGCTTATATCCCACGCTGCTGACGAGGCGCAAGTGTGCGCGCAGCTGGCGCCACTAATGAGCGGCGAGTTGTAACATATCCAGCCTGTGTTGTGTTGTAGCTTAGTTTTCTTTTTTCTCTGTCACATTTTGTCTTAGTTTTGTTTTGAATTGTAATTGCTCTTGCCTGTTTTCTCATTTGAATTCTTGGATGGAATATGGGTGGGCAATATAAGCTGTGGCTTCAGCCATCACCCATTTCGGATAACTTACGTTGAATTGTATAATCAGATGAGTCATTGTTCAATTTGACCTTGTTGTTATATCATTCAGTTTCTTTCAACCTGTACTGTACTATCCGAAATAAATAAATTCATTCATTCATTCAAAAAATTGGGCTATGTATTACAATACTTCTACAGACTATAGTGGCAATACACATGAACAGAACTGGCCTCTGCATTTGACTGTGCTATTTATAAATACAGTGATCCCTCACTTATCGCATTTAATGGGGACCAGAACCGACCGCGAAAAGTGAAAAACCGCGAAGTAGCGTCACCCGCCCCCAAGGGCGTCACAAGCACTATTTTGCACAAAAAGGCACAAGAGAACAGCGAAAAGTGCCACTAAGCAACACGAGCGATAAAGAACAATGAATGTGGTCTTCCTTCACTGGGTATGTGCGCTCTGCAGGGAGAGAAGCTGGGTAAAACGTCTCGGCCAATTAGCTTGCGAGATTCCCGAGCGGTGAAGAGGTGGGCGGAGAGAAGTGGAGCGGTGGTCAGAGAGGTGGATTTTGAGTTGTGCGGGCTCTCCGTGTTGATACCTGATGTTCTAATGTAGTCTCCCTGCCTTCTGCTAGCGCCCGGGCAACTTTCGTGCCATTTTTTCTCAATTTTGAATTTTTGATGAATATTTTTGAAAAATCCGCGATGCACTGAGGGCGCGAAAGGTGTAATATCTATATCTAGAAACGCATCGCTTCCCGGTCACTTTTCCTCCCCCTTTCTTTTCTTTCGTCGCCATGACAGCTTTCCTTGGCCACTGAACAGATCTTCCCAGGTGTTGGAAGTGTTTTGTAGTCGACTATCACGACAAAATGCACCAAAAACAACCAGTGTCGACGTGCTCGCAATGGTAAACATGGAGGACTGTGTCACACTCGTGACGTCACGCGGAGCTCCGGCTGCACTTCCGGTTAATCGGCGGATTTGTCTGATTTTTCAGGGCGGGAAATTCAAAATCGCGATTTTCTCCAAGATTCCGGGATTTGTGGAGGGGGTGCCAATGATAAATTACCTTTATAATTGTATGTACTATCACCCAGTGCCGTTCAATGCCGTTCAGTTCAGTTCTACTTTAAAATTAAAGGACTCGACAATAAAAATCTGCGTCAACAAATTTTTATGATCGACGTTATTGACAACATTGACTGATCATTGTGACCCTAGTGTACATGTACTTGAGTAAATGTAAGCAGTTTTTACCAAACTTTGGCTATATATAGTAGCTGAATGCTTCATTTTAAGGTGAGAATCTTACATAATGGTGGTTTACTATCACTCAAATTATATAGAAACTAAAGAGAAGTTTCTTTATCACTATTACTTTACAGCTACAACCCTCATGTGGGCTTTACCCACAACCGTAAAGGTCAACACCGATGAGCCCATAAAGGTTGAGAGCAGCCTATAAGTGATAAGCAGCTGCCCTCGGCTTTGACTTGGCTGATGTGTGTAGCATGTTGATGAAAGCGTTAACCTCGGGATCAGGGCCGAGGGCGCAGTCCAAGGTGTGAAGTCACTGACCAGAAATCACATTGCTCCAACTCATTCTCATTCTCACATTTCCAATATCCCAGATCCTCAAAGTCACCTTTCAGTAAATCCACAGCATGGACAGCACTGACAGACCGACAGCCACGCACTGCCACACCCACAACAACAACAGCATATGTAACATGCTGGGCACAGTGAAAACATGCAAACCCCCCCCCCCCCACACACACACACACAAAAAGGTCACAGGAAAAATTCAAGCTCAGAACCTTCTTGTTGTGATTTTTTTTTTTTTTTTTTTGTGACTAGAAAAGCGCTATATAAGTGCAGGTTAGTTAGTTAGTTAGTTAGTTAGTTTTTTACTTTAGCTTTGACAAAACTCAAGAGCAGCATTATTATCCAGTTTTTTTTTCTTTGCTTGATGATGGTATTCATGCATTCCTGACTACACTGCCTAAGCAGATCCTTGTTAGAGATGGTTCGTGGCCAGAAAATGTGAAGGATTTTCCATAAGCTTTTGGTGTGAAAAGTGGGCAGTTTTGTCAGGTCACTCTCTATAATTCGCCAACACTCTGATCCTTCCAGGAGTGTTGACAAAACACAGCTTGGGTACAGTTATAACTGAGGATAAATCATTTATTAACAGTTAATGAACATTATCAATATTTAAACCGATCAAAATAAAGATCAACTCAGAAGTGTAGTTTGTTATGTAGCTTTAATATGTGTCCTTAAAATGTCCTAAAGCCTTAAATGAGTTTATCTAAAACTGAGGCCTTATTTATTCTTAAAAAATGTATTTTCTAAAAGTCTTAATTTATCATTTTTTTTATACCTGCAGATATCATGTTTATTTAGTTTTTGTGATCTTCTTTGTCCCTCCTGCAGTCATACAGTTGCTCCATAACAAAAAATAAAGTCTGGCCAATTACAAAGGGAAAATGCAGCAACTACAAGCGATGAGATGTTATTGTTGTGGTGCTAAATGCTCACTGTCTGGTCAGGTCAGCACAGCAAAGGAGCGACTCCTGAGATCTAGCCGGGAGTTGAACAAGAAAAAGATCAGGATGGGAGATCACAATATATGATACTGCAGTACTCAGCAAATCACAAGCTTGTGATCATATCACTTCACGTTGTAAGTATCGAGATAATATCGTATTGTGGGGGCCCCTGGTGGTTCCCACCCCCAGAATTCACTAAAATGACTAAAGATGCAGTTATTTCTGCAAAGATCAAGTTATCACAGTACAGGGATGTGATTTGGGGTTTGGAAAATTATCTGAAAATTTCGCAGGGGGTCTGGGGGACACAGTCCCCCAGTGGGGTCCGGGGCAGAGCCCTGGTTGGGGGGCTCGGGGGGCTCCTGGGTTTTTATGATTTTTAAGTACCAGAACTGTGCTTAAATGACATAAAACAAACAGCTGAATGCCACTTATTACTGTATAATATTGACTTATGTTCCAAGAAGATAGCATTCCTAAAATATTCCAACAAGCATTATCCATCACATGCTTTAACACCTGATCAAATCAAAATCAGTTAATTTTATCTATTCCATAATAGAAATAAAATTCCAACATACCATTACTTTTTATAATTTCAGCATTCATTTCAGATCACCAGTTTCAATCTCCATTGAGTCTTGAGCAGTTGATTTTGCACAATCACTGATGTAGCTAAGTTTTAGAAATATTCAAAAGTTACGAGTCAATGTCCACTGTGCACTGTCAATTTCAAACTGTTTGGAATCATAAAAGTAATGTAACTAAATTGTTTTGCTATTTTTTTCTCCTCAACATCAATGTCAACATATCTACAGAAAATATACAAAGTTCCAAGTCCATTTCAGCATATTCCCCTATATCTACACTACATTTTTTTTTCATTTCGGACTTCAATACCTTAATGTGGGTCTTCCTGGCTTGTTTCTGAGCAGCTTGAACCGTCTTCCTTGAAGCAGACTTGCTCATTTGGGCATCCATTTTCACTTCAAGCTGCTTCCGCTTTGCCGAGAGCACCTTTTTTTTGAGCAATACAAACGGGACTACAAACATTTAATTGTAGAAAATAGCATACATACTGTATATGTGCATGCAAGCAAGCAATTATCATTAAGTAACATAATAGATGACAAAATCCATATCTGATATACAGTATGTGTGATATTAATTAGGGAAGACAGAAAAGCACAAACATAAATGTAATTCTAAGTATGTGTGGCATTAAAAATATTTTTTAAATAAAGTTCAAAACATCTTCAGCAGGCAAGATGAAGAAAATATTAACTAGATGACATGTATACAAAAATATATCTTCACATACCTCAAAATTCACTACTTTATCTGCAACTGGCACTGGTTGCTGGGGTGGATCATTCCTTTCGATTTCCGTGTCCGATCGTGTCGTCAACAAAGGGTGGAGGCCGTATGGTTTCGATGTTTTTTTCTGAACACCGAAAGTTCCAGCAATTGAATAATTAGTGGACCTCGATTTGACCTCTTGTACATGTTTTTCCTCCTAGCATGATGCTCGAGAGACTTAAATCCTCTTCCACCATAGTCAATCGTGTTGTGACACCATGTGCATATCGCCTTCCCGGCACGGTCGATTTTCCGTATGTGATTTTCCGTATGCGAGAGCATATGCGAGAGCGAGGAAAACAAAGGATTGCCTCTAAGATAAGAAACAGCCGTGTTCATCAGTCACTGCAAGGACGATCAGCCAATCAGGTGCGTCGTTTCATAAAAAAGGCGGAATTCCGCGAATTGGCGGAAAAATAACATCCTTGACAGTAGAAACAACTACATTTCTAACCAATTTTCAACTCAGTGAAACGTAAAGTAACTCAAACAATACGTCCAAATATACACAAGGAAAAAATATCAATTCAAGACTAAACTGTATCAGCACTACTCAGTAAAGTACAGTTCTGTCAAACAATAATGCCCATACCTGCTTACAGTGTGCTGGTATACCATACAAGGGGGGGGGGGGGGGGCTGAAAAGTTCCTAGTGGTCAAATTGACCAAATGTGGTTTATTTTTCAACCGCAGGGATCCAAGTGCTGCAACACCGATGGAAGAAGTGTGTGGACCGAAGGGGAGACTATGTTGAAAAATAAACCACATTTGGCCAAATTTGACCACTATGAACTTTTCAGTCTATGAACTTTTCAGCCCCCCTTATAATATGGGACATATTATGGTTTGGTGTGTTATGGTATGGTATGGTTTGGTATGGTGTTTTATGTTATGGTATGGTGTGTTATGATATGGTATGGTACGGTATGGTATGATGGCCCATCTGTACAACTTGTCTGATGAACTCCTCCCACAATTTTCAAGCTATGGCTTTCTTATTTCACACATAGTTTGTACATATATTGAAGATATGTATAACACTAGGACTTTGATTTTGGATAATTTTTGTCAAAATTACAGGTTTTACAACGTTGTCATTTTTAATGCAGTTTCTATAGCGGGTACATGGTTTATCTGGTGAACTCCTGTCAAAGATTTCAAGCAAAAACATTTTCATTTCACAGTGTTTGTACACTTATTGAAGATGTTTGTATTGTAGGAGATTAATTGATTTTCTAATATTTTCTCTGCATTTGTTCTACTTTGAATTGTAGATCATCTGCTTTGCTAAAAGTCCTTGCAATTATATGGTTATTAGTTTTATTACAGCTCTACACTATATTGAATCATGAATTTGTCATTGATTTTTCCGGTTGGTGGTGTGCTAACTGTGCAAAATCGATGATGGCTATGGACGGGAAATTATGTGTCATGTGTGGTGCTCTTATTAAATTTTATATAATCTGGTCAAAGTTTTAGATTGTTTATTTGTAACTGTCCTACTGCCTTGATCCCGCCCCGTCAAAGTTTACCTCAGCTGCTCCACCTTGTTTCCACATCTCAATATTCACTTCATTGAGTGTAATGTCATCAGAACTGAAGGAAGTGACAGCCAAAGCGACTAAAATATGCTCTAATAAAATGCCTCACCCCTTTGCAAGAGAAAACAGAGGGAGCAGCAAGAAAAAAAAGATGAGCTGAAGCAAAACCGATTTCAATATGTACGTAATCTAACTGTAATCATCTAAAGACTAAGAATCATGTTGAGAAATAAGAAGTTTGGGGGCTTTAGTGGAGGAGAAAGGGGGGAAATGGTTTAATGAGAGCGATGGTGGGACACACAGGAGGCAGGAGGTTACCGTTGCCAGAGGCGATGCTTGGAGCTTTCCTAAAGGGCTAGATGCACTGTACCAGCAGTCACCTGCCATCTATCACCTGTGGAAGTTTGTACGCGTGCGTAGTGTTTGCTTGTGTGTGTGTGAGTCGGGGAGGTTCTGCCTGTCATATCGCTCTAATCCTGAGTGACATTTATCCAATGGAGGCTTCGCTCATTCATCCATCCATCACGTTCCTTCCATCCTTTTGCTTGGTGCTTTATGTCCTTCCCTCCCTCTCTGCTTGTTCCTTCAAACAGACATTTATAAACCAGCCCTGCATACCAAGTACCATCACCAACACCACACATACCCCAACACTCTCATGTATGCACTGCTCTACTGTAGCGTAAAAAATTTCTGAATTCTAGATATTGCTAGTCTGGTGTAGCCCTATGGTGTTTTGCGGGTTGTTTTACACGCTCGCTGTTGTGCAGCGTTTATAAATGTTTGTGGAAGATAGCA
Organism: Pholidichthys leucotaenia; assembly: GCA_020510985.1. Classification (NCBI taxonomy): domain Eukaryota; kingdom Metazoa; phylum Chordata; class Actinopteri; order Cichliformes; family Pholidichthyidae; genus Pholidichthys; species Pholidichthys leucotaenia. Next base: position 417,585,964 of record CM035839.1, read on the forward strand.
TCGACCTGTGGTGCACCCCAGAAGGATGGATTAGTGCTGTTATGGCATGTTTGTGTGAGCATTTACTTGTGCACACTTGCCTTTCTGTGCAAGTGCAGTGGAAAAGAGATGCAACATTTGTGTCGGTGGGCACCTGGGCGCGTGCGATGTGTGCACGTGTGAATGTCGTGTCCGTGCAGCAGCCATGACAGATGAAATGCTAGATTCTTTCATTAGTTGTGCTTGAAGCCCAGCGGGGTTAGAGCAACAGCAGACATTTAATTACAGCAGAGTGAATGCTTCCCCCCACTCCCCAACACATGCACACTCTCTCACACACACACACACAGGGTGGTCTTTGATGGAACACGCTCCCAAAACGTAATAATATCAACCACTCAGCAGGAGAGGTAACCCTGGACCTTCACTACCTTTTTCTTTCAGTCTTTCCCTTTTGGCTTTTTGTGCTAAGTATAGCAGCCATACTGGTGATGGATGCAGATGGAGCGGGCAGGTCTTAAATGTCAACCTCAAATGAAAACCACTGTTCAAGTGAAACAAAGGCAGCTGGACACAGGGTTATTTAACACTGAGAGGCACATAAATACTGCCGCAGATGAAATCACTGCTTGGTAATGGGAGGCGAAACACATCCTCAGGTGATTACACTGAAATGTGCTAATGGCGGCGTGTAATTAAATATGTAAACAATTTAAGTTTGGATAAAATACACAGCCGAATGTGAAAGTGCAGAGCCGGAAACATTAACATGAGGTTTCTTTGTTGATTGAAAGTAATTGCATCTCATTAAGCATTGCTCAGAACTCAGAAATTATTTATTTATTTTGTGTGTCTTCACTTCAGTCACTCCAAATTGTGTTTGATTCTTCACAGGCTGACAGCATTCAGTTCATCATCTACATTAGAGCTGCTTGATAATTACACCAAGAAATTCTCAAAATCAAGGCTTTTCTTCTTTGATCGGAAGCCTCACAGATTTTTTAGGCTTCAGCCTACAGCCAACAGATTTAGTGCCCACTCACACTATAAAGTTTGTCTCCAAACTAAGCCAAAGTCTGATTCTTTCTTAGTCGGCTTGGAGAAATCAGCCGTAGCCCACCTTGGTTTCTTGCTACAAGAAACCACGCACACAATGGATCTATAGAAGGTAGAAGCACTTGAGATCCGATTGCACTAAAAAAAGTTTGTGTAGGATGGCCAAGAGACATAAGAGGAGGGATAATCACTTTCGGTACGATGGGGAAAATTGGCCTCAGTGAGAGTGGACCCTTTGAATTAAGAGCAGGATTTGGATTCAAATCTTTATATATTTTCTTTTGTTTGGTGTATTTTAACACCACAGTGTATGCCTATAATGTAATATGATGCCATGGTGTGGAGTAGTTTGTAGTTTTGTAGTCAAGGCCTCATGAAAACCAGAGTCTCCCAACACCAAGACCAGACAAGACTCTGTCTAAATAAGATAAGATAAGATAAGATAAGATAAGCCTTTATTAGTCCCACAACGGGGAAATTCCAGGATTGCAACAGCACAGGGATAGCAACACTCAGAGCAACAATCAGAAGGCAAGAAAAAAAAACAAGCAAGCAAGAGCAGCTAATAAACATATGTACGTATTACTATAAAATATATATATATACACACACACACAGACACACAGTGCAGGGAAATCAGGCAACAAACAAGAACCAACAAATTACAGACCTATTTATCTTCTTCCTGTCACTTCCAAGGTAATGGAGAGTATCATTAGTGACTATATCCGGAAACACCTTGAAAAATACCAGCTTCTCAGCAACACAGTATGGTTTCTGTGAGGAGAGGTCCACCCTTGACATGCTTTCATTTACCACCCATTGATGGAATGACTCCCTAGATGCTCAACATGAAGGAAGGGTTATAGCTGTAGACATAACAAAAGCATTTGATCGTGTATGGTACTGTGGCCTTTTGGGTAAATTGACCTCCTTTGGCATCATTCATAGCTGAAAGACAACAGGTTGTTATTTTAGATGGGTTTTCCTCAACAACCAAGACTCTTACTATTGGCATGCCTCAGGGAAGTGTACTTGGGCCCCTACTATTTCTCATGTACATTGATGACTTGCATTCTCATGTTGAAAACTACCGTCACATCTCTGCTGATGACTCAGCTCTTCATGTCGTTATTAAAAGCCCCAGTGTTAGAACCATCTGTGCTGAGAGCTTTGAATGGGACTTGAATAAAATTAAAGAATGCACATCAAATTGGTGCATCACATTCAGTGCAACCAAAATGGAGATCGTAATTAGCAGGAAACAGGACCAGAACCACCCTGCTCTCTGTTTTATGAACAATGCTTAAAGCCTTGTTCTTTCTATACTCTAGCCTCGGTTTAGTCTCAACTACAAAACTAGTAGTTAGCACTCACAGCAAAAGGGTCTAGGTTTTATCCCCAGTGGGGCCCTTCTCTGTGGTGTGTACATGTTTATTCTGTGCTTTACTGGGTTTTCTCTGGTTTCCTCCAAACGTCCAAAGACATGGGTTATGGCGAGTAACTCTGGCTTCTGATTAGAGATGGGTAAAGTAGCCAGAAACTGCAATCGTGTAAGTAAGAGTAGTCATAAAAATAAATGAGTAAGAGAGTATGTACTAAGATATTTGAGTAATGACTTTACTCTTACCAGTTTGTGAGGATTTTGTTTGCATAAAAAATTTCTCTATCCATGAAAACAAACCCATATGACTCGTGTGCACTTTGACTCTCTCTCTCTCTCTCTCTCTCTCTCTCTCTCTCTCTCATCTGCTTTGCGTCCCGAATGAATAAAGCTGTAGTTGTGTTTCTGGCTGGTGAGGAGTATGTCCACAGTCTGATTGGAAGCGGTGTTGTTATCGGGGATACGTACACTATCGTTCAAAAGTTTGGGGTCACTTAGAAATTTCCTTATTTTTGAAAGAAAAGCACTTTTTTTCAATGAAGATAACTTTAACCTAATCAGAAATACACTCTATACATTGCTAATGTGGTAAATGACTATTCTAGCTGCAAATGTCTGGTTTTTGGTGCAATATCTACATAGGTGTATAGAGGCCCATTTCCAGCAACTATCACTCCAGTGTTCTAATGGTACAATGTGTTTGCTCATTGTGTCAGAAGGCTAATGGATGATTAGAAAACCCTTGTGCAATCATGTTAGGTCTGCAATGCTGTATTTGCTGCAAATGGAGGATTCTTTGACGAAAGCAAAGTCTGAAGGAAAAAATTATTATTTCAAATACAAATCATTATTTCTATCCTTGTCAATGTCTTGACTATATTTTCTATTCATTTTACAACTCATGGTGGTAAATAAGTGTGACTTTTCATGGAAAACACAAAATAATTGTCTGGGTGACCCCAAACTTTTGAACGGTAGTGTATGTACAGGTGTCCCCCTTATCTGTTCTATCAACGCGTATCACCGTCTCAGGTGTTCCTCCTTTCATCACTGACGAGCAGTTGGAGACGGAGCTCCGCAGATTTGGGAAGTTTATAGGCCCGTTTAGAACTGTGACTTTGGGATGCAAGGACACCAAATTAAAACATGTAAAATCACTCAGGCGACAGGTGTTCATGTTTTTGGACTCGCCCACTCAAACACTAGAAGTGTCCTTCCGGGTCAGACATGGGGACGGCTCCTACATGGTGTATGCGAGCTCAGGACAGATGAAGTGTTTTGAATATGGAGACGTGGGCCATAAACGGTTTGCTTGTCTCCACAAGCAGCGGCCGGGAGGCTTTGATGAAGCCGCAGCTGAAACCGGCGGTGCGGTCTCCGCTCACGCCGCTACTACAGACGACGTTGCGGGGCCTTCCGCCGGTCCTGCTCCGGAACCTGCTGCTGTATCTGTGGACAGCCCGGCTGTGGCGCCCGCAGCCCAGCTTACGGTTGGGAGCGCGGCTGGTGATGACGCCCAAACAGTCACTGATGGTGCGTCAGAATCTAGCTGTGAGGAAGAGCTTGTGACATCAGCAGCTGCGGTTCCGGTGGCTGCTACTGTTTCAGAGCAGCCAACGGAACAACACCAGTCAGCTGTTGTAGGTGGTGTTCAGGAAAATGTAGCTCATGATGAATCAGCTGGGCCAGCTGTATCAAACAGTCAGCTAAGTTGTGCTGACGAGGGAATGGATTCTGATTCTGACACTGTGTCTATTGGAGCAACTTGCAGTAGAAACGCGAGTTTGTATTCACTGGAAGAAATAAATGTTTTTCTGGATGAAACCTATAACAGAGCCGTTAAAGTCACTGATTACTTCAGTGACGCTGATAAATTTATTAGGTCGGTTAATGTGCTAAAAAGGCAGGTTGGTCTTGACCTCCTGGATGAAAGAAAACGTTTTCGCCTTAAAAAGCATCTAACAGCCTTGCGTAAATCAGCAGGAGGACAAAAGGTCAAGCACAGCCGACAGATGAAATAACTTACATGGGCACAGCACGGCGTTCCTTATATCTATCTCTCTATGCAAAACATAAAATTAGGATCCCTAAACATCAATGGTGGGAGGGCCAATCATAAGAGGGGATTAATTGGTGACCTGTCCAGACAAAAAAATCTTAACATTTTGTTTTTGCAAGAAACTCATACCACTTCAGCAGATGAAGTGGACTGGGGCTTGTGGTGGAAGGGTCCTTTTTCACTCAGTCATGGTACAAATTTTAGTGCAGGAGTAGCCATTTTGTTTGGGGAGTCTGCAAATGCAACAGTTTTATCTGTAGTGGAGGTAGTGAAGGGCAGGCTGCTCCTTGTTAGGGCCGAAATAGGGAATTCCGTGTTTTGTTTGATCAACGTTTATTCTCCAAATCAGAGTTCTGAAAGAGTTGCCTTTTTCAATACACTGACAAATGCATTGCAGAGCTATCACCAAGACCAGCTTATTGTTGCTGGTGATTTCAGCTGTACCCTGGATTTCACTCTGGATCGCACTAATGCAGAACCTCATATTCAGTCTTCTCAAGTTTTAAAAAAATATCACTGTACAGTTCGACCTCTTGGATACATGGCGAGTTAAACATGCAAACACTAGACAGTATACCTGGGTCAGAGTCACAGATGATATGGTCAGTGCTGCTAGATTAGACAGAATATATGTTTCTCAAACTTTTGGCCCGGGAATCCTCCACAGTAACATAAGTCCGGTCGGTTTTATAGACCATCATCTAGCCTCTGTGGTGTTAATTAGCACACCAGGGGAAATAACTAAATCTTATTAGCACTTCAATAATAAGCTCCTTCAGGACACCACTTTTTGTTAATATTTTGTGTGTTTCTGGGAACACTGGAGGACTACAAAGCCTTGTTTCAGTTCCCTGGAACTGAAACGAGGCTCCACCACAAGTGGTGGGAGGTTGGCAAGGTGCAAATTCGCATTTTTTGTCAACAGTATACTGCGAACTCGACTGCTATCATCAAAACCAAAGTTCATGAACTTGAGGACACTGTCAAGAGGCTGGAGGAGAGTTTGGTTAGGGATCAGGATTCTACCGCAGGTCCTTAGTTGCAGGAGAAGAAGTCAGCTCTGAGCTCTTTCCTGCAGGAAAGAGTGAAGGGGGCACCTGTTAGGTCCCGGTTTACTCGACTGCAGGACATGGATGCCCCAACATCTTTTTTTTTTCAATCTGGAGAAGTCTGCTGCGAAAAAGAAGTTGATGACTTGTTTAAAACTCCCACATGGTCAAATGACTACAAATCCATCTGAGATGAGGAGCCATGCAGTGGATTTTTACGGGGCCCTGTTTGGTGCAGAACCATGTTGCATAGAATCTCAAAATCAACTCTTTGAAGGTCTTCCCAAGCTCAGCCCAGAGGACAGGGCTGCTCTGGACTGTGAACTGACTTTGGATGAGTTAACTGTAGCAGAGTAGCAGAGTCAAATGGCTCTGGGACGTGCACCTGGACTGGACGGTCTTTCTTCTGACTTTTTTAAGCATTTTTGGGATGTTATTGGAACAGACTTTTATGACGTTCTGATTGACTGTTATAGAACTGGATCTTTACCTGTCTCCTGCCGGCGTGCAGTACTATCTCTGCTGCCTAAGGAAGGGGACTTGGCCTTGCTTAAAAACTGGAGGCCTGTGGCTCTTCTTTGCACAGACTACAAGGTGCTATCTAAAGCCCTGTCAAATAGACTGAAAACTGTCTTGGATTTAATCATAGATACAGATCAAACATATTGTATTCCTGACCGAACCATTATGGACAATATTTTTCTCATCCGTGATGTTCTTCATCTTAGTAAATGTTATGATTTAAAGTTCGGTATAATGTCTTTGGACCAAGAAAGAGCTTTTGATAGGGTTGACCATTCTTATTTGTTTTCCACACTGAAGGGGTTTGGTTTTGGCAATATGTTTTTGACGTGGGTCAATCTGTTATATACTGGAGCTGAGTGTTTGGTAAAGTTGGGGGCAGGGCTGAGTCGTCCAATCCCTGTACATCGGGGAATAAGGCCAGGTTGTCCAATCTCAGGTCAACTGTATAGCTTGGCCATTGAGCCTTTGCTGTACAGGTTGCGCACTCAGCTGGGTGGTTTGATTCTGCCGGGGCCCTCCAGTAGTTGTCGTCCACTCGTCTTGTCTGCTTATGCAGATGACGTCAACATTTTCATCACATCACACAGGGATGTACAGCGTTTGGTGGACAATTTATCTATTTATGAAAAAGCATCTTCTGCACGGGTAAACTGGGGCAAGAGTGAGGGTTTATTGGTGGGGCAGTGGTCACATCAGGACATTCCTCATCTACCTGGAGGTCTTCTGTGGGGGAAAGCTGGTCTTAAAGTGTTGGGGGTATTTTTGGGTTCTGAGGACTTTGAACGCAAGAACTGGGAGGGAATTAAGGAGAAGGTGTGTGCTTGCTTTTCTAAATGGAAATGGTTGCTACCACAGCTGTCATATAGGGGAAGAGTTCTGGTTGCCAATAATCTGGTCGCTTCGGCTCTTTGGCATAGGCTTATTGCTTTGACACCGCCCAGGAGCCTGGTGGAGGAGGTTCAGAAGATCATCGTGGATTTCTTTTGGTCTGGTCGACATTGGGTTTGTGCGGCCATTCTCTACCTGCCTGTTGCTGAGGGAGGACAGGGCCTGGTGGACATACAGTCCAAGATCGCCTGTTTTAGGCTTCAGACTGCGCAACGGCTCCTTTATGGATGTGGCCCCTGCTGGATGGCCACTGCAAAACTGCTCCTGAGGAGAGTTGGCTGCTTGGGCTATGATAAGCAGCTTTTCCTCGTGAAATCCAGGGCGGTGGACCTTACTGGACTTTCTGCTTTTTATACATCTGTCTTGCATGCATGGCAAGTCTTCACCATAGCCTGCGTTCCTGAGGAGACACCAGGCATGTGGCTGTTCGAGGAACCACTGTTTTTCAATCAAGTCATGGACACTCAAGTGCTGCAGTCCGTTAGTCTGCAAACTTGTTTAAGAGAGGCAGGCTGTACCAAGCTTGGTCATCTTATGAAGATGTCAACCACGTCCATAGAAACGCTGGGGCAGAGTGCCAACATTACAGGTGTCAGACTGGTGCACAGGGTGGTGAAGGAAGTGTGTGCTGCCCTGCCACGACCACTTAGAGCCTTTGCGGAAAACCGTACTCTTTCCAATCAATGGGATGAGGACACTGTGTCCACCTTTTCTGCCCTTTCCATAAGTCCAGCAGTGGGAGAGCGGCAGGAGGGAGAGGATCACCTGCTGTCCTTCAGAACTCCTCGTCTGGGCAAGTTCCAGTTTGTAGGAAAGAAGACAGTGTATCACATCTGTGTGAAGGTTCTGAATCTGCGCTCTCTGACGGAGGTGAAAGAGTCGAAGTGGGCAGGGTTTTTGGGGCTGGTATTCTCCCCGAAAGGCAGCTGGCGGTCCATGTACAAGCTCCCTATTGAGAAACGGACAGCAGATCTCCAGTGGAGGATTGTACATGGGGCAATAGCTACGAATAAATACAGAGCACACCTGGATCCTAATGTGGGGGAGGAATGTTTGTTTTGTTCCCAAGTTGAGACCCTGAAGCATTTGTTTGTTCAATGTTTTCGTTTATCTGGCCTTTTTGATCTTCTGAAAGTGTGGTTTCATAATTTTGGTGAATGTTTCTCTTTTGGTTTGTTTATTTACGGTCCAAAGTATAAAGTGGCAAAGAAGTCTGTGCACACTTTGATGAACTTCCTATCTGGTACTGCTAAACTTGCCATCTGGCTGACAAGAAAACATCTGACTACTAACACTGGCAATGTGGATCCTGTGTTTGTTTTCAAGGCCTTGTTAAAAGTCAGACTCCAGGTGGAGTATTCTTACTATAAAATGGTGGACAATTTGGAGGTATTCACCAATAGATGGACTGTAGAGAATATTTTGTGTTCTGTGGGAGAGGGGGATGAGTTATGTTTGCACTTTTGAAATGTGGAACACTTGGGTGGAATGATGGTATGATGGTGATTTTATATTTTTGAATTGTACAATAAAGGGACTTTTTAAACGTCAACGTCTCTCTCTCTCTCTCTCTCTCTCTCTCTGGCCTTTTTGATCTTTTGCGGGAGTGGTTTCTGTCATATAATGTGATAATTGTGTGTGCTGTGTCTTTAAGACTGTGGTGACGTCACAGGTCAGAGTTGACCTTCACCGAGTGAATATGTATGAAAATGGCGATGTGTTGATGTTGCCGCCTGTAAATGTTTCCCGCTCCTAGTTGTTAAAAGAGAACTTTGTTGAAACCACTCTTCGTGTGGACCTCAGTTCTTTACATGGTGTCAGAAGTGCTTGACGGACGCTCTGCTTCAGTAAGATGGCCTTGTTTAATCCCCCGGAAAGTTTTCCTTTTCATCGTCCAAATGAATGGGCGGGCTGGAAAGAGCGCTTTCTGCGTTTCCGGACGGCTACAAAACTGAATAAAGAGGACGGCGAAATTCAGGTCAGTTCACTGATTTACGCCATGGGCCCCGAAGCTGAAAACATCTTCAAATCATTCTCATTTACTGAGGAAGCGGATCAAAAGAAGTTTGACGTTGTGTTAGGAAAATACGACGAGTACTTCTGTCCCAAACGGAACGTGATCCATGAGCGCGCTTGTTTTCACCAGAGGCTGCAGCGGCCCGGTGAGAAAGTGGAAATGTTTATCAGAGCCCTTCATGAGATGTCAGAACACTGTGACTTTGGTGTAAAGAGAGATGAACATATCCGTGACCGAATTGTTGTGGGCATCCTCGATAAAGAGCTGTCACGTAAACTGCAGATGATGGCTGATCTAACACTTGCCCAAACCATTCAAACAGTTCGCCAGTCCGAGGAGGTTGTCCTCCAGGTTCACCAGCAGGGGGAGGCACACGCCACGGTGCAGGAGATCCAGGGAAAAGCAGCAGGCAGAGGAAGATCTCCATTTAAACCAAGGAAGAAAAAAAGTGGAGAGCAAAAAGACTCATGGTGTGGAAGATGTGGAAAATTAAAACACAGAGATCCTGAAAAGTGCCCAGCCATGAAGTCAACATGCAACAAGTGTAAAAAGGTGGGTCACTGGGAAAAGAAATGTCACAGTAAATCAGTCAGAGAAGTCACTGAAGAGACAGTTTCCCAGACACCATATTTTTTGGGCACAGTCACAAAAACAAATAGAAATGATGACCCATGGACCATACAGCTTACAATTGGAACAACACCAGTCAATTTTAAAATTGATACGGGTGCAGATGCAAACATTATGGGACAAAAGACATTTAACGAACTAGTTCCTAAGAAGGAATTAGAGCCATCTAATGTCACACTGTGCAGCCCGGGTGGTCAGTTGGACTGTATAGGAAAATTTCAAGCCTTCACAGAATACAAAGAAAAACCATATACTTTTCCTGTGTATGTCATCAGTGGCAATAATGCAAACAATTTGCTGGGCAGAGACACAGCAATGTCGATGGGGCTTGTGAAGCATGTTGAAGAAGTACACAAAGCATTTGGTGAGCATGGAACACTTAAAACAGAACCAGTTAAAATCCTGTTAAAAGAGAACGCTCAGCCATACACAGTGCACACTGCCCGTCGTGTCCCTTTGCCACTTTTGCAGAAGGTTAAAGAGGAATTGCAGCATATGGAGGAGAATAATGTGATTGAAGCTGTGATTGATCCTACAGATTGGTGCGCGCCAATGGTACCAGTCCCAAGGAAAAATGGAAAAGTGCGGATCTGTGTCGATTTAAAGAGGTTAAATGAAGCTGTACGAAGAGAGAGGTATGTTCTTCCTACTGCAGAGGAAATCACTGCAAAACTTAGTGGAGCAACCACATTCACATCATTGGATGCTGCCTCCGGGTTTTGGCAGATTCCTCTCCATCCAGAAAGCAGTAAATTAACAACCTTTATCACACCCTTTGGGAGATATGCATTCAAACGTCTTCCATTTGGGATCACAAGCGCTCCTGAAATTTTTCAGCGCAAAATGACAGAAACCCTCAACGGCCTGGGAGGCGTGGCTATCTATATGGATGACATACTGGTGTACGGCGACACTCCTGAACAGCACGACCAGCGTCTCAGCAAGGTACTGGAAAGGATCGAGTCAGCCGGACTTAAACTGAACAGAGAAAAATGTAAGTTTAGACAAAACAAGCTTCACTTCTTGGGCCAAGAAATTGACAAATCAGGTGTGAGACCCGACCCTGATAAAGTCGAGGCAATCCGCGAGCTCCCTCCACCACAGAACGTGCATGACCTCAAGCGTGTCCTAGGCATGTTTAACTACCTAGGGAAATATATCCCAAATCTGTCGACAGTGGGCCAGCCACTATATGAACTGTTGAAATCCAAGTCAGTGTGGATGTGGGACCATTCTCAGCAGGAGGCATTTCAACGCATCAAAGACATTCTGTCTACTTCTCCAGTTCTGAAATTCTATGATGTGAATCGACCTACTGCCATATCAGCCGATGCCAGCAGCTATGGTATAGGTGGAGTACTACTGCAACTGCACGATGGAAACTGGAAACCTGTGGCATACTGCTCACGTCGTCTGTCAGAGGCCGAGACTAGATATGCACAGATAGAGAAGGAGTGTTTGGCGAGTGTCTGGGCATGTGAGAGATTCGAGAAGTACCTCTGTGGTCCGGAAGATTTTAAGTTGGTCACAGATCACAAACCCTTGGTGCCTCTCATGAACAAAAAGGACCTGGACAATGTGCCAATACGGTGCCAAAGGCTACTTATGAGACTTATGAGGTTCAAACCGACAGCCGAATATGCTCCGGGAAAGACCTTGGTAGTAGCTGATACACTCTCAAGAAGTCCACTACAGTGCATAGAAAACGAGACTGATACTCACTCTGATGTAGCGTGTTACATAGCAGCAGTTATTGATAACTTGCCAGCTACTACACATAAAATAGACACTATAAAGACCGCTACAGCAGCTGACTGTAACCTACAGTTGGTGTTGTGGTACATCAAGTCAGGATGGCCAGAATACATAGGCAATGTCCCAGCAGCTATCAGAGACTATTTTCCCATTAAAAATGAACTGTCTGAATGCAATGGAATTATCACCAGAGGAAGCCGCATGTTGATTCCGGATGTGCTCAGAGCAGACATCTTGGATCGAATACATGATGGACATCAAGGTCTGACAAAATGCAGAGAGCGGGCCTGCACATCTGTGTGGTGGCCTGGCATCTCATCTGAAATCAAACGCAAAGTCCAGTCCTGTCAGGTGTGTCGTGAGATGAGACCAGCTCAGCGAAAAGAGCCTCTCTTGTCAACCCCTCTACCTTATCGACCCTGGAAGAGACTTGCTGTTGACCTGTGTGAGCATAACAAGCACACCTACCTTGTTGTGTCAGACTATTTCTCTCGGTTCCTCGAGATACTTCATCTGCCAGTAACCACTGCTTCTCAGATGATCTTAAAGCTGAAGGCAGTGTTTGCGAGGTTTGGTTGTCCAGATGTGGTTGTATCTGACAATGGGCCTCAATTCTCATGCCAAGAATTTAAAAAGTTTGCAAGGGAGTTTGACTTTTTGCACATCACCTCAAGTCCACATAACCCCCAAGGAAACGGACATGCAGAGAGGGGAGTTCAAACAGCAAAAAGAATCTTAAAGCAGCAAGATCCTTTGCTCGCCCTCATGTGCTTTCGATCAACGCCCTGCACCACCACAGGCGTGAGTCCTGCAGAGCTACTTATGGGTCGAAAGATCAAAACAACTCTTCCTACACTGGAAGTGAATCTTCAGCCCCGATGGCCTGATCTAGAAGTCGTCAGGAATAAGGATGCAATGGAGAAACAGAAACAAGCATTCTACTTCAATCAGCGCCATGGAGCTAAACCCCTATCTTCGTTGAAGCCAGGAGATTCAGTCCTCACAAAGCTGGACCATCAGAAATCCTGGAAAACACCCGCTGTTGTCACAGGAGAAAGCAGCACACCTCGCTCCTTTTTTATTGAAACACCCCAGGGAGCAACTTTGCGACGCAACCGCCGTCACTTGCAACATGATCCTGAATCAGCCAGAGAGATACACTCTTCAGCTCCAAATGACCTGCAGCCAGAGATTGTCGATCAGCAGCCTGAAACTGCAGCTGCTGCTGACACTATTTTACCAGAATCCAGTGTCAAACCGCCAGACCCAAAGCAAGGACTGTTGTTTACCCGGTCTGGTAGAATGATTAAACCTGTGCAAAGACTAGATTTGTAGAGAGAAAAAAAAAAAATGAATGAATGAAAAAAAGAGAGAAATTCACGTGTTCACTGTGATAAGTGTGGTTATATGTGGTTCAATGATTAAGCCATGGGCTGTGGGGAAGGGTGAAATGGGAATGAAAAATGTTTGAACTGAAAATTGTTTTGTTCTGAAAAAAAAAAAAAACTAATAAAAGGGGGAGATGTCATATAATGTGATAATTGTGTGTGCTGTGTCTTTAAGACTGTGGTGACGTCACAGGTCAGAGTTGACCTTCACCGAGTGAATATGTATGAAAATGGCGATGTGTTGATGTTGCCGCCTGTAAATGTTTCCCACTCCTAGTTGTTAAAAGAGAACTTTGTTGAAACCACTATTCGTGTGGACCTCAGTTCTTTACAGTTTCAGGCTTTGGGTGAACGTTTCTCTTTTGGCTTGTTCATTTACGGTCCAAAGTATAAAGTGGCAAGGAAGTCTGCCCACACTTTGCTGAACTTCCTATCTGGTACTGCTAAACTTGCCATCTGGCTGACAAGGAAAAATCGGACTACCAACGCTGGCAATGTGGATCCTGTGTCTGCTTTCAAGGCCTTGTTGAAAGTCAGACTCCGGGTGGAGTTCTCTTACTACCAAATGGTGGACAATTTGGAGGCATTCACCAATAGATGGACTGTAGGGAATGTTTTGTGTTCTGTGGGTCAGGGGGATGAGTTATGTTTGCACTTTTGAGATGTGACACACTTGGGGCCGTGATATTGGTGTTCTTGCATTTTTGAATTGTACAATAAAGCCTTTTTTTAAAAGTCAAAAGTCTCTCTCTCTCTCTCTCTCTCTCTCTCTCTCTCTCTCTCTCTCTCTCATGTGTATTTTAAGGTCAGCTTTTTCCATTTTCGCAGCTCATTTTATTAAAAAACTGCAAATCATGGTAGCTCATTTATATAAGTGGCTTTCTTAAACAGCAAGGAAATAAGTGGAACTGGCAATTCTAACCCAAGAAAAATGATTTATAATGCTTCGTTCTTCCAATGTTCTCTGACTGATGATTGTTGTGTTCACTTGACAGTCACATAGCGCATGCTCGGCTGTCCTCGGGGAACCCCCACACATGATAGGATATTGGATGGAAAAATATTCAACATATTGGGTATTTATGATTTAGGATTGGAGATTAACTGACAATCTTTGGAGCAGATTGGATCACCCGTTAACACCCCTCATACTGTTGGACCACAAAGATGAACAGGGCTTTTTGTGTGATTGTCAGAAAGGGAGAAATAAATTTATGTCCTGGTGTGTGGCAGATATGCTAAGTACCATGACCACTCTTCAGTTCTCTTCGCTCGTTACTGTGGAGGAGGTGCTTCTGGCTGTGGGTGAGCAGGTGGGCCATGATGCGATCTGTTTTGCGTCCTGAATGAATAGAGCTGTATTTGTGTTTCTGGCTGCTGAGGAGTATGTCCACACTCTGATTGGGAGCGGTGTTGTTATCGGGGAAACGTGTGTACAGGTGTCCCTCTTATCTGTTCCATCAACGCGTATCACCGTCTCAGGTGTTCCCCCTTTCATCACTGACGAGCAGTTGGAGACGGAGCTCCGCAGATTTGGGAAGTTTGTGGGCCCGTTTAGAACTGTGACTTTGGGGTGCAAGGATACCAAGTTTAAACATGTGAGATCACTCAGGCGACAGGTGTTCATGTTTTTGGACTCGCCAACTCAAACTCTGGAAGTGTCCTTCCGGGTCAAACACGGGGACGGCTCCTATATGGTGTATGCGAGCTCAGGACAGATGAAGTGTTTTGAATGTGGAGACGTGGGCCATAAACGGTTCGCCTGTCCACACAGGCAGCGGGCGGGGGGCTCTGATGGAGCCACAGCTGAGGCTGAGGCTACTGCGGACGACGTTGCGGGGCCTTCTGCCGGTCCTGCTCCGGAGCCTGCCGCTGTGTCTGTGGACGGCCCATCTGTGGACGGCCCGGTTGTGGTGCCCGCAGCCCAGCTTACGGCTGGGAGCGTCGCTGGTGATGGCGCCCAAAAAGTCACTGATGATGCATCAGAATCTCGCTGTGTGACATCATCTCGCTGTGCTTCCGGTGGCTGCTACCGTTTCAGAGCAGCAGACAGAACGCCAGTCAGCTGCTGTGGGTGGCGTCCAGGAAAATGTGGCTCATGATGAATCAGCTGGGCCAGCTGAATCAAACAGTCAGCTGAGTTGCGCTCACGAGGAAATGGAATCTGATTCCGACACTGTGTCTAATACTGAGTCTATTGGGGCAACTTGCAGTACAAACACGAGTTTGTATTCACTGGAAGAAATAAATGCTTTTCTGGATGAAACCTATAACAGGGCCATTAAAGTCACTGATTACTTCAGTGACACTGATAAATTTATTAAGTCTGTTAATGTGCTAAAAAGGCAGGTTGGTCTTGACCTCCTGGATGAAAGGAAACGTTTTCGCCTCAAAAAGCACCTAACAGCTCTGCGTAAAGCAGCGGGAGGACAAAAGGTCAAGCGTGCCCGACAGAAGGAATAAATGACGGTCTTTACTCTGACTTTTTTAGGCATTTTTGGGATATTGTTGGATCAGACTTTTATGACGTTCTAATTGACTGTTACAGAACTGGATCTTTACCGGTCTCCTGCCGGCACGTGTACTATCTCTGCTGCCCGGCTCTTCTTTGCACGGACTACAAAGTCACGGTTTACTCGCCTGCAGGACATGGATGCCCCAACATCATTTTTCTACAATCTGGACAAGACTGCTGCAAAGATGACCTGCTTAAAACTCTCACATGGTCAAAGGACTACAAATCCATCCGAGATGAGGAGCCATGCAGATGCAGTGGGTTTTTACGGGGCCCTGTTTGGTGCAGAACCATGTTGCATAGACTCTCAACACCAACTCTTTGGAGGTCTTCCCAGGCTCAGCCCAGAGGACAGGCCTGTTCTGGAGTGTGAACTGACTTTGGATGAGTCAACTGTGGCAGTTAATCACATGTCTCTGGGACGTGCACCTGGACTTGACGGTCTTTCTTCTGACTTTAAGCACTTTGGGGATGTTATTGGATCAGACTTTTATAGTGTTCTAGTTGACTGTTACGGAACTGGCTGCGGGCGTGCAGTGCTGTCTCTGCTGCCGAAGGAAGGGGACTTGGCCTTGCTTAACAACTGGAGGCCTGTGGCTCTTCTTTGCACGGACTACATGGAAGAATCAGACTACTAACACTGGCACTGTGGATCCTGTTTTTGTTTTCCTTACTATAAAATGGTGGACAATTTGGAGGCATCCACCAATAGATGGACTGTAGGGCATATTTTCTGTTGTGTGGGAGAGGGGGATGAGTTATGTTTGCACTTTCGACATGTGAGACGCTTGGTGGACTGATATTGGTGCTCTTGCATTTTTAATTTGTGCAATAAAGGGATTTTTTTAAAACTCAAACTCTCTTCTCTTCTCTTCTCTTCTCTTCTCTTCTCTCGTTTCCGCTTCCGGTGGGTGCGAGTAAGAGCGTGAGTGAGGAGGTGTTGGGTGTGTGAGTGAGGAGTTTTGGATTATACTTTTTCACAACGTTTGGACTTTTCCTTTATCCTTTGTTATTGGCTGCATATTCAGTTAAGTTTATTTCAGTCTTTTGAGTGTGTTTGTGTTTTTGTTTGTTTTTTTGGCGTTTTGCTGGAGGATGGCGTCCTTTGAGACGCCACCTCCGTCTATCCGGCAGGGAGTGAGGATAGTGCCGCCGGATAGCAGCGTTGCTGTGGAGGAGGTTCTTGTTGCTGTGGGTGAGAAGGTGGGGCATGATATGATCTGCTTTGCCTCACGAATGAATAAAGCTGTCGTTGTGTTTTTGACTGGTGAGGAATATGTCCACAGTCTGATTGGGAGCGGTGTTGTAATCGGGGACACGTATGTACAGGTGTCCCCGTTATCTGTTCCATCAACGCGCATCACCGTTTCAGGTGTTCCTCCCTTCATCACTAATGAACAGTTGGAGATGGAGCTTCGCAGATTTGGGAAATTTGCGGGCCCGTTTAGGACTGTGAGTTTGGGATGTAAGGATAGCAAATTAAAACATGTCAAATCACTTAGGCGCCTGGTGTTCATGTTTTTGGACTCGCCCACTCAAACGCTAGAAGTGTCTTTCCGGGTTAAACATGGGGACGGCTTTTACATGGTGTATGCGAGCTCAGGGCAAATGAAGTGTTTTGAATGTGGAGACGTGGGCCATAAACGGTTCGCTTGTCTGCATAAGCAACGTGCACCGCAGCTGAAACCAACGGTGCAGCCTCCGCTCATGCCGCTACTACAGACGACGTTGCGGGGCCTTCCGCCGGTCCTGCTCCGGAGCCCGCTGCTGTGTCTGTGGACAGCCCGTCTGTGACGCCCGCAGCCCAGCTTACGGTTGGGAGCGTGGCTGGTGATGACGCCCAAACAGTCACTGATGGTGCGTCAGAATCTAGCTGTGAGAAAGAGCTTGTAAAATCAGCAGCTGTGGTTCCGGTGGCTGCTAACGTTTCGGAACAGCTGACGGAACAACACCAGTCAGCTGCTGTAAGTGGCGTTCAGGAAACTGCAGATCACGATCAATCAGCTGAGACAGCTGTATCAAACAGTCAATTAAGTTGTGATGAGGAAATGGATTCTGATTCTGATACTGTGTCTATTGGAGAAACTTGCAGTAAAAGCAAAAGCTTGTATTCACTGGATGAAATAAATGTTTTCCTGGATGAAACCTACAAAAGAGCAGTTAAAGTCACTGATTACTTCAGTGACGCCAATAAATTTATTAGATCTGTTAAAGTGCTGGAAAGGCGGGTTGGCCTTGACCTCCTGGATGAGAGAAAACGTTTTCGCCTTAAAAAACACCTAACGGCCCTGCGTAAATCAGCAGGAGGAAAAAAGGTCACATGCACCCGACAGATGAAATAACTTACATGGGTATGCACAGCACGGTGTTCCTATATATCTACTGCTCTTTGCTGTCTCTCCCTGCCTTCTATCTTCTCTATCTCTCTATGCAAAACATAAAATTAGGAACCCTAAACATCAATGGTGGGAGGGGCAATCATAAGAGGGGATTAGTTAGTGAATTGTTTAGACAAAAAAATCTTAACATTTTGTTTTTGCAAGAAACTCATACCACTTCAGCAGATGAAGTGGACTGGGGCTTGTGGTGGAAGGGCCCTTTTTCACTCAGTCATGGTACAAATTTTAGTGCAGGAGTAGCCATTTTGTTTGGGGAATCTGTGAATGCAACAGTTCTCTCTGTAGTGGAGGTAGTGAAGGGCAGGCTGCTCTTTGTTAGGGCAGAAATAGAGAATTCCGTGTTCTGTTTGATCAACGTCTATGCTCCAAATCAGAGTTCTGAAAGAACTGCCTTTTTCAATAAACTTAAAAATGAATTGCAGAACTATCACCAAGATCAACTTATTGTTGCTGGTGATTTTAACTGTACCTTAGATTTTACTGTGGATCGAACTAATGCAGAACCTCATCTTCAGTCATCACAAGTTTTAAAAAGTATCACTGTACAGTATGACCTATTGGATACATGGAGAATTAAACATGCAAACACTAGACAGTATACCTGGGTCAGAGTCGTAGATAATATGGTCAGTGCTGCTAGATTAGACAGGATATATGTTTCTCAAAGTTTTGGCCCAGGAATTCTTCATAGTAACATAAGTCCTGTCGGTTTTACAGATCATCATCTAGCCTCTGTGATGTTAATCATTTCACCAGGGGAAAGAACTAGATCCTATTGGCATTTCAACAATAAGCTCCTTCAAGACAACGCTTTTTGTCATTATTTTGTGTGTTTCTGGGAACACTGGAGGGCTACAAAGCCTCGTTTTAGTTCCTTAGGACAGTGGTGGGAGGTTGGCAAGGTGCAAATTCGCATTTTTTGTCAGCAGTATACTGCAAACTCGACTGCTATCATCAGAACCAAAGTTTGTGAACTTGAGGACACTGTTAAGAGGCTGGAGGAGAGTTTGATTAGGGATCAGGATTCTACCTCGGGTCCTTTGTTGCAGGAGAAGAGATCAGCCCTGAGCTCTTTGCTGTGGGAAAGAGTGAAGGGAGCACTTGTTAGGTCCCGGTTTACTCAGCTGAAGGACATGGACGCCCCAACGTCCTTTTTTTTCAATCTGGAGAAGTCTGCCGCAAAAAAGAAATTGATGACTTGTTTAAAACTCCCACATGGTCAAATAACTACAAATCCATCTGAGATGAGGAGCCATGCAGTGGATTTTTATGGGGCCCTGTTTGGTACAGAACCATGCTGCATGGATTCTCGAAATCAACTCTTTGAGGGTCTTCCCAAGCTCAGCCCAGGGGAAAGGGCTGCTCTGGACTGCGAACTGACCTTGGATGAGTTAACTGTAGCAGTTAATCAAATGGCTCTGGGACGTGCACCTGGACTTGACGGTCTCTCTTCTGACTTTTTTAAGCACTTTTGGGACATTATAGGATCAGATTTTTATGACGTTCTAATTGACTGTTATAGAACTGGATCTTTGCCTGTCTCCTGTCGGCATGCAGTACTATCCCTGCTGCCTAAGAAAGGGGACTTGGCCTTGCTTAAAAACTGGAGGCCCGTTGCTCTTCTTTGCACAGACTACAAGGTGCTTTCTAAAGCCCTATCAAATAGACTGAAAAATGTTTTGGATGTAATCATAGATAGAGATCAAACATATTGTATTCCTGATCGAACCATTATGGACAATATTTTTCTCATACGTGATGTTCCTAATCTTAGTAAATGTTATGATTTAAAGTTTGGTATTGTGTCTTTGGACCAGGAAAAAGCTTTTGATAGGGTTGACCACTCCTATTTGTTTTCCACACTTAAGGGGTTTGGTTTTGGCAATATTTTTTTGACATGGGTTAATATGTTATATACTGGAGCTGAGTGTTTGGTAAAGTTGGGGGCAGGGCTGAGTCGGCCAATCCCTGTACATCGGCGAATAAGGCAGGGTTGTCCGATCTCGGGTCAACTGTATAGCTTGGCTGTTGAGCCTTTGCTGTGCAGGTTGCGCACTCAGCTGGGTGGTTTGACCCTGCCGGGGCCCTCCAGTAGTTGTCGTCCACTCGTCTTGTCTGCTTATGCAGACGACGTTAACATTTTCATCACATCCCACAGGGATGTACAGTGTTTGGTGGACACTCTATCTATTTATGAAAAAGCATCTTCTGCACGGGTAAACTGGGGCAAAAGTGAGGGTTTATTGGTGGGGCAGTGGACACATCAAGACATTCCTCATCTACCTGGAGGTCTTCTGTGGGGGAAAGCCGGTCTTAAAGTGTTGGGGGTGTTTTTGGGTTCTGAGGACTTTGAAAGCAAGAACTGGGAGGGATTTAAGGAGAAGGTGTGTGCCCGTTTTTCTAAATGGAATTGGTTGCTACCACAGCTGTCATATAGGGGAAGAGTTCTGGTTGCCAATTATCTGGTCGCTTCGGCTCTTTGGCATAGACTTATCGCTTTGACACCGCCCAGGAGCCTGGTGGAGGAGGTCCAGAAGATGATTGTGGACTTCTTTTGGTCTGGTCGACACTGGGTGCGTGCGGCTGCTCTCTACCTGCCTGTTGCCGAGGGAGGACAGGGCCTGGTTGACATACAGTCCAAGATCACCTGTTTTAGGCTTCAGACTGCGCAACGGTTCCTCTATGGATGTGGCCCCTGCTGGATGGACACTGCAAAACTGCTCCTGAGGACAGTTGGCCGCTTGGGCTACGACAAGCAGCTTTTCCTCGTGAAATCCGGGGAGGTGGACTTTACTGGACTTTCTGCCTTTTATGCTTCTGTCTTGCATGCATGGCAAGTCTTCACTGTAGCCCGTATTCCTGAGGAGACACCAGGAATGTGGCTGTTTGAGGAACCGTTGTTTTTCAATGGATTCATGGACACTCAAATGCTGCAGTCTGTCAGTCTGCGAACCTGTTTAAGAGAGGCGGGCTGCACCAAGCTTGGCCATCTGATGAAGATGTCAACCACATCCATAGAAACGCTGAGGCGGAAAGCCAATATTACATCCGTCAGACTGGTGCATAGGGTGGTGAAGGAAGTGTGTGCTGCCCTGCCACGACTACTGAGAGCCTTTGTGGAAAACCGCACTCTTTCTGATCAATGGGATGAGGACACTGTTTTCAGCTTTCCTGCCCTTTCCATAAGTCCAGCAGTGGGAGAGTGGCAGGAGGAAGAAGACCACCTGCTGTCTTTCAGAACTCCTCGTCTGGGCAAGTTCCAGGCTGTAGGGAAGAAGGCGACGTATCACATCTGTGTGAAAGTTCTAAATCTGCGCTCTCTGACGGGGGTAAAAGAGTCGAAGTGGGCGGGGTTTTTGGGGCCGGTATTCTCCCCAAAAGGCAGCTGGCGCTCCATGTACAAGCCCCCTATAGAGAAACGGACAGCAGATCTCCAGTGGAGGATTGTGCATGGGGCAATAGCTACAAACAGATACAGA
Source organism: Pholidichthys leucotaenia (assembly GCA_020510985.1). NCBI lineage: Eukaryota > Metazoa > Chordata > Actinopteri > Cichliformes > Pholidichthyidae > Pholidichthys > Pholidichthys leucotaenia. Next base: position 417,607,087 of record CM035839.1, read on the forward strand.
GCACACCTGGATCCTAGTGTTGGGGAGGGTTGTTTGTTTTGTTCTCAAGTCGAGACCCTGGAGCACTTGTTTGTTGGATGTTTTCGTTTGTCTGGGCTTTTTGATCTTTTGAAAGTGTGGTTTCATGATTTTGGTGAATGTTTTTCTTTTGGTTTGTTTATTTATGGTCCGAAGTACAAAGTGGCAAAGAAGTCTGTGCATATTTTGATAAACTTCCTGTCTGGTACCGCTAAACTTGCCATTTGGCTGACAAGGAAAAACCGGACTATTAACACTGGCAATGTGGACCCCGTGTCTGTTTTTAAGGCCCCGTTAAAAGTCAGACTCCGGGTGGAGTATTCTTATTATAAAATGGTGGACAATTTGGAGGGGTTCACCAATAAATGGACTGTTGGGAGTGTTTTGTGTTCTGTGGGGGAGGGGGATGAGTTATGTTTGAATTTTTGAAATGTGGAACACTTGGGTGGATTGATGGTATGATGGTGATTTTATATTTTTGAATTGTACAATAAAGGGACTTTTTAAACGTCTCTTCTCTTCTCTTTGAAAACGAAACAAATCTCCATCTGCTAGCCATTAGAAAGAATTTGAGCTGTTTTCTTTGGTTTCACTGTTTTATCATACCTTTCATTTTTATACAGGCACTGCTGCACATCCAAGCGGCCACCTAGCCTAATTGGAAAAACATGTTCAATAATGTTGGGGTTTTATATGAGAAAATGTTGTGTATCCTCCTCATTACCGCTGACACGGAGGTTATGGGATCAAATTTGCAGTTTTTACCTCTGCCAAGGTGGTAATGGAATCGGGGTGGTTTGTTTTTCTGTTTGTCCGTCTGTCTGTCTGTTAGCAGGATTGTGCAACAGCTTGATTTTGATGAAATTGTCTAAGTCCCTCTAGTTTCTCTATGTGACTGTTAGCAGGTGCACAAAAACTACTGGATGGATTTTGATGAAATTTTCTTCAGCTGTGACCCTTGAGCCAAAAATGAACCAATTAAATTTTTGAGTAGATCAAGATCAGTATGAATATTCTGGATCATGTTTTTATTTTCATTTCTTTAATACTGTGAGATAGCGCTTATTTATTAATTTTTGCTAAAGACATAAAAAATAATGGGATAATAAAACCAAAAAAACAGCGGGGATAAGTATTGAACACATCAACATTTTTCTCATTAAACATATTTCTGATGGAGCCATTGACCAGAGATTTTCACCAGATATCAGTAACAACCCAAGTAATCCATACATCTGTCTATAAATGCAAGAAATCTCTGTCTGTTTGAGTGTGTGTGTGTGTGTGTGTGTTCCTCATGTATCGCTCAAACCGTTTGTCACACTGCCCTAAGATTTTAAATGTGCTTTCCTGAGGTTACGAAGGTGTGCATCCCCGAATATGGAGTCGCTTAGTCAAAATATGCAATTTTTATTAATAAAAGTTTAACCACTCCTCTGTGACCGTTCATGGCCATGCTGATTGGACAACACGCAGCATCACGATCATGCCAATTAGATAACACACAGCATCACGACCTGTCAGTCACCACAGCGCTTTGCAAACAAAGATTTTATAAGTGCTATCCCTGAGTATGGAGTCGCTCAATCAAAATATATACCATAAAGTTGCTGTGATTGCGTAGGTCTAATGGATAATTCACCATGGACAACACGAGGTGTGGGGAAGGGGGGCACTGGTGGGGACCCGTGGTGCTGCAAAGGACATCACTGGCACATGGGTAAAGTAGCAGCCGAGACTTCCGTTAACTGGCCAACACTGGTGTTTGACCGGGCACTCCACGATCGTTCTCAGGGAGGCACGCTCATCCTGCCCGGTCAGTGGTAGACGACAGTCCCGACTGCTGCTTCACTGTGGAGCGGAATGGCCAGATCAACTGCATATTACATGCGAACTTTCACTAAACTTTGACTAAACGACAACAACACGCAAAAATGTCCAAATAACGACATAAATCATTTTTAGTCATTCATTCATTCATTTGTTTTTATTCATTTATTTGTTTCGAATGTGTAACATTGAGCATTCAGTGACAGTAATGTAGAGAACATTGTTAAGAAAAATAAAATATATATGAAAGCATAAGTCACCATACAAAACATGAGTTTCACCATGCACATAATTCACATACATATCCGAAAAGGAGTGGGAAGAAGTCTAAACTTATTCATTCCCACCCCTTCTCCACAAATCATTGATTTCCATTCATTTGCTTCCTAGCTATACACAACACAATATACAGTATATATCCGTTAAATTAAATCATAGAAAATAATAATACATTTAATACACACTATTCAGAAACGCTACTTTGTTCAAACACCTTCATCCTCGTACTTTGCAAAGATCTTTTTTTTAATACATCCTTTTAAATTGTTTTATGTTTGGACATTGCTTCAGTTCATCACCCAGACTGTTCCATAACTTCACTCCACAGATTGATACACAGAAACATTTCCTGGTTGTTCTTACATTTACTGTTTTAAAATTAAATAATCCCCATAAATTGTAAGTGCCTTTCCTTTCTATAAACAGGCCTAAAATATTTTTGGGAAGTTGATTATTTTTGGCTCTAAACATGATTTGTCCAGTTTGGTATTTTACTTGATCCAAAAATTTTAATATATTTGACTGCAAGAGCAATGGATTTGTGTGATCCCTATAACCAGCTTTATGAATAATTCTTGTTGCTCTTTTTTGTAGAATAATTAGTGGCTGTAGTGTGCTTGTGTAATTATTACCCCAAAACTCGGCACAGTAGCTGAAGTATGGTGAAACCAGTGATCTGTAAAGAATGAGGAGTGATCCGTGATCCAAAACATGTTTTGCTTTGTTTAAAATTGCAATCGTTCTTGATATTTTTGAGTTTAAATGATTTATATGCTGTTTCCAGTTCATTTTTATCATCAATTATCACCCCAAGAAATTTGATTTCATTGACTCTTTCAATATCTGTTTCACCAATTTGTATTTTTATTTGTATTTTTGTTCTGCAGTTGCCAAATAACATCATTTTTGTTTTGCCTAAGTTTAGTGATAACTTGTTTATGTCATGTCCGCTGCGTAACCTCGCAGCAAACATATAAATTGACAAGGAGCCCAAAATGCAGTGTAAGTAACGTGTTTATTTATGGAAGGAATATGTACACAGTTTCCATATGACAGTCACCAAATGAAGAACAGACAACCGGCTTCTAGCTTAGTTGGTGGTGAGGAAAAGCCAAGCGCGCTCCAGACGGAACAGGAGCGGAGGGAAAGGCAATAATAACAAGACTTACATGCGCGTAGGAGCGGAAGGGCTCTAGAATAACTACACCGTACAGTCCAGGGGAAAAACCAACAGTCTGCGAGCCAGGATGTCCATGTTGACTTTAAGCTGCCACACTGACTGGTCACACTGCTTTGCTATTAATAGACAAAACCCTAACGAACGCAAGTGGACACAGCCATGTGGCAAGCAGGTGCGGGACTGATTGAAACTCTGTGTGTGTGTGTGTGTGTGTGTGTGTGTGTGTGTGTGTGTGTGTGTGTGTGTGTGTGTGTGTGTGTGTGTGTGTGTGTGGTGATAAGATACCTCCGGTGAATGTCTGGTAAGAGGAGGAGACGTGGCCGTAGGACTGTCAGATATCAAGGCTCAATCTGACAGCTGAAATTAATAAGCGATAATCAAAACCTACAGCCACCGGTCATGGACGGGGTGAATGACCCCGAACATGACAGTGCCCTCCCCCCTCAAGGGGTGGCTACCTGACACCCACCGTACCATCAAAAACAGAAAATACAACCTGACCCCCTCCCCCCCACTCAAAAGGCCAACACACCAAGCCAGGGCGGGAGGTGGGGGAAAAACAGGTTAGGAGGGTTCAATCAGGAAAGGGTAAACACTACAATACAACACAACAACAACACTTTTCCCAACCCCAAAACAAAGCTAACCCACCCCACGCCCAAGAGTCCCACAGTTCAGGGGGCTGGCCAGAGTCCAAGGGCCCAGCAGGTGGCTGTAAGTTCAGGAGGCCGGCCAAAATCCCAGGGCCAGCAGGCAGCCTGCAGAACAGTATCAGGCGGCCTGCCAGGGCATACGGGCCACCCGGCAAGGAAAATCAGCCTTTCAGGCAGCCTGCCCACATGATTAAACCACCAGGACCAGAAGGGCAGATAAGGTGGTGGCCTACCCACCGGAAGGCTGAGAGGTGGGTGGCCAGACAGAAGAAGAGGAACCCCTGCGGTCACTGGCGGTGGAGGAAATAGAACCCCGACGGTGCCTGGAAGAAGGAGGAGGAACACCCACAGGGCTTACAAAAGGGAAAGGAAGACCCCAGTGTCCCCAAGCTGTCCTGTGGCACCCCTGGTGGTCCCGGCGTAGGACTGGGACTCTGTAGAACCCACGGTGGACCTGGGCTGGGCCATGGCTGCATCTGCGGTGGTCCTGGCCTGGGACAACATTGCACCAGCGGTGGACCCTTCCCGGGACCTCATTGCTCCCGCGGTGAGCCCCGACTGGGCCTGCGTTGCACCCATGATGGACCCCGACCGAGCCATGGTTGCACCCACGATGGAGTACAGCTGGACCCCTGCTGCACCCGCGGTGGGACCCGGCTGGGCTACTGCTGAACCCAACACCATCTTGGCCATGGGCCAGCCAACCCGTATGAGCACCTAAGCGAGGAAGCGATCGATCACGGGCACCCTGGACTGGGACTGGGTGCCCCCGACAACTACCTCAAACGGAACCTCGGTGACCTCCAGTCGCGAACGTGGAACCCCGGACTCGTCCGGCGATGGTGAGCTCTCTCCAGCGACCCTGAAAAAGGACTCGGACAGAGAGAAGGAAGGGTGAGAGTCACCAGCAGCGCCCTGCGAGGCAAGCTCAGGTGCAGCGTTTGGCTGCAGCTGGCTCTCCTCACCTAAAGCGAGGCAAAAATGCTCAATTATAGAAAAGAGAAAGACAAAAGAGAGCACTTGCCTTAGCTCAAGCTCTACCGCCGTCCAGGACTTTGGTGATCCGGGCGATGTCTCCTCAGATTTGGCCTCCAAGAGGTTCCGCTCGGGTGCTGACTCTGCTGTGGCAGCCTCTACAGCAGGTGTGATGGTCACTGCAGCCTTATCTTCCCCAGCTGCCACGGTTGCTGCCGCTGCTGGGACGTCATCACCCGTCCGTCCAGGAAAGGTGGTGCTAGGCTCCTCTGTAGGAGATATGGGAGCCGCCGCTCTCGCCACAGAAACGGGAGACCCCGGTGAAGAAAACAAATGCCCCTCTGCAGCCGGCAAACAGACCGAAGAAGACCTTGCAGCGGTTATGGAAGGAGATTCTGCAGACGGGACTGCTTGGAACTGATGATCCGCTGCGGGGGTAACAGGGCTCGGTGTCAGAGCAGGAGCAGTTCATGGGGCTGGATTGTTCTTCCGGAATCCCGGGTGATGCTGACATCGCTGACCTGATCGCAGCCATCCTGGAGCAGGAGATGGAGCGGATGGGAAGATGGCCGCCGACGGAGAAGAGCATTTCTGTTTGGGCTTGGTGTGGAAAGCCCTCCTCGTCAGGTTGGAGAAAGCCTGCTGGAGTGCACAGACACCGGACAGCAGCTCAGAGTACTCGGGGTAATCCCAGAGACCCCGGTGAGTCCTCAGGATCCGTATTACTCCGTCGAGGCAAGCTAACCGCTCTCTGGGCCCGATGGAGCCGTACTCGTCCTCCAGAAGTACCCAGATGCGCCAGGCTGCCCGCTGCTCCTCCGCACTGGGCTGTCCTGCTACTCATCCACTAAAGCCAGTGTGGGAACGGCTAGACCAGGACATCATGCTCTGAACAGGTAGGTAGAAAAACACAAAAAATGGGTAACACGCTACTTACTGCTTGGGCTCTTTTTGGTGGCAGCTTACTGTCATCTCCGCTACGTAACCTCACAGCGAACATATGAATTGGCAACGAGTCCAAAACGCAGTGTAGGTAACGTGTTTATTTATGGAAGGAATATGTACACAGTTTCCATATGACAGTCATCAAATGAAGAACAGACAACCGGCTTCTAGCTTAGTTGGCCAGGAAAAGCCAAGCGCGCTCCAGACAGAACAGGAGCGGAGTGAAAGGCAATAATAACAAGACTTACATACGCGTAGGAGCGGAAGGGCTCTAGAATAACTACACCATACAGTCCAGGGTTAAAACCAACAGTCTGCGAGCCAGGATGTCCATGTTGACTTTAAGCTGCCACATTGACTGGTCACACTGCTTCGCTATAATACAGAAAACCCTAATGAAGGCAAGTGGACACAGCCGTGTGGCAAGCAGGTGCGGGACTGATTGAAACTTCGTGTGTGTGTGTGCGCGCGCGCGCGCGCGCATGGTGATAAGATACCTCCGGTGAATGTCTGATAAGAGGAGGAGACGTGGCTGTAGGACTGTCAGAGAGCAAGGCTCAATCTGACAGCTGAAATTAATAAGCAATAATCAAAACCTACAGCCACCGGTCATGGACGGGGTGAATGACCCCGAACATGACAGTTTATGTCAAGCTACATCTTCAGTTTTTCCATTTCTATGTTTATGTCATGCAGTAATTGCTGTAAATCTTCTCCTGCACAGAAAATGTTCATATCATCAGCAAACAAAACTAGAAAAGCACTCAGAGCGCGCAGACCTCCGCCAAGTACCTCAGTTCCCCTTAATATTGGGATTTTCCCAAAATATAATAGTCCTACATTTATTTTATCTATATTTTCAGATTCCTTGACCATCAAAACATACCTTTAGCAATTGGATTCACATTGATATCTTTATTAGTTCAGTAGTTATTGACAAAAATCACTTTTTCAGTAATGGCGGTTTTCTTCTGGATATAGCTCCATAGCTTTTGAAGATACAACAAATCCATTGGCACACTACTGATTCCTCAGTGTCTTGGCTATATTTTGGTGTCTGTTGTACGTTTAAATCTTAATTTGTTACCTTACAGTGATGAAAATTCCAAAGATCCCCTATTATTTCCTGTTCTGGATCACAGTATCCGGATTTTTTACAGGATCCAGATCAGTCTTTGATATTTCCTAGAACCTATTGGGATCTTATCCTGTACTTTTTTGGCAAGCGTCCTGACCATTTATTTTGGAGTTATATACACATATGCTAAAAATGGCCCTATCTCGCAATGATAAAGAATCCTTGAAAAAATTCCTGGATCCAGACGGTGATCTGGATCACTCCCAATCATTTCTTCCTTGTCCCATTTCGGACTTGTCCTGAAAATTTCGTCAAAATCTGTTCATAACTTTTTGAGTTATGTTGGTAACAGACAGACAGACAGACAAACAGACAAACACCCTGGTAAAAACATAACCTCCTTGGTGGAGGTAACTAGTTTTAATTTTTGTGACACTTTACAAATGTCATTGATATAAAGAGTGAACAGTTTTGGACCCAACACTGACCCCTGGGGGACACCACAGACAATATCCAAACATAAAGAGCACCATTTACCCAAACTCAAACTGTCTCCTATTGCACAAATAACTCTTTATCCATTGCAACACAACCTCTCTGATACCATATCTTTCCAATTTTCTTACTAATATATCATGATTTAATGTGTCAAAAGCCTTTTTTAGATCAGTGAATAGTCCAACAGCATATTTTTTTCTGACCAATGGAATTCGTTATATTCTCTATTGTATCTAATAATGCAAGTGATGTGGATCTGTTTGATCTGAACCCATACTGACTGTCAGTGATTAAATTATGTTTATCTGTGAATTTGTCCAGACGGTTATTGAAAAGTTTTTCAAGAATTTTGGAAAACTATGAAAGAAGTACAACAGGTCTATAATTCGTGAAATGATGCTTGTTGCCAGATTTGTACAGTGGAATGACTTTAGGTGTTTTCATTTTATCAGGGAAAATACCAGTTTGAAATAATAAGTTAAATATATAGAGTTAATGGCTTGGAAATCCTATCAATTACCTTTTTCACCGTTATCTTATCAATGTCACCACAATCCGTTGACTTTTTGTTTTTACACTTCATAACAATATCAATCGCCTCTTTTTCATCCACAGGATTAAGAAACATTGAATTTGGATTCCTGTTTATCAGCTCATCAAAGATTGTCCTAGTTATACCTTGGTCAGGAATTTTTTCTGCTAGATCTGGACCAACATTAACAAAAAAAATATTAAAACTATTTACTACAACATCCATATTATATTCATCCTTATCATTAACAACAAAAAACTCTGGATAGTGTGAATGTCTAGAGCCATTCTTAATCATACTATTCACTATGTCCTGTATTCCTTTAATTACCTCCGCCAGGCCGGAGGCTAGGAGGAGGTTATGTTTTTGCCAGCGTTTGTCTGTCTGTCTGTCTGTTTGTCTGTCTGTTGGTTAGCAAGATAACTCAAAAAGTTTTGGACGGATTTCAATGAAACTTTCAGGCTTTGTTGGAAATGGTACAAGGAAGAACTGATTAAATTTTGGGGATGATCCGGATCACCGTCTGGATACAGGAATTTTTTAAAGGATTATTTAACATTGTGAGATACGGCCATTTTCAACATGTGTGCAGGCCCAATGGAGGGTGCTGCTCGTCGTGTCTGACGAACACAAACTCCGCCTTCTTCAAAGTTTTAGGCACAAAAGCACGCAGAACACAGTGGTGGGCAGGACTCGGCAGCGCGCCTGTGTGCCTGTGTTTGTGCTACGCTGCAAAAGCTCAGATGGGCAGCTGTCCGCCGCCGGATTATTTGGCAGAAATTCCCCAGCCAGCCATAGTAGCTGCGCAAAAAGAAGCTCTCTGCCGGGGAAGATTCCAAATCCTCTTTTGCCGCGGAGCGCAACCCCAATAAAACCCACGCCAACCTGTCTACCCAATTTGCATCCGTCAGTCAAGCCCTCAGTGCTGCTTTCAGTGATCTATGAAAACGCTCGCATAACCCATTGGCCTGTGGGTTGTACGCGGTTGTGTCATGATTTCTTTTATTTTTTTCTTTTGAATTCTTGGATGGAACATGGGTGGCCAATATAAGCTGCAGATTCACCCATCACACATTTCGGATAACTTATGTTGAACTGTATAATCACAGGAGTTATTGTCTAATTTGACCTTGTTGGATTTTATTACCCCCTTTGTTATATTATTTACTTTCTTTTAACCTGTACTCTTAATCTATTCGAAATAAAGATTAATTCAATCATTCATTCAATTGCAACGCCCACAGCCTGGGAGTTTGCAGATGCCGGAGATGGACACAACACCAACACTTCAGTTTATTACCTCCGCCAAGGTCAACCACTAATCCTATCATTGTGAATCCAATTGCTAGTCATATGTTTTCATGGTCAAGCAATCTGAAAACGTACACACAAACACTGTATGGGGGGGAACTGTGGCGCTTGGCGGAGGTCTGCGCTCTCCGAGTGCTTTTCTAGTATTGTCTTTGTTTTTATCTGGTATTCTCTTGTAATAATCTTTCTTGTTATTCCGAATAATAGTAGTTAACTTATTTCTATAATTTTTGTTTTTATTTTCTGCCTCTTTTGTTCTTTGTCTTATGAATTTTGTATACAGTGAGTTTTTCTTTTTGCAGGCATTTTGTAAACCTTTGGTTATTCATGGACATTTTTTGTATTTTACTTTTTTATTTATCTGAATTACAGGACAATTTTTATTATATAAAAACAAATATTTTAAGAAATTCCTCATATGCACTATCCACATCTTTAGTTTGATATAGGTCATCCCAGTTATATGATATTAGGTCATGTTCTAGAACAGCCAGCAATTCATCTGTTCTCACTCATTTGTTTATTTTAATCCTGTCGGATTTAGTTTTCTTATACGGTGGGGCAAAAAGTATTTAGTCAGCCACCAATTGTGCAAGTTCTCCCACTTAAAAGATGAGAGAGGTCTCCAATTTTCATCATAGGTATACCTCAACTATGAGAGACAAAAGGAGAGAAAAAAAATCCAGAAAATCACATTGTCTGATTTTTAAAGAATTTATTTGCAAATTATGGTGGAAAATAAGTATTTGGTCAATAACAAAAGTTCATCTCAATACTTTGTTATATACCCTTTGTTGGAAATGACAGAGGTCAAACGTTTTCTGTAAGACTTCACAAGGTTTTCACACACTGTTGCTGGTATTTTGGCCCATTCCTTCATGCAGATCTCCTCTAGAGCAGTGATGTTTTGGGGCTGTCGCTGGGCAACACGGACTTTCAACTCCCTCCAAAGATTTTCTATGGGGTTGAGATCTGGAGACTGGCTAGGCCACTCCAGGACCGTGAAATGCTTCTTACGAAGCCACTCCTTCGTTACCCGGGCGGTGTGTTTGGGATCATTGTCATGCTGAAAGACCCAGCCACGTTTCATCTTCAATGCCCTTGCTGATGGAAGGAGGTTTTCACTCAAAATCTCACGATACATGGCCCCATTCATTCTTTCCTTTACACGGATCAGTCGTCCTGGTCCCTTTGCAGAAAAACAGCCCCAAAGCATGATGTTTCCACCCCCATGCTTCACAGTAGGTATGGTGTTCTTTGGATGCAACTCAGCATTCTTTCTTCTCCAAACACGACAAGTTGAGTTTTTACCAAAAAGTTCTATTTTGGTTTCATCTGACCATATGACATTCTCCCAATCCTCTTCTGGATCATCCAGAAGATCTCTAGCAAACTTCAGACGGGCTTGGACATGTACTGGCTTAAGCAGGGGGACACGTCTGGCACTGCAGGATTTGAGTCCCTGGCGGCGTAGTGTGTTACTAATGGTAGCCTTTGTTACTTTGGTCCCAGCTCTCTGCAGGTCATTCACTAGGTCCCCCATATGGTTCTGGGATTTTTGCTCACCGTTCTCGTGATCATTTTGACCCCACGGGGTGAGATCTTGCGTGGAGCCCCAGATCGAGGGAGATTATCAGTGGTCTTGTATATCTTCCATTTTCTAATAATTGCTCCCACAGTTGATTTCTTCAGACCAAGCTGCTTACCTATTGCAGATTCAGTCTTCCCAGCCTGGTGCAGGTCTACAATTTTGTTTCTGGTGTCCTTTGACAGCTCTTTGGTCTTGGTCATAGTGGAGTTTGGAGTCTGACTGTTTGAGGTTGTGGACAGGTGTCTTTTATACTGATAACGAGTTCAAACAGGTGCCATTAATACAGGTAACGAGTGGAGGACAGAGGAGCCTCTTAAAGAAGAAGTTACAGGTCTGTGAGAGCCAGAAATCTTGCTTGTTTGTAGGTGACCAAATACTTATTTTCCACCATAATTTGCAAATAAATTCTTTAAAAATCAGACAATGTGATTTTCTGGATTTTTTTTTCTCATTTTGTCTCTCATAGTTGAGGTATACCTATGATGAAGATTGGAGACATCTCTGATCTTTTAAGTGGGAGAACTTGCACAATTGGTGGCTGACTAAATACTTTTTTGCCCCACTGTAGTTCTTGCCATAAATTGTAAAAAAAAAAAACTGGCAAGTGATCACTAATGTCATTTATTAATAGTCCACATGTTACATTATTTTCTATGTCATTAGTGAATATATTGCCAATGAGAGTGGCAGACTAAGATGTGATTCTGGAAGGTTGAGTTATTTTTGGATGTAATCCCATACTAGACATTGTATTTATAAATCCGTCTGTAGCTTTGTGATTGTTTGGGTTCAGCAAATCAATATTAAAATCTCCACAAATAAAAGTGGTTTTGTTTCTTAGTTTTGAGAAGGTTTCCTCAATCCAGCCATTAAAGATTTCAACATCAGAGCCTGGTGCTCTATAAACACATCTGACAATTGCATTTTTTTGCTTTTCATTGCAGATTTCAACCATGATACATTCTAATAATTATCAAGTGCTGTTGTCATATTTTCCAGAACCTTAAATTTTAAATCCTTGTCCACATACAGAGCCACTCCTCCTCCACCATTATTACGTCTATTAATATATAGGAATTCGTAACCATCCAGATCAAAGTCCGTACCTTTAGCTTCATTTATCCAAGTTTCTGATATTGCAATGATCCTGAATGGTTTTGGAAACTGATCTATGAATTCTTTAACATGGCTAAAATGTGCATATAAGCTTCTGCTATTAAAATGGATAATTGAAAATTTTCCCTCTACATCAAAACTATTGTATTGATCTATGGAATAATAGCCACAGGTGTTTAGAATGGAGGAGAAGAAATGATTGTCCGGGTCTATATCGTGTTCCTGTGTGCTATAATCAGTATATTCAAATGTCTGCAGCACTGGCTGGTCGTGCTTATAAATCATCTGCTCCATACAGTTATGGTCCTCAGGCATAGGTAAGCGATTTCTATTAGTAACTGTCATATCTATGTGAGTGGATGATTGTTTCCTTTTAAAAGGTCATTTTAATCCTTGGTATTTGTCCAGCTCCTCCAAATCCTTGATGAGTCATGTTTTTGGTTCCTCTGGTGATCCATTAAACTTTATAACTATTCTGCAGTTTGTTGTCCAAGTGCTCTAAATTTTCCCTTGTTTTTTCAAGTAACGTGCCTTCCTGGCTGTCAGCATTCTGTTTACTTTGGTGTTCATTGATAAAGACATTGGTCCCCTTTAGCTTCCTTCCCTGTTTGAGCAGTGCTGTTTTGTGTTTTCTGTTGACAAATCTAATGATGACTGCTGGTTTGTTGTTAGAACTCCTTTTGGGAAGGGGGTGGTATGCCTCGATGCTCCCGGCCTCCATGTCTGTCCCCTTAGACTGCATGAAAGCCACCACCTGTTGCTCCGTGGAACTAGCATCCAGCTCACCAGGCTCCCCCCCCCCCCCCCCCCCGTTGTCAGCCATCGCTGCTTGGGCGTATGACCTCGGTTTTATCTGTTTTATCTGTTATTTAAATATTTACAGACAAATGGCCAACACTGATGCAAAAAGGCTCAATCTCCTCTGAGTGTGTGTGTGTGTATGTGAGAGAGAGAGAGAGAGAGAGAGAGAGAGAGAGAGAGAGAGAGAGAATCGGCGCCGTACATGGATGCCCTGAATTTCCCTCTGGGGATCAATCAAGTATACAGATACAAATAAATAAATAATGTTTGGTGTTTTGTACTTATAATATTTGCTAAAATATGAAAGGATGCACTACAGTGGGTCTCAAATATTTGTCAATGTGTCCTGTTATAGTACTGCATGAGTTTATTGACAATAGACTATAAACTACACATGTAAACTAAATTATAATGATGACTGAACAACTCCCATTCACACAATCAAATAAATCTCAGTTCAGTCCCTTTCATATTTGTCAAAGTTTAACATGTGATTGCCTACATATAGGCTACACCTCTGTATTCCACTTTCAAATACAGCCTACATTTGGGCCTGTAAAGCCTGACTGGGATACCTGTTGCAGACAGGAATACTTGCTTTCTACGGTCATGCACTGGTACAAAGAAATCAAGGCAACTGTGTTCACAAAACAAGTTATATTTAATAAAGTGGAATGACACAAGGAAGAAATATTGAACATGCTTGGTGAAATTCATTTAATATTTAGTAGAAAAGCCTTTGTTGGTAACAACAGCTTCCAGATGCCTCCTGTATGGAGAAACAAGGGGCAGGCATTGCTCAGAAGTGATTTTAGTCCATTCTTCCACACAAACTGTCTTCAAATCTTGAAGGTTCAGTGGGTGTCTTCTATGGACTCTGATCTTCAGTTCCATAGATTTTCAAATGCATTCTGGTCAGGTGACTGACTGGGCCATTCTAGCAGCTTTATTTTCCTTCTCTGGAGCCAGTTGGGAGTTTCCTTGGCTGTGTGTTTGGGATCATTGTCTTGCTGAAATGTCCACCCTCGCTTCATCTTCAGCATCTTGGCAGATGGCAACAGGTTCTTATCAAGGATGTCTCTGTGCATTTGTCCATTCATCTTTCCTTCAATTATATGAAGTCTTCCTGTACCTGCTGAAAATCACCTCCACACCATGATGCTCCCATCTCCACACTTCACGTTGGTATGGTGTTTTGGGGCTGATGTGCAGTGCCATTTCTCCTCCAAACATGCTATGTGTTGTGGCATCCAAAAAGTTCAATTTTGATCTCATCTGACCAGACTATATTCTCTCAGTATTTTACTGGCTTGCTCAAATGTTGTGCAGCAAACTTTAAATACATTTGAGCTGCATTGACTCCACGGACAGTCAGCTGCATGGCTCAAGGACAAATGCCAGCAGCTAAGACAAAACATCTCCTGCCAAAGAGACTTTGTTGTTCTTAACTGATACAAACACCTACACTCAACACTACATCCACACTGACTCAAAAACTGATGAAAAAGATCACTCACTCACTGCTCTCTTTGTGTCCTGTGTACATTCTTGTCTGCTAACTGTGCACTGAGGGCTTTTTTTCTTGTAATCATAATATTGATCATATATGACCGGTATTCTGACAATCAATGTTTTTTTGCTCTTTCCTATTGTGTTATCCTTTTCCTCCCTATGCATCCTGTACCCATCTGATGACAGGCGCGTTCTCAGATGCTGCCGCGTCACCGGAAATGCAGGTCGTTTTCTGTGTCAAGTCAAATCCCTCGTATGTTATCAGTCCCTGTTAATGTACTTGGCAATAAATCTTTTCTGAGTTCTGAGTTCTGAAATAAGCTTCAACATGCTTTTTCTTCAGCAATGGAGTCTTGCAAGGTGAGTGGGTATAGAGTCCATGTTGGTTGAGTGCATTACTTATTGTTTTCTTTGAAACAGCATTACCTGCTAACTCCAGGTCTTTCTGGAGCTCTCCACAAGTGGTCTTTGGCTCTTGGATAACTCTTCTGATAATTCTTTTGACTCCTCCATCAGAAATCTTGCAAAGAGCTCCTGGTTATGGCCGGTTTATGTTAAAGGAATGTTCTTTCCACTTCCAAATGATGGCTCCAATAGTGCTCACTGGAATATTCAGCAGTTTAGAAACACGCCTGTAGCCTATGTATGCCATCATTATGTTTTGCAACAATAAGGTTGCAATGGTCTAGAGCAGGGGTGGGCAGTGAGGGCCATTCCACTGCAGGTTTTCTACTCCACCCAGTGTTTTCAGCAGGTGTTTTCAATTATTAGCAATCCTTGAAGCTGATCAGAGCAAGCACCTGCTGAAATCACTTGATGGAACAGAAAATCTGCAGTGGAATGGCCCTCCGTGGCACATGATTGCCCATCCCTGGTGTAGAGAGAGCTCTTTGCTTCTAGGAGTTCTTTGTGGTGTGACAATCTGATATTCACAGACCTTTTTAAAACCTCTTATACTTCCGGATACCGGGGCTGGGTGTGTTTAATTGTTTTTTTGTTTTGTTTTTTTTCAAATCTCAGCTGCGTCATAGCGAATTGTGTTAAACAGAAGGCAGAAGGCAGTCATGCCTTACATCATTTGAAAGCTTTGAATTTCGTCTATTTAGTTATTAAAACAGATTTTGGAAAAATGATAACACTGGATTGAAATATAACTTTTAACCAGATAACGCTAGCATGAGCTCGAACGAATGACTTAACGAAAGTAGCTTGTTGCCGTCCCAGAATCAATGATTGTTCCACAAATACGGTCCATTTGTATTGCAAAGGGTCCAAAAGGGTCCAATATATCAATTTGAGTAAGATTTATTGTCCACCTTGATGACGACAGGGTAAACTGACCATAAATAGACCATAAAACTGCTGAAAATCATCCGAAAACAGTTAGCTTTGTAAGCTAGAAATGTATCACTGCCAGGAGGTTGAACCGGGAAAAGAGTCCACCCCATCTGAGTTAGGATGGGTGCTGCCCAGGAGAGATTGACAGCTCATTTAACCCAATAGAGCCTCCATTTTGTAATTAACAGCTGTGTAAACCCAATGAACGATAAAGGTCCATGAAGGTCCAGGATCATTGCTAACAGGAACACAATGAGCGAGTTATATCAGAGTCAGCAAATGATGGATGTGTGGCTTAGCCAACTAATTTCTGAATTCAGGGATACCTCACAAGGGGCCCATTCAACTTCGTTGCCCCCGCTGTTATGTCCATAACCTGTACTCCAATAATGAGGCCAGAGGTGCAGTAGAACGTTACTTTACTGATGCACTCACAGTGCGTCAAAAGCGCTCCCGTCTAGGCAAAAATCTGGTCGTAAAGAGACCGTGCCTCTTCCGCATCCACCTTTTATACCCAGGGTGGCGGTGGAACTGGAAAGGTGGACCGCAACCCATAACATACAACAATATGAAATGTATCATATTTAATACATCACATCCCCCCCCATAGAAAAGTCCAAAACACACCAATTAGGCCCTCCCAAATTTGAAACCCGAATCACACACTAACAATGAACAGAATATTTAGGCCTATCCATGCACACAAAACAACTAAAACTAGAGAGGGACAGGTGGACTACTGTCCCACCTCCACACGGCTAGATGGATTATTCTGCTGTGTTTATTAATATACATAGTCCCAAAAAAAAGAAAAACTGCCGTGTTCCTAATATAACTGAAAGTAATCCCATGAACTTTTATACATACAGGCAAACTCCCATTCAACAATAAACCAGCCAATATTTATGTTCACACACTGCTATTGGCACACCCAACAAAACCACCCCCATAACCCGGGCAAACCATACAGTAATATACACACTTTAAACATCACTTGTTTTTTTGTTTGTTTGTTTTGTACATGGGCAACTCACTTAGCACTCAATGTAAGGAACTAATTGACTACATAGCCTAGGCAATTCACAACACAACATGCAGTTTAACCCATCATCTCCTTGCTACCGTACAGTCCCGAGGGAGAAGCCACCCCCGGGGACCTGTCTGGCAGATCACGCCCAGAGCGTCTTTGTCTCTTCACCCCTGGAGATGAGCCACGCTGGAGTCTCGACACCTCCTTCTCATCGTTGGTGCACCACAGCTCATTGGGGTGTCTCCATGAGTCATCGGACAGCTGGAGGTAACTGTCCTCCTGAACAACCACCACCTGCAGCCGCCCCTGGTCAACCCGTTGTTTTCTCTTGTCATGGACCCCCCTTAGCCGAGCCTCCTTCCTGGGTTGAACCATGTCAGCGACCTGCAGGGGAGCTCGACTCGGCTTCAAACATCCACAACATCTAGACCGGGATTCCTCTCTGGGTCAAACCGCTCCACCGGCCTCCAGTGTTGCTGTGTGGCATGTCTGTCCACCGTGCCAGCCGGTCCTGCCTCTTTCATTTTAAACGCCGGCGAAGCCATTGCAGCCCGTTGCTTCTTGGTATCTCCAGGCCGAACTCTGGAAGCAGAGGGAGCTATCCTCTCGGCTCATCCGCCGTCACGGGCGTTCCACCGTGCCGCCCAGTTCCCACATCCAGGGTAACTTGGGTCCTGGCACTGGAACCCTCCTGCGATGGCCCTGGATGGAATTGGTCCTGTCCATCTCCCAGAATACTAGGCCAATCTTTGTCCCATACCGCATTGTCCACCATGCTCGGAACAGGTCTGTCCCACAAACCACAGCCCGACCACTCTTCTCCGACGCCACTGGTAATCGTGAAACCCAGGCCGTAGAACATGTCGCAGCCCATCACATTCGACCCGCTGACGGTCACCACAAACTGGACGTTGGACATCATTGCCGACTTGTATCTCGCCGTCAACTCCAGCGAACGCACAATGGCCAGCCTATTACCTCTGTAGCCACAATATGGCATAGACAGTCCTCTCACTCGGTAATATGGGAACAAACTCCTCACAGTAGGCCAGTTCAACACGGAAATTGCTGCTCCTGTGTCCACCAACAACGGCACTTCCACGCCGTCCAGCGTCACGTCACAGTAAATCCGCCCATCTGTGCTCGGAGAGATGGTGTGAACAACCGTAGGAGTCATGGCGGGGGGAATCCACTTTCCTTCGCCATTCCCCTCGCTCAAATTTTTTACAGGCCCTGGTGAAATGATGTAGGAGTCCACACTTGCCACAGCGTTTGCCCCTCGCCGGACACGCTCTTGCCTTGTATCGGTGCTTGATGGACCCGCAGCCCATACATCTAGGCGACCCCTGGGCGGACCGTATTTTAATAGCAGTAGCGTATTCTTCCATGTATTCTGCGCCATCATCGCTACCCGGGTCCACAGCCTGCACTGCTGACTGTGATTCAGCTTGCCTCAACGTAGTTCTGTCACCATGGTCCTTAGATAGTTTATCCACTGCTTCAAACTGTTGAGCTATCTCGACTGCCATGGCTAACGTCACTTCACCAGAGTGTGTGAAGAGCCTTGACCGTGCCGCAGAACATAGCATGTGCTCCACCAACTGATCGTGGACCATTTCTTCTTCCAAAGCCCCGACCTGGCATTCCCCAGCCAGCTGGCGCAGGTCTGCGACGTATCGCTGCACCGAGAAACTGAATTCTTTGGACTATGACATTTTCCGGAGCGTGAAAGTAGCACGCCATTAGCCCAACCATGTCTTCAAAACTATCACTCTCACCCAATGTGCTGAGAATGCGTTGTCCCTCCATGCCGAGATTATGGACCAGTATCGCTTGTGCACATAGTTTATCCAATTCGCCGAGGTTCAAAGCCACCAAATAATTCTGGAATGCTGCATACCACCTTGCCCAGTGAACCAGCGGCTCGCCTGGGAGCTCCAAAAATGGCCGAATACTAGAAACTCCCTTATCCATACTTTTATCCTCGTCGCCAAATGTTATGTCCATAACCTGTACTCCAATAATGAGGTCGGAGGTGCAGTAGAAAGTAACTTTATTGATGCACTTACAGTATATCAAAGGCACTCCCGTCTAGGCAGAGGTCTAGTCGTAAAGAGACCGTGCCTCTTCCACATCCACCTTTTATACCCAGAGTGGCGGCGGAACCGGAAAGGTGGAGCCGCCACCCATAACACATAACAATATGAAATGTATCATATTTAATACATCACACCCGCAACAGCGCGTGTGTAACGAAGGTCCGTAAAAGCTAGCGTAAACCAGTCCGTGAATCCAAAAAAGAAGCGTAACATCACTCACCTTTTTGAAAAATGGCTAAAATTAACATGGAACATCGAAGAAATTATTAACTACTTGACCTGCTGAAGAATCACGGCGGGGGGGGGGGGGGGGGGGGGGGGTTGGCCATGGCACAGTTTGGCACAATTTGAAGACGCATGAAGAAGCCTGACAAAAAGGTGTGTAATATATTCATTTCTTGTCCTATTGTTACCAAATTTTTACCTGAACTTCATAACACTTGGTTCTACATTCCTATTGTGTTTTCCAGCCAGTATATAACAGCTGTATGTTATTTTCAGGCATTTGTATCTTAAAAAAACACCCAGGCAAACTTTTATTTCTTCAAACTTAGTATGTTTAGATCACTGTTACTCAGTGGCTGAAGCACTTAGAGGGATTCTGACTGTTTTGCTAAAAAAAAAATTGAGTGTTTTCTTTTGAATGACACCAGCTTCATGAAGATAGTGCAAGGGGCTGAAGAGCAGCATTCATTTTAGTTTGGGTATGTTTTTCAGGCGCTTTGAAGGGAAATGGGCTCGAAGAATAAGGGGTTAAAGGCTATCAGTCAGGACTTAACCAGTTGAAATTAATTTGCACTGATGGGGGATGGGATGGCTTCCTAAATTCTGATGGATTTAAGCTGGTTTCTTGGCTTTTTATGCCTTTGTGCGCCTCTTTTTCTTCGTGTTCAATACTTATTCCCTGTGTTGTTCCACTTTATTAAATATAACTTGTTTTGCCTTGATTTCTTTGTATAGATGGATTACTTTCGTTGTTACTGATGTCTAGTGAAAATTTCAGGTCAATGGCTCCATCAGAAATATGTTTTATGAGAAAAATGTTGACGTGTTCAATACTTATTTTCCCCGCTGTACACAGGTACAGACAAGTTTTGATGCTCTGTCAGTTGGCACTTTTTAGTCACATTTTAATCATTGTCAAACAGCCTTGGCAGAGATATGCAGTCTCTGGGTGCCCCCTAGTTTGTGTGTTTGCATATTTCCCACCACTGTCTTCAGTTTAATGAAGAGTACCTTTCCAAACAAGCCTCTCTGTGCTAAACAGAACACCCCTGCAGTGTTTTAATCACTTCCTCTCATCTCAAAGAACCATTCTCTCTCAGTCTTTCCTAAATAAGGACAGATATTGTGCGGCTCTTTTGCCTCTTAGGACTTTAAGGGAGACAGCAGTGATTTACTCCTAGTAGAGCTGTGACAGAGTGTGTGTCTGTTCAATGATTCAGAGGTATGAGTTCATCCACACTGCGCTCAAGTGTGTCTGTCTCTGTCTGTGAAGGTGTAATTTTTTTTATCAACGGGGAATAGAGCGACATGTTTTTGTCTCTTTCAGAATTTATAAATAAGACCACTAGCAGCCTTGGACTGTAATAAAACATACTATATGAGGCCTGTGAAAGCCTCATATAGGCAGTCTTTATTAATAACACCAAGACTGCTGCTCCGATAGCTTGTATTCAGTGATAATGAGGCCTTTTGTAGCATTAAATATCCTTAAGTATTGTCCACCCATTAAAAGCCTCTATAAACAGGAGATTATTCAGGTGATGCAAATGCAGATTTTTAAAAGGCCTCTGTTTGTGTGTGTTGGCAAGCAGACAAAGTGGAGGGAGGTGGGAGATTAGTGCTGGACAAAAATGATTCAGTAGCACCACATCACACGACACTCTTGCCTGTGGTTATAAGGGCTCGTTTCTATTATACTGCAGTGCTGTAGGGAGTCTGTGTGAATGGAGGGAGTGTGGAAGAATGAGGAAAGGAGGAGTGGGACCTCTCCATCACTCCGACTATGACCTTCCAAGAGTCACGCTGTTATAGAGTACAGAACTAATGCCTCAATATATTATCTGAATATGCTGCATTATCATTATGCCTCTCCCTCTCTCGATCACTCTGGCAGTCTTTCAGTCACATATACACACAGAGGAACACAATGCAGAGGCGCACACAGATACACTCATGTTTCTCTATGCAAAAACGTGATGATGAAATGTTTGCACTCTGCAGGTTAGAGACAGAGGAACAGAGCGGAAGGAAGAATGAGAGAGCATGATACAGAGGAGGAGAGTTCGGTTTGAGCGACGATTCCCTCTTCTCTCTCTCTCTGCTCTGTATTGTGCGTGAAGAGAATTGTGGGAGATAACATAAAGACTTCCCTGGACAAGGGCAAGGTCAACACATGCGCGCCATTGCCGACACTTACTAATGCATGCGCACAATGCTGACAATCTGGTACACAATGGGAAGTGAGGGGAGAGGGCGGACTGTGGGGAGACAGGGGAGATAGAGCAAAATGTCACACCATTATTTTGAAAGAGTAAAGGCCGAAGACGTGAACAGTTTCTGCTCTAATACTCCTGAACGTCACTGACTCATGTATATCGACCCGTGCCATTCATACGACACCACAGCTCAGTTAACAAGATGTTGCTAACATCGGTAGCTTTGACCTGTATCCTGCTTGGTTTTTTTTTTCTTCTTCTTCTTCTTCAAAGATTACAGTCGAAGTATTCTGTGGTCTACATGATTGATGATCCTGAGGTAATAGCCCTGGTCCGAGGTAGATTGAGGTCCTTGACTTGAAGACGTACCGTGAACTTCTGAGGGATTGAGCGTGTGTCTCTGTGTGTGTCTGCAGGGCAGGATCGCAGCGAGGCGGCTCTCATCAGGCGTTTTAAGGGCGATGGCGTCCGCTACAAGGCCAAACTCATCGGCCTGGACGAGGTTACCGCCGCCCGTGGAGACAAACTCTGCCAGGACTCGATGATGAAGCTCAAGGTAGGACAAGGCTTCCTCCTCCTTCTCCTCTTCTGGCTCCTCCTCATGATGCCTCACATATTAAGAATTCACTTTTTGCTCTAAGCTTACTCTTGAAATGAACTTTGCATGCAAGTTGCGGGAGGGCATCTGGAGGACTCCAACGGCCAGAAATAATGCTGCATTGTCACCCGCAGCTACGTGAAGTTCCATGACCCACAAAAACCAACTGAACATCAATCGGCTGCTTCATGCATATTCTAAAGTTTAACATTTAAATATGCATGTTTTGCTGACACCATTACTGCACTTCTATGCATGTGTGTATGTGAATGCATATAGAGATTCTTGGGTATTCTATGCAAATTGCCAGAGGACAAAAGCAGAAGAAGAAAGATACAAAACTGTGATGTTATAAATTATAGAGATGATTCATATGAGAGGAAGCGAGGAGGTTAGTGGTATGGATGAGTCTCGTTTACATAGATGGGGAGGGTAGACATATAGGGCAGTGAGCAGCAGAGATAGGTGGAATAGCCTGAAATTCAACTCAAGTAAAAGTGTTTTTTCTTTAACTGCTCATGTATAAGATAGATGGGATCAAGCTTATTCTCTTGAGTCATGTAGAAGGCATGAATTGTGTAAATTGGTAACCAGTCATATGGTCCCTCTTATATAATCCAAAATCATATCATATAAAGTAATACATTAAGTAGACTGCTTATCAAAAAAAGAAAAGAAAAAAACTCCTGAGGGTGCTTATTTTTTTCAAAGCAAAAAGGGAAGAGCCTTCCAAGGGATAATTACTACGGTGATTAATGTGTTTCAGCTGGTAACAAATTCTTTAACACCTGATGGTGTGTTCAGACCAAACACGACGTGAAAATTCACATCACTCCATTCACGTGGGTACAGCTGCCGGAGTTGAATAACAAGTGAAAAAAATTTGCCTCGGGGAGTGACGGGGTTACCTTCGTAACTTCTGCAGCTGCTTTGTCCCCTCTGCGGAACCCTCCACCCCCACCCTCAAATAAATGAATAAAGACACAGTCATGTTTTATTTCACAACATAATTCTGTGGGGCATGCAGTTGGAAAAATGTCACTACCTCCTCCAGAAACTTCATCTTGATGTCGGCTGTTTTCAGCACTAAACAAGTGGATCGGTAGTCCTCATTAGCAGATAGGTAGTGGCCTAGCAGGATGTCATAAGTGGAAACAAACTACAGACACACTGTCTTAGCTGTGGAGCTCCAGTCCATTTGTCTCTGGTGAGTGGCGGTCTCATTTTCAAAGATTTATAACCCATTGCTGATATTCACTCCCGGTAATGACAAAATCTCGATACTGATTGGTTAGCTTGACCAAGCATCATCAAGTGAATTTTTCACCCTGTGTTGCGTGTGTTCATTTCTTTCCATTGACTTTGTATATAATTGTGTCACACAAAAAATTCACTTCGCATTTAGTCTGAATGTACTGTAACTGATGACAGTAAGAAGCATTTCATTTCTTAAACAAATATGACTGAAGATATATCCTGTGTTGATGGAATCGATGTTGCTCTGTTTCAGAAGGTTCAAATTACTAGCCTGCATCGAGCAAAGAAAACAAACAAGATTATTGTTGAGGCCACTAAAATTGGGTTAAGAGCTATCTACCATATTATTAAACAACACTATGTAATGTTCTTGCTTCCGAAGGAACACTGAAGACTACAAGTATGATCACTGTGATATCAGTCCCAATGCCCAATCACAGGGTGTTTTGTTGTTGATGGCTTAAGTTGTGCCCTGTGATTGGTCATTGGGACTGGGGTCATAGTCACTATACAGTGTTCCCTCTGGCTTAAAGACCTTGGCGCGGTGGCAACATATTTTTCCGGGGGGGGGGGGGGGGGGGCAGAAAACACATATGTATGAATATGTTAATTTTATACTATTTATTTCTTAAAAAAAATTGCACAGTAACTTTGCATATAATAACACAGGATTACATAAATAATATTTTTGTAAGTTGTCTGTGTTTTTTTCAACTGATTTAAGACAGTTTTGCACCGCTGAATCCGAAAATGACATCCGTTTCTCTTGATCGGGTCAGGTTTTTATGCTAAGTTGATTTTTAAAAAATCTGATCTTCTGACTAAATCGATTACATTTTTGTGACATTATCGGTTGATTTTTGTTAATATTTCTCATCTGAAATAGATTTTTAAGAGAAAAAATCGTTTTCTTACACAATTTATTGATTATATGTTACAGACTTCGATTACTGTAAATTGAATAGTAGACATTGATAAAGGTAAGTACATGTAAATTGAATGTTACGTTGTCATTGTTCAAAATTCAGAGCTTCAACTTCCGTTTATT
Source organism: Pholidichthys leucotaenia (assembly GCA_020510985.1). Lineage (NCBI taxonomy): Eukaryota > Metazoa > Chordata > Actinopteri > Cichliformes > Pholidichthyidae > Pholidichthys > Pholidichthys leucotaenia. The sequence continues at coordinate 417,631,217 of CM035839.1, forward strand.
CGAACCTCTAGAATGCTCAGTGGCAGGGATGTCTCTCTTCAGAGTCCAACAGTAATCAGCCATCATGACAATTTATGATATGTCATAAATTGGCGCATGCAAACTCTTCAGAGTTCGAGAAATTTCAAGAAATAAAAAAGAATTTTGCATCATATAAAGCGAAAATACCCGTACATGTAAACCAAAAATGTAAAAAAACATGTGGCCATAGTTCAAAAAGTTGACCTGATTGAGCAAAACCAATGTGATTTTTGGATTCAGCACATCAAAATTGTCCTAAATCAGCTAAAAAAACTTAGACAATAAATTTGGTGTTGACCAGTGTATTAATAATGCATCAGATTTATATAGCACTTTATCATAGACACTCAAAGACGCTTTTTACAGATACATTATTCATTCACTCCAGACAGACAATGGTAGTGGCAAGCTAAGCTGTAGCCACAGCTGCCCTGGGGCAGGCTGACGGAAATGTGGCTGCCAATCTGGGTCAACGGCCTCTCCGGCCACCACCGAACATTTATACACATTCATACCCAGTGTTATGGACACTGGAGGCAAGGTGGGTAAAGTGTCTTGCCCAGGGACACAACAGCAGGATATCTGAGGAGAACTGCATTCGAACCACTAACCATCCGGTTATTGGACGACCCGCTCTACCTCCTGAACCACCACCGTGCATATGAAGTATTGTACAACCAAGGCTTGAATGTTGGAATGTTGGGCCAGTTGGGGTCCCACCCAGACGTCCTGTGTTTGGACTTTTTACTGGTGTCATCCTTCTCTCTTTCCTCTGCTCTCACCTCTCCTGGACCCTCTGCCTGAACACTTTCCTCTCTTTGGCTCCTCTCTTCTGTCTCATCTTGCCCTCTCTGAGCTCTGTCTAATTCAGCTTCTCTCTCTGTCTATGGCGGTATACAAACAGGTTAGAAAATATCAAGTGTCATGTAAATTAAAAGAGACAACCAAAAATTTCTAGTTAAGGGTACAAAGAGCACCCACTTAAAACTTGAGTAATGACTTCAGTCTTGAAGGTTTGAGGTTTTTCTCCAAAATTTATAACAATTTTGTTATAGTTTTCTACTTTTCTCTGTAAATTTATCTAAATTTGCGACCATTTTCCTCAAATTTGTAATTTCCTCTTGTAAAATTGACTTTCTTGTACATTTGAAACTTTATTATAAATTTGTGGATTATTTTATGGCTTATTTTTGTCTGTTTTTTAAAATAAAATTACTGTTTTTTTAAATAAATTTGGAACAGACTGTGGTAATTTTTTTTTACTTTTTCCTTATAACAATTTATATTTTTGACCATAACTTTGCAGTCAGAACAGAACGATAGGATTTTCACCAACAAAGAAACGGCGGACTTCTTCACAAAGTTTCTCTTCAAATAGAGTCCATTTCCGCTGTTTGACTTCCCGGTTTTCACTCCTTTTCCGCGAAGATGTTGCTGCCGCTAGTGAGACACTGCCTGCCGACTGACTGGAAAACTCGCGTGGGCGGGGCGCTTCTAAAATCCGCGCGGATGACGGCCATGTGCGATGTTCGTGTGCGTGCTTGCGGAAAGTCGTTGCTTCATATATTTTTCTTAAATTCATATCTCCTTCTTGGCGTGGCGATAAATTTTCTGTCGAGGTGGCCGCCACCGAGAAATACTACCAGAGGAAGCCCTGCCATAGTTATAGTCTTTTCCATGTTCCTACTAAGAGCAGAGCTGTTGCAAGTACGGACCCACTCAGGCTATGAAGGAAGTGACATTCACTAGATGAAAGGTTAATGTACCATTAAAATAATTTTGGAAGCATTATTTTAAAGTGAAAATGCTTCATAGTGTTGCTTTAACCTGGAAGGATAATGTTGAATAGAGGTGGGATTCACCAAAGGCCTCATGATACGATATTATCATGATACTTGGGCCACGATACGGTGTTATCTCATTCTTGTGATATCGTGTATTGTGATTTCCCATCCCGATCTTTGTCTTGTTCAACTCCCAGCTAGATCTCAGGAGTCACTCCTTTGTCGTGCTGCCCTAATTAGACAGTGAACATTTAACACCATCTAGTGGATTGAAAAGTCCACTGTTTTTTATTACACTGGTACTGTAAAGAAAAACTGCATTTGTATTTCCAAGATTTATTAATACTTTTATTTAAGTATCACAATATCGGTTTCTCTGGATCGATACATTATTACGGACACAAAATCGATTTTTTACCTCACCCCTAGTGTTGACCCATGTTCCAACTCTTATGCCATCAAAACAATTTAACTTGATGGAAGTAAATGTTGTGACATTGCATAATCTTATGAAACAATGCCAATGTGAATGCATGTTGAAATTAAAGCTAAAGGCTAAAGTTCAATGAAATTTCATCGGAAGTTACTTTTTTGGATGGGCAGTGTAAAACTGAATTTGAAAGTTGAATAACGATACAGTAATCTGTGGTAAGCATGGGTTACTACTTCTTCTTTCAGCTGCTCCCTTTCGGTGTCGCCACAGCGGATCATCTGTCTCCATCTCACCCTATCCAATGCGTCTTCCCCTGTAACACCAACCCTCTCCATGTCCTCCTTCATTACATCCATGAATCTTCTCTGTGGTCTTCCTCTTTTCCTCCTGCCTGGCAGCTCCATCTTCAACATCCTTTGCCTAATATATCCACTACCCCTCCTCTGCACATGTCCAAACCATCTCAGCCTTGCCTCTCTTACTTTGTCTCCAAACTGTTCAACGTGAGCTGTCCCTCTGATATACTCATTTCTAATCCTGTTCCTCCTACTCACTCCCAATGAAAATCTTAGCATCTTCCACTCTGTCACCTCCGGCTCCACCTCCTGTCTTTTTGTTAGCATCACCGTGTCCAAATCATACATCATAGCAGGTCTCACTACCGTCTTGTAAATCTTCCCTTTCACTCTTGCTGCTACCTTTCTGTCACAAATCACCCGACACTCGTCTCCACCCTGCCTGCGCTCTCTCCTTCACCTCTTTTGTGCATTTTCCATTGCACAGGTTATTACAGTATAAATAAACAAACACATTTATAACCAGGCATCTCTCTGCACAGCATTTTCATGAATATCCATAACATGGTCTTACTCCTGGTGGCCAAAGTCAAATTGAAGATTTACTTAGAACTTAAAGAATGCAGGAGAAAAGAGCATTTCACTGTACAGTAAGCAGATGATATATTGCTTGAATGCCTCAACTCTGCTGATGTTTTACTTTAAATGAACAGGCTTCAAAAGCTGGATGCACACTCAGTTGAAATCAGTGAAAGCAAAGTTACCTCTACTAAAGAGTATGACCAAATGTAATTGAGTAAAAGATTTTTTTCCTTCATAAATGCGCTCAAGCAAGAATGAAAAATACCCCGGAACAAAAATAAACACTAAACTTTTTGGTTGGCAGAGGAGGGAGAATTCTGGACGCAGGTGAAAGAAAGATGGGTGATAATAAAGATGAAGATAAAAAAAGCCAAACAAGCAAACTTATTTTGAAAGAATTGATCCTAGTCCTCCACACTGAAAGGAGTCAGTTGAGGTGGTATGGGCATCTGATTAGGATGCCTCCTGGACGCCTCCCACTTGAGGTGTTTCAGGCACGTCCCACTGGGAGGAGACCCCGGGGCAGACCCAGGACTCGGTGGAGAGACTGTGTCTCCCAGCTAGTCTGGGAACGCCTTGGTATCCCCTCTGAAGAGCTGGAGCAGGTGGCTGGGGAGAGGGAAGTCTGGGCTTCTCTGCTTGAACTGCTGCCTCCGCGACCCGGACCTCCGGAAAAGCGGTAGAAGATGGATGGATGGATGGATGGATGATCCTAGTATCGATATGACAATGAAAAAAAGTTTAAATGTCTCTTAAGACTCTGGATGAAGCATCTTTTCTCTACAAATGCATGTTCAAACGGTTCCAAAACACCTCAAGCGTGAAGAGTGCGTCGTTCATTATTAATTGTCCCTTAACCCATACTGCCAGAGATATTTGAATTGAGAAAATTACATTTAGGTTTTGTTTACGTGCGGTGAAAACTCCATCCAGCGGAGACCTGTGAGGGTGAGAGGAGGACAGACAGCTCATTGATCAAACAGCTTCCCTCCTCCTCATTTATTCAGACAGGAAATCCATCAACTCTTTTCCTCTGATCTCTCCACCTCTCCTTTCATGTGGCTCCTCCCTTTTCCCAGCCCGACTTCTTCATTTCTGTGATCCCCGTCTCTTCTTTTCTCTCCCTGTTGTGACTCACCTATTCAGATGAAGGTGAGGGGGGCGTTGAAGCAAACTTCCACCTTGGGAACGTTTTAAGTCATAAATCATCAGTATATCATCGTGCTGCTTGTTTAGGTTTTTTAAGCAGTTGGGGTTTTTTTTCCTAAAATGACATTTCCTTTAACAAGCTGGCAGACAGATTAAGTTGTACTGAACAGAGTTACTTTTAAACAGAGCATCTCAGTTTGATAATAAACATTTGACATTTGGCAGATATTGTTTTAAATTGAATAACCCACTTAACTAGTAAATACTGGACATGTTTTTTTTAATTAAAAATCTTCTGTGAACTTCACATGCCTCATTCCTCTTCCATTTCCATTACCCCATATCTCGTTGCGTTTATTATGTTGTGTCAGGGTTTGTAAAAGGTTGCCAAACAGTTTGCCAACAGTTTTTCTTGCTGCCAAAAAGTTTTGAATATGTTCATTTTTTTTTTATTTTTTTTTTTTGCAAATGCATTTTTCCACAAACAGTGAAGTGCTTCCAACTCGTGTCGCTGAAGTTGTTTTTGGCTCGCCTAGTAGTGAACACTATCAACTGTTTAAGACCCTTCACAACAAAACTGTTGGTGACCTTAAAAACTGTGTGCAAACTGTTTTGCAAACTTTAATGAATCCTGACGGAACCCAAAAGGTGCAGCGTTCGTGAATGTTCCTCAGAATTTGCCGCTCTGTGAGTCACTAGCTTGATTTTCGCTTGATTTTCATTGATTTTCATTTCATTCATCTGACCATTGGTCAGAAAAGTTGTCAACTCCAAAAATCGCCACGTTTGTGAGCATTCACCGCTCCGTGAGATACTATTAGTATTTTTCAATAATATTATTTTGTTGGGTGCTACAGGCAAAACATTTCTGTAGTTATTGTACTGGTGGATTTCAGGATTATTTTTTTTGCTCCAGAATAGTGAAAAAAAATGTACAACTTGCATCTCTTGCATTTCTGCAATACAATTTCTATGTATAGAAAGGGGGCAGCACAATTACACAATTACGCACAATTACACAATTACGCCACCGTGCAGCCACAATCGTGGCTGCACGGTGGCGCAGTGGTTAGCACCGCAGCAGCACAGTTTACCCTCGGCCGGGGGATCGCGGGGATCATGGGTTCGATCCCTGCCCCCGGCCAACAGTGATCTGTGTGGAGTTTGCATGTTCTCCCCGTGTTTGCGTGGGTTTACTCCGGGATTTCTCCGGTTTCCTCCCACATGCTAAAAACATGCAGGTTAGGGAGTTAAGGGGCGCTTGCGCACGCAGCGACCGGCAGCTGGTGGCTTGTCACCGGACTGCAAAACAAATCTACCTACGGGTACAAAAATAAGTCCAAAAAAAAAAAAAAAAATTAAGCAATGGCTAGTATAGTTAGATGGTTCCTCATTCAAATCAGCAGGCTGGTAGGGGAAGGACTTTTTCTGTAGAGTTTGCATGTTCTCTTTGTGCTTTTGTGGGCTTGCTCCACGTGCTCCATTTTTCTCCCACACTCCAAACACATGCATGTTAGCTTAACTTGCAAGTCTAAATTGGCCCTTAGCACTCTATTCAGCCCATAGAATAGAGGATTAATTTAGTTACTACTTAGGTGCTTTGAGTGGTCTTTGAGATAAGAAAAACCCACAGGCCCTTATCCCTTATCCTTATACTCCAACCCAAAATTAAAAAATGCCCAGTATAATAGTTTTAAATAGGGACGTCAAAATGTATGCATTACTAACATGCTAACACAGCTAATAATTTTGTTTGATGCAAATTTGACACATGGTTGCTCTGTGATTGTGACCCTTTGCTCACAACGTGCCTGCCGCCATCACCCAATCACCACTGACCCATTCACTGCTCAACAGACTCACACTTTTTTTTTTTTTTTTTTTTTTTGCAAATCACTCATTTTGAATTTGATTCCTGCAACACGTTCCAAAAAAAGCTGGGCAAGAAAAGACTGTCAACATTGAGGAATGCTCAAAAAACACCTTTTTGGAACATTCCCCAGGTTAACTGGAAACAGGTGATTGTCACGATTGGGTATAAAAGGAGCATCCCCGAAAGGCTCGGTCGTTCACAAGCAAGGATGGGACAAGGTTCATCGTTTTGTGAACAGCTGCATGGGCAAATAGTCCAACAGTTTAAGAATGTTTCTCAACGTACAATTGCAAGGAATTTAGGGATTTCATCATCTTCAGTCCATAATATCATCAAAAGATTTAAGATAAGATAAGATAAGCCTTTATTAGTCCCACAATGGGGAAATTCCAGGATTGCAACAGCACAGGGATAGCAACACTCAGAGCAACAATCTGAAGACAAGAAAAAAACAAGAGCAGTGAGTATACATAGAATTTAGAGAATTTGGAGAACATTATCTTGTCTTTGTAGTGTATTCATTTGAATATAGGCTGAAAAGGATTTTTAAATCATTGCATTTTGTTTTTATTTATGTTTTATACAGCGTTCCAACATCATTGGAATTGGGGTTTGTAAATTCATCATGGGTCATTGCAAACACTTTGCTTTGAAAATACCAAGTAGTCACAAAGTGAGAAAAAAAAACAAATCTTGAAAAGAAAAGAGGCATCACAATGCCTTGATAATTGATTTATCATCACATTTCAGCCCTCTGAATTGCAGACTAATCGAACCATAAGGTAGCCAGTGATTCCCTATGGAAATGACAACACTGATATAACTAAGTGCTCAACTGGGTGCATTTCATGGTCATAACTAATTTTTCCTTGCAGCATTCCTCTTAAAACTATTCTCTTAAGATTTGCAACTCTGTTGAATTTCAAAAGCCATATTAATTCTTAAATTAGGGATTTGAACCAAAGTCTTATATACAGTGCATCCGGAAAGTATTCACAGCGCTTCACTTTTTCTGCATTTTGTTAAGTTACAGCCTTATTGCAAAATGGAATAAATTCTTTTTTTCCCTCAAAATTCTACACACAATACCCCATAATGACAAAGTGAAAAAAGTTATTTTTGAGATTTTTTTAAATTATTAAAAATAAAATACTAAGAAGTGACATGTTCATAAGTATTCACAGCCTTTGCTCAATACTTTGTTGATGCACCTTCGGCAGCAATTACAGCCTCAACTAACTAACTAACCTGCACTTATATAGCGCTTTTCTAGTCACAAAGACCACTCAAAGCGCTTTCATTAATACTAACCCTCTATTCTAAGGGCCTATAGGAAACAAATATCTAGGGACAATTTAGAACAGCCAATTAACCTAACATGCATGTTTTTGGCATGTGGGAGGAAACCGGAGAAATCCCGGAGTAAACCCACGCAACACGGGGAGAACATGCAAACTCCACACAGATCACTGTTGGTCGGGGGCTGGGATCGAACCCACGATCCCACGATCCCCACAATCCCCCGGCCAAGGGTAAACTGTGCTGCCGCAGTGCTAACCACTGCGCCACCGTGCAGCCCGAAGTCAGCCTCAAGTCTTTTTGAATATGATGCCACAAGCTTGGCACGCCTATCTTTGGGTAGTTTGGCCCATTCCTCTTTGCAGCACCTCTCAAGCTCCATCAGGTTGGATGGGAAGCATTGGTGCACAACCCATTTTCAGATTTCTCCAGTGATTTTCAATTGGATTCAAGTCTGGGCTCTGGCTGGGCCACTCAAGGACATTCACAGAGTTATCCTGAAGCCACTCCTTTGATATCTTGGCTGTGTGCTTAGGATCGTTGTCCTGCTGAAAGATGAACCGTCACCCCAGTCTGAGGTCAAGAATGCTCTGGAACAGGTTTTCATCCAGGATGTCTCTGTACATTGCTACATTCATCTTTCTCTCTATCCTAACTAGTCTCCCAGTTCCTGCCGATGAAAAACATCCCCACAGCATGATGCTGCCACCACCATGCTTCACTGTAGGGATGGTATTAGCCTGGTGATGCGTGGTGCCTAGTTTCCTCCAAACATGACGCCTGGCATTCATGCCAAAGAGTTCAATCTTTGTCTCATCAGACCAGAGAATTTTGTTTCTCATGGTTTCTTCAGGTGCCTTTTGGCAAACTCCAGGCAGGCTGCCATGTGCCTTTTACTAAGGAGTGGCTTCCATCTGGCCACTCTACCATACAGGCCTGATTGGTGAATTGCTGCAGAGATGGTTGTCGTTCTGAAAGGTTCTCCTCTCTCCACAGAGGAACGCTGGAGCTTTGACAGAGTGACCACTGGGTTCTTGGTCACCTCCCAGACTAAGGCCCCTCTCCCCCGATCGCTTAGTTTAGACAGTTGGCTAGCCCTAGGAAGAGTCCTATGGTTCCAGACTTGTTCCATTTGTGGATGATGGAGGCCACTGTGCTCATTGGTACCTTCAAAGTCGCAGAAATTTTTCTGTACCCTTCCCCAGATTTGTGCCTCGAGACAATCCTGTCTCGGAGGTCTACAGACAATTCCTTTGACTTCATGCTTGGTTTGTGCTCTTGACATGCACTGTCAACTGTGAGACCTTATATAGACAGGTGTGTGCCTTTCCAAATGATGTCCAATCAACCACATTTACCACAGGTGGATTTAAATTAAGCTGTAGAAACATCTCAAGGATGATCAGTGGGAACAGGATGCACCTGAGATCAATTTTGAGCTTCATGGCAAAGGCCATGAATACTTATGTACATGTGATTTCTTAGTTTTTTATTTTTTAATAAATTTGCAAAAATCTCAAAACTTTTTTCACATTGTCATTATGGGGTATTGTGTGTAGAATTTTGAGGAAAAAATGAAATTAATCCATTTTGGAATAAGGCTGTAACTTAGTAAAATGTGGAAAAAGTGAAGTGCTGTGAATACTTTCTGGATGCACTGTACAGTCTGTATGCTGTATGGGTTTCTTCAGGATGTTTTACTTTCAAAATTGTTCCAGCTTGTCAGTCTTGGGTCTGGAGGTTTTTTTTAATGTGATGTTAATTGTAAGTATTCCTGTTGGTTAAACCATAAATCGAACTTGGATAATTGATAAATACCATAATTGTAGCTTTGCCCATACAGTGGTGTGAAAAAGTGTTTGTCCCCTTCCTGATTTCTAATTTTTTGTATGATTCTCACACTTAAATGTTTCAGATCATCAAACAAATGTAAATATTAGACAAAGATAACACAAGTAAACACACAAAATGCAGTTTTTAAATGAAGGTGTTTATTATTAAGGGGAAAAAATCCAAACCTGCATGGGACTGTGTGAAAAAGTGATTGCTCCCTAAACCTAATAACTGGCTGGCCACCCTTAGCAGCAACAACTGCAATCAAGCGTTTGCAATAACTGGCAATGAGTCTTTTACGGTGTTGTGGAGGAATTTTGGCCCACTCATCTTTGCAGAATCGTTGTAATTCAGCCACATTGGAGGGTTTTCAAGCATGAACCACCTTTTTAAGGTCATGCCACAGCATTTCAATCAGATTCAGATCAGGACTTTGACTGGACCACTCCAAAGTCTTCATTTTGTTTTTCTTAAGCCATTCAGATTTGGACTTGCTGGTTTGTTTTGGATCATTGTCCTGCTGCAGAACCCAAGTGCTCTTCAGCTTGAGGTCACGAACAGATGGCCGGACATTCTCCTTCAGGATTTTTTGGTAGACAGCAGAATTCATGGTTCCATTTACCACAGCAAGTCTTGCAGGTCCTGAAGCAGCAAAACAGCCCCAGACCATCACACTGCCACTACCATATTTTACTGTTGGTATGATGTTCCTTTTCTGAAATCCTGTGTTACTTTTACGCCAGATGTAATGGGACACACACCTTCCAGAAAGTTCAACTTTTGTCTCATCAGTCTACAGAGTATTTTCCCCAAAGTCTTGTGGATCATCAAAATGTTTTCTGGCAAAACTGAGACGAGCCTTTATGTTCTTTTTGCTCAGCAGTGGTTTTCATCTTGGAACTCTGCCATGCAGGCCATTTTTGCCCAGTCTCTTTCTTATAGTGGAGTCATGAACACTGACCTTAACTGAGGCAAGTGAGGCCTGCAGTTCTTTGGATGTTGTTGTGGGGTCTTTTGTGACCTCTTGGATGAGTTGTCACTGTGCTCTTGGGGTAATTTTGGTTGACCGGCCACTCCTGGGAAGGTTCACCAGTGTTCCATGTTTTTGCCATTTGTGGGATAAAGGCTCTCACTGTGGTTCGCTGGAGCCCCAAAGCTTTAGAAATGGCTTTATAGCCTTTTCCAGACTGATAGATCTCAATTACGTTGTTTCTTATTTGTTCCTGACTTTCTTTGGATCACTGCATGATGTCTAGCTTTTGAGGATCTTGTGGTCTCTTTCACTTTGTCAGGCAGGTCCTATTTAAGTGATTTCTTGATTGAGAACAAGTGTGGCAGTAATCAAGCTTGGGCGTGGTTAGAGAACTTGAACTCAGCTTTCCAAAGATGTGATAAATCACAGTTAATTTATGTTTTAACAGGGGAGGGGCAATCATTTTTTCACACAGGGCCATGTAGGTTTGGATTTTTTTACACCTTGATTTAAAAACAGCATTTTGTGTTTACTTGTGTTTATCTTTGTCTAATATTTACACTTGTTTGATGATCTGAAACATTTAAGTGTGACAAACATACAAAAAATGAAAAATTAGGAAGGGGGCAAACACTTTTTCACACCACTGTATATGCACAAATGTAACTTAAAATGGCAGTTTATTCTAGGTTGAGAATATTTAATAGTATTTCTTATTACTTAATATTTTTATTGTGATAATACTTCAGTCTAACAAGAATTAATGTGTTTTAAGTAAGATCAAAGGATGAGCTCCTTATAAACATTTGAGGTTAACTTTATATACGTATATTTATACACTGGTATTAAGGTGTGTCTGTTTCCATCCTCAGGGTATTGCGGCAGCAGCACGTTCCAAAGGAGAACACAAACAGAAGGTGTTTCTGACAGTTTCCTTTGGAGGGATCAAGATCTTTGATGAGAAAACAGGGGTAAGTTCTGAAGCAAATGTGTTTTTTTTTTTGTTTTTTTTGGTGTGTGTGTGTGTGTGTGTGTTTCCTCCGTTAATGAGGCATCTCAACGAGAAGTAGGGGGGGCCCTTGGGAAATCAGGAGGCCCTAATTGAAACCCTGAGAACAAGGCCTTAGTAGATGAGAGAACAAGGCTGTCCCATTGTCTTCCTTTGTGCTAACAGCAACAACTCTGCTTTCATATTGTGTTATTGGATTATTCCACATCCTTCATGGCTGCTTTTTTAGCTGACCATTGTGATCTGTATCGAGACCTCGCTGTCTGTCTACAGTCTTTCACTGTTTTTATTTATCTCCCTCTTAACTCTTCCCTTGTAGTAGATAAGTTTTTGTTTTGTTTTAATCATTTTTAACTTCAGATTGAGCAGGTGAAATATAGCTTACTTTATCAAGAGAAGAAACTCATCAGAGACAAGTGTTGGATTTGGTGGCACCTAGCAGTCAGTTTGTAGATTGCATCCAACATGAAATCTTCTCCCTTTGATGCCTTGATTTTCTCCTTTTAGGCCTTCTTTAAAACTAGGATTGAGCTACCTATTTTAGCTACAGTAGAATTTAGGGATGAAAGCATTTTTAAAAATTTTGGTGTGACACAGGTACTCAAAATAACAGTTTTGTCCTTGTCAGTGTCAGATTTTTTTCATCTCGCCCACGTAGTATCTTCCACTGCCCAAAAGATATTTTAATTTTGTTTTAACCGTTTAAATGTCCCAGGCGTTGTTTGGCACCATAACCCCTAGTGGTCAAGAGTGGTAAAGATTTTTTGTCAAGAAAATAGTTCAGATTTCCAAGGCTATAACTTGAAACTTGCAAGAGATAATGTCTTACTGTCAGTTAGAAAGATGTAGAATATGATCCAAAGTTTCAAATAGGAATAAATTTATGCATTTAATTTGCATAATGCCACATCAGCTATATAAATTACATAACTCAGTCAAAAGTGGACTTTGGACATATTTCCACAAAGAATGGCTGTTTTTTGACACCCTTTTTTTCTACAGGGGCATTTTGTTATCTTATCTTAAAGGTATATGATCCAGAAAATCAGTACTATGTAAAGAAACAGAAATTCGTCACTTACTGTTGGTGAAGGGGGCTCTCTGGTTGGCGTGGTCGGTCCATCTTTGTCCATCGTGGTCGTTATTTTGCGTTCTGTCGGTCATTTGCGCTCTCTCCCACATCTAGAAAGTCTTATTATCCCATGTCAATTTTGTTTGTATTCCGCGGCAATTTTTCATGTATGACGCCGTTTTATATGACGATGCATGGTAGCCATATGTGTTTTCTAAGGTCAAAGAAGGAAGAAGAAGAAGGATTTCTTTTTCTTTGGTGTATTCTGTGTCAGCCATGATTCCTCCAACGCGTGTCTGCCACCTTCTGAACTGGCATGATCAGTACAAATCCTCAGTACAGCTGGGGGGTTAAAGGGACGTCAGATTCAGTTGACAGGCGCAATTGCTGTGCTTTGCCACTAGGGGCACGTATTGAAAATCTGCCAGTTATTAATTTTACAATGGTTTTTGCAGATGACATTGTGATCTGTATTGAGAGTAGAGAGCAGGTGGAAGAGAACCCGAAGAAGTGGAGGTATGCACTGGAGAGAAGAGGAATGAAAGTCATTTTGTAACAGTTATGACTGAGCCATCTGATTGAACAATGGGGATTTTAGGAGTTACTATATTCCCCAATAAACACACTCAGTTGTTTCACCGAATATGTATCACCTCACATCAGCTGTGTTTTAAAAATTTTTAACTTAAAGTTAACATCAGTGGCTTCTTATACTGTATGTTGAAATTGTAATACTATGTTGGATACCTTAATTTCCACAGTGAGGCACTGTTTGAAAAGAGACAGACCTACAGTGGATATAAAAAATCTACACACCCCATCTCATTTGTAAAAAAATGAGACCAAGATAAATCATTTCAAAACTTTTTCCACCATTAATGTGACCTAAATGAATCAACTCCTTCTGGTTATTTAAACTGTCAAAATCCCAGAAGTTCTGGTTGTGGAGGAGGAGTAGCAACAATTTACCATTCCAAATTACTAGTTAATGTAAAGCAAAAAACATGTTATAATTCCTTTGAGGGCCTGGTCCTCAGTATTGGGCACTTTAGCAATTTTAGGCTAAACCCAATTTTATTTGCCATAGTTTATCGTCCTCCATCAACCTACTCAGAATTTTTATCCGAATTTGCTGATTTCTTAGCTGATTTAGTGCTGAAATCTGATAGAATAATTATAGTAGGGGACTTTAATATACATGTAGATGTAGATAGTAACTGCCTTAACGTGGCATTTAATTCAATATTAGACTCGATTGGGTTTCAGAAAGTAGGAAATTCTACTCATCTCCACCACACGTTGGACCTTGTTCTGACATATGGCATAGAAATAGATAATCTGGTAGTGTCTCCTCATAACCCTGTACTGTCAGACCATTGTCTGTTAACCTTTGATTTTACTATTTCTGACTATTTGGCTCCTAAAGAAAAATATTACTACAGTAGATGCCTCTCAGATGATGCTGTTACCAAATTTATGCACATTGTTTCCTCTCTGCTATGTGTCAACACAACGGAAATAAGCTATAGACAGCTTGCTCCTTCTGTAATTGATAGCATGGTAGATAGTGTTACAGCTTCTCTGCATCAGACTCTAGACTTGGTGGCCCCCTTAAAAAAGAAAAAGTCTAATCAGAGATTTCTAACTCCTTGGTTCAACACAAAAGAGAACAAGAATAATCCCAGGTTTCTTTTCAGTACTGTAGCCAGGTTGACAAAGAGTCAGGACTCTGTAAATCCTAGCATTCCCTTAGAGCTTACTACTCAGGACTTTATGAACTTTTTCAATAATAAAATTTCATCCATCAGAGATAAAATCAATCAGATTCTTCCCACAGTTAACTTAAATACAGTAACTACTACAACTCCTTCAATTGATGTCTGTCTTGATGAGTTTATTCCAATTGACCTTTGTGAGTTAGACAAAATAGTTTCCTCATCCAAACCTTCAACTTGTCTTTTAGACCCTATTCCTACCAGGTTATTTAAAGAAGTCTTCCCACTTATTGGTAGCTTTATTCTTCATATAATCAATTCTTCAGTAACTTTAGGCCATGTACCGCCGGCTTTTAAAACAGCTGTAATTAAACCCTTACTCAAAAAGCCAACGCTGGATCCAGGAGCTTTAGCTAACTATAGACCAATCTCTAATCTCCCTTTCATTTCAAAAATCTTAGAAAGAGTTGTTGCTACGCAATTATTTGACCACCTGCAGGGAAATGGTTTACTTGAAGAGTTTCAATCTGGGTTTAGAATCCATCATATTATTGAAACAGCCTTAGCGAAGGTCACTAATGACCTCCTCATCGCATCTGATAATGGACTGGTTTCTGTACTTGTCCTTTTAGACCTTAGTGCAGCTTTTGATACTATCGATCATAATATTCTACTTGATAGATTAGAACACTATGTTGGACTTAACGGAACTTCGTTGCAGTGGTTTAGATCTTATTTATCTGATAGGTTCCAGTTTGTTCATGTCAATAATGAGTTTTCTTTCAACTCCAAGCTTAGTCATGGAGTTCCACAGGGATCTGTGCTAGGCCCTACTCTTTTTAGTTTATATATGCTTCCGTTCGGCAACATTATTAGAAAGCACTTTATACATTTTCATTGTTATGCAGATGATACACAATTATACCTGTCAATGAAGCCAGATGATAGTAATCAATTAGCCAAGTTGGAAGCCTGTCTTAAGGAAATCAAAGCTTGGATGACTTGTAATTTACTGCTATTAAATTCTGATAAGACTGAAGTCATTCTTGTTGGTCCAAAAAAACCTTAGAAATACCTTTCTAAATCAAACTTTCAGTTTGGATGCGGTTACTCTTTCTCTTAATAGCTCTGTGAGGAACCTTGGAATTATTTTTGATCAAGATCTGTCCTTCAATTCACATATTAAATTTGTTTCTAAGACTGCCTTCTATCATTTGCGTAATATTGCCAAGATTAGGAGCATCTTGTCTCAGAGTGATGCTGAGAAACTGATCCACGCTTTTGTTAGCTCGAGATTAGATTATTGTAATTCTTTATTATCAGGTTGTCCTAAAACATCTTTGAAAAGTCTTCAGCTGATCCAAAATGCTGCAGCAAGAGTTTTAACAGGTACTAGAAAAGAGGGATCATATCTCTCCAGCTCTGACCTCCCTTGATTGGCTTCCCATAGAGTTTAGAATTAAGTTTAAAATCCTTCTTCTTACTTACAAAGCTCTAAACAATCAGGCTCCTTTTTATTTAAAAGATCTGATACTACCGTATTATCCTAACAGAGCACTACGCTCCCAAAATGCAGGATTACTTGTAATACCTAGAATCTCCAAAAGTACAATGGGAGGCAGAGCCTTCAGTTATCAAGCTCCTCTCCTGTGGAACCAGCTGCCAATCTGGATTCGGGAGTCAGACTCGATCTCTGTTTTTAAGAATAGGGTTAAAACCTTCCTTTTTGATATAGCCTACAATTAGGGAGGGATCATGTGTTTCTGAACCCTCCCTTAGTTATGCTGCTAATAGGTTTAGTCAGCCAGGGGACCTCCAATAATGCACTGGGCCTCACTCCTTTCTTCACTTTCAATGAAATATTTTTTTCTTTTGCTGGTCATTAACATCTGTTTGTTCTCCCCCATAGATTGAGTCCCCATCGTGCTGTTTGCTCTCTACATGTCTGTTCTTTTCATCTTCTCTATCCCCTCACCCCCCAGCCAGTCGCAGCAGATGACTGCCCCTCCCTGAGCCAGGTTCTGCTGGAGGTTTCTTCCTGTTAAAAGGGAGTTTTTCCTCCCCACCGTCGCCAAGTGCTTGCTCACAGGGGATCATCTGATTGCTGGGGTCTTTCTGCAACTGTGGGGGTCCCCCCTACAGTTGAAAGTGCTATGAGATTAGCAGCAACCTATTAGCAGTATAACTAAGGGAGGGTTCAGAAACACATGATCCCTCCCTAATTGTAGACTATATCAAAAAGGAAGGTTTTAACCCTATTCTTAAAAACAGAGACATGACAACCTAATAGTATTGAATGCAAAAGACGCAATAGACTTACACAATGGTCCCCTCCGGTATACAACTAGGAAAATACCGGTCGCTATGGAGGGTGAGAATATGTATGGGTACATAATCATACCATGTGCTGTTTCATTCCATCTAGCTACAATGCTCCGCACTGTGTGTGTTTATATATTTATATATTTATTCCATCTAGCAACAATGATCCACGCTGTGTGTGTTTATATATCTACATATTTATTCCATCTAGCTACAATGCTCCGCACTGTGTGTGCTTATACAGTATATTCACATATTCATTCCATCTAGCTACAATACTCCGCACTGTGTGTTTATATACTCATATATTTATTCCATCCAGCTACAATGCTCCGCACTGTGTTTATATATTTATATATCTATTCCATCTAGCTACAATGCTCCGCACTGTGTGTCTATATACAGTATATATATTTATATTTATATGTACATATGTATGCTCGCTGCTCTTGTTTTTCTCTTGCCTTCTGATTGTTGCTGTGAGTGTTGCTATCCCTGTGCTGTTGCAATCCTGGAATTTCCCCATTGTGGGACTAATAAAGGCTTATCTTATCTTATCTTATCTTAGATGATTGTTGTTGTGAAATGGCACTATATAAATAAAGTTGAATTGAATTGAATTATAACCTGTACAACCCAATTGAAAAACAAAGTGAAATCTTTTAAGGGGTTAAATAAAAAACTTACAATAACCTGGTTGCATAAATATGCACACCCTTAAACTAATACTTTGTTGCAGCAACTTTGGCTTTTATTACAGCACTCAGTCTTTTTGGGTAGGAGTCTATCAGTGTGGCACATCATGATGTGGCAATATTTGCCCACTCTTGTTTGCAAAAACGCTCCAAATCTGTCAGATTGCGAGGGCATCTCCTGTGCACAGCCCTCTTCAGATCACCCCACAGATGTTCGATCGGATTCAGGTCTGGACTCTGGCCGGGCCATTCCAAAATCTCAGTCTTCTTCTGGTGAAGCCATTCTTTTGTTGATTTGGATGTGTGCTTTGGGTCATTGTCGTGCTGAAAGATGAAATTTCCCTTCATCTTCATCTTTCTAGCAGAAACCTGAAGGCTTTGTGCCAACACTGACTGGTATTTGGAACTGTTCATAATTCCTTCCACCTTGACTAAGGCCCCAGTTCCAGCTGAAGTAAAACAGCTCCAAAGCATGATGCTGCCACCACCATGCTTCCCTGTAAGTATGGTGTTCTTCTGGTGATGAGCAGTGTTTTGTTTCTGCCAAATATACCTTTTGGAGTCATGGCCAGAAAGTTCAACCTTGGTTTCATCAGACCATAACTCATTTTCCCACATGCGTTTGGTAGATTTCAAATGTGTTTTTGCAAAATGTAGCCGGGCCTGGATGTTTTTCTTCATAAGAAAAATTCATAAGAAAATTGGGCTGCACGGTGGGGCAGTGGTTAGCACTGCGGCAGCACAGTTTACCCTTGGCCGGGGGATTGTGGGGATCGTGGGATCGTGGGTTCGATCCCAGCCCCCGACCAACAGTGATCTGTGTGGAGTTTGCATGTTCTCCCCGTGTTGCGTGGGTTTACTCCGGGATTTCTCCGGTTTCCTCCCACATGCCAAAAACATGCATGTTAGGTTAATTGGCTGTTCTAAATTGTCCCTAGATATTTGTTTCCTATAGGCCCTTAGAATAGAGGGTTAGTATTAATGAAAGCGCTTTGAGTGGTCTTTGTGACTAGAAAAGCGCTATATAAGTGCAGGGTAGTTAGTTAGTTAGTTAGATAAGATAAGGCTTCCGTCTTGCCACCCTAGATGGGAGATTGTTGTCACAGATAATAAACAGCCAGTACTTGTCAGAAATTCCTGCAGCTCCTTCAATGTTGCTGTCTGCCTCTTAGCAGCCTCCCTGATCAGTTTTCTTCTTGTCTTTTCATCAATTTTGGAGAGACGTCCAGTTCTTGGTAATGTCACTGTTGTGCTATATTTTCTCCACTTGATGATTGTCTTCGGTGTTCCATGGTATATTTAATGGCTTGGAAATTCTTTTGTACCCTTCTCCTGACTGATACCTTTGAACCGTGAGATCCCTCTGATGCTTTGGAAGCTCTCTGTGGACCATGGCTTGTGGTGTAAGATGTGACTTCAAAAATGTCAGGAAAAGCCTACTGGAACAGCTGTACTTTATTTGGGGTTAATCAGAGGCATTTTAAAAGGAACTCCGATTATATTGGCATGTTAGCTCTATATGCTTTATTTTTATGTTAGTAACATAACTATAATATAATTTATTTGAAAATAATTCCCAGTTTTATATATTTTTAAAAAACTTTATTATGATGTAAATCGCCATTTTTGTTTACGTCGCAATGCATTCTGGGTAGTGACGTAGAATGGTTGCAGCCGTTTTTTCTGTCTTATACAAGCCAAGAAGCGAAGCTACTACTGCCATTTGTCAGTGAAAATGCCACATTGCGCGGCTTTTGGATGTAATTTCCAATCAAAGGGAAATAAAGAGAGTGGGGTAAGCCTCCATAGCTTTCCTAAAGAGGGAAAGTTGAGGAAAAAGTGGGGCGGCAGCGGCTCAGAAGGTAGAGCAGGTCGTCTAATAATCCGATGGTTGGCAGTTCGCACCACGCTCTCCCCAGATATCCTGCCGTTGTGTCCCTGGGCAAGACACTTCACCCACATTGCCTCCAGTGCCTGTAACACTGGGTATGAATGTGTTAAAATGTTTAAATGTTCAGTGGAGGCCGGAGAGGCTGTTGGCGCCAATTGGCAGCCACATTTCCGTCACTCTGAGTGTCTGTGATCACGCACTACAGCGCTCGCTTGATAAAGCTGACATATATATTAATCACGCTGTGATAAAGCACGATATCGCTCAAAGCGCGTGCATGAGACATGTCTGTGATCACGCACTACAGAGCACGCCTGATAAAGCTGACATATATATTAATCACGCTGTGATAAAGCACGATATCGCTCCAGCGTGTGGCACCGGGATTCCTCTCTGTTCCTGAGGTGCAGGACAGAAGAGGATGCGAGGCGCATCTGCATAGTGATCAGTCCATACCTCTCACGCTGAGCGCTCTGCCAGCCCCGTACGCTGTGGGGGTCACACACGAGGTGTTCCTCCACACTCTCAATAATTTTTTTCCCCGTATATTTTTCTTTTTGGTGTACAGAAATGGCAATACACCCGTATTTGCTAAAATTGCATTTTCCCCGTATTAAAATACGGCGAAACCGTATCACTTGACAGGTATGCCGTGACAAAATTCGAACCGTGATTCGCTTGAGCGTGCGCAAGCGAATCACGCGCTATAGCACATGCCTGATAAAGCTGACATATATATTAATCACGCTGTGATAAAGCACGCTTTGCGCACGCTCTGAGTGAATCACGGTTCGAATTTTGTCACGGCATACCTGTCAAGTGATACGGTTTCGCCGTATTTTAATACGGGGAAAATGCAATTTTAGCAAATACGGGCGTATGGCCATTTCTGTACGCCAAAAAGAAAAATATACGGGAAAAAAATTATCGAGTGTGGAGGAACACCTCGTGTGTGACCCCCACAGCGTACGGGGCTGGCAGAGCGCTCAGCGTGAGAGGTATGGACTGATCACTATGCAGATGCGCCTTGCATCCTCTTCTGTCCTGCACCTCAGGAACAGAGAGGAATCCCGGTGCCACACGCTGGAGCGATATCGTGCTTTATCACAGCGTGATTAATATATATATCAGCTTTATCAGGCGTGCGCTGTAGTGCATGATCACAGACATGTCTCGTGCACGCGCTTTGAGCGATATCGTGCTTTATCATAGCGTGATTAATATACATGTCAGCTTTATCAAGCGTGCGCTGTAGTGCATGATCACAGACACTCAGAGTGACGGAAATGTGGCTGCCAATTGGCGCCAACAGCCTCTCCGGCCTCCACTGAACATTTAAACATTTTAACACATTCATACCCAGTGTTACGGGCACTGGAGGCAATGTGGGTGAAGTGTCTTGCCCAGGGACACAACGGCAGGATATCTGGGGAGAGCGTGATGCGAACCGCCAACCATCGGGTTATTAGACGACCTGCTCTACCTTCTGAGCTGCTGCCGCCCCACTTTTTCCTCCACTTTCCCTCTTTAGGAAAGCTATGGAGGCTCACCCCGCTCTCTTTATTTCCCTTTGATTGGAAATTACATCCAAAAGCCGCGCAATGTGGCATTTTCACTGACAAATGGCAGTAGTTAGTAGCTTCGCTTCTTGGCTTGTATAAGACAGAAAAAACGGCTGCAACCATTCTACGTCACTACCCAGAATGCATTGCGACGTAAACAAAAATCGTAATAAAGTTTTTTAAAAATATATAAAACTGGGAATTATTTTCAAAAAAATTATATTATAGTTATGTTACTAACATAAAAATAAAGCATATAGAGCTAACATGCCAATATAATCGGAGTTCCTTTTAAATGGTGGCAGGCGTGTGCTGATTCCCATTAACATGAGTTTGAATGTGATTGGTTAATTCTGACCACAGCCACATCCCCAGTTATAACAGGATGTGCATACTGTATTTATGCAAACGGGTTATTGTAATTTTTTTATTTTTCCCCTTAAAAGATTTCACTTTGTTTTTCAATTGGGTTGTACAGGTTACAGGTCACATTAATGGTGGAAAAAGTTTTGAAATGATTTATCTTGGTCTCATTTTTTTACATCAGATAAACCTGGCATTTTAACAGGCATGTGTAGACTTTTTATATTCACTGTAATCCAGACCTCCCTGACCCAGAAGGTCCACCCTTATCAACATCCGACAAGATATTTTACGGCTGTTTAAACAAAACAGACAAGTCAGAGTTGGATTTATTGTCTCCATTCGCGAACCATAAAAACTTTGTGGTGATGGACTCTTTGTATCATCTGAAAATATTAAGTAAACGTGAGCAAAGTGCAGGGAAGATGCCTAAATTGTTCACAAGCTAACAAAAAACTTGCCACCACCGTGATTCAACCATCCATCCATTCATCCATCTTTTGCCGCTTTTCCAGAGGGCCGGGTCGCAGAGGCAGCAGTTCAAGCAGAGAAGCCCAGACTTCCCTCTCCCCAGCCACCTACTCCAGCTATTCAGAGAGAATACCAAGGCGTTCCCAGACCAGCTGGGAGATGTAGTCTCTCCAGCGAGTCCTTGGTCTGCCCCGGGGTCTCCTCCCAGTTGGACGTGCCCGAAACACCTCAAGTGGGAGGTGTCCAGGAGGCATCCTTATCAGATGCCCAAACCACCTCAGCTGGCTTCTTTCAATGTGGAGGAGCAGCGGTTCAGAATCAGAATCAGAATCAACTTTATTGCCAAGTATGCTTACACATACAAGGAATTTTACTTATCACTAAGGTGCGCTCGTTTCTAAGCGCTCCTTAATGACGCGGCAGCCATACAAGGCGCCTCTTACAGTGGGGGGTAAAGAGGGGGAGGGGGAGGGAGTGACACATTGGGCAGAGAGAAAAAACAAAGTTATCAAAATAGAGCTCGAATGAGCAAGATTGTGATCACATAGAAAAAAACCCTCTAATTGCACAATTAGCAGACAAGATACAGATCCACACATTAACAAAGCAAGAGAGAGACCAGTGTGTGTATATCAGTCATGTGATATCAGTGTGAGTGCAATGTGAATGTATCAGTTACTGGTGCACAACAAAAAATCCTCTCCTAGGCAACGGCTAGATGTTATGTCCATGTATTCTAAACATAGATAAACATGTCCACAGAGTCCATCTCTCTTCAGTGCATGCCAGATGGTAAAATTCCATGTTAGTCACATGATGACGCTGTCCTTGGAGAGTTCAGATTGCTGCACATCAGCAATTGTTTGGGTTAAAGAGAAGCCAAAACTCCCTTCTGCTTTATCTCTTCTCCTGGAGGAATGAGTTCTCCCAAGGACGCCGAACCAAGGCCCGATGGGCACAGTTCACTTAGAGCATAGAAATTTCCTCTCTCATGCGATTCTGTGCATCACAATTTACATTATTCAGAGGCTTTAAAATCATTCCCTGGAGAGCACCCAGCGACTCCGAGATGTTTTCCACCTTCCGATTCAGTTCGCCATTTGCCGCTTTCAGTGCTCTCCCCAGCTGGTTGAATTGTTGGAAGGAGCTACGCCGGGTCCGCATTTTGATTAGCTCTTCCAACTTCTTTAATTTCCGATACACCAGGAAAACTCCAAATCCAAACAGCAGAAATCCTGTGATCATGAAGCCAAAACAGGTAGATGTCTTCCACATCTTCAATCGAATCACACAGACACATGAGTTCCAATTGTCCCATGAGTCTCTCCACTTGGACTCCCCCTGGCCCGATTTTCTGTTTAAAAGTGGTGTCAATTGCATTTAAAGCCCATCTCACCAATTCCATAATTTTCCGTTTGGGTCGAGATGCAGCAGAAGAAGAGCGAGACACAGACAGGACACAGCAAGCTGGGATCAGTAAAGGGAGGAGGAGAAGGGGGAAAAAAAAAGCGGTTCTATTTTGAGCCTCTCCCGGATGACTGAGTTCCTCACCCTGTCTCCAATTGCTGAGTCCAGCAATCCTACGAAGAAAGCTTATTTCAGCCGCTTGTATCCACGATCTCATTCATTCGGTCATGACCCAAATCTCGTGACCATAGGTGAGGGTAGGAATGTAAATTAACCAGTAAATCGACAGCTTTGCCTTAGAGCTTAGCTTCCTCTTCACCACAACAGACCGGTACAATGTCTGCATCACTGCAGATGCTGCTCCAATCCATCTGTCAATCTCTCGCTCCATTCTCCTCTTACTCGTGAATAAGACCCCAAGATACTTAAACTCCTCCACTTGGGGCAGGAGCATGTCCCCAATCCGGAGAGGACAATCCACCTTTTTCCAGCTGAGAACCATGGATTTGGACTTGGAGGTGCTGATACTCATCCCAGCCACTTCACACTCAGTGGCAAACTGTCCCAGTAAGACCTGTAGGTCATTGCTGGATGAAGCCAACAGGACAACATCTTCTGCAAACAACAGAGTGTTACGTATGGCTCTTGTGAGCCATAAATAAGAGCCAAGGGCTGACCGGTGAGTTTGCGTTGTTTATTAACAATAAGGAAAGGAACAAAGGAAAATAGCCTCGTGGGGCAAAACACAAACAATACAAAGGTACACTTACGAATAATGATGGATGAGAGGAGGGCTGGCGCCGGACGTAGGGGTTCCAGCCTTACCCACGCCAGAGAAGAGCGTGGATAATATGCGCGAGGTCACAGCCCCGAGTGATCAGAGCTGCTCCCTTTTAAAATGGTTGACAGCGCCTCTGCTGATGAGAGGTAACTGGGCTCCAGCCGTGCCGTAGAGCTTGACAGCCGGGAGCCCGCTGAGACGCTGTCACAATAAGAGCTGGGCTGAGGAGGAATATGGCCTGAGCGCGGGTGGCACCGGCGCATAGGCCAATGTGACACAGAGATGAGATCCTGTGGTCACCAAGCATGACACCCTCCGTTCCCTGGCTTTGCCTGGAAATCCTGTCCATAAAAATTACGAACAGGATCAGTGACAAAGGGCAGCCCTAGCGGAGTCCAACTCTCACTGGGAATGAGTCCGACCGAGTGTTGGCAATATGAACCAAACTCTCACAACGGTTGTATAGAGACCAGATAGCTCGTAACAACAAGCCCAATACCCCATACTCTCGAAGTACCCCCCACAAAAAACCACGAGCGACGCGGTCGAATGCCTTCTCCAAGTCCACAAAACACATGTAAACTGATTGGGCAAACTCCCACAAACCCTCGAGGATTCTCGGGAGGGTACCTTTACCCTCTTGCCGTGACTCAACATGACCCACAAAACGTAGTCAGCAGGTGGAGCGGTATGTACTTAAAGACTGACTTCTGCACTGGACAATATT
This sequence comes from Pholidichthys leucotaenia, assembly GCA_020510985.1. Taxonomy (NCBI): domain Eukaryota; kingdom Metazoa; phylum Chordata; class Actinopteri; order Cichliformes; family Pholidichthyidae; genus Pholidichthys; species Pholidichthys leucotaenia. Next base: position 417,655,475 of record CM035839.1, read on the forward strand.
TCATTTGGTTACATGTATGTGAAATGAAAATATACATACCTATTCCTTTCTATTTTATGCTCATTGAGGTACTTAGCAAAAGTTAACTAGGTTCTTTCAGAAGGGACTATTTTTCTCGGCAGAGCAAAATAACCGGTTCAGCAAACAAAAGTCACAGTATTTTGTCTTTGTATTGCTGTCATTAAATAAACTGTTCTTGTGGAACTGTTGTATAAAAGCAGTATTAAACTCGAGGCCATACGGTATCATGAATATATAATTGCAGTGTAGTCTCCGGCCCTATTCAAAGACATCACCGCAGTTATATGTTCATTGATGCCGTACTCCCTCGTATTTATTTAAGTAAAAACAAGTCAGAATAGATCTGTGTGACTGAGAGGGAGGCAAGCATAACAGTGAAGATGCAAGGAGTGGATGTAGTGAAGGTAGATGAGTTTAAATACCAGAGGTCAACCTTCCAAAGCAGGACAGTGCACAAGACAGATGAAGAAGAGAATGCAGGCAGGGTGGAGTGGGTGTCGGGGGTGATTTGTGACAGAAGGATAGCAGCTAGAGTGAAAGATAACATTTACAAGACGGTAGTGAGATCCTGAGTCCCAGCCAGGTCGTCCCAAAGACCATATTAAAAAAATGGTCCTTCCTGCCTTCAAGCTTGGTGCTCAGCATAATGGAATGGGGGAAGGAAAGTTGTTTACCGCACCACAGGGGGAGCACAAGCCAGTGTATTCCCTGTGTTGGTCCCAAGTCCACATGCACAGGGATGGCTGTGTCAGGAAGGGCATCCAGTGTAAAAATCCTTCCCAAATTGGCATGCGGATCATCACAATATAAGGTGACAGTACGCTGTGGCGACCCCTAAAGTGAGCAGCCAAAAGGAGAAGTTTAGTTTTATATGTTTATGTATTAATTATAGGCCGATGGGTGTCAACAAGATGGGCGATGACTGTTTATGCAGAGTAGAAACATAGAAACTGTAGGTATTAAGAACATAATTTACATTTTACACTTACAGGTGATCATACAGCAGTGAAAGGTTTCCTAAAGCACAGTAATACTCACTATCTCTTTAATGTTGTTGCACAGCTGGTTTCCTTGACGCTTAAGGGGAATGTGAAGAACACAAGGTTTCTCTGACAGGTTCAAAGTTCAATCCCCCAGGTAGCCATAACTGTCACTGTGTAAGAAATATAATGCCAGCTTGTTCCGGAAAACAGGATTTCTAGCTAACAGATAAGACTTTCTCATGGTTTAATGTTGGAGGTCTAGTGTCTCATTAATTTTTTTCCTCTTCTTTTGGCTCAGTTTGTTTATTTTGGCCTCCAAGCATGTGTATGTTTTGCATATCTTCTTCTTCCTTTTTTTTTTTGGCAGCTGGAGCAAAATGGTCTTATTTTTACAACCTAAACAACATCTGCTGCTGTGTATGTGAATTTCCCGTGTCTGGCTGTGAGCGGTTCTGGTTGCAAATTTAGTTCAGTTTATGTGCAATATGAAACTTGCTGCTTCACCTCAAGCTTTAGAGGCTGACACGGTAAGCCTTAGATTTACACTTCGTCTGGAGCTGGAGTGTGTGAGCGTTTGTGCGCCCAGCAGTAATTCAAAAGTGCCTTGTATTAGGCAGCCAGGACGCAGTAAGCACTGGCCTCCCACACGGCAGCCATATTGGATTCAGCAACAATCATATATCACCAGCATAGTCCTTTCTCCTTTTTTTTTAACCCTCATGATCCGTCGTCTCATTTAGGTTCTCTGTGGTTTAGAATTTCTACACTGAAAGCTAGATAGAAAGATAGAGACAGGAACACAAGCGGTAGATACAGAAATAAAGATCCACAGGGGTTAAGTGGAGGTTGTAAAGAGAGGGAAGGTGAGAGGGAACGAGGATGTGAAAAAGACTGATAGAGGAGGGATGTGATGGAGAGACAAAGTCAGACTGAAACAGAGTTAGAGGGATAGGTGGAGAATCAGTAAGCATATGTCAAAGTAAAGCTCTCTACAGGGAGACCTTGTCCTCTGTCTCCACACATTAATATTAACTATAGAGATATGCTGTCCTTACTATCACTCCTTCAACTACTCCTAATGGCAAAGGAAGGGGCGGGGGGTGGAATGACTCTGCTGAGGTTCAGGGATCTTGACAGTCTCATTCCCCTCCTGTGCATCAGTCAGCCAGATGGGTGGATGGATGTATGGGTGAGCGAGCGGATGGATGGCCTCTCTCTGGGAGGAGGGAAGGTCGTGCAGGATGGAGGGAGGTGGTGCTTGAGATGGAGGAGAAGAAGAGGGGAAACATAAATCTAACACGGGGTAGGCCAGCATGTCTCTCCTTCTGTTAGCCTCTCTGTCTCTCTCTCAAGATCCGTGCGTGCGTACATGCACACAAAGATGTAGTACGTGCGCACTACTCTCTTCGACCCTTTTCGACGGTCTCAGTAGGGCCACTGCACTGCGTCGGGTGAAGAGCTCCTCACAGCAGCAAAAGGTAGTCCACAGTGTCCCCGGAGAATGAAGTCAGAAATCAAATATATCCAGTTCAAGCAATAAATAAGACGCAGACAGTGAAAAGATTCTGGACTCTTTCACACATACTACTCCTCCCCTCACATTTAATGTCTCTCTGTTTTACCCAAGACCTATTTAAAACAGTAATTAGCAAATGTGGATAGGCAGAGTTTCCAGAGTGGTCAGTAAGGCTGCATTCACACCAGAATAGTTTGGGGTCTTGGTTTGATTGAGTGGGGAATGCTGAGAATTTTTGCACCTTTGTTTGGTTTGCATTCACACTGCAGCGGACCAAACTGCCTGGACAACGTCACACACTTACAACAACTGCTTCTTTGTTGCTCTGTAGCCGAAACCACCACTGACCAGGAAGAAAAAAATCTCAGCGAAGAAGAAAAGTCCGGGTCATTGATTGGCAAGGACTGAAAACAGAAATCTGTTCCCTTCAGCCAGGTTGTTTGTCCGCCACAAACAAGACATTTTTTAACATTTCTCTTCGGCTTTCTTTGGTAAAAGGATTTCTTGGATCCGCACGGTTGTTTTTATTGTTATTTTTCTACCCAACATGCGCTACGGTAAACAGCGCTTCCTCTTCACAGACTATGTGTTGCTATGGTTACACAAACGCCATGGGGCACTTCCGCCCTTTGGTCCGCTGGATAGTCCATTTGGATTCACACTGCAAGCGACGCGCACCAGACTTCGTTTGCAAGTAAATGGAGACCCCCCGTTTTCAGGCAAACCAGACTTCACTTGTTCGGTGCACACCAGAGTTTGAACAAGCATTCAGATGGCACTAAACAAACCAAACTATCCGCAGATAGTCCTTTGGTCCGGACCAAACAGTGGCCGTGTGAATGTGCCCTAAGAGAGGATGGGATTAACATAGGGTAAACATTGAGACGATTAGCCTCAACTCCATCCATAGGTTCAAGAAAAAAGTGGCCTCTCATGAGCAGAAAAGCATATTTTGACATGTAAAACTAATTAATCTTTAGGGCAGATTGGCATGCACACACCCATCATTTGTAGTTTCACTCCCGCCCAATAGGTAGCACCAAGGCGCTGACGCACCAGGATTTTCACCAACAAAGAAACGGTGGACTTCTTCACAAAGTTTCTCTTCAAATAGAGTCCATTTCTGCTGTTTGACTTCCCGGTTTTCACTCCTTTTGTCATGAATGCCCCTTTCAGAGCATTAATGAGGCGCCAGATGCCAACAGTAAGCTCATTTGTTTATTTAACAAAAGAACAAAGTAACAAAGTAAAGAGCCACATGGGGCAAAATACATACATTGAACTAGGACACAAAAAGAACACTAACGTCAGAGCTAGCGTGTAGCGAGGGTGGAACCAGACATGAACGATTAAACACCTTTAAAAGCTCAAAGGTCAGGAGATCTGAGCACTTTTTTATGATTTCAGAAAAATTAATATTCCTGGAAAATTACTATTCTTGTGAGCAGACTCACACTCAATGATCCGCAGGTTTTTCTGCATCCTGGTTGAGCTCAAATTCAAGGTCATTGTCAAATGTCAGAAGATTTGGGCATTAATGATTTCATGAAAATCGTGACTCCTCCTAGGAGTATGTTTGGCATAGTCATGCACAATGATCCTCTAGTGAATCTGCATCTAGGTTGTGCTCAAGATCAAGGTCAAAGGTCAGGAGATCTAAGCACTCTTGGAGGGATTTCATCAGACTGGAATGAGCTATTTCATCATTGACGGTCTTGTCTTGTATATTTTGGAAACTCTTCCCAACTGTATGTCACTCTGGAGCAGGTTACATTGCCTGGACTCCCCGAAGTTTTAACTGTCCAAATATGTTTTAGTTACACATATAAGCTACAGTTTTTGCATCATTGTACTTCTTTCCTCTGTCATTCTCCTGCACATTTATCTAATCTCACACACAAGGAACATGCAGTGTACCTATTATCTTCAGGTTGTGTTCCCTCATCTGCTGTATATATTATTAATCCTGTTTATATTGTTCATAATTTGCTTCCAAAGCCTTTTTTAATTCAATATTTCATCCATCCATTCATCCATCCATCCATCTTCTACCACTTTTCTGGAGGTCCGGGTCGTGGAGGCAGCAGTTCAAGCAGAGAAGCCCAGACTTCCCTCTCCCCAGCCACCTGCTCCAGCTCTTCAGAGATGATACCAAGGCGTTCCCAGACCAACTGGGAGACGTAGTCTCTCCAGCGAGTCCTGGGTCTGCCCCGGGGTCTCCTCCCAGTGGGACGTGCCCGAAACACCTCAAGTGGGAGGCATCCAGGAGGCATCCTGATCAGATGCCCATACCACCTCAGCTGGCTCCTTTCAATGTGGAGGAGCAACGGTTCTACTCTGAGCCTCTCCCGGATGACTGAGCTTCTCACCCTATCTCTAAGGGTGAGTCCAGCAATCCTACGGAGAAAGCTCATTTCAGCCGCTTGTATCCGTGATCTCGTTCTTTCTGTCATTACCCAAAACTCATGACCATAGGTGAGGGTAGGAACGTAGACTGACCAGTAAATCAACAGCTTTGCCTTAGAGCTTAGCTCCCTCTTCACCACAACAGACCAGTACAACATCCGCATCACTGCAGATGCCGCTCTGATCCATCTGTTCCAGTTTATGAAGCTTGGGATCAGACCACCAAGGCCTCCACCTTCGACCACCACCTGATCCACATAGCACCGGACCCCCATGGTTCCTCCTACAGGTGTTGAGCCCACTGGAGGGTAGACCCATTTAACTCCTTCGGGCTGAGCCTGGCCGGGTCCCATGGGCGGAAACCCGGCCACCAGACGCTAGCCATCGAGCTCCTCCCCCAGGCCTGGCTCCAGGGTGGGGCCCCGGTAACCTCATTCCGGGCAGGGTGCACTGAATCCTTGTTCTAACATTCATCATGAGAGTCTGTTGGATCGTTCTTAGTCTGGCCCTTCACCCAGGACCAGTTTATCTTGCGTGACCCTACCAGAGGCAAATTGTCCTGGACAACATAGCTCCTGGGATCACTAGGGCATGCAAACCCCCCACCACGATACTCAATCTATATCAGTCTGTTATCTGTCGCCTCTTGTAGCAATGAAATTTCTTGCTTTTATTGCAGTGTATGCTGTAGGTCTTCATGTGACCCCAATTTAAAACAATTTCTGAAATACTGCACACAAAAACTGCCATTACTGTTATTTGCAAATCTGAGCATCTAAATTGTCCAAATGAATGCAGACCTTTAGTTTTGATATTGTCATTGACCCTTTAAACTCTTGGAATGCCACCAGTTCGTCAGCATTGTCCCACAGATAGATCTCTTTGTTTATGCAGTAAATACAGCAGACATCATCAGTCTGCTGATGATGTCCTGCCATTTTAACATCTACGCGCCAGTTGTGCTTGTCGATTATAGATAAGCTTTTCACACTGTTCTCCCATTCAGGCTCTTTCATGTTTGAGTTGGACACTTTGTGTGTCAATAGGTCCTTGACTGGATTTGTTGAATAACAAAATCTGCTTAAAAATAACCATTAGCACTGAGATCAAACTTTTGGATGGTGGTATTTGACAAATTACTGGTTTTACACAGAGGTGGGTAGAAAAGCCAGAAATTGTCCTTAAGTAAAATTGATGTTACCTTAAAATGTGAATGAATAAAGTATGAGTATTCACTTAAAAAGTTACTTGAGCAGCTTTATTCTTTTAAACAATGGATGAACAATTAAGTATTCATCTGAGAAAAATATAATAGTCTATCCACAGGTACCCTCTAGTATAATACAAATCATATAAACAGTAAAAAGTCCATGGTCCTCAGTCGGAAAAGGGTGGATTGTCCTCTCCGGGTTGGGGACAAGCTCCTGCCCCAAGTGGAGGAGTTTAAGTAACTTGGGGTTGCATTCATGAGTGAGGGGAGAATGGAGCGAGAGATCGACAGATGGATCAGAGCAGCATCTGCAGTGATGCAGACATTGTACCAGTCTGTTATGGTGAAGAGAGAGCTGAGCTCTAAAGCAAAGCTGTCGATTTACCGGTCAGCCGATGTTCCTACCCTCACCTATGGTCATGAGCTTTGGGTAATGACCGAAAGAATGAGATCGCGGATACAGTACAAGCAGCTGAAATGAGCTTTCTCCATAGGATTGCTGGACTCATCCTTAGAGATAGGGTGAAGAGCTCAGCCATCTGGGAGAGGCTCAGAGTAGAACCGCTGCTCCTCCACATTGAAAGAAGCCAGCTGAGGTGGTATGGGCATCTGATCAGGATCTTTCCTGGACGCCTCCCACTTGAGGTGTTTTGGGCACATCCCACTGGGAGGAGACCCCGGGGCAGACCAAGGACTCACTGGAGAGACTACGTCTCCCAGCTGGCCTGGGAACGCCTTGGTGTCCTCTCTGAAGAGCTGGAGCAGGTGGGGGAGAGGGAAGTCTGGGCTTCTCTGCTTGAACTGCTGCCTCCACAACCCAGACCTCCAAAAAAGCGGTAGAAGATGGATGGATGGATAGATAATATAATCCAGATTATATCATATAAAATAGACAGCAATAAGTTGAGTATTTTCTGACCAAGTATAGAACAATGATCTAATAAATTAATTTAGCTATTTTTTTCTTGTCTTCGTTTTATTAGAACCTTTTCCCACCTAAATTAAACAAACAGAAAACAACTTTTTTCTGCCTACCAGAGTGGTGGCCTAGTGGTAGAGTATCTGACCCACAGTTGGGAGGTTGTGGGTTCAAACCTCAGCTGGGTCATACAAAGACCATATAAAAATGGTAACTCCTGCGTTCTAGCTTGGTGCTCAGAATGGAAGAATAGAAAGTTGCCTCCTCCAATAGGAGACACATTATTTTGTTCTATAAATGCTTGGATTTATGGATTGAATGACAATAAACTTGGTTTTCTGTAAATAAATAAAATTATAAATTCATAAAACATGACTAAAAACCCAGTAATTTCTGGTAAGAACAACCATGGGAGTGGTGGCCGAGTTGATAAAGCATCTGCCCCACAACCGGGAGGTTGGGGGTTCAAGTCCCGGCCGGGTCATACCAAAGACCATATAAAAATGGTACTTCCCACCTTCTAGCTTGGTGCTCAGTGTAATAGAATGGGGGAAGAAGTTGTTTGTGGCAGTGCCTTGCATGGCAGCGACCCCTCTGATTCTACATGTGATTAACATTGTAGATCAGAGAAATGTAATTTTGTTCTGCTGTACATGATTGGCTGCATGGATTGAATGACAACAGAGATGGCTTCTTCTTCTTAATACAGTATAAACAAGCATATTTCTTACCAGTGAAAATAAAAGTGACTTGGAGTATGACTGAATATACTTGAGTAAAAGTACAGTTTTTCTTCATAAATATACTCAAGTAAAAGTAAAAAGTATCCTACAATAAAACTACAAAGTAAGGTGCAGTCTTGTGTAAAAAGTTACATGAGTACATATGCTTGAGTAAATGTAACTCATTACTACCCACCTTTGGTTTTACACCTGGGTTACACTCATTTATGGACACATCAGGAAAAGAGGAACTACTTTACAATAAGACTACACTAATAAAGGATTTATAAATAGTTTATAAGTAGGCTATTAATTCGGTTATAAATGCTTAGAGTGCTTAAAGGTGCATTTAAAGAGACAGTCACTGAAATGAGCCATTCTGAAGAAGGCTGCAAAAGATGATTCACAATGATGCTGCAGTAATTGAATATTTAAAGGCAATTTGACCAAAATATGTCACAACATTTCATTAAGACCCGTGGGACCTTTAAATGCTAGTAACTTGTTGAATATCTGATATTGAAAATGAATATCTGATGGTGAAGATGTTGCTGATGAGAAAATAGAGTAATATAAATAAACTGAAATCTAAGGTTTGAGAGAACAAACAAAGGTAGGCTCAGTATAGTAGTAATAGTCCCATGTGTTATAACAACTTATTAATGATTTAACCTGCTTATAACCTATTTATTAAAGGTTTATTAGGGTCATTTTATTGTGAAAAAAATAGCTATTATAATAATTACAGTAGTGTGAAAAAGTGTTTGCCCCCTTCCTGATTCCTCATTTTTTTGTATGTTTGTCACACTTGAATGTTTCAAATCATCAAACAAATTTAAATATTAGACAAAAATAACAAGTAAACACAAAATGCAGTTTTTAAATGAAGGTGTTTATTATTAAGGGTAAAAAATAAAAAATCCAAACCTACATGGCCCTGTGTGGAAAAAGTGATTGCCCCCTAAACCTAATAACTGGTTGGGCCACCCTTGGCAGCAACAACTGCAATCAAGCATTTGCGATAACTGGCAATGAGTCCTTTACAGCACTGTGGAGGAATTTTGGCCCATTTTTTCCCCCTTAATAATAAACAACCTCATTCAAAAACTGCATCTTGCGTTTACTTGTGTTATCTTTGTCTAATATTTACTTTTGTTTGATTATCTTAAACATTTAAGTGTGACAAACATACAAAAGATGTGAAATCAGGAAGGGGGCAAACACTTTTTCACACCACTGTGTAATAACAATTTTCTGGGGGGTTCTGTCGCCATGGAGTAGGCCCTGCACAGTATGTTGTGGCTGATAAGTTAATGTTTTATCCCTCTAATTTCAGACAATTTGGGGACAAGTTGTCTGACAGAGAGCTCTCTGTCACAAGTGCAAGGAACTAATTAAACCTCAAAACTAACTGCTAATCTTGTCTTACTGGCTGGAGACTGGACAGGCTCTACAGGCCCGCTGATGATGTCTCACCTCCAGGAGAGAGCTGTGCAGATTGGGGACGTCAGTCAGACAGCATCCAGCTGCTTCATCCCCTCCCTCCCTCCCCCCCTTCCAGCATAACGGGGAATATCTTGGTTCATTGGCCAGCAACTGCTGAAGGGCATGCTGGACACCGTCCTTCAGAGACACTGATGCGATGTCTGTGCTGTGTGTGTGTGTGTGTGTGTGTGTGTGTGTGATAGTGAGGGAGGTTCCTGTGCACACAACAGCAGCGATGGAAAGAAGGAGAGAGAGTACAGTGAGTATTGACTTCTTGGATGCGCCCACCTGTTTCTGCAAACAATCATCTTCCCTGGAGAGCACATCTATTTAAGCAACTCTTAGCGACGTCTGAAAGTTGAAGCTGTCAGACATAGCAGTTTCTCCTGGGATTGAGTCGGTCTTCTGTTGTCGAAACTTTACCTTGAATGATGCTACAACAATATTCAGAGTGCTTTTGGTAATGAAAATGGCAGTAAAGCTCCAGCAGATTGTCCCACCTTTATGTAGTCCATGGCAGAGTGTTAACAGTAGAGTAAGTGAGTAAGTAAACAGTTCAGTCAGATCCAATTAACTTAATATATTTTCACTGAATTATTGGACAGGTAATGTTTGTTGTCTTAGAAGTCCTCTGCTGGGTGTCCTGTTGACCTAATGTAGGCGTTTGCAGCCTCCACTTTGCAAAGAATCTCAAAAGTCTGTATTGAGCCCCAAGGCATATTTGAGCATTAAAATGAAGGTATAACTGCTGTTTTTTACTCACATTTTTCTCCTGAAATTGCAACACCATTCTTGCAAAAGTTCTGCTTTGCTGTGTTTTTGCTCACCAAACTCACTCACAATGATCCTCTTGTGAGTCTGCATCCAGGTTGTTCTCAAGGTCAAAGGTCACAAGATCTGGGCGCTTGTGTGATCCATCCATCCATCTTCTTCCGCTTAATCCTTTTCGGGTTGTTGGGGGTGGGGGTGGGGGTGGGGGTGCTGGAGCCTATCCCAGCATCTTTGGGCGAGAGGCAGGGTACACCCTGGACAGATCGCCAGTCCATCGCAGGGCCAACACAGACAGACAGACAACCATTCACTCTCACAGTCATACCTAAGGACAATTTAGAATCCCCAGTTTGATGCCAGTTAACCTAACTTGCATGTTTTTGGCATGTGGGAGGAAACCGGAGAAAATCCCGGAGTAAACCCACGCAGACACGGGGTAGAATCAGAAAAAAAACTCTACTCCTAGTTCTCAACAAACCCATGCACAATGACCATCAGGTGGGTCTGCATCAAGTTTGTGTTTATCTGTCAGGAGATCAGAGCACTCTCAGGGTGATTTCATCAGGCCGGACTGAGCTACTCTGTCATTGATGGTCTGGCTTTGTCAAAGCCAACGGGATCCACCCTCAACATGCAGAACCCCAGCCTGGTGGTTGGGGTACATAAAATAGGGTCTAAACCACATCCTGTATGCAGGATTCGCTGGTTTGACTCCCAACCTGTGGGCAGCATGGTGGTACAGGGGTTAGCACTGTTGCCTCACAGCTAGAAGGTTCCGGGTTCAAATCCCCATGCTGGTAGCAGTGGGGACCTTTCTGCATGGACTTTGCATGGTCACCCTGTGATGTGTGGGTTTCCTCCCCCAGTCCACAGACGTGCATGTTAAGTTGATTGGTGACTCTAAATTGTCTCTGATAGGCCCCTATTATAGAAGGTTAGTGTAGCTACTCATCATCATCATAGCAGTCTGTCGGGGGCGACAATGACTGTTTCATTTAGGTCTGATCAGATTCCTCCACGCAGCTCTGTCCTTTGCCCTCCGCTGACAGGAACTCCTGACCTTGTTAACCCGGGCGACATCTGAGCCGGTAAGAATTGTTTTCTGACTGACCATTTCATGAAACTGCTTGCAAAGTATTTGAGTACCGCTAGCTTTTGCTGGACTAGCGGCACATTCTTGGCAAATAGAGGTATTATCAGTGGCCAAGACAAACTGACTCCAGTATCTGTTGCAGTGACTGACCAGATAGCACTGTATAAGTGCAGGTCGTTATCCCTGTGCAGCGTGCTGCATATACTCCTTCCCTTTTTTGCTTTCTCTATCCTTTTTTTTAAGCCTTAGAAAAAGTCCAAGGCTGGTGACGTTGAATGTATCCATCACAGGGTGTAAATGGTGTAATTTATGTGTGCATACTTGATAAAAATTCACAGTAGAATTCCAAACTTCCATTTGTTAAATTGAAAAGCAAAAGTCCAATATTTCCTCATAATTGCTGACATTACATTTTGGCAGTTGTGAGGTTTTTTCAGCACCATTGAAGTTTCACTCAGCACCCGTAAAAAAAAAAAGCAGTTGCTTCATTTCTTGGTTGTTTTACTCCATCTGGTCCAGAAAGGCTACAGGCAGCATAAGATAAACTCAGGCCCCCAAATGTCAGCCTCGCTGAGCAACTGGAATCCAAATGCAGCGGCTGTGATGCGACTGTGCCGCTGAACAACTATCACAAATTATACACCTCCCCGGTGGAATATTTTCAAATCTTTATTAAAAAGCTACATAGCTATAGTGTGTGTATGTGTGGCGCTTCCACTTTCTGAACTGCGCTCGCTACCAAGACGGAGTGGAGCAATTGAATTTACGCAGTCATTTCATTCTGTGCTCTCTTTGAATCAGAGTCCCCCTTTGCCACCTCACCACCCACCCAGAGATAATTCAATAACCTCTGCACATGAGATATGTGTGTGCATGCGCGCGTTTGGGTTGTTTTTTGGGTTCTGTGTGCGTGCATACTCTCTTCCTCCTGCTGCCATTTTCAAGTCAGTCGGAGTTGACAATAGTAATCATTACTTCAATTATTAAATTTAGGAGGCACAACTCACGCGGTGATTATCTATTTCTACAGGAGCACCCCGCGTGTCTGTGTACGTTTGTGCGTGCCGTCGGTCGCATGTTAAAGCGGTGCCGCTCCACTCCTCCACACCTCGCTTCTGGAATGGCGTCAGAGAGAGCAGATGAGTGTGTTTAGCCTCTGATGTACAGAGCACCAACCCCTAGCATGCACTCAAGGGCTACTGGGTCGTTATGTTGACTGTGTGTCTTTGCTCCCAGCATGCAGCTGGCACAGACAATAACAACAAAGCAGACATTTAGTGTGACTAACAGAGGGCCACTGCTGCTCAGTTGCGAGTTGTGCGCGCACGCGTGTGTGTGTGTGTGTGTGTGTTGGGAGTGAGGGCACAGATGAAGTGATCAAGTCGACAGCTTGCCGAGCTGTGATTGTCAGTGATCCCCCACTCCCGCCCCATCGCCCCATACCCCCCCCCTCGTCCTCGGGAAAAACAGCCATCTGCCACGGGGCACGGGCAATGCCAGCTTGGCACTCACCACCCAGACTAAACTAGAGAGGGCAGGGAGCTAGAAACAATTTAATGTTGGGTACAAGGTCTCTGTGTGAATGTTTGGTTTCTGTGTACTCTGGGATGGGTTGGGAGGGGAGGGGTCACACACTGTAGATGCTTTTTTTCTGTTTTTCACAGGATTATAAGAAAGAGTAAAGTGACACCAAAAAGACACCAAACATGTTTTCACCTTTCTCAAGTTATTCCTTGTACACCTGAAGCCTTTTTTTTGCCATTAACTCATGTCTGAAATCATCCACTGCAACAGCAAATGTGGTTAAAGTTTGGAGTCCAGGACCCGAGGCAGTGGTTGGTACTGTTGCCTCACAGCTACAAGGTCTCTCCATTCAAATCCCAGTTTAGCCAGGTGCCTAAAGCCTGCTTCATACTACATTTCCCTCTACTTCACTGTGGTCCTCGTACGCTTTGGATGAGCCCGGCACGCACGTGGCACTGCTCATGCTCACTTTTTTCATCTACCCAGGCCAAGCAGTTGACGCATGCGCACAACCATCGTTTGTGGTTTCACTCCCGCCCGATAGGTAGCGCCAAGGCGCTGATGCGTCAGGATTTTCACCAACGAAGAAACAGCGGACTTCTTCACAAAGTTTCTCTTCAAATGTAGAGTCCATTTCTGCTGTTTGACTTCCTGGTTTTCACTCCTTTTCCACGAAGATGCTGCTGCCGCTGTGAAAGCAAGTGTTAAAATCCCGATTCTTTGGTTGAAAGATCCAAGAATAAGCCGGAGAATTCTTCAATTTAAAGATGCAACATTTATTCAGAGGTCACATGTAAAGCAAGCAGCGCTGGGTTCAGCGTGACGCAGCCCTCTGGAGCGTCGCCAGACTGACTGCGACTTCCGGGTGCAACTTTCATTCATCTTCTCGGGTTGGTTAGACCAACCCCGTACAATAGGATAGGCTTGTACGCAACCGTCTGATTGGCCAGTTTAACAGGCCACCCACTATTCCCGTTAAGTGTCCCCTAAAATGTTGGTTTGGGTGTGTAACTAATGTAATAGACCCGACTAAAAGAAGTGAGAGAGAGAGAGAAGAAAGAGAGCTCTATAGCTCTGCCTACTTCCTGTTTACCAGCGTTTAACACAACATATTTGTTCATAAGAATGCAAACATAGTATGTATAGAATATGTATAGAGCATAATGGGAGATTACCTCCAGAATTATTATTTTGGCACTCTAACTTTTCATAACCCTTTCAAAAGTATGTATGTATGATTCATGTATGTTTTTATTCTCGTTTTCCACCTCCTCGTTGTCTTCTTCATCTACTGATGTATGCTGTGTCGATATCGCCACCTCGTGAATGGGACGTTCAGTCTTGCGCATGCGCTTTTCAACGCGCTCAGGTCGTGGGGAGGCGGCGTGGTCCCAAAATTTGGGCTGCATGTGGTTGTCCATGGTCGAGCACTGCGGACACTAGCAGAGACGTAAATTTCGTCACACGAGGTATCCGGTTATGCGTTCATGGACAGCAGAGGTGTAGCATGAAGCAGGCTTTAGTGTTTAGTTTGCATGATCTCTATATGCCTGCATGAGTCTTTTCAGTGTACTACAGTTTCCTTCTACAGTTCAAAGATGTGCTTGCTAGGTTGATTTTTTTTCTAAATTATTTGTCGTTATCTGTATCTTATACAAGGTAGCAGTGCAATTTGTTAAAATCACTTCCAGTTAGAAGTGATTTGAGTGGTCAGTGCTTAAATACTGCCCTTGAACTTACAGGTGGATGTTGGGATGGTGGAGATGTTTAATAGACGGACTTCCAGACAGGAAAGCAGCAGCGGCAACAATAATTGAGAAGGGGAGATGATAAAATTGGTAGTGTGTGGGATGTGGAGAGTGATGGTACATGTCCACTACATGTGTCATTTCTCTGCTTCCTATTCGGTGTCTATCTAAAACACACTACACGGCTTTCGGCTGCAGTCCAGTTCAGGCTGCAGTGGGTCAAGTGGCCCATACCTATTACTTACATACAGTTGACTTTGTTGAACTTAATGCCAGGTGTGTCCAATCATGTACCATGGAGCGCCAAGACCCTGCAGACTTTACCTCCAACCAGTGTTTTCAACAGCAGATTTCAGTGAACTTCCCACTGTTTGCTGATTAGTGAAAACACCTGCTGAAGAGACTGGGTAGAAGAGAAAATCTGCAGGGTCTTGGCCCTCCATGGCACATCACTGGACACCCCTGCTCTATGTGAACACGTGGAATGTACCGTCAGCTGCAGCAGCGTTGTGCTGAAAAGCAGTGATTGAAGTCAAATAACAACAGATTAATTAGCTGCACCTCTCATTTCTTGACTGAAATTTTCTTAGAAACACTGTTTCCTGGATTTTTTAAAGATATCAGAGAACATTTACCTGCAATTCGCCTTGTTGTCCAGAATCTGAAATCTGGTAGTAGACCGTCCACTGCTGGGTGTGTTGAAATGTAGCCTTGGTGCTCTCAGCAGCAGGGCCAATTAGATTGTTTTCACCTGTGAAAGAGTTCTTTAACTATTGGTTCCCACTACGTCAATCATTTCCTGTCACTCCACCTGGTTAAGTCTCATGAGTGTGTTCAAAGCATCTAGCCATGTGTCTCCTTCCCTTAAAAAATAGACCAGTGGACATGCACCATGAGACGTGTAATATGTTATGACAGCACAGCTTCAGCCACTATCTTACTGAACGGAACACACAATTAAGGTCACAGTTGGTTTCAGATTTACTCCACACTACACAGACCTGTGCCTTTGGGTTCACATGTAGAATCACCAGGCTCTGCACTAGTATACTTCCTTTCAGTTGCATATGCGTATGAACACCTATTTCAACACAAGAGATATGGGACAGAGGTGTTCGCAAGTACTTGCACACAGAGCTAGACAGAGGGATGCAGGCACAGGTGACAAGTGAAGGTTTTTCCTATCATTTGCACCCAAATGGTCTGCTTTACTCACCAGGACTTACATCTGAATGCTTTCATTTAAGTGCCTTTACATCAGTAGTCACTTGCAGATACAGTATGTGCAGATACAGTGGTGTGAAAAAGTGTTTGCCCTGTTCCTGGTTCCTCATTTTTTTGTATGTTTGTCACATTAAATGTTTCAGATCATCAAATAAATTTAAATATTAGACAAAGATAACACAAGTAAACACAAAATGCAGTTTTTAATTGAAGGTGTTTATTATTAAGGGTAAAAAAAAAATCCAAACCTATGTCCCTGTGTGAAAAAGTGATAGCCCCCCGTTAAAACATAAATTAACTGTGGTTTATCACATCTTTGGAAAGCTGAGTTAAATTTCTCTAGCCACACACGGGCCCGATTACTGCCACACCTGTTGTCAATCAAGAAATCACTTAAAAAGGACCTGCCTGACAAAGTGAAGTAGACCAGAAGATTGTCAAAAGCTAGACATCATGTTATGATCCAAAGAAACTCAGGAACAAATGAGAAACAAAGTAATTGAGCCTATCAGTCTGGAAAATGTTATGAAGCCATTTCTAAAGCTTTGGGACTCCAGTGAACCACAGTGAGAGCCATTATCCACAAATGCCGAAAACATGGAACAGTGCTGAACCTTCCCAGGAGTGGCCGGCTGGCCAAAATTACCCCAAGAGCGCAGCAACGACTTATTCAAGAGGTCACAAAAGACCCCACAACAGCATCCAAAGAACTGCAGGCCTCACTTGCCTCAGTTAAGGTTTGTGTCCATGACTACACTATAAGAAAGAGACTGGGCAAAAATGGCCTGCATGGCAGAAAACCACTGCTGAGCAAAAAGAACATAAAAGCTCGTCTCAGTTTTGCCAGAAAACATCTTGATGATTCCCAAGACTTTTGGGAAAATACTCTGTGGACTGACGAGACAAAAGTTGAACTCTTTGGAAGGTGTGTGTCCCATTATATCTGGCGTAAAAGTAACACAGCATTTCAGAAAAGGAACATCATACCAACAGTAAAATATGGTGGTGGTAGTGTGATGGTCTGGGGCTGTTTTGCTGCTTCAGGACCTGCAAGACTTGCTGTGGTAAATGGAACCATGAATTGTGCTGTCTACCAAAAAATCCTGAAAGACAATGTCCAGCCATCTGTTCGTGACCTCAAGCTGAAGCGCACTTGGGTTCTGCAGCAGGACAATGATCCAAAACACACCAGCAAGTCCACCTCTGAATAGGTTAAGAAAAACAAAATGAAGACTTTATAGTGGCCTAGTCAAAGTCCTGACCTGAATCTGATTGAGAGGCTGGTTCATGACCTTAAAAAAGCAGTTCATGCTCGAAAACTCTCCAATGTGGCTGAATTACAACAATTCTGCAAAGATGAGTCTGCCAAAATTCCTCCACAGCACCGTAAAAGACGCATTGCCAGTTATCACAAACACTTGATTGCAGTGCTAAGGGTGCACTGCTAAGGGTGGCCCAACCAGTTATTAGGTTTAGGGGGCAATCACTTTATCACACAGGGCCATGTAGGTTTGGATTTTTTTCCCCTTAATAATAAACACCTTCATTTAAAAACTGCATTTTGTGTTTACTTGTGTTATCTTTGTCTAATATTTAAATTTGTTAGATGGCGATGATGATTGCATGTTCTCCCCATGTCTGCGTGGGCTTACTCCGGGATTTCTCCAGTTTCCTCCCACAGCCCAAAAACATGCAGGTTAGGTTAGTTGGAGACTCTAAAGTGGCCCTAGATGTGAATGTGTGTGTGTGAATGGTGAAGGTATAGCACCGTACCGTGGCTGCTTCATCCATCCAGGTGGATGCCCTGAATTTCCCCTCTGGGGATCAATAAAGTACACAAAATTTAAAAAAAAAAATTGATCTGAAACATTTAAGTGTGACAAACATACAAAAAAAAAGAGAAATCAGGAAGGGGGCAAATACATTTTTCACACCACTGCATCTGCAATTACACATAGTGAATTAAAAAAATCAGACATTCTCATGTGCACCACATCTGCATACAACTTCCCATATACTTGCATTTACACACCCACACTTCATTTCACAGGTATTCACAGGTATACAGGCATTACCTCCAGCCAGTGTACAGTACAAAATGGGCTCTTTGGTCCTCAGATTTAGGTTTGCTTATGGCTCCTCGTAACTGTTAAAAAACTGAATGTGATTATGCTTTTAAAACCTTAACTCTACATACAGTACAGTAGATATAAAAAGTCTACACAGCCCTGTTCAAATGCCAGGTTTTTGTGATGTAAAAAATGAGACCGAGATAAATCATTTCAAAACTTTTTTCACCATTGATGTGACCTATAACTTGTACAAACCAATTGAAAAACCAACTGAAACCTTTTAAGGGGGAAAAAAAAATTACAATATCCTGGTTGCATAAATATAAGATAAGATAAGCCTTTATTAGTCCCACAATGGGGAAATTCCAGGATTGCAACAGCACAGGGATAGCAACACTCAGAGTAATAATTTAGAAGATAATAAGAGCAGTGAATATACATATGTACACTTAAATATATATACACAGTCCAGAGCATTGTAGCTAGATGGGCTAAACAGCACACAAATATGCAAATATGCACACCCTCTTACAACTGGGAATGTGGTTGTGTTCAGAATTAACCAATCCCACAGCAACATTGAAGGAGATGCAGGGATTTCTGGCAAGTACTGGCTGTTTAGTACATGTGACAACAATCTCTTGTCTTCTTCATATGTTTGGGCTATGGGGTAGGGTCGCAAGATGGAAGCCTTATCTTACGAAAAAAAAACATCCAAGCCTGGCTACATTATGCAAAAACACATTTGAAATTGCCCAAGCGCATGTGGGAAAATGTGTTATGGGCCAATGAAACCAAGGTTGAACTTTTTGGCCATAATTCCACAAGGTATATTTGGTACAAACACAACACTGCTCATCACCAAAAGAACACCATACCTACAGTGAAGCATGGTGGTGGCAGCATCATGCTTTGGGGCTGTTTTTCTTCAGCTGAAACTGGGGCCTTAGTCAAGGTGAAGGGAATTATGAACAGTTCCAAATACCAGTCAGTGTTGGCATAAAACCTTCAGGTTTCTGCTAGAAAGCTGAAGATGAAGAGGAACTTCATCTTTCAGCATGACAATGACTTAAAGCACACATCCAAATCAACAAAAGAATGGCTTCACCAGAAGAAGATTAAGGTTTTGGAATGGTCCAGCCAGAGTCCAGACCTGAACCCAATCGAACATCTGTGGGGTGATCTGAAGAGGGCTGTGCACAGGAGACGCCCTCACCATCTGACAGATCTGGAGCATTTTTGCAAACAAGAGTGGGCAAATATTGCCACATCAAGATGTGCCACACTGATAGACTCCTACCCAAAAAGACTGAGTGCTGTAATAAAAGCCAAAGGTGCTGCAACAAAGTATTAGTTTAAGAGTGTGTATATTTATGCAAACAGGTTATTGTAAGTTTTTTATTTTCCCCCTTAAAAGATTTCAGTTTGTTTTTCAATTGGGTTGTACAAGTTATAAGTCACATTAATGGTGAAAAAAGTTTTGAAATGATTTATCTTGGTCTCATTTTTTTACATCATAAAAACCTGGCATTTGAACAAGGGTGTGTAGACTTTTTATATCCACTGTATGTGGAACAGCCTTTCTCTCATCTTTCACTTCTTTCAAAAAGCAGCTGAAAACTCATCTTTTTAGACAGGATTTTGACTGATGTTTCAGGTTGTTTCCTTGTTTTGCTTTTTTATGTTCTTATATTATTAACAATACAAAGCACTTGGTGGTTATTCTTGTCACAAAGTGAACACAAAGTAAACAAGTTTTACTTCTTTGCTACATTTAATCAATCACTTACTTTAACAGTATTCATTAAGCATTGTTACTGTGGTGAGAAGAAATGGAGGGCTCACTAATTGAAATTTGGTCCTTCAATCCCCATGTCTGTACAGTATGTCTAAGTAGTTTTTGGCAAGACACTGAATCCCAAATTAACCTTGATGCATAAATTTGTGTGTAACTGTTTGTATGAACATTAAAGCCATTAAATCAGCCTAGAATAGAGTGTTGGGTGCTTTTAAAATGGCTTTGAGTCATTGAAAAAAGGCTCTATAAATCCCAGTCCATTCACTGCCATTTTTAAAGAAAATGGATAGGTTATAACAGTCTTAACAGGATTTAAAATTTCTTAATCGACTTGTTACACAAAAAAGAACCATTCAGTATTTGTATTCATTTTTTTTTTTTTTACCTTTACCTTTACACCTGTTCAATGGCCTGCCCTGCTACAGATCATCCAGCACCACCATGCGGTCCACGAGATCTCCTACATCGCCAAGGACATCACGGACCACAGAGCCTTTGGCTACGTCTGCGGGAAGGAAGGGAACCACCGCTTTGTGGCCATCAAAACTGCACAGTCGGTATGTATTGATGTATGTTTAAAACTTGTGTTGGCAAACTACAGCAAAGAGAAAAAAGAAACTTCACCTACTGGAGTTTCCCCTCTCATTTCCCTGAGCCCTTCCCCCTCGACTGTATGTTTGTGTATTTGTTCTTCACGATAAAGTGTGAAGACAGTTGTGAATTTTAGTGACTTAAACTCCTCTTTTCTTCTCAAATGATTTGCTCTAGAGAGACCCACGATTGGCCAGTTTCCCATCTTGGCTAATTTTTCTAAAGCCTGTAATCAGAGCCCAGAATTGTTGCTGTACTCTAGTTGCCTGCCATCCCATTTGAATCACAGTATGCTCAAAGGTTATGATTTTTTTTGTCCAGTGATGCCAAAAACATGCTCCCCGCCTCTTCTTTAAGCCCTCAACAGGTGTCAGTGCATGTTTCACCCAGCAGCCTTTGTGTGTGGGTTAATGTATGATTCATCGGGGTCTTGTCTCATTGTAGCATGAACCTTTTGACATTTAGATAAGGACCCTCACACACCAGCTTATGCCACTTTTGGTTGCGCATCAAACAATGTGTCTACTAGTAGAGATGTTGTGTTATGCCTTGTGTATGTGTGTGTGAGACGGCTCAGGTTCTGCAACAGCACACTATATGATATTGAGTACCTCTTTCAGACCTTTTATGATTGTTGTCACTGTTGTTGTATCTATGTGCCCTGGCTTGTTTTGTCTGGATTCAGCTGGCTCGCTCTGTAGCCGTATTGATTTCCCATAGCGAGTCGATGAGGGTTTGAGTGTGTGTCACCGGCTCTAATGGCATATCCATCCTCCCAGGGCCATGAACCATGGCTCTTTGACTCTCTCTCTCTCTCTCACACACACACACATGCACGCACGCGCGCGCGCGCGCGCACACACACACACACACACACACACTGCCCAGTCTTTCCTCACAAACACACTGGCAGCAATTGCAATCACAAAAGCCGTTGTTCATTGAATCTTCCAGCGTGTCACGACGGTAACCCTTCATTTGTCGGCCAAGCTGCCATTTACCTGATGTGTGCCCAAGAAAAATGATGTCATGATTAGGTTTTACTCCAGTTTTCTGGATTTGAACTGGCCATCCTTAACTCTCAGACTATTAGTTGTTGAAAGGCAATAACAAGGGTGGAGGCGCGGAGCTTATGGCCGAGACTGTAATTGGAACGTAACTGCTTTGAAGTGAATTAGCAAAGTGTCTCTGTTGTCATGAACGCTAAGACTTGTGGATGTTCAGAAAAGGCCAATTTAAGGTCGCATCCCAAAGTAATTGGCTTATCGCTCAAATCAAAGTTGCGGTGCGAGAAAGACATGTTTTATTTAGCCAGTTTTAGTGTGATGGAGTTACCCTAATTGTGAAGGAAAAGACTGTGGAGGCAGTCCGTCATTGTTAGAAGTTTTTGAGAAAGTTGGAGTTGGAATTAATATAAGTAGGTCCATTTTTTTATGGAACCAAACTTCCAATTTGTAGAAAGTCTACTGAAAGTTTAAAGCCTATTGAGGGTCCTTATCATGGATCATATCTTCCGCTGACTAATTTTGAATCATGAGTCAAACATTGTTGTCAATCACAACAACAGTGACTTAATTACTACTTGTGAGGCATTTTCTGGAAGTGTTGACTCATTTGTTATTTAGAAACAAGCTTTGTGCATCATCTCTAAAGGCCTGATCCCACCGACCAAATCAGTCCTTGTTCTTTGAATTTCACAGCAAACTTGACTGTTGATAAATCAGTGAGTAATTCAGTGGATAGGTAGGCAACCTGTACCACAGAAACTTAAATTTTTAGGACTTTTTGATCAAAAAAGAGGAAAACAAAGCATGTACTACAGAGATTGCATCACAATACCATTGTCTTCTATTTTTAACCTCTTTGGTTTGTAATGATATTTATATAAGCTGATCATAGTTCATTGACAGCCCCATCAGACAGCCAATCATGACAACATTCAATCCTGACCATGCCCCCATTTTTATAGCAGCAAATAACAGATTAAAACTGAAGTGATAAAAAAAACACTTGGAGATGCATACTGTAACTACGGGGACAGAAACAATCTTTTGGAAAAATGTAGTAAAGGAAAGGGGCTATTTTTAGTTTTCAGTTTGGCAAAATGCCTCAAACAGTAATGGGAGGCTGTGGGCCTTACGTCTTGCTGCATGCAGCCACTAGGGGGCAATCAAGATGCACAGGTTTCCCTTTTAGATATCAGCATTGTCACCCTTCTATATTTAAAGTCTATGGTATGAACCAACAAACTGTCAGCATTAAGGATGGGTTCAAAAGATTGATACAATGACCTGGATCGATTCACATTTGACTGAGCTGATATTGATCCACAAAATCCACGGATCGCTCTTTTAATATAATGCTTTTACCTCTGTGAATGTCTGCTGAGTCTGATCGGGTTGAAACCGGGTCAGTGAGCCAGGAACAGCGGCGAAGAACCAGAAACACCCAGAGCGCTAACGGAGCTAACAGCTAATAAGCTAACGGATATGCTAGTTCTTTTTCTGTGGTGTTAAAACAGTTCTCATCCGGCAAGAATTCCCTGTGGCGCACTTCCATGTTTACATGAGCGGAGTTGAGGTGCGTATCTCTTAATTTATCAACAAAAGTCACCGTAAAGACTGTCTTCAACAGTTTCCTAATATTTTTCATAAAGCGGGGATAAACGGTTTTGTACTGCATGCAGCACTGTGTTAGAACATAAAGTCAACGACTGATAAACACTTGAAACTGAAAATGCACAGAGACTGGCTGAAACTCGTGAACAGAGAGGGAGTCTTGGAGCTGCTGAAATTTTAAGTAAAATATAATTTCTTTGTTTTAACATTTGTGTCGTAAATTAATATTTATCCGGCATGATGGTGTTTTCTTTTACAAACTATGGATACAATAGTTAACTGTTGGTTAAGTGCTGTGAATAAATGCAGAATAAAGGTATAATAAATAAATATGGCAGAATTAATAAAGGCAGAATAATAATGGTAATAATAATAATGGTAATAATAATGGCAGAATTAATAAAGGCTGCAGTGTGAGCTATTTTTACTCAATAGAACTAAACTGAAATGAACAAATCTTCCCAGGAAATGAATTGAAACCCTTTTCAAAAATTGAAAGTTAATTTGTAGTTAAAATATAAACAGCAAAAAAAATAAAATAAAACTAAATTATTAAACCCTACTGTAGTGTGGGGATTTAAAAATATGATTAATTTTACTTGGAAATCTAGTCTCCTTTTCATCTCCCCTGAAGATCTGTGAAGACTGGGTTTCCACTCCAAGGTCCATCCGGCACTGAGATGTTCTGAAGGGAAGAGGTCGTCCGTGGAGGAGCATCCCTGCTCCTCAATTTTTTCAGGGGTCTTAGTTTTCAAATTCAAGATTCAAGAAGGTGCTGCAATAATTTTCTCTATACTCTAACATGCATTCAATGCAATTTAGATGTTGTAATGACCAATTCTTTCTTTTTTTAATTTAAGTTCTCAGCAAGAATACAATGTTAGTCATTTTTTTGACAACTTTACTGAGCATTTAATTCTAAATAAATCGCTGTTTAACAGGACATTTTTGGCAATCCTGTGCTTTTCTTGTGGTGTTTCACAGAACAGCATCACTGTAAACTATGGAAGAAGCAGCTACTTTAAAATCTGTACTTCCTCACACAACTTTCCGTGCAAAAAGACCTCTAAAAATGTCACAACTTTTTGGAAAGGCTCCCACAAATTCAGGCTTTTTGGGCCACAACAATCACAAAAACAGCCGGCAAAATCCTGGAGGGATTGAAATACAGTGAGATTATATCTACATGCTTCATGCATTGAATCTGTTTACTGACACTGGGTTGTTAACTTGACACTACACCCTTTGCACTAAAGAAAGCACTTGTTAGCACTTTGTGAAATCATAAGTTAAATAATAAATAGTACATTGTTGTAACTGATTTTGGGTCAGTTCTTTATGTGATAATTTATGTATTAACAAAGTTAGAGTGTTCCTGTTACAATTTGCAGCATTAGGTCCTGGAAGATTTTTTCCTGGCAAGTAAAATGGTAATTTCCCAGATCGAATTGGGATTGGATCGAATTGAATCGGAACTGAATTGATTCAGAATCTCAAGAATCAGAATTGAATCGATTCTGGAAATTAGGGATTGTTCCCAGCCCTAGTCAGCATTCTGAGCAATAAACTGACAAATTTCAAATAAATAAAATCAATCAGTCAATCAATGTTGCAGTCATTTTTTTCAGGTGTTATTCATCATTTATTGATGAGAAGGAGAGCAGAAATTGGGTTTATTTGCAGTATGATTTAAAACATAGGAGCAGTGGAAAAATGTACCTGTAGTCCCTTTTAAAGCTACATTAGTTAAATTGGCCTTGGCTCTGTAAACTTCTTTGCAAACCAGCTCTTTGGCTAACAATTCAGCCTATTCATTCTTTAATGCTATTTTTGGTTTAATGATGCCCATTTTTATCAATCCCAATGTTTTGAGCTGAGAGTGCTGATACACTTAAAGGGATAAATCAAAGGCTAATCGGTCCTGGTTCATATATTGTATTATAAGTTTCTAGCTTTGTTTAGTGTTGTTTCTTCTATTATAGCGACAAAATAACAAACATTAACTTTTTATCAATATGCACAGTCTCATTTTTTAAGCTCCGTATTTTTGACCTTTGTTGATATCTGTATATATTTTGTCTAATAATGCACATTCTCTGGACAGTTTCTGGAAAAAATGCTTTTTTGAGATGTTCAGAAGGTTATTAACTCAATTTAATTTAGGCTAAGAGTTGAAGGGAAATTCTGAGTACTGAAAAATAAATTCAGAATCTTCCTGGAGATCTAGGATTAATGGATGTGGGGCTATTGTTTTAATTATCAACATGATAATTTTGGGCAGAGGAGATCTGTTCTATGACACTCAGCTGGATGTGAGAGTCATCTTTCACCTCAAAACCTGAATAGGTGCAGATTTTCTTAGAGCTCTGTGTCTGCAATCTAAAAGTCTTTATCACTACATTTTTATTTTTATTTTTTGTTCAAATCATTTGTCAGGGTTGCCGTGGGCTATGAATTAGTCATGTCAGTCAGAGCTGCTGCTGAACTGAGGTGATCTCATCTGTGATCCTGAGCTGGCCACTCCTCCGTTCATCCTCAGTTTTTCTTCAGCATTCACACTCTTAAAAATCCCCTATATTTCACAGCTCGCCTTGTCTTCTTTTACCTAGAATGAGGAAAAAGTGAAGTGTAAGAAGAGGAGATTAGAGCATGTGTTATCAAATGGAAAGTGGATGTGAATTTGAAGGAGTAACAGTATGTGTCCCTGTTGGCTCAGCAGGAGAGAACATTTATCCCGGCGTGTCTGCCGTGAAGACTATAGTATATGGCTAAGGATATGTCGCTGAAAGACAGCACTAAAACAGAATAGATTAGCAGTGTTCAGACTGTGAACTCTGGCTACATTTCACATAGCTCCAGTCAACAGCTGATCAGGTCTGAAGCCTTATTCCACTATTAGACTACATTAACTTGCACTGCAGTGTTAGATTTAAGCTGTGAGTCATCTGACATGCTTGTTGCTTGTTTGTTACTTTTGGTCACCCCACAGGAGAGGCTGTTAAGAGTTAAGACAAGACGGTAGTTGCTGTCTCGAACAAAGCGTTAGGAGCAGCAGAGCATGTAGTAATTGTGCAGTTGACTGTGTAAAGAATCCCCATTTGTCTGTTTACATGCATGTGGACATTCACCTGGTTTTCACATCCCAATTATACTGTAGGTGGCAATGCTTGTTTGGAGTTCTCTAAAACTTTCTTCTTGAGATCACGACACAGTATAAAGTGGAAAGATGGATCAGTGTTTATTATCTCAGTAACAGCAGCACAACAGTAATAATGTGGCTGATCAACGTTATGCCTCTGTAGTTACTACAGCTCTGGACAAGGGTGGTGCTCAGAGCTGTAGTGACTACAGGGGCATAAAGTTGAGCAGCCACACTATGAAGATATGGAAAAGACTTGTTGAAGCCAGGTTAAGAAGAGAGGTCACAATCTATGAGCAGCAGTATGCTTTCATGCCAAGAAAGATGCAGTGTTTGCTTTAAGTGTTGATGGAGAAGTACAGAGAAGGTCAGAGGGAGTTGCACTGTGTCTTACTGGATCTACAGAAAGCATATGATAGGGTGCCAAGAGAGGAAGTGTGGTACTGTATGAGAAAGTCAGGAGTGGCAGAGAAGTATGTCAGGGTGGTGCAGGACATGTATGAGGGCAGCAAGACAGTGGTGAGGTGTGCTGTAGGAGGTGACAAGGTGGGGGTGGGATTACATCAGGGATTGGCTCCTTCTTTTTGCCATGGTGATGGACAGGCGACAAACGAGGTCAGGCAGGAGTCGCCGTGGGCCATGATATTTGCGGACAACATTGTGATCTGTAGTGAGAGTAGGGAGCAGATCGAAGAGAATCTGGAGAGGTGGAGAGAAGAGGAATGAAAGTCAGTAGAAGCAAGACAGAATATGTGTGTGTGAATGAGAGGGAGGCAGCTGTAACAGTGAAGAGGCATGGAGTAGAGTTAGTGAAGGTAGATGAGTTTAAATACCTGGGGTCAACCACCCAATGCAATAAGAGAGGTGAAGAAGAGAGTGCAGGCAAGGTGGAGTGGGTGGAGGTGATTTGTGACAGAAGGATAGCAGCTAGAGTCAAACATACATAAAAAGCAACAAACGTGTTACTCAAAAAGAAGAAGATTTTTACAAGACGATAGTGAGGTGTATGATTTGGAGATGGTGGCACTGACAAAAAGACAGGAGGTGACAGAGTTGAAGATGCTAAGATTCTCAGTGTGAGTGACTAGTAGGGACAGGATTAGAAATGAGTATATCGGTGGGACAGCTCAGGTTGAGCGGTTTTAAGACAAAGTAAGAGAGGCAAGGCTGAGATGGTTTGGACATGTGCAGAGGAGGGATAGTGGATATATTGGACAAAGGAAGTTGAAGGTGTTGTTGCCAGGCAGGAGGAAAAGAGGAAGACCACAGAGAAGATTCATGGATGTAGTGAAGGAGGACATGGAGAGGGTTGGTGTTACAGAGGAAGATGCAAGGGATAGGGTGAGACGGAGGCAGATGACCCACTGTGGCGACCCCTAAAGGGAGCAGCCGAAAGAAGACGAGGCAGCACAATGGTTTTTGCTTCCATGTTCCTGTTCCTGAAAAGCTGCAAACTCTTTTCTCATAGATGAAAGAAAAAATAAACAACTTTCAGTCTTGTGTCTTGACTTATTCTATAATCCAGAAGAAGAGCATTTCTGGCACAATTTTATTTACTTCCCATTGTGCACCAAGGAGAGGAAAACGTGCATAAAGCTGAAGTTGTTCTAGTCAAAGCAATTTGCTGAATTGATCACGTTTTGTTTGACTATAAGACACATTCAATAAGACAGCAGTGAAGAGGAAGAACACAAAATGTACAAAGTTCTCTTAAGTATTTTGTGGATATGTATGTACATTTGTGGCTGTGTTTACAGACGATGAACACATTCACTTTCACAGCACTTCAGCTGGAGCGTTTTCTGATTTTATTTCAGGATGCCAAATCAACAGCAAGTGTCCACAACAAAAGCTGGTGATTGTCAGTATTCTAGTGGAGGTGATTGCAGTCATCTGTCCTCTCGGTTACAAACACACTGTAACTTATTGCAAATAAAACCACAGAATCATTTATTTTTAAACTAATGAAGCACACGCAGCAAACTGACAGAAGATGCCATGTTGTTGCTGGAAATTTCATGGTTGCTGCAAAATGAAAATGATGTAGCAATGAAGACTTCAGTACTGGTATTTAAGCTAGTATCTCACGGAGTGGCGAATGCTGACAAACGTTCAGATTTTTGGTTTGCCTGTCATTAGTGACATTTAGCAACATTTAGCAACAATTAGCAATATTCAGTTGACAGCTGGCAAACATTAGTGACTGTTAGCAAATGCTAGCAACAGTGTTTGCGACAATTAATGACTACTTGCCACTTTTTTGCCACTGTGTGGGACCTTTTGCCAACTCCAGGTAAATTATTAGGTGAATATGATCTCAAGAGTTTGTAAAGGTTCTTTAACAGTTGCTGGTGTTCACTACTTGGCGAACCAAAAAGAACTATAACGACACGTGTAACAACTGTTTGTAAATGCTTACAACTATTTTATAAACATTTGCAACCGTTTTGGGAACAAACAAACAAAACTAGAAAAGCACTCGGAGAGCGCAGACCTCCGCCAAGCACCACAGTTCCCCCCATACAGTGTTTAACATCATAAATATTAATCCTACATTTATTTTGTCTAACTTTATAGATTCCTTGAACATGAAAAAAATGTCATTCGCAAGTGGCATATATTAGCTGTACTGTGATGGTTGTTGCATGTTTATAGCTTCATTTGTTCTTTTAAAAATTTCAAAGGTTCCCTATTTTTTCATTTTTTGACATCATTATCCAGATTTATTCCATTTCCTTAGGTCTTAAATGTCTTGTAGAAGCTGTTGAAAACTTGTCCTGTATTATGCAAATTACTGTGATTCCCGTTTTGGAAATCCCAATAAGTAAATTAATGGGTTTTTCTTCTGCATGTTTCCCACTATGGAAAAAAATAACATATTGTATATGGAAATTTCTGTGATTCCTGCTTTGGAAATCCCCTGCTGTCTTTGATATCTACAGTGACAATATTCAAATTAATGGGTTGTGGAGAAGTGTGGGAAGGACGAGGCTGAGTTTATTTCTCAAGTCCAGTTTTATTCACATTCACATTCTCCAACATCCAAAAACAGAAAGAGAAAGGAATCCCCCAACCTCTGTCCCTTTAATACCCCAGGACATCAAAGCACACAGTCACATTGTCTTTTAATCCCAAATCACAATGCATTCCCCTCCAGGTCTTCTCGTCTCCACCTAAAGTCCTGGTGGTCAGGAAATCCTTCAAGGCCATCTCTTTGCATACAAAAGGCCGGACTTCACATCCTCCTGTTACCCCTAGGAGGTTCAGACCTCTTGTTCCTCTGAGACGTGAAGCATACAATAAGCATACAGTAATA
This sequence comes from Pholidichthys leucotaenia, assembly GCA_020510985.1. NCBI lineage: Eukaryota > Metazoa > Chordata > Actinopteri > Cichliformes > Pholidichthyidae > Pholidichthys > Pholidichthys leucotaenia. The sequence goes on from CM035839.1 coordinate 417,684,631, forward strand.
CACATGTGAAGCATATGAAACCCACATATGCGCACCACATGACCCCCCCCCCCCCAAACGTATAAGATGGAACAACATAACCACAGATTGCATGTCATGATAAAATCACTACATATCAGTCCACGTGCCGCTTGGGCCTCAGCCTTCTCCCGTATTTGCTGTAAGCAGGCTGTACCACTTCCGCGGCGTCTTCCTGCTGTGGAGCTGCTGCCTGGGGATGAGAACTGTTAGTCAACCTCTGTGGGTGTTCTGGGGAATGCTCTCTAGGGGGTCTGCCGCGCCGAGCACAACTTCGTCAGCTACCACAAAAGCGGGTTTGAGCCTGTTAATGCCAATCATTTCTTTTCTGCCCCCCAAATCTAGCAAAAAATGCTTATCCCCTGTTTCCAGCACTCTATATGGTCCGTCATAAGGTGGGCGTAAAGGCGGACGATGGGCATCATGTCTGACAAAAACAAACTCCGCATTTTTTAAAGCCTTAGGCACAAAAACACGCGGAAACTGTGGTGAACGGGGCCAGGTAGCGTGCTCGGGCCCGTGCTATTCTGTAACCGCTGAGCCGGGGAGCACTCTGGCGCTGGATTATCTGGGAGAAATTCCCCGGGCAGCCGAAGTGGCTGTGCAAAAACTAGCTCAGCTGGGGAGGCTTCTAAATCCTCTTTAGGTGCAGAACGCAACCCCAATAAAACCCATGGTAGCTTGTCCACCCAATTTGCATCCGTAAGCGACGCTCTGAGAGCCGCCTTCAGTGACCTGTGAAAACGTTCGCATAACCCGTTAGCCTGCGGGTTGTACGCGGTCGTGCGGTGGATCGTTGCCCCCAGGCTGCGGGCCATCGCTGACCAAAGTTCGGAATGAGGGCCTCTGTCGGACGTAATGTCTGACGGGACTCCAAAACGCACTACCCATGCCGTTAAAAACGCGCGCGCAACCTCCTCGGCTGTGGTTGACGACAGCGGAACCACTTCCGGCCAGCGCGTGGTGCGGTCAACCATTGTCAGGAGATGTGTACACCCTTGTGAGGGCGGGAGGGGGCCTACGAGGTCCACGTGGACATGATCAAACCTTTTAGCTGGGATGTAAAACGGCTCCAAGGGTGCTCTCGTGTGTCTATGAACCTTGGCCCGCTGACAAGCCATGCAGGCTGCCGCCCACTCTCTAACTTGTTTGCGCAGGCTCGGCCATACAAATTTCTCTCCTACCATTTTGACCGATGCACGCACTCCCGGGTGCGCTAGAGAATGGATCGAGTTAAAAACACGGCGGCGCCACGTGGCTGGAACCACAGGACGCGGCCGCCCAGTGGAGACATCGCAGATTGGGGGGGGCATACCGTCTTGCAGCACCCTGTTCTCCAGCCTTAACCCTGTTGGTCCAGACTGGAGCGCGCGCACATCCACGTCGCTAACCTGCTCCGCGGCCATGGCTGCAGAATCTATCCCCACGTGGACCGGGGCCGCGCGCACTTCTGCGTCGCTAACCTGCTCCGCGGCCATGGCTGCAGAATCTACCTCCCTGCGAGCTGGAGCCGCCACGGCGCGCGAGAGGCAGTCCGCCATTACATTAAGTTTACCCGCCACATGCTGGATATCGGTAGTAAACTCCGATATCGCGGCCAGCTGTCTCTGCTGCCGGCCCGACCAAGGTTCTGAAATCTTGGCCATTGCGAAAGTCAGCGGCTTGTGGTCAACAAACGCGGTGAAACGGCGTCCTTCCAGCCAGAACTGGAAGTGGCGAATGGCCAAGTGGAGAGCTAACAACTCCCTGTCGAATGCGCTGTATTTTCGTTCGTTGTCGCGCAGGGTCTTACTGAAAAAGGCGAGCGGTTGCCAGGCTCCGGCTTTATGCTGTTCCACGACCGCCCCTATGGCCACATCTGACGCGTCAGTAGTGAGCGCCATGCGGGCCGCTGGGACTGGATGTGCTAACAACGCAGCGTTTGCCAGGGCTGTTTTGACTTCGGAAAATGCGCGCTCTTGCTCCGGAGACCATTCGACTTTATTTGTGGGTTTTTGTTTTTTTAGTGCAGCATACAATGGTTGCATGAGCTGCGCTGCGCGGGGGAGGAAACGGTTATAAAAATTCACCATTCCCAAAAACTCCTGTAACGCTTTGACCGTTTGTGGTTGGGGAAAATTTGTTACTGCGCGCACTTTGTCAGGCAGAGGGACCGCTCCTTCTGGAGAGACGCGATGCCCCAAAAAATCAATCTGCGTCACCCCGAACTGACACTTCGCTGGGTTAATTATTAACCAGTGCTCTGCCAACCTCCGGAAAACTGCCGTGAGGCGGTTTTCGTGTTCGTCTTTGGACGTGCTGGCTACCAATATGTCGTCCAGGTAGACGAACACGAAAGGGAGATCGCGCAAAACCGCGTCCATCATGCGTTGGAACATCTGCGCCGCGCCTTTAAGCCCAAACGGCATGCGCAAAAACTCGACAAGCCCGAAAGGAGTTATTACCACTGTTTTGGGTATGTCCTCAGCGCACACTGGGACCTGGTGGTAACCGCGTAACAAGTCTATTTTAGAAAAAACGCACGCCCCCGCCAAATGAACTGAAAAATCTTGGATGTGCGGGATCGGGTGGCGGTCGTGCGCTGTAGCGTTGTTCAGCCTGCGAAAATCACTGCAAGGTCGCCATGAGCCATCAGCTTTCCGGACCATGTGAAGCGGTGAAGCCCATGGGCTCTTCAAACGCCTGATGATGCCCAACCTTTCCAGGTTGGCGAACTCCTCGCGCGCTATGGTCAGTTTAGCTGAATCCAAGCGCCGAGCTTTCGCAAAAACGGGTGGTCCGGTGGTAGTAACAAAATGCTCCACCCCGTGTTTAGCCACGGTCGCCGAAAATGTTGGAACCGTGAGTGCTGGGAACTGAGTGAGGAGTGTGTGGAACTTACCACCCGCAGCTGTGACGTTGGCTTGTGCTGTTGGCGGGGCCACTCGAGCTGTACAGGGAATAGAATAAAAAGAGAGTGCATTAACCAGGCGTCTGTTAGCAAGATCGACCAACAAACCATGTGAGCACAAAAAATCAGCCCCTAACATGTTGAAATTGACTGCCGCTATGACGAAAGTCCACTCGAATGTACGGCCGTGTAAAGACAGAAGCAGAGTCCTCTCACCGAAGGTCTTAATCGCCGAGCCATTCGCTGCTGACACCCGGGGACCACTGGAAGGCACCAGCCGGTCAGCGTAGGAAGGTGTGATGAAACTCAGCTGGGAGCACGTGTCCACAAGGAAATGCCTCCCCGAGTGCGCATCCCTCAAGTAGAGCAGCTTGTTCTCCTCTCCGAGGGCCGCAGCTGCTACCGACCCCCGGTCTTGGCGTTTCCTGAGCACTTGAAATGGCACGGTGGAATGCACTTGCGTGCCCTCTCTGCGAAGCGGCGATGGTAGAAGCAAAGGGCATCGTCTGCTCTGTGTTTCCTGGCCCCTGCCGCCGCCGTCGTCGGTGAGTCTGGTGCTGCAGCCTCTGGCCCCCGGCCCTCTCTGGACGTTGCGCCTAGCTCCACTGCCGCAGCCGTAGCCGCGCGCCGTTTATTGGCGTCGACGAGTCGTTGCGCCTCCTGGCCCAGCTCGTGGTAGTCTCGTCAGGCCAACAGTGGTGAACTGGCCATGGTCACTCTCACCGCTGACGGTAGGGTCCTGAGGAAAAGGTGGGTGAAGATGAAGTTATCATCTTTGGAGTCTCTCAAACTCAACATCTTCCCCATCAGGTCTGCAGGTCTGTCGCTCTCAAATTCAGTCAGCGCCAGGAGCCTCTCTGCTCGCTCCTCCACCGAGGGGGTGAAGTAACGGATGAGTGCAGCCTTCAACGTGCTGTACTTGTCGCTGTCCGGCAGGTGGCTGATCAGGCTCTCCACCCGCTGGGCTGTGTGGTTGTCCAGCTTTGCAACCACATGGTAGAACTTTGTGGCATCCGCCGAAATCCTCCGGAGGTGGAACTGTGCCTCGACTGCGCTAAACCAGGAGCGCGGATTGTTCGGCCAGAAGTCCGGTAGCTGAACTGTGGCTGCATTCGTTTGGCTGGCTCCTGAAGAGTCTGGCTCGGGAGATTCGTCTCCGCTCATGATACGTCTTAGGGTCACCAGTGTGGAGAAGTGTGGGAAGGACGAGGCTGAGTTTATTTCTCAAGTCCAGTTTTATTCACATTCACATTCTCCAACATCCAAAAACAGAAAGAGAAAGGAATCCCCCAACCTCTGTCCCTTTAATACCCCAGGACATCAAAGCACACAGTCACATTGTCTTTTAATCCCAAATCATAATGCATCCCCCTCCAGGTCTTCTCGTCTCCACCTAAAGTCCTGGTGGTCAGGAAATCCTTCAAGGCCATCTCTTTGCATACAAAAGGCCGGACTTCACATCCTCCTGTTACCCCTAGGAGGTTCAGACCTCTTGTTCCTCTGAGACGTGAAGCATACAATAAGCATACAGTAATACACATGTGAAGCATATGAAACCCACATATGTGCACCACAGGGTATTCCTTCTGTGTGTTTCCCACTATGGAAAAAACATTGTCTATTGTGTATGCAAATTTGTGTGGTTCCCACAAATAAAATACCCCATCATGTATATTTTTTAAACACAGAACACTTGACTTGTCTAACACTAAAGTGAGACACACACCGTCACATTAACAATAGTCTATAGTGGCATAACATGGTCTAACATTTAAAACTGCATTAAAAATGACAAATACTTAGAATCGTCGTCGGCCTCCGTCGGTCTGTGATGACCATGGAAGAGAATCCTAAATGTCTACTCTGCTGGAACAGCACCGCCTGTGGCTGAACAGGCCGATGCGCACCGGTGTTCTACCTTCCAGCGTTGGGCGTTGGTAGGATTCAAGCCTGGGCAGGAAGATATGGAGGACAAGATGTTACCCATGCAGCATGTCCCCCCTCTCCACGTCACTGATGAATCCAAAGGAACAGCAGGGCTGCTATAGTTTGGCACCAGCGCCGTTGCAGGAGCTGCCAGAACGATGTTGAGCACAACAGAGAACTGCCTTAGGGGCTCCGACTCCGGATTTTTCCTCAGGGTTGACTCCCGAAGCCTTTCCCGTGACCGGGTGTTCCGCAAGGCAGCGGAGGTTTGAAATCAGGGTTTACCTTCCCCTAGATGGGCTACCTTCCCAGGTTGACGAGCCACCATCTACCCGAAGCATCTGGTTTTAAGGCGCCAGAGATTCGCCCTCGCCCCTTCTCCTGTTAGTAAAAGCAGTTCCGCCGGGCTTAGAGACTAAACCACACGGGCAGGCTAGGAGTTGGACTTAGTTGTCAGAGGCTTTTCGAGACGCACGCCGTAAGGAGCCGTGAGGATAATAATAATAATAATTATTATTATTATTATGACGAAAATTCCAAAGGTGCCCTATTCTGTATAATAGTATCCGGAAGTATTCTATTATCCGGATCAGTCTTCGATATATTATATTATAGAACCTGAAAAAAAAAAAAAAGAATCCTTTAAAAAATTCCTGGATCCAGACGGTGATCCGGATCACCACCAAAATCTAATCATCTGTAGGATACCACATTTCTGACAATCTGTGAAAATTTCATGAAAATCCGTCCATACCTTTTTGAGTTATCTTGCTAACAAACAGACAAACCAACGCTGATGATCACATAACCTCCTCCTCTTGGCGGAGGTAATTACAAAATATTCAAGAAGGCATCTCAGTTGATTTCTGTGTCCCACTGCACTGCCCTGTTCTTCAGGTGGAGACCTTTCCCTTTTCCTGCCCACAGGAAAAGGGAAAACCACTTTGCGACCTTAAAAACTGTTTACAAGCTGTTTTGCAACCTTTTACGAACCCTGACTGTAAGGTTGAACTTTGACCTGTGGTGTGACGGTGATGGAGTCAGCAGCAAAGTTGGATGCGAACCAGATGCGCAGGAAGCCTGACATCTGGTTCAGGTTAAGTTAGTTCAGTATACTGCATAGGTCAGAGCGAAATGTAAGATACTGAGATTGCCTTTTCTGTCTCCCAGCGTGCTGTAATAAACAACCTTAATAGAAGATCGATATGCCAAGATTCTTTGTATGTCATATTTTTAGAGTCTCAACTAACACTGTTGAAACCTAAAAATCACAGCATTCGCCAGCATCCACCGCTCCATGAGATACTAGCTTCAGTTTAAAGGTCCCATTAACTGCAAAATTGTTTTTGTGGGGTGAAACCTTCTAAAATGCATTCAAGTGTCAATTTTATATTACTGAAATATCAAAACATTCACAGAGAAATACACACTGCCTTTATTTAAACTCTTAAAGAAATGAGGTGATTATACTTCCTGGACTTTCACAAACCAACGAACCCCACCTTCAGCTCTCTAAGTTAGCAAAACAAATGCACCCTGACTGTTTCTGACTGTGATTGGCCCACTCAAAAAAAATACCTTCTCCCAATTAGATTTGGGGATCTTTAATATTAATGAGCAGGCTGTAAACTATTTCAGACAGAACTTTACAGACAGCTGTGAAGAGCTTTTAAACAACACAAAAAAATTTCTGGTCTCTAAAACACCATATATGCATATACATACATATATATATATATATATATACAGTATATATACATACACACACACACACACACACACACACACACACACACACACACACACACACACACACATACTGTATATATATATGTATATAATTAAATCTTTGGGAAGTGCCCAATATGGGACCTTTAATAGCATTCATGTTGGTGGTCTGCAACCTGAGGTACAGAGCCATATGTGGCTCTTTTACCCAACACCGGTGACTCCCTATGGCAAGAAACTGGAAAAAAACATCCTCACAAGAAAAAGTTGTAAATTTATGCCAAAAAGTTGAGCAATTCCCAGATAAAAGTCACAAAACTGCAAGAAAAATATATATACTATGTATACAAAAGCTGCAAATTTAAAAAAAACGTTCATATTTACTTGGGCTGTTTTGTTAATGTGTAAAATCTGATTTATTTCCAACAGTAGAGTCACAAATTTAAGAGAAAATCATTTAAGTGAAAAAACATGAACATTTATTAGTCAAACTAGCAAATTTGTGGAAAACATCTCCCAAGTTTAATGGAAAATTTACAAGAAAATGTTATGAGTAAAAAGGCATTCACTTATATAGCGCTTTACAGATCCTGCTATCCACCCATTCACACACTGATGGCGGCATGCTACCCAACATGGTGCTTCCAGACCCACCAGGAGCAATTGGGGGTGAAGTGTCTTGCCCAGGGACACAACAGCAGGATATCCGGGGAGAGTGGGATTCGAACCGCCAACCATGCGGTTATTGGATGACCTGCTCTACCTCCCGAGTCACTGCCGTCCCAGGTAGCCTAATACTAATGTTGACAGGCCAGTTATTTAATAATCTGCCACTTTGTCTTCCTTCCAAGGCTCAAATATGTTTTGAAAATTGCTAAAAAAAAAAAAAAAGCATCTCTTTCCATAGGAGAGGTTGTGGAGAAAGAAGGCAGGCGAGGCAACGAGCTGGACGACACAGAAACTTTATTCCATCTCCAACATACAGTACAGTAAAAGAGCTCCCGGGTCTCCATACTTGCCTCTTTTATATCTTTAATACCATGCATTGAGACCCGGAACTTCCAACCATCCTGCATTGTGTTTAGAAAAAAGCCTATGTGGCACATTAACATTCCATAATGCCGGCGCCACTCTCACACCCTTCTTCATCCAGCGGCTCTGGCATTTACTCCTCTCCCCATGGGGTGCATAGTCCTTAAGCCTGCTTCATGCTGCATTTCCCCTCTAGTCCACCTTGGTCTGCGTATGCTTTGGACAAGCCCAGCATGCACGCAGCGCTGTTCATGTTCACTTTTTTCACCTGCCCAGGCCAAGCGGTTGACGCATGTGCACAACCATCATTTGTAGTTTCACTCCCGCCCGATAGATAGCGCCAAAGCGCTGACACGCCAGGATTTTCACCAACAAAGAAACGCGAGAGCAATGCACATCAACAACAAAGTTTCTCTTCAAGTATAGAGTCCGTTTCTGCTGTTTGACTTCCTGGTTTTCACTCCTTTTCCACGAAGATGCTGCTGCTGTAAAAGAAAGTATGTATGTATGATTCATGTATGTTTTTATTCTCATTTTCCACCTCCTCATCTTCTTCGTCTACTGATGTATGCCGTGTCGATATTGCCACCTTGTGATTGGGATGTTCAGTCTTGCACATGCGCTTGTCAACGCGTTCAGGTCGTGGGCAGGCGGCGCGTTCACAAAATTTGGGCTGCACGCGATCGTCCGCGGTCAGGCACTCCAGACACTAGCGGAGTGGAGACGATGATGTAAATTTCGTCACACGAGGTTTCCGGTTACATGTACGCAGACAGCAGAGGTGTAGCATGAAGCAGGCTTTACTGTCCCGTCTGATACCCCCCGGTGACACCTCCTCTTTCAGTCCATTGCTCCCCACTTCCCCAGTTGTCTTCTTCTCTGGGTGGAGAAGTCCCACACCATGCCCCCACACAGCCCCCCCAAACACCCAGAAAGGGCACTAACCCCCCCCCCCCCCCCCATCTTTTGGGCTTGAGCCGGCGCTTATAGTGGCTATAGCGGGGGGTCGCCGATCCAGATGAACCGCCCTGCTGGCGGGGTGTACAGGAGGGCACATCAGTCTGTGGAGGGGAAAAGGGAGGGGGAGAAAACACATCAGCTTTGCGAGCGCAGGTCCCTACTGAGGGATTGCCAACTTGCGGAGCTCCCAACGGTGGGCGTCCGCACCAGGGAGCTTGAGCCAACACCACCTGCTCATCTGCCAACACAAAAGTGGGCTTCAGCCTGTCGATGCAGACAGTCTCCCTACGTCCCCCCAAGTCTAACACAAAATGCTTCGCCCCAGGTTCCAACACCGTGAATGGTCCATCATACAGTGGGCGCAGTGGGGTCCGGTGTGCATCGTGCCTGACAAAAACAAAACTGGCATTCTGCAAGCTTTTTGGGACGACAGTGCGGGGAAAACAATGGTGGGCCGGGCTCGGTACGTTAAAAGCCTCCATACTGTGTAAAAATTGTGTGGGAGGATCTGCCTCAGGTGTGGGGTTTTCTGGTAAAAACTCTCCTGGGATCCGTAGCAGCTGAGAAAAAAAAACGAGTTCTGCCGGGGAGGCTGCCTGTAATAGGTGTGGAGCGCAACTCTAAAAGAACCCAGGGCAGGCGGTCGACCCAATTTGCATCCGTGAGCGAAGCTCTGAGTGCTGCTTTAAGCGACCTATGAAAACGCTCACGTAACCCGTTGGTCTGGGGGTTGTATGCGGTAGTGCAGTGAATTTTGACCCCCAGGCTCTGGGCCATCGCGGATCAGAGTTCCGAAACGAATTGTGTACCTCTGCCAGAAGTGATGTCCGACGGGGATCCGAACCATGCCATCCAAGCCGACAAAAAAGCATGAGCAACTTCTGCGGACGTGATAGAAGCCAGCGGGACCACTTCAGGCCAGCACGTGGTGCGGTCCACGATTGTTAGAAGGTGCGTAAAACCTTGTGACGGCAGGAGGGGTCCCACCAAATCCACGTGGACGTGGTCGAACCTCCTGGCCAGGATTTGGAACGGCTCAAGGGGGGCTCTGGTGTGCTTGTGCACTTTGGCCTGCTGGCACGTGACGCAAGCTGCAGCCCACTCTTTCATGTCCTTGCGCAAGCGCAGCCTGACGAATTTCGCCCCCACTACCTTCACCGAAGTGTGCACTCCCGGATGCGAAAGGGAATGGACCGACTCAAAAATGTGACGCCGCCAAGAGCTCGGAACCACTGGCTGCCCGTGCCTGGTGGAGACATCGCAGAGTAAGGGAGGGCACCTTTCTTGCACCACTTTGCTCTCCAGCCTTAACCCAGTAGGCGCAGACTGGAGCGCGTAAATGTCCGCGTAGCCGGCCTGGTCCGCAGCCATTGCGGGTAAATCTATTCCCATATAGACTGGGGAGACTAACGTGCACAAGAGACAATCGTTCACGACACTGAGTTTACTGGCGACGTGTTGAATGTCGGTAGTAAACTCTGAAATCGCGACCAAATGCCGTTGCTGCCGGGCTGACCACAGTTCCAAGACCTTGGCCATCGCGTACGTCAGCGGCTCATGATCCATGAATGCGGTGAACTCGCGACCCTCTAACAAAAACTGGAAATGGCGCGTTGCCAGGTGGAGAGCCATCAATTCTCTATTGAACGTGCTGTATTTGCGTTCGTCGTCGCACAAAGTTCGGCTGAAAAATGCGAGTGGCTGCCACAAACCTGAGATGTACTGCTGCAACACTGCCCCTATAGCAACATCAGATGGATCCAGGTGGGCTAACACCACGGCGTTCGCAAGCGCTGTTTTGGGGTTAGTAAAAGCCTGGATTCGCTCGGGAGTCCAGTCGATGGCTTCTGTGGGCTTCTTTTTTTTTAAACGCGGTATACAACGGCTGCATCAGCTGGGCTGCTCGGGGAAGGAAATAGTTATAAAAATTAACCATTCCCAAAAACTCCTGTAGTGCTCTCACGGTCTGCTGACGCGGAAAGTCCGACACAGCGCGTACCTTATCCAGTAACGGAATCACGCCCTCCGGCGAAATGTGGTGGCCCAAAAAATCAATCTCTGGCACACCAAACTGGCACTTCTCTGGGTTAACTATCAGCCCGTGCACCTCCAACCTCTGGAAAACTGTCCTGAGATGGGCGATGTGCTCCTCCTTGGACGCGCTAGCTACCAGAATGTCATCTAAGTATACAAAAACGAAGGACAAGTTGCGAAGCACTGCGTTCATCATCCTCTGGAAAGTCTGCACCGTGCCTTTTAATCTGAATGGCATGTGTAAAATCTCAAAAAGGCCGAAAGGAGTTACTACCGCTGTTTTTGGAATATCTTCTGTGCACACCAGGACCTGATGGTATCTGCGGACCAGATCCACTTTCGAAAAAACACGCACCCCGGCCAGGTGCACAGAAAAATCCTGGATGTGCGGAATGGGATAACGATCATGTTCTGTGGTGTTATTCAAGTGCCGGAAATTGCCGCACGGTTGCCACGACCCATCAGCTTTAGGCATCATGTGTAGCGGGGACGCCCACGTGCTGTTGGAGCGCCTGACGATGCCCAGCTGCTCTAAGTTGGCAAACTCCTCTCGCGCGCTGGCCAGTTTAGCTGCGTCCAAATGCCGAGGTCACGCGAACACCGGCAGGCCTTTTGTCGTTATAAAGTGCTCGACCCCGTGTTTTGTTACCATAGCTGAAAAAGTCGGGACCGTGAGTGCTGGGAACTGTGTGAGCAAATGTTGGTACTTACTGCCTGGAGCTATAATGTTAGCCAGTGTTGTCGACCCAGCTCCCCGAGCTGTACAGGGCAGTGAGGTAAAAGAGACAGCATCCACTAATCCCCTATTAGCAACATTGACTAACAACCCATAAGCACATAAAAAATCTGCGCCTAAAATGGGCCTGGAACATGCAGCTATCACAAAATCCCACTGAAAGTTGCGTCCGTGTAAGCATATCGTCAGTGTCCGCTCGATCTGTTGTCGATCCGTTGGCGGCCGTGAGCTCGGGACTGCTGCGTCCTGCCACCCTGTCTGCATTGACCGGCAGGATGAGGCTCTTCTGGGAGCCGGAGTCCACCAAAAACCATCTCCCTGAACGTGTGTCCGTGACATAAAGCAGTCTTTTCCTGTCGCCATCGGTTGCAGCTGCCACTGAATTCCCAACGTGCCGTCTTCCCGACTTCTTGAATTGGCATGGCAACAGGCAGCATTGGGCATTTGAGCCGACACAGTGATGATAAAAATAGATCGCCCCATTCCTTCATCTCCTGGTGTCCGTCCCGGCTACCACGAACAACTCCTCGACCTCGCTGGAGTCCCTCATGGATGCCAGTGCCACTGTCTGCATGCTGAGAGTTCTGGTCGCCAAAATGATGCGGTCCGCTTCCTGTGTCAGGGCATGGTAGTCCTTAGCAACCAGCCGCGGCGAGTTGGCCAGGATTGCCCTCGCTGTAGCTGGTAGGTTCCTGAGGAACAAGTGGGCGAACAGAAAAGATTTGTCATCCTTCCCCCTCAGCGCCAACATGCTTTCCATGAGCGCCACTGCTGATCTGTCCCCTAACTCCGAATACGTTAGGAGTCTCTCTGCCCTCTCACTGTCAGAAAGGGCATAGTGCTGGAGAAGCATCCTCTTGAGCGCTTCATATTTTCCTTGGGCCGGTGGCTCCTGGAGCAGGTTCGTCACCTGTTGCGTGGCGTGTGCATCCAGCGCAGCAACCATGTAGTAATACTTGGTATTGTCCGTTGTTGTCCCGCAGAGTGTGAACTGGGCTTCTATGTGCAAGAACCACACAGTCAGGTTGTGAAGCCAGAAGACCGGGAGCTGGACTGAGACCACACACGTGGCGCTGGTGCTTTCCCTCCAGGCAGTCTCTGGGGCGGTGCTCGGCTTGCTTTCCAAGGCACGTCTTAGGGTCACCAATGTGGAGAAAGGAGGCAGGCGTGGCAACGAGCTGGACGACACAGAAACTTTATTCAATCTCCAACATACAGTACAGTAAAAGAGCTCCCGGGTCTCCGTGCATTAGGGGTGTGCCATATCGTATCGTTCATGATAATACCGGTATAAATTCTAATACCAGTGTAAAAATGAATATTGCGATATTTGCGTGATGACATCACACGTTTACGTCGCTGATGCAAATTACGTAACTGTGCCATATAAAAATATGGCGACCGAAGTCAGTGGCAGCCCCCCTTCTCCGGTGGAGTTAATATCTAAATGAGGATCCTCTTCAGTTGTGTGGAAATATTTCAGTTTCAAAAGAGAAGATGTGGGTCAAACGACAGTCATATGCAAGACTTGCTATCAGCCTGTGACAACCAAAGGTGGGAATACGTCAGACTTCTTCAGCCATCTGAAGAATAAACACGTGATTTAATACGAAGAGAGTCAAAAATCCCAAGAGGAGACCTCAGCAAGGGCAACTTCTAACGCAAGAAACCCACTAAACTGGTTCAGCATGGCATTTCTGAGGCTTTATCCTGTTACATGCCTTACGAAAAAACAAGCAAACGCTGGAAAGACATTACTGAAGCTGTCAATTTTTGTGTCGCTAAAGGTATGATGCCGATTCAGACTGTGGAAAGGGAGGGCTTCAGGCACCTAATACTGAAGTGACTAGACGGTCTCCTAGTATCACAATATCTGGCCGGGAAGCCGGTTACCCGCTAGGTGGCCTACAATTTCTGGTAATGTTGAAAATGGCGACAATTTGAATGCACGGTTTTCATCATGGGAGCAATTCGAAACAATTTTTATTGAATTCTGTGATGGTGCACATCTTTCAAATTTGAAATGTGATTTTTGTAAATAGTTGTACTACATTTTTTAAATTTAATTTAGATGACAGATGTTAGTATTGGATTTTACTTACCTAGATCTAATGTTTTGTACTTTTAGTAATTCAAATATCAGCTATTGCATATTATTGGTTTTTACATAGATAATTTTTTTGTCGGTTATTTTATAACAATGGCATTGTATAATCTATGTTTTATTAGACTGCTCTTAATTTTATGTGTGGATTTTTATGATAATAAAATTCAGTTAAAGTCTACATTTTTTAATCACTAAATAATTAGCTGAACCACATGGTAACAGTGTTGTTCCCTTTTATGCCTCCCGCAGTTTCAATCAATAGTAGAAAAGAAAATGCACAATAGGATTTATTAAAAAAAAAAAAGTGACCACCCGGTTCTAAACCTAATTTGCAACCCCTACTGAAAGTCCTGGCTATGACACTGGCACAGTTTATAAGTTACAAATATGCAGATAATATAAGTACATACAACAGCTGCATCAAATATGTTCATTCAGTGGTTATTCTCTTTTACCCCTAATTTGGTTTAAAAAAAAAAAAATTCACAAAAAGGCCCGCAATTCTTTTTTTTTTTATTCAATAGTAGAAAAAAATACACACAAATTACAAATATGCTAATAATACAAGTAAATACCCCCTAATTTGGTTATTTGATTTAAAAAAATATAAAAAATGCACAACTGTATGTGTTTGTCACAGTTTACAAGTTACAAATAATGCAACAAGATACTTGTTATGCTTTTTATTCAATAACAGAAAAAAAAATACACAATAACACACAAAGTACAAATATGCAAATAATACAAGTAAATACAACGGCTGCATTAAATAATACAATTGCTAATATCAATTCAAGCACAGAGGACCGACTCCCGGCCAATTACTGTAAGCACAGACTTAGTGCAGTACATAAACGGCTCCCGCTCATTTAGCAACGGCCACCTAATACATGTGCTGGACCCAAGATACCGCTTGCCTACAAGAAAGTATTTTTCCAAGACCTCACTTCCAGGCATGTACGAAAAACACCGTGACGAGCTAGCAGTTACACGGTCTTCTGCTGAATACTACTCATCCACCGCAGACTTAGGGTCAAGTAGAACTACAGAGCCCTATTTAAGTCTGACTGTACACTACGTTAACAATGAATGGAAGCTGTGCAAAGCCTGTCTTGAAACGAGTTACTTCCCCAAGGACCATACAGGAGAAAATAGAGCAAATGGAGTCAAAAGATTGGTACCTCGATGAAAAGAAGCAGGTGTGTGTAACGACTGATAGCGGGACAAATGCCGTGAAAGCTATAAAACTAAATGAATGAACGAGACTGTGATGCTTTGGCCATCGTCTTCATATTGCCATCGGTAAGTTTACTACTTCTATATAAGGTACTGATATACTGCTAGTGTATCTCACTTCATTAGAATACATAAGTTTTAATTTAAAAATAAAAAATCAACAAAATTGCATGAAAAAGGCTTGAAATGTTTCACTGTGCATATATTGAATATCAGTTAAAGTTTACCTTTTTATATTGCAATTTTATTTTATATTTCTACAATATTTTAATTTACTGAGATGTACTAGAAAATGTTATAAGACTGAGGTAAATTCAAGCTATGATTGTGGGATCCTTTTTTCTGTGTTCATGTTATAGAAACATTTGTTTAAATCAGGTGCACTATACCAAGTATTTAACATGTTTACTATTTTGAAATGAATGTTACTTAGACATGGAAATAAAATCTATGCTATATAGATGCAGTACTAGAATAATGTGAAAGTATTTTTCAACAATTGAATTAAAAATCTTAATCTTTCATATATATATTCACCATATATAGCTATTTCAAGCCATTTTTGTTTTTTGGAAGAGGCAGCGGGCGCTTGAGGATTCCCCAAAAAAATTAGGCATACCCACCGCAAACTAACAACAGAATCACGGAGAAGATGGGGGGTCAATGTTGGGACAAGAGAAAGCCATCACACAGGTCTTGGATGCTGACAGGACCACAAGACACCTAGTACCGCCATGGCAAGACATAAAGGTTAGTAAAGAAAATGATCAGCAGCAGCCAAATGCTGATAGATAAATTTCAGATGGAAAATAATGATGCACTGGTGAAAGCCTAGATTTGAAAATGATCCTGTTATTATTAGGGTAGTATTTCTCACGTTTTAAAAGTCTATTTCCTACTTTAATGCAGGTTCTTGACTCTGTTAACAAGACCCTTGGTTCACTTCATGAATCTACTGATGCGTTGTCTGCTGAAGATCATGTAACAGTCTCATGCTTAAAGCCAGTGCTGGAGCTGTTCAGCAGTGACCTTCTGCATGTGAAGGAGAACGACACAGAGCTCACGAAAAACATCAACATTTCAGTACTGGAGTATCTGAACAACAAGTACGCAGAGGACCCAATGGTTGGAGAAATGATTAACATGGCTACTATGCTTGATCCATGCTTCCATACCGAATACGTGAGCCCAGAAGAGACCAACGTAATCACAGCCAGAGCAGTTCAAGAGATGCAACTGTTGTTCCTGCCAAGCCAGAGTGGCACATCTCCTTCTGCAACTGATGAACTGCAACCACAAGCTTCAGGACCAACAGAACCAAAGAGACCAACAAAAACTCTTGGCAGCTTTTTTTTTAAAGAGGGCAACAGCAGCTGAGAAGACAGGCCTGTCTAAAAGAGAGATGATTGAGAATGAGCTCAACAGCTACCTGCGGTGTCCACCTGCAGATGAAGAGGGCAATCCACTCACATGGTGGAAAATGCATGAAGTAAACTTTCCACACGTCGGCCGCTTAGCCAAAAAATATCTGTATCCAGGCTATGAGTGCAGCATCTGAACGGTTGTTTAGCACAGGAGGCAATATCGTAACCTGCCAAAGATCAGCACTGAAACCTGCAGCAGTGAATAGGCTTGTGTTCTTATCAAAGAATCTAAAGCACGATTGTACATGCAAAAAAGTGTACAACCAAACTAAAAGCTAAAATGGAAGCTGGAATTGGGTAGTGTAGGCAACACAAATGAGAATATACACATACAGGTTCACTACTGATGGCAGTCAGAGACCACATTTTTGATAGGCTTATAAATCTTTTTATTTAGTTTTGTGTTTCAGGAAAGATGCACTTAAAGTCAGTGATTTCCTTGACTATAAAATATTAACAAACAACTTTATTGTGAGGTTTTATTTGTGTGGTTCTGTTTGCAGCAAAAGTGCACATTTCTTTTGCACAATGCCTCATTTGAAGGCACTTTTCGATCGCTCAGTGTTTGTTTACAATGAACATTTCAGGGTATTTGTTTGTGTATCACCATTTATTTGCACTGTGCAATGCACTCATGTTTGGATATTTTTCTCATTTGTTTAATCCAAGTTTATGCATTATTTTCAAACAAGTATTACAGTTTGAATAGTTGTTTTACATACCTGTCAAGGCATACCTCATGCCTCCCTTATTGGGGGGGCTTTCACACCTGTACTGAGTACTTAAAAACTGTATTTATCGGCAGATGAAAAAAAACTGAAGCAAAAAAACCCAAACAAAAAACAAACAAACAACAATTGCAACATGAACTATTTCAAACATATTTATTCAAATGTACACTTATATGGACACAATCTTGAGCCATAACTTTTTGGTAACGTGAAACTAATAAGCCAAGTAGCACAAAAAAATAAATAAAAAAATAAAAAATAAATTAAAAAACATAAATGATAATATTAATAATAAATAAATAAAAAAAACAATATTTTTCAGATTTACATTAGCACAAGGTAGATTGCTTAATTTGAAAGTACACAATAAGAATAGTTCTGAATATAGTTCTTAATTGTCAGCTAGATATATACACTTGGAATTAAAGAGTTTTTAATTGTCAGCTTTGTTACACTAATGCACTTGGATGAACTTGAAACAAGAAAATGTTCATTGATGCTGCTTGTTATAGTTCCAAGTAGCAGCCTTTGCTGACTCTAGCATTTCTTTTGAAGGCTTGACCTTGAAGCATGGAGTGTCACAATTCATTTTCACTTACATGAAAGAAGTCACAGTTTCTGGGAGCATACTTTTTCTGAAGTCGGTGTGAATTTTCCTGACCATGCTGAAAGCCCTCTCACTGTCAGCATTGCTGTGAGGAAGGCAAAGCAGTGCTGAGTACACTTTGAGGAGCTGGGGGAAGCGGGGCTACAATTACCGGGACTTACTACAGTTCACTGCTGCAGAAATTGCAGAAGGTCATCAAAAGCAATCATCATGCTGACCAAAGGTGTCCGCTTCCTGCAAGATAATGCTGGGTTCACAACTTACACGTTGCCCAGAGGGAAGCACAGTCCTGCAGCTATTTAATCCTTCCTCACCCCACTTCCCCTCCCTACCTTACGCCATTGACTTCCACCTTTTTTCAACAATGAAGTCATTTTTGAAGGGCAAGCCCTTCCAAGACAATGAAATGCTGATTTCCATGGTCAAGTTGTGGCTTCTGGCACAGCCTGCAGACTTCTACAGGTGAGGTCTCCCCAGCTGCATAAAGCGATAGGAGAAATGTGTAACCCTTGGTGGTAACTATGCAGAGAAACACTAATAAATGTGCCAAGGCTGAGTCTTCTCAGTCCATGGAAGATGACTCAGGGGAAATCTCTTTTGAACAGCCCTCATAAATGTGTAATATTTCTATATTTTAGCTAAATTATATAAAATTGAAAAGCCTGTTTTTTAGTGCCATAGCTATCATGGAGCAGCATATGCCCTGCTGAATCTGAACAGCGCTGTCAGTCAAAGATGGTGTTTCCCTATTCTCACCTACTGTAAATCATCACCTTCATTGGGTTTGATCTACTGAAAGCTGAAGTTTGATACTTTATATCCAGTGTGTCTAGGAAGCATGAAGGACTAAAAAGGCGCCGACCTGCAGTGTGGGTCTGGCTGTCAGGTACGATCTGATGCAGATGAGCGTATGCGTGTGCTCGTCCGCCGCTACAAAGGCGGGTTTGAGTCTGTCTATGCCAATTTCTCGAAGCTCGGACTCTCCCATTCTTTTCGGTGATGTCCAGTCCCTCGACTTCCCTTTTCTTCAAGCTTTGTTTTCTTCGCCGGCGGCACGCTGCATGAAGCCATTTTGAAAATCACAAAAAGTCTGCTTAGGTGCGCTCAGTGTCGCCAGGCATCGAATTACTGTTCGGTTGATTTTAGGTTCTCTCAATTTTTTTTTTTCGCTGTATATTTTTCTTTTTGGCGTACAGAAATGGCAATACGCCCGTATTTGCTAAAATAGCATTTTCCCCGTATTAAAATACAGCGAAACCGTATCACTTGACAGGTATGGTTTTATTTCTGTGCCACTGCCTGGTGCAACTATAGTTGCTTATATTTTTGCACTGAAGGTCAGGGTAATTGTTTATATTTGAAAAATGTGCAGTGCACTTTATGTGGTAAGATTTCATTTTGCTGTACTATGACACACACACATGCACGCACGCCCGTGTGTGTGCCATAGTATGTGTAGTGTGTGTTTTCAAGCCAAATAATTGGAGAACTTTTAGTGTGTAAAGGATGTTTTACTGATGCTTAAACTTTTTTTATTTGTATGTATTATTTGTATGTATCACTAATTACATTTGTGCAGTCTGCACTGATACTTTAGGGTTGTTGTATTTCCAAACTGTGTAGTGCACTTTAAATGCGATTTATAGTTTGTTTTTGTTTTTTTTTTACTGAACATGTTGAAGGTAAACAAATTCAATGCTGAACTGTAAAACTGTTCTTTAAATAAATATTTTTTTAAAGGCAAATATGTGATATTGTCAATAATATCGTTATCGTGAAAATTCTCAGAAATATCGTGATATCTGTTTTGGGTCATATCACCCACCCCTACCGTGCATTCCTCTTTTATATCTTTAACACCATGCATTGAGACCCGGAACTTCCGACCATCATACATTTTGTTTAGAACAAAGCCTGTGTGGCACATTAACATGACATAAAGCCTGCGCCGCTCTCACACCTTTCTTCTTCCAGTGGCTCCAGCATTTACTCTTCTCCCTGGGGGGCACATAGTCCATCTGATACACCCCCCCCCCCCGCCGGTGACACCTCCTCTTTCGGTCCATTGTTCCCCCCTTCCCCAGTTGCCTTCTTCTCTGGGTGGTGAAGTCCCACATCATGCCCCCACAAGGTCAACATTTGTGTTGATTATAAATAAATGCAGCCTCTGTTTATTACTCACTCTGATCTGCAGCTTAGCACTGCTGAAACGAAGGAGGAACTGCCTTTTGACATTTTTCATCAACTGTGCTTTATAAGCCCGTTACCAACCAGGCTGAATTTTAAAGGAAGCAGAGGTCTGAATTCTCAAAATAAACCCTGCGGGATGTTAATCAGATGTGGCATCCTATCCTGCCCTAGTGTGAGATACATTAGCTCCAAACTGTGGTGAGAGCCGAGTTATTTTGTCCAAGGCAAACATCCCGGGAAAACTGCTGTCACAACACAGTGCTCAGTTTGTCCCTCACTCTGACGTACTGCAGGTTAATTGATCACCGCATAACCAGAACAACCAAAAGTCAGTGTTTCATATCACGAGCTGTGATCAGTGCAGTGTCCCTTGTTGCTAGTGTGTGTTTCTGTGCTAAAAGGGTTGCCTGTGTGTCCTTGTTCTAGGCCGAGCCCGTCATTCTGGACCTGCGGGACTTGTTCCAGCTTATCTACGAGATAAAGCAGCGGGAGGAGATGGAGAAAAAGGCCCAGAAAGACAAGCAGTGTGAGCAGGCCGTCTACCAGGTACTACCACCAACTCGCTGCTCACGCTTCCGTACTCCTTTCCTTAACATGCACCGTTAAGTACGACGGGCTTCATCTGAGGAGGCTCTTGACAGACGAGTCGGGTAGAACTAGGAGGAACATCAAAGAGGAGCACGCGGAGCAATCACGCTCAGGTTTCATCAGCGGCACCATCTGCCCATTGTGCTTATTTCACCTTCCTCTGTTCTGTCTTCTGTACTACTCCCGTTTGATTTCTCTTTATCTCTCTCCCTGATGATTGCCAAAATGATTATCTGAATGCTGGGAAGCCGTTGTCTCTCGCTGTGCTTTCCGCCTACTCCCCCTACTCCACCGGCTTAACTCTACGCCTCTCCCCTCTCTTCTGTCTCCTCTCTCTCCTCCCCCCCCCATTTGATCTTGCCCTCCGTTTTCCTGCCGCCGCTCGTCCGCAGACAATACTGGAGGAGGATCTGGAGGACCCGGTCTACCAGGTAACTTCCTGACCAGTCGGCCTGCTGCTGTCACCTGCTGCTTTTTTTTTTTTTTTCAGCCAGTCGGCCTGCTCCTTTCTCTGTATGTGTGTGTGTGTGCGTGTGCGTGCGCGCGTGTGCACTGCGGGGAGACAGCTCCTGTCTGAGTTCCATGTTGGTGGCAAGTTTGCAAGATGTGTGCACAGAGTCATTGGGAGTCCACGGGTTTGCAACGGTGGGTGCATGATTAATCCCAAAGGTGTGTCGTGGGTGTCACTTGTCGCCTGAAGCCCCGCCCATGGGTCCCCCGGGGGGGTGTCTTCTTCTACTGCTTTACTGACATTGCTGTTTGACTAATCACCTCTGCAGTTTTCAGCACCTTTTCTCCGAATTTCAATTCTTTTCTCCCTGCTTCCTTCTCTCCTCTCTTCTCCCCTCCACTGATGGCCTTGTAGTACATTGTGTTTGAGGCGGGACACGAGCCCATCCGCGACCAATCGGAAGAGAGCGTTTATCAGGTACTCACAGGCTCATCTTGCTTGCTTGTGTCTCTCCTTTGGCTTTAAACTATATTTACTGTGGCTATGCTGCTGACAAGGAAGTTCCCAAAAGCGTTATAAAGCTGCAAAGATTTAATCTTCCATTTACTGGACAATCGGTAGCTCGGCTCCATTATACTTTAATGGGATAAATATATTCCGGCCTGCTCGCCGAATTAATTGTTTCTGGTTTTAAACATAAAATGTTGAGATGGGAAATAAAAAGGCTGCAAGGATTGGAGGCAGACGAGCAGCCAGTACTCTCCAGAGGGCCCCGACGGCTAAAGCTAGCTCCTCCAGGGGTGTGGGCGTTTCTCTGGGTGCGCTCCACCGGGACGTGGGCAGACCTCCGAGGGATGGGGAGGGGGAGGGTACCGCCACGTGATGTGGAGGTTATTCCTGGCGTGCGCGTGTGCGTGCGAAGGAAGGAAGACCCCTCCTCTCTTGTTCCTCGCCTTCCCTCCCTCTTTTTCCCAAGGAGATGAAAGAAAGCGGGTGGTGGTGGTGGTGGCGGCGGCGGCGAGGGGGGGGGGGGATTAATCACCAGCCTCCCGTTTGATCTTTAAATAAAACGGATTGAAAATGGAGGGAATGTTGGCGCGTGCACTGCCGTACACAAACAACAAACACATGAGGCGCAGGAAACGTGAGCCTCCGCCAGCCTGCAGCCACAGAGGAGCTAATGTATGAATAAAGATGGCAGCTTCTGGAAATAAACATGTGAAAGAAGTAAACAAGGCGGTGAAAGGAGGAGAGAGAATGGGCCAGGCTGTGCGAGGTGGATATCCACATTTCTCATCTGCACCGTTTTGCTTCGGCCCCTCCGACTTGAGCGCATCGAGCTGGGTGTGGGGGGGTGGGACTAAAAGTTTGGCGTCACTGCAGGCGGAATGAAACCATCACGGCACATATCAGCACCGTTCTATTGTTTCTTCTATCACACTGCCGGATATATCCGTCCCCGTGACGTAGAGGTATCGCGTGTCTGGACGTGTGTGACAATCTTGAGTTATTACATGTCTGTCGCGTGTGATAAGCAGCTTTATCTATTCTTTATTAGAGAGAGAGTAACCATCACCGCAGGGCCGGTTGTCTACTGATTAACCAAGTAGAGGAGTTTTCAATCCAGAGATTTTAATTCTGATTAACCCTGTACTCACACATAAATGCTCCACTAGTGACTGATATGATTCCCTGAGAGCCACATTCTGGCAGTATTCTTTTTTTTTTTTTTTTTTTGCTGGAACAGTGATGAAGTGCAGAGTTTCACGGCTTCTTCTGGCTGTTTTCTAAACCTGCTGGTTGATTGTGTAGGTCCCCACCAGTCAGCAGAAGGAAGGCGTCTATGACGTCCCAAAGCGTCACCCAGTGAGTGATCGTGTGTTCGCCCGTGTCCGTTCACCTGCTCCCCGATCCTGCCTCCCCCTCTCAGACAAACCTCTCAGCCGTCCAACTATTCATGTGCAAAATCCACCCCCACCCCCACCCCTTTGGTGCTCTCCTATTTTTCAGACTTGTTAAGCTTTAATTTCATAGTGATTGTTAGCACACTCCCCCCCCCCTCAACTCAGTGATCCATTATTTTCCCCTGAGAGGTTTGCTGGGATCCAGTGCCTCGTGCAGTGTGCTGTGCCGTTGTGAAGATTGTGCTGTGGCTTTTCGTGGCTGGTGCCCCTCGTCTCCTTGTGCTCCGTGGTGCCTGTGCGCTTTAAGGCCAGCTGGGATAATGTGTGTGCTTGACCGATGTCAATTTTCTCAATGACGCATGCCAGGCTGTGGTCAGTCATTTGCATGATCCTGTCCCAGACTGCACTGAACATGTGTTTTGTCGCTTTGTTAAATTGATCTAAATTATACGTCTGACTGTAAACGTGCATGGCCTCATATTTTTTTTTAAAAATCTATGTCAGGTTGTTTTTCACCCCGTTCATGACTATGAATAAGAATGAAACCCATCTCTATGTTAGCGTGTGTATAGTACTCATACATGTGTGTGCTTGTGTGTGTGTGTGATGTACCTCTAAGCTCCTGTTACAGGCTCCCGCTGGCAGTCGTTATAATGAAAAATAACCTTGACCGCTGTCAGGCTGCACTGTAACTCAGCTGCTCTTTATCTGCCTATAAAGATGGTCGTTACTGTATATTGCTGCTGGATTTAATCTGCTAAAATCTTCACACTCTGTAATCAAGCCGCAGTCCTGGCAATGTGTGCATGTTTATAGGAGTGTGTGTGTGGAGTGAGCATATTGTATTTGAACACTTAACTCCCATGGGGCTGTATTATCCTGTATGCTGTGGTCCTGCGTCCACCCAGACCCATCCCTGTGCAGTGGGTCTCCAAAACCGCACTCCCTGTTGTCACTACTGGCAGTCGCCATCCCTCGCTAGAATTTCTGGCTGGCTGGAAATCAGTCTCGCAGTTTTCTGGCTGCATGTTATCCCTAGATTTGGTAAGGAGCTTACAGACACTGTAGTATTTCTGTTCTCCCCTCACCCGGCCTACAACACATGCTGTTATTTGGATTGCTTTTGTGTTGGCAGGTGTCTGAATGTGAGCGAATCCAATATTTTTTCTCTTGTTGTGCAACCAATTGGACTAGTCAGTCGATTGTGGCTTAAATAAAGCACATTGAAGTCTTTTCTGCTTCTCAGTCAGTCAGAATGTGACTCCAGATCATAGAAATATAAAAGGATCACAGACATTTTTTTCCCCATTTTGTTTGTTGTTTATAACATTTGGAGTCATGTGGAGATACCACAGAGGGTTAGAAGAACTGCTTTTGCACTCCCCTTAGATTAAACTTTAACCCCTTAGCATTCCAGCCAATTTCCAGCCAATGTGAAACGTTCCACCGGTGGAACACTGGAATTTTAAGAGACTAAAACATCAGTGACCATCACATTATCACTGTATGTTGTAAACGTGAGTGTACATCTGATAGTCATTGGAGGCACTTAAAGGGTCACATGAGCATATTAACCCCCAGTATAAACAGAACTATGCAAATGACCTGTTATTAAAATCGGGCTGGGTGATTTGACCTTAAATCGCAACTAAATTTACTTGCTTTTGTTCTGATCACACCTTTAGCTTGTCCACCCTGTCGTCCACCCCAACTGCAAAACAGTCATTAATGTGGACAACAGTCAGGGGCCAACAGTGACCCAGGCTCCGCTCACCCCCTCCCGGCATCCCCAGATGAAACAAAGAGTCAATCATCTCTTACTGTGTGGACGGACACCACATTTCTTTTCAGTACAAGCAGTTTTAATTATTCCACCATGTTCTGCTGCTACCAAACAGTGCTGACTGCGCTGCTTCCGTTGTGCGGAGTCATGCGACTGCGCACACAGGAGACCTCTTAAAGGAGCGCTACATGAAAGTTGTCCTATGCACACACATGTGCGTGCGCGCGCACACATACACCAGGGAGAAGGGGAGAACCAGAAAAACTGACATGAGCAAGATTACATCAGTTTTATGCCCAAACGGTTGATGTCAGTTTTATTTTAGTCAGTGTTCCAGCACTATATTAGAGTAATTTGATAAAATTAGTGTGTAACTAAGGCAGAAATTAATCTTCTTTCCTTAGGCAGTGAATATAGACATGTTTGAGTGATATCGTATATCGAACTTGTGAAAAATATGATTGGCAAAATGCTGACCTTCATCTCCATTGTTCTGTGTGTTGCTAAATGGCAGATACTATGGAAATTCTCGACAGTTTGGCCAGTTAATGTATGAAATCTCAGATAACATGCAGACACGTTGCCCCTCTCAAAACATTTTTGCAAAGATTAGCATCCATTTCCAACAATTCTCTAGGCAGTGGCACCCGAAGGGTTTTATTTCATAGTAAACATGACATCCTCATTAAAACTAGATTGACTGAAATGCAATGCAGAGATCCTAATATGTAACATTGCACATGTGATGACCTTCTGTACCATTCAGCTGTTCTGGTTCTGTCACTGTAGCACGTTCATTAATTACCTTCATCCTGCTAGCTCTCCCTGAGACCATACAACACTTATTAAACCTTTTCAACACATCAGCAAGCTGCTCAGCCTGAATAACTTTCAGGCACTTATGTTATACTGGACATAATCCAGAAAATGTACATTAGTACAAACACTTAAAAGTTTGCAGTTAGGGGCACCCAAACTGCTGAATCAGCCTGACAGACTCACAATCCATATCACAATCACTGCTAAAGTTTTCCAGCATAAATACACACGCACCTGTCTGCCTGTGCATCACTGCTTATTTGGTGGTATGTGTGAAGAAGACGGAGAAAATATACAGGAGCGAATCTGCAACCTGCTCCTCAGTCAGTATTCTGTGTGATTTTTAATTATGATTTGATAAATCTGCTTAATTCTTGACAATAAGCTACTCTGAGTATTTTTACAAACTCCAACTTACTCTGGTTTCTTCATTTTAAAGTGAGCTAATTGTTTTCAAGGGCACTTTTAACACCCCCAATGTATAAACTGTGTTAGCTCCTCCATAGTCTATCGATTTGATGCTGTAAGAATCAGGTAATTGCTCATCTTCCACTAAAGGTTTCTGTATGTACCTGTATCAGTTTTGTTCAGATTCTTGAATTTTTCATAGGACACAATGTATTCCACCTCTCCCATGTCTTTCAAAAAATATTGGATTTAACTATACAGTGGGGAAAATAAGTATTGAACATGTCATCATTTTTCTCATTAAACATATTTCTGATGAAGCCATTGACCAGAGATTTTCACCAGATATCAGTAACAACCCAAGTAATTCATACATTCAAATAAATCAAGGCACCTCTGTTCACAAAACAAATTATACTTAATAAAGTGGAATAACACCTGGAATAAGTATTGAACACATGAAGAAAAAGAGGTGTGAAAAGGCATAAAAAGCCAAGAAGCCAGTTGAAATCCATCAGAATTTAGGAAGCCATCCCATCCCCCATCAGTGCAAATTAATTTCAGTTGGTTAAGGCCTGACTGATAGCCTTTAAAAAGGTCCGTGAATATCAGATTGTCACACCACAAAGAACTTGTGATGGGTAGAAGCAAAGAGCTCTTTCTAGACCTTCGCAACTTTATTGTTGCAAAACACAGTGATGGCATTGGTTACAGGCACATTTCTAAATTGCTGAATGTTCCAGTGAGCACTGTTGGAGCCATCATTTGGAAGTGGAAAGTACATCATTTTACCATAAAGAAGCCACAACCAGGAGCTCCTCGCAAGATTTCTGACAGAACAGTCAAAAGAATTACCAGAAGAGTTATTCAAGAGCCAAAGCACACTCGTGGAGAGCTCCAGAAAGACCTGGAGTTAGCAGATACTGCTGTTTCAGAGAAAACAATAAGTAAAGCACTCAGCCAACATCGGCTCTATGCCCACTCACCTCGCAAGATTCCATTGCTGAAGAAAAAGCATGTGGAAGCTCATTTAAAGTTTGCTGCTCAACATTTGTGTAAGTCAGTAAAATACTGGGAGAATATAGTCTGGTCAGATGAGACCAAAACTGAACTTTTTGGATGCCACAGCACAGCATGTTTGGAGAAAAAATGGCACTGCACATCCCATCATGGTGTGGGGGTGTTTTTCAGCACATGGTGCAGGCAGACTTCGTATAAATGAAGTAGTAGTAGTAGATTAGTTTATTTGACAGGGACAGTGCAATAAGGAAAGATGAATGGACAAACATGCAGAAACATCCTTGATAAGAACCTGTTGCCATCTGCCAAGATGCTGAAGATGAAATAAGGGTGGACATTTCAGCAAGACAGTGACCCCAAACACACAGCCAAGGAAACTCTCAACTGGCTCCAGAGAAGGAAAATAAAGCTGCTAGAATGGCCCAGTCAGTCACCTGACCTGAATCCAATTGAAAATCTATGGAACAAAGTGAAGATCAGAGTTTATAGAAGACACCGACAGAACCTACAAGATTTGACAGTTTGTGTTTAAGAATGGGCTAAAATCACTCCTGAGCAATGCCTGCACCTAGTTTCTCCATACAGGAGGCATCTGGAAGCTGTTATTACCAACAAAGGCTTTTCTACTAAATATTAAATGAATTTCACCAAGCGTGCTCAATACTTATTCCCTGTGTCATTCTACTTTAAGAAATATAATTTGTTTTGTGAACAGAGTTGTCTTAACTCTTTAACTGTCCCAGTCGCTGTTGACAGTTAAGGGGTAAACATAACCCCTAGTGGTACATATTTTTTGTCAATAAAATAGTTCAGATTTCCAAGGCTATAATTTGAAAGTTGCAAGAGATAATGCTTACTGTCAATTAGAAAGATGTAGAATATGATCCAAAGTTTCAGATAGGAATAAATTTGCGCATCTAATTTGCATAATGTCGCGGCAGCTATATAAATTACATAACTCAGTCAAAAGTGGACTTCGGACATATTTACACAAAGAATGGTTGGGGTTTTTTTGACACCGTTTTGTCTACAGCAGTATGTTTTTATCTTATCTTCAAAGTATATGAACAAGAAAATCATTAAAATGTTAAAAAAAAGACAAATACATCACTTATGGGGGGGGCTCACTCGCGTGGTCGGTCCGTTTTCTCCAATTGTGGTTGTTGTTTTTCGTTTTGTCAGTCATTTATGCTCTCTACCACATCTACAAACTCTTATGATTATCCCACGTGAATTTCATTTGTATTACTTGGCTACTTTTCCTGTATGACGCAGTTTCTGTGAGGATCCAGACGATCGTGGTGGTGGCCATCTTGGTCTTGTGAGCTCATGGCAGAAAAAGGAAGAAGAATAATGAGGATTTTTCTTCTTTTCTGTATTCCATGTCAGCCATGATTCCTCCGACGCGTGTCTGCCACCTTCTGAACTGTCAGATCAGTACAGCTCAGTACAAATCCTCAGGAGAGCCGGGGACATCAGAGTACAGCTAGAGAGTTGACAGGCACAGTTGCTGTGCTGTGCCACTGGGGGTGTGCGACCCGTCCATGAAATGTGGACAGTTAAAAGGTTAATTTCTTTGTATGGATGGATTACTTGGGTTGTTACTGATATCTGGTGAAAATCTCAGGTCAATGGCTCCATCAGAAATATGTTTAATGAGAAAAATGTTGACGTGTTCAATACTGATTTTCCCCACTGTATTAAACCCTAAATATGATAATGAATGATGAGTTCATGAAGCAGTTTTCATTATCTGTCTCCGTTTCATACATGCAAGCATATAATTTGAGATGTGCAAAATTCCTAATATACAGTAAGTCTAGGAATTTAACATTAATGGTAGTGGTAGGACTTAAAGAAAGTCAGGTTTTAGTGATGCCTTTTGGTTGCTAAGTGAAATGTAGCCCAGTTTATTTCTTGGAATGTCACAGCAGGGGTGGATTGGTAGGAGTAAAGACCCAAATGCAGGTGGATTCCAGTTCACAAATGTTTATTATAACAGAAAGTGCAGCACGGGGGCTGGATAAGATTAACTGAATAAACTGGGGAACATGAAAATAATAACACTAACCAGGAGATCACAGGGGACACAAGAAAACATCCACAGACAGCAATAATGACGCAACAGAGAACAAAGGCATGAGGCTAAACTTATACAGGGTAATTAATAATCACATGAATGCAAGCTAGCTGGGGACAAATCAAGAACTAAACAATAACACATGAGAGGAAGGCTACAGGTAAGGAAAACACAAAGTACTGGGGACTATAGATAAACAAGAACAAACAGGGGATGGACACAAGACATCACACAAAACCCAAAGACTGGGGGGGACATGAAAGACAGTAACAACAAGAACAAATAAGGGATCACACAATATAATCAAAGATTGGGGAAGACAAAAGACAATAAAAATAAGAGACAAAGAGGGGATGACAGAAGACATCACACACTGACCACAGTGAGACCTAAATGGAACATAAAGCGTGGGCATGGTCCCTGACCATGCCCAGCTCATAACATGGAGTCAAAAATATTAAAGTATTTAAGCTTTACTGTAAGCCTGAAAGTCATACTGCTCATTTCAGTGTCTGCTGACATTTTTCACATATGTAAATTCATATGGAAAAGCTATTTAAATGTATGAATAATAGTCAGACTACGGTTAGTGTTTAACACACACATCTATTTTAAACACTTTAAAAATGTCAACAAACTGATGCCAAAGCACTTAACAGCCACTTCTGAAACTTTATGCATCAATTTTAGTCAGTAGGATAGTTATGCTTCTCTTACTGAACAAAGCGATCGCTGCTGTTAATTGTAGATTTAGTTTTTTCACTGGTTACAAAACTTTACTGTCTTTTCAAGATATAAGAGCAGACAGTAGATCAGTGTTACATGACTTCAGTGCTGTATCTGTGTGCTCTACACCTCGGGTGAAATGATCCCATCTGCCGAAATGTGACCTCCTGTCTGCTGCAGTCTCTTCTCTTGTTTAATCTGTCACCTTCTTAAAAGATGGCAAATCAATAAAACACACAGACACACATAAGGCCATTTCAATCTGCTGAGCCCTTGACCCTGTAAGAACTGAGGGAGTCTGTTGAATCAACAGAGGCCCCGACAACTTCAGAGTCCACATGAAGGGTTCCTTTCACCAGTCAGACCAATCAACCCAACTCAAACACAGGACTGCTCTGACATAATCTTAGACTGTAGAAAAAAAGTTGGCCATTTATAGGTACACAGATGTCACACATTGGTTTGTAATCATCCCTAAAAGTGCAATTACTAGGTTAACCACACCAGTCAATTACTATGTTGAGAAATTATTCATTAAACAAATATTACAAGAATATAGTGGTCTAAGCTACAGAACATTTCAAGCCATTTTTGCAGCAGACCAGGCACAGAGAAGGATTAGATCAAATAATAGCTCCAAGCAAGAAATTAATCTGTGGTGTGAGGAGAATCAGTTGGAGAACTACACAGCTGTTATGGTGACTTGTTTAGTTTGCGGTATTTATTTGCTTATGATAGTTAATGTGAAAAATCCTGTAAATTTATGCTGTAGTTTTATTTGACGGTCGACTCTATAATTGTGGTGAATTTTAATCAGTACTCAGACTGTCATTTACCCCATTATTAACAAGCTCATTAATTATCATCAGTTAGATTTTAGCTAACATTAAACATGGTGTTGCTAAGATGGGGGGAATGTCTGATAACATACATATATTTTAATTACCTGTCAGTCAAAAACACACAATCCCTCTTTTCCTCTTACCCCTTTCATCTGCCTGTTCAGTGGGTCAACCAAATACAGTCTTTTAATACAGTCCGTTAGCCATTACCATCATTAGCCGCTATACTCCTGGTTATCTGCTACTCTGCTCTCCTTTTGTGTCTGGCAAACTCCACTGACTCATCCAAATTACTAGGGAGAGATATCATACTGTATTTACCCTAATAATGGAGGAAGGATATCTGATACTCTTTTTCACTCCAGAGTAACTGACTCTATGGGCCATATTACAATGACATGGTCGGTTAGTCAGTTGTCACTGACGCAGAACACGTTTATGGGCGTTTTCAAGTTCATTTCCTTATCACAGCGGCGTAAAAACAAACTTTCTGCCGGCGCATGATGAAAAGAGGCTAATTATTCAGAGGTGTGTTTTGGATAATCCAATCCAAAGCGCTCATGTCCATCCCTTTAATGCAAAGAGGCGCATTATCTGAAGTGAATTGTCATCATGACGGTTTAAGATGGGTTTTGCACTGACAAAGCCTGTGTGTGTGAGCCAAAATGCATACGATAGTAATGCTGCTTGGTAATAAGGAAGACATCAATCACAGTTGATGCCGTTAGTTATGTTAGAAAGAACAAACAGGGAAGAATGGGCTGAAAAATCAGCTGAATGGTTTAATGTAGTGCGCACGGATGCAATACACAGACATGAATGGGTTTGAAACTTAAGGAAAAGAAGATGATGCCTGTGCAAACTTTCATTAATGATGGCGTGGAAGCCGCTCCGAGATGGAGTGCTCTCTCTCTTGTTGCTTTTGCCGACCGATGGTCTCCCCCTATCCCTCCTGGGCAGGAGGGAAGGAGGAGATCTGGCGCAGCTTTCCGTTTGCCGCCGGCCCCCACCACGAAACAAGCCCGCTCTCAGCAGCCGCTGCTGGGTGGCAATCGGGGAGCTTGCTGGGCTGGAAATCTGGGGCACGCGGCCGAGGCAGATGTGTTGTCTCTGGGGAGTTACAGTGAAAAGTAAAATGCTGCACACTCCCTTTTCATCCATTTATTCCCCAAACATGAACACATTAATGCCTAATTAGTCCGTGATGAAAACGAAAATGTGGATGGAATAAAAATGTTCAGACTGACACGTCTCCCCGTGCGCAAACATGCTCCCTGATCATTCATTCAGTCCCCTTAAAAAAATTCCGTCATTAAGGCTGTGTGTCCACCAAATGCGTTTTTTGTCACCAGACCGCCCTGAGCGTTTTTTTTGTTTTTTCTCTCAGTGTTTGTGCACTGCGCTTTGGGGAAAAAAAAAAAAAATTCTGTGCCCTGTATCCCAGCAACAGCTTGTCACTCTCAGCTCAGCACTTCCGCTTTTCCTATGGTCAGACTTTCTACTGATTTTTTTAATAGCAGTCTCTAAATAACAATGGACAGGAAACGTATTCTAGCAGCTGTAGATGTAAAACATGATGACACGGAAAACAGGAGTCTGAGTAGAGACTGGATCGGCGTCCTATGTCCTGCCCTTCCTTATTCTGATTGGCTGCTTAGAAAGGCCTGACTGACGAGCTCAGCTGCAGTCGCCCTGAGCGCCGCAACAAAAAATGGCCACCGCTCAAACCATTGTAAACACTGGACTACATACAGAATGAATAGAAAACAGTCGCCCATAGTGGAAAAAACCACATTTGGTGGACACCCAGCCAAATGCCTAATCTATAGACTGCAATGGCAAGTCTGCAATTAAAATGACAGTGTGGATGGAATTTAAAAAAAAAACTAGTGTGTGATCATCATATAATTAAAATGACGGGTGATTACTGTATATGATGACTATTACAATGCTCTCCATTAAAATAACAGAAAAACCTAGCGCTGCCATTTCCTCGTATGCTCCGGAGCTGCACACTTGCAAAACACGCCACTGAAATAACATTAAGCAATGCACTTCTGACGATAGACCTCCTTTTTCCTGATCAAAAGCAGGTTCTCATGGAATGCACTATAATTGTAATGTGCATTAGATTGCATGCCGCCACACCTCTTTGAAATGAGGCGCCTCCTCCAAGTGAATTAGCGGGCGCACTGTCTACTGGTAATTACAGTGGTGTGAAAAAGTGTTTGCCCCCTTCCTGGTTTCTCATTTTTTTTGTATGTTTGTCACATTTAAATGTTTCAGATCATCAAACAAATTTAAAGATTAGACAAAGATAACAAGTAAACACAAAATGCACTTTTTAAATGAAGGTGTTTATTATTAAGGGTAAAAAAAAAAATCCAAACCTATATGGCCCTGTGTGAAAAAGTGACTGCCCCCCCACCCACCCACCCCCCATCCCGTTAAGACAAAAATTAACTGTGGTTTATCACATATTTGGAAAGCTGAATTCAATTTCTCTAGCCACACCCAGGCCTGATTACTGCCACACCTGTTCTCAATCAAGAAATCACTTAAATAGGACCTGCCTGACAAAGTGAAAGAGACCAAAAGATCCTCAAAAGCTAGACATCATGCTGCAATCCAAAGAAGTTCAGGAACAAATGCGAAACAAAGTAATTGAGCTCTATCAGTCTGGAAAAGCCATTTCTAAAGCTTTGGGACTCCAGTGAACCACAGTGAGAGCCATTATCCACAAATGGCAAAAACATGGAACAGTGGTGAACCTTCCCAGGAGTGGCCGGCCAAATAAAATTACCCGAAGAGCGCAGCGACGACTCATCCAAGAGGTCATAAAAGACCCCACAACAACACCCAAAGAACTGCAGGCCTCACGTGCCTCAGTTAAGGTCGGTGTTCATGACTCCACCATAAGAAAGAGACTGGGCAAAAATGGCCTGCATGGCAGAGTTCCAAGACGAAAACCACTGCTGAGCAAAAAGAACATAAAGGCTTGTCTCAGTTTTGCCAGAAAACATCTTGATGATCCCCAAGACTTTTGGGAAAATACTCTGTGGACTGACGAGACACAAGTTGAACTTTTTGGAAGGTGTGTGTCACTTTACATCTGGCGTAAAAGTAACAGCATTTCAGAAAAGGAACATCATACCAACAGTAAAATATGGTGGTGGGCCATGTAGGTTTGGATTTTTTTTTCCCTTAACAATAAACATCTTCCTTTGAAAACTGCATTTTGTGTTTACTTGTGTTATCTTTGTCTAATATTTAAATTTGATGATCTGAAACATTTAAGTGTGACAAACATACAAAAAAATGACACCACTGTAGATGGCGTGACGCAAGGCGTAAAAAGCAGACAATGCGCTAACAGAAACTAACAAAAACACTGGTGTACAGTGGAAAGTCTGCCGGAAAACTCTGCGGATGATTGTCCTAATAGGGTCCTTTCTGTTTCTCTACCAGTTAAATCAGCAGCTGATCCTGGTGTAAACATTAACAGGGCTGTTTCTGGACCGCCACAAAAGT
Source organism: Pholidichthys leucotaenia (assembly GCA_020510985.1). NCBI lineage: Eukaryota > Metazoa > Chordata > Actinopteri > Cichliformes > Pholidichthyidae > Pholidichthys > Pholidichthys leucotaenia. Next base: position 417,718,402 of record CM035839.1, read on the forward strand.
AGCTATGATCTTCATAATGTCCTGTTTTTCCCTCCAATTTGTACACTTTAGATAATGCATAAATTAATAACTCAGAGTGAAGTGAAACCCAGAGTTGAGCAGGAGCGGCTGGATTCAGCTAAAACTCTGAACTCCTCTGTGTTGAAGTTACAGTTTCTGCTCCGAAAGGTTAAACAGCAAATGTCCTGATGACTCAAAAAGGTTAGTGTGACCTGCTCAAACACAATAATTTTTACTACTACCATTAAATCACTACTGATATATGTCACGACCAACGCTGCTGTACAGAGAGCTGACGCAGACGTTTCCCTCATTTTACATATGATGCATTTTGGAAAAAAGGGGCTGTATTAGGAGCAGTTCTGAAAACTGCTCCTAAAACACTTCAGATCACTTCAAATCAAAATTTCTGCCTTTAGATGTTGTAAACTAATACAGTGGTGTGAAAAAGTGTTTGCCCCCTTCCTGAGTTCTCATTTTTTTGTATGTTTGTCGCACTTAAATGTTTCAGATCATCAAACAAATTTAAATATTAGACAAAGATAACACAAGTAAACACAAAATGCAGTCTTTATTTGAAGGTGTTTATTATTAAGGGGGAAAAAAATCCAAACCTACATGGCTACATGGCATTGTTGTAATTCAGCCACATTGGAGGGTTTTCGAGCATGAACTGCCTTTTTAAGGTCATGCCTCAGCATCTTAATCGGATTCAGGTCAGGACTTTGACTAGGCCACTCCAAAGTCTTCATTTTGTTTTCCTTAAGCCATTCAGAGGTGGACTTGCTAATGTGTTTTGGATCATTGTCCTGAATGATCTGAAACATTTAAGTGTGACAAACATACAAAAAAAAAAAAAGAGAAATCAGGAAGGGGGCAAACATTTTTTCACACCACTGTATTAAACCTGCGCTAACTTCTAAAGCATAACCTTCCAAGACACATTATGAACAAACGCTTTAAAAGTTTTAACCTGCAATATGCACTTTAAAGCCTGTAGTTTAGCTTCATGAAGATCACTTTTTTTTGAGTCAAAAAGTGGCACTTAGATTAGAAATAACACATAAAGTGAGATAAAAATATAAATGCAGTAACATACCAATACTTCACCCACCAAAATGGGACCACAGAAAGCTAATATTTGTACTGAATTGCTCTAAAAGGCACCAACACACTTGCCCACATGACTATGGGCCCTAATCCTAAAGTTTAAATGGTATTGAAGTGGGGGTATTATTACAAGCTGATCACCAAGGGTTACCTGCCATTAGTGCCCAAAACACTTTCCCTGAATGTTCACGAAGCAAAAAGCCCCTGGTTCACCGGACTGGTGCAATCATTTACTGAAGGTCACACTTCTGCTGGTGTTCAACATCTTTCTGATGGGGGGGGGTCCCTCCCGACTGAGGAATTAAAGACGTGCAGAAGTTTTGGAAACCATATTTTAGTGACACCCTGTGGTCACAATTAGCACCACATCCCCATTTACTTTATTCATATACATGTCAGCCTAGGATGGTCTGGTTGGGAATCCAACACATAAACCTTCTCAAAAGTTGATATGGATGCACGTCTTTGTGTGACCATACCCAAGAGAAATATTTTTGAAAACTATTTGCAAATTTACAAGGAAAGAGTAAAAAATAAAATAGAAAAAAAATCCCACAAACTTGTGAGACAAGAGTCAGTCCCAATTTCACGAGAAAAGAAATTTAAGAGAAAAAACTTAAGTTGACAAGAAAGTTCATGTGTGTAACTCATTGACTTATCTTCACTTTTAGACTCAAATCCATTTTATGCCTCTATACAGTTTGTCTTTCTACCTTTGTTTTGTTTTTCGCAAAATGTTCTTTAAATTTGCTCTCAGCACAGTAAAGATTTCTGAGCCCTGCTTTTAAAGTTGCTGATTTGAAGTTAAAAACAAACAAAAAATTTAAAGTCGTTTTTGTACCGTGTTTTGACCCTGCTCACTTCTGCTGTAAAACTGAAAAATTTAACATTTTATTCCAGGTTGATTATCTGACCTTTTGGTGCCAGCCTCTAGTGGCAGGTTGGGGAACTGCACTTTTAGAAACACCGACTGCATTTTTTTTTAGTCCCACAGGGTGCCACTTTACACCAAATAATATGGTGCAATATAATATAATACAGTACAATTAAGCTATGTCTATATAATTAACAACCTAGAGGCTAATTGCATACATTTGCTGATTCAAATAAAAATACTGTCATAAATAACCAGTAAGTATGCATGACCTGCAGGTGAAAGGGGGGGAGATTGGCTCGGCAAATGAGCTCAGTGGAGAAATAGTTGTCCTCTGTGCGCCTGCTCGGGGTTGTGAGTCTCTTGTTTTTGGTGCCTGCCAATGTGATCCGTCACACGGTGGGGGCCCAGCAAGGTGGTGTTTAATTAAAGGGGCTGCGTTAATTGTATGCAGAACACATGTGCACAGGTAATTACTGTTTCCCTAGAGATGGCTAATTGATAGGTGGCGGTTGTACTGATAGAGATAAAGGGCTGGGCAGAGACACCGTGAGAGCCCATAATGGGCGCAGGGGAATAATTGGCTGAAGGAGAGAGATGGAAGGAAAGGGACGGAGGGAGCGAGAGAGAGAAGGAAGAGATAATTTGAGAAATGGCAGACAGCAGGGACTGTAGGACTTAAATGAATCTCAAAAATCTGTTTTATTAGCGGGATTGAAATGAAGGATTATGCTGAAAAATAGCCAGTGATCTCAGAACTGATTAGTATTGGGCAATCTGTTACTGTTTTTCAGTATCAGCTAATGATGGCCATACCTCATGCTTTCATCCAGGGAAAATAACACACTGTAATATTTCTGCTCACCAATACTGCTCTCTTGCCTTGCCAGACCGATGTGCAACGTCACGATCATGTTGCAAGGCTGTTATTCTGTCATGTGTCATATTTGTTTGATGTACAGTAAAGTGTGAGATATTTGTAGGACTCTTTCGTGTGTGCTTTAATAGCACAAAGATTGTTTTTCCTGTCCTGTAACGTACTACCTCACTGTACTCTGGCGTAACGCATGTAGGCTAGTTCAGCTTCTCTTTACATTTCTGCCTGCCTGTCTCAGGCTGTGTTCACATTACAAGGTAATGACACGGCGTCCGTCCGTTTGTCCACATTTTACGGGACTCACTACTTCTCTCTAGGCATTTCCCCCGATGCTCACCAAACTCACTCACAATGGTCCTCAGGTGGGTCTGCATCCACCTTGTGCTCAAGGTCAAAAGTCTGGAGATCTGGGCATTCATTATTTCACGACAGACGTGATCCTTCCTTGGCCATTGACCTTGACCTTATGCACATCCTAGATGGGCCTGCAGCGTAGATCAGTTTGTGATGTCAGACAGCCCTAAAAATCTTAGTTGTGTCACATTGATGTTAAAAAAAAAAACTGATTTGAGCCATTTCAGGGTGCTAATGTGAACATCACCAATATCTGCCACTGACACGGGAGCAGGCTTTACAGAAACACAAACTGGGTTTAAACTCCAGCTCAGGGGTGTAGTTTAGGCTAAAGGTTGGAATGATCTTTAAATCTTCACTTGGTGTCTAAGTCTTGCAAGAAGCATCTTACTCTGACTCTGTGTGTGTGTGTGTGTGTGTGTGTGTGTGTGTGTGTGCGTGCGCGCGTGTGTTCATATTTGTACTCTAACACCTGCAGTGCATCACATGTCTCCAAAAATCCTCATTTAACCTCATTGCATCAGTCTCTTCCATTTCCTCGCTGAGCATCTGAAACATAAACTAACATGCTTGTGCGCAAGTACATTTCCATCTCACCGGCCATCTAACACTGGGGTTGTGCTTGCAGAACGGACATCAAAGCACCCCCCATCAACATCAGCATCATCATCAACACCATCTTAATCGCCATGATCAACCACTTCAACAAGAACATGCTGAACAGCAGCAGCAGCAGCAGCAGCAGCAGCAGGAGCCGGCAGTGGCCGACCTGATAGACTTAGACCTGGATAAAATGACTCAGGTAAGGTGCTGTGCAAAAATATTCAAGGATTGCAGATCTTCTAGATTGTCTCAACAAGGGAACTCTGGGTAGTAAAGGTTAGCTCACGTGAACTTCTCCTCATCCACGTCCTCGAGTGATCTTTCGTCTCCCCGTCCCCATCTGTACTTCACCGGCTTTGTTCTTTACTCGTAAATTACCCCATCTTTTGACCTATGTCATTTATGAATAAAACATGCGGCTCTGCCGTTGCCATAGCAACCGGGTTTGGGTGGGCATAAAGTCAGGCACCGCATACGTGCACACGCGAATTTGCGCCTTGTGTGTTAAAGGAGAGCGGGGAAAAACTCTCCATTAACTTCGAGCGGAGGTCCTTTAAGGGCGGCGCAGACGTAAAGGTCAGAGTGTCTGTCGGAGAACTGGTGTTGGGGGGGTGGGGTGGGGGTCAGCGGGGTTGGCAGACAGCAGCGGTCATGGCAGGCTGCGGACACACCGCCGACACATTAATGAAGAATTCATAACACTCTGATAATCGCAGCAGCCTGACCTCATCGCCCTGCTACCACACATCAAGAATACTGAGTTCAGCGAGCAAAACAATGGACAGAAAGTCTATAAATATCCAACGTTCCGGTCCTGTTTGAGCACACGCTGCCGTGGCACTTTTCCTGCTCTCTGTTTGAGAAACATTTAGCAAAGGCTCTGTGTCATTGACTCAGAGATTTCAGTGCCACAGCACAGGGAAATTTATCGCGTCAAGCACAGAAAGATGGTTCCCGACTAGGACACAAGGACGTGCACAGGTATGGGCTGTTGTTGCCCGGGAAATGGTCCCCGCAGAAGAAAAATAAAGAAAAATGTACAAAAAATAACTGTAGCGATTTTTTTTTTTTGATTAACATGTCACTTTATATTATTAAATTTGCTGTTTTTACTTGCTTCTGTTGTTTTTTTTTCATGTAACTTTGAGACTTTATTCTTATATTTGCAATGTGTTATGTTGGATCAGATTTTTAATCAACTTTTTAGTTTTACATCTGTGACTTTTTTCTCTGAAATTTGCATGTTTTGGAATATTGGAGCGTTTTTCCTTCTAAATTTCGGTTCTTTTATATATGATTCTGGAACATTCTCATAAATTGGCTACTTTATGTCATGTTTGAGATCCTTTCTGTTTTCTTTCTATATTTTTCTTGTAATTAAAGACTTTTTCCAACAAATTTTGAAAATTCATAAACTTTGCATAAATGTTTCCACCCACATGTTGTTCCTTTGACTTTGTTTCTGTTCATTCTTTAATTCATTCATCTTCTTAACCGCTTAACCCTTTTTGGATTGCAAAGTCTTATAATTTAGTGACATTTTCTCAAAAATTTATGACTGATGAATTTAGTGCATCTTTTTAATACATTTCCTGTTTTCTTATACAGACTTCAGTGATTGTCATTGTACATACAGTGGTGTGAAAAAGTGTTTGCCCCCTTCCTGATTTCTCATTTTTGTATGTTTGTCCCACTTAAATGTTTCAGATCATCAAACAAATTTAAATATTAGACAAAAATAACACAAGTAAACACAAATTGGTGTTTTTAAATGAAGGTATTTATTATTAAGGGGAAAAATAAATCCAAACCTACATGAGACTGTGTGAAAAAGTGATTGCCCCCTAAACCTAATAACTGGTTGGGCCACCCTTAGCAGCAACAACTGCAATCAAGCATTTACGATAACTGGCAATGAGTCTTTTACAGCGCTGTGGAGGAATTTTGGCTCACTCATCTTTGCAGAATTGTTGTAATTCAGCCACATTGGAGGGTTTTCGAGCATGAACTGCGTTTTCAAGGTCATGCCACAGCATCTTAATCGGATTCAGGTCAGGACTTTGACTAGGCCACTCCAAAGTCTTCATTTAGTTTTCCTTAAGCCATTCAGAGGTGGACTTGCTAATGTGTTTTGGTTCATTGTCCTGCTGCAGAACCCAAGTGTGCTTCAGCTTAAGGTCATGGACAGATGGCCGGACATTCTCCTTCAGGATTTTTTGGTAGACAGCAGAATTCATGGTTCCATTTACCACAGCAAGCCTTCCAGGTCCCGAAGCAGCAAAACAGCCCCAGACCATTACACTGCCACCACCATATTTTACTGTTGGTATGATGTTCCTTTTTCTGAAATGCTGTGTTACTTTTATGCCATATGTAATGGGACACAGACCTTCCAAAAAGTTCAACTTTTGTCTCATCAGTCCACAGAGTATTTTCCCTAAAGTTTTGGGGATCATCAAGATGTTTTCTGGCAAAACTAAGTCGAGCCTTTATGTTCTTTTTGCCCAGTAGTGGTTTTCGTTTTGGAACTCTGCCATGCAGGCCATTTTTGCCCAGTCTCTTTCTTATGGTGGAGTCATGAACACCGACCTTAACTGAGGCAAGTGAGGCCTGCAGTTGTTTGGATGATGTTGTGGGGTCTTTTGTGACCTCTTGGATGAGTCGTCACTGTGCTCTTGGGGTAATTTTGGTCAGCTGGCCACTCCTGGGAAGGTTCACCACTGTTCCATGTTTTTGCCATTTGTGGATAATGGTTCTCACTGTGGTTCGCTGGAGTCCCAAAGCTTTAGAAATTCCTTTATAACCTTTTCCAGACTGATAGATCTCAATTACTTTGTTTCTCATTTGTTCCTGAATTTCTCTGGATCGCAGCATGATGTCTAGTTTTTGAGGATCTTTTGGTCTCTTTCACTTTGTCAGGCAGGTCCTATTTAACTGATTTCTTGAGTGAGAACAGGTGTGGCAGTAATCGGGCCTGGGTGTTTTTAGAGAAGTTAAACTCAGCTTTCCAAAGATGTGATTAACCACAGTTAATTTATGTTTTAATTGGGGGGGGCAATCACTTTTTCACACAGGGCCATGTAGGTTTGGATTTTTTTCCCTTAATAATAAACACCTTCATTTAAAAACTGCATTTTGTGTTTACTTGTGTTACCTTTGTCTAATATTTAAATTTGTTTGATGATCTAAAGCAGGGGTGTCAAACTCATTCCATGGAGGGCCAAGACCCCTCATGTTTTACTTCCACCCAGTGTCTTCAGCAGGTGTTTTCACTGATCAGCAATCAGTGGGAAGAAATTCAGTGAACCTGCAGGGTCTTGGCCCTCCATGGAATGAGTTTGACACCCTTGATCTAAAGCATTTAAGTGTTGACATACAAAAAAAAGAGAAATCAGGAAGGGAGCAAACACTTTTTCACACCACTGTATGTGACTCTTTTCTTCATAAATTTGCAACATTTCTCATGAATTGGTGACTTTTGCATGATAAATTCACTTTTTTTTTTTTTTGCAATTTTGCCCTTGTTCCAAGTTCGTGCAGCCCCTCCAAATGTCTGTGCACGTCCCTGCTGGTCCGTGTGCTTCATGAATGAAAATTCTGTTATCAGTCCTTGTGGATCCACTATTTTATGAATCTTGGATATCTAGCTTATCTGACTGAGTTCATTTTTTTTCCTCTAAAATCTGCAGCTGTCTCCTATCTCCTTCCCCTCTTTGTAAGGAAAAACAACAGAGCCCTAACTTTAAAGCCCCATGCTTACTGGTCCCTTTTCTGGTAGATTGTGGTCCATGTGTGACCTAAGGAGAGGGAACGAGAGGGAAGATATTCTAAGAGCATTCATTATCGCTAAAGAAATTATCCACATCTGTGATTTATGCAAATCTCTGGCCATGCATTCAAGGCTTAGATTCCTTTATCAACTAAAAATAGAGTATCCTCCACTTGCCACCAGCCAGAAGATATCATTAATGTGTGGAAAAAAAAAAGAAAAGAGGAAGATACTTAAGTGAGGGATCAGGAAGAGAGAGTGAAGGGAAGCAGAGCAATACAGAATGAATTCAAATCAAATAGAAAGGCTGCTGTCTTTGATAACTATTCCCTCTGCGACGTGGCACAAGAGGAAAACGTTAATGACTCGTCCAGAAGACAAAACCGTAATGATGCGGCGGGGGGGTGGTGGGGGCGTGGTTGTCTGCCTTTAGATCGGCTGATGGAAAGCAGATGACAGAGATTGTGTGAAGCCCCGGTAGGTGCGTATGTCATCATAATCAGTCATTTCATCTCATTATCCCATCTCTCCTAACCCCTCTGTTACCTCTGCCGTGTCGCTGCTGCAGTTCTCAGGTAGGTGCTGCTAACGCATCAGGCCAGTGCTGTACTGCATGCCGTGTGCTCAGTGCATGTGGTGACTGTTGAATGCAAACCGTTTCCCAAACTGCACACTCCAGTCAGCACAGCTGCAGAGCTTGACTGCCAGTGTACACTTTCTCTGATTCCCAGAATATCAACCAGTTAGAGATTTTCGGGGATATGTCGACGCCCCCTGACATCACCTCGCCATCAGTGAGTAGCAGCCGTGCATGCACACCCAGATTGCGATTCACGTCTGGCAACATAAAATCAGTATCTCCACTGAGTCGTCTCTTTGTTGTTGTTGTTGTTCTCCGTCTTGACCTCCAATCACGACCCGCACAGACTCCCGCCTCTCCAGCCAACACCCTCGACCCGTCGCAGGGCCTGCAGCCTCCCACGGAACTGTTTGCTCCCTTCAATCCTGCGTCAGTGCCCTCAGGTGAGACCTTGTTGCCTTTCAGCTTAAACACGCCGCCGCTACAAGCAAAGGGGAAACAAACACAGCGGGGGAGAGAAGGAGGGAGAGAAGAAGAAAACAGGGAAAGATGGACGTGGAAGTGAAAATGTAGATGATGGAGTTGGTTGTGTGTTGAATGCGAAAAGCATCATTAGGATTTTTCTTCTTCAGATGCTCTTGATTTACTTTTGACTGAACTAGGTCGGTCAGAAGAAAGTAATGAATCGCAGTGCCTTTGCACATTTAGCCACACGTCCATTTTTTTTCCTCAGGATCTCTTTATTTCCTCCTCACATCTATTCATCTCCACTCTTCATCTCTTGTCGCGTCTGATGGAGCGGCCGAGGTTAAATGTCACCTTTCCCCGCAGCGGGTTAACAACCAAGGACCAGAAACGGGGGAGGGGGGGGGGGACTAGGGAGTGTGAAATAAGAAATAGCTTCTACTGATGAGTTTGAGTGGTTTTAATGAGTACGTGTGGAGTTCTGCCTTTTCGTAATGACTCTGCCTCATTCTGGAGGCAATTATGATAGTTCACCATGACCATTAAGAGACACGGCATTAGCTGCAGGCAAAAGTAGGGCAACGCTCTCTGGTGATGCACGTGTCTGCGTGCAGGTTTGTGTGGAGGAAGGGAGCCGCATTTGCACCGTGGATGTTCCAATCACTTCATCTTCCCTTGTTCTTTGTGTGGTGGTAGAAATGCACCAGGCGTCCGCAGATCCTTAAGAAGTCATAAGTTCCTTCATTCAGGTCTAAATTATTTGTAAAAAAAAGGGCGACTGAGTCAATCAATTCAACACAAATGATATACTCCATCATAGCTGTTTTCTTGCTTTGGGGAGTAAAAAGTCAATTTTAAGAATTTGTACGAACTGATATTACATTTCAACATAATTAAAAGTTAAATGAGCAAAATGGCAGCCTTTTGTCACAAATTTCATATTTTTTCTTGTTAATTTCTGACTTGCTTTTGTAAATTTTCAACTTTTTTCCTTGTGAATTTGTGCTGTTTTCTGCTTTCAAATTTTTCTCGCATAAATGTGTCACTTTCCATTCAATAGTGACTTTTTCTTGCTAGTTTCAAATATTTTACATCAATTGTGATTGTCAAAAATGTGCCGTAATTTCAGTAAAAATTTGGAGAAGTCTAATTGTAATGCAGTCATATATGTCTTCCATTTCAGAAAGGTAAGATCTTGAATTTTATTCATTTGCTTTTTACATTGCTCACAGCTGCAGCTACTCTGAATATAGAAACCGACTAATTTCTGATCCTTTACCACCAGGTTATGTGACAATGGGAGCAGTACCTCCTGGCCACTGGTCCCAGCAGGCGTTCGCTGCCCAGACACCGCTGGCCTTCGGGGTCCAGTCTCCCCTGGGCCCAGTGGCCCAGGTGCTGCCAGGTGGCCAGCCTCTCATCTGGGGCCAGGCAAACATCTTCCCTGCCACCCAGCAGCAGTGGGCAGCCATGACAGCCGGAGCCTTCCCCCCCACAGCCTACCTCCCTGCCCAGCCTGTGGGCACGCTGCCCGCCGCCATGTTCCAGACCCTCACCCCCGTCACGACTGTGACGCCAGCCGGCGAGAGCCAGTCAGGCGCGGGAGCGAGCGCTTCGGCATCCTCCCCTTCGGCGGCGTCGAGTCCACAACATGGGGAGAGGGCAAAGAAGATGGGAAAGGAGATGTTCAAGGTGGGAAATATAGAACCCAATCTAGAACAGAGTTGGTCGGTCTAGTAAGATCTCTGCTGTCTGTTCCAGCTTAAAAAAATGCCCTCGGAGGTTGCTGTGCGTGGTCTTTATTTCCAAATCATAAACTGAACACATTTTCATTAATTTTCATCCATATTTATATACAGTTCCAGTAATTTTCAAGCTGCCATGTGGGCCTAAACGTAACATATTAGTTAAGGCTCAGCCTAAAATGAGCAGGAACTCAATCAGTGTCATTAGTTCCAGATGTTTAGCTTGTTTATTAAATCATGGATATCTCTATATAGAGACTGCACTGGCCACTGTTTTCTGTTGCTGTAATACATCTGTATGGCCCCCATATTAGGAAGGTTGTGAAGAGATGATAAACATTAAAGAACATTAAGCTAGAGTGATCAGACCAGTAAATCAGAGTGAAGTGGTAAAAAAGGTGTGATTACAGCGGGGAAAATAAGTATTGAACACAACAACCCAAGTAATCTATACATACAAAGAAATCAGGGCAACTGTGTTCACAAAACAAGCTATACTGTACTTAATAAAGTGGAATGACACAGGGAATAAGTATTGAACACATTTAGTGAAATTCATTTAATATTTAGTAGAAAAGCCTTTGTTGGTAATAACAGCTTCCAGATGCCTCCTGTATGGAGAAACTAGGTGCAGGCATTGCTCAGGAGTGATTTTAGTCCATTCTTCCACACAGACTCTTCAAATCTTGAAGGTTCCATGGGCGTCTTCTATAAACTCTGATCTTCGGTTCGTTCCATAGATTTTCAATTGGATTCAGGTCAGGTGACTGACTGGGCCATTCTAGCAGCTTTATTTTCCTTCTCTGTAGCCAGTTGAGAGTTTTCTTGGCTGTGTGTTTGGGATCATTGTCTTGCTGAAATGTCCACCCTCGTTTCATCTTCAGTATCTTGGCAGATGGCAACAGGTTCTTATCAAGGATGTCTCTGTACATTTGTATATTTATCTTTCCTTCAATTTTATGAAGTCTGCCTATACCAATGTGCCGAAAAACACCCCCACACCATGATGGGATGTGCAATGCCATTCTCCTCCAAACATGCTGTGTGTTGTGTCTTCCAGAAAGTTCAATTTTGGTCTCATCTGACCAGATTATAGTCTTTTAATATTTTACTGGCTTGCCCAAATGTTGTGCAGCAAACTTTAAACGTGTTTCAAGATGCTTTTTCTTCAGCAATGGAGTTTTGGGAGGTGAGCGGGCCAAGAGCTCATGTCGGTTGAGTGCATTACTTATTGTTTTCTTTGAAACAGCAGTACCTGCTAACTCCAGGTCTTTGTGGAGCTCTTCGCGAGTGGCCTTTGGCTCTTGAATAACTTTCCTGGTAATTCTTTTGACTCCTCTGTCATAAATCTTGCGAGGAGCTCCTGGTCCTGGCCGGTTTATGGCAAAATTATATTCTTTCCACTTCCGAATGATGGCTCCGACAGTGCTCACTGGAACATCCAGCAGTTTAGAAATGCACCTGTAACCAATGCCATCATTGTGTTATGCAACAATAAGGTTGTGAAGGTCTAGAGAGAGCTCTTTGCTTCTACCCATCATGAGTCTTTGTGGTGTGGCAATCTGATATTCACAGACCTTTTTACAAGCTATCAGTCAGGACTTAACCAGCTGAAATTAATTTGCACTGATGGGGGATGGGATTGCTTCCTAAATTACTTTCTGTTGTTACTGATATCTGGTGAAAATCTCAGGTCAATGGCTCCATCAGAAATGTGAGAAAAATGTTGACGTGTTCAATACTTACTTTCCCCGCTGTTAAGTGTCCAAAGGTTTTTTTTTTAACTTTATTTTCATAGCGTTTCTTAACATTAGATTTTATTGTTATTCGCTTGTAGCCTGTTTAAATACTACACATGACTGTTTTCCCATGTTATACAGGTTATCTTCAGTCATATTTAGGTATACCATTTGTTTAAACTTCCACAGTCATTGTTGTAAGTTGCTGACCAGTGTTTTCCATCCTCCAGGATTTTCAGCTGGCAAAGCCTCCGGCCATGCCGTCGAAGAAGGTGGAGCAGCCCAGCTTAACGGGAACCTCAGAGGCATTCAGTAGTTACTTCAGCCGCGTGGGCACTGCCCAGGACACGGACGACTGTGACGACTTTGACATTTCTCAAATGAACCTGACACCAGTCACCTCCACGACACCATCCACCAACTCCCGTGAGCGCTCTCTCCACGTGACACTTCCCCCCCCCCCTTCTTATCACCTTCCATGTCCGAGCTTTAATGTACCCTCCTCTCCTCACAGCACCCACTCCGGCTCCAAGACAGAGCTCCCCATCCAAGTCCTCAGCCTCTCATGTCAGCGACCCCCCCACCGACGCCACAGACCCCCCCACGGACGACTCATTTGGGGAAGCGGAGGGCAGTCCTAGTCGCAGTGGAGAGGAAGATGCTGTAAGTGTGCAGTAAGCCAAGTGTGTCTATCTTTAATAAGAAGGCCCTTATGCTGCTATAGCCCGCACATCTTGTTGAGATCCGCAGATAAATAGCCTTTGTAGCCGTGTTGGCGGGCCAGGTAATCACTCTCGCTGATTAGGGGGCCGATACCGTCGTGTCCCTTTAATGTGTCTGTGTGGTGTGTGCGTGAGAGAGAGAGAGAGCGTATTTGCGTGTGGGAAACCGTGCACGGCGAGTGTGGGTTACTGTGTGAACACGTCGCAAGCGGTCGCACGCACGAGTACGTGGCGTCCGGCGTGCGCATGGTCAACGCACCGTTAAATTAGCTCGTGGAATTGTCAGCGACATCATTAAGCTATTATTAATACCAGCCAGGTAGCGTCCATACATCACTACTTCTATGTGGACACGCTCGTCTCTGGTGAGACAGAAGAGGCACGGTGGCCCGATTTTTCTCCCAGCGCCAATTAATATTTATTCTGCCTAAAGTGCCTTAATCTGAGAACAAAAGTGAGAAAAATCGAGGCAGATAGAGATAGATTTTTCGGGATGGTACAAAAACTATTTTTGCCTTTGACCAAACTCCTTGAAGAGTCTGTGACCTTCCAAGAAAACTGTTTTTTTTTTTTTTTCCTTGTGCTTTCAGTCATTTTCTGCCTCTCTCTCTCTCTCTCTTCCCCCCTCTCCCTCTCTTTTTTTTTTTGCTTGTTTCATGCTGGCATCTCTCCTCTCTCCCTTGCTTTCTGCTCCCCGGGTGTGGAACATTCGTTTTTATGCCTCCAATCCAGCCATTATTGAAAAAACAGAGGACTTTTTCACACTGCTGAAAATGTCACCGGGCCTGAATAACACGCCAGAGTCTTACACAACCCAAAGAAATGTGCACTGGTGGCGGCACTGAGCGAGTGCGGAGAAAAGGTTACAGAGAAAAAAAAAAAGGTGGAGAGAAGGACAAGAAAGATGGAGCCCGAGCAGAAAACAGCTTCCCACCCTCTGTGGGGCGAGGTGTAAAAAGCGGAAGTGTTTTAGCGGAGGGGGGGGGGAAAGCCTGGGATCAATAGGAAAAAGTCCATAGAAGCTTTATAATTGACCACTGTGAGTAAGGGTGTAAAGATGTTGCTGGTTTCTCATTCGTAAGTGTCCGTGTTTCTCCTTCATAGTTTCAAGGGTCTTTGCTTCCTCTTTGCTCTGTTCTTGTAGCCTTTACTAATCCTGCTGTCCTTCCTTGTAGACTGATTCTTCTCTGTCTGCTCCCCTCCCTTCTTTCCTTCTCTTATGCTCCTCCGTTGACCTCCCCTCTCTGGCCCTTTTCCCTTCTGACCTTCCCTTCTTCCCATCTGTAGGCGTGTGGTTCTGGGTCGCCCTGCCCCAGTGAGACAGCAGAGCCCAACCCAGACCAGGCCAGTCCAGAGGCTGGGAGCTAGATAGCAGCAGGGCAGGGTAGGTATCCATACCCCCTTCCCCCAACTTGTTCTTAACTCTTTGCATGTCTCTTTTCTTCTGTTTCACCATTATAACCCCCCCCCCCCCTCATTTCCATTTTTATAGTTCCGCCTCTGTTCGCACCTGCCTTGTATCCACAAGCGAGGACGTGCACAAGTACGGGCTATTGTCGCCCGGGCAACGGTCCATTTGCTCTCATTTTCTGAGCTGCCCCATCCATAGGAAAAACTAAAAAATTAACTTGACTTTTTTTTGAAAATGTGTTACTTTATACTAGCACATTTTCCTTGCTCCTTGTTGTAATGGCGCGGTATCCATCTGTCTGTCCACATTTCACGGGAATCCCTACTCCTCCTAGCCATTTGCCCTTCACTAAGTTTCACTGAGTTTGAGTGCTTTGTCACGTGTGCTTGAACATGTATGAGAATTTGCTTGTTTCACTGTGCAACATGCTGGATTTTTGCTCGTATCTCTGAGTCATGAAGGGCTTTTGCTTTTTTTGTGTGTGACAAATCACTTTGGCCATAGTGCTGTCATTGTGTCTTTGTGGCATGCACCTAAATCACACCCAGTTCCCTAAATAGCACACATCTCACTGGGAAAGTCAATAGAGTGTGACAGCCAATCAGAACCTGTGCACTTCAGTGAGCACGATGTCTTTTGGGATTTGTGTGCAATATGCTGATCTCAGACATTGAGCTTAATATAAGCGTGATGGATGTTGACATTTTATGCATCATATACTGTATGTAGCATAACTTAAAGTGGAGTTGCTTTGCTTTTTCCTCATTTTCTGTCATGCATTGAGACTGTGGCCACAGCAACAAGATCGGGCACCAGGGATGAAAATTCACTTCACCCCATGTGTGAACTGAATTCCTGGATCCCAAAGACATTCTGGATCAACACTAGTTTGTCATATTTTGTTGAGGATGTTTGATACACAGTATGCAGTAGGATTGTGCCTCGATATTTGATGGTGTAGATATTAATTCATTACGCTGGTATTTGGTTTTCAGATTTGATATTTTCCCCCCAAAACTTTAATTTTAATCAAGAAAATACCAAATTTTCCCTTGCAAACCCTTGAAAATTTAGGAGGAAAAGGTCACAAATTTGCATGAACAAATTTGCATATACACAAGAGAGAAACAGTCAAATTTGGCAATTTATCAGAAGAAGTCTAAATATTAGAAGAAAGCTGCAAAATTAAGGAAAAACTTTATATTTACAAGGAAAAAAGGCATTTTTATAATTGAATAATATTCGAGAGAATAAAAGGTCTCAAGTTTACAAGAAAAGTTGCAAATATACAGACATGGGCAAATTTGTTGGTACTCTTCCACAAGAAAAAGCACAACTGTCTCTAAAATAACGTGAAACTGATAAAAGTTTCATGGCATCCCTTATATCCATGAACCTTATCCTTTTTAATAATATTGGCATTTGTGGTCACAGAAACATGAAGCTGCTTGGAGATGATCTTACAGCCTTCACCTTTAACATGCTTATCAATGGTCTTCTTTCTGAGCTCCTCAGACAGCTCTCTCCTTTGCTCTCTGTGGTCCATGGTCAGTGTGGTGGACACAATGATACCAAACTAAAAGTAGCATGTTTTTTTCCCCTTTAAACAGGCTGAATGGCCAATGAAAGATATATGATATGATATGAACAATGATGGACGCCATTAAACTTTCTTCAGCAACAGTGGTGGGGTTTTTTGTGTTTTTTGGAAGGGTACCAACAGATTTGCCCACGTACAGTACGTACATGAAAAAGTTCCAAATTTATTGGAAAAGACACATTTCTGAAAAACTGTGACCCCGTTGCAGTTTACTGAGGGAAGAACACGGCCGTACAGAATACTCAGATATTCCGTCTGAATTCAAAGCCCCAAAACTTGTATTCAGGACAGTATTTGCAAATATATGGCATGAAGTGCCAAATTCTAACCAAAAATAAAAGGAATACTTTACTCTGCGTACAGTAGGCCCAGTTTTATGTCAGTTCCAAAGCTTATTCCATTTTATACTGGCCAGATTAATTGTTATTTTAGCTCAGTTTGGTGCCATTTGCAGGCATATCCATTATGTAGTTATCTCAAGCACAGCAGAACTAGCTGTCAACAAAACTGCCCAACCCAGCTGTAAATCTCCATTATAGGACCAGTTTAGCTTTCACTTTTATGTGCACATTTTCAAATGGATCCAGCTGATAAAAACAACTAACGATGTTCAACTCTGTTTATTGACAATTTGCAAAGAGAGATTCACAACATTCATATCATGGAAATTTCTTCTGAGAGCCGTGTCCCCATGCTTTTCAGTGATTCTCCTTCACTAAAGGAGAGAGCCCTGCCCCCCTGCCCCGTATCCTCGCCCACACAATTCCCAACTCTGGCTCTTTAATGATAGCTGCTGGCACTCACACTGGGGGAAAAATAGGATGGTTTTGTTTTCATCAGCTAATACTGGAGTGCCAAGATTAATGACTGCCCTGATATAATTGGCATTAATTAAAACCCAAGAAGCCTTCAAGTCCTTCCCCACTCCAGGAGAAGAGGAGGGGGGCCGTGCAGCTTCCCTCCCCTGTTGGCCTTCGTCCTCATATTCAGACGGCCTGAAAGCTGCGTGGCAGCAGGTGGATGCGGCCCTTAAGTGGGGGAACAAATTGTAGACTACTGAGCGGGGAATCTGGCTTGAAACGGACGGTTATGGCCAGGAGCGCTGAGTCTGTCTCCTCTGTAGTAGGTGGACCGCTTTGGTCCTGGTCCAATTGCGCTGCTCCCATATGGCGTTTACTCGCTCAGTCACATCGACTTTAGACATCTTCCCAAACACACACGTGCAGTAGGCCCAGTCACTCCCTGGACTAGCACACCTGTGATTGATACTGTCACCACCTGTGCTCAAGTTAGAGCCAAAAATTGTGCACCTGTGTGCGTGTGTCTGCTGCTGGACGTGTCCTCCCCCTCCCACTGTGTGGCTCCGACTGACATGTGTTCAGGCCAGTGGGAGTGTAAGTGCTTTTTTGTAATGGGGTGATCTCATCATGTCCAGTGAACGCTTACAGGTATCAGCCATGAAATGGCCTTCTTTCATGGTTCACTGAACGTTTTTGCATCCCCCTCCCCCCCCCCGCCCAGGGCCTACCACATAAATGTCCATACATGTACCAGCCGGCCTGGGTATTTCGGCCTTCAGGCTGCTGCTACACCAGCACATAACTCATACCGCTGCCGAGGCCCTCTCCTCCCTCTCGGACGCGGTTGATGGAGCTGAATCGGCAGCTCTGGTTAGATGATGCAGGGCGACACCGCCGGGCTGTGGCTCTGGTGCGTTGGCTGAGCAGTGTGCGCTCGCTGTCGCTGCTTGTCTCAGCCTCTTTGTCACCTCTGCGGGCCGCTGGCAGCTACTTTCTGCTGACCGTCTGGCCTTAATCGACTCAACATTTACCGCTGTGCATGTTAGCTTCTGAAGCCTCACACTGGTTTTCTTTCGTTTCCCTGATGAGAACGGTTGCGTATTATGCAACAGACAACATTTTCTATGATTTTAAATAAGGAGAAGTTCAAGTGGAAGCAAGTGGTGACTGTGATAACGGTGGATTTATGCTTTGCATGTCTGTGATGTGCCTATGCGTCGGACAAGGCCGGCACACACGCGGCTACATATATGCTGCATTTGCATCTGCTGCTCGACCAAGCGTTTGACGCATGTGCATAAACCTCATCTGTAGAGGTGTGAATCTTCGGTGATCTCACAATTCGATTCGATTGCAATTCAGGCATTAATGATTCGCGTGCAATACAATTCATGATGCATCTTGTTGCCTCTCTACGTTGCATTGCCAACTTCTCCTGTTTTAGCTCAGTTAGGATTACCAAAATTATTTCTATTTGCTAAATAATTTTTATATTTGCTAAATATTTTTAGAGAGTTTTTTATTACTTTCTTCAAAGTCAGAAGTTTACATACATTTCTTTATTTAACCTTTATTTATACAGGGTAGTTCCACTGAGAGGCAACCTCTCGTTTTCAAGGACGCCCTGTTCACATTCACACCAGGAAGCGGCCCAGTACAACCATAGACTGACCTGTGGCCACTGAGCAGCTCCACTGGAGCTGCTGGGGTTAAGGGCCTAGCTCAAGGGCACCACAGTGGGGTTAATGAGGATGGGGCCTTGGTATTTAGTAGCATTGTCTTTAAACTGTATGACTGGGTCAGATGTTTTGGGTATCCTTCAACAAGCTTCTCACAATAGTTTGCTGGAATTTTGGCTCATTCCTCCTGACAGAACTGGTGTAGCTAAGTCAGGTTTGTAGGCCATCTTGCTCACATGTCTTTTCTATGGGATTGAGATCAGGGCTTTGTGATGGCCGCTCCAAAACATTGACTTTGTTGTCCTTAAGCCACTTTGTAACTAATTTGGTGGTGTGCTTATTTGAGGCCAAGCTTTAAATTCCTGTTTGATGTCTTGAGATGCTGTTTCAATATTTCCTCATGATTCCATCTATTTTGTGAAGTACACCAGACCCTCCTGCAGCAAAACCACCCCCACAGCATGATGGTGCCACGCCCGTACTTCACATTTGGGATGATGTTCTCAGCCTTGCAAGCTTTCTCCCTTTTCCTCCAAATGTAACGATGGTCATTATGGCCAAACAGTTCAATTTTAGTTTCATCAGACCACAGGACATGTCTCCAGAAACTTAGGTCTTTGTCCCTGTGTGCATTTGCAAACTGTAATCTGGCTTTTTTTATGTTGCTTTTGGAGTAATGGCTTCTTCCTCGTTGATTAGCCTTTCAGCCCATGTTGGTACAGGACTCGTTTCACTGTGGATAATGACATTCTTACCAGCTTCAGCCAGCATCTTCATAAGGTCTTTTGCTTTTGTTCTGTGTCCCAGAAATGAATGTGACACAGAGCCCATCTCCCTCTGAGCGGTATGATGGCTGGACATTCCCATGGTGTTTATACTTGCATACACGTATTTGAACAGATGAACGTGGCACCTTCAGCATCTGGAAATTGTACCCAAGGGTGAACCAGACTTGTGAAGGTCCGCAATTTTCTTCCTGATATTAGTGTATGTAAACTTCTGACTTTGAAGAAAGTAGTAAAAAAATTCCCTAAAAAATAATTTAGAAAATATAAAAATAATTTAGGAAATAGAAATAATTTTGGTATTCCTAACTGACCTAAAACAGGAAAAGTTTATTCTGATTTAATATCAGACAGTGAGGAAAAAAAAGGTTATGTGTCCTTTTATACAGTGTCTGTAAACATCTGGTTTCAACTGTATGTTCTCTTCTCATTCAGTTTTAATGCTGTTACATTATGTCTTCTGAAATTAATTGTGGATCAGTTGTTTAATTTTGCTGACCGTGCTTGCACTGGTTGAGAAACGTTCAGCGGCAGTGGGCAGCCAATCAAATCAAAATTCTGTGCTAGGTCGGCCAGTCACAAAAATGTATGGGGCGCAAATTATTATAGCCAATAATCAGCTTATTTTTAAAGTTGGCAACAGACAGCTTACCGTGTGCTACTGTAGCTGTTCATTTAAGTTCTGCTAACTTGTGATGTGATTGGCTGGGCAGATATGAAACCCCACCAAATGAGCACGCCTTTCACACAACGACAGCCAACTTAAACTGCAGCCTCATTAGTGATGCTCATTTTTGAGAAGTACTGCCACATTAGTGTCACAGTTTCAGTCTCACTTTCACGATTGCTACGCGCCACCAGTATATACTGTACATTAATTAAATCTTTATTTTGAACATGCTTTTGCCACAAGTAATGAAGAGATTACACATGTATATAGTAGCAGTAAGGAATTATTTTCATCATTATGCAGTTCATCTGCTCATTTCATTCCTGTTGTAAATAGTTTTTCAAAAATGCTTTGTTCCAACTACTGACTGTTAAAATCCAACAGTGCTACACGGAGTCATACTGCAGAAATTACTCATTAACTTTAGCTAGTTTTTGAGAATGGGAGCTCAAAACTAGGTTTGCATAAATGCACAGTAATGCAAGACAGATCTCGATATAACAATTGATGAATAGCTCTGGTCAAAGTTATGTCAGAATAGTTTGTCAGCTTAATTCATTATTTTTTCCATCAACTACATCTCACCCCACAGAAATTACATAAATCTAAACCTGAACTCTCAGAAATATACTTTAGATGTGGTATGTATATAATTTGGTTCTTTTCTGCAATGTACATAGCATTATACAAAGGTATGTACAGTGGGGCAAAAAAGTATTTAGTCAGCCACCAATTGTACAAGTTCTCCCACTTAAAAGATGAGAGAGGTCTCCAATTTTCATCATAGGTATACCTCAACTATGAGAGACAAATTGAGAAAAAAAATCCAGAAAATCACATTGAAGGATTTTTAATGAATTAATTGGTAAATTCCTCAGTAAAATAAGTATTTGGTCACCTACAAACAAGCAAGATTTCTGGCTCTCACAGACCTGTAACTTCTTCTTTAAGAGGCTCCTCTGTCCTCCACTCGTTACCTGTATTAATGGCACCTGTTTGAACTCGTTATCAGTATAAAAGACACCTGTCCACAACCTCAAACAGTCAGACTCCAAACTCCACTATGGCCAAGACCAAAGCGCTGTCAAAGGACACCAGAAACAAAATTGTAGACCTGCACCAGGCTGGGAAGACTGAATCTGCAATAGATAAGCAGCTTGGTGTGAAGAAATCAACTGTGGGAGCAATTATGAGAAAATGGAAGATATACAAGACCACTGATAATCTCCCTCGATCTGGGGCTCCACGCAAGATCTCACCCCGTGGGGTCAAAATTATCACGAAAACGGTGAGCAAAATTCTCAGAACCACATGGGGGGACCTAGTAAATGACCTGCAGAGAGCTGGGACCAAAGTAACAAAGGCTACATCAGAAACACACTACGCCGCCAGGGACTCAAATCCTGCAGTGCCAGACGTGTCCCCCTGCTTAAGCCAGTACATGTCCAGGCCCGTCTGAAGTTTGCTAGAGAGCATTTGGATGATCCAGAAGAGGATTGGGAGAATGTCATATGGTCAGATGAAACCAAAATAGAACTTTTTGGTAAAAATTCAACTTGTCATGTTTGGAGGAGAAAGAACACCATACCTACTGTGAAGCATGGGAGTGGAAACATCATACTTTGGGGCTGTTTTTCTGCAAAGGGACCAGGACGACTGATCCGTGTAAAGGAAAGAATGAATGGGGCCATGTATCGTGAGATTTTGAGTGAAAACCTCCTTCCATCAGCAAGGGCATTGAAGATGAAACATGGCTGGGTCTTTCAGCACGACAATGATCCCAAACACACCGCCTGGGCAACGAAGGAGTGGCTTCGTAAGAAGCATTTCAAGGTCCTGGAGGGGCCTAGCTAGTCTCCAGATCTCAACCCCATAGAAAATCTTTGGAGGGAGTTGAAAGTCTGTGTTGACCAGCGACAGCCCTAAAACATCACTGCTCTAGAGGAGATCTGCATGGAGGAATGGGCCAAAATACCAGCAACAGTGTGTGAAAACTTACAGAAAACGTTTGACCTCTGTCATTGCCAACAAAGGGTATATAACAAAGTATTGAGATGAACTTTTGTTATTGACCAAATACTTATTTTACCGAGGAATTTACCAATTAATTCATTAAAAATCCTTCAATGTGATTTTCTGGATTTTTTTTTTCTTATTTTGTCTCTCATAGTTGAAGTATACCTATGATGAAAATTGGAGACATCTCTCATCTTTAAAGTGGGAGAACTTGCACAATTGGTGGCTGACTAAATACTTTTTTTACCCCACTGTATTGGCCTTTCTCACATCAGCAGTCCCCTCAGATCCATGCACATTTCTTCAAATTAAACATGCATCAAGTAACTGATCCTCGGTGGGGAGTTCCACGGGTAGACCCCAAACTCTGAATGCACTACTCTGCACGGAGTTGGCGAAGTCTCCCCAAATATAATAGGCCAGTCACTAGTCTCCAATCAAGCTGTCTGCATGGCAGATTGAGTGGCTGGCTGTAATTATGTGTACGATAATAACGGCCCCCATTGTGAGTGACGGCAGCGGGGCCGGTGCTCTGACTGCAGGGTGTTCCATCATTCCACCGTTGTCTTCCAGCTCAGTTGGAGAGAAACACAGACATGATGACTCAGAACTGATCTTTCAAGGTGCTACCTCTGATTCATATGGTCCTGGAGCGAGCCCGGAGGGGGAGAGAAGCATGTGTGTGCACATATACGCAGCTGGAAATAAAAGCATGCATGGGGGGGGGGGGGGTGATTTTTCCTTTTTTTTTTTTTTTTCAGAGAAACCTGAATGGTCTGTGAGAGGAGAAAACTGGCAGGCCGTCTCTTTTACTGCAGTCTTCTACTGCCACCTGGTGGTTGTGTTAGGTACAGGAACTGGCACCTGGCTTGTCTGGGCTTGCAGGTTGGCGAGTCTTGCAGTTCAGGCAGTTGAGAGAATGAATCATAGATTTAGGTGTGCCCTTTTTAATTACACAACATTCAGTTGAACTGTAGAAGCCAGATATGACAGACTCATCTGGGCTTTAACTCTGAAGTGTTAAACAGCAAAAGTATCTGGAACACTGATGTTTTTCTCTCTCCTTGACAGAAGGGGAAGGACCCTCTCTACGCCCAGATTAACAAAGGGAAGAAATAGAGAGACACGCGGACGGACCTGACCAGCACTGAGAGAACAGGAGGACAACCCTTAACCTCTGTGTGTATGAGTGCACGTGTGCGCGTATGTCTGCCACATCCCCGCCTGGCCAAGCCCTTCTCCTCCGCCTCCACCTCCTGCTAACAACCTCCCAGAAGGAGCGTACCCACTCCCACCATCCTTCTCCTCTCTGCAGCCTTTTCCTCCTCCTGAGAGGAGGGAGCCCTCTCGGCCATTCACTCCAGGCAGGAGAGATATCAATCACTGGGACGGATTCAGTTCTCCCCCCCCCCCCCCCCCGGTGACTCACACCCAGCCTTACAGACATAACCTGCTTCTCCCCCATTCCTCCACCTCCTCCTGTGTATGGCCAGAGACTGTGCTGCCAAGAAGGGACAGAATCAAGCAGTGCCTCCCTGTCTCTGACACTCTCTCTCACACACACACACACACACACACGCACGCACGCACGCACGCTCATCGGGATTGGAATGATCATCTTTCGTTTTAACGGACAGAATCTGCATCTGTAGCGAGGAGATCCCGCGGGAGGAGCTTGACTCTTTAACGGGCCTACCGGGGGACGGCCCGTTACCGGGATCGCTTCATCTGATTGGTTGGTTGATCGGCTGGTTTGGGCATTTTCTCTCTCCCCCCCCCCCCCCCACCACCCCCAGTCTTGTGAGTGTCTGCTGAATCACTATGCAGAAACAGACTCTCTGGGAGCTACTCACACACCAATTAGACACACACATACATCAGCCTACACATGCAAACACGCACACGCAGTCACATCGCACATGCAAACACGCCGTAATTTGCCAAACGTCTCTCCTCGCAGGCAGACTCAAACAAGAGGACAGAGTACCGGACGTGCTGAGAAACGGACTCTGAGAGAGAGAGGGGTGTTGCAAGCTAAACAGATTCTGTGATCGAACTGTTCATTCTCTAAAGCTTTTGTACAATACTGATTTAAAAAAAAAAGAACAAATTGAAAATGGAATTTTTATTTTATAAGTCAATCAAGCCGCTGGGGTGAGCTCTGTACAAGTTATAGAGTCAACATGGCTTTAAGGCATCTGATCGTTGGTTTGCCAAACTCATTTTGTAAATAATGATAACAACAAGAACCATTTTGTCCACAGGACTTCTGTGCCATAAAATAGGAAGGCTTCAGTTATGCAAACTCTTGACGTTAACCCAAGCAATACCAACATATGTTTCTTTTTCCTCTGTTCCGTTTGTTCCCGTGCATGGATGGACCTTTGTCACAGCTTCACTTACCGTCCCTGTCTTTGTGAGTCCCCGCAGTTTAAGTTACCACAGCTCTGAGCTTTTCTACCACCATGCTCTCATTGTTATGTTGCCCACAGCAGACAAGGGTTGCACTCATTGTGATGTAGCCCAGAACGCTGCTCTTCTCCATCCATCCCATCCCGCCACACTAGTCTTTAAGATAACAGTGATGCTGTGCCTGTCTGTTTTATCTGTTGGTCAGGTGCCAAACTGCTGCCGTCCACGTGTGGACTGCAGCACCCTCTGCTACAGCTACATCAACTGTGATGCCAATGACTCCCTATTTTATGGCCAGAGTCCCCCATGTCACCGGAGAACTCTTTTGGACCGCAGTGTTGATTAACTTAAAAACTCTGATCACTAGAAGTGGAGCAAAGAAGTCTACTAAAAAGGGAAACGTTGCTGTTTGAGTACATAACATTTCTAGACCTATTTTAACTTTACCTCAGCTAACAGTTTCTTAATGTAAATTGACATATTATTTTTATCTTTATGAATATGACATTCTACAGTGGGTTTTTAGATGATTTTTTTGGGTTCTATCTTGATTTACGTATTCCACCATGTATTACTGTTACAAATAAACACATCCCAAATGACTAATGTGTCTGTTTATGCATCAGTCTCCGTGTGTCTTCGTGAGAGTGTGAGTCTAAGGGTGTGTGGGGCACAGTGGTGACCCAGTTGTTTGTGCAGCTGTAGATGTGTAAAAGCAACTGCAGCAGTTATTTTGTGAATATTTAAAGCAGCACTAAGTAACTTTCTTGTTCCAGGTAGGAGCACTGAAAAAACTACGACTGTGGTGACTATGACCTCAGTCCCAACAGCCAATCACAGGGCGCAGCTGCAGCCACCAACAACTAAGCACCCTGTGATTGGCTGTTGGGACTTAGGTCATAGTCACCATAGTTGTAGTCCTTTCAGTGTTCCTACCAAGAACAGAGCTTAACTTACAGTTTCTTTTTTTGTCAGACAAAAAGGTAGAAGATGTTTGTTTTTTACCTTAACATGTTTCGGCTGGCACTTGCAGTCATCTTCAGAAGCGTCAGCTGATCGCTGTGATGTGTTGTTTATCAGCTGTTTTCTTTAGGTGTGGCCAGTCTGACAGACCTGAAAAAACTCAAAACAACCGGCATAAGAACTAAACAACATGACAATAGAAACAGACGAGATCCTTATTTCACATGATGTCGTATCACTATTCACAAACCCCCCCCCATCGACATCACCCTACACATCATGCAAGAACGACTCAGGAAGGGCAAGTCACTAAAACAACACACAAACCTTACAGTTCAAGACATATCTGGACTGCTACATTTCGTCACCAAATCCACCTATTTTCAATATAAAGAAACTATCTACAGACACAAGGAAGGTTTCGCAATGGGGGACCCATTATCAGCCATTATGAGCAAGCAGTGTTTTCATGGAGGACCTGGAAACAAGAGCCATAAATACAGCACCCACATATTGCAGACCCACCCTCTGGAGGAGATATGTGGACGACATCCTGGAGAAAATAAAGAAAGGACATACACAAGACTTCACAGACCATCTGAACACTATGGACAGCACAGGAAATATAAAATTCACACACGAAGAGGAAACAAACAGGACCATAGCCTTTCTGGACATCAAAATCCACCACAAAGAAGACAGCAGCATAAAAATTACAGTATACAGAAAACCATCTCACACAGATCAATACCTATTCTGGTCATCTGAACATCCCACAGCACAAAAACTATCAGTTGTTAGAACTCTTTACGAACAGTCCAGCTTCATCACAGATGAAGAAGACAGACAGGAAGAAGAGGAACACATACAACATGCACTCACACGCTGCCAATATTCAATATGGGCCATAAACAAAGGAAAAGAGCAGGTCAAGAACAAAGAAGATAAACAGAAAACAAAAATACCAAAAGCTGAAATGAAAAACAACATGATAACCATACCATACTGTACATCAGAGTTAACAAGATCAGGAGTTCCTGGCAGCGGAAGGCGAATTACAGAGCTGCGTGGAGGAATCTGATCAGACCTAAATGAAGCAGCCATTGTCGCCCTCAACAGACTGCTATGATGATGATGTGATGACATCCGAGGGATAACAGATCCAATACAAAGGATCATGAGAAAACACAAAATCAGCACAGCAGTGAAATCACACATAAAAATAAGATGGCTACTAGTACACCCCAAAGATAAAATAGAACAGGAAAAAAAATGCAACATACGAAACTCCATGCAGATCATGTGACAAGACGTACATCAGGGAAACGGGAAGAACACTCAACACAAGAAAGAAAGAAGACCAGAAGGAATGTGAAAAGGAAACACTATGACGACTTACAAGATCACAAAAAGAAAAGGCAGAACAAGAAACCCTGAAATCAGCAATATCAGATCACTGCAAAAGGAACAATCACATCATGGACTGGGACAACACAAGAATCATTGGATCGGAGGGTAATAACCACAAACACTGGGTCAAGGAAGCCATAGAAATCAGAAAACGTGCAAAGGACACCATGAACCGAGATGAGGGAGCATTCATGCTCTCCCACATCTGGGGCTCCATCCTCCGTGGCCGGCGTGGTGGAACTGCCAGGTCCATCAGGCTGGCCACGCCTAAGGAAAACAGCTGATAAACGACACGTCACAGCAATCAGGTGACGCTTCTGAAGATGACTGTGGGTGCCAGTCAAAACATGCTAAGGTAAAAAACAAACATCTACCTTTTTGTCTGAAATAAAAGAAACTCTAAATTAAGTACTGGAAAGGAAGACAAAAGGAATGTACCTGAGTAAGAACAGAGCTGTTGTAGAGCGCAATGTGGGCCCACTTAGGCTATGGGGAAAGTGACATTCACCCAGTCAAAGGTTGATGTACCATCAAAATAATTTTGGAAGCATTATTTTAAGGTGAAAATCTTGCATAGTGTTGCTTTAATAACCTGTCACATTCTGGTACACAGGCAGCTTCTAATAAGAGGTGGGTAGTAGCTAGTTACATTCAAGTACATGTACTTAAGTAACATCTCCACAAAGTTTTATTTTTCTGAGTAGTTTTACTGTTGGATTTTTTTTATTACCCTTCCGCCTAAAGGCTGGAGGGGTATTGTCGTCACCCCGATGGGTGGATGGGCAGCGGTGTCGGCGGCAGTATCAACACCTACCTTGTGAACGTGATAACTCGAGAAAAAATGACAGTCTTTTCCAATCGATACCATAGATGTACCTACAAAAAATCTCAGATGAGTTTGGGTGACCTCTGACCTTTAGGTCAAGGTCAAAGGTCGATTTTCCCTAAATGTTGTGAACAAAATAACAAGAGAAAGAAATTATGTAAGCTCTCAAATGGATATTGTTGTGATATCTAAGACAAATCTTGGACAGCTAACACGCTGACCTCTGACTATGGGTTTGGGATCCAAAGGTCAATGTTAGCATTCCCTTAGCATCCCCCAAATAAGTAAAGCTAGGGTCACCAAACTTGGTGCACAGGATCACCTTAGGACCCCAACTTACAACTATGGGCTTGGAAACTATAGCTCAACAACAAACAAAGGCTGAAGGGCACCACTGGCAGCTGCCAGTATTTTTACATTTATGTAGGAAAACTGAGCTTTCACTTAAAGGTAAACAGCAGTGCATTGTCAAGAAAAAATGTTTTGTTTTTTTTAAATAATACATCCCAAAATGTTTAAAAAGGTGCAGAATTAACATCTTTGTATTTTTCAAAAAATATATTGATGAAAAAATATTTTAATAATTTTAAGGGTCCTATATAATAAGATAAGATAAGCCTTTATTAGTCCCACAATGGGGAAGTTCCAGGATTGCAACAGCACAGGGATAGCAACACTCAGAGCAATAATTAAGAAGATATGAAAAATATAAATAAGAGCAGTGGATATACATACGTACACATAAATATATAAATATATATACAAAGTGCGGAGCATTGTAGCAAGATGGAATAAACAGCATAACCGTCTACTTAGTTATCCTACATAGTATGAATACAGTGGGGCAAAAAAGTATTTAGTCAGCCACCAATTGTGCAAGTTCTCCCACTTAAAAGATGAGAGAGGTCTCCAATTTTCATCATAGGTATACTTCAACTATGAGAGACAAAATGAGAAAAAAAAATCCAGAAAGTCACATTAAAGGATTTTTATTGAATTAATTGGTAAATTCCTCAGTAAAATAAGTATTTGGTCAATAACAAAAGTTCATCTCAATACTTTGTTATATACCCTTTGTTGGCAATGACAGAGGTCAAACATTTTCTGTAAGTCTTCACAAGGTTTTCACACACTGTTGCTGGTATTTTGGCCCATTCCTCCATGCAGATCTCCTCTAGAGCAGTGATGTTTTGGGGCTGTCGCTGGGCAACACAGACTTTCAACTCCCTCCAAAGATTTTCTATGGGGTTGAGATCTGGAGACTGGCTAGGCCACTCCAGGACCTTGAATTGCTTCTTACGAAGCCACTCCTTCATTGCCCGGGTGGTGTGTTTGGGATCATTGTCATGCTGAAAGATCCAGCCACGTTTCATCTTCAATGCCCTTGCTGATGGAAGGAGGTTTTCACTCAAAATCTCACAATACATGGCCCCATTCATTCTTTCATTTACACGGATCAGTCGTCCTGGTCCCTTTGCAGAAAAACAGCCCCAAAGCATGATGTTTCCACCCCTATGCTTCACAGTAGGTATGGTGTTCTTTCTCCTCCAAACACGACAAGTTGAGTTTTTACCAAAAAGTTCTATTTTGGTTTCATCTGACCATATGACATTCTCCCAATCCTCTTCTGGATCATCCAAATGCTCTCTAGCAAACTTCAGACGGACCTGGACATGTACTGGCTTAAGCAGGGGGACACGTCTGGCACTGCAGGATTTGAGTCCCTGGCGGCGTAGTGTGTTACTGATGTAGCCTTTGTTACTTTGGTCCCAGCTCTCTGCAGGTCATTCACTAGGTCCCCCCATGTGGTTCTGGGATTTTTGCTCACTGTTCTCATGATCATTTTGACCCCACGGGGTGAGATCTTGCGTGGAGCCCCAGATCGAGGGAGATTATCAGTGGTCTTGTATGTCTTCCATTTTCTAATAATTGCTCCCACAGTTGATTTCTTCACACCAAGCTGCTTATCTATTGCAGATTCAGTCTTCCCAGCCTGGTGCAGGTCTACAATTTTGTTTCTGGTGTCCTTTGACAGCTCTTTGGTCTTGGCCATAGTGGAGTTTGGAGTCTGACTGTTTGAGGTTGTGGACAGGTGTCTTTTATACTGATAACGAGTTCAAACAGGTGCCATTAATACAGGTAACGAGTGGAGGACAGAGGAGCCTCTTAAAGAAGAAGTTACAGGTCTGTGAGAGCCAGAAATCTTGCTTGTTTGTAGGTGACCAAATACTTATTTTACTGAGGAATTTACCGATTAATTCATTAAAAATCCTTCAATGTGATTTTCTGGATTTTTTTTTCCTCATTTTGTCTCTCATAGTTGAGGTATACCTATGATGAAAATTGGAGACCTCTCTCATCTTTTAAGTGGGAGAACTTGCACAATTGGTGGCTGACTAAATACTTTTTTGCCCCACTGTATGTACCAATAATCACAATATTTACATCTGAGCAGTTGGCTAGTGAGACTATGGAGGCCATAGTTGCCAAGTCCACTTATTATAAACAACTTTGGGCTTGTTTTTTTCTAAAGTTGCTTGCAAATCTCATCAGTCGTGCGTTGCAGGTTTTTGGGCTTGTTTTTTAACGTGTAGTTTCTTATTTGGGCTTGCTTTACTGTCTGTGTGACAGCTCTCCCAGCTCAGTTGTGCAAGATTATAAACTGTGTCTTCATACCAAGAAGATTAAAATCTGTTAATTTTTGGGGAAGTTATTGAGGTGAAAGTGGTGGGCCAGGGGCTTCACTTCTAGCAGCTAATGATCCATCCAGTTTTTCTATAGAGATCAATGGCCCGCCCGACTCCACTCTGCTCTGTACTCGCTAAGGGGGTGTGAGATATTCAGGTTTTTTTTATGCAGATCAGTGCATATGGGACCTTAAATTGAATAAAATTCTCCACTGAAATGAATGGCAAGAGCAAAATTATCATTTGATCCCAATCAAATTTTGCCACGAGTTACACATATGTTTGTCAATTTAAAAGATAATTTTCCATGTAATTAAAGTTGTCGGCTGTCTCGTAATATTTTGTTTTTGTTTAAAGGACTAGCGGACAATAACTCCCATCATCCCACATCACTAAACTGTAATCGTGTTTAGTGATGTTACCTATGCAGAATGCACGTCTTTTCTTTTGATCAGAATTTAAAAATGTAATTTACTGAGAGCTTTTAGGTTGACTGTGTTTACTATAAATTTTCTGTTGCTTATGCAGAATGCATATGTATTTTCCTTTAATTAGAGTTTACAAAATTCCATTCTTCAATGTTGACTGTGTTTACAGTCAATTCACTGCAAACAAAAATAAATCTATATATAATATATGCTATCAAGCAGCCTCTCTTTTACAATGTGGTAGGTTGCCTGTTGGGCTTGTTTCCATAGAGCTGGTCGCTTGTTTCGCTCGTGAAACCTGGCAACACTGATGGTGGCTGGTAACCAGTGTTGGGAGTAACGCATTACTGTAATGCCACTACTTTTACAGTAATGTGTTGTGTAACGAAATTACTATTTAAAAGTTCAGTAATGCGTTACAGTTACTGAAATTTGATCAGATGCGTTACTCGTTATATTAATATGGATAGATATTTTTAGCACAAATAAATGAATACAAACTGACCCTACCATAGCTGAGAACAGCAGTCAGTCGACGTGACCTGTTTGCAAAGAGCCTGAGTCTTCATGACTGAGTGCAGTAAGAGATGAAACTACTTTGTTTTTGTGGACATACACAGATTATTTTTCCTTTGTCTCGGTTAAGAACAAAAGCATATTGGTGGGTTGCAAACTAAGTGCTGGTGGCGTGTTATGTCTGTATATGGAGCCAAGGACGAGGCCCAGTGTTGAGCTGAACATGTTTGTTGATGAGGCACTGTGTCACAAAGATGTGGCCGTCGGACAGAAGAGGTGGCAAAGAGACCTCCTCTCTTGCCCACTCCCCTCTTATAGCCACGGGTGGTGGCGGAACCGGAAGGTGGAGCCACCACCTGTACCTCACAAATAAAAGTCTAAACTATACACAACATTCTCCCCTCTCCTTCACAAAAGTCCAAACCACCACATACACAATTCAGATCCACCCCAATTTAGGACCCGAATCACGCGCTAAGATGATAAAACAATATAACATAAGTAGCCTAACACAATCACACCAAAACAACTAAAGCTAGGGGCAACAGGTGGACTGCTGTCCCACCCCACACGGCGAAGCGGATTATTCTGCCGCTTGTACTAATAGGAAGTCCATTTACAAACAAAATACTGCCGTGCCTCCTAATCTAAAATAAGACAAACAAAATACACAAAATAATCAGAGAACTTCATATACACATAATAAATCAATTCAAACACATGCACAATAATTAACCTATATACATACGGCTGAAGGATAAATAAGCCCGTGGGGCCCCCCGGACTGTCCTTTCATCTGTCCGCCCCTGGAAGCGGCCTGTCTCCCGGGCCGCAGCAAGATGCCCTGGCACCGATGCGCCTCCTCTTCCTCACCGTCAGATGTCTCACTCGTCCAGGCTCACCACTCACAGTCTCCTCCCGGGCACGCCGCAGCTTGTTTGGGTGCCCCCACAAACCGTCTGACAGCTGGAGATAAGCGTCCTCCCATCTGGCCACGACACGCAGCCATCCCTGGTGCTCCTCCACCTGCAGTTTGGCCCGTATCCATCATGGTCACCCCTCCTCCTGAGCCCAAATCCAGTCCGCTACTCCCAGAGGGGTTTTGCTCTGCTCGCAGTGTTTCTGCTTGACACGTCGTTCTACCGTGCCAGCTGGTCCTGCCCCGACCTCTTTTAACTTCACCATCGCCGTTGTGGCTCCATGTTCTCCAGTACCTTCCAGCCAAAATCCTGGAACAGATGGAGCCAGCCACTCGGCGCCACCCACCGTCACAGGCGTCCCACCATGCCGCCCAGTTCCCTCATCTAGGGCTACTTGGGCTCTGGCACAGGAACTCTCATGTGATGGCCCTGAGCGATATTGATCTTGTTCACTCTCCAGGGTGCCAAGCAGTTCCTCATCCCACACTGCACCGTCTGCCACGCTCAGGATCGAACGGTCCCATGTCTCAGTCGATTTGCACCGAGCTGTCAGTTCCAACGTTTCCACCGTGGCTAGCCATCCTCCTCCACAATCATAAAGTGGCGTGTCAATTCTGACGTGTGGGGAAAAACATCTCACGGTCATCCCATCAGGCACGGAGCCCACCACTCCCATGTTGATCCATAAAACCACTTCCAGCCCATCCAACTCCACCAAACAGTACATGTGTCCACCAATGCACTGGGATACAGCATGGGCAACCATGAGGCCGTGAGAGTCGTCTTTGTGCCATGGACCTCCTCGCTTGGATCTGTGGCATACCCTGGTGACATGAAGCAAGTGGCCACATGTGCTGCAGCGCTCTGCTCTTGCCAAACAACCCTTAGCCCTGAAACGGTGCTTCGTGGACCCACAGCCCTCACCTTTGGGCTTTCCCGGGGCAGACCTCACATTCACAGCGCTGGCATCGTCCTCCACACTTCCCACGCTGACTGGGTCCGCTGCATGTGTGATCGACGGTGATCCCAGATGTTGGCGTGACAAGCTCTCACTCAGCTCTCATGACAGCTTCCAGCAGTTGAGCTGACTCGATGGCAGTGGGCAGCGCCAATTTGCCCGAAAACGTAAAGTGCTTCGACCAGATCGTAGCGCCGTTGATATATTGTGCCAACTGGTTGCGAATCATTCCTTTCTCAAATAGTCCAAGTTGGCACCCACCGACCAACAGCTCCCAGTCTGTCACGCTGAATAGACTCGCTCACCCGTTGGCGGCGCTGTCGAAACCGAATCTTGCCCACCATGATGTTTTCCAGGGTGCGAAAATTGCGCGCCATTAGCTCAATCCCTTTATCAAAACTTTCACAGTCACCCAGTGTGCTTAGAACACGCTGTTCCTCCGCTGCAAAATTGTGCACCAACAACTCACATGCTTTCCACTTCTCCAGCTTCCAAAGGTCCAGCGCCACCATGTACGTCCGGAAAACGGTGCACCACCTTGGCCATGGGACCGGTGGCTCGCCGGGGGAGGGGTGGGGGGGTGGGGGAGGGGGTGGGGCTCTAAAACCGGTTGAATTTCAAACCCGCACGCTTCCATATCTTGTTGTAATCCACTTTTATCCTCGTTGCCAAATGTTATGTCTGTATATGGAGCCAAGGACGAGGCCAGGTGTCCAGCTGAACACGTTTATCGATAAGGCACTGTCACACAGTCATGGCCAGCAAAGAGACCGCCCCTCCTGCCCACTGCCCTCTTATAGCCACAGGTGGTTGTGGCACCTGTAAGCTGGTTGCCAACCGCCAATCAAATCTAAAAGAAGAAGAAGAACCGAAAGGTGGAGCCGCCACCCATACCTCACAAATAACTAACTAACTAACTAACTAACCTGCACTTATATAGCGCTTTTCTAGTCACAAAGACCACTCAAAGCACTTTCATTAATACTAACCCTCTATTCTAAGGGCCTATAGAAAACAAATATCTAGGGACAATTTAGAACAGCCAATTAACCTAACATGCATGTTTTTGGCATGTGGGAGGAAACCGGAGAAATCCCGGAGTAAACCCACGCAACACGGGGAGAACATGCAAACTCCACACAGATCACTGTTGGTTGGGGGCTGGGATCGAACCCACGATCCCACGATCCCCACAATCCCCCGGCCAAGGGTAAACTGTGCTGCCACAGTGCTAACCACTGCGCCACCGTGCACTATACACAACAGAAAACGGCAACAAGCTCCAACAAAGCTAGTGCTAAGTAACTGCTCATTATGCTAACAAGTGGATCCAGTGTTGCTAGACGTACGATAATTATCGTATTTGTACGATACTTTTGCCTTCTGTACAATCAATAATTCCAAAAATCCCATCATGTACGATAATTTGACCCCTTCGTTAGGTGGCTAAGTTAACACAATCAGAATACGGATCCTGTGCAAACATACTACGCTTGTTTTTACGCATCGTCTCACGTGCGCAGACTACAGTGGAAAAGAAGACGCGTCGCGGTATCAGAGCAGAGAGGCGGTCTCGGATGGAGGCTAGAGATGGGCTCCACAGTTACTGAAACAAGCTAAAACGATCTGTGGTACACCGAATCACTCAGTGCTGTACTGGAGCTCTAACTCTACCACTCGCTGAACTGAGAGTCGGATGAACCGAGCGGGCGGGGCTCGTTTGCTGCTCAGGCGGGTGATTCAGCTGGTGTTGCCTGGCTTCCGCTACGGTTCTGGTGAGTAATTCATACAGTACATTCATCCATAAAAACTAGTTCACTCAATTGATGGAGGCACAGCAGACGCAACAAGTAAGCAACATCACCAGCAGGTTGAAAAACGAAAAGGGGGGGTGGGGGGGCGCAGACTCCAGATTTTTTACTGGGTACTTCAAACCTGTTGTTGGCATTAGCACTAAAGTTTTCTGTTGCTGCTGCAACATGTAAATGTCTGTGCTAATATGTCACCGGATCGTCATTCTCAATAAAACTACAACAGGTTTCTACTTAAATTGTGAGAGGCATTTTAGCAGTGGTTTAGGTGGATTGATTTTGATGTTTATCCCTAAAGTATAAACAGATTACTTCTCAAAATATTTATGAGGCGAGACCTTGATATATGTTGATTCAACAGAAGAGAGCGATCTGTGTGGAGTTTGCATGTTCTCCCCGTATCTGCGTGGGTTTACTCCGGGATTTCTCCGGTTGCCTCCCACATGCCAAAAACATGCAAGTTAGGTTAACTGTCATCAACTGGGGATTCTAAATTGTCCTTAGGTATGGATGTGAGAGTGAATGGTTGTCTGTCTCTCTGTGTTGGCCCTGTGATGGACTGGCGATCTGTCCAGGGTGTACCCTGCCTCTCGCCCAAAGATGCTGGAATAGGCTCCAGCCCCCCACGACCCAAAAAGGATTAAGCAGAAGAAGATGGATGGATGGATGGATGGATTTTGGGCTGTTCAGTGCAGGTCAGGGGCTCATCCTGTACTCCACACAGGTAGAGGTGCTGGTCTCCAAGAGGCGCCTTTTTTCAACCAATCTGTTAGATTTTTCAAAGGTAAAACTGCATTATTGGCCATAATATGCACAATCTGTGATAATATGTTACTGAAGCAGATGGTCCTGAGCCACGTCAGAATGAAAACTGGGTGTGTATGATAAATTTCCTCAAAATATGATAATTTTAAGACACTGGTACTGTGGAGAAACGAGCTGAACAGCACAAGACTTTATTCTTTCTCCAACAAGAACAGTATAGCAAAAGCACATCCCGGGCCTCTGTGCATCCCTCTTTCATATCTTTAATTCCATGCATTGAGGCCCAGAACTTCAGACCATACACTATGTTTAGAACAAAGCCTGTGCGGCACATTTACATGCTTTAACACTGGCACCGCTCTCCATTCTTCTCCCAGCGGCCCGGTGTTTTACTCCTCTCCCTGGAGGGGGGGCGCATATTCCTTATTGTCCCGTCTAAACCCCCCAGTGACACCTCCTCTTTGGGTCCATTGTTCCCTGGGTGGAGAAGTCCAACATTGTGCCCCCACAGTACGATACTTCAATATTTCCCATCTGGCAACACTCAGTGGATCTCACAGCCAGACGTAAAATGGAAATACTCTTATCTGAACACCCATGGCTGGATTTCAATCACAGGTATGCATCTGGACAGTCTGTGACCCAGCAAGAATTATACTGACTGATTGCAAGATACAGTACGTTGTTACAGAATGAAGACGTGATAACAGTCACTTTCCATCAAACAGCTGGACTGTGATCCACAGACATTAAAACACATTTACCTGCTTCCTAGATAAAGATTATTCAAAAATGGATTTTGATCTCCAAAAGGTATTTGAGAGACTGGATCATCTACCTGTCACAGCAGATGCTTGGACTGTGGAAAATTAACGTTTTCTTTGGCTCACTGCACACTGGATGAATCCATAACAAAAAGGTAAGATAAACATGGACAGCTTTCATGTCCCACACTGACACGTGCAGCAACACCAGCGTTAAAACAACTGTGATGTTCTACCTGAAACAGTCTGATTCAACCTGCCATTAATAAGCCCATAATGTAATCCATTAAATTGTCTTGCTATGTGTGCAAGATGATTTAAGTATGCATTTAAAAGTAACATGAAAGTTACTTGGAAAAGTAACTTTCATGGCACAGTGGTTAGCACCAGCACACTTTCTCTCTCTCTCTCTCTCTCTCTCTCACTCACTCACTCACTCTCACACACACACACACACACACACATTATTTTGTTAAAGTTATCATCTTTCATACATCTCCTCCCTGGCTTCTAGTAAGTGAACATGGTACATGATGATGCATAAAAACAGTAACAGCTTGGATTTAATATTTTGCTTATACCAAAGCAGCAACAGCTTCTTTCTCTCAAATTCAAACAGTGC
This sequence comes from Pholidichthys leucotaenia, assembly GCA_020510985.1. Lineage (NCBI taxonomy): Eukaryota > Metazoa > Chordata > Actinopteri > Cichliformes > Pholidichthyidae > Pholidichthys > Pholidichthys leucotaenia. The sequence goes on from CM035839.1 coordinate 417,755,283, forward strand.
ACAGGAGTTTTAGATTTTTTAGATTTAGATTCCTTTATTAGTCCCACAGTGGGGAAATTACAGGGCATCCACATGAGTGGATGAGGCAGCCACTGGTGCGGTGCCCAGCCCTTTCACCATTCACACACACATTCACACCTGGGGCCGCTTTAGAGTCTCCAGTTAACCTAACTTGCATGTTTTTAGTATGTGGGAGGAAACCGGAGGAATCCCGGAGTAAACCCACACAGACACGAGGAGAACATGCAAACTCCACACAGATCACTGTTGGTCAGAGGCTGGGATCGAACCCAGGATTCCCCGGCCAAGGGTGAGTTGCTGTGCTGCCGCAGTGCTAACCACTCCGCCACTGTGCTGCCCATGTCCAATCTAGTGTATCATATATCTATGTTACCAGCAGTGTTGGGCAAGCTACTAAAATAGTTGATTGACAATGCAACCATTAAAGAAAAACGTCTGCTACTTAGATTAGATTAGATTAGATTCAACTTTATTGTCATTACACATGTATGAATACAAGGTAACGAAACACAGTTTAGCATCCAATCAGAAGTGCAAAGGACAGCAGTGCAGTATATACAGTAATTGACAGTATGTGCAATTTAAGCAAATATATGCAAATATATGCAGCAGTGCAGAAAGTTAAGAGTATCGTTATGTGCAAATAATGTACAATAAGTTAGGTGGGCAGTTATGTACAGGTGAGGATGGTAAGAGATGATGGTAAGAGAGTCAGCGGGGAACTAAGTTCAATAACGTGACAGCTGTTGGAAAGAAACTGTTCCTAAACCTGCTGGTTCTAGTCCAAAGGCTTCTGAAACGCCTTCCGGAGGGGAGAAGCTGGAACAGTCCATGAGCAGGATGGTTGGAGTCCCTAAGAATGCTGCGTGCCCGGCGCAGACATCTTTTCCTGTAGACGTCCTCTGTAACTGGAAGTGGAGTCCCTGTGATGCGTTGGGCAGTTTTCACCACCCGCTGCAGCATCTTACGGTCAGCGACAGAGCAGCTCCTATACCAGACTGTGACACAGTTGGTCAGGGTGCTCTCTATCACGCAGCGGTAGAAGTTGCCCAGGATGTCAGTTGACAGATCAGAATCAGAATCAGAATCAGAAAGCTTTATTGCCAAGCATGTTTACAGTGTAAACAAACGAGGAATTTGACTTGACATTGGGCGCGCGATAAGCGCCTCCAATGACGCGGCTGGCATGAGGGCGCCTGTCATCAGTGGAGGGTAAAGAGGGGGAATGGGGGAGGGAATGACACAATAGGCAGAGAGAAAAAAACATAGTTAATCAAAATAAAGATTACATAGATAATCCAAATTGTGATTACATAGAAAAAAACCCTCTAAGCACAATTAGCAGACTAATACAGATCACACAATACAAAGGAGCGAAGAGAGACCAGTGTGTGTGTAGTCAGCATGTAAATAATAATCAGTGTGAGTGCAGTGTTGAATGTATCAGTTGCTGATGTACAACAAAGGGGGGCGCCTCCTGGCAACGGATAGTTGTTATGTTCATGTATTCAAAACACAGATAAGCATGTCCCAGAGTCTCTCTCTCTTCGTGCATGCCAGATGGCAAAGTTCTGTATTAGACACATGATAGCGCTGTCCTTGAAGAGTCCGGTCTGCTGAACAACAGCAATTGATGTTAATTGTTTGGGTTAAGAAGAAGCCAAACTCTCTTCTGTTTTGTCTTCATCCAGGAGGAGAGGGCACCGAATCAAGGTCAAAGGCACAGTTCACTCAGAGCATAGAATTTCCATCTCTCTTGCGATTCTGTGCTTCATAATTTCCATATACAGGCTTTAAAATCATTCCCTGGAGAGCACCAGCGACTCCAGATGTATACCACCTACTGAATCAGCCACCATTCAGTTCACCATTGCCGCTATCAGTGCAGTCCCCAACTGGTCGAATTTGTTGTTGAAGGAGCTTTGCCGGGTCCGCATTTTGATCAGCTCTCCCAACTTCTTTAATTTCTGATACATCAGGAAACTCCAGAGCCAAAATAGAAATCCTGTGATCAAAAGCCAAACAAATAGAGATGTCTTCCGCATCTCAGTCGAATCATACAGACACATGAATTCCCAATTGTCCATGAGTCCACTTGGGCTCCCCCTAGCCCAGGGGTGTCAAACTCATTCCATGGAGGGCCAAGACCCTGCAGGTTTTACCTCCACCCAGTGTCTTCAGCAGGTGTTTTCACTGATCAGCAATCAGTGGGAAGAAATTCAGTGAAATCACCTGTTGAAGACACTGGGTGGAGGTAAAACCTGCAGGGTCTTGGCCCTCCATGGAATGAGTTTGACACCTGTGCCCTAGCCCGATCTTCTTTTGAAGTGGTGTCAATCGCATATAAAGCCCACCAAATCCAACCAAATCCATAATTTTCCATTTGGAATAAGATTCAGCCAGAAGAAGAGCGACACAGACAGAACACAGCAAGCTGGGATCAGTAAGGGAATGGGAGGTGGGAGAGGGAGAGAAAAGCGTCTGCTCTCTCTGAAAGCCGGAAGAAGAAAAAGAAGATGGTTCTTCTTCAGTGTCCTCAAGAAGAAGAGGAGCTGATGGGCCTTCTTGATCAGGCTGGTGGTGTTAACTGACCAGGACAGGTCCTCCGAGATGTAGGTCCCCAGGAATTTGAAGCTGGGGACACGTTCAACAGCTATGCCATTGATATGGATGGGGTCATGTGTCTCTCCCCTCTCCTTCCTGTAGTCCACTATGAGCTACTTAGCCAGGGCTGGACTGGGACAAAAAAAATCAGCCCTGACGTTTTTGGTCCAATTTGTTAAAGAGCCACATTATCACACTTAATGGTCTAACAGAGGTCAAAATTATCCCACTTTTGCTCTTAACAAGTGAATCCCTGTGGTTTAGAACATCAAGTCCATCCTCCCTTCCTCCCTCCCACAACCCATCTCAGTTTGCATACATGTGAAACAGATCCATAGAAGATGCCATCGCTGCTGCTCCCCATCCAGCTCCCACCCACCTGGACTCAAAGAACTCCTACATGCGAATGCTGTTCTTGGACTTCAGTTCAGCATTCAACACAATCATCCCCCAGCACCTAATACAAAAACTCAGACACTTGGGACTCAAAACCTCTCTCTGTAACTGGGTTTTGGACTTTCTCACAGGGAGGCCACAGAACGTGCTGGTTGACAGCAACATCTCCCAGACCATCACACTGAGCACAGGGGCCCCACAAGGGTGTGTGCTCAGCCCGCTGCTCTTCACCCTGCTGACCCATGACTGGGTACCAGCCTACAACACCAACCACATCATCAAGTTTACGGACGACACAACGGTGGTGGGCCTCATCACCAACAACGAGGAGGCCATCTACAGAAATGAGGTCAGCCAACTGGTCCAGTGGTGTAAAGACAATAACCTCTTCCTGAACATGGGAAAAACCTAGGAGATTGTGGTCGACTTCAGGAAGGGACACACACAGCACCCCCCTCTGATCATTGATGGTACAGCTGTGGAGAGGGTGAGCAGCACCAAGTTCCTGGGGGTGCACATCTCTGAGGACCTCTCCTGGTCCAACAACACCACATCACTGGCCAAGAAGGCTCAAACTCGCCTCCATTTCCTCCGCACACTGAGGAGAGCACGAATGAACATCATGTGCTCATTCTAATGAGGAACCATTGAGAGCATCCTCACTAGCTGCATCACGGTGTGGTATGGAAGCTGCACCACTTCCTGCCAGAAGACACTACAATGCACAGTGAAAGCAGCAAGCAAGATCATCGGTGCCCCTCTGCCCCCCCCCCCCCCCGGACATCTACCTCACCCGCAGAGCCATCATCATTGCAGGCGACACCTCCCACCCCTCACATTCCCTCTTCAGCCCCCTGCTGTCAGGGAAAAGGTACCGGAGCCTCTGGTCCTGCTACACAAGACTGCTAAACAGCTTTGTTCATCAGGCCATCAGGACCCTGAACTCTGTCCACTCCCACCCCCCCTCCCCCAGGGACCATAACCCACTCACCCACACAATAACTACCTCAGCTGTTGGCACAGAAAGACTGGCACACCAACAGAAATACATTTGCTGCTGTTTGTCTCTTCACTTTACTGCAACCATTTTCACAAATGCCATATCTGCTGTCTGTTATTGCAATACTGATCATGTTCAGTCCTATCTGTCACTGTCTGCACCTACACTACTGCATCAAACTTGCAACTGCGGGTATTACAGATCTACTTTTGTGTGTGTAGGATTTCTGGGTTTCATCATCGTTTTATCTTTATTTGCAATATGGGAGGTCTGGGTCTATCTTTTGTCGCCATTTGCACTACGGGTTGCATTACTGTACATCAACTGTTGTTGTTTTTCCAGCCTTATTCCTTTTTCTTTTTTATATTGTGCACACCACTGAAGAGAGAGAGAAATGCCATTTCAATTCTCCTGTATGTCCTGGCTTCATTAATGTCTTCTTGTATGTCCTGTCAGTGAGCATCTCATATTTATGTATAATCCGAGTTTAGCCAAGCCTTGTCAGTTGGTCTGTTTGTTTCGTTTGCAGCCCATGTGCTGCCATTTATTTGTGTTTAACTTTAAATCATTGTTCTGCACCATATCTCTGCCTGCTTCTGAGTCCCGTGCCCGCAGCCTTTGACAGAATGATGCCACCAATTAAGGACTCAGCAGGCAAGATTGACAGGAAAAGGAATGGCTCGTATCCGAATAAGCTGATGGAGGTTTTTGCCTAGGCCGCTCGTTTGATGGACCAGGTTATGAGCTATCCTGACCTGTCTGATGGATTGGGGGAACTGTTGGTAGTGCAGGACATTCTCAGCCACCCGGACTTGGGGCGAATTCCCGAGGTGGCCATGCTTTGCTCCTGTGCTGCACAGCTTTGGGACAGGCTCAGGCTCAGGCACTTCCCAGACAGCTTCATCCAGCCGGGCCCCGGATCATCGCTTCCTACTCCTGTCTCTGGTGCACTGCCTCCTGCCTTCCCTGTCACTCCTGCGCTGTCTGCCGCCTCCGCTGTTTATTTTTCTAAGAGTTTGCCCGTACTGGGTGGGAACCGGTTTGGGAAGAGGTCCAACCAGCCACGGCTGCGGACATATTGGAGCAGGAGGAGCGGAGGCAGGAAATCCTTGCATAAAATGACATCCAGCTGGAATATAAGCCCTGGCTCACTCGGGAGGTATTATTCCCGGCATGTGAGGACCAGCCACCATCTAAAGAGCCAGGGGGGAAGCGAGCCTTGAGGAAGCATCACTCTGCTCACCACCTGGGCCCTTCAGTCAAGGTTTCGCCGAGGTTCTCTGCTGCCACGGCTCCACCTTCCTCAAGCGCACCATCAGTGGCAGCTCCGGCGGCTGGAGAGCGGGATATCAGCATGCCCCAGCCGTCTGTTCCAGAGGGACACATCACAGCTCTACACCATCAGGCAGAGATCCTCAGTCAGAGAAGTTCCAGCAGTTCCTGGAAGGACTCCCCTGACACTTCAGCAACAGCAGAGTTGGAGCAAGGGCAAGTACCTTATCATTGCTTTACATCTATTAATGAAAGGTCTTGCCCTGTTCCTGGGAAGGGAGCTCAGCAACAGCCACCCACCACCGCTGAGCTCTCTTTCCCTGTCTCTGCTGTAATTTCTGCCTCCAGTTCCATCCATCCATCATCGTCTGCATCTCCCGTCTCCCCTTGTCTCTTTTCTGAGTGTTTGCCAATACTGGGTGGGAACCGACTGATTGTGGAAGTGCCTGCTGTTCCTGAGGCTCCAGAACCAGCTCCACACCGCTCCCCAGCACCACCACCAGTGCTGGTTCCTGCTCAGCCCGAGGGGCGTGCTCCGGTTCCAGCTACACATCCTGACGTTGTCACCCTGGCAGCAGGAGACCAGGAGTTTTAAGGCAAATACCTTTTCATTTATTTTCTACCACCACTGTAGAAAAAACTTGCCTTGCTCTGATGGGGGGACCCAAGTGCAGATTTCACCAACTTTTGGGTCCTTCCCACCAGTCTCTGCTGTTGTTGATTGTAGTGTCACCTCACTGATCTCCCACCCCCCCTCCTCGTCCGAAGTGGCCATGTTGAGGATGGAGCTGCAGGAGGACCACGCTCCACCCATCATCCCTGAGGTTAGTGGTCCTTCAACTGTCGTTCCAGAGGCCGAGCAGTCCGCTCCACTAGGGGTGTCCAAGCAGTCTGCTCCACCTGCTGTTCCAGAGGCTGGGGGGCCTCCACCATGTGTTCCTGAGGTCAGAGCGCAGCAGTTACTGTTTTCTGAGTCCAACACCTCTGCACTGAAGGTCACTCAGGTATTGTCCCCAGAGTCAAAAGCCCCTGTGTTGTCTCCTGAGGTTAAGGCTCTTCTGTTGTCATCTCCTAAGTTTAATATTTCCATATCATTATCCCATGAGGTTAAGGCTAATAATAATAATAATTCATCAGATTTATATAACGCTTTATCATAGACACTCAAAGATGCTTTACAAATAGATACATTATTCATTCAATCCAGACAGACAATGGTAGTGGCAAGCTACTACTGTAGCCACAGCTGCCCTGGGCAGGCTGACGGAAACGTGGCTGCCAATCTGCGCCAACGACCTCTCCGGCCACCACTATTACATTATCTCCTGTGCAAAGAGTTCCTATGTTTCCTCCTGAGTTTAAAATTTCTATGATGTTATCTCCAGAGCAAAGGGCCTCTATGTTAGCTCCCGTGTTAAAGGCTCCTGAGCTCAGCGCTCGCGGGACACCGTGTTCATCCGTCTGGTGGCCCTTGGACTTTGGGAGACCACCCGACGTGACGTGTGCACCCGTCTGGTGGTCCTTGGACTTTGGCAGGCCACCCGATGCTGTACTCTGGCCCGGTGGGCCATGAACTTGGACAGACCACCTGACCTGTTTTTAGGCTTTGGACTTTGTTGCCCGTAAACTGTGTTTTTGTTGGACACTGTGTGTGTGTGTGGGGGGGGGGGGGGACTTGTTTCTATCTTTAATAATTTTAGTGAATTCATAATTGTACGATTTTGTGTCACTGACGTCAGCATTGAACTCATTTGTCATTCATTCATCTTCAGTTATGGCTTAGTTGCAAAGGAGCAAGAAATGTTTTAAATATATGAGAAAAATGGTCACAAAATCATGATCATCATAAAAAAATCTCAAATTTGTAAGAGCAAAGTAGCAAATTAGTAAGTAACTAGTAACAAACTCATGAGGAAAAAAAATCATGAGAAAAAAGTTTCAAATGTATAGAAAATGTCACAATTATTTTCTGAAGAATATGCATATTCATGGGAAAATTTCTGAAATTATCAGTAAAAAGCTGCAAATTTACATGGGAAAAAACTACATTTATGAGAAAATGCAATATCTACTACTCAAATAAATTTTTTGATGAGGACTTTGTTACTCTAACTCAAGTAACTTTTTTGATGACTACTCATATTTGATTAAATATTCTCATAAGGTAACACTACTTTGAGTACAGTTTATGAATACTCTACCCACCTCTGTCTCCAACGCAGTGACATAGTCTATTAGCAAGTAGCAATAGAATAACTTTAATATGGCTATGTTTATATGCACACCAATATTCCAGTCTTAACCAGAATAAGCTAAAGACAATAGCTGCATGATGGTGTAGCGGTGAGCACTATTGAGGTCCTGTTTGAATCCACTAGCCAGCAGGGCTAATCTTTAAGGAGTTTGTTTGTTCTCCCCATGCTTGAATGGGTTTCCTCCGGGTACCCCACTTTCCTCCCAGAGTCCAAAAATATGTACGGTGTGGGGGACCCATGCTGTAGAGGTCAGTAGTTTTCCTCTCAGACTGAGAGAGCATGGAGATCAAAGGGCTGGAATTGTCTGGGGAGAGTGAATGGTGAATGCAGGACCTCAGGTAGCAGGGAGGTGTGAGTTTTGGAATATAAAAGAGAGAGTTCCTGCTACACATGTTTAATGTTCTGATTCTGGAAGATGTGAGAGTGAAATAAAATGCATCTGCTCGGAAAGTTTGGTCTGGTTATTTCATCTCCACAACATTAGGTTAACTGGAGATGCTAAGGTGGTCCTATAGGTGTGAAAAGTGAAGGGCTCAGTGCTGCACAGTAGTTGCCTCGTTCAGCTCACTGGATGCCCTTGAATTTCTATCCATCCATCCATCTTCTACCGCTTTTCCGGAGGTCCGGATCGCGGAGGCAGCAGTTCAAGCAGAGAAGCCCAGACTTCCCTCTCCCCAGCCACCTGCTCCAGCTCTTCAGAGAGGATACCAAGGCGTTCCCAGACCAGCTGGGAGACATAGTCTCTCCACCGAGTCCTGGGTCTGCCCCGGGGTCTCCTCCCAGTGGGACGTGCCTGAAACACCTCAAGTGGGAGGTGTCCAGGAGGCATCCTAATCAGATGCTCATACCACCTCAACTGACTCTTTTCAATGTGGAGGAGCAGCGGTTCTACTCTGAGCCTCTCCCGGATGACTGAGCTCCTCACCCTATCTCTGAGGGTGAGTCCAGCAATCCTATGGAGAAAGCTCATTTCAGCCGCTTGTATCCGCGATCTTGTTCTTTCGGTCATTACCCCCTCATGGATCGTCACCTTATCGTGGTGGTGGGGGGTTTGCCCCCAGTGATCCCAGGAGCTATGTTGTCCGGGGCAATTTGCCTCTGATAGGGTCACCCAAGACAAACTGGTCCTGGGTGAAGGGCCAGACTAAGAACGATCCAACAGACTCTCATGATAAATTCTATATCAAGGATTCAGTGTACCCCGCCCGGTATGGGGTTACTGGGGCCCCACCCTGGAGCCAGGCCTGGGGGAGGGGCTCGAAGGCTAGCGTCTGGTGGCCAGGTTTCCACCCATGGGACCCGGCCAGGCTCAGCCCGAAGGAGTTACATGGTTCCGCCCTCCAGTGGGCTCACCACCTGCAGGAGGGATTATGGGGGTCCGGTGCTATGTGGATTAGGTGGCGGTCAAAGGCGGAGACCCTTGAATTTCTCTGTGGGGTTAATAAAGTACCAAATCTTAGACAACACCATGTAAACAGCAGTTTTTGCACTTCTAAGTCAGAGTAGAGTCATGTTCATTACAAGCAATAGCTGGGTTAAGACCTGTGTGGCAGCAGTATGCCTGAAAAAAACAGTCACCAGATGTCCTTGGCTCACCTGTTAGCATAGGCGTAAATTGGGATGGGGACTGGGGAGGGGGACATGACCTCCACCTGGAAAAAAGTGAGAATTGAATTTAAAGTGGCAATCTGCCAAAAATCAAGTTTTTTTTCTGTTGTTGACATGTCTGTAACATGTTTTTTGTGACTTACAAGACATATCAAGACCAAAATCAGTCCCAAGTCTGTATTTTTTCTGCTGTGAATGTCCATTTAACCCCCCCCCCCCCCCGAAAAAAAAATGTGACTTTGGACAGAGTGTTTCTAGCTATGTAAGCATTCATGCTAAGCCTGATTGGTTAATGTTATAGGCGAAGCACTGGATATGACTACAGACCTGAGTTCACTGCCTCGGGGGAAGAGGGAGGAGCCGAGAAGCAAGCAGGATTCAGGAACGCTAGCGGAAGCTGAGGCGCGCGCTGATGTCATGGTTCCATGATGGCAGGCAGGCATACTGGACCGCTGGCCCCCAGCGAGCTGCCCAGCGGGCACCAGTCAGCCCCCAGGTGAGACCGCCGAAAGCCAGTTCACTTTGGCGGGGGTCGGTGGTAGACAGGACGCTACGCCCCCCAGCTCATCTTCTTCACTCCCACATGAGAGAGACTTGGACGGCAAACCAGCCAGAGGGGATGCCGGTGTTGCATCCCCTTTCCCGGGAACACGTTTCTGAGGAGCAATGTTGTAAAAACCACACACAAATGACAAATATAGATAGATTGATAGATGTACTTTATTGATCCCAAACTGGGAAATTGCAGTGTAACAGCAGCTTGACAGTAGACAACCAAAGGACAGAAACACACACAGCATCATAGAAAAAGGATTACCCATGGAAAGTAAAACTGCTAAAAACATATGCATCATAGATGAATAGATGATGACCCATATAGATACAATAAATATAACAGTCCCTCCAGGATTTGGCAATGTTGCGATTGTACCAGTTCCCCCAAATTCAGCAGGTCCTCTGTAATTTGAATTTTGTCCAATCACCGCAACTTTCCCAAAATTTTGGCCAATGTGATGCTGTCATTCTTGGCCAGGTCTCCCTTGGAAAAGAGATTTTTAATCTCGGTGGGATTTTTACCTGTTAAATAAAGGTGAGATTTAAAAAAAAAAAAAAGATCCATGCATACATAGGTGGAAGATGTAAAAGCTCTTTCCAAGCAGTTCTAAGGCAATGAAAGTTTTGTGTATAAAAAGCCACAATATACTATTTTGGGCAATACATATTTTTTTTTTGAGGTGATTTTAGAGACGGTGGAGTGTGTCTTTAAATAAATTAAATAATTTAAAGTAAAAAAAAACAACTTTTTTTCCTCATAGCATTTGCAACTTTTTTCTTGTGGGCTTGCAGCTTCTCTCATAAATTTCCTACCTTTGTCTTGTAATTTTGCAACTTTTTTCTCATAAATTGGCAGCTTTATTCTACTCATAAATCTGCGGTTTCTCATAAATTTGTGACTTTTTCTTGTAAATTTGCAACTTTTTTCATAAATTTGCTGCTCTTACAAATTTGTACTATTTTCTTATGAATTTGAAACATTCTTTTGTCAAAAAAATGTCATCAGATCCGCCCATGCCTGCAAGTGAACGCTCTGAGTCACAATATGACAGAATGTTCATCAAAACTGTCCAATAAAGGTCACACCGACAGCATGCGGTGTATTTGTGTCATGTTATGAATGCCTGTCTAAGCACTGCTCTGAACCCGGAATGCAGACCAACCCTTTATGTAATTTTGTCTGCAGGTATAAAATTCAAGCTGCAAAACAAAATTAATTATAAAACATCTCAAAATAACACAAAGTAGCTACACAGAATTTAGGAAAGGTTTACTATTAAAAAAAAAAAGAAATCACTATAGCAATTTAACAGTTTTAAGGAACACATTTCCAAAAGCAAGAGCTAAAGACAGTGACTCACTTTGGTTGCCGCACACATGGTGCCAGCAGGGTCACATTCCTGAAGGACTGGAGGAAAAAAAAAAAAAAAAATCCAAGAGCTGTTGGGAGTCTCTGTGTTGCGTTAAATTCTCAACCAGACCCGTTTGACAAGCTCGGACTGTTTTTTTTTCTTTCTTTCATTTCCATGCAGTTTCATTCCTTCACTGAAACCACCTGTGAGTACACGGGAGGCACGCTTGTGCCATCAGAGGAGGAACGCGCATTTGGAATTTAAATGTTTTTCTTTCATCTTATTTTTATTTTTTCATCAGTTTTTGGGGGGATTTAAACCAGGTAAAGAATGACAGTCTGAAAAGGGAGAATTAAATTGTTTGATTAAGGAGGATTTGTCTCAGTGGAAATTGGAAAAAAAAAACGCAATGGAGGAGGTAGGTTGCCCAATCCTTAAGCCAGATATTATAATTTGGGTTTATTTAAAGCTTTAAAGTTTCACTGGTGAATACACGAGCCTTTCTTTAGTCATATCTTCATTAAATATATTAGTCGAATATACTGTAACTTGTTGACCAGCTGTTTATTACACGTTTAAAGGTCCCATTCATTGCACTTTTCCCACATGCTGACAGCTCCTACGGGTCTTAATAACATGTTTGTGACATATTTCGCTCAAATTGCTTTTAAATATTTAAATATTGCGACACCGTTGTGAATCATCTTTTGCAGCTTTCCTCAGGGTGGCTGGTTTCACTGCATGTTTCTTTAAATTCCTAAGAGCTGCTTTTAACTCCACCCTCTCTCTTGCATTACTATTGCTAATCTTAGTTACTAACCTAGCTCCTAGCTCAGGTAGTAAGCTTGGGCCAACTAACATCAACTTGTCTCAAAGAATGAATAAAATAATGTATCATTGGTGGGCAAAGGTGGGCGGTTTCAGTGGTCGATAGGATAGATAGATAGATGTACTTTATTGATCCCAAACTGGGAAATTAGGATATGACCGGTTCCTGGAGTACTATAAGTATAGAAACATTCGTAAATGAGTGGCTAAACTGCTAGCTTCAGCTAGCTGCCTTGGGCTGAGATGAGCTCTAATAACTGACCAAGTGCCTAGCCAAGCTAATGTTAATGGATCAATGTAGTATCACACCAACAATATAACAAGATAAGCCAGAATGACACAAGATATCGATTGTGGATTAGTGAAATGGGTGGAAACAGGGATGTTTATTAGGGTGACTGAAATCTAAAGAAATAAACAATATAAACCACGCTTGATAAGCGAGCTTCCTAGTTTTGAAGTTAACGTCTTGGCCGGGCTCCCCTCCAGCTACGTTTGCTGACAGATAGCCATGCTGGGCAATAATAGAGCAGAGGCACGTATCAAGGCTAGGCTTACCTTTTCTAGACATAGAGGAAAAAACCCAGAAGAGTTAAACTGCTAACCTTGTGCAGAAAGGATGTAAAGGCTGTGCGGTTTGAGTGAGCATTTTGATGTTTTATCGATAATCACATGACCAATAAGCACATTTTAGAAGGTTAAAACCTACTAACACAATTTTTTCAGTGAATGGGATCTTTAATCTTTCTTTGAGGCTTGTTGAAAACTTGACTGTTTTTACTTAATAAAAGGTCTACCCACTGTTTTAGTTCAGACAAAAAATTAGGATAATTGATAAGCAAATTGCTTTATAGCCAAAACATCATCTGGTGTAATTACACTATTTTTGTGATTCTAGTCATACAAGACAAATATTTTACCTGATACTTCCTGAACCTGTAACTGATGCTTTCTCCAGGAGCCTACATTGGATTTTCAGGCTTTAAGGGCCCGGTTCCAGCAAGAGGAACTCCCCATAAGCCCTCATCTCACAGCCCATAAACCAACTCTCCCAGAGAAACCAAAGGTCATCCCTCTTCCACAGAGCCCTCCTCCTCAGAGCCCCACTCCACAGAGCCCTACTCCACAGAGCCCTCCTCATTACCTTCCTGCAGGAGCTCGCCCTTCCCTGATCACCTCCATCAACCAGAACCTGGACAGCAATACACCGTTTGCCCCAAGAGTGGTCTTCAAAGACGATAAGAAGGAGAGCAAGAAACCTCTCATCCACACTACCTCGAAGAGCAAAGAGAAGAATGAAGGGAAGGTGAAGCGTGGGAAAGATAAACCGATGAAAGGAAGAAAAGAAAATCTTCCGGAAGATTCGATGGATGAGAAGAAAGAGAATGGTAAGGACAAAAAGTTTGCATTAACCCTCCCTAGAGCACAACGGGAGAAGACAACAGAACAGGTGCCAGTAGAGCTCCCACCTAAGACAGCAAAGAAGAAGGGTTTTCATGGTTTCAGAAAGACACCTAAAAGAAATTCAAAGGCGATAACTGCTGATGATATTCTGCACCACATTAGTTCAGATGTTCCAGGACAGACTCCACTGAGTCCAGTACCTTCTGAACATGAGAACCCACCACCAGAGTCTGAATACGCAGTCCCTAAAACTCTGCTTTCAAAAAGCCCATCCTTACCTGACTCCAGTGCTGCAGAGGAACCAACCTCACCCTTCAATATTCCTACATGTGACTTCATCCCTCCTCCTCCTATTGTCCCTGACATCCTCAATCCTGAAATTTCATCCCCAGCCAGAGAAACTCCCCTTGAGATAAAAAATCCTGCCTTGCAAGTTTCCAAACCAGCCATCCAGAATGAAGTACTTCTTAATCCTCCCACTGTTACTGTCCCAAACCCTCCACCAAATTTTGCTCCGGTGGACTCTGTACCAGCCTCACTGCGTCCTGAGATTACAGCTAAGGGCGGAATAGAGGGCGTAAAGATTCCTGCCGTGGAGAAGCCCCCTGCTGCAGATTTAGGTGACCGGTCTATTTCCCCATCTCCCAAACCTGATCGCTCAATCTCAGCACTCTCTGCTCTGGAGAGAGCAGAGGACATGAATCCTGGGAAAAAAACCCTTTCTGGTGACCAAAGGATCTTCAGCGCACTGGAAAAGGCACGCAAGAAGGCCACCAGGTAGACAACACAAATGCAAGGAACACATTAAAGGGGACATATGATGGAAAAATAACTTTTCCATTGCTTTTGTGCATCTATTTGGGTATCTGGAGTTGCTACCAACAAAAACACTCCTGTGAATTTGTTAGGGCCAGCCTTTGTCTCAGTACCTCTCTCTAAATGAGCAGTTCCCTGAGTGTGGCCTGACAACCTGCGCTCACTGAAAAGATACCACACTCCCAGCACCATTTTAACTTGGATCCATATGAGCGTCCAAATGCACACTGACAGTGCTACTGTGGCTGTTAGCTTACTATGGAGTTAGCTTGGTGACTGTGGTTTATATTTTTATTTTCTTTAAAATCTGATCACACCACTAGATATGCCCATTCCCATATGTTTCATTAATTTTCAGTTGAGAATATACTGTATCTTTCATCATTCTGTCTTATTTTGTTACAATGGGGACGTAATAAGCTAGCACATTGGCTAACTGGTCAAGCTGTCTACCACCTCAGCAAGGAAGAAGCCCACGGATGACCCAGCTAGCGCTAGGTTAGCAGTTGGATCGCTTACAATTAGGCATCTGTGTTCCCACCTGGTTCATTTTTTCCACAATGATGTATCTCCCATCATTCTGGCTTAATTTGTTATATTTTGGACATAATAGGCCAGCACATCAGCCTGCTAACACCTTGGTTAGCTGATTGAGGTCATTCTGTCTACCACCTTGGATATAAGTGGTCTTTGTGACTAGAAAACAGTGCTATATAAGTATAGGTCCTTATCCCTTGTCTCCCTTTGGCCTAACCCACCTAGCATTAGCAAAGTTAGCCATTCACTCGTTTCTTGTTTCTGTACTTATTGTACACCAGGTCATATTCTTTCGACCACACACCTCTGTCCCCAATAATGTTTTATTTGGGCTTTAACATAATCACTTTAATAATGTTAATTAGCTCAGTCTGTCTTCACTGTCCAGAGTTTAGTTAACCAGCTAACAATAGCCTCAAAATGGCACCTGCCCCACCTCAACCAGACTTCAGGTGGTGACGAAAGAGGGAGAGTGGGGTGAACTGGGGCTCATGAGCGTTTTAAGAAACATGCACTGAAACGAGTCAGTCTGAGAAGGCTTGTTATAATAATAATACATTTTATTCGTATAACGCCTTCCAAGGCACTCAAAGACGCTTTATATTAATTTAAAAAAAAAAAAGAAGTTAAAATTAAAGATTAAAAGCAAGTCCGAACAGGTGGGTTTTGAGTAATGACTTGAAGTAGTTTAAGTCTGTGCGGTCACTGATCTGGTGGGGGAGATTGTTCCAGAGGCAGGGGGCCACGACGGTGCTGAATAATAGGTTGAAAATGGTGCTAAAACAAGGCTGATGTATTTTGACAAAAGCATGTCATGGACATTTCATTAAGACCTCTCGAAACGATGCCAGAAATGTGGAAAAAGTGCATCCTATGCCCCCTTAAAGGACTTTGTTTTGTCTGTGTATACTGTTGGGTTTCTCATAAGTTTTACCCCATCTGCTCTCAGTCCTTTGAACCCCGCAAGGACCTACTCTATTACCCCTCCACCTGAAGAACCCTCTCCTCCTCCAAGCCCCACCCAGGCTCATCCAGATCTCCCACCCACTAACTACAAGGCCCAGAAAGGGGAGGCTCTTCCACAGAAACCAGTACAAGTTAACGGCATCAACCACAGTAAGTCTATTTAAACTAAGCACAGTAGAGCTCTCTCTGCCTTTTGGGATTTTTGCTGTTTTCTTCCCTTCACCATGAAGTGGAAAAGATATTCTCTCACCTCCCACACATCAGGTACTGTGTATTTGTATGTTGTTCTTGAATATTTGAATATCTGTTAGTGTAGATCATGAAACTCCAATAAGGAAAGAGACATTTTGAGCAGTTTTTTGTTCAAGAAAATGGAACCACAAAATATGAGCCTTAAAATGAAGGGAGAAAAGCCAAGTTATTTGGATAAACTGGCCTGTGAGCATATTAAGTTTTTTTTTTCTTTTAAATTGTTTTATCTTATTATTTGAAACTTTAAAAAAAATGTGTTTATCAGTAAATTGGAAATGTTTTTCTTGAACATTCATGCTTCTGGTCTTTAATTTATAAATTTTCATCTCAAATTTGATCCATTTTCCTTTAATTGTCACATTTTTTTTCTTTCATAAAAGTGAAACTGAAAACTCTTTTTTTTGTGAATTTTCAGCATTTTGCCCATATTATTGCAACCTTTTTATTCCAGTCTTTTTGTCCTTAAATTTACAATGCTACAAATTTATTCTTATACGGAATTTACCCATTGTGGGACTAATAAAGGCTTATCTTATCTTATCTTATCTTATAAATTTGAGAATTTTTTTCTACTGAATTTATGACTTTATTCTCAAATGTGCAACTTTATTTTTGTGAATGGGCAACTTTTTTCATGTAAATTTGAGAGGATTTTTTTTTTAAGTTACAGGCGGCAACTAGCTATGGGCAGAGAGCAGGAAGTGGCTCTGGTGCCTTATGTTGAAGTCTCATGGGGAAAAGCTGGTATATTAAGTGCGAATTGTCCCGTGATGTTGCTTCAGGTGGTAACATTTTCTTCAGTGATCAGAAGGAAGTGACATTCTTCTTCGGTGATCAGAAGGAAGGGCAGACCTGTGGAGGAATGTCAGCAATGACAGAACTGCAGTGACAAACAGCTTAGTGTCTGCTGAGCTTCCAATGTGAGACTTGATTAACTGTTCATGCAAGCGTTTGGCGTTAGCGTCTGTCAGTTGTCTTCAGTATTTTTATAAGGTATTATGAAACACATTGGAAATTACAGACGAGTCAAGTTGTACTTCAAAATGCGGTTTTATAATATCTTAATACCTGAGTTCTTTACTGCTGCTTGGACTGAAATTAACTTTAAAATAAAAAGAAGTGCAGAGGCAGCAGAAGACAGGAGCTCTTACATTTTCCCATTTCTTCCATTTGAATGCTCTGGTTTTATTGTCTTTGCTGTGTTCAGTATCAGTTTAATATCAATGTGAGACTTCAGGGTGAAAGATATGAATCTCGCTCATATATTAGTGACAATGTCATGTCATTCTTTACAGTGGGACCCTCCCCAGTGTTGGCTGGCCACTTCAGTGGAGGGGCTGGTGCCCCCACAGAGGTGCAGGTGGTTTCAGATCCTGCTGAGAAACCTGCCAGACCTCGGTCTCAAGGTAAGGATTTGCCCATGATTTTATTATCACATCTTGCATAATGCAGTTGAATTTGGATTGCCTATCAACTAATATTACTTCTTTTTTTTTTTTAACTCATCCGCAGAGATTTCTCTGCCACATGAATTTTCAGAGGATGACAACACAGATAATCCAGACTTTGACGATGTGGCTTTAGATACG
This sequence comes from Pholidichthys leucotaenia, assembly GCA_020510985.1. Taxonomy (NCBI): domain Eukaryota; kingdom Metazoa; phylum Chordata; class Actinopteri; order Cichliformes; family Pholidichthyidae; genus Pholidichthys; species Pholidichthys leucotaenia. The sequence goes on from CM035839.1 coordinate 417,772,738, forward strand.
CTTGTCCCAGAGCTGCAGATAGCAGAGGAACACGAGGAGTACATGGGGCCAGACATTCCGGATGGACAGATCGCGCAAGAGGGTTATGATGATGGGATAAGTGCTCCAGAAACTGAGATCCATCCAGAGCCGGCACATGACGACCAAGAAGTGGCAGAGTAAGCCATCTAAATTTAACCCTCTTTCTTTAATTAATTTGTTAAAATGTGTTTTTCAATACTGCTGTTCCTTGTGGTGCCCCATACAGGCCTCAAGCAGAAGGAAGTAACAATATTCATCAAAGCACAGAGAATTTGTATGAAGACGTCACCCCTCATGCTGGCAAAAAGAAGGACAAGACTGAGAAAAAACGCAAAGGACAACCTTTGAGTAAGTATCAAATTCCACATTATATTAAATATCAGGTACAAAGATAGTATGCTTTACTCTGGTCCTTAAAGACAGATGTATGCAAGTATGCAAAAGCAACCCTTAAAGGGATCATTGACTGAAAAATTTTAGGTTTGAACCTTCTGAAAATGATTAGGAAAAAAATATCACTTCTCTTAAACACACACACAGCCTTCATCTTGTTTTTCTCTCCAAGAAGCCTTTTTAACTCTTCCAGGTATTTTCCTGCACATAAAGAAATGGGAAAATGTCATTAAAAGCTAAACGTCACTAGCCTTGATACCCACCCACTGCTCTATTATTGGCCAGCTTTCAATCCAGCCCCGTGCCTTGCCGGAGCTGTCTGTCAGCGAACATGTAGAGCAGACACTGCACACTCGAGAGAAGCGGGATCCTTCCACAAACTCCCAAAGGATCATCTCTGAGAGAAAAGCGGCTAAAATTTATTTTAACTGATGTTCCAGAAGATTTTAACCCGAACTTATTACTCTGTCCTGGTCATTTCACGACAGATTCATTCTGAAACCTTGTAAAGTATAACATGGGTTTCACCTATACTGCTTATTCTTAAGGATTCCACTGTATTGCCCAAAGTGATTCTGTAAAATGTCTAAACCTCTGTGATTGTGGAGGGTCTGAATGATAATGCAGCATATGTGGACACACAGAGCACACATCGGGCAACCTGGATCACAGTGAAATGGGCAAGGCACAGGTACGGCAGCTAATACCATCAGCCAGCCGAGCGTCTCCCAGCTTCCCATTTCACTACATATGACAAATTATCGTTCAGACCCTCAACAGTCACGACAGTATTAGATTTTAATTTTATAGACATTGGTTCTTCATTATGATTTTTATCTAGTCACATTTGGTGCTTCGTATTTCTGTGTTTTGTTTATGTAGCACTCCATGAACAGTCAAACTTGGGCCCTGCTCTAAGTTATGCCTCCTCACTTTAGATTAGGGGCACATGAAAAATGCTGAGGAGGCCAGAAACACTTATCTGGGAGAGCTTGCAGAGTGGCTTTCTAGATCTCATGATAATGACACAGAAACTATAACTAGATTTTTTTTGTTTATCAAAATACAGACATACACTACTCACAAAAAGTTAGGGATATTTGGCTTTCAGGTGAAATTTATGTAAAATGTAAAATGTTCACACTATAGTGATATAATATCATGAAAGTAGGACATTTAAGTAGAAGCATGCAATGGTGATTTCCTCATCTCAAACAATTTATTGAGACTTCCGGTCTGGACACCATGGTGATAGCAGCTTAACGCTGAAGCTCCCAGACCCGATCCAGGAAAATACCTTGAAAATCAGATTTAACGGATTTTTGGAAGAGTGAAAATCAAAAGACAAAGTCATTATGCCTAAAGGAAAACAGAAGAAATCGACGTTTACCAGGCCAAGACACGCATCGGCCGGAGAATCTGATCCGGAGGATATCCTTTCAGAAGAGGAGGAGCTGACTGAAGCTAGCAACAAGGTTAGCTTAAAAATGGTACTTAAAGAATTAAGACAATTTCGCCGAGAGTGTTGGGCCAAATTTCGTGAAATTAAAGACGAAATAAAAAGGACAAACAGCAGAGTGGACCAGGCTGAGGACTGAATCATGGAAGCAGAGGAAAGAATAAAAGGGCTGGAAGAAACCGTGCTGGAACTACACAAATGACAGTCAAGACTGGAGGCTAAGCTAACCGACCAAGAAGGAAGACTAAGAAGCGACAACATAAGAATTCATGGTCTGAAAGAAGGAGTCGAGGACGGTTTCACCACAATGGCGGCATGCGTGGAATCCATACTGAGAGAGAAGTTGGAAATTCCTCAAACCACCGACTTGAAGATAGAAAGGGCGCACCGTACATTAGCCCCTAGACCGTCGGCGGAAGCGCCACCAAGATCGGTGGTGGTGAAGTTCTCCAACTCCACAATAAAAGAAGAGGTTGTAAGACTGGCTTGGCAGAAAAAAGGATTTATGCACCAAGAGAGAAAAGTTTTCGTGGAGCACAACTACGCCCCGGAGGTCCTTAAAAAGCGTCGGGAATACAACGCTAAAAAGGTACTACAAGAGAAGAAACTGCGCTTTCAGACTCCATTTCCGGCGGAGCTGAGGGTGTTTTACGGAGATGAGACGTGTCTCTACAACTCGGCGGAAGAAGCAACCATGGATATGGCAAGAAGAGGACTCCCGGTAACGGTGTATAAACCGGCAGCAGACCCGATCGAAAGAATCAAGGCTCAAACGTGGTCCACACAGAGACCCTCAGAATCCACAGGCCAGCAGCGGGAAACCCAGTGCCAGAGCTATAAGGAAAAACTGAGCGTTTTCAGGAGGGAATAACGATATTTTTAGTCAATCTGCGCATCCAACCCTCCTCCTACAAGGTAACAAACATTAAAGGAGATGCAGAATCAGCAAGTGGTAAAACATTTCATGGAACAGACATAATATTAGAAACAAATAAGTCTCTAAAAAAAAAAAAAAAAAACTTGTTAAAATAGAAGTGTGACAATGAACCACATGATCTCTCCACACTAACAAATACTGTATTAACGTGACTGTTTGCTGTGATGGTGGTGGGAGGTTGCGCACAATTTCATAGGGTATAGGCATAAAAAAATAATAAAAATAAAAATAAAATAAAATAAAATAAAATCATTACAAGTTCGGATTGGGATCTGAAATTCACGTTAAAAACATGGGACAACTTACAGGGGTAAGAGAGGGCCCTCAGCGCGTAACAGAATTTGAGGAATTTCCCTCAGAGCCAACACACCATCAAGGCTCTTCTAAGGTCACTAAAAAGACCTCAGCTCAGGAAGATCTTTTGTCAGTTTTTTGTTTTAAAGTTTTATATACTATGTTCTTAATGTTTTTTATGTTCTTAATGTTCTTTCAGTTTCTGAGTAGCATAAAAGAGGGCCACCACACTGTTATACTAAATAAGACAACACAATGGAGAAACAGGGTGTAACCAAAATAATCTCATATAATGTAAAAGGGATCCTGAATCCAGTTAAAAGATCCAAGATTCTAGGCAAAATGAAAAAAGACAAAGCAGGAATAATATTTTTACAGGAAACCCACCTAACAGACGTGGAGCACACTAAACTCAGTAGACAAGGATTTAAAATGATCTCTTCATCTTCATATAAGTCAGGGAGGAGGAGGGGAGTAGCGACATTGATCTCAACCAAAATTACATTTGAAAAAATATCAGAACACAAAGATAAAGAAGGGAGATTCAGCATGGTACTTGGGCGGCTAGAGGGAGAAGATATCACCCTGCTGAATGTATATGCACCTCCAGGGACTAACTGGAAATTTTATAAAAATGTATTTGACCTAATGATAACTAAAGCCCAAGGTTTAGTGATATGTGGTGGAGACTTCAATCTAAGACTAAATCCATACTGGGATGCATCAGGTAATTCTCCACATCAAAATAACACTCAAAGTAGAAAAACTCGGATGCTACTAAAAGAAATGGGAATCTGTGACGTGTGGAGGGAATTCAACCCCAGTGTAAAAGATTATACATTTTACTCAGCTCCACATTCATCATACTCAAGGATTGACTATTTTTTTATGTTTAATAGAGACATTGGAAGAGTAAAAACATGTAAAATAGGACTGATGGATCTCTCTGACCACAGTTCGATCTATATGGACTTAAGTATCCAAAAATACACAAATAATACATTTTCTTGGAGGTTAAATTCAAATGTGCTGAAAGGACCACTGAAAGATGAATTGAAATCAGATATTCTCAGATATTTGGAAGAAAATGATAATGGAGAAGTATCCCTTTTAATACTGTGGGACGCATGCAAAGCTGTAATAAGGGGAAAGATTATCGCAAAACTGGCAATCCAAAAGAAACTGAGACAAGAAAAACTAATCACATTAGAGTCAGAACTTAAGAACCTAGAAAAAGAGCACAAAGACAACACTCATTCTAATGACTCGCTCAAAATTAAGGAAATTAAAAACCAAATAAATGAGATCTACACAATAGAAATCCAAAAGAAACTTACATTTCTGAAACAAAAATACTATGAAACAGGTAGCAAATCGGCAAAATTACTAGCCTATAAATTGAGGAAACAACAAATGGAGAGAGCAATCTACAAAATCAGAGACCCAGTATCAAAGGAAATAAAATTTAGAATTCAGGATATTCTTAAAAGCTTCGAGAACTACTACAAGAACTTGTACTCCCTCAAAAAACATAAAAACGCATCCGAAGCCTTCCTAAACACATTAAACCTTCCCCAACTTACTGAGTCACAAAATAAAACACTACTGTCAGAAATATAACCTAAAGAATTAGAAAAAGCAATTATGAAACTTAAAGCTAACAAATCCCCAGGAGCAGATGGCTATACAGCAGAGTGGTACAAAACCTTTAAATAGCAACTATCTCCTCTCCTCCTGAAAACATTTAACTATGTCCTCCACACAGGGGAAATCCCCCCCTCCTGGAGAGAAGGGGTCACTGTAGTCATACCTAAACCTGAAAAGGATAAACTAGACTGCTCCAACTACAGACCAATCAGTGTGTTAAATCAGGACTATAAGCTTTTTTCCACTATCCTTGCCAAAAGGTTAGAAAATATACTGACAGACTTAATTCATTTAGACCAAACAGGTTTTATAAGACAAAGACAGACACAAGACAACATTAGACGCACTTTACACATAATTCATCATATAAAAAAATATAACTTAAATGCAGCCATATTGGGATTAGATGCTGGAAAAGCATTTGATTTGGTTGACTGGTCTTTCCTATATAGAATCTTCTCCAGTTTCAATTATCATAACAACTTCATTAGAACTATCCAGGCATTATATAAAAAACCAACAGCTAAAATAAGGATTAACGGTAAATTATCATCATCTTTTGAACTGGAAAGAGGATGCCGTCAGGACTGCCCCTTGTCTCCACTTGCCTTTGCAATCTTCATAGAACCTCTGAGCCAATGGATAAGACAGAATCAAAAAAATTCAAGGTATTACACTTGGTCAGAAGGAACATAAAATAGCACTCTTTGCTGATGACATTTTAATATACCTGGGGCAGCCGGACACCTCTTTCCCAGAACTAATCTCAGTTTGTTCAGAGTATGGAGATTTATCGGGGTACAAATTAAACATGCATAAAACCCAAGTTTTAACATTCAACTATGACGCAAATCAATATTTACTAAGCAAACTCAAAACTAACTGGGAGATGGAATCTATGAAATATCTGGGGGTCAATATCCCAAAACAACTCAACAAAATTATAACACTAAACTATGATCCACTGATGGCAAAAATAAAATCTGATCTAGCAAGATGGAATATGATACCATTCTTGGGTGCCGCACAAAGAATTGAAGCAGTCAAAATGAATATACTTCCACGTCTTCTATACCTTTTCCAAACAATACCGGTAGAACCTTCCAAAAAAACATGGCAAGAACTGGACAGAAGGATCTCAAGATTCATATGGCAGGGCAAGAGACCTAGAATCAGATATAGAACCCTACAGCTAAACAAAGACAAAGGTGGGCTCACACTGCCAAATATCAGGGACTATTTTAAAGCTGCACAAATTAAAACTTTAGTAGAGATATGTAACCCAGTCTACACTGCACAATGGAAGGAGATGGAATGCCAAATAACAAGTGACATCCCCCTACAGGCGATAATAGGGAACAATGCCTTACCTAAACTTTTGAATAACACTAACCCGTGGATAGAGACCCCGCTAAAAATTTGGTTTAAGATAGTCAGAGAGAATCAAACTAAAGAACCCTATCAGTTACTGCAATGGATTGCCTATGATCAAGACTTTACTCCTAATAAAACAGACACTAGATTTAAAAAGTGGAACGAGAACGGACTGATAAAATATTACGATTTTTTTAAAGGGCAAATTTTAAGAAGTTTTGAAGATTTGAAAAACAAGGTCTAATAAATCAAGACCTTTACAGGTTCTTTCAGCTTAGACACCACATAAACAAAATACTTAAAAAGGAGGATTTGGAAAGGGCCCAGTCAGGTGTTCTGAAGGTCTTCTTAATGGCATATAAAGGGATCCCAGGGATCGGATACATTTCTAAAATATACCAAGGTCTTCAAGACTTAAAAGGAGACAGCACATCATATATAAAAGAGAAATGGGAAAAAGAGGGGAATTTCACTTTACAACTGGAAATATGGGAAAAGCTAAATAAACAGCAATGGAAAAGTACCTCATCCCTGCAGTAGAGAGAATTTGGATGGAAAAATTTGTTAAGATTTTTCAGAACACCTGCACAAAACAAATTTACTCGTAAAGGGTTGAATTGTTGGCGCTTGTGTGGTGATGAGACTGCAAATCATTTTCATGTGTTTTGGTCATGTCCAGTTATCCAACAATATTGGACCAATGTACAGACAATATTGGGGAAAATATTCAAAATAACAGTGCCCTTTTCTTTTGTAACTTTGTATTTGGGTTTACTACCGGAATCACTGGAAAGACGAGGAGAAAATTACTTATTCACTGTTTTAATATTGGCAAGTAAAAAAGCTCTAACAAAAAAATGGATGTTGAAGGACTGTCCTACACCTGAAGATTGGATTAACGTGATTCAAGACATTTATTCGATGGAAAAGTTGACATTCGCACTGAGACAGGACATGGATGGGTTCTTGAACCTTTGGCAACCCTGGAACGCATATGTGTCCTCCATTAGATCTAATCTTTGACAAATACCATTTCAATAATGGCACCTCTCTTTGTTCCAACTCTACTCAGATACTCTTTCATTTTTTTTCTCTTTTGTTTTTTTTTCTTCTCTTGTTTTGTTTTTTGTTTTTTTTGTTTTTTTGTTCTTTCTTTAATTTCTCTTTTTCTTTCACTTAAAAAAGGGTGTTGTAATAATTATTCTTCCAATATTGTCAAAAAAAAAAGGGAACATGTGATGAAAATGTAAACAATGCAATGCTGTAATGACATACTGTATATACCCTTTACAAAAACTTAAATTTAAAAAAAAAAACAAAACAATTTATTGAAACAAAAGCCAACTACAGTCTTGGGTATACCACGACAAAAAAAGTCAGTGTCTCAATAACTTGTCATGTGCCCTTGAGCATCAATTACAGCTTGACAACAACATCACATGCTGTTCACAAGTTGATTTATTGTCTGCTGAGGCATGGCATTCCACTCTTCTTGAAGGGCGGCCCTCAGGTCATTGAGGTTGTAGGGTGCAAGGTTACGAGCCTCTACACGGTGACTCAGCTGACCCCACAGGTTTTCTATGGGATTCAGGTCTGGAGAAAGTGCAGGCCACACCATTTGAGACAGTTGACCAAAACATCCTTTTAACCAAACTTACTCAGTTTAATTTTTCAAAACATGCTATCAAATGGATGAAATCCTATTTAACCGACAGACAGCAATGTGTAATGGTCAACAGTGTCAAATCACAATATATGAAATGTCAAATGGGTGTTCCACAAGGCTCTATACTTGGACCAATATTATTCTCCCTATACATAAATGATTTACCAAATGTATGCAGAAACATTCATATACAAATGTATGCAGATGACACGGTAATATTCACACCTGCAAAAAACACACAATAAGTTGCCTGTATTCTTACAACAGCGATGACCCAAATCCATGACTGGCTGAATAATTCATGTCTCCTACTAAACAACTATTTATCTGTATTACCTGTTCATCTCCTACTAACTAAAACTGTCTCCGTGATGTTTACCAAACAAAGATCAAATATTACAAACTCAAACATTTTCTTAAAAGGGGAGGAGCTGCAACTAGTCGAGGAGTTTAAGTACCTCAGCGTGATTTTAGACTCCTCATTATTCTTTAGAAAACACATATAAAATCTTAAATATCATCAAATTCAATCTAAGAAATCTTAAACAAATTAGATCATCTCTGACAGTGCAGCCAAAATGTTTCTGCATGCAATGATCTTCTCACACATCCATTACTGTTTTACCACTCACTGGTGTAACCATATTCAAACCCATTGAATCTTTATACAAAAAAGGCATAAAAATGTTTGATAAGAAAGATCCCACATATCATTGCTGTCACGTTTACAAGAAATACAATTTCCTGTCTTTTGAAAACTATAAAACTCTCAGATTTGCCTGTTCAATTTATAAAATATTAAATGGCTATGCAACCCCCCCCCCCCCCGGGAAAATATATTAAACTGAGGACTGGCACTGGTACAACCACCAGAACAATCACTAGAGGAGACTGTAAGGTCCCCCACAGACACACATTTGCTCAATCTGTGCTATCAATGAGGGGCACCAAGATCTGGAATAACATACCACCTGCAATCAGAGAACACAGCACACTAAACGCTTTTAAGACTCATTGTAAAAATTGGCTTTTAAATAACCAAAACTGTACCCATAATTAGTGGATGCTCTGCGGCATACGCATATACTATATGTGCCTGTGCATCACACACATATGCCCCGCCGCTCGTTTGTTGCTGTCTGTTGTTGCTGTTAGGTGCTTGGCTGCATGTGTGTGTACGCATACACAGCACTTCACTTGTATGACATCTGAATGTTTTGTTTTGTAGCACCTTAACTCTTGCACTTTAGCATATCCACTTTGTACAGTTTCACTGCAGTTGTTCTGCTCGTGTATGATTGTGTGTTTTTGTGACCCGCTGGGGGACTGCAGATGCAAATTAGCAGTATTGCTAAATCTAGCATACTTACATTTGCATTAATGTTCATTAGCATGTAATGTCCCTTTCAAATAAACATTAAACAAACATTTGAGGTACCCTAGCCTCCAGCAGCCATTCCCAAGTGATGCAATTTCGATGAGCTGGAGTATTGTCGGCCATGAAGATGAAATTAGGCCTGTGTTGTTCATGCAGGGGCACAATGACTGGATTAATGGTGTTATTCAGGTAGTATTGGCTTGTCACTGTACCATTCACACGGTGTAGGGCAGTGCTGTATTGAGTAGACACACCTGCCCAGATTGTAACATGGTGACAACAGTGGCTGATACATAGCGCTCTCCTTGATGTCTCCAACATCATTGGCGGCCATCATTTCTGCTAAGCGTGAATCGACTTTCATCAGAGAACAGCACTGAAGTCCACTGGTCCTTGTCCAGCATAAATGCTCCCTGGCTCATGCAAACAATGACGCCTGTGCCTGGTGGTGTGGTCAGGTACCCTTGCAGGTCATCTAGCATGCAGACCAAGCTGATGTAAACAGTTTCGAATGGTCTGACATAACACTTGGGTACCTCTTACCTCCCTTAAATGTGCCTGGAGTTGAGTGACATTCATCGTGCGGTTCTGCAGGGCACTGTTCATAATGAAGTGGTCATCAGTGTGGGATGTGGCCAAAGGACGTCCACTTCTATGTCTTTCTGTGACTCTTCTAGTCTCTCTGTATCTCTTTTGCAACCTGCTTATGACACTCTGTGACATTCTAAGCTCAGTGGCCACTTCCCTCTGAGAACATCCTGTTTGAAGCCTCGCAATGGCGAAGTACTGTTGATCAGTTGTGAGGTGTTGTCTTGGTCTCATGATGTCAAAATGTGAACAGCATGATGAAGAGGACTGTTTAAATACCAATTCTAATTGAACCAGAAAATTTGTTGGTTGAGTCATGGATCAAACACCTGTTGTTAATTTTGCTGTTAAGCACCTTGTCAAAGAACAGCAAGTTACGCAAAAAATACTGAAACATTGAATAGCTGGACATGTGCATTCAAAAGATTAGAGAAGGTCAAATTAAGTTCACCTGTAAAGGCTATAGTGCATTTTAGGCGCATCCTGAAATTTCACCTGAAAACCGAATATCCCTAACTTCTTGTGAGTAGTGTATATTATGATGATGTTAGGAATTTGAAATTAATCCACAGAAAAGGCAGTCAGTGACCCCTTTAAGGTTTTTCTGACCAGGAAGTGACCAGCAATGATGTGACAAGCAAGGCACTTGTCTGAAGTCAGTATTTCCCTAGTTCCAAGCTGCACAATTCACATGGAGCATTCCCTGAGGTCAGATTTCAAGCTCCTAAATTTGGACAACCCTCACTATAATAAAGATCAAAATCCAAGATGGCTGTGTGCACGTACCACACATCAGCAAGCTGTGTAAAATGTACCATTTATTCTGTTTTCAATGTCTCTTCTAAGTGGTTACACACAGAAAACTACCCAACTTCTATCTCTGGACATATCGCTATGGTGTTTTTATGTGTTTTCAATTGGCATTGCTTATAGTACCTAATTCGAGAATTGGGGTTTTCCAACTTGTTGTTCTGGAATGTGGTCAATGCAGAAGTGTCATTCCAACCTCTGGTACACCTGGAACACAGACTGTCTGTGCACTTCTGTGACTTGGAGAAATGATAAATGAAAATCCAGTAATGAGGAGCAGGTGAATGTGTTTTGAAGTGAGCTAGTAACTGGCTACCAGTAAGAATGACAGCATGGTGGTACAGTTGATTTGCAAATGACAGAGTGTTAAATATATGAAGGAATACTCAACAACTGCTCAGCTGCAACTAGTTATCATCTACAAAGAGATATGTGGGAACTGGGTTTTAGCTTCCCTTAATCTTGATCTCATGTAGCAGTTTTAAGTCTTTCTGAATAGAACAGGAATTTAATTTTTGTAGACTGTGATTTCAGTTTGAATCACAAATGATGATACAGGGGTTTATATATTTTTGATAGCCTCACCTTTTAATGAGTTTCTTCTATATGAAATAGGAATGTAGCGATACAGCTTTATTAATGCATGATCTGATCCAATATTTTTAAAATTGGGTATATCCAAATTACCAATATACAGCTTGTGGCCTGAATAAATTCAGTGTACTTCTTTCCACGGTATTTCTGCAAGTGTTTAAGGTTGGAGCCGTTAAAATGTAAAAAAACAAAAAACAAAAAACAAACAAACAAAAAACAAACTATACTCTTATAACCCTTTACAGGATTTTATATACACATTCTGCCATTTATCAAGCATATAAATTCATATATATCTCGATTAAAAAAACTAATAAATAATAGAGAATATTAAGCTCTAACATTTATATATCACCATTGAATTAACAGCAGAAAAGTCCTCATATTATAATGCAAGGATTCTGTGTGTGTGTGTGTGTGTGTGTGTGTGTGTGTGTGTTATTCTGTCTGTTCTGTGCATACAGTGGTGTGAAAAAGTGTTTGCCCCCTTCCTGATTTCACATATTTTTGTATGTTTGTCACACTTTATGTTTCAGATCATCAAACAAGTTTAAATATTAGACAAGGATAACACAAGTAAACACAAAATGCACTTTTTAAATGAAGGTGTTTATTATTAAGGGTAAAAAAAAATCCATACCTACATGGCCCTTTGTGAAAAAGTGACACCCCCCCCCGTTAAAACATAAATTAACTGTGGTTTATCACATCTTTGGAAAGCTAAGTTCAATTTCTCTATGCCACACCCAGGCCTGATTACTCCCACACCTGTTTGCAATCAAGAAATCACTTAAATAGGACCTGCCTGACAAAGTGAAGCAGACCAAAAGATCCTCAAAAGCTAGACATCATGCTGCAGTCCAAAGAAATTCAGGACTAAATGAGAAACAAAGTAATAGAGATCTATCAGGCTGGAAAAGGTTATAAAGCCATTTCTAAAGCTTTGGGACTCCAGTGAACCACAGTGAGAGGCATTATCTACAAATGGCGAAAACATGGAACAGTGGTGAACCTTCCCAGGAGTGGCTGTCTGACCAAAATTACCCAAGAGCGCAGCAACGACTCATCCAAGAGGTCACAAAAGACCCCACAACAACATCCAAAGAACTGCAGGCCTCACTTGCCTCAGTTAAGGTCAGTGTTCATGACTCCACAATAAGAAAGAGACTGGGCAAAAATGGCCTGCATGGCAGAGTTCCAAGACAAAAACCACTGCTGAGCAAAAAGAACATAAAGGCTTGTCTCAGTTTTGCCAGACAACATCTTGATGATCCCCAAGACTTTTGGGAAAATACTCTGTGGACTGACGAGACAAAAGTTGAACTTTTTGGAAAGTGTGTGTCCCATTACATCTGGCGTAAAAGTAACACAGAATTTCAGAAAAGGAACATCATATCAGCAGTAAAATATGGTGGTGGTAGTGTGATGGTCTGGGGCTGTGTTGCTACTTCAGGACCTGTAAGACTTGCTGTAGTAAATAGAACTATGAATGCTGCTGTCTACCAAAAATCCTGAAGGAGAATGTCCGGCCATCTGTTTGTGACCTCAAGCTGAAGCGCACTTGGGTTCTGCAGCAGGACAATGATCCAAAACACAGCAGCAAGTCCACCTCTGAATGGCTTAAGAAAAGCAAAATGAAGACTTTGGAGTGGCCTAGTCAAAATCTTGACCTGAATCCGATTGAGATGCTGTGGCATGACCTTAAAAAGGCAGTTCATGCTCGAAAACCCTCCAGTGTGGCTGAATTACAACAATTCTGCAAAGATGAGTGGGCCGAAATTCCTCCACAGCACTGTAAAAGACTTATTGCCTGTTATCACAAATGCTTGATTGCAGTTGTTGCTGCAAAGGTGTGTTGAGATGACTGTTGTTGTGAAATGGTTCTATATAAATAAAGTTGAATTGAGCTAAGGGTGGCCCAACCAGTTATTAGGTTTAGGGGGCAATCACTTTTTCACACAGGGCCATAAAGGTTTGGATTTTTTTCCCCTTAATAATAAACACCTTCATTTAAAAACTGCATTTTGTGTTTACTTGTGTTATTTTTGCCAAATATTTAAATTTGTTTGATGATCTGAAACATTTAAGTGTGACAAACATACAGAAAAATGAGAACTCAGGAAGGGGGCAAACACTTTTTCACACCACTGTATCTCTCGAACCGATTGTCAGACTGACCTCAGATTTGATATGTGCTCTCCTGAGGTTATGAGAGTTTGCATCTCCATATTTCAGCCTCCCCAGATATGTGGAAGTTTAGGAGGGGAAATCTTTAATGAACGTCCTAGGGGAGCTATCAAATGAACACAGAGGTGGAAAATGTATAACTGCTGAGATTTGGGGCTGAAAATCTGGATTTATGGCTATAATATTGAGACCAATAACCCCTGTAAATTTCAGCCTCCCTGGATATGTGGAAGTTTGAGAGGGAAAATGTCATGTGGTGATACCTCGCGGATCACCAAGAGACGCCACAGAGTTCACCAGAGAGTTTGGCTGAGATGTTATTTATTTCCAGACGTGACAAAACACATTTATGAACCCATAAGGGCAAACACACACAAGAACGAGACTTGGGCTCGTAGGGCTAACCCAGCTGCTACGAGCTAACTGTGACATACAGGCGTGACAAAACTCAACTATGAACCCCTATAGGGCAAAACACACACATAACTGAGACTTGGGCTCGTAGGGCTAACCCAGCCGCTACGAGCTAACTGTGACAAAGCTATGATGACGAACCTGACATGAAGGTCCGCGGCACTCACAAGTATGACGAGGTGCAGACCCAGGGCTTGGCAGGATGAAGACACACAAGCAATCCTCAAGTAACGTTGACCGAATGTCGACTGATACTCCTGCCTCTTACCGTCGTCAGTGCCGGGCTTAAAAGGGCGAAGCAGTAACGACGGTAATGACAATCAGCTGACCGGCCGTTGACAGGCGGAAGCCCCACCGAGCACTTTCACAATAAGAGCCCGGTGAGGCCAGAATACAGCCCGCAGCTGTCAAGGCCGGCAGCGAGGAGAACTTAGCCCGAGCGCGATCAGAACTGGTGCTCGGGTCATAACAGTACCCTCCCTCCACGAGCGGACTCCGAACGTCCCAAGGAACCACCCTGCCCCCCACCCGTCCCCCCAGGGCGGGAGGCTGGGGACAGGTGTGGAGGGAGAGAAACCAAACAGACAGAGAAAAAAAAAACCCCATACAGGACAATGACATGGCAACAACTCAGACCAAAATCACAGACTACTGAAACAAAAACACCAAATATTCAAAAAACAGAGCCCAGATAAACAAAAAAAAACTCAGATAAACACAAGAGAACAAATACACATGGGGAAGAATAAGGACCAGAACTACAGAGCCAGATAAACTAAATACAAGAACAAAACATTACCCGCTCATAACACTTGTCTCACTTAACATGAGACAAAAAAAAACAAAACAAAAACAGAGCACTACTCGCTCATATCAAACTATACACGAAACAAAAAAAAAAACAGAGCACTACACGCTCTACCCAGACTATACATAAGCCAGCAAGGCTACTGCAAGGCATGAGCACTACATACAAGATAACCAGGACAAAGAAAAAAAAGCACAAATACTGAGACAAACCCAAGGACCACTACCACCCCCCGACAGTTTATGTCGACCGATGGTCAAAGGAGGCGGACCAGGCGACTCACCAGAGTCCAAAGTCCCGCACGTCCGCTTCTCCGGTGGTCGAACTAGGTAGCCCCATGGCACACATAACAGGTCGGGTGGCCAAACCGAGGCGCCGAATCGGCGAAACAGTCTCTCCGGCGGCCAACCCGTGTACCTCAGCCACCAGTCCAGGGCATCAACAACCTGCAGCAGCCTCCCAGACGAGAACAAAACTCGGGAGAACCGGGGCGAGCGAACAGGGACCCCCATGGCCCCCGGCGATGATGTATAGGGGCGGTGACTCATAGGGAATCGATGAGCAGGGCGAGCCAGGAATCTGCTCCGCGAAGAAGGGTCTGCAGCTCCTCCTCCGCCAATGGACCACGCTCGCGCTGCATCACCACTGGACCCAGATTGGGTCCCAGCTGCACCCACGTTGGGCCCCGATTGGGCCAGAACCGCACCCGCGGTGGACCCCGATTGGGCCTCCGACGAACCCACGTCGGACCCCGATTGGGCCGAAACCGCCCCTGCGGTGGGACCCGATTGGGCCTCCGGTGCAGCTCCGCTGACGAACTCCACCCCCGAACCTGGGACCTCCACCTCGGTGACACCGACCCGTTCCCCGCCGGAGACACTAAAACAAAGCTCGGGGACAGGAAAACCGGGATCAGCATCACCGGTAGCAACGGAACCCAGCGAGACGAGCTCGGGCGCAGCAGACGGCTGCTCCTCACTCGTCTCCCCGAGATGCAGGCAAAAATGCTCAACAAAAGGGGACAGAGACATAAGAGGGAGCACTTGCCTGCACTCGGGTTCCGTTGCCACCCAGGACTCCGACGATCCGGGTTCAGGGCGACTCTCGTCAGCTGGCTCGGACTCAGCTGCGTCGGGCTCCGCAGCTGGCACGATGTCATCAGCAGCCTCAGGTTCCTCCCACGCTGTTGTCCACGCCGACGACCCGTATGGCGTGGAGGCAGGGAACCCTTGACCCACTGGCTCGGACCGCTCCGGCGAGGAGACCCGGGGACGCTTCTTCGTCGGCTCAGGCTCCGGGCCGCAGTCCGCTCCTCTCCTCCGTCCAAGACGTGACTGCAGGGCCGGATGCAGGCTATCCAGCACTGCAGGGGCCCTCTTCGTCCGGCGACGTTGGCCTGGCGTCGCGGACCGCTCGACGGGGGAGAACACAGAGGCAGTAGGTTTAATAATTTCATCCACAGCAGGTGGAGGGAGCTCCGGGGGCTGCGAACCCCGAACTCCATCCCCAGGAGTCAAACAAGGCAGAATAATATCATGTTGTGAGAAATTATCGTGCACTTGCCTTCCTACCGGGGCAGAGATGGTTCCTGCTGTGGGGGACGTCGTTCCTCCTTCTCCCCGCTGGATGGCGACAGAG
Source organism: Pholidichthys leucotaenia (assembly GCA_020510985.1). Taxonomy (NCBI): domain Eukaryota; kingdom Metazoa; phylum Chordata; class Actinopteri; order Cichliformes; family Pholidichthyidae; genus Pholidichthys; species Pholidichthys leucotaenia. The sequence goes on from CM035839.1 coordinate 417,788,946, forward strand.
GGCCCCCTGGGAAGACGAGGTGGGGCCGCTCTCGGAGATTCGCTGACGGGATACGCCGGCAGCGAGTCCAGCTGGGGATTCCGCTGAGGGTTGCCCACGCCGTTACGCCGACGTCCTCGCCGGCCCCCAGACGGCGCGTACTCCTGGACCTGCTCCAGGACGGGACACCAACGCGGGGAGCGGGGATTCCTCCTCCCCTGCTTCCTGCTCTTCTCTTCCAGCTCGCGAAGCAACTCGCGCTGAATGGCGAGTTCCTCCCACCTCGTTATCACCTCCAGGTGGTCGTAACTATCGAGGGGAAGGTTGTCCAAAAGCTCCTCAGCGTAGTCCAAATGCCTGCACACGTCGCTGGGAGCGTCCCACAGCGTAGCGGAGAATAACGTGCAGTCCACGTACTCCAGGACCTCCGCTAGCCTTCTGTCCAGGCGCCGACCGCGACCCCTGGATGACGGCATTCTCCCAGCAACAGGCATCCAGACAGGGAAGAACAAACAGTCCAGTTATGGCACAAACTCCCGGTGAAACGGCGTCTCGATGCGGCGCCTCCGTTTAGGCGACCTGGCAGGAGTATACTGTCATGTGGTGATCCTCGCGGATCACCAAGAGACGCCACAGAGTTCACCAGCGAGTTTGGCTGAGATGTTATTTATTTCCAGACATGACAAAACACAACTATGAACCCATAAGGGCAAACACACACAAGAACGAGACTTGGGCTCGTAGGGCTAACCCAGCCGCTACGAGCTAACTGTGACATACAGGCGTGACAAAACTCAACTATGAACCCCTATAGGGCAAAACACACACATAACTGAGACTTGGGCTCGTAGGGCTAACCCAGCCGCTACGAGCTAACTGTGACAAAGCTATGATGACGAACCTGACATGAAGGTCCGCGGCACTCACAAGTATGACGAGGCGCAGACCCAGGGCTTGGCAGGATGAAGACACACAAGCAATCCTCACGTAACGTTGACCGAATGTCGACTGATACTCCTGCCTCTTACCGTCGTCAGTGCCGGGCTTAAAAGGGCGAAGCACTAATGATGGTAATGACAATCAGCTGACCGGCCGTTGACAGGCGGAAGCCCCACCGAGCACTTTCACAATAAGAGCCCGGTGAGGCCAGAATACAACCCGCAGCTGTCAAGGCCGGCAGCGAGGAGAACTTAGCCCGAGTGCGATCAGAACTGGCACTCGGGTCATAACAGAAAATCTTTATTGAATGTCCATAGGGGAGCGATTAAATGAACACAGAGGTGCAAAAGGTACAACAGCTGGGAGTTTGGGGTTGAAATTTTATCCTACAGGCTCTGGAGGCCGGTGGGATAAAATGATAAAAAATCTGGGTCTGACTCTGGTACAGGTGGCCCTCGCGGACCACTAATGAGACACTATAGGCCAGCCGATGAGTTTGTATATTTATTAATAAAGACAAGGATGACAAAGTAAACCGCCACGTGGGGCGAGAACAAGAACAATGACTACCGTACTGACACAGTGACGAACAAACATAAGCTAAGGGAGAAACTTACAGGACTTGGAGAATAACAGGATGACTGGAGCCGGACGTAGGGACTCCAGCCGAACGCTGTACGAGAGCAACGTCCATCGTATGTGAGGTCGCAGCCGGGAGTAACCGCAGCTGCTCCCTTAAATAGGGCAAGGGATTAATCAGCTGATGAGGGCGTCATCTGCTGAATTAAGCCCAGCTGTCATTGCTGAGCTCTGCTCTGACAGCCGGAAGATCCGCAGGGACGCTGTCAAAATAAGAGCTCTGGGAAACTACAGAAATAAACAGGCTGGAAGGGAAATACCGCATGACCTGAGCGCAGACGAGATCGGCGCTCAGACCACGACAGACTCGAGCTCTGGAACCGGGTCTTCCTTAGAAGACCTATAAGGAGTTGTTCAGAACTCCTTATAAGAACTCCTTAGGTGTTCTTATTAGGTGCCATTCATTCTTTGGTGGAAGCATCACTTTTATGATGTCACCAGTCCACACGGGGTCATTGGGCACTGCACTAGCTGTGTTAATTTTAATAAATAATTTGTGAGAAATGCCTACTCTATTATACCAGAACATTGACATAAAACACTTTTTTAAAGAATAAATAACTTCCTAAATAATGAAAGCACCAATGTGCTGATGGCTCGGTGCCTGTGGCAGGGAGGCATGGGGAAGGGCCTTTAAAAAGGGTGCACTGCCACCTGTACTGACCCGGCATAGTTATTACAGTACCTTTTTTCCCAGCTCCAGTGATGGTAAAGGTGATTTAAATTAGTGCTTATTTTGATAACAAAGCCGTATGTGGAAATTTTGCCAAAAAAAATTTGATAAAATATGGTGATACAATTATACAAGCCTTTAGTTCCACTTGACTTTGACCAGGCGAGCTGAAAAGATGGTAACAGACAGACAGACAGATAGATACACACACAGATACATGTAATGGTCATGGTATGCCTACGTTGCTTTGCACCAAGGCATGATTAATGTAACCAAGCAGCCCTCAGTACCGAAGAAAAATAGGACATTGGAAGAAAAATAATGTGATGTAACATAAGCATTATGAATCAAATGTTGCAGTTGTAGGAGTTACCAGTGTTTTAATATTGAAATCGCTGCACAATTTAAGCACAAAACTTACTTTGAAAGGGTTTTTTCCTTGGCTCAGCTATCCACTGTGGTCCGCCATGTTTAAGAGATGAGGACTGTGGGACTTATAGTTTTTATCAATGAGAAAAATAATGTGACGCAACATAAGCTTTAAAAATCAAATGTTGCAGTTGTAGGAGTTATTAGTGTTTCAATATATTAACTGCTGCATAATTTAAGCACAAAACTTACTTTTAAAGGGTTTTTTCCTTTCCTCAGCTATCCAAGATTCAAGATTCAAAGATTTTATTGTCAATACTACTATAAGTGCAGGACATACAGGAGAATTGACATGGCATTTCTTTTTCTCTTCATTGGTGTGCATTTTATAAAAAGAAAACGAATAAGGCTGGATAAAAAAAAGAAAAACAAGAACAAACAGCGACAGCAGCAATGTACAGTCTATATACAGTGATGTAACCCGTGGTGCCAATGGCAGCCAGAAGGATTCAGACCTCAATAGAGGTAAACGATTAGTTTGGGTAAACGATTAGTGATAATAAACCCAGCAATCCTATATTCAGACAACTAGAGATGAATACCCGTAGTTGCATTTCATTGCGGTAGTGTAGGTGCAGATAGTGACAGATATGATTGCACATGATCAGTATTGCAGTGACATACAGACAGCAGCAGATATGGCATTTGTGCAAATGGTTGCGATTAATGTGCAGAGACATATAGCAGCAAAAGTACAACAGTATTATTGTTGGTGTGCCAGTCTTTCTGTGCCAACATCTGAGGTAGTTATTGTGGAGGTGTTACCGTCTAGGGGTGGTGGGGAAGTGAACAGGGTCCAGGGTCTTGATGGCCTGATGAACGAAGCTGTTCAGCCATCTTGTGGAGAGGGCCCGCAAGCTACAGTAACTTTCCCTGAGGGCAGGAGGCTGAAGAGGGAGTGTAGGGGACGGGAGGTGCCACCTGTGATGTTGATGGCTCTGTGGGTGAGGCAGGCGGGGTAGATGTCCAGTGGGGGGAAAGGTGGATACCAATGATCTTGCTGGCTGCAACCACTATGCATTGTAGTGTTTTCTGGCAGGCGGTGGTGCAGCTTCCATACCACACCATGATGCAGTTGGTGAGGATGCTCTCAATGGTGCCTCAGTAGAAAGACTGCATGATGTGGGGTGGGACTTGTGCTCTCCTCATTCTGCGGAGGAAATGGAGGTGAGTTTGGGCCTTTTTGGCCAGTGATGTGGTGTTGTTAGTCCAGGTGAGGTCTTCAGAGATGTGCACCCCCAGGAACTTGGTACTGTTCACCCTCTCCACAGCTGCACCGTCGATGATCAGAGGGGGGTGTTGTGTGTGACCCCTCCTGAAGTTGACCACAATCTTCTTGGTTTTTCCCACGTTCAGGAAGAGGTTATTGTCTTTACACCACTGGACTAGTTGGCTTACCTTGTTTCTGTAGTTGGCCTCATCGTAGTTGGTGATGAGGACCACTACCGTTGTGTCGTCCGCAAACTTGACGATGTGGTTGGTGTTGTAGGCTGGCATGCACTCATGGGTCAGCAGGGTGAAGCGCAGCGGGATGAGCACGCACCCTTGTGGGGCCCCTGTGCACAGTGTAATGGTCTGGGAGGTGTTGCTGCCAACCCGCACGTTCTGTGGCATCCCTGTGAGGAAGTCCAGCACCCAGTTACAGAGAGAGGTTTTGAGTCCTAAGTGTCTGAGTTTTTGTATCAGGTGCTGGGGGATGATTGTGTTGAATACTGGGCTGAAGTCCAAGAACAGCATGCGCACATACAAGTTTTTTGAATCCAGGTGGGTGAGGGCTGGATGGAGAGCAGCAGCAATGGCATCTTCTGTGGATCTGTTCGACCTGTGTGCAAACTTGAATGGGTCATGAGAGGAGGGAGGCAGGGTGGACTTGATGTGCTGCATGACTAGCCGCTCGTAGCACTTCATTATAGTGGGGGTCAGTGCTACCAGCTGGTAATCATTGTAGCTGGATGGGACGGACTTCTTCGGAACTGGTATTATGGTGGCAGTCTTGAAGCATGTGGGGACAACAGCTTGAGACAGGGAGATGTTGAAGATGTCGGCCAGGACATTCTTAAGCTCCTCTGCGCAGTCCTTCAGGACGTGACCCGGTATGTTGTCTGGGCCAGCTGCCTCGCGTGGGTTGATCCTGCAGAGGGTTGTCTTCACGCTAGCCAGATCCAGAGTCAAGGCCAGCTCGTCTGGAGGAGGGGTGGTCTTCTGTGCTGGTCTGTAGTTTTGTGCTTCAAATGGGCCATCCGTTGTGATCCCCCATGTTTAGGAAGTAGTTTGTGTACTGTAAAAAAAAAAAGTTGCACTACCGCCTCTAGTAGCCCGGCATAGTTATTACAATATCTTTTTTTGCAGCTTGATTACACAGCAATGGTGAGTTAAATTTGTATTTATTTTGAAAACAAAGCCTTGTCTTGAAATTCTGGCAAATTAAAAAGTCAAGAAAACATGGTGATACAATGATACAAGCCTTTAGTTCCACTTAATTTTGACTGGGCGAGCTGAAAAGCTGGTGACAGACAGACAGACAGACAGACAGACAGACAGACACACACATTGAGTGATTACAGTATGCCTTTGTTTTCCACAGAAGCATAATTAACAGCTCACTTCACCATCACAGACGTCACAAAGATGCAAACTTCTCTTTGAATTTGTTTGTTTCACGTTATTTCAGAGAATTTTTATCCTATTGAATAATAAAATGTAGTGCTACTGGAATAACAGAAGAGATAAAATCAGTTATCCATTTCTCTATAAGTCTTCTATTTCTTTTTTCATTTTTAATGACATTTTTGTTTGCAATGATATATTTTATTAAGTTCATCTCTTTTTTATCCTAAAAAACGTGTGTTGACAACCATCTGCCTCTAAGATTATATCTCTGCATGCAGACCACACACACACACACAAACACTTGGAGAAATGTTTACAGAATGCCAGGCAGTTTAAAAGGTGTTTATTTTAATTGATCAGTTTTTATTATTTATTGGTCCCTGGTACCCATTCCTGCATTTTTGCCTGGATCAAACCCAATACAGATACTCATTATCAGCTCGGCCCATCTCTAATATGAATGCATGGTATCATGTGATGATCAGAAGGCTCAGATGAAGGCTTAAAGAATGGGTTTTGGTTACCGGTGAGTTGCTAGATCTAGATTGTTGGTTTTATATGTCATAAAACCAATGCAGTGCAATCCACTAACTTGTAAATAAAGGCAGTGATTATTTGTTTGAGATGTAAGCGTTTTAATATGTTCATGGTATAAATGTGATCTATGTCATGTGATCTATGGCTGTGTATTATGACCCACAAAACCCCGTGTTACACAATGTGGACCCTTGAAATTGACTTGTTAAACTAGTTAAACTACTTTTTCAAATTCTGTACTCCACATAGCTATTTCTAAAAACTATTTTTTCATAACAGACCCATATGTTGAAGCACCGGAAACTGTAAGTAGTTTTCTGATTCTTCTTTTTTTTTAATACATTTGTGGAGATTCTAAAGTTTTATTGAGCAAATGAATTATGCCTCATCTCTTTTTTTGGTATGCATAGAATCAAGAGAAAACCAAGACCGGCAAGTTGAGCAAGTAAGGCTTCATTTGTCAACCCTCTATTTCCCCCAGAGTATCAGTGATGAGAGTGTGGATTGCCTTTGTCTCCATCTTAATCCTCCTCCTTTTTAAACATGCCTGAAGGAGTCCCTTTTAAACAGGATGATATATTTGATCATCCCCTCCACAGGAGTGAAAAGAAAGCTGCCGCAGAAGGACCGGATGAGAAAGAGCTGAAGAAGAAAGAGAAGCAGCGCCAAGAGAAGGAGAAGAAGGAGCTAAAGGAGAAACAAGAGCGGGAAAAGAAGGAGCAGAAAGAGAAGGAAAAGAGGGAGAACGAGCTGAAGAAGAAATTCAAAGTGAGTGAAGCAGCAGGAGAGGGTGCGGTAACGTGCGTGAAGGCATACAAACCTGTCTGGATTCATTCCTCAGTCAAAGAGTTGAGCAGAGCAACATGTGCGGGCCAAAATGGAATCAATGCATTGTTGCTGATATTTCTGACAGAAAATATACGAGCTAGTCTTTATTTGTGTATCACTCACACACAAATAAGCTTCTGGTGTAATAGCATGAGCAAAAATGTAATTAATATTGAAACAATATGAAACGGCTATGATTTACACTGCCAGACAACCAACCAACGCCTAGATTTAACTAAGCAAATATGGCAGCGCCTTCCATTGGATAGTTACCAGAGTGATAAATACAGTATGTTTCAACTGGGAAGAAGCTGTTTAAATTATTTAACTCGAACTGATGTGATGAGTTGCTCCTCAATTTTTCAGTAACCATGTCAGAAGACAAATCCCTTGGTTGTGGAAAAGATGTTACTCTGTTTCAAAGGGATTAAATTGCTGGCCTGCATTGGGTTAAGAACTGTCCAATGCATTATTAGAACTTTGAAGAACAGAAGTTGCTGCTCTCCTATAATCAACAAAAGATCTTAGCAAAAAAATTAATGCAGTTGTGGACAGAAATAATTGCTGCCTTGAATAAGCTTATCAAAATGCCATAATTGTAAATCCATGCCGTAATTGAAGCCAAAGGCTAAAGTCTAGTTAAATATTAGAGCGTATTACTTGTTTTAAAGCCAGTGTAGATTTCTGGGAATGCTGTTAGGGATGAATGCATCATAAACCAACATCTTAGGCTGCATTCACGCTGCAGGTCTTAATGCTCAATTCCGATTTTTTGCTGAGATCTGATTTTTTTTTGTGTGTGTGGGTGTGGGCATTCCTACTATAATTTAAATGCGACCCCCATCAGACTCCAGTGTGAACGGTCTGCAGCTATGAAGTGACCCGCATGCACAGAAGAAAACGTAACATCAGACACAGCGTTGTATTTATGGGAGTAAATATGAGCCCCAAAGCAATTGAGGGGGACAGAACTTCTTCGCCTTGATGCAGCGCAGCAAAATAAAATGTTAAAATCATTCAGAAATTATGCACAAAATAAATGAGACCAGCTTCATCCCTCTACATGCCAGATGACCACTGTGATCAGCTCTGCGTTAACAGAAATGATGGATTAAACAACTCTCTTGAAAATGACATCCCGTGTGTCATTAATAATAAATAAACAGCGCGGCTAGTACCAGCAGCGTAACACCAGTCCCCCACAGGAAGGAGAAGCCGCCACAGACTCCCCTCTCCTGGATGGTGTGTTTTCGTATGCCCATATCTGGCCATTCCACTCCACAGTCATGTCGGTATTAACTTTACATTTCAGATATAACAGCAGCCAGGACTTACATTGTGCCATTTACAGAGAAAAAGGAATTTGTAGCGTCCAGTACATGTGCCGTTACCGTGCACCTGTAATGTGTAACGGTTTCAGGCTCAACCCCCCTACCCCCCAAATTTTGAAGTTGTTGTGCAGTTGGAGCCAACAAAATTACAATTCAGTGATAAAAGGAAGAAGAAGATTGATTAAAAAGAGAGCACAAATCAGCTGTGTCTGCCATGGACCTTTTCGCAAATACCGCCATCTTTGACACACACAAAGCAGTATGGGATTGTTTGGGGGCATCGGAAGTTGGCTTGTACAGACGTGGACAAAATTGTTGGTACCCCTCTGTTAGTGAAAGAAAAACCTGCAATGGTCACAGAAATAACTTGTATCTGACAAAAGTGGTAATAAATAAAAATTCTATGAAAATTAACCAATGAAAATCAGGCAATGCTTTTGAATTGTGGTTCAACAGAATTATTTTAAAAAACAAACTCATGAAACAGGCCTGGACAAAAATGTTGGTACCCCTAGAAAATAATGTGACCATAGGGACATGTTCAACCAAGATGTGTCCCCTAATTAACATCACAGGTGTCTACAAACTTGTAATCAGTCAGTCGGCCTATTTAAAGGGTGACAAGTAGTCACTGTGCTGTTTGTTGACATGGTGTGTACCACACTAAACATGGACCAGAGGAAGCAAAGGAGAGAGTTGTCTCAGGAGATTAGAAAGAAAATTATAGACAAGCATGTTAAAGGTAAAGGCTATAAGACCATCTCCAAGCAGCTTGATGTTCCTGTGACTACAGTTGCACATATTATTCAGAAATTTAAGATCCATGGGACTGTAGCCAACCTCCCTGGACGTGGCCGCAGGAAGAGACGGATAATACGAATGGTAGCAAAAGAGCCCAGAACAACCTCTAAACACATTCATGGTGAACTCCAAGGTCAAGGTACATCAGTGTCAGATCGCACCATCCGTCGTTGTTTGAGCCAAAGTGGACTTCATGGGAGACGACCAAGGAGGACACCACTGTTGAAAACAAATCATAAAAAAGCCAGACTGGAATTTGCCAAACTGCATGTTGACAAGCCACAAAGCTTCTGGGAGAATGTCCTACGGACAGATGAGACAAAACTGGAACTTTTTGGCAAGGCACATCAGCTCTATGTTCACAGACGCAAAAATGAAGCATACCAAGAAAAGAACACTGTCCCTACTGTGAAACATGGAGGAGGTTCTGTTATGTTCTGGGGCTACTTTGCTGCATGTGGCACAGGGTGTCTTGAATCTGTGCAGGGTACAATGAAATCTCAAGACTATCAAGGTATTCTAGAGAGAAATGTGCTGCCCAGTGTCAGACAGCTTGGTCTGAGTCGCAGGTCATGGGTCTTGCAACAGGATAATGACCCAAAACACACAGCTAAAAACACTCAAGAATGGCTAAGAGCCAAACATTGGACTATTCTAAAGTGGCCTTCTATGAGCCCTGATCTAAATCCTATTGAAGATCTGTGGAAGGAGCTGAAACATGCCGTCTGGAGAAGGCACCCTTCAAACCTGAGACAACTGGAGCAGTTTGCTCATGAGGAGTGGGCCAAAATACCTTCTGAGAGGTGCAGAAGTCTCATTGACAGTTACAGGAATCATTTGATTGCAGTGATTGCCTTAACAGGTTGTGCAACAAAATATTCAGGGTACCATCATTTTTGTCCAGGCCTGTTTCATGAGTTTGTTTTTAAAATAATTCTGTTGAACCACAATTCAAAAGCGTTGTCTGATTTTCATTGGTTAATTTTCATAGAATTTTTATTTATTACCACTTTTGTCAGATTCAAGTTATTTCTGTGACCATTGTGGGTTTTTCTTTCATTAACAGAGGGGTACCAACAATTTTGTCCACGTCTGTACCTGCTTATAGTGGATATTTCATTTTTAGATATTATTTGTGAATATTTAGGCATTCCCAGCAGGCAAGAAGACTGATTGTTGCAGAGAAATAAGAGAAGAAAACAATAATGTTGTGTGGCAGCCTCATCAGTCACATTTAATGCTAAAGAACCATGTTTTGGAGGAGACAGGTGCTGCACAACACTGTTGGTTTGACCAGCTGATCACCATCTGAGGATTAATAAAAATAATAAAGTAGTGTGCGCCCACATTAAAACTGTCATTAAAGGCAGAAGACAGACGGTGGGAACGAAATCCATGATGTGCAACACTAGGGTGAACTCAGGTTGATGGAAATAATCTAAATTTATACAGCCATGATATACAACGTAAATGAGCTCATTGGTTCGGTTACAGGCATTGGTAAAATAAGTGAATAAAGTGTTTTAAGTGTTAGTTGCCCGGTCATTTTAAAAGTGTACAAGTCAAACATAAGAATTTATACTTACATTTTAGAAGAGATGAAGTAATGTGTCCCCCTCCTCCCCTTCCCTCAGCTGTTCTGCACAGTTCTCCTGTGTGATATTATTCAGAGCAGGAGTGAAAATACTTTTATGACTTGCTCTGTTGTACAGCATTCATACAGGTAAAGTTATTTATTTATTTAACCTGACATGGTGACTATATACAGTCACTGCAGCTGTGCTATGAACGCTGAACCGCTGAGCCTGATGCGCTAGTTTACCAGTGGAGTTAACCGGAAAATCCATGATGGATACCAGTTATTAATTAGTAACACAATTAGTAACACAGGCTAATATCTTGTTAGAATTCCAAATAAAACTCTTAATTTGGATGCGGCCACTCTTTCTCTGAATAGTTCTGTGAGGAACCTTGGAGTTATTTTTGATCAAGATCTGTTTTTTAATTTGCATATTAAATTTGTTTCTATGATTGCCTTCTATCATTTGCGTAATATTGCCAAGATTAGGAGCATCTTGTCTCTGAGTGATGCTGAGAAACTGATGCACGCCTTTGTTAGCTCTAGATTAGATTATTGTAACTTGTTATTATCAGGTTGTCCTAAAATAACTTCAAAAAGTCTTCAGTTGATCCAAAATGCTGCTGCAAGAGTTTTAACAGGTACTAGAAAGAGAGATCATATCTATCCGGTTCTGGCCTCCCTTCACTGGCTTCCCATAGAGTTTAGAATTAAGTTTAAAATCCTTCTTCTCACTTACAAAGCTCTTAATAATCAGGCCCCTTTTTATATAAAAGATCTGATATTACCCTATCATCCTAACAGAGCACTATGCCCCCAAAATGCTGGATTACTTGTAATACCTAGAATCTCCAAAAGTACAATGGGAGGCAGAGCCTTCAGCTATCAAGCTCCTTTCCTGTGGAACCAGTTACCAATCTGGGTTCGGGAGTCAGACTCGATCTCTGTTTTTAAGAATAGGGTAAAACCTTCCTCTTCAATATAGCCTACGATTAGGGGAGGGATCATGTGTCTCTTAACCCTCTCTTTGTTTTGCTGTTAATAGATTTAGACTGCCGGGTGTCCTCCAATAATGTACCTGGCTTCACTCCTTTGATGTTTGCTCTCTTTATGTCTGTTCTTTTCATCTTCCCTATCTCCTCACCCCCCAGCCAGTCGCAGCAGATGACTGCCCCTCCCTGAGCCTGGTTCTGCTAGAGATTTCTTCCTGTTAAAAGGGAGTTTTTCCTCTCCACCGTCGCCAAGTGCTTGCTCACAGGGGATCACCTGATTGCTGGGGTCCTTTCTGCAATTGTGGGGGTTTCCCCTACATTTGAAAGTGCTATGAGATGACTATTGTTGTGATATGGCGCTATATAAATAAAGTTGAATTGAATTGAAAATTTACCACAGTTTATCGTTGTAGAATTAATTTACCATAGTACCGACGCAGGATATGGTGACTCTTTGTACTCCGGTGCGCAGAAAAGAAAAAAAAAAAAGAGATGGAAACGACATTCTTTAAAAGCTCTGAGCCCAATCACAACTGTATGAAAAATATTTAAAATTTCAAAAGCTAAAAGTGTAATTCAAGTTTCTGCGTCTGATCAATTAGATTTTAGATTTTCTGCTTAAATTCGCTGTTTTGGCTGCAGTGATATAAATGCGTATGGAACATTTATAACTACTAAAAGCTGCCTCTTTAATCTTTAGAGTAAATTGTTGAAACACTCATCTAATTCTGACACAAGGCAAACTGATCATTGCTTAATTTAACCTCAGTATAAGGATGCACTGCTCGATATAACCTGATATGATCTGCTTTCTGGTGTCATCCAGTATCTTGTTGTGTTGGGCTGGAGTCCCTTTTGGAGTCGACCCAAGTGTGGCAGCAGCATAACACATCCTGACTAATTCATCCTTACCTTGGTTAGACAAAGGAATATCTTGATCTGAGAGATATTTCTTCAATTCTGGCACTTTATTCCCCTCAAAATCCATGGTTGTAGCTGCTGCTAACAAAGAACGTCAAGCTAGCATCTGCCTTGTTTGCCCCCAAACGATCCCAGAATGCTTTACGGCACGCGGCACGAGCGGCCACCATCATGCATTTGAGAAAAGGTCCATGCTCGCTGCATCCTCCATCGCAGAATTTCCACATCTGTCTCACTTCAATGAGGAAAAAGTCGGATGAAATGCAACATGACTGTTCAGACTGAGGTCGCTTTGGATAATATCAGATACGCATCCGAATTAGGACCACATATGAAAGTGGCCTGGGTCTGGTGTGAGAAAATCAGATGTGTGCTGTTCAGACTGTCATTAAAAAAAAAAATCAGATATGGGTCACACGTGTGCAAAAAAATCAGAATTGAGCATTAAGACCTGCAGTGTGACCGTAACCTATGTTTGGGGGCTATTTAAGTTTATTTTAACTTACTTGTTTGGTTGTTAAGCTCATAGATGACCTTTTAAAAACATTTTTAATCCAGCAGACAGTTGATTATTTCTTCTTCGTCCAAGGGTGCCTACAGAACACATGCACAACGGCAAATTATTTGCAACTTTTTGGACCAATTAAGAAGTTAAATTAGAAATTTTTTTCCCACAGAAACCTGAATGTTCTTGGGGCCCCAAGTTGGGGACCCCTGGTCTAGTGAGAAATACACGTGTGAGAAGTATGTTTCTGTTATGGGCTACATTCATGTTTCAGTTGCCAACAGACTGTTGTGCAGTTTTTCTTCTTAAATGAAGAAAAAAGCATCTAAACGAAAAGGCCGTTTCATTTTAATGAGTCAACCTCAGAGATTCTTAGATAAATGTTGACATAAATGGTCAAACAGGACTGTGTATCTGTTGTTGCTGGAGACGATGGAGTTCCTCAAGGCTCCATGGAGGGTGGTCCTTTGTTGTTTAAATGCTTTCTCTTGCTTCTGTTTAGGCAGATGACAGAAAAGCCTTTCTTTCCATAAAATGAAACATAGCTGTAATTTTGTCATGCCATTTCAGTAATAGGTTCTAAGGTGCCCGAGTCATTCTTGGTCTTTTATATCATCGCACCAGTTTTAATATTAGCAAGTTAATTCAAAGAGACAAGATTGTGTACTTACCTAGTCACTTGTGTTGTTTCTTGGATTTTTCTCTAATTATATAGCATTTTTAGTCAGAGCAAAGCCCCGGGTTGTGAATATCTGAAGCCTTTATTCATTATCTTGTTACATTTCATCTTCAAAAGGGTATTCTGTCCATAACTGCCATATTAATGGTGGTGTGGATTACATTTTGTCACTCCTTACAAGGCATATTGTAGCACTGCCTGAAAGTGCTGCATAAATGTAAATTATTTATATTATAGTCTGTTGCATGACGGAAACATTCGTGTTTAATGTGTCACTGTGTTCAACAGATCACGGGACAGGAAGATTCCATGTATGAGGCTACGGTGAAAGTAGCGTCAAAGGGAAGAAAGAACGATCTGCCCGTAAAGACAGGAGACGTCGTCAACATCATCCGAATGACCAACTGCCCCAAAGGGAAGTGGCTGGCCAGGGACAGCAGCAACAACTGTGAGTAAACAAAACCTCCTCGCTGTCCTCTCAGCGGTCAACAGGTGCAGGAGAAAAGTGAGAAGGTGTTTGTTTGGTGAGACAGGAAGGGAGAATTCAGTTTGAAATCTAACTTGAATTTGTGATGCTCAATTTCAGATGGATACGTGTCTCTGAATAATGTGGATCTGGACATCAAGGAGATGTTAGAAATGGGAAGGAAAACTCTCAGCAAATCAAACTCTGATCTTGATGGAGAGGGTGCCGCCGCAGGCAGCAGGTATGTTGCATTCACAGCAGGCAGTGTACACACGCAAAGCTAACACGTGTATCTTTGCTACAGGACTATTATCACTATTAAGTGTGTTGCTGTTTTCTGTCTTTTTCTCAGGGACTCCAATCATTATCCTTTATCAGCAGGAAGTTGTAAGTATTTTCTGATGTTGACTATGATTAAAAGGTTAAAGAATTTGTGCAGCAGTTTAACTTTGAAGTTATCTTGTTCAGTTACAGATGATGATGAGTGGTCCTGTGATGAAGAACATCACTCACCTGACCATGACTCTACAGATGCACTGACGTGAGTGAACCTTATGACAAATTTTTGCCTTTTAAGCTGAAGACTGAACTGTAATTAAATGCTCAGGATTTGTCATTATGTTTTCCTCTGCAGGGGTCACAACAGGACATTCTCCATGCCAGACATGGGTAAGACACCCCGGGATTTCTTTATTAGCACTTTGTCTGTATATTTTTTGAAACTACAATGGGAGCGTCATTGCAGTTTGATTTTTATTCAAAACAACTGTTTATCTTTAGATACTTATTTAAAATTAAGTTTTTTAGCACTGCAGTATTTATAATATTATTGATATCATTACACTTACCTGGCAGGAAATAATATTTAGGATAAAGTGTGATGCTATGTAGGATGTTTATCTCTTCAATGGGCTATCATTATGGGTGCAAGCTTTTATAAGAAACAAAGACACGGCAAACACAGAATTTTTTTTTTCGTTTTCATCTGATATGCAAATATACAACAATAAGGGCTATCTAAGGAATACTGTTTCAGAAAATGCTAGACTGGAGGATGAACTATCTCTCAGAATCGGAAGAGCGAGCGCTGTGTTTGGAAACTTGAGGGACAGACTGTGGAACAATCGACATGTGTCAATCCGTGTGAAATGCAAAGTGTACAGAGCGACTGTCGTCGGCCTCCGTCGGTCTATGATGACCATGGAAGAGAATCCTAAACGTCTACTCTGCTGGAACAGCACCGCCTGTGGCTTAACAGGCCGATGTGCAAATGGCAGTCCCTGTCACACAGGTCGCACTTGTGGGTGGTCTCCGTGCTGCTGGGTCTGTGGCGGTTCTTCCTGCGGGTCCTTTTTTCATCTGCTGCAGCAGTCAGTCTTTCTTCACCCGCCTTGAGCTGTCTGGTCAGGGTGCCTCTCCATTTGGAGCGGTCCGTTGCAAAGTCCTCCCAGCACTCTGTATTGATCTCCAGGGCCTTCATGTCTCTCTTGCAGACGTCTCTAAAGCGCAGCTGTGGGCGGCCAATGTCTCTCCTGCCAGTCGCCAGTTCTCCGTAGAGGACGTCTTTTGGGATTCTGCCATCCTCCATACGGTGAACGTGGCCTAGCCAGCGGAGCCTGCGCTGCCTGAGTAGAGTGAACATGGAAGGAAGGCCAGCGTGGGACAGAACTTCTGTGTTGGGCACTTTGTCCTGCCAGGATATGTCCAGGATGTGGCGAGAGCAATGTGCTGATGACGCAGGCGTTGTACACTGCCATCTTCGTCTTGACAGAGAGTTTGGGATTCTCCCACACTCGTGTGGTGAGGCGAGCGAGTGTGAAGGCTGATTTTCCAATCCTCTTGTCAATCTCTGTATCAAGGGAGAGGTTGTTGCTGATCGTGGACCCCAGGTACGTGAACTGATTCACGACCTCCAGCTCGTAGTCGTCGATGGTGATGGTTGGTGGTGCTTCCATGCCTTGCGCCAAGACGTTAGTCTTCTTCAGGCTGATGGTAAGCCCGAAGTCCTTGCATGCCTGGGAGAAGCGGTCCATCAGCGTCTGAAGCTCCTGCTGTGTGTGGGTTGTGACTGCAGCGTCGTCTGCGAACAGCATGTCTCTGATTAGAGCCTTGCGTACTTTGGTTCTGGCTTTCAGGCGGGCGAGGTTGAAAAGCCTGCCGTCAGATCTTGTGTGCAGGTAGATTCCCTCTGTTGCTGTGCTGAAGGCATGCCTCAGGAGCATAGCAAAGAAAATCCCAAAGAGGGTTGGCGCAAGTACACAGCTATGTTTCACTCCGTTGCGTATGTTGAATGGCTCTGCGACGTTGCCGTCGTGCTGCACTATCCCCTGCATGTTGGTGTGAAACGATTCGATGAGGCTTTGCAACTTTGGTGGGCATCCTATCTTTGGCAGGATCTTGAAAAGGCTCACTCTGCTGACCAGATTGAATGCTTTGGTGAGGTCGATGAAGATGAACTCTCCTGGAGTTGGCGGATGGAGAATATCTTGTCCACCGTCGATCGCTCAGCACGGAAGCCACACTGAGACTCGGGGTAGACACGTTGGGCAAGCTTCTGTAGACGAACGAGAACAACTCGTGCGTAGACTTTGCCAACAACACTGAGGAGGGAGATGCCCCTGTAGTTGTTGCAGTCGCTTCTCTCCCCTTTGTTTTTGCAGAGGGTGATGATCTTGGCATCCCTCATGTCCTGTGGTACGGCACCTTCCTTCCAGCACTGGCAGAGGACATCATGCAATGGCAGCAGTAGGGCGGTCTTGCAGTGCTTGATCAGGTCGGGGGGTATGCCGTCGTTGTCGGGTGCCTTGCCAGCGGCCAAGCTATCAATGGCCTTGCTGAGTTCGTCGATGGTTGGCTCAGCGTCAAGTTCGTCCATGAATGGCAAGCAGTCGATGGCATCAAGAGCTGACGGTGTCACGGTGTTCTGTCTGGAGTAGAGGTCGGAGTAGTGTTCCACCCATCTCTCCATCTGCTTGTTCTTTTCTGTGATCATCTCCCCAGTGGAGGATTTGAGGGGGGCCGTCTTGCTCTGAGCTGGACCAAGTGCTTTCTTGATGCCATCGTACATACCACGGATGTTCCCTGTTATGGCAGCGGTTTGAATGTCTTGGCTGAGCTGAGTCCAGTATTCGTTGGCACAGCTCCGAGCAGTCTGCTGAACTTTGCTTCTCGCAGCCCTGAGAATCTGGAGATTCTTCTCGTTTGGGTACTGCTTGTACTCAGCAAGTGCTGAGCGCTTGGCTTCAATGACGGGGGTCATCTCGGTCAACTTGGCATCAAACCAGTCCTGTGACTTCGAGGTCTTCCTCCCAAAGGTAGCCAAGGCTGTGCGGTGGATGGTGTTTCGCAGCTCTTCCCACTTCTGCTTTGCAGATTCTCCTTCTTGTGGTACGCCAAGTTCCTTCTCAAAGGTGGAGGCAAACTGCTCAACAAGTTCTGGTTGAAGTTCTTGCTGGTGTCAATCCGTGCCTTTCCAGGCTGTCTAGCACGATGAAATTTCTTCAGCTGCAGCTTGATCTTGCAACACACCAATGAATGGTCTGTGTCACAATCTGCACTCTGGAACGAACGGGTGATTAGCACGTTCTTCAGTGAGGTGCCCCTGGTCAGGATCAAGTCCAGCTGGTGCCAGTGCTTTGAGCGCGGATGTCGCCAGGACACCTTGTGTTGGGGCTTGGTCTAGAAGAACGAGTTTGTGATGCACAGATCGTGATATGTGCAGAACTCGAGCAGCCGCTGTCCGTTGCCGTTCATTCTGCCCACGCCAAATGGTCCAAGACAGGAGGGCCAGGAGTTGTGGTCAGCACCCACTCTGGCATTGAAGTCTCCAAGGAGAATGAGTTGTTCAGAGTTCAGAATCAGAATCAGAATCAGATTTATTGCCAAGCACATTTACAAGTAAACAAGTAAACATACGAGGAATTTGACTTGACATTGGGCGCGCACGAAAGGTGCATCCCAATGACGCGGCAGCCATGACGAGGCGCCTGTCATATGGGGGGGGGGTAAAGAGGGGGGAGGGGGGAAGGATAGGGAAAAACACAATAGGAGAGAGAAAAAAGCATTGTTGATCAAAATAGAGCTAATTTTATGACCAAAATTTTGATTACAAGAAAAAAACTCTCAAATGCACAATTAGCAGACAATAGATCACACAATGACAAAGCAGTAGTTGAGAGAGTCAGTGTATTGTGAATATATATCAGTAATTGTATCAGTAGTGTAATGTTGAATGCAGTAGTGTAGGTGTGTCAATTGCTAGTGAACAGCAGAGGGCGCCTCCTGGCAGTGGATAGACGTTAAAGTCATGTGATCTAAGCAGTCCAGAGTCTCTCGCTCTTGCTTGCAGATGGTAAATTGTCACATGGTGCACTGTCCTTGAGCGTTCATCTGCTGAAACAACAACAATTGTGTCGATTGTTTGGGTTAGCAGGCAGAGCCGCTCCTTCTGCTTATCTTCATCAGGAGGAATGTAAATACAGGGCACCAAAGACAAGGTCAAATCTGCACAGTGCGCTCAGAGGATAGATTTTTCCTCACCCGTGCAATTCTGTGCTTTCATAATTTCCATGTGCAGGCTTAAACTTTAACATTCTCTGGAGAGCACTGGCGACTTCAAGGTGTATTCCACCATCTGAATCTCCATTCAGTTCACCATGCCGCCTCGTGCACTCCCCAACTAGTCGAATTGGTGAAGGAGCTTGCCTGGATCCGCATTTGAACAGCTCTCCACCTTCCTCAATTTCTGAAACACCAGGAAACTCCAGGGCCAAAAATAGAATCCTGTGTCATAGCCAATAGATGTCTTCTGCATCTCCAGTCAAATCATGCAGGTTCCAATTCATGGGCTCCCCCTTGGCCCAGTTCTTGTTGAAAAATAGTGACAATAGCACATTTAAGCCGTTTCCAAATCCATAAATTCCGTTAGATTAAGATTCAGCAGAAGAAGAGCGACTAAACACAAACAAAAATGCAACATTGCAAAGCTGGGAATAGGTCAGGAAGGCAGACAGGAGGAGGGAAGAAAAATGCGACTGCTCTCTCTCGGAGCCGGAAGAAGAAGGAGTTAGGGATGATCCTGACAGTTGTTGCGAGATTCTCGTAGAACTCGTCTTTTGCCTTTGGTGTGGCTGTCAGTGTTGGGGCATACACACTGACGAGGGTGACTGGGCCTTGAGTGGTGTTGAGGCGGAGGGTGAGGAGTCGTGCAGAGCCATTGCTGCCCGGCTCCACCATCTTCAGCAAGGTGTTCTTCACTGCGAAGCCCACTCCGTGTTCCCTGTGTTCGTCACTGCCCTTTCCCTGCCAGTAGAACGTGTAGTCCTTCTCTCTCAGTGTGCCTACGTCAGCCAACCGTGTTTCCTGGAGAGTGGCGATATCCACTCCCAGTCTCTTCAGCTCATTATTGATGATGGCAGTCTTCCTGGTGTCATTGATGTCCTTGAGGTTAGCAGCAAGTCCTGTCATCATAGTGTGGACGTTCCAAGTTCCCAGTTTTAGAGTTGGTCTCTTTTGTTTTTTTGTCTTGCCTGGTGTGGAGGTTCTCAGCCTGCTTTTCGGACTTCTCCTCATCCCCATGCACCCAATGAGGAAAGCAAGCTGTGGCGGGACAACACCTTATTGGCTGGGGGCTGCCCAGCTTGAGGCGGGCGGTAGCTGTCCAGTGAGATCCGACGATCCCTCCCACCGTCAGGAACAACCCCTGGCGCCGCGCTCTACGCCAATTGAGCGGTGGCTTATAACTGGTAACTGTCATTCTCCGTGTTTTGTCTACGCCAAAGGCGAAGCTGGAGTGTCCTCTCCAGTGATCCGGTGTTCTACCTTCCAGCGTTGGGCGTTGGTAGGATTCAAGCCTGGGTAGGAAGATATGGAGGACAAGATGTTGCCCATGCAGCATGTCCCCCCTCTCCACGTCACTGATGAATCCAAAGGAATAGCAGGGCTGCTACAGTTTGGCACAAGCGCCATCGCAGGAGCTGCCAGAACGATGTTGAGCACAACAGAGACCTGCCTTAGGGACTCCGACTCCGGATTTTTCCTCAGGGTTGACTCCTGAAGCCTTTCCCGTGACCGGGTGTGCCGCAAGGCAGCGGAGGTTTGAAACCAGGGTTTACCTTCCCCTAGATGGGCTACCTTCCCAGGTTGACGAGCCACCATCTACCCGAAGCATCTGGTTTTAAGGCGCCAGAGATCTGCCCTCGCCCCTTCTCCTATTAGTAAAAGCAGTTCCGCCAGGCTTAGAGACTAAACCACATGGGCAGGCTAGGAGTTGGACTTAGTTGTCAGAGGCTTTTTGAGACACACGCCATAAGGAGCATTTTATGAGCACTGGGAGCTTAGCCCCAGTGCCGCTCCTGGCTATGACAACCTTGGAACCAGAGCGACAATACTGGCTACTCTATTGTACGGTGCTGAAACTTGGACTGTCTACAGAGTGCCGGTGAAGAAACTCCATGCGTACATGATGAGACACCTTCGAGCCATAATGAACATCTCATGGAAAGACAAGATAACCAACATAGAAGTGTTGAAACGAGCTGGTCTACCATCAATGGAGGACATGCTAATACAGATTGAACCTGAGATGGCTCGGACATGTTGAGAGGATGGACCACCAGTGTCTCCCTCGGCAGTTACTCTACTCACAGTTATGCAAGGGCAAACGCAATCAAGGTAGACCAAGGCTCAGATTTAAAGACACTGTAAAAAGAAACTTGAAGAAGTTGGACATAGACAGGAGTTCCTGGCAGCAGAAGGCTAAGGACAGAGCTGTGTGGAGGAATCTGATCAGACTTAAATGAAACAGTCATTGTCGCCCACGACAGACTGCTATGATGATGACAGTCTAGTCAGCAGTCTATTGTCTAAGGCACAGAGTGAATTTATGGGTGTATCCAAGTCCATTTTGTTAACAGGGCAGTGAGAAAACTGTCTCTGCACCGTGCGAAAAGGGGGACGGTCTAATTATTCAGAGGAGCGTTTTGGGTGTAACATGCAATAACCCAATGGGGAGTGCTCCTGCAATTCTCTTTAATATAGATAGGCACATGATCTAAGATGAACTGTGATCTTGATGGCTTGTTCATCTCAGAAAGAGCAGTTTTGCACTGGTCAAAGGGCATGTGCTTGAGCGAAGTGAAAATGCACGCGATAGTAACACTGCTTGGCATGAAGTCAGGCATAGTTTACAATCAATGCCCAGTCAGTTATTTTTTTTTGAAGATGAGCTGGAGGATATGATTGAACAAACTGGCTGAATTATTGACCTGAATTTAAATAAATTTAGGTTTAACATAGCACGTGCGGATGTACACCTGATTCGTTCAGCTCCATTGTGCAACATGCAGACATGAATGAGTTTAAAGCTTTGGGGAAACCTGTGATGGGATGAGACTATCAGTCTGCTGAATAATTTTGTAAACAAACGCACCCAATGTGTGTGCTTTTCAATCCCCAGGACAAATGGACACAAGAATGAAAGACATGATGACTGAGGACCGTGTATTTTACAATTAGGCCCTCAGTGATCTATCCGATTTAAGTGCCATTCATACCAAGCACCAATAAAATAGCCTATAGGGCCGTCCACACAAAGTATGTTAAAGATAACTTTAGCTATAAAATTATAGTTTTAAAAATCTTTACCTTTTCATTGTAGAGCTCCTTTTCCCTGTGCACTTGTTCATTGAGCTGCAGATCCACTCTTGTTTCCCCAAAGGTTTAAGAGTACTGTTGCTTGTAAGTGTCCAGTTGGCAGCTGCAGTGGTGTGAAAAAGTGTTTACCCCCTTCCTGATTTCTCATTTTTTTGTATGTTTGTCACACTTACATGTTTCAGATTATCAAAGAAGTTTAAATATTAGGCAAAGATAACACAAGCAAACACAAAGTGCAGTTTTTAAATGAAGGTGTTTATTATCAAGGGGAAAAAAATCCAAACCTACATGGCCCTGTGTGAAAAAGTGATTGCCCCCTAAACCTAATAACTGGTTGGGCCACCCTTAGCAGCAACAACTGCAATCAAGCATTTGTGATAACTGGCAATGAGTCTTTTACAGCACTGTGGAGGAATGTTGGCCCACTCATCTTTGCAGAATTGTTGTAATTCAGCCACACTGGAGGGTTTTCAAGCATCATGAACTGCATTTTTAAGGTCATGCCACAGCATCTTAATCGGATTCAGGTCAGGACTTTGACTAGGCCATTCCAAAGTCTTCATTTTGTTTTTCTTAAGCCATTCCTAGGTGGACTTGCTGGTTTGTTTTGGATCATTGTCCTGCTGCAAAACCCAAGTGCACTTCAGCTTGAGGTCACAAACAGATGGCTGGACATTCTCCATCAGGATTTTTTGGTAGACAGCAGCATTCATGGCTCCATTTACCACAGCAAGTCTTCCAGGTCCTGAAGCAGCAAAACAGCTCCAGACCATCACACTACCACCACCATATTTTACTGTTGGTATGATGTTCCTTTTCTGAAATGCTGTTACTTTTACACCGGATGTAATGGGACACACACCTTCCAAAAAGTTCAACTGTTGTCTCGTCAGTCCACAGAGTATTTTCCCAAAAGTCATGGGGATCATCAAGATGCTGTCTGGCAAAACTGAGACAAGCCTTTATGTTCTTTTTGCTCAGCAGTGGTTTTCATCTTGGAACTCTGCCATGCAGGCCATTTTTGCCCAGTCTCTTTCTTATGGTGGAGTCATGAACACTGACCTTAACTGAGGCAAGTGAGGCCTGCAGTTGTTTGGATGTTGTTGTGGGGTCTTTTGTGACCTCTTGGATGAGTCATCGCTGTGCTCTTGGGTAATTTTGGTTGGCCGGCCACTCCTGGGAAGGTTCACCACTGTTGCATGTTTTCACCATTTGTGGATAAAGGCTCTCACTGTGGTTTGCTGGAGTCCCAAAGCTTTAGAAATGGCTTTATGACCTTTTCCAGACTGATAGGTCTCAATTACAGTACTTTGTTTCTCATTTGTTCCTGAATTTCTTTGGATCATAGCATGATGTCTAGCTTTTGAGGATCTTTTGGCCTACTTCACTTTGTCAGGCAGGTCCTATTTAAGTGATTTCTTGACTGCAAACAGGTGTGGCAGTAATCGGGCCTGGGTATGGCTAGAGAAATTGAACTCTGCTTTCCAAAGTGATAAACCACAGTTAATTTATGTTTTAACGAGGGGGGGGGAAATCACTTTTTCACACAGGGCCATGGAGGTTTGAATTTCTTTTTACGCTTGATAATAAACACCTTCATTTAAAAACTACATTTTGTGTTTACTTGTGTTATCTTTGTCTAATATTGAAATGTGTTTGATGATCTGAAACATTTAAGTGTGACAAACAAAAAATTGAGAAATCAGGAAGGGGGCAAACACTTTTTCACACCACTGTATGCTTTGGTGTCTCGCTGCTGCCTTCGTTAAGGCCCTGTCACCCGTAGATGATTTAGGCAGCGTTTGCAAAACGTATGAAAAATTTGGAGAATACACTGGGGTATGTCAAATCAGTTATGGCTAATTTTTGTCTAAGTTAAGAGCACACTGAAGAACCCTGAAGCATGCTGGTATACAGCATAGTTCACCGAGATTCTCTGAAAATTTTCCAACATATCCAGCATATGGCTGATAACATCCCGCCTGTGTGGAGCAAGGGTTGTAGGGAAGTTATGCATTTGTTCACACACATTACTTGTCAGCGGCTCATAGTTACTCAAAAGTTGAAATATGTCGAAATTAATGTCTAGCATACCCAAAATTTATTTCTGACATATGAGTAATGCTCTTTGAATCTATGTGTAACTTATTGAATGGGTTTCTCACTTACAGCTACCTTATAATAATGTATTTGCAGCATTGATTCACAGGAAAAACTGTACAGAGCTCTGCCTGCAGCGCGCACGCACGCACACACACACACACACACACACACACACACACACACTTGTTTGTATAACGGGACCTGTCGGGGATGTATCTAGGCACTTTCAAGCAACAGGATAAATCTGAAGATATGCTAAAATGTCAGAACACCCGAGGAGGAGGATTCAATCAGCTGATCGCCTGAAGCGCAGCTGTTTTCCATGATAAATCACACTTTGCTGTTGGCTGCGCCTCCCAGCAAAAGTACACACCATGCATTATCTTGTTTTTTTTTCACTTTATTGAAAATAAACTTTTTTATCGCCATCAGTTAGCGTGCCTTGGAGCAAGGTTGTGACAGCTGTTATCTGATGTTCCTGATGTGTCACATCAGCTGTTTTAGGCATGACTGACCTGACAGATTTGACAGCTCTGCCAGGTCGGTCACACCCCCGCCGTGGTCTTTGGAGGGGAGAATCACCTGGGTTGAACAGAAATGATCTTTCGCACACCTAGGATTCATGGATCTGGAGGCAACAGCAGTTTTGCATGACCGCACTATGCAGAAGTTAGACTATTGTTGCGCATAAGTTGCAAATGTCGACAACACGCTAAGCATTAGTTGGTTTAAGTTACTTATAAGTTATGAAAATATTCTACATAAGTTACAAATATGTTATCTATATGTCCAAGTCATTATGGATACGCAATACATACAGCCATAAGTGAAAATTTCGGCGTATCTCAGCATTTTAGACCAATTTTTATACCTTTGGCAAGATAATTTGCAGCACTCCTCAGAGCCTCTAATCCAAGGATACCCCTCGTTGCTAATATGGAAGTGACTGACAAATCCTTTCCCCGGCTGAGACGGGCCTGCTAGCTTCAGGGTTGGCCAGCCTCTCTTCACAATGACCAGCTTTTCTTGAAAAGTCCCTCTGGAAAATTGGTTTTTTAAAATATCAGTGACCAAATAATCTTGCTCTCCCCTGTCAGCCATTGTGGGTGGAAAAACAGCTATTATATTTAAACAGATACAGTATATTGTAACTGCTTAAGCAAGTCCTTGCACTGGCATTTTGCTAGCTGGGATCCTCTGCATTGTGGCTGGAGGAGTCTAACCATCCAATCAAAAGATGTGAAAATGTCGACGTTCTTAAGTGCCTTTTATGCATACCCCTGGACATACAGAAGACATCTGATTGGTTAAAGCAACAGGATAAGTTTAACAGTTAATTTAACCTACAGAGCGCACTGTTAATTTCTGAAGGCCCAAGGCAGATTTGCTTGACCCTGGCAACACAGATGGCTGAAATATGATTGGACAAAAAAAGACTCTAACATGCATTACACTACTGGAAGGAGCAACCAAGCAATGAAGAGAAAAGCTACAAAATTAAGAGAATAGACTATTGGGAATAATTTAATACATCATCATGAAACAAATATAAGAATGTAGGTTGTAAATGTAATTCTGATAGTGTTTAGGCCAGCAGAGAAGGCTTTGCTGGCCCTGAGGGTCCACCACTGTTGAAGACACAGACACGATCAGTTATCTATGTGGACAGAATACTTTGTAACAGCAGAGAGGTTTGTAGTTTGAAGTCTTCAGATTGACAGTTCCATCGCACTGTGGGTTTTAGACATTGCTGCCTCTGTTCACTGGATCCCTACTGAACACTTTCACCACAATCCATGGTGAAAATTGAAATGCACACACTCCTTGTTCATTCATTCATTCCCCTAAAAATAAATACATTAATACTTAATAGCTGATATTCGTCCTGTAAGTTGGTGATTAAAATGAAAATGTGTCTAGAATAAAAAATATTCAGCGTCTCATCATATTATAAATAATGGGTAACAATACTTTAATTAGATTATAACTGTTAACAATGCATAACTAACGTAGACCTGCTCTTTGCTGATCCAAAGCTCAGTGTAACAAAATGCACCGATACACTGAGATTGTGCCATTGCCAGACCTGTTTTAAATGAGTCCCCTCCTTGCAGCATCAAGCAGGCGCACAGTCTACAGTTAATTAGATCCCTTGTAATCTCTTTAGCACAGGGACAAATATACAACCCATGGGCCACAAAATGTCTAATCTGTACAAATGCATAGCTTTTTACCTAAACTGAAATTATAAAAATAGGAAATTTTGATGAATCCCAATGTTATTAAGTATCAGAACTGACAAGTGGTGGAATGTCAATGCAGGGAAAGTCAAAAATATTTCTAGATCTCACCAAATTTGAGTCATGATTGATTAAAAAAAAATACCATATTGCGTAATTTCAAAATGCTGCTTTGTTGTGTAAAGTGGTAGGTAATGCATGTGGAAAGACTGAATGAAGTGAAGTGCTATAAAAAGGGCTTAGACACTCAGAGGCATTTAAAAAATATATACTGTGTGAGCTACTGGACATTTACAAGAGTGGAAGCTTTGGTGAACTGTAGCACCATTCCTTTTTTTGAAAGCTCCGTCAATTAATACATAAAAGTTGATTACTAAGTTCCCCAAAATAGACCATTTGCACCTTCTTCAGTGTGATAACTTAACTGGGTTTCACAGCGTTTCTCCTTTTCAAAAGCACCTAAATCCAAGTTCAGAGGAGGGTGGGGCGTGGAGGACAGCACAAAAAAAGGACTTTAACATTGGAGACTTGTGTTTATGACCCTTTTTGTCACTACGGTCTGCATTTACTTTCAGATCCTGATGTGAAAATGAGCAGGTCTAGTCTACACAGATTGTAACTGTAACCCTCCACCATATTCATGTCATTATTTTCCCACCCACTAGTGCTGTGTAATGTCAAAATATACATATAAGGCATTACACCTGCAGGTAAAAAAGCTTGTGGTTTTTTTTTAAGTTTTTTTTTTTGGTTGGAGGACAGCCTCCTGAAATGAATGGTTTGAATGGGGCTGCAGTCAATAAAAATTGAATTTTCTAAACTTCAAGCCCCAGGGTATGTTGAGGTGTTTCTTGCCTAAACAGACATACCCAAAATAAATTCAATTCAGTTCAATTCAACTTTATTTATATAGCGCCATTTCACAACATGTATTATAACTCTACAAGTCTAAGGTCTACATGCATAATCTTGGTCTCTACAGATAGACGGTACTTCACAGAATTTTCCTCTAGCATAATAAGCACTGTATATTTTATTATGACTGAGGAAATTGTGATAATCCAAAGCAGAAATTACAATTTTTTCATCTCGCCTAATTCTCTTTTTAAATTCCAATGTTTAAAACACCATTTCACCAATTAGTCTGTCTGCAGAGATGGCACTGATTCAATTAAGCAACTTCTTGCCTGCAACTGTACTAAAGTATATAAAATTGACACTTTCTGCACAGATTCTGCACAGTTCTGAATGATAAAAAAAAGACCAGGTGGACTCTACATACTTTTACTATTCATTCATTCATTCATTCATTCATCTTCTTCCGCTTAATCCTTTTCGGGTCGCGGGGGGGCTGGAGCCTATCCCAGCATCTTTGAGCGAGAGGCAGGGTACACCCTGGACAGATCGCCAGTCCATCGCAGGGCCAACACAGAGAAACAGACAACCATTCACTCTCACAGTCATACCTAAGGACAATTTAGAATCCCCAGTTTGATGCCAATTAACCTAACTTGCATGCTTTTTGCATGTGGGAGGAAACCGGCGCAGACACGGGGAGAACATGCAGACTCCACACAGATCACTGTTGGTCGGGTTATATAAAATAAATTTAAAGAATAAAATACTTTAAATAAAATTAAAATGTAAATAATGTAAAACAACAAATTGCACATGTACGTCTTTGGAAAGCTCACAAGACGTAGAACGTCAAATTGATGTTTTGATATGCAGTACCACTGTTAAACCACCAGATGGCAGCAAATTGTCAGTGTCTGAATTTTTTCAACCCTGTCGAGTCCATAGGGCTTAAGTGAGAGAAAAGGATATGTAACAATAGGTTGACAGGAAGCTGTCATGTGTAGTAATTTCAATCAATTTAATCTACCAAGTACTATTAGGCAAATATTGAGTTTTGCATAGTTTCACTAACAGATGCTAGTTTTCACCCCATGCTTTGTTGAGTAGTTTCACAATATATGTTTTTATAGCACTCCGAAACTTGATGGATAAATCAGTTAGTAATTGGAATCATTCAGGCTAACTGACGTCTGTGCCCTGCATTCTTTTAAGATTGTATCATAGCTGTGTGAGTCATTAGATTGGCAGGTTATTGTATCGACAGGAAGCCATCACTTGTTAAAATGTGTAATGCTGAGATTAAAAATAAGGTTTGCTAACTCGAGAAACCTCTCAGGTGTCATTATAGCATGATATTTTGTATATATATTTTTCTGTCATGTTCTTTCCATAGGAAACAAAGACCTGAACGTAGTCCACCAATACAGTCAAAGTGACATCAGTGCAGATGGATCAAATTCCCAGTGAGTTTACTAGCTTACAGACAAAAACAAAAAAGAAGTCCAATATACTGTATACACATGTGAATTTTCTTTTTCAGGATAAGACACGAAGCTCGTCACAGGCTCTCAACCTTTTTCAAACCACAACAACCAACTACCAGGTAGGCCTGATGCAAAAGCTATATTTCCTTCAATTCAAATATTATATGTACTCTATTTAAAAACCACTTTTTCAATCGAAGTGAACTTTTTTTGAATAGTGCCTAATCAGAACAAAAGCCTATCTCATGGCAGGAGACACATAAAAGAATAAATAACACAATAATGAAAAATACAGAGAAAACCCCGACAATCAAGTGGTCCCCATGAGCAAGCACTAGGTGACAGTAAGAAGAAAAAACTTCTTTATAGGAAGGAAGCTCTGGCAGAACCAGGCTCAGGGAAGGGCAGCCATCTGCCATGACTGGTTTGGGGGGTAGACTAATAATGTCTGACACCTGCTCAATGGATGACGAGATCCAGAACCGCCTCAAGCAAGCATCAGCATCTTTTGGTCGTCTAAGGAGAAGGGTTCTTCAGAACAGCAATCTCAAACTCCACACCAAAGTGCTGGTCTACAGAGCTGTATGTATCACCACCTTACTATATGGATGTGAGGCATGGACTATTTACAGCCGCCATCTGAGAAGCTTGGAGACCTTCCATGTAAGATGTCTCCAGAAGATCCTTGGCATCACTTGGAAGGACAGAGTGCCGCACACAGAAGTGCTGGAGAGAGCTGGCAGCTGTAGCGTGGAGTCCATCATGGCCCAGCATCAACTCAGGTGGTTGGGGCATGTCATCCGGATGCCCAGCCACAGACTCCCACGCAGAATCCTGTATGGTCAGTTACACCGTGGCCAACGCAGCGCTGGTGGGCAGAAGAAGCGCTTCAAAGATCAAATGAAGTCCATCCTGAAGAGATGTCAGATCAACCCCTCTTCACTGGAGGAACTCGCTTCCTGCCGAGACATCTGGCGCTTCCACTCCTCACAGGGAGTGGATTATATGGAGGAACAGTGCACACAACACCGGACAGCAAAGCGTGCAAAGAGGCATGCTCGCCAAGTCCCCCCTGCTCCCCCCAGCACCTCCTTCACATGCCCGGTCTGTAACCGAATCTGTAGATCCAGGATCGGACTATTCAAACACCAGCAGACTCACAAATAAAGAAGATGGTCATCATCGAATCGATGGACTACCAGAGAGAGAGAGAGGGGGGGGGTAGACATACAGTAATAGATAAATAAATAACATTCAAGCAAATACAGGATATGGAAAGTAAAATTAAAAGATTTGTCAATTAGAAAGGTTATCATCTTGATCTGAAACACAGAGAGAGTTTCTGTCTCATGAACCCAGGCTGGTAACTGATTCCATAAGGGGGGGCCTGATAACTGAAAGTGCTACCTCCCATAGCACTTCTTAAGGCTCAAGGACAACTTGAAGTTGCAATTTAATGAAAACATAATGTTCTGTTAGGATAATATGGTGCAGTCAGGTCTTCAAGATAACATGGTGACAGAGGACACATTATGTAGAATTCTGTATGTTCAATTTTGACTTTTACAGAGAGCCGATGGAGAGAGTTTAATATGGGAGAAATGCAATCTCTCTTCATAGTGCCTGTCTGTACTCTCACTACAGGATTTTGGATTGAAGAATTTTAGTGAGTGTTTATGACAGTATTATAAAGAATTAAAATAATCTAATCTAGAAGTGTCAAAGGCATAGAATAGTTTCTCTGCATCAGCCTGAGACAAGATGTTCCTTTATTTTAGAAATATTACAGTATCTCACAAAAGTGAGTACACCCCTTACATTTTTGTAAATATTTCATTATATCTTTTCATGAGACAACACTGAAGATATGACACTTTGATACAATATAAAGTAGTCAGTGTACAGCTTGTATAACAGTGTAAATTTGCTGTCCCCTCAAAATAACTCAACACACAGCCATTAATGTCTAAACCGCTGGCAACAAAAGTGAGTACACCCCTAGTGAAAATGTTCAAATTGTGCCCAAAGTGTCAATATTTTGTGTGGCCACCATTATTTTCCAGCACTGCCTTAACTCTCTTGGGCATGGAGTTCACTGGAGCTCCACAGGTTGCCACTGAAATCCTCTTCCACTCCTCCATGACAACATCACGGAGCTGGTGGATGTTAGAGACCTTGCGCTCCTCCATGATTGGCCAGTCCATCACCTTCACCTTCAGTTTCTTTAGTAAGGCAGTGGTTGTCTTGGAGGTGTGTTTGGGGTCGTTATATTGGAATACTGCCCTGCAGCCCAGTTTGCGAAGGGAGGGGACCATGCTCTGCTTCAGTATGTCACAGTACATGTTGGCATTCATGGTTCCCTCAATGAACTGTAGCTCCCCAGTGCCGGCAGTACTCATAAAGCCCCAAACCATGACACTCCCACCATCATGCTTAACTGTAGGCAAGACACAGTTGTCTTTGTACTCCTCACCTGGTTGCTGCCACACACACTTGACACCATCTGAACCAGATAAGTTTATGTTGGTCTCATCAGACCACAGGACATGGCTCCAGTAATCCATGTCCTTAGTCTGTGTCATGCGGTGACCCTCGCGGATCACCATAAGATGCCAAGAGTCCACTAGTGAGTTTTGCGATGATGGTGATTTATTAAAACAACAAGACAATACTGTGAGCCGCTCAGGGCAAAAACACACGTTAAGCAATACAAGGGCTCATAGGGCTAACCCCAGCCACTACGAGTTAAACTATGACATGAAAAGCACGAACCTGACATGAAGGTCTAACAAGGTTTAGACCACCTGACGATGTCTGACGAGGATAGTTGACAATACTCCTGCAATTTAACTGTCGCTAGTGCCCGCCTTATAAAGGCGAACACTAACGAGCAGTAATGACAAGCAGCTGACCAACCTTGACAGGCGGAAGCCCCACCGAGCGCCTTCATAGTAAGAGTCCGGTGAGGCCAGAATACCACCCACAACTGTCAAGGCCGGCAGCTAATTGTGCTTAGCCCGAGCATGGACAGAACCTAGCGCTCGGGTCGTAACAGTGCCCTCCCTCCGAGGGCGGGCTCAGAACGCCCAAGGACCACCCTGCCCCCCCCCACCCCCAGGGTGGGTGGCTGGGGGTAGGTGCGGAGGGAGAGAGACCAAACCCAGAAACAATCAAAACAGTGACAAGGATAACTACATACAGGACAATGGCAAGAATACCAACCACTCAGATTAAATCAAAAAGATGCACATGGAGAAAAAAAACAAAAAAAAAAAAAAACAGAACTGCTGGGTCAGAAAAACTACATACAAGACCATGACAAAATACCGAATATTCAAATCAGATAAAATACACAGAGGAAAATAAGGCAACAGTAGAACATAACACAATTTGCCAAAGATCCCCCACATAAGTTCCAGAAAACAGGACAGCATGAGAAAAGTAGATCTTGGCCCACATGTTACACAAGGTAATGACTTCCCACCTGTGTGAATACTCAAATAACCAAATACAAAAAGCGGAGCACTTACTGGCTCATACCTGACTATACACAACACAAACTAGGGCAACTGCAAGACATAACCATAACACAAAGTACACAGGATAGCAAGGAAAAAACCCCCCAGAACAATCACTGCGACAGATCAACACCAGAAAAATGGCCATTACCCCCCCGACAGTTTATGCCGACCGGCGGAGACCAAGCGCCACAGGAATAGTTCAGGTGGTCTCCCCGCGTCCAACAGCCGGCGGGTGGTCATAGGAGGCGGAACATGACCAGGCGGCTTACCACAGTCCAACGCCCAACACGTCAGCTCCTCTGGTGGTCGAACCAGGTCGCCCAATGACACACACAACACGTCGGGTGGCCGACCCGGGGCGCTGAACCGGCGAGGCAGTTCCTCAGGTGGCCGACCCGTGTCCCTCAGCCACCAGTCCCGGGGAAAAACAGCCCGCGGCGGCCTCCCTGACGAGGACAAAACTCGGGAGAGCCGGGGTGAACGAAAAGGAACCCCCACGGCCCCCGGCGATGATGCACAGGGGCAGTGACTCAGTAGAGGGGAAAGATGGCAAGGATGAGCCCGTAATCCGTCCGACGGCAAAAGGTCTGCAGCTCCTCCCCCGTCCGTGGACCACGCTGGCGCTGCACCTCCGCTGGACCCCGATTGGGTCCCAGCTGCACCCACGTCGGGCCCCGATTGGGCCAGAACCACACCTGCGGTGGACCCCGATTGGGCCTCTGACGCACCCACGTCGGACCCCGATTGGGCCAAAGCAGCTCCTGCAATGGACCCCGATTGGGCCTCTGATGCACCCACGTCGGACCCCGATTGGGCCACAGCAGCCTCCACGATGGACCCCGACTGGGTCGGTGCAGCTCCGCTGATGATCTCCACCCCCGAACCTGGGACCTCCAACCCAGTGACTCCGACTGGTTCCATGCCGGCGACACTGCAATGGGGATCACAAACAACAATAAAACCGGGATCAGAATCACCGATAGCAACAGAACCCAGCGAGATGAGCTTGGGCGCAGCAGACGGCTGCTCCTCACTCGCCTCCCCGAGAGGCAGGCAAAAATGCTCCAAAACAGGGGACAGAGACACAAGGGGGAGCACTTGCCTGCACTCAGGTTCTATTGCCACCCAGGACTTCGACGATCCAGGTTCAGGGCGGCGACTCTTGTCAGCAGGCTCCAACTCAGCTGCGTCGGGCTCCGCAGCTGACAAGATGTCATCTGCAGCCTGAGGTTCCTCCTGCGCTGCTGTCCATGCCGATGACCCGTATGGCATGGGGGGCAGGGGTCCCTCGACCCACTGGCTCGGACCGCTCCGGCGGGGAGACCCGGGGACGCTTCATCGTCGGCTCAGGCTCTGGGCCGCAGTCTGCTCTTCTCCTCCATCCACGACGTGGCTGCAGGGCCGGATCCAGGCTTTCCAGCACTGCAGGCCCCCTCTTCATCCGACGACGTTGGCCTGGCGCCGCGGACCGCTCAACGGGGGGGACACAGAGGCAGCAGGTTTAATCATTTTCTCTACAGCAGGTGGAGGGAGCTCGGGGGGCTGCGAACCCCGAACTCCGCCCCCAGGAGTCAGACAAGGCAGATTACAATCATGATGTAATAAATCAATATGCGCTTGCCTTCCCCCAAGAGGACAGATGGTTCCTGCTGTAGGGGACGTTGTTTCTCCTTCTCCCCGCTGGATGGCGACAGAGGACCCCCTGGAAGGACGAGGTGGGGCCGCTCTCATCGGTTAACTGACGGGCTTCGCCGGCAGCAGGTCCAGCCGGGGATTCTGCTGAGGATTACCCGGGCCGTTGCACCAACGTCGTCATCGGCCCCCAGATGGCGCGAACTCCTGGACCAGTTCCGGGGCAGGAACGGGACTCCAACGCGGGGAGAGAGGATGCCTCCTTCTCTGCTTCCTGCTTTCTTCCTCCTCCAGCCCACGAAGTATCTCGCGCTGCGTAGCGAGTTCATCTCTCCTCATCATCACCTCCGGGTGATCGTCGTAATGGAGAGGAAGATTGTCCAGGAGAACCTCAGCGTAGTCCAGGTGCCAACGTATGTCGCTGGGAGTGTCGTACAGCATAGCGGTGAATAGAGTACCATCCACATACTCCAGAGCCTCCGCTAGCTCTTTGCCCAGGCGCCGACCGCGGCCCCTGGATGACGGCATTCTCCCAGCAATTGACACCCAGACAGGGAAGAACAATAGTCCAATTAAAGCAAAAACTCACTGTGAAAAAGGCGTCTCGGAGTGGCGTCTCCATTTAGATGTCCTGGCAGGAGTATACTGTCATGCAGTGACCCTCGCGGATCACCATAAGACGCCAAGAGTCCACCAGTGAGTTTTGCGATGATGGTGATTTATTAAAACAACAAGACAATACTGTGAGCCGCTCAGGGCAAAAACACACGTTAAGCAATACAAGCGCTCGTAGGGCTAACCCCAGCCACTACGAGGTAAACTATGACATGACATGAAAAGCACAAACCTGACATGAAGGTCTAACAAGGTTTAGACCACCTGACGATGTCTGACGAGGATAGTTGACAATACTCCTACA
Source organism: Pholidichthys leucotaenia (assembly GCA_020510985.1). Classification (NCBI taxonomy): domain Eukaryota; kingdom Metazoa; phylum Chordata; class Actinopteri; order Cichliformes; family Pholidichthyidae; genus Pholidichthys; species Pholidichthys leucotaenia. The sequence goes on from CM035839.1 coordinate 417,823,264, forward strand.
ATTTAACTGCCGCTAATGCCCGCCTTATAAAGGCGAACACTAACGAGCAGTAATGACAAGCAGCTGACCAACCTTGACAGGCGGAAGCCCAACCGAGTGCCTTCACAATAAGAGCCCGGTGAGGCCAGAATACCACCCACAACTGTCAAGGCCGGCAGCGAATTGTGCTTAGCCCGAGCGCGGACAGAACCCAGCGCTTGGGTCGTAACAGTCTGCTTGTTTTGAGCAAACTGTTTGTGGGCTTTCTTAAACATCACCTTTAAAAGGGGCTTCCTTCTGGGGCGACAGCCATGCAGACCAATTTGATGCACTGTGCGGCGTATAGTCTGAGCACTGACAGGCTGATCCCCCACCCCTTCAACCTCTGCAGCAATGCTGGCAGCACTAATACGTCTATTTTCAAAAGACAACCTCTGGATATGATGCTGAGCACGTGCACTCAACTTCTTTGGTCGACCATGGCGAAGCCTGTTCTGAGTGGAACCTGTCCTGTTAAACCACTGTATGGTCTTGGCCACCGTGCTGCAGCTCAGTTTCAGGGTGTTGGCAATCTTCCTATAGCCCCAGCCATCTTTATGTAGAGCAACAATTATTTTTTTAAATCCTCAGAGTTCTTTGCCATGGGGTGCCATGTTGAACTTCCAGTGACCAGTAAGAACACCAAATTTAACACAACTGAGACCTTGTAACACTAACGAGTCACCTGACACCAGAGAGGGAAAATAGCTAATTGGACACAATTTAGACATTTTCACTTAGGGTTGTACTCACTTTTGTTGCCTGCGGTTTAGACATTAATGGCTGTGTGTGGAGTTATTTTGAGGAGACAGCAAATTTACACTGTTATACAAGCTGTACACTGACTACTTTACATTGTATCAAAGTGTCATATCTTCAGTGTTGTCCCATGAAAAGATATAATAAAATATTTACAAAAATGTGAGGGGTGTACTCACTTTTGTGAGATACTGTACGTACTTAGGTGAAAGTAAGCTGTTTTATCTGATCAGAGGCACAGTTTTTAAAAGTTTTGGGGTCATTACAATAACTTAAGTTTTATTTGAATTTAGTATTACAAAATTGTTGCTCATCCGGTTTCAGGTGTCTTTAAGACATGCCTGTAGTTTGATGATTTGTGTCTTCTGGCTTTACTTATAACTGTATACCATCTGCATAGCAATGGGAATTTATGGAGTGTCTTCTGATAAATTTACCTGTGTGCGCACACACACACACACACACATATATATTTATTGTCAGTCCCTCCAGGGTTTTGCGATGTTGCGATAGCACCAATTCATGCGACATCAGCCAATCCCTGCGAATTTTGCGCGACCCTGCAACTTTGTCCAATCACCACAACTTTCCCGCAATTTTGGTCAGTCATCATCAACTTCCATGAATTTAGCCAATCAAATTTGTCCCCGAGTAGTGCTCAAACTCATACATCATCAGTCTAACCAATCAAATGTGTCGCTGCACCACACTCACTTCCTTGTTTACAATGAGTATGAACGGAATACTTCAGCACAAACCAGAGTGTGTGATTTAAAAAAACACTCACCTGTGAGTTTTCCCACACCATCCCTTCCTCTGATTTCCCGGCCCGCCGATGGATGTCACCCCACATCTCCGTGCTGACTGCGTATACGAAGCGCTGGGTTTGTGTTGGGAAAAGCACGCCTTCCGTGGGAGCATGCGTGAGAAGAGACGTTGTAAAACCACAACTAAATTAGATAATGCAACACTAACCAATTTTGTAACCTTTTATACATCTTTAGAGGTAAAAGTCACTACTATATCTTGTTAATGAGTTTTAAAGCTGTGAATCTCCAGTCTGAACACTGAGCAACGTGCGCCCCTGGCAACCCCCCAGGAGAGCGCCTCCTCCGAGATGAATATTGGCTGAGACAGGTGTGTGTCAAGACGCACAGACAGACATCCAGGCAAGCAGGAATCAGGCATGGAAAGAGAGAAAATAATAAGTAATTTTTCAGAAAAAACAGACTTTGATAGATGGTACAGAGGAACACCGTAAACTTTTTTCTTGGCACTCCTACAGAATGATTGGGGACCAGTGTTGTAAGGGAGTTTTCAAATGAAAGTGCTTCCATAATTTCTAATTCTATACTCTTAACATGCTTTTGATGTAATTTAGCTGTTGTAATGGATAATTATTTCATCTTTTTTATTCAATTTCTCAGCAAGAATAGCATGTTGGTCATTTTATGACAAAAAGCACTTAATTCTCATTTAATTGTGCTAAATTCTATATTTGCAGTTGCACAAAAGTTTTTCTGTATTTCAGAAGTTTCTACTTAATTTACAAATAAATCACTGTTTAATAGCTGACATTTGACAATCCTGTGCTTTTCTTGAGGTGTGATATAGAATATCATTGCAGTAAACTATGGAAAAAGCATCTGCTTTAAAACTGGTAATTTCTCACACAACTTTTCGTGCAAAAAAACCCTCTCAAAACATTGCAACTTTTTACAAACGCTCCCACAAATTCAGACCTTTTGGGCTGCGACAGTCATAAAAACAGCCTGCAGAATCCTGGAGGGACTGATATATATTGAAGAGTAATGGACCTAACACAGAACCCTGTGGGACTCCATGAGTGAGTTCAGTGTAAAGATGATTTATCATGGAAGCAAATAAATTGAAGTCTATTTGAAAAATGTGATTTAAACCACTGCTAAGATGATCATTTACTACTGATCTACTGACTATTGATTGGAGGGTCAGGAGTTCGATTCCTGCTTTGTCTGCAGTCTGCATATTGAAGTGTCCTTGAGCAAGACACTGAAACCCTAGTTGCTCCTGGTGAGTCAGGCAGGTGCCTTGCAAGGCAGCTCTGCCGCCATCAGTGTGTGAATGGGTGGATAGCGGGATCTGTGAAGTGTTTTGGTCATCCAGAGATTAGTAAAATGTGCTATATAAGTGAACGCCATTTACCATCCTTTTAACTGTCACAGGCACCATTTGGCGACATAACCCCTAGTGGCCAAGAGTGGTAATGATTTTTTGCCAAGAAAATATTCAGATCAGATGTCAGATTCCCAAGGCTATAACGTGAAAGTTGAAAGCGATAGTGGCTTACTGTCAATTAGAAAGATGTAGAATATAATCCAAATCAGTCAATCAAACTTTATTCCAGACTCATGGTCCATCAAAATAAAAACAAAAGCAAAAAACAGACAAAAAACAAGACAATTAAAATATTTTGAAACAATTAAAAACAATTAATAAAAGAAGTACAAATACAGTACAGACTTTAAAAAGACTTAAAAAGACAACTGTACCAGTGCCTTCTAAACTGTGACTGACAGCGAATAGAACTGAGCTTAATGCTAGACATAACCTGGATGATTTCATTTCCAGATACATCAAGCCGACAGATGAATTCACACATAAGATTTGTTATTACTGCATGCAGTGTATTAACACATGATGACACAAATAACTCGGAAGCACTGCAGCATCGAGGCTTTTTAAGTAAAATTCTTAAAGCATCATTGTAAGCAACCTGTAATCTCTGTATGCTTTGTTTCCTATAATTTATCCATAAATGAGCAGTGTATAAAGGTGTACAACAGGTTTTAAAAAGAACCAGCTTCACCTCATCTGAACAAAAGCCAAATCTACGTGCAAGAACATTTGCTTGCATGTAGATTTTGCAGCACTGTCTGAGAATATCATCATCATCAGTCATTCTGCCATTATTAAAATGTCCCAGATATTTAACTTTATCCCAAAGTTTCAGATAGGAGTAAATTTATGCATCTAATTTGCATAATACTGCGGCAGCTATATAGAATTACATAACTCAGTCAAAAGTGGACTTTGGACATATTTACACAAAGAATGGTTCTGTTTTTTGACACAGTTTTTTGGACAGGGGCATTTTGTTATCTTATCTTCAAAGTATATAAACCAGAAAATCAGTACAGTGTAAAGAAAAGAAATTTGTCACTTACTGCTGGCGAAGGGGGCTCGCTTGCTGGCGTGGTTGGTCCGTTTTGTTCCATCGTGGTCGTTATTTTGCGTTCTGTCAGTCATTTGCACTCTCTCCCTCATCTAGAAACTCTTATGATTATCCCACGTCAATTTCGTTTGTATTCCGTGGCAATTTATTATATATGACGCCTTCTTATATGACGAGGGATGGTGGCCATATTTGTTTTCTAATCTCAAAGAAGAAAAAGAAGAAGAAGAAGAAGAAGGATTTCTTCTTCTTTGGTGTATTCCATGTCAGCCATGATTCCTCCAACGCATGTCTGCCACCTTCTGAACTGGCATGATCTGTACAAATCCTCAGTACAGCTGGGGAGTTAAAGGGATGTCAGATTCAGTTGACAGGCGCAGTTGCTGCGCTGTGCCACTAGGGGTGCATTAAATCTGCCAGTTAAAAGGTTAAATTCTATGAAATGTCCCATTGTATGAAGTAAAATGTTGTGGCCAATAGCATCTATTCTGCAATGAGATCTAAAAGCACAATTGGAGAGACAAGTCCAGTATCAGATGTTATCAGTAAGTTATTAGAGACTTTTATGAGAGATGTTTCGGTGAATTCTAAAACTTGACTGAAACTCTTCAAATGAATTATTTCTTTGTAAATATTCACATATAATTTGCCACAACTCCAAGATTTTAAAAAAGGGTGTAGATTGGAGATTGGCCTAGTTAACTAAAACGAGTGGATCAACTGAGATTTTTTTTAAAGTTTGGTTTAATTATAGAAATCTTAATATCCTGGGGTATATAGTTAATAATGTGTGGAAGTGGATTACTAATGAATAGTAGGATTTGTTTAACCAGCCTAACGGTAAAGGGGTTTCTAAATATCACATTGGTGGTTTAGATGAAAAGAATAATTTTATTAGTTCTGGGAGTTCAGTTGAGGTAAAATGGGGAAATGCAACCTTTTAGACGTAATAAAAGTGCATTTACAAGAAAGATAACTTTGTCACTCAAGCTATGGCAAACTATCCACAATAGAATGAAATTGCATTTCTCCTACCTGCAGTGTTTATCATGCCCTAGAATTGGAGGGGCCGCTGCAAGCATGTCTTTGTGGGAGGAAGCCCACACAGCATGGGAAGAACATGCAAACTCCACACAGATGGGCACATGATTGTCTTGAACTGGGATCGGACCAGAGTACAATCTAAGACCATCTTGCTGTAAGGCTGCGGTGTTAACCACTGATCCACTGTCCTGTCCATACAGAGCAGTATTTAAACAAGCATCATCTAAAAATGCAAAAGAGGGCAATAAAATGGTAGAAGTTTACAGATATTAGCAAAAGCATAAAAATAGAAACACTATGTTGTTAGTGATGTAGAATGTGTTTCATTGTGATGCCCATGCTTGCATACTCAAAGAATTTTAATTTTGGATTTCCTCATCTTGTTTCACAGCGCAAATGAAGCAGAGACAAGTAAGTAGCCCTCCACCCCCACCCAACCCAACCCCCCAAAAAGAGCCTCTAGTGTTTTTGATAAATCAAATTTTCAATCCTCATCACTGTTTCATTTACAGGAAGTGCTGCAGGTCCTGTGATTGTGATGGAAGACGTAGTTCAAATGTAAGTAGAGAATGAATCACACACATTCATTTGCACTGAAAAAAAATGCTAAACATGCTGTACAACCTGTAGACTTACAGGTTTCCTTCCTTTTTGCCTGGAATGAACTGCCGTGCATGAATGCTGATGTGAATGTCTTCCACAATTTTTCTGAGAAAGAAAATAGACTGTAAATCTGTTCCTCTCCAACAAGGAAGTAAAGCTGGCATGTGTTGTTGTGGGACAATGAATTAGATGTTCTCCCTTCATGTTACTGATCACAAGAAGCTTTGAAGATGGGTGAGCACATGGAGGAAGGGCGATAATTGTTGACCTGTTTTTTTTTTTTTTCTTCACAGACCTGAGCCTAAGTCAAAAGAGGAAATGGATTTGATCCTTTTACCTCCTCCTGACTTTGCTGACGTTGTAGAGGAGTGATGGCCACACACTGAGGTGAGGATGAACCACCGGGGCTCTTCACTGTCCAACTCTGTGTACACGCCTCACTGACACGATGTTTTCCTTTTAACAGCCGCACAACAATCCCAGACAGAGTGGGATTCGCCTGTCTTGTCGTTCTTCACACTGTGACTGCCCCCCCCCCAACCCCCTCGTGTCAGTCACCTGATGCTGTGACAGCCACTTCATCTTACTGTCTTACCTTATTTTGCTGGAAAAACTCCATTTATGGATTACAGTAATGATTTACGACAGCATCTCAGCAATTGGAAATACTTCTGTTCTTCGAAGCAGTAGGTGCGAGAGCAGTGAGGAACAGTTCGGCTGCTAGTTTGAGTGACAAGCGAGCACACTGTTGTAGACATGCATGGGTACTGCAGGGACTTTCTTAATGACAAAATGAATGAATAAATGTAGAAAAAAAATCTAACTGAATGAAATGAAAGCATGTGTACGAGATAAATCTTGTGACAGTAGGAATCAAATTTGAATTATTTATATCTGAATGTGAATCACTCAGTTTGAACCTGAATTCTGAATTGGTTTGTTTGAATAATTGCTTTTAAAATTCTAATCTGAATGAGTCATTTGAAATTGAATCTATGGGTTTGAATGTGTATTGCAATAAAATTGAAATTGTATTTTATTCAGTTGAAAAACTCAGCTCCCTAATTCATTCTCACAGTTCAGTTTCACTTCTCTCCATTCAAATTCAGTTCTTTCCATTAAATTTTTGTGCCACACATCCAGGACCTGGTGTGAAACAAAACTAGATGGACGCAGATGGAAAGAACTGTTTTACGTCAGCATTATGCTTTATGTACTCTTCAGGGAGCTGAATTTTTCAGCTGAATGAATGGTTTCAATTTTATTGCAATACACATTCAAACCAATAGATTCAATTTCAAATTAGGCCATTCAGATTAGAATTTTAAAAGAAATTATTCAAACTGATCAATTCAGGTTCAAAGTGATCGATTCATATTCAGATATAAAGAATTCAAATTGGATTGCTACTGGCACAAGATTTATCCCATATATGTGTCTCTTTTCCCTGTAACAGTGACTTCCTCCAGAAAAAAAGCAGAGGTTCATAAGGAAAAAAAAAAAATTACACTCTGTCAATGTCTATGTACAGTTGAGCTCAAAATTATTCAGCCCCCACTATAAATCATATTTATAGTCAAGATTTACAAACTTTCACCGATTTGCAAACACAAAATGAAACATTTAAATATGCATGCCAATTGTTTTTCTAAGTCTAAATGCTTGATTTGTTTTTTGCAAACGGCTGAAAGTTTGTCAATTTTGAAAACAAACATGCTGTCAATAATTTTATGTGCACCTGTGTATAATCCTATTCAACCACGCATTTACCGTTTTAAGACCAGTTATTTGCTATTGTGTTAATTCTTTGTATTATCTTTGTATGGTTTGTCTTGCATTTTTGTACAATAACATATCTTTCTTTTTTTGGTTTGTGGATGAGATAGTGTAACTACTATGTTATAGTGCTTGAAAGAGCCTTGATTTAATATGGATACATTTTTTAACTGCATGCAAATAAACTCATGTACTATAATTTACCCATGAAGATAGAAGTCCTGCTTGTGGCATCTGCGATCTATAGCTCATAGTAGCATCTTCTGGAAAAAAAAAAATCATCCATAAACTTGTTTTATTTTCATTGCCTTTTAGGGACCTGGTGTCTGCCAATTGTCACTGTTAATTTCTTTATAGATATTTTCTATTTTTCTTACAGTGATGAATAATAAGTATTACATTGACAGGAAGAAGTGTTATTGAGAACTGAGGTCATGTTACTGTAAAATATGGTTGTTGACATCTAAAGGTGCATGATTGAAAAGGTGGGTAGTAACTAGTTACATGTAATCAAGTACTTTTTTATACAAAATTGTACTTTTGGGAGGAGTTTTATCTTATCATACTTTTTACTTTTAGTTTACTCCCTTCTACGGCATGTGGGACACCATGTCATGTATAAGGGTGGCACCTATCTCAGTTTCTGTGTGGGTCATTCCTCTGGTAGCTCTGTGTGTCAGCTTTCCTTTCCTCATTCTATTATACTGAGCACCAAGCTAGAAGGTGACACAATTATCTACGTCTCAGCAAAAACATGCAGTCTGGCAGGGAAAAGTCTGACTCTGGCACTACAACACATCTCCACGTGGCTTGAGTTGTCTTACTTGACCCTCAGTGCTATAAAAACAGTTTCTATGTGTTTTTCCATATGCGACAGGTCTACATCTGAAATGTTTGAAACTCACATAAAAAAATGACATAATCAAAGTGGCAAACAATGTAAAATACTTCGGCATTATATTGGATGAACATTTGAAATTTCAGAAGGAAAAAGGTCAAACCAATTCTAAATTTTCATTTTATCAGACGAGACCTGTCACAAAAAACTGCCCAATTATACATGCATTCAATGATTTTTTTCACATTTATCATACTGCATCACATCATGGTCTCAATCTTCCACTTCTGCTCTGAAACCGGTGTCATTATAAACAGGCAATAAAGATTATGGATCAGAAGCCAATGAAATGGCATCATCGTGATATTATCCAAAAAAAACGTGACCGTTTAACCTTTGATAATTTCATAAATTTTTGTGTCCTTAAATTGGTTTTTAAGTATTTAAGCAATCGGGTACCACCACTGTTTGATGATGCCATTAAGAGACGACAGAGCTCTGGAAGAACCACGACACGGGGCTCTGCCCGGGGAGACTGTCACCCCAATGCACAAGACCTCTTTTGGACCGAGCTGTTTCTCTGCTAAAGCGGCAGGACTTTGGAACTCTTTGCCAGCTGAATTGATTTTAAGGTTTTTATAAAACAGCTTAAAAAATGGTTTAGTACAAAACAATGCACACATAATTGGGCTAAAAATTGAATGACTGTGACATGATGGCATTATTTTTTTTTCCTTTTTCTCTTCTTTTTGTGTGTGTATATGAATGTATGTAGATATGTTTTGTTTTTATGCGTGTATATTGATATATGCACACATAACTACTTTTTCTTTTGCATTTTTGCAAGTATTAACATCTTAATCCTCTTTATTTTTAACATTTTTTTCTGTTCTTTCTGTTCTACTTTTTCTTTTATTCTTTTTTTCCAAAAGCCTCCCATGGACTATTGTTGTGAATTAGCATGTACTGCTAAAACACTTAAGCAAAGTATCTGGTTTGTCCAATACATTTGTCTGTCCATATCAAATAAAATAAGTTTTTAAAAAAGTACCACAAATGGTCTTTGGTATGATGCAGCTGTGGGGCGGATAGTCTACCACCAGGGTACCACTCTTTACTGCTACTTTTTACTCTTAAGTACATTAAAAAAAAACAAAACCATTGTTTTACTTGTATAATTGCTCTGTTTAAGTTACTTTAAATTTCAACGATTTGAAAAACTGACTGGAAATGTGCTCATTTATACTGTAATAAATAGAAATGACCACATATTTAGTCAATTTAGTGAAATTTTCATCATTGAAATTATGAATAAAATTACATTTATTTCTTTGAAATCAGAGTTTAAATCATTGCTCTTTTCTGGCTTTGTAAACCTTTGAGTAAAAGTTGGAAACGTGTAGAAGAAAGTGACAATTTTTGCCAAAATGTGTGACTTTTTTTTTTTTTTTTTTTTTTTAGGAAAAATAGTACATTTATTACAAAATGGGTATACATTTCAAAACAAAATTTTATAAGAAAAAAGTAATAAAAACAAAAGAAGAATATTTTAAATGTATGAGAAAAACACTTATGAGAAGAAAGTCTTAAGTTTACAAGAAAATTGTCAATTTCACAAGAAATTTGTTATTCAGTTTTTGTCAAGTATTTTTTCCTGCTGGCTGCAAACCAAATTAAACAGCAGGGATAAGAAAGACACGTGGACCTTGACCCCCCTTATGGGGGGAAGAAAATTAAAACGTATGTGGAAAGTAATAAATTTATAAAAGGTAATAAATTTAGTACATTTGTTTTTTATTTTTTTGCGTGACTACTCTTGCTTATACTTGACTAATACATTTTAGAATAAACTACTTTTACTCGAGTACAATTTCTGGCTACTCTAAGCACCTCTGCATGATTGTCTACAAAGGAAAAAAATCCCTACAGTGTGTGTTTATGTACAGTGCATCCAGAAAATATTTACAGCGCTCCACTTTTTCCACATTTTGTTATGTTAGTAGTAGTAGATTAGTTTATTTGACAGGGACAGTGCAATAAACATAGACAATTAATCAAAGACAATCAATCTGATGTGTTGCACATAGAGTGTATAGCTATTAGCTAATTTGCAACTCTTGTCCCTGGATGGGCTTTAGAAAAAAGAATCAAGATAAAAAATATACACAATAACCACATACATCAATGCAGAAAAATTATAAATACACAATTATAAATATTATAAATATTATAAATACACAAATATAACAGCCTGACTCACATTTAACATAAATATTATAAATATTATAAATACACAAATATAACAGCCTGACTCACATTTAACACATATAACATAACTCACATTTGCCTATTTCAGGCCTTCCTCCCTCCGTCACTCACTATAAACAAACACATTTATTCCTTCCCTTCATTCACTCTCACTTTGCAGACAATTAATTCATACATGAGTACATTCTTGTTTATTTTTCAGCCAGTTTTTAACATTTTTAGTGAATGTTTTAAAGTCCGTTATTATTTTAATTTCATTTGGCATTGTGTTCCAGATGTGACTGCCCTTTATAGAGAAAGCTGTTTGTCCAAATGTGGTTCTGCGGTGGAATATTTTACAGTTATTGTTAACAGAACTCCTGGTGGCTCTGCTGCTGTCCTGTCTTTGGACAAAACCAGCAAGTGGCTCGGGTGCTGATTTATGAAAACATTTGAACGTTAATTTCAGAAGACAGAGGTCAATGAAGCTCTCAAAACTCAATAGGTTGTATTTTTTTAAAACATTACAGTGATGCCACCTAATGGGCTTTTTGTCCAAGATTTTTAGGGTTTGATTATATAATGAACCTATATGTCTTATTGTGGAAGGGGCTGCTTGAGCCCAGACTGTCAAACAGTATGATATATGAGAAAAAACCATAGAATGCATATACAGTGCAGCTGCTTCGTAAGGTATGTAATATCTAATTAATTTAAAGCAGTTCAGATTTTTTTTTACTGTTTTTGAAATTTTCTTTATATGAAGATTAAATTTGAGTTGAGGATCTAGTACAATGCCAAGGTATTTGAATTCTGTAACTAAACTGATGTCATGATCATGTATATTAACTTTAAAATGTTGCAGGTTACATTTTTTGATTGAAAAGCACATTGAGACTGTTTTCTGAAGGTTCAGCAATAGATGGTTCTTGAGGAGCCACTCTTGGACATCAACCATACTTGTAGACAGTACATCTGCAGCCTGTGCTGGAGTCTTGGCAGCTGTGTAAATAACTGCATCATCTGCATAAAGTTGGCATGTTGCAGCTGAGCAGTGTAACGGCAGGTCATTAATAAAAATGCTGAAAAGTAAAGGACCAAGAATGGACCCTTGTGGGATACCCATGCGGTTGTTTAAAAATGAGGATTTATCCTGGTGAACTTTTACACACTGTTCTCTATTCTGGAGATAAGATGCAAACCATTCTAATGTATTTGGGGAGAAGTTAAAAGATACCATTTTGGATAAAAGCAAACTGTGGTTTACAGTATCGAAAGCCTTTTTGAGATCTAGAAAAACAGCTCCTACCACATTACCCCTGTCCAAGGACTGTTTGACGTTTTCAATAAGGCAACAATTTGCTGTTTCTGTTGAGTATCCTGGTCTAAAACCAAATTGATGTGGATGAAGAAGTTGATTGTCTTGTAAGTAGTCTATCAGCTGTGTAGCTACAACTTTTTCAAGAACCTTAGATAGGACTGGTAAGATAGAGATTGGGCGGTAATTGCATATATCGTCTTTACTGCCTGATTTATGAACTGGTATGACGACAGCTTTTTTCCAGCCAGATGGAAATGTACTAGACCTAATGGAGAGATTAATGAGATGAGTCAGTGGTTTGATTAATATTTTGCTGTGCATTTTGAGAAAGGAGGTGCTCATATTGTAGATATCATTAGTTTTTGAGTTTGACAGTGTTTTAACAATACCAGCAATTAACTTCTCATTTACCTCATCGATGTGAAAAGTATCTGTTGGAAGTATGGAATTTGTGTTGTTGAGCACATTTGGCAGCACAAAAATTTTTGTTAAGTCTTCCACAGAGCCCACAAAGTGTGAATTAAATTCATTTGCCAAAGTAGCCTTGTCACTGACGGTCTTGCCATTGATTCTAAGTTCCTTTACCCCCTTCTGATCGTTTTTTTTATTAGTTAAGTTATTTAAATGCCTCCATAGGGAACTGTTGTTACCCTTTGCATGATCTATCAGTTTATTGTAATAAGATATTTTTGATTTTCGCAGCTCATGTACCACTTTATTTCTTAAACTTTTGTACACAAGGTGATCATTTTGTAGTTTGGAGGTTAGTGATGTTTTCAGTGCATAGTCTCGCCTCTTCATAAGTTTTCTTATTTCATTATTTAACCATGGTAGGCTAATCTTCTGTTGTCTACTTTTAATTTGCTTTGAAAATTTTTCTATAGACTTTGTGATTGTTGCAGTTATAAAATTACAACAATCATCTACTTCACATGTTGACATGAGCTGCTCCCAATTTTGATTCTCTAAGTAATGTTCAAACTCCTCATTTTTTGATTTGGGGATAATAAAATTTGATTTGTCAATATCGACTCCCCCAAAATACTGTAGTCGCTTTTTAGTAAGTTTCCTGACAGCAAGAACCATGTTATGATCTGAGAGACCAGTTACAAGATTATAGGTTCTGGTTATTCGTTCTGGTTTATTAGTAAATACCATGTCAATAAGTGTTCTGGATTGTTTGGTTATCCTGGTGGGTCCTTTGATGATTTGCTGGTAATTAAATTTAGTCATGAGGCTTTTCAGTTTTTGTTTGTCTTTTTTATCAGACCAGTTGATATTAAAGTCACCATGAATTATTGTTTCTCTGTTCTTCTCAAGTTGTTTAACCAGATCACTTAATTCATTATAAAAGGAAGAATTGTGTGATGGTGGGTTGTACAATACTGCAATGTTGAAATTCATTACCGGAGAGAGACATACATTAACAGCTAAACATTCAAGTGAAGTATTCAAATCAACCAGTTGACATTTATATTTGTCTTTGATGTAAATTAAAACACCTCCTCCCCTCCCTACCTGCCTGTCTTTTCTAAAACACTGGTAGCCCACAATATCGATCATATTAGTGTCTATGTTCCTGTGTAGCCAGCTTTCTGAGAGACAAAGGTAGTCCAGATTTGAGTCCAACAGCAACACCGAAATCTCATCTCTTTTGGGGATTATGCTCCGTATGTTTAAATGACCGCCGAGGATCCCCTTTGGTTTAGCCTTGGTGTCCCAAAGAACTCGTGCATGATTAACAGTTTGGAAAAATAAATGTTGTTTTTGCTTTTGTACAGCTCGGTTTTGTGCTAACCCAGTGGTCTGCTGTTTAATAGTGGCAGGTCCAGGGTTAAGGTGAATATCTCCTGCCAGAAGTAGCAGAACTAACAGAACTTTAATTGTATATCCTCTGCCATATTGTGATTTTTGCTTAACAGCCATGTTTGCCTTAATTTGGAAGTTTTTGCTCAGGCCTTTTAAAGACCACATAGAGTGTAGGGTGAGATGTCCAAGCCCAAATCCATACAGATAAAACTTTTTAACTTCACCTTTGGTTGAGTTTGTCGGAAAATCCTTCTTGTTGCAGGTCCAGACACACAAAGACAAAACGAAGAGGAAGTAGAGAAGTAGAGAAGGCTTATTAGTGGTGCCCATCAGCCCACTTTTTAATCCGGTGGCCGCCATCTTCAGTCTTTCTTGGAAAGAAGGAAAAAGAAAATCTGTGGATAGTAAAATAAATTCTGCTTATATCGCCAGAATCTGATCCGATCGTCCTCGAATCCAGCTGGGCCTCAGCTAGCCAACTAGCCCCTTCCGTTGCTGGTCTCGTTGCTCATAGTCGCCGTAACTGGTCTCCCGTCCCGCTCCTCCAACCGAGTCTCGTCACACACCGCCGCTGCCACCGAGCTCCGCTGAGGTCACGGTAAGTCCTCCGCTCTTAGTTACAGCCTTATTCCAAAATGCACTCATTTTTTTCCTCAAAATTCTACACACAATACCCCATAATAACAACATGAAAAAAGTTTTTTTGAAATTTTTGCAAATTTATTAAAAATAAAAAACTAAGAAATCACATGTACATAAGTATTCACAGTCTTTGCTCAGTACTTTGTTGATGCACCTTTGGCAGCGATTACAGCCTCAAGTCTTTTTGAATATGATGTCACAAGCTTGGCACACCTATCTTTGGGCAGTTTCACCCATTCCTCTTTGCAGCACCTCTCAAGCTCCATCAGGTTGGATGGGAAGCGTCGGTGCACAGCCATTTTCAGATCTCTCCAGAAATGTTCAATTGGATTCAAGTCTGGACTCTGGCTGGGCCATTCGAGGACATTCGCAGAGTTGTCATGAAGCCACTCCTTTGATTTCTTGGCTGTGTGCTTAGGGTTGTTGTCCTGCTGAAAGATGAACCGTCGCCCCAGTCTGAGGTCAAGAGCGCTCTGGAGCAGGTTTTCATCCGGGATGTCTCTGTACATTGCTGCATTCATCTTTCCCTCTATCCTGATTAGTCTCCCAGTTCCTGCTGCTGAAAAACATCCCCAAGCATGATACTGTCACCACCATGCTTCACTGTAGGGATGGTATTAGCCTGGTGATGAGCGGCCCCTGGTTTCCTCCAAACATGACACCTGGCATTCATGCCAAAGAGTTCAATCTTTGTCTCATCAAACCAGAGAATTTTGTTTCTCATGGTCTGAGAGTCCTTCAAGTACCTTTTGGCAAACTCCAGGCGGGCTGCCATGTACCTTTTACTAAGGAGTGGCTTCCGTCTGGCCACTCTACCATACAGGCCTGATTGGTGGATTGCTGCAGGGATGGTTGTCATTCTGGAAGGTTCTCCTCTCTCCACAGAGGAATGCTGGAGCTCTGACAGTGACCATTGGGTTCTTGGTCACCTTCCTGATGAAGACTCTTCTCCCCTAATTGCTCAGTTTAGACAGCTGGCCAGCTCTAGGAAGAGTCCTGGTGGTTCTGAACTTCTTTCGTTTATGGATGATGGAGGCCACTGCGCTCATTGGGACCTTCAAAGGAGCAGAAATTTTTCTGTACCCTTCCCCAGATTTGTGCCTCGAGACAATCCTGCCTTGTCTACAGACAATTCCTTTGACTTCATGCTTGGTTTGTGCTCTGACATGCACCGTCAATTGTGGGTCTTTATATAGACAGGTGTGTGTCTTTCCAAATCCTGTCCAATCAACTGAATTTACCACAGGTGGACTCCAATTAAGCTGTAGAAATATCTCAAGGATGATCAGTGGAAATAGGATGCACCTGAGCTCAGTTTTGAGCTTCATGGCAAAGGCTGTGAATACTTATGTACATGTGAGTTCTTAGTTTTTTTTATTTTTAATAAATTTGCAAAAATCTAAAAAAAACACCAAACTTTTTTCACATTGTCATTATGGCGTATTGTGTGTAGAATTTTGAGGAAAAAAAATGAATTTAATCCATTTTGGAATAAGGCTGTAACATAAAATATGGAAAAAGTGCTGTGAATACTTTCCGGATGCACTGTATGTTCTTATTATAGTGCTGTGAAAAAGTATTTGCCCCCTTCCTGATTTCTTATATTTTTGCATATTTGTTACACCTAAATGTTTCAGATCATCAAACAAATTTTAATATTAGACAAAGATAACCTAAATAAATACAAAATGCAGTTTTTAGATGATTTGATTCATTTAGGGAAAACGGCTATCCAAACCTATCTGGCCATATGTGAAAAAGTAATTGCCCCCTAAACCTAATAACTGGTGATACTGCCATTGATGCCAACAACTGGCAATGAGTCTTATATCGCTGTTGAGGAATTCTGACCCACTCTCCTGTGCAGAATTATTTAAATTCAGTCCCACTGGAGGGCTTCATGAACTGATGGTTGGACATTCTCCTTCAGGATTTTTTGGAAGGGAATAGAATTCATGGTTTTGTCAATTAGGGCAAGTTGTCCTGGTCCTGAAGCAGCAAAGCAGCCCCAGACCATGACACTACCACCACCATGTTTGACTGTTGATACGATTTTTTTTTTTTGGACTTATTTTGTACCCGTAGGTAGATTTGTTTTGCAGTCCGGTGACAAGCCACCAGCTGCCGGTTGCTGTGTGCGCAAGCGCCCCTTAACTCCCTAACCTGCATGTTTTTCGCATGTGGGAGGAAACCGGAGAAATCCCGGAGTAAACCCACACAAACACGGGGAGAACATGCAAACTCTACACAGATCACTGTTGGCCGGGGGCAGGAATCGAACCCACGATCTCATGATCCCCGCGATCCCCCGGCCGAGGGTAAACTGTGCTGCCGCAGTGCTAACCACTGCGCCACCGTGCAGCCCAAAAGACGATATTCTTTTTAGGAAATTCTGTGTTAGTTTTATGCCAAATAAAACAGGACATACAGTGGGGCAAAAAAGTATTTAATCAGCCACCAACTGTGCCAGTTCTCCCACTTAAAAGATGAGAGAAGTCTCCAATTTTCATCATAGGTATACTTCAACTATGAGAGACAAAATGAGAAAAAAAAATCCAGAAAATCACAATGTCTGATTTTTAAAGCATTTATTTGCTAATTATGGTGGGAAATAAGTATTTGGTCAATAACAAAAGTTCATCTCAATACTTTGTTATATACCCTTTGTTGGCAATGACAGAGGTCAAACGTTTTCTGTAAGTCTTCACAAGGTTTTCACACACTGTTGCTGGTATTTTGGCCCATTCCACCATGCAGATCTCCTCTAGAGCAGTGATGTTTTGGGGCTGTCACTGGGCAACACAGACTTTCAACTCCCTCCAAAGATTTTCTATGGGGTTGAGATCTGGAGACTGACTAGGCCACTCCAGGACCTTGAAATGCTTCTTACGAAGCCACTCCTTCGTTGCCCGGGTGGTGTGTTTGGGATCATTGTCATGCTGAAAGACCCAGCCACGTTTCATCTTCAATGCCCTTGCTGATGGAAGGAGGTTTTCACTCAAAATCTCACAATATATGGCCCCATTCATTCTTTCCTTTACACGGATCAGTCGTCCTGGTCCCTTTGCAGAAAAACAGCCCCAAAGCATGATGTTTTCACCCCCATGCTTCACAGTAGGTATGGTGTTCTTTGGATGCAACTCAGCATTCTTTCTCCTCCAAACACGACAAGTTGAGTTTTTACCAAAAAGTTCTATTTTGGTTTCATCTGACCATATGACATTCTCCCAGTCCTCTTCTGGATCATCCAAATGCTCTCTAGCAAACTTCAGATGGGCCTGGACATGTACTGGCTTAAGCAGGGGGACACGTCAGCCACTGCAGGATTTGAGTCCCTGGCGGCGTAGTGTGTTACTAATGGTAGCCTTTGTTACTTTGGTTCCAGCTCTCTGCAGGTCATTCACCAGGTCCCCCCGTGTGGTTCTGGGATTTTTGCTCACCATTCTCGTGATCATTTTGACCCCACGGGATGAGATCTTGCATGGAGCCCCAGATCGAGGGAGATTATCAGTGGTCTTGTATGTCTTCCATTTTCTAATAATTGCTCCCACAGTTGATTTCTTCACACCAAGCTGCTTACCTATTGTAGATTCAGTCTTCCCAGCCTGGTGCAGGTCTACAATTTTGTTTTGGGTGTCCTTTGACAGCTCTTTGGTCTTGGCCATAGTGGAGTTTGGAGTCTGACTGTTTGAGGTTGTGGACAGGTGTCTTTTATACTGATAACTAGTTCAAACAGGTGCCATTCATACAGGTAACGAGTGGAGGACAGAGGAGCCTCTTAAATAAGAAGTTACAGGTCTGTGAGAGCCAGAAATCTTGCTTGTTTGTAGGTGACCAAATACTTATTTTACCGAGGATTTTACCAATTAATTCATTAAAAATCCTTCAATGTGATTTTCTGGATTTTTTTTTCTCATTTTGTCTCTCATAGTTGAGGTATACCTATGATGAAAATTGGAGACCTCTCTCATCTTTTAAGTGGGAGAACTTGCACAATTGGTGGCTGACTAAATACTTTTTTGCCCCACTGTATGTGACCTGTGCTGGCAAAATGAGTCACAATGAGGAAATTTTCAAAACTGAAGTAACATTATTTTCATATTCTGTATTGAAAGACCTTCGAAATGATATTTGTAGGAATTGGGCAAAAACGGACCAGCAACAAGCCGATTTTGTTTACATTTTGGCTGGCTTGAAAACTCGCATTCGATCGGTCCCGAGTTACCTCTTCCACAAAAACGTGTATTTTTAGAAAGTAGGAGTTCCAAGCTTTATAATGCTATCAGGCACTGACGGGGGGTTCCTGGGACTTGTCGCCAGCAAACAAAGAAAGAATCATGATTTGTATGACTTCACGTGCCTGTAGTTCATAATTACCCGGTGCGCATTCCGACTCATTTTGCCAGCACGGGTCACATATGTCTTCCAAAAAGTTCAACTTTTGTCTTGTCAGTCCCCAGAATATTTTCCCAAAAGTCTTCAGGATCATCTAGAGGTTTTCTGGCAAATGTGAGATGTGTCTTTGTGTTCTTTTTGTCCAGCAGCAGTTTTTGTCTTGGAACTCTCCCATGGATGCCTTTTTTGTCCAGTCTCTTTCTTATTGTTCCATCATGGACTAGTGTCCAAACTGAGGCAAGTGAGGCCCACAGTTCTTTAGATGTTCTGGGTTTTTGTTTCACATCTTATCTAGAATTTCTTTAGATCACAGTGGGATATGTTGCTTTTTGAGATCCTTTAGCCTACTTCAGGTTGCCAGACAGGTTCTAGTTATGTGATTTCTTGATTCAACAAGTCTGGCAGTAATCAGGCTTGAGTGTAGCTACTGAAAATGAACTCTGCTTTCCAAAAAAATGTGGCTTATCAGTTAATTCATGATGTAACAAGAGGGGCAATTACTTTTTCATATAGGGCCAGGTAGGTTTGGATAGTTTTTTTTCTTTAAATAAATGAAATCATTATTTGAAAACTGCGTTTTGTATTCATTCAGGTTATCTTTGTCTGATATTAAAATTTGTCTGATGATCCAAAACACTGAAGTGTGACAAATGTACAAAAATATAAGAAATCAGGCAGGGGGCAAATACTTTTTCACAGCACTGTGTGTGTGTGTGTGTGTGTGTGTGTAAAATCTGGACAAAAAATTCAATGATTAAAAAAAGCTTTTGTCTTAAATGTTTATTGTTTTTCAATAAATACTCATTAAAGTGCAAATCATAACAGCAATATCATGCAGTGCATAACAGAAAACCAAACTCCATTCAGAAAAAGATAGTCCACACACACGTCATACTGGGGTATTTAGGATACACTGATCAATCAAACAGTCCAACCTCACAACAGTTAAACAGAGTACAGATTTGCTGAGGAAAATACTCACTTTGGTACAACACAGGAAGTCTGTATTTAATTAGGCCCTCTGGCATGTCTTCTGGTTCAAAACACCAATTAGGGTTTACACTAACATGCCACTGGTAGTTGCATATGGTTGTAATGGTAGAGTAACACCTGACCGTAAACACTGGTTATAGTAGAAGAGTTGCGGAGTAGTGCACCTCGTCGACACAAGCAGCAGTACCAGGAATGAATGCATAAAGGATGATCCATGTGATCCAAATGTGTTCACAGATAATGGAGGACAACACATTTAAGACACAGTGACGGAGCATAATATCGTTAGTGTTTACAAAGGTGTGCGTGCAGTGATGCAGCCGGCGTCGAAGAACAATCAGCATTTCGTGAGCGGCTACAGACAGCAGATGACACACGGGAGACAAAAAGTGGATACATGTAATAAAGGGTTTCAGCAGAGTATCAAAGGATGTGGCTTTCATGTTTTCAACAGAAAGTCTTAACAGTGATCTCATAAGGCAAAAATCTTTCACTCCAACTCCAACACAAAGCTGACAAGTGATAAATCACTGCTACAACAGCTGCATGTTGGCACAAACAACAACAAAAAGAATCTTCAGTGATGAAGAAAAAACTGATTAAGTGTAGCAAGTCTCAGAGTTGACATGAATTTAGTTGAGCAGTCCCAGTCCAGACTGATGTTTGTGCGAGTTTAACGCAGCCAAATCTGAATAAATAAAACATTCAAAATAAACCAATCAGCTGAATAATATGTGTTAAATATGGGGTTGGAAATTTACTTGTTGGTCTCACTGGAAAGAAAATCCATAGCAATATTTTTGTCATATTTAAACTGAAGTGGAGTAAGAAGCACCATTTCCATACTTTTTGATGCTTTACAAAATTTTGCATGTGAGAAAAGACCCCAGGCTGTAAATAAAGATGGATGACATGAAACCTTCTCTATAAGTGAAGCCCACTCATCTATATCACCCTCTGGTGGCTGGCTGCAGTAACACAATAATTTATAATTACAATATTGTTTGCTGCGTTTTGCCAAAATGAAAACTGAATATGTTCCTCAAATAAATGTTTGCAGATGATGGTTTCTGTCTATCCTGAAAGGTTATGTTTATCATGCTTACGTATGTTCAAAGGGTCACTTCTTGGATAGGTTCAGTTTTAACTAGTTATTTGATGCTATAAAAGAGGGGGTTGGTCACTTGTGCTCTTCATGGTTGCTACTGTGCAGAATCTGGCTGCAAATGTTGTCAAAAGTGCACGGAAGCAATGCACTAAATCTAAGAAGTAGAGTTTCTCTTTTCTACAAAGGAAATACACTTGAGGACAGAATGAAAATTTCCTCTTTTAAAAAGTATTCCCCAAGTGCCGTTAAACAGCACAAAGAATTTTTAACAGCTCTTCCAAACATCCTAATTTGATTTTGCACACAAAAACAAAATTATTTCACAACCAAAAACTGCCAGGATCAAAATTATGAGCTCCTCTGACGCCAACAGTCATTTGTGTATCCTTTTTGCTGGATAACAGCCTGCAGTCATGTGTTGTAGTTTTCAACAAGCCTCACACACATCTCCTGATCAATCCCAGTCCATTCTTCTTCAACAAATCTCTCAAGCTCCTCCAGATTTGATGATCTTCTGACGTAGACCTTGGTCTTCAATTCACCCCACAGCTTTTCAACGGGATTCAAGTCAGGGCTTTGTGCAGACCAGTCAATAATGTTCACTTTGGTCTTCTGGAGGTAGTTCTTCACCAGGAGTGACGTATCTTTTGAGTTGTTGTCGTGTTGGTTGACAAAGCAACAACCCAGACCTAGTTTTTCTGCTGACTGCTTGAGGTTTTCTTTAAAAATCTGCACATATCCTTCTTTCTTAATGATTCCTTCCACTTTGATGAGATTCCCAGTTCCAGACACACAGACGCATCCCCACAGCATAATACTCCCACCACCATGTTTCACTGTGGGAATGATGTTCTTTGGGTTGTACACCTCTCCCCTCTTTCTCCAAACATCAGCTGTGTATTTATGCCCAAAGAGCTCTAGTTTTGTCTCATTTGGCCAAAGGAGGTGCTTCCAGTATGCATAATCTTTCTCCAGGTTGTCCTTGGCATACTTCAGTCTGGCTTGAAGTTGTCTCTTATGCAGAAGTGGAGTTTTTCTTGGTCTGCAACCTCGCAGTCCATGCCTGTGCAGGGTTCTAGTGAGTGCCTTCATCGATACTACAATTCCTGCCTTGGCCAAGTCATTCACTAGTATCTTGGCAGTTGTTCTGGGGTCTATAGACACATCTCTCACTAGTTTTCTTTCCAGAATCTTTGACATTTTATGCCTCCTACCTCTGCCATGCTTGTTCTATACTCTGTGGCTCTCTCTGAATTTCTTGATACTTCTTCCTCCAGTTCTTGACTTTGAAATGGTATGATAACTTTGCATATCCATCTCCTGCAATGTGAGAATCAACAATTCTTTTTCTCAAGTCTAAACTGATTTCTTTTGTTTCTGGCATGATGCTTTCTCAAGTGACAGCTCAAACCCTTGTTAAAGTTTTTATATTCCCTGTAAATTGGAAGATAACCCTCAGTTTTAACCTGATTTTACAAGCATTTTACAAGCATTTTTACAAGGAAGTTTGGAAAACCTGTGTTAAAAATTATTTGTAGCATTTAATAGCCCTTGGGAAATATTAAAAAAATGAAATTTTCATAGAGGGCTCATAATTCTGTCCTCAGCTATAGGTGGTCCATATTTATATATAGTATATGAGGGAGACATGGACCACAGAGCTATTTGGACTAAATCGGGTGTGTATTGTAAATACATAATCAATCACAAGAGAAACTATGGGATGCCCTCTTGAAGGAGTGACAGACTTGTGCAGAAAGACTGGGGTCTTTCTGCAATTGTCGGGTTTTCCCCTACAGTTTGACAGTGCTATGTGATAACTGTTGTTGTGAAATGGCACTATATAAATAAAGTTGAACTGAATTATAACTGGAAAATACAAAAGACTTGTTTATTTTATCCAGCAGCACTTTAACAATTAAAAGAGCTGTTAAACTATAAGCCCTGTGATCAATCATGTATCATTTCAATTTATCGTAATACTACACTTACAGATGTCTGAATGATTGAATGTCTTAGTTATACTTTTTAAAATCTGTGTGATAGGAGTCTGCAGAGAAATCATCACTATCTCACTGACTTCTGTGATTCACTGTAAACAGTAGGAAGGCAGCAGTCGTGTAATCTCCTTAGAAATAAATACCAGGCTTCAAAACCAAAAAAGCAAACTCACAGGAGGAGAGTATAGGATTCACATTAGCATCACCAGCTTTCCCTTTACATTCAGCAAGAAACTCACATATAATGACCATAACACACACCGTTATAGTAATGCAGAATAACTTATGAGACTGTGGTGTTCTTCAAAAGACAGGTACACTAAGATTTATCTTATAAACAGTGACATCTAATAAATCCGACAACTGCTGACATCAGCAGATGAGCTTTAAAGTGCGGACTGAACAGACGACAGCAGAAAGTCTCCCAAAGTCTCTCCAAGCACTCCAGTATTAACAGAACATGACAAACTTGTGACACACTTTACATATTTGATCAGCGTAACACACTGGCTCACGAACACACTCTCCATGAGCACAGAATGACTGCGAGACATTCTTTAAGGCAACTAGAGGAAGGTTTTCTGTGGCCAACACACTCCTGCAGCAGACACCCACCATCTCATATAGTACCTGCGTTTCTGTCATGATTTCTGTTTGCATAATGATGAGACATTTTTGTTTATAACTGGCAAATCACTGAAGAAATCTGTCAAATTAGAGCTGCCACAAATACCAGTTTGGGGCTCTGAATAATCTGCAGTAATCCATGTGTGAATATCAAAATGTTCTGTACTGTCTTCTCCAGTGGACTGCATCAGCATTAATGTCTTATCAGAAATTTGTGGCAATTTTTTTTTTTTTTTAATAAATGCAGAATGTTTTCCTTTTTTGTTGTAAATTTGCACCTTTTCCTTCTAAAAATTTGTGACTTCTACTTGTAAATGTACTACTTTTTAAACTTTCTTATAAATATGATTTTTTTGTCTTAAATTTCCAGCTCTTCTAGTAAAATTTTAAGATGTTACTAATTAATTTTCAACTTCTGCCCAAATTTTCAAGTCTTCTTTTGGCTGCTCCCTGCTCGAGATCGCCACAGCGGATCATCTGCCTCCAGCTCATGGTATGGAAGTCTCATTAGTGATGATCCACATATTTGATTTGGCGAGGATTTTTGTGACGTACGCCCTTCCTGACACAACCCTCCCCATTTAAACGGGCTTGGGACCGGCACTAGGAGTACACCGTCTTGGGTGAGCACCAAGCTAGAAGGCAGAAAGTACCATTCTTGTGGTCTTTGGTATGACCCGGCTGGGGCGTGAACCCACAACCTCCCCACTGTGGGGGGGGGAAGGGAGACACTATACCACTAGGTCACCACTCTGATTGATATTTGTACATGCATTATATTTCAATTTCTTGTAGATTTGTGAAGTTTTTTTCTCAATACTCTGACATTTTAAATTAACCTTTATTAAAACCGGACTCTAATGTTGCTTTCACACCTAACCCATTTGGTCTAGATTTTCAGACTTTTCAGTTTGGTTCGGACCAGAATTTTAGATGTGAAACCTCCCTCAGCCCACAGTCCAGACCAAAGAGACTAAATGTGGTCCAACAAAAAGAGGTCGTCTTGGTGCAGATCAAAGTGAACCTTGGTCTGGTTTGTTTTGAGTGTGAAAGCAATCTTCAGAAAGATTCAGACTTTCGGACCAAACAGGAAGTTAAGGCAGCCAATAAGAGGGCAAATGAGCCGTGGTAACACTCAGAGAGAGGAGATATGGCCATTAGTGGCCTAAAAAGTCACTTGAAAAAAAATCATAAAAAATGCAGAAACTTACCAGATATTTTTTTGGAGAGGATGTAACAGTTTTTGGGAAAAAAAAAATGGACGAGCAATATCACCAGAAAATCATCATGACTGATGAGAAGGACAAATGTCTTTTTTAATGAAGACCTGGATAACATTCTAGCCTTGATAAATTAGTTCACCGACTAATATGATGGAGTCTTCCACAGTTTAACTTTAGAGTATGGTTACTGATGTTCCCAGAGCTGCAGAAAACACCTTTGAGGGTGAGTAGCATGTTGGCTAACTACCAGTCTGTGCTAACAACACAAATGTGCTCATGACAACAGGGCGTCATCATGACAGCAAATTTTAATATTAGACAATGATAACCAGAGTAAATACAAAATGCAGTTTTTAAATGATTTGATTTATTAAGGGGAAAAAAGCTATCCAAACCTACAGTGGTGTGAAAAAGTGTTTGCCTCCTTCCTGATTTCTCATTTTTTTGTATGTTTGTCATACTTAAATGTTTCAGATCATCAAACAAATTTGAATATTAGACAAAGATAGCATAAGTAAACACAAAATGTAGTTTTTAAATGAAGGTGTTTATGATTAAGGGAAAAAAAATCCAAACCTACATGGCCCTGTGTGAAAAAGTGATTGCCCCCTAAACCTAATAACTGGTTGGGCCACCCTTAGCAGCAACAACTGCAATTAAGTGGTTACGATAACTGGCAATGAGTCTTTTACAGTGCTGTGGAGGAATTTTGGCCCAATCATCTTTGCAGAATTGTTGTAATTCAGCCACACTGGAGGGTTTTCGAGCATGAACCGCCTTTTTAAGGTCATGCCACAGCCTTTCAATCAGATTCAGGTCAGGACTTTGATTAGGCCACTACAAAGTCTTCATTTTGTTTTTCTTAAGCCATTCAGAGGTGGACTTGCCGGTGTGTTTTGGATCATTGACCTGCTGCAGAACCCAAGTGTGCTTCAGCTTGAGGTCACGAACAGATGGGTAGACATTCTCCTTCAGGATTTTTTGGTAGAGAGCAGAATTCATGGTTCCATTTACCACAGCAAGTCTTCCAGGTCCTGAAGCAGCAAAACAGTCCCAGACCATCACACTACCACCACCATATTTTATTGTTGGTATGATGTTCCTTTTCTGAAATTCTGTTACTTTTTCAACGGATGTAATGGGACACACACCTTCCAAAAAGTTCAACTTTTGTCTCGTCAGTCCACAGAGTATTTTCCCAAAAGTCTTGGGGATCATCAAGATGTTTTCTGGCAAAACTGAGACAAGCCTTTATGATTATCTTTTTGCTCAGCAGTGGTTTTTGTCTTGGAACTCTGCCATGCAGGCCATTTTTGCCCAGTCTCTTTCTTATGGTGGCGTCATGAACACTGACCTTAACTGAGGCAAGTGAGGCCTGCAGTTCTTTGGATGTTATTGTGGGGTATTTTATGACCTCTTGGATGAGTTGTCGCTGCGCTCTTGGGGTAATTTTGGTCGGCCAGCCACTCCTGGGAAGGTTCACCACTTTTCCATGTTTTTGCCATTTGTGGATAGTGGCTCTCACTGTGGTTCGCTGGAGTCCCAAAGCGTTAGAAATGGCTAGAAAATTGAACTCAGCTTTCCAAAGATGTGATAAACCACAGTTAATTTATGTTTTAACAGGGAGGCAATCACTTTTTCACACAGAGCCATGTAGATTTGGATTATTTTTTTTTACCATTAATAATAAACACCTTCAATTAAAAACTGCATTTTGTGTTTACTTGTGTTATCTTCGTCAAATATTTAAATTTGTTTGATGATCTGAAACATTTAAGCATGACAAACATACAAAAAAAATGAGAAATCAGGAGGGGACAAACACTTTTTCACACCACTGTACATGGCCCTATGTGAAAAGTAATTCTCCCCTTTGTTACATCAGGAATTAATCACATTTTTTGAAAAACTGAGTTTGTAGAGAAATGAACAAGATGAGACACGAGCTTTGTAGACACAGACTTTATTCCTCTGACAACAGAACAGACAGAACTCCTCTCTCGGTGTCAAAGCCAACCTTTTATATCTCTTACATTCACTCCTTTGGCACCAAGAGTACATGTCATTATCATAACATACATTGTCTCTCAATATATTCACACCTGCAGTTCCTAGTGTGAAGGCACGTCTTAACCACTTGCGCTCCGTTGTTCCGCGGGCGGGCAAGTCTCTGCGTCCTATGACGCACGAGGGCGCACGAGAGCGCCCTCGTGTGCGCTTGGACGCATGACGCATGATGGTGGTGATGGTGATGTAGTGGCGTCCAAGCGCCACTCAAAAAAAAACTGCAGAGACAGCCGCGAACAGATTAGTTCATCTGATTGACCTCTCATTCGACTAATAAGAGCCTTGAATTGGGTTTCTGAAACCTTGAGGAGCCAATGAATGAAAATCTAGGAAGGAGGACCCGCCTACTGTGAACGCAGGAGCCAACTGAAGCACAGAAATTCAGGCTGGGTGAAGCGATATTTACTGCTGCAGCAGATGAAAACAAAGGACGCTGGACGAATCTACTACAGACCCAGGCTCACCCAGCAGCATGGAGAACACCCACAAGTGGGATCTGCACTCATTCCAGCAGAATAGACGGAGGCCGACGACAAAAGTCGTAAATCATTCGCCAAAACGGCAATAATGGAATTATGTTGATCGGGATCCACGAGCGGAGCAGCGTCGCGTTGGGGGAAGAGATGTTCGCCACGACTCTGCTGCTTTGAAGAGGTAAGGTGTTATAAGCTAAATTATTATTTATCCCTGAAAACTGTAATCCAAAAATGACTTTTGACCAATCGGTAAATTACAACTGTACTGCGCACGAATTACGAAGTGCGTGCGCCGCGATAAACGGTTCATTTGCCGTGTTCGGACCGTGAAGGCCCCCCCCCCCCCCGCTGCAGAAGAGGAGCTGGGGGGGGGGGGGGTCATTCACCCTCCGGTCCGCGGGGGGAAGCATATCAGTCTATTCCATCATGTAGCGATGGCCCTCTTCTGTAGCGAGGGGGGGGGGGCGTTCACGGTCCGTTCACGGTTCCCCCCCCCCACACACACACAGTAGCGAGGGGGGGGGGCGCTGTGAAAACATGCAAGGAGTGTAATCCGTCTGTAGCGAGGGCCGAAGTCGGTCCTTGGTAGCGGGGGGAGGGGGAAACGACCCCCCGCCCACACACACACACAGACACAGCCCTGAGTGTGACCTTTCATTAGAGCCTAAAATGAAGATTCTACATTGAATTATTCAAAAGTTACAGACGTTTTTCCAAACTGTGCCATTTGGCACAGTTCCAAAACGCCTGGGAACAGCCTGAGAACAAAGCTGTGTAAAATATTCATTTTTTGTGGTATTGTTACCAAATTTGGATCTCAGCTGGATAACACTTGGTTCTACATTTCTGTTGCATTTTCCAGCCGGATCGGACAGCTGTGTGTTATTTACAAGCATTTGTATCCAAAAAAACACTGTGTCCAATTTTTTTTTCTTCAAGTTCAGTATGTTTAGATGACTGTAACTCAGTGGCCGGAGCACGTAGAGAGATTATGTTTTTTTTGCCAAAAAATTCAAAGTGTTTTCTTTTAAATGAGACCAACCCCATGAAGATGCTGCAAAGGGTTGAATAACAGCTTTCGATTTACTTTGGGCACATTATTTTTTGGCATTTTTAGGAAAATTGCCCGGAGTGCAAGTGGTTAAGAACTTTTCCGCCCCCTGGTGCTCTGGTGCCTAAACCTGCTTTTCGTCTTTTCAACTCCCCGCCCCCAGGGTGCCACAGCACCTGTATTCTTCTCTCTCACCTGAGGCACCCGCAGTACCATGTCTCCTTCCTTTCCCCCGTTCCCCAAAGTCCTGGGTGCGAGTCAGACCTCCTGTTGTGCCCCCCCCCCCCGAACACACAGAAGGAGTCTTGACCGTCCGGTGCACAGTTCTCTGTAGGGGGAAAAGGTGGGGAGGGGAAAACTTTGGTCTCCTGCAAACAGTTCTCTGAAGGGGGAAAACAAACTCGTGGGCCCCCCGTGGCCGAGCAACCCCGCCGGGGAGCCTGGGCCATCACCACCTGCTCCTTTGCTAAAACATAAATGGGCTTTAGCCTGTCTATGCAGATAGTCCCCCCCCCCCCCAGGTCGAACACAAAATTTTTTGCTCCAGTTTCCAAAACTCTGAAGGGGCTGTCATAAGGCAGATGCAGCGGGGTTCGATGGGCATCATGCCTAACGAAAACAAACTTGGCGTTCTCCAAACGCTTTGGAATTAAAGTGCGGGGAAAACAATGGTGTACCGGCCCCAGCACGCTGCTAGCCCTTGCACCGGAAAAAATACATGTGGACGAGTTGGCCCCAGGCGTGGGATTTTCCAGCAAAAATTCACCCGGGATCCGCAACGGCTGACAAAAAACGAACTCCGCCGGGGAAGCTGCCAAATCCTCCTTAGGTGCGGAGTGCAACCCTAGTAGGACCCAAGGCAGGCGGTCAACCCAATCTGTATCCGTCAATGAGGCTCTGAGTGCAGCTTTAAGCACGGCTTTAAGCACGCCGGGGAAGCTGCCAAATCCTCCTTAGGTGCGGAGCGCAACCCTAGTAGGACCCAAGGCATGCGGTCAACCCAATTTGCATCCATCAATGAGGCTCTGAGTGCAGCTTTAAGCAACCTGTGGAACCTCTCGCACAACCCGTTAGCTTGCGGGTTGTACACAGTGGTTCAGTGGATTTTGACCCCTAGGCCCTTGGCCATCGCGGACCAGAGTTCTGAAACGAACTGTGGACCCCTGTCGCAAGTGATGTCTGACGGGGACCTGAAGTGTACGACCCAGGATGACAAAAATGCATGGGCCACATTGGCAGATGTGGAGGAAACCAGTGGAATCGCCTCTGGCCAGCGCGTGGTGCGGTCCACTATTGTTAAAAGGTGCGTGAACCCCTGCGACAGTGGAAGGGGGCTCACCAAATCGACATGTACGTGATCAAACCTCCTGCTCAGAATCTGGAAAGGTTCGAGGGGGGCTTTGGTGTGCCTCTGAACCTTTGCCCGTTGGCACGCGACACACGCGGCAGCCCACTCTTTCACATCCTTGCATAAGTGGGGCCAGACGAACTTAGACCCCACCAGCTTAATTGAAGCCTGGACGCCAGGGTGTGAAAGAGGGTGGACGGACTCGAAAATGCGGCAGCGCCATGCAATCGGAACCACCGGGCGGGGCTGGCTGGTGGAAACATCGCAAAGCAGGAGGGGGGGGTGCAACCCTCTTGTATTACCCTGCTTTCCAGTTTTAGCCCGGTATCCGTGGATTGGAGCATGCAAATGTCCGCATCCCCTGGTTGGTCGGTGGCCATGGCAGAAAAATCGATACCCACATAGATCGGGGAAACTAGCCCGCGCGACAGGCAGTCAGCCATGACACTGAGTTTCCCGGCTACGTGCTGGATGTCGGTAGTGAATTCCGAGATTGCGGCCAGGTGCCGCTGCTGCCGGGCCCACCACAGTTCTGAGACTTTGGCCATTGCATAGGTTAGAAGCTTGTGGTCGACAAACGCGATAAATTCGCGACCCTCAAACCAGAACTTAAAATGACGTGTGACCAGGTGGTGGGCCAAAAGCTCCCTGTCAAAAGCGCTATACTTACGCTCACTGTTGAGCAAAGTACGGCTGAAAAATGCTAGGGGTTGCCACAAACCAGAAACTTACTGTTCCACCATGGCTCCTATCACAACGTCGGATGTGTCCGTCGTGAGCACTATGTGCACCGACGGGGCTGAGTGAGTCAGCAAAGCCGCGTTAGTGAGCGCTGTTTTGGTGCAGGGGAACGCCTGGACCCGATCAGGGATTCAGTCAACGCTATCTGTGGGTTTCTTTTCCTTGAGCACGCCATACAGAGGTTGCAGCAGCTGCGCTGCCCGGGGAAGGATGCAGTTATAGAAATTGACCATCGCCAGAAATTCCTGCAACGCCCTCACGGTCTGTGGGCATGGAAAATCTGACACCACACGTACCTTATCCGGCAGTGGAATTGCGCCCTACGGCAAGATGCAGTGGCCCAAGAAATCAATTACCAGCACCCCAAACTAACACTTCGCCGGATTAACAATCAGCCCATGTGCTTCCAACCGTCGGAAGACTTGCTTGAGATGGGCGAGGTGCTCCTCCTCTGACGCACTAGCCACCAAAATGTCGTCTAGGCAGACGAAAATGAATGGCAAGTCATGGAGCACTGCGTCCATCATCCTTTGAAAAGTTTGGGCTGCGCCCTTTAACCCGAACAGCATGCATAAAAACTCGAAAAGACCAAAAAGAGTTATTACCACCATTTTTGGGACATCCTTGGCACAAACTGGGATCTGGTGGTAACCGCTGACCAGATCCACTTTTGAAAAAATGTACGTCCTAGCCAGGTGCACGGAAAAATCCTGGATGTGTGGGATGGGGTAGCGGTCATGTTCCGTGACATTGTTCAGGCAAAGGAAATCACTGCATGGCCGCCACGAACCATCGGACTTGGGCACCATGTGCAGCGGGGATGCTCAGGGGCTGCTGGAGTGCCTAACGATCCCTAGGCATTCTAAGTTAGTGAACTCCTCACACGCGATGGCTAGCTTAGCTGTGTACAGGCGGCGCGGACGTGCAAAAACCGGCAGGCCCTTCATGGTGATAAAATGCTCAACCCCATGCTTGGTAGTGGAAAAAGTGGGAACCGTGAGTGTGAGAAACTGGGAAAGCAAACGCTGGTACTCATCCCCCGTGGCTAAAAAATTTGCATGTGTTGGTGGCCCGACTCCCCGAGCCATACAAGGTAGTGAAGCAAAAGACAGAGCATCCACTAAACGTCTGTTCACAACATTGACAAGGAGACCATAAGCCCACAGAATAATCAGCACCAAAGATAGGAACCAAACATGCAGCTACCACAAAGTCCCACTTGTAATTGTGTCCATGCAAACACACAGTAACTGACCTTTCACCAAAAGTCCTGATGGGGGATCTGTTCGCAGCCGTTAGTGATGGGCTGCAGCCTTCCGCCAGCCTATCTGCGCTGACTGGCAAAATGAGGCTTTTCTGGGAACCAGAGTCCACCAAAAACCATCTGCCGGAACGTGTGTCCTCAGTGAAAAGCAGCTTCTCCCTGTTGCCAGCTGTTGTAGCTGCTACTGACTACTGGCTTGCCCGTTTCCCAGTTTCTTGAAGCGACATGGGGGTAGGCAACGTTGTGTGTTGGCTCTGAAGCATTGGTAACAGAAGCATGTTGTCCCGTTCCTGCGTCTCTGAGTGGCTGTTCCGGCCACCACCCTCAGCTCCTCGACTTCTGCAGGCTCCACCGATGATTCGGGTCTCACAGCCTGGATGCTGAAGCTCCTGTTTGCCAGGATGATGCGGTCTGCTTCTTCAGCCAGTGCGTGGTAGTCCCTGGCCACCAGCAGCGGGGAGCTGGCCAGGATCACTTGTGCCGAAACTAGTAGCTTCTTCAGGAAGAGGTGGGCGAAGAGGAAAGATTCACCCTCCATGCCCATCAATGCCAGCATACTTTCCATGAACTCCACAGCCGATCCGTCTCTTAACACTGAGTGGGAGAGGAGCCTTTCTGCTCTCCCTCCATGCAAGAGGGTGTAACGTCATCACAACAGCTGTTTGAGCACGTTGTACTTCCCCTGGGCTGGAGGGGCTCGGAGCAGACTCATGACGCACTGTGAGGTGCACGGGTCCAGCGAAGCCACCACGTAATGGTATTTTGTATCGTCCGCTGAGACTCCGCGGAGAACGAACTGCACTTCCACATGGATGAACCAGGCTGCCGGGTCGTGAAGCCAAAAGTCCAGGAGTTTTACCGCTATGGCGCATGCAGCCGGGGTCCCAGAGGGAAATCCTAGAGTGGATAGTTCCTGCAGAGCTGCTCGGTCCGTCTTCCATTTTCACGTCAGGGTCACCAGTGTAGAGGAATGAACAAGATGAGACATGAGCTTTGTAGACACAGACTTTATTCCTCTGACAGCAAAGTAAGAACTCCTCTCTTGGTGTCAAAGCCAACCTTTTATATCTCTTACATTCACTCCTTTGGCACCGAGACTACATGTCATTGTCATAACATACATTGTCTCTCAATACATTCACACCTGCAGTTCCCAGTGTGAAGGCACGTCTTAAGAACTTTTCTCCCCCCGGTGCCTAAACCTGCTTCTCATCTTTTCAACTCTCCCCCCCCAGGGTGCCACAGCACCTGTATTCTTCTCTCTTGCCTGAGGCACCCGCATTACCATGTTTCCTTCCTTCCCCTGTTCCCCAAAGTCCTGGGTGTGAGTCAGACCTCCCGCTGTGCCACCACAAGTTCAATTTTACTAGCCACAGCGAGGCCTGATTACTGCCAGACCTGCACAATCAAGAACTTAAATACTGTAGAATCTGTCTGACAAAGTGAAGATCTTAAAGATCCTAAAAGATCTCAAAAGCAACACATCAGGCTGCGGTCTAAAGAAATCCAAGAACAGACGAGAAACAAAAACCCAGAAAAACATTAAAAAACTGCAGGCCTCACTTGCCTCAGTGTGGACACTGCTCCATGATTAAACAAAAAGAAAGAGACTGGGCAAAAATGGCATCCATGGGTGAGTTGCAAGACAAAAACCACTGTGGGCCAAAAAGAACATAAAGGCTCATCTCACATTTGCCAAAAAACATCTTGACAATCCCCAAGACTTTTTGGGGAAAATATTCTGTGGACTGTCATATTACATCTGGTGTAAAAAATAACATAGCATTTCACAAAAAGAACATCATCCCAACAGTCAAACATGGTGGTGGTAATGTGATGGCCTGGGGCTGCTTTGCTGCTTCTGGACCTGGACAACTTGCCGTTATTGAGAGTACCATGAATTCTGCTCTCTACCAGAAAATCCTGAAGGAGAATGTCCGGCCATCAGTTCATGACCTCAACATCCAGCCTTTCAACGTGGCTGAATTAAAACAACTCTGCAAAGAAAAGTGGGCCAAAATTCCTCAGCAGTGATATAAAAGACTCATTGGCAGCTACTGCAAAGCCTGGATTGTGGGATTTACCCCTACAGTTTGAAAATGTTATGAGATGACTGTTGTTGTGAAATGGTGTTATAAAAATAAAGTTGAATTGAACTGTTTGCAGTTGTTGCTGCCAAGGCATACCTGCCAACTTTTAAAACCTGAAAAGCCTAGTAGCTAGCCGGGGTCCAGGGGCCGCAGGCCCCGGTAGGTCCAGGACAAAGTCCTGGTGGGGGGTTCAGCGGGGCGAAGCCCCCCGACGGCACACAAATATTAGCATTAAATCAAGTTAAAATGTGGCTAATAACCTCATATTTCTTCAATAATCATGTTTCTATTTTTCTTACGAAGAACGTAGAAAGTTTGCCGCTGGTGTCACTGGCACTGGCATTCGACTTGTGTTTTTTCGTTCCCACGTGGTCTTTCACATCGCTGATTCCTCCATGTCCGATCGAAAAATCTTGTCTATACAAAGTGCAGTTGGCGTAATTTTCACCCTTTCTTGAGCGAATAACAATTCCTTGAAATGCTTTGGAGTATTCCTCATGAAAAGACTGTAATTTTCGTTTGTTTTTCACACTCATTTGTGATTTTTCTCCGTCAGATTCCATGATGAAAACGTATACAATACTGACCTAATTCCTTTGCAATTCCAGATGGAAACAATGGCTCCAGGGATGTGATTTTGGGTTGGGGAAATTATCTTAAAATTTAGCAGGGGGTCTGGGGGACACAGTCCCCCAGCGGGGTTCGGGGCAGAGCCCTGTTGGGGGGGCAAGGGGGGCGAAGCTCCCCGAAGCTCCTGGGTTTTTATGATTTTTAAGTACCAGAACTGTGCTTAAATGACATAAAACAAACAGCTGAATGCCACTTTTTACTGTATAATATTGACTTATGTTCCAAGAAGATAGCATTCCTAAAATATTCCAACAAGCATTATCCATCACATGCTTTAACACCTGATCAAATCAAAATCAGTTAATTTTATCTATTCCATAATAGAAATAAAATTCATTCATACCATTACTTTTTATAATTTCAGCATTCATTTCAGATCACCAGTTTCAATCTCCATTGAGTCTTGAACTGTTCATTTTGCACAATCACTGATGTAGCCAAGTCTTAGAAATATTCAAAAGTTATGAGTCAATGTCCGCTGTGCACTGTCAGTTGCAAACTGGTTGGAATCATAAAAGTAATTAACTAAATTGTTTTGCTATTTTTTTCTCCTCAACATCAATGTCAGGGCGCTGCAGGAGTTTTGGGGGATGGTTAACTTTTATAACCGTTTCCTCCCCCGCACAGCCCTGCTCATACAGCAGTTGTACGCCGCACTCAAGAAAGGGAAACCGGCAGACAGAGTCGACTAGACTCCTGAGTGGAGCAGGCGTTCTGAGGTTAAAACAGCTCTGGCGAACGCTGCACTACTGCCGCACCCACACCCGACACCTCGGACGTGGGCATAGCGGCCGTCGTGGAGCAATGCGTCGCCGGTTCTTGGCAGCCGCTCACCTTTTTTAGCAGGTTTCTGCACTACAGTGAACGTAAATACAGCGTGTTCTACAGAGAGTTAATGGCTCTCCACCTGGCCATACGCCACTTCCAGTTCTGGCTGAAAGGGCGCACCTTAGGCTCAGACCTCTCGCACATGCGCAATACACCTACAGGAAGCAGTGCCGATTGCCTTTGTTCTAAATTTAGATACGATTCCTAGCGATCTCATGTTTGGAATTGCTTTCGTGTTTTTTTAACGATTGAAAATTTTTGACTGAATTTTTAGTGAAAAACTGTAATTTTCATTAATAAAGCCGTAACCCGGAATGGGGTCTTGAAAACCGGAACCATTACGGCAAAACCGGAGTAGTTGGCAGGTATGCCAAGGGTGGCACAACCGGTTATTAGGTTCAGGGGACAATTACAGCCATGGACAAAATTGTTGGTACCCCTCTGTTAATGAAAGAAAAACCCACTATGGTCACAGAAATAACTTGAATCTGACAAAAGTGGTCATAAGTAAAAATTCTATGAAAATTAACCAGTGAAAATCAGACAATGCTTTTGAATTGTGGTTCAACAGAATTACTTTAAAAAACAAACTCATGAAACAGGCCTGGACAAAAATGATGGCACCTCTAGAAAAGATTGAATATAATGTGACCATAGGGACATGTTCAACCAAGATGTGTCCTCTAATTAACATCACAGGTGTCTACAAACTTGTAATCAGTCAGTCGGCCTATTTAAAGGTTGACAAGTAGTCACTGTGCTGTTTGGTGACATGGTGTGTACCACACTAAACATGGACCAGAGGAAGCAAAGGAGAGCGTTGTCTCAGGAGATTAGAAAGAAAATTATAGACAAGCATGTTAAAGGTAAAGGCTATAAGACCATCTCCAAGCAGCTTGATGTTCCTGTGACTACAGTTGCACATACTATTCAGAAATTTAAGATCCACGGGACTGTAGCCAACCTCCCTGGACATGGCCGCAGGAGGAAACTTGATGAAAAATGGAAGAGACGGATAATACGAATGGTAACAAAAGAGCCCAGAACAACCTCTAAACACATTCATGGTGAACTCCAAGGTCAAGGTACATCAGTGTCAGATCGTACCATCCATCGTTGTTTGAGCCAAAGTGGACTTCATGGGAGACGACCAAGGAGGACACTACTGTTGAAAACAAATCATAAAAAAGTCAGACTGGAATTTGCCAAACTGCATGCTGACAAGCCACAAAACATCTGGGAGGATGTCCTATTGACACAACTTTTTGGCAAAGCACATCAGCGCTATGTTCACAGACGCAAAAATGAAGCATACCAAGAAATGAACACCGTCCCTACTGTGAAACATGGAGGAGGTTGTGTTATGTTCTGGGGCTGCTTTGCTGCATCTGGCACAGGGTGTCTTGAATCTGTGCAGGGTACAATGAAATCTCAAGACTATCAAGGTATTCTAGAGAGAAATGTGCTGCCCAGTGTCAGACAGCTTGGTCTCAGTCGCAGGTCATGGGTCTTGCAACAGGATAATGACCCAAAACACACAGCTAAAACCACCCAAGAATGGCTAAGAGCAAAACATTGGACTATTCTAAAGTGGCCTTCTATGAGCCCTGATCTAAATCCTATTGAAGATCTGTGGAAGGAGCTGAAACATGCCGTCTGGAGAAGGCACCCTTCAAACCTGAGACAACTGGAGCAGTTTGCTCATGAGGAGTGGGCCAAAATACCTGCTGAGAGGTGCAGAAGTCTCACTGACAGTTACAGAAATCGTTTGATTGCAGTGATTGCCTCAAAAGGTTGTGCAACAAAATATTAAGTTAAGGGTACCATCATTTTTGTCTAGGCCTGTTTCATGAGTTTGTTTTTTTAAATAATTCTATTGAACCACAATTCAAAAGCACTGTTTGATTTTCATTGATTAATTTTCATAGAATTTTTATTTATTACCACTTTTGTCAGATTCAAGTTATTTCTGTGACCATTGTGGGTTTTTCTTTCATTAACAGAGGGGTACCAACAATTTTGTCCACGTGTGTACTTTTCCCACATAGGTGCTAGGTAGGTTTAGATAACAACATTTTTCCCTTAATAAATGAAATCATCATTTAAAAACTGCATTTTGTATCTATTCATGTTATCTTTGTCTAATATTAAAATTTATTTGATTATCTGAAACATTTAAGTGTGACAAATACAGTATGTAAAAACATAAGAAATTAGGAAGGGGGAAATACTTTTTCACAGTACTGTATCATATACTCTAAAATCAGAAAGTGTAATAGTTTTAAAAAAAAGAAATAATGTGAGATGGTGTGTGTCGATGCTAAACAACCAATGCCACACAGTCAGAATCCTGCAGAGCTTTATCATTCTACCACCCTGCCATCAAGGTTCAGTCAGTCTTTGACACTCTAGTCAAAATCAGGTTAAAACTCTGTTCTGATGTGAAATAATATATCTACAATGGCTAAAAAAACAGCTTCACAAAAATAAATATGGGTCTTTAAATTCTCTAAATAATAATCCTTGTGATATATAAAGTTTTTCATTTGGTATATCTCTGTCAACCTATTTAGCTACATAATGATTGTAATATAAATATATTATACCTGGATAACAAAAGGTTCTTTACACACTATATAGTATCAAATTTGATACAGAATTGTACAGGCTGTGACGTTCCTCAGACAGATTTAAAGTTAATTTCAGGAACATAAAATATAAGAAATCATATAAAACTGATTACGTGACAGGGTGAACTCAGCAGGACATTGTGCCTTAAATGATATAGAGAGTGAAGAAATTACGGCAGTGGATAATCAGTAGAAGGTACCTGTGGGTGGAGTGACGGTAAACTTGAAATCTGACCTGTAGCCTCTAACATCGGAGGCCTCCAATAGTTCACAGGTTCCTCACAGCCGTGGTTGAATGTTCAAACTTGATCAAATGACTGTTGAAATAAAAACAAGAAACACAAGCCTGCATCCTTCCCCTCCTATCCATTTTCTTCCCTTTGTCAGAGGTGAATGCCACACCGGCACTGCTGCTCACATCTCTTCCCGGTCTAATACAACTGGAACAGATGGAGAGGTAGCAGCTCTGAACATCTACACTCCCCACATCCCACATCTGCAATTAGCTTTTAAAAAAACAAATAAAAAAAACCACCGACATCCAGGTTTGAGCAAGCTTAGAGGTCAGCAGGACTCAGCGTGCCAGTGTGGTGATCAGACTGGCACACATTTCAAAGAAGTCCATGGTGTGTGATCCCTGTCGTGGGGTGAGCAGGGGAGAGCTGCCGGACAGGGATCCCGGGAGAGAGGAGCTGAGCTGGGGAAGGTCGATCGCCGGGCTCGCCGAGTCGATGCTCAGTCTGGGCCTGTGGAGGCCAGCTGTGGAACCTGACCTCTGAGGGGTTGACGAGCCAGATTTAAAACCCACCGCCTCAATGATGTCATCTATGGGTAGAAGTGGAACAGTAGCAGGCATTAGAATTGGCACCTGTGCACTGACACCAAGCTTGTTTAGTCAATTTTACGATGGAGACAGCAGTCAAGGGTGCGAGGAAAACTGATGCTTCAAAACTTTCAGATTTCTCATTTTTAACAAGCCAAAAATCAAAAAAATAATTATATATAAAAGTTAATTATTTACCTTTTATGCCTAAAGGAGATCTTGAGGCCAAAAGGTTGGTATTTGCAGTGCATCCAGAAAGTATTCACATCGTTTCACTTTTTCCACATTTTGTTATGTTGCAGCCTTATTCCAAAATGGATTAAATTCATTTTTCCCCTCAAAATTCTACACACAATACCCCATAATGACAACGTGAAAAAAGTTTTTTTTTTTTTTTGAGATTTTTGCAAATTTATTAAAAATTAAAAAAACTAAGAAATCACATGTACGTAAGTATTCACAGCCTTTGCCATGAAGCTCAAAACTGAGCTCAGGTGCATCCTATTTCCACTGATCATCCTTGAGATGTTTCTACAGCTTAATTGGAGTCCACCTGTGGTAAATTCAGTTGACTGGACAGGATTTGGAAAGGCACACACCTGTCTATATAAGGTCCCACAGTTGACAGTACATGTCAGAGCACAAACCAAGCATGAAGTTAGAGGAATTGTCTGTAGACCTCTGAGACAGGATTGCCTGGAGGCACAAATCTGAGGAAGGGTGCAGAAAAATTTCTGCTGCTTTGAAGGTCCCAGTGAGCACAGTGGCCTCCATCATTCATAAATGGAAGAAGTTCGGAACCACCAGGACTCTTCCTAGAGCTGGCCAGCTGTCTAAACTGAGCAGTCGGGGGAGAAGGGCCTTAGTCAGGGAGGTGACCAAGAACCCAATGGTCGCTCTGTCAGAGCTCTAGCGTCCCTCTATGGAGAGAGAACCTTCCAGAAGGACAACCATCTCTATAGCAATCCACCAATCAGGCCTGTATGGTAGAGTGGCCAGATGGAAGCCACTCCTCAGTAAAAGGCACATGGCAACCTGCCTGGAGTTTGCCAAAAAGTATCTGAAGGACTCTCAGATCATGAGAAACAAAATTCTCTGGTCTGATGAGACAAAGATTGAGCTCTTTGGTGTGAATTCCAGGTGTCATGTTTGGAGGAAACCAGGCACCGCTCATCACCAGACCAATACCATCCCTACAGTGAAGCATGGTGGTGGCAACATCATGCTGTGGGGATGTTTTTCAGGGGCAGGAAATGGGAGACTAGTAAGAATAGAGAGGAAGATGAATACAGCAATGTACAGAGACATCCTGGATGAAAACCTGCTCCAGAGCGCTTTTGACCTCAGACTGGGGCGATGGTTCATCTTTCAGCAGGACAATGACCCTAAGCGCACAGCCAAGATATCAAAGGAGTGGCTTCAGGACAACTCTGTAAATGTCCTTGAGAGGCCCAGACTTGGATCCAATTGAACATCTCTGGAGAGATCTGAAAATGGCTGTGCACTGACGCTTCCCATCCAACCTGATGAAGCTTGAGGGGTGCTGCAAAGAGGAATGTGTGAAACTGCCCAAAGATAGGTGTGTCAAGCTTGTGGCATCATATTCAAAAAGACTTGAGGCTGTAATTGCTGCCAAAGGTGCATCAACAAAGTATTGAGCAAAGGCTGTGAATACTTATGTACATCTGATTTCTTAGTTTTATATTTTTAATAAAGGACCTGAACAGCTACAGACCAATGGCCCTCACATAACACCTAATGAAGACCCTGGAGAAGCTGCTCATCACCCACCTCTGCCCCCTGGTGGGACCAGTGATGGATCCACTTCAGTTTGCCTACCAGCATGGCATCAGGGTGGAGGATGCAGTGATCTTCCTCCTACATCGTTCCCTGTCCCACCTGGAGAAGCTTGGGAGCACAGTGAGGATCATGTTCTTTGATTTCTCCAGTGCTTTCAACACCATCCAACCAGTGATCCTGAGGGACAAGCTACTGGGTGCAGGGGTGGACCAGCACCTGTCATCGTGGATCCTGAACTACCTCACAAACCAACCCCAGTTTGTGAGAACCCAGGACTGTGTGTCTGATACCATCATCTGCAGTACGGGAGCCCCCAGGGAACAGTTCTGGCTCCCTTCCTGTTCACCCTCTACACTGCTGACTTTTCACACAACACACCACACTGCCATCTACATAAGTTCTCTGACGACTCTGCGATCGTCGGCCTCATCTCTGATGGAGATGATGCGGAGTACAGGGGACTTGTCCAGGACTTTGTGGACTGGTGCCAAAGGAACTGCCTCCTGATCAATGTGAGGAAAACGAAGGAATTGGTGGTGGACTGCCGCAGGTGAGGACAACCCCCCACAGCACCAGTAAACATACAGGGAACAGACATTGAGATGGTGACATCTTACAAGTACCTGGGTGTTTACCTGAACAGTAAACTGGACTGGTCACACAACACCAACGCGCTCTACAAGAAGGGGCAGCGCAGGCTGTTCCTCCTGAGGAGACTCAGGTCTTTTGGAGTGCAAGGGGCATTCCTGAAGACCTCCTATGATTTGGTGGTGGCATCAGCCATCACATTTGGAGTGGTCTGCTGGGGCAGTGGCATCACGGCAGTCAACAGAAAGAGACTGAACAGACTGATCAAAAAAAGCTAGTTCTGTTCTGGGGCAACGCCTTCACCCAGTGGAGGAGATAGGAGAGAGGAGGATGGTGGCTAAACTGCCATCTCTGCTGGAGTCTGAGTTCCACCCCATGCAGGACACACTGAATGCACTGAGGAGCTCATTTAACGGTAGGCTGTGCCATCCTAGGTGCACAACGGAGTGGTTCTGCAGGTCCTTCCTACTAATGACTGTCAGACTTTATAACCTAACCAGGGCTGCTCGTAGAGGTTGTACTGAATGTACTAAAAGTAACAACTTTGCACAATAGAGATCGTCCCCTCCAATACACAACTAGGACAATAACAATCATTACTGAGGGTGGCATCAACACTGTTGATTCAAATACAAAATATACTGTCTGGGTACATATTCATATTTGGCAGGGTAACTTAACAAATTGTAATGCTGTTTACTCCATCTAGCTGCAATGCTCCTGCACTGTGTATATATCTGTGTACATATGTATATTCCTTTACTGCTTTGGCTAACCAGTTCTTATCATCTTATTAACTATTACTCTGAGTGCTGCTATCCCTTTGCTGCTGTAATCCTGGAATTTCCACATTGTGGGACTAATAAAGGCTTATCTTATCTTAATAAATTTGCAAAAATCTCAAAAACGTTTTTCACATCATCATTATGGGGTGTTGTGTGTATAATTTTGAGGAAAAAAATGAATTTAATCCATTTTGGAATAAGGCTGTAACATAAAATGTGGAAAAAGTGAAGCGCTGTGAATATTCTCCGGATGCACTGTATGTATTAAACAAACTTACAGTAAATGTACAAACAACTAAGGGGCAGATTTACTAATGAGCTGCGCCATTGCAAAACCCGGTTTTGGCGTTAAAAATCTACTGTCAAGATTTACTAAAGGGCGCACACAGGGCAAAATTAGAGATGGAAAGGCGTGGACTATGTTAATTTTGCGCCTGGCCTCATTGCATATGTATTTGTGGGAGCTGTCATGTCAACGTGCAAGTTTGAGGGAGGAGAATATTTAAATGACTGGTGCAAGGTGATTTATTAAGGTTTGCGGTTGTCAATCTTGTGGTAAATGTGCCAGGTTTTAACGCCCCAAAAAAGCTTGTCTTAATCTGCGCCTTCATCTGCGCCTGACATGATAGTTGGTGCCAGGAGGAGACACTGGTGAGAACCAAGGGCACGTGGCCAAAGCTTCTCTCTGCCGGTGACTTTATTTGGCATGACAGAAGAACAGATTATATGAATATCAATGGTCTCACAGAGATCGCTGTTTTGCTGAACTGGACATCAGCCGGCAGTTTTTTTTAAAAAATTTTATTTGTTTATACTGTATATAGCCTACTACATGAATTTACACTACCGTTCAAAAGTTTGAGGTCACCCAGACAATTATTTTGTGTTTTCCATGAAAAGTCACACTTATTTACCACCATGAGTTGTAAAATGAATAGAAAATATAGTCAAGACACTGACAAGGTTAGAAATAATGATTTGTATTTGAAATAATAATTTTTTCCAGATACTCAACCTGCTCAAAGGAAGGTCAGTTTTATAGCTTCTCTAACCAGCTAAACTGTTTTCAGCTGTGCTAACATGATTGCACAAGGGTTTTCTAATCATCCATTAGCCTTCTGACGCAATGAGCAAACACATTGTACCATTAGAACACTGGAGTGATAGTTGCTGGAAATGGGCCTCTATACACCTATGTAGATATTGCACCAAAAACCAGACATTTGCAGCTAGAATAGTCATTTACCACATTAGCAATGTATATTAGATATTAGATTGTATTTCTGATTAGTTTAAAGTTATCTTCATTGAAAAAAACAGTGCTTTTCTTTCAAAAATAAGGACATTTCTAAGTGACCCCAAACTTTTGAACGGTAGTGTATATCCATAAAATACGACACAATAGGAGCCCTTCCTACCTGCAGTGGACATACAGATGG
This sequence comes from Pholidichthys leucotaenia, assembly GCA_020510985.1. Lineage (NCBI taxonomy): Eukaryota > Metazoa > Chordata > Actinopteri > Cichliformes > Pholidichthyidae > Pholidichthys > Pholidichthys leucotaenia. The sequence goes on from CM035839.1 coordinate 417,866,441, forward strand.
TGTCAGATGATAGTGACTTTTTTTCTCTTTTCTGCGGAGGTTTAGACTCGGACTCTGGAGTTTTCCTATCAGCTCCCCTTTGCTCTTGAAGCAAAATCTTCCACATTGCCAATTTTCTTCATCTTTTTCTCTATCCATATTTCTACATTTACAGTATTTCTTTTTGCTGTGCATAAAACAGTAATTCATTTCCCTCTTCTCTCCATTTCTCTCTCCCAGTTCAGGATACACAATATAGGAAGAAAACGTCAATGAGATTATTAACAAAAAGAGTGCACAGATCCACAGAAACGTCCCCCAAAATTGCAACAATGGCATTTATAAAAAGTTGTGAACTGGGAGACCTGTAGACTTTGTTCAAACAAAGTTATTCACATAATAAAACCCCAGAGTCTCCATAAAACCATGATGGTTCTAGTGTTAACAAAATAAACACGTTGGTTAAATAATCAATTTATTCATCAGTAGTCCTTTTTAAATTAGATACTTCATTTATACATATTACTCTGGGATTTCTCCAGTTTCCTCCCACATGCCAAAAACATGCAAGTTAGATTAATTGGCATCAAACTGGGGATTCTAAATTGTCCTTAGGTATGACTGTGAGAGTGAATGGTTGTCTGTCTCTCTGTGTTGGCCCTACGATGGACTGGCGATCTGTCCAGGGTGTACCCTGCCTCTCGCCCAAAAGATGCTGGGATAGGCTCCAGCACCACCACCACCCCCCCCGCGACCCGAAACGGATTAAGCGGAAGAAGATGAATGAATGAATGAATTTATACATATTAAACAAAAAAGTCTGCCATGTTGAAAATCTAAATTTTGAAATATAATGAACAAAAATAAACTATTTTAGTGGGGTTTGCCCTTAAACAAAAGCTTAAAAAAAGCTTTATATATTGAGATTGAGATTCAACTTTATTGTCATTACACATGTATGAATACAAGGTAACGAAACGTGACTTGGCATTTGGGCACGCTCTGCAGAGCGCATCTAAGGCCGGGGCAGCCGCTAGGCGCCAGTCATTATGGTCCTCCAAACTGGTTGTGCCTCTGTTGATGATCCGCTTCCTCATCAGCTATGCCTGTGCGCAATTTTGCGGTGCTCTTGGTAGGTGGGTGGGCATTATTGAAATGAAGTGACTGCGTCTGTGTTCATAATTTTGTGTGTTGTTAGTAGATCACTGGCAAAAATTGGCCACTCCCTTAGGCACTCTGTCTGAATTGCACACCCGCTAATTTGCGCTACCTTAGTAAATCTGTCCCCAAGACAGACCGCGTTTGATCTGCCGCTTCTGAATCCTGTACAGTTGATTGACTGACAGCTCTCCTAATCCATCTACAGCCTTCTACAGCTATGCAAACCTGGAGCTGCTTTTCATTGGATGATGCAGTATACTTTGTCTGACACCTTTAAAAAGAGGCAGTGGAAAGTGATTCTGAAAACATTTGAGGCAAGAAATGTATTGTTTAGATGCTGAATCTGTTCTTATTTGACACACATCTGCTTATTTAAAAGTTTTTAGTTGGCTCATTTAGACAGCAGGCAAAAATCATGCCGCAACACAACCAGAATGCACCACGAAGTGTTTCACCATGAAGCAGAGAGGGGAAACTGTGGATCCAGTAGATGAGTAGTGATTCACTGAAACCCCTTACATCCAAACTCACATCTAATATAGTAGGAAGTTAACATGAGATAGTTATGCTTACAAAGCCTGACGATCACAAACACAAATCGAACTCCAAAAGGAGTCTACTGCAAGGCTTGCTTTTCACAGTAAAGCTTTTAAGTTTAAAACATTCTTACACCTGTAAATTGTGCACTGCTCACCATCAATGCTTTTGAAGTCGAGGAGGTAGGATCTGCTGTCCACCTGGTAAAGCTGCAGGCTCATTTTTACAAAGTTGCCAGTCACTGGATTTTTCCTCCGCACCCGCAGATGGTACGGGTTCACCACCTATGACAAAAAACGGGCAGTCTTGTTTTTCTGTAAACTCTTGCCTGTGCTGTGTAAATGTTAGTAGGTTCAGAACTGATACAGCTACCTTCCATTCAAAGTTGAGCTGCTTCATAGCTCTGTACACTTCAGCCATGATATCATAAGGTCTGCTCTGACTCCTGATACCCAGGTGCCACTTGGCTTTCTTCACAGCCAGCGGTTTAGGCCGGGTGGTGTTAAGAGCGTCGAGAGGACAACGTGACTTAGGGCTGTCGGCCAAGAGTGGAGGCATCCGTTCAGGGTGAGGTTTAACCCCGGGAGGCAGCAGCATTCCCTCCTCTATAAAGGAGCCCTGTGGGGGACTGGACGCCAAGTAGAATTCACTGGCCTGGGTCATGATGCGTCGATTGTCTATGATGAGGTGATAAGCTACTGCCAGCTGATCCTGGAGGGACAATGGGGGGGGGGCAGAGTAAAGTACAAACTAATTAGGTAAACTGATTAAGAAAAGCTCAAAGTATTGAGCCTAGTCAGCAGTCTGATACCCCTTTACACAGGGGTGGAGATCACTGGGAAAGCACTGAGGTATCTGCCCAATTTTCTGATCCATCACGGTGTTCTCAAAGTTTTGACTCAGTCCAAAACACACAAAGATCTCCCAAACAGACCCAAAGGTCAAAAATTGACCCAATCACTCAACGATCTCTGTACTGTGCAAAAGTGCCCTAAGCAATGGTCAAACCAACTCATTCTACCAGAAAACAGGTACTGCACTTGGCTTGGAAGTAAGGGCCCCTTTACACATCATGGAGATCGTTGAGAGATTGGGTTTTAGGGTGAACCTGTGCACCAAGTTTGGTGGACGTAACTTTACTTGTTCTATAGCAATAGTGCAAAAGGAATGTTAACACTGACCTTTGACCTTTTGACCCCAAACACACACTTCTAGGCCAAGATCCCAAGGTGAACCTTGTGTAGCAAGTTTGGTGATACTAGCTTTCTTTGTTGTTGAGGTATAGTATATGTGGGAATTTGATATTAACCTTTGATCTTGATAAGCCTATCATCCATGAATATACAACAAAAATAGTTGTACACAACCCATAGTTTTAGGTCAAGATGCTAAGGTGAACCTAGCTTTACTTGTTCTGTATCTGTTTTATTTCAAATTCTTCTTACTTACTTTATTGCGCAGTAGCCTGGTGAAACACCCTCTATTTTGTTGTGCTGTACAGCTGTACAATGAAAATAAAGCCTATTCTATTCTAGTGCAAATGCAATGTTAACCTTGACCTTTGACCTTTTGACCCCAAACTCATAGTCAGATCAGGGTGTAAGCCATCAAAGATTTGTCTTATATACAACTATGGTATCAATTTGAAAAGCCTACATCATTTTTTTTTCAGTAGTTATTGCATTTACAGGATTTAGGGAAAAACTGACCTTGACCTCAAGGTCTATAATCTATAATTCCTGCAAAAATCATCTGATCAGAGTCAAATTGCAAGATGCGCATCATCAGCATAAATCAAACCCTGTTACCAAATTTCAAAACAATCGGAACAAAACTGTAGGAGGAGTTGATTTCACAAGACAGTTACAGTGGGGCAAAAAAGTATTTAGTCAGCCACCAATTGTGCAAGTTCTCCCACTTAAAAGATGAGAGAGGTCTTCAATTTTCATCATAGGTATACCTCAACTATGAGAGACAAAATGAGAAAAAAAAATCCAGAAAATCACATTGAAGGATTTTTAATGAATTAATTGGTAAATTCCTCAGTAAAATAAGTATTTGGTCACCTTCAAACAAGCAAGATTTCTGGCTCTCACAGACCCGTAACTTCTTCTTTAAGAGGCTCCTCTGCCTTCCACTCGTTACCTGTATTAATGGCACCTGTTTGAACTCGTTATCAGTATAAAAGACACCTGTCCACAACCTCAAACAGTCAGACTCCGTACTCCACTATGGCCAAGACCAAAGAGCTGTCAAAGGACACCAGAAACAAAATTGTAAACCTGCACCAGGCTGGGAAGACTGAATCTGCAATAGGTAAGCAGCTTGGTGTGAAGAAATCAACTGTGGGAGCAATTATTAGAAAATGGAAGACATACAAGACCAATGATAATCTCCCTCGATCTGGGGCTCCACACAAGATCTCACCCCGTGGGGTCAAAATGATCACGAGAACGGTGAGCAAAAATCCCAGAACCACACGGGGGGACCTAGTGAATGACCTGCAGAGAGCTGGGACCCAAGTAACAAAGGCTACATCAGAAACACACTACGCCGCCAGGCACTCAAATCCTGCAGTGCCAGACATGTCCCCCTGCTTAAGCTAGTACATGTCCAGGCCCGTCTGAAGTTTGCTAGAGAGCATTTGGATGATCCAGAAGAGAACTGGGAGAATGTCATATGGTCAGATGAAACCAAAATAGAACTTTTTGGTAAAAACTCAACTTGTCGTGTTTGGAGGAGAAAGAACACCATACCTACTGTGAAACATGGGGGTGGAAACATCATACTTTGGGGCTGTTTTTCTGCAAAGGGACCAGGACGACTGATCCGTGTAAAGGAAAGAATGAATGGGGCCATGTATCGTGAGACTTTGAGTGAAAACCTCCTTCCACCAGCAAGGGCATTGAAGATGAAACGTGGCTGGATCTTTCAGCATGACAATGATCCCAAACACACCGCCCGGGCAACGAAGGAGTGGCTTTGTAAGAAGCATTTCATGGTCCTGGAGTGGCCTAGCCAGTCTCCAGATCTCAACCCCATAGAAAATCTTTGGAGGGAATTGAAAATCTGTGTTGCCCAGCGACAGCCCCAAAACATCACTGCTCTAGAGGAGATCTGCATGGAGGAATGGGCTAAAATACCAGCAACAGTGTATGAAAACTTTGTGAAAACTTACAGAAAACTTTTGACCTCTGTCATTGCCAACAAAGGGTGTATAACAAAGTATTGAGATGAACTTTTGTTATTGACCAAATACTTATTTTACCGAGGAATTTACCAATTAATCCATTAAAAATCCTTCAATGTGATTTTCTGGATTTTTTTTTTCTTATTTTGTCTCTCATAGTTGAGGTTTACCTATGATGAAAATTGGAGACCTCGCTCATCTTTTAAGTGGGAGAACTTGCACAATTGGTGGCTGACTAAATACTTTTTTACCCCACTGTACCATCTATTAACTGAGATGAAATAGGATATCATAAGTCAGGGGCTATAACTCCTGCAAAAGTCATCCAATCAGAGCCAAATCAAAACAATCGGAACAAAACTGTAGGAGGAGTTGATTTCACAAAAGTGGGACAGACAGTCGAACAAATGGACGGACAGAAGGACCGCCCCATAACATAATCCCCCTTCAGTCTTTGACCAACGGGGATAATGAAAAAAAATGTAGATATTATGACCTACAAGATTCCCCAAAACAGAAAGACAGTAACCCCAAAGATACCGATACAATATTACAAAAACCTACATAATGTACTGTATGCTGACATATTTTTGCAGATTTATTGTAACAGCTGTTAAACAATGAAAAATATTATTTTTTTTCCTTTAAGTATACTTGTAGAGATCAACTGGAACTTAATTTTCTTCTTGTTGTTCTACACTAGCATGTATGTAGTTTATACTGTTCTGTGACTGAAACCACCAAAATAATCCTCCATCTGAAACAACCCATTTTAGCTTTTCTCCATATACTGTAAGGCCATCCTATCTTTAACCCACCATCATTTCTATTTTGCAACACCTCCAAAATACAAAGGTTGACTGAACTCTTGGACATCATTATGATACAAGAGATGAAAACGGAAACAGAACTGAACCCGTGTGAATATGTACCTGTGGATCTCCACTGAAGAGGCTGGACACAACCTCGGACTCGGTGCACTCAAACTTCTCGCACACTTCTCTAACAGCCTCTTCATCCAAGACTGTGGCATCATATGACGGGTCCTCCGGGAACAAGTAGGCTGGCAGGTCTTGCTTAAACCACTCATGCTCCCTGACAACACAGAGCATCAATACTTCAACTTTGTTCAGCCTTGAATATTAAACTGATTTAAATAAATAACAGTAAAGGTGGTCAAGTCAAGCCAACTTTGTTTATATAGCACATTTAAAAACAACCTCCGCTGACCAAAGTGCTGTACAAATAACACACACATTCTATAATTAAGGGCAAGATAGATAAAAACATTAAAAACAAATTAAAATAGATTAATAATACATAAAATAGAATAGATTAATAAATAAAATAAACAGGCGGACTTGCAGTGAGGCAGCGGGACAGAATGCAACAGTAGGTAACAGCTCCACACCAGTCAGCTGTTAAACTAATTATTACTCGAGGTACCGATAATTCAGAGGCTGTGTTCTGACACGAAAGGAGGGAAGATAAATAAAGGACAAAAAAAACTTACAAAAAGGAGGAAATACAACATAATCGGTTGCTCAACCTGAAACGGAGGTTTCTGAGGGGGAAGAAAATGGTGACACGATGCTAGCGGAGAAAACCCAAGCTAGCAAAACACTTCAGGAGTTAACAACTGTTGCCAAAGACCTACGAGAATTTAAACACGGCATGCAAAAAACCTTCAAGGATTTTAAAGCTGACCTCAGAAAAGATATCAAAGAAGAACTAACTGCATTCAAACAAGATATTAGTCAGACGCTAACAGAAACCACAACCTCACTGCAAGCCCAAGGCCAGGCTATCAGTGAGGACGAGACACGCATCTCGGAGCTTAAAGCTAGCGGCACGGTAACCAAAGACGCCCTCCTGATACTGCTAAAACAACACAGTAAGCTACAAGAAAAGTTGACAGACCTGGAGAATAGATCCAGAAGAAACAACATAAGGATCTATAGAATACCAGAAAACACAGAAGGCACCTCAATGACTGATTTTATCAACAACCTGCTCACCACCGAACTTGCCCTGCCAGATGGAGTAAAATTACATATTCAAAGAGCACACAGAACACCAGTGGCAAAACCTGACCCAAACTCACCACCTAGATCTGTTATTGTGAACTTTCAAAGATTCGAAACCAAAGAGACGGTGCTAAAATCAGCTTGGAAAAAAAGTGTGGCTGGGTGATAAACAGATCTTTTTTGATCATAATTATGCAAATGAAGTAATACTCAGGGAGTAATACTGAGTAATACAGAGTAATACTCTGGGAAGGTCTATGCCAAGGTACTGGAGAGGAGAGTCCGGCCGTTGGTCGAACCTCGGATTCAGGAGGAGCAATGTGGTTTTCGTCCTGGCCGTGGCACATCGGACCAGCTCTTTACCCTCTCGAGAATTCTTGAGGGTTCGTGGGAGTTTGCCCAACCAGTTTACATGTGTTTTGTGGACTTGGAGAAGGCATTTGACCGCGTCCCTCGTGGATTTTTGTGGGGGGTGCTTCGGGAGTATGGGGTATCGGGCTTGTTGTTACGAGCTATTCGGTCTCTGTACGACCGTTGTGAGAGTTTAGTTCGTATTGCCAACACTCGGTCGGAGTCATTCCCAGTGAGAGTTGGACTCCGCCAGGGCTGCCCTTTGTCACCGATCCTGTTCATAATTTTTATGGACAGGATTTCTAGGCGCAGCCAGGGAATGGAGGGTGTCATGCTTGGTGACCACAGGATCTCATCTCTGTTGTTTGCAGATGATGTTGTCCTGTTGGCTTCATCCAGCAATGACCTACAGATCTTGCTGGGACGGTTTGCCGCTGAGTGTGAAGCGGCTGGGATGAGAATCAGCACCTCCAAGTCCGAGTCCATGGTCCTCAGCCGGAAAAAGGTGGATTGTCCTCTCCGGGTTGGGGACAGGCTCCTGCCCCAAGTGGAGGAGTTTAAGTATCTTGGGGTCTTGTTCACGAGTGAGGGGAAAATGGAGCGAGAGATCAACAGACGGATTGGAGCAGCATCTGCAGTGATGCGGACGTTGTACCGGTCTGTTGTGGTGAAGAGGGAGCTTAGTTCTAGGGCAAAGCTGTCGATTTACCAGTCAATCTATGTTCCTACTCTCACCTATGGTCACAAACCTTGGGTAATGACCGAAAGAACGAGATCGCGGAAACAAGCGGCTGAAATGAGCTTTCTCCGTAGGATTGCTAGACTCACCCTCAGAGATAGGGTGAGGAGCTCAGTCATCCGGGAGAGGCTCAGAGTAGAACCGCTGCTCCTCCACATTGAAAGGAGTCGGTTGAGGTGGTATGGGCATCTGATTAGGATGCCTCCTGGACGCCTCCCACTTGAGGTGTTTCAGGCACGTCCCACTGGGAGGAGACCCCGGGGCAGACCCAGGACTCGGTGGAGAGACTATGTCTCCCAGCTGGTCTGGGAACGCCTTGGTATCCCCTCTGAAGAGCTGGAGCAGGTGGCTGGGGAGAGGGAAGTCTGGGCTTCTCTGCTTGAACTGCTGCCTCCGCGACCCGGCCCTCCAGAAAAGCGGTAGAAGATGGATGGATGGATGGATGGAAGTAATACTCAAACATCGGGCCTACAAAGGGGTCAAGAAAGCCTTAAAAAAAAGGGGAATACGCTTCCAGACCCCCTCACAAAAATCCGCATTCATTGGAGCACTGGAACCTGGACCTACGAGAACGCCCAGGAGACTGCAATCGACCTGATGACACACGGGATCGAGGTAGAAACTCCGAGGGACACACCAGACCCCAATATAGAGGAACGAATATGGAAGGTATTTCCATGGCAACAGGTGGTGCCCAGAGGCGATGGAAACCAAACGGCAACATGTGTGTGGGAGAGACTACAGGAGTTCAGAGGAGAAACACAGCGCTGAAGACAGGTAAGTGACCAATCAAGACAGTAAGTTAAACTCTGAACACGAAAGGCTAGACTGATGTGACTGGTGATTTATAAAGGTATGTGGAGAAGGGGTTGGGGATATGTTTATATATATATATATATATATACTATATACTGTATATATTTGTGTGTGTGTGTATGTGTGTGAGAAAGACGTGAAAAAACACAAAGACACAGGTTTAGAAAAGTGAAAGGGATAATTCTAAGTTATATAAAAACAATATTGTTTCTTATACTTTTAGTTACTTTATAAGTTGGTCACTCAGTTTGAGTTTTACCTTTTCTCCAGGTTTTTCTGTAAATACAGCCCTTTATAATTTCTATGTAACTGCTTGGTCACTACAAAATGCATATAAATAATGCAAAGACTTGAGAATTAAAAAATACCCTACTGGTTGGATTATACATTGACTAATGTTGGACATGTCTAGAAGGAATGGAAGAGAACACTCCACTCCTGGGGGGAAGGGGGGCAGTTTTCGGAAGAGGAATATCCCCCCTACTCACCAACAGGGACTTTAAGGGAATAAGGTTTTCCCCAACTATGGAAGAGACTGTTCTTGTTTTTGTTGAAAAATTGTTCTGTTCAAGAAAAAGTGAAGACCTAACTATATTTGTAAGACTTGATGCAGGAAGTGCAATTCACAGGGAGGTTTTAAGTTACCTTATTCTATTAGGAATATGGTGAGAATAATTACCTTAAATGTTGGTGGAATTCTCAACCCTGCTAAGAGGAACAAAATTTTAACTAAGTTACAGAAAGAGAAAATTGACATAGCCTTCCTACAAGAAACCCACCTCACAGAAATGGAACACAAAAAACTAAAAAGGAAGGGGTTCAAACATATTCTCATCCTCGAATGGATTAAAACATAATAGAGGTGTGGCCATTCTGATTTCAGGGAATATTATTTATGAACATCAAATTTTTTTTTTCCTGCCCTTCAGAGAGAACGGTCGCTTTTTCTTCTGCCTCCTCTTTCACCCTCCTCCACCCTCCCTAACTGAGAATCCCAGCTTGCTGTCTTGTCTGCGTCGCTGTTCTTCTGGTTGAATCTTGATCCAAATGAAAAAAATGGATTTGGTGAGCGGCTTTAATAAAATTAACAACTTTTTACATAAATTTGGGCCAGGGGGAGCCCCTATGGAGAGACCCATGGATTGGAACACATGTGTCTGCATGATTCGACTGATGATGTGGAAACATCTATCTGGTTTGGCACGATCACAGGATTTTTCTGCTGATTGGCTCTGGAGTTTTCCTGGTGTATCGAAAATTTAACTAGAAGAGCTAATCAAAGCGGTCCCGGCGTAGCTGCTTCTTCAACAATTCGACTAGACGGGGGAGAGCACTAACTAACGGCAAGACTAACATGGAAATTACCATCTGGCATGCACTGTAGAGGGATGGACTCTGCCGGACATGCTTCCCATGTTTAGAAGGGAAACATCTGGAGTCGTTTTGGTGCCCTCCAAGAATGGATTTAAAGCCTATGTATGGAAATTATGAACACAGGATTGCAAGAGCTGTAAATTCTATGCTCTGAGTGATCTGTGTTATCAGACCTTGAATTCGGTGCCCTGTTGACTATTTTCCTCCTGGATTAAGACAAAACAGAAGATTGTGCTTCTCTTCATAAACATTCTGGTGTGCTGCAATCTGAACTCTCAAGGACAGTGACTGGCTCAGGAAATTTCCATCTGCCATGCCTCAAGGACATGCTTCCGAGTTTCAGACACTAAGACATAACATCTCGGCTGGGAGAGATTTGCTGCCTCCAGTAACTGATAAACACCCACCTGCATTCAACATACACGAACACACTGATTCACATATACTGAATTACATCCATTCATTCACTGATCCTCTCTGACTTTTGGTTTTGTTGTCTGCTAAATGTGCATTGAGGGTTTTTTTTTTCCCTGCAATCAAAATTTCGCTCACTTACTGAGCGCCATTTTGATAAACATGTTTTTTTTTTCCTCTCGCCTACTGTGTCATTCCATATCCCTTCCCTTTTTCTTTCTTTATCACCACTATGACTGGCGCCTAGCGGCTGCCCCGGCCTTGAATGCGCTCTGCAGAGCGTGCCCAAATGCCAAGTCACGTTTCGTTACCTTGTATTCATACATGTGTAATGACAATAAAGTTGAATCTCATCTCATCTCAAACAAGGAAGGTACATTCATCCTGATTAAGGGGTGTCTGGGGAGGGATAGTACCTCTGTAGGGGGTGCTTACCATGTCCTTTTTAGGGCAGCTCATTCTACATTGGTTCTCACCTGGCACCCAACTCTCACCTGTGGTTCCTCGAAGCTGTAGCATATGCGGCAGCCACACCCTGGTAAACAGTTTTGGCAGGCGGGCTGAACCAGGTGAGGGTAGCCGGTCAGGCCTCAAACCCTCCGGTGAGTTAAACAGGGTATGCCTACCCAAGTATGTGAAGACTGTAGTTGGCGGATTGAGCGGATGAGGTCATCTTTTGTCCCAACGGTCATGAAGGTGGCAACAGCAGGAGTTATGGAACGCAAGGGCATGGCAAGGCACTATAGACGTAGTGGTCATCCACTGCAGCCGAGGAAGTTCCTGGTCGTGACGGCTCTTTTCGTACCACCAGATCCTGGCTTTTGAGGCCGAGAGAGTGGGATTGCCCCTGTGCATCGACTTTCCCACTTTTAAAAAAACTTTCCCGCACAGGTTTTCCTCATGTGTGTTAGTCCTCACAACCCTACAGCAGTCCTGTGGCGATGGGGAACGAGTGAAGCAACAGATGGAGGTGACCACTGGCAGTTGTAGCTTGAACTCTGCACGCAGGCGGCTTGGTGGCAATAGTCGCTCTCCTTCTGACCCCGGGACAACAGTGGAGTTCGGCATTCCCCCAGGCAACTGTGCAGCCTCTTTAGGACAGCACTGCTCACCCTCACATGAGGGAGGGGACTAGAAAATGTGTCATAAACAAATGCTTGTCCCTTCCAACTGGTCAGCATACTGTGGCTGGCAGTTCTACCCCCTAAGTGGTCGAAACCAAAGAAGAAAGAAACTAATTCTTGGTGTGTGGAATGTACGCATGCTTATGGACAGAGAGGCCTCCTTGAGGCCTGAGAGAAGAACAGCCCTCATTGCAAGGGAACTGCCCCACTACCGCATTGACATCGCGGCCCTCAGCGAGACCAGACTAGCCGAAGAAGGATCTGTGGCCGAACTAAAAGGTGGCTACACCTTCTTCTGGAAAGGCAAGACCAAAGATAAAGAGAGGATCCATGGAGTAGGACTGGCCATCAATAAAGTGGTTCTCAAGCAACTTCCTGACCTACCAACGTCAGTTAATGAACGGCTGATGAAACTCCGTTTCCTCCTTAACTGTAACCGGCACGTTACCCTCATCAGCGCGTATGCCCCAACTCTCACCAGCAGCGATGAAGTGAAGGAAACCTTTTATGAGGAGCTCAGTACCCTCGTGAAGGACACTCCCCCCAATGACAAACTCATTCTACTAGGCGATTTCAACGCCAGAGTCGGAACAGACTGCTGTAACTGGAAAGGCATGCTGGGGCCACACGGCACTGGAAAATTGAACTCCAATGGCTTGATGCTCTTGAGCCTTTGTGCTGAAAGCCACCTCGCTATCACAAACACACTGTTCCGGCAAGCAGACAAATATAAGACAACATGGATGCACCCAAGATCCAAGCAGTGGCATTTGATAGATTTTGCCATTTGCAGTCAGAGAGACATCTGTGACGTCAGGCTCACCAGAGCCATACGCGGAGCAGAGTGTTGGATGGACCACTGTCTAGTCAGATCCATCCTATCCCTGCATACTGCCCCAACACACCGCAAGACGCCAAAAGTCATCAGGCCAGCGTTCAACATCGCCAAACTTGAACAACCTCAGCGACGTAGTGAATTTGCAGAAGATCTGGACGGCCGACTGATTGCCCATGGACTCCTGACTGGCTGCCCAACACAAAGGTGGGAACAGTTTAGAGCACTGGTGACGGAGTCAGCAAAAACCACCATCGGCCCCAGGAAACGAGTGCACCAGGACTGGTTCGACAAGAACAATGAGAACATCAAGACACTCCTGGATGACAAGCAGAAGGCCTTTGTTGAGTGGCAGAATGACCCCACTTCCATTTCCAAGCGTGATCGCTTCAAGCACGTCCAGAAACAGGCACAAGCAGCGCTGCGAAAGATGCAGAATGAATGGTGGGAGAAGAAGGCAGATGAGGTGCAGAGATACGCCGACATGCAAAATTCCAAGATGTTCTTCAGCGTCATCAATAAAGTACTGTATATGGACCTGCCAAGCCATGTACTACCCCACTCCTGCCAGCAGACGGTTCAACTCTGCTGAAGGAGAAGAGCAGCATCAATGCGCGATAGAGAGAGCACTTCAGCTACCTGCTCAACAGGCCCTCCACTGTAGACCCCCTGCCCTTGATCTGATCCCACAAAAACCCACCGTCCACTGCCTCGACCTCCCCCCTACAATGGATGAAGTCTTGAAGGCGATTAGGCAGACCAATTGCAAAGCACGTGGGATGGATGGAATCCTGGCGGAAATATTCAAATCAGCTGGTCCTGTGGCCCTTGAAATCTTCCATTCCCTCCTCACCAACATCTGGGATGAAGAACAACTGCCCAAAGACTTCAGGGATGTCACTGTTGTCTCCCTGTTCAAGAATAAGGGTAGTAAGTCAGACTGCAGCAATTACCGAGGTGTCTCCCTTCTATCTATTGCCGGAAAAATACTGGCCCGGGTCCTCCTCAACTGACTGATTAACAACATCACTGAAGAGAACCTGCCAGAAACACAGTGCGGATTACACTCAAACCGCAGCACCGTGGACATGATCTTCTCCATCCTCCAAGTGCAGGAGAAATGTCTAGAACAAAACATGGACTTATATGCGGTCTTTATCGACCTGACTAAGGCCTTCGACATGGTGAACAGGGAGGCCCTCTGGATCATCCTATCCAAGCTCGGGTGCCCAGACAAGTTTGTAAACCTCATACGCCAGATTCACAACAACATGACTGGGCAGGTTCTCTCAGGTGGAGAGGTATCGGAGCCATTCAATACCAGCAACGGCGTCAAGCAGGGGTGCGCTCTGGCCCCGGTCCTCTTCAACTTCTTTTTCTCCTGCATCCTCAACCATGCCTTCAGGGACTTGGACCTTGGGGTATACCTGCGATACAGACTTGATGGCTCACTGTTCGACCTCCGCCGACTGAAGGCTAAGACCAAGGTTGCAGAAAAGATAGTCCTGGAAGCACTTTTCGCTGACGACTGTGCCCTCATGGCCCACACGGAGTTTGATCTCCAGATCATCGTGAATAAGTCTGCAGAAGCCTCCCGCCTTTTTGGTCTTACCATCAGCCTCAGCAAGACAGAGATACTGTTCCAACCAGCACCCGCTTCCACCTTCCTACCCCCCTCTATCTTCATCAAGGGTACTCAACTGAAGACAGTAGACGACTTTAAATACCTCGGTAGCACCATCAGCAATGATGGCAGCCTGGATAAAGAGATCAACGCCAGAATCTGCAAGGCCAGTCAAGCTCTCAGTCGTCTCCGAGCTCACGTGCTGAACCAGCACAACATCCAGCTGTCCACGAAGCTCAAAGTGTACAGGGCCGTTGTCCTCACCAGCCTTCTCTACGGATGTGAGACGTGGACTGTGTACAAAAAACACCTGAAGCAGATTGAGAAGTTCCACATGAGAAGTCTACAGATGATCATGAACATTCACTGGCAAGACCGGGTCACAAACCTTGAGGTCCTGGACAGAGCTGAGATGACTAGCATCGAGTCCATGATTCTGAAAGCCCAGCTCCAATGGGTTGGTCATGTGATCCGGATGGATGGCCACAGGCTGCCCAAGCAGCTCATGTATGGCGAACTCTGCTCTGGGAAGCGGAACCAAGGCAGACCACGCAAAAGATTCAAAGACTGCGTGAAGCATCAGACACACTGGCACCCTTCCCAAACAATTAGAGCTGTGGGCTATGGACAGGCTAGGCTGGCGTGCCCTCACTACCCAGGTGCGAGACTACGTTTAAGAGAAGAGGCAAGCTGATGTAGCTGAAGCACGGGCACGAAGAAAGGCATTCTTACCTGGGCAGTTTCCTTGCCCCTACTGCAGCCATGTTTGCCCATTGAGGATCAGCCTAAACAGCCATCTCCGTGCTCACACAAGAACAGGACTTAACACATGAGGGACAGTCATCATCGGATCGATGGACAACCAAGGAGACGATGTATATGCACCTCCAGGGGCGGGATGGGAATTCTACCAACAAATTTTTGACAAAATGGTAATGGAATCACAGGGTGTGATGATCTGTGGAGGAGATTTTAATATAACTTTAAACCCCAAGGTGGATTCCTCTAGTCCAAGAATCTTCCAGCCCAAAACTACTATGAAAAAAATATGTACACCAATGACAGAATTAGGCCTAATTGATGTACGGAGAGAAAGTAATCTGACAACTAAGGACTATACATACTTCTCCTTCCCACACTCATCATACTCAAGAACTGATTATTTTTTGATGTTTAAGAAAGACAAACACTGGGTTAGTAGATGCCATATAGGATGTATGGATGTATCAGACCACTGCTGGTGTACATGTCAGTAAAAATAGGAACAAGAATTAAAGAAACCCTCTGTAAGCTGAACTCCAGCATTCTAAACAAAGATTTGGTTGAACATTTAAGACTGGAAATAGAGGAGTCTTTACGGTATAATGATAACGGAGAAGTGTCACCAACTGTGATGTGGGATGAATGCAAGCAGTGATGAGAGGTAAATTAATCACTATAACATCCCAGCTTAAAAAGCACAGGAAGGAAAAACTGGAAAAACTGAATAGTGAACTAAAAGAACTAGAATTACAAACCAAGAATTCACTGAACCCAAACCTAAAAATAGAAATGAAAAGGAAGAAAAATATGATAGATGAAATATATGCTCAAGAAATTCAGAAAAAAATTAATATATACTAAACAAAGATACTATAAAGGAGGCAGTAAGCTTTCAAATTACGAAAACAACAAGCTGATAATACAATTCATTCCATAAGGGATCCTATAACTAAACAAATGTATTATGACATTGAGGATATTAAAAGATGCTTTTGTGGAGAACGTGAAATGAAGAGGCTGAATTTATTTCTCAATTCAGGTTTATTAATCATCTCACATCTCCAACGTCCTCTCAAACAGAAAAGAAGACCAACTTCTCCAATCCCCCACTTTATACCCGGGACATCAAAGTACAGAATCACATCGTCATTCAACCCCCAATAGACAATACATTTCCCCCAGGTCTCTTCTTCCTCCACCTGACCCCTGGAGGTCAGGAAGTCCTTTCAGAGTAATTTCTAAAGGCACCTCCACCTCCTACTGTTATCCCCAGGAGGTCCAGACTTATTGTTCCTTCTAAGACGTGAGGTATTACAATATACATATGCAGTCTAAGCATCTCAATCAATGTGCTATACATATGCAGTCTAAGCATCTCAAATATGTGAGCCACATAACCCCCCCACCAAACGTCGAAGATGAAACAATACAACATAGTCCACATAACATGATAAAACCACAACATCAGTCCATATGCTGTCTGGGCTTCAACCGCCTTCCAAACTTGCTGTAAGCGGGCTTCACCGCTCCTGCGGCGCCATCTTGCAGTGAATCTGCTATCTGAGGATGAGAACTGTTAGTTGATCCCTGCAGGGGCTCAGGGGCATGCTCCCTGGGGGGTCTGCCGCGTCAAGGAGCCCTCGCCACTCGCACAGTTTCATCGGCCATAACAAAAGCAGGTTTCAGTCTGTCTATACTAATTGTTTCCCTCGTGTCCCCCAAATCTAGCAAAAAATGCTTATCACCTGTTTCCAGCACTCTATATGGGCCATCGTAAGGTGGTCGCAGGGCTGGGCGTTGAGCCTCGTGCCTGACAAAAACAAACTCGGCATTTTTTAAAGATTTGGGCACAAAAACACGCGGAGAAGTGTGATGAACGGGGCCCGGAAGCATGTCCGCTCCCGTGTCGTTCAGTGACCGCTGAGCAGGGGGACGCCCTGGCGCCGGATTATCTGGAAGAAACTCTCCTAGCAGCCGGAGTGGTTGCGCGAAGACCAACTCAGCTGGGGAGGCATTTAAGTCCTCTTTAGGTGCAGAACGCAACCCTAATAAAACCCATGGTAGTCTGTTTACCCAATTTGCATCCGTAAGCGACGCTCTGAGGGCTGCTTTCAATGATCTATGAAAACGCTCGCCTAAACCATTAGCCTGGGGGTGGTAAGTGGTAGTGCGGTGAATTGTCACACCTAAGCTGTGGGCCATCGCTGACCAAAGCTCGGACACAAATTGAGGTCCCCTGTCGGACGTAATATCCGACGGGACCCCGAAACGCGCTATCCAAGCCGTTAAAAATGCGCGGGCCACCTCTGCAGCTGTGGTTGATGCCAGTGGGACCACTTCCGGCCAACGTGTGGTTTGGTCCACCATTGTCAAAAGATGTGTGTACCCTTGCGACGATGGTAGGGGGCCTACGAGGTCGACATGCACATGATCAAACCTCTTGGCCGGGATGTGAAACGGCTCTAAGGGGGCTTTTGTGTGCTTGTGTATTTTGGCCCGCCGGCAAGCCATACAGGCTCTTGCCCAATCTTTAACGTGCTTGCGCAGGCTCGGCCAAACAAACTTTTCTGCTACCATTTTTACCGACACGCGCACCCCTGGGTGCGCCAGGGAGTAAATCGAGTCAAAAACGCGGCGGCGCCATGCGGCCGGCACTACTGGACGCGGTCGTCCAGTAGAGACATCGCAGATTAGGGGAGGCATACCATTTTGCAGCCTCCTGTTCTCCAGCTTTAACCCTGTTGGTCCCGACTGAAGCGCGCACATGTCCGCATCGCTACCCTGATCCGCTGCCATGGCTGCATAATCTATCCCCACGTGAACTGGGGCCGCGTGCGCTTCCGCACTGTTATTTTGCTCTGCGGCTGTGGTAGTATAATCTACCTCTGTGCGGACTGGCGCGGTTACCGCGCGAGAGAGGCAGTCTGCCACTACATTGAGTTTACCCGCTACGTGTTGAATATCAGTAGTAAACTCCGAAATTGCGGCCAGCTGCCTCTGCTGCCGGCCCGACCATGGTTCCGAAATTTTGGCCATCGCAAAAGTGAGCGGTTTGTGGTCGACAAACGCGGTGAAACGCCGACCTTCTAGCCAGAATTGGAAGTGGCGAATAGCTAAGTGGAGCGCTAACAGCTCCCTGTCAAACGCGCTGTATTTTTGCTCGGCCTCGCGCAAAGACCTGCTGAAAAAGGCCAGCGGCTGCCAAACCCCGGCAACGTGCTGCTCTACTACCGCCCCTATGGCCAAATCTGACGCATCAGTGGTAAGCGCTATGCGGGCCGTTGGGTCTGGATGAGCCAACAACGCAGCGTCTGCAAGGGCTTTTTTTTTACCTCCGCAAATGCGCGCTCCCGCTCCGGGGACCACTCGATTGCATTGGAGGGTTTTTGTTTTTTAAGCGCGGCATATAATGGTTGCATGAGCTGCGCTGCGTGGGGGAGGAAACGGTTATAAAAATTCACCATTCCTGAAAACTCCTGTAGTGCTTTGACCGTTTGTGGCTGGGGAAAATCTGCCACTGCGCGCACTTTGTCCGGTAGCGGAACTGCCCCTTCTGGGGAGACGCGGTGCCCCAAAAAAATCAATCTGCGCCACCCCGAACTGGCACTTAGCTGGGTTGATTATTAACCTGTGCTCTCCCAACCTCCGGAAAACTGCCATGAGGTGTTTTTCGTGTTCTTCCTCGGACGCGCTGGCTACCAAAATGTCATCCAGGTAGATGAACACAAAAGGGAGATCGCGTAACACCGCATCCATCATGCGCTGGAAGGTTTGCGCGGCGCCTTTAAGCCCAAACGGCATGTGTAAAAACTCAGAAAGTCCAAATGGGGTTATCACCGCTGTTTTGGGAATGTCCTCAGTGCGCACTGGGACTTGATGATAACCGCGGACCAAGTCTATTTTAGAAAAAATGTGCGCCCCCGCCAGATGTACCGAAAAATCCTGAATATGTGGGATTGGGTAGCGGTCATGCGCTGTGGCGTTGTTTAACCTGCGGAAATCACCGCAAGGTCTCCACGAGCCGTCAGCTTTAGGGACCATGTGCAGTGGGGAAGCCCATGGGCTATTCGAACGCCGGATGATGCCCAACCTTTCCAGGTTGGCGAACTCCTCGCGCGCTATGGACAGTTTAGCTGCATCCAAGCGCCGAGCTTTCGCAAAGACGGGGGGGCCAGCAGTAGTGATAAAGTGCTCCACCCCGTGTTTCGCAACTGTTGCCGAAAAAGTGGGAACTGTGAGTGCTGGAAACTGAGTGAGGAGTGTGTGAAACTTACCGCCTGCTGTGGCAACGTTAGTCTGTGATGGTGGCGGGGACACTCGAGCTGCACAAGGAATAGAGTAAAAGGAGAGTGCATTAACCAGGCGTCTATTAGGAAGATCAACTAACAACCCATGTGAGCACAGGAAATCAGCACCTAACATGTTGAAACTCACCGCCACTATAATAAAAGTCCACTCATATGTGCGGCCGTGCAGGGACAGAAGCAGAGTCCTTTCACCGAAGGTCTTAATGCTCGAGCCGTTCGCCGCTGTTGCTCCGTCACCCCCGGGGCCTGCCAGCCGGTCAGCGTAGGTTGGGGTGATGAAACTCACTTGGGAGCCCGTGTCCACGAGGAAGTGTCTCCCAGAGCGCGCATCCGTCAGGTAGAGCAGCTTGTTCCGTTCGCCGAGGGCCGCAGCTGCTAGCGACTCCCGGTCCTGGCGTTTCCCGAGCTCTTGAACTGGCACGGCGGTACACACTTGCGTGCCCTCTCTGCGAAACGACGATGGTAAAAACAGAGGTCGTCTCCTCCGCAGTGTCGGGGCTTCGCTGCCGCCGTTGTTGGTGGGACCGCCTCCATCGCCTCTGGCCCACCGCTGCTCCCGGTCGCTGCGCCGAGGTCTGCCGCTGCTGCGGTGGCCGTGTGGTCTTCGCTGGCGTTGAGGATCCACTGCGCCTCCTGGGCCAGCGCGCGGAAGTCCTACTGGGTCACAAAATGAGTGCCCGCCAGGGTCGCCCTTGTCTGCGATGGTAGGGTTCTCAGGAAGATGTACGTGAAGAGGAAATCGTCGTTGTCTGAGCCTCTCAGCTTCAGCATGTCTTCCATCAGGTCGACAGGCGTGCTTCCTCCCAAGTTGTGCAGAGCCAGGAGCCTCCTAGCTCTCTCCTGGGCTGAGGGCATGAAACGCTGGATGAGGGCAGCTTTCAACCCGCTGTATTTGTCGCCAGCGGGTGGGTGCTGCACCAGGCTCCGCACATATCGAGCTGTGCGGCTGTCGAGTTTGGCGATGACGTGGTAGAATTTTGTGTCATCTGCTGTTATTCCCCCAAGCGCGAACTGGGCTTCGGCCAGGAGGAGCCACGAGTCTGGGTTGTCCTGCCAGAATTCTGGTAGCTTGACTGAGACCGCGCTTGCTCGGCTGGTCCCTGGCGAGTCTGGTTCGGGGGAATTGTCTCTGGTCATTGTACATCTTAAGGTCACCAATGTGGAGAATGTGAAATGAAGAGGCTGAATTTATTTCTCAATTCAGGTTTATTAATCATCTCACATCTCCAACGTCCTCTCAAACAGAAAAGAAGACCAACTTCTCCAATCCCCCACTTTTATACCCGGGACATCAAAGTACAGAATCACATTGTCATTCAACCCCCCATAGACAACACATCTCCCCCAGGTCTCTTCTTCCTCCACCTGACCCCTGGAGGTCAGGAAGTCCTTTCAGAGTCATTTCTAAAGGCACCTCCACCTCCTACTGTTATCCCCAGGAGGTCCAGACTTATTGTTCCTTCTAAGACGTGAGGTATTACAATATACATATGCAGTCTAAGCATCTCAATCAATGTGCTATACATATGCAGTCTAAGCATCTCAAATATGTGAGCCACACTTTAAAATTTTTTATGAAAAATTATATACTCAACCACAGATAGATGGCAATTGCAAAATGAAAGACTTTCTAAAATCTGTGAATCTACCAGTACTTTCAGAAAATCAAAATAATACATTGACTTCAGCAATAACAACAGAAGAGGTCAATGCTGCCATAACAAGATTAAAAACAAATAAATCCCCAGGCCCTGATGGATTCACAGCACAGTGGTATAAAAGCCTAAGAGATGTCCTGACTCCTATTCTAGTGAAGACTTTCAATTGGGTGATGACGAAAAAAGAGATTCCAATTTCCTGGAGGGAGGCAACAATATCGGTTATACCAAAACCAGGAAAAGACAGGTTAGAATGCACCAACTATAGACCAATAAGTGTACTAAATTTAGATTATAAATTGTTTACTTCCATATTGGCTAGAAGAATTGACAAGATTCTACCTCTAATTATAAATCTAGATCAAACAGGGTTTATCCAGACTCAGCAAACTCAAGACAATATCAGAAGAACATTACAGATTATCAGACATATCACTCAAAATGATGTCCAAGCTATGATGGTGACTTTGGATGCGGAAAAAGCCTTCGACTCTGTGAGATGGACCTTCTTATTCAAAGTAATGGGAAAATTTGGTTTTAATGACAAAATAATACAAACAATAGAAACATTATATAGAAGTCCATCAGCATGGCTGAAGATAAACAGAGAACTTTCAGAATCCTTTACAACTGAACAACTGACTAGACAAGGATGTCTATTGAGCTCTCTTCTCTTTGCCACTTTTATTGAGCCCATGGCTCAAGGAATAAGACAAAATGAAATAAATGAAGGAATGCAAATAATAGATGAACAGAAACTGGTGTTATATTGCAGATGATGTATTAATATATCTAGGTAATCCAACACAATCTTTACGGGCACTAATGACATCCCTAAATGACTATGGTTCATTCTCAGGTTATAAGTTAAATGTCAAAAAAACCACAGGTTCTTAGTTTTAATTACAATCCTCCTCAAGACCATTGTCAGAAATACCAGCTAAATTGGGATGAAAGATCTATAAAATATTTAGGAATCCACATCCTTAAAAAAAAACAAACAAAAAAAAAACAAAAAAAAAACTGGGAGGCTGCTGATACTCTCAAACAATACATGAATGATTTTGGTCTTTGTGATGAATGGCATTCTCTTCACCCAACTCTTCGGGAATACACTTTTTTCAGCAGTTCATAGTTCACATTCACGTTTAGACTTCTTTATAGCCAGTTACTCTATTGTGAGGGACATCACATATACTGAAATATGTTCAAATCAAGCTATTAGCGATCACCATCCAGTATTTCTTACACGAGTAAATAGGAAAGCTATAAGGAAAACTAGGAGCTGGAAATTTAATACATCACTACTAAAAGACAAAGACTTTATTATATGCTTTAATAAAGAGTGGGAATCATATCTGGAATATAATTATGTGCCAGGAATATCCCCGTATGTTCTTTGGGAAGCAGCAAAAGTGGGCATGTGAAGTAAAATAATCTCTTACTGTTCGTATAAGAATAAAAAAGAAAAAACACTGGTACTGGAGTTAAAGCAGAAAATTAAATCACTGGAGATGACCTGTGCTGTTTCTCCACAGGAACAGGCACTTAACAATCCAAGAAAATTAAAGCTGGAATTAAAAGAAATTACAAACAAAAGAACACAGTTTTAATACAAAGACCGCGTCTTGAGAAGTTTGAGCACAGTAATAAATCGGGGCGATATCTTTCAAACCAGCTTAGATTGAACAAAGAAAAAACAACTATCCACTCTATTAAGGATATGACTGGAAATATTACCCATGAGCCTGAAGAAATAAATAACTCCTTTAGAAAGTTTTATGAAAACCTCTACTCATCTCAGATCAACCCATCTCACTCAGAGATAAATAAATTTTTGGATGATATTAACTTACCACGATTAAATAATGAACAGATTATAGCTCTGGATGCACCTCTTCTGGTGTCCAAACTCCAGGAGGAACTTAAGCACATCCCAAACAACAAGGCTCCGGGACCAGATGGTTTTCCAGTAGAATTTTATAAAGAATTCTGGTCTGTGATGGCAACTACTTTCTTTAAAATGGTGAACCAAATTAAAGAAGATAATGTAATCCCTCCAAATACGAAGTTGGCTAGTATTATCCTGCTGGCTAGTATTATCCTGCTTTCCTTAAACCTGGAAAAGAACCAACGCTTTCATCCAGCTACCGTCCCATCTCACTTATGAATGTCGATCTTAAAATAATTTGCAAAGCTTTCGCCAAAAGGCTGGAAAGGATAATTCTGGTTATTATACATGCAGCTCAAACAGGTTTCATCAAGGGTAGGCACTCGGCTAATAATACACGCAGGCTATTTAATTTAATAGACTACTGTAAGATCAATAACTTAGAAACTACAATTTTATCTCTGGATGCAGAGAAAACCTTTGACCGAGTTAATTGGAATTTCTTTTTATCGTGTTAAATAAGTTTGGGTTTGGTTTCATCTTTCATAAACTGGATTAAAACACTATATAGCTGTCCAAATGCGTCTGTCCGAACAAATGATCAGACTTCCCGAAGCTTTAATCTCCAGAGAGATACTAGGCAGGGTTGTCCACTCTCTCCCTCAATTTTTACCATCTTTATCGAACCATTAGCAGCAGCCATACGACAGAATGTTGATATCAGAGGTATTCAAACTGGAGAAAAAGAACACAAGATAAGTCTTTATGCGGATGATGTATTGATTTTCCTTGAAAACTCACAAAGATCTCTTCTTCAGACAGTGGCACTCATTGATCAATTTTCATCATTATCAGACCACTCTATTAACTGGGGTAAATCAACAGTTTTACCTATAAATTGCAATTTCTCAAATACATCCATTATTCCAATACAATCAGGTAATATTAAATACTTGGGAATAGATATCTCCCCCAGGCTCTCAGAATTATTACGACTAAATCACACTCCCCTTTTAAAAACAATACAAGATGACCTTACGCACTGGAGGACACTACCTATATCACTAATGGGAAGACTCACAACCGTTAAAATGATGGTCCTTTCTAAAATCAACTATTTGTTCTCAATGATTCCTACCCAACCATCTATGGCCTGGTTTAAGTCTTTAGACTCAAATATAAGTAAATTTTTATGGAAGGATAAAGCATCACGGATGAGTCTAAAAACTCTTCAAAAAGCAAAAGAATGCGGAGGTTTAGATCTACCAATTTTTTTAATTACTTCTTAGACAATAGATTGTAGTTTGTTTCTAAAGGGACAAAATCAACCCCACTAGGAAACCCATGATTAGATGCTGAACAGGCTCTCTGTGGGCCGCTAAATATCTCTGACTTACCTTTTATGAGTCCCTGTTTTAAATGCCATGACAGTTTTAAAAGCATGAATATCAGCTGCTCTCTAACAGCTTGGTGGAAATTTTAAAAAATAACAGGGTCTTCGCTTGTCCCTTGTAAACTCACACCCACTTGGAATAATCCTGATATCTTGCAACAAAAGAGGACGTTGTGGTCACCCAGCACAATGCAGACTGATACTATTCACGCTCAGCAGGGACTGCATATGGACAGAGAACCCCTGGGGGGACAACCAGAACAATGGACTATTGTTTACACATCCCTGGATTAAGGAGAGGACGTCCGAGCGCCAGTTGGTCAGTCTAATTATATGTATTGACTGATATGTATATCAATATGCTAATGTGCCATGCATTCTCTCTGTTTGTATAACATATAAAACAGCAGCACACAGCACACGGGGGCAACGCGATACAGCACAGCAGCGCACAGCGCTACAAGTGAGTCTCATTTTGATGGAGGAAATAAAACTCTGCAACCTTCCAGCTCGTCGTACCCTCGCTTGATTATCTCTCCACACTGGTGACCCTTGACGAAGAGTGGAAAACAAGGCCAACACCCCGGAGATGACCCGATGTCTCATGGTGCGCCCCTCGCTTGATCTTATCCCTCCACACTGGTGACCTGACGAGAGAGAATGACCATCTGCTCCCTCTCACCATGCTGTGGACAGCAGAGGACCAGAGAACGTCTGCAACCTCTTCATCCTCACTGGAGTGCGTGCCCCGGAGCAGGCAGCGCTTGGACCGACATGCACCATGAACGGCGACACGAGCGAAACGAAGGAAGAAGCCTGAACGGGGAAATCATCGACGCCAAATGCGTTGATTTCCACCAAGCTCCCCGACCCTGACTCAGCTCGCGACAAGCGGACCTCCCGTGCACAGAAGCCCCGCACGCACACCCACCGCAGGATTATGAGGACAGCACAACTGCCAGCTAAGTGGTCACTGCGCCAGGCGTGCGCCACACACAGGGTCAAGCTGGCTCCACAGACCGATACAGCGTCCTTCGCCGCTGCACATGTCCGAGAAACACGGCCGATCACCACCCTCGAAACCTTCAGGGCTGCTCACGCACCTGAAGCACACATGCAGCCCGCACACAGGACTTTGTATGGGTTTCTCAGCCACAGCGCACAAGGGGAATTTAGCTGATTGTTGTCCCCTATGGCTTTAGAGCTGCTTCCACACCTAAAAGCCAAACCGCCTCACACCCTCACACTGCTGCAGTTGTTTCACAGCCGCTATGCATCCTCGGGGAATTTGGCTGCTCGCCTTCCCCACATCCTCGCTGGAACGAGCTGCGAGAGAAGTCAGAGCCCAGACACCTTTGACGTCCCGGGCCGGCACTCCCTTACTCCCACCCCCTCCCCCTCCTCCTCCACAGTGCACTTCCCGCACCTCACTCCCTAAAGCCGGCCGATCGCCGTCTGGTTCCATTACGCACGATGCACACCGGCCTATGCGCCCACGATCCATGGCTGTTCAACATCCTGGAACACGGAGCGGAGCACACCGTTTGTTTCCAACACCCCCCACACCCCACGGGCTGACATGCCCTCCGACAGTTCTACCGGATCTGGAGCCAAACGACGGGAGGGGGGTCGTCACAGCCCCTTCTGAGCGTTCTGGGGGGAGCCATGTGGTCACCCAGCACAATGCAGACTGATACTATTCATGCTCAGCAGGGACTGCATACGGACAGAGAACCTGTGGGGGGACAACCAGAACAATGGACTGTTGTTTATACATCCCCGGATTAAGGAGAGGACGTCCGGGCACCAGTTGGTCAGGCTAATCAAATGTATTGACTGATATGTATATCAATATGCTAATGTGCCATGCATTCTGGGATTGGCATTGGGGTGGAGGATGCGGTGATTTTCCTCCTTCACCGTTCTCTGTCCCACCTGGAGAAGCCCGGGAATGTGGTGAGGATCATGTTCTTTGACTTCTCCAGTGCTTTCAACACCATCCAACCGATGATCCTGAAGGACAAGCTGCTGTGCGCAGGGGTGGACCAGCACCTGTCATCATGGATCCTGGACTACCTCACAAACTGGCCTCAGTTTGTGAGAACCCGGGACTGTGTGTCCGACATGATCATCGGTAGCACGGGGGCCCCCCAGGGAACGGTTTTGGCTCCCTTCCTGTTCACCCTTTATACTGCGGACTTCTCACACAACACAACACACTGCCATCTACAGAAGTTCTCTGACGACTCTGCGATCGTTGGCCTCATCTCCAATGGAGATGAAGCTGAGTACAGAGGGCTTATCCAGGACTTTGTGAACTGGTGCCATCGGAACTGCCTCCAGATCAACACGAGGAAAACTAAGGAGCTGGTGGTGGACTGCCGCAGGCAAGGACAACCCCTCACAGCACCAGTAAATATACAGGGAACAGACATCGAAATGGTGACATCCTATAAGTACCTGGGTGTTCATCTGAACAATAAACTAGACTGGTCACACAATACTGACGCACTCTACAAGAAGGGACAGCGCAGGCTGTTCCTACTGAGGAGATTCAGGTGGTGTACAAGGGGCGCTGCTGAAGACATTCTATGACACGGTGGTGGCATCAGCCATCACTTTTGGAGTGGTCTGCTGGGGCAGTGGCATTACAGCAGCCGATACGAAGAGACTGAACAAACTGATCAAGAAAGCTAGCTCTGTCCTGGGGCAGCACCTTGACCCAGCGGAGGAGATGGGAGAGAGAATGATGGTGGCTAAACTGTCATCTCTGCTGGAGTCCGAGTTCCACCCTATGCAGGACATACTGAACGCATTGAGGAGCTCATTTAGCAGCAGACTACATCATCCTAGGTGCACAACCGAGAGGTTTCGCAGGTCCTTCCTACCTACGGCTGTCAGACTGTACAACCTAAGCAGGGCTGCTTGCAGAGATAGCAAAAAGACGTGACAACCTAATAGCAGGGATGGCAACAGGAAATTCTGATTTCAGCTGAAATCTAATTTGGTCGATTGACTTATGGGGGGGCTGGGGGGGCACAGCCCCCCCTGAAGCTGGGAGGTTTTCAGTAAAAAAGAAGTAATTTAGACTGGAAAAAATGATTAAAAAAATGAAATAATAGACTTAGATAAATCATTAAATTTAATGAAAAGTTAACTTACTTTTTCTTCAATGTTGTCTCACTGTCTTTAGTCCAACATATTTAACAGTTCTATAAGAGTTTATTACACTATTTACACTGGTCACCAAGTCACTTCTAATGTGAAACTTTCTTCCTTTTGGCAGCAAGCTGTGTCAGTCTCTGAACTTTGAACTTCATCTCCTTTTCTGGTTTCTTCAGAAACTGTCCGAGTGTTTCTGTTACCTCATCGAACTTTGAGCCAATTTTCACCTTTACTGTCACTTTTCTCTCAAGCCAATTCCATCGGAATTTATTTTTGATACTTTTGCCTATTTTTAGCACTGATGACTCCTGATCCTTCGATAAAAATCTCATAATTCCGCTGAAAACAATACCGAAAGCTCAGAATTCCAACACGAACCAGGGATGTGATTTGGGGTTGGGGAAATTATCTGAAAATTTAGCAGGGGGTCTGAGGCAGAGCCCCGGTGGGGGGGCAAGGGGGGCGAAGCCTCCCAAAGCTCCTGGGTTTTTATGATTTTTAAGTACCAGAACTGTGCTTAAATGACATAAAACAAACAGCTGAATGCCACTTATTACTGTATAATATTGACTTATGTTCCAAGAAGATAGCATTCCTAAAATATTCCAACAAGCATTATCCATCATATGCTTTAACACTTGATCAAATCAAAATCAGTTAATTTTATCTATTCCATAATAGAAATAAAATTCATTCATACCATTACTTTTTATAATTTCAGCATTCATTTCAGATCACCAGTTTTAATCTCCATTGAGACTTGAGCAGTTCCTTTTGCACAATCACTGATGTAGCCAAGTCTTAGAAATATTCAAAAGTTATGAGTCCACTGTGCACTGTCAATTTCAAACTGTTTGGAATCATAAAAGTAATCTAACTAAATTGTTTTGCTATTTTTTTCTCCTCAACATCAATGTCAGGGCGCTGCAAGAGTTTTTGCGGATGGTTAACTTTTATTACCGTTTCCTCCCCCGCGCAGCCCAGCTCATTACAGCCGTTGTACGCCGCACTCTAGAAACGGAAACCGGCGGACAGAGTCGACTGGACTTCTGAGCGGGAGCAGGCGTTCTGAGATTAAAACAGCTCTGGCGAACGCTGCACTACTGGCACACTCAGACCCGGTGGCTCGGATAGCGCTCACTACCGACGCCTCGGACATGGGCATAGCGGCCGTCGTGGGGCAATGCGTTGCCGGCCGCTCACCTTTTTTAGCAGGTCTTTGCAAGACAGTGAGCGTAAATACAGCGTGTTCGACAGAGAGTTAATGGCTCTCCACCTGGCCATACGCCACTTCCAGTTCTGGCTGAAAGGGCGCACCTTCACTGCATCCGTGGACCACAAGCCGCTAACGTACTTAATGTACTTTATCTTCCTGGAAGATAAAATAAAGCGGAATTCGGCGAATCAGCGGAAAAATCACATCCCTGAGAACACGCCGCCATGAATTTTTGACAAAGCATACAACGAGCCATTTGATTGGTCCAATCGTTTGCAACTATCCAATCGCAGGGCTGTTTACAATACAGCAGTAGCTTGAGTACATAACATCCGGGTTATCGCAGGAGACTTGACCCGGGGAAGCGCCGAGCGCTTATGTAATCGTGTTGATTTTCGCTAAAATCGGTAACAATAAGGGACCTTACCCCCCCTAAAATTTTCTCAACGGATTTAGACGATTCACAGAAATGATCAATTTGAAAATAAATTGGCGGAAATCCGCGGATCGGCGGAAAATTGCCATGCCTGTAATAGTATTGAATGCAAAAGACGCAATAGACTTATACAATGGTCCCCTCCGGTATACAACTAGGAAAATACCGGTCGCTATGGAGGGTGAGAATATGTATGGGTGCATAATCATACCATGTAGGATAACTAAGTAGACGGTTGTGCTGTTTCATTCCATCTAGCTACAATGCTCCGCACTGTGTGTGTTTATATATTTATATATTTATTCCATCTAGCAACAATGCTCCACGCTGTGTGTTCATATATTTACATATTTATTCCATCTAGCTACAATGCTCCGCACTGTGTGTGTTTATATATTTACATATTTATTCCATCTAGCTACAATGCTCTGCACTGTGTGTTTATATATTTATTCCATCCAGCTACAATGCTCCGCACTGTGTTTATATATTTATATATCTATTCCATCTAGCTACAATGCTTCGCACTCACTGTGTGTCTCTATATATACGTATATATTTATATGTACATATGTATACTTGCTGCTCTTGTTTTTCTCTTGCCTTCTGATTGTTGCTCTGAGTGTTGCTATCCCTGTGCTGTTGCAATCCTGGAATTTCCCCATTGTGGGACTAATAAAGGCTTATCTTGTCTTATTCTCTTTGTTTGTATAACATAAAACAGCAGCACACAGCACACAAGGGGCAACACGTTACAGCACAGTAGCGCACAGCGCTACAAGTGCATCTCATTTTGATGGAGGAAATAAAACTCTGCAGCCTTCCAGCTTGTCGTACCCTCGCTTGATTATCCCTCCACAATGTTAAATTTTCCACTATGGCAAGAGAAGGGAATAAAAAAACTTGGAGCATCTTATTCAAGGTGGAAATTTTATCCAATTTCAGGAATTAGCGTCACAGTATGATATCAGCAATAAAAGGTTTCTTGAGTACCAACAGGTTAAATCCATAATAAAATCAAGATTCAATCTTAATCAGATAGATTTAGAGATACCAGTTAAGGTGGCAGAGTTTCTAAATCTTCATTCCCCTAAATTGATATCGAAAATATATGGACTATTATCAAAACTAGGTGAGTCAGTATCTCTTCCAATATCAAAATGGGAGACAGACTTATCGATCAATAAGGATGAAAGCTTCTGCACCCAAATATGTTTTAACACTTTTAAGATGACTAAAAACTCTAATTTACAACTCATACAGTATAAAGTTCGACATAGAATTCATTACATAGGACAAAGGATGTTCAAAATGGGCCTAAGTCACACAAATATCTGCTTCTACTGCACCAGCAACATCCCGAATAGCTACATGCATGTTATGTGGTCCTGTGCACCGGTTCAAAAGTTCTAGCAGAAGACATGTGAGGACCTGTCGGCATGCCTTGGGTATCGTGTCCTATTCTGCCTTTATGAATTAAAGTTGAACAGTTCCCATTACAGCATTTCATGTAAGTGAGTTTGGTTCCCTCTAGTGGTGTAGTGAAAGCATCGTTTTGAACTGATACACAAAGTGTTGCACATGCGCAGTAATGATATAACAGAAGACCGGTCAGAGCTTCACCCGATGTACGAACGCTGTGAATGTTGTTTAATTATCGGCGCCTTGGACATCATTAGTCCATGAGTATCCTACATGGTTTGACAGTGTTAACAGCTACAATGAGAACTGCACGGTTGCATTGGTGTATTTTAAGCGACTGTCTAGTCCGTTGCCAACATCGTTACCAAGCTAAGTTAGAGCTAATGCTAACATGTGCTAAGCTAGACATGGTGACCATATCATTGACGGCGTGTATATGTCTACTTTGTTGCAGTTTTACACGGATGTAGAAACAAATGTAAACGGATGTAAGACCAGAAAAAGACGAGTGTACATCACGTTGAGTTCCTTGTGGTGTAGCATCAATAAACGAGATAAAAGGAAGCATCTTGTCATCATTGAGACCTGCACCACACGTGTTAGCTTGCTGTCTACCAGTCGATAATTAGGAAACTCGATGGGAGGGCAGTAAATGTCCCATTCTCACCCACACTTTGCATAGTAAGTGATTTAAGTGAAACAAATATAAGGCAAGGATGTCACACATGGTTCTCACTGTCTTATGCATCGCAAAGAAAACTACTCTCATGAATTGGAAATAAAGAAATAATTTATGCATGACCCACTATAATAACTTACTATTAGATTCTATTAGCCTGGAGAGAATGTCTGTCTCTTCAAATAATCAATTGGCAGAATTCAATTCTCTCTGGTCCCCGCTTATTAATTCTATAACCGGAGGGGTGGAGGGCAGTGGCTCGCTCTCCTTGGTGCCTCTGGCGGCTGGCTGCGCCCCGACCACGAGGGGCCGGTGTCCGGGGAGCCTGTTTCGGGGTGGCCATGTGTCTGGCCTGGAAGTGGGGGGGGGGGGCCTGCGGGGTGGGCGGTGGCCACCAGTTGGCTGGCCTTGCCTCCTGAGGGGGCTGGGTCTGGCCCTGGGCCCCTGGTGGTGGGGATGGGGGGGTGCGTTCCCCCCCGGGCCAGGGTCGGGTGTACGCTGGTGGTGCGGGCCGGCCCCGGTGCATCCTTGCGCGGCGGGGTCGTGTCCACCCTGGGGCTCTTGCGGCACTCTGGGGCAGGTGCCTATGTCCTGGGGGGGGGGGGGGGTCGCCCTCCCCGGGTGTGTGCGCGTGTGTACATGTGTGAGAGTGGGTGTGAGTGGGGGCGTGTGTGTGAGTGGGTGTGTGGGTGTGTGTGGGCATGTAGGGCTGTGTGTGGGTGTAGGTGGGCATATGTGATGGTGAGTGTGGGTGTATGTGTGCATGTATGGTGTATGTGTAAACATGAGGGTGGGCAGGGGTGTGTGTGTGTGTGTATACGGGTGCAGTTACCTGTGGGTGGATGTGTGGGGGTGGAGGATGAGTGTATGCGTAGGAGAACTTTGTTGGGTGGCGGGGGTGGGGCGGTCCATCTAATGGCATAGGGGTTGATGATTCGGGGTCTGCTTGTCCCGGCCGCCCTGCTGTTGTGTCGCGAGGCGGGATGCTTTGTCGCATTTCCCCTGGTGTCATTGGCAGCGGGTATGTATGGGTGCTCAGGGGTGGTTGGGGGGGGCGTTGGCATGGGTTGGTGGCTGTGTTGCAATCGGGCTGCTCCGGGGTAGCTGTGGCTGCGCGGCGGCCTTCTGCTGTCAGTGTGCGTCTGAGGTGGGTGGTCAGTGGGCACTTGGGGGTGTCGCTTGGTGTGTGGGGCACCGTGTGGGTCGGCCCATTGTTCACAATTGTGACTATTGTTGTTGTGCGTGTTTATGTGTGCAAGATAAGTCCCACCACAGTGGTGGGACTTATCCAGAGGGATGAGGAATCAATGTACAGGGAAAAAGTGAGAGACCTGGAGAGCTGGAGCAGGGAGAACAATCTGGTGCTCAACGTGGACAAAACGAAGGAGATGATTATCGACTTCCAGCGGTCGCAGCCTGAGCACGCCCTCCTCAGCATCGGCGGCCGTTTAGTGAAGACAATCTGGTGCTCAACGTGGACAAAACGAAGGAGATGATTATCGACTTCCGGCGGTCGCAGCCTGAGCACGCCCTCCTCAGCATCGGCGGCCGTTTAGTGGAGAGAGTAGAGAACATCAAGTTCCTCGGAGTGCAGATCTCGCAGGACCTGACCTGGAGCAAGAATTCCTTGGAGATCAGGAAGCGGGCTCAGCAGAGACTGCACTTCTTGAGGAAACTCAAACAGGCCTCTCTCCCCATCTGCATTCTCAGGACCTTCTACAGAGGTGTGGTGGAGAGTGTTCTGACGTACTGCATTGCTACATGGTACTCCAGCTGCAGTATGTCAGACAAAAAAGCCCTGCAGAGGATAGTCAAGGGGGCGGAGAGGGTAATTGGAGTCTCCCTCCCCTCTGTCCAAGAACTTTTTCAGAACCGTTGTAGGAGCAGGGCACTAAACATTGTCAAGGACCGTTCTCACCCTCTGCATAAACACTTTGAACTTCTTCCATCTGGTAAATGATTCCGGAGCATCAGAGGCAGAACTACCAGGCTGATCAACAGCTTCCTTCCACAAGCTGTCAGGATGCTGAACAGTTGACCCGGAATCTCTCATACACACTACTGCACCTACGGACATTTTGTATATTATAGTTAGTTATTCTTTTTTTTCCCCCAAGTATGTCTCAGGGATGTGTGAATGGATGGGGGGGGTGGGGGTGGAGCTATGTGGGAATGTGTCTTAAATCATGCTGCTTCTTATATGGATGCCGAGAGAAATGCAATTTCATCTTGCCTGCACTACAGTTGTATGTACAGCAATATGACAATAAAGTTTGATTTGATTTGATTTGATTTGATTTGATGAGTGGGAATGGGTTTGGCTGCTCCACCATGTTTGTGGTGGTGGGAGCACCAGGGCGCAATGCTGGTGGGTCCTATGCTACTTGGCCTGGTGGCCCACGCCCTGGGTTGGAATTTGGGGGTAGCGGGTGGCCTCATGAACCAGTTTGCAAGCTGGCTTCTGGGGGGGAGGGCTCGCTTTTGGACCATCTTCCTCCCAGTGTTATCTCCCCTCAATTCTGGGTGGAATATACATCTTCTTGGATACATTTAGGGCTTTGGGGCGGGGGTTGTTCCGCACTGCGTCGGTGAAGGGGATACCTCTGCTGCGCAGTGGGGCTGCCCTCACCTCAATTTTAATTGCATTTTAGACACTGAGGGCTTGGGGGGATGGGGGCCCCACTGCCTATCACAGTGGCTAGTGCTGTGCCAACCACCATCCCCCCAATTTTAAATGCACTATGGTAGTCCACACATTTACACACAGTCATATCATACAACCAACATACACCTACCATGTTTTTGCAGGGGGGGGGTCTTCCCCCACCCCTGTTGCCCTCCTCCTGCTGGGGGCCTGGAGGCCTGGTGGGGGGCCTGGGACCCGTCATGTTGTCAAAATCCCTGGGTGCTGCTGAATGTATAGATACAAGCAAGGGGGTGAGAGAGGGACTGAATATGATAGTAAGCGAGAGAGAGGGAGCGATGAATGGAGGTGGTGATGGTGGGTCGGTTTTGTGTGGCGCTTTGCGGGTTGGGTGGCATATCGGGGCGCCTGCGGTGATCTGATGATCAGTCACTAGGGTGGGCGCTGGGGGTGGGGGTCTGCTTCTGTGGCCGCAACCGCCCTGGGGTGGGTCAGCAAGGGAGGGGGGGTGGCCGCTGGCCTGCGCCGGCGGTCTCCCCGGCTGCTGGTGCATGTTCAGGTTCGCTGCATCTGCATCGCAGTCGCCCTAACAAATAAGGGTGAATGAGGGTGGGGGAGTGTGAGGGGGGAGAGCACAAATGGATGTGAGTAGGTTGGAGTGTGAATGAGAGTGCGTGTGTGGGTGAACGTGAGTGGGTGTGGGTGACCCTGAGGGCGAATGGGAGTGAGATTGAATAGGTACAGGAGTGAGAGAGAGAATGGGTGGGTCCGGGAGTGTGAAAGTGGGTGAGTGAGAATGAGGGAGTGCATGTAGGTGCGTATGAGAGCATGAGGGTGTGAAGGTGCGGGGATGGGTGTGTCTGCGAGTCGGGAGGTGCTGGATTGAGGGGGGTAGTGCCTCTCGGCTATGTGAGCTCCCCTGGGCAGGGGGGATTTCTTTGGGCATGGGGATCCCCTGGGTGTGTGGCAGTGGAGTGGGAGGGGGCGCTTTGGGGGTGCCTGGGGGGCGCAGGCCAGTCTCCATCCCAGGGGTGGGGGCACTGGCCTCCTGGCGCCTGGGGACAGCGTTGGCCCCACTGGGGGGGTGGGGGGTTGGCAGGCCTGGGGGTGTGGGCCGGCTATGCCGGCCGCCTGACCTCCCTCAATCATCCCTCTGGGGGCAGATGCCTGGTTTTCCTGGGGCTTGCTGACCTTGGGCATTTGTGCCCTGTGGGGGTTGGCTGCACTGCCTTGCCTGCTCGAGGTTCCTGGGGGGGGGCTGCTGCAACCGGCCCCCCTCTTCGTATGCTTCCTGACAAGCCACTCACATGCACGCACTTATTTTGCGCGCACTCTCATATACACGCACACAGATGCACACGCACAAATGTCTCTCCTTTAACAGATGCGGATACCAGACTCGTGTTGAGACATCTTTGGTGGAAGAAGCACTTTGTCTTCTGTTTGTTTTAGTTGTTGGTTTGTTTGTCTTTTTGTTTGTTCCACTCCCTTTTCTTTCCCCCTCCACACACTTCCTTTCCCTATTCCCCATCCTGACGGGTCCTCCATGGGTAAAATGGCTAACCATGGCACCACCGTGCTGCCTGCACGGTGGTGCAGTGGTTAGCACTGTTGCCTTACAGCTAGAAGGTTCCAGGTTTAAATCCCCAGGCTGGCAGGGGTAGGAACCTTTCTGTGTGGAGTTTGCATGTTCTCCCTGTGCTGCGTGGGTTTACTCCAGGGGCTCCGGTTTCCTCCCACAATCCAAAGACATGCATGTTAGGTTAACTGGTTGTTCTAACTTGTCCCTAGATATCTGTGCCCTATAGGCCCTTAGAATAGTGGGTTAGTACTAGTGAAGCGCTTTGAGTGGTCTTTGAGACTAGAAAAGCGCTATATAAGTACAGGTCCTTATCCCTTTTTCCTTAAAATAATTTAAATAAGGTATTAAAAGTTATTACAGGAGGAGTTTACAACAATATACAGTACATAGTTAGGTACTGTATAAAGCTCCTTTTGGTAAAGTAAATCTGTTTTGGCACAGTAAGGGTAACAGATCTCTGTTCTGCTTACCTAGCTGACTGGACCGGGGGGGGGGGATTTATCAAGAATAGCGGAAATTAATTATAAACCCCTCAACAAAGAAATTAAAGAAGATATTCATAGATGGAGTTTGATAGTTTGATACTGTGGTGACCCACCACAATCTACATGGACATTCAATCTTCACACTCAGCTAGCCGGCAGGAAGCAGAGGACAATTTGCATACGGACAGAGAGCCCCTAGGAGACAATCAGAACAATAGACTATTGTTATACATCCCCAGATTAAGGAGAGGAAGTCTGGGCGCCAGTTGGTCATGCAATTGATATGTATTGACTGATATGTACAGTATATCAATATGCAAATGTGCCATGCATTCTCTCTCTTTGTATAACATGTATAAAAGAGCTTGCTATACATGCCTCAATAGCACACACAGCACAACACAGCTCTACAGTGTGTCTCATGATGTTGGAGGAAAATAAAACTCTGCAACCTCTCAGCTCGTTGTACCTCGCCTGAACTTATTATTTCTCCACAATACCATATTTAAGCCTTAGCTCATGTATAGAGTCCATCAAAATGAACATTTTACCAAAGGTCATGCAAATTTTCCAGTCAATACCCATAGATGCAGTGGATAAACAATTTCAAGAATGGGACAGTTTAATATCTAGATACTTACGCGCCGGGAAAAAGCCAAGGATATGATATAAGATATTACAGCTGCCAAAAGATAAAGGAGGACTAGCTCTTCCAATTCTGAAAGACTTTACAAGGCAGCTCAACTCAGGCTGTTGTACTCCTAGCTATAAAGCCAGATGGAAAAATATTGAACAAACAGTGGGAAGGGGAATACCAGTTAATGCAATGATTGGAGACCCATCATTACATAAATACCTTACAGATAAAGACAACCCATGGATTATTAACTTATTACAGCTTTGGGGTGATTTATTAAAGCAATTCAACCTAAAAAAAATTATTTACAATCTTGAAATGGCCTGCATATGATCCGAAATTTACAACCAATAGACTCAATCATAAATTTAAAGACTGGATCTCCTTAAGACTCACAACATATTACTCATTCATAAATCAAGGTACAGTTAGGAGTTTCCAGGATCTTAAGGACAAATTTGGCATACAGAACCAGGATCATTTCAGATACCTGCAAATAAGAGATTATATCAGCAAAAAAAAAAAAAAAAAAATATGAATCTGGAAATGAAATACTACAGGTATTTGTAAAGGCCTATGAAGATGGACCTTGTAAGAAAATAATCTCAAAATTATTCTCAAGTCTCCAATCACTTAAAGAGAATACACTTGATGTTAAATCAAGATGGGAAACAGAGGGCAACACTACAATTACACAAGAGAATTGGACAGAAATGTTTAAACCACAGTGGAAAACAACAAATTCCACACTTTGGAGAGAACTGACATGGAAAAATGTCATCCGTTACTTCTGCACTCCATATTAGAAGAAATCATACTCAGACTAGATAGATTGTTGGAGATGCTGTGGAAGCAAATCATTATCATATATTTTGGAGTTGCCCTGCTGTGACCCCATTTTGGTTAAAAATACATTGAATTCTAGAAACTGTGTTTTCAACAAAAATTACTTTAAGTTTTAACCTACTGTATCTGGTTGATCTAGAAAAACTTGAATGGAGGAACAAAGATAAATATCTGTTAAGAATACTATTGGTGGCCTGTAAAAAGTCCATAACCAAGAAATGGTTGGAAAAAGAAACACCCAGGGTAGATGAATGGATTGATTTGGTACGTGACATTTTTGTGATGGAAAGAATTACTTTTAATCTAAGAACACAAAAAGACATATTTATCGAAAAATTGGCAGAAATGGATTACATATGTGTCTACTATTAGATGGGACTTCATACAGACATGGACAAAATTGTTGGTACCCCTCTGTTAATGAAAGAAAAACCCACAATGGTCACAGAAATAACTTGAATCTGACAAAGGTGGTAATAAATAAAAATTCTATGAAAATTAACCAATGAAAATCAGACAGTGCTTTTGAATTGTGGTTCAACAGAATTATTTTAAAAAAAACAAACTCATGAAACAGGCCTGGACAAAAATGATGGTACCCTTAACTTA
Source organism: Pholidichthys leucotaenia (assembly GCA_020510985.1). NCBI lineage: Eukaryota > Metazoa > Chordata > Actinopteri > Cichliformes > Pholidichthyidae > Pholidichthys > Pholidichthys leucotaenia. Next base: position 417,904,344 of record CM035839.1, read on the forward strand.
ATATTTTGTTGCACAATCTTTTGAGGCAATCACTGCAATCAAACGATTTCTGTAACTGTCAATGAGACCTCTGCACCTCTCAGCAGGTATTCTGGCCCACTCCTCATGAGCAAACTGCTCCAGTTGTCTCAGGTTTGAAGGGTGCCTTCTCCAGACGGCATGTTTCAGCTCCTTCCACAGATCTTCAATAGGATTTAGATCAGGGCTCATAGAAGGCCACTTTAGAATAATCCAATGTTTGGCTCTTAGCCATTCTTGGGTGTTTTTAGCTGTGTATTTTGGGTCATTATCCTGTTGCAAGACCCATGACCTGCGACTCAGACCAAGCTGTCTGACACTGGGCAGCACATTTCTCTCTAGAATACCTTCATAGACTTGAGATTTCATTGTACGCTGCACAGATTCAAGACACCCTGTGCCAGATGCAGCAAAGCAGCCCCACAACATAACAGAACCTCCTCCATGTTTCACAGTAGGGACAGTGTTCTTTTCTTGGTATGCTTCATTTTTGCGTCTGTGAACATAGAGCTGATGTGCTTTGCCAAAAAGTTCCAGTTTTGTCTCGTCTGTCCATAGGACATTCTCCCAGAAGCTTTGTGGCTTGTCAACATGCAGTTTGGCAAATTCCAGTCTGGCTTTTTTATGATTTGTTTTCAACAGTGGTGTCCTCCTTGGTCGTCTCCCATGAAGTCCACTTTGGCTCAAACAACGACGGATGGTGCGATCTGACACTGATGTACCTTGACCTTGGAGTTCACCATGAATGTGTTTAGAGGTTGTTCTGGGCTCTTTTGTTACCATTTGTATTATCTGTCTCCTCCTGCGGCCACATCCAGGGAGGTTGGCTACTGTCCCGTGGATCTTAAATTTCTGATTAATATGTGCAACTGTAGTCACAGAAACATCAAGCTGCTTGGAGATGGTCTTATAGCCTTTACCTTTAACATGCTTGTCTATAATTTTCTTTCTAATCTCCTGAGACAACTCTCTCCTTTGCTTCCTCTGGTCCATGTTTAGTGTGGTACACACCATGTCACCAAACAGCACAGCGACTACTTGTCACCCTTTAAATAGACCAACTGACTGATTACAAGTTTGTAGACACATGTGATGTTAATTAGAGGACACATCTTGGTTGAACATGTCCCTATGGTCACATTATTTTCAATCTTTTCTAGGGATACCATCATTTTTGTCCAGGCCTGTTTCATGAGTTTGTTTTTAAAGTAATTCTGTTGAACCACAGTTCAAAAGCATTGTCTGATTTTCACTGGTTAATTTTCATAGAATTTTTATTTATTACCACTTTTGTCAGATTCAAGTTATTTCTGTGACCATTGCAGGTTTTTCTTTCATTAACACAGGGGTACCAACAATTTTGTCCACGTCTGTGAACCAGGTTAAAATCTTTAATTCCCATTTCCTCTTCGTAATTGGTGGGGTCAACCAATAATTTTTTATGTGCTTTTTCCATCTTGTATGGTACAAATCTCCCTTATATAGCACACTTCCTAAAAAAGGTCTTCGTGTTCATGTTTCATGTTTGTTGTTTTGTCTATTTGTTTGTATAATTAAAAATCAATAAAAAGAAAATGACAAAAAAACAAAACAAACAAAACTAAAAAAACTAAGAAGGCCAAGATAACATGCCTAGACTGCGACTAAAATGCCAAGAAGAAAAGATGAGTCTTCAGCAGCATTTTAAAGTGCTCAAGTGTCTGTGCAGCTCTGCCCTGGTAAGGCAGGCTGTTCCACAGTTTAGGGGCCACTACTGAAAAGGCTCTGTCACCACAGGTTTTTAACCAAGCCCTGGGAACAGCCACAAGCAGCTGGTTTGCTGACCTCAGTGCTCTGGTTGAGGAATAAGGGTGAAGAAGCTCGGATAAATAAAGTGCTAAACCATTTACACATTTAAAAAAAAACAATTAATAAAATTTTAAACTGGATCTGAAAATTAACAGGAAGCCAGTGCAGAGAGGCAAGAATTGGGGTGATGTGGTTGCAAAGTTTCTTTCCTGCCACTAAGCGGGCAGCAGCATTTTGGACATTTTGCAGTCGTTTCATTGACGACTGGTCAAGACCAACATAGAGTTACAGTAGTCAATGCATGAAGTAATAAAAGTATGAATAACTCTCTCAAAATGAGGTTTGGGAAGGCAGGCCTTGATCTTTGCTAAAAGTTGTAATTGATAAAAACTAGTCTTGACCACTGAACTGATTTGTTTGTTAAATTTAAAATCACTATCAAGAATAACACCCAGGCTTCTTGCACACAAACTAAGATAAGAACTAAGGGTGCCAATGATGCTGTCGTAGCCTTCCATGATGTCTTGTTGTCTGAATACAATGATTTCAGCTTTAGTTTTGTTTAAGCTCAGGAAGTTGGTTTCCATCCAAGAATGAACATCTTTGAGGCAGTCTAATAAAGTCTGGACTGAAAAACGATTTTCAGTTTTTAGAGGCAGATAGATTTGTACATCATCTGCACAACAATGAAAACTGATATCATGCTTCCTTAAAAATGGAACCCAAAGGTAACATGTATAGAGTAAAAAGAAGAGGGCCCAAGATTGACCTCTGATGGACCCCACAATTCAGCTGGGCTGTAGCTGAGGAAAACTCGCCAAGCTGAACAGAAAAACTCCTGCTGGAGAGGTACGACTTAAACCACTTAAGGGCAGTGCCCCTTATACCCATACACAACTCCAAACGCCAAAGAAGAATATTTTGATCAATTGTGTCAAACGCTGCAGTCAAGTCCAAAAACACAAGAACAGGAGTAAGACTTACAGTGAGAAATAGGGGGTACACCACTGAATTTTTATGAGTACAAAAAACTAAGAGAGAAATAAAGCTAAGCTAACCATCCAGGCAACTGCCTAATAGGAGTAGCAATTCCTGCAAAATGTGGACAGACAGAAGAATGGATGACAGATGCAGCACTAAAGCATGAGCTCATTTGCCTTCGCTGGAATGAGTTCCAAACTGCAGAGGAAAAAGTGTTAACGGGGAAAGAGGAGACTGCTTTATTTAACAGAATGAGATTAGTACCTGATGTCTTTGATGGTGGCTCTCTTCAGGGGGTCCACTTGCAGCATGAGCATTAGCAGCGATGCCACAGAGCGCGTTAGGTACTCTGGGATGTAGAAAACCCCTCCTCTGATCTTCTTAAACAATGTGGGCACGTGCTCATCATCAAAGGGCAGAGTACCACACAGCAGGGCGTACAGAATCACCCCACAGCTCCAGATGTCAACCTCTGGGCCTGCATAGAGCCTGAGACAGACATGGAACATGCAATCAACAAAAAACCCCACCGATATAAATGTCTGAAAAAGTGAGCATAGAGTCCTTTTTGCTGTGCACATGACAACACCCACAGACCTTCCTGAGATGACCTCTGGGGCTGCATAGTTGGGGGAGCCGCAGCTCGTTCGCAGGAATTCTCCATCAGACATCATGTTTGACAGTCCTGTTGACCAGCAGCAAGCAAATACAGTGTACAGTCAACAGAAACTTTATTAGAACGGCAACTTTTTTGTGACCCAAACATTAATTTAAATTGAAAAAAGAGCAAAAAGAAATGCTGCAAAGCAGATCACCCTTGAAATCTAAATCTTCCAAAATTTCTTGTTAATATGCATGAGTGTGACATTATCACACTATCTGCCACTCTTTTGCCACTCTTTGGGAACATTTGGGACCTTCTGCCAACTCCAGGTAAAATGCCAGGCGAATGCCAGGCGAATGTTGGACCCAACCCTGTAAAAAGGGTGAGCAAACCCTCCCCAACATTCAGGTTTCAAGGGTTCATAAGGCCTGTATCTCATGAAGCAGCGGATGCTGAGGGCCATTCATGAACACTGCAGTTGTTGAGGTTTTGTCAGGGTTCGTAAAAGGTTGCACAACAGTTCGCCAACAGTTTTTCTTGTCACAGAAAAATTTTGAACATGCTCAATTTTTTTTTTTGCAAAAAGAAAAACTGGTTGCAAAAGTAAAAAAAACAAAAAAACAACAAAAAACTGTTGGCCAACTGTTCAACCTTTTACGAACCCTGACAAAATCCAAAAATTGCAACATCTGTGAACGTTCCCCAGCATTCATCACTCCATGAGATACTACCCGAAACCCTGTATCTCACAGAGCAGCTAATGCTGGTGAATGATGTGCTGCCCCATAACCTAATCCCCCTTTGGTCTTTGCCCAAAAGGCTATTCGACCCTTCTGGGCTTCGACCGGCAGAAGATAAAAATGAGCCGACAGTTTACACTTTGGAACAGTTTATTTTGGATGGTGCCATCAATTAAAAATCTTAACACTTTTGAAACTTTTCAAACCAATTAGTAAGTGAGTGCTCCCTACAGATTAGGGCGCAGTTATCCTGCATAAGACCAGTCCCGCTAGAAATGTTCCATATGCTCACCAAAACTATATCAGCAAAATTCCTCCAACTGAACAAAAACACCAGACGCCTTAACTGGAAGGGTTAAAGGTTCAACCTAACTGAACATGGCCCAACGGAGAAGGTAGAGCTGTACACAACAGACACTTAAGATCTTAATCCTCCTTAACTCTCCAAAACTCTAATCTCGAAACACAAAGCTCATTTAATTGGATGAGCATCTCCCTGCCTACCAGGGCCTCTGCCAAATGCTGAACGTCAGACAGCGCGTTGTGCTGACCTTTCCTTTATTGTTCATCCCCATTCCCTTAACACTAACCTCCCTCTGCTCAGCGGTGTTTCTTCCCACTAAGCCAAAACACTTCTCCTGCTGTACACCCCCTGCCACACCTCCCCCACGATTCCTTCCCTATCAAATGACAGTGGGCCTCAAGGCTTCCTGCCAGACTTGATATGAGACCTGGCCGTTGCTAAGGGATGTCTCCCCACCCCACACTCCCCGCTGCACACAAGGGCCCTCGTATATTTTTGAATACATTTCTCTCTTTCATGGTCATATTGCGTCAGCCCTTTGGTTTTCAACAGGGAAAATTAATTAACACCAACTTCAATAAGAGGCGGTCTCCAATGGGGTAATAAATTTGAATGTGCATGTTGATTTCACACTTCCTAAAAGTTAATAATTATTGCTTATGTTTAAGAACAACAATCTTACCCTTGGCTTTAATAAAACTATAAAATCTTTCATCAACAGTTTCCAATCCAATTCTTTGTCTCTGTTATTCCCATCTGAAGAAAACCAGTCATTTCCTTTTAATCTTGCATATACAAACAATTATTCTGCCAACTATTTTATTTTGTCTCTCCCTATAGCTTTAACTGTTTCTTACCGAAGTCAGCAATTTTGGCATTCTTGCTGGCATCCAGCAGGACATTCTCAGGTTTGAGGTCTCTGTGGACTACCATGTGTCTGTGACAATAGTCTACAGCTGAGATAATCTGTTGGAAAAGACGGCGAGCCTCTGTGTCCTCCACCTGAAACACAAAATAGAAAAACCTGACAATATGTGATCGTGATAGTGGGATAGTGTGCAAAGGAGATCAGAACAAAAGCATTATCAAAAAAATGATTAAAGGCCATTGTGGAGCTGTAAAAAACATCATCACTCTACCAAGTTGTTATGGAAAACAATCTGCACAAAAAAGCATGAAACAAATTACTTAAAAACTGACTTAACTTATTAAAAGAAAGAAATAACACTTCAGCCAATAAAAGCCCCGTTATGATGACAAAGGGACTGTTAGGCTTTTTCACTAAAAACTACTGCTTACTAAAGCTGTAAAAGAAGTTGTTAGAGTAAATTAAAGCTGAAAACTGTAGGCTAGAAAACTAAAGGAGGAAGGAAGACAATATAAAAAGGTCTATAAATCGATAGAAACTAGCATCACATGACAATTCTCTGAGATCAACAATAAGAGATTAAAATTTCATAGTTAAATCATCGCTATAAAAATATGGATGGTGTACATAAAGAAAAGCCTCGATGCCTTTTTTTGCTTTGTAAAGTTTGTATGTGAGTATTTGAGGCACCCAAGACGTGTTAGATGTCTCAATAAACAAAGGATGGATGTGACTTACAAACTGAGGAGCAGTTGCTAATCAGTAGTAAGTTTATGGGACTATTCCATAATAATAACAGTAATAGCCCACTGTAAAAATGTGTGAACACCCAGTCAAACTAGAAGGCATTCACTGGCGGTGCAGACACACGCTGACCCTGCGACTGTTTCTGTTTGGAAGTCCAGAAAACCAGACAGATGAAAAAGACCCTACCCATACCCCAGCTACCTTAAAGAGGGTTAAAGAGTTTTTTTAACGTTACATTTTTGAAATAATTTATAGCTGCAATGCCTGATTGGCTACATCACAATTTGAGCAGAGGAAGAAAATATTTTTCCATTGTGAATTTATTAGTCTGTTAATTGCTGATTAAGGTTAAGTACATGGACTATAACAGCAACAGTTTTGCAGTGATCATTACAGTTTAATTATGAACCCATCCATCTACATATGGGAGGCCAACTTAAAATGGGAGGAAGCACGGGCTCCCAGAGGAAACCCACAAAGGCAAAATCTCAACAGAAGTGACCAGGTCAAACAAGGGATGTAATAATACAGTTTTTTAATACCCGATTTGATCCAATTTTTTAAAATTTGGGTATCGGCTGATACTGATACACAACCAATAAGCAGCTGATGGCTTGAATAATTTCAGCGTAATCCATTCCAAGGTATTTCTACAAGTGTTGGTTGGAGGTGTTAAAAGAGGGAAAACTACATTCTTATAACTGCACTTTAATGTTTTATATATATATATATATATATATATATATATATATATATATATATATATATATATATATATATATATATACTATATATATACTATATATATATATATATATACAGTATATATATACTGTACATTCTGTCATTTATCAAGCATATAAATTCACATTTATCTCAGTTTTGATAATAGTGGAGGAGATAGGAGAGAGAAGGATGGTGGCTAAACTGTCATGTCTGCTGGAGTCCAAGTCTCACCCTATGCAGGACATACTGAATGCACTGAGGAGCTCATTTAGCAGCAGACTACATCATCCTAGGTGCACAACCGAGAGGTTTCGCAGGTCCTTCCTACCTACGACTGTCAGACTGTACAACCTAAGCAGGGCTGCTCGCAGAGATAGCAAAAAAACGTGACGACCTAATAGTATAGTACAGCTCCAAAACATCACTGCTCCAGAGGAGATCTGCATGGAGGAATGGGCCAAAATACCAGCAACAGCGTGTGAAAAACCTTGTGAAGACTTACAGAAAACGTTTGACCTCTGTCATTGCCAACAAAGGGTATATAACAAAGTATTGAGATGAACTTTTGTTTTGACCAAATACTTATTTTCCACCATAATTTGCAAATAAATTCTTTAAAAATCCTTCAATGTGATTTTCTGGATTTTTTTTTTTCTCATTTTGTCTTTCATAGTTGAGGTATACCTATGATGAAAACTGGAGACCTCTCTCATCTTTTAAGTGGGAGAACTTGCACAATTGGTGGCTGACTCAATACTTTTTTGCCCCACTGTATGTATGTATATCCACTGCTCTTATTTATATCTTCCGTATCTTCTAAATTATTGCTCTGAGTGTTGCTATCCCTGTGCTGTTGCAATCCTGGAATTTCCCCATTGTGGGACTAATAAAGGCTTATCTTATCTTATCTTAGATATTAAGCTGTAACATTTAAACATCAGCATAAGATAGTTAACAGCAGAAAGGTCACGGTGTTAATTTTAATACCACCAAACAGCAGCATTAATGTCACTGATTAAAATTTAGATCGATCATTAGAATATATCCTGCATGGACATTAATATTAAATAACATGGAATAACCTTTATGATTTTTTTTTTTAAATCCGTCACTAAATTGCAAAGGACAGTCTGAACTCTGTGAATATATCACAAAAAAATTAATTTACAAAAAATACGAGCTTATGTTCAGTATGATTTTTATGAGTCTGATATTTAGAACATCAAGTCCTAATAAATACAGTCATCTGCCCTCTATCACAGCTCTAACAAAGTTAAAGTAAAGTTTAGTCATTTTCTGCAACATCAAATTATGATTGAGGAAATATCTCGAACAATAAAATACCTGCTGTATTATGCCTGAACTCCGACTGTTTTGGGGGAATAATTTAATGACTTATTTAATAATTAACAGCTCACCTCATTATCACGGCCGTCAGACAAATATAAAATTCTCTTGAATCCTTTTTTAAAAATTATTTCACAGCACTTTTATCCTGAGAAGACAAACTAGCACTACCAGGAGCAAACATCAACGACCTTCAATATGGCACGAGCATTCACCATGTCAGTTTAGTATACAAGTCTTCCTTTTTATTTATTTTAATGATATTTTTGTTTGCAACGATATATTTATTTAGTTTTCAATCTCTTTTTTTAATCCTAAAAAAAAAGGTCATTTACACCCATCTCGTCTCTGACATGCAGTCGCTGCTCACAGATTGGAGCCTGTATGTGAAAACCCATGCACTGCAGAGGGGGAGAGAGAGAGTTTTTTTTGTAGTTTGCAAAAGCGTTTGTTTATATTATGTTTTATTATTATTATTTTTTTTTTTAAATTGCCAACCTAACCCCAACACTGAACCAGTCATTTTGCCTGGATCGAACCCAATACCGACACTAAATACTGGATGGACCCATCTCTAGTTCAGACACAGAGTTTTAACCAGCGCAGTTCCATATTTAGCTCATTCAACAGACACCGGTTATTCCAAGGATAGGCAACCATGTGGAATTAAGTGCCAAGGCACTGGATGTTTTACCTCCAACCAACCGCTAAAGCAGCTGTCTTCACTGATTAGCAATCAGTAGGAAGGAATTTTGTGAAATGATTTGTTGAAGACCCTGGTTGGAACCAAAACCCGCTGTGGTTCGGCACTCACTGCCTACCCCCGGGATATCCAAATTACTTCTGATGATTCAGTAACCGTAGCAAGAAATAAACCTTGATCAATAACGGTCAATAAATAAAATGTCTTACCCGTCCATTTTTGCAGATATAGTCAAACAGTTCACCTCCAGACACATACTCCATAACCATGAAGAAATCTGTCGGTGTGCTTATTACCTGGTACCTAAAACAAAAACACACATTTACACTGGCATGAACTCAGTGCACATGTATTAGCCAATTTTACAGTGTATAACTAAACTGCATTTCTCAACTATTTTATTTACATAGATATGAACAGCATAGCTCAAGAAAAAGTGAGGCAAGGCAATAATAAGGCTGCTGAGTGTAAACATTCAGTTGATAAAGGTCAGTTATGTTAAACTGCAGACAACCTTATGAAAGACTGCTCGTGAAAATTTGACTTTACACAGATTTTACAAACATAAGGCACTATATTAAACAGTGTACCCTTCAGCTCCGCATCCATGCTACCAAACAATCTGTCTGCATGTGTGCAGCTAAAATACACTCATGCATGTGTTTATTAATGTACAGTACACGTATCTGACACGTTGCTCTACAGCACACCAGCTGATGACCTGACGCTTCACATATCTACCATCGCTTACAGTGTGACAGTGGACTACCCTGACCTAAAAATAAAACAGATTGTTGAGAGACGTGGACAGACATGGACTGACAAGGAGAAAGAAGACACAGAGACGGAAGGAAAGAGAATGAAGGAAGACAGGAGTCAAAGACAAAAAAAAAAAAAAAAAAAGCCTATGTACTGTGACATGTGGGCGATGAAAGGATTTAGTCCTGCAGGAATTACAGCAACTTCTGTCATCTTAAAGGAGACACGTTATGCCTTTTTGTCACATGTTGAAACAGTTATGAGAGGTCTTAATGAAATGTCTGTGACATGCTTTGGGCAAAACATCACAGGGATTTACTACCACAGCACCGACACTGAACACCCTTTGTCACAGAAACCCACTCCGGCGTCTGTCTCTTTAAAGCCAATGATTTCCAGTTCCCACCACCATCTCTTATGACATCCACGGCTGAGGCTAACATTAGCTGGCTAGCTCCAGTGGTCAACTTCAGCCTGAGCCACTGAACTTAAAATTGGCCAAATGTGAAATAATGAATCAAAGTGCGTGTGGTTTGAGTGTCAGTAGGATAGGAACGTTCACTGGGGTATTAGAACCAAAGAAACTAGCCTAAATGAATAAATGGCTGCCTCTCCTAGACTCAGCCAATCATTCTTGAAGTAGCCTTTCCTCCTAGACAACTATGTTCTTCCTGGCCAGAGTATAGGTGCATCTCACCAAATTAGAATACATTGAAAACAGTTAGTGTGTCAGAGACAGCACTTCGTCTTCTGGCTGCTCCCTGCAGGGGCTGCTACAGTGGATCATCTGCCTCCTCCTCATAGTATGGAAGTCTCATTCATGATGATCCGCATACATGATCTGGCAGAGATTCCGGCAGAGACCGGATGTTCTTCCTCATACAACCCTTTTCCCATTTACCCGAGCTTGGGACTGGCTTGACTTTTTTTTAACTTTCCTTTCCCCATTCTACTTATACTGAGTACCAAGCTAGAAGACAGAAAGTAGCATTTTTATCTCATCTTTGGTATGACCCGGCTGGGGCATGAATCCACAACCTCCCAGCTGTGGGGTAGATGCTCTACCACAAGGCCACCACTCCAGACAGACTTGTGTACTGTATATAATGATACAGAATATAATATAGGCATATCTATTGCATATTACATAAGTATTTTTTGTTGCTTATTATTGTTTTTCTTGTGTCTGACAAAATGCGATACCCTGCTCCCTCTTATTCTGAAAGTTTTCTCAAACTGAACACAAGCTACATGCCTTTATTTTGAAAATATTGTTTGTGGTAGTGGATGTTTTCATTGCCCCCACAATCAAAGCTTATTTTTTATCACTATATAAAAAATATATAGTGTAATAATAATATAATTACATTATTGATGATGGATGGATTAGGATTAGGCAATATAATAATATTGCCTAACCCATCTCAAAGGAAAATATATCAAAACTTGATATATTTCCCAGCCCTACCTCAAAATTAGTGGCTATAAAAAGTTTACACACCCCTGTTCAAATGCCAGATTTTTATGACGTAAAAAAAGAGACCAAGACAAGTCACTTCAAACTTCAAAACAGCCCACTGCGCCACCGTGGGCTGCACGGTGGCGCAGTGGTTAGCACTGCGGCAGCACAGTTTACCCTTGGCCGGGGGATTGTGGGGATCGTGGGATCGTGGGTTCGATCCCAGCCCCCGACCAACAGTGATCTGTGTGGAGTTTGCATGTTCTCCCCGTGTTGCGTGGGTTTACTCCGGGATTTCTCCGGTTTCCTCCCACATGCCAAAAACATGCATGTTAGGTTAATTGGCTGTTCTAAATTGTCCCTAGATATCTGTTTCCTATAGGCCCTTAGAATAGAGGGTTAGTATTAATGAAAGCGCGTTGAGTGGTCTTTGTGACTAGAAAAGCGCTATATAAGTGCAGGTTAGTTAGTTAGTTAGTTAGTCATTAATGTGACCTACAACCTGTACAACCCAAATGAAAAACAAACTGAAATCTTTTAAGGCGGAAAAATAAAAATAAAAAACCTACAATAACCTGGTTGCATAAATATGCACACCCTTAAACTAATACTTTGTTGCAGCACCTTTGGCTTTTATTACAGCACTCAGTCTTTTTGGGTAGGAGTCTATCAGCGTGGCATATCTTGATGTGGCAATATTTGCCCACTCTTCACTGCAAAAATGCTCCATATCTTTCAGATTGCGAGGGGCATCTCCTGTGAACAGCCCTCTTCAGATCACTCCACAGATGTTTGATCAAATTCAGGTCTGGACTCTGGCTGGGCCATTCCAAAACCTTAATCATCTTCTGGTGAAGCCATTCTTTTGTTGATTTGGATGTGTGCTTTAGGTCATTGTCATGCTGAAAGATGAAGTTCCTCTTCATCTTCAGCTTTCTAGCCAAAGCCTGAAGGTTTTGTGCCAACACTGACTGGTATTTGGAACTCTTCATAATTCCCTCCACCTTGACTAAGGCCCTAGTTCCAGCTGAAGAAAAACAGCCCCAAAGCATGATGCTGCCACCACCATGCTTCACTGTAGGTATGGTGTTCTTTTGGTGATGAGCAGTGCTGTGTTTGCGCCAAATCTACCTTTTGGAATTATGGCCAAAAAGTTCAACCTTGGTTTCATCGGCCCGTAACACATTTTCCCCCATGCGTTTGGGAGATTTCAAACGTGTTTTTGCAAAATGTAGCCGGGCTTGGATGTTTTTCTCCATAAGATAAGGCTTCTGTCTTGCCACCCTACTCCATAGCCCAGACATACTGTATGAAGAAGACGGGAGATTGTTGTCACGTGTACTAAACAGCCAGTACTTCCTAGAAATTCCTGCAGCTCCTTCAATGCTGCTGTTGGCGTCTTGGCAGCCTCCCTGACCGGTTTTCTTCTCATCTTTTCAATTTTGGAGGGATGTCCAGTTCTTGGTAATGTCACTGTTGTGCCATATTTTCTCCACTTGATGATGACTGTCTTCACTGTGTTCCATGGTATATTTAATACCTTGGAAATTCTTTTGTACCCTTCTCCTGACTGATACCTTTGAACAATGAGATGCCTCTGATGCTTTGGAAGCTCTCTGCGGACCATGGCAGAGATTTTTTTACGTCATTTTTTTACATCACAAAAACCTGGCTTTTGAACAGGGGTGTGTAGACTTTTTATATCCACTGTAGAAGCGTATAATCGATGATGAGAAGCACGATTATCTAATGGGTTGAGTGAAACATGAGGAGCAATATATAATGTAGTTGCTCCAATAAGCTAACAAGGCTATAGGTGTGCGGTTTTTGGAAGCTCACATCTGCCCTCATTATTAAATAGGTGGAGATAGACATGGGAGAAGACTAGTATCGGTCCAATAAGCTCCAGCTGGGACGTCACAGCTGGAGGCAATTCTAAATTCTAAACAGCACATTGACCAACTGAGACCAAGGCGGACCCTAACAAAATAACAAGGATATGTTTTTCCCCCCAAGAGTTTTCATGTTGGTAGCCACTCCAGATACAAAAATTAATGCACAAAACCACTGAAATAGTGAAAATTTCCCCACATTTCCCCTTTAAACATTGTCTTTTATTAACTCCAGTAGAAGAGATTCTTTTTATGGCCCATTCTTGAGTGTGCATATGCTACAAGCATGCATTGGTATGTTTTGTGTGGTCTACCTCTGGTGAACCTTGTGGGCATGCTCAGTACAGGATAGAACTGGTAAATAAACAAGAACAAGCAAAACATACCACCACAGACAGGGAATGCATTATAGCAGAAGGCCCGCATAACAACCAGCGATAGTGTAACAGGGCTCGAGTTATCTCTCTGAGAAATCTGTCAGGAATGAGAGACTTAAATTTGACAGACGTGTTGTCTTTTTTTCTCCACTTACAGCTTGATGATGTGTGGGTGTCTGAACAGTTTAAGGTTCTGGATCTCACGCTTGATCTTCCCCACAACATCGAGACTGCGGATCTTCTGTCTGTTCAGGATCTTCACAGCCACTTTATGGCCTGTCAACTGATGCTCACCGACTGAAAATAACAAAACAAAGACATGAAGGCGATATGCCATACAGATGAGTTAAAAAAACACACACACACACACGGGGGGGGGGGGAGCTGAAAAAGGTCATAGTGGTCAAATTTGACCAAATGTGGTTTATTACATAATTAAATTCAATCTGAGCAATTTTAAACAAATTAGACCATCGCTGACAGTGCGGCCAAAATGTTTCTGCATGCAATGATCTTCTCACACATCGATTACTGTTTTACCAACTGGTCACTCACTGGTGTAACCATCATCAAACCCACTGAATCCTTATACAAAAAAGCCATAAAAATCTTTGATAAGAAAGCGCCCACGTATCGTTGCTGTTGTGGTGACCCACCACAATCTACAGGGACATTCATCCTCACACTCAGAAGGTCCGAAAGAAACAGAGGACCATTCACATACGGACAGAGAGCCCCTGCGGGGACAACCAGAACAATGGACTATTGTTTATACATCCCCGGATTAAGGAGAAGACGTCCGGGTGCCAGTTGGTCAGGCTAATCATATGTATTGACTGATATGTATATCAATATGCTAATGTGCCATGCATTCTCTCTGTTTGTATAACACAATAAAAGAGCTGACAATATATGCCTCAGCACAGCACAGCACAGACACACAGCACAGCACTGTAGCACACAGCGCTACAAGTGTGTCTCATATTGATGGAGGAAATAAAACTCTGCAACCTTCCAGCTCGTCATATCTCACCTGAACTTATTCCTCCACACTAGTGACCCACGAGGTGTCATGGTGCACCCCTCGCCTGATCTTATTCCTCCACACTGGTGACCCTTGACGAAGAATGGAACACGAGACGAACACCCCGGAGAGCAACCGGACGGGAAGCTCCAGCATGCATCATGGCGCGCCCCTCGCCTGATCTTTTCCCTCCACACTGGTGACCTGACGAGAGAGAATGACCGTCTGCTCCCTCTCACCACGCTGTGGACACAGAGGACCAGAGAACGCCTGCAACCTCTTCATCCTCACCGGAGCGCAGTGCTGGGACCGACACGCTCCATGAACGGCGACACGAGCAAGCCGAAGGAAGCAGCCTGAACGGGGAAGGACATCGGCGCCAACCGCGTTGATTTCTGCCAAGCTCCCCAAATCTGACTCAGCTCACAGCAGCCGACCTCCCGCACACAAAAGCCCCGCACGCACACCGCAGGATTACGAGGACAGCACAACTGCCAGCTAAGTGGTCACTGCGCCATGCGCGCGCAACACACAGGGTCAAGCCGGCTCCACAGACTGATACATCGTCCTCCACCGCTGCACATGCCCAAGAAACACGGCCGATTGCCACCCTCGGAACCTTCAGGGCTGCTCACGCACCTGAAGCAGACGTGCAGCCCGCACACAGGACATTGTATAGGTTTCTCAGCTACGGCGCACACCGGGAGTTTAGCCAATTGCTGTCCCCGGTGGCTTTAGGGCTGCTTCCGCACCTAAAAGCCAAACCGCCAAGTCCCTCACACAGCTGCAGTTGTTCCACAGCCACTACGCATCCTCGAGGAATTTGGTCGTTCACCTTCCCCACATCCTTGCTGGACCGAGTCGTGAGAAGAGTCAGAGACTTAATTTTTTCACAGCCACTGTGGATCTCCGCCAGGTTTACCGGGAAAGTCCCTCACCATCGCGGATCCACACGCAATTTTTGTGAGGCCCAGACACATTTGACATCCCGGGCCGGCACTCACTTACTCCCACCCCCCTCCCCCTCCTCCTCCACAGCGCTCTTCCCGCACCTCACTCCCTAAAGCCGGCCGATTGCCAGCTTGTTCCATTACGCACAAAGCGCACCGGCCTGTGCACCCACGATCCACGGCCGTTCAACGTGCTGGAACCCGGAGCGGAGCGCACTGTTTTTTTCCACCCTTCCCCCGTCCCTCCCACGGACTGACATGCCCTCCGACAGTTCTACCAGAGCTGGAGCCCAAACAACGGGGTGGTGGTGGTGGTGGGGGGGGGGGTCACAGCCCCTTCTGAGTGTTCTGGGGGGAGCCCTGTGGTGACCCACCACAATCTACAGGGACATTCATCCTCACACTCAGAAGGTCCAGAAGAAGCAGAGGACCATTCACATATGGACAGAGAGCCCCTGGGGGGACAACCAGAACAATGGACTATTGTTTATACATCTCCGGATTAAGGAGAAGACGTCCGGGTGCTAGTTGGTCAGGCTAATCATATATATTGACTGATATGTATATCAATATGCTAATGTGCCATGCATTCTCTCTGTTTGTATAACATATAAAACAGCTGACGATACATGCCTCAGCAACACGACACAGTGAACACAACACAGTACAGCACAGGAGCGCACAGTGCTACAAGTGCGTCTCATTTTGATGGGAAAAATAAAACTCTGCAACCTTACAGCTCGTCGCATCTCGCCTGAACTTATTCCTCCACACTGTCACATTTACACGAAAAACAACCCTCTGTCTTTTGAAAATTATAAAACTCTGAAATTTGTCTGTTCAATTTATAAAATATTAAATGGCTATGCCCCCCCCCCCCGAGAATATATTAAACTGAGGACTATCATCGGTACAACCACCAGAGCAATCACTAGAGGAGACTGTGAGGTCCCCCACAGATGCACCACATTTGCTCATTCTGTGCCATCAGTGAGGGGCACCAAGATCTGGAATAATATACCACAGGGCTTCCTCTGGTAACATTTCTGGGTGGCGGCCCACCACGCCTGAAAAATTTACACCACTCTATCAGGAAATATAAATTTAAGAAAAAAAATATGAAGGAATGACGGTCCGCAAGCACACACATGAACAACGCTTGTAACCGTCATCTGCGTGGAGTTCAGAAGCGCCCTGCCCACGTGTTCCAGTTGGCAGGTAGAGTGTGTCACTACGAGCGCCGCTGTCCGAGAGGAGCATGAGCTTATTAAAGTGCTTTAAACCTGGAAAAAAATCAGAAGAGGTATGTGAGCAGTGAAGGCATTTATCGTGGTTTTAACCAGCTGGTACAAGGAGCAATAATGGAAGAGTTGCTTAGCTCAGAGATTCCCAAAGTGGGGGTACCGAGATGCTGGGAAAGGGGGGGGGCGTGTCACGAGATGATTTTCAGAATCCTCCTGAGATGATTATGCAGGTGACATGTCACTTTAACTGCGCCACAGTAAATGTCACAGGTCACGCACAGGTCAGTGTGCACCAGTAGATTTTGTCTGAACAGCTCACATCAACACACTAAGCTTTAAGCCTAGGATTTTATTTTAAAAAATGAAATGGTGGTCAATACCAACCAAAGACAACACAGAGAGGCCAGTAGAGACAGCAGCAGAGAGTGGAGAAATGCCGTCAGAAAGCCCATAGACTTGTGGCGCGGGGGGAGGAATAGGAGGACAACACCATACAGGGCTCCATAAGCAGTCGGAGCAGCCGCCAAGTGTCGCAAGTATCGAGGGGAATATATTCAGTATGGATTCCCACATCGTTATCAGTGAAGTACAACATCTCCAATGTGTAGTGTGTACCGAGGTGCTTGCACATGAGTTAAAAGCCCGTAAAAATGCTCAAACACTTGAAAATTAAACACCCATCTCTTGCCTCTAAACCAGTGGATTTTTTCCACTAAAAGAAGAGAATAGCAAGGCCCCCCCCAAAAAAAATCATAACTAATCAAACAACAACCACTACCAAAGCTCAAAGGTGGCATATTTAATTGCACAGGCAAAAACGCCACACACAATCAGAGAAACCCTAATACTGTAAAACCTGCAGCTGTCGCTATGAGTCGGACAATGCATCGAGATAAACAGGCGCGGGAACTGGAAGCAGTGCCGCTGTGTGACGAGACCATATCCCGGCGCATCACAGACATGGCCCAGGACAAAAGTGCCAACTGATTGACAGAGTGAAGAAAGGGAAATATGCTTTGCAGTTAGATGAATCTACAGATGTATCAAACTATGCGCACATTTTCTTATGTATCAGTCACCTCCGGTGATAGTGGGGGTCGCCAGTCTCTGTCACCGTTATTTCGGGATCAAGGGCTGAAAAGTTTGGAAACCCTTGGCTTAGCTAACACGTGTGGTTAGTTTTTTGGGGTTTTTTTTATTTCAGACAAGAATAAAAAAGTGATGTTTTTACCTTTACCTTAGTTAATATTAACTAATTTATGTTCATTATTATGCACCTGGTAAGTTAAGATGACTGAAATTCACGAAGTCAATGACTGCAATCCGTCAGCAGCCTTCAGACAAACTAAAAGTGCCAACATTTGGATTTCAAAATAAGGAAGGTTTTTCCTGTTGTCTGGTTGGTCAGGAGATTTCTAAAAAAAATATATATATACTGTATATATAAATAGAAATATAATATAAAAATAGAAATATAACAGAAATACAGTGGGGCAAAAAAGTATTTAGCCAGCCACCAATTGTGCAAGTTCTCCCACTTAAAAGATGAGAGAGGTCTCCAATTTTCATCATAGGTATACCTCAACTATGAGAAACAAAATGAGAAAAAAAAAATCCAGAAAATCACATTGAAGGATTTTTAATGAATTAATTGGTAAATTCCTCAGAAAAATAAGTATTTGGTCACCTACAAACAAGCAAGATTTCTGGCTCTCACAGACCTGTAACTTCTTCTTTAAGAGGCTCCTCTGTCCTCCACTCGTTACCTGTATTAATGGCACCTGTTAGAACACGTTATCAGTATAAAAGACACCTGTCCACAACCTCAAACAGTCAGACTCCAAACTCCACTATGGCCAAGACCAAAGAGCTGTCAAAGGACACCAGAAACAAAATTGTAGACCTGCAACAGGCTGGGAAGACTGAATCTGCAATAGGTAAGCAGCTTGGTGTGAAGAAATCAACTGTGGGAGCAATTATTAGAAAATGGAAGACATACGAGACCACTGATAATCTCCCTCGATCTGGGGCTCCACGCAAGATCTCACCCCGTGGGGTCAAAATGATCACGAGAACGGTGAGCAAAAATCCCAGAACCACACGGGGGGACCTAGTGAATGACCTGCAGAGAGCTGGGACCAAAGTAACAAAGGCTACATCAGTAACACACTACGCCGCCAGGGACTCAAATCCTGCAGTGCCAGATGTGTCCCCCTGCTTAAGCCAGTACATGTCCAGGCCCGTCTGAAGTTTGCTAGAGAGCATTTGGATGATCCAGAAGAGGATTGGGAGAATGTCTTATGGTCAGATGAAACCAAAATAGAACTTTTTGGTAAAAACTCAACTTGTCGTGTTTGGAGGAGAAAGAACACCATACCTACTGTGAAGCATGGGTGTGGAAACATCATGCTTTGGGGCTGTTTTTCTGCAAAGGGACCAGGACGACTGATCCATGTAAAGGAAAGAATGAATGGGGCCATGTATCGTGAGATTTTGAGTGAAAACCTCCTTACATCAGCAAGGGCATTGAAGATGAAACGTGGCTGGATCTTTCAGCATGACAATGATCCCAAACACACCACCCGGGCAATGAAGGAGTGGCTTCGTAAGAAGCAATTCAAGGTCCTGGAGTGGCCTAGCCAGTCTCCAGATCTCAACCCCGTAGAAAATCTTTGGAGGGAGTTGAAAGTCCGTGTTGCCCAGCGACAGCAACAAAACATCACTGCTCTAGAGGAGATCTGCATGGAGGAATGGGCCAAAATACCAGCAACAGCGTGTGAAAACCTTGTGAAGACTTACAGAAAACGTTTGACCTCTGTCATTGCCAGCAAAGGGTATATAACAAAGTATTGAGATGAACTTTTGTTATTGACCAACTACTTATTTTACCGACGAATTTACCAATTAATTCATTAAAAATCATTCAGTGTGATTTTCTGGATTTTTTTTTTCCCTCATTTTGTCTCTCATAGTTGAGGTATACCTATGATGAAATTGGAGACCTCTCTCATCTTTTAAGTGGGAGAACTTGCACAATTGGTGGCTGACTAAATATTTGTTTGCCCCACTGTAACTGCATCCTTAGTCATGTAAGTTAATTTATTTCATTAAAAACAATTTTATTAATATTTTTTCTCTGAAATCAGAGTTAAATTATTGTTCTGTTCTGGCTCTGCAAAGTTATGGTCAAAAATGTAAATTGTTAGAAGGAAAAAGTAAAAAAAAAAACAAACAAAAAAAACCCACTGCTTCAAATTTATTAAAAAAACACTAATTTTATTTTTAAAAAATAGACAAAAAATAGCTATAAAATTATCTACAAATTTATAATAAAGTCTCAAATGTACAAGAAAAGTCAATTTTACAAGAGGAAATTACAAATTTGAGGAAAATGCTTGCAAATTTAGATAAATTTACAGAGAAAAGTAGAAAACTATAAGAAAATTGTTATAAATTTTGGAGCAAAACCTCAAATCTTCAAGACTGAAGTCATTACTCAAGTTTTTAAGTGGCTGCTCTTTGTACCCTTAACTAGAAATTTTTGGTTGTCTACTTTTAATTTACATGACACTTGATATTTTCTAAACTGTTTGTATACCACCATAGACAGAGAGAGAACCTGAATTAGACAGAGCTCAGAGAAGGCAAGATTAGACAGAAGAGAGGAGCCAAGGAGAGGAAAGTGTTCAGGCAGAGGGTCCAGGACAGGTGAGAGCAGAAGAAGGAGAGAAGGATGACACCTGTAAAAAGTCCAAACGCAGAACGCCTGGGTGGGACCCTAACTGGCTCAGTATTCCAACATTCAAGCCGTGGTTGTACAATACTTCAAATGGTAGAACGTCTGGGTGGGACCCCAACTGGCCCAGTATTCTAACATTCAAGCCTTGGTTGTACAATACTTAAAAGTTCCATATCTAAAGTTACTGTGTAAAATTTTAAAAAAAGGAATAAATAGTACAAAATTAACATATTCCGGTTACAATAGTGTCATGTGTTTTCTGCCCCCCCCCCCACCGGAAAAATATGTTGCCACCATGCCAAGGTCTTTAAGCCAGAGGAAACACTGTACCACCTGCAATCTGAGAACGTACCACACTAAACACTTAAGACTCATTGTAAAAATGGGCTTTTAAACAACCAAAACTGTACCCATAACTTGTGGTTGCTCTACAGCATGCACATACTCTGTGTGTGTGTGTGGGCCCATGCATCACACACATATGCCCCGCCTCTTGTTTGTTGTTGCTGTGAGGTGCTTGGGTGTATGTGTGTGTGTACGCATACACGGCACTTCAGTCGTGTGACATTTGAATGTTTTGTTTTGTAGCACCTTAACTCTTGCACTTTAGCATATCCACTTTGTACAGTTTCATTGCAGATGTTCTTCTCGTGTATGATTGTGTGTTTTTGTGACCTGCTGGGGGACTACAGATGCAAATTAGCACTGCGGCAGCACAGCAACTCACCCTTGGCCAGGGGATCCTGGGTTCGATCCCAGCCCCCAACCAAAAGTGATCTGTGTTTAGTTTGCATGTTCTCCCCGTGTCTGCGTGGGTTTACTCCGGGATTTCTCCGGTTTCCTCCCACATGCCAAAAACATGCAAGTTAGGTTAATTGGCATCAAACTGGGGATTCTAAATTGTCCTTAGGTATGACTGTGAGAGTGAATGGTTGTCTGTCTCTCTGTGTTGGCCCTGCGATGGACTGGCGATCTGTCCAGGGTGTACCCTGCCTCTCGCCCAAAGATGCTGGGATAGGCTCCAGCACCCCCTGCGACCCGAAAAGGATTAAGCGGAAGAAGATGGATGGATGGATGGATGGATGGATGGATGACTGTGAGTAGAGAAGAAAATTCTCTACTATTACACAGCCATATCCTCGTAGGGTACCAGTCCAGATAATGGACAATTTTATTAACAATTCTTTATTTGTACCAATTATGAATCAGTCTAAAAGAAAAAAAAAAAAACCCTTGTGAGTTCTTGTCTGCTGATAATCAAGAAGGTGGACATGAAATCAAACAATAACTCCCATATGTCTTTCAATAGTTTAATAAGAAATGTCAGAATAAGTTAACACATTTGGATAACTTTAAAACAGAGAATTCATGTATCATGGGCATCATAGATGGTTAATGAGTTACTGAGCATAACCTGTGAATCAAGCATTTGTGGAATCAAATAAACCATAGTTTAACTTGTGAGTATACTGGAAATTGGAAAACCATAAAATAGGATTGGTTAAGAAAAGCAGATGCAATTTTATGAAGAAAATGATGATTAAACTATTTATAAAAAAACAAAATTGGTGTTACTCTGAAAAAAGAACGTAAATTAATGAAAGGACAAAATGCATTTTGAAATTCTGATGGGGGTTTGCGTGAAATTAAGTTTAAAGAACTTATACCAGAAATAGTCTGAAGAATTAAGTTTAAACAACAGACCGTCAGCCAAGCAGAATCTTCTTCTTCCGGCTTTCAGAGAGAGCAGACGCTTTTCTCCTTGTCTCCTCTCCCTCCTACTCCCTTACTGATCCCAGCTTGCTGTGTCCTGTCTGTGTCGCTCTTCTTCTGGCTGAATCTTAATCCAAAAGGAAAATTATGGATTTGGTAAGTGGGCTTTAAATGCGATTGACACCACTTTAAAAGAAGATCGGGCCAGGGGGAGCCCAAGTGGGGAGACTCATGGACAGTTGAGAACTCATGTGTCTGTGTGATTTGACTGGAGATGCGGAAGACATCCATCTGTTTGGCTTATGATCACAGGATTTCTTTCTTTCAAAGGTCTTTTTATTATTATTAATTGAAGTATCAATACAATACAAAGTATTAGAAATTTTCATTTTTGTTTCAACCAAACAGTAAAAAACTAGAACTTAAAGCCAACAAATGTAAATGCTTCAAAGCACAAAAACCTTTAAATAAACAATAAAAAAAAAAAAAAAAAAATACAAAGAAAAATTATATGTGTGAAGTGGGGTTGGGGTAAAGGGGATATGAGCTACTCAGAAACTATAATCGTGGGTCTTTCAAAGAAATCAAGAAACGGGCGCCATAGTTTATAGAATTTGTTTTCAGAGCCAAAGACTGTATATCTGATTTTTTCTAAATCCAAACAGGACATTATATCTTTTATCCACTGTAAATGTGAAGGGGGCGAAGAATCTTTCCACTTCAGTAATACAGCACGTCTGGCCAATAATAATGAAAATTTGAATACTTTTAATTTGGAACTTGGCAAGACAAGTTCTGGAGCCACACCAAAAATGGCGCATAATGGATCAGGTTTAATTTGATATTGCAGGATTTCAGACATAGTGATAAAAACAGAATGCCAAAAATTCATCAATGCAGGGCAGGACCAATACATGTGAAGCAAAGTGCCAGGAGCGCTACCACACTTTTCACAAGTTGGGTCTATATCCGAGTAAATGCGTGCTAACTTAACCTTGGACAGGTGCATCCGGTGTACAATCTTAAATTGAATAAGAGCGTGATGAGCACACATTGATACAGTGTGAACCTGGCCAAGAATAGAGTCCCACAGTTCATCAGTAAAAGTAAAATTAAGATCTTGTTCCCAGTTCAATTTGATAGCGGCCAGAGAAGAAGATTGTAAATTTGAAATTAAATTATATAAAACTGACATTACCCCCTGAGAAGTTGGTTTAACTAATAAAAAATCATCTAGAGGATTATCAGAAGGTTTTTGAGGGAATTGTTTTGTCATGGTTTGCACATAATGTCTGACCTGGAGGAAGCGGAAAAAGTGTGTAGAAGTGATGTCGAATTTGGTGGAAAGTTGAGAAAAACTTGCAAATTGACCATCAAAATATAAATCCGCAAAAGATTTTAAACCTTTTCTGTGCCATATATGAAATGCACTATCAATAGTTGATGGGGTAAATAAATGATTTGCGGCAATTGGACTTCTAATGGAAAAAAACTGAAGACCGAAATTTTTCCTGAATTGAGACCAAATTCTAAGAGACTGACGAACTACTTTATTATTACCCAGTGTAGACAAAGCAAGGGGAAGTGGTGAACCTAAAATTGCCGGTAGGGAAGTTTGATTGTCCACATGTGACTCCATAAGGATCCAAATAGGTGATTTGGGTTCCAGATAAAAATGTTTCCAATATAACATGCACCTGATATTTGCTGCCCAGTAGTAATATTGAAAGTTAGGCAGAGCCATGCCACCTACTGATTTGGGTCTTTGAAGAAAAACTTTCCTCAATCTCGGATGTTTACCATTCCAAATAAATGAGGTAATCAGAGAGTCCAAAGACTTAAAAAAGGATTTAGGAATAAAAATGGGGAGACATTGAAACAAATATAAAAACTTTGGAAGTAACATCATTTTTACAGAATTGATTCTGCCAATTAAAGACAAGGATAATGGGGACCATTTGGAAAGTATTAACTTGCACTGGTCAAGTAAGGGGAGAAAATTATTTTTAAACAAGTAATTAAATTGTTTAGTGACACATATCCCAAGATAATTAAAATGATCAATAACAACCTTGAAAGGAAAATGTTCAAAATCCTGAACTTGAATCTTTTCATTAATCAGAAACAATTCACTCTTATTAAGATTAATTTTATAACCAGAAAACCTACTAAAACTATCCAAAATATTAAGTATAGCGGGTAATGAAGTAAGTGGGTTGGAGAGAAATAATAAAAGATCATCAGCATAGAGTGAAACCCTATGCTCAATGCCACCCCTACGAATGCCTAGAAAGTCCCGGCTCCCACGGATTGCAATAGCTAACGGCTCAACTGCCAAGGCAAAGAGCAACGGGCTCAAAGGACAGCCTTGCCTCGTACCACGGTAAAGTCTAAAATAGTCAGAATAGCGACAATTAGTTAACACTGAAGCTAAAGGACTAGCATAGAGAAGTTTAATCCAGGAACAGAAGGAAGGACCAAAACCGAACCTCTCCAAAGTAAAAAACAAATACTCCCACTCAACCCTATCGAATGCCTTTTCAGCGTCCAAACTAATAAGACATTCAGGTATGTTGTGGTGAGGAGTGTAAATAATATTAAACAACCGCCGCAAGTTAAAAAAAGAATGGCGATTTTTAATGAAACCGGTTTGGTCCTGTGAAATTATAAAAGGAAGAATCTTTTCCAACCTTGAAGCTAACAACTTTGACAAAATTTTAACATCGGTATTTAACAAGGAAATAGGCCTGTAAGAAGCACAATCAACAGGATCCTTATCCTTTTTAAGCAACACAGTGATACAGGCCTGATAGCATGAAGGAGGAAGTGTACCAGAGTCAAGCGACTCTGTAAAAACTTGACAAAGGAAAGGGGCGAGGTCATCAGAGAATTTTTTGAAAAAATCAGCGGAAAACCCATCAGGTCCTGGAGATTTTCCTGATTGCATGGATGATATTGCCAGCTGAATTTCTTCTTTTGTGATGGGAGCTTCTAAAATTTGCCGAGATTCTGAAGAAATCGAAGGAATATCAATAGAATCAAAAAAAATTTCCAAACCCTTTAAGTTTGTTGTATATTCTGAGGTATATAATTTGGAATAAAATGACCTGAAAATATCATTAATCGCTTGTTGGTCAGATGTCACCTCTCCTTTATCTGTCCTAACTCCAGTAATAATTTGCTTAGCTCTAATACCACGTAGTTGATTAGCTAGAAGTTTACTGGTTTTTTCGCCATGTTCATAAAATTCACTCTTGTTCCTTATTAAACAACCTTCAATTTGTCGAGTAGAAAGTAAATTAAATTTAGTTTGTAATGTCATACGTTCCTTGTACAGAGCGGGTGATGGAGATTGAGCATATTGTCTGTCAATGTCCAGGATTTGATCTAAAATAACCTTCTGTTCCTGTATTAAGGATCGTCTTTTAAATGCTGCCAATGAAATAAATTCCCCCCTAAGAAATGCCTTCATGGCCTCCCATATCGTTTTATTTGACATACCAGGAGTTTTATTTTCTTTCAAAAAAAAATTAATTTTAGAAGAAATATTCGCAACCAATTTTTCATCTGTAAGTAATAATGGATCCAATCTCCAATGCTTTCTCATGGAGTCACACCCATGGAGGATCATTTTAAGTACAAGAGGGGCATGATCAGAAACCGAGATGCTATCATAACTGCAAGAGCAAAGGTTATTAATTAATAAATTGTCAACAAAAAAATAATCTATTCTGGTATAAGTATGATGTACGTGAGAGAAAAAAGAATAGTCCCTGCCGTTAGGATGTAAAAAACGCCAAGGATCTGTAAGGCTATATTCCTCAAGAAAAGACTTAACATAAGTTGCAGATTTATTAAGACTAGCAGGTTTTGAAGATGAGCGATCTAAGATCGGATCCATATACAAATTAAAGTCACCCCCAAGAATTAGAGAATGAGTATTTAAATCTAGAAGTTGCGAAAAAAGGTTGCGAAAAAAGTGCACATCATCAAAATTCGGTGCATACAGATTAGCCAAAGTGACATGTTTATCACCAAGTTTACCTGATACTATTACAAATCGTCCATTTTTATCTGATACAACATTAGAGGGAATAAATGGGATATTTCGATCAATAAGAATAGCAGCGCCCCTGGCCTTAGCTTTAAAATTTGAATGAAAAAATTGTCCTGACCAACATTTTGACAAACGCAAGTGGTCGGAATCCTGCAAATGGGTTTCCTGCAAAAACAATACCCCAGGCTTAAATTGCTTTAGACGTGACATGACTCTCTTTCGTTTAATTGGATGGTTCAACCCCTTCACATTCCAGCTTACCAAAGTAAGATTACTATTCATTCAAAGAGTAAAATTTATATATTATGTTGTGTAGCCCAAAGAAGAGTAAAGTGAGGTACGGGTAAAAAAAAAAAAAAAAGGAAGGGGTAAGGGGGGTGTAAATAAAACCATAACAAAAAAAACAAAACAAAAAATAAATAAATAAAAAAATAAAAATTAAAAAAAAATAAATAAATAAAAAAATCCAACAACCAAACCTATAACAACACTCCAGCCGGTTGCAAAAAAACAGCAACCGCTCCATCTCCTGCTCTATTTTCATCCTAACAGAATGCTCCCATACAACTGGCTTCAATCCTGCATAATATGAACGTTTTACCCTAAAAAAAAAAAAAAATAAATAAGATAAAATTAAAAAAAAGAATTAAGTAAACAACAACGTATAGGGAGCCAATTTTACCTTGTTTTTAAACATCTGAAAATGCATCAATGTCCAGTCAGTGCAGCTTCAATGAAGTAACAAGCAGCCCAGCGCGGCAGCTGGTCAACCCAGAAATGTCCAGTTCAAGGCGAAAATTGCTGGTTTCTCTCCATAGTTTGCATGAAGCGGGTGGCCTCTGAGACGGACGCCAGCCACTGGTTTTTGCCGTCTGGAAGAGTTATCCGGAGCCTGGCGGGGAAAAGAAGAGAAGGACGAAAACCTCTCTTGTACAACTCGGACATAACCTCCTTATATTCGGCTCGTTGCTTCTGAACGTCGGCGTTATAATCCTCGTAGAACTGAAGTTTATGCCCACGATATTCCAAAGTCCCACGGCGTCTCCGCGCTTCTCTCATCACCAAGTCTTTGGTCCGAAACCGGTGGAAACAAATAATGACAGCACGCGGCTTCCCATTCGGACTCGGCTTGGACATGGGGCTGCGGTGGGCTCTATCCAGCTCTGGGGGAGATGGCAAAGTTTGTGCGCCAAAGACGTCCACCAACAGCCGAGAAAAAAATTCAGATGGCCGTGGACCCACATCAAAGGACTCCGGCAGACCCACCAGACGAATATTCAGCCTCCTGCTTCTTCCCTCCAGGTCAGAAAGTTTGTTTTTCAAAAGTTTGTTCTCCTCCTGTATTGACTCGCATGTAACTTCAAGCGCCGCTAGGCGCTGGCTGACGTCCTCCGCGTTGTTTTCAAGGTCGCCAATGCGTTGCTCCTGGTTCGCCACATCTGCTTGAATTTTGTCCAGCTTACCATTAATAAGTTCAAATGAAGCTTTGAAGTCAGCAGCTATGGACATTCTGTGTTGCTCTAGCAAGGCAACAAGTGCAGGGTTAAGGCTGATACTAGCATCCTCAGCTAAGCTGGTGTTAATATTGTTCCCTGCTGCCTCCTTTTCAATCTGCTTTCTTGTTTTGGACATATTTCAAAACAGATTCTGCATGTATTAAATGTCCAAAACATTAACAGCTTACAGCAAAGTAGGGTTTAAAAAGTAAAGGAAAAAAAATATAGCAGGAGCCAGCAACGCACACACCTACTCCATTGCCAGCACACCTGAAACATGATCACAGGATTTCTACTTTGGCTTTGGAGTTTGCTGATGTATCAGAAATTAAAGAAGTTGGGAGAGCTGATCAAAATGCGGACCCGGCAAAGCTCCTTCAACAATTCGACCAGTTGGGGAGCGCACTGATAGCGGCAAATGGTGAACTGAATGGTGGCTGATTCAGTAGGTGGAATACATCTTGGAGTCGCAGGTGCTCTCCAGGGAATGATTTTAAAGCCTGTATATGGAAATTATGAAGCACAGAATCGCATGAGAGATGAAAATTCTATGCTCTGAGTGAACTGTGCCTATTAGACCTTGATTCGGCGCCCTGAAGATTACATTCCTCCTGGAGGAGGATGATAAGGCAGAAGAGAGTTTTTGCTTCTTGCTTCTCCCTAACATAAGCATCTGGTGCACAGTAATCTGATCTCTCAAGGACAGCGTTATGTGGCAGACCAGCATGGAGTTTACCATCGGACATGCACTGAGAGAATGAACTCTTGAGGACATGCTATCTATGTTTGGAGGACACTAAAGACATAACATCTAAACGTTGCTCAGGGAGGATTTTTGCTGTTCACCAGTAACTGACTGATGCACACACCGCACACAACATTACATGACTGATACACATACACTGACACACACACACTTACACTGTCTCTCTCAACTTTTGCTCCTTTGTTATTGTGTGTTCTGTATTGCCTGCTAATTGTGCATTAGAGGTTTTTTTTCTATGTAATCACAATTTTGCTCATACAAGCTTTATTTTGATTAACTATGTTTTTTCTCTCTGCCCATTGTGTCATTCCCCCCCCCCCCAATTCCCCTCCTTACCCTTCACTGTATGACAGGCGCCTTGCATGGCTGCCGCATCATTGGGAAGCGCTTATCGAGCGCCCCCAATGTCAAGTCACATTCCTTGTATGTTTACATGTAAACATGCTTGGCAATAAAGCTATTCTGATTCTGATTCATTGTGTCCCAGTGGGTAGCAGATGGTCCATTGGATTCTGTTTCAACTGGACCGGCGTGGGTTCTGTTGGAAGACTGGCAGGCAGGCTCTTTACCACAGTTATGGCCTACTCCCGAGATCACAAAGGGGCTGGTTCTTCAGCAAGCTGGGTGTAGTCTTTTCTTATGCACTGAAGAAGGAGTTTGTTTATTGTACAAAGTCCCATCAGAGTCAAATTGGGACAAAAACACGCCACAGATCCATTTCTTCCGATGTATTGTGGCTGGAATGAGTTGGTTTAAGCTTAGAAAAAAAATCAAACAAAATCTTCTTGCTTGGTAATTTCAAGAAAAGGATTAAAACAAGGAAAAAGTGATCTTTAAAGAAACGAAAAAGAATTTTCACAGAGCATGACAGGCTCTGGGCCTTACTTGGAAGAAGTCTGCTCCTTACAGCTTGACCACCGCCCCAAAACTGAACTAAGGGAAGATTTTTTTCCAGGTATGGCAGAATTTCACTGATTTTCATGAAACCTTAGGTGGCCCAGTTACATTGCTTCTTTTTCAAGCAGAGGTCTTGAACTCAACCTAAAAAAAAAAAGGAAACGCAAGGGAGCTTGGAGGCCCATTGGTCATTTCAAAGTTCAGGGCTTTGTGGGTCTCCCAGCAGAAAGAGGAGGGGGAGAGACATTTGATATGAGAAGTGAGACCCCCCTTAAGATGCATACAGTGCATCCGGAAAGTATTCACAGCGCGTCACTTATTTCACATTTTGTTATGTTACAGCCTTATTCCAAAATGGATTAAATTCATTTTTTTTTCCTCAAAATTCTACACACAATACCTCATAATGACAATGTGAAAAAAGTTTTTTTTTTTTTTTTTTGAGATTTTGGCAATTTTATTAAAAATAAAAAAACTAAGAAATCACATGTACATAAGTATTCACAGCCTTTGCCATGAAGCTCAAAATTGAGCTCAGGTGCATCTCGTTTCCTCTGATCATCCTTGAAATGTTTCTGCAGCTTAACTGGAGTCCATCTGTGGTAAATTCAGTTGATTGGACATGATTTGGAAATGCACACACCTGTCTATATAAGGTCCCACAGTTGACAGTGCATGTCAGAGCACAAACCAAGCATGAGGTCAAAGGAACTGTCTGTAGACCGCCGAGACAGGATTGTCTTGAGGCACAAATCTGGGGAAGGGTATAGAAAAATTTCTGCTGCTTTGAAGGTCCCAATGAGCACAGTGGCCTCCATCATCCGTAAATGGAAGAAGTTGGGAACCACCAGGACTCTTCCTAGAGCTGGCTAGCCGTCTAAACTGAGCAATCGGGGGAGAAGGGCCTTAGTCAGGGAGGTGACCAAAAACCCGATGGTCACTCTATCAGAGCTCCAGCATTCCTCTGTGGGGAGATGAGAACCTTCCAGAAGGACAACCATCTCTACAGCAATCCACCAATCAGGCCTGTATGGTAGAGTGGCCAGACAGAAGCCACTCCTCAATACAAGGCACATGGCAGTCTGCCTGGTGTTTCCCAAAAGGCACCTGAAGGGCACTCAGACCATGAGAAACAAAATTCTCTGGTCTGATGAGACAAAGATTGAACTCTTTGGCGTGAATGCCAGGCGTCATGTTTGGAGGAAACCAGGGACCGCTTATTACCATGCCAATAGTGGTGGCAGTATCATGCTGTGGGGATGTTTTTCAGTGGCAGGAACTGGGAGACTAGTCAGGATAGAGGGAAAGATGAATGCAGCAATGTACAGAGACATCCTGGATGAAAACCTGCTCCAGAGCACTCTTGACCTCAGACTGGGGTGACGGTTCATCTTTAAGCAGGACAACGACCCTAAGCACACAGCCAAGATATCAAAGGATTGGCTTCAGCACAACTTTGTAAAAGTCCTTGAGTGGCCCAGCCAGAGCCTAGACTTGAATCTAATTGAACATCTCTGGAGAGATCTGAAAATGGCTGTGCACTGATGCTTCCCATCCAACCTGATAGAGCTTGAGAGGTGCTGCAAAGAGGAATGGGCCAAACTGCCCAAAGATAGGTGTGCCAAGCTTGTGGCATCATATTCCAAAAAAACTTAAGGCTGTAATTGCTGCCAAAGGTGGATCAACAAAGCATTGAGCAAAGGCTGTGAATACTTATGTACATGTGATTTCTTAGATTTTTATTTTTAATAAATTTGCAAAAATCTAAAAAAAAAAAATAAAAATCATGTTTTCATTATGGGGTATTGTGTGTAGAATTGAGGAAAAAAATGAATTTCATCCCTTTTGGAATAAGGCTGTAACAAAACAAAATGTGGAAAAAGTGAAGCGCTGTGAATACTTTCCGGATGCACTGTATGCTGCTGAATAAAGCATAAATTCCTTAAACTTTAGTGACTAAGATATTCTACTCAATAATAAGGGAATATACAATGTCTCTACATTATAACTGTAATTAATTTGTGATAGTAAGCATGCAAAAATTAATTTCTTCCTAAAAATAAAGCATATCAAATCATATCAGTAAAAGCATTTGAAACGACAACTGTCCATTCCAGAGTTCAATCATGTCTTCAGTAGCGGATGCTGTCTTGAGAGAAAGAATATGAATTAATTTATTGTTCACAACTGCAGAGATTCCATTTCAGAGAGAAAAAAAACAAATATTCCTGCGTCGTCCACCAGATGGCACTGTAAAACTGTCTGGTTGGTTAATGAGGAATCTTAACTCCCAAATCTGGATTATATCAACCATAAATCTGTCATTTGGGGCATTCCTTTGCCAGAGAGTCCTGGAGAACTGATTAACTTTCACTTTATGGCCGATGGATAGTGTTACAGCTCTGACCCTTGGATGACAGAAGCAGTTCATGACCAGACTTTCGAGTTGAAACAATTTTCTTCAGCAAAGAATGATTTTATGGATTAGAACCAAAAGGGTTAATGCTACAAGTTGTTGAAGCCAGGTTAAGCGGATTGGTGACAATCAGTGAGCAGCAGTACAGTTTCATGCCAAGAAAGAGTACTACAGATGCAATGTTTGCTTTAAGAGTGCTGATGGAAAAGTATAGATTAGGTCAGAAGGAGTTGCACTGTGTCTTTGTGGATCTACAGAAAGCATATGATAGGATGCCGAGAGGAAGTATGGTACTGTATGTGAAAGTCAGGAGTGGCAGAGAAGTATGTGAGGGTGGTGCAGGATGTGTATGAGGACAGCAAGACGGTAGTGAAGTGTGCTGTAGGAGTGACAGATGGGTTCAAGGTGAGGGTGAGGTTACATCAGGTATCAGCTCTGAGCCCCTTCTTGTTTGCCATGGTGATGGACAGGCTGACAGACGAGGTCAGGCAGGAGTCTCCGTGGACCATGATGTTTGCAGACGACATTATGATCTGTATTGATAGTAGGGAGCAGGTGAAAGAACCTGGAGAGGTGGAGGTATGCTCTGGAGAGAAGAGGAATGAAAGTCAGTAGAAGCAAGACAGAATACATGAGTGTGAATGAGAGGGAGGCAGGTGTAACGGTGAAGATGGAAGGAGTAGAGGTAGTGAAAGTAGATGAGTTTAAATACTTGAGGTCAACCATCCAAATCAATGGAAAATGCACAACAGAGGTGAAGAAGAGAGTGCAGGCAAGGTGGAGTGGGTGGAGATGAGTATCGGGGTGATTTGTGACAGAAGTGTAGCAGCAAGAATGAAAGGGAAGATTTACAAGATTGTAGTGAGACCTGCGATGATGTATGGTTTGGAGACGGTGGCGGTGACAAAAAGACAGGCGATGGAGGCAGAGTTGAAGATACTAAAATTTTCATTGGGAGTGACTAGGAAGGACAAGATTAGAAATGAGTATATCAGTGGGACAGCTCAGGTTGAGCAGTTTGGAGACAAAGTAAGAGAGGCAAGGCTGAGATGGTTTGGACATGTGCAGAGGAGGGATAGTGGATTTATTGGACAAAGGATGTTGAAATGGAGCTGCCAGGCGGGAGGAAAAGAGGAAGACCACAGAGAAGATTTATGGATATCGTGAAAGAGGACATGGAGAGAGTTGGTGTTACAGAGGAAGATGCAAAGGATAGAGTGAGATGGAGGCAGATAAACCGCTGTGGCGACCCCTAAAGGAAGCAGCCAGAAGAAGAAGAAGAAGTCAAATTTGACCATGATGAACTTTTCAGCACCCCTTCGTACACACAAACAAGTTAGTTGATTTGGAAGCCTGTTGCATAGCAGGTTGCCAACCAAAAAACTGGGTAAACTGTGCTTTTTGCATGTATATTTGCATTTATACAACAGTTAGTTCCCACTGAGCAATCTGATTGGACAATAGGGATTCCACAAGTTACTATAATCCATGATAGTACTGTTTTGGATACCTTAATTTCCACAGTGAGGCACTGTTTGACAAGAAACTATACATCCTTGACTCAGAAGTCCCACCCTTTTGAAAAGGGTGCTCAGTCTACCCCGTCCCTGCTGGCATTTTAAGCTCATTAAGTGATTTCACGTCTGTTTAAAAA
Source organism: Pholidichthys leucotaenia (assembly GCA_020510985.1). NCBI lineage: Eukaryota > Metazoa > Chordata > Actinopteri > Cichliformes > Pholidichthyidae > Pholidichthys > Pholidichthys leucotaenia. The sequence continues at coordinate 417,937,613 of CM035839.1, forward strand.
AAAAAATAGGCAGTGCTAGAGTTTGATTTATTGTCTCGCTTAACAAACCACAATACCTTTGTGGTGATGGACTCTTTGTTTCATCGTCATGAAAAGAAAAGTGAACAAAATGTGCCAAATCCTCACCAGCTGCATAACTCCATAGGACAGAAGCTGTACTGCCTCCTGGCGGAAGACACTACAACGCACAGTGAAAGCTGCCAGCAAGAACATTGGTGTCCCTCTGCCCCCCCTCTCGGACTGATTTGAGGTGCAACTGTAGAGGCTGGGTTAATCATCTCAGACTGGATGCAGAGGGTAAACAGAGAAGGACAATAGGTATTGAGATTATGGTGAGGTAGCAGGAAGAAGGAGTTGGGGGAGAAGGGATGAATTTTTTTTTTTTTTTTTGTTACTTATTTGTACCCGTAGGTAGACTTGGTTTGCAGTCTGGTGACAAGCCACCGGCTGCTGGTCGCTGCGTGCGCGAGCGCCCTAAACCTACATGTTTTTGGTGTGCGGGAGGAAACCGGAGAAATCCCGGAGTAAACCCGCGCAACACGGGGAGAACATGCAAACTCCACACAGCTCACTGTTGGTCAGGGGCTGGGATCGAACCCACGATCTCATGATCCCCGCGATCCCCCGGCCGAGGGTAAAACTGTGCTGTCACAGTGCTAAACCACTGCGCCACCGTGCAGCCAGAATGTATTGTGATGCGAGATGTCATGCAGATGTGAGATGGGCAGTTGATATAAAAGGAGAGCCCCTGGTGTATTGAGACAAGTTTTTTCTGTGTATGACTGATGTGAGAATGAATAAAGTCGTCTGCTGCATAAATCTGTTTCCGTTATTCACACTCTCCACACTGGTGACCCCTTGACGAATTATGCAACACAAGGCAAGAAGCCCGGAGTCGGCCCGGACGGGAAGCCCCAGCGACGCAGCAAGCATCCCAGAGACGGCCCGGACGGGAACCCCCAGCAACGCGTGCACTGTTTCGGTCAAACTACCGGACTTTTGGCTGCACGACCCACGGTCTTGGTTCCACCACACCAAGGCTCAGTTCGCCCTCCAGGGAATAACGGCAGACGACACCAAATATTACTATGTGGTCGCAGCGCTGGACGCTCGCACATCTCAGCAAGTAGCGAGCCTGCTCCAACAGCCTCCAGCCCACAACAAATACGAGGCTCTCAAGGCCGCACTGACCCGGCGCTACACGCTCTCGGACTGTGAGAGAGCGGAGAGGCTCCTGAGGCGCTCCGAGTTAGGAGACGGGTCGGCAGTCGAACTGATGGAGAAGATGTTGGCATTGATGGGCACGGACGAGGGGCATTTTCTGTTTGCCCACCTTTTCCTCTGAAACCTCCCAACAGAGGCGAGAGCGGTTCCAATTCGCTGTTGCTGGCCACAGGTGACTACCGTGCGCTAGCCCAGGAGGCAGATCGGATCATCCTCACCACCAGAGCCCTCACAGTCAACGCGGCGGCGTCGGAACCCAGCGAGACGACCAGCGGAGGCGAGGAGCCGCCGACGGTAGCGGCAGCGGGGGCCAGGAAGCGCCAGAGAGACACGCTTTGCTTCTACCACCGCCGCTTTGGAGAGAACGCACGCAGATGTGAGCCACCGTGCCAATTCAAGCATTCGGGAAACGCCAAGGCCGGCAGTCGGTAGCAGCTGTGACCGCCAGTGAAGAGAACAAGCTGCTCTACGTGACGGATTCACGCTCGGGGAGACGGTTCCTCGTAGACACTGGAGCCCAGAAGAGCATCATCCTGCCGTCAAACGCCGACCGGCTAGCGGGAGCTAGCGGCTCCGGGCTGGTAGCAGTAAACGGCTCGGACATTAAGACTTTTGGTGAGAGAACACTGACTTTATCCCTACACGGCCATATGTACGAGTGGACTTTTGTCATAGCGGCATTGAGTTTCCCAATCCTGGGAGCTGATTTTCTTTGTGCACACGGGTTACTAGTCGATGTTGCTAACAGACGGTTGGTTAATGCAATGTCTTTTGATTCTCTCCCCTGTACAGCTCGAGGGGCCGGGCCAAATAACACAAGCCAACGTCACAGCTCCAGGCGGTAAGTTCCACACACTGCTCACTCAGTTCCCAGCACTCACAGTCCCGACGTTTTCGGCGGCCATCGCTAAACATGGGGTGGAACGCTTTATCACTACCACAGGGCCGCCCGTTTTCGCACGACCTCGGCGCTTGGACACAGCTAAATTGGCCATAGCGCGTGAGGAGTTTGCCAACCTGGAAAGGTTGGGCATCATCAGGCAATCGAACAGCCCATGGGCATCCCCGCTACACATGGTCCCTAAGGCCGAGGGATCGTGGCGACCGTGCGGAGATTTCCGCAAATTGAATAACGCCACAGCGCATGACCGCTACCCGATTCCCCATATTCAGGATTTTTCCGTTCACCTCGCCGGAGCACGCATTTTTTCTAAAATAGACCTGGTCCGCGGTTACCACCAGGTCCCAGTGCACACGGAGGACATACCCAAAACAGCGGTAATAACTCCGTTTGGCTTGTTTGAGTTTTTACGCATGCCCTTCGGATTAAAAGGAGGGGCACAGACATTCCAACGCATGATGGATGCGGTGTTGCGCGATCTCCCGTTTGCGTTCGTCTACCTGGATGATATCCTGGTGGCCAGCACGTCCGAGGACGAACACGTAACCCACCTCAGGACGGTTTTCCGGAGGTTGGAGGAGCACGGGTTAATAATCAACCCGGCAAAATGCCAGTTTGGTGTGACGGGGATTGATTTTTTGGGGCACTGCGTCTCACCGGAGGGAGCAATACCCTTGCCCGACAAAGTGCGCGCTGTGGCAAATTTTCCCCGGCATTAGACAGTCAGGGCGCTGCAAGAATTTTTGGGGATGGTTAACTTTTATAACCGGTTCCTCCCCCGCACAGCTCAACTCATGCAGTCATTGTATGCCGTGCTCAAAAAAACGGAAACTCGCGGACAGAGTCGAATGAACTCCAGAGCAGGAGCAGACGTTCTCTGAGGTTAAAACAGCCCTGGCAAACACCACACTGTTGGCGCACCCGGACCCGGCGGCCCGGATAGCGCTCACTACTGACGCCTCGGACGTGGCCACAGGGGCCGTCGTGGAGCAACGTGTCGCCGGTTCTTGGCAGCTGCTCGCTTTTTTCAGCGGGGCCTTGCGCGACAGTGAGCGCAAATACAGCACGTTTGACAGAGTTGCTGGCTCTCCACCTGGCCATACACCACTTCCAGTTCTGGCTGGAAGGGCGCAGCTTCACTGCGTTCGTGGACCACAAGCCGCTAACGTTCGCGATGGCCAAGGTTTCGGAACCATGGTCGGGCCGGCAGCAGAGACAGCTGGCCGCGATCTCGGAGTTTACGACCGATACTCAGCATGTGTCGGGTAAACTGAATGTGGTGGCGGACTGCCTCTCACGTGCAGTAGTGGCCCCGGTCTGCGTGGGGATAGATTATACAGCCATGGCCGCAGAGCAGATTGGCGATACAGACGTGTGCGCGCTCCAGTCTGGACCAACAGGGTTAAGGCTGGAGAACAGAGTACTGCAAGACGGCAAGCCCCCTCTAATCTGCGACGTCTCCACGGGATGCCAGCGCCCGGTGGTCCCAGTTGCTTGGCGCCGCCGAGTGTTTGAGTCAGTTCAAGCTCTGGCGCACCCAGGAGTGCGCGCGTCAGTCAAAATGGTGGGAGCAAAGTTCGTGTGGCCAGGCCTGCGCAAACAAGTGAAAGAGTGGGCTGCAGCCTGCGTAGCGTGCCAACGAGCCAAAGTACACAGACACACGAAGGCTCCTTTGGAGCCATTTCGTATACCGGCAAAGAGGTTCGACCATGTTCATGTGGACCTCGTGGGCCCCCTCCCGCCATCACAGGGGTGCACGCACCTTCTGACAGTGGTGGACCGCACCACACGCTGGCTAGAAACAGTCCCACTGGCGGCAACCACGTCCGCGGACGTGGCGCGCGCTTTTTTGACGACATGGGTGGCACGTTTTGGCATCCCGTCAGACATCACGTCCGATAGGGGCCCTCAGTTTGTTTCCGACCTCTGGTCCGCGATGGCCCATAGCCTGGGTGTTGCAATTCATCGCACAACCGCGTATAACCCACAGGCCAATGGGTTATGTGAGCGTTTTCATAGGTCACTGAAAGCAGCGCTCAGGGCTTTGACTGCAAATTGGGTAGACCGGTTGCTGTGGGTTTTATTGGGGTTGCGTTCCACACCAAAAGAGGATTTGGAGGCTTCCCCGGCGGAACTTGTTTTTTTCTCAGCCACTGCAGCTGCCCGGGGAATTTTTGCCAGATAATCCCACGCCAGACAACTGCCCGTCTCAGCGTTTGCAGCATAGCGCAGACACAGGCACGCTGACCAGCCCACCACTGTTTTCCACGCACTTTTGGGCCAAAAACTTTGAAGAACGCGGTGTTCGTGTTTGTCAGGCATGATGCCCACCGCCCTCCATTGCGCCCACCCTACGATGGCCCGTTCAGAGTGCTGGAAACAGGGGACAAACATTTTTTGTTAGACTTGGGGGGTCGTCAGGAGAAAATATGCATAGACAGACTTAAGCCCACCTTTGTGGTGGCGGACGAGCAAGTGATGTTGGCTCGGGCCCCTCGGCGTGGAAGACCCCCACTGAGAACTCCCCAGGTAAACGATTCATCACAGCAGCCACACGGGCAAGTTGACAGTCCCCCCCCCCCCCCCGTCATGGCGCACCCGCAGACAGACACACCCCCAGGAGCCCCCCGCCGGCACAGCAGCGCCGCGGAGGCGGTAAACCCCCATTACAGCAGATATGGGTGGAGACTGAAGCCAAAAGGACGTGAGGACTGAAACTCGGTCTGAGATTCTGGGGGTGGGGGGGGGCGTGTAGAGGCTGGGTTAATCATCTCAGACTGGATGCAGAGGGTAAACAGAGAAGGACAATAGGTATGGAGATTATGGTGAGGTAGCAGGAAGAAGGAGCTGAGGGAGAAGGGATGAATGTATTGTGATGCGAGATGTCATGCAGATGTGAGATGGGCGGTTGATATAAAAAGAGAGCCCCTGGTGTATTGAGACATGTTTTTTCTGTGTATGGCTGACGTGAGAGTGAATAAAGTCGTCTGCTGCATAAATCTGTTTCCATTATTCACACTCTCCACACAATGTAATTTATGAAATACCATGCAAAGCATGTGGAAAAACATACATAGGAGAAATGGAAAGGAAGTTTTCAACACGAAAAAGGGAACACCAAAAATAATGTGGGGGAAAAAATGCAGGGCAACTCACAAGAACACAAAAAGAAAAGGCAGAACAGGAAAACCTCAAATCAGCAATATCAGACCACTGCAAAATAAACAACTACATCATGGACTGGAACAATGCAAAAAATAATTGGATGAGAGGACAACAAACACAAAGGCTGGATCAAGAAAGCAACTGAAATCAGGAAGCGAGTCCACAACACCTTGAACCGAGATGATGGAGCCTTCATGCTCTTGCACACCTGGGACTCTCTGCTCCAGAGATCATTGCACGGCGTGGGGCGTGATTGACCTGGCAGATCTGTCAAATCTGTCAGGTCAGTCACGCCTATGGAAAAGATAAAACAGCTGGTGTGACATGTCACAGATGTCAGATGACTTTCTGAAGAAGACTGCAGATGACAGTTGAAACATGTCAAAGGTATGAAGCATCCTTTTGCTTTGTCTTAATAGAAGAATAATACCAGTTCTTTGCTTTTTTTTTTTTTTACTTTACACATAATCTGCAGTTTTCTCCTTCTCTTTTATTTCTTTCCATTTTAAAACATTTGATTTATTAAATAACAGCTTGGTCAGCTCATGATAACTGGCCCTACATTATAATTCCAATTGCTTCCTTCTGTAGAATAAATTTGAAGTTTGTGATTGTTTTTCAGGCATTTGTTTCCCCTAACTTTCACACTGTATTGGGGGGGGGGGGGGGGGGCTGAAAAGTTCATAGTGGTCAAATTTACCAAATGTGATTTATTTTTTAGCATAGTCTCCCCTTCGGTCCACACACTTCTTTTATCGGTGTTATAGCGCTTTGATCTCTGCGGTTGAAAAATAAATCACACTTGGTCAAATTTGACCACTATGAACTTTTCAGCCCCCCTTCATATGTATGTATGAAACTATGCGAGAAAAATACACAAAGTAAAGAGAAACATAATTTTAAAGCTATCTGGCTTCAAATAATATTGAAATCATTACTGATATTCTATGTACCTAATAAGTGGTTATCTCTTGGCAGGAGTAGAACTTTCCATCTTTAACCCAAGTGGAAATGCTGTTGCTTTAATGCCCTCAGAGGAGGTGTCCTATATGTAATGCTCCACTAGAAATGTGTTTGCATAAAATTTGATTGAAGTCCCAGATGAAAAGTTGCCAGCCAACTGTCCATAGTTTTTAAGTGGAGCAGGAACGTTAAAATCAGTTGTTATTAGAAATGCGATGACCTCGGCCCTTTGGGCACTGGGTGTCCTTTGCTCCTTTCTGGCTGTGCTGCATCTGTCTTGCAGGTGCTGATTGGTGACCAGTAATCATGAGTCACACCTTTGTTGTGGCTATAAAAGCTGCCTCATTTCTGCAGCTTGTCCCTCCCTGGGACTGTGGATCCAACTTGGGAGAGAAAAGGTGTTCCCCTTCAGACCCTACTTCCTTTTGTTTGGTTTGCCTTCACACACACATGTCCATTCATCCAACCACAAGCTTGCATTACTGATTTGCTGACATTTACACATTTATCTAAGTTGACTATTTTTTGTTAAAATAAAGGTTCAATTGAATTATTGTATTCACTCAACTTGTCTCCCTTCTTTGTTCAAATGCCTGACCCGGATCATGACAGAATAAAGGCATTTTGGCTTGAGCTAACAGGCAACAATAACACAAAAAAATCCACTCATTTCAACTAAGGTACACAGAAGAACATCTCTGAAAGCACAACACATCAACCTTTGAAGCAGTTGGGCTACAACTGCAGAATACCTCAACTTATGGAATTTCCCCATTGTGGGACTAATAAAGGCTTATCTTATCTTATCTTATGTCATGCCTATTAACTAAGAACAGGAAACTGAGGCTACAAGTAGGGCTGGGCAATTAACCAAAATAAAACTGAGACCAAAGGTCAGGACGTGAAACTGATGTAATCTTCCTCATGTCATTTTTTTCAGTTCTTCCTTTCTTCTTGTTGTGTATGTGTGTATATGAGCACGTTCATGCACCTCCAAGGTGTCTCTTACACGTGTAGTTGTGAAACTCCACAACCCAGAAACACTGAAGTCAGCGCTTAGGGAAGCCGCAGAAGATGGCAGAAAAATTAAAATGCCTTTTACCAAAAAGAAATGCGGTGTCCATCCACATAATATGAGATGATTGACACTAGGGCTGCAATAATTACTCGAATAATTTGATTACAAAAAATTCTCGATTCAGAATTTCTGCTTCGACGTGTCATTTAATGTAGCACTTCCAGCCTATATGACCTTCTTCCGGTCACGCTACCTAAGCAAAATGCAGATTTGTTTAATGGTGCCATGTCAGAGTGACATAGTGACGGGCTGTCAAAGAGGAAGAAATTTTTTTTAAAAAAAAACGACAAAAGTATCTCAAGTCTGGGATCACTTCAAACTCAAATTGAAGGAAAACATTGTGCAGTGTGTACATGGTAAAGCCGAGTGGCAAGCTAGCATCCTACAACGTCGGATGTTAGTGTCTTGGCAGAAAGCATCTCACGTCATGCACAGTCAGCACATCCGAAACAAGGTATGTGATTGAGATTTAAAATTAAGACTAACAGAATGTGGTCAGCTATGCTAATTATGCTTATATGACCAAAAAACTGCAGATGCTTAAGGGGTCGGAGGAACACCCGTTCAGTATCTGTAGTGGCGTCAAACAAGGCTGCGTCCTTGCTCCCACACAGGGATATTCTTCGTCGTTTTCCTAAAGCATGCCTTTGACACTGCAACTGAAGGAATTTACCTATGCACCAGGTCAGACGGCAGAATGTTCAACCTTGCCTGGCTCAGAGCCAAGACGAAGGTTCACGAAACGCTCATCAGAGACATGCTGTTTGCTGACGACGCAGCAATTGCAACACACACCCAACAGGAGCTGCAGACACTGATGGACTGCTTCTCACAGGCCTGCAAGGATTTTGGACTCACCATTAGACTGAAAAAGACCAATGTCCTGGGACAAGACACTGAATCACCACCTGCCATCACCATTGATAACTATGAACTCAACACCGTCCACCACTTCACCTACCTTGGCTCTACCATAACCGACAACCTCTCCCTTGACACAGAAATAGACAGGAGGATTGGGAAGGCAGCTACAACACTTGCTTGCCTCACAACCAGACTGTGGACAAACCCCAAGCTGTCGACGAAGACTAAGATGGCAGTGTGTAACGCCTGTGTCATCAGCACACTGCTGTATGGCAGTGAGTCATGGACAACATATGCCAGACAGGAGAAGCGACTCAACACCTTCCATCTGCGAAGCATCAGCCGCATCCTGGGCATATCCTGGCAGGACAGGGTAACCAACGCAGATGTCTTGAAATGCGTGGGACTTCCCAGCATGTTCACTCTCCTCAGACAGCGCAGGCTGCACTGGCTAGGCCATGTCCACCGCATGGATGATGGGCACATCCCAAAGGACATCCTGTACGGAGAACTGGCATCTGGGAGGAGATCCACTGGCCGCCCCCACCTCCGGTACAAAGATGTCGTTAAGAGAAACATGAAGGCCACCGACATCAACACAGACATGGGAGAGCCTAGCAGGTGACCATGCAAAGTGGAAAGGGACCCTGAAGCAACACCTGAAATCAGGGGAGGACAAAATGATGACTGATGCTGCAGAAAAATGAACATGCAGGAATGAAAGCAGGAACTCCAACAGACCAGAGACTACACACAGGTGTGACCTTTGCGATAGAGACTGCCACTCCCGCATTGGTCTATTTAGCCACAGATGACGCTGCTCCAGGTGAGCAGACAAGCAGAACTAGGATGCTTCATCCATGGTCAACCCTAACTGACGGAGGCCTAAGAAGATTAAAAATCATACAGCCACTGCCATTAACATCCATTGTGGCTAGCGCTAGCGGATGCTAACAGCTAGCAAACGGAACTTTATGGTGTAATGTACTGTTTAAAGTTACGTTCTATGCAATAAACATTACAATAAGCACTGCAATAAATGTGTACCTGTGTTGTTGAGTGTTTGGTACAATTACTACTGCTCTTTAGGAAAGAAAGTTCTGCAAATGTTGGTCAATGGAAGTTTCTTTAAAAAAGTATCAGATTACTCGAGTAATCTTCGATTAGAGTGAGCGATTGCCTGAGCCGTAAAATAGTTGTTAGCTGCAGCCCTAATTGACACTTTGTTTCATCTGAGGATGCTGGGAGGGGGCGAGCGGGGTTTGTGAAGGGTTCCCCCGGAGCTACCAGCAACTGGCGCAAGTCATGTGGCCCACGGGCCATCAAGAGGTGTGTGAACACTGACTTCTGCACTGGACAGTGTTTAGTTTTGTTGCATGATAATGGTCCCATTCTTCATTATATTATGCTAATTTATGACCAAATCACCGCAGTGATATATTCATTGATGCCACACTCCTGTGGCTTAATTACAAGTCTTGGTAGTGAACTATGGGGGAGAAAAAAGGAGGGAGATAAACAACATAAAACCGAAAAAAAGCTTCTAATAGATGCTACAAGTCACATGGGCTCACCAAAATTGGACAATAAATGATTGGAAAAATATTGCCTGGCATCTATCTCAATTTTTGCTGCAACAGTTAGATGGGGGTCAGAATTTGGTGTCAACAACATGAAATAATGGATGCATGCATACAGTATCATGAATGTGGATATAACAAATCTGCAGCAACTGTACATCTACAGCAATATCGGCCAATATCCCTGAGGAATGTTGCCAGCACCTTGCTGAATCTATGCCATAAAGAATTAAAGCATTTCTGAAGACAACACTGGTCTAACCCTGTATTAGCAAGGTGTACTTATTAAAGTGGCCATGAGTATATGTTACAACAGCCTGCAATAGGATCATTCATTCATCACATGAAATGATTAGCTGTGATTGCTCCACTGGGTGGATTTCATTGATTTTTTTTTTCCACACTAATAATTGGTAGCTGTCAGGTTATGTGAAGAATTTCAGCACATTGGCCCAAAAATAGAACTTATTACCTACTGGTAGGGTTGCCACCTTCAATGCAGAAAAATAAATGACCCCCCCCCCCCCCTCAAGGTGATGTGTGGGGTGCTAGTTGTGGTTTATCATGACTTAATCATTATTTAAATAAAGTATTAGCATAGTATTTGTAGGCCAAAGTTTGAAGCGCCACCATATGCCACGGAAAACACCCGCTGGCATACTGCAGTTTGCCTTTGACGCTGTCGAGCCAATCACTGAGTTTTTCCCACTCACGTCGTACTTTTGCAAACGTTTACGCTTGACTGATGCATGCGGCGGACCATCGGGACCCGGTGCAGCCGTACACATGTTGGAGAAGCTGACAAGCCGCTGTGGCTGCTGCTGAGCCCACCCGGCTAGCTCTCATCCAATCACTGTCCAGTGATGACGTCACGTGCAGCATGTAAAAGTAAACAAATCAACCAACAGCTAAGTAGGAGGACAACATGCAGAATACGGATGAGTTGATGCTGCGTTGAAGGCACCTAGTAAATACAGGGCCAACTGTGTCCTGTGTTGATTCAATACAGGACGCGTAGTGTAAAAACAGGACGATACTGTATTTTACAGGACGGGTGGCAACCCTCCCTACTGGCGCTTTAAATATCCCCTGCGTTTTGATTAAGTTGCTGGCCCTTCTCTGCAGCCCAGTTTTTGACCCTGCCCCTGCCTACAGTGTTACCGCAGCTGCCAAACACTGCAAACAGTTATGAAGTGGAAATACTCGGGATAAATGAACGGCTCTATAACTACCACCAAGGCAGCACTCAAGCAGCCTTTATACTTACCCACGGTGATGTTTTACTTACTATGGGAGCTGCTACAGTATGGCCAGCAAGAAACGCATCACCGCCTTCACGCAGCACTTGACGCCCGTTTAAACACAAGCGTAGTCTTAAGACGTTGTGGCTGACCACGGTGGAAGCAGGCGGGGTGAGCACGGAGTCAGAGCTCACAAGGTCATGCTGAGAGCTCAGAGAACTAGCTAAAACAACTGAAACGATATCCCGGGATACGCTTCTCTGCCCAAGCGTTGCGCCTGCCGAGGAAGGTTTCCCGACTCGGCACCAAAACTTGACAGGCTCACACCGACTGGCCGCTGCATAACAAATCAGAGGAGCTAGGAAACGTTAATGTCAGTTACCAACATAAAGCTGGAGCGGGGGGGGGGGGGTGGTTGGCCAGACATTCCCCCGCTTTGACAGAACATAAAAATTCACATAGTTTAAACTATTTATTGTTTAATATTTGGGGAGTACAACCTGACAACTGTTTTACATTTTTTTTAAGCCGTTCAGGTATATTACACCTGTCATAGCCGATAAGAGCGGCTACAGAAAGGGGGCTTCGGCTGAAGAATTTGACTTTGAAGCGGTCGTATTCTCAGATCACATTTACGCCATAAAGCCCTACACTAAAATCGTTATTTTAGCCCGTTACGCAAACTACGTAACGACCGCCGGTAAGTTCAACACAGAGCGTTTAGGGAGGCACGGCGACTTCTTCACGTTAACTACTCCGACTGGAATATACCAAACACACACATTAAGGTCAGTGTGACTTAACTCTTCACTTTGCCGAAGGTCCCCACTCCGAGCGTGTCACCGAGGATGTAATGGCCGATCTTTACCCTGCCTTCGTGTTTCTGCTGTTGCCGCTCTGCCATCTTTCTCCGTTACCGACGGCTGGGTTCGCTCGGTGCGGTAGGTCTGCTGCCTGTCTGTGCGGCGCTCAGAGGGGCGGGGCCGCTTCACCCCACCGGGAGGCGAGGGGGGCCATCTACAGCCATGGCTTTAACCCTGACTTTAACACATATGTACGCAGGAGTAGGGCCTCATAAAAAAGATTTATTTTTATTTCATCAACTCAAAATTTTGACATTAAAATCTATGGAAGCCCGTTTACGCCACTGTTAAGAAAAAATAAATACTCTGCAAGTCATAATAAATATAAACAGATCTCAAAAAAGGGTGGTGGTGTTGCACTGTATATTGATGACCTGTACAGGTGGAAGCTTGTAAATGAAATGTCCTCAGCACTACCAGGGATTCTGGAATGTGTTACTGTTGAGATTGACCTAGACAAAACAAAAAATCTAATCATAAGCTGCATATATAGAACGCCGGGAACTTGCATTGAGACATTCAGAGATAAATTAGTCGAGCTGTACAATAATATTACTAGTAAGAAAATGGTAGCAATTTGTGGAGATTTCAATATTGATTTACTGAATCCACATCAACAAAATGTAGTTACAGAGTTCATGAACTCTATGTACAGCATGAGTCTATATCCCACAATAACACATCCCAGTAGAATCACAGTTCACTCTGCTACACTTATTGACAACCTGTTTGTCAATGTTTTCGATAAGAAAATAGAAAGTGGATTATTGATAAATGATATAAGTGACCACTTGCCAACCTTTGCACTTATCCATGGCCACACGGGGCCCAATGCAGAAAAAATTTCAAAATCGTTCAGACACAAATCACCAAATGCAATCAGTTCTCTTAAAGAGGACTTGCTGAAGCAAGACTGGACAGAAGTCTATGTATCAGATGTAAATGAAGCCTATGACACATTTATAAACATTGTAACCACTCTTTATGAAAAAAACTGCCCATTAGTAAAAAAAAAAGCTTAAACACAAATTTGCTGATAAGCCATGGTTAACCAAAGGACTACAAAAGGCGTGTAAAAAGAAAAATTTATTATATAAAGCTTTCCTAAAGAAAAGGACAAAAGAAGCAGAGCAGCGGTATAAAACATACAAAAATAAGTTAACATATATAATAAGATGTAGTAAAAGAGACTATTACAATAAAGAACTGGTGAAAAACAAAGACAATATTAAAAATACATGGACAATACTCAACAGTATCCTTGGAAATAAAAGCAGAAATACAAGCTACCCAACTAATATTCCAAAAAATAATAAAACGACTCAGAGTGTGAATATAGCTTCACCTGCAGATGAATTTAATAATTTTTTTGTTAACATTGGACCTAAACTGGCCCGAGAAATACCCACTACGGTGCCTACAGGTGATACAATATGCAATAACACTGCTGTAAAAGACTCCATCTTCATAAAGAACACAGACGAAAGAGAGGTCATTGAAATTGTTAAATCGTTCAAAAGTAAAACATCTACTGACTGTGATGGTATTGACATGCTACTAGTCAAAACTGTTATCGAATGCATAGTAAAACCACTGACGTATATCTGTAACCTGTCTCTCCAATCAGGTATATTTCCCAATGCAATGAAAATAGCTAAAGTAATTCCGATATACAAGACGGGCGACAGAGGGGAACTCTCAAACTATAGACCAATTTCACTATTACCGCAATTTTCCAAGATACTTGAAAAAATATTCTATGAGAGAATTGACAACTTCATACTGAAGAATGATTTATTGTGTGAGCAGCAATATGGGTTCAGACACAAGAGGACAACAGCATATGCCCTAATGGAATTTACAGAAAAAATATCAACAGCCATTGAAAATAAAGAGTATTCAGTTGGAGTATTCCTAGATCTTAAAAAAGCATTTGATACAGTAGATCATAATTTATTATTAAAGAAACTACAAAATTGTGGTATTAGAGGGGTAGCACTGTCCTGGTTAAGTAGTTACTTAAAGAATAGATATCAGTATGTATGTGTTAGCAACAAAAACTCAGAGTTGCTGAAGGTCACCTGTGGAGTCCCACAGGGTTCAGTTCTGGGACCATTATTATTCAATATGTATATAAACGATATATGTAAAGTTTCAGAAAAAATGGACTTAATATTGTTTGCCGATGACACTAATCTGCTATGCAGTGAAAACAATTTGGAACAACTTCTGGATACACTCGGAAAGGAATTAGGAAAGCTTAAACTGTGGTTTGATTCAAACAAATTAACGCTCAATTTAAGTAAGACAAAATTTATAGTCTTTAACAACCATCACAACAACCCAGTACCCAAACTCAGTGTAAATGGTGTAGAGATTGAAAGGGTATCTGAAACTAAATTCCTTGGAGTAATAATTGATAACAAACTGTGTTGGAAGTCACATATTAATTATATTAAAGGTAAAGTATCCAAATCAATTGCAATATTACACAGAGTGAAATATTTGCTGAATCAACCCACACTATACACCTTGTATCATTCATTAATACTCCCATACATGACATATTGTAATGAAGTATGGGGAAATACATATAAAACAAACATATATCCACTCTTTATGCTTCAAAAGAGAGCTATTAGAATAATAAACAAAGCAGCTTACAGGGAACCAACAAACCCACTTTTTCTTAAACAAAAAACTCTCAAGTTGAAAGATCTGGTTGACTTTAAAACCGCAATAATAATGTTCAAAGTGAAGAATTTATCACTGCCCGCAAATATCCAAAAGTTGTTCCAAACAAGGGAGAAACGATATCACTTCAGAGGAACATGTATATTTCAAAAGCCTACAGTGAGAACAACCACCAAGCAACACTGTATTTCAGTGCAAGGAGACAGATTATGGAACGATTTTGGACCTGAATTAAAATCATGTACAACGCTTGGACAATTTAAACAAAAACTAAAGGAAGAAATACTCCAAACATATATACAAGACGACATGTAAACTCACATAAGGATTGACATTTCCAGCCGGTGTTGTGTTGTAGCTTAGTTTTTTGTTTTTTTTTTGTTTTTTTTTTCTCTGTGACATTTTGTCTTAGATTTGTTTTGAATAGTAACCGCTTAACTTAGCCTAGCTTAGTTTTCTTTTTTTTTTTTCTTTTTTTTTTTTTTCTCTCAGTCACATTTTGTCTTAGCTTTGTTTTAAATTGTAATCGCTCTTGTCTTGTTTTCTCTTTTTTCTCTTTTGAATTCTTGGATGGTATATGGGTGGGCAATATAAGCTGCGGCTTCAGCCATCACCCATTTCGGATAACTCACGTGGAATTGTATAGTAGAAGGAGTCTTTGTCTAATTTGACCTTGTTGTTATATTATACAGTTTCTTTTAACCTGTACTGTACTATCCGAAAATAAATTCATTCATTCATAATTACGATATAGCTATTTTATAATTATGAGATACTATCTCATAACTATCACTTAGCACCTCATAATTATGACTTGCTATTTCACAGTTATGACTTAGCATCTCATAATTATGAGATGCTAAGTCATGATTACGAGATACAGTGGGGAAAATAAGTATTGAACACGCCTGTAGAAGAGCTTGGAATAACGAGGCGATGTGATTTATAAACCAAAGTTTAATACCTCTAACAAGTCTCATCTCAGTGCAGAAGCAGAATAAGAGGTCGAACACATTCAGACCTTCATACTTATACTACACACAACAAAAGACATCGCATATCAAAGCTGACATCCTGCATTAACTTAATCCCCCCTCCATTGTCCTCTGTCTCCTCCACCTGACTCTGGGAAGTCAGGGAGATCGATCTGGTCTCCACCGCTGCGACTCTGTATGCTCTTTGATCTTCGCTGGCGGTCGAGACTTCTTGTCCTGCTCTGAGGCGTGAGGCCATTGCACATATGTAATCACTAAACATTCTAATATGCTTATACATATGTAGGTATGGGATATATGATTAATATAAACCACAGCCCCCCCCAAACGACTAAGAAAAGGACAATAAAAGTAAGTCTACAGTTTAAGATAATTTCTATGACATACTATGCTGTTAAACCTCTTGACAGGGAAAACAAGGAAGAATCTTTCCAGCAGCTATGCTCCTGTAGAGAATTCAGTGGTAATCATAACAGTGTAGTAATATCACAAATCAGCCTTAAAACTGTCACGGCACAATCTCATAAAATAGTTAACAGCTCTTGGTTAATTTGCATCAGTCCCTGTGCCGTCTGGGTTTTAATCTTCTCCCGAATCTGCTGTAGGTCCGCTTTGGCGTCCTGGCGGGACCCTCCTCTAAGGAATCTGCAGCTTGGGGAGGAGAGTGGTTATGTGTTCCCTGCAGGGGGGCTGAGTTTTTTTTCTTGGGGGGTCTACCCCGTCGAGGTGTTCTCGCCACCCGTGCAGGTTCGTCTCTCAATAAGAAGGCAGGTTTAAGTCTGTCAATGCTGACTGTTTCTTTTCTGTCCCCTAAATCAAGCACAAAATGCTTATCACCAGGTTCCAGCACTCTGAATGGTCCATCGTATGGTGGACGGAAGGTTGGTTTTAAAGCTTCATGCCTTACAAAAACGAACTCAGCGTTTTTTAAAGCTTGGGGGACAAAAACCCGTGGAAAAGAGTGATGTGCCGGTCCGGGGAGAGTGTCCGGTCCGGTGCTGCCTAAAGGCCTCAGGGCTGGAAGATGCCCGGGCTCTGGATTCTCTGGTAAAAACTCACCTGGGAGTCTGAGAGGTTATGCAAAAACTAATTCTGCTGGGGAGGCGTCTAGATCCTCTTTAGGCGCAGAACGCAACTCCAATAAAACCCAGGGAAGTTTATTCACCCAATTTGTATCCGTTAGTGAGGCCCTGAGGGCGGCCTTTAAAGATCTGTGAAAACGCTCGCATAACCCATTAGCCTGAGGGTGATAAGCAGTGGTGCGGTGAATTGTCGCTCCTAAGCTGCTGGCCATGGCTGACCAAAGCTCTGAGACAAATTGAGGCCCCCTATCGGACGTGATGTCCGATGGGACGCCGAAGCGTGCCACCCAGTTTGTTAAAAAAACGCGAGCGACTTCCGCAGCTGTGGTTGACGCCAAAGGGACCGCCTCAGGCCAGCGTGTAGTACGGTCTATCATTGTTAACAGGTGTGTGAAACCCTGAGACGAAGGTAGTGGTCCCACGAGGTCGACATGAACGTGGTCAAACTTCCTGGCTGGGATTCGAAAAGGCTCCAGAGGAGCTTTTGTGTGTTTGTGTATTTTGGCGCGCTGACAAGATATGCAAGTTTTTGCCCATTCCTTTACATTTTTGCGCAGGCCCGGCCAAACAAACTTTTCTGCGACCATTTTAACCGAGGCGCGCACCCCTGGGTGCGCGAGGGAGTGAACCGAGTCGAAAATGCGGCGGCGCCATGCAGCTGGGACTACCGGGCGAGGTCGGCCGGTTGAAACGTCGCAGATTAGGGGGGGTACACCGTCGCGTAAACCCCTTTCCTCCAGTCTTAACCCTGTTGGTCCAGACAGGAGCGCGCGCACGTCTGCGTCGCTGCTTTGTTCCTCTGCCATGGCTGTGTAATCTATCCCTACGTGAATTGGGGCCGCGTACGCGTCTGCGTTGGCGAAGAGTTCTGCGGCTGAGGTAGTATAATCTGTCTCCTCGTGCTCTGGCGATGTCACAGCGCGAGAGAGGCAGTCTGCTACCACGTTAAGTTTGCCTGCCACATGTCGAATGTCTGTGGTGAACTCTGAAATTGCAGCTAGCTGTCTTTGCTGCCTGCCTGACCATGGTTCTGAAATTTTAGCCATCGCAAAAGTGAGCGGTTTGTGGTCTACAAAAGCCGTGAAGCGCCGCCCTTCTAACCAGAACTGGAAGTGGCGGATGGATAAATGAAGCGCTAGCAGCTCCCTGTCAAAAGTGCTGTATTTACGCTCGGTTTGGTTTAAAGATTTGCTAAAAAATGCTAAAGGTTGCCAGGTTCCGCCAACATGTTGCTCCACGACTGCCCCTATGGCCAGATCTGAAGCGTCTGTGGTTAACGCTATGCGGGCCAAGGGATCGGGGTGAACCAACAATGTGGCATTCGCTAGAGCACTTTTTACTTCCGCGAAGGCGCGTTCGCGCTCCGGGGTCCATTCGACCGCGTTGGAAGGCTTTTGTTTTCTGAGCGCGGCATATAGGGGCTGCATGAGTTGAGCTGCGCGGGGGAGGAAACGGTTGTAAAAATTCACCATTCCCAAAAATTCTTGCAGCGATTTGACCGTTTGTGGTCGTGGAAAATTTCTTACCGCGCTGACTTTGTCTGGCAATGGGACTGCCCCCTTCGGTGAAACTCTGTGTCCCAAAAAATCAATTTGTGACACGCCGAATTTGCATTTGGCTGGGTTGATTATTAACCCGTGCTCTTCTAGTCTCTGAAAAACTGTAGTGAAGTGTTGCTCGTGTTCTTCCTCTGACGGGCTGGCTACCAGCATATCGTCAAGGTAGACGAACACGAAGGGGAGGTCGCGTAATACCGCGTCCATCATACGCTGAAAGGTTTGAGCAGCGCCTTTGAGGCCGAACGGCATCCGCAAAAATTCAAAAAGACCGAAAGGGGTTATTACAGCCGTTTTAGGGATGTCTTCCACTCGAACGGGGACTTGGTGATAGCCGCGGACCAGGTCTATTTTAGAAAAAATGCGCGCGCCCGCCAGATGTAGTGAAAAATCTTGGATGTGAGGAATTGGGTAGCCGTCATGCGCTGTCGCATTGTTTAGTCTGCGGTAATCACCGCAAGGTCTCCAAGAACCGTCGGTTTTCGGGACCATGTGGAGTGGCGATGCCCAGGGGCTTTTCGAGCGTCTAATAATGTCTAATTTTTCAAGGGTGGCAAACTCGTCCCGTGCTATGGCGAGCTTGGTCGCGTCTAAGCACCGAGCTTTGGCGAATACGGGTGGGCCCGTTGTGGGGATGAAGCGTTCAACCCCGTGTTTCGCTACTGTTGCTGAAAATTTTGGAACTGTGAGTGCTGGAAATTGGGTGAGGAGTTGGTCAAACTTACTTCCTGCTGTTGTGACGTTGGCCTGCACGGGTGGTGGAGAGACTCGAGCTGAGCAGGGGATAGAAGAAAATGACAGTGCATTAACCAAGCGTCTATTTGCTAGATCGACTAACAACCCATGTACACGCAAAAAATCAGCGCCCAACATGTTAAAACTCAGTTGAGCTCCGGTGTCAATCAGAAACTGTCTCCCGGTGTGTCCATCAGTCACATAAAGAAGCTTATTTTTTTCGCCGAGAACCGCAGCCGTTAACGGCTCTCGGCTTTGGCGTTTTCCTGAACTTTTGAACTTGCAGGGGGGAACGCATTTGTATGCCCTCTTGGCGAAACGGTGGTGGTAATAGCAGATGTCGTTCCGCCTGCTGCGTCTTGGTCGTGTTGCCGCCATGGTGGGCGGGCTCTGCTCGGTTGTCTGTGGTTCTCCGCTGCTCTGGGCATCCGCGCTGAGATCTGCAGATGCTGCTGTGGCCATCTGTTCCCCGCAGGCGTTAACGAGCCACTGCGCCTCTCGGGCCAGCGCGCGGAAGTCCTGCTGGGTGCTGCATCGCATGTTGACCAGCGTCCCTCTCATGTGTGGTGGCAGAGTGCTGAGGAAGATATATCGGAAAAGGAAGTTGTCGTTGTCCTCTTCCTTAAGTTGCAGCATGTCCTCCATGAGGGCCTTGGGTCTGCATCCTCTGTGGCCGTAGATCGCCAGGATCTTCTCTGCTCTCTCCTCGGCTGAGGGGACGAAGTTCTCCACGATGGTCGCCTTAAGCTCTCTGTATTTGTCATGGGCGGGCGGCCGTTGGATTATGCTCTGCGTACATCTTGACGTGGCAGCGTCGAGTTTGGCGACGATGTGGTAAAATTTCGTGTCGTCTGCCGTTATGCCCGCCAGTGCAAACTGAGCCTCAGCTTGCTGGAACCACGAGCTCGGGTCTTCTTGCCAGAATTCTGGCAGCTTGACAGTGACGGCGCTTGTGTGGGCAGTCCCCGATGTGTCCGCCGGGTGAGAGCGCCTTTCTTCTGCTCTCACGGCGGGGCTGGGGATGGTGCTCGGTTGAGCCCTCTCTGTAGCTTCTGCCGTGGGGGAACGTCTTCCATCCGTTCCCCTGTCTGCATGGGCGCCGGCGCTTGCCTGGGTCACCTCTGATGAGTTACTCGCGGGAGAACGTCTCTGTTCCATCCTCACGTCTGGTCACCAGTGTAGAAGAGCTTGGAATAATGAAGCGATGTGATTTATAAACCAAAGTTTAATACCAGCGTCGCTCCTCTAACAAGTCTCATCTCAGTGCAGAAGCAGAATAAGAGGTCGAACACATTCAGACCTTCATACTTATACCTACACACAACAAAAGACATTGCATATCAAAGCTGACATCCGCATTAACTTAATCCCCCCTCCTTTGTCTTCCGTCTCCTCCACCTGACCCAGAGAGGTCAGGGCGATCGATCTCCTCCATTGTCCTCTGTCTCCTCCACCTGACTCTGGGAAGTCAGGGAGATCGATCTGGTCTCCACCGCTGCGACTCCGTATGCTCTTTGATCTTCGCTGGCGGTCGAGACCTCTTGTCCTGTTCTGAGGCGTGAGGCCATTGCACATATGTAATCACTAAACATTCTAATATGCTTATACATATGTAGGTATGGGATATATGATCAATATAAACCACAACGCCGACTTTTTTCTCATTAAACATATTTCTAATGGAGCCTTTAACCTGAGATTTTCACCAGATATCAGTAACAACCCAAGTAATCCATACATACAAAGAAATCAAGACAGCTGTGTTCACAAAACAAGTTATATTTAATAAAGTGGAATGACACAGGGAATAAGTATGGAACACGCTTGGTGAAATTCATTTAATATTTAGTAGAAAAGCCTTTGTTGGTAATAACAGCTTCCAGACGCCTCCTGTATGGAGAAACTAGGCGCAGGAGTGAATTTTGCCCATTCTTCTACACAAACTTGTTATGTCTGGAAACCCGGAGTGATGCACAGAGTGGTGCTGTTGCGAACACGAATTTTATTACATCGATTAGTATAACATACATGCACGTCTGTTATCTCCTATTAAGCCAGTCGGGAAAGAGAACCTTAGATGGTGGTGTTGTGTCCGAATAATGAGGAGGCAAAGTGACGTTTTATAAAGTTTATTAACAAGAACTATGTACACATGGGGAGACCCTGCCGCGAGTACAGGAGCCACAGCGAAGAGACAATATATCTCCCACTCCAGGCTTATATACCACAGGTGACGCCACCCCCCCAAAGGCGGGGCATCACCCCTTCCTAGCCTAGGGCACTGCCATACTAATATTATATAGTATATACATATTACGATCTTACATTCTCCCACCCTTTTGAAAAAACAAGCACACAAATTTACCTAACCAAATAATTTTCACCCGATACACACACTAATACAGGAGGATATAGGCCTACACATTCACACACCACACAGGCCCAGCGGAGCTCTCCGCTATGTAAATAAACAGTCCCTGAAAAGAAAAAAAGGCCACACACCAAACTAAATTAATCTCATTACAATCAAAACATATAACAATCACAGACATACACAGTGGCGGTACCCAACCCCATAACTCGCAGGATACACACAGAGAACTCCCCACAATAAAGAAAACACAAGGGATAGGCTCCAGCCCCCCCGGCGACCTGAAGAGGATTAAGCGGAAGAAGATGGATGGATGGATGGATGGATGGAAGTTTCACAACATAGGGCAATCAACACACACCCAATCACACTCTATCAGATCTCACACCCAGGTGTCACCGCACCTCACACTCATCAAACAGTCACACAACAATGGTGGTCACGTGCATCAAAATCCCATAATCACCCCATTACAGTGGCATACATTCCTTTTCACTTTCAAGAATGTAAATGGCTATTAAGCCCACACCACAATCAAGGAAAATAAAATCACAGCATCATAAGATACTCAGGTGCTGGAAATATTAACACAATATTGCAAAATCAAGGTAAATGGTTACTTTTCACAAATAGGTAGCAACACAAACCGGTTAAATACCTATAAAATAATCCTATATACATTCTTTTTTTTAACATTGCAAAACGAACTAAATGCGCACACTTCACACAATTAAGTTGTACCACTAATAGGCTAAACTTCCATAAGAACCATCTTATACCTGTTTTCACATTACCCACACGGTTCTTTTCATCCCCATTCCGTTGCAACTTTAACAGGTGAATACAGCTCAAACATATTTTGAACATAGAAACCACAACCTTAACACATCTGTTAGTTAATGCACATAATCAGACACACTGTAAGCCTCCATACACACTTCAACCTGGGTCTTTTGAAGGCTCCCCTCTGGAGTGTCTGTCCCACGGCCCACTCCCAGAGCATCTCCTCTTCTTTGCGATAGAAGACGGGCTGCTTTGGTGCTCTTTCCTGCCCAAACGCTGCAGCTCATTGTGATGTCATCTCGACCCATCAGTCAAACTCAGGTACCCATTGCCTCCGGACTGGACCACCCGCAGATTATCCTGTCCAGCTGTCAGTTTCCTGGAACTCCGTACCCGACCAAGCCGAGGCTCGACCCTAGGGCACACTTCATCACCCTCACCCAGGGGAGCGCTCACTGGCTTTCTCCATCATCTGCGTTGCGATCTGGAACCCTTATTTATTTAAATTTTTTTTTTTTACTTCCGGCGCCACATGAGTCAGCTGCCTTTTGCAACAGCTGCTCAATTTTGAGTCTTTTTTTTCCTTCCTCTCTCTTTTGATCCGGTGACAACTCTCTGATCCGGCATACCTTTCACTCCATTTACAGTGGGGTAAAAAAGTATTTAGTCAGCCACCAATTGCGCAAGTTCTCCCACTTAAAAGATGAGAGAGGCCTCCAATTTTCATCATAGGTATACCTCAACTATGAGAGACAAAATGAGAAAAAAAAATCCAGAAAATCACATTGAAGGATTTTTAATGAATTAATTGGTAAATTCCTCGGTAAAATAAGTATTTGGTCAATAACAAAAGTTCATCTCAGTACTTTGTTATATACCCTTTGTTGGCAATGACAGAGGTCAAACGTTTTCTGTAAGTCTTCACAAGGTTTTCGCACACTGTTGCTGGTATTTTGGCCCATTCCTCCATGCAGATCTCCTCTAGAGCAGTGATGTTTTGGGGCTGTCGCTGGGCAACACAGACTTTCAACTCCCTCCAAAGATTTTCTACGGGGTTGAGATCTGGAGACTGGCTAGGCCACTCCAGGACCTTGAAATGATTCTTACGAAGCCACTCCTTCATTGCCCGGGTGGTGTGTTTGGGATCATTGTCATGCTGAAAGACCCAGCTACGTTTCATCTTCAATGCCCTTGCTGGTGGAAGGAGGTTTTCACTCAAAATCTCACGATACATGGCCCCATTCATTCTTTCCTTTACACGGATCAGTCGTCCTGGTCCCTTTGCAGAAACACAGCCCCAAAGTATGATGTTTCCATACCCATGCTTCACAGTAGGTATGGTGTTCTTTCTCCTCCAAACACGACAAGTTGAGTTTTCACCAAAAAGTTCTATTTTGGTTTCATCTGACCATATGATATTCTCCCACTCCTCTTCTGGATCATCCAAATGCTCTCTAGCAAACTTCAGATGGGCCTGGACATGTACTGGCTTAAGCAGGGGGACACGTCTGGCACTGCAGGATTTGAGTCCCTGGCGGCGTAGTGTGTTTCTGATGTAGTCTTTGTTACTTTGGTCCCAGCTCTCTGCAGGTCATTCACTAGGTCCCCCCATGTGGTTCTGGGATTTTTGCTCACCGTTCTCGTGATCATTTTGACCCCACGGGGTGAGATCTTGCGTGGAGCTCCAGATCGAGGGAGATTATCAGTGGTCTTGTATGTCTTCCATTTTCTAATAATTGCTCCCACAGTTGATTTTTTCACACCAAGCTGCTTACCTATTGCAGATTCAGTCTTCCCAGCCTGGTGCGGGTCTACAATTTTGTTTTTGGTGTCCTTTGACAGCTCTTTGGTCTTGGCCATAGTGAAGTTTGGAGTCTGACTGTTTGAGGTTGTGGACAGGTGTCTTTTATACTGATAACTAGTTCAAACAGGTGCCATTAATACAGGTAACGAGTGGAGGACAGAGGAGCCTCTTAAAGAAGAAGTTACAGGTCTGTGAGAGCCAGAAATCTTGCTTGTTTGTAGGTGACCAAATACTTATTTTACTGAGGAATTTACCAATTAATTCATTAAAAATCCTTCAATGTGATTTTCTGGATTTTTTTTTTTCTCATTTTGTCTCTCGTAGCTGAGGTATACCTATGATGAAAATTGGAGACCTCTCTCATCTTTTAAGTGGGAGAACTTGCACAATTGGTGGCTGTACACACCGCCCGTCGCTACTACCGATTGGATGGTTTAGTGAGGTCCTCGGATCGGCCCCGCCGGGGTCGGCAACGGCCCTGGCGGAGCGCCGAGAAGACGATCAAACTTGACTATCTAGAGGAAGTAAAAGTCGTAACAAGGTTTCCGTAGGTGAACCTGCGGAAGGATCATTAACGGTGGAGCGGAGAGTCGCCGCCCGGCCGCCGGGGCCGGAGGGGCTCCCCGCCGCCCTCCGCTGTGAACCTTCGCCCGCCGAGGGCCGCTTTCTCTCCCCTCCCCCGCGTGGGGGAGGCGGGGGGAGCGTCCCGAGGCTCTGCCCGGCCCTCCGTCCCAGTCCCTCCGCCGGGAGGGAAGGAGGGCGCCTGTGGGCGCCTATCCAAGATGGCGCCCACAGCGGTCGACATGGTGCTTCGCTGCGCTCTTTGTTTGTTTTTGTTTGTCAATTGTGTGTCTGCTTGCACTTATACCCGTGAAGAACTTTTAAATATCAGGACTTTGACCCCCACGGACCTCCTCCCAGTTTTTCTAGCCCCTGCCGCCGATCTGGTTTATTGTTTGGCTCGGAAAGTGAGACGGCGGAAGAGAGGAAGACGAGCGGGCGCTCTCGTACGACTTCGCAGGAGAGGCTCGCGAACGGCGCTGCCTGGCATATTTCTGTCCAATACCAACTCTCTCTCTAACAAGGTGGATGAACTGAGACTGCTGATGCGTTTTAAGGACCTCGCCTCCTCAGCTGTCCTCTGCTTTACTGAGACCTGGCTCCGGGAAAATATACCGGACAGCGCGCTGCGCCTCGACGGCTTCCAGCTCTTCCGTGCTGATCGTGACACAGAGCTTTCCAGCAAGACCACAGGAGGCGGTGTCTGCTTCTACATCAACTGTAGCTGGTGCTCTGATGTAACGGTAATTTCCAAACACTGTTCTCCTGCCTTGGAATTTCTTGTTATCAACTGCAAGCCTTTTTATTCCCCACGGGAGTTTGCTTCTTTTATACTGATCGCTGTGTACGCCCCTCCCGACGCGGACACGCGCGAAGCTCAGCGCGTGCTCGCGGATCACATTCAACACACAGAGCGGAGTTTTCCAGACTCGCTGATTATTGTGGCTGGCGACTTTAATCAGTGCAATCTGAGCCACGATCTCCCCCGCTACAAACAGTTTATTAAATGCCCCACCAGAGGATTAAACACACTGGATCACTGTTACACCACAGTGAAAGACGCATATCACGCTGTCCCTCGAGCTGCGCTGGGATTATCTGATCACGTGATGGTTCACCTCATTCCCACATACAGACAGAGATTGAAGCTCACTAAACCTGTTGTGAGCACTACGAAGATACGGACCAGTGATGCTGAGGAGAAGCTGGAAACGTGCATGGAAATATCTGACTGGGGCATGCTTAAAGGAGCCACGCATGATCTGGATGAGTACACGGACACTGTGAACTCATATATCCACTTTTGTGAAGAGAACATTCTTCCATCACGCACCAGGGTGAGTTACTCTAATGACAAACCCTGGTTCACAGCTAAGCTCAGACAGATCAGGAAGGAGAAGAAAGCAGCGCTGAAAAGTGGAGACAGGGACTGCTACAGGGAGGTTAAATACCGGTTTAACAGAGAGCTGAAGAGGGCTAAATCTGTGTACTCAGAGAGACTCCAGCAGCAGTTCACTGCTAATGATTCGGCTTCCGTGTGGAGAGGACTGAGGCAGATCACCAACTATCGGCCTCAGGCTCCTAAAGGTCAGGATGACAAAGCCCTTTGTCAGAGACTGTCCCAACACTATGCCCGTTTTGACACCTCGTCATCTGTGTCCAAATCCCCCCCTCCCTCCAGCTCCACAGTCTCCACATTCCCTACTTCATTTAAGGCACCCCCCCCCCCCACCTCCCCCCCTCCCCTTATCATCAGTGAGCAGGATGTGCTCAAACAGTTCTCCAGACTGAACCCGCGCAAGGCCCCCGGCCCAGACGGCGTGTCTCCCTCCACCCTGAGACTCTGTGCGAAACAGCTGGCTCCTGTATTCACAGACATTTTTAACACCTCCCTTAAGTTATGCCACGTGCCGTCCTGCCTCAAATCCTCCACCATCATCCCTGTCCCCAAGAAGCCACGGATCACTGGACTTAATGACTACAGACCTGTAGCGCTCACCTCTGTAGTCATGAAGTCCTTTGAGCGCCTGGTCCTGTCCCACCTCAAGTCCATCACCACCCCTCTCCTGGACCCGCTGCAGTTTGCCTACCGAGCCAACAGGTCTGTAGACGATGCGGTCAACCTGGCCCTCCACTCCATCCTGCAGCACCTGGACTCCCCGGGAACCTACGCCAGGATCCTGTTTGTGGACTTCAGCTCCGCATTCAACACCATCCGCCCCGCTCTGCTCCGGGACAAGCTGTCCCTGCTCAACGTGCCTGACTCCCTCTGCAGGTGAATCATCGACTTCCTGACGGACCGGAGGCAGCATGTGCGGCTGGGAAAGACTGTCTCAGACTATACTAGCATCAGCACCGGATCACCCCAGGGCTGTGTACTTTCCCCCCTACTCTTCTCCCTTTACACCAACTCCTGCACCTCCAGCCACCAGTCTGTCAAGTTGATCAAGTTTGCGGACGACACCACCCTCATCGGGCTCATCTCCAACGGCGACGAGTCCGCCTACAGGAGAGAGGTGGCCCAGCTGGCGTCCTGGTGCAGCAATAACAACCTGCAGCTGAACGCTCTGAAGACAGTGGAGATGATTGTAGACTTCAGGAAAGTCACTACTCCTCTGCCCCCCCTCACCCTCTCAGGCTCTCCCATCACCACTGCTGATTCCTTCCGCTTCCTAGGCACTACCATCACCAGGGACCTCAAATGGGAGCTGACCATCAGCTCACTCATCAAAAAAGCCCAGCAGAGGATGTTCTTCCTGCGGCAGCTGAGGAAGCTCAAGCTACCCACCAAGATGTTAGTGCAGTTCTACACAGCCATCATCGAGTCCATCCTCACCACCTCCATAACCGTGTGGTACGCAGGAGCCACTGCCAGGGACAGACTAAGGCTGCAGCGCGTCATGCGCACTGCTGAGAAGGTGATCGGCTGCAAGCTCCCATCTCTCCAGGATCTGTACATCTCCAGGACCCGGAGGCGTGCTGGCCGGATCATAGCCGATCCCTCACACCCTGGTCATGTACTGTTTGCCCCCCTCCCCTCTGGTAGAAGACTTCGGTCCATCCAGACTAAAACCTCCCGTCACATGAACAGCTTCTTCCCCTCTGCCATTAGACTGCTGAACACTAAGTGACTCTCATGCACCATGTACAGCAGCTCAACCAGACTCATGTCAATCATCACTGTTTTCTTCCTGCATTACCGACTGCACTATATAGTTCTCCACAGTATCTGCTGCTGGCTAATATATATTTTAACTGTTGACCAGTATCATTTAATCTTATCCTACACTTTATTACATGTATAGTTTATTTCTCTTATCTTATCATGTTTAATGTTGCAGCATTGTACCGAGACAAATTCCTAGTTTGTGTACTACATGAACAATGGCAATAAACCTGATTCTGATTCTGATTCTGATTCTGATTCTGACTAAATACTTTTTTGCCCCACTGTATATCACGGACACACAGATCACCCCAAATGTCTCCCGAGCCGGTGGACGGAGCCACTGTTTATAGCAGGAGACGGTACAGCAGGGAAGAGCTGCTAGCACTCAACCGCCACCCGGTGCTAACGGAAAAACTCGACATACTGGGAGAACTGAGGCGAAAACGCCATGGGTGCCATGCTGGAGTTAGGCGGAAGGCAACAAATATAAGGTACAGACCCACCCTTCCATCCGTTGTTCTGGGGAATGTACGATCGTTACTGGGAAAGGTAGATGAGCTAGCGGCTATCTCCCGCTACGATAGCATATACTGGGAGTGTAGCCTGTTTCTATTCACAGAGACTTGGCTAACCGAATTAGCAGCAGATGCTAACATTGAACTGGAGGGTTTCCACGCAATACGGGCAGACCAAACATCAGACAGTGGCAAAGCAAGGGGCGGTGGAGTGATAATATATGTTAACAACAACTGGTGCAGACCGGGACATATCACTGTTAAACAACAACACTGCAGCAAAGACACTGAGTTGCTAGCTGTTAGCATGCGGCCTACATATCTCCCGAGGGAATACTCACACGTGATCTGCATTGTTGTTTATGCAAATCTGACGGCGAACGCTGGGACAGCGCGTGACGTCATCCATTCAGTAACTGGCAGGCTGCAGACAGAACACCCAGATGCTCTTCTCCTCATCTCAGGCGATTTCAACCATGTTTCACTGTCTCCCATTCTACCCACGTTTACCCAGTATGTCACATGCCACACAAGAGACAATAAAACACTGGACTTATTCTACGCAAACACTAAGGAGGCGTACACCTCATCACAACTCCCCCCACTCCGGAGATCGGATCACAACTTGGTTCATCTCCGGCCGGTGTACAAACCCCTAGTGCACAGACAACCTCCGGCCATGCGCACAGTGAAGTTATGGTCTGAGGAGGCAATGGACACTCTAAAGGGCTGTTTTGAAACCACCGCCTGGGAGCAGCTCTGCAATCCACATGGTGAGGACATCGATGGCCTCACTCACACCATCACGGACTACATCAGCTTCTGTGTGGACAACACCGTTCCCTCCAAGACCATACGGTGTTGCTCAAACAACAAACCCTGGATCAACCCTGAAATAAAAATACTTCTGAGAGAGAAGAAGAGGATCTTCAGGTCGGGGAACAGGGAGATGCTGAAGTCTGTATAGAGGGAGCTGAGGAGAAAGATCAGAGAAGGCAAGGACAGCTTCAGGAAGAAGATGGAGGACAAGCTGCAACAAAGCAACATCAGCAGGGTCTGGAGAAACCTTAAAACCATCTCTGGGCTCCAGAATACCTCCCCCCAGGCCACGGGGGGCAGTGAGTGGGCGAACAATCTGAATCTGTTTTTCAATAGGTTTGACCAACTACCCTCCCCCCTGACTGCACAACAACCACTGCTGCCTCTAAAGAGGCATATCAAGTCCTGCTGCCCACTCCCCACTCCACCAACACCCCCCCCCCACTCCCAACACACAGCCCCCCAACCTGACCCTCACTAAGACCCAGGTGAGGACGGAGCTGAGGAAGATCAAGGCTAGGAAGGCGTCGGGACCGGATGGCATCAGCGCAAAGCTCCTCAAGTCCTGCGCAGACCAGCTGTGTGGGATTGTGGAGTACATCTTCAATCTGAGCCTGAAGCTGGGGACGGTACCACAGCTGTGGAAAACATCTTGTGTGGTACCTGTACCAAAGACTTCCCACCCCAAAGACCTGAACAGCTACAGACCAGTGGCCCTGACGTCCCATATGATGAAGACCCTGGAGAGACTGCTCCTTGCTCACCTCCGCCCCCTGGTGAGACCAGCGATGGATCCACTCCAGTTCGCCTACCAGCATGGCATTGGGGTGGAGGATGCGGTGGTCTTCCTCCTTCACCGTTCTCTGTCCCACCTGGAGAAGCCCGGGAATGCGGTGAGGATCATGTTCTTTGACTTCTCCAGTGCTTTCAACACCATCCAACCGATGATCCTGAAGGACAAGCTGCTGTGCGCAGGGGTGGATCAGCACCTGTCATCATGGATCCTGGACTACCTCACAAACCGGCCTCAGTTTGTGAGAACCCGGGACTGTGTGTCCGACATGATCATTGGTAGCACGGGGGTCCCCCAGGGAACGGTTTTGGCTTCCTTCCTGTTCACCCTTTATACTGCGGACTTCTCACACAACACAACACACTGCCATCTACAGAAGTTCTCTGACGACTCTGCGATCGTTGGTCTCATCTCCAACGGAGATGAAGCTGAGTACAGAGGGCTTATCCAGGACTTTGTGGACTGGTGCCATTGGAACTGCCTCCAGATCAACGTGAGGAAAACTAAGGAGCTGGTGGCGGACTGCTGCAGGCAAGGACAACCCCTCACAGCAACAGTAAGTATACAGGGAACAGACATCGAGATGGTGACATCTTATAAGTACCTGGGTATTCATCTGAACAATAAACTAGACTGGTCATACAATACTGACGCACTCTACAAGAAGGGACAGCACAAGCTGTTCCTACTGAGGAGACTCAGGTCTTTTGGTGTACAAGGGGCACTGCTGAAGACATTCTATGACACGGTGGTGGCATCAGCCATCACTTTTGGAGTGGTCTGCTGGGGCAGTGGCATTACAGCAGCCGATAGGAAGAGACTGAACAAACTGATCAAGAAAGCTAGCTCTGTCCTGGGGCAGCGCCTTGACCCAGTGGAGGAGATAGGAGAGAGAAGGATGGTGGCTAAACTATCATCTCTGCTGGAGTCCGAGTTCCACCCTATGCAGGATATACTGAATGCACTGAGGAGCTCATTTAGCAGCAGACTACATCATCCTAGGTGCACAACCGAGAGGTTTCGCAGGTCCTTCCTACCTACAACTGTCAGACTGTACAACCTAAGCAGGGCTGCTCCCAGAGATAGCAAAAAGACGTGACAACCTAATAGTTTTGAATGCATAAGACGCAATAGACTTGCACAATGGTCCCCTCCGGTATACAACTAGGAAAATACCGGTCACTATGGAGGGTGAGAATATGTATGGGTACATAATCATACCATGTAGGATAACTAAGTAGACGGTTGTGCTGTTTCATTCCATCCAGCTACAATGCTCCGCACTGTGTGTGTTTATATATATATTTATATATTTACTCCATCTAGCAACAATGCTCCACACTGTGTGTGTTTATATATTTACATATTTATTCCATCTAGCTACAATGCGCCACACTGTGTGTGTTTATATATCTACATATTTATTCCATCTAGCTACAATGCTCCGCACTGTGTGCTTATATACTCATATATTTAGTCCATCCAGCTACAATGCTCCGCACTGTGTTTATATATTTATATATCTATCTGATCTAGCTACAATGCTCCGCACTGTGTGTCTATATATTTATATTTATATGTACATATGTATACTTGCTGCTCTTGTTTTTTCTCTTGCCTTCTGATTGTTGCTCTGAGTGTTGCTATCCCTGTGCTGTTGCAATCCTGGAATTTCCCTATTGTGGGACTAATAAAAGCTTATCTTATCTTATCTTATGACTCCTCAGCGATTCGCCAAGTTGACTCGAGTCATGTCCCTTGTTTTTGATGTCGGCATAGCCAGGGTTCGTGCCATCCGATGGTACCCCGGATACCAGATGTTGTTGCGTCAGAGTGGCACCAGCCACTGTTGACTCAGCAGTCAGAAGTCGTCGGCCACTGGAGCCCTGTAGCTCATGCTCTTCGGACCTTTCCGCCACCGCAGGGATCAGACCATGCCGTTTGGGTTCACCATCCGCGGGACCACAAACACTGGCACGGGACCCCCGCCTATTCGGCGTACTAAGGTGCTGGCGGTGTCCCTCTTCACCCGGAATGGGCCACCCAAAGTCCCACACTTCATCGCCACTTCCCACGTAGAATGGCCGGTCCCATAAGCCACCACCTGACCACTCCTCCACTTCACCGCAGGTGATGGTGAAACCGAGCCCGTGAAATAAATCACAGCTGTCGGTAAAATGGCATTATTGCTCTGTCTTTCTCACACTTCTTTATCTGCTTGCTTCACACGCTACACTGCAGAGTTTAGTTTACACCCTAGAATTCATTTGCTGAAATCAGTTAGAATCAGTTTTGCACACAGCAGAGCTGCCACATAAGCGGAAGTGTATTGATACAATGAGGTAAAACCCCTCCCTCTTGCATGAGGGAGTGGTTAAGCTTATAAAAGCCACTGTTTGAGTAGCACACTCTTGGGGAATTGCCTAAAGAGCTGTGTTCCAGCGCTGTTTGTAATTCCATATCTCACTTTCAGTAAATAAGTGAAAGTATACTTCATCTCTCAGTCTGGTTATTTGGCCGTCGTATCAAAGAACTGGGGTTTAAGGTATTTTAGACGCAACACAGCCCATTAGGTTATTACCGTCCCGCGACACCATGAACTCGACGGCGTACACGGAGGCATCTTTGTACCTCACCGACAGCCACACCGAGCCCACAACATCCAGCGGGTGGCTACCATAACCATAACAGGTAATGTTAGTGTTACTCACTTTGTAGTGGGGAAAACACTGTCTTACAGTTTCCAAGTTGAGGATGGAGACCGCTGACCCTGTGTCCACCAACAGCGGTATCGGTGTCCTGTCCAACAAAATGTCACAAATGATATGACCGTCCGTGTTGAGCAAGACCGTGTTGACCACTGTAGGTACCTTCTTCTTAATGGTTCCTTTAGTAGGCCTCCGTTCCTCCTTGTCAAAGTTGTGGCAAACTCTGGCGAAGTGATGGAGCAGACCGCACCATCCACAACACTTGCCCCTCACTGTACACTCCCTGGCTCGATAGCGGTGCCTACTGGATCCACAGCCGTAGCATCTCAGCATCCACGGGGTGGACGTATCTTGATGATGGCCGCGTACTCGTCATCGCTTCCATCGTCCAAATCCAAAGCCAGGGTCCTCCCATGTGCCTCGCTCTTCGGCGGAGCGTCGTCACTGCTGAGGTATTTCGTCAGCCACTCCGCTGCCTCATGTTGTTGCGCTAGCTCCAAGGCCGCTAGCAAAGTCAGCTCACCAGCGTGAGTTAGCAGGCGAACCCTCGCCCAGGAGTAGGCCATGTGCTCGGCCAACTGGTCGCAAACCATCTTCTACTCCAGGGCCCCAAACCTGCACTCACCCGCCAGCTGACGAAGGTCGCCACAAACTGCTGGACTGACTCTCCGGGTTACTGGCGCCCTTGTCGGAACTGGATGCACCACATTATGATGTTTTCTGGGGCGCGAAAGTAGCCGGCCATGAGCCTGACGACGTCGTCAAAGCTGTCACGTCCTTCCCAGCGTGCTGAGGATTTTCTGGCCCTCCATACCCAGGTTATGGACCAGAATAGCCCTCGCTCTTAAAGTCCTCGGACGGTGACATTTTTTTTATTGAACCAATAAACTGATTGTATGAAAATATTCCATTCTGGCCATTCCCGTGATTTAAAATGTGTCACCAGCCTCCATAAATGACTTTATTTGTTAATAGCCCATATTTCACTTAGTGATGCTGCAGTACCGCCATCTCTCGATAGGGGCATGCAGCAGTGACATCAGATCAGGGAGAAACAGGAAATGGCTGCAGGAAATGGATGATCACCTGCCTGCAGAAATGGCTGAACGACAGCAGAGTGATTCGGACAGCGATTATTTTATTAAGTATGACGACCGCAATATAAGTGATGATATTGAAACTGACGAATCTGATGATGAAGTAGTTTTGGGTGGTGCTGATGGGGTTATTCAGCCGTATTTGTTCGAGCCCGCGGGTGTGGCGGAAGACGCGGACGAAACAGCGACCGGAGCAGAACGAGAGGACGAGAGGCAAGAACGAGAGGCTCGCCGATTTATATTGGTAAAATATGCTTTGAAAATTTTTTTTTAGGCGATATGCATGGTCACACACTTAATTATCAAAATAAAACTGCCAATTTTTCCCTCGCTGCCTTACTTGGCGACTTATAAACATTAGAAACATTTAGAAACATTATCATTGGAAATAAAAGGATAATGTATGTGAGGGATGTGTACTTTACGAGCTTGTTAGGAGATGTTGTTAATCATCATCATGTTAATCCTAGTCTCAAAAGCTACATAATTCTCTTAGGAGATTGATGGATCAACATGATCCATCATGGATCATGATTACTGTGATTCATTATTGTTTTCCTATAACTTCTCTTTCTGGTCAAAATTTTTTACATGTTTTAAATATTTTCTAATCAAACTTCATAGACCAATTTATATAGCACTCCCACAAGCCATTAGTTTATTATAAGCATCTGATTATACAATTTTTTTTAACAGGTGCACTTGTGAGAAATGCAACATTATGCCAACATCAACTGAATCTCGGTGCTGCCAGGAGGTATTGAAGGTGAAGAAGTGAGGGTGATATTGCCTGCCTGTGCTGTGAGCCTCATCAGAGAAACATTCCCATCTGATCACTACAAGGGATTTTGCCTACCAAGATTAGATTTGTGATCAATGTTATTTAAATAAAGTTTTTTAAAATCATATATTGAGTTTATTAATGTGCATGTCAATTTTATAATTCTAATATTTCAGCATTCATCAAAGTCGGATCTCATATTACATTAGAGTAATTTTTCTACCATTTTATGGTGTAAAATTGGTGTGCAATTTTTAAAAACACATTTCTCTAAAAATCTTAGGCTTATATTTTTTTGTCTTAGCAAAATATGTTGCTTCCCTAACAATTGAAAGCTGAACTTTCATTGCTAATTGGAAATTTATTCTACTTTTACATGTTTGATTTTGAAAATCTAGATACATGTTGCTCAACAGCATCAGCTTTGATGGGACGCTGAAATTTGGCACTCAATGTTGCGGGAACTCTGGCTTGTACAGAGTGCCACTGCTCCAATAAGTGGGTTGGATCAACCAAGGTTTTGTCGAAAAGAGTATTCATCAGATCATCCACATATTCTGAAATAAAATTAATTTAATAAAAATTAGAAATCGAAAGCTCCTTGTAAGTGGTCGTGGAAATTCCAACGATACCGACTGCATTTAGAACTCTGAAGACCTTGACATATGACGCACCAGTGAAGAGAATGGCGGATGAAAGCTGTATGTTACCAGCTGGCATGTCCCTGATCATCGGCTGGCTGTGCCAGGATCGATCCTCAACACAATGTGGACAATGTTGTTTGATCACCAACAGAGAGCCTTTAGTGTGACTTGTTACCTCACATGGATGACGGCAATGAGGACAATTGCTGAATAATCAAATTAAAAAAAAAAATCCACAGTATTTGAAGGTTGAGTGACAGTGGATAACATCTGCAAAAACAGTAGATCAACATAATTTCATTCCAGAGGTGTCAAATTGGATTACATATATAGAAATATAACTTGAGCAAACAGGCACAACCACCTCCCTATACAGCACTGAATATTTCATATTTGATTAGTATGAATACCCTAAAATTCTAATATTTGATAAGTTGTTAAGGCAATGAAATTCATTGCTTGTAAATAATTTTAGTAAATATTGGCAGTGAATATTTAAAAAAGAAAAATTACCCTGTTTACTTCTCTTTCTGACAGCAGATCGCATCGGTAGATCACCCTTGCTTTTCACGCCACTGTCACTGACACTTGTCTGAGAGTGGGACTTTGAAATGAACGGATATATAGTTGGAACAGCCGATTTTTTTATCAGCAATGTTTTTGCTAATTTCATTTCAAATTGCATCTTATTCTCAAAATTGCTGTCAACAAAATATCTAATGCACATGTTGGGTGATTTTGCGACATAATTCCAATTTTTTCGCGTTTTCTGAACGAAATTCACCCATGCGGTTCTGATTTTCCCAGGCAGGGGAAATTCATAAACACTCACCGCGTGCTCCTCAGCGTGCTCCTCCTCCTACTCAGGTCGCTCCCTGACCTGACGTCACACAGTCAGTGGCCATTTTAGCCGCTGATCGCTTGGCAGACAGACAGCTCTCAAGGAAATCATACTTCAATAGCGCATTGTCACCTTATGCGACATTTGTTGACACCAAAACATGTGCGGTTCAAATTAGCTCGTCTCACACACAAATTTAAGATATGATTTAGCGATATTGAAATTTCGTCCGGCCGACGCCTTTAATTTGTCCAGGTTGCCGAGGTCTAATGCCAGTAGATAGTTCTGGAAGGCCGCAAACTACCTGGCCCAAGGGACCAACGGCTCACCCGGAGCCTCCAAAAAAGGACGAAGTGTGGTCACAGCCCTCTCCATCTCTGTTTATCCTTGTTGCCAAATGTTGTGTCTGAATAACGAGGAGGCGAGGTGACGTTTTATAAAGTTTATTAATAAGAACTTTGTACACGGGGAGACCCTACTGTGAGTACAGGAGCCACAGCGAAGAGACAATATGTCTCCCACTCCAGGCTTATATACCACAGGTGACGCCACCCC
This sequence comes from Pholidichthys leucotaenia, assembly GCA_020510985.1. Lineage (NCBI taxonomy): Eukaryota > Metazoa > Chordata > Actinopteri > Cichliformes > Pholidichthyidae > Pholidichthys > Pholidichthys leucotaenia. The sequence goes on from CM035839.1 coordinate 417,973,995, forward strand.
CCAAAGGCGGGGCATCATCCCTCCCTAGCCTAGGGCACCGCCATACTAATATTATATACAGTATATATTACGATCTTACAGGTGGCTCTTGCCTTATATGGGCTGGTGTGATGAAGGAACCAACCAGCTGCGTCATCACGCCGCTACCTGTGATTAACCCTTACATCCCCCCCCCCCCCCGAAAGAAAAACATTGAACACTTTAATAAATTTCAACCATCCCAATCTGGTATAAACAACAACGTTAACAATACTGTAACTTGGGCTAGCGGGTGGACCACCGCTTAACCATACCATACCAAATTTATTTATAAAGCACATTTAAAAACAACAAAGATGACCAAAGTGCTGCACAGGAATAAATAACCTTAAGTACATATGGACAAAAGATAAGTAAAAGACTATAAAAACATAACATGCAACAGAAAAAGAAGCAACTCACAACAAGTATAAAAACAAAATGCCAAACACAACAGTGACAGGGTTAGTGGACCCAGTGACCAGACTCAGACTCAAGAATAGATTCAATTAAAGTTTATTAACAGGAATGCGTGTGTGTGTGTATGTGTGGGGGGATGTAAACAGGAACCGCAGGGGGAGAGCAAAACACAGTACGACTCGGCAACCCTAGGGACACACAGCAGCAGAACAATTGGAGTAATTGATGGAGATGTGCAGTTTTAATCCTAGGCTTACTGTGTGCAAAGACGTAGACCCGCTCAGGTTCAGCTTGGCGGCTACGGCCAGGAGGACAGTGTTCGCGGCTCTCGTTGCAGTTGCTGGCAAGGACGATGAGCAGGGTGAATGATATGGCGTTGTCCGCCGCCAGGAAGGAAGGCAAGACGTCCGCTGCCACAGAACTCCGCCTGTGCACAGGGGACTGAGAGAGAGGATGAAAGGAATGAGCGCAGCTTCCATGAGCTGGAAGTGAAGTCCTTCAGACACCAGTGGCAGGAGACTAAGAGCAAGGACAGGATCAGGCTTTGGCAGGAACTCAGGAACATAGGCAAAGGCAGGTGAAGCTTATATGAGCGTAGAGAGACGACTCCGCACTGAAGCTCAGGCAACATGGGAGATATAGCCCAGGCCCTGATGAAGAGCAGGTGTGCACGCAGCTGATGGATATGAGCACAAGAGCATACCATAACAGTACCCCCCCCCCCCCCCCACAGAATGCCTCTCGGCGGTCGTTCCAACCTACCTGGGTGCATCTAATGGAAATCCCTGATGAGGTCTTTATCCAAGACGAAGGAGGGACGCACCCAGGACCTCTACTCCGGCCCATAGCCCTCCCAGTCTACCAGGTATTGTAGGCCGCGACCCCGGCGGCGGACGTCCAGGATAGCATTGACCTTCCATGCCGGGTTGCCATCGATCACCATCGGCAGAGGTGGAGACCTGGGAGGGGGACACAAAGGGTTGGAACAGAAGGGCTTGAGTTGAGAAACGTGGAAGGTAGGACAGATGCGGGGGGGGGGGGGCTAGGCGCACAGAAACAGGGTTAATAATGCGGGCGATGGCAAAGAGTCCAACAAACTGCTGGGACATCTTCCTGGATTCTGCCTTCAGGTTAATATTTTTGGTAGATAACCAAACCTGCTGACCCACCTGATAGGAAGGGGCTGGTGCCCTGCGGTGGTTGGCAACCATAGAATTGCGCTCTGCTGTGTGCTGTAGTGCAGTCTGGGTAGCTCTCCACAGCCGGCGGCAGTGCCTCAGGTGTGCCTGGACGGATGGGACGGCGATGTCTCCCTCCTCCTCAGGGAACAACGGAGGGTTGTATCTGAGCAAAGCCTCGAATAGGGACATGCCGATAGCTGAGAAAACTGTCGTGTTGTGGGTATATTCAGTCCATGGTAGATACGTGCTCCATGATGCCGGGTTGGCGGTGACCACACACCGCAGCGCAGCCTCCAGCTCCTGGTTAGCCCATTCGCATTGCCCATTGGACTGAGGGTGGTATCCGGATGACAGACTCACTGTAGCCCCAAGGGCATTGCAGAAGGCTCTCCAAACCTGGGAGATGAACTGAGGACCCCGGTCGGAGACTATGTCCAAGGGGATCCCGTGCAGCCTCATCACATGCTGGACAAGCAGGTCCGCTGTCTCCCTTGCCATAGGCAGCCCTTGTAGGGGAATGAAATGAGCCGCCTTGAAGAACCTGTTGACAGTGGTGAGGACAACAGAATAGTTATTAGTAGGTGGGAGGCCGGTGACAAAATCCAGCGCCACATGGGACCATGGCCTGCCAGGAGTAGGGAAAGGATAGAGCAGCCCGGCTGGAGAGGTTGAGGATGTCTTGCCAGCGGTGCACTGGGGACAGGCACGAATATACTCCCCAACGTCCTTCTGAAGTGAGGGCCACCAGAACAATCTTTGAAGGAGCTCCACTGTGTGCACCCTCCCAGGGTGACACGAGAACCTGGAAGCATGGGCCCAATGGATGACCTCGCCCCGAACCGCCGATGGGACGAACAGCTTCCCCGCTGGCCCCCCGCCCTGGTCGGCTTCAGTGTCCTGCGCCCTCAGAACCTTCTCTTTGATGCGCCACGAGAGGGAGCCCATGACACATGAAGGAGGGAGGATAGGGTGTTCTGCAGGTTCTGTAGTGTCTGAGGCGAACTGCCTGGAGAGGGCGTCCGGTTTGGTGTTTTTGGACCCAGGGCGGTACGTGATGGTAAAATCGAAGTGTCCAAAAAACAGGGACCAGCGGGCCTGGTGAGCATTCAGACGCTTGGCCATCCGGAGGTATTCCAGGTTCTTGTGGTCCGTCCAGACCACAAATGGCTGAGAAGCCCCCTCCAGTGGCACCATTGGCAACCAATGGTGCCACTCCTCCAGCACGAGCTTGACTGCCAGGAGTTCTCTGTCACTGATGTCAGAGTTATGCTCTGCCGGGGAAAGCCGACGGGAGAAGAAGACACAAGGACGGATCTTGCCATCTGTCGGGGACTGCTGGGAAAGGACGGCTAGCACCCCCGAATCTGAGGCATCCACTTCCACCCGGCACTGAAGAGCAGGGTCCACCTGAGCCAGGATGGGGAGTCAGAGAACCTCCTCTTGAGAGCCGAAAAGGCCGTAGCCGCCTCCTCCGTCCACTGAAAGGGAACCTTGGGTGAGGTGAGGCGTGTTAAGGGAAGAGCAATGGTACTATAATTTTGTATAAAGCGGCGGTAAAAATTGGCAAACCCCAAAAACTGCTGTAGCTGTTTCCTGGAGGAGGGAGTGGGCCATTCAACCACTGCCTTAATTTTAGTGGGGTCTGGGAGGATCTCGTTATGGGAGATAATGAAGCCCAGGAAGGACGTCTTAGTTAGTTAGTTAATCCCTTCACACCTGAAGGTGTATATGGGCGGCGCCTATCTCCGTTTCTCTGACCCTAGGCCACACAGCTACTGTAAGTAGTGAAAGCTACAGCGGGGGGTCAGTCCTCTGGTAGCTCTGTGTGTAACTTTACTTTCCCCATTCCATTATGCGGAGCACCACGCTAGAAGGCAGAAAGCACCATTTTTATATGGTCTTTGGTATGACCCGGCCGGGATTTGAACCCCTGCCTCCCGGGTGTGGGGCGGATGCTCTACCAACTGAGCCACCACTCCGGTGGAAGGACGTCTTGGAGGCATGAAACTCACACTTCTCAGCTTTGACGAATAGTTTATTTTCTAGTAGCCGCTGCAAAACCGGCCTCACATGCACCCGATGTTTGTCCAAGGACTGTGAGAAAATCAGAATATCGTCAAGGTACACAAACACACCCAGAAAATCCCTCAGCACGTCATTAATAAGATGATGAAACACAGCAGTGGCATTAGTCAGGCCAAACAGCATCACCAGGTACTCAAAGTGTCCGCTGGGGGTCCGAAACTCCATCTTCCACTCGTCACCCTCCCGAATCCGCACCAGATGGTATGCATTGCGGAGATCCAGCTTGGTGAACCAGGAAGCCCCCTGGAGGGAATCAAAAGCTGTGTTGAGAAGAGGGAGGGTGTATTTGTCCCTAACAGTGATGTTATTCAGTTCCCTAAAATCAATACATGGCCTCAGTGAACCGTCCTCCTTACCACCAAAAAAACAAAAAAAACAAAAAACGCCCCCACCGCCGAGGAACACAGCCGAATTATGCCAGAGTTCAGGGATTCCTTAATATAAGCCTCCATGGCTTCCCCCTCCGGAGGTGACAAGCTGTACAGGCAGCTTGACGGTAGCGGGGCTCCGGGACGGAGGTTGATGGCACAATCATACGGGCGGTGAGGGGGAAGGGAGACCTCGGGTTCCAGAGGTCTAATGCCAGTAGATAGTTCTGGAAGGCCGCAAACTACCTGGCCCAAGGGACCAACGGCTCACCCGGAGCCTCCAAAAAAGGACGAAGTGTGGTCACAGCCCTCTCCATCTCTGTTTATCCTTGTTGCCAAATGTTGTGTCTGAATAACGAGGAGGCGAGGTGACGTTTTATAAAGTTTATTAATAAGAACTTTGTACACGGGGAGACCCTACTGTGAGTACAGGAGCCACAGCGAAGAGACAATATGTCTCCCACTCCAGGCTTATATACCACAGGTGACGCCACCCCCCAAAGGCGGGGCATCATCCCTCCCTAGCCTAGGGCACCGCCATACTAATATTATATACAGTATATATTACGATCTTACAGGTGGCTCTTGCCTTATATGGGCTGGTGTGATGAAGGAACCAACCAGCTGCGTCATCACGCCGCTACCTGTGATTAACCCTTACATCCCCCCCCCCCAGAAAGAAAAACATTGAACACTTTAATAAATTTCAACCATCCCAATCTGGTATAAACAACAACGTTAACAATACTGTAACTTGGGCTAGCGGGTGGACCACCGCTTAACCATACCATACCAAATTTATTTATAAAGCACATTTAAAAACAACAAAGATGACCAAAGTGCTGCACAGGAATAAATAACCTTAAGTACATATGGACAAAAGATAAGTAAAAGACTATAAAAACATAACATGCAACAGAAAAAGAAGCAACTCACAACAAGTATAAAAACAAAATGCCAAACACAACAGTGACATGGTTAGTGGACCCAGTGACCAGACTCAGACTCAAGAATAGATTCAATTAAAGTTTATTAACAGGAATGCGTGTGTGTGTGTATGTGTGGGGGGATGTAAACAGGAACCGCAGGGGGAGAGCAAAACACAGTACGACTCGGCAACCCTAGGGACACACAGCAGCAGAACAATTAGGAGGAGTAATTGATGGAGATGTGCAGTTTTAATCCTAGGCTTACTGTGTGCAAAGACGTAGACCCGCTCAGGTTCAGCTTGGCGGCTACGGCCAGGAGGACAGTGTTCGCGGCTCTCGTTGCAGTTGCTGGCAAGGACGATGAGCAGGGTGAATGATATGGCGTTGTCCGCCGCCAGGAAGGAAGGCAAGACGTCCGCTGCCACAGAACTCCGCCTGTGCACAGGGGACTGAGAGAGAGGATGAAAGGAATGAGCGCAGCTTCCATGAGCTGGAAGTGAAGTCCTTCAGACACCAGTGGCAGGAGACTAAGAGCAAGGACAGGATCAGGCTTTGGCAGGAACTCAGGAACATAGGCAAAGGCAGGTGAAGCTTATATGAGCGTAGAGAGACGACTCCGCACTGAAGCTCAGGCAACATGGGAGATATAGCCCAGGCCCTGATGAAGAGCAGGTGTGCACGCAGCTGATGGATATGAGCACAAGAGCATACCATAACAGTACCCCCCCCCCCCCCACAGAATGCCTCTCGGCGGTCGTTCCAACCTACCTGGGTGCATCTAATGGAAATCCCTGATGAGGTCTTTATCCAAGACGAAGGAGGGACGCACCCAGGACCTCTACTCCGGCCCATAGCCCTCCCAGTCTACCAGGTATTGTAGGCCGCGACCCCGGCGGCGGACGTCCAGGATAGCATTGACCTTCCATGCCGGGTTGCCATCGATCACCATCGGCAGAGGTGGAGACCTGGGAGGGGGACACAAAGGGTTGGAACAGAAGGGCTTGAGTTGAGAAACGTGGAAGGTAGGACAGATGCGGGGGGGGGGGGCTAGGCGCACAGAAACAGGGTTAATAATGCGGGCGATGGCAAAGAGTCCAACAAACTGCTGGGACATCTTCCTGGATTCTGCCTTCAGGTTAATATTTTTGGTAGATAACCAAACCTGCTGACCCACCTGATAGGAAGGGGCTGGTGCCCTGCGGTGGTTGGCAACCATAGAATTGCGCTCTGCTGTGTGCTGTAGTGCAGTCTGGGTAGCTCTCCACAGCCGGCGGCAGTGCCTCAGGTGTGCCTGGACGGATGGGACGGCGATGTCTCCCTCCTCCTCAGGGAACAACGGAGGGTTGTATCTGAGCAAAGCCTCGAATAGGGACATGCCGATAGCTGAGAAAACTGTCGTGTTGTGGGTATATTCAGTCCATGGTAGATACGTGCTCCATGATGCCGGGTTGGCGGTGACCACACACCGCAGCGCAGCCTCCAGCTCCTGGTTAGCCCATTCGCATTGCCCATTGGACTGAGGGTGGTATCCGGATGACAGACTCACTGTAGCCCCAAGGGCATTGCAGAAGGCTCTCCAAACCTGGGAGATGAACTGAGGACCCCGGTCGGAGACTATGTCCAAGGGGATCCCATGCAGCCTCATCACATGCTGGACAAGCAGGTCCGCTGTCTCCCTTGCCATAGGCAGCCCTTGTAGGGGAATGAAATGAGCCGCCTTGAAGAACCTGTTGACAGTGGTGAGGACAACAGAATAGTTATTAGTAGGTGGGAGGCCGGTGACAAAATCCAGCGCCACATGGGACCATGGCCTGCCAGGAGTAGGGAAAGGATAGAGCAGCCCGGCTGGAGAGGTTGAGGATGTCTTGCCAGCGGTGCACTGGGGACAGGCACGAATATACTCCCCAACGTCCTTCTGAAGTGAGGGCCACCAGAACAATCTTTGAAGGAGCTCCACTGTGTGCACCCTCCCAGGGTGACACGAGAACCTGGAAGCATGGGCCCAATGGATGACCTCGCCCCGAACCGCCGATGGGACGAACAGCTTCCCCGCTGGCCCCCCGCCCTGGTCGGCTTCAGTGTCCTGCGCCCTCAGAACCTTCTCTTTGATGCGCCACGAGAGGGAGCCCATGACACATGAAGGAGGGAGGATAGGGTGTTCTGCAGGTTCTGTAGTGTCTGAGGCGAACTGCCTGGAGAGGGCGTCCGGTTTGGTGTTTTTGGACCCAGGGCGGTACGTGATGGTAAAATCGAAGTGTCCAAAAACAGGGACCAGCGGGCCTGGTGAGCATTCAGACGCTTGGCCATCCGGAGGTATTCCAGGTTCTTGTGGTCCGTCCAGACCACAAATGGCTGAGAAGCCCCCTCCAGTGGCACCATTGGCAACCAATGGTGCCACTCCTCCAGCACGAGCTTGACTGCCAGGAGTTCTCTGTCACCGATGTCAGAGTTATGCTCTGCCGGGGAAAGCCGACGGGAGAAGAAGACACAAGGACGGATCTTGCCATCTGTCGGGGACTGCTGGGAAAGGACGGCTAGCACCCCCGAATCTGAGGCATCCACTTCCACCCGGCACTGAAGAGCAGGGTCCACCTGAGCCAGGATGGAGAGTCAGAGAACCTCCTCTTGAGAGCCGAAAAGGCCGTAGCCGCCTCCTCCGTCCACTGAAAGGGAACCTTGGGTGAGGTGAGGCGTGTTAAGGGAAGAGCAATGGTACTATAATTTTGTATAAAGCGGCGGTAAAAATTGGCAAACCCCAAAAACTGCTGTAGCTGTTTCCTGGAGGAGGGAGTGGGCCATTCAACCACTGCCTTAATTTTAGTGGGGTCTGGGAGGATCTCGTTATGGGAGATAATGAAGCCCAGGAAGGACGTCTTAGTTAGTTAGTTAATCCCTTCACACCTGAAGGTGTATATGGGCGGCGCCTATCTCCGTTTCTCTGACCCTAGGCCACACAGCTACTGTAAGTAGTGAAAGCTACAGCGGGGGGTCAGTCCTCTGGTAGCTCTGTGTGTAACTTTACTTTCCCCATTCCATTATGCGGAGCACCACGCTAGAAGGCAGAAAGCACCATTTTTATATGGTCTTTGGTATGACCCGGCCGGGATTTGAACCCCTGCCTCCCGGGTGTGGGGCGGATGCTCTACCAACTGAGCCACCACTCCGGTGGAAGGACGTCTTGGAGGCATGAAACTCACACTTCTCAGCTTTGACGAATAGTTTATTTTCTAGTAGCCGCTGCAAAACCGGCCTCACATGCACCCGATGTTTGTCCAAGGACTGTGAGAAAATCAGAATATCGTCAAGGTACACAAACACACCCAGAAAATCCCTCAGCACGTCATTAATAAGATGATGAAACACAGCAGTGGCATTAGTCAGGCCAAACAGCATCACCAGGTACTCAAAGTGTCCGCTGGGGGTCCGAAACTCCATCTTCCACTCGTCACCCTCCCGAATCCGCACCAGATGGTATGCATTGCGGAGATCCAGCTTGGTGAACCAGGAAGCCCCCTGGAGGGAATCAAAAGCTGTGTTGAGAAGAGGGAGGGTGTATTTGTCCCTAACAGTGATGTTATTCAGTTCCCTAAAATCAATACATGGCCTCAGTGAACCGTCCTCCTTACCACCAAAAAAACAAAAAAAACAAAAAACGCCCCCACCGCCGAGGAACACAGCCGAATTATGCCAGAGTTCAGGGATTCCTTAATATAAGCCTCCATGGCTTCCCCCTCCGGAGGTGACAAGCTGTACAGGCAGCTTGACGGTAGCGGGGCTCCGGGACGGAGGTTGATGGCACAATCATACGGGCGGTGAGGGGGAAGGGAAAGGGCCTGGGTCTTACTGAAGGCGACCCCAAGGTCATGGTACTCCGGGGGAACTTTGGACAGATCGGGGGAAGGGGTGATGGGAGCACCCAGGGGCATGGATGGCGAGCAAGTGGCTGATTGGAGACAGGTGCTGAGACAAAATGAGCTCCAAAACATCACGTTCCTAGAGCGCCAGTCAATGGAGGGGTTATGAAGGCGTAACCAGGGGTAACCAAGGATAACTGGGGAAGAAGAAACTGGTAACGCAAAAAATTTCAGCTCCTCCCGATGGTTACCAGAAATAATGACAGAAACCGGGGTGGTTTGCTGAGACACTATGGCAAGAGGGGCTTTGGACAAAGCGATGAGTCTCAGAGGGGTTTTGAGCGAATGGCAGGGAAGACCCAACTGGGTTGCCAGATCCCCTGAAATAAAATTCTGCTCTGCCCCCGAATCAATTAACGCGTGTGTGACAATCTCTTTATGGTTGTAAATGAAGCGAATAGGGAGGAGGAATCTGGAGAGGGGTTTTAACTGAGGTGAGTCCGTGAGTCCCCCTACTGTGACGCACGGACTACCCCTTTTGGCCGTAGATGGCAAGATGCAACTTTGTGCTCCTCGCTCCCACAGTAGAGGCACAGACCCAACTCACGGCAGTGCTGTTTCTCCGCTGGAGGCAACCTGGACTGCCCAACCACCATAGGTTCCGGGGCCTCTGGGGAATCTGAGGGAGGTAGAGCCAATAGGGAAGACTGAGGGGCGTGGCGATACTGGGCACCCGAGCAACTGGAAGCTCTACGTTCCGCTGCCCGTTCCCTTAGCCTATTATCCAAACTAATGGCCAGGGAAATCAACTCGAACAGCCTTGATGGTTTTTCTAAGGGGGCTAGCTCATCCCGCAGGCTAGGGCTGAGACTCCTAATAAAGATGCTACAAAGGGAAGCGTCCTCCCACCCCACCTCAGTGGCCACCACCCGGAAATCAACGGCGTAGTCAGCCACGGGCTTGGTTCCCTGTTTTAAATTCAGCAACCGGGAGGTAAGCACGCTATCATGGTCAGAATGGTCAAACATTTCCTTAAATTCACAGATGAACTGATTGTAGGACAGACTTGGATAATTCACCCTAGCCATAACGGCATAAGACCAGGCTAACGCTCGCCCTTCCAATAAATTGATTACTTAGCCAATTTGACTGTGATCTGTGGAAAAGTCCTCGGGCACCCGCTGAAAAACTACCTCACACTGCATGATAAATCCCCTCGCCTCTCCTAGTTTTCCACTAAAGCGGGTGGGAGTTGGGGACGGGGGTTAGCCAGGCAGGAGGCCCCTGCCTGGGCTGGCCGGCCGGGGAGCTAGTGGGAGCTGAGGAGCTGCTTGGGGCAGAAGGAGCCAGAGGAAATGCCTGTGGACCTACCAGGAGGTCCAACCGGTCGTAACATGGGCTAATTGGGTGAGGATGATTTGCTGCTGATAAGTTAATTGATCTATTCGAGTCTACATGTTGTTAACTCGGCGCACCAAAGCGCTGTCAGCTGGGTCATTCTGGCAGAGTCGTACTGACATGGTTAGTGGACCCAGTGACCAGACTCAGACTCAAGAATAGATTCAATTAAGTTTATTAACAGGAATGTGAGTGTGTGTGTGTGTGGGAATGTAAACAGGAACCACAGGGGGAGAGCAGAACACCGTACGACCCGGCAACCCTAGGGACACACAGCAGCAGAACAATTAGGAGGAGTAAGTGATGGAGATGTGCAGTTTTAATCCTAGGCTTACTGTGTGCAAAGACGCAGACCCGCTCAGGTTCAGCTCGGCGGCTATGGCCAGGAGGACAGTGTTCGCGGCTCTCGTTGCAGTTGCTGGCAAGGACGATGAGCAGGGTGAATGATATGGTGTTGTCCGCCACTAGGAAGGAAGGCAAGAGGTCCGCCGCCACAGAGAGGGAGAAATCCACCACCACGGAACTCCGCCTGTGCACAGGGGACTGAGAGAGAGGATGAGAGGAATGAGCGCAGCTTCCGTGAGCTGGAGATGAAGTCCTTCAGACACCGGTGGCAGGAGACTAAGAGCAAGGACAGGATCAGGCTTTGGCAGGAACTCAGGAACATAGACAAAGGCAGGTGAAGCTTGTATGAGCCTAGAGAGACGACTCCGCACTGAAGCCCGGGCAGCACAGTAGATATAGCCCAGGCCCTGATGAAAAGCAGGTGTGCGCGCAGCTGATGGAGATGAGCACAAGAGCATACCATAACAAGCAGACAATAAAATTAATAAAATTAAGGCAAGTTAAAAGCCAAGGAAAACAGATGAGCATTTAAATGGGATTTAAAAACACAAAGTGAGGAGGCCTGCCCAACATGTAATGGCAACTCGTTTCATAGTCTAGGAGCTGCAGCAGCAAAGGCCTGATCCCCTCTGAGCTTTAGTCTTGTTTTAGGAATTGCCAAGAGCAGCTGATCAGCTGATCTTAGGGATCTTGGTGGAACATAAGGCTGAAGTAAGTCAGAGAGGTAGGGTGGAGCAAGACTGTTAAGACATTTAAAAATATAAAGGAGAATTTTATAAAATTGATCCTGTAATGCACAGGGAGTCAGTGAAGGGAAGCAAGAATAGGTGAAATCTGCTCACGCCTGTGGGCTTTTGTTAAAAAGTGGGTGGCAGCATTTTGTACCAGTTGAAGATGAGCGATAGAAGCTTGGCTGATCCCAACAAAAAGTTAGTTAAGTTAATCCCTTCCACAGCATGTTGTGGCACCTATCTCCGTTTCATTGACCCTAGGCCACAGCTATGAAAGCTACAGTGTGTGTATGGGGGGGGGGGGGGGGGGTCAGTCCTCTGGTAGCTAACTTTCCTTTCCCCATTCTATTATGCTGAGCACCAAGCTAGAAAGTACCATTTTATATGGTCGTTTGTATGACCCAGCCGAGATTTGAACCCATGACCTCCCAATTGTGGGGCGGGTGCTCTACCAACTCGGTCACCATTCTGGTGCCCAACAAAAAGTGCATTACAGTAATCCAAACAAGTCGTGATAAAAGCATGCAATAGTTTTTCAAGATCTTTCCTTGACACAATGGATTTGCCTTTGGCTATTTGTCTAAACTGATAAAAACTTTTCTGAACGACACAGCTGATGTGCTTGTCAAATTTAAAATCAGAATCTAGTTTGACCCCCAGATTAATAACAGATTGTTTAACATGCGGTGTCAAAGAGCCAAGGTCCACATTAGATGGGGAGAGAACGCGTACTTGGACCAAACATCATTACTTCAGTTTTGTTCTCATTAAAGCTAAAAAAACTTAATGACATCCATGCTTTGATATTGGAAAGACAGTCTAAGAGTAGCTGGATAGAACTAGAGTCATTTTGTGCCAAGGGAACATAAAATCTGACAGTCATCAGCGCAACAATGGAACGAGATGCCATGTTTCCTTAAAATAGAACCCAAAGGGAGCAGATAGGGAAAATAAAAGAAGTCCAAGGATTGCGCCCCGTGGAACCCCATAGGGAAGTGGAGCAGGTGAGGACATAAAATCATTCACTTTGATGCAGAAACTTTGCTCGTTTAAATAGGAACAAAACTAATTTAGAGCAGCACCTTTTATGCCCACCCAGTGTGCAAGATGAGAGATTAAAATGCTGTGGTCAATGGTATCAAAGCAGCAGTGACATCCAACAGCACCAGAACAACAAATTTCCCTGAATTAGTCGCTAAAAGAATGCCATTTAAAACCCTCACAAGTGCAGATTTAGTGCTGTGTTGGGGTTTAAACCCAGACTGATACACCTCAAAAATTCCATGAGTTTCTAAAAATGGCATTAACTGTGTTAAAACAATTTTCTCCGGGACTTTTGAAAGAAATGGTAATTTGGAGATAGGGCTGAAATTTGAACAATGGGCAGGGTCAAGGCCTGTTTTTTTAAGCAATGGCTGTACCACTGCATGTTTAAAAACCTCAGGTACCATACTAGAGGTGAGACTGCTGTTCACAATAGCAAGGACAGAAGGTCCAATAAAAACTTCTTTAAACAAGCGTGGGGGGTAGCATCTGCCGGGGAACCAGACAGCTTCATATGACTAATAATATCCTTTAAAAATGAAAGAGACACTGGCTCAAACTGGTCAAAAACAGCTGAACAGGATAGAAAAATTGATGGATCACTTGAAGGCAGAGAGATGCAGGCTCTAGTTGATACAACTTTGTCAATAAAAAAGTGAAGAAATTTTTCACAGACTGCAGGCGAGGCTCCTGGACCAGTGCACTGGGCAGTATTAAAAATAGAACTGATAGTACTAAAAAGAACACAGGGCCTATGACAATTGGATGCAATCATTTCTGAGAAATATTTGTGTTTTGTCTGCTTTTACGGTATTTTGATAACATTTCAAGCTATCTCTAAAAATATTAAGAGAAACCTGGAGCCTGTCTTTTTCCACCTGCTCGCCGCTCTCCTGCACTCCCACCTGACATCACAAGTGACGTCATTCAGCCAGAGCTGAGGTGCAGATTTGGGTCGCCTGGCCTCAATGGAGCTATCAAATCCAGAGTTTTTGTATAGATGGAATGAAAACTCAAAGCTAGCACCTCAGTATAAGGATCCATGGAGGACGTCAGATTAGTGTCAGAGTTACTGATAAAAGAAGAGGAGAACAATGCAGCAGAGGAAGGGTAAAACCTGCGACAGTGCCTTGGAGGAATGTGCAGTTTAACAGGACAGAGAGCAGGGATGTTAAATAAGACAGGCATATGATCAGAGAAAACAGCATCACAAATTTCCACGTTAAAAACAGGCAGACCATATGATAAAACCAAATCAAGTGAATGTTCATGAACACGCCTAACATGCATAACCCAGCGCAGCTGAGTGGATTATTCTGCCACTCATCCCTTGGTAGCCGTGCTCCTAACTAAACAGTCACTTTTTTTTTCCACAGTCTTCCATGGGGAAGGCAGTTCTGCTGGAGGGGCCTTGTAGTGGGCTCGTCCCTGGTGGCACCAATCTCAGCAGACCTGGGTGCCATCCCTCTGAAGCCATGGCATGCTCGTCAACACTGTCCCGGCCTGGGTCCCACACCGGCTGGATCGGCTCCAACGCCACATCCCAATCCACAGCAGTTGCTCTCACCTCCTGCGGATGGCTGTCTCGCCGTCCCGATCCTATTTGCAGCTGTGCCGCTATCTTCAATTCAATTCAACTTTATTTATATAGCGCCATTTCACAACAACAGTCATCTCATAGCACTTTCAATTGTAGGGGAAACCCCCACAATTGCAGAAAGACCCCAGCAATCAGGCGATCCCCTGTGAGTAAGCACGTGACGACGGTGGAGAGGAAAAAGTCCCTTTTAGCAGGAAGAAACTTCCAGCAGAACCAGGCTCAGGGAGGGGCAGTCATCTGCTGAGACTGGCTGGGGGGTGAGGGGATAGAGAAGAAGAACAGAACAGACATGTAGAGAGCAAACAGCACAACGGGGACTCAATCTATGGGAGAGAACAAACAGATGTTAATGACCAGCAAAAATATTTCATTGAGAGTGAAGAAAGGAGTGAAGCCCAGTGCATTGTTGGAGGTCCCCTAGCTGTCTAAACCTATTAGCAGCATAACTAAGGTGTCATGTGTGCATAAATGCGCACACACAAATCAATTAATACAAGCCCAAATGCCGGTGAAGGTCAACGTGTTTATTAACAAAGGGAACTGATGCACAAAATGTCCATAACACTGTCCGATTAGTAGCAATGATGGTGTGGTGAAAGTGACAGGCTACTAGCTCTATAGGTAAGTCCCACGTGCTCCAGGACAGAACTGGCAGCGGAGAAAAAGGACAGAAAATAACAGAAGACTTACATTAATGTTGGAACGGAAAGGCTCAAAAAAACCAACATTGTAGTCTGTGGAAGAGTGAGCCACGTCAACCCAGGGAGACTGACTGATGCCAACGCACTGTGTTTCCACCACCAGCCAGAAGTACCCCCAGATACTAACGAGCGGCAAGTGGAAACAGGTGCGTGGCAAACAGCGTAGATGGATCAGTATGAGTGTGTGTGTGTGTGTGTGTGTGTGTGTGTGTGTGGTGATACCATGCAGCTGGTGAATGTCTGGTCAGGAGGAGGCGTGACTGTAGGACTGTCAGAGAGCAAGGCTCAATCTGACAGCTGGGACTAATAAGCAATAATCAAAACCTACAGCCACAAGTCGTGGACGGGATGAACGACCCCGAACATGACATAAGGGAGGGTTCAGGGGCACATGATCCCACCCGAATTATAGGCTATATCAAAAAGGAAGGTTTTAACCCTATTCTTAAAAACAGAGATCAAGTCAGACTCCCAAATCCAGATTGGCAACTGGTTCCACAGGAGAGGAGCTTGATAACTGAAGGCTCTGCCTCCCATTGTACTTTTGGAGATTCTAGGTATTACAAGTAATTCTGCATTTTGGGAGCGTAGTGCTCTGTTAGGATAATAGGGAAATATCAAATCTTTTATCAGAGCTTTTATCAGAGCTTTTAGAAAAAGTTGTTGCCAAGCAGCTCACTGACTTTCTGATTGAACACAATATTTTCGACAAATTTCAGTCAGGTTTTCGTCAGAAACACTCGACAGAGACCGCTCTTCTCAGGGTGTCAAATGATATTTTAATGTCATCAGACTCTGGCAAATGCTCTGTTTTAGTGTTATTAGATCTTACTGCAGCATTTGATACTATTGATCATTGTATTTTGTTACAAAGGCTTAGAGATTGGGTAGGTATTTCTGGAAAAGCTCTGGATTGGTTTTTCTCCTACCTTTCTGGTAGGAGTTTTTCCGTGGCTGTTGGCTCTTATTCATCTGATTCTGCTCCTTTAACCTGTGGGGTGCCTCAGGTTTCTATTCTGGGTCCACTTTTATTTGTCCTATATACAGTATGGCTGCACGGTGGCGCAGTGGTTAGCACTGCGGCAGCACAGTTTACCCTTGGCCGGGGGATCGTGGGGATCGTGGGTTCGATCCCAGCCCCCGACCAACAGTGATCTGTGTGGAGTTTGCATGTTCTCCCCGTGTATGCGTGGGTTTACCCCAGGATTTCTCCGGTTTCCTCCCACATGCCAAAAACATGCAGGTTAGGTTAATTGGAGACTCTAAAGTGGCCCTAGGTGTGAATGTGTGTGTGAATGGTTAAGGGATAGCGCCGTATCGTGGCTGCTTCATCCGTCCAGGTGGTGGATGACCCTCAATTTCCCCTCTGGGGATCAATAAAGTATACTAAATCTAAAAAAAAAAAATCTAAATACAGTATGCTGCCACTTGGTTCTATTATCAGCAAATTTAAAGGTGTGTCTTATCACTGCTACGCTGACGATTTACAGCTACTTTTCTCTTTTAAGCCTGACCATGCTGACAATTTAAAAATTATTCATGATTGTCTGTCTGCTGATAAAACTGAAGTCCTTATTGTAGCACCTGATAATCTAATTCCTAAGTTGGCTAATAGCATTGGTTCATTAAGCTCTAATGTACGGTCTAATCTAAAAAATCTTGATGTCATTTTCGATCAATCGATGGGTTTTGATCAGCATGTCAAATCTCTGACCCGGAGTTGTTTTTCCACCTTAGGAATATATCCAAAATTAGGTAATTGATTTCCTACAGTCAGTTAGAAATCATTATTCATGCCTTTGTTTCTTCACGTTTGGACTACTGTAATGCCCTTTTCACATGTCTTAGCAAATCCTCTTTACACCGCCTACAGTTAGTCCAGAACGCTGCTACAAGATTACTAACTAGGTCCAGTAGATTCTGTCATATCACTCCTGTTTTGGCCTCCTTGCATTGGCTTCCTGTAAATTATAGAATTGATTTTAAAGTTCTTGTTCTTACTTACAAAGCCATTCATGAAGAGGCGCCTTTTTATATTAGTGACCTGCTCTCTCTACACCAGCCCAGCAGGTCTCTCAGGTCTTCTCATCAGAATCTATTGGTAGTCACTAGCACTAGGTTCAGAACCAAAGGCGATAGAGCCTTTGCTGCTGTTGCTCCCAGACTGTGGAACTCCTTGCCTTTTGAATTTAGATCTGCACCTTCCATTGGTGTTTTTAAGAAGCAACTAAATACCCACCTTTTTAGCCTGGCTTTTTAATTAACTATGTGCTGATTGTATTTTTATGTGCTTTTACTGTCTACTTTGTTTTGTTTTTTTTACTGTTTTATGTGCCTGTGTTTTTATTTTGTTTTTTACCATGTTAAGCACTTTGTGACTCTGTCTGTGAAAAGTGCTCTCTAAATAAACTTATTATTATTATTATTATTATTATTTTAAATAAAAAGGGTCCTGATTATTTAGAGCTTTGTAAGTGAGAAGGATTTTAAACTTAATTCTAAACTTTATGGAAAGCCAATGAAGGGAGGCTAGAACTGGAAAGATATGATCTCTCTTTCTAGTATAGTACCTGTTAAAACTCTTGCTGCAGCATTTTGGATCAACTGAAGACTTTTTAAAGATGTTTTAGGACAACCTGATAATAAAGAGTTACAATAATCTAATCTAGAGCTAACAAAAGCATGGATTAGTTTCTCAGCATCATTCTGAGACAAGATGCTCCTAATCTTGGCAATATTACGCAAATGATAGAAGGCAGTCTTAGAAACAAGTTTAATATGTGAATTGAAAAACAGATCTCAATTAAAAATAACTCCAAGATTCCTCACAGAACTATTAAGAGAAAGAGTAACCACATCCAAACTAAGAGTTTGATTTGGAAAGATATTTCTAAGGTTTTTTTGGACCAACTAGAATGACTTTAGTCCTATATGAATTTAATAGCAGGGAAATTGCAAGTCATCCAAACTTTGATTTCCTTAAGACAGGCCTCTAACTTGGCTAATTGATTACAATCATCATCTGGCTTCATTAACAGGTATAATTGTGTGTCATCTGTATAACAATGAAAATGTATACAGTGCTTTCTATTAATGTTGCCTCACGGAAGTATATATAAACTAAAAAAAATAGGGCCTAACACAGATCCCTATGGAACTCCGTGACTTTGCTTTGACTTGGAAGAAAACTCATTATTGGCATGAACAAACTGAAACCCATCAGATAAATAAGATCTAAACCAAAGCAACGAAGTTCCATTACGTCCAACATGGTGTTCGAATCTATCAAGTAAAATATTATGATCAATAGTATCAAAAGCTGCACTAAGATCTAAAAGGACAAGTACAGAAACAAGTCCATTATCAGATGTGATAAGGAGGTCATTAGTGACCTTCACTAAAGCTGTTTCAGTACTATGATGGATTCTAAACCCAGATTGAAACTCTTCAAATAAACCATTTCCTTGCAAGTGGTCAAATAATTGCATAGCAACAACTCTTTCTAAGATTTTTGAAATGAAAGGGATATTAGACATTAGTCTATAGTTAGCTAAAACTCCTGGATCCAGCGTTGGCTTTTAAAGTAAGGGTTTAATTACAGCAGTTTTAAAAGCCTGCGGCACATGGCCAAATGTTAATGAAGAATTGATTATTTGAAGACTAGAGCTACCAATAAATGGGAAGACTTCTTTAAATAACCTGGTAGGAATACGGTCTAAAAGACATGTTGAAGGCTAGGATGAGGAAATTATTTTATCTAACTCTAAAAGGTCAATTGGAGTAAACTCATCCAAACAGATATCAGTTGAAGGAGCTGTAGTAGTTACTGTATTTAAGTTAACGGTGAGAAGAATCTGACTGATTTTATCTCTGATAGATGAAATTTTATTATTGAAAAAGTTCATAAAGTCCTGACTAGTGAGCTCTAAGGGAATGCTAGGATTGACAGAGTCCTGACTCTTTGTCAGCCTGGCTACAGTGCTGAAAAGAAACCTGGGATTACTCTTGTTCTCTTCTATTAAACCCATGCAGACACGGGGAGAACATCAGATTCAGAGGTACTCCTGCTGGATTGATTGCTCACACCTGCGCCGGCGTCTGTAAACGTCTTGTCACGTCAAAGCGTTATCTTGTCTGCTTTTGTTTGTTTTTATTGATTTCGTTTTTAATTTTTTTTAATCTCTTTTTGCTGATATTAGTTTTTGCTTGGTGTTAGCTTAGTGTTGGCCTAGCAGAAAGCCCGATCATACACACGGGTGGATTGGATCCCTGGCTGGCCTATTTACCGGGCTAGGCTAACTTGTTTTTAGCTGTTTTTAGCTAACCTGTTTTTAGCTGTTTTTGGCTGGCTGGCTATCCACCTCTCGCCTGGAACGTTATGGCTCCATCCCTGACGTGTGTCAGCTATGTGTCCCTCCTTAGGAAGGTTTCTGAGTTGGAAGTGAGACTCTCCAACCTCTATAAGATTTGGGAGGCTGAAGGCCACCTTGACACCATAATTCTCGGGCGAACAACGGCCCCGGCAACTGACTCGCAGCTGGCAGAGACGGCTACTTACCTGGGTGAATTCAGCGCATTGCCATCCACCTCCACCCCTGCTCTGGTCTCTTCAGATGTCCACAACCACAGCAATAATCACTGGCTTCAACTTGGAGCTAAACCCAAAGCCCCAGGTGGTTTTTCTCATCCTCATTGCGCGCCCTGGACCGTGGTTGGGCCAACTAGTAATCATCGACGATCGACCAGACAGGGCCGCGCCTCTTCTCTTCCCTTGCTTTTGGAAAACAGATTCGACATCCTTTCTCTGTAAGATTTTCCCCACCTGGACACAGACCATCTGCCCATGGCCGCCCCTCCTCCTCCTTCTCTTCCTCCTTCAGCGGTGGCTCAAATCCGCAAACCCCGGATTAAGACTACTTTAGGTGTGCCAAATTACACACCAGCTCCAAAAAGAAGAGAGTGCATCACCCTGCCATCACAACAACAACATCGACAAAATTATCCACCACTTCAGAAACCACCGACAAAGCCCCCCCAGACGACACTGGTAATTGGTGACTCGATTATGAGGAACATCAGAAGCAGGGACTGTATCACTAAATTTTTTCCTGGGGCTAAAGTGTCAGACATTGAGGCTCTTAGCCCTGACCTATTAAATGAATTCCCCCACGCTAAAACTGTCATAGGTCATGTTGGATGCAACAACATCTCTGATGAAACGTCAGAGATCTTAAAGAGTGACTTCAGGAGCCTTCTGTCCACTCTTATGAACTGTGACAGACGTGTGTTTATCTCTAGGCCTTTGGCCCCTTTCAGACGAGGTTGTAATTATTTTAGCAGAACTCTCAGCCTTAATACCTGGTTGTGTTCTACATGTCCTACTTTTAACATTGGTTTTGTTGACAATTTCAACCTGTTTTGGAACCGCCCATCACTTATGAGGCCAGATGGCATCCATCCAAATAGACTTGGTGCACGTGTTTTAAAGGACAATCTGTTCTATTCCTCCCTCGGACAACTCTGAGTTTTTATCCGAATTTGCTGAATTTTTAGCTGATTTAGTGCTGAAATCAGATAGAATAATTATAGTAGGGGATTTTAATATACATGTTGATGTAGCTAGTGACTGTCTCAATAAGGCATTCAATTCAATTTTAGACTCAATGGGGTTTTCCCAGAAAGTAGAAAATTCTACCCATTATCTCCACCACACATTGGACCTTGTTCTGACTTATGGTATAGAAATAGAAAATCTGGAAGTGTCTCCTCGTAATCCTGTACTGTCAGACCATTGTCTGTTAACCTTTGATTTCACCATTTCTGATTATTTGACTCCTAAAGAAAAATATTACTACAGCAGATGTCTTTCAGATGACGTTGTTACCAAGTTTTTGCAGATTGTCTCCTCTATACTATGGATCAACACAATGGAAATAAAAGATAGAGAGCCTGCTCCTTCCGTAATTGATAGCATGGTAGATAGTGTTACAGCCTCTCTGCATCAGACTCTAGATTTGGTGGCCCCTTTAAAAAAGAAAAAGTCTAACCAGAGATTTCTAACCCCTTGATTTAACACAGAAACTCGTAGCTTAAAACAGAAGACTCGTCAATTAGAAAGAAAATGGCGTTCTACTAATTTAGATGAATTCTATTTAGCATGGAGAAATCATCTCTTAATTTACAAAAAATCTCTTAGAAAAGCTAGAACAAGTTATTCCTCTGCATTAATAGAAGAGAATAAGAATAATCCCAGGTTTCTTTTCAACACTATAGTCAGGCTGACAAAGAGTCAGGTCTCGGTCAATCCTCGCATCCCCCCAGAGCTTTCTAGTCAGGACTTTTTGAACTTTTTCAATCATAAAATTTTATCTATTAGAGATAAAATCAGTCAGATTCTCCCCACCGTAAACTTAAGTACAGCAACTTCCACAACTCCTTCAATTGATATGTTTAGATAAGTTTATTCCAACTGACCTTTTAGAGTTAGATAAAATTATCTCCATCCAAGCCTTCATCCTTCAAGCCTTTTAGACCCTATCCCTACCAGGTTATTTAAAGTAGTCTTCCCAATTATTGGTAGCCGTATTCTTCATATAATTAATTCTTCTTTAACTTTGGGTTATGTACCACAGGCTTTTAAAATTGCTGTAATTAAACCCTTACTCCAAAAGCCAACGCTGGATCCAGGAGTTTTGGCTAACTATCGACCAATCTCTAATCTGCCTTTCATTTCAAAAATCTTATTGTTGCTGCGCAATTGTTTGACCACTTGCAGGGAAATGGTTGATTTGAAGAGTTTCAATCTGGGTTCAGAGTTCATCACAGCACTGAAACAGCCTTAGTGAAGGTCACTAATGACCTCCTTATCGCATCTGATAATGGACTCGTTTCTGTACTTGTCCTTTTAGATCTTAGTGCAGCCTTTGATACTATCAATCATGACATTCTACTTGATAGATTAGAACACTATGTTGGACTTAACGGAACTTCGCTGCAGTGGTTTAGATCTTATTTGTCCGATAGACTTCAGTTTGTTCACATCAATGATGAGTTTTCTTCCAACTCTAAGCTCAGTCATGGAGTTCCACAGGGATCTGTGCTAGGCCCTACTCTTTTTAGTTTATATATGCTTCCGTTAGGCAATATCATTAGAAAGCACTGTATACATTTTCATTGTTACACAGATGACACACAATTATACCTGTCAATGAAGTCCGATGATTGTAATCAATTGGCCAAGTTAGAGGCCTGTCTTAAGGAAATCAAAGCTTGGATGACTTGTAATTTTCTGCTATTAAACCCAGATAAGACTGAAGTCATTCTTGTTGGTCCAAAAAACCTTAGAAACACCTTTCCAAATCAAACTCTTAATTTGGGTGCCACTACTCTCACTCTGAATAGTTCTGTGAGGAACCTTGGAATTATTTTTGATCAAGATCTGTTCTTTAATTCACATATTAAATTTGTTTCTGACTGCCTTCTATCATCTGCGCAATATTGCCAAGATTAGGAGTATCTTGTCTCTGAATGATGCTGAGAAACTGATCCACGCTTTTGTTAGTTCTAGATTATTGTAATTGGTTATTATCAGGTTGTCCTAAAATATCTTTAAAAAGTCTTCCGTTGATCCAAAATGCTGCTGCAAGAGTTTTAACGGGCTCCAGAAAGGGAGATCATATCTCTCCAGTTCTCGCCTCCCTTCAATGGCTTCCCATAGAGTTTAGAATTAAGTTTAAAATCCTTCTTCTCACTTACAAAGCTCTAAATAATCAGGCCCCCTTATATATAAAAGATCTGATATTATCCTATCATCCTAACTGAGCACTACGCTCCCAAAATACTGGATTACTTGTAATACCCAGAATCTCCAAAAGTACAATGGGAGGCAGAGCCTTCTGCTATCAAGCTCCTTTCCTGTGGAACCAGTTACCACTCTGGGTCTGGGAGTCAGACTCGATCTCTGTTTTTAAGAATAGGGTAAAAACCTTCCTTTTCAATATAGCCTACGATTAGGGAGGGATCTTGTGTCTCTTAACCCCCTTTCGTTTTGCTGTTAATAGATTCAGATTGTCGGTTGACCTCCAATAATGTACTTGGCTTCTCACTGTTAATGTTTGCTCTCTTTATGTCTGTTCTTTTCTTCTTCTCTGTCCCCTCACCCCCAGCCAGTCGCAGCAGATAACTGCCCCTCCCTGAGCCCGGTTCTGCTAGAGGTTTCTTCCTGTTAAATGGGAGTTTTTCCTCTCCATCTCTCCACCATCGCTAAGTGCTTGCTCACAGGGGATCGTCTGATAGCTGGGTCTTTCTGCAATTGTGGTGTTTTCCCTACTTTTGATAGTGCTATGAAATGACTTCTGTTGTGATATGGCGCTATATAAATAAAGCTGAATTGAAATGAATTGAATTGAATTGAATATTAATGCAGAATAATAACTTGTTCTAGCTTTCCTAAAAGATTTTTTATAAATTAGAAGATGATTCACGCATGTCAATGGTGGTGACACTGTAACAGCCAACTGTGAGCCTGGTTGCTTGGTTCCATGGGCCCAAACCCAGTACATCATTGTGAGCGGCGCTCTGTACAGCTGCATATGACATTGTGGTTGTAATGGTGTGGTGCTCACAACTGTTGTGGGGCATCCATCAAACTGTGGTGGTTCTGTCACATTCTGTTGGGTCACAGACTCTTCACACAATGCTACAGTGGCCGTCCCTGGAGGCCAATGCTGGTCGTGGATCCTGAAGATGTCCAGCGTCTCTCCTGTCTCATTTACGGATTCTTCAGCCATGGCTCCGGTAGACTGGTGCTGTGCGAGGATTCTGAAGCAGTCCAGTTCTTTCTCACTTCCGTCTGGTGCTGGTTTAGGTTGGGGTGATGTGTCACTGTTCTCTGAAACTTTTTCCACTAGCCCCGGTTGGCCTAACTCGACTCGCCATTACTCGTTTCGGCCTCGGTTGTGTTTCCATTGCAGCTAGGTAAAGCTGGGGTGGGTGGGATTTTTTTTACAGCAAGGCGGTGCCACACCCCCGTGACGTAGAACACGCGACCCAAGCAAAATATAACATGGCAGTTGTACAAGGCGACTCCTCGGTCTGTGGCTTTTTTGTCACCGTAAATGCCAAAAAGGACCGCCAGACAAGGGGACAGGCAACGAGACAAAACACTCTGGAATAGTACTGCAGCTTCTGGGAGAGCCGAAGATGTGAGGATACAAACTAGGTCATATATGACGGTAAGCTAATGGTTACTAATGCTAGTTTGCTATAAGTACGTCGTACTACACTGTAATGTCTGCAAGTTATCGCTGTTAGGTACTAAAATATGTATGCTGTGTGTGTGTGTTTCAGATGGCTCCATTGTGGGAAAATTACCGCTTCAAATGGTCGGTCTGGCGTTCAACACAGCCTCTCAGTGATGTCAACACAGCCTGTCACTGAAGTCAACCCAGCTTCACAAATGATCAGTGGTTATAGAGCTTAAGAATGTCTATAGAAACGTTTATTTCCTGTGCAACAAATTGCTCTGATCTGCGTGAAAATCACGGAGAGACTGTTGAGACATCATGGATGTAGCTGCTCCAGCTGCACTGAGTCTGAGGTGGTGTCATGGCAAAAAATGATCAGCTGACACAACTTGATCGCCAGGTTAATAACTATATTAGCCACAAAATATATATTCAAAAAGTAAACAGTACTGAGTTAGGTATGATAAGATATATTTGACAGTTATGATGCATTTTAGGCCAAAACAAACTTGATCTAGGATTAAAAGCAATTAAAATAATGCAGTCACAAGGTTACATGGAAAATACTTGATTTACTAGATACATGTACTGTAGAAATATATATTCTCTGCATCAACAATGTACTATACATGCATTCATGTAGTATTGCACTGGGAATTGCACTGACAATAAACCTCTGAAGTTTTTGCAGATGTCTCTTTTTTTATATGTGAAGGTTACCACCATGTGGCACAAATTTATACTAACAGATTGGAAAAGCTGTCTAAGAACAATCCAGCAGTTTGAGAAATCACTTTAGGTTTGGTGTAAGTCTGTCAACAGAATTATGAAACATAGAGCAGTTTGTGTTAAAATGTTAAATCCCATTAAACCCTAACCCGGGGGTTTCCAATCATGTGTCATGGAGGGCCAAGACCCTGCAGGTTCTCTCTTCTACCCAGTCTCTTCAGCAGGTGTTTTCACTGATCAGCAGTCAGTGGAAGAAGTTCAGTGGAATCTGCTGTTGAAGACACTATTTGGAGGTAAAGCCTGCAGGGTCTTGGCCCTCCATGGCACATGATTGGACACCCCTGCCCAAACCCATTATGATGAAGAACAGATGCTAATATGGCCCAGAATTCCTCCATATACTGGTACTATCACTAAAGTATGCAGGGTCTTCTGCGGTGGCACATCCAACAATACAGTCTTCATTTAATAAAATAATTGTTTTGGTTACTTTTTTCTTAAAAATGAGCCATTATTTCAACATGACCGATAAATGGTTTGTACTGTTGACTCTTTTCTCACCAGTGTCTTAATAGACAAAATAGAAAATCATGATGCAAACACATAAGTCACTAAATTGTTTATTACAATCAGCAGCAAATTCCAGATTATTCAGAGTGTGCAAAATTCAAACTGTAAAAAAAAAATAAATTAGAATGGGTCACACACACTGGCCACGCTGCCTCACTGAGAAACAGCTGGGATGTGCCGCTCACACTGGTCCCAGTTCAGCAGATCTTCAGCCTGCATCTCTGTAAATAGTGACGCAAGGTCCGGTTTGGGGTGGATCGTTTCCCTCTTGCCTAGACAAAAGACAAAAATGGGTGGTGGTTAATTAAAGCAAGTTTAAAACATATTTGGGAAATACACTTGTTGCTAAAAGCCAGTGGTGGAATGTGAATGAATGAATGAATCTTTATTTCGGATAGATTAAAAGTAAAGATTAAAAGAAAATAGAATAATATAACAAAGGGGAAAAAAATCTAATAAGGTCAAATTAAACAATAACTCCTCTGATTATACAGTTCAACATACATAGGTTATCCAAAATGGGTGATGGCTGAAGCCGCAGCTTATATTGCCCACCCATATTCCATCCAAGAATTCAAAAGAAAAACAAAACAGGAGCGATTACAATTTGAATGTGACAATAAAGTACTTCGTTGTTGTATTTAACCACAATTTTAATGTAGCTGTGCTTCATTAAAATAGATTTTACAAGGGCTGGGTTACATTTAAAATCATCTGTTTTTACTGTGGCCTCAGCAATCAGAATGAATTAATACATTCACTTGAATGGAAACTAGTACTTTAACTGAAGGTGTGCATCACCGAGTATGGAGTCGCTCAGTCAAGATATGGAGTTTTTATCAATAAAAGTTTAGCCACCGCTTTGTCACCGCTGTGTCTCTTCTTGCCCTGGCTTCAAGTGTGGGCGGTGTTTTGTACTTGTATTGCTAAAATATAAAAGGATGCGCTACAACGGGTCTCAAATATTTGTAATGTGTCCTGTTACTACATGAGTTTATTGATGATAGACTATAAACTATACATGTAAACTAAATTATATTGATGACTGAACAACTCCCATTCCCCAAAAGATACAGTTATGAAAATAACTCACAAAGGATCACACAAGTGATCTGACAAAAAAAAAATAAAAAATACATTAACAAGCGGTTTATTTTACAGTTGATGTGCCATTCATTTTCAATTATTCTGTAATTAATATTCACACAAAATATATTAAATAAATCTCAGTTCAGTCCCTTTTATATTAAGTGGAAATTGTGCTACTTTGGTTTTGACACTTTACCTATAAAAGCAAAGGATTTCAGTACTTTCCACAGTGGCAAGGTCCGTTGTGGGCTGGCTGCTTTTCCTTTCCGATTGCCTAGACCAAAGACAGAAATGGATGGTGGTTAGTTCAAGCAAGTTCAACAAATATACAGGCACATCTCAAGAATTAGGATATCATGAAAAAGTTCAATATTTTTGTCACTCATTTCAGAAAGTGAAACCCATATATAGATTCATTACAGGGACAGTGATATATTGCAAGTGTTTATTTTAATTTTGATGATTATGGTTACAGCCCATATTAACCAACACCTCAGCGGCCAACATTTATATTTAAAAACTATTTTTTAAAATTAATTTTATGTAATGTTCTAATTTTTTGCCAAATTGAATTTGGGGTTTTCAGGGGCTGTAAGCCATAATCATCCAAATTAAAATAAATAAACGCTTGAAATATATCACTGTCTGTGTAATGAATCTATATAATATACGGATTTCACTTTCTGAAATGAGTGACAAAAAATATTGAATTTTTTCATGACATTCTAATTTTTGGAGCTGTACCTGTGTTAGGGAAATACACTTATGAAAGTCAGTGGTGGGATGTGACAAAAATGCTTCATTTCCCTGACCAGTGAGAACTGCAGGATCCACGCTGTACGTGTACAAGTACATTATCAATCCAGGGATTTATGGTGGAACAGCACAACAACACTGTTCCAACACCTTTTATGGAAAATCCACAGAATAGGTGTGTGGGTCTATTCTGACGCTTTAGAAAATTATATGAATGACTTGATAAATCACTGGTTTGAAAATGCACTTTAATATGTTGAGATTTCGGCTCCTGGGGTCCACTTGGCCTGTATCCACAATATAAACACTGAGAAGGGCTAACCCCTGGCATGTGGAAACAGATTCTAGGAAGAAATTACATACAATTTAATGCACAGCACCAAAGTGCAACACGTACACAAACCAGGACTTTAACCAGGATTAACATATTTCATCGTTTTGCTCTCATAAGCGAATACTTGGGACAAAACAAGCGCGAATCAGCAGAGTTGGCTACTAGCTAGGTAGCTACTAGCTAACACTCATTAGCCAGCACAGGACGGCGCTGTATCGCTCAAAAAAGTGAGCTTACCACCAACAGGATAAATAAGCGAACAGATGCACAATATTACAAATCACTCGCCATCGATGGTTCTCTCACGTTCGTCTTCAGCTTGTCCGTAGTCCGGTTCTCTGCTGGGCTGCATCTGTAACGGGGCGGGTCGCTCCTCTCACTGTGGATCTGCCACCAAGCACAGAAAACTCTGCACCTCTTCGTTGGACCACGGTGTACATTTCCGCAAAACCTACAACGCTGTCTGTATTAATATCGTATTTACTCGGTGACCGAGTTAGTCCATGAAATATTGCAAATGGCGGTCGTGTAGATTCCACAGAAGACGGACGCTTTCGTGACGTTACGCCCTGACCAATCAGTGGCTCTCAGTCTGTTGACGTCACATCCCGGCTCGACTTAGCACGGTTGTACCCTGGCCTCGAATAGGTACGAAAATAGGACCTGTTAACCGGTGCTGGGTACAGTGGAAAAGGCTAGAAAGTGAGTCGAGTCGAGTCAAGCAAGGCCAGACTGGTACTAGTGGAAAAGGGCCTTCTGTGTGCGTGGGCTCCCTCTTCTGCAACTCTGCAGCGGCTCCCTTAAACTCCTACTGGGCAAGGATCTGAGGCGAGTCCCGCCACTGCCCCCCCTCCAGGCAGTGCTCCTCCTGTGCACACGGGACAGCTGATTTCTTGTCAGCGTTGTTCCCAATAGACACGGACTCCCTCTCCGGCAGCTCCGCAGCAGCTCTTCGAAGCTCCGGCTGGGCGAGGATCTAAGGCGAGTCTGGTCGCTGTTCCCCCTCCGTGTCATCTTTATTCTCCGTGTCATGTTCACCCACAGTGCTGTGGTCACTCACTGTACTGAATTCTCCCTTTTCGCTGTGCTCACTCTGTGTCATGCTTTTCGGCTAGCATGTCGTGGATTAGCTCTATGATGCTCTGCTGTTGCACCAGTTGCAGCGCCACCTGAGCCGTCACCTCTAACTGAAATGCCAATTCCAGCGCCTCCGACATACAGTGGTGTGAGAAAGTGTTTGCCCCCTTCCTGAGTTCTCATTTTTTTGTATGTTTGTCACACTTAAATCTTTCAGATCATCAAACAAATTTAAATATTAGACAAAGATAACACAAGTAGACACAAAATGCATTTTTTTAAATGAAGGTGTTTATTATTAACGGTTAAAGAAAATCCAAACCTACATGGCCCTGTGTGGAAAAAGTGACCCCCCCCCCACCCGTTAAAACATAAATTAACTGTGGTTTATCACATCTTTGGAAAGCTGAGTTCAATTTCTCTAGCCACACCCGGGCCTGATTACTGCCACACCTGTTCTCAATCAAGAAATCCCTTAAATAGGATGTGCTTGACAAAATGAAGTAGACCACAAGATCCTCAAAAGCTAGATATTATGTTGCGATCCAAAGAAATTCAGGAACAAACAAGAGACAAAGTAATTGAGATCTATCAGTCTGGAAAAGGTTATAAAGCCATTTCTAAAGCTTTGGGATTCCAGTGAACCACAGTGAGAGCCATTATCCACAAATAGCGGAAACATGGAACAGTGATGAACCTTCCCAGGAGTGGTCGGCCGACCAAAATTACCCCAAGAGCGCAGTGATGACTCATCCAAGAGGTCACAACAGACCCCACAACATCCAAAGAACTGCAGGCCTCACTTGCCTCAGTTAAGGTCAGTGTTCATGACTCCACAATAAGAAAGAGACTGGGCAAAAACTGCCTGCATGTCAGAGTTCCAAGACGAAAACCACTGCTGAGCAAAAAGAACATAAAGGCTTGTCTCAGTTTTGTCAGAAAACATCTTGATGATCGCCAAGACTTTTGGGAAAATAATCTGTGGACTGACGAGACAAAAGTTGAACTTTTTGAAAAGTGTGTGTCCTATTACATCCGGCATAAAAGTAATACAGCGTTTCAGTAAAGGAACATCATACCAGCAATAAAATATGGTGGTGGTAGTGTGATGGTCTGGGGCTGTGTTGCTACTTCAGGACCTGGAAGACTTGCTGTGGTAAATGGAACCATGAATTCTGCTGTCTACCAAAAAATCCTGAAGGAGAATGTCCGGCCAACTGTTTGTGACCTCAAGCTGAAGCGCACTTGGGTTCTGCAGCAGGACAATGATCCAAAACACACCAGCAAGTCCACCTCTGATTGGCTTAAGAAAAACAAAATGAAGACTTTTGAGTGGCCTAGTCAAAGTCTTGACTGAATCCGATTGAGATGCTGTGGCATGACCTTAAAAAGGTGGTTCATGCTCGAAAACCCTCCAGTGTGGCTGAATTACAACAATTCTGGAAAGATGAGTGGGCCAAAGTTCCTCCACAGCACTGTAAAAGACTCATTGCCAGTTATTGCAAACGCTTGATTGCAGTTGTTGCTGCTAAGGGTGGCCCAACCAGTTATTAGGTTTAGGGGGCAATCACTTTTTCACACAGGGCCATGTAGGTTTGGATTTTTTTTTCTCCTTAATAATAAACACCTTCATTTAAAAACTGCATTTTGTGTTTACTTGTGTTATCTTTGTCTAATCTTTGTCCTTGGTTCAACACAGAAACTCGTAGCTTAAAACAGAAGACTCGTCAATTAGAAAGAAAATGGCGCTCCACTAATTTAGATGAAATCTACTTAGCTTGGAGAAATCATCTTTTAATTTACAAAAAATCTCTTAGAAAAGCTAGAACGAGTTATTATTCTGCATTAATAGAAGAGAACAAGAATAATCCCAGGTTTCTTTTCAGCACTGTAGCCAGGCTGACAGAGTCAGGACTCTGTCAATCCGAGCATTCCCTTAGAGCAGGGGTGTCAAACTCATTCCATGGAGGGCCAAGACCCTGCAGGTTTTACCTCCGCCCAGTGTCTTCAGCAGGTGTTTTCACTGATCAGCAATCAGTGAGGGGAAATTCAGTGAAATCTCCTGTTGAAGACACTGGGTGGAGGAAAAACCTGCAGGGTCTTGGCCCTCCATGGAATGAGTTTGACACCCTTGCCTTAGAGCTTACTAGTCAGAACTTTATGAACTTTTTCAAAAATAAAATTTCATCTATCAGAGATAAAATCAGTCAGATTCTTCCCACTGTTAACTTAAATACATTAACTACTACAACTCCTTCAATTGATATCTGTTTGGATCAGTTTACTCCAATTGACCTTTTAGAGTTAGACAAAATAGTTTCCTCATCCAAGCCTTCAACCTGTCTTTTAGACCCTATTCCTACCAGGTTATTTCAAGAAGTCTTCCCATTTATTGGTAGCTTTATTCTTCAAATAATCAATTCTTCATTAACTTTAGGCCATGCACCGCAGGCTTTTAAAACTGCTGTAATTAAACCCTTACTCAAAAAGCCAATGCTGGATCCATGAGTTTTAGCTAACTATAGACTAATCTCTAATCTGCCTTTCATTCCAAAAATCTTAGAAAGAGTTGTTGCTATGCAATTATTTGACCACTTGCAGGGAAATGGTTTATTTGAAGAGTTTCAGTCTGGGTTTAGAATCCACCATAGTACTGAAACAGCCTTAGTGAAGGTCACTAATGACCTCCTGATCACATCTGATAATGGACTTGTTTCTGTACTTGTCCTTTTAGACCTTAGTGCAGCTTTTGATACTATCAATCATAATATTCTACTTGATAGATTAGAACACTATGTTGGACTTAATGGAACTTCATTGCAGTGGTTTAGATCTTATTTATCTGATAGGTTCCAGTTTGTTCATGTCAGTAATGAGTTTTCTTTCAACTCAAAGCTCAGTCACGGAGTTCCACAGGGATCTGTGCTAGGCCCTACTCTTTTTAGTTTATATATGCTTCCATTAGGCAACATTATTAGGAAGCACTGTATACATTTTCATTGTTATGCAGATGACACAATTATACTTGTCAGTGAAGCCAGATGATAGTAATCAATTAGCCAAGTTAGAAGCCTGTCTTAAGGAAATCAAAGCTTGGATGACTTGTAATTTCCTGCTATTAAATTCAGATAAGACTGAAGTAATTCTTGTTGGTCCAAAAAACCTTAGAAATACCTTTCCAAATCAAACATTTAGTTTGGATGCAGTTGCTCTTTCTCTTAATAGTTCTGTGAGGAACCTTGGAGTTATTTTTGATCGAGATCTGTTTTTCAATTCACATATTAAATTCGTTTCTAAGACTGCCTTCTATCATTTGCGTAATATTGCCAAGATTAGGAGCATCTTGTCTCAGAGTGATGCTGAGAAACTGATCCACACTTTTGTTAGCTCTAGATTAGATTATTGTAACTCTTTATTATCCGGTTGTCCTAAAACATCTCTAAAAAGCCTTCAGTTGATCCAAAATGCTGCAGCAAGAGTTTTAACAGGTACTAGAAAGAGCGATCATATCTCTCCGGTTCTTGCCTCCCTTCATTGGCTTTCCATAGAGTTTAGAAATAAGTTTAAAATCCTTCTTCTCACTTTCAAAGCTCTAAACAATCAGGACCCTTTTTATTTAAAAGATCTGATATTACCCTATTATCTTAACAGAGCACTACGCTCCCAAAATGCAGGATTACTTGTAATACTGCACGGTGGCTGCACGGTGGAGCAGTGGTTTAGCACTGTGGCAGCACAGTTTTACCCTCGGCCGGGGGATCGCGGGGATCATGAGATCGTGGGTTCGATCCCAGCCCCCGACCAACAGTGAGCTGTGTGGAGTTTGCATGTTCTCCCCGTGTTGCGTGGGTTTACTCCGGGATTTCTCCGGTTTCCTCCCGCATACCAAAAACATGTAGGTTTAGGGCGCTCGCGCATGCAGCGACCAGCAGCCGGTGGCTTGTCACCAGACTGCAAACCAAGTCTACCTACGGGTACAAATAAGTAACAAAAAAAAAAAAAAATAAAAAAAAAATACTAGAATCTCCAAAAGTACAATGGGGGGCAGAGCCTTTAGTTATCGAGCTCCTCTCTTGTGGAACCAGCTGCCAATCTGGATTCGGAAGTCAGACTCAATCTCTGTTTTTAAGAATAGGGTTAAAACTTTCCTTTTTGATATAGCCTACAATTAAGGAGGGATAATGTGTTTCTAAACCCTCCCTTAGTTATGCTGCTATTAGGTTTAGACAGCCGGGGGACCTCCAATAATTGCACTGGCTTCACTCTTTTCTTCACCCTCAGTGAAATATTTTTTTTTGCTGGTTATTAACATCTGTTTGTTCTCTCCCATAGATTGTGTCCCCATCATGCTGTTTGCTCTCTACATGTCTGTTCTTTTCATCTTCTCTATCCTCTCACCCCGCAGCCAGTCGCAGCAGATGACTGCCCCTCCCTGAGCCTGGTTCTGCTAGAGGTTTCTTCCTGTTAAAAGGGAGTTTTTCCTCTCCACTGTCACCAAGCGCTTGCTCATAGGGAATCGCCTGATTGCTGGGGTCTTTCTGCAATTGTGGGGGTTTCCCCTACAGTTGAAAGTGCTATGAGATGACTCTTGTTGTGAAATCGCGCTATATAAATAAAGTTGAATTGAATTGATTTGAATTAATATTTAAATTTGTTTGATGATCTGAAACTTTTGTGTGACAAAAAAAAAAAGAGAAATCAGGAAGGGGGTAAACACTTTTTTTTTTACACCACTGTAGGTAAGAAGCATGCCGCCAGCAGCAGGTTCTCCTGCAGCTCCCTTACCGTGCCGGCCACCGTCTGGTCGTGCAGCTCATCCATCAGTATAACCTTTATCTCCGAACTCACCGTGAACCACTTCAACTGCAACATTATTAATCTGTCCTCCACGTGCCTGAGCTCGCACATGCTAGCCAAACAGTGAAGAGCGTCCACATACCGCATAAATGACTCATCCTCTTGCTGTCGGCACTGGTAGAACACTGACCTCTGGGCCATCGCATACTCTGGGACATTGAAGTGTTTGGCTAGTAGACCAACAGACACATTGTAGTCGTTGCAGGGTGAAGTGTGGCTGCTAGCTAACAGCCACGGCACACAAAATTGGTGGTCTTATCGTGTTGTAAAAACAAGCGCCCTCCACACTTAGATAGTAATGCAGTAGAGCTGGCTGCCGTACCTTGTTCATCTTGTCCGGGCCAAATGCTGATAAGTAGGTAGTGAAAGTGTCAAACCAGCACACCCACAGGACAAGTGGCTCACCAGGGTTTTCCAGAAATGGTCGTGGTGGCCTCATGCATGCCTCAATGGTTTAACTTTTCGTTGCCAAATGTTATGTCTGGAAACCTGGAGTGATGTACAGAATGGTGCTGTTGTAAACATGAACTTTATTACATCAAGTAGTATCACATGCATGCAGGTCTGTTATTTCCTATTTAGCTAACGGGGAAAGAGAACATAAGATGGCGGCTCTCACCTTATATGGGCTAGCGTGACGACGGCACCATCCGGCTGCAGCATCACGCCACTGCCTGTGATTAACCCTTACATCACAAAACTATCTTCAAATATTGAAGGTTTGTTGGTGTCTTCTATGAACTCTGATCTTCAGTGCATTCCATAGATTTTCAATTGGATTCAGGTTAGGTGACTGGGCCATTCTAGCAGCTTTATTTTCCTTCTCTGGAGCCAGTTGAGAGTTTCCTTGGTGTGTGTTTGGGATCGTTGTCTTGCTGAAATATCCCCCCTCATTTCATCTTCAGCATCTTGGCAGATGGCTACAAATTCTTATCAAGGATGTTTCTGAACATTTGTCTGCTCATCTTTCCTTCAATTATATGAAGTCTGCCTGTACAATGTGCTGAAAAGCACCCCACATCATGATGCTCCCACCTCCAAATTTCACTGTTGGTATGGTATTTCACTGTTGGTATGGTATTTCACTGTTGGTATGGTATTTTTGGGTTGATGTGCAGTGCCATTTCTTCTCCAAACATGCTGTGTGTTGTGAAAGTTCAATTTTGGTCTCACCTGACCAGACTATAGTCTCCCAGTATTTTACTGGCTTGCCCAAATGTTGTGCAGCAAACTTTAAACGAGCTTCAACATGCTTTTTTTTTTTTCAGCAATGGAGTCTTGTAAGGTGAGCAAGCATAGAACCCATGTTGTTGGAATGCATTACTTATTGTTTTCTTTGAAACAGCAGTACCTGCTACCTCCAAGTCTTTCTGGAGCTCTCCACGAATGGTCTTTGGCCCTTGGATAACTCTTCTGATAATTCTTTTGACTCCTCTGTCAGAAATCTTGTGAGGAGCTCCTGGTTGTGGCCGGTTTATGATAAAATGATGTTCTTTCCTCTTCCAAATGATGGCTCCAACAGTCCTCACTGGAACATTCAGCAGTTTAGAAATGTGCCTGTGACCAATGCCATCATTATGTTTTGCTTCAATAAGGTTGCAAAGGTCTAGAGAGAGCTCTTTGTTTCTACTCATGATGTGTTCTTTGTGGTGTGACAATCTGATATTTACAGACCTTTTTAAAGGCTATCAGTCAGGACTTAACCAACTGAAATTAATTTGCACTGATGGGGGATGGGATGGCTTCCTAAATTCTGATGGATTTCAGCTGCTTTCTTGGTTTTCTATGCCTTTTTGCACCGCTTTTTCTTCATGTGTTCAATACTTATTTCCTGTGTCATTCCACTTTATTAAATATAACTTGTTTTGTGAACACAGTTGCCTTCATTTCTTTGTATGTATGCATTACTTGTGTTGTTACTGGTGTCTGGTGAAAATCTCAGGTCAATGGCTCCATCAGAAATACATTTAATTCGAAAAATGTTGATGTGTTCAACACTTATTTTCCCCACTGTACTATCTCATAATTATGACTTAGAATGTTATTTTTTTCTTTGGAAATGGGCTTCCGTAAAAATTGAACATTTATTTTGAGGGGGAAAAAGTCAAAATTGTGAGGCTGAAAACAAATCTTTGTTTTGAGGAAAGTCACATTTTTTACAGCTTCGGATAAAAGTAATTGACCAAAGAGACCGCTGCAAAATTATCACTTTATCTGGTTTTACTGTTTATACATGTGTGTTTGAGTGAAATGAACAATTTTGTTTTATTCTCTAACCTACTGAAAACAACTCACCCAAATTCCAAGTCAAAATATCACCATTTAGAGCATTTATTTACAGAAAATGACAACTGGCCAAAATAATTAAAAAATGTAGCTTTTAGATGTGCTTTTTGATGTGCTTTTTAGTTCAAACAATGCAAAGAAAACAAGTTGGTGTTCATTCATGTACACTACAACACTTAAGTTTTAAGTTGGGAAGAACTCAGAAATTAGTATTTGTGTAATAACTCTGATTTTTATTCACAGCTTCCATGTGTCTTACTATGCTTAGGTGATCACCTAATCAGTACCTCCTGAAATAGATTGAGGTGTCCTTGTGCTGGAATTACATAGATACTCTTATTTTTTTCCAGAGCTCTAGAACAAATTCCACATCTTTTTGAGAAAAAAAGTCAAAATTTTTAAGAATAATCTTGTCAATTCAAATCAATCAACAAATTCTTGACTGTATTAGAGGGCCCTTCACCTAATGAAGACCCTGGAGAGGCTGCTCCTCACCCACTTCTGCCCCCTGGTGGGACCAGCGATGGACCCACTTCAGTTTGCCTACCAGCATGGCATTGGAGTGGAGAATGCAGTGATCTTCCTCCTACATCGTTCCCTGTCCCACCTGGAGAAGCCTGGGAGCACTGTGAGGATCATGTTCTTTGATTTCTCCAGTGCTTTTAACACCATGCAACCAGTGATCCTGAGGGACAAGCTGCTGTGTGCAGGGGTGAACCAGCACCTGTCATCATGGATCCTGGACTACCTCACAGACCGACCACAGTTTGTGAGAACCCAGGACTGTGTGTCTGACACCGTCATCTGCAGTACGGGGCCCCCCAATGGTACAGTTCTGGCTCCCTTCCTGTTCACCCTCTACACTGCTGACTTTACACACAACACACCACACTGCCATCTACAGAAGTTCTGTGATAACTCTGCAGTCGTTGGCCTCATCTCCGATGGGGATGACATGGAGTACAGAGGACTTATCCAGGACTTTGTGGACTGGTGCCAACAGAACTGCCTCCAGATCAATGTGAGGAAAACCAAGGAACTGGTGGTGGACTGCCGCAGGCGAGGACAACCCCCCACAGCACTGGTAAACATCCAGGGAGCAGACACTGAGATGATGACATCTTCCAAATACCTGGGTGTTCACCTGAACAATAAACTGGACTGGACACACAACACTAACGCACTCTATAAGAAGGGGCAGCGCAGGCTGTACCTCCTGAGGAGACTCAGGTCTTTTGGAGTGCAAGGGGCATTCCTGAAGACCTTCTACGATTCGGTGGTGGCATCAGCCATCACATTTGGAGTGGTCTGCTCGGGCAGAGGCATCATGGCAGCTGACAGGAAGAGACTGAACAGGCTGATCAAAAAAGCCAGCTCTGTTCTGGGGCGGCACCTCGTCCCAGTGGAGGAAATAGGAGAGATTAGGATGGTGGTTAAGCTGTCATCTCTGTTGGAGTCTGAGTCCCACCTCATGCAGGACACGCTGAATGCACTGAGGAGCTCATTTAGCGGTAGGCTGTGCCATCCTAAGTGCTCGAGGGAGAGGCTCCACAGGTCCTTCCTACCTATGGCTGTCAGACTTTATAATCTAACTGGTGCTGCTCATAGAGGCCGCATTAAACGGCACAACTTTGCACAATAGAGATCATACCCTCCAATACACAGTTTATACAATTACAATTATTATCGAGGGTGGCAACAAAACTGTTTATTCAAATGTGAAATATACAACAGACTTGACAAGATTATCAAGAAGGCTGGCTCTGTAATTGGACTCAGGCTGGAGACCTTTTAGACTGTGGTGGAGAGGAGGACACTGAACAAACTGTTATCCATCATAGACAATCCTGATCACCCCCTCCACCACACACTGGACAGACAGCGGAGCACTTTCTCCAGCAGACTGCTACAGCTCTGCTGCTGAACGGTCGAGTACAGGAAATCTTTTCTGCCACTTGTCATTTCATTGTGCAGTAACTCACTCTAATGTTGAATTTTGGTCATAACAATGCAGCCATACTGCACCTTGCAGTCTAATCGGTACCTCGCATTTTACCCTGCACCTTATAATCCTTCTTTGTACAGTCGGTACTAGCCATAGATTCATAAGGACCATCATCTATTTAACCTAGTAGTAGCCTATGTTATATATAAAGTTATTTAAGCATTTGTACTTCCCTGGGTAACACCTTTTCTATTATGCTGTGTGTATTTCTGTTGGTTTTGGGTCATCTACTGTGTCATGCAGCTGTTACACTGTAATTTCCCAGTTTGGGATCAATTAAGTACCTCTGTCTCTCTCTCTCTCTCTCTCTCTCTCTCTCTCTCTCTCTCTCTCTCTCTCTCTCTCTCTCTCTATCCATATTTATATTTTGCCAGGTAATTTAACTAACTCTAATGCTGTTGATACCATCTAGCTGCAATGCTCCTGCACTGTGTATATAACTGTGTACATATGTATATTTATTTACTGCTTTGACTAACCAATTCTTAGATTATTATCTTATTTACTATTGCTCTGAATGCTGCTATCCCTGTGTTGCTGCAATCCTGGAATTTCCTTTGTGGGACTAATAAAGGCTAACAGTATTATCTTATCTTCTGACTTCAGGAATACCATATGATTTCGGGTTATAAGAGGTTCACCCCACCTCAGCGGAGAGGAATTAACCTCCTCACTGTTCCAAGTAAAGTGTTCTGTAAGATATTTTTTTTTTATTTTGTTTTTTGTATACTTTATTTACACCCATTCACCCACACATTCACACACTGATGGTGGCATGCTGCCTAACATGGCGCTTCCAGACACACCAGGAGCAATTGGGGGTGAAGTGTCTTGCCTAGGGACACAACGGCAGGATATCTGGGGAGAGCGGGATTCGAACCGCCAACCATGTGGTTATTGGACGACCTGCTCTACCTCCTGAGCCAGGAGGTAGCCACTGCAACGGTAGCCACTGGTCCAGCCCCCGACCAACAGTGATCTGTGCGGAGTTTGCATGTTCTCCCCGTGTCTGCGTGGGTTTATTCCGGGATTTCTCCTGTTTCCTCCCACATGCCAAAAAACATGCAAGTTAGGTTAATTGGCATCAAACTGGGGATTCTAAATTGTCCTTAGGTATGACTGTGAGAGTGAATGGTTGTCTGTCTCTCTGTGTTGGCCCTGCGATGGACTGGCGATCTGTCCAGGGTGTACCCTGCCTGTCGCCCAAAGATGCTGGGATAGGCTCCAGCCCCCCCGCGACCCGAAAAGGATTAAGCGGAAGAAGATGAATGAATGAATGAATGAATGTATGCTTTATTGATCCCCAGAGGGGAAATTGAGGGCATTCACCTGGATGGATGAAGCAGCCACGGTACAGCGCTATCCCTTAACCATTCACACACACATTCACACCTAGGGCCACTTGCGCACGCAGCAACCGGCAGCTGGTGAAAATAGTCCGTCGTCTGTGTGTCTGTTTTTACGCACTTTAATGTGTTTTAACGAAATTCTCTGTGTCGTTTTTGTCCTGGAATGTTTGTGGACTGTATAACGAAGAGCTCCCTGGTTCCATCAATATGGATTTCCTCCCCATTTTTGCATTGCTGCTTCTTTCCCACCGGCTCTGTGTCTCTGAGGTAAGCGCGATCGTGATCATGCCGGGGAGAATACAATATTCCAGGGACATGTTACTGCATTTAAACACGGATAATGCAGCATCTGTGATTGAGTCTATGCCGCAACTGCTGGACTTTATTTTAAGAGACGTTCATGGACACAGTGATGAAAAGAGAGACAAGAGAAGGAAACGCGGAAGGCGTGGAGGCGTGACATTACGCCTGAGGAGACGTCAGTTTAATAGCTTTCCTCTTCCTTCCATGATTTTTGGGAACGTACAATCTCTGAGGAATAAAGTAGATGAAATTCAAGGGAATGTACGCTACCAGAAGGACTTCAAGAACTGCTGTGTCATGGCTTACACGGAGACGTGGCTTAAGGCGCATGACCGGGACGCGGACCTGTGGATTGATGGCTTTGGAGCCCCACTTCGCTCGGATTGGCAGGAAGAGGTAACGGGGAAATGTCAGGGGGGCGGCGTATGTTTATATATTAATAAACAGTACTGCACATCTGTCACGGTCAGAGAGCGCATCTGTACACCCGATGTGGAGCTGCTGTCCATATCGCTACACCCCTTTTATCTGCCTCACGAGTTCCCCCAACTTTTCATCAGGACTGTGTACATTCACCCGAGGGCAGACGCTGACTCTGCCTCCAGCACCGTCTTTGATGTGGTACAGCAGCTGCAGTCAATTTCCCCAGAGGCTCCAAACTTTATTCTTGGGGATTTTAACCATGTTTCTTTAAAGAAGACACTTAAAAACTTTTATCAGTATGTCACCTGCCCAACCAGGCGAAAAAAGACATTGGACCTGTGCTATGGATCCATTGAGAGGGCCTATAAATCACTTCCCCTTCCTCCTTTAGGATCCTCAGATCACAACTGTGTACATTTGCTGCCCACATATAAAACTGCTCTCAGAAGAGGCAAGGTGGAGACCAGAGACATAGATGTGTGGACAGAGGATTCAGTGCACTGCCTCCAGGAATGCTTTAACTGTACAGACTGGGAGGTTTTCACACTGTCCTGCGGGGGTGATTTGGACTCTTTGGTGGACGTCACATGCTCATACATGGCTTTCTGTAAAAATATGATCGTTCCACATAAATGTGTCAAAATATATCCCAACAACAAGCCATGGGTTACAAAATCAGTTAAATCCTGCTTACAGAGGAAAGCACTTGCCTTTAAACAGGGGTCTGTTTCTGAGCTACAGGTTGCCACAAAAGAGCTGAAGTCCGAAATTTTAAGAGCAAAACAGAATTATAACTCAGAATTGGAAAGTAAGATGGCAACAAAGAAACTTGGTTCAGCCTGGGCCAGTATGTGACATGGTTCGGGACCCAGGAGACAGACGCTGACATGAGTAGATATTGGACAATTATTCTTTATTGTAATTAAGTGAGTGTAGTGTGTGAGTGAATGAGTGCGTGGCTGTCTGGTCACTGGAGCTGAGCGTATCCTGCGGCGACCTGGCAACCCTGGAACACACAAGCACAAACAATTACTGCTGTTCGTTAGGATGGAAAGTCTGCAGCAAGTGATGCTTACTTGCAGGTGCCACACAGTAGATCTTGCTGGCTCCGAGTGCCCGTGCGATGCTGTGCTCGTGGTGCTCGATGTAGCGGAGGTGAGGAGGAACTCCGAGGTGGAGGAGATGATGCCCCGTCAGCTGGGGTGGTTTGTCCGCCGCCAGGGAGGTCCACCTGTGCACAGGGGAAAAGGCTAGGAGAAGATGAGTGCTGAGGTTGCTTACTTAGCTTGGCCTGGTGAGAAGTCCTGGTCTTGGCTTTGGCTTGAGGTCGTAATCTCGGCGCATTGCTGGGCAAAGGCGACAGACGACTCCGTGCCGCGCTGTCTGTGGTTCTGGCTTTTAAAGGCTGCTGATTGACACCTGCCGGTGTGTGCGCAGCTGCTGATGATGATGATGACGATGACGGCCCAGCAGCCGCCATGACAGTACTCCCCCCTCTAGAGGTGCCTCCAGGCACCTGCCCAATCCTACCTGGATGCGCCCGATGGAAATCGCGGATCAGCTGCTTATCGAGGATCAACGCTGGGCGAATCCAGGAGCGATGTTCAGGGCCAAACCCCTCCCAGTCCACCAAATACTGAAGGCCCCGGCCCCGCCGGCGGACATCCAAGATGGCAGTCACCCCCCCAAGCCGGATGGCCATCGATCATCCTCGGGGGGGCAGGAGCCGCGGGGGGCGGGCACAGCGGGTCAGAGATGTATGGCTTGACCTGGGAGACATGAAAGGTGGGGCAGATGCGCATGGAAGGGGGGAGAACAAGACGCACAGACAGAGGATTGACAATACGGGAAATGACAAAAGGACCGATGAAGCGCTTGGTTAATTTGCGCTTCTCGGCCGGCACACTGATGTTCCTAGTGGACAACCAGACTTTTTGACCCACCTTATAATCCGGGGCGGGTCTCCTGTGGCAGTTGGCCACCTGAATGTTGCGTTCCGTGGTCCTCAGAAGGGCTCTGCGGGTGATGGACCAAACCCGCCAACAACGCCTGGCGTGGGCCTGCACTGAAGGAACCGCTACCTCCTTCTCCTCCTCAGGGAACAGTGGTGGATCAAACCCTAGTGACGCCTTGAATGGGGACATCCCCATAGCAGAGGAAACCGTGGTGTTATGGGCGTACTTGATCCAAGGTAGATACGTGCTCCAAGAAGAGGAGCAGGAGGAGATGACACAGCGCAGCGCAGCCTCTAGCTCCTGATTTGCTCGCTCGCACTGGCCGTTGCTCTGCGGGTGGTACCCAGAGGAGAGGCTGGACGTGGCCCCCAGCACTGTGCAGAACGCCTTCCAGACTTGGGATACAAACTGTGGTCCTCGGTCTGAAACAATGTCAGCGGGGATTCCGTGAAGACGGACCACATGTTGGATGAGAAGGTCCGCCGTCTCCCGCGCCGAAGGCAGCCCCCGGAGAGGCACAAAATGGGCCACCTTAGAAAAACAGTCCACTATCGTCA
The DNA here is from genome assembly GCA_020510985.1 of Pholidichthys leucotaenia. NCBI lineage: Eukaryota > Metazoa > Chordata > Actinopteri > Cichliformes > Pholidichthyidae > Pholidichthys > Pholidichthys leucotaenia. Next base: position 418,016,204 of record CM035839.1, read on the forward strand.
AAACTGTAGTAAATTGATCAGATGGAGGTAGGCCGGTTACAAAGTCCATGGCTATGTGGGACCAGGGGCGAGAAGGAACAGGCAAAGGGTGCAGAAGACCCGCCGGGGGGGATGATGATGTTTTCCCAGTAGCGCATTGGGCGTAGGCCCGGACATAGCTGTAGACATCCTTTCTCAACCCTGGCCACCAGAAGGTCCTCTGGAGGAGATCAGTGGTCTGGCCCACTCCCGGATGGCACGCCAGCTTGGACGCGTGGCCCCATTCAATTACCTGACCTCTGATAGAGCGGGGAACGAACAAGCGACCCGGGGGGCCCCCACCCGGATTGGGCTCCATCTCCTGCGCTCTTCGGACTCTCTCGCGGATACCCCAAGACAGTGCACCCACCACACAAGAGGACGGCAGGATGGTCACCTCCTGCTCTTCGGTGGATGGTGCATCGAACTGCTGCGAGAGGGCATCAGGCTTACCATTCTTGCTCCCCGGCCGGTAGGTGATGGTAAAGATAAAGCGGCCGAAGAAAAGCAACCAGCGGGCCTGGCGTGCGTTCAAACGCTTGGCAGTACTGAGGTACTCAAGGTTGCAGTGGTCAGTCCAAACGACGAACGGCTGAGCAGCCCCCTCCAGCCAGTGTCTCCACTCCTCCAGGGCGAGTTTCACGGCCAGCAGCTCCCTGTCTCCAATGCAGTAATTTCTCTCTGCAGGCGTCAGGCGATGGGAGAAGTATGCACACGGTCGAATCTTGCCATCCACTGGAGAGCGCTGGGAGAGAACGGCCCCTACCCCCGAATCAGAGGCGTCCACCTCCACCAGGCACTGCAGCTCCGGGTCCACCTGGGTCAGCAGGCGGGCCAAAGCGAACTCCTCCTTAAGTCTCCCGAATGCCGCGGCAGCCTCCTCATTCCAACAAAAGGGGGTCTTAGGGGAAGTGAGAGCAGTCAGGGGGTGGGCGATGTTTCCAAAATTGGGCACAAAGCAACGGTAGAAATTGACGAAGCCCAGGAACCCCTGCAGCTGTTTCCTGGATGTGGACGCGGGCCAATCCACCACCGCCTTGACCTTGGCCGGGTCGGGGAGCACCTGATTCCGGGCGATGATAAATCCAAGGAAGGAGTTCCGGTCAGTGTGAAATTTGCATTTTTCTGCCTTGACGAACAGCTGATTCTCCAGGAGGCGCTGCAGGACCCGCCGCACATGCACCTGATGTTCCTCCAACGTGCGTGAGAAGATGAGTATGTCATCGAGGTAGACGAACATGAAGGAGTTGAGGAAATCCCAAAGAACATCATTTATCAGGCGCTGGAAAACGGCTGGAGCGTTGGTTAACCCAAACGGCATCACTAGATATTCGAAGTGGCCGCTTGGGGTCCGAAAAGCTGTCTTCCACTCATCGCCTTCTCTGATACGCACCAGGTGATGGGCGTTCCGCAGGTCTAGCTTAGTGAACCAGGACGCCCCCTGGAGGGAGTCAAAGGCGGTGTTCATCAAGGGCAGTGTATATTTATCCTTGACCGTGATCTTGTTGAGGCCCCGGAAGTCAATGCAGGGGCGTAGCGAGCCGTCCTTCTTCCCCACGAAGAAGAACCCAGCACCCACGGCCGAGGACGAAGGGCGAATGATTCCGGAAGTCAGAGACTCCTTGATGTAAGTATCCATGGCGTCACGCTCCGGGGCGGACAGGCTGTATAGGCGGCTCGCCGGAAGAGGGGCCCCAGCCTTGAGGTTGATTGCACAGTCATAAGGACGGTGGGGGGGAAGGGACAGCGCCCGTGACTTGCTGAACACCGGCCCCAGGTTGTGGTAGACTTCAGGTACCTTGGACAGGTCCGTGGGTGGCGTCGAAGGTAGAGGCACCGAGACCGAGGGGGCACACGCTGCAGATTGGAGGCAGGCACTCAGACAGAACGAACTCCATGCTGTAATACTCCCAGCTTGCCAGTCAAAGGTGGGGTTATGAAGCCGAAGCCAGGGGTACCCCAGGATGACGGGTGAGGAGGAGATGGGCAAGATTAGGAACCGAATTTCCTCTCTGTGATTCCCAGAGACTATAATTGACACAGGGGCTGTCTGATGGGAAACAGATGTCAGTGACGCCTTGGACAAGGTGACGAGATTGACAGGAGGACATAGAGGTTGACAGCTGAGGCCCATCTGGGTTGCCAGGTCTCTGGAGATAAAGTTTTGCTCAGCTCCAGAGTCTACTAAGGCATGTGTGGAGTGTTCTTTGTGTTTATAAAGTAGCCTAATGGGGATGCGGCAACTAGTGAGGGGCTTTTTCTGGTTCTTGTCCGTGAATCCCCCTACTGTGATCCACGGACCGCCCCTTTTAACCGATTCGGACATTCAGCAACCCCATGAGACCCATTGCCACAATAAAAACATAGGCCCAGATCCCTGCGGCGCTGTCTTTCAGCCGCTGACACTCCCGATTGTCCTATAATCATATCCTCTTGCTCCGGAAGTTCCTCCGACGAGGGCAGAGCGAGGAGGGGAGAGCTAGTGGAGCGAGGGCAGGGTTTACTCGAACGGGGAGCTGTCCGCCATTCGGCCGCTCGCTCCTTCAGCCTACTATTCAAGCTGATTGTGAAGGAAATTAACTCCCCTAACTTATCTAACTACTAACTAACTAACCTGCACTTATATAGCGCTTTTCTAGTCACAAAGACCACTCAAAGCGCTTTCATTAATACTAACCCTCTATTCTAAGGGCCTATAGGAAACAGATATCTAGGGACAATTTAGAACAGCCAATTAACCTAACATGCATGTCTTTGGCATGTGGGAGGAAACCGGAGAAATCCCGGAGTAAACCCACGCAACACGGGGAGAACATGCAAACTCCACACAGCTCACTGTTGGTCGGGGGCTGGGATCGAACCCACGATCCCACGATCCCCACAATCCCCCGGCCAAGGGTAAACTGTGCTGCCGCAGTGCTAACCACTTATCTGGTTTGTCCCGGGCCGCTAGCAAATCTTTCAATTCGGAGCTAAGACTGCGGAGAAAGATACCACAAAGCGCTGGCTCCCCCCACCCAATCTCAGCGGCTAACACCCGGAAGTCAATGGCGTAATCAGCGGCAGACCTACTGCCCTGCCGAAGACTTAGCAGCCGTTCGATTAACACCGCGTCCCGGTCTGTATGATCAAACACTTCCATAAACTCTGCCATGAACTGCTGGTAAGTCAAAACAGGATAACTCGGTTTAGCCATAACTGTGTAGGCCCAGTCTAAGGCTCTACCCCCCAACAGGTTGGTGATATACCCTATTTTGCTCTGGTCAGTGGCAAAGTCCCCCGGGACGCGGAGAAACACTGATTCACACTGTAGTATAAATCCTCGCGCTTCCCCGAGTTTTCCGCTAAAGCGGGCGGGGGTTGGCACGGGAGTGAGATGGTGTGTAGATGGTGCATTAGCTTGGCTAGTAGGAGCACCTACGGGGGCTGAAAAAACCCCGGTCGCCGGGGGAAACGTCTGGTGTCCTTCCAGACGGTCCAGCCGGCTGTTAACCTGTGTTAATTGGTTAAGAATGACTGTCTGTTGGTGTGCAATCATTCTACTCGAGCGCTAAGAGTGTTTAGGTGGCGCAACAGCGTGCTATCAGCTGGGTCAGCTTGACGGAGTCGTACTGACATGGTTCGGGACCCAGGAGACAGACGCTGACACGAGTAGATATTGGACAATTATTCTTTATTGTAATTAAGTGAGTGTAGTGCGTGAGTGAATGAGTGCGTGGCTGTCTGGTCTCTGGAGCTGAGCATATCCTGCGGCGACCTGGCAACCCTGGAACACACAAGCACAAACAATTACTGCTGTTCGTTAGGATGGAAAGTCTGCAGCAAGTGATGCTTACTTGCAGGTGCCACAGAGTAGATCCTGCTGGCTCCGACTGTCCGTGCGATGCTGTGCTCGTGGTGCTCGACGTAGCGGAGGTGAGGAGGAACTCCGAGGTGGAGGAGATGATGCCCCGTCAGCTGGGGTGGTTTGTCCGCCGCCAGGGAGGTCTACCTGTGCACAGGGGAAAAGGCTAGGAGAAGATGAGTGCTGAGGTTGCTTACTTGGCTTGGCCTGGCGAGAAGTTCTGGTCTTGGCTTTGGCTTGAGGTCGTAATCTCGGCGCATTGCTGGGCAAAGGCGACAGACGACTCCGTGCCGCGCTGTCTGTGGTTTTGGCTTTTAAAGGCCGCTGATTGACACCTGCCAGTGTGTGCGCAGCTGCTGCTGCTGATGATGACGATGACAGCCCAGCGGCCGCCATGACAGTATGAAAACTATTGCAGGCCTTCAGAGCACAGAGCGCAGTAATCGTATGTTTTTAGATGGTTTTAATTCAGACACAGAGCTGGCTAATGCTCTTAATTGTTTTTATGGTCATTTTGACTCCTTTGATTTTAGCACAGAAACCCAAGATTTGAAACAGAAACTCAAAGACAATCAGCACTTTAATATTGAGGTGCAGGATATTAAAAGGGAGTTCTGCGCTGTAAAAGTGAACAAAAGTCAGGGCCCTGATAATATATGTGGGCGATTGGTAAAGTCCCGTGCATGTGAATTGAGTCCTGTATTTCATTACATTTTCAATAAGTCCTTACAGACACATGTGCCTAAGATCTGGAAAGATGCCGTGGTTGTTCCCGTTCCAAAATCCAGCTGTCCTAAAACAATAAACGACTTTAGACCAGTTGCTTTGACTTCAATTTTAATGAAAATTTTTGAAAAACTGGTCAGATGTGAGGTCCTAAAGCAGACTGAACATGCATTGGATCCTTTGCAGTTTGCATATAGGCCTCACAAAGGAGTGGAGGATGCCACTGTCACTCTGTTTAACATGCTTTTTAAACATCTGGATTTTAATGGGACACATGCCAGGCTTTTATTTGTGGACTTTTCCTCTGCCTTTAATACAATCCAATCTCATATTTTAGTTGAAAGGCTCCTGCAACAATTTGATTTGAGCAATAATCTGGTGGGTTGGATTCTGGATTTCTTAACCAACAGGATGCAGAGAGTAAGGGTCAATGGTACATTGTCTGACCTAAAGTGCTCTTCTACAGGCTCTCCTCAGGGGTGTGTGTTGTCACCACTACTCTTCATCCTGTACACAAACATGTGTCGGAGCAGACATGACAACAGACACATTATAAAGTATGCTGATGATTCAGTTATTGTCAGTCTCCTCCAGGATGGTGAGAGTGGCCACGGCCACTCTCACCATCTCACAGTTGATGATTTTGTTCACTGGTGTGAGGATTCGTACCTGCAGCTGAATACGACAAAAACTAAAGATATGATTATTGACTTTAGGAGAAATACTCCCAGGCACAAAGTCACCGTACTAAAAGGTCAGACCACTGAATGCATACAATCCTACAAATATCTTGAGACGATTATTGATAGCCCCCTCATGGATCGTCACCTTATCGTGGTGGGGGGGTTTGCGTGCCCCAGTGATCCCAGGAGCTATGTTGTCCGGGGCAATTTGCCTCTGATAGGGTCTCCCAAGACAAACTGGTCCTGGGTGAAGGGCCAGACGAAGAACGATCCAACAGACTCTCATGATAAATTGTATATCAAGGATTCAGTGTACCCCGCCCGGTATGGGGTTACCGGGGCCCCACCCTGGAGCCAGGCCTGGGGGAGGGGCTCGAAGGCTAGCGTCTGGTGGCCGGGTTTCCACCCATGGGACCCGGCCGGGCTCAGCCCGAAGGAGTTACATGGGTCCGCCCTCCAGTAGGTTCACCACCTGCAGGAGGGATCATGGAAGTCCGGTGCTATGTGGATTAGGTGGCAGTCAAAGGCGGAGACCTTGGCGGACTGATCCCAAGCTTTCTAAACTGGCTTTTGGTACGTGGAATGTCACCTCTCTGGTGGGGAAGGAGCCTGAGCTGGTGTACGAGATTGAGCGATACCGGCTAGATATAGTCGGCCTCACCTCAACACACAGCTCCGGTTCCGGAACCAGTCTCCTGGAGAGGGGCTGGAGCTTGGCCTTTTCTGGAGTTGCCCCGGGCGAGAGGCGACGAGCAGGGGTAGGTATTCTTGTATCGCCCCACCTTGCTGCCTCTATATTGGAGTTTTCCCCGGTGGACGAAAGGGTTGCTTCCCTGCGCCTTCGGGTTGGGAAACGGGTCCTGACCATCATTTGTGCCTATGCACCAAATGATGTTTCAGAGTACCCACCCTTTTTGGAGTCTGTGACTGGGGTGCTGGAGGGTGCTCCTCCTGGAGACTCCATTGTCCTACTGGGGGACTTCAATGCGCACGTGGGCAACGACAGTGAAACCTGGAGGGGGGTGATTGGGAGGAACGGGCCTGCCCGATCTGAACCCGAGTGGTGTTCAGTTATTGGACTTCTGTGCTAACCACAGTCTGTCTATAACGAACACCATGTTCAAGCATAAGGGTGTCCATATGTGCACCTGGCACCAGGACACCCTAGGCCGCAGGTCGATGATCGATTTTGTTATCGTATCATCAGACCTGCGACCGTATGTCTTGGACACCCGAGTAAAGAGAGGTGCAGAGCTGTCAACTGATCACCACCTGGTGGTGAGTTGGATCCGATGGCAGGGGAGGAAGCCATTCAGACCTGGTAGACCCAAACGTATAGTGAGGGTGTGCTGGGAGCGTCTGGCTGAGGCCCCTGTCCGGGAGGTCTTCAACTCCCACCTCCGGAAGAACTTCAACCACATTCCGAGGGAGTCTGGAGACATGGAGTCTGAATGGGCCATGTTCTCCACCTCTGTTGTTGAAGCGGCAGCCCAGAGCTGCGGCCGCAAGGTGGTCGGTGCATCTCGTGGTGGCAACCCCCGAACCAAGTGGTGGACACCAGTGGTGAGGGGGGCCATTAAGCTGAAGAAGGAGTCCTATCAAGCTTGGTTGGCTTGTGGGACTCCCGAAGCAGCTGAGGTGTACCGGCAGGCCAAGCGGAGTGCAGCTCGGGTGGTTGCTGAAGCAAAAACCCGGGTATGGGAGGAGTTCGGTGAGGCCATGGAACAAGACTTTCGGTCGGCTTCAAAGAGATTCTGGCAAACTGTTCGGCGGCTCAGGAGGGGAAAGCAGCTCCCCGTCCACACTGTGTATGGTGCGGATGGGACACTGTTGACTTCAACTGGGGATATCGTCGGGCGGTGGAAGGAATACTTCGAGGATCTCCTCAATCCCACTGATACGCCTTCCACAGAGGAAGCAGGGTTTGGGGACGAGGGGGATGACTCGCCTATCACAAGGGCTGAGGTCGCCAAGGTTGTTAAAAATCTCCTTGGTGGCCGGGCCCCGGGGGGTGGACGAGATTCGCCCCGAGTACCTCAAGGCCCTGGATGTTGTTGGGTTGTCATGGTTGACACGCCTCTGCAACATTGCGTGGAGGTCGGGGGCAGTGCCTTTGGCATGGCAAACCGGGGTGGTGGTTCCTCTCTTCAAAAAAGGGGACCGGAGGGTGTGCTCCAACTTTAGAGGGATCACACTCCTCAGCCTCCCTGGGAAGGTCTATGCCAAGGTACTGGAGAGGAGAGTCCGGCCGTTGGTCGAACCTCGGATTCAGGAGGAGCAATGTGGTTTTCGTCCTGGCCGTGGCACATCGGACCAGCTCTTTACCCTCTCGAGAATTCTTGAGGGTTCGTGGGAGTTTGCCCAACCAGTTTACATGTGTTTTGTGGACTTGGAGAAGGCATTTGACCGCGTCCCTCGTGGATTTTTGTGGGGGGTGCTTCGGGAGTATGGGGTATCGGGCTTGTTGTTACGAGCTATTCGGTCTCTGTACGACCGTTGTGAGAGTTTAGTTCGCATTGCCAACACTCGGTCGGAGTCATTCCCAGTGAGAGTTGGACTCCGCCAGGGCTGCCCTTTGTCACCGGTCCTGTTCATAATTTTTATGGACAGGATTTCTAGGCGCAGCCAGGGAATGGAGGGTGTCATGCTTGGTGACCACAGGATCTCATCTCTGTTGTTTGCAGATGATGTTGTCCTGTTGGCTTCATCCAGCAATGACCTACAGCTCTTGCTGGGACGGTTTGCCGCTGAGTGTGAAGCGGCTGGGATGAGAATCAGCACCTCCAAGTCCGAGTCCATGGTCCTCAGCCGGAAAAAGGTGGATTGTCCTCTCCGGGTTGGGGACAGGCTCCTGCCCCAAGTGGAGGAGTTTAAGTATCTTGGGGTCTTGTTCACGAGTGAGGGGAAAATGGAGCGAGAGATCGACAGACGGATTGGAGCAGCATCTGCAGTGATGCGGACGTTGTACCGGTCTGTTGTGGTGAAGAGGGAGCTTAGTTCTAAGGCAAAGCTGTCGATTTACCAGTCAATCTACGTTCCTACTCTCACCTATGGTCACGAGCTTTGGGTAATGACCGAAAGAACGAGATCGCGGATACAAGCGGCTGAAATGAGCTTTCTCCGTAGGATTGCTGGACTCACCCTCAGAGTTAGGGTGAGGAGCTCAGTCATCCGGGAGAGGCTCAGAGTAGAACCGCTGCTCCTCCACATTGAAAGGAGTCAGTTGAGGTGGTATGGGCACCTGATTAGGATGCCTCCTGGACGCCTCCCACTTGAGGTGTTTCAGGCACGTCCCACTGGGAGGAGACCCCGGGGCAGACCCAGGACTCGGTGGAGAGACTATGTCTCCCAGCTAGTCTGGGAACGCCTTGGTATCCCCTCTGAAGAGCTGGAGCAGGTGGCTGGGGAGAGGGAAGTCTGGGCTTCTCTGCTTGAACTGCTGCCTCCGCGACCCGGACCTCCGGAAAAGCGGTAGAAGATGGATGGATGGATGGATTATTGATAGTAATTTAAACTTTGAAGAGAACTGTGAAAGGGTGTGCAAAAAGGGTCAGCAACATTTGCATTGTTTGAGGAAACTTGCACGCTTCCAAATTGACCGAACCATAATGACAATGTTTTATCGGGCTTTTATTACCTCCGCCAAGGAGGTAATGTTTTTGCCGGGGTTTGTCTGTTTGTCTGTCTGTTTGTCTGTCTGTCTGTTTGTCTGTTGGTGAGCAACATAACTCAAAAAGTTTTGGACGGATTTCGATGAAACTTTCAGGCGTTGTTGGAAATGGTACAAGGAAGAACTGATTAAATTTTGGTGGTGATTCGGATCACCGTCCAGAAGAAAACCGCCATTACGGAAAATGCCATTTTCGTGAATAACTACTGAACCACTAATCCTATCATTGTCAATCCAATTGCTAGTCATATGTTCTCATGGTCAAGGAATCTGAAAACATACACACAAACACTGTATGGGGGGAACTGTGGCCGCCATTACGGAAAATGCCATTTTCCTGAATAACTACTGAACCACTAATCTTATCATTGTCAATCCAATTGCTAGTCATATGTTCTCATGGTCAAGGAATCTGAAAACGTACACACAAACACTGTATGGGGGGAACTGTGGCCGCCATTACGGAAAATGCCATTTTCCCGAATAACTACTAAACCACTAATCCTATCATTGTCAATCCAATTGCTAGTCATATGTTCTCATGGTCAAGGAATCTGAAAACGTACACACAAACACTGTATGGAGGGAACTGTGGCCGCCATTACGGAAAATGCCATTTTCCCGAATAACTACTGAACCACTAATCCTATCATTGTCAATCCAATTGCTAGTCATATGTTTTCATGGTCAAGAAAGCCGAAAACGTACACACAAACACTGTATGGGGGGAACTGTGGCCGCCATTACGGAAAATGTCATTTTCGTGAATAACTACTGAACCACTAATCATATCATTGTCAGTCAAATTGCTAGTCATATGTTTTCATGGTCAAGGAATCTGAAAACGTAAACACAAACACTGTATGGGGGAACTGTGGCGCTTGGCGGAGGTCTGCGCTCTCCGAGTGCTTTTCTAGTTGAATCTGTTTTATCCTTTTCTTTAGTGTCATGGTTTGGTCAGATAAAACTGAAACAGAGGAAATCCTTGGATCAGGTAGTTAGATGGTCCAGTCGTTTGCTTGGTGAGTCACAGCTGAGCGTGACATCCTTGTACACCAGACAGGTACAGAGGATTGCTACCTCCATTTTAAATGATGACTCCCACCCTTTGCACTGCAACTTTCAGCTTCTTCCCTCAAGACGGAGGTTTGCTGTCCCAAAAAGTAAAACCCAGCGCTACAAAAACAGCTTTGTTCCTGCTGCTGTCAGAGAGTTGAACAAGTTGTAACAATATATTGCACCTAATTTAGGTACCTATTTATTAACTCCATTTTATATTTACTTATTTTTGTAGGATTTCATTTGGGTTCTAAATCTTTTATTGGGTTTTAGATCTTTGAGTTTTTAACCTCTTTGACTAGTCTTTAACTTTTTAATATGACCCTTCTCTCTTATCTCTGGTTTTCTCACATCTCTTTGTCTTTATATCCTGACTGATGGAGCCTTGAGTATTTTTATCATGTTTATAGTCAGCTTCATGTGTGCCTGTGTTTGTGTTTATGTTGAATGTAATTGTGGCTTGTAAATATGGATGTCACCAGACTGCAAAACAAATCTGTCTACGGGTACAAATAAAGTAACCTGAAAGTCTCCAATTTACCTAACCTGCATGTTTTTGGCCTGTGGGAAGAAACCGGAGAAATCCCACAGTAAACCCATGCAGATATGGGGAGAACATGCAAACTCCACACAGATCACTGTTGGTCAGGGGCTGGGATCGAACCAGGTATCCCATGGCCAAGGGTGAGTTGCTGTGCTGGCGCAGTGCTAACCACTGCGCCACCGCACCGCCCAGTGTGTGGTGCGGTCCTTCAATCTGGGAAGGATTGATGAAGCAATAAACAAAAAACTAAGAGAAGAACAAGCTGGTTTTAGGAAAGGAAGAGGTTGTATTGACCAAATCTTTGCATTAAGAAACATCATCGAACAAAGCATTGAGTGGAATATGCCTATTTTCATCAATTTTATAGATTTCCAAAAAGCCTTTGATAGCATCCACAGAGACATCTTGTGGAAGACACTAAAGGCATATGGCATTCCATAAACGATAGCTTCACTCATAAAGATCTTTTATACTAGCTTTGAATGTAGCGTCATCATGGGAAACACCATCTCTGAGTCATTTGAAGTAAGGTCTGGTGTGAGGCAAGGTTGCATATTGTCACCCATACTATTCCTGATGGTTATTGACTGGATACAGAGGAAAACGACATCAAAAAGAAATGGTATCCAGTGGACACTATTCAGCCAGCTTGAAGACCTTGATTTTGCTGACAACCTAGTTGAAATTCAATTCAATTTTCAATTCAACTTTATTTATATAGTGCCATTTCACAACAAGAGTCATCTCATAGCACTTTCAACTGTAAGGGAAACCCCCACAATTGCAGAAAGACCCCAGCAATCAGGCGATCCCCTATGAGCAAGCGCTTGGCGACGGTGGAGAGGAAACACTCCCTTTAACAGGAAGAAACCTCCAGCAGAACCAGGCTCAGGGAGGGGCAGTCATCTGCTGCGACTGGCTGGGGGGATGAGAGGATAGAGAAGATGAAAAGAACAGACATGTAGAGAGCAAACAGCACAAAATCTCAACAACTAGGCACCAACTACAAGAAAAAACAACTATTTTGAATGAACATACACAAAGTACAAGTCTATATGTAAATGTAGCAAAAACTAAAATGATGATCATAAATACAGATATACAATGTCCTATCACCATCAACAACATGCCCGTAGAAAATGTAGATGATTTCACCTACCTAGGAAGTATTGTCAGCACAGATAATGGCACTAACAAGGATATCAGAGCAAGACTAGCAAAAGCAAGAGCAGCATTCGCCAGACTTCAGCCCATTTGGAAGTGAAATAAGTACAGCACAAAAAACAAGCTTTGCTTATTTAACAAGAATGTTAAATGTCTTTTGTTATATGGCTTGGAATGCTGGCGAATCATACAGAGTGATATGCAAAAAATAGAGGCTTTCCACAGCATCTGTCTTCGCAAGATCTTGAGAATCTACTGGCCCAATAAAATTTCAAATGAAGAACTTTGGAAAGGATGTAATACTAAAAGAACTTCTATAGAGCTCAAACAACGGCGATTCAGATGGCTAGGGCACATGCTAAGAATGTCACATAACCGAATACCAAAAGTTGCTCTAAACTGGACACCACCAGGGAAAAGAAAGCCAGGCAGACCATGAACCACCTGGAGAAGAACAGTCCAAGCCGAATTATAGGTGATGGGATACACCTGAGGACAAGCTCAACATGTTGCAAAGGACAGGGCAAAGTGGAGATTGCTTGTTGTGACTTTATGTCCCACCTGGGACGAAGAGGATAAGTAAGTATAAATAAGTACCCCACCTCAGCAGGAAAATATTCAGCTTAAATGTCCAGACATAGTTGTTGGGCAAGCCCTAATTCGCATTGCTCTAAGGTTTAAGATAGTATCTCACTGGGTTGCAACAGCTCCCGACTAGTTGGAGAATAAAAAAAAACAACTTGCAACAAATATGTAAATTAGCAACAATTTTCACTTGGAATCACACTGAACTGGCACATCTCTGTATGTCACACGAATATTGCATGAATGTCACACAAACTCCTGTCAATTTTTGGGCCAAAATTTGCATACATGCCTTGTGTATATTGCATGACATTTATGTAACATTCATTCATTCATTCATTCCTCTTTAAGTCATGGAGGTGCTGGAGCCTATCCCAGAATCTTTGGGCAAAAGGCAAAGTACACCCCGGACAGACTGCCAATCCATTGCATGGCCAACACAGAGAGACGGAAAACCATTCACCCACTTTCATACCTAAGGACAGTTTACCTCCAGTTGATCCCAATTAACCTATTGTGCATGTCTTTGGACACAGGAGGAAACCTGAGTACCTGGTGAAATCCCACACAGACAGGGGGAGGACATGCAAAGTACACATAGAAAGGTCACCAGTGGTCAAGGGTGGGATCGAACCCATGACCTTCTTGCTGTGTTGCCACAGTGCTAACCACTGTGCAACTGAGCTGCCCAGTGTGCAACAAATAGTGCAAAAAATGCACAAATGATTGCCTCGCCGATTTGTGATGGCTGCACAAATCCCATGCAATACTCTAACGGCAGTTCTCCGTGATAATTGCCAAATCTGGACCATATCTTCCTGTTTCAGCAGTCATTTTATCAGACATCAAATGTGATCAATCGTAGAGAAGAAGTGCAGAGACTGTCGGATGAGGAGGTTGCCTCCAAATCCTCCACATCAGATACAGCAGACCCTGGGACTGGCTCCAGTTCCTCTAGATGCCCTCGGGGCAGGAAAAGCAGCCCCCTCTATCCATAGCCTTGCCTTTCTTGCCCTTAGGTGTAATGGTGATGCTGTCAGTCACACTAGTTTCAGCATGTGCTAGGAAATGACCGGGTCTTTTGTGCCTGGCTCGTGCACGGAATATCTTGTCCGTTTTGTCTCCAATCAGTCACAATTTAGTTTCAAAGGTCCCTAACCCCTTATAAAGTTGTCAACCTTTTTTCCACACTTTCTAACTCATGGAAACTGAATTGAGAAGGGTCTGAGATGGATTTGAGATGGGCTTGAGACATCCTTGACTATTTTGAGAGAAAATTTATTGCACACATTTTGAACATGTTCAAAAATTCAGTGACAGAAGACTGAGAGCCTGTGACTCGCGAGAGGAAATTGTGAACACCCACAAGCATTTGAAGAGATTTTGGAAACTCCTTCATGAATGCCGTTCTCCAGCTAGCAAGAAGCTGTCGCAGCCCAGTGAGGTACAATACTATCTTTAGGATCACACTCAGAGGACCCCATTTTTTGGTACATACCACCTAGGCATGTGTTTCTCCACTTTCCATCCAAAGATGGGGACTTGACTCTGAGACCTGGACTCAAGTCGCACTTAAGTCGCATATACAAGGACTTCAGAACTGACTTGGACTCAAAAGATGTGAGACTTGACTTGGACTTGTGATCTGGGACTTATGAACAATATTTTGTTTATAATGTTTTCATCAAAATCATCAAAAACACTGAATTAGTAGGGTAAAACATAAAAGGATCTGTTAGAAATCTTGGCTTTGCTAAGGTGCAGGTGTGGGGCACCCCCACAACAGACTGGGACAAACAGAGCGCTCGGCTAGAGCAATTAACATAACAGTGAAATGTGTGTATTAATGTCAACAGGCAGCCTCGCTTCGTCTGGCTCTTTCCTGCTCAGTATTGTGATGTTAATGTGCCATTCATGCATTGTGTTCATGCTTCCTGCTCTTACTGTTATGCAAATGTCCCATGCCTTTCATGTATTGTCTGTAACTGGGTATATAAGCTGACGGAAATTCATGTTCATTCTCTCTCTGACTACTGCTGCTGACACACGCATTCTGTGTCTCCTCACGAGAGCCTGAGGACCCGCTCCAGCCCACCTGCACAGGGCTGGGGTGAGTTCTATGATGGTGGGATGAATGATATTAAACACCCTTTTAAATTCTCAGTTCGCTGCCTATTATTTCATGCCGCCACATTGGTGACCCCGAGAATGCACACGCCTTGTGCAACGCAACCTTCTGGTCTGGACAGCCACACTGGTGACCCGATGACAACGAACGCAGCACCCGGCGGTGATTCTCCGACGACAAGTGAACGCAGCAGCCTGGCGCAAATGATCTGCCCTCCCTTCTGCTACAGGGAGACCTCTATGCAGAGCCACCACCAGGCGAAACTCTCCGGAGATCACCCACGACCGGGAAAGCTGCAGAAAGCTTCATGGTGAGATCTGCACGCCTGAGATCTGCACATCCACGCTGGGACCGGCCGCTCTCACAGCTCCTCCACACGAGAGCGCACGCACCTCGTCCTCTCTCCACGACGGCGACCTCCAGGGCCGACGGAGAATGCAGCGCGTGGACCTGAACGCACCATGACCCGACACAGCAAACTACAGCAACACACTGAACAGGGATGATTATCGGCGCTGACTACGCTGATCTCCAGCAAGCTCCCTGACCCTGACTCGCCTCTACAGCGGACCCACCCACGCACGGAACCCCTGCACACGCACCGGGGGGTTATGAGGACAGCGCACCACGCACGGGACATACCGGCTCTACACAGACCGCCAGCGTCCTTCGCCGCTACACACGGAACCTTCAGGGCTGCTCACACACCTGAAGCATCACACACAGCTCGCTCACAGGATTTTGTATGGGTCTCAGCCACGGCGCACAAAGGGAATTCAGCCGTCAGCTGTTCCCGAGGGCTTTAGGGCTGTGCCCGCACCTAAAGTCAACACGCCAAGTCCCTCTGCTTTAGTTTTTTTTTTTTCTCACAGCCACTACGCAGCCTCGCAGCTCCTGTTTTTCTTCATGGCCGCTATTAATCCTCGCAGGACTTAACCGCGAGAGGAGTCAGAGACAAATTTTCTTCTTACAGCTGCTGTGGACCTCCACACATTCAATGGGACAGCCCCCCAACATCGCGGATCCACAGGCAATTTTTGTGCGGCCCAAACAACTTCGCCGTCCTGGGCCGGCACTTGCTACCCCCACTCCCCTCCCTCCACCTCCGCCTGCACAGAGCTTTCCCTGCTCGCTACCAAAGCCGGACTATCGAGGCCTCAGCTTCCTGCTGGGCCCTCTGGGGGGGAAGTGTGTGGGGCACCCCCACAACAGACTGGGACAAACAGAGCGCTCGGCTAGAGCAATTAACATAACAGTGAAATGTGTGTATTAATGTCAACAGGCAGCCTCGCTTCGTCTGGCTCTTTCCTGCTCAGTACTGTGATGTTAATGTGCCATTCATGCATTGTGTTCATGCTTCCTGCTCTTACTGTTATGCAAATGTCCCATGCCTTTCATGTATTGTCTGTAACTGGGTATATAAGCTGACGGAAATTCATGTTCATTCTCTCTCTGACTACTGCTGCTGACACACGCATTCTGTGTCTCCTCACGAGAGCCTGAGGACCCGCTCCAGCCCACCTGCACAGGGCTGGGGTGAGTTCTATGATGGCGGGATGAATGATATTAAACACCCTTTTAAACTCTCAGTTCGCTGCCTATTATTTCATGCCGCCACACAGGGAATAATCAGAGATGGGCACACGGAAAGCCTCTCTGGGATAGACGTATCACTCAGAAGTCAAACTTCTGTGTGTAACTGTATACAACACCAGGGCCCCCCCTATCCCAACAGTGGGAAAGGTGAGGGGACAGGAGGCTGCTGCAGCTTTTCTACAGGTAACACCTTAACATCTTATAATACTGGATGATGCCAGCCTCATCTTGAATATTCTGCAAAGTTATGCAGTTATTTCAAATTTACAAGGAAAAGAATAGAATAAAACTGTCATAAATGTAGGAGAAAAACCTCAAACTGTCAAGACTGAAGCCAAATCTCAAAAACTTCTTCTTAAACTATTTTTGGGTAATAATAATAATAATAATAATAATGCATCAGATTTATATAGCGCTTTATCATAGACACTCAAAGACGCTTTACAAGTAGATACATTATTCATTCACTCCAGACAGACAATGGTAGTGGCAAGCTACTACTATAGCCACAGCTGCCCTGGGGCAGGCTGACGGAAACGTGGCTGCCAATCCGCACCAACGGCCTCTCCGGCCGCCACCGAACATTTATACATTTATACACATTCATACTGTAAAGAACTGAGGTCCACAAGAATAGTGGTTTCAACAAAGTTCTCTATTAAAACTAGGAGCGGGAACACAAACAGGCGGCAGCATTAACATGTCGCCATTTTCTACATATTCACTCGGTGAAGTTCATCTCTGACCTGTGTCGTCACCACAGTCTTTAAAGACACACCACACATATAAATATTCACATTATATGACATCTCCCCCTTTTTTAGGTTTTTTTTTTCAGAACAAAACAATTTTCAATTCAAACATTTTTTCCATTTCCATTCCACCCTTCCCCACAGCCCATGGCTTAATTACTGAACCAAATAGCCACATTTATCACAGTGAACACGTGATTTTTCTTCTCTCTTTTTTTTTTCTCTTACAAATCTAGTCTTTGCATAGGTTTGCTCAATCTACCAGACCGGGTAAACAACAGTCCTTGCTTTGGGTCTGGCAGTTTGACACTGGATACAGGTAAAATAGTGTCAGCGGCAGCTGCAGTTTCAGGCTGCTGTTTGATGATCTCTGGCTGCAGGTCATTTGGAGCTGAAGAGTGTATCTCTCTGGCTGTTTCAGGATCATGTTGCAAGTGACGGTGGTTGCGTCGCAAAGTTGCTCCCTGGGGTGTTTCAATAAGAAAGGAGCGAGGTGTGCTGCTTTCTCCAGTGATAACAGCGGGTGTTTTCCAGGATTTCCGATGGTCCAGTTTTGTGAGGACTGAATCTCCTGGCTTTAACGAAGGTAGGGGTTTAGCTCCATGGCGCTGATTAAAGTAGAATGCTTGTTTCTGTTTCTCCATTGCATCCTTATTCCTGATGACTTCAAGATCAGGCCATCGGGGCTGAAGATTCACTTCCAGTGTAGGAAGAGTTGTTTTGATCTTTCGACCCATAAGTAGCTCTGCAGGACTCGCGCCTGTGGTGGTGCCGGGCGTTGATCGAAAGCACATGAGGGCGAGCAAAGGATCTTGCTGCTTTAAGATTCTTTTTGCTGTTTGAACTCCCCTCTCTGCGTGTCCGTTCCCTTGAGGGTTGTGTGGACTTGAGGTGATGTGCAAAAAGTCAAACTCCCTTGCAAACTTTTTAAATTCTTGGCATGAGAATTGAGGCCCATTGTCAGATACAACCACATCTGGACAACCAAACCTCGCGAACACTGCCTTCAGCTTTAAGATCACCTGAGAAACAGTGGTTACTGGCAGATGAAGTATCTCGAGGAACCGAGAAAAATAGTCTGACACAACAAGGTAAGTGTGCTTGTTATGCTCACATAGGTCAACAGCAAGTCTCTTCCAGGGTCGATCAGGTAGAGGGGTTGACAAGAGGGGCTCTTTTCGCTGAGCTGGTCTCATCTCACGACACACCTGACAGGACTGGACTTTGCATTTGATTTCAGATGAGATGCCAGGCCACCACACAGATGTGCAGGCTCGCTCTCTACATTTTGTCAGACCTTGATGTCCATCATGTATTTGATCCAAGATGTCTGCTCTGAGCACATCTGGAATCAGCATACGGCTTCCTCTGGTGATAATTCCATTGCATTCAGACAGTTCATTTTTGATGGGAAAATAGTCTCTGATAGCTGCTGGGACATTGCCTATGTATTCTGGCCATCCTGACTTGATGTACTGCAACACCAACTGTAGGTTACAGTCAGCTGCTGTAGCGGTCTTTATGGTGTCTATTTTATGTGTAGTAGCTGGCAAGTTATCAATAACTGCTGCTATGTAGCACGCCACATCAGAGTGAGTATCAGTCTCGTTTTCTACGCACTGTAGTGGACTTCTTGAGAGTGTATCAGCCACTACCGAGGTTTTTCCTGGAGCATATTCGGCTATCGGTTTGAACCTCATAAGTCTCATGAGTAGCCTTTGGCACCGTATTGGCACATTGTCCAGGTCCTTTTTGTTCATGAGAGGCACCAAGGGTTTGTGATCTGTGACCAACTTAAAGTCTTCCAGACCGCAGAGATACTTCTCAAATCTCTCACATGCCCAGACACTCGCCAAACACTCCTTCTCTATCTGTGCATATCTAGTCTCGGCCTCTGACAGACGACGTGAGCAATATGCCACAGGTTTCCAGTTTCCATCACGCAGTTGCAGCAGTACTCCACCTATACCATAGCTGCTGGCATCGGCTGATACGGCAGTAGGTCGATTCACATCATAGAATTTCAGAACTGGAGAAGTAGACAGAATGTCTTTGATGCGCTGAAATGCCTCCTGCTGAGAATGGTCCCACATCCACGCTGACTTGGATTTCAACAGTTCATATAGTGGCTGGCCCACTGTTGACAGATTTGGGATATATTTCCCTAGATAGTTAAACATGCCCAGGACACGCTTGAGGTCATGCACGTTCTGTGGTGGAGGGAGCTCGCGGATTGCCTTGACTTTATCAGGGTTGGGTCTCACGCCTGATTTGTCAATTTCTTGGCCCAAGAAGTGAAGCTTGTTTTGTCTAAACTTACATTTTTCTCTGTTCAGTTTAAGTCCGGCTGACTCGATCCTTTCCAGTACCTTGCTGAGACGCTGGTTGTGCTGTTCAGGAGTGTCACCGTACACCAGTATGCCATCCATATAGATAGCCACGCCTTCCAGGCCGTTGAGGGTTTTTGTCATTTTGCGCTGAAAAATTTCAGGAGCGCTTGTGATCCCAAATGGAAGACGTTTGAATGCATATCTCCCAAAGGGTGTGATAAAGGTTGTCAATTTACTGCTTTCTGGATGGAGAGGAATCTGCCAAAACCCGGAGGCAGCATCCAATGATGTGAATGTGGTTGCTCCACTAAGTTTTGCAGTGATTTCCTCTGCAGTAGGAAGAACATACCTCTCTCTTCGTACAGCTTCATTTAACCTCTTTAAATCGACACAGATCCGCACTTTTCCATTTTTCCTTGGGACTGGCACCATTGGTGCACACCAATCTGTAGGCTCAATCACAGCTTCAATCACATTATTCTCCTCCATACGCTGCAATTCCTCCTTAACCTTCAGCAAAAGTGGCAAAGGGACATGACGGGCAGTGTGCACTGTGTATGGCTGAGCGTTCTTTTTTAACAGGATTTTAACTGGTTCTGTTTTAAGTGTTCCATGCTCATCAAATGCTTTGTGAACTTCTTCGACACGCTTCACAAGCCCCATTGACATTGCTGTATCTCTGCCCAGCAAATTGTTTGCATTATTGCCACTGATGACATACACAGGAAAAGTATATGGTTTTTCCTTGTATTCTGTGAAGGCTTGAAATTTTCCTATACAGTCCAACTGACCACCTGGGCTGCACAGTGTGACATTAGGTGGCTCTAATTCCTTCTTAGGAACTAGTTTGTTAAATGTCTTTTCTCCCATAATGTTTGCATTTGCACCCGTATCAATTTTAAAGTTGACTGGTGTTGTTCCAGTTGTAAACTGTATGGTCCATGGGTCATCATTTCTGTTTTTGTGACTGCGCCCAAAAAAAAATGGTGTCTGGGAAACTGTCCCTTCAGTGACTTCTCTGACTGATTTACAGTGACATTTCTTTTCCCAGTGACCCACCTTTTTACACTTGTTGCATGTTGACTTCATGGCTGGGCACCTTTCAGGATCTCTGTGTTTGAATTTTCCACATCTTCCACACCATGAGTCTTTTTGCTCTCCACTTTCTTTCCTCTTAGGTCTCCATTTTGACCTTCCTCTGCCTGCTGCTTTTCCCTGGATCTCCTGCACCGTAGCGTGTGCTTCCCCCTGCTGGTGAACCTGGAGGGCAACCTCCTCGGACTGGCGAACTGTTTGAATAGTTTGGGCAAGTGTTAGATCAGCCATTAGCTGCAATCTACGTGACAGTTCTTTATCGAGGATGCCCACAACAATCCGGTCACAGATATGTTCGTCTGTTTACACCAAAGTCACAGTGTTCTGACATCTCATAAAGGGCTCTGATAAACATTTCCGCTTTCTCACCAGGCCGCTGCATCCTCTGGTGAAAACAAGCGCGCTCGTGGATCACGTTCCATTTAGGACAGAAGTACTCGTCGTATTTTCCTAACACGACATCAAACTTCTTTTGACCCGTTTCCTCCGTGAAGGTGAATGATTTAAAGATGTTTTCAGCTTCAGGGCCCATGGCGTAAATCAGCAAACTGACCTGAACTTTGCCGTCCTCTTTATTCAGTTTTGTAGCCATCCGGAAACGCAGAAAGCGCTGTTTCCAGTCCGCCCATTCGGTCGGATGATCGAAAGAAAAACTTTCCGGGGGATTAAACTTGGCCATCTTACTGAAGCAAAGCGTCCGTCAAGCACTTCTGACACCATGTAAAGAACTGAGGTCCACACGAATAGTGGTTTCAACAAAGTTCTCTATTAAAACTAGGAGCGGGAACACAAACAGGTGGCAGCATTAACATATCGCCATTTTCTACATGTTCACTCGGTGAAGTTCATCTCTGACCTGTGTCGTCACCACAGTCTTTAAAGACACACCACACATATAAATGTTCACATTATATGACACATACCCAGTGTTATGGGCACTGGAGGCAGTGTGGGTGAAGTGTAATTGTGTAATTGTGGGTGAAGTGTAATTCCTCTATGGATGAGTAATAATATATAAAGATAACTTACTTTTACTTGTGTACAGTTTCAGGCTACTCTACCACCTAAATTACAGATTTTTTAAATTGAAAATGTGGAAATTTTTATGTGAATTTGGAGAGTTCTCACAAATTATCTACTTTTTTCTTATGATTATTTTTATTCTTTTTTTTAAATTATATACTTTTTAACAAAAGTTTGAAACCATGAAAAATTTTTGCTCATGGATTGACATTTTTTTCTTGCATTTGTGACTTTTGTGTCAAAATGGCATAATTTTTTCTTCCATCTTTGCACTTTTGCTTCAATAATTTCCCTCCTCTTTTTATTGATTTTTTTCTTTAATTTTTCTTTAATTATTGCAAATGAGCTGCATTTCTTCTCTTGTGATTTTCTGCCCTTTGTCTCAACAATTTACTTATTTCCTGTTTCTTAATGAATTTAGTAAATCTTTTAAATAACTTCCTGTGTTTACATTCCCAGTGTCTGTAATTGTACATATGTGAATTTTTTCCTCATAAATTTGCAACTTTTGCCATGAATTTGTAACTTTTGTCTTTTAAATTCAAGTTTGTTTTTCTTGTAATTTTGCACTTTTTTCCTCTCATGAATTTAGTACATATTTTCAAATAAATGGGCAGTCATCCTGTGGCGTTTGGACGTGGGGACATTACACAGGTGACATTACCACATGGCGAACTGACCATGGCACGATAGGGCACCACCCCTTTGTATAAAGGGCAGTCTAATGGCAAATAAAAGTGAGTTCAGGTCATAATGATTGTCAGCTCGTTATTCTCAAACAAAAGAATGGTGAGAAGGATAATGGACATTTCACTGGCACCTCTGAAACCATTCCTCGCCCTGCCAGATGAGGTGCTGGTCCCTTGGCTCCGCTGGCATGATTCATTCAAAAACTTTATTGACGCTATTAACCTAGCTGATGCTAGCGATGAGAGGCTAAGGGATGTGCTAGTTCACAGCCTCGGTAGCGAGGGGCAATGTGTTTTACACTCTCTTGGCTCTGCGGACACGTATGAGGACTGTGTTACTTTAATGGAGAAACATTTTGCTGACACACGCAACGTCATGGCGCAAAGAATCGCTTTTAGCCAACGCCGCCCGTGTGTGGACGAGACTGCTCAACAGTATGTCACCAAGCTCTGTTTCCTGGCTAGCATGTGCGCCTTTGGCCACCTAGAGGAAAAGCTGGTGCGAGACAAGCTAGTGGAGTGTACCACAAGCCCGAGGCTGTGGGAACAGCTGTTGCTGGCATCAGATATCACTGCTGTCACATTTACAAGAAATACAATCTTCTGTCTTTAAATCAAATTAAATTATAAAACTCTCAAATTTGCCTGTTCAATCTATAAAATATTAAAAGGCTATGCACCCCCCCTTCCCTGGGAGAATATGTTAAACTGAGAACTATCACCGGTACAACCACCAGAGCAATCACTAGAGGAGACTGTGAGGTCCCCCACAGATGCACCACATTTGCTCAGTCTGTGCTGTCAGTGAGGGGAACCAAGATCTGGAATAACATACCACCTGCAATCAGAGAACATACCACACTAAACACTTTTAAGACTCATTGTAAAAATTGTTTTTAAAAACCAAAGCTGTACCCATAATTAGTGGTTGCTCTTCAGCATACGCATATGTGCCCGTGCGTCACACACATATGCCCTGCCTCTTGTTTGTTGCTGTCTGTTGTTGCTGTGAGGTGCTTGGGTGCATGTGTGTGTACGCATACACAGCACTTCATGCGTGTGACATTTGACTATTTTGTTTTGGAACACATTAACTCTGCACTTTGTACAGTTTCATTGCAGTTGTTCTGCTCGTGTGTGATTGTGTGTTTTTGTGACCCACCGGGGGACTACAGCTGCAAATTAGCAGTATTGCTAAATCTGGCATACTTACATTTGTATTAATGTTCATTAGTATGTAATGTCCCTTTCAAATAAACATTAAACTAAAACTAAACTAGATGATCTACAACTAGATGAGGCTATGGAAATGGTGTCCAAAATAGAAATGACCATCCAGCTAACATTGCGGCTAACAACATCTAGCCTGCAAGCCCCTCGTTCAGCCCTGCGAGTGTGGACCGTCACCACTGCCACCGAGCGCTCCATCCCCGCACCTCCCCGCTACAACCAAAAGAAGAAAGGTAGGAAGCGGACTGGCACAAAAGAACGTCGCCCTTGCGGTGACTGTGGTTTGAACACACCGGGCTTGCACGCCCGCCTGCCCAGCCATGGGGCAGAAATGCCACCACTGTAAGTAGCTCAACCATTTTGCTAGAGTTTGCAGCTCGAACATCAAGAAGCCAATGCTCTGCCCATCCGGCCCCACCACCATTAACTCTAGGCGCTAAGAGCTGGCCATTCAAGTGGTACACAATGGAAATGGATGGCGTTGGTATGTCACTGCTACTGGATACAGCGGCCTTGACATCCCTTCTGAACGAGTCCACGGTCAGAAAACTGTTCCCTCGGAAGACTATCACAGCTAACACGGAGGACTTGTTTGGCTGCGGGCCCATCAAGATTGGCATGGCAGGGACGGTCACACAGACACACAATAGTCTGTGTGGCAACAGGGCTCTGCACAGTGATCCCGGAAGCGCTGAAAGGCTGCATCCTGATCATGGTGCACGAGGGCCACCTGGGCCTTGTCAGGGTCAAACAGCGCTGTAGAGGCTCGGTCTGGTAACTAGGCATTGACAAGGATGTGGAGATCATGGTGAAAGACTGCATGGCCTGCCTAGCTAGCGGAAAGGCCGGTGTGCCACCACCTTCACCCCTGCAGCCTCTGCCATGGCCATCAGCCCCTTCACCCGATTTCCTCTCCTCCCTGTTTGCTCGCTGGGGCGTGCCGGACGTGATCACAACAGACAACGGACCGCAGTTCACTTCAGCGGACTTTGCAGTGTTCATGAAAGGAAGAGGCATCAAGCACATAAAGACTGCTTTCTACCACCATCAGGCAAATGAAGGGGTGGAGAGGTTCAATCAGACCTTCAAGAATGGTCTCAGGGCACATCTAGCAGACGGACTCCTGTTTTCAGCTGCACTCCAGAGCACCCTGTTACACTACAGGGCAACGCCACACACCTCGACGGGTAGCTCTCTGGCCCTTCTGATGCTGGGACATGAGATGCACCTTCCCCTGGACTGACTGCGCCCCCCACTGAGCAACACCCCAATGGAAATGCCCTCACCTAGGGGAAGGGTGGTCAAACAACAGCGATGTTGAAGCAAAGGTTTGACGAGAAACGCCGAGTGAAGTGGCCTTGACTCGCGGTGCACGACTGGGCTCTGATCTGGCGCCCCAATCACGCATACAAACTGCAGTCATTCTGGACAACGCCGATGCAGATCACAACTCAGCTGGGGCCAGCCACCTTTCGTCTCACTGATGGGTCACAGTGGCACGCCAGCCGACTCAGGAAGGTGACATCAACCTCGGCCCCAGGTCAGGAGACGGTGATTGATCTGACGGGATTGGACTGGGACTTCGGTGGTGCAGGATCTGCAGCCCTTGAAGGACATAAGATAAGATAAGATAAGATAAGCCTTTATTAGTCCCACAATGGGGAAATTCCAGGATTGCAACAGCACAGGGATAGCAACACTCAGAGCAACAATCAGAAGGCAAGAAAAAACAAGAACAGCTAGTATACATATGTACATATTAATATAAATATATATATATATATAGACACACAGTGCGGAGCATTGTGGTTGGTGGATGTGCAGCAGAAAGTCTAAGCTCTCTCTCCGCGGATGGGGCGGGCCAGCTGGATGTCCTTGGGCATGATGGTGACCCTCTTGGCGTGGATGGCGCACAGATTGGTGTCCTCGAGGAGACCCACCAGGTAGCCCTCGCTGGCCTCCTGCAGAGCCATGACGGCGGAGCTCTGGAAGCGCAGGTCAGTCTTGAAGTCCTGAGCGATCTCCCTCACCAGGCGCTGGAAGGGCAGCTTACGGATGAGCAGCTCCGTGGATTTCTGGTAGCGACGGATCTCTCTCAGAGCCACGGTACCGGGCCTGTAACGGTGAGGCTTCTTCACTCCGACGGTGGCTGGAGCGCTTTTCCGAGCAGCCTTGGTGGCCAGCTGCTTCCTGGGGGCTTTTTCCTCCAGTAGATTTACGGGCGGTCTGCTTGGTTCTTGCCATCGCTCTTTATTATTCTGTCTTATATTTCTTGCACGCCGCCTAAACTCCAGCCCGGCACCCGCGTCGTTTTCGCTTCAGTTCCCCGGTATGTCGAGTTCCTCCGTTAGCACCGGGTGGCGGTTGAGTGCTAGCTAGCTCTTCCCTGCTGTATCGTCTCCTGCTGTAAACAGAGGCTCCGTCCGCCGACTCGGGAGACCTTTGGGGCGATCTGTGAGTCCGTGATATATATAGAGTGAAAGGTGTGCCGGATCAGAAAGTTATCACTGGATCAGAAAGAAGAAGGAAGATAAAAAGACTCAGAATTGAGCCGCTGTTGCAAAAGGCAGCCAACTCGTGTGGCGCCGGAAGTACATCCACCAGAGCCTGCAGTGGCACCACAGCCCGAGCACCACCTGGCCCGGGTTCGACAGAGACCCCGTTGCCTGGAGGACTTTATAACTAATTTCTGAACTGTTTTGTTGATAGTTAGGACATGACCGATCAAGTGGCAGAAAAATGCACTCGGTCATGGGGGCATACCGGCAGTCTACCCGGGTGCCCTGTTAGTAGTATTAGTTTGATTAGTTAATATAAGTTCTTTGGTTGTTCGGGGATGAGGGGTTGTTTGGACGTGGGGACGTTATACAGGTGATGTCACCACGTGGTGAACTGGCCGTGGTGCAATAGGGTGCCACCCCTTTGTATATAGGGCAGTCTAATGGCGAATAAAATGGTAAATGGCGTTCACTTATATAAAGCTTTTTCTCATCTCTAGATGACCAAAGCGCTTTACAGATCCTGCTATCCACCCATTCACACACACATTCACATACTGATGGCAGCAGAGCTGCCATACACAAGTGCTGGCCTGACTCACCAGGAGCAACTGGGGGTTCAGTGTCTTGCTCAAGGACACTTCGACACGCAGACAGAACGGGAATCGAACCCCTGACCCTCCGATCAGTAGTCGGCCACACTACACCTGCGCCACAGCCGCCCCAATAAATAATAATAAAGGACAGTTCAGTTCATAACGATTGTCAGTTCATTACGCTCAAACATAACACATCCTTGTAAATTTGTTGTTATTCTAGTAAATTTGAAGCTTTTATTGTATATGTTTGTGATGTTTTTTTTTCTTGTAATTGTGTAACTTTTTCTCAAACTTTTGCACCTTTGGAAAATTTTGAGACTTTGGAGAATTTTGAGAAGTATTTATGCAAAATAGATAATAAAGTAACTTTCTTTCTTTCTCCAAAAACAGGGATTCTTTTGTCAAGAGCAAAAGTGGGATAATTCTAACCTCTTTTAGGCCATTAAGTGTGATGGCTGAATGTTGTTACTTAACAAATTGTTTATAGTGAACATGAAGCCATGTACAAAGCTTCTAATATTAGAAGATTTACAGTAGGCTGGTAATTACTCAAGTAACAGGAGCCAGAGGGTGCCCTTACTTCAGCCCCTCAAAATATCTCTGCACATCCCTGTGATTGCTGTAATGGGAGAAGCTTTATGTTATGACATTATTCCACAGTTAGACATCTTTTAAACAGGAATGTGATGTGACTAATTGTTCTATTCCCCTGTTTTGCATGTAGCCTGCTACTCGGCTTTACCGTTGCTTTGGGGAGTGGCACAAACTTGCACATATTTAACTGGACCGTCTGTGCTGATGTTGTTTGACCGATCATGGTGGGCTGCCTGGACCAAAAATGTCAGGGTCGATTTTTTTTCGTCCCAGTCCAGCCCTGGTCACGTGATTATCAAAACACTCCCTTGGACACACACACACACACACACACACACACACACACACACACACACACACACACACACACACACACACACACACACACACACACAGAGCCTTTAGATCGATTTTCTATCTCTCCAGAAAGCTGTTTTTCTTCTTCCGGGTTTGCCTCTGAACATAATAAAATGGTAAACCCAGCCCAGCACCATCCTTGATACCCACCTGCTGCTGTACTATTGACAGCACAGCTGTCTGTCATGTACTGTAGATGTACGCAAGACATTTAGCTTCTAGGAAGTGTGCACCAAGCAATGTACCCTCTAAGCTGCGCGCTTGCGCAATCGCGCACTGCTCCCGCGTTCTCTGCGCACAGAAAATCTATGCAGCGCATAAACTAAAATCCAACCTGAACTATAAATAAAATAAACACATTGTTGTGAACACTGAACAATAGACAGCGTGTGGGCACTCTCTCACACCCAGAAGCAGCAAGAGGAGGGAGAGAATAATTGCCTGATGGAGGAAGTGTCTCCGGGAGGCATCAAGTGAGTGCTAGACACCTCCCGGGGAGAGGAAGAGCCTACTTCTTCTTCGTCGATTGCTAGATGGTCACACCAGCTGCCCTGACGAATGCTGCCATCCTGCGGAGGTCCCCGAGGTCCCCGTGCAGCTTTTGGTTCAGCGATGTGGGGTCAGGCCATGTAGCTCGTCTGAGTGCAGCTTGGTCTGGGCAGTCTTGGAGGAGGTGTTCGCTGGTCATTTGGGCGGTACCACATGGGCATCTGTCCGATTGTCCAACTTTAAGTTTCTGGTGCATGTGAGCATGCATTCTGTTATGTCCAGTTCGGAGTCTGAACAGAACGACTTGGTCAGCCCTGCTCAGACTGTAGTAGTTGTCATCCTTGCAGAAGTTTGGGTGTTGCTGCTGCCACTTCTTGTGAGACGGGGCCTTAATAATGGTTTTCTCCTCACTGTAAGAGACCTGCCTGTCTTCCTGGTCTTGCTGCCCACCCTCCTTAGCAAGTCTGTCAGCCGTCTCATTTCCATAACCAGACAGCGCAAGCTGGCGCGTGGTGAATATATTGTAATTTACGCAACAAGTGTTACAATAATTGCACCACACATTCTCTTTGTCCAAGCAATATGAATAATGTCAGAACCTCGGTCGTTATTCATGCGATTGACTGAGATGGCTAACGCTGTCCAGCCAATGATATGATGCAGTTCACACGTATTTACTTACGCAGCCAATCAATGTCATTGATAGGGCTTTATGTGTACGTGCCGGTGTTTTGCAGGTTAGCTAGCTAACAGTGCCGCGGAGTTAAGAGATGCAAATGCATATTATGGCGAAACGAACAGGTAGTGGCACATCCACTCACCAAGCCAAAATAAAAAAGAAATGCAGTTCTTTTAAGATGGAATGGCTGTCGGAGTATGTGCAAACAGAAGAACAAGCGGTGAAACTGGGTGAGATTTTTTCTTTTTCGAATGAGAAAGGTCTGCTCTGCAAAACATGCTCCGAAGCCAAAATAGCAACCGAATTTTTGGAGGGAAAAGTGTGGACTGAATGGAAGTTGGACTACCTGAAGCGTCACATTCAGCAGAAAAGTCACCTGAATGCTGTTGGAATGGTACGAAGACGCAAGATGGGAAAGGGGATCAGTACATTATTGCGGGAGAGTGCAAAAGATCGAGAGAAGAGGAACGAGCTGTCACACAAAAAGAAATCCGACCCTGAGCAAGTTAAAGTTCTCACTGATAATATTCTACTCACCATCAAAATGAATGCATCGATGCTGTTGGTTCAACAAATCCATGATCACATGGAAAAGTATGGGAGTATACCAGAAAGCTGGCGAAGCAAAAATTATGCCTTTAAATTTGTGAACTCAATCAATGAGAGAGTGCAGAATGAGATGATGTGCAATGTTAAAAATGCAACCTGACATACCCTGACAGTAGATGAGAACATAGACATAACAGTACACAAAATGCTAGTCATATATATTAAATAGAGGGAGGAAAGTGATGTCAACTATAAAACTGTGTTTGCCGGCATCATCCAGCAGACAGCATGCACTGCTCAGGATATTGTGCGGGCAATAACTCAGTTTTACTCCAAGCATGGACCGGACATGCAGAGAATGGTGATGCTGACCTCCGATGGCGCCTCAGTAATGCTAGGAAAGCACAATGAATATGCTGAATTTAAGTACATAATGAAGCAAAAAGTTAAACATGGGGCAATCGGCACATTCTCAGACATGGTGGCTGCAGCACTTAGATGTGAGGAGCTAAAGGAGATCTCACAGCTTGTGGATATTTGTGCTACATTTCAAGCATCCAGTGCAGATTGTGAAAGAGGCTTTAGTTTAATGAATCATATCAAAACAGCATCTAGAAATTATCTTGAAGTGGCACATTTGGACCAGCTGATGCCCATAAAGTCAAAGCAAGAAGCAGATGGGGCCATCAACCAGGGCAAAGTGTACAACCACTAGAGAAGTGAGAAGGACAGACGGGAAAAATAAAGTGAAATTTAAGTCCCCAGTCAGATTTATGCTTATTCTAGAGTCATTTATTAAGAATTTTCATTTATGGATATAATCATTAAATGCTGTTACTAGATTATGAGTAGTAAAAATGCTAATAAAAACTGTCTAATTATATATTTTACAGACAAAGAGTTACAGGAATTTACAGTGTATCACATGCTTGTGCTACAGCACACATGTATGTCATTGTGCAAAATGTGAATGTTTTAATGTGAACAAAATTTTATCTTTGAAAGGTGTACATGTCTCACTTCTTCCAGAGCAGCTGCACGACCCCCACCCAGACCACAGCAGGACCCTCACCCAGGCCAGAACAGGACTCCCACCCAGACCACAGCAGGACCCTGACACTGACATACAACATACTACACAGCTCATGAACAACAAGATTTTTGTCTTTTTCATTCTAAGTGGGCCAAATCACTTATATTAAAAGCAATCTAATGGAAATTACTGCTGTAAGTTCATTCTTTTAATAAGCCATGCAGCTGGCTATGATCTCAGGTTTTGGACAGGTGTGATACTGGTGAGGCCACAGTGTGCATGTCTGATGTTGCTCAAGGAATTCTCAGGGGGTTTGTGTGTATGCTCAGACACATGAAAAATTAGGGGGAACATTGGAACCAAGTGCGGTTTATATTGTTATTTTCTTTAGATTTCAGTCACCCTAATAGATATCCCTGTTTCCACCTGGTTCACTAATCCATAGTCGATAATGTTATATTGTGAAATGACACATTATTGTGAAGTGCAGTGTAGTGACGTGCACTTCCCGTCACGTCACTGCACCACCCTATATAAAGCAGAGGGCATCCATATTCTGGCCTCTTTAGTCGGTGCCCTCTGCCAGGTGCCTGCTGTGTAACCGCTGTTCATCACCGTTCAGTAAAGCTGTGTTCGTCCAGTCATCTTGCCTCATTGAGCTAGCTCTCCAGCTGGAGGCCACAGACAAGCTAGCTTCAGACGCTAAACTGGCGCCAGTCACAGCAGCCGCTGGAGCCTCCTGCTGTGGCAAATGTTGCGGACCTGGATAGCGAGGATAGCTTGGACGATGATACTATGGAAGCCAACGCTGCCAGCCAAAGGTCTGCCCCGGAAAAACCCTGTGCAAGGGTTGTGGGTCTGCAACACGCCAAAATAAGGCTAAGGACTGCCCGGCTAGGGGAACCCGTTGTAGCAGATGTGGACGCTTGAACCATTATGCTAGAGTGTGCTGTGTATCTGAACCAGAGAGCCCACGGAAGAAATCACTCTGCCTGCCCCCGACGACCATCCATATGGTGCCCCCCAGCACAAACGGGTACATGTTTTGCACAGTGGAATTGGACGGCGTGCCGCTGTTGCTCGGCACGGGGGTGAAGAGGTTGTTGCTGAATTGGGCCATGATGGGGAAGTTTTTTCCCCACTATAGGATTAAAGGTGACCCGGTGCCGTTGTACGGTTATGGAGGTGGCAGGCTGTGCACGGTTGGGACTTTGGAGTGAACGGTCCGGTACAAGTCTGCGAAGATGGTTGACTTCACATTCCACATGACAGCCTGAGGTGATAACATCATGAGCTGTGATTTGTTTTACGGACTGCGTTTTGCCATAAAAAACAACGCCAGGAATGAATGGTCGGGTTGTGGCCAGTGGAGCCCTTCGGTTCCGGTGGTCGATGAAGACATGGTGTGGGACGAAGAGATAACAGACACCATGGCGGTAAAGCAGGCGCTTCACTCAGGTTCGGCGCAGGAGGATCTCAGTGCTGGCACTCGGGAAATTGTAGAGTGGGGTACCGAGCATGGTCGCGAGGCACCTGTGCCGGCGAGTGACACCGATGTGCTAGCCCCAGATGCCTCCGGAGCTTGGCTGCAGGGGGATGGAGGGTCTGCAGCTACAATAATAAATGCTACAACGGTTTTAGAAGAGGTCGGGACCTGACCGACGAGCATGGAGGAACTGCATGCTCAGCAGCACCACTTCAGGCCAAGCCGAGCCCGCTGAAGACTTTGGACTTGGTTCGGGTTTGGGGTGAAGAACGTCCACAGTGAAGATGGCCCAAATGACAGCCAGCAAAACAGTGATGGTGTCTGTGCATAGTGGCTAAGCTGGGCGCAGCATACTTCAGGTTGTCCGACGGCTCGTCGAGGCATGCCAATCAGCTTCAGTGTGTCCGGGAAGAGGCTCCAGGTGACGAGGCAGGACAGGAGTCGGTGTTGGTGGTGAAGGAACAGGGCTCCATTGTCTGGAAGACCAGCCATCGTCCCAGAGTTCTGCTGCATCCAGGGGCGCGCTTGCTGAGGGGCTGCCTTGGGCACCCCCATGCCGGTTCTATCTCTCCCACCCAAGGGACTGTGCTGTAAATATTGTGTGTATTTATAGTTCTTGTGTTCTGATGTACTATATGTTGACATAGTGCACGGCCCAGGAGACACACACGCAGGCTCAGGATAGATTTAACAGCTTTATTAGCAACAAGGAAGTGTATGGCTGCGTGTCTGTGGAATAAGAATGTATTGGTGGTGGCGTCTGCGTCAGGCACGGGGGCAGGAGGCCGTACAGCCGGACAACCCTGTGGGAGAGAGCAGAGGGAGAAGGGTAACGGGCACCACACCAATACAGGGAATAATGATGGTAGCTGGCTTGGTTGTGACAGGTGGCTGGCATCGACAAGGGTGGAGCCCGGGAGACAGTGACCTGCGGTACCTGTGGCAGCAGCGTAGAGCCAACGGCGAGGTGATGAAGTCCGCCGCCGGGAATGTCCACCTGTGCACAGGGGAAAGCTAGAGGAGAGAGGTAAGGGGAGCTTACCCAGGATATCTTCGCTAGTTGGTTTGAGATCCGTAGTAGCAAAGGGGCCGAAGTAGAGAGACGGCTTCAGGCCGAAGCCCAGGGCAGAGTGGATTAAATACCTCGCCGCTGACAAGGAGCAGGTGTGCGCGCGGCTGGCGCCGCTGATGAGTGGCGAGTCATAACAGTACTCCCCCCTCTAGCAGCGCCTCCTGGTGATGGTTTTTCCGGGTGCGCTCGATGAAACTCAGAAATGAGTGACCGGTCCAACACCAGCGAGGAAGGCACCCACTGTCTCCACTCGGGTCCATAGCCCTCCCAATCCACCAGGTACTGCAATCCGCGACCCCGGCGTCGGGCATCCAAGATGTCAGCGACGGTCCAGGCCGGATGGCCACCAATCATCCGGGGAGCGGGGTGCGCCGCAGGTGGAGGGCAGAGGGGGTCAGAGACCACCGGTTTGATTTTGGAGACGTGGAAGGTGGGATGGATGCGGAGGGAGGAGGGAATAGCCACACGCACAGCCACCGGGTTGATGATTCTGGTTATGGGATAAGGGCCGATGAACCGTTGGGCCAGCTTTCTCCTCTCACCCTTTAGGTTTACGTCCTGTGTGGATACCCAAACTTGCTGTCCCACCTGGTAGGCAGGTGCAGGTCTCCTATGTCGGTCCGCCATAGACTTATTGCGCTCTGCCGTGCGTAAAAGCGCATTACGCACCGTGGACCAAAGGGAACGGCACCGCCTCAGATGTGCCTGGACAGAGGGAACAGCCAACTCGCCCTCCTGTGCGGGGAACAGGGGTGGATCATAGCCCAAGGATGCTTTAAAGGGCGACATCCCGATGGCCGTAGAGCGAGAGGTGTTGTGGGCGTACTCCACCCAGGCGAGGTGAGAACTCCAGGACGTGGGTTTGGATGATGTACCGCAGCGGAGCGTAGCCTCCAGCTCCTGGTTAGTCCGCTCACACTGCCCGTTAGACTGGGGGTGATGGCCGGAGGAGAGGCTTACCTTGGCTCCCAGGGCGTTTCAAAATGACCTCCAGACGTCCGAAGAAAACTGGGGGCCGCGGTCGGAGACCACGTCGACCGGGATTCCATGCAGTTTGACCACGTGCTGGATGAGGAGGTCCGCCGTCTCCAAGGCTGAGGGAAGTCCACGTAGGGGCACGAAGTGGGCGGCCTTGGAAAAACGGTCTACAATGGTCAGAACTGTGTCAAAGTTGTTGGAGACAGGGAGCCCGGTGACGAAGTCCAGAGCGATGTGCGACCAGGGCCTGCCAGGGACGGGCAGGGGCTGGAGCAGACCCGCAGGGGGAGCGTTACCTGACTTATTGGCAGCACAGACGGGGCAGGCCCGGGCGTAACGGGCGGCATCCTTCCGCAGGCCTGGCCACCAAAAGGATCGCTGGAGAAGGTCAATCATCCGCAAAGCTCCAGGATGGCAAGTGAGCTTGGAGGTATGGAGCCAGTGTATGACGTCCCCCCGGACGGCAGATGGCACGAAGATCCTCCCCTCCGGTCCGCCGCCAGGGTCCGGTTCCGACTCCTGCGCCCTCCGGATCTTGTCTTCTATGTCCCATGTAACAGCCCCCACGACGCACGACCTGGGCAAGATGGTGTGAGCAACATCTTCTGTGGCCTCCGGGGCAAATTGCCTGGAGAGGGCGTCGGGCAGGCTGTTCTTGGAGCCAGGCCTATATGTGATGCTAAACTTAAACCTTGCAAAGAACAGGGACCAACGCGCCTGGCAGGCATTCAGACGCTTGGCAGATCTCAGGTACTCCAGGTTCTTGTGGTCAGTGAGGACCACAAAAGGCAAGGCTGCCCCCTCCAGCCAGTGACGCCATTCTTGAAGGGCAAACTTGATGGCAAGAAGCTCTCTGTCCCCCACGTCATAATTTCGTTCCGCCGGGGACAGGCGCCGAGAGAAGAAGGTGCAGGGTCGCTTGACTCCATTGGCTGGGGACCACTGGGACAACACTGCCCCCACCCCCGTGTCCGAAGCGTCCACCTCCACAATGCACTGCAGCGCGAGATCGACCTGGCTGAGGACCCGGGAGGAGCAGAACTCCGTCTTCAGCGCCTGGAAGGCCGAAGCGGCCTCTTCAGTCCACCGGAACGGGGTCTTAGGAGAGGTGAGGCGGGTCAGGGGCCCGACGATGGCTCCAAAGTTCGGGACAAAGCGGCGGTAGAAATTGGCGAACCCGATGAATTGCTGAACTTGCTTTCGAGAAGTTGGTGTGGGCCAATCCACCACTGCTTTGATCTTCCCTGGGTCCGGAAGCACCTGGTCATGGGAGATGACGAACCCCAGGAAGGAAGTTGTCTTGGCGTAGAATTCACATTTTTCCACCTTGACGTACAGACGGTTCTCCAGCAGTCTCTGCAGGACCCGCCTCACGTGGACCCGGTGTTCACCCCTGGACCTGGAGAAGATGAGAATGTCGTCCAGGTAGACGAATACGAACAGGCCGATGAAGTCCCGGAGGACGTCATTGATGAGGCGCTGAAAGACGGCTGGAGCGTTGGTCAACCTAAACGGCATCACGAGATATTCAAAATGCCCGTTTGGGGTTCGGAAGGCGGTTTTCCACTCATCTCCCTCCCGGATCCGGACGAGGTGGTAAGCGCTGCGGTGATCCAGCTTAGTAAACCAGGTCGCCCCCTGGAGGGAGTGGAAGGCAGTGTCCATAAGGGGCAGGGTGTACCGGTCCTTCTCCGTGATATCGTTGAGAGCTCGATAGTCGATACAAGGACGAAGAGATCCGTCCTTCTTTCCAACGAAGAAGAACCCTGCACCTACTGGAGAGGAGGACGGTCGGATGATCCCAGCACTGAGCGACTCCTTCAGGTAGCTGTTCATTGCCTCCTTGTCCGGCGCTGACAGACTGTAGAGGCGTCCTGAGGGTAAGGGCGCCCCCTGGCGGATGTTAATGGCGCAGTCGTAGGGCCGGTGAGGAGGCAGAGACATCGCCTTGGACTTACTGAAAACGGCACCCAGGTCGTGGAACTCTGAGGGCACTAGGGTGAGATCCGGGGGCGCGGTGTCCTGAGCTGTGGGAGGCGAAGACGGGGCGCAGGCCGCGGATTGTAGGCAGGTACCCATGCAGAAAGTGCTCCACGCTGAAACCTTCCCAGTCTTCCAGTCCAAGGCGGGGTTGTGGAGGCGGAGCCAGGGATAACCGAGGATGACAGGTGTTACTGAGGTGGGCAGGACGTAAAAGGAGATATCCTCCCGATGGTTTCCAGAGATGATCACCGGGACAGGGGATGTTTGGTGAGTTACTTTTCCCAGGGAAACTCGGGAGAGATTAACTAGGGCGAGAGGAGTATCGAGGAGGTGACAGTGGATGCCCAGTCGGGTTGCCAGGCTTTGTGAAATAAAGCTACCCTCCGCGCCTGAATCCACCAGTGCATGTGTGAGGTGCCCAGTGAGGTTGTGACAGAAGCGGATGGGCAGCGTCAAATGTGTGAGGGGACTTAACCGATTAGTGTCCGCTAGGCCCCCTACAGTGACTCGCGGACCACCTCGTTTGGCTTCTCCGGACAATACTCCACCGTGTGCTGGCTACCTCCGCAATACATGCAGAGGCCCAGGTCACGACGGCGCTGTTTCTCCGCCAGGGGGAGCTTTGTCCGGCCCGTCACCATTGGTTCCGACTCCTCGGAGACCTCCGGTGGTGGCAACGCCAGGGGGCGAGCTTGGGGCAGACGTGCAGAGGTGCCCCGCGAGCGAGAAGACTGCTTCCGCTCGGAGGCGCGCTCGCGCAGCCTGTTATCCAAACTGATGGTGAGAGAAATCAGCTCCGCCAGCGTCTCCGGGGTATCCCGTCCAGCCAACTCATCCCTCAGACCGGAATTTAGACTGCGGAGGAAGATGCCGCAGAGCGCACGCTCTTCTCAGCCAACTTCCTCCGTGGTAACCCGGAAGTCGATCGCGTAGTCGGCCGCCGATCGGCTCCCCTGTTGGAGTCCGAGAAGACGGTCGACCTGGACACTGTCCAAACGCGAATGATCGAACACTTCCAGAAATTGTCGCACGAACTGGCCATAGGTGAGGGTGGCGTAGCTGGGCTTCACCATAATGGCGTAAGCCCAGGTAAGCGCACGACCCTCAAGGAGATTACCTATATAGCCAATTCTGCTATGGTCTGAGGGAAAATCTCCGGGAACGCGAAGAAACACGGACTCACACTGCATTATAAAACCCCAAGCTCCACCCAGCTTACCGCTGAAGCGAGCAGGAGTGGGGATTGGTGTGAGCCGTGTTGGTGCACCCGGAGCAGGCTGGACGGCCACCGGAGCCGCAGGAGCCACGCCACCCGGACGAGCCGAGGGGAACGGCTGCTGGGGGTCCAAGTGGTCTAATCGGTTAGTAATGATAATTAATTGATTCAATATCACCTGTTGCTGATGAGCAATTAAATCCACCCGAGCCTCGAGGGTGGAAAGACGGCGTGCGAGCCCGCTGTCTGCCGAGCCGCTCTGCTGAAGCTGTACTGACATAGTGCACGGCCCAGGAGACACACACGCAGGCTCAGGATAGATTTAACAGCTTTATTAGCAACAAGGAAGTGTATGGCTGCGTGTCTGTGGAATAAGAATGTATTGGTGGTGGCGTCTGCGTCAGGCACGGGGGCAGGAGGCCGTACAGCCGGACAACCCTGTGGGAGAGAGCAGAGGGAGAAGGGTAACGGGCACCACACCAATACAGGGAATAATGATGGTAGCTGGCTTACTTGGTTGTGACAGGTGGCTGGCGTCGACAAGGGCGGAGCCCGGGAGACAGCGACCTGCGGTACCTGTGGCAGCAGCGTAGAGCCAACGGCGAGGTGATGAAGTCCGCCGCCGGGAATGTCCACCTGTGCACAGGGGAAAGCTAGAGGAGAGAGGTAAGGGGAGCTTACCCAGGATATCTTCGCTAGTCGGTTTGAGATCCGTAGTAGCAAAGGGGCCGAAGTAGAGAGACGGCTTCAGGCCGAAGCCCAGGGCAGAGTGGATTAAATACCTCGCCGCTGACGAGGAGCAGGTGTGCACGCGGCTGGCGCCGCTGATGAGCAGCGAGTCATAACATATGTGTTGCATTATGGGATTATTTTGTGCATTTTGTTTAGTTTAGGAGCACGGCGTGTAATTTTAGTTTTATGTATGGACTTTTTCTTTAGGTATGGTGGCAGAATAATCCACCCCGCCATGTGGGCTGCACAGTAATCCACCCGTCAGCCCTATTTTAGGTTGTTTTGTGTGAATGTGTTAGGCCATTTTAGTACATTGTTTCTCGTTATTTTAGTGCGTGATTTGGGTCCCAAATTTTGGGGGGGAGGGGTTTCCAATTGTGTGTATGGTTTTGGACTTTCTAAAGGGGGGGATGTTATATTGTGAAATGGCACATTATTGTGAAGTGCAGTGTAGGGATGTGCACTTCCTGTCACGTCACTGCACTGCCCTATATAAAGCAGAGGGCATCCATCTCTCGGCCTCTTTGGTCGGTGCCCTCTGCCAGGTGCCTGCTGTGTAACCCCTGTTCATCACCGTTCAATAAAGCTGTGTTCATCCAGTCATCTTGCCTCATCCTTCACCCCAAGGTATTTTGCCATACATAACAGATAACATATCTTGCATCATTCTGGCTTGTTTTGTTATATTTTCACCGTGATTTTACATTGAACTGCTGGCACTACTGTGCTAGGCAGTCCGAGTCAATCATTCTACCCGGACACAGCTCACCTTGGCGGGGAGAAGGTGATGGAAAGGCTACTCGGATCTGGCTGGTTTTGATCTGTATTTTCTATAAATTGTTTTCATCTCCACTAGAATCCTTCATCTAACATTTCACCATATATTTTCACTCTAGACTTTATTTTAGCTTGGTTGAAGTTTTATTTTCTCAGTTGTGATCCAAGGCCACCAGCTGGATAGCTGAAGCTAGCAGTTTATTCACGTTTCTCTGTTTATTGTACTCCAGGGACACGTCATATCCTATCAACCACTGATACCACACACCCCTGTCCACCAATGGTGCATTATTTCATTCATTCTTTGAGGCAAATTTACATTAGTTGCCTCCAAGCTAGGCAGCTACAGACAGCTAATGTTAACAATAGGGACGTAAGAGGGAGGGCAGAGTTGAATGCAATCTCAGAGATTTAAAGTGACAAGCACTGAAACCATCCGTTCTCAGAATGGCTAGAACAATAAAGAACAAATTTGCTGTTATAATTTAATAATTAAAGAAAAGTTGAACAAAATATGTCACAAATGTTTCATTAAGCGATGTGTGACCTGTTAAAATGTGGGAAACAGTGCAGTCAGTGACCTGTTTGATTATTTGAATGTGGTTGGTTAAATATGATCACAGCTGGATTCGAGGTCGGTCGGATCGGATACCGGCGACACCAGCAGAGATTGTTTTACTATCCACAGGTCAGTAAAAATGCCACCAAAGAAGGAGGAAATGGAAGAGATCAAAAAATCTCTGAACTTCTTGTCAGAAGAACTGACCAAAGTGGCTAGTCAGCAGGCTAAAATATTAGGGCTAATGGAAGAAGTCCGAGAACTAAAATTAACAATTAAGGAAAAAGACAAAAAAATTGCAGACTTGGAGCGACGCGTCGAGGATCTTGAACAATATTCTTGTATGGATGATCTAATTATAAGTGGACTAGACATCAAATATCAATCATATGCTCATGCTACAGCAGGAATGAGAGGTGAGGAGGCTCCCCTGGGCGAATCAGTCTCCCTGGAAAACCAGGTGCTTCAGTTCCTTGATTGTAGAAATATAAAGGTTGAAGCAAATACAATTTCAGCCTGTCATGCTTTACCCAGAAAGGATAATAAAATAAAGAAATCAATTGTGATGCGCTTTGTGAACAGAAGGGTAAAGAATGACATACTGAGGCAGGCCAGAAAGCTCCGAGGAACAGAAGTTTACCTAAATGAACATCTAACAAAAACTAATGCTGAAATAGCACGGCAAGCACGGATGCTGAAAAGACAAAATAAGATACAGGCAACATGGACAAGAAATTGTAGAGTATGGATCAAACTAAATGGAACACCTGAGGAAGCAAAGAGTATAATAATCAGAGAGATTACTGACTTAAATAAATACAGATGAACACTGATTAAGAAAATTAAGAGACTATGATAATCCATATCCACACACACGGCAAGAATAGTTCTTTTGACATACCATGTCAATGTACTTAACTAA
Organism: Pholidichthys leucotaenia; assembly: GCA_020510985.1. Lineage (NCBI taxonomy): Eukaryota > Metazoa > Chordata > Actinopteri > Cichliformes > Pholidichthyidae > Pholidichthys > Pholidichthys leucotaenia. Next base: position 418,055,863 of record CM035839.1, read on the forward strand.
ACAAAACAAACAAAAAAACTTATGACTGACTTGAGTAGACATCAATCATCCCCAGTTGGAGGAAGTCATTTGACACAGAGTGAGGAAATTCAAACTCTGAAAATATGCCATTATGCTGAACATAAACTACAAGAGATGGAGAATGTTATTGATCCTGATAACCACTTTTTCAGTAATATTCATAATCATTGTGAATATTACACTGAAAAGCAATTCAAAAGTCAAGTGCAACTAGATGATAAACTATCAATAATACACTTCAACAGCAGAAGTCTTAACAAAAACTTTCCACAGATTCAGGACTATTTAAAACAGCTAGACAGAAAATTTACAGCTATCGCAGTCTCTGAAACTTGGCTTAATGAAGAGCAGGCTCCCCTGATGGCAATAGAGGGATATCAGATGTTTCATATTAACAGATCTCAAAAAAAGGGTGGTGGTGTTGCACTGTATATTGATGACCTGTATAGGTGTAAGCTTGTAAATGGAATGTCCTTTGCACTACCAGGGATTTTAGAATGTGTTACTGTTGAGATTGACCAAGATAAAACAAAAAATCTAATTATAAGTTGTATATATAGAACGCCGGGAACTTGCATTGAGACATTCAGAGATAAATTAGTCGAGCTGTACAATAATATTACTAGTAAGAAAATGGTAGTAATTTGTGGAGATTTCAAAATTGATTTACTAAATCCATATCAACAAAATGTAATTACAGAGTTCATGAATTCTATGTACAGTATGAGTCTATATCCCACAATAACACATCTCAGTAGAATCACAGTTCACACTGCTACACTTACTGATAACCTGTTTGTTAATATTATTGATAAGAAAATAGAAAGTGGATTATTGATTAATGATATAAGTAACCATTTGCCAACCTTTGCACTTATCCATGGCCACACGGAGGCCAATACAGAAAAAGTTTTAAAATCATTCAGATACAAATCACAAAATGCAATCAGTTCTTTTAAAGAAGACTTGCTGAAGTAGGACTGGACAAAAGATGTAAATGAAGCCTATGACACATTTATAAACATTGTAACCACTCTTTATGAAAAAAATTGTCCATTAATAAAGAAAAAGCTTAAACATAAATTTGATGATAAGCCATGGTTAACCAAAGGATTACAAAAGGCGTGTAAAAAGAAAAATTTATTATATAAAGCTTTTCTAAAGAAAAGGACAAAAGAAGCAGAGCAGCGGTATAAAACATACAAAAATAAGTTAACATATATAATGAGATGTAATAAAAGAGACTATTACAGTAAAGAACTGGAGAAAAACAGAAACAATATTAAAAATACATGGACAATACTTAACAATATTCTTGGAAATAAAAACAGAAATACAAGCTACCCAACCGATTTTTCAAAAAATAATACAACGACTCAGAGTGTGAATGCAGTCTCACCTGCAGATGAATTTAATAACTTTTTTGTTAACATTGGTCCTAATTTGGCTCGAGAAATACCCATTACAGCACCTACGGGTGATACAGTAAGCAAAAACACTGCTATAAAAGACTCCATTTTCATAAAGAACACAGACGAGAGAGAGGTCATTAAAATTGTTAAGTCGTTTAAAAGTAAAACATCTACGGACTGTGATGGTATTGACATGCTTTTAGTCAAAACTATTATTGAATGCTTAGTGAAACCACTGACGTACATTTATAACCTGTCTCTCCAAACAGGTATATTTCCCAATGCAATGAAAATAGCTAAAGTAATTCCGATATACAAGATGGGTGACAGAGGGGAATTCTCAAACTATAGACCAATTTCACTATTGCCGCAATTTTCCAAGATACTTGAAAAAATATTCTGTGAGAGAATTGACAACTTCGTAATGAAGAATAATTTATTGTGTGAGCAGCAATATGGGTTGAGACACAAGAGGACAACTGCATTTGCTCTAATGGAATTTATAGAAGATAAGATAAGCCTTTATTAGTCCCACAATGGGGAAATTCCAGGATTGCAACAGCACAGGGATAGCAACACTCAGAGCAACAATCAGAAGGCAAGAACAAAACAAGAGCAGCTAGTATACATATGTACATATTAATATAAATATATATATACAGTATATATATATATATATATATATATATATATATATATATATATATATATATATATATATATATATATATTTATATATATAGACACACAGTGCGGAGCATTGTGGTTGGTGGATGTGCAGCAGAAAGTCTAAGCTCTCTCTCCGCGGATGTGTGGTACACCCAAATCGTGCACCACATTTGGAAATAATGGAGAGAGACTATAATTTTTTTTTATTTTAAGAGCATTTAAATATATTTTGAGATTGTGGACAATCAGTAATATTAACATTTGATATGTAGCCCTGTATAAATATTTAAGAGTAAGCAGCGGAACCTTTGGTACTGCGGTCGTCCCGCCCCAGGTAAACAATGAGGGTGCGCTTCCGGCCCCCCTTGAGTACTATCTGGAGAAAGACACGAGTGGTCCTGTGTTCTGTCTTTCTAAGGCTCTTTCCTTATTTTACAGACCCAAGAGCAGACACGGAGGATCACGTTTTTTTTAAGACTTATTTCTTTTTGTTATTGCGGTCACCTCCCCGGGACCCGTAACAAACTGTGGGGGCTCGTCCGGGATCTCTCCTCTTCAGTCATCGAGGGAAGATCCAGTGATACCAGAACTACGAGACAACGGTTGCCAAGCTGCTACATCAGACACGTCAGTCAGTGGGTGTCCAAGGAGGAAGATCAAATAGAAAGAAAGGATCTTCAACCAAAAGTGGAACTGCACTGCTGTCAAGAAGGTAAAACGCAGCCTAGTCACTGTACAGATAATACAACACTCGAACTACAGATAGCTAAAGTACCATGTCGACAGCACGAAAAGAACTGATATGGAGCATCAGAGGACGCTTGTTCGCCCTCTCAAGTAAGGATCTTTTTGGGCTAACAAAGAGCCTTGCAGCTGGAGACAAGGACACACAGTTCAGTGAAGACGATAATGAGAGCTGTATGGACTATGTCAATTCCTATTTACGGTCCCCAACTCTGCTGAAACTTGAAGATGAGGGAATGAGTCAGTTGCTAATGTTGGATGATCTGCTAACTGAAGTGATACAAACGAGCGGCTCCACCACGCATCCAGCTGATCAGGCTGCAACACCAACCAAGTCAAGTCCTCATCCATCCAATATGTTGCCAGATCCACCATCACCATCTGCTGTTCCACCAGGCATTCAAGCTAGTGTGAACGCAAACGCAGAGTCTGTAGAGGAACTGAGGAAAGCATATGAGACACTGGGTGAAAGACTAAGACTGTGTGAAGTTGTGACACTCCAACCACCTGCAGCACCCAGTCGTCAGAGCCACTCACAACCACAGCCAAGGGAACAAGGTAGTCTAGAAAGACATGTCACTTTCAAAGACCTTTCATACCTGCCTCGGAGAGAATTCAAGGTTTTTGGAGGACAAATTGGAGACAACAGCTCTGAAATCAGTTACAACAGTCTCATGAAACAGATCAATGAAGGGTTAAAAGAAGGATTTTCTGAAGCAGAGATCGTGAGGGGGGTACTGAGAATTGGAAAGCCTGGTACGCTCAGGGACATGCTCATGCTCAAAGATGAACTGGCTCTTTCTGAACTTCAGGGCTTTCTCCGATCCCACCTTGGAGAAAAGGCAACAACAGAGATGTTCCAGGAGTTAATGTGCACCCGACAAACTGAGCAGGAGTCCCCTCAGCAATTCCTGTATCGCATGATTGGACTCAAACAGAAACTTATCTTTCAGTCAAAACAAGCCAATGCAGACATCTCGTATGACCCAAGGACAATCCAGGAAGTGTTCCTGCACACAGTCTATCAAGGCCTGGGAGTGAAGTATGCAGACTTGCGGCAACGACTAAGGCCTCTTACATCAAACAACAATGTAACAGATGAAGAGATTCTTAGTGAGGTCACAAAGATAATCAGTGATGAGAATGAGCACCAGCGAAGGTTAGGGCAAACCCCTCGTCTGAAGTCAGCACAAAGCGCTGTGATTGCAACAAAGGACACGACAGCCAAAGACCAACAAGCTTCACAGACAATCAAACAACTTGCTACACAAGTAGAGACTCTAACCAAGATGGTGGCAACTCTCATGGAACAGAAAGCTGTAAACTCCTCCCCTCAGCGTTCTCAGCCTCCAGCCAACCAAAAGAAAACCTATCTCTGTCCGAAATGTACTGAACAAAGCTTACAGGAGTGCAGTCATTGCTTTGTATGCGGTGAGTCGGGACACAGAGCAGTTGGATGTCTGAAGCGACCCCAAGAATCAGGGAAACGGGAATCGGTCTCTGTCAAGGGACAGCCAGAGATCGGTACAGAGTCAAAGTCCCAGCCAGTAAACTCCTCCTCTGCCGAAGTTTCAACTCCGCACCCCAAGCACCAGAGCAAGCAGCTGAGAAAGCAGGTCAAATGCAACAGAAGGAAAGGTCAGATTCCCTCCTGTCAGAGTGCCACCGAATGCCAAGCTCCCCTTGTCGGTAAGAAAAGTCTGCTGAAATGTCTAATCGGTGGTTATCCTGTAATAGTGCTGCTTGACTCTGGCTCACAAGTGAGTATAGTTGACAGGCAATGGGTCAAAAGGTACATACCCAACACTGTGGTAAGACCACTCCAAGATCTGCTGAACGACGAGCTTGAGGTTTATGCAGTTAATGGCCAAACAGTTCCATATGACAGGTGGGTCGAGCTTACAGTCACTTTAGCAGGTCACGAAGATCCCAATCTCACTGTACAAGCGCCATTCCTAGTCAGTAAGCTGTCACTGAACCAACCACTAGTTGGAGCCAATGTGCTGGGAGCGATTATACAAGGCCAAGAGACAGGAGAACTGTCAGAGGAAGCCGTCGGTGCAGTATGGGAAGGGAGCAGAAGAGCCAAGCAAGGTGATGTAGCATGGATTGCAGCCCTCAACCTTGCTTCACCAAGTTCACCCCTCAAGGAGCCACTGCATTCCATCGACCAAGATGAACTAGTCCAAGAACAAAGAGCAGATCCAGCCATCGGGAAAGTCATGGAGATGAAGGAAAAAGACATGACACCAACCGAAGACGACAAAGCCAAGCTTGACATAAGCACAAAAAGACTGCTGAGAGAGTGGAGTCGGATGCACATTGAAAATGGCCTTCTCTACAGGAAGACCGCAGAACGCAAGCAGCTAGTTCTGCCCGCTGTCTACAGACAAGTAGCTCTCACCCATCTCCATAACAACATGGGCCATGTCGGCGTGGAGAAAGTCTTGAGCTTAGCCCGTGAGCGATTCTATTGGCCTTTCATGAAGCGAGAGATCGAGGAGTATGTCACCAGGAAGTGCCCATGCATAAAACAGAAAAAGCCAGCAACGCATGAGAGAGCACCGATGGGCAGTATAACATCCAACTTCCCACTCGAGTTAGTATGCATCGATTTCCTGCATCTAGAGTCCTGTAAAGGCGGGTTTGAGTACATCTTGGTGGTAGTCGACCATTTCACCAGGTTTGCACAAGCCTACCCCACCAAGTACAAAGCCACAAAGACAGCAGCAGACCGCCTCTTCAATGATTTCATTCCAAGATTCGGCTACCCCTCCAAGCTTCATCACGATCAGGGTCGTGAATTTGAGAACGATTTATTCAAGTCCCTCAGAGAGCTAGCAGGTGTTGGCCACTCAAGGACTTCTCCCTACCACCCCCAATGTAACCCGGTCGAAAGGCTGAATCGGACCTTGTTGCAGATGCTACGTACATTGGGAGAGAAAGAGAAACTAAACTGGAAGGAACACTTGCCTCACACCATCCATGCTTACAACTGCACTAAGCATGAGGCCACTGGCTTTTCTCCATACTTCCTGTTGTATGGCAGACATCCTCGCCTCCCAGTAGACCTTCTCTTTGGCCTCATGACAGAAGAAGACACAGAAACGGCACATGGATACGCTCAGAAATGGAAAGGGAAAATGACAGAGGTGTACAGGATCGCAAGTGCAAACAGTCAACAGTCAAGCTCCAAAGGAAAGACAAACTATGACAAACGATGCAAAGGTGTAGTCCTGCAAGTAGGAGACAGAGTGCTTGTACGGAACCTGGGCGAAAGAGGTGGTCCTGGCAAGCTAAGGCCCTACTGGGAACAAACAGTCTACATCGTGAGAGAGCAGGTTGGAGACAACCCCGTCTACAAAGTAAGTCCAGAGACAGGAGGTCGTCCCATCCGTACCCTGCACAGAAACTTGCTTCTCCAAGTCAACGACTTACCAGTCGACACCGTTCAAAGTCCAGTTGCCAAGTCACAAAAGAGAAACAACAGACCTACCGATATAAGACAAAACACACTGGAAAAGTCAAACAGTCCTGAAGCGAGTGATTCAGAAGAAGACGAACCCCTCTATTGGTTTCGTGTTCCCAGACACCTGCAAGAAAGTCAACGTCCAGTCGACCAAGTTCAATGTGAGTCACAAAGAAGACAGGGAACAACACAGCAAAGACAAGTACAAGTTCCTACTCAATCTGAACAAGACAGAGACAGTATTACGGAAGAAGGACAAGAAATACAAAGGGAAAGCGAACAAAACGTGGACCAACTTCAACCAGACGACGACAGGGAAGTGCTTCATCTCCACCAAGATGTTCCTGCCCCTAGTCCCAGACCTGCAGCTGATCCTGAGCCGGTGCCCAGTCCAGAGCCAGACCGCCGTCCTGAGTCGCCACCACGTCTGAGGCAGTCCACCAGGCAGAGACAACCCAACATGGTGTTCACCTATCCATCCCTGGGCCAGCCAGCCTTCCAGACTCGTCCGTCGGTGAACACTGTCAGTGTTCAGCAGTCAACACCATATCCTTTTATGTGCTACCCTTCTTTCTATCCACAACCTTTTTATCTTCCCCCTTTCACCTCTAACTACTTGCCATGTCAGTATGCTATTCCTTGCTATTAAACTGACCAGATCTTGGATAATACCTGAAGATTAAGGACACTTGAAAAGAAAGACGTTCCAGAGACTTTTGAATAGAGACTTTATTAGTGTTGAGATTTTGATTTGTTACTGTTAAGTGTCAGGAGCCACTTTTGTTGTTGGGGAGCGTGTGGTACACCCAAATTGTGCACCACATTTGGAAATAATGCAGAGAGACTGTCATTTTTTTTTATTTTAAGAGCATTTAAATATATTTTGAGATTGTGGACGATCAGTAATATTAACATTTGATATGTAGCCCTGTATAAATATTTAAGAGTAAGCAGCGGAACCTTTGGTACTGTGGTCGTCCCGCCCCAGGTAAACAATGAGGGTGCGCTTCCGGCCCCCCTTGAGTACTATCTGGAGAAAGACACGAGTGGTCCTGTGTTCTGTCTTTCTAAGGCTCTTTCCTTATTTTACAGACCCAAGAGCAGACACGGAGGATCACGTTTTTTTTTAAGACTTATTTCTTTTTGTTATTGCGGTCACCTCCCCGGGACTCGTAACAGATGCGGCGGGCCAGCTGGATGTCTTTGGGCATGATGGTGACCCTCTTGGCGTGGATGGCGCACAGGTTGGTGTCCTCGAAGAGACCCACCAGGTAGGCCTCGCTGGCCTCCTGCAGAGCCATGACGGCGGAGCTCTGGAAGCGCAGGTCAGTCCTGAAGTCCTGAGCGATCTCCCTCACCAGGCACTGGAAGGGCAGCCCATGGATGAGCAGCTCCGTGGACCTCTGGCAGCAACGGATCTCTCTCAGGGCTCTTTTCCACCAAACCGGTTCCAGTGCTAGTTTGGTGCTGGTGCTGGTGCTAGTGCTTAACCAGTGCTTAACCAGAGTGCTCATAAGAACCAGTTGTCTTTCCACCGATATGGAGCTAGTTGGGAATTATGTCAGAGCTACGTCATTACGTACTGTGAAGCGCCCAACCCCCGCAGAACACCAGAGAAGACGGAAGGTGGCGGTATGCACCTCTCACTTGTTTGCTATCCGCCAGTAACCGAGAGAAGAAGAAGAATGCTATCCGCCAGTAACCGAGAGAAGAAGAAGAAGTAGCAGCATTAGCTTGTCAACATATAGGAATTGTTGTGTTTGGGAACGCTGCTTTTATTATTCCAAACCTGTAACGGCAGCAGCTGTGTTTGTTTGATCCATGTGAGAAACATGGCAATTCTTGTGACTGTTGCAATTTCCCTGCTATATGTCAACAGTGACATCCTTTCCAGTATTTGACCTTTGGTTGTACAGCAATGCCTCCCAAAGATTTGTTTTGGCAAGTATATATACTCACAGCCTGGCTCTGTGTGCCAGTCAAAAGTTGTTTACTTTGTGTCTGGGGAATCCCTTGGGACTCCCTACCTTTTTTTTTTTTTTTTTATTCCCTCCATATTTTTTAAAAAACCTAGGTTTGGAAATTTGTCCTTTGAGATTTAAAAATTATTGAAATAATTTGTCATCAAAAATACATGAGGTATAAGTATTATTCACAACAGGAAGTAGACGATTTTGAGACTTCCTGCCCAGCAGAATACGGCAACAGATGGATTGAGCATGGCTGGCTAAAACAAGAATCCAAAGCCATCCAGCTGCTTACCTCAGCCCAGGTAGGGTGAAACTGTCATAATGATGAAATAATCCCTCATATCCAATTATCTACCCAATATTCTGTAGGTTGTTTGAGAGATGATGATATTTTTGAAGTTTGTTGAAGTGTGACTAGACCATGTGACTGTCAGTGGTAATCCATGCCTATGTAACCCTTCACCTAGTCTCCATGCATGTGCAAAAAACTGTAATAGTTGTGAAAAGGTAATTTTTGAAGCTTCATTTGTGAATAGGGATGTATTTTTGACTTGAAGTAAATGCAGTATTATTCTGGTCAGTCACTGCTACAATTCCCGGCCTGCATGGCCTTGGTAGTTTTTAGAAGTGCAAATCTGGCAATCCTTCATTATTTACTGGATGCCTAGTTCTAGTCAATTTTATTGTTATGTTTTGAATTGACATCTTGACTTTAAATTAGCTGAAATACCAATTTACAAGGTATTTATTCCGGGCTATTAATTGCAGACAAAATGTGAGAGCCTGCAAGGAATTTCTGCCCTCGGAAGGCTGCGACCCGGCAAAGTGGTTAGTGAAATGTTTAACTCTGTTGAAGTTTAATGATGGTTGTTTGAATATGCACATGTCCAAAGAATAGAAACTTTTGTGTGTGTTTCTAATATGAAAATCTGATGTGCACAAGCCATACAATTTTTAAATGTGGATTTGATAATCTGTTGTATTTGTTTACAGTAAATGCTGCATAATTTTTGCTGGTAGCTTTCTTGCAACAACTCAGTAAACCTAAAAAATCTATCAATTTGAGATCATAAATGTTTACATTTGTGTGTATGCAGCATGATTTAATTTCTGCAATACTAGAATTTTGTGTCCACAGCTGAAATAATGTTTCTTGTGTTTGATATGTTTCAGTCTTTACGGTGTTTGATGCATTAAAGTCGAAAGCAAGGACATTAAAGATGTGTCAAACTCAGTTATTGCACACCAAAATGCAGCTCATAATCCGGGGCCAGAACAAAACCTGTATTACCATCCAAAAACAGTTTTATTCTTAATGGCAGAGAACGGCGGCTACGTTTAAGGACACCGGTAATCATCAATATTTCAGTTATCAGCCGTTGTTAGATAAAGTCTGTAGCGCGAGCATTGACGACACTTTTAAACATAATATTTATGTCATTTCTGTAATAGGTGGTGTTACGGCGCATTACGAGACGGAGGTCGCCTGTTCTGTCATGCCAAAAAGTGATCAGCTGTCCCAAAAAAATGATCGCCAGGGGCCATATTGTTATGGGTTTATATTAGCCGGTAAATATATATATTTCAACAGATAAACAGTACTTAGTTAGGTATAACAAGATATATTTAACACTTACGATGCATTTTGAACCCTAAACAAACTTGATCTGGGATTAAAAGCAATTAAAATAATGCAGTCACAAGGTTACATGGAAAAATGTATAGATTTACGGTACTGCATATATACATGAAGATACTGTATAAATGCATATTCTATGCACCTCCAAACTACAGAGCTGTGAAAGGTATACCCTTCTGTACTTGTGTCATCTATTCTGGTTAAAGTACTGATTCAAGTTTTTATTCATGTAGGGATAACAAGAGACAGACTGTAAAGTGTTCAAGTTCAAAGTTCTTTCCCCAGAAATGATCTTGTCCAGAGCTGACAGAATGTCATGTGGGACGTTGTCAACAGAATATAAACTTAACATTTTTAAAGCTGGCAACTTGGAACATTTTCCACAGAAAAAGTACATAGATTTAAAGTTTGTTGCTGCTTGTTCTTTAAAAAAATGTGAAAGAAATTGTCAAAAATATGTATAAGTCCACAAATACCTGATATATTGTCCACTACCTGGAAAAATGAACTTAAGTGCAGTAATTCAGTACTTGTACTTTCACTTCCCACCACTACAATGTTATAGTGATTTGCATTGTCCTAAATAACTTTATATATGAAATGTAAAGTCTTTAACTTTTTAATATGACCCTTCTCTCATGTTTTTTCTCTTATCTCTTTGTCTTATGTCCTGATTGGTGGAGCCTTGAGCACTTTTATCATGTCTATAGTCAGCTTCATGTGTGCCTGTGTTTGTGTTCATGTTGAATGTAACTAGTTTGTAAATATGGATGTCACTTGAGTGCAAAACAAATCTACCTACGGGTACAAATAAAGGAACCTGAACCTGAATATGTTTGGTGTGAGGATAACCATGTAGAAGCAGAAAAACACTTAAGGAAAGAAAGCTTTTATTTCCAAAATGTGCAAAAACTTCAGACTGCTACATATGAAATATTATGTACACACAGCCAAAAATATCAATGCTGTGATAGTTACTTTTTTTACAGTGCGTCAAGCACAGACACAACACGTCCCATCAGTCCAACAAGGGTGTTGGTCTGCTTTGCAGCAAAGCGAAGTTCAGCTTCTCCTCCCTCCTGCTCTGCTCCTGCTGTCTCATCTGACCGTAATCAAGAAGGAGGTCCATGTTTGTGTCACACTTCTGTTTCCCTGTTTTAAAGTACAAAAATAAGCAATATAAAATAACCACACACTGGAAAATGCAGGAATCGTCAATCCAAGATTGAATGTGTCTGTTCAACATCCATTTACTGTTAGTGGCATCACAACATTCAATTCAAGTGTATGATTGGTTTAATTCACTCCCTCCTTTGTGTGAATGGGTCATGATCCATCCAGGTGGATGCCCTCAATTTCCCCTATGGGGATCAATAAAGTACACAAAATTAAAATGATCTGAACATAAATTACCTAATCTGGTCTGATTAGAAGAGCAGGAGGAGGACAAGCTTGGAGCTGGTGAAGGTGAGCTGGACACCACAGGTCTGGCTGCTTCTCCCTCATCATCCAGCTGTGATAAATCTATAAAAAAAAGTGTTTTAGTTTGTGCATTGAACAACTTAAGCCTTCCATTAAATGTGCAGACATAGAAGACAATTTTATTCAATATCAATGTTAGCAAAGCTTACATGTCTGATTATGGAATAGAAGAATAGGAATAGATGAAACTTCATTGTACTGTACAGTTGTACAGTACAATGAAACTGTAGGTGATCCACCAGGCTACTGCGCAATAAAGTAAGAGAAGGATTAGATAAAATACGGCTACACAACATACAATTAAACACGAGTGACATTTAAAAAAAAAAAATGGCCTAAGATTATGGAAATATTACCAAAATAGTAAAAAAAGACGACGCTACTAGTTTCTGGTAGAAAAATCTCCCATAACAGAACGCAAGGCACCCATTCATACACAGTATTCATGCCACAAAAAACGTATTTTGCGCTGGATGTCTTTATAAAAAAAGTATTCTGTAAGATGCTAAGATTTCTGTTCTAGTTTGTCAAACTCGCATTTCTGCCGAGGAGAAGCGTTCGTGCTAAAAACAGTTAACTTGTTAGCATCGCTAACCGAAAATACTATGGCCAAAAAATTAGTTAAAAAAAAAAAAAAAAATCCGCACTTTGGCCGTTATATATCAATACAAGCGGTATACATCTGTCAGCAGAGACGACCTGTTCATTTTTTTATGGCGAGGAGAAACGTTTGGTCGTAGTAAAAGTAGTTAGCTTGTTAGCATCGCTAACCGAAAATATCCACAAAAATGAGTTAAAAAAAAAAATCTGCACTTTGGCCGTTATATATCAATACAAGCGGTATACATCTGTCAGCAGAGACGACCTGTTCATTTCTTTATGGCGAGAAGAAACATTTGGTCGTAGTAAAAGTACTTTAACTTGTTAGCATAGCTAACCGAAAATACTATAGCCACAAGTGACTAAATATCCGCACTTGGCCATTACATATCAATACAGGCGGGTATATATGTATACATATATTGGTTAACGTCTGGCATTTTAAAGACAATACACTTACCAGCGTGTTTTAAGCAGTTTGTTGTCCAGAATAATCCAAGGCAGTGACAATGGTCCAGCTGGCTGGCCGATCCTCCAAAACAGTTCAGATGAGTGGCCCCCTCCAACTGATCTTGTACTTCTGCTTATGTCCATAGAGCCAAGACATATGTCTCCTCTTCGCTCTAAATCTGTTTGGTTTTGGAATCTGTTGCGTGCTCCACTGTTTGGTAAGCAACATGGCGGTCAGTAATGTTTTGAAGCTGGTCGGTTAACCACGCCCATGGCTGTGGACCTAACCGAAGTAAACTGGTGCTGCTGCTGGCCCAGCTAGGAGTTGGGGCCGCGATAGCCCCACTTTTGGGAGCCCGGGACTGGTGCTTTAGTCGGTGGAAAACCAAAGAACTGGTGCTAATGACGCAATAGCTCCAGTTAAGCACTGGAACCGGTTTGGTGGAAAAGAGCCCTCAGAGCCACAGCACCGGGCCTGCAACGGTGAGGCCTCCTCACTCCACCGGTGGCCGGAGCGCCTTTTCGAGCAGCCTTGGTGGCCAGCTGCTTCCTTGGGGCTTTTCCTCCAGTAGATTTATGGGCGGTCTGTTTGGTTCTTGCCATCGCTCTTTATTATTCTGTCTTATATTTCCTGCACGCCACCCAAACTCCAGCCCAGCACCCGCGTCGCTCCCGCTTCAGCTCTCCCGGTATGTCGAGCCTCTCCGTTAGCACCGGGTGGCGGCCGAGTGCTAGCTAGCTCCTCCCCGCTGCATTGTCTCCCGCTGTAAACAGAGGCTCCGTCCGCTGACTCGGGAGACCCCCGGGCGCGATCTGTGTGTCCGTGATACACATAGAGTGAAAGGTGTGCCGGATCAGAAAGCCATCACCGGATCAGAAAGAAGAAGGAAGATAAAAAGACTCAGAATTGAGCCGCTGTTGCAAAAGGCAGCCAACTCGTGTGGCGCCAGAACCGGAAGAGAAGTAGTAGTAGTAGTAGTTACTTAAAGAATAGATATCAGTATGTACAGTATGTGTTGGTAACAAAAACTCACAGTTACTGAAGGTTACTTGTGGAGTCCCACAGGGTTCAGTTTTGGGGCCATTGTTATTCAATATATATATAAATGATATAGTATGTAAAGTCTCGGAAAATATGGATTTAATATTGTTTGCCGATGACACTAATCTATTATGCAGTGGAAGCAATTTGGAACAACTTTTGGATACACTCGGAAAGGAATTAGGAAAGCTTAAACTGTGGTTTGATTCAAACAAATTAACGCTCAATTTAAGTAAGACAAAATTTATAGTTTTTAATAACCATCACAACATCTTAGTATCTAAACTCAGTGTAAATGGTGTAGAGATTGAAAGGGTATCTGAAACTAAATTTCTTGGAGTAATAATTGATAATAAACTGTGTTGGAAGTCACATATTAATTATATTAAAGGTAAAATATCTAAATCAATCGCGATACTACACAGAGTGAAATATTTGCTGAATCAACCCACATTATATACTTTGTATCATTCATTAATACTCCCATACAGGACATATTGTACTGAAGTATGGGGAAACACATATAAAACAAACATATATCCAGTCTTTATGCTTCAGAAGAGAACTATTAGAATAATAAACAAAGCTGCTTACAGGGAACCAACAAACCCACTTTTTCTTAAATTAAAAGCTCTCAAGTTGAAAGATCTGGTTGACTTTAAAACTGCAGTAATAATGTTTAAAGTGAAGAATCTATCACTGCCCGCAAATATCCAAAAGCTGTCCCAAATAAGGGAGAAACAATATCATTTCAGAGGAACATGTATATTTCAAAAACCTTCAGTGAGAACCACCACCAAGCAACACTGTGTCTCAGTGCAAGGAGTCAGATTATGGAACGATTTTGGACCTGAATTAAAATCATGTACAACGCTTGGACAATTTAAACAAAATCTAAAGGAAGAAATACTCCAAACATATATACAAGATGACATGTAAAATCACATAAGGATTGTCATATCCAGTCTGTGTTGTGTTGTTGCTTAGTTTTATTTTTGTCACATTTTGTCTTAGCTTTGTTCCGAATTGTAATCGCTCTTGTTTTGTTTTTCTTTTGAATTCTTGGATGGAATATGGGTGGGCAATATAAGCTGCGGCTTCAGCCATCACCCATTTCGGATAACTTATGTTGAACTGTATAATCAGAGGAGTTCTTGTTAAATTGACCTTGTTGGATTTTTTTCCCCTTTGTTATATTATTCTGTTTCTTTTTTAATCTTTACTTTTAATCTATCCGAAATAAAGATTAATTAATTCATTCATTCATTCACAGCCGCATCCCCAAAAATACAAGGTTATGCACACGCATCCTACATTAATTTAGTTTTTATTTTTATTCCACCCCCTAAAATTAAAGCTTTTAAAAATTGAGTAGATTCTAAGGTCGCAGTAAAGCATGCAAACATTTTTTAATTATTATAATTAGTCTCATTTTTTTTATATCACAACCCCCTGCATTTTATCAGGGGTTGACTTTCAATACTCACTTTGGGACAAGAGCTGGCCCAGTAACAAGACTATCACGACAGTGAGGAGTGTGGTGTAGATCAGTGGTTTGACCATCACTGTGTCTGGAACGATCAGGACTCCAGAACCATTGCTACAGTGTGCATGTGGCATGAAATAAGGAAAAGCAAAATATGCTCAATGTGCATTCTATTTTTTTTTTTAAGTCATCGCTGACTTGTGTCGCTGGGGCTATATTTTCGATGTTCTCGTGACATGTACAAAGTGAACGAAACAAGATGGATTGTGCTTATTTATCCACTAGATGGCAGCGCACGCCACACGTTTGATTCCTCCACCATGCCGAAGAGCCGGCTTGGCCCTGGCTCTACTTCTGTGCTGAACTTGGAAGCTGCATGGAGCCCTTTCTGATATTGGAAAGCATTTAAGGAACTGGGCATCATCTTCTTGTGTGTAATTTATTTTAAACTTCACTGGCGAGGTAATTAAAGTAGAATTGATACTTAAAAAGAACAATAGCTGTTGTATCTGGATTAAATTGATGGAAATGTGGCGTATATCTTGTTAAAAATAAAGGAAAATAAGAAAGCAACTTCCAGTCTTATAGCTGTAAACACTGACTAACTATAGGGAAAAAAAATCATGTAAAGTTTAGTTGACAGACCAATACAAGTGGTTTATATTTTAACTATTTAAACAAATTGCCATACTTAATTCTCATATTAAAGATAACATTCATTGTCGTTCCACTGATCGTTTAGCGCTCCACTGCCGCTGAAGTGCGCCTGCTATAACCGTGCGTAACCGTTGGGGGCGCTGCGCCTCCGTCTGCGCCGCGGCTCAGCCTACCGGACTCCGCGCTGCGCTGCGCTGTGCCGCGCTGTGATGGGATGGTTTTACCACCGTTAAGCGAGGAGGAGGGTCGAGCCTTGAAGCTGCTGTGGGAACCTGGAGCAGGGGGAGGAGGAGGAGGAGGAGGAGAAGGAGGAGGACTGATATACGCGCGAGCGACGGCCGATGCGCGTCAAAGCGCAAGTTCCACTCCAAGTCTGTGAAGCAAGACAGGGGAGCGCGCTTCCATTCATCCCTACTTTTCTTTTGTGAGTCCGTGGCGCGGGTCCGCTCACTAAACGCTTCTGAAACTCGCGTTTCCGATTTGTTTCATGTAAAAGCACGCGACTGCGAGGCACCAGGGGACCAGCACCTCCGACAGAGCTCCCGAGTTCTGGGACCCCCGCTTGCCGTTGCCGAACTGCATGACATTTCCTCACAGCACCTCCGAGCCCCACGGTTCCCCTGCCTGCGACGCGTGTGCGGGACCCTGAGCGGAAACGGGGAGTTCTCCGATGCAACAGTACGCGTATGAGAAAGCCATGGCGCAAGAGACAAGGAACGGAGGAAGCTCTACGCTGAACAACAACAGCGGCGCTGACAACAGTAAGAGGAAGCTGCTGATAGCGCTGGACGTCTTCTGCCTCCTGCTTGGTGAGTTTACGCACAAGTTCACCACGCTGTCTGCCAGCGAGTGAGCGGTTATCCCGGCTCATGCGCACGCGACAGAAAGAGGAAAGACACGCACTTGCTCACTGAATTCACCCCCCTAACAAAAAAAAAAAAAACCTGTTAGCTGAAGATAAATTAAACAGTACCGCGCTTTCTGGCGGCTGACAGCGGGAGGATTATCGTTGTAGAAATTATGTCTGTTATCTGTAACCGCAAAAAAAAAAAAAAAAAGAGGGAAAAAACCCCCCCGTAACATCCGCTTATCAGCCAGTTCCAATACACTGCAAAACACCCACAGCAAAGTATTTCAGGGTTGTTAGAAATACTGTTTAGACCAAGAAAAAAGGGTGATGAACATGATCTACCCTGAGCCGTCAATAGCCTTATAATAAAACAGCCTCTGAACACACGCGGGAGAGAAGGAGACACTTTGTAGACTCTCTTGTGATTTGACCAGCCGGGTTTCATGTGTCGCCATCACACAACAGATGATCGCTTCAGAGTCCGCACGGCGTGTCACAGGGACGGATCCCTTGATGCGCCGCTGCCTGCCGACACGCCTGGGCTGCACGAATAGTTGCAAGTTTCCTGACCTGTCCTCTTACTGCCCTTCAGATATCCTGTGAACCCCCCCAGATGTGACAACAAAACCTTCTGAATGTCTCCCTAACCCCTTCCCCCCCCCCCCCCCCCCCAGAAGTGCAAGCTGACCGAATTTAAAAAATAAAAAGTAAAATCAAAGAGTAACAGGGGTGTTGATTGGTAGCTGGTGAAACTGTGAGCAGAGGAGATGCCGGTGGCTCCCTCAGGTTTCCTCCCACGGGCCAGCTGGAGTTTGTGTGTCAGCTCCGACTTGTTATTCTGCCAGCGTCCCATCCAGATTCAGCGCGCTCTGTGTGCCGGACTGATGGCTGGTTTGTTTTCGGCTCCTGTCACTATATCCCAGTCCCTTTCAGTCAGGAGCTCCAGTGCACCCCCCCCCCCCCAATCTTTTCCCAGTATTTTCAACCCCCTCCTTTCTCCTTTCTGTTTTTTAGAGAAAAGGATTACAGGAGTTGTGCTTCAGCTTCTACACATTCTCTCCTGGAACTCTGCAAATCCCTGGCCAGCTGCCCCCATCACTCCACTTCACATTACTTTTGCTCTCTCCCTCTCTAGACCCTTTCTCTCCTCTCTGTCCAGGGGAATGTGTGGAATAATTGCTTAAGCATGTGTTGTGGCAGGGGATTGCCTCTCAAATCTGAGTGGGACAGATTAAGAAAAAGGAGGTGTGTGGGGGGGGTACCCATGGTTTACCAGGCTTTGGGGGAGCAGGTGGGTGTCACACCAGCAGCCCAGCATGTCTACAGCATCAAAAATAAGAATAAAATACATGACAGTGCCACATAGGAGCAGGATTTTATTACCCGGGATGCTACAAATGGTGCAGATTAACCACACGTTCTCATAAGTGGCACAAACTAAGCAGATCTGCCTGACAGACGCAGAACTTTTCCTGTGGGTTTCATGTCGGTTGGCCTGTTAAAGAACCCCAGACGCAGATAGGCCGTTTCATCTGCTCTCATGTTAACGTAGATGAGCTTTGAGCGCATGTGGAGCGAATTTCCTCAGTATACCAACTTCCTTCCTGGGGCAAAAGCCACGGTCGGCTCGCTGTTGTCGTGTTTTTAGGGGGCACACATGTATGCCCGTGAACGCAGAACAGTCCCACAGATTCTCCTTTGTCACGATAAAGTGCAGCCTGGCTGCTCCGTGTTGATTGGTTGACCCACTTTAATGTGTGTGTGTGTGTGTGGAGGGGAGGGGGGGTGAATGTTACAGGTTTTAGAGGGTGGAGGTAAAGAGGAGAGGGTCAAAAGAGAGGCAAACCAGGAGAACAAGGGAAGGGAAGGGGGGGGGCGGTTATCAGGGCATCCTCAACGAGGAGCAAGGAATGCGGGTGTGTTGAGGGCTGAGAAGAATGCCTCACGCTGAATGGCCTTTGTTCTTGTGTGCACATCAGAGGAAAAGGGAAGCGTATACTTTAGAGCTAATCAATGTATAAATATCTTGTCACCTTTAATTAGTTTCTGTCTGCCAGCTGGTGCTGCGCACGCACACACACACACACACACACACACACACGTTCAGTGGCGTCACGGCTTGGTTTCTGGAGCTCCTCAATCCGCCAGACGGACGCACACCCTCAGGCGGAGCTAATGAGCGCGTTTGCGTAAATGCCATCTGAGGCCGTCTTTCCATTCATACATCACAACAAAAGGCTAACGTGTTCACAAGTTAAGGAAGAGCCCGTTTGAACTGCATCGGCAAACTGAGGCCAGTACTGGCTAAAAACAGAGCTGTGCTGTTAAAACAAAACGTACTCAGTCACCGACGCTGTGCAATTTTGGCATCGTCTGCTGATTTCACTTGGGCTCAGGTTCCACTCCTACGGAGGAGTGGGGTTTCTTTAGCAATGCATATACACAAACACTATATGCGCTCGCTATAAATACACAATCTCAACCGCAGAATTTTGTTCGTCTCCTGCAGGCGACGTGCTTCTGTCCAGTAGTCCCCGGCATCCATTTAAAAAAATGTTTATTGTAAGAATTCCGGGCAAAAACAGACACCCACTGCAGCTCTTAGGAAACCATACGTCTAAATGTAGCCCTACCTAAACCCTGATTAAGTTTTGCACAATGCCAATGACATTGTGTGCAGACATACTGTGCTGTGCAGGCCACTGAGTTTATATCCTGGATATATCCTATCAGAACATGAACACGGAGCATCGGTTGGCTCCATCGCTTGTGCCACATTTCTCCTAAAGAGCTGTGATACAGTCAGGTGTTCGACGGTGCCCGCTTCCACGAAAGCCCGGCAGGAAGATCGGCATTAGCCACCGAGAAGTGTGTAACCTCTTGACCCCGGCAATGAGCTCGATAACTCCTCTTGGGACGTCAACCCTCCAGTGCCCGGCTCCTGCCCCCCCCCCCCCCCCCGTCAGCCGCTGCAGCATCACAGCAGTCAGTCACACAGCCGCGCTCGTTAAAGCCGGCCAGGTCTGACCACCTCACAGACTTCAGTCCCGAGCCGCTCTGCAAATATTTTCCAGAATTTCCCAAATTCTTCATCCGCCTGCAGCGCCACAGACCCTTGATGGGACATCTGGTGTAGCTTTGGAAGTGAGTGAACCAGGGGGCATGAAGGGTGTGTGTGTGTGTGTGTGTGTGTGTGTGTGAGCGAGTGAGTGAGTAGCAAAGCTCAGGAAAGGGTGGGAAACGGAAAGGTAGTGTTGATCGGAGGTAGGTGTGGTTGTGAAATGAAATCCTCTCCATTTTTTTTTTTTTTTTTTTTGCCTCGCAGTCCATTTCCCCCGCTACCCTGTCAGTCCACCACCATCCCAGCCCCTCTCTTCTTGAGTCACTCTTCCCTTTTCTTAATTATTGAGGTGGTAGCTAGGGAAACATTTGCAGAGAAGACTTTAGAAATTACTGCTTTTATTTAGCAAAACCTTACAAAGACGTCACATTGGAATCTGATTAGGCTGAGCCTCTCTGTGTGATTTTTTTTTTTTTTAAATCTTTCTGACAACAAGAGATTTTGCCAAGCGGCTACTAGAAATCTATAATCAAACACCGCGTGGGAGGTCCACACACACACACACACACACACAAACTCAAACATAGGCTCTCATCCAAAGCCGCTGACCTTAATCAAAGGGCAAATATTCTTCAGGAGGTTTGCATGAGTCAGTGTTGAGAAGTTCTATTTTAATCTGCAGCAGAAATACAGAAACCTGAGTGAGTGGGAACTGATGACAGATTTACTCTATGGCATCTTATTACATTTTAATTAACAAAATAAAAACTAATTTGGCTGCTACAGTCAGGTCGTTAAATTGCACTCCCAGAGAGATTGTGCGTATGAAGAGTAAAGATGTAATGAAGTTACTTCTGTTTTTATTTGATCCAGTCTCACTGTTGATGCTTCGTGAGCAGGGCTGGGTTTAAAAGCATCAGATAATCAACGCCAATACGAATGCTCCGATCTCTGTTCACAGACACCTAAGATCTATCCATCCATCCTCTACCGCTTAATCCATTTCGGGTCGTGGGGGGGCTGGAGCCCACCCCAGCGTTTTTACGCGAGAGGCAAGGGACACCCTGGACAGCTCACCAGTCCATGGTAGGGCCAACAGAGAGACAGACAACCATTCACTCTCACATTCATACCGAAGGACAGTTTAGAATCCCCAGCTGATGCCAGTTAACCTAACCTGCATGTCTCTGGGCTGTGGGAGGAAACCGGAGTACCTGGAGTTAACCCACGCAGACATGCAAACTCCACACAGAAGGGTCACCGACGGTTGGGGGTGGGATCAAACCCACACTGGTCAGGGGTGGAATCGATCCCGTGACCTTTTTGCTGTGCTGCCAGAGTGCTGACCACTGCGCCACCGAGCTGTAAACATCTAAGATCACTTTTTTAAATACTAGAGGGCACTCAGAGAGTACATAGGGGGCGGTTGTGGCACAGGTGTAGTGTGGCGACTACTGATCGGAGGGACAGGGGTTCAATTCCCACTCTGTCTGCAGTCTGCATGTCGAAGTGTCCTTGAGCAAGACGCTGAACCCCCAGTTGCTCCTGGTGGGTCAGGCCAGCGCCCGTGTATGGCAGCTCCGCCGCCATCAGCGTGTGAATGTGTGTGTGAATGTGTGGATAGCAGGATCTGTAAAGAGCTTTGGTCATCCAGAGATGAGAAAATGCGCTATATAAGTGAACGCCATTTACCATACCTCCACCAAGGCCCTATCTCGCAGTGTTAAAGAAAGTGATAGAGTGATCCAGAACCTACACCCTGACCCAGATCACCTCCAAAATCTGATGGGTTCATCCGTAGCCCAAGGGCCACCTCTGGTGAAAAATTCATTAAGATCCATCGAGTAGTTTTTGCGTAATTCTGCTAATAGACAGACGAACAAACCACCATGAAAACATTACCTTTTTTGGCGGCGGTAATAATGCCTTTTACAAGAGGTCTTCATACATGGCTGGACTCTTGTGTTCATATATTCATATATTTAATTCACCAAGTTATAGAAGACTGGGCAGCTCTGTGCTACTGTTGTTGGCACTGTTGCCTCACAGCAAGAAGGTCCTGGGTTCAAGAGCTGGCTAGCTGGGGGCCTATCTGTGTGGAGTTGGACTATCTGTGATGGACTGGCGAGCTGTCCGAGGTGTACCCCACCTCTTGGTCAAAGACACTGGAATAGACTCCACCCCCCCCCCCCCCCCCACACACACACACCCTACCCCCGTAACCCAAAAGTATTAAGTGGTTAAAATGGATCGAAGTTAGAAGGTTCATTGTATAGTTTACAACATTTTTTGGGAAATTCTTTTTCATATGCAAGTAAAATTGTTATTATAATGCCAGTATCCCTGACTGAATTGATATCAAATCAAATTGAAAGTCACATAGAATCAGGACCTTGTGAATTGGAACTGAACTGAATCTAGTAATCGCTGATGATACCCAGTCCTATTCATAAATGCATTGTTATATTTGATAAATAGGACAAAGATAGACAGAGAATACTGTAGGCTCATTCAGGTCAGATGGTTGCAGTGATCTGTCATTTTCTGCATTTGCACTCAGGTCAATATGATCAGTTATTCTTAAGATTAATTAACTAGTGTGTGCTTCATGTGTGGTTACATAACTTCAGTGTAAGTGCAGTGAGTAAGGATGGCTTTGCTAAACAGTATGTTCCTTTCGTGGCAAGGTGAAGATAAGATTCTTAACGAGATATCAGTCTTAATTTTATCATGTAGTAAGATGATCAGTCATAAGGGTGCTGTTTATAATATAGCACATTCCAGGAGATGTCCTAGATCAGATTTTCATAGTCAAGTTGTGTTCCTGACTAAATTATGTCACACATCCCGCACCATACCCAAGTCAAGGAGGAGTTAGAGTCCAGATGTCTGCACCTGCCATCAACAGAAATTGCAAGATCAAGTAAAATGTACTACAGAATTTATCAGCGCTCAAGCAGAGCGAGCACAATAACAACTTTCACGGAGCTTCATACAGTTGTCCGTCTTGGTTTTCTGACTTTCTGAAAATGTCGCGCTGGACCCTGTCAGTGGTCTGAAATCCAACTTCAGCAGGCAGTCATCGACAGCTTTCTGTGATTTGTTTTTTTTTTAACATGAGGTATCCACCCCAGACCGTGTGTGTATCTGTGGCATTTTGCCTGTCACTGTGCCACGTGACTGGCTTCTGCTGGTGCAAGCGTTAAGTGACAGCCCCCCGAGGTTTGTATATGTGCAAAGCTGTGATTTGAGGTGCGCGTGCATGCAGGGTTCACAAACGAGAGAGCACGCCGAGCTGTCATTAAAAGGACCGAATGCCCCGAAGGCTGAAACAGTTTTGCGCACACATGTGTGGGTAGCGTGTGCGTAGCGTCTGACCAGACTTGGTGTGTTTGTGTGGATCCCCTGGGACTTCTCTGGGCGAGCTCAAACCATCCGGTTGACTGACATGCTTCGAGGTTTTTTATGCGAGTATAAAACCAGACACATTATACTCCTTAAACTGTCCTGGCAAAGTGTTATATTGCACAATAAAGCAAAAGTGTGTGTGTGGTAAACTCTGAGACAGCAACAGTGCAGAAAAGCTGCCGCTGTCCACACTCTCTTCTATGATTATGTCTCTGTTGTATAAATACTTTCAAACTGCTCATTTAGATCTATTTGGATTACTGCGTTAGGCCCTGTCATAACCGTTTGTTAACCATCATTTTGCATGTTTAAACTTGTGTTTTCAGCAGTAACGTAAATGAATATTTCATGGAAGTCTGTGTGTGGGCAGTTAGTTTACCTATAAAACTTTAAAGGGGCTATTGACTGGAAAAATTGTATTTTTGTAGGTTTTAACCTTCTGAAATGTGTCTATTGGTCCCATGATTATCAAAAAATATCAAAAGCTAATTTCTCTTTAAAAAACAGCCTTTATGTCATTTCTGTGTCCGATTAGCCATTTTGACTCTTCTTGATTTGCCACGGGACGTCATAAAATGGTAAACCCACCCCAGCGCCATCCATGATACCCGCCCGCTGCTCTATTACGGCCCGCCTAGCTGTCTGTCATGTAGCTAACGGTGTTTCAAGAAAGTTTGTTTACCAAGCACAGTTTATATTGTTGTTGTTTTTTTCTTTAGATTTCAGTCATCCTAATAGACATAACTGTCTCCACCCGGTTCACTAATCCACTGTCAATAAAATATCTTGCATCATTCTGGCTATTTTGTTATATTTTCACGATGATGCTACAGTGATCTGTTAGCATTAGCTTGGCTAGGCAGTCAGCGTTCACGTCAACAGGTAGGAAGTGACGGACAGGCCACCTGGCATGTTGATCCAACCAGTTTTTATTGCTATTTTCTATTCACCCCCACTGGAATCCTTGTCATCTACAACATTTGACCATGTACGGTGGGGTAAAAAAGTATTTAGTCAGCCACCAATTGTGCAAGTTCTCCCACTTAAAAGATGAGAGAGGTCTCAAATTTTCATCATAGGTATACCTCAACTATGAGAGACAAAATAAGAAAAAAAAAATCCAGAAAATCACATTGAAGGATTTTTAATGAATTAATTGGTAAATTCCTCGGTAAAATAAGTATTTGGTCAATAACAAAAGTTCATCTCAATACTTTGTTATATACCCTTTGTTGGCAATGACAGAGGTCAAACGTTTTCTGGAAGTCTTCACAAGGTTTTCACACACTGTTGCTGGTATTTTGGCCCATTCCTCCATGCAGATCTCATCTAGAGCAGTGATGTTTTGGGGCTGTCGCTGGGCAACATGGACTTTCAACTCCCTCCAAAGATTTTCTATGGGGTTGAGATCTGGAGACTGGCTAGGCCACTCCAGGACCTTGAAATGCTTCTTACGAAGCCACTCCTTCGTTGCCCGGGCAGTGTGTTTGGGATCATTGTCATGCTGAAAGACCCAGCCATGTTTCATCTTCAGTGCCCTTGCTGATGGAAGGAGGTTTTCACTCAAAATCTCACGATACATGGCCCCATTCATTCTTTCATTTACACGGATCAGTCGTCCTGGTCCCTTTGCAGAAAAACAGCCCCAAAGTATGATGTTTTCACCCCCATGCTTCACAGTAGGTATGGTGTTCTTTCTCCTCCAAACACGACAAGTTGAGTTTTTACCAAAAAGTTCTATTTTGGTTTCATCTGACCATATGATATTCTCCCAATCCTCTTCTGGATCATCCAAATGCTCTCTAGCAAACTTCAGATGGGCCTGGACATGTACTGGCTTAAGCAGGGGGACACATCTGGCGCTGCAGGATTTGAGTCCCTGGCGGCGTAGTGTGTTTCTGATGTAGCCTTTGTTACTTTGGTCCCAGCTCTCTGCAGGTCATTCACTAGGTCCCCCCATGTGGTTCTGGGATTTTTGCTCACCGTTCTCGTGATCATTTTGACCTCACGGGGTGAGATCTTGCGTGGAGCCCCAGATCGAGGGAGATTATCAGTGGTCTTGTATGTCTTCCATTTTTTAATAATTGCTCCCACAGTTGATTTCTTCACACCAAGCTGCTTACCTATTGCAGATTCAGTCTTCCCAGCCTGGTGCAGGTCTACAATTTTGTTTCTGGTGTCCTTTGACAGCTCTTTGGTCTTGGCCATAGTGCAGTTTGGAGTCTGACTGTTTGAGGTTGTGGACAGGTGTCTTTTATACTGATAATGAGTTCAAACAGGAGCCATTAATACAGGTAACGAGTGGAGGACAGAGGAGCCTCTTAAAGAAGAAGTTACAGGTCTGTGAGAGCCAGAAATCTTGCTTGTTTGTAGGTGACCAAATACTTATTTTACTGAGGAATTTACCAATTAATTCATTAAAAAGCCTTCAATGTGATTTTCTGGATTTTTTTTTTCTCATTTTGTCTCTCATAGTTGAGGTATACCTATGATGAAAATTGGAGACCTCTCTCATCTTTTAAGTGGGAGAACTTGCACAATTGGTGGCTGACTAAATACTTTTTTGCCCCACTGTACATCTTTCTTAGATGTTATCGTAGCTTATTTCCTTGTTGTATTTGCTATAACTGGGACCAAAGGTGACTAGCTGAAGCTAGCAGTTTAGCCTCTCATTCATGAATGTTTCTGTCCTTATTCTACTCCAGGGATCGGTCATATCCTATCGACCACTGAAACAGCACACCGCTGTCCACCATTGATCCTTTATTTAATTTATTCTTTGAGACAAATTTACATTAGTTTTCTCAGGCTAGATACAAGTTAAGGGCTAAGATTAGTAATAGTGGTGTAAGCGATAGGGCAGAGTAGTCTGCGACTTAAAGAGACATGCACTGAAACCAGGTATTCTGAGAAAATTATGCTGCAATAATTAAATAAAGGACATTTGACCAAAATATTTCACAAACATTTTGTTAAAGCTGGATTCATGCTGCATTTCCTCTCTGGTCCATGTCCGCTATGGACAAGGCCGGCGCGCACGCGGCTCTGTATATACAGTGATCCCTCGCTACTTTGCGCTTCACCTTTCGCGCCCTCAGTGCATCGCAGATTTTTCAGAAATATTCATCAAAAATTCAAAATTGAGAAAAAATGGGCGGGCGCTAGCAGAAGGCAGGGAGACTACATTAGAACATCAGGTATCAACACGGAGAGCTGCTCAACTCAAAATCCACCTCTCTGACCACCGCTCCACTCCTCTCCGCCCACCTCTTCACTGCTCGGGAATCTCGCAAGCTGATTGGCCGAGACGTTTTACCTCGCAAGCTGATTGGCTGAGACGTTTTACCCAGCTTCTCTCCCTGCAGAGCGCCCAAACCCACCGAAGGAAGACCGCATTCATTGTTCTTTATCGCTAGTCTCGCCATGTGGAACTTTTCGCTGTTCTCTTGTCCCTTTTTGTGTGAAATAGTCTTCCCGTCGAGCCACTACGCCGCCTCCTGCAGCTGCCCTCGACAATCCTGCGCCTCTAGCACCTGATGATGAGGCGTCACCTGAGGAGCAGTAAAGCTCTCATTAACCTGTGCAGTAAATCATCTTAATCTTGAGTTACGTATCTTGTTATAAAAATAAAAGAGTTCTAAAAACATATTTATGTACACTTTATTTACATCTACGTATGTATGTACACTTACACACACACACACACACACACGTATCATATGAGAGAGAGTGAGAAAATGAACGTATGTGTTATTTATGGGTGACGTCATTAGGGGTGACGCTACTTCGCGGTTTTTCACTTTTCGCGGTCGGTTCTGGAACCCATTAACCGCGATAAGTGAGGGATCACTGTACTTCACTTTTTTCGTCTACCAGGTCAAGCAGTTGATGCATGCGCACACCTGTTATTTGTAGTTTTGCCCCAGCTCTATGGGTAGCACAAATGCGCTGACACGCCAGTTTGTTCACCGGCTATAAACGCGAGAGCTACGCACATTTTTTGTAGCAACAACAATGGCATAATGTCAAGGAAAAGGAGGAATTACCGTTTTTCAGTGCTCTTCTCAGCTCAAACTGCTGCTGCTGCAAAATGATTTATGTATATTTATTCTTATCTTCTATTTTCTCTTCGTCTGCTTTGACTTTGTATGCTGTGTTGATAGCGTCACCTCATGAATGGGATGGTCAATCTTGCGTATGCGCAGTCAACGCAGACAGGCTGTTGACAGGCCGCGTGGTCAGAAAATTTGGGCTGCACGTGGTCGTCTGCAGAAGAACTCTGCGGACACTAGCGGACTGGAGACGATGACGTAAATTTCATCACACAAGTCACGCAGACGCAGACAGCAGAGGTGCAGCATGAACCCATCTTAAGACATGCCTGATCTGTTAAAATGTGGGAAAAGTGTACTCAGTGACCCCTTTAAATGTCCATCACAACCTTGTAAGTAACATGAAGGGATTTCTTTGCAGTTCTTGTAGTTAAACTAGAGCTTAGTCAACATTGATGCCAGCCTTTTAATATTAAAGAGGGAGAAGATGATATGAAGTTGGGGGCCTCATTAAATCTCAGTGTCCTTGCTTGGGCCTCCGCCCCGCTGTGACTCGGGCCCCTCTGTCTGTCACTTTCACTTACTGCATATGCAATCCTCTGTATTTGTGTGTGTGTGTGTGTGTGTGTGTGTATACATGCTGGGATCATCCAATAATGGGGGTGGGGGTGGGGGCCAGGGAGATTTCTCTGTTTCAGAGAGAACAATACCCCTTTTGATGCATCTCAGCAGTCTTTGTTTCGTTAACAAGGACCAGCAGACCAATGGCAGACAGAAGGAGGATGAAACGGAAGGAGGGGGGGCGTATGAAGGAGGTGGAGATCAGAGTGTAAGACCCCGCTCACTGGGTATTCAAATGTGCTTCACTATCTGTCAGTTGTTTGTGACTGTAGCTGGCTCTGGTGGTTATATTGCTGTCTGGATTGAGGGCTGTAGTGCTTATCTGCTCAGCGTTATGCAGTAATCAGCTCAGCATCTTTATTGGAGCTGGCCTTATCTGGGCTTCAGCCACTGGGACCAACCCTGTTTATACAGAGGAGTGTCCTGGGCTGAAGAGGCTTACTGGCACTAGAAAGATTCATGCTTAACTTTGGCATTGCACTGCTAATTTGACACCTACTGTCTTCAGATAAACGTGCTCTTTATGTGTACAAAGGTGGGCTGGAAGGGGAAGGAAAGTAGCAAGTAAAGTTTAGCGGGGCATTATCGTGACAGAGGCGTCCGGTTTCAAAGAGTCCACGAGCCTCTTCTCTACAGCCAGCCCTTTTGTCCCATGGGGCAATAATGCCATTATGGCCAATACAGAGAAACGCCCAGCCAGCCAGGCAACCAACCAGCTAAATAGTCTCTACTGGCCCCTGGGCACTGCTCGGATTTCCCTTCATTGGAGCAGCTGTGCGTTCATCCTCTTTTCAACTTACAGTGCAGCCAAGCATTAAAAATGTCCCAATGAGCTGTAACTGATCTTTTTAAAACACATTATGTATATCCTCTTGCATCCTCTGCCTGCTAATGTGAACCAAAGGTAATTTCCCTCAAAACAGCGCCCAATGCAACAACTCTTTAGATGTGCCTACAGGCCCACGGCAACACGGGGCTGGCAGCGGCACTGAGGGGGTTGCCCGCGCAGGTGCCTGCTGGTGAAAGTCCCCTAGAGAGTGTCCCTACAGACACCTGAGTGTAAAAGGCATTTATTCCCGTGAATAAAAATCTCTCTGAGTAAGCACATGCTTCAGCCAGCGGCCCCCCGTTTGCTGCAGCATTCGCACACAGGAGGGGAAAAGGACAGGGATTCAGTGTGTGCACCACTCTGCTGACCTCAGCCACTCCTGTGTATCTCTGTGTGTGCGTGCATGCCCGTGTTTGTGTGTTTGTAAGCCCTGTACGTGCATGCACGAGACACATCAACAAAACAACCAAACCTATACCTCCGAACATCTGTATCAGTGTGTGCTTGGCCGTGTGTGTGTTTATGAATGCGCTTCCTAAACAGCGATTATGTGTACGGAGAAAGCCTGGGGGGGGGGGGGGTTCTATGGTGCGGAGTTTGTTTATTTGGATTGTGAGGACATTTTTAAAGCTCTTTGTGGTCGACAACTTAAAATTGTTTGAGAAAGGCTTTTCTGAAGTTGCCAGAGAATCCACACTAACACCCACATAGCCACACACAGCCACACTCTCTCATATAATAAGCAGTTTTATAGTGACATTTGTTCCCTAAACTTGCATTTAATCCCAAAGATACTGTATGTCACAACCCTCACCTCTGACCATCTGCTACATAGCCCCTTCTAGGGTCTGTCACGGACCTCATTTAACCTCTGCTCTCTATTCCTAAATATGTGGATGCCTTACATACTCATGCTCATGACTTTAGCGACTTAAAGATAACGTTAACTGTGTGGTCTTGCATGACTTTGTACCATTTGATGTGAGACAAATTTCAGAACTTCCGAAGCATCTGCTCAGCTGACTGTTTTAAAAGGATCAGAGATTAAAGTGCACATTTCAACAGAAATGCATGCATTGCCTTTATAAGATTATTTTAATGATGTTACTTTTATATAAATTAAATAAATGCTAATTCTTAATTACATGATGTACCATATTAACAGATACACTGCTGCCACAACTTTACCTTCTTTTATCAGCTTTCATTTTGACATAACGACTGCCAACAAGTGGACTTGGCCCTGAACTGCTCATCTTTCTTATGCCATATTCTTATCAATCTCGCACGCGCTCTTTCATTGTCAAAGTAATAATTCATGGATTCAAGGATTCAAAGATTTTATTGTCAATACTACTATCGTTGGCCTCCGTCGGTCTATGATGACCATGGAAGAGAATCCTAAACGTCTACTCTGCTGGAACAGCACCGCCTGTGGCTGAACAGGCCGATGCGCGAATGCAGTCTCTGTCACACAGGTCGCACTTGTGGGGTGGTCCTGTGCTTCTGGGTCTGTGGCGGTTCTTCCTGCGGGTCCTTTTTTCATCTGCTGCAGCAGTCAGTCTCTCTTCACCCGCCTTGAGCTGTCTGGTCAGGGTGCCTCTCCATTTGGAGCGGTCCATTGCAAGGTCCTCCCAGCGCTCTGTGTTGATCTCCAGGGCCTTCATGTCTCTCTTGCAGACGTCTCTAAAGCGCAGCTGTGGGCGGCCAACGTCTCTCCTGCCAGTTGCCAGTTCTCCGTAGAGGACGTCTTTTGGGATTCTGCCATCCTCCATACAGTGAACGTGGCCTAGCCAGTGGAGCCTGCGCTGCCTGAGTAGAGTGAACATGGAGGGAAGGCCGGTGCGGGACAGAACTTCTGTGTTGGGCACTTTGTCCTGCCAGGATATGTCCAGGATGTGGCGAATGCAGCGCAAGTGGAAGGAGTTTAGTCTCTTTTCCTGCCGGGCGTATGTTGTCCACGTCTCACTCCCATAGAGCAGTGTGCTGATGACGCAGGCGTTGTACACTGCCATCTTCGTCTTGACAGAGAGTTTGGGATTCTCCCACACTCGTGTGGTGAGGCGAGCGAGTGTGAAGGCTGATTTTCCAATCCTCTTGTTGATCTCTGTATCAAGGGAGAGGTTGTTGCTGATTGTGGACCCCAGGTACGTGAACTGATTCATGACCTCCAGCTCGTAGTCGTCGATGGTGATGGTTGGTGGTGCTTCCGTGCCTTGCGCCAAGACGTTAGTCTTCTTCAGGCTGATGGTAAGCCTGAAGTCCTTGCATGCCTGGGAGAAGTGGTCCATCAGGGTCTGAAGCTCCTGCTCTGTGTGGGTTGCGACTGCAGCGTCGTCTGCGAACAGCATTTCTCTGATTAGAGCCTCGCGTACTTTGGTTCTGGCTTTCAGGTGGGCGAGGTTGAAAAGCCTGCCGTCAGATCTTGTGTGCAGGTAGATTCCCTCTGTTGCTGTGCTGAAGGCATGCCTCAGGAGCATAGCAAAGAAAATCCCAAAGAGGGTTGGCGCAAGTACACAGCCCTGTTTCACTCCGCTGCGTATGTTGAATGGCTCTGAGACGTTGCCATCGTGCTGCACTATCCCCTGCATGTTGGTGTGAAACGATTTGATGAGGCTTTGCAACTTTGGTGGGCATCCTATCTTTGGCAGGATCTTGAAAAGGCCCTCTCTGCTGACCAAATCGAATGCTTTGGTGAGGTCGATGAAGGCGACGTACAGGGGCATGTTCTGTTCTCTGCATTTCTCCTGGAGTTGGTGGATGGAGAATATCATGTCTACCGTCGATCGCTCAGCGCGAAAGCCACACTGAGACTCGGGGTAGACACGTTCGGCAAGCTTCTGTAGACGAACGAGAACAACTCGTGCGTAGACTTTGCCAACAACGCTGAGGAGAGAGATGCCCCTGTAGTTGTTGCAGTCGCTTCTCTCCCCTTTGTTTTTGTAAAGGGTGATGATCTTGGCATCCCTCATGTCCTGTGGTACGGCACCTTCCTTCCAACACTGGCAGAGGACGTCATGCAATGGCAGCAGTAGGGCGGTCTTGCAGTCAGTGCTTGATCAGGTCAGGGGGTATGCCGTCGTTGCCAGGTGCCTTGCCAGCGGCCAAGCTATCAATGGCCTTGCTGAGTTCGTCGATGGTTGGCTCGGCGTCAAGTTTGTCCATGGATGGCAGGCAGTCGATGGCATCAAGGGCTGACGGTGTCACGGTGTTCTCTCTGGAGTAGAGGTCAGAGTAGTGTTCCACCCATCTCTCCATCTGCTTGTTCTTTTCTGTGATCATCACCCCAGTGGAGGATTTGAGGGGGGCCGTCTTGCTCTGAGCCGGACCCAAGTGCTTTCTTGACTGCAATCGTACATACCACGGATGTTTCCTGTTATGGCAGCGGTTTGAATGTCTTGGCTGAGCTGAGTCCAGTACTCGTTGGCACAGCGCCGAGCAGTCTGCTGAACTTTGCTTCTCGCAGCCCTGAGAATCTGGAGATTCTTCTCGTTTGGGTACTTCTTGTACTCAGCAAGTGCTGAGCGCTTGGCTTCAATGATGGGGGTCATCTCGGTCAACTTGGCATCAAACCAGTCCTGTGACTTCGAGGTCTTCCTCCCAAAAGTAGCCAAGGCTGTGCGGTGGATGGTGTTTTGCAGCACTTCCCACTTCTGCTTTGCAGATTCTCCTTCTTGTGGTACACCAAGTTCCTTCTCAAAGGTGGAGGCAAACTGCTCAACAAGTTCTGGTTGAGCCATCTTGCTGGTGTCAATCCGTGCCTTTCCAGGCTGTCTAGCACGATGGAATTTCTTCAGCTGCAGCTTGACCTTGCAACACACCAATGAATGGTCTGTGTCGCAATCTGCACTCTGGAACGAACGGGTGGTTAGCACGTTCTTCAGTGAGGTGCGCCTGGTCAGGATCAAGTCCAGCTGGTGCCAGTGCTTTGAGCGTGGATGTTGCCAGGAAACCTTGTGTTGGGGCTTGGTCTTGAAGAACGAGTTTGTGATGCACAGATCGGGATATGTGCAGAACTCGAGCAGCCGCTGTCCGTTGTCGTTCATTCTGCCCACGCCAAAAGGTCCAAGACAGGAGGGCCAGGAGTCGTGGTCAGCACCCACTCTGGCATTGAAGTCTCCAAGGAGAATGAGTTGTTCAGAGTTGGGGATGGTCCTGACAGTTGTTGCGAGATTCTCGTAAAACTCGTCTTTTGCCTCTGGTGTGGCTGTCAGTGTTGGGGCATACACACTGACGAGGGTGACTGGGCCTTCAGTGGTGTTCAGGCGGAGGGTGAGGAGTTGTGCAGAGCCAGTGCTGCCCAGTTCCACCATCTTCAGCAAGGTGTTCTTCACTGCGAAGCCCACTCCGTGTTCCCTGTGTTCGTCGCTGCCCTTTCCCTGCCAGTAGAACGTGTAGTCCTTCTCTCTCAGTGTGCCTGCATCAGCCAACCGTGTTTCCTGGAGAGTGACGATATCCACTCCCAGTCTCTTCAGCTCATTATTGATGATGGCAGTCTTCCTGGTGTCGTTGATGTCCTTGAGGTTAGCAGCGAGTCCTGTCATCATAGTGCGGACGTTCCAAGTTCCCAGTTTTAGAGTTGGTCTCTTTTGTTTTATTGTCTTGCCTGGTGCGAAGGTTCTCAGCCTGCTGTTCGGACTTCTCCTCATCCCCATGCACCCAATGAGGAAAGCAAGCTGTGGTGGGACAACACCTTATTGGCTGGGGGCTGCCCAGCTTGAGGCGGGCGGTAGCTGTCCAGTGAGATCCGATGATCCCTCCCACCGATGGGAACAACCCCTGGCGCCGTGCTCTACGCCAATTGAGCAGTGGCTTATAACCGGTAACTGTCATTCCCCGTGTTTTTTCTACACCAAAGGCGAAGCTGGAGTGTCCTCTCCAGTGATCCGGTGTTCTACCTTCCAGCGTTGGCGTTGGTAGGATTCAAGCCTGGGCAGGAAGATATGGAGGACAAGATGTTGCCCATGCAGCATGTCCCCCCTCTCCACGTCACTGATGAATCCAAAGGAACAGCAGGG
Organism: Pholidichthys leucotaenia; assembly: GCA_020510985.1. Lineage (NCBI taxonomy): Eukaryota > Metazoa > Chordata > Actinopteri > Cichliformes > Pholidichthyidae > Pholidichthys > Pholidichthys leucotaenia. The sequence continues at coordinate 418,089,343 of CM035839.1, forward strand.
CTGCTACAGTTTGGCACCGGCCCGTTGCTGGAGCTGCCAGAACGATGTTGAGCACAACATAGAACTGCCTTAGGGGCTCCGACTCCGGATTTTTCCTCAGGGTTGACTCCCGAAGCCTTTCCCGTGACCGGGTATGCCGCAAGGCAGCAGAGGTTTGAAATCAGGGTTTACCTTCCCCTAGATGGGCTACCTTCCCAGGTTGACGAGCCACCATCTACCCGAAGCATCTGGTTTTAAGGCGCCAGAGATCTGCATTTAACTTAACTATATTTTGTACATTCAACATTGACCACCCATTCATCCCAACGTACGAAGGTCCATACATCTATACCCAGCCCCAAACAACACAGATATACACAGTACTGTCCCACCTACCCTCCCATAGTGTCCCAGAGTGAGCATAGTGAATCGTACATATTAATTAACCTGTTGAACTCTGTTCAACTTCCCCAAAAACGCCTAAAAATAACATGCCCAAAGTAAATCAAAGCTGTTCTTCAACCCTTGCAGCCATCTTCATGGGGTTAGTCTCCTTTACAAGAAAACACTCTGAATTTTTTGGCAAAACAGTCATAAATCCTCTCTAAGTGCTCCTGCCTCCACTGAGTAACAAGAAAGTTTGCCTGGGTGTTTTTTTAGATACAAATGCTTGCAAATAACATACAGCTGTCAGATACTGGCCTGGAAAACCACAACAGAAATGTAGAACCAAGTGTTTTCAAGCTCAGGTCAAAATTTTGTAAAAATACCACAAAAAATGAATATATTATACAGCTTTTTTCTCAGGTTGTAACAAGGCTGTGTCTGTACTGGAAGACCGAAATACAGCTTTTTTTTTTCAGTGCGCACTGAGACGCACTAAGATGCTGAGACATGACCGCCCGCGGGATTCACAGAGTTCAAGGGTTAATACTACCCCTCTAGCAAATATCCTTTCAGCAAATAATGTTTATACCTATTTTTGAATTGATTCTGTTTGTTACATGTTTCAGTTCCAGCCCCAGACTGTTCCACAAATCCACCCCACAGACACTTATTAGTTGTTCGTACCTTAGGTTTTGTAAAGTTTAAGTCTCCTCTCAAATTATAATCATGGTCTCTTTTTTTGAAATTTTTTTGTATATTAGTTGGGAGTTGATTATTAATTGCCCTGTACATTACTTGTGCTGTCTTATCTTTAACTAAATCCATGAACTTTATGGCATGTGACTTTAAAAACAACGAGTTGGTATGGTCTCTATATCCTACATTATTTATTATCCTTATAGCTTTTTTTTGTAATGTGCATATTGGCTGTAGGTTGGTCTTGTAGGCGTTTCCCCAGACCTCTACATAGTAGTTAAGATATGGTAGAAACAGTGAATTATACAGTAAGAAAAATGATTTATAGTCCAAAATGTGTCTTGTCTTTCCCAGTATCCTTATACATTTTGCCAACTTGGCCCGGATGTGACTGATGTGAGGTTTCCAGCAGATTTTATTGTCTAGCGTCACCCCCAGAAACTTATTTTCCTGTACTGTTTCTATTCTGGTATCATCTATCATTATCATTATTTCATCATTTATTTTATAATTTCCAAACAACATAATCTTTGTTTTTTTTTTTCAGATTTAGAGATAATTTATTTTTGTTAAACCACTGTGTTAACCTTTTCATTTCAGTTGTGACCACCTCTAAAACCTGCTGCAAATTCTCACCAGTACAAAGGATATTTATGTTATCCGCAAACAAAATAAATTTCAGAATTTTTGATACTTGGCATATATAACCTTAAATTTGTGATAATTACTACAGCTTTCTTGTTTTTTGTATTTAGCTCTGGAAACTGTTTATAAAATGTTATATTAAAGCAGGGACTGACAACAAGGTGATTTTCACAGGTGTGCAGGCTTAAACAGCCGGTGAGGTAAAATATGCACTAGAGCCCCAACAGGAAGCAGAGATGGCGGACATGAGAGAAATAATCATGATTAGTCGACTAACTGAAAAAAAAAATAGCCATTAAGATTAGTTGACTACCAAAATAATTGTTAGTTGCAGCCCTACTTGGGTGCCATCACACCACCAATTTCTGCTGCCATTACAGACTGATGGGTTTGAAGCGTTTGGTATGTGTCTGTATGTTTTTGAAGGTTCACCTATAAAATTGCAGTGACTTGATTTATTTTTTGGTTAATCAGACAGCTGTTACCTGTGTCTGTTCTTTATTTACCAGAGGAAGCTGTAGGGGAGAGCTGCCATTTTCTTTGAACCCTTGTTCTCCTGTTTAGCTGCGATCAGGGAGTCGCTTGTCAGGGTTTGTACTTTTTCTTTAACTTAAGTTTTTAGGTAAGAATCTTTTGTTCCTAGCTTTGGGGAATTTTTGTTTGTTGTGTGGCCTTGGCTCTCCCTGAAGTCATTTTTGCCTTCATTTATCCTAGCAATGAACAATTTAAAACTGATCAACTCTCATCATTTTTGTCACCTGGTTTGTTACTGCCTTGTACCCCTAGACAGCCACTGGGATCATAACAGCCGTTACAAAATTATGTCATTTTTAAGTGCAGTGTATCCTAACCTAAGACTGTGGAGTAACCAGGGATTTTCTTATGGCCACAGTTCAACCAAAAAGAAAATGTAGGCATAATAAAATCTGACAAAAAATAGTTGTTTAAAGCCTTACTACTACTACTACTAATAGTACTACTACTACTACTACTACTACTATACGTGCAGATATACAGGAGAATTGAAATGGTGTTTCTCTTTCTCTACATTGGTGTGCCATTTTATAAAAAGAAGGAAATTAGGCTGGATTTAAAAAAGAAAAACAAGAACAAACAGTGACAGCAGCAGTCTATATACAGTGATGCAACCCCGTGGTGCCAATGGCCGCCAGAAGGACTCTGACTTCCATAGAGGTAAATGATTAGTGGTAAACCCCCCCCCCCCCAGCAATCCTATAGTCGGACGGCTAGGGATGAATAACCTTAATGCATTTCAATGCGGTAGTGTAGGTGCAGATAGTGACAGATATGATTGCACATGATCAGTATTGCAGTGATATACAGACAGCAGCAGATATGGCATTTGTGCAAATGGATACAGTTAAAGTGCAGAGACATATAGCAGCAAAAGTACAACAGACAACAGTATTATTGTTGGTGTGCCAGTCTTTCTGTGCCAACATCTGAGATAGTTACTGTGCAGGTGTTACCGTCTGGGGGTGGGGGTGGGGGGCGTGAACAGAGTTCAGGGTCCTGATGGCCTGATGAACGAAGCTGTTCAGCAGTCTTAGGGAGCAGGCCCAGAGGCTACGGTACCTTTTCCCCGAGGGCAGGGGGCTGAAGAGGGAGTGTAGGGGATGGGAGGTGTCGCCTGTGATGTTGGTGGCTCTGTGGGTGAGGTGGGTGGGGTAGATGTCCAAGAGGGGGGCAGGGGGGCACCAATGATCTTGCTGGCTGCATCCACTATGTGTTGTAGTGTCTTTCAGCAGGCGGCAGTGCAGCTTCCATACCACACCGTGATGCAGTTGGTGAGGATGCTCTCAATGGTGCCCCGGTAGAAAGACTGCATGATGTGGGATGGAACTTGTGCTCTCCTCAGTCTGCGGAGCAAATGGAGGCAAGTTTGGGCCTTCTTGGCCAATGATGTGGTGTTGTTAGTCCAGGTAAGGTCCTCAGAGATGTGCACCCCCAGGAACTTGGTGCTGTTCACCCTCTCCACAGCTGCACCGTCGATGATCAGAGGGGGGTGCTGTATGTGACCCGTCTTGAAGTCGACCACAGTCTCCTTGGTTTTTCCCACGTTCAGGAAGAGGTTGTTGTCTTCATACCACTGGACCAGTTGGCTCACCTAATTTCTGTAGTTGGCCTCATCGTTGTTGGTGATGAGGCCCACTACCGTCGTGTCGTCCGCAAACTTGATGGTGTGGTTGGTGTTGTAGGCTGGCATGCAGTCGTGGGTCAGCAGGGTGAAGAGCAGTGGGTGAGCATGCACCCTTGTGGGGCCCCTGTGCACAGTGTGATGGTTTGGGAGGTGTTGCTTCCAACCCGCATGTTCTGTGGCATCCCTGTGAGAAAATCCAGCACCCAGTTACAGAGAGAGGTTTTGAGTCCTAAGGGTCTGAGTTTTTGTATTAGGTGCTGGGGGATGATTGTGTTGAATGCTGAGCTGAAGTCCAAGAACAGCATTCGCACGTAGGAGTTCTTTAAATCCAGGTGGGTGAGGGCTGGATGGAGAGCAGCAGCAATGGCATCTTCTGTGGATCTGTTCGACCTGCATGCAAACTGGAATGGGTTGTGAGAGAGAGGCAGGGTGGACTTGATGTGCTGCATGACCAGCTGCTCAAAGCACTTCATTATAGTGGGGGTCAGTGCTACTGGCCGGTAATCATTGTAGCTGTATGGGACGGGCTTCTTCGGGACTGGTGCTATGGTGGCAGTCTTGAAGCATGTGGGGACAACAGCTTGAGACAGGGAGATGTTGAAGATGTCGGCCAGGACTTTGTTAAGCTCCTCTGCGCAGTCCTTCAGGACGTGACCCGGTATGTTGTCTGGGCCAGTTGCCTTACATGGGGTGATCCTGCAGAGGGTCCTCTTCACGCTAGCCGGATCCAGATTTAAGGCCAGCTCGTCCGGAGGAGGAGTGGTCTTCTGTGCTCGTCTGCTGTTTTGTGCTTCAAATGGGCCAAAGAAGTCATTTAGGTTGTTGAGCAGTGTGATGCCACTCACACAGGTCTGAGGTGGAGGTTTGTAGTTGGTGAGGGTCTGTATGCCACGTCAGAGAGAACGTGTATCTCTGGTGTTGCTGAAGTGTCCAGATATTTTCTTGCTGTACTGTCATTTTGCCTCCTTGATGCCACAGGACAGGTTGGCCTTAGCTGGTGTTAGTCCTGCAGTGTCGCCAGCCTTGAAACGCTGCAGGACTAACATCAGCTTATATAGCACCTTTTCATAGACACTCAGGCGTTTTACAATGGATACATTATTCATTCACTCCACAGACATTGATAGTGGCAAACTACTACTGTAGCCACAGCTGCCCTGGGGCAGACTGACGGAAACATGGCTGCCAATCTGCACCACTACCGAACATGTATACACATTCATACCCAGTGTCATTGACACTGGAGGCCAGGTGGGTAAAGTGTCTTGCCCAGGGACACAATGGCAGGATGGCTGGGGAGAGCGAGATTCAAACTACCAACCCTCCGGTTATTAGATGACACGCTCTACCTCCTGAGCCACTGCTGACCATATTTCCCTCCTCCATTCCATTTTTGCTGAGCACCAAGCTGGACGGCAGGAAGTTCCATTTTTATGTGGTCTTTGGCATGACCCAGCCGGGACTTGAACCCCAACCTCCCGGTTGTGGGGCAGATGCTCTCTCTCTAGGTCACCACTCCGGTAGTACAGAAAATGCTGATATTTCACAGACAATACACATACTGTACACACATTTGGATAGCAGTCTTTCAATGCTGTGAGTGTTGCCAATGGTCTAGAAGGTATTGTTATGATTGCCCTTGGCAGGACAAAGATGAGATGCCAAAAGCCAGCAGTGAGTTTTGTTATTTTATTAAAGAAAGTACAAAATAATGCGCCTCGAAGGGCAAAACACATAAACTATAACACTTGACCTCGAGGGGTCAGAATAACAGAACAAATACAAAGAATCAAAGTCACTTACACTTAATACAGCGAGGGCGAAACTTAACGCTGGAAAAAGACTGGAGCCGGACGTGGGGACTCCAGCCTGAATGGGTGTGAGATCGCAGCGAGGAATGAATCTCCACTGCGATCTTAAATAGTGCCAAACTAAACCGCAAACAGGTGAGACAAATAATAAGGGATTAAGTGCCCACAGGTGTGACAGCCTGCGAGCAGCCTGACAGGCGGAAGTGCTGCCGCGGCGCTGTCAAAATAAAAGCACAAAGTAATTCCCATACTAAACCAGACTAAATAACAGACAGAAAAGGGGAAATAATAAGTGACTCGAGCGTGGGGCAGACCCGCGCTCGGGATCACCACAGGTATAGTTAATACAAAAAACTGAACAAAGATACTTCTCCTCACTCTTTTTTTTACATACACAAAGTCACACACCTATCAAATAACCACAACATAATATCTCTCCACGCTTCTCTTTCACAATGTAGGTTATATATCTGGACATTTGTAGATGGGAATGTAAGACTGTTTAAAGGGTATTGAGAATTTCCTCAAAAGCGTAAATAATGGAAATGAGAAGTTATAGTTGACCTATGTGTCACAATTAAGCAATATTACACGAGAGTGAGTTTGGTATTGTGATTATAGTGAACTACGGCTGTGATACTCTGCGGAGGGCATCAGAGTATCACAGCCAAAGTTAGCATAATCATGACAAATCATAATCATAACAAACTCAAGTGTAATATTGCTTTTATACAACAGCTCTGCAAGCACAGTTTATTAAATATTTTTGTTTGTTTAACCAGTTATTTTGCGCAGCTGAGAAAAAAATAGTCCCTTCTAAATGCAGCCAGTAACTGTTGCTAAACATCTCAATCAGCATGAAGACGTCTATTATCATTTCACACACATGTAAACAAATTAAATATTGTCAAGTGCAAAAGTAATAAGTGTTTATATAAGATACCTTGAGTCATACTGCAGCAGACCAGAGATCAAAACATGGAGCACAACACTGGAAGCTAGCTGATGGCTTGTAGTTAGCATGCAACGATTTCTTTGGCACACTTCGCTCGCTTTTCTTGGCATTTTCAGATGAAACAGAGTCCATTACCACAAAAGTATTGTGGATTTACTGTGTTATCCTCATTGCTCTTGGTGGGTCTGGAAGCGCCATGTTAGGTAGCATGCCGCCATCAGTGTGTGAATGTGTGTGTGAATGGGTGGATAGCAGGATCTGTAAAGCGTTTTGGTCATCAAGAGATGAGAATAAAAGCGCTACATAAGTGAATGCCATTTATCATTTTTTGTTTTGCTCCAGATTGTCCAGGTCAGCTGATGAAATTCTTGCACATCGGGAGGTTTTCATGGAAATAGCCTGGCGTCTTCCCTTCTCCTCCTCCTCTTCTGACGACCATTCATGATTTAACTCAAATGTCATATTTGGTAAAATGTCCAATTGTTTTGCAGTATTCCATTAATGTTGCCTTAAAGTGCTGACCAGGAATTGACAATAAACAATGGTTAGTAATTAACGGTTACTAGAACACCTTTGAAGTGGAGTGATACATATCTGGTGGTGAAATTGGAGTGCAATTATTGGGGAGTTTAGTAACTCCAGGAATCCCTATTGTCCAATCAGATCGCTTAGTCAGAATTAACTGTTGTATCACGCTATAAAAACAAGAAATCTGTGTGTGTGTGTCTGTGTGTGTGTCTGTCACATTTATATGACATCATAGGACGGCCTATGATCTCTGCCTGAACATCATAGGACGTGCTATGAACTCAGGCATCATAGGACGACTCACGATGCCTGTATGACAGCACATAGACAAATATGTCTTTATGATGTCATATACATCAAGCCTGCCTTCATGTCTTTATGATGTCATATACAGTGACAGACATCAGGCAACTTGTCTTTATGATGTCATATACAGTGAGTCCATGCTGGAAAGCCTCTTTTTGCTCAGATCTCTTTTCATGATCCTGTCCATGAACTGGAATACAACGCACCTATCCCTCAACCAGTGGTCTCAACAAAGAAGAAGAAGAAGAAGACCAACCAGATGGAGAGCAATAGAATGACAACAACTGCTGCATGTCAGAAAAGATGCCATGAAGATGAAACACCTGAGGTTCCAGCAGTACGTCGCACCCGTCTGAGACAGGAGGACATTCACCAGCATTGGGTACGACAGACTTTAAAGCACGTTTCTAGGACATCATAGGATGGCCTATGATTTCTGCCTCATCATCATAGCACGTCCTATGAACTCAGGCATCATATGACGGCTCACCATGCCTACATGACGACAAATGTGTAACCTTGATGAATGCCAGTCTACACTACAAATGTGTCAAATGCCAAGCAAAGCGCTGATTTTCTCTGGGTGCTCCGGTTTCTTGGTTTCTATGGGCATGCATGGGCTTTCCTGAACAGGGTCGAAAGCCACTTTTTCAGGATCGTGCCCATGAACTGGAATTATGATGCACCTATCTCTCAATCAGTCGTCTGAACGAAGAGAAGACCCACCAGATGGAGAGCAATAGAATGAGGAGAACTGCTGCATGTCAGAAAAGATGCCATGAACATGAAACACCTCAGGTTCCAGCAGTACGCCGCAGGCAAAGATCAAAGGCAGGCATCATTCACGATCATAAGACTCGCTATGACATCATCAAAGATCAAAGGCAGGCATCACTCACGATCATAGGACTTGCTATGACACCATCAAAGATCAAAGGCAGGCATCACTGAACGAGTGCTGACGTGCTTGCTTACACCCTTGCTTACACCTCCTTTCTTCTTCTTTTAGATTTGATTGGCAGTTGTCAACCAGCTTACAGGTGCATTACCGCCATGTACTTGGGGTTGTTCATAACATTATAAGTTCAGTTCTTCTTTTCTACACCTGCTTTCTACAGGAATGCAGAAATACATGCTTATACTTGGTTTCTACGGGTATGCACGGGTATGCACGGGTATGTACTAGTAAATACAAACAAGTAATTCCTATGAGCCAAAAGTTCAGGCTTTGCTCTATGCTCAGGTTGAGACAGTTTTTTTTTTTTTCATATGGGGACCCAAGTCTGGCAGCTGGAGCCCCCCCCCCCCACCACCACCACCACCACCAGTCATCCATTCCTGATGATGCCCTACCTATACAAACTTTGTGGAACTTTAGGAAACTTGGGTTTTAGTGGCATATTGTGGCTGTTAAGTGAACTGCAGTCCCATTCACACCATTTATTTGTAATTTCTCAGTAATGGAGTGAATGGGACTGCAGTTCACCTAATGACCACACAGTGCCACTAAAACCTGAGTTTGTAAAAGTGCTCCACAGCAGTGGTCTGTAACCTTTTTTGCCTCATGGATTGGTAATATGTAAAAAAAACATCTTTCATGAGGGGGTTAGTGGTGGTGGTGGTGGTGGGTTTTAAAATGAACGAAATGCATCTGATCTGATTAGGATGCCTCCTGGACGCCTTCCACTTGAGGTGTTTCAGGCACGTCCCACTGGGAGGAGACCCCGGGGCAGACCCAGGACTCGGTGGAGAGACTATGTCTCCCAGCTGGTCTGGGAACGCCTTGGTATCCCCTCTGAAGAGCTGGAGCAGGTGGCTGGGGAGAGGGAAGTCTGGGCTTCTCTGCTTGAACTGCTGCCTCTGCGACCCGGACCTCCGGAAAAGCGGTAGAAGATGGATGGATGGATGGATGGAAATACATCGGCATAAACAAAGTGTATGATTTAAAAAAAACTCACCTTCAATGGGATCTCTGAGCTTGTTTCTCTGTGCTATATTTCATCAATTTTCCTCATGGCCGTGGAGGCTGACCAAGAAACATGTACTATTTTTAGTTAGTTAGTTACTTAGTGTTATTGCCATTGTATAAATTTGGTAAAGGCATTTTGTAAAATCCAACACAACAGCAGCAATAAAGATCGCCGTATCAGTCATAAAACCTTCAAACAGGATAATTTCATGTACGTGTTTTAACTGCATCTTGAATGAAAAGTTCACGGCAAATGTCCTTTGCAGCAGTCAGCATCACCTCTTCACTAAGAGTTAAAGGCTTTTCAGCCTTACACTGTAAAACCGAATTAGTTCACAGAACTCAAAACTTATGTGGAAACCGATTACCTAATAAATTTTAAGTAAATGCAATTTTTTTGAATGATCTGAAATTAAAAAAATTAAAACAAAATGCTGAAAATGTATTTTTTTAAGTACAGTTTACTCAAAAAAATAATTTCATTTACTTAAACTTTATGGGGCAATCGGTTTCCACATAAGTTTTGAGTCCTGTGAACTATTTGGTTTTACAGTGTAGCAATGCAGTTAGCTGACAAGTGTGATGCTCTCAGTGCCGCCCCTGATGTAGTCACCTTCAAGATTTGCTTCTTTCCTTCTTGTTCACTTTTTTTCACTCAGAGAAATCCAAAGGCTTGTCTTTCAGTGCAGGGTGCTTGTTTCCATGTACCAAAGCAGTTCTGAAGGCTTCATGGACTCATTTGATAGCTTGTTGCCACATATTATGAAGAGCAGGTTTGGAGCATGGGCGTCACCTGTGTCGATAAAGCTGTATTTCAAATAGGACTGCTGGTGTTTTCTGCGACACGCACCTTGCTTTTTCTTGGCAGTCTCAGGCTCATCTCCTGTCGCATCACTGGGCCTTTTCCCCTTTCTGAAGTTAATTCATTTTGGCTAGCTAGCTTATACACTGAAGTGGTGACCATGTGGTAGAGCATCTGCCTCACAGCCGGGAGGTTGTGGGTTCAATCCCCAAATGGGTCATACCAAAGGCCATAAAAATTGTACATTCTGCCTTTTAGCTTGGTGCCCAGCATAAATAGAATGGGGAAAGGAAAGTTGGTTATCCAGCCAGGGAAGCACAAACCAGTCCCTGTACACTGCCCAGGTAAATGGGGAGGAGTGTGTCAGAAAGGGCATCCAGCGTAAAATCCTTGCCAAATCAAATATGCGAAGCACAGACTCGCTGTGGTGACCTTGAATAGTGGGCCGCCAAAAGGTGTGTGTGGCTAGCTAGCTTATGCAAAAGGACAGAGTAAGTTATTTTTTTCTCTGCGGCTCTCTGCGACCCAGTACCAAGTGGTCCGTGACCCAGTACCGGGTCATGACCCAGTGGTTGGGTACCACTGCTATAAAATACCTTTAAACAGACCTAAAATTATTTGTTTCGGGCAGGGAACAAGCTTAAAAATAAACATGGATAGGTACCTTAGGAAAAACATGGATTACTTCAGAATCAGAATCAGAATCAGGTTTATTGCCATTGTTCATGTAGTACACAAACTAGGAATTTGTCTCGGTACAATGCTGCAACATTAAACATGATAAGATAAGAGAAATAAACTATACATGTAATAAAGTGTAGGATAAGATTTAAAAAAATTAGGTATCAGTCAAAACTACTTTACAAAGATACTTTTTCAAAAGTACAGAATTTAAAAAACCTTTCACATCTTTCTGTGATAGTGATTCCTACTTGGCAGCCCTGCTTTGGACAGCCTTGCTATCTGATCTGTTGAAAGTGCAATGAGAAAACTGCGAGACGACAGCCTGATTGATTGACTGCCACTTCAGCGGGGCTGTTCTTTTTCCCACTCCTTCTCAGGATGCCTCACATGTTGCGTTTTGAGAGACAGGAGGAGGAAATCCTCCATTAGAGCGGACCACAATACCTCTTCCTCTGCCCCGCTCCACCCTCCATTCACCTCTCTCACTCACTGCCGACACTTGGGCTCGCTCTCTATAATAACGATATCAGTCTAATTCTGCTCCTGAAAGCCATGAAAGCCCATTAAAATGTCAATAGGAGCCCAGAGGGGTGAGAGAGAGTCATGAGAGCCAGAGAGTGGGAAGCTTGCCACCGTAGACTCAGCGGGCACGCAGGTGTTGTTGTACAGAGATATTAGTGCAGTGTCAAGGGCAATTAACCTTTTAAGTGACGCAGAGCTTTAGCTGGCATGGGAATAACTATTGTTTCCTGTTCTGTCACGTATAGTCAATGTCAAGGTGAGGAAAAGTGATCCTGGACTGTGGATCCTTGACCTTAAATTGAGAAATTTAGGACTAGATAGGAAGTAACGCTGTTTGAAGACAACAGAAATATCTCAGAGGCAGTTTGATTGAAAAAGAAAGGAGGTTTGACTGTTTTTCTTTGAGTAAAGCGCTCGCTCTCCTCTCCATATTTAGCTCCAAAGCCAATCAAACGAGCACTGGCTGGATAATCTCTCTTGCACAAGTGGATGTGTGTGTGCATGCTCACACACACACACGCTTCACATGCTGCATTTAGTATATATACACACTTAAACAGCACACACACACACACCACATTTAAACACACATGGATATATTTTTACGCTGTCATTTCTAGTAGGCAGCAGAGCGTGAACACATGAGTGGATTTACGGACAGAAAGTGAGTCCAGACACACACACACACCGTGCACGTATGCACACAAGCACACGCACAGGCCCTGCCGTGACCTCTGCATATAAACACTGAATCAACCAGCCAAAGAAATTCCTCCCTCTCTCTCTCTCGCTCTCTCACTCTCTCTCTCTCTCTCTCTCTCTGACCTGTGGTGAGTAGTCATTAGTGGTCTGCTGTGGTTCTCCTCGTACACTGAAAGAAATGCGTGACAGGATCTGATAAGACAAATAGAACTGTTCCCAAACTGGCTAAGCCACCCACTTTGGATTTGACATGTATGTGTGTGTGTGTGTGTGTGTGTGTTTCTCTTGCTGCATTTATCATTCTCTTCTGCACTTGTTTGCTGCCTTTGTACCCCCATTTAGGGTGATTTTAGGACCCGAGTGTCATCAGATGCCTTTTTTGTGCTGTAAAGGCCGCTCAGAGCTCACGTCAATGAAGGAAGGAGTTTGTTTTCTGTTGGCTCATCACAATGTCAGAGCATCAGTGAATGGGGCTGACCTTTTGACACAGCTTGTAAAATAGTTGATTTTTAATGCACTGATGCACTGCAGACCTTTGCCAGCAGCCCAGCCCACCTCTTTCTACTTCCCCCCTTTCCGTCTTGATTTTTCCCTCCTGTGACACCCCCCCCCCCGTCCCCCCGCCCCCGCCTTGCTCTTCCTCTCGCCCCGGGTCAGCAGGACCCTTGAAGGTCACATGCTCTCTTTTTCTTCCTGCCTGGATAAAAGCGGTCATATTTCTTCTCAACAAAGTTTCCACATGTGGCCCTTATGTGCCGTGAGGTCAGTGCTGGTGTGAGTTTTACTTTGTGCCAAGGGCCCCAGGGACCCGTACTGTGGTATGAGGAGAATGCCCACAAGCGAGGCTGTTTTTAGGGTGCTGGCATTGGTGGGGGGGTGGGGGCTTGGCATCTCAAGGCTTGTGCAGCACACAGACAGAGAGGCTTTCATACATTCTCAATAGATAATGTCGAGGTGTTCAGTCGCTCAATCTCACTTTGCTTTTTTCACTCATTCAGCTGGTCAATTCCCCAGTTTCCCATGGTGTTCTCCCATTGGTTGAGCCTTTAAGCACTGGTTAGCTTGTGTGTGTGTGTCTGTTAAGCCCATGACCCTCTTTCAGTCCTCCCTCATTAGCATGTGAATCCCCTCATCCACAAGTAGGCCAGCATGGAAGAACGGAGGAGAAAATGGAAAAGGAGAGAAGGGATTGGCATCAGAGAGAGAGAGAGAGCGAGAGAGAGAGAGAGCAGATTTTTGAGAAACTTTTCCCAGCTGAGTGTGCATCCAGTTGATCCAGTCATGGAATCAGCTCACAAGTGTTCTTGCATTGAGGTTTCTGTATGCATTAAGCTCAAATCCTTGCATGATAAGAAACAATATCTAAACCAGAATCCGCCCGTCTTAAATTGGGTTGATCGCCCTGCCCTGCCTTGCCCCGCAATTCTCCGCTCACCCACAGCTAACCCTGCCTTTTGTGTGGACAGCACGGTTCCCAGACACCAGCAATGCCCGGCCACCCAGCCCCATGTGGGCCCACAAGCAGTTTGTCAAATCCTGTGCTGTGTTTGTGCAGGTGTCTGCCTCACTGACCATCTCAGTGTGCTGTGGAAGCAGGGATGTACAGGGTGGGCTCACACTGAAATATCAAAATAATAAAGAAAGTCTCGTATGAAAGATCAAATCAGAAAAGACTGGATAAAGATTGCAGAATCTGAAAAAAAAAACCCACGAGACAACACTTTGTTCTTTGAACCTGGTGTTATGTGTTAATCTGAGGGATGTTCTTCTTTTCCTGAAGCACGAATAAGAGTGTTAAGGCTTGTAAGCAGTTCTTCTGAGTGATTACAGCGGCGTTCTAGTAACACAATCTCCTCCCATCACTGGTGAGACAACAGCTGTAGCTCTTTGCCAGCATTCATAACAGGGATGGCAATTTTCCGCCGATCCGCGGATTTCCGCCGATTTATTTTCAAATTGATAATTTCTGTGAATTGTCTAAATCCGTTGAGAAAATTTTAGGGGGGGTAAGGTACCTTATTGTTACCGATTTTAGCGAAAATCAACACGATTACATAAGCGCTCGGCGCTTCCCCGGAAGTCGTCTCCTGCGATAACCCGGATGTGTTGTGTTCAAGCTACTGCTGTATTGCAGTAGCTTGACAGACCTGCGATTGGATAGTTGCAAACGATTGGACCAATCAAATGGCTCATTGTATGCTTTTTCAAAGATTCATGGCGGCGTGTTCTCAGGGATGTGATTTTCTGCTAATTCGCCGAATTCCGCTTTATTTTATCTTCCAGGAAGATAAAGTACGTTAAGTATGTTAGCGGCTTGTGGTCCACGAACGCAGTGAAGCTGCGCCCTTTCAGGCAGGACTGGAAGTGGCGTATGGCCAGGTGGAGAGCTATTAACTCTTTGTTACTGGCGGCGTACAACGGCTGCACGGGGGAGGAAACGGTAATAAAAGTTAACCATCCCCTTCTATGATTCCAAACAGTTTGAAATTGACAGTGCACAGTGGATATTGACTCATAACTTTTGAATATTTCTAAGACTTGGCTACATCAGTGATTGTGCAAAATGAACTGCTCAAGTCTCAATGGAGATTGAAACTGGTGATCTGAAATGAATGCTGAAATTATAAAAAGTAATGGTATGTTGGAATTTTATTTCTATTATGGAATAGATAAAATTAACTGATTTTGATTTGATCAAGTGTTAAAGCATGTGATGGATAATGCTTGTTGGAATATTTTAGGAATGCTATCTTCTTGGAACATAAGTCAATATTATACAGTAATAAGTGGCATTCAGCTGTTTGTTTTATGTCATTTAAGCACAGTTCTGGTACTTAAAAATCATAAAAACCCAGGAGCTTCGGGGGGCTTTGCTTCCCCCCCCCCCCCACCACCACCGGGGCTCTGCCCCAGACCCCACTGGGGGACTATGTCCCCCAGACCCCCTGCTGAATTTTCAGATAATTTTCCCAACCCCAAATCACATCGCTGGTTCGTGTTGGAATTCTGAGCTTTCAGTATTGTTTTCAGCAGAATTATGAGATTTTTATCGAAGGATCAGGAGTCATCAGTGCTAGAAATAGACAAAAGTGTCAAAAATAAGTTCCGATGGAATTGGCTTGAGAGAAAAGTGACGGTAAAGGTGAAAATTGGCTCAAAGTTCGACGAGGTAACAGAAACACTCGGACAATTTCGGAAGAAACCAGAAAAGGAGATGAGGTTCAGAGACTGACACAGCTTGCTGCCAAAAGGAAGAAAGTTTCACATTAGAAGTGACTTGGTGACCAGTGTAAATAGTGTAATAAACTCTTATAGAACTGTTAAATATGTTGGACTAAAGACAGTGAGACAACATTGAAGAAAAAGTAAGTTAACTTTTCATTAAATTTAATGATTTATCTAAGTCTAGTACAGTGACTTAGATAAATGGGTTCCAGAACCGGCCGCGAAAAGTGAAAAACCGCGAAGTAGCATCACCCCTAATGACGTCACCCATAAATAATACGTACGTTCATTCTCTCACTCTCTCTCTCATATGATATGTGTGTGTGTGTGTGTGTGTGTAAGTGTACATACATACGTAGATGTAAATAAAGTGTACATAAATATGTTTTTAGAACTCTTTTATTCTTATAATAAGATACGTAACTCAAGATGAAGATGATTTACTGCACAGGTTAATGAGAGCTTTACTGCTCCTCAGGTGACGCCTCATCGTCAGGTGCTAGAGGCGCAGGATCGTCGAGGGCAGCTTCCGATAGAGCTGGAGAAGCTGCAGGAGGCGGCGTTTTTCAAGGGCGTCACAAGCACTATTTCGCACAAAAAGGCACAAGAGAACAGCGAAAAGTTCCACGCGGCGAGACTAAGCAACACGAGCGATAAAGAACAATGAATGCGGTCTTCCTTCGCTGGGTATTGGCGCTCGGCAGGGAGAGAAGCTGGAGAGAAGCGTCTCGGCCAATCAGCTTGCGAGATTCCCGAGCCGAGCCAACACGAGAACAGCGAACAGAGAGGTGGATTTTGAGTTGTGCGGGCTCTCCGTGTTGATACTTGATGTTCTAATGTAGTCTCCCTGCCTTCTGCTAGCGCCCTCCCATTTTTTCTCAATTTTGAATTTTTGATGAATATTTTTGAAAAATCCACGATGCACTGAGGGCGCGAAAGGTGAAGCACGAAGTAGCGAAGGATCACTGTATTTCATTTTTTTTTATCATGTTTTTCAGTCTAAATTACTTCTGTTTTACTGAAAACCTCCCAGCTTCAGGGGGGCTGCGCCCCCCCCCCCCCCATAGGTCAATTGACCAAATTAGATTTCAGCTGAAATCAGAATTTCCTGTTGCCATCCCTGTCATAAGTAGGCCCACATCTTTAACCCAAACGTCAAAAACCTCCCGTGATGTGATCTAACCACACGAACCACATGTAGAAATACTTCACTGCAACCTGACATCGAATGGATATGTTGGTGTATATGCAAGTGAGTCTTCGGGACGCCTCCGTGTCTTGAGCTCCTTCCATTTGTGAACAACGACTTTCATGCCAAACATGCTGTCATGCTAAAAATGTTCCAGTGTTGGGTGGGCTTTCTTTTGTTTTTCTTGGTATTCACACATTTTTCAGAACCCTCAAGGAAAGCTTTGAAAGTCGCAGCCAGAGTTTTGCAGACTCTGCTGTCTGTCTTTCATTTGATTTGGAGATGTGTAATTATTTTCCCCATGTCAGGACAGAAAATGGGTGTTACTGTGTCTGTTTGGAGGAGTGTGATTGAGGAAGCAAACCGCCGAATTAATATGACCAACTGCCTGTCATGGCTGTGGTTTGGTATTGGAAAAAAAAGTTAAACAAATTGTTCAAGGGGGGTGCAGTGAAGTGAAAGCTAATAAATATACAGTTAGGTCCGTATATATTTGAACACTGACACAAGTTTTGTTTTTTTAGTTGTTTACCAAAACATATTTGAGATATAGTTACTGTATATAATCAGTATGGCCTTGAAGTACAGACTCTGCTTTAATTTGAGGGAATTCACATTTAAGCTTGAGTTACAGTTAAAGAATTGCAACTATTTTAATACAAAATCTCGTCATTTCAGGTGCTCAAAAATAATTGGACAATTGACTTAAAAGCAATTTCATGGGCTGCATGGGCTATTCCCTCGTTAATCCATCATCAACTTAACATGCAGTTTGTACCTTTTCCTTGAACTTTTGGCACTTTGTGTCACTGCCATCCATGAAAGGAAGCTCACAGTGTGCGCACACATGCCCCATGGCTGTGGGATTTTCTTTGTTTTCAATAATGGGCCTCAAGCTCTGAGTGTCAGTTTGCATTTGAGTTTGTGCTCTGCCAGGATTGAGTGATGTAGAGAATAAGTTCAGTGCCGCACTGTCAACAGAAGCAGCAGGAAAGGGTTTGCTGAATAAACAAACTGTTCAAGGTTTTTGTTCCTTAATGTGTCCTTTAATTGTATCTTTTTCCCTACAGCTCACCGGTAAGTGTTTTTTGCTAAAGAACAAGGTATGTTTCCACGCTTTATGTGTGGATCCGACTAGTACACAACCTTCATACATCTGCCCATGTGTGTTTGTGTAGCTATGCTGCCAACCCTGGTTCTGCACCGCACCTCTATTCGCCCATACCAGAGGGGTTTTTACTGCAGTGACTCCAGCCTGACCTACCCCTACAAGAGCAGCACCGTACCCTCCTCTGTGCTCATTTCAGTTGGCTTGACACTGCCAGCGGTGTCCGTAAGTCCCCCCCCCATCCCAAACTTCCACTGCCACAAAGACTGCCCGGTGGTGGGGAAGCACCAACTGCAGAAACAGGCAGAGCTTAAGGGTCATGGAGAGGGCTGTGAAGGACTGGCACTGCTATGTTGAACCAGATTTTAGAAAACGGACAGTCCTTTACCCTCAGCTCTCTATACCCGACATCTTTAAGCCCCACTTGCTTCTGGCATCCCATGATCCCTGGTGCCAGCATGACGCCTGTTCTACCCACCACGGTTCTCTCCTGTTTGTGTCTGTGTCACTGACCTGGTGCTTTTATTCTTTCTTTCTTTCTCCTCTTCCTGTCCTTCTCTCTTGTCTTTTTGTAGCTAGCCTGCCTTTCCTGATCATTGAGACTAGCACCATACAGCCGTACCGGCGCGGGTTTTACTGTTCGGACGAGTCCATCCGCTACCCGCGAAAAGAGGGAGACACCATTAGTGATGCCGTGCTTTGTGGCGTTGGCATTCTTATTGCCATCTTTGCTGTAAGTGAACCTCCACACCTCCCTATGTTTACTCCTTGTACTTGAAGAGACCTTATAGTAGGGCTGCTCGATTATCAATCACATTATGACACAAGCAGTCAGTTTATCCTTAAAATCTTGGTCAGTATTTTTGATTAATAATTGGCTTGGGGAAAAAAAAAGATAAATCAAGTAATCTGCAAGTGATTAAGCATTAAATTATCCATAAATAAGTAATGCAGGGTAAGAGAAGAGCACACCTCAGCCTAGAACAAACTGTCATCAGTGGCCAACTTCTAGTGGAGGATTAATGGAAGCCTCACACCACTGGCCTCCCATTCAAAACCATGCAGCCAATATCAGAAACTGCTGTCACTCTCAGTTGAAGTTAAGCACAAATTTGCAATAATAAAGGTGCAAAAATATGATTAAAGATGCCAGTTTGCAATATAAACAGTCACATATTTGTAAGACAAAAATTGAAAATTTATGAGAGGAAAAGTTCCAAGTTTAAGAGAAAAAAGTAGTAAATTTATGACAAAAAATTACCAACTTACAAGGAAAAAAGTTACAAATTGATGAGAAAAAAGCCATAAATTTAAGGGAAAAAAGTTGCAAGTTTCAGAGAAATAAGTAGCAAATTTATGAGAAAAAAATAGCCAATTTACAAGAAAAAAAGTCATAAATCTAGGAGAAAAAAGTTGTAAATTTAGTAGAAAAACTTTTCAAATTTACATGAAAAAAGTCACAAATTTATAAGGCAAAAGTTGAAAATTAATGAGAATAAGGTTGCAAATTTGCAAGGAAAAAAGTAGCAAATCTGAGACAGTTTTGTGGGGATTTTCTTTTAAATTTGTCACATTTTTCTTGGAAATGTATCACTTTTTGGAGGCAAATTTGTGGCTTATAAATTTGCCACTTTTTGTGACAAATTTGTTCCCCTTTCTTTCCACACAAGTTTACAACTCTTAAATGCAATCTTTTTTCCTATTAAGTTTGCAGCTTTTTACCCATAAACTTTCAGTGTTTTTCTTGAACATTTGCAGCTACAGCTTCTAATCTTTCCATGTTCTGTTGTACTGCCCTTGCACTCTTTATGAGGATGGAGGATGACATGCTGACAAGGTCGATGGCTTTTGTTGGTCATTTTGCTAACAGGGGGAGACGGCATCCCCCACTGAAATCACCAGCCGGGGACTGCCACTGCAAACACAAAATGATCAGGATAAAACAAGCCTGACTCTTGGCTGCCAAAGTCCAGCTTAAGTTTTGTAAACTATTAGTGGATTTAAAAAGGCACTTCTGTGTTAGGGCTGCTCAGTCATGGCCAAAGTCATTATTGCGTTTCTGAGTATGACTTTTGCCAAGATTATAGTCAGTTCTGAGACAATAGTCTTTCACTTTTTAGCAGTGGCTTATAATGAAACTGAAAAGATATGAAATGTAAGCATGAACTATGATTCATAGATATTTTTCAGTGATTTGAGCAGAAGTGCAGTCTGCTGATGATTGATTATTATTTTGGGTACCATTTTAAAAAGAGAAAAATAATAAAATGATAAAAAATTAATGTGCAAATGTTATTAATTAGGTTATATATGCTTTATAAGGAACTTTAAGTAAGTTGTAAGACATATTTCATACACTGATGCAGACTCACTGGCAAAACCAAGTGACATTTTGGCTAGAAATACTGATATGATTTTAATGCTTGTAACTTATGAGCAAATATCCCAATATCATAGCTGTGAGAGAACACAAAGGTGTAGAATTGCTATTTGGCAAGAAACAGGTCACTACTACTGTCTAAAAATCCTTTATTAGGATTGTCTTGTTGTAAAATGATGCCATATATTTTTAAAATATTTAGTTACTAGAAAGTCAAATAGACAAAGAAAATAACTTTAAAATAATTAGCAGTACCCTGGATGATCAGGTGCAATGCATTAGTCCTTGTATCCCAGTTATCATGGATAAAATATTCTACAGAAGAATGCATTTTATTTTGAAAAAATAAATAAAATAATCGCCCAGCCCTGCCTTTTTAGTCCAAGTCATGTAGGCCCTTCATCACATGTTTAGGTTATCAGATATCATGCAGTGTTTTCTAAAGCACTTCCCCCTTTCCCTTTAAATGTGCTTTACATGTGTCCCTCATTCATTTTTCTAATGTTTTCTTCATCATACTTTATTCTTCAGTAGCTTCCAAACCATTTGCAAAAACCTGATTTTTTTTTATTACTCTACTGAGCTGTAGTGAGACCCCCCCCCCCCACCCCCCGAAGTGTGTGTCGGTGTATGTGTGTTACGGCCAAGACCAAAGAGAGTTTATGGGTCTGTGGTGCGTTCTCATGCCCGGCTCCCTGCCCTATGTGCCCTCTACATTAATCCTAACTAATGTGTCCATGCTCGCTCCCATGCCCGCGGTGCCCCCCACTGATGACCTGGTGGGGGGGGGGCGTCTCACCAGTTAAGTGAGTCTGTATTCCCATGACTGAACACATGCGTAGCTCGAGTGTCGTGCCAGCAGATTAAAAAGGAGGCTAGGTTAGTGGAAGCATGTTAGAATGACTCGGTGGGTGGAAGTCAATTAAGCCACGTGGTCAGGCGAGATGATCCTTACAGCCGCCGGACTCTAAATGGCGCCGCCCTCACACAAGTTCCAGGCCAAGACGCCGCTTCCCCGCCGCCTCATTGCCATCCACCCAAACACACAGCGGGCCAGCTCAGCTCTTTTGCTTATTGGAACCAGGATCCTTGTGTACAGTATGTGTTAGTTAGCTCCCTCACATGTTCACGTGTGGGCAAAGCTGGCGTGTCTCAACACAGCTGTGTTCCATTACTGGCGTCTGCTGCCATGCCAACATTATTCCTCTGACTCGTGTACTCATACATATGCGCATAAACGCACACCTATACATGCACTGGTTGCAGTTTCTGTCGACTGCAAGGGAAAGTCTCCAAAGGCCTCAGATACAGTATATCCATGAGCTGGCAGTAATGATACATCTGAAGAGCCAACTAAACCCATCAGATGCCTGTCAGGCCCTCTGGTCTGATTAGGGATGCCCTTTCTGACGACCATACGCGTAGAAATCAGGCAGATCAGGGTGATGGAGACAGGAGGAGAGGTTTGAATGCTGATGGCCAAAACAAACCTCCCATGGTTCTAATCTCCTGCTCCGATCAGAGCAATCCAGTCACAATAGAACAAACCTGCTAATATACCACCGTGTTTGTTTCTCCTGGCTGTGAGCCTGCCAGCTGACCACCCGGTAGGCAGGATATGGGAGTTTATCAAGATATGCTAACAAAATACTTGTTTACAGAAAGAGCATTGGCTTTACAAAATAAGACAATTCAATGTGTGAGAAAATCCAAAGGTGTTAAGGTTCTCAGGCAGTTTGACTGACATCCTCTCGCCTCGAGGCCTGTATTGATGTAAACCCCTTCATTGCAGATCAGGTCCTTCGGGGGGGCCTAGACGCTGCTTAACACTGTCAGGTTAGAATACCACAGCAGCCATGGTTGTCCTACTGGACTTAATTTATAAGTATTACAGGTCTACTTCTTTTCTGTTTCCATTGCCTCCACTCCCTCCATTATTCTTCACATCCTACATTAAAAGCCTCATCATATCAATGAGCCAAGCACCACGCACCTCACACCCAAACTGCCTGAAGGAAAGGCAGGCCATGCTCCTTCCCTGTTTGTCTGTGTCACCGTCCATCTCCTGTCTCTCCCTCACTCATCATTGATGTTCCATCTGCAACTTCACCTTGGAACTGAATTAGATTTCCTGCATGATACAAACTCAAAATTTAGCGTTTTAGTGCATGATTATGCATGTAAACCTACCCGTATTTGATTTAGCAGCATCACTGAAGTAGAATTTGTTGTGTAATTCTGGTTGTTATCATCTGTGTGTGTGAAGAATAAGAAATGTTTCTCTTTTAGATTGTCATTGGAGAATGCTACAGGATTCATCAACTACATGAAGGAACAAAGTCCTTTGTTGGGAATCCTTACGTCGCAGCTCTCTACAAACAGGTCAGCTCCGCATAAGTGACATTCATTCATTCATTCATCTTCTTCCACTTAATCCTTTTCGGGTCACGGGGGCGCTGGAGCCTATCCCAGCATCTTTGGGCGAGAGGCAGGGTACGCCCTGGACAGATCGCCAGTCCGTCGCAGGGCCAACACAGAGAGACAGACAACCATTCACCCTCACAGTCATACCTAAGGACAATTTAAAATCCCCAGTTTGATGCCAATTAACCTAACTTGCATGTTTTTGGCATGTGGGAGGAAACCGGAGAAATCCCGGAGTAAACCCACGCAGACACGGGGAGAACATGCAAACTCCACACAGATCACTGTTGGTCGGGGGCTGGGATCGAACCCAGGATCCCCCGACCAAGGGTGAGTTGCTGTGCTTCCACAGTGCTAACCACTCCGCCATAAGTGACATTTAACATGCTTTTATTATTACCTCCGCCAGGGAGGTTATGGAATCGGGGTGGTTTGTTTGTCTGTCTGTCTGTCTGTTAGCAGGATTATGCAAAAAGTACAGGATGGATTTGGATGAAATTTTCACCAGAGGTGGTTCTTGGGCTAGAGTCGAGCCCATAGAGGTGTGTTCACACCAAACACGAACAGGCGAATTTTTCGCGCAGCATGATTACATTATAACTCAATGTAAACACGCGAACAGACATGAATAGAGAGATGCAGAAAGGCGAAGTTGTCTTTAAAACTTCTGCAGCTGTGTTCAACCTGCTGTGGAAATTCCCAAAATAATGTCATGCTTAGGTTTACATTATACGACCGGAGGCTCACCTGAAAATGTCGTCTCAAGCCTCCAAAACTTCACAGATGATGGATGTTTACGTTGCTAGCTTGCTAGGACGTCTGTGGCTGGAAACCGTGGGTAAAGAACTCCAAAATCCCGATTCAGCTGAAGAGTTCCCGACCCTCCTGTCTCCCGGTGAGTGAGTTTTATTTTCAAACTATTTACTCTGCAGTGGTGATATTTTTACTCCTGTGATAGCACCTAACACCTAGTGTGCAAATTTGCACGTACTCACATCTTCCCATTCACTTTGTATGAATTCGCGCTGCCCGTTCGCGTTTGGTGTGAACACACCTTAACATTTTGGTGATGACCCGAGAACGCATACCTCCACCAAGGCTCTTCTCACAGTGTGTTAGCAAGAATCCTCCAAAAGTACTGGATAGACTTTGCTACGATTTTCACCAGAACTGGCTCGTGGCCTACACACGAACTTATCACATTTTGGAGGTGATCCATGATGGACAGAAGGGACCTTGGCAGAGGTGTGCACTCTCTGAGTGCTTTTCTAGTTAAATGTGTAAACGGTGAAACTCGGAAATAACAAGGCAGAGAACCAAGTTTAAAGGTCCCATGCTGTGAAAAACTATTTTTTTTCCTGGGTTTATTCTTGTAAAATACAGCTAGCAATCGTATGTGTGCCATCAGAACATTAAAATTATTACTTTATGTGGAAAGACACACAGCCTTTATTACCCGCCACTGGTTGAAGGGCAAAGACTGAAGGGGATTACAGTGGGGCAAAAAAGTATTTAGTCAGCCACCAATTGTGCAAGTTCTCCGACTTAAAAGATGAGAGAGGTCTCCAATTTTCATCATAGGTATACCTCAACTATGAGAGACAAAATGAGAAAAAAAAAATCCAGAAAATCACATTGAAGGATTTTTAATGAATTAATTGGTAAATTCCTCGGTAAAATAAGTATTTGGTCACCTACAAACAAGCAAGATTTCTGGCTCTCACAGACCTGTAACTTCTTCTTTAAGAGGCTCCTCTGTCCTCCACTTGTTACCTGTATTAATGGCACCTGTTTGAACTCGTTATCAGTATAAAAGACACCTGTCCACAACCTCAAACAGTCAGACTCCAAACTCCACTATGGCCAAGACCAAAGAGCTGTCAAAGGACACCAGAAACAAAATTGTAGACCTGCACCAGGCTGGGAAGACTGAATCTGCAATAGGTAAGCAGCTTGGTGTGAAGAAATCAACTGTGGGAGCAATTATTAGAAAATGGAAGACATACAAGACCACTGATAATCTCCCTCGATCTGGGGCTCCACGCAAGATCTCACCCTGTAGGGTCAAAAGGATCACGAGAACAGTGAGCAAAAATCCCAGAACCACACGGGGGGACCTAGTGAATGACCTGCAGAGAGCTGGGACCAAAGTAACAAAGGCTACCATCAGTAACACACTACGCCACCAGGGACTCAAATCCTGCAGTGCCTGACGTGTCCCCCTGCTTAAGCCAGTACATGTCCAGGCCCGTCTGAAGTTTGCTAGAGAGCATTTGGATGATCCAGAAGAGGACTGGGAGAATGTCATATGGTCAGATGAAACCAAAATAGAACTTTTTGGTAAAAACTCAACTTGTCGTGTTTGGAGGAGAAAGAACACCATACCTACTGTGAAGCATGGGGGTGGAAACATCATGCTTTGGGGCTGTTTTTCTGCAAAGGGACCAGGACAACTGATCTGTGTAAAGGAAAGAATGAATGGGGCCATGTATTGTGAGATTTTGAGTGAAAACCTCCTTCCATCAGCAAGGGCATTGAAGATGAAACGTGGCTGGGTCTTTCAGCATGACAATGATCCCAAACACACCACCCGGGCAACGAAGGAGTGGCTTCGTAAGAAACATTTCAAGGTCCTGGAGTGGCCTAGCCAGTCTCCAAATCTCAACCCCATAGAAAATCTTTGGAGGGAGTTGAAAGTTTGTGTTGCCCAGCGACAGCCCCAAAACATCACTGCTCTAGAGGAGATCTGCATGGAGGAATGGGCCAAAATACCAGCAACAGTGTGTGAAAACCTTGTGAAGACTTACAGAAAACGTTTGACCTCTGTCATTGCCAACAAAGGGTATATAACAAAGTACTGAGATGAACTTTTGTTATTGACCAAATACTTATTTTACCGAGGAATTTACCAATTAATTCATTGAAAATCCTTCAATGTGATTTTCTGGATTTTTTTTTCTCATTTTGTCTCTCATAGTTGAGGTATACCTATGATGAAAATTGGAGACCTCTCTCATCTTTTAAGTGGGAGAACTTGCACAATTGGTGGCTGACTAAATACTTTTTTGCCCCACTGTATATCATGGGTCGATCTGCCCATCCGTCCATCCGTCTGTCCCACTTTTGTGAAATCAACTCCTCCTACAATTTTGTTCTGATCGTTCTGAAACTTGGTACCAGGGTTTTATATACACAGATGATGTTCATATTGCAATTTAGCTCCTATCGGATGATTTTAGTTTGAGTTTTAGGGCAAAAGGTCCAGTGTCAAGGTAGGAATTCCCGATGCCCTTTTACTATGGAACAAGTAAAACTAGGGTCATCAAACTCGGTATACAGGCTCACCCTGAAACCCTGAACTGTGACTGTGGGTTTTGAATCGTGAGGTCAAAGGTCAAGGTCAGAATGTCATAGAAACTGTATCTCAACAGCGAAGAAAGCTAGGGTCACCAAACTTGGTACACAGGTTCACCTTGGGACCTGTGTACTGTAGGTCACACTGACCTACAGTGGTGTGAAAAACTGTTTGCCCCCTTCCTGATTTCTCATTTTTTTTGTATGTTTGTCACACTTAAATGTTTCAGATCATCCCACAAATTTAAATATTAGATAAAGATAACACAAGTGAACACAAAGTGCAGTTTTTAAATGAAGGTGTTTATTATTAAGGGGAAAAAAAATCCAAATCTGCATGGCCCTGTGTGAAAAAGTGATTGCACCCTAAACCTAAAATTCCCATAAACACACTCCTAAACCTTGTGGAAAGCCTTCTTTGAAGAGCTGAAGCTGTTATACTGTAGGTGCAAACAGGCAGCTGTGGCGAAGGTGTAGAGTGTGGTCGACCTCTGATCGGAAGGTCGGTGATTCGAGTCCTACTCTCTCTGCCACCTGCATATCAAAGTGTCCTTGAGCAAAACACTGAACCCCAAGTTGGTAATGGTGGGCCAGGCCAGTGCCTCTCATTGCAGCTCTGCCATCATCAGTGTGTGAATGGGTAGATAGCTGAATCTGTAAAGTGCTTCAGTCATCCAGTGATGAGAAAAAAATTCTATATAAGTGAACACCATTTACCATGCACTGGTGCCCATTCATTTGGAGTGGTGTCCCAATACTTTTGGCAATATAGTGTACCTAATGTAGCTAAATATAGTCATCAGGCCAGTTGACAGTGCCGGTGAATTAGCTGAATCAAGGCTGTTTCATCTAATTTTATGAAGATGACATAAATTCAAAGCCAAAGTAGAGAATTCTTTTACTACTGTTGGAGTCAAAATTCATATTTTTTTCTGAATGTTGGTGGTGGAAGGGGTTTGAGCTGCAGGAAGTGTGCATAAGTGTCAAGTATTTTCAAATTATGGCAGTCCTACATCCCTTCTTTGGTATTCCATTATGTTTAGCACAGTTTCTGCAGCTGGCATAAATGCAGTGTGCTCAAAAATCTCAAACCAGAGAGAAAAGGGAGGTTGTGGCCTACTGTAGGTTAAAAGCCTTTGTGGATGAGAAATAGGTACCTGTTATTATGTAATTGAATTCTTTTATAAATCCATGTACTCTCTATGACTTAAAATCCTGACAGCTGCAGGAGCAGCAAGGGCGACAGGGTTTAGCCGTCTGTCTTGGTGCTTTGTCTAATCATTGTTGTGGCTCCTCTTGCAGATGGGCGTGTTTCTCTTCGGCTGTGCTGTCAGCCAGTCGTTCACAGACATCGCAAAGGTGTCGGTGGGTCGGATGAGGCCCCACTTCATAGATGTGTGTCGTCCAGATTTCTCCGCCATCAACTGTTCACTGGGGTACATCACCAACTACACCTGCAAAGGTGAAGACAGCGAAGTACAGGAAGCCAGGTGTGCATAAACAACAATACAGAAACAATATGTACTATGTAAAGTAAAACATTCCTCTGTATATTCAAACATAATCTCTCTCTTTCCAGGAAATCCTTCTTCTCAGGACACGCCTCATTTTCGCTGTATACAATGCTCTACCTGTCGGTAAGCAGTCATTATATTCTTTGATGCACAGACACTCGTGCAGGAGCACACAAGCTGACAACCCCAGAAACAATGGTTTACTCATTGAGGGAGTCATGGAAAGAAGACTTGGGCTTTGATTAGGGGATTTACTGCTGGACGAAAAAGCAAAACACTGTTCTTGTCCTCTGCCGCACCTCCTCTCTTACTTCATACTCCTTAGAGATGGACCGATGGAAGCACACAGCATGCTGTCTTCAGAGCAGCTGCATGTGCACTTCCTACTGTATCCATTCTCTTATCACCTTTGTAGGTGTCTGATAAGGTTTAGTAGACTGTTTTAGGCTTCACACTGTTTTCTTCCACTTTCAGAATCAATCACAAAACAGTCATTTTCTCCTTCCCTCTGCTTTTGCTTACAAGCAGCAAGTTTCAGTCTCGCTTAGCGTGCTAGTCAGAGAAGACAGGCACTGGTTTTGGTGTACCCGGCATGGTTTAAAGGTGGTCTTGGTTCTCACGCTGGCCCTGCGGTTGGAGTTCTGGTGCATTGTCGTGTATTGCCAAGCAGGGAGAGCTCGCTATGGGTATTTCCCAGCCTCTGGGTGAACCTACAGCCGTACTCTGGTCAGAGGAAAAGAACAGAATGAAAATGCAGGGGGAAAAAAGCAGAAAGGGAATGTAAATGTGCTGCATCCAGACCACAGAGGGACACACTAGTCAGAGAGGACTGAAGTCGGAACAGCTGAGGCAGGCCGGGAAGGGAAGGGAGTGGAGAGGCTCGAGAGTTTGGGATTGCTGTTGCGGAATACAAAGCCAGCCTGAAACAAAGCCCAGAGTAGAGGCATTCCTCGTTTTAACAGGCAGCTGCTGCATTTTTTTGTTTGTGCCAGCTGAAAGGCTTTCTCGGAGAAACCGTAAAAAAGGGTTAATGTTTCTCATTTGAACGGCTGTAAAAAAAACTACCAAAGTCTAAATTAAACCAAAAGAATATGACTGTCGAATATGTTGTTGAGGATAATAAAATAATAAAAATAATAATAATAAAAAGTAAATTGGTAAAGTTATTTTCATATTCAAACACAAGCTAATTGATTTGTGATTCATCAGAAAATTACAAGTTTGCAGAGAGGGAGAGATCCAAAACAATTCAAAGTTCATGCCCTTGAAAAGCTGGAACATTGAATTGTCATACATTTTTGCATAATTAACAACTTACAATAATTGGACCGAATAAAATCAGTTTACATGAAGATGGCAAAAGGTGAATTTTGTTGATGTCATGGAGAGGCGATATCCTTAATGTAATAAAATCAAGCTCAAACTTTCTTTTTATGACCTTCACCAAGGGGGTAGTGCTTTCATGTTGGCTGGTTTGTTTGTCTGATTGTTAGCAAGATTATGCATAAACTACGGGATGGAGTTTGATTAAATTCCCACCAGAGGTGGCCCTTGGGCTACAAATGAACCCGTTAAATTTGAGAAGTGACCCATTTCAGGATGTGGATTCTAGATCACTTTTAGGGCCTTATAGGGCCTTGGCTGAGGTATGCACTCTCTGATGCCCTCTAATTTGTGAGAGGCAGTCAACTGGGGAAAAGACTGACATTATTATATTCCGCTAAGACATATATATGATAATTTCCAGCTTATCTTCCCTCTAGGGCGGGGAAATTTTTAAATTAGCATCACGATTATTTGAACCTTTCACATAGTTTTTTCCCCCCTCCTTTCTTATAATAATAATAATAACAATACATCATATTTATATAGTGCTTTTCATGGACACGCAAAGACGCTTTACAACGGATGCATTATTCATTCTCTCCAGACAGACACTGCTAGTGGTAAGCTATCTCTGTAGCCACAGCTGCTCTGGGGCAGACTGACTTCTTCTCCCTTATAGTTCACTAACAAGGCTCATAATTAAGCAGTATTACACAAAAATGTGGTATCAATGAATATATCACTATGGTGATTTGGTAGTAAATGAGCATAATGTAATAATTTCACACACACAACCAAATTATATATTGCTCATGCAGAAGTCAGTGTTTGTATACATGCCTCTTGAGGGTTTGTGGGTCACGTGACTCACGGCAGCAACTAGTTAGCTTGTTAGCTATGTTGGGAGAGTCCTTAATGTAGCCATGACTATGTTATCACTACATAGGGATTACGAGTCTCTCAAATCAAATCAAATCAACCTTTATTGTCATGTTGCTGTACATACAACTGTAGTGCAGGCAAAATGAAATTGTGTTTCTCTCGGCATCCATATAAGTAAAAAGAAAATAATTTAAGACACACTCACACACCCCCTCACCCCCCACCCCAACACAGCCATTCACACATCCCTGAGACATACTTGAAAACTAACTAGAACTATAATATACAAATAATATACATAATATCCATAAGGTGCCTGATCAGGTTCTTAAACCCAACTTCAGCTTGTCCATTTTATCTTTCACTTTCTACTATAGACCAGTCCAACTGATGCAGAAAGCCGTTGGCGGCTAACAGTGGTTTAGCTTCATAGCAGTTGCTGCTAGTTTAAGTGCTTTTTGCTCACTTTTTCTTGGCATCTTGGGATGATATAAAGAGCAACTCATCACATACTATGTGGGCTGACACCCCATTTCTTTTCAATACAAGGTGTTTTCTTTTTTTTTTTTTTTTTTTAAATTGTTTTGCTGCTTCCAAACAGTGCCAACTGCACAGCTTCCAATGTGCAGAGTCACGTGACCGTACATGTTAAAGGGTAAGGACATTAAAGCTCTCATATACTGTACACAACAGAACAGGGAGGTTTGAAAAACTGAAAAACTGACATGAGCAAGATTACATTGGTTTCTCATCCCGAATATGGGTTTTGGTTTTATTTCAGTTAATCACCCAGCCCTACTTCCCTCTGTGATGTTTCACTTCATAGCTATTTAGTCAAGTGTAGGAAATACAAAAAGATCAGAAAATTGAAATTGAATTAAAATTTAAACATAGTTTTTGCCATTTTCAGAGGTGATAGAGGTTTTACTGGTGGTAAGCTACTACTGTAGCCACAGCTGCCCTTTAGCAGACTGACAGAAATGTGGCTGCCAATCCGTGCCAATGGCCTCTCCGACTGCTACCGAACATTTATACATAAAAACAATAAAATACAGCTAAAAAGTATTAAAGAAGACAAAACAGAAGATAAAAACAAAAATCATACAATAAAAACAGTAAAGCAAGTAAAATCAATTTCACGCTGAGTTGAAAGCCATTGAGTAAAAATGGCTTTTAAGATGAGTTTTAAAAATGGACAGCGGAGGGGCCTGTCTAATGGGCAAAGGAAGACTGTTGCACAGTTGAGGAGCAGCACCAGAAAAAGCTCTGTCCCCTCTGAGCTTCCGCTTAGAGTTTGGTACCTCTAGGAGCAGCTGATCAGGGAGACGGAGCAGGAGTGTAAGGATGGAGCAGCTCAGAGAGGTAAGGTGGGGCAAGACCATTTAAAGATTTAAAAACAAATAAAAGAATTTTAAAATGAACCCCAAAGTGCACAGGCAGCCAGAGAATGGAGACTAAAATGGGTGTAATGCATGTTTAGAAGCATATGTTTACATGTATGCATAATTACATATGTTTATAAGCTAAACTCACTCATTTGATAACTTAATAGAACAAAGACTTTGTTATTTAAACAATTTTAATTTAAGTTTTGCTCAAAATTCAATGCATAATCTCAAGCGTTGCTTTCTTTAGAAATGTTCTGATAAAGCATGTAATGTTAAAGATATCTAGATTCTATAACCAAGCCACATGCTTCTCAGAAAAACACTTTTTTCCCCACCCAATTAATCTCGTATTTAAACTCTATTAAACTCTATTATTTAAACTCCACCAAGACCATACGGCGTCACTCAAACAACAAACCCTGGATCAACCCTGAGATAAAAACACTTCTGAGAGAGAAGAAGAGGATCTTCAGGTCGGGGAACAGGGAGATGCTGAAGTCCGTACAGAGGGAGCTGAGGAGAAAGATCAGAGAAGGCAAGGACAGCTTCAGGAAGAAGATGGAGGACAAGCTGCAACAGAGCGACATCAGCGGGGTCTGGAGAAACCTCAAAACCATCTCGGGGCTCCAGAATACCTCCCCCCAGGCCACGGGGGGCAGGGAGTGGGCGAACAACCTGAATCTGTTTTTCAATAGATTTGACCAACCGCCCTCCCCCCTGTCTGCACAACAACCACTGCTGCCTCTAAGAAATCAAGTCCTGCTACCCACTCCCCACTCCACCGACACCCCCCCCCACTCCCAACACACAGCCCCCCATCCTGACCCTGACCAAGACCCAGGTGAGGACGGAGCTGAGGAAGATCAAGGTGAGGAAGGCGTCGGGACCAGACGGCATCAGCGCAAAGCTCCTCAAGTCCTGTGCAGACCAGCTGTGTGGGATTGTGACGTATATCTTCAACATGAGCCTGAAACTGGGGAGGGTACCACAGCTGTGGAAAACATCTTGTGTGGTACCTGTACCAAAAACTTCCCACCCCAAAGACCTGAACAGCTTCAGACCGGTGGCCTTGACGTCCCACTTGATGAAGACCCTGGAGAGACTGCTCCTTGCTCATCTCCGCCCCCTGGTGGAACCAGCGATGGATCCACTCCAGTTCGCCTACCAGCATGGCATTGGGGTGGAGGATGCGGTGATCTTCCTCCTTCACCGTTCTCTGTCCCACCTGGAGAAGCCCGGGAATATGGTGAGGATCATGTTCTTTGACTTCTCCAGTGCTTTCAACACCATCCAACCGATGATCCTGAAGGACAAGCTGCTGCGCGCAGGGGTGGACCAGCACCTGTCATCATGGATCCTGGACTACCTCACGAACCGGCCTCAGTTTGTGAGAACCCGGGACTGTGTTTCCGACACGATCATCAGTAGCACGGGGGCCCCCCAGGGAACGGTGCTGGCTCCCTTCTTGTTCACTCTTTATACTGCGGACTTCTCACACAACACAACACATTGCCATCTACAGAAGTTCTCTGATGACTCTGCGATCGTTGGTCTCATCTCCAGCGGAGATGAAGCTGAGTACAGAGGGCTTATCCAGGACTTTGTGGACTGGTGCCATCGGAACTGCCTCCAGATCAACGCGAGGAAAACTAAGGAGCTGGTGGTGGACTGCCGCAGGCATGGGCAGCCCCTCACAGCACCAGTAAATATACAGGGAACAGACATCGAGATGGTGACATCCTACAAGTACCTGGGTATTCATCTGAACAATAAACTAGACTGGTCACACAATACTGACGCACTCTACAAGAAGGGACAGCGCAGGCTGTTCCTGCTGAGGAGACTCAGGTCTTTTGGTGTACAAGGGGCGCTGCTGAAGTCATTCTATGACACGATGGTGGCATCAGCCATCACTTTTGGAGTGGTCTGCTGGGGCAGTGGCATTACTGCAGCCGATAGGAAGAGACTGAACAAACTGATTAAGAAAGCTAGCTCTGTCCTGGGGCAGCGCCTTGATCCGATGGAGGAGATAGGAGAGAGAAGGACGGTGGCTAAACTGTCATCTCTGCTGGAGTCCGAGTTCCACCCTATGCAGGACATACTGGATGCACTGAGGAGCTCATTTAGCAGCAGACTACATCATCCCAGGTGCACAACCGAGAGGTTTCGTAGGTCCTTCCTACCAACGGCTGTCAGACTGTACAACCTAAGCAGGGCTGCTCGCAGAGATAGCAAAAAGACGTAAGAAACTAATAGTTTTTTTTTGTTTTTTTTTTTTGAATGCAAAAGATGCAATAGACTTACACAATGGTCCTCTCCGGCATACAACTAGGAACATACCGGTCGCTATGGAGGGTGAGAATATGTATGGGCACATAATCATACCATGTAGGATAACTAAATAGACGGTTATGCTGTTTCATCCCACCTAGCAACAATGCTCTGCACTGTGTGTGTTTATATATTTACATATTTATTCCATCTAGCTACAATGCTCTGCACTGGGTGTGTTTATATTTATATATCTATATATTTATTCCATCTAGCTACAATGCTCCGCACTGTGTTTTTATATATCTACATATTATTCCATCTAGCTACATTGCTCCGCACTGTGTGTGTTTATATACTTGCATATTTATTCCACCTAGCTGCAATGCTCCATACTGTGGGTGTTTATATATTTACATATTTATTCCATCTAGCTACAATGCTCTGCACTGTGTGTTCATATATTCATATATTTATTCCATCCAGCTACAATGCTCTGCACTGTGTGTCTGTGTGTGTGTGTGTGTGTATATATATATTTTATAGTAATATGTACATATGTATATTAGCTGCTCTTGCTTGCTTGTTTTTTCTTGCCTTCTGATTGTT
This sequence comes from Pholidichthys leucotaenia, assembly GCA_020510985.1. NCBI lineage: Eukaryota > Metazoa > Chordata > Actinopteri > Cichliformes > Pholidichthyidae > Pholidichthys > Pholidichthys leucotaenia. The sequence continues at coordinate 418,123,160 of CM035839.1, forward strand.
GCTCTGAGTGTTGCTATCCCTGTGCTGTTGCAGTCCTGGAATTTCCCCGTTGTGGGACTAATAAAGGCTTATCTTATCTTATCTTATCTTATTAACTCGTATTAAACTCTTTAATCTCGTATTTGCTCCATCATAGTGTGAAAGTGTCAGCAGCAGTGTGAGTGTCACCTCACCCTCCATCATCCACTAACTGGCACTTTGTAGTTTTTAAACACTGCATTTCCTGCTGAGCTTGTCTTCATGCTACATCCGTGACTGATGTGGTTTTAGCTGCTCCTGAACAGCATCACGGGCCTTGCAGATGGCACACGCGTAACTGGCACGGACCACACCACACGCTGCAGCGCTACATGACAGCTACACAAATCCTGCGTCTGCATGCATTCATGTTTCCTTCTGAACTGTCTTCTGTTTAGTCTACTGTACACACAACATCTGTATATGTGTATGCTATCCAGAAGCAGATAGCTGGCTTTTTTTAAAGGGTTATTTATGCCTATAGAATTTCCGCCGAGGCAGATAACATGCGGGTGGCAAAGTAAGAATAACAATATTTGTGTTGAAGATTGAAATGGCCCCGACCACAGCTATGCTATTGTCTCACGGCATGGTGTGAATCAGAAGGAAGGAAAAGAATGAGGCAGGCGTGTAAAACAAGACCTCACTCTCATTCTTGCTCACTTTGTTGTGTTTGCCCTTTCTTTCATTTGACTTTGACACTGAGTTAGCGCAAGAGACAGGCAGAAAGAAGGAAGAGATCTCACTGGAACAAGCTGGATTCTTTCAGAAACCGCCAGACTTCGTGTCGCTCTTGTCTCCATCTGTCATGAGAATGTGTTGGGGCTCCTTTTGTTGTGTTTTATGGTTGTTTTCGTCAGATCTAGGCATTCAGGACAAATTCTGGGAGAATAGCATGTGCTGAAAAGAAAAAAAATTGTGTAGAGGATTTACTGTGGAAGAAGAAGAAGGCCAAGTTTATGGTCATTCAATCCATACATCCAAGCATGTACAGTAGAACCAAAATAGGTTTTTCCTATCGGAGGGGCCACTGTCATGACTTTCCCTTTTACATTTACTTGGGTTAATTTTTACCTCCACCAGGCCGAAAAGGCCAGGAGGAGGTTATGTTTTTGCCAGGGTTTGTGTGTTTGTCTGTCTGTCTGTCTGTCTGTCTGTCTGTCTGTCTGTCTGTCTGTCTGTCTGTTTGTCTGTTGGTTAGCAAGATAACTCAAAAAGTCTTGGACGGATTTGCATGAAACTTTCAGGCGTTGTTGGAAATGGTACAAGGAAGAACTGATTAAATTTTGGGGGTGATCCGGTTCACCGTCTGGATACAGGAATTTTTTTAAAGCATTTTTCAACACTGTGACATAGGGCCATTTTCAACATGTGCGCAGGCGCAATGGAGGGCGCTGGTCGTCGTGTCTGCAACACAAACTCTGCGTTCTTCAACGTTTTAGGCACAAAAGCACGCGGAAAACACTGCTGGCCTGGGCCCGCCAGCGTGCTTGTGTTTGCGCGCAACTGCAAAACCTCACACGGGCAGCTGTCCGCCGACGGATTCTTTGGCAGAAATTCCCCGGCCAGCCATAGGCGCTGCGCATTTGGCAGAAATTCCCCGGCCAGCCATAGGCGCTGCGCATTTGGCAGAAATTCCCCGGCCAGCCATAGGAGCTGCGCATTTGGCAGAAATTCCCCAGCCAGCCATACGCGCTGCGCAATAACGAGCTCTCTGCCGGCGAAGCTTCTAAATTCTCGTTTGCCGCGGAGCGAAACCCCAAAATAATATAATATAAAACCCAAGGCAACCTGTCTACCCAATTTTTTTTTTATGTAATTGCATTCTATTGGTCACCCTTTATGTTTTTAGATCCTTTTTTAAACTAATAATAAACCAAATATTTAAAATAACAATTTTGTGGAAAAATTTACTTGAGCACATGCATTCAAGTAATTTGGGTCACGATACGATCCCATCACAATTCAACATAATCATAATATTGAGTATTGTGATACTATAGCTTTCAATTTTTTTTCACCTTATTCAACCTCAAATCATTTCCCAAGGTAAAACTGTTGACATCTCTTTAATATAATAAAGTATTCACGGGGCTTCATTTTCCACGGAGACTCTGCACACACAGAGGGTGGAGGGCAGTGGACAACATTATTTGGAATAGATTCTCACTCCAGCTATGTTTATCTGACTCTGTGGACTTTTAAAAAGCAGCTGAAAGCTTTTTTGTTTAAGGGGGCTTTCTGTTTTGTTTCAATTCAGCAACTTTTTAATGGTAAGTCATATTTTTAAATTATTTTTGTCTTGTGTTTTAACTTGTTTTTGTATTTTTTTAATTATTTTTTATCTATCAAATTCCTTTTATTGTATTTTATTGTACAGCGCTTTGTGAGTATACAGTATGTCTCTGAAAATCGCTTCCTAAATAAACATTACTTACTTTTTCTGTGAGCGCTGCTCGCAAGCTCCATGCTGGTGTGTTTTTAGCTTAGCCATTGCTAACGTTTCTCCGAAACGTGTGCTGGCCCATGTGTTTTTGGGGTTTTTTTGTGCAGGTCTTGTAGGTTGTGTGTCATGTCAAGGTCTTCAAACTTTGTTATAAAATCCTAAAAAGTACCAACATTTGAGCTAACTTTGAGCAAACGGCTTCCTAACTTTCAAAGCTGGCTGCAAATCTTGCGAGACAAGCTATAACTTCACTTGACTGGGTGCTTGCTTTGGGCCATCTAGTGGACTGAATACACAATTGGTTGAATACCTAAGAGAGTATGCAGTGTTTACATGAATATACATAATTAATAAAAGATCGATCCATGCGTTTAGGGATCGGTGCACTGTTGTTAGTGTCAAGTATTGTGATTCAACACTGAAACGACCTTTTGTCCCACTGGTACACTCAAGTTAATATTACCTGTAACTAGGGATGAACCGATCCGATCCGCTGTATCGGGTTCGATCCAGGCAAAATAGTTGGATTGGTATTGGTAAGGAATAAAGGTAATTTACCGATCCAATACATTACAGTGTTTCCTCTGGCTTAAAGATCTTGGCGCAGTAGCAACATATTTTTCCGGGATTGGGGGGGGGGGGGGGGAGAAAACACTTGACATGATTGTAACCAGAATATGTTAATTTTACACTATTTTTATTTATTTTTTTTTTTAATTTTGCACCGTAACATTGCATAACATTTGAAGTATTGTACAACCAAGGCTTGAATATTGGAATATTGGGCCAGTTGGGATCCCACCCAGATGTCCTGTGTTTGGACTTTTTACTGGTGTCATCCTTCTCTCCTTCCTCTGGTCTCACCTCCCCTGGACCCTCTGCCTAAACACTTTCCTCTCCTTGGCTCTCCTCTTCTGTCTCATCTTTCCCTCTCTGAGCCCTGTCTAATTCAGGTTCTCTCTCTGTCTGGTGGTATACAAACAGGTTAGAAAATACCAAATTATCATGTTTTGTCCTGCAGGATTTTTTTCATGGTTTACATAAATAACCAAAATGTGTATTTTTTATATTTTTATTCTAGTGTTTCTTTTTTCCATTGACGAAGAGTAGGAAAGGGAAGGGGAAAAAAACATTCATAATAGTAATTTACTCATTCATACTTAAATTATATGATCAGAGGTGGGTATAGTAGCCAGAAATTCTACTCATGTAAAAGCAGTGCTATGAAATTAATAATTAAAAGCAGACAACCAAAAATTTCTAGTTGAGTTAAGGGTACAAAGAGCACCCACTTAAAAACTTGAGTAATGACTTCAGTCTTGAAGGTTTGAGGTTTTTCTCCAAAATTTATAACAATTGTCTTACAGTTTTCTACTTTTCTCTGTAAATTTATCTAAACTTGCAACACTTTTCCTCAAATTTGTAATTTTCTTTTGTAAAATTATGACTTTTCTTGTACATTTGAGACGATTATAAATGTGGATTATTTTTTGGCTAATTTTTATCTTTTTTTTAATCCAATCCAACTTTATTTATAAAGCTTTTTAAAAATGACAGTTAAGTGCTGTACATCAATGATAAATAAAATATAAAATCAATAAAACACAGCTTAAGTACAAAACAGCACAAACAAAACAATAGTCATACAATAGACAATAAGAACAAATAAAATCAATGTCTCAAACTGGGTCAAAAGCCAGAGAATAAAAATGGGTTTTAAGAGGAGTTTTAAAACTGGACAGTGAAGAGGCCTGTCTGATGGACAAAGGCAGATTATTATAAAATTACTGTTTTTCTGATAAATTTGAAACAGAATGTGGCAAATGTTTTACTTTTTTCCTCATCCAATTTAAACTTTTGACCATAATTTTATAGAGCCAGAACAGAACAATAACTTTAACTCTTAATTCAAAGATATATAATTATTAAAATTATATTTAAAGAAATAAATTAACTTAAAATACCAAATTTGCAGTTATTTCTGTTATAATATTTCTGTGTATTTATAGTTTTTTTTTTTAGAAATCTCCTCACCAACTCAACAGCAGGAAAAACCTCCCTTATTTTGAAATCCAAATGTTGGCACGTTTAGTTTGTCTGAAGGCTGCTGACAGATTAAAGTCATTGACTTTGCGAATTTTAGTCATCTTAACTTGCCAGGTACATAATAGGGAACATAACTTAATATTGTAGTGGCTGGTGAAATATGTACTCAGCAATTCATCAGCCCCCCTTGCCTTTCCCTTCATATGAAGCCGGCTGCATATGAATTCTAACCACATCTCTTAGCTAAGTGACTCTTCCATTATTGCTCCCGTTTCCAGCGGGTTAAAACCATGATAAATGCCTCCAGTGCTTACATACCTCTTCTGATTTTTTTTTCCGCGTTTAAAGTACTTTAATAAACTCATGTTTCTGTCGGACAGTCACGCTAGCGAGACACTCTGCCTGGTGACTGGAAAGCTTGCATGGGCGGGGCGCTTCTAAACTCTGCGCGGATGATGGCCACGCGTGTTGTTCGTGTGCGCGCTTGTGGAAAGTCATTGCTTAATATATTTTTCTTAACTTTTTAGCTGTCCCAGTCACCGTATGGTGACAGCAACGGTTAAAGGGTGGTCAAGGCCCCTAGTGGTCAAGAGTGGTAAAAAAATTTTGTCAATAAAATAGTTCAGATTTCCAAGGCTATAACTTGAAAGTTGCATGAGATAATAGCTTACTGTCAATTAGAAAATTGTAGAATATGATCCAAAGTTTCAGATCGGAATAAATTTACACATCTAATTTACATAATGTCACGGCAGCTATATAAATTGCATAACTCAGTCAAAAGTGGACTTTGGACACATTTACACAAAGAATGATTCGTTTGGTTTTTGTTTTTTTTTTACGCCGTTTTGTCTACAGGGGTATGTTTTTATCTAATCTCCAAAGTATATGAACCAGAAAATCAATAAAATGTAAAATATATATATATATATATATATTCGTCTCTTACCTGTTGCGGGGGTGGGGTGGGGTGTCTCACTCTCCCACTTGACCGGTCCGTTTTCGTCCATCGTGGTCGATGTTTTACGTTTGCTCGATCATTTACACTCTCTACCACATCTACAAACTCTTATGATTATCCCACGTGAATTTTGTTTGTGTTACGTGGCTGTTTTTCCTGTGTGATGCATTTTTCCTGTGAGAATCCATGACGATCGTGGGCGCCACCATCTTGGTGCTGTGAGGTCAGTTTTTCGCCCATCGTGGTTGTTGTTTCGCGTTTGGTCGGTCATTTACACCCTCTACCACATCTACAAACTCTTATGATTATCTCACGTGAATTTCGTTTGTATTACGCAGCTATTTTTCCCGTATCATGCAGTTTCAGTCAGAGTCGCAGCCACCATGACCAATCATGGCAGCGACCACATTGGTGCTGTGAGCTCAAAGCGGAAAAAGGAAGAATAATAATGAGGATTTCTTATTCTTTGCTGTATTCCATATCAGCCATGATTCCTCCGGGGCGTGTCTGCCACCTTCTGAACTGTCAGATCCATACAGATCAGTACAAATTCTCAGTATAGCTGGGGGACGTCAGTTGACCGGTGCAGTTGCTGTGCTGTGCCACTGGGGGCGCACGGCCCATCCATACAGTGTGGACAGTTAAAGGGTTAAATTCATATCTCCTCATTAGTGTAGCGGTAATTTTTCTGCCAAGGCAGGCCGCCACCCAGAAATGCGACCAGAGGAAACACTGCATCAATAATATTAAAATGAAGGCGCGATCATGCATGCGGCTTCTGTGTACAGAAGCAACGAGTGTCACGTGTCACTGGAGCCTGTCTGTGGGACTTACCTTGGTATGTTTGCTGTCTGGTACCAGCCTTCACAATTTTAACACCCACCAACTTGATAAAACACTTGCAAAAGTATCTTGGTAAAGGAGTATGCTGAATTCTGTCAAGAACCAAGCAGAACGAAGTGTCATGTGCGCATCAGCAGCCGCCGCTTTTCCAGCTCAGAGGCTGGAAGACAGTAAAAGTGAAACTAAAAGAACAAAACTGAAAGTAAGCCAGATGGGAGCTGGAAATCAACAGGAACGAAGACACGTACTGCATTGCTACATGGTACTCCAGCTGCAGTATGTCAGACAAAAAAGCCCTGCAGAGGATAGTCAAGGGGGCGGAGAGGGTAATTGGAGTCTCCCTCCCCTCTGTCCAAGAACTTTTTCAGAACCGTTGTAGGAGCAGGGCACTGAACATTGTCAAGGACCGTTCTCACCCTCTGCATAAACACTTTGAACTTCTTCCATCTGGTAAACGATTCCGGAGCATCAGAGGCAGAACCACCAGACTGATCAACAGCTTCCTCCCACAAGCTGTCAGGATGCTGAACAGCTGACCCGGAATCTCACATACACACTGCTGCACCTATGGACATTTTGTATATTATAGTTAGTTATTCTTTTTCCCCAAGTATGTCTCAGGGATGTGTGAATGGATGGGGGGGTGGGAGCTATGTGGGAGTGTGTCTTAATCATGCTGCTTCTTATATGGATGCCGAGAGAAACGCAATTTCATCTTGCCTGCACTACAGTTGTATGTACAGCAATACGACAATAAAGTTTGATTTGATTTTGATTTTATAACATAGATTTACCTTTCGGGGGAGAGTTAAGGTGCCTTCACACCAAACACGAACGGGCAAATTTTTTGCGCAGCACAATTACATTATAACTCAATCTAAACACATGAATAGACATGAATTCACCATCTGAGTAAGATGCAGACCGGCAAAGTTGCCTTTATAACTTCTGCAGCTGTGTTCAACCTGCTGTGGAAATCCCCAACATAATGTCATGCTTAGGTTTACATTATCCAATGGGGGCTCACCTGAAAAAGTTGTCCATGCCTCCAAAACTTCACAAGATGATGGGTGTTTACCTTGCTAGCTTTCTAGCCTTGTTAGCACGTCAATGGCAGGTATCTGTGGGTAAATAACTCCAACATCCCGATTCAGCTGAAGAGCTCCCAGTCCTTCTGTCTGCAAGTGAGTGGCAGTCTCATTTAAGATAAGATAAGATAAGATAAGCCTTTATTAGTCCCACAATGGGGAAATTCCAGGATTGCAACAGCACAGGGATAGCAACACTCAGAACAATAATTAAGAAGATAAGAAAACAAAATAAGAGCAGTGAATATACATATGTACACATAAATATATAAATATATATACACAGTGTGGAGTGTTATAGCTAGATGGAATAAACAGCATAACCGTCTATTTAGTTACCCTACATGGTGTGAATATGTACCCATACATATTGTCACCCTCCGTAGCGACTGATATTGTCCTAGTTGTATACTGGAGGGGACCATTTGTGTAAGTCTGTTGCGTCTTTTGCATTCAATACTGTTAGGTCGTCACGTTGTTTTGCTGTCTCTGCGAGCAGCCCTGCTTAGGTTATACAGTCTGACAGCCATAGGTAGGAAGGACCTGCGAAACCTCTCGGTCGCGCACCTAGGATGATGTAGTCTACTTCTAAATGAGCTCCTCAGTGTGTTCAGTATGTCCTGCATAGGGTGGGACTCGGACTCCAGCAGAGATGACAGTTTAGCCACCATCCTTCTCTCTCCTTTCTCCTCCACTGGGTCAAGGCATTGCCCCAGGACAGAGCTAGCTTTCTTGATTAGTTTGTTCAGTCTCTTCCTATCGGCTGCTGTAATGCCACTGCCCCAGCAGACCACTCCAAAAGTGATGGCTGATGCCGCCACCGTGTCGTAGAATGTCTTCAGCAGCGCCCCTTGTACACCAAAAGACCTGAGCCTCCTCAGTAGGAACAGCCTGCGCTGTCCCTTCTTGTAGAGTGCGTCGGTATTGTGTGACCAGTCTAGTTTATTGTTCAGATGAACACCCAGGTACTTGTAGGATGTCACCATCTCAATGTCTGTTCCCTGGATGTTTACTGGTGCTGTGAAGGGTTGTCCTTGCCTGCGGCAGTCCACCACCAGCTCCTTAGTTTTCCTTGCGTTGATCTGGAGGTAGTTCCGATGGCACCAGTCCACGAAGTCCTGGATAAGTCCTCTGTACTCAGCTTCATCTCCGTTGGAGATGAGGCCAACGATCGCAGAGTCATCAGAGAACTTCTGTAGATGGCAGTGTGTTGTGTTGTGTGAGAAGTCCGCAGTATAAAGGGTGAACAGGAAGGGAGCCAAAACCGTTCCCTGGGGGGCCCCCGTGCTACCGATGATCATGTCGGACACACAATCCCAGGTTCTCACAAACTGTGGCCGGTTTGTGAGGTAGTCCAGGATCCATGATGACAGGTGCTGGTCCCCCCTTGCACACAGCAGTTTGTCCTTCAGGATCATCGATTGGATGGTGTTGAAAGCACTGGAGAAGTCAAAGAACATGATCCTCACCATGTTCCCGGGATTCTCCAGGTGGGACAGGGAGCGGTGAAGGAGGAAGATCACTGCATCCTCCACCCCAATGCCATGCTGGTAGGAGAACTGGAGTGGATCCATCGCTGGTCCCACCAGGGGGCGGAGGTGAGCAAGGAGCAGTCTCTCCAGGGTCTTCATCATGTGAGACATCAGGGCCACTGGTCTGTAGCTGTTCAGGTCTTTGGGGTGGGAAGTCTTTGGTACAGGTACCACACAAGATGTTTTCCACGACTGTGGTACCCTCCCCAGCTTCAGGCTCAGGTTGAAGATGTGCTCCACAATCCCACACAGTTGGTCTGCGCAGGACTTGAAGAGCTTCGCGCTGATGCCGTCCGGTCCCAAGGCCTTCCTTGCTTTGATCTTCCTCAGCTCCGTCCTCACCTGGGTCTTAGTGAGGGTCAGGTTGGGGGGCTGTGTGCTGGGAGTGGGGGGGTGTTGGTGGAGAGGGGTGTGGACAGCAGGTCTTGATGATTTTAGAGGCGGCAGTGGTTGTTGTGCAGTCGGGGGGGAGGGCGGTTTTTAAGACTTGTTTGATCTCCAGTGTTGATACTTTTACTCCAATGACGGCAGAATTTCAAAGCTAGCACTATCCCTCGGACATCAATGTGCGAATGCGCAATTTTGCGTGTGCTCGCCTCTTTCCATTGACTTTGTATGCATTTGCGCCGTCCGTTTGCATTTGGTGTGAAGACACCTTTACAGATGATGAGAGGTAGGTAACAGAAACATAAATAGCAAATTATAACAGTGAACTGGAAAGCAGGACTACAACAATAAGGCTACAGGAAATGGAACAATAATGACTTCAATATAAGAGCATACCAAAAAACTAAGAATGAACAGAATAACATGAATGAATGAATGAATTTTATTTATTTAGTACATTACAGGTTAAAAGAAACTGTATAATATAACAACAAGGTCAAATTAGACAAAGACTCCTTCTACTATACAATTCCACGTGAGTTATCCGAAATGGGTGATGGCTGAAGCCGCAGCTTATATTGCCCACCCATATTCCATCCAAGAATTCAAAGGAGAAAAAAGAGAAAACAAGACAAGAGCGATTACAATTTAAAACAAGGCTAAGACAAAATATGACTGAGAGAAAAAGAAAACTGAGCTAGTCTAAGTTAAGCGGTTACTATTCAAAAACAAATCTAAGACATAGTGTCACAGAGAAAAAAGAAAAACTAAGCTATAACACAACACAGGCTGGAAATGTCAATCCTTATGTGAGTTTACATGTCGTCTTGTAAATATGTTTGGAGTATTTCTTCCTTTAGTTTTTGTTTAAATTGTCCAAGCTTTGTACATGATTTTAATTCAGGTCCAAAATCGTTCCATAATCTGACACCTTGCACTGAAATACAGTGTTGCTTGGTAGTTGTTCTCACTGTAGGCTTTTGAAATATACATGTTCCTCTGAAGTGATATCGTTTCTCCCTTGTTTGGAACAACTTTTGGATATTTGCGGGCAGTGATAGATTCTTCACTTTGAACATTATTATTGCGGTTTTAAAGTCGATCAGATCTTTCAACTTGAGAGTTTTTTGTTTAAGAAAAAGTGGGTTTGTTGGTTCCCTGTAAGCTGCTTTGTTGATTATTCTAATAGCTCTCTTTTGAAGCATAAAGAGTGGATATATGTTTGTTTTATATGTATTTCCCCATACTTCATTACAATATGTCATGTATGGGAGTATTAATGAATGATACAAGGTGTATAGTGTGGGTTGATTCAGCAAATTTTTCACTCTGTGTAATATTGCAATTGATTTGGATACTTTACCTTTTATATAATTAATATGTGGCTTCCAACACAGTTTGTTATCAATTATTACTCCAAGGAATTTAGTTTCGGATACCCTTTCAATCTCTACACCATTTACACTGAGTTTGGGTACTGGGTAGTTGTGATGGTTGTTAAAGACTATAAATTTTGTCTTGCTTAAATTGAGCGTTAATTTGTTTGAATCAAACCACAGTTTCAGCTTTCCTAATTCCTTTCCGAGTGTATCCAGAAGTTGTTCCAAGTTGTTTCCACTGCATAGCAGGTTAGTGTCATCAGCAAACAATATTAAGTCCATTTTTTCTGAAACTTTACATATATCATTTATATACATATTGAATAATAATGGTCCCAAAACTGAACCCTGTGGGACTCCACAGGTGACCTTCAGTAGCTCTGAGTTTTTGTTGTTAACACATACAAACTGATATCTATTCTTTAAGTAACTTCTTAACCAGGACAGTGCTACCCCTCTGATACCACAATTTTGTAGTTTCTTTAATAATAGATTGTGATCTACTGTATCAAATGCTTTTTTAAGATCCAGGAATACTCCAACTGAATACTCTTTATTTTCAATGGCTGTTGATATTTTTTCTGTAAATTCCATTAAGGCATATGCTGTTGTCCTTTTGTGTCTGAACCCATATTGCTGCTCACACAATAAATCATTCTTCAGTATGAAGTTGTCAATTCTCTCATAGAATATTTTTTCAAGTATCTTGGAAAATTGCGGTAATAGTGAAATTGGTCTGTAGTTGGAGAGTTCCCCTCTGTCGCCTGTCTTGTAAATCGGAATTACTTTAGCTATTTTCATTGCATTGGGAAATATACCTGATTGGAGAGACAGGTTACAGATATACGTCAGTGGTTTCACTATGCATTCGATAACAGTTTTGACTAGTAGCATATCAATACCATCGCAGTCAGTAGATGTTTTACTTTTGAACGATTTAACAATTTCAATGACCTCTCTTTCGTCTGTGTTCTTTATGAAGATGGTGTCTTTTACAGCAGTGTTATTGCATATTGAATCACCTGTTGGCACCGTAGTGGGTATTTCTCGGGCCAATTTAGGTCCAATGTTAACAAAAAAATTATTAAATTCATCTGCAGGTGAAGCTATATTCACATTCGGAGTCGATTTATTATTTTTTGGAGTGTTAGTTGGGTAGCTGGTATTTCTGCTTTTATTTCCAAGGATACTGTTGATTATTGTCCATGTATTTTTAATATTGTCTTTGTTTTTTTCCAGTTCTTTACTGTAATAGTCTCTTTTACTACATCTTATTATATATGTTAACTTATTTTTGTATGTTTTATACCGCTGCTCTGCTTCTTTTGTCCTTTTTTTTATGAAAGCTTTATATAATAAATTTTTCTTTTTACACGCCTTTTGTAGTCCTTTGGTTAGCCATGGTTTGTCAGTAAATTTGTGTTTAAGCTTTTTTTTAACTAATGGGCAGTTTTTTTCATAAAGAGTGGTTACAATGTTTGTAAATGTGTCATAGGCTTCATTTACATCTGATACATAGACTTCTGTCCAGTCTTGCTTCAGCAAGTCCTCTTTAAAAGAACTGATTGCGTTTGGTGATTTGTGTCTGAACGATTTTGAGATTTTTTCTGGGTTGGGCCCCGTGTGGCCATGGATAAGTGCAAAGATTGGCAAGTGGTCGCTTATATCATTTATCAATAATCCACTTTCTATTTTCTTGTCGAGAACATTGACAAACAGGTTGTCAATAAGTGTAGCAGAGTGAGCTGTGATTCTACTGGGATGTGTTATTGTGGGATATAGACTCATGCTGTACATAGAGTTCATGAACTCTGTAACTACATTTTGTTGATGTGGATTAAGTAGGTCAATATTGAAATCTCCACAAATTGCTACCATTTTCTTACTAGTAATATTATTGTACAGCTCGACTAATTTATCTCTGAATGTCTCAATGCAAGTTCCCGGCGTTCTGTATATGCAGCTTATGATTAGATTTTTTGTTTTGTCTAGGTCAATCTCAACAGTAACACATTCCAGAATCCCTGGTAGTGCTAAGGACATTTCATTTACAAGCTTACATCTATATAGGTCATCAATATACAGTGCAACACCACCACCCTTTTTTTGAGATCTGTTAATGTTAAACATCTGATATCCCTCTATTGCCATCAGGGGAGCCTGGTCTGCATTAAGCCAGGTTTCAGAGACTGCTATAGCTGTGAATTTTCTGTTTAGCTGTTTTAAATAGTCCTGAATCTGTGAGAAGTTTTTGTTAAGACTTCTGCTATTGAAGTGTATTATTGACAGTTTACCATCTAATTGCACTTGACTTTTGAATTGCTTTTCAGTGTAATATTCACAGTGGTTATGAATATTATTGAAAAAGTGGTTATCAGGATCAATATCATTCTCCATCTCTTGTGGTTTATGTTCAGCATAGTGGCATATTTTTAGAGTTTGAGTTTCCTCACTCTGTGTTTCATAGTCAGTGTTCATCTGTATTTATCTAAGTCAGTAGCATCTCTGATCATTATACTTTTTGCTTGCTCAGGTGTTCCATTTAGTTTAATCCAAATTCTACAATTTCTTGTCCAGGTTGACTGTATCTTATTATGTTTCTTTAGCATCCGTGCCTGCCGTGCTAATTCAGCGTTTTTTTTTTGTCAGGTGTTCATTTAGGTAAACTTGAGTTTCCTTTAGTTCTTTGGCCTGCCTCAGTATGTCATTTTTCACCCTCCTGTTCACAAAGCGCATCACAATTGATTTCTTTGTTTTGTTATCTTTCTTCGGTAAAGCATAACAGGCTGAGATCGCATTGGCTTCTACCTTAATGTCTTTATCATTAAGGAACTGAAGCACTTGGTTTTCTAAGGACATTGATTCACTTATGGAAGCATGTTCACCACTCAGTCCTGTAGCGGCATGGGCGTACGACTGATATCTGATGTCTAGTCCACTTATAACTATGTCATCAATGCGAGAACCTTGTTCAAGATCCTCAACGCGTTGCTCCAAAAGACGCCCGTGTTGCTCCAGGTCCATAATTTTTTTGTCTTTTTCTTTTATTATTGAATGTAGGGCTTGTACCTCCTGTATTAGGTCTAATATTTTGTCCTGCTGGCTAGTCACTTTGGCCAGTTCATCTAACACAAAGTTCAGAGTTTTTTTAATTTCTTCCATTTCCTCTTTTTTGGGTGGCATTTTACTGACCTGTGGATAGAAATAAGCAGAGAATCCGGCTAGGCCTCAACTAGCTCGGTCACTACTGGACCCGCCGCTCCTGCGCAGCTTCTCCGCCGAGTGACGCTGCTCAGCTCCGCAGATCACCGCCGTCTATCGCCGGCGCCTGCCTCCGTCTACCTGGCCAGTTGTGTCGTGCACCGCCGGCGCAGCCGGAATCCACCGATCACAGCCACTCGTCGCCGTCTGGCTAGGCGGCTCCTCCGCTGGGCCCCGTCTAGGCCCCGTCACCGACCGCCGTCAGTCTGGTCGTTCCTCGGCTGGGCCTCGCAATTGAGCACCGGTTCAGACCACTGTCCTGCTGGATCCAGGTGGCCCCCGTCTCTCACCAACGCCGCGCCCGAGCTCCCAATCGCCGCCTCGGTTGGTTCGTCCTCCTTTTAAATCCTTCTCTCCTCGGCTCCAGATGGCCAGATGTAAAGAATACCTTCTCACTGCTGCAGTTACTCTGGGTTAGCATCTGGGTTAGCATCAGAGGCGAGCCTTTAGAGGTCGGAAACGGGGCGAAACGGAGCCAGATCTACCAGAACCTTCACCAGGTCAGCACTGGGTCGTAAGGGTATTCCCCACGTTTGTTGGTAGCCAACAGAAGTCCTTATTTTGATGGTTTTGCTTAAAATTCTCGGCTCATATCAAGCATTACAAGTGCAGCACCGGAAGTACCGCCGGAAGGAAACATTACTAAATAAATCGAGAACCAGGAGAATACAGTACTTATGACAATAATACTGTGACATTTCAAGGGTTCACACAATGATGAGAGAGAATTTGGAACATAGTAGGCATTTATTTCATCACTGCCCAATTAACCAAAACAGAGGGGAGGTCATCCACACACACTCAGTTCATTCAGGGTGACACAGAAGCATAATCTCTCACACGCAGGGAAGACAACACTATCACAACCAGACTCATAACACTATTATAACATTACAACAATAACGCGCAGTACTCAAGAATTATAACCGTCTATGAATCCCCCGTGGCACAAAGCATGCAGAGAGAATTCCCTGCCCCTTATCACAGCCTCGACATTAACACTGCCCCCCCCCCCACCCGGACTGGTTTCTGTCCCCAGAATAATAAGTCCAACTCAAAAGTCCAATATGAGCTCGTCCAGGTGTTGGGGTGCCCGCCATTATCAGCGGCTGGCACGGACGGGCCCATTAGTGTCCATTCGAGCCTCAACCAGGGTCTCCAGTCGGGATGGGGTCTCTGGCCTGGCCACCCGCGGGTCAGCGGGCTGGTACAGGGTGAGGCGGTCACGGTGAAGCACCACCACCCAGTTCCTCTTCTGCAGTCTCACCCTGTACACTGTGTCCGACAGTCTCTGTAGGATCACATATGGTCCCGACCAGTGGCTCGCCAACTTTGGCGACAGTCCCTTTTTTCGCTCCGGGCAGAAAACCCAGACTTGATCCCCGGGTGCAAAGTCTCTCTCCTGGCAGCGGGAGTCATATGCTCGCTTTTGTTGACTCCCCGCCACTACTAGGGCCTCCCGAGCCAGTTTGTGCACCACGTGAAGACGTTCTCATGAGCAAAATAAATAATTCAATCCTGGTTTGCCGTCCACCTCTGGCTCTGGGGGAGGGCCGCACACCAAGTCCACCGGGGTGCGCAACTCGTGTCCAAACATCAGCATTGCCGAGGTGCACCGGGTGGATTCTTGAACTGCTGCCCAGTATGCCCACAGGACCGGAGCAGGTGCAGGTCCCAGTCTTGCCGTCGCTGGTCCACTAGGACAGCAAGCTAGGTGGTCAGGGTCTGGTTAAAGCATTCAACCAGGCTGTCGCTCTGTGGGTGCAGTGGGGTGGTCCGGATCTTCTGGACACCCAGCCACCTGCAGACCTCCCGGAAGACTTCTGCATCAAAGTTCCATCCCTGGTCACTGTGCAGTTCCTCTTGGGTGCCAAACTGGCAGAACATCTCATCCACCAGCTTTGATGCTGTGGTGGCAGCGCTCTGATCAGGGAACGCGTCCGCCTCTGGCCACTTGGTGAAGTTATCCATTGCGACCACAAGGTAATGATTTCCCCAATCCGTGGTCGGAAAAGGGCCCAGAAAGTCCACCCCCACATACAGTACTCCACGGGTGCCCCCACCTGATACTGCTGTAAGGGGGCTTGGGATTGCTGAATTGGTCCTTTCTGAGCCACGCAGGTGTCACGGCGGTAGATGTGGAGCTCCACATCCTGATGACACCCCGACCAGTAGAACTGGGCTGAAGATGCTGCAGAATCTTCATCACCCCGAAGTGGCCTGCCCCCACTGAAGCTATCGGTGGACCAGCAGCTACCAGACGTGACGCTGCCCAGCTGGAGACTGCCACCACCGGTAGAGGACACCCTCATAACAGTAGAGGTTGGACCACTAAGAATGCAGGGCCTTGGTCTCTGGGTCCAGCGTAGACACAACCTCCCAGGCGGGTTCACTGCTCCGTGTCCAGCCACTGCCGGACCCAGGGGAATGACAAGATCTTTTTTCTGCTCGACCCGAAGCTGCTGCGCACCGAGGGGCTGTGTGCCATCATCACTGGGGAGAGCTGGCTGATGATCTGAGGACGAGCTGTGAGCTGCTGCGCTATACTTGGCCACAGTGGTCTGGAGAACAGCTGCCCGTGAGACCGCTGCGTCACAATCCTCGGCCCACTGGCAGCGGCAAAAGTCCTCCACAGCACAGCGCCATAGGGCAGGTGCAGGGCAGTGGTGCGCGATGTGGCCCACAGCGGAAGCACCCCTCCTCGCGTTGCCATCACACTCTCACCAGCCATGCAGCTGCTTCTCATCCTCGCTCTCAGCCACAGCCTGGAAAACGCTCTACCTTGATGATGAAACGTCAGCTGCTGGCTCCAACATGGCTCTACAGGCTCCGCCTCTGCCACAGCCAGCTCCCAGCTGCTTGTGGTATGAATCCAGATGTGTTCTCAGGGCCAGGCTGGGCGGAGCCCTCAGATGAAACTCTGGAGGGCGAGCTTCTTCACCGCCTTTGGCTCGAAGTCCGGGTAGTGTCAGCAGCCAGACATCTGCTGCAACGGCCCCCAAACTCTCTTGATTGCATCGCCGACAGCTGGCTAGCTGTTCCCGGATGTGGTCAGCGTGGAGCGGCCTCCTGAACTGCCTCCAAAGTGCTCCCTGTAGCGCTGGCCAGCTGTGACGTTCCTCAAGCCGGAGATCGGACAGTGTGTAGAGAGCTCCACCCTCCAGAGCCAGTGCAACCCCCACGCCTGTCTCTTCAGGTGTCCAACTGTTGTGCATGGTGGCCAGTTCAACCTGAACGAGATAGTCGTCTAGTGAGATTTCATCACCAAAGCGGGGAGGCTTGGCCAGTTGGCGGGTCAGCAGTGCTGGGGTTGAGATGGTCGCCTCTGTGCTGATCACTGCCCTCGGCTACAGTGGGATCGCTGGCTCATAGTTCCCCTGCTGGCGCTACTGGTCCTGCCTTGAAAAAGGTGGACCAGGGGATGCACTTGCTCCGTCCAGTCCGTTTCCCCATTCTTTGCGGCGAGCAGCTCTGGTGGTGACTGGCGTATATGCTCTGCCATCAGTTTCCATCTGAGCGATGAGCTGTTCAAGCCGTTGAATCGCTGCCTCAATTTTTGCTTCCATCTCTCAACATCCCACTCTTGACACTAGTGTGACATTTCAAGGGTTCACACTATGATGAGAGAGAATTTGGAACACACAGTACTAGGCATTTATTTCATCACTGCCCAATTACGCAGAACAGAGGGGAGGTCATCCACACACACACTCACTTTGCTCAGGGTGACACAGACACATAATCTCTCACACGCAGAGAAAACAACACAATCACAATTAGACTGATAACACCATTATAACACTACAACAATAACATGCAGAACACAAGAATTATAACCGTCTATGAATCCCCCGTGGCACAAAGTATGCTGGGAGAATTTCCAACCTCTTATCACAGCCCTGATGTTACACTAAACTGAGAACCAGGAGAATACTTACGATAATAATAATAATAATGGATGACAAAAATACAACTTAAAGGGTTAGTTCCATTATTTTCATATCTACAGCATTTTTACCTCATGCGTAAAGTGGCACTTTGAATTTCATCTGAATGTTTACTTAAATACTCAGCTTCAAAGTTTTGCATAAACTTGCACTTAAAATTTCAGAATGCCATATACACATGGTGCTGACCAGTGAAATGCTGCCAATGTTACAAAGTCTAAAAAAGCAGCAGTGCTGCTGAACTGAGTCAAGTTTGTGAAAGACAGTATTCTCTGACTTTTTTTTAAGAGAGACGGTATCGGGTTTGGATCGGTATTGGCCGATACTCAAAGTCACAGTATCGGTATCGGTATTGGTACAGAACTTGAAAAAGTGGTATCGGCTCATCCTGTCATGAATTGCCCCTCCGGGCAGAGAGGAAGACCCACGCGCTTAACTGTGAGTTTGTGAGATTTATTGAAAACAGCAAATCACAAAGTCCAAACAGTGCTCAAAACACAAAATCCAAAAAGACAAGCAAAGTAAACTTACAAATAACCTCACCAGAACAAGGGCTGGGTTCTGCTGGAGACGAGGGTAGAGAACTTAAGACTCTGACAAGGAGAAATGAAAATAACCACCCTTAAATAGTGTCAGAAACAAATCACATAAGTAATGACAGGTGTGGGTCACATGAGCGGGCAGAAGGTAACAATGATGAACAATTTGGACCAGCTGGGAGCAATGAGAGGGGGCGACTGGAGCTGACAGCTGACGGAGGCAACGCCCACACGGAGCAAAAACTCAGAAATGCCACTGACAGCTGTCAACCCAGAGGGAGAACACAACAGTAAGGGATATAAAGAATAAAATATCAACAAATGCAGACTGAGAAATAAACAGTGTTGGGCAAGTTACTAAAAAATAGTAACTAGTTACAGTTACTAGTTCTTTTCAAAAGTAACAGTTACTTTTGAGTTAGTGTATGATTAAAGTAACTAGTTACTTGGAAAAGAAACTTTCACATTGTGGGTAACCCCCACAGCCTACGGACAAGCAGAGCGCTCAGCTGGGGCAATTAGCAGAACAATGAGATGTGTGTATTGAGATCAATAGGCAGCTTCTCTTTGTCTAGCTCCTTCCTGCCAGTATCCTGCTGCTGATATGTATGACTCAAAGGCAAATGTTCATGCTTCCTGCTCTGTACTGTGATGCAAATGTGCCTTTCATGTATTGTCTGTAGTGGGGTATTTAAACTGCATATCGCTCTATAACTCTCTCTCTCTGACCACTGCTGCTGACGAGAGCCTGAGAGCTCGCTCCGGCGCGCCTGCACGGCGCTGGAGTGAGTTCTGTGATGGTGGAATGAAATAAAACCCACTTTTAAACCTCAGTTCGCTGCTTATTGGTGGTGCAGTGGTTAGCACTGCGGCAGCACAGTTTACCCTTGGCCGGAGGATTGTGGGGATCGTGGGATCGTGGGTTCGATCCCAGCCCCCGACCAACAGTGATCTGTGTGGAGTTTGCATGTTCTCCCCGTGTTGCGTGGGTTTACTCCGGGATTTCTCCGGTTTCCTCCCACATGCCAAAAACATGCATGTTAGGTTAATTGGCTGTTCTAAATTGTCCCTAGATATCTGTTTCCTATAGGCCCTTAGAATAGAGGGTTAGTATTAATGAAAGCGCTTTGAGTGGTCTTTGTGACTAGAAAAGCGCTATATAAGTGCAGGTTAGTTAGTTAGTTAGTTATTATTTCATGCCGCCACAACATTACTTTTAAATGCATACTTAGATCATCTTGCACAGATAGCAAGATCAAGGGCCCCTTGTTCTCATCAGAAAAAAGAAGAAAAAGAAAACATGAGAAAAAAAGTCTCATCTTACAGAGAAAAATGTCTCAGATTTACATAAACTACTGTAATCAGTAGAAAGTCAAAAATTTACTAGAAATAAAGCTGTAAATTCACAGAGAAAATTTTGGACCCCCTGGTGGGCCGTTTTTGGCCCACAAGCC
Organism: Pholidichthys leucotaenia; assembly: GCA_020510985.1. Classification (NCBI taxonomy): domain Eukaryota; kingdom Metazoa; phylum Chordata; class Actinopteri; order Cichliformes; family Pholidichthyidae; genus Pholidichthys; species Pholidichthys leucotaenia. The sequence goes on from CM035839.1 coordinate 418,143,061, forward strand.
CTATGTTTGATACCCGTGGACCAGCCCAATAAAAACTCATATTTAGAGGATTTACTTCCATGAAATAGTTGCATATCACGACAGAATGTAAATGAATAAGATAAAATAAAACAGAAAGAACAGATAGTTCACCGCTTACAAGAAGCTGTTCTTTACTGCAACAAACTGAGTCACTTTTTCTTTGTGCGTAAGAAAACTTACACACAATTACTTACACAACTTACACATTTACACAACTGTGGACAAATGCGAGCTTCTTGCTCAAAAAATACTCATGTTTAACCACAGAGGTAGTTGCTGTTGGGGGGCTACTCACTGCTCGGACAACAGGAGATCAGGGCTCCATACGAGAAGTCGCCACAGCATTTCTTCCCACCGCGGGACAGGAAACCAGCCTGTGGGGGAGGAGACTGACAGCTGCGCCAGCTATGGTAGGGTCAGTTTATTTGCGCTAAAATATCTATCCATATTAATAAACCGAGTAACGCGAGTAACGCATCTGATCAAATTTCAGTAACTGTAATGCATTACTGAATTTTTAAACAGTAATTTCATTACAGAGCATGTTACTGCAAAAGTAGTGGCGTTACAGTAATACGTTACTTTGTAATGCGTTATTCCCAACACTGGAAATAAATACAACCTAATACAAAATAAGAGAGTAACAAAACTGTGACATAAACAGGAAAATAAGAAACAGTATGAGAAATACAAAAACCAAAAGGCACAAAATACAACAAATATATAAATATAGAGAAAAAGCCATGAGACTGAACATGGCGGAAACCTCCAGTGCTCAGCTCATGACACATCACTACTTGTCACTCTCCATCTCTGCCTATAATTTACAATATGTCAAACACAAGCTCTTATCTTTACTCCTTACCTGAGAGCCATTGTTGAAGAACGCCAGAGTCTAAACATCCCGGCCACTTAGGAGGAGGAGGACAAGAAGGGATGGGAGGGATCACTTCCTCTGCCATCGTGAGGAGGAGAACAATGATAGGGTGTCACAGAGGAAACGTGAGCCAGCTTTACGTCCGCACCTAAACAAGCTCGTAGTGGACGAGGGCTGCACAGGGAGACGCTGTGGCTGTCTGTGGGTATTGTTAGCCCAGTTGATTCTAAGACATATGTAAGTATAGAGGTTAGGCTGGGTAGACCTTGGCTGAGGCCGGCCCTCCTAGGCCCTCTGTGTCTGTGTGTGAGAGACAGGAAGCTCAGGGCATGAGCAGGGCAGAAACACAGGATGTCTGAGGAACCTGGGTTGACCTCACCAAGCTGTATGCTAAGTGGATTTAAAAAAAAATAAAACAAAACTGTGCATATATTTGTGTTATGTGCAAGTGGCTGAAAGTGGCCTTGGACTCGGGTTTTTTCCTGTTAGGGCTAGTCCCCAGTCTTCTTCATGACCCAGAAAAGGTTCTTCGACTGCAGGGAGGTGCATCCGTTTTGTGTGTTTGCTCTAATAAAGGGGAGAGAGTTCATCTGAACATAGTGTTGAAATGGGCACAGCAGGGTATGTGTGTGTCTGTGTGTGTGCGCGCGCGCGCGCGTGCACATGCATTTATGTGTACTCCAGTGGCTAGTTGTGGCCGTGTTGTTTTCTCAGCTGGGATGTTGAACCATGAATCAGCCGCGTTGGGGTCTCATGTCCTGTGGAAGAAGGTGTGTCTGTTTCGCTCTTGTCTTGGCAACCGTCTTCCTACTTTGATTCAGTCTAGACCTCTCAGACGGTAATGATACACACGCAGGTGCACACGCACACACACACACACACACACACACACACACGCTGCAGGTGCAGGGTTAAGAAGGCAACACCACATTTTGTGGCTTTGAAGAAAATCACCAGCCGGGTGTGTGAGCATTCATGTTACTACAGCTGAGCAAGAGGTGTGACACAGGCTTTAATACCACCATCACTAGCACGCGCGCGCACACACACACACACACACAGATCTATTTTAGTGTTTGTTACACAGTTTTTAATATCAACATGTTTGCACTTCTTTCTCCTTTTGTTTTCAGTTCTACATCCAGTCCCGGTTTACATGGCGCGGCGCTCGTCTCCTCCGCCCGCTGCTCCAGTTCACCCTGCTGATGATGGCCTTCTACACCGGCCTGTCACGTGTCTCCGACCACAAGCACCACCCGACTGATGTCCTGGCCGGCTTTGTGCAGGGAGCCCTGGTGGCCTACTGCATAGTGAGTACACACGGCACACACTAAGGGCCCCTTTACAACGACGGAGATCTAAAACTGACCCGATCTCAATGGCCTCCTGAAGCCTCAAAAAAGCCTTTATCTGTGTAAATGTTAAGGAGATGGTACCGTACAATTTTCATGACGATCTATATAGATCTTTAAAAGATCCTTGAGAGATCATTGAGAGACCAGGACAGATCGCAGAGGGATCGCTGAGAGTTTGTTGGGGGACCAAAGAGGTACATATACATTTGAGATTGCTGAGCGCTTGTTGAGAGATCACTTCCCTTTCGTGATCATTGAGATTGTTTTGGAATGAGTCAAAACTTTGAGGACCATGGTGATCACTTGACACATTGCTGAGAGATCTTGGTGATCGCTGAGAGATCACTGAAAGACGTTTTGGTGATCTGGCCATTTTTTCATCTTTCATTGATCTTTGAATGATCTCCACCCCTGTGTAAAGGGGGGGTGTAACTGTATAAAAATGTAAAACAAAATTGCATAATTAGGAACAGGCAGGCTGTCTTTAATTTAAACCGTTTTCTATAAGTGACCACTGGGGATCCTGCAGACAAAGCACTCTTCATGTATCTCCCTCACTTTCTCCTCTTTGCTTTTGGCAACATGGAGAAATGGAGCAGGCAGGCAGTGGAGTGAGGAGAATCTGATTCTCTTTAATGAATAACACATTGCTTGGAGTCAGGCCCCGGGTTCAGAAGTGTGTATCGCCATACGAGCGTGTGTGTGTGTGTGTGTGTGTGTGTGTGTGTGTGTGTGTGTGTGTGTGTGTGTGTGTGCTGGTGTGGATCCCAGCTCTGCAGCCTTCTCTGCTACTTTAGTGACACTCTATTATGGCATACACAGATGATTTTTGTAACCCTCACTATTACGCTGAACTCGCTGGAGCCGAGGAAAATTGAATTTGAGTCAAGAGGAAAGTAGGAGGGGAGAGAAAGCCGGGGAAAGAGGGCAGAAGTAGAGGAGGAGGATAAGCCTTTGAAACTGGAATGGGGCTGTTAATTATCTGGGCTTCTTTTTTTTTTTAATTATTATTATTTGGTGGCTCTGGTTCTATCAGCACAGCAGGCGCCTGCTAAGCTCTGCTCCCCCTGGCATAATGTGGAAACACACACACGCATACACACACAGCACCTCACCTCTCCACAGGATCCAAATCACAAACGTGGAAAGAATTAGATTCATAAAATTCAGCAGGACCTTAGTAGTGGCGCCTCGACTGATCTTGGCACGCATGCACACGCGCGCACCAGGGAAGCTGCCAGGCTTATTAAAGGGATTTTTGAGCAGAAATCTGCAACAAACAATAACTGTAGTGCTTTGGCAACATCGGTGCCTCTCCAGCTTCTGAGTTACATCACCTATGATTTATTAAAAAAAATAAATAAATAAAAAACCTACAAATGACGTTTTTAAAAATCTGCTCAGTGTATGACCTCCGAATTGGCAGATCTGGCAGGAGGAGCGACGGGAGGGGGGGGGACAGGAGAGAGGAGTCGTGTCTGGATTTTGGCTCGGGAGCAGCCTTCCAGCACCGAGGGCCAGCCAGCACAATGCACATGCACGCACAGAAGTTCTTCTGCCCCGCATGCAAACGCACCACCTACTGTATGTACAGCAAACGTCCACCAACCTTCACATATACGGTCAAACCCCTGCTGGCCAAAGGAGTTTGGGAGGGGGGGGGGAATATTTAACAACCTCTGACTCCGCTCCTGACTCCCAGTAGAAGCACACATCTGTGAGTACTTTAGCCTGGCCCGTTTGAGCCTCTCAGCGAGTGGCGGGGCAGAACGGGCCTGACAGGAGATGAGTGGAGGCAGGACAGAGGAGGTTTAAAGCCTTGGTGGCTCCCGGCTGCCAGCAGAGTATTGAATCAAGGTGTGAACACCTTTAGATCTCTAGTTTGAAACTGCACAAGTGTAGTCATTATTTTTTTAAATGCAAGATGAGGAATTAAAGTGTGGGTTTTGCACTCTGAAAGCATGTCAGAGGGCTTACATTTTCACCACTTTGGTCTCCAGTGTGTTCTGGTGGCGCTGTGATGATGGTGGTTTATGTGTCAGACTGTGATGTGCTTTTGATGGCCACTGAGAAGACACGCTAACGTGATGCACACGTCCGCCTGACATGTCTTGATAAAGTAAAAACACTCAGGAAAAGGGTTACAGAACCCGTTAAATTCCTTCTGAATTTGTGTACATGTTTGAGAAAAGCACTTGTCTGAGGCACACGTGTGATTTTAACCCTTAGGGACCCTTTAAATTTTAGTCACACTCATACTGCGAAGTGCCAAAAATGTGCTTTTCATTCAGTAGCTATAAACAATTATACATTGTCTGACCTTCATTGAGCTTTTTCCACCTACAGTGGGGTAAAAAAGTATTTAGTCAGCCACCAATTGTGCAAGTTCTCCCACTTAAAAGATGAGAGAGGTCTCCAATTTTCATCATAGGTATACCTCAACTATGAGAGGACAAAATGAGAAAAAAAAATTCAGAAAATCACACTGTCTGATTTTTAAAGAATTTATTTGCAAATTATGGTGGAAAATAAGTATTTGGTCAATAACAAAAGTTCATCTCAGTACTTTGTTATATACCCTTTGTTGGCAATGACAGAGGTCAAACCTTTTCTGTAAGTCTTCACAAGGTTTTCACACACTCTTGCTGGTATTTTGGCCCATTCCTCCGTGCAGATCTCCTCTAGAGCAGTGATGTTTTGGGGCTGTCACTGGGCAACACAGACTTTCAACTCCCTCCAAAGATTTTCTATGGGGTTGAGATCTGGAGACTGGCTAGGCCACTCCAGGACCTTGAAATGCTTCTTATGAAGCCACTCCTTCGCTGCCCGGGTGGTGTGTTTGGGATCATTGTCATACTGAAAGACCCAGCCACATTTCATCTTCAATGCCCTTGCTGATGGAAGGAGGTTTTCAATCAAAATCTCACGATACATGGCCCCATTCATTCTTTCCTTTACACGGATCAGTCGTCCTGGTCCCTTTGCAGAAAAACAGCCCCAAAGCATGATGTTTCCACCCCCATGCTTCACAGTAGGTATGGTGTTCTTTCTCCTCCAAACACGACAAGTTGAGTTTTTACCAAAAAGTTCTATTTTGGTTTCATCTGACCATATGACATTCTCCCAGTCCTCTTCTGGATCATCCAAATGCTCTCTAGCAAACTTCAGACGGGCCTGGACATGTACTGGCTTAAGCAGGGGGACATGTCTGGCACTGCAGGATTTTAGTCCCTGGCGGCATAGTGGGTTACTGATGGTAGCCTTTGTTACTTTGGTCCCAGCTCTCTGCAGGTCATTCACTAGGTCTCCCCATGTGGTTCTGGGATTTTTACTCACCGTTGTCGTGATCATTTTGACCCCGCGGGGTGAGATCTTGCATGGAGCCCCAGATCAAGGGAGATTATCAGTGGTCTTGTATGTCTTCCATTTTCTAATAATTGCTCCCACAGTTGATTTCTTCACACCAAGCTGTTTACCTATTGCAGATTCAGTCTTCCCAGCCTGGTGCAGGTCTACAATTTTGTTTCTGGTGTCCTTTGACATCTCTCTGATCTTGGCCATAGTGGAGTTTGGAGTCTGACTGTTTGAGGTTGTGGACAGGTGTCTTTTATACTGATAACGAGTTCAAACAGGTGCCATTAATACAGGTAACGAGTGGAGGACAGAAGAGCCTCTTAAAGAAGAAGTTACAGGTCTGTGAGAGCCAGAAATCTTGCTTGTTTGTAGGTGACCAAATACTTATTTTCCACCATAATTTGCAAATAAATTCTTTAAAAATCAGACAATGTGATTTTCTGGATTTTTTTTTTTCTCATTTTGTCTCTCATAGTTGAGGTATACCTGTGATGAAAATTGGAGACCTCTCTCATCTTTTAAGTGGGAGAACTTGCACAATTGGTGGCTGACTAAATACTTTTTTGCCCCACTGTATATCTGACCTGTTGATATCAGCTACCGTATTTATTAATTTTTAAAATATTTTAACCCTTTAAATGCAAAGTTTGTCATGATGCCACCATGTTTTTAGATTAAAAAACAGAAAAAAATGAATTATTTTCAATATATTACATGTAAAGTAATTTTTTGTGTTGAATTATCACAGTCTGGGATATGTTACTGATTAGCAGCAACATTGATTTTGATGCATTATAATTTTTTGTGCGGTGTCAAAGTACAAAAAATTTGCTTTTCATTTGGTAGATATTTAAAAGAAAAACAAACATTAATATTCTACAGAGAAAGCTCATTTCAGCCACTTCTATCCACGATCTCATTCTTTCAGTCATTACCCAAAGCTCGTGACCATAGGTGAGGGTAGGAACGTAGATTGACCGGTAAACTGAGAGATAGGGTGAGGAGCTCAGTCATCCGTGAGAGGCTGAGAGTAGAACCGCTGCTCCTCCACATCGAAAGAAGCCAGCTGAGGTGGTTTGGGCATCTGCTCAGGATGCCTCCTGGACGCCTCCCACTTGAGGTGTTTCAGGCACGTCCCACTGGGAGGAGACCCCGGGACAGACCCAGGACTCGCTGGTGAAACTATGTCTCCCAGCTGGTCTGGGAACGCCTTGGTCTCCTCTCTGAAGAGCTGCAGCAGGTGACTGGAGAGAAGGGAGTCTGGGCTTCTCTGCTTGAACTACTGCCTTTGCGACCCGGACCTCCGGAAAAGCAGTAGAAGATGGGTGGATGAATGGATGGATGGATCGATGGATGGATGGACATTAATATTCTACTTTCATTGAGTTAATTTTTCCACCAACATCTGACCTAATTATTGATATCAAATAGTCATTAATTTTCATAGATTTTAATCCTTTAAACACCAGGTTTTTGTCATGAGATGTTTTTAGATTTAAAAAAAAACAGAAAAAATGAATTATTTTCAATATATTACATGCAAAATAATTTTTTGAGTTGAATTACTCCGGCCTGTAATATGTCAGTGATTAGCAGGAACATTGATTTTATGCATTATGGGAGTGGAGAATTGTGACAGTACCATCTTGTGGAAATAGTATGTTTTTTCCTCCATATTTCAAATATGGTTAAAATGGCGACATCTGGTGGAGAGTAGTAAAAATGATCCATTCCAAGGCAAAAGCCCAGATTGACACCCAGATATAATAAATTGCATGTATTGTGCTTTAATGGAAGTGAGATCAAAAACTGCACGTTGACTGGGTTTCAGTGGCACAGTTTTTTGCACTTAACGGTATAAGTGTAACAATTACTTGTACACAATGTATTTTAAACTTACTGTAGGAGCTGAGCGGGAAATAACAAGATCAAATAAAAATAAACAATCTTCCCAAAATTCATGTCATATGCATGAACACAGCCAAAATGATCAAAAAATGCAGAATGAAAAACACGTAAAATGTGCACAAAGGATAAAAAAACAACCATTGAGTAGATTCATACATTAGTCCCAAGTGTATCTCATGATGGGTTTTATGACCTTGGTGAACAGCGTCTTCTTTTTCCGAGTGCACCCCACTAACTCACTGCAGAAAGCAGTGTAGTTCACGACTTTAGTGTCACTGCAGCTCTAGGCTTCCTCGGGACACAGCTGCCTCTTTAATCCCCGTGTACCCCCAGAGTGCTGGTAAATGTGCGTGGAAACATTCAGATGTAGTGATGTGTTTGGCATTTAGCATTTTCACTTGAAAGCCTCATGTGTGTCGCCGTGTTTAATGGTGGAAGCAGTCAGTCTGTCCTACCTGGGGGTTTCCTAATAAACACAGTGGCCTAATTTTTTAACATGTGTTGCAGTAAAGATCAAGAGGACTGACTTTAACAAGCAGCTACCAGGAAGAAAGTTCTTTTTTTTTTTAGGTTCATTGTCATTTGTGGGTGTTGGTCAAGCATTAATAACGCTGAAGCACTGTCTGTGACCTTGTACAAAAGCAGGAAGTCATGTGTCCCCAGAGATAAAGCTCAAATGTAATTTAGGATTATGAAGTAGCACAAGGCCAGTTAAGGCATATGTATACTTATTTTCATAGGCAAACAGCAGTCAACATTTGACTAGGTGAGAATTTGTATATATTCAGAGCTTCATTACTTTATCTACACTGATATAAATGCATAAACTGATGTAATCTGCATTAAGGCTGCAAAAACAGCTATAGTTGGCTATATTCAATTCAATTCAACTTTATTTTTATAGCGCCATTTCACAAGAAGTCATCTCATAGCACTTTCAACCGTAGGGGAAACCCGTACAATTCAATTCAGCTTTATTTATATAGCGCCATTTCACAGCAACAGTCATCTCATAGCACTTTCAAATGTAGGGGAAACCCCCACAATTACAGAAAGACCCCAGCATCAGACGATCCCCTGTGAGCAAGCACTTGGTGACGGTGGAGAGGAAAAAACTCCCTTTTAGCAGGAAGAAACCTCCAGCAGAACCAGGCTCAGAGAGGGGCAGTCATCTGCTGCAACTGGCTGGGGGGTGAGGGGATAGAGAAGCAGAAGAAAAGAACAGACATGTAGAGAGCAAACAGCACGGCGGGGACTCAGTCTATGGGAGAGAACAAACAGATGTTAATGACCAGCAAAAATATTTCATTGAGAGTGAAGAAAGGAGTGAAGCCCAGTGCATTGTTGGAGGTCCCCCGGCTGTCTAAACCTATTAGCAGCATAACTAAGGGAGGGTTCAGGGGCACCTGATCCCACCCTAACTATAGGCTATGCACAAAGGAAGGCTTTAACCCTATTCTTAAAAACAGAGACTGACTCTGACTCCCGAATCCAGATTGGCAGCTGGTTCCAAAGGAGAGGAGCTTGATAACTGAACGCTCTGCATCCCATTGTACTTTTGGAGATTTTAGGTATTACAAGTAATCTTGCATTTTGGGAGCGTAGTGCTCTGTTAGGATAATAGGGAAGTATCAGATCTTTAAAATAAAAAGGGGCCTGATTATTAGTATATGCATATCAGCTTTTTTTTATCCACATGTACAAAGAGGCTCATGTTGATGTTTTTTTAGCGTTTACAGTTGGTAAGCTGGTACTCACATCCTGTGTATGTGTCATGTGAACCACTTTGAGAGAGGTTAAAGCGCCTCATTTTAACAAAGGCGCGCACACATACACACTTACTGGGCGCTTTAATGAGTACACCTTCAGCTTTGGATCAGGCAACATTTTTCCAATTTTCTGCTGTAAAATTTCAATAAGACTGTGAGTTGTCGCCTCAGTTTCCTGTTATTAGCTGACAGGAGGAGCATCAGTTGAGGTCTCCTTGCTGCTTCAAGGGTCAATGTTTTGTTCCTGAAGAGATGCTCTTCTGTGTACCTCGGTTGTAATGACTTACTGTTGCTTTTCTATCAGCTTGAGCTCTCTGGCCATTCTCCTCTGACCTCTGGCTTCAACAAGGCGTTTGGCCTCAGAACTTCTGCTCACTGGATATTTTCTCTTTTTCGGACCGTTCGCCGTAAACCCTAAAGATGCTTGTTGAAAAAGTCCCAATAGATCAACAGTTCCTGAAAAACTCAGATCAGCCTGATGAGCACCAACAACCATGCCACATTCTAGGGCTGTGCGATTTGACGATATATATCAGTGACGCAATAAAAAATGTCTACCGTTTCATATAAAACTGTATTGTTTATATCGGGATTTAAAACACACATACCCCGTTTCCCGCCCCACCTCTTCCCCGCAGTGCGCCAGGTGTATGCAATAGTGGGTTCCGGTGGCTAGTATAGCAGCTAACTGTAAGCTAATGTTTTAGTCATATAACCGCTACTTCTGTCGCAGGGATGTGGGACTTTTCCCCACCATGCTGCGTCAGAGATCATAGTCCTCTAACCTCGTTTAAATTGCAAGTAAGTAACGTTAGCACCATCTCCCTCTCATTATAAAACAGCAAGTGCTAAATGACGATGCTAACTTGTCGCTAGTAGGAAACATAGTATATCAGGCCATCATTTCTTTGGTTTAAATTACTGCCAAGTTTCTTAATTTTGTCTGAAAAAACATTACTAAAGCTGCAAAAGTGTGTGACAGCGGCCGCATACACACAAAATAAATAATAAATAAATTAAAATGTGTCAGGAACAAACTGGCTCTTAATGTAACTTGATTACTTATAATTTTTTATTAGTCAAGTAGCGATAATGAACAAAGTTGAAGTCATCTCAAATGCACATTAAAAAACAATTTATAACAACACTGCAAAATTATTACAAAATTAATGAGATGAATTTGTACAAGTGATTTTTTTTCGCTATGCTATTTAAAATGTAGAAAAAGAGATGGACCTTTTTATTGGTTATTACATATAAACTATTGTATTTACAGAAAATGTATATGTGATACATCTCGTTATCGTCAAATAAGATTACCTATATCGTGATATGAAATTTTGGTCATTTCGCACAGCCGTACCACATTCAAAGTGTCTTAAAATCACTTCAGCATTCTGATGCTTGGCTTGAACTTCAGCAGCTCGTGTTGATCATGTCTGCATGCCAAAATGCATGGATTAGTGCCATGTGATTTGCTGATTATTTATTTGCATTAAGAAGCAGTTGAACAGATGCACCTATTAGTTAGTACTGTGTACAGGGCAAACGGAATAAGGAAGCAAGCTGCTGCATTTGCATCTTTCAACACAATGGGACTGGTGGGGGCTTTTTATGTAGTTAAGGTACAGGAAGTAGTGAGGTCACGATGGCACCATTCACCCTTGCAGTCTAATGGTTTTAGGCTGGTGTTTGCACGATGAGGCAAACAAGCAATTCTGTGATTGGATGAAAGATGATGGGAAATGAGCCTTGATAGTTCCAAGTGCAATTCTCAAGTTTGACTTTAAATCCATCTCTTCGCTTACTTCATCATATCACTTGTAATATGTCATATACTGAGTCATAACACATGAACTAATTGCTGTGGAAACAAAGAGCCTCTTGAAATGCATGAATGCGTTATGAAGTTATCCAGTGCCATGTCATCCAGCAGCCAAAGGTCATCAGTAAACTCCGCTTTATAGTCACCAAATGTCAGGCTGTAATAGAGGAGAATGTCGTTTTGCTCAGCCCACCACTGAGCATGAGTCACCCATTGTTGTAAAAATAGATTAGCGCTTGCAGCTTAACCATTTTTCCCAGAAAGCAAAGATGAATTTGGACATTCACCATATGAGAACGTACACTTTTGCATGTTATATGTCTGTGAGATTTATCCATATTGTTTGTTCCTGTGGAGCTGTTGCACAGTCGGCTGCTTTTCACAGACTTTAGTGTTGAGTGGCAGGTTCTCCGCCCTGGTTGCTGGCACAGACCCACTACTCGCCTTGTACTGGCAGCACGGAAGGAAAACTTGCTGCGGCTGCCAGTTATGTGTGTGTTTGCATGTGTTAGAGTGCAGTTGAACCCACTGTTGTTCCCCCAGTTCCCACCAGTGGAAACATTAATTCACTGATATGGTGAACAGTAGTTTCCACGGTCCCACTTCCTGTCCAGTCCTACTCATTTTCCTGTTTGACATATGATGTCAGCAGGATATCAGAAGATTTCTTTTATGCCCCTTTTCTCCCCTCTTCCTATTCAGCACCAGTGGCAGGCAGACGGGCCCTATATGTGATGTAAAAGGGAAATTCACCCATGGCAAAATTTGATAGATTAGTTCACAAAACCTAACACCTAATTTGGTGAGACATGCTCAAGTCATTTCCTTCAGCCAGGTTACTCAGCATCGGGTGATTTGCATTGTGTGGAGAAAGGCGATAGGGAGTTTCTTATTACAAGTAGAGCTCTCTTCTGAGCATGAGTGGGTGCTAATGGATGAACGTGGGCATTTATGAATTATTAGATGTGAGTGGATGGGTGTTCCTCAAGCTCAGTCATGTTTAAAAATGTCCACTTTGAATAAGGAGTGCCCACATTGTGTAATACAGAGCCTCCTTATCTTTAATCATGGCAATATAATGTAATATTAAGAGACAGTTTGCCATTTTTCTGTATTCAGGTTAGTTGTCACAATTTCCTTCCTGTTAAAACAAGTAAATGCAGGCAGTGCTAATCTGAAATGGTTTATGACTGTCAATACCTTGCAACAAAACAATAAAGTTTATCACTTTGAACATTAAATATCTTTGTAGTGTATTCAATTGAATAGAGATTGAAAATTATTTTAAAATCATTGTATTTTGTTTATATTGACGTTTTACACAACGCTCCAACTTCACCGGAATTGCCATTGTGTTTTGAAACAGTCAAAGAGGAAGTCAGTGCTTCTACTTAATGCAACTTTCACCGGAGGATCAGTTTAGTGTTGTGTAAACTTTGCAAATTTGAACACTGAAAAACAAAACTAATCTTGTTTTACGCTGAGCCAGTTGCTGAGACAAACCAGCCACCACTGCCGATACCACCTCAGGGAGTGACCCTGATCATCAATTTTTTAATGCATTAATTGGCCCACATTAATTGAAAAAGTTAATTATATAACGATAATTATAGCTGGCCTTAATTATCCCAGCCCTAATTTTTTTTTAAACGTTTTCCCCCTTTTGATCTGCACATAGGTTGTTTACCTGCATCATGTAACCAGCATCTCCTCAGTTGTTACTAGTCACTACTATTTGCTATTTACACAGACAATAAAATGAAACGAAAATAAAATAATGCACCTTGTCTACATATTGGACACACTCATGGGCCAGCACAATGATAAAGTGTAGAGTGAAACTCAGTTTTATTTCATGTTCCAATGAATCATGAACTGATCGTGCAAGAGGTAAAAAACAGACCATCAGTTATTTGCTAGTTTGTTTTTTCCTCATTAATTTTTGAACATAGAGGGATGTTCAACAATTAGTGTCCTCAGTTCCTAAACATTTATTGTGTTGTTAAAAGGAAAGGTGATGTAACACAGTGGTAAACATGCCACTGTCCCAGCTTTTTTGGAACACATTGTAATAAAGTTTATCCGTTTGAACATTAAATATCTTGGGCCCTATTAGGACGATCATTTGCACACTTTTCCGCCAGACTTTGCACCGTACACCAGTGTTTTTGTTAGTTTCTGTCTTCCCATTGTCTGTTTTTTACATCTTGCATCACGGCATCAAATCACCAGTAGACGGTGCGCCCGCTCTGCGCTGGGAGGGGGCGCCTCATTTCAAAGAGGTGTGGCGGCGTGCAATCTAATGCACATTACTATTATAGCACATTCCATGAGAATCCGCTTTTGATAAGGAAAAAGGAGGTCTATCGTCAGAAGTGCATTGTTTAATGTTATTTCAGTGGCGTGTTTTGAAATCATGCAGCTCCGGAGCTCATGAAGAAACGGCATCCACTGGGGTTTTCTGTTATTTTAATGGAGAGAGTTGTAATAGTCATCATATAATTGCCCATCATTTTAATTATATGATGATCACACACTAGTTTTTTTTAATTCCATCCACACTCTCATTTTAATTGCGGATTTACCATTGGAGTCTATAGATTAGGCATAAATGTAGGATTTATTTATTTTTTTAGGGGAACAAATGAATGAACAAGGGAGCATGTGTGCGCACGGTGGGGGGGGGGGGGCATGTCAGTCTCAAGCTTTTGAAGCATTTTACTTTTCACTGGATTCATGCTGCATTTCCTGTCTGGTCCACTTTGGTCTGTGTCCGCTTTGGACGAGGCCGGCGCACACGCGGCTCTGTATATGCTTCACTTTTTTCATCTACCTGGCCAAGTGGTTGATGCATGCACACAACTGTTATTTTTAGTTTCACCCCAGCCCTATGGGTAGCACAGATATGCTAACATGCCAGTTTGTTCACCGGCTATAAATGAGAGAGTGATGCACATTTTTTGTAACAACAACAATGGCATTGTTTCAAGGAAGAGGAGGAATTACCATTTTTCAGTGCTCTTCTCCGCTCATGTTGCTGCTGCTGCAAAATGATTTATGTATGTTTATTCTCGTCTTCCTCTTCCTCTTTGTCTTCATCATCTACCTTGATTTTGTATGCTATGTTGGTAGTGTCACCTCGTGAACGGGATGTTCAATCTTGCACATGCGCAGTCAACACGGTCAGGCCGCACAGTCAGAAAATTTGGGCTGCACACAGAGGGGCTCTGCGGACATTTGCGGATTGGAGACAGTTACGTAAATTTTGTTATACAAGCCTCACGTCCGAGTGGACGTGGACAGCAGAGGTGCAGCATGAATCCAGCTATTCCCCACAGAGACAGGAGATGTGTTCACACATCTGCCTCAGTCACATGCCCCGGGTTTTCAGCTGGCGCCTGCACCGCTCCGAGGGTTGCGGTTCTCCACCAGCAAGCCCCTGACTGCCACCCGTCAGGGCTGGCAGAAGCTGGCGAAAGTGGGTTCGCTTCGTGGCCGGGGTTGGCGTAGATGGGAAACCATGCCAGATCTCCCCACGGGAGATGGAGGAAAGGAAAGGAATTAATGATTGCATGGAGCAACTTCCGTGCCATTGTTAATGAAAGTTTATGAAAGTTTACACAGGCATCATCCTCTTTTCCTGAAGTTTCAAACCCATTCATGTCTGTGTGTTACATCTGTGTGCACTACATTAAACCATTCAGCTGATTTTTCTGCCCATTCTTCACCGTTTGTTCTTTCTAACATAAGTAACTGGGCATCAACTGTGATTGATGTCTTCTTATTACCAAGCAGCGTTACTATCGCATGCATTTTGGCTCACACATGGGCTTTGGTCAGCGCAAAACTCATCTTAAACCGTCATGATCAGAATTCATTTTCGATAATGTACCTCTTTGCATTAAAGGGATGGGAAGGAGCGCTTCGGATTGGATTATCCAAAACACACCTCTGAATGATTAGACTGGCCTTTTTAGACTGATTGATGATGATTGGCAGAAACTTCATTTTTACGCTGTTGTGATAAGGAAATGAACTTGGAAACACCCATACTCACGTTCTGCATCAGTGACAATTGACTAACCGACCCCGTCATTGTAATACAGCCCTTGTCTTTGTTGTGTACTCAGTTGAATGTAAGTTGAAAGGGATTTTTTAAATCATTGCATTTTGGTTTTATTTACATTTTACTCAGCGTCCAGAACTTCACCAGAATTGGGGTTGTAGAAACTGTATGTTGTAAAGAAGCATTTGTTTTCTCAAGGCAATTGATTTTTATGCTTTTTCTAAGTAAAATTGATTATAGGTTACAGTGCTGCTGAAATTTTCTGGTTATTTGAGCATTTTGTTTAAATCAGCTGCTTGCCTATACTGACAGTGAGATTGCTTGTATGCAGATGATTGTGTGAATTTTGCTTATGTACATCTCTTATAGCAGTGATCTATGCTTAGTCACGTGTGTCTTATTAACTTGTTCCAATGTGAAGCACATTCTGCCACATGTAAAGAAGTGTGCTCTATAAATGAAATTGCTATTGCTACCTTAATCTAGAAAAGCAGGCTTTAAAAACACGTTTTAAACTCCCCCACAAACTTAATCAGCATAGGCAAATCAGTGAAAACAGGATTAACTCCTGATATGCAAACTTCAGCAGTAACTTGCTTCTCCACCAGCATTTGCATTTAAACTGATCAACTTAACTCCAGATGTCCATTGGTTTCAGTTCTAAGCAGCATCCTTCACATCTCCTTTAACTGACCTCCCTCTCCCTCCGTCTGTGTCCTCCAGGTGTTTTATGTGTCGGACCTGTTTAAGCCGAGAGTGAAGCTGACTACACCCCCACCATCACCAATCAAAAAGGAGCTGCTGCCTTCATCCGACATCATAGAAAGGAACAACCACCACAACATGGTTTGAGAGGGGCCGTGCCTCCTTCCTGTGACCAAGGAGCCGACTGCAGTGCTGCTCACCTCCCATCGGACAGTAGAATGTAGCGACAAGAGACTGTAGCTGCTTCTTAAATGGCATCCTCCTCCCTTTGGCAGCGCCCAGCTAGAGGTGCTTTGTGGACTAGGGTGTCAGATTTGAGATTTGCACAGCAAAGTCCATTCTCACTATCCAGCCTTTTTTTCTATAACTACTAATCAACTTTGAGCCCATCTTTTGAGCACAAACAGAATTTGAAGCTGAAAGGCAAAATTAATTAGGACACGGCAGGCAGAGCTGAGGGTGAGACAAGAGGAATGACGAAAGACAAACCCCCTGCCGAGGGAGAGAGTGATGCCGTCTCCTCCCAGAACTGTCTGTGACCTTGGATCAACAAAGGACAACAACTTTCTTAACAAAGGGAAGGATATTACTGCAGTTATTAGCAGCTTAGAAATATTAACAGTATAGAATATATAACTGATAGCACTGTTTTAACTTCATTGTCCATTATCACCACTTGCTGCCTGGGGTGTCTGACTGAAAAAACTTGATTATGCTGACATTACGAGACAAAAAGATCTATTCCGAGAAGTCTTGGTATGGACTTTAAATTGAGGCTGGATGGCATATTTGTTAATGTTCTGTGAATAGGATCCTTTAAAGATCATAGACTGATCTTTCTAGGCCTTTAATGTCTTTCCAAGTCTGTCAATCCTCCCAAATATCAGCACATCAAGCTTTTAGTAGTAGACTCTCAGCGTGGCCCAAACCCGGGATGTTGCATTTCTTGAGAGTTAGACGTAATCAAGAGAAAAATCGGTGGAAGGGCGGAGGCAGACTTCACATCCTCCCACCACCTGTATAAGAGGCACGGCTGTGCCATGCCACTTTGCCACTTCCTGGTGTTGGAGCCATCTGTCTGGCCTCCTAAGCAGGAAGGTAATGGGTGGGCACAGTGAAGGAAAGGGTGTGGTCTGTCATCATGGAAAGAAGGTAATGATTTACAGCAAAGCTGGCACAATATTTTGAGATGATTTGGGCTCTTTCCGCTGGCAGGGAAGGGCTCTCACCCACCCGATCACTCATTGGCTATGGATGTCTGTCTCTCAGTGTGTCTGTGTGTGTCTGTCTGTTCAATCTTGTGCTTGTTTGTAGTAAGACTGTGTGTGTTCTTATGAATGAGCGCTGTACCCTGTGAAAATTAACCTTCCCTCTTATGTGTCTCATGTATGTGAGAGCAAAGGAGAAGGTGAGTGTTAAAATAAAACTGTGGATCTAATATTTTATTTTCTGCTAAGAAGCATCTATAACCTTGTACCTTTATAGCATGTCCTGTATAATGACTAACAGTCGTACAGTACCACATACACCAGTCTTTTTCATTTACAGCCTTCTCAGCTATCCTCCTCCAACAACATACTCATCCATGTTGCACATCTTTTTTATTGTATAGTCCGTCCTATCATTTCACAAAGCTGTTTTCAATCTCTTTTTATAAATATATAAATAATGTATAAATCAAATTAACTCTGTAAAATATTGTTTCATAACCTGTTTAGATAGAGCATATCCACTATAATTACAGACCTGTGTTCCTTACAAAATGCTGCTTAAAAGCATCAATTGACAGCTTTTTGTATCTAGAACTAAACTATTGTAGATGTCTTAGATACATTTGTAATATGCCTAAAAAAAAAACACCTACAATTGTATTAAAATTCAATATTAGTATTTTTGTATTGTTTTTTTGTACAAAACAAATAGTAGTAATGCTGTTTTTTCTGCTAAATGTACTTTGCCCCATTACATGTGCTTTTAAATAAAAAGCTCATGATGAACATACCTTTGGTTTGTCTTCACTGTTGATAAGATGTTAGTTTTTCTTCGCGACTGCATGGCTGGCTTGTTTGATGAAGAGAAAGATGAGTGGGTCCATGCATTATTGTCATTATTCACGCCACACAATTACTGCCAATTCAGAGCTGGTAATTTGTCTCACAGCCAATAATTGGACTCAGCTCTTTGCTTGCTGTTTAATGTATCCTGGACAAGGACTCTCACCACCTTTATACTAATTAATGCTGTTATTTGCTTACTCTTACATTTTGACTTAAAGGTGAAGTCAGTTGAGGTGGTATGGGCATCTGATTAGGATGCCTCCTGGACGCCTTCTACTTGAGGTGTTTTGGGCACGTCCCACTGGGAGGAGACCCAGAGGCAGACCCAGGACTCGGTGGAGAGATGTGTCCCAGCTGGTCTGGGAACGCCTTGGTATCCTCTCTGAAGAGCTGGAGCAGGTGGCTGGGGAGAGGGAAGTCTGGGCTTTTCTGCGTGAACTGCTGCCTCCGCGACCCGGACCTTCGGAAAAGTGGTAGAAAAGGGATGGATGGATGGTGAACTCGACAGTATTTTCATGAAATTTTTTTTCTTTTAAATAATACATAAAATGTTTAGAAAGGTGCAGAACTAAATTCTTTATATTCTTCAATATACACGACTCACAAAAAGTTAGGGATATTCGGCTTTTGGGTGAAATTTCAGGATGCACCTAAAATGCACTATAACCTTTACAGGTGAACTTAATTTCACCTTCTCAAACCTTTTGAATGCACATGTCCAACTGTTCAGTGTTTCAGTGCTTTTTGCATAACTTGCTGTTCTCAAGGTGCTTAACGGCAAAATTCACAAGTGTTTGATCTATAAATTTTCTGGTTCAATTAAATTGGTATTTAAACAGTCCTCTTCATCATGCTGTTCACATTGTGACATCATGAGACCAAGACGATACTTAACAATTGATCAACATTACCTCGCCATGGCGAGACTTCAAACAGGATGTTCTCAGATGGAAGTGGCCACTGAGCTTAAGAGTGTCACAGAGTGTCATAAGCAGGTTGCAACAGAGATATAGAAAGACTGGAAGAGTCACAGAAAGGCAAAGAAGTGGACATCCTTTTGCCACATCCCACGCTGATGACCGCTTCATTGTGAACAGTGCTCGTGGAACCGGATGATGAATGCCACTCAACTCCAGGCACATTTAAGGAAGGTGACAGCCACCAAGTGTCACATCAGACCATTTGAAATTGTTTACATCAGTGGGGTCTGTGTGCTAGATGACCTGTAAGGGTACCTGACCACACCATCAGACACAGGCGTCATCATTTACAGGGGCTAGCAAGCATTTATACTGGACAAGGGACGAGTGGGCCTCAGTGCTGTTCTCTGATAAAAGTTGATTCACATTGAGCAGAAATGATGGCCACCAACGATGTTGGAGATGTCAAGGAAAGCACTATGCATCAGCCACTGTTGTCAACAGACAAGCCTTTGGTGGTGGTGGTGGTGTTACAGTCTGGGCAGGTGTGTCTAGTCAATACAGAACTGCCCTACACCTTGTGAATGGTACAGTGACAAGCTGATACTGCCTGAATAACATCATTAATCCAGTCATTGTGCCCCTGCATGAACAACACAGGCCTAATTTCATCTTCATGGACGACAATGCTCCAACTCATTGAGGTTGCATCATTAGGGAATGGCTGCTGGAGGCTGGGGTACCTCAAATGGAGTGGCCTGCACTTTCTCCAGACTTCCCATAGAAAACCTATGGGATCAGCTGAGTCACCGTGTAGAGGCTCGTAACCCTGCACCCCACAATCACAATGACCTGAGGGCCACTGTTCAAGAAAAGTGGAATGCCATACCTCAGCATGAGACGTCGTTGTCAAGCTGTAATTGATGCTCAAGGGCACACAACAAGTTACTGAGACAGTGTCATTTTTTGTTGTGGCATACCCACCACTGTTGTTGGCTTTTGTTTCAGTAAATTGTTTGAGATGAGGAAATCACCACTGCATGCTTCTACTTAAATGCCCTACTTTCATATTATCACTGTAGCATGAACTTTTTACATTTTCCATAAATTTCACCCAGAAGCCAAAAATCCCTAACTTTTTGTGAGCAGTGTACACACACACGAAAGGAGGGGCTGAAAAGTTCATAGTGATTAAAATTGACCACACACACACACACACACACATATATATATATATATATATATATATATATATATATATATATATATATATATACACACATATATACAGTGGAGCAAAAAAGTATTTAGTCAGCCACCAATTGTGCAAGTTCTCCCACTTAAAAGATGAGAGAGGTCTCCAATTTTCATCATAGGTATACCTCAACTATGAGAGACAAAATGAGGAAAAAAAAAATCCAGAAAATCACATTGAAGGATTTTTAATGAATTAATTCTTAAATTCCTTGGTAAAATAAGTATTTGGTCACCTACAAACAAGCAAGATTTCTGGCTCTCACAGACCTGTAACTTCTTCTTTAAGAGGCTCCTCTGTCCTCCACTCGTTACCTGTATTAATGGCACCTGTTTGAACTCATTATCAGTATAAAAGACACCTGTCCACAACCTCAAACAGTCAGACTCCAAACTCCACTATGGCCAAGACCAAAGAGCTGTCAAAGGACACCAGATACAAAATTGTAGACCTGCAACAGGCTGGGAAGACTGAATCTGCAAAAGATAAGCAGCTTGGTGTGAAGAAATCAACTGTGGGAGCAATTATTAGAAAATGAAAGACATACAAGACCACTGATAATCTCCCTCGATCTGGAGCTCCACGCAAGATCTCACCCCGTGAGGTCAAAATGATCACGAGAACGGTGAGCAAAAATCCCAGAACCACATGGGGGGACCTAGTGAATGACCTGCAGAGAGCTGGGACCAAAGTAATAAAGGCTACATCAGTAACACACTACGCCACCAGGGACTCAAATCCTGCAGTGCCAGACATGTCCCCCTGCTTAAGCCAGTACATGTCCAGGCCCGTCTGAAGTTTGCTAGAGAGCACTTGGATGATCCAGAAGAAGATTGGGAGAATGTCATATGGTCAGATGAAACCAAAATAGTACTTTTTGGTAAAAACTCAACTTGTCGTGTTTGGAGGAGAAAGAACACCATACCTACTTTGAAGCATGGGGGTGAAAACATCATACTTAGGGGCTGTTTTTCTGTAAAGGGACCAGGACGACTGATCCGTGTAAAGGAAAGAATGAATGGGGCCACGTATCGTGAGATTTTGAGTGAAAACTTCCTTCCATCAGCAAGGGCATTGAAGATGAAACGTGGCTGGGTCTTTCAGCATTACAATGATCCCAAACACACCGCCCGGGCAACGATAGAGTGGCTTCGTATGAAGCATTTCAAAGTCCTGGAGTGGCCTAGCCAGTCTCCAGATCTCAACCCCATAGAAAATCTTTGAAGGGAGTTGAAAGTCCGTGTTGCCCAGCGACAGCCCCAAAACATCACTGCTCTAGAGGAGATTTGCATGGAGGAATGGGCCAAAATACCAGCAACAGCGTGTGAAAACCTTGTGAAGACTTACAGAAAACGTTTGACATCTGTCATTGCCAACAAAGGGTATGTAACAAAGTATTAAGATGAACTTTTGTTATTGACCAAATACTTATTTTACCGAGAAATTTATCAATTAATTCATTAAAAATCCTTCAATGTGATTTTCTGGATTTTTTTTTTCTCATTTTGTCTCTCATAGTTGAGGTATACCTATGATGAAAATTGGAGACCTCTCTCATCTTTTAAGTGGGAGAACTTGCACAATTGGTGGCTGACTAAATACTTTTTTGCCCCACTGTAGGTATATATACACACATATATACACATACACTACCGTTCAAAAGTTTGGGGTCACCCAGACAATTATTTTGTGTTTTCCATGAAAAGTCACTTATTTACCACCATGAGTTGTAAAATGAATAGAAAATATAGTCAAGACATTGACAAGGTTAGAAATAATTTGTATTTGAAATAATTTTTTCCTTCAAACTTTGCTTTCGTCAAAGAATCCTCCATTTTCAGCAATTACAGCATTGCAGACCTAACATGATTGCACAAGGGTTTTCTAATCATCCATTAGCCTTCTGACGCAATGAGCAAACACATTGTACCATTAGAACACTGGAGTGATAGTTGCTGGAAATGGGCCTCTATACACCTATGTAGATATTGCACCAAAAACCAGACATTTGCAGCTAGAATAGTCATTTACCACATTAGCAATGTATAGAGTGTATTTCTGATTAGTTTAAAGTTATCTTCATTGGAAAAAAAGTGATTTTCTTTCAAAAATAAGGAAATTTCTAAGTGACCCCAAACTTTTGAACGGTAGTGTATATACATATACACTGTCGTTCAAAAGTTTGAGGTCACCCAGACAATTATTTTGTGTTTTCCATGAAAAGTCACACTTATTTACCACTATGACTTGTAAAATCAATAGAAAATATAGTCAAGACATTGACAAGGTTAGAAATAATGATTTGTATTTGAAATAATAATTTTTTCCAGATACTAACCTGCTCAAAGGAAGGTCAGTTTTATAGCTTCTCTAACCAGCTAAACTGTTTTCAGCTGTGCTAACATGATTGCACAAGGGTTTTCTAATCATCCATTAGCCTTCTGATGCAAAGAGCAAACACATTGTACCATTAGAACACTGGAGTGATAGTTGCTGGAAATGGGCCTCTATACACCTATGTAGATATTGCACCAAAAACCAGACATTTGCAGCTAGAATAGTCATTTACCACATTAGCAATGTATATTAGATATTAGAGTGTATTTCTGATTAGTTTAAAGTTATCTTCATTGGAAAAAAACAGTGCTTTTCTTTCAAAAATAAGGAAATTTCTAAGTGACCCCAAACTTTTGAACGGTAGTGTATGTACACACATACATATACATAACATACATACTGACATGGTTAACTGACCCAGTGAACAGACTCGGACTCAGAAATAGATACAGTTATCTTTATTGATAATAATGAAGGAGTGTGAGTGTGTGGGTGTGTGATCTTGTGGCAGCTGGGGGAGAGCAGAACACTGTACGACCTGGCAACCCTAGGGACAAATAAAGACAGGGATAGTTAGTGGCAATCACCAGTGGAACTGTACAGTTCAGTTAGGCTGAACAGGCTTACTGTTAGTGGAGATGGAAAGAGACTCAGGTTCAACTCGACGGCTACAGCCAGGAGGACAGTGTCCGCTGTTCCGGTTGCTGCTGAAGGAGGTTGGTGTGTCTTGGGTGGAGCAGTGCAGCTCAGTCCGCCGCCACGGATCTCCACCTGTGCACAGGGGATCGAGAGAGGATTAAGGAGAATGAGCGAGGGCTTACTTGAGCTGAAGAGTTGATTCTTCCTGATGTTGGCTGGCAGGAGGCTGGATACGAAGACGAAGGTAGGCCGAGGCTAGGAAGCTCAGGAACAAGGAGGACGGCGAGTGAAGGTTTCATGGGAATGAAGACAGACGACTCCGCGCTGATCTGAGGGCAGCGCGGTCTCAATAACCCTGGCTGTCATGAGGAGCAGGTGTGCGCGCAGCTGAGGAGAATAGGCAGCCAGAGCGAACCATTACAGTACTCACCCCGCTACGAGATGCCTCTTGGAGGTCGATCCAACCTACCTGGGTGCGCCTGGTGGAAGTCCCTGATGAGTTACTTGTCCAAAATGAAGGAGGGACGCACCAGGACCTCCATTCCAGCCCGTAGCCCTCCCAGTCCACCAGGTATTGTAGGCCGTGGCTGTGGCCCCGGCGGTAGACGTCCAGGATTGCATTGACCTTCCACGCTGGGTCGCTGTCGATCACCATCGGCGGAGGTGGAGACCTGGGAAGGGGACACAGAGGACTGGAACAGAAGGGCTTGACCTGCGAGACATGGAAGGTTGGACAGATGCAGAGGGAGGGGGGGGAGCTAGGTGCACAGATACAGGGTTAATGATGCGAGTGATGGCAAAAGGCCCAATGAATCGTTGAGACATCTTCCTCGCCTCTGCCTTCAGGTTAATGTGTTTGGTGGATAGCCATACCTGCTTACCCACCCGGTAGGAGGGGACTGGTGTCCTGTGACGGTTAGTAGTCGTGGAGTTGCGCTCTGCCTTGCATCATAGCGCGGTCCGGGTCACTCTCCACAGCCAGCGGCAGCGCCTTAGGTGAGCCCAGATGGAAGGGATGGTGATGTCCTTCTCCTCCTCGGGAAATAATGGGGGGTTGTAACCCAGTGAAGCCTCAAACAGAGACATGCTGATAGCAGAAGAGACCATCGTATTATGAGCGCATTCGATCCAGGGGAGATGCATGCTCCAAAATGCCGGGTTGGCGGTAGCAACACACTGCAGCGCAGCCTCCAGCTCCTGGTATGCCCGCTCACATTGTCCGTTGCTCTGTGGGTGGTATCCGGAAGACAGGCTCACTGTAGCCCCAAGGGTGTTGCAAAAAGACCTCCATACCTGGGAGATGAACTGAGGTCCCTGGTCGGAGACGATGTCCAGGGGAATCCCGTATAGTCTCACCACATGTTGGACGAGAAGGTCCGCTGTCTCCTTCGCCGTAGGCAGCCCCTGCAGGGGAACGAAGTGGGCGGCCTTAGAAAATCTATCGACAATGGTGAGAATTACCATGTGGTGATTAGAAGGTGGGAGACCGGTGACGAAGTCCAACTCCACATTGGACCAGGGCCTGCCGGGAGTAGGGAGGGGATGGAGCAGACCGGCCGGAGGAGAGGAGGACGTATTGCCAGCAGTGCACTGAGGGCAGGTGCGGATGTACTCCCCAACTTCCCTCTGAAGCGAAGGCCACCAAAATGTCCTTTGCTGAAACGCCACTGTGTGGGCCCTCCCGGGGTGACATGAGAACCTGGAAGTGTGGGCCCAATGGATAACCTCGCCCTGAACGGCAGATGGGACAAACAGCCTCCCCGCTGGCCCCCCGCCCGGGTCCCCCTCGGCCTCCTGCGCCTTCAGGACCCTCTCTCTGATGCCCCACGAGAGGGCGCCCATGATACACGATGGAGGAAGGATAGGATGTTCAATTACCTCCACAGCATCCGAGGCAAACTGTCTGGACAGGGCATCCGATTTGGTATTCTTGGACCCGGGGCGGTATGTGATGGTGAAGTCAAAGCATCTGAAGAACAGGGACCAGCCTGCCTGGTGCGCATTCAAATGCTTGGCCGTCCTGAGGTACTCCAGATTCTTGTGATCTGTCCAGACCACAAACGGCTGGGAGGCCCCCTCCAACCAATGGCGCCACTCCAACGCGAGCTTGACCGCCAGCAGCTCCCTGTCACCGATGTCATAATTGTGCTCTGCTGGGGATAGGCGACGGGAGAAGAATGCACAGGGCTGAATCCTGCCATCCACCGGGGAGCACTGGGATAGCACAGCTCCAACCCCCGAGTCTGAAGTGTCCACCTCCACCAGGCATTGAAGTGCGGGATCCACCTGAGCCAGGATGGGAGAGTCAGAGAACCTCCCCTTGAGCTCAGCAAAGGCTGCAACCACCTCCTCCGTCCACCAGAAAGGGACCTTAGAAGAAGTAAGACGGGTCAGGGGGAGAGCCATGATACTATAATTCTTAATGAAGCGGCGGTAGAAACTGGCAAATCCCAAAAACTGCTGGAGTTGTTTCCTGGATGCAGGAGTGGGCCAATCTACCACCGCTTTTACCTTATTGGGATCTGGGATGATCTCATTATGGGAGATGATGAAGCCCAGGAAGGATGCCTTGGAGGTGTGGAACTCACACTTCTTGGCCTTAACGAATAGTTTGTTCTCCATGAGCCACTGCAAAACTCGCCTCACGTGTACCCGATGCTCGTCCAAGGACTGTGAAAAAGTCAGAATATCACCCAGAGAGACGAAAACAAATACACCCAAAAAGTCCCTCAGCAGGTCATTGATCAGGCGCTGGAATATGGCGGGGGCGTTGGTCAACCCAACGGCATAACCAGATACTCGAAGTGTCCGCTAGGGGTCCGGAACCCCATCTTCCACTCGTCACCTTCCCGGATCCGCACCAGATGGTAAGCATTGCGGAGATCCAGCTTAGTGAACCAGGAGGCCCCCTGGAGGGAATCAAACACCGTATTAATTAGGGGAAGGGTGTACTTGTCCTTGATGGTGATGTTATTTAATTCCCGAAAGTTGATGCACGGCCTCAGCAAGCCATCTTTCTTGCCCACAAAAAAAACCCCTGCCCCCACTGCCAAGGATGACGGCCAGATTATGCCTGAGTTTAACGACTCTTTAATATAGGCCTCCATGGCCTCCCGCTCCGGAGCTGACAGGCTGTAAAGACGACTCGACGGCAGCGGGGCTCCGCCACGGAGGTTGATTGCACAGTCGTATGGGTGGTGAGGGGGGAGGGAAAGGGCCTGGGTCTTGCTAAAGGCGGCCCCAAGGTCATGATTCTCCAGAGGAATCTTAGACATATCAGGAGGAGGGGTGACAGGGGCACCCAGGGGCACGGACAGCGAGCAAGCAGTAGATTGCAGGCAGGCACCAAGGCAGAATGAGCTCCAAGACACCACATTCCTTGGAGCCGACCCCCAGCTGCCACGCTAGAAGAGCCACCAGCATGGATTATATCACCTGGGAGCACCATGACTGTAACTACCATCATGCCTGCTGCAGAGGCTGTCGCAGCAGAGTAAACAGCTGAGCTGGACCTCCCAAGGGCCGAGCCCAAATCGTCGCCGTCGTCTGGATCGTCAGAGTCCTGGACGGCGATGGAGCTCAAGCTCAGGCAAGTGCTCTCTTTTCCCTTCCTTCTCTCTGTTTTAGAGCAATCTTACCTGACTCTTGGTGAGGACAGCCAGGTGCAGCCACCCGCTGCAACTGGGCTTGCCTCTCCAGACTCTGCCGCTGCCAGTAACTCTGATCCCCCTACTCTGTTTCCTCTGAGCTTCCTCCCAGGGTCACCGGAGACGATCCAGCGCAACCAGAGGTCTCCGTAGGTCCAGGCGCACTGCCCAAGGTAGTTCAGGGTCCAGCTTTCACTGCAGAGGAGGTCTTCGCAGGTGCTCAGTCCCAGACCAGGACCTCCATGGGTGCAGCTCCACCTCTGCCCAAGGCCGTCATCTGGGTTCCTCCTTGGTCTGGGTCTCTATGGGTGCTGCGTTCCAGCCAGGGACCAACATGGGTGCTGCGCCCAGCATCAGTTTTCTTCCAACTCAAAGCTCAGTCACAGGGATCTGTTCTAGGCCGTATTCTTTCTAGTTTATATATGCTTCCGCTCAGCAACATTATTAGAAAGCACTGTATACATTTTTATTGTTATGCAGATGACACACAATTATACCTGTCAATGAAGCCAGATGATAGTAATCAATTAGCCAAGTTAGAGGCCTGTCTCAAGGAAGTCAAACCTTGAATGACTTGTAATTTCCTGCTATTAAATTCAGATAAGACTGAAGTCATTCTAGTTGGTCCAAAAAAACCTTAGAAATACCTTTCCAAATCAAACTCTTAGTTTTGATGGGGTTACTCTTTCGCTTAATAGTTCTGTGAGAAACCTTGGAGTTATTTTTGATCAAGATCTGTTTTTTAATTCACATATTAAACTTGTTTCTAAGACTGCCTTCTATCATTTGTGTAATCTTGCTAAGATTAGGAACATCTTGTCTCATAGTGATGCTGAGAAACTAATCCACGCTTTTGTTAGCGCTAGATTAGATTAATGTAACTCTTTATTATCAGGTTGTCCTAAAATAACTTTAA
Organism: Pholidichthys leucotaenia; assembly: GCA_020510985.1. Lineage (NCBI taxonomy): Eukaryota > Metazoa > Chordata > Actinopteri > Cichliformes > Pholidichthyidae > Pholidichthys > Pholidichthys leucotaenia. Next base: position 418,170,712 of record CM035839.1, read on the forward strand.
AAAGTCTTCAGCTGATCCAAAATGCTGTAGCAAGACTTTTAACAGGTACTAGAAAGAGAGATCATATCATTCTGGTTTTGGCCTCCCTTCATTGGCTTCCCATAGAGCTTAGAATTAAGTTTAAAATCCTTCTTCTCACTTACAAAGCTCTAAATAATCAGGCCCCTTTTTATTTAAAAGATCTGATACTACCCTATTATCCTAACAGAGCACTACGCTCCCAAAATGCAGGATTACTTGTAATACCTAGAATCTCCAAAAGTACAATGGGAGGCAGAGCCTTCAGTTATCAAGCTCATCTCCTTTGGAACCAGCTGCCAATCTGGATTCGGGAGTCAGACTTGATCTCTGTTTTTAAGAATGGGTTAAAACCTTCCTTTTTGATATAGCCTATAATCAGAGTGGGATCATGTGCCTCTGAACCCTCACTTAGTTATGCTGCCAATAGGTTTAGACAGCTGGGGGACCTCCGACAACGCACTGGGCTTCACTCCTTTCTTCACTGTCAATGAAATATTTTTGCTGGTCATTAACATCTGTTTGTTCTCTCCCATAGATTGAGTCCCCGTCGTGCTGTTTGCTCTCTACATGTCTGTTCGTCTCTTCTTCTCTGTCCCCTCACCCCCCAGCCAGTTGCACCAGATGACTGCCCCTCCCTGAACCTGGTTCTGCTGGAGGTTTCTTCCTGTTAAAAGGGAGTTTTTCCTCTCCACCATCACCAAGTGCTTGCTCACAGGGGATCGCCTGATTGCTGGGGTCTTGCTGCAATTGTGGTTGCTTCCCCTACAGTTGAAAGTGCTATGAGATGACTGTTGTTGTGAAATGGCGCTATATAAATAAAGTTGAATTGAATTGAATCAGCCCAACGTGGGTGCTGTGCTCCAGTTTGGGTCCACCATGGGCACCATGTCCCAGCCCCGGGCCCACTGAAGATCCAACGTCGGCCAAGCCGGGGCCAACCGAGGGTGCAATGTTGGCCCAGCCAGGCTCCACCAAGGGTGCTACAGTGCTCCAGCCCAGGGCCACCTCAGGTGCTACAGAGCTCCAGCCCGGAGCCACCGTGGGTGCAACATTATCTCAGGCCAAGACCACTGAGGGCGTCGTGGTCCCCCTTCTTCCTCCGCCTCCAGACATCCCCCTTCTCCGGTTCTGCTCACCGCCTTTGGGTCTTCCGGTGGGGGAGCTGCCTCCTGGATCACTCCTCTGGTCCTGGTGGTTCAAGAACTCTGGCCAGCCGCTCGAAAGACTGGGTCGCTGGGTCAGGTGGTCCGTTTTCTCCGGCAGGCCACCCGACTTATTCCACCTGGCCATCCGGCTGACCTGGGACTTCGGTCAGCCACCTGAACTGTTTGGTTCCTTTTGGTTAGGGGAGCCCAGGGCCCTGGTGTAGCACAGGTGTGGGTCATGAATGGGTTTGTTTTTCCCTTCTATCCTCTTCCCCCCACCTCCGTCCTGGGGTAGTTTTTTGCTTTGCCTCTTTCTCTCGGGGGGGGGGGGGGTTCTTTTGGGTGTTACCTGGGGGCGTCTGGTCTCCACCCCTTAAAGAGGAGGCTCTTACATGTGTCTGAGCTCTTGTTTTCACTGAACTCAGACCCTCACATTATTTTAAGTATTGTTTGTCTGATTAGTTTGATTTTGTTAGTTTTCTGTATATTCTTTGGGTTTGTTTACACTTGTGCCTCTCCTTTTCCCAGACACTCCCTCTAACTGCTCTCAGTCAGCTCAGCTGGGAGCAGTTAATCAATCAGGTTACCTGCTTGCTCAGTGACTCACACCTGCAACACATTTTTCCTCTGTGTATTTAAGACCTGTTCATTCACTGTGTGTTTATCTCCTCTCTACACTGGTCCCAGCCTCTGAAGTTTTGTCTTCTCCAGAGCGCTTCTTGCTCTGAGGTTAACTGTGTAAGTTATTCTGGTTTGCATTTTTGTATTGTCTTCACGAGGAACATTTCTCTCCTTGTCTCCACCAGAGCCCAATCTCGCTCTGGCATGCCTTATTTGTAAGTTCTCTCCTCATTGTAATATTATAGTCTGTTCACCAAACTGCTCGTATGTTTGTCTTTCTTTAATAAAACTCACAAGCTCGCAGTCCAGCGCCTGGGATGTTTCTCTGCCCCGTAGGGGCAAACATGACACATATATATGTATACATACACACACACGCGTGTGTGTGTGTGTGTGTGTGTGTGTGTGTGTGTGTGTGTGTGTGTGTACACATACATACACACAGACAGTTCCTTTGACTTCATGCTTGGTTTGTGCTCTGACATGCACTGTCAACTGTGGGACCTTACAGTTTCTCACAAACGTGAGTACACCCCTCACATTTTTGTAAATATTTTATTATATCTTTTCATGGGACAACACTGAAGATATGACACTTTGATACAATGTAAAGTAGTCAGTGTACATCTTGTATAACAGTGTAAATTTGCTGTCCCCTCAAAAAAACTCACACAGCCATTTATGTCTAAATCGCTGGCAACAAAAGTGAGTACACCCCGAAGTGAAAATGTCCAAATTGTGCCCAAAGTGTCAATATTTTGTGTGGCCACCATTATTTTCCAGCGCTTGCCTTAACTCTCTTGGGCATGGAGTTCACTAGAGCGTCAGAGGTTGCCACTGGAATCCTCTTCCACTCCTCCGTGACAAACATCATGGAGCTGGTGGTTGTTAGAGACCTTGTGCTCCTCCACCTTCCGTTTGATGGTACATTGCCCAGTCCATCACCTTTGCCCTCAGTTTCTTATCAAGGCAGTGGTCGTCTTAGAGGTGTGTTTGAGGTGGTTATCATGTTGGAATACTGCCCTGCGGCCCAGTTTCTGAAGGGAGGGGATCATGCTCTGCTTCAGTATGTCACAGTACATGTTGGCATTCATGATTCCCTCAATGAACTGTAGCTCCCCAGTGCTGGCAGCACTCATGCAGCCACAAACCATGACACTCCCACCACCATTCTTTACTGTAGGCAAGACACACTTGTCTTTGTACTCCTCACCTGGTTGCCGCTACACACGCTTGACACCATCTGAATCAAATAAGTTTATCTTGGTCTCATCAGACCACAGGACATGGTTCCAGTAATCTATGCCCTTAGTCTGCTTGTCTTCAGCAAACTGTTTGTGGGCTTTCTTGTGCATCATCTTTAAAAGGGGCTTCCTTCTGGGACGAAAACCATGCAGACCAATTTGATGCTGAGTGCAGCGTATGGTCTGAGCACTGACAGGCTGACCCCCCACCCTTTCATCCTCTGCAGCAATACTGGCAGCACTCATATGTCTATTTTCAAAGGACAACCTGTGGATATGACGCTGAGCATGTGCTCTCAACTTCTTTGGTCGACCATGGCAAGGCCTGTTCTGAGTGGAACCTGTCCTGTTAAACCACTGTATGGTCTTGGCCACCGTGCTGCAACTCAGTTTCAGGGTGTTGGCAATCTTCTTATAGCCTAGGCCATCTTTATGTAGAGCAACAATTCTTTTTTTCAGATCCTCAGAGAGTTCTTTGCCATGAGGTGCCATGAACTTCCAGTGACCAGTATGAGAGAGTGTGAGAGTGATAACACCAAATTAAACACACCTGCTCACCATTCACACCCGAGACCTTGTAACACTAACAAGTCACATGACACCGGGGAGGGAAAATATAAATGTTCAATCAGGGTTTTACCCTGCAATGTAAAGTGCTATGAAGTGACTGTTATTGTGAATTTGCACAATTTGAAGTTATTATTATTTCATCAGTGATGATGTTCTTAATATACACCATATTTACAATAACAGTAGAAACAATAATTCCTATTATCAGTTCAGGTTACAATCTTTTATACATCGACTGGTATCCTATGGGGATGCTAGCGATGACATTAAAGATACTTTATGGAACTTTAGGAAACTTGGGTGTTAGTGATACCTTTTGGTCACTCAGTGAATTGTACCCCCTTTCTATTTCTGAGGACTTCCACCTGCAGTCCTCAGAAAGGAATTGGAACTGGAGTGCACTTAGTGACCAAAAGGTGTTAAGTTTTCAAAAGTATCTTTAAGTTGTTACCCTGATGCCATTTACAATAAGCCAGTGGATCCCCCCAGACCCCAGAGAATAAGGATGGGAAATAGTACCTACACTGTTTGGTTTAGGGAATGTTAAAATAATTGCCAGAAGTAAAACACAAATATTTGGCTCTTAACAGGCCACACCATGGCACCATGTCCTAAATGCTACGGTCTCTAGATTCCTTTATTTGGTGAGAAAACATTAACCTCTTGCCATTCTGGTGTTCTGCCCATGGGGTGTTTTACATTGGCTGGACTGTGGTGTTCTGAAACCACAATTTCGGTTTGAGTCAGCGTGATGATGTGGCTGTTCAGTGACGTCATCAACCACCCGATCTGGGAAAATCCAGCAGAGCTGTACAGGTATGGTAACTACCACATCAGCAATGTTGGGACTATCACACAAACAGTTTGCTACCCGTCAAGAGTTGTTCCTGATTTCATTTTCCAAGTGGTTACACATAGAGACAACATACTAGGATGTGACCTGTTCTATCATCTGGGCTTTCCCATCTGTGACAGCAAAAGACTCTGTTTGATCGAAGATAAGTGGGACGCAACACACCCAGATGACGATAACTAGGGTACAGCTGTCCTGTGCTCACAGGAGGACCACCGCTCAGAAGAGGGGCAGCAACTGGACTTGCCTCAGATCCTTGCCCAGCATAAGCCTCAGGGAGCCACTGCAGAGCTGCAGGATGGAGAGTCTGCGACCCAACAAAACGCAGTAGAACCACCAGATACCTTCCAAATCCACCCCTGGCATCAGCCTCCAGGAGCTGCCGCTGACCTGCAGGATGAAGGGTCCGCGATTCAACAAAACACAGTAGAGCCACCGGACTGCTTTTGAATCCATGCCCGGCCCCAGTCTCCAGGAGTCACCGCTGAGCTGCAGGATGAAGAGTCCGTGACCCAACGGGACACAGCAGAAACACCACAACCTGGTGGACGCCCCACAGCAGACATGAGAGCCATACCATCACAACTACAACGCTGAATGCAGCCAAACAGAGCGCCACTCGCAGTGATGGACTGGGTCTGGGACCGCAGAACCGAACAACCGGACCCGCAGTCGGCCTCAACACTATCTCCACTACTACCGGCACCCAACAAGATCACTGCGCAGCTCGGGCCAGCAACCTTCCAGCTGGCAGATGGTTTGGTGTGGCATGCCAACCCTCTTAGCTGAGTTCGAGCAGCTGCCCTGGATGACATGGCTACGAGGGAGTCGACTGGGACCCGGACAGGGATTTCAAAGAAGATGATCCCAGTCTGCGGGCCTCCCCACCTCCAGGGGCGCATCCACCATGGGCTTGCCACAAGGCTGCTCCAACTGAACTGCCTTCCTCAATAAAAAGAAGGACTGTTTAGCTAGGGGCACGGCTGCCAGAGGATAGTGACACAATATACCACTCAGACGCGCCGGGCCATGCGGTAGTCTACCCACTGGCTCTAGCTAGTTTGGGAGTTTCACTGTACCAAATTAGGGAGGGTCAATTCGGCTATATGTGTTGTTCTGTTTTTCCAAGGGGGGGAGGAAGGGGATGAATGTAGTGTTCTGAAACCATGAGTTTGATCTGAGTTGGCGTGATGACGTGGCTGTTCAGGGATGTCATCACACTGAACAAATAAATATGAGGGACGGCCATTTTACAGCCTCTTTTCGGTTCTCTCTCTGGCCCGGCCTCCCGAGCAACAATGTTCGGTACCACCTTAACTACTGTTTTGTAATAAAGTTCATGTTTCCAGTAAACTCCACTCTCTGTTGGTCCTTCCACGTTTTGCAGACATAACATGGACATTAGTTGGAAACTGGCAGGAATGGTAAGGGGTTTGTCTCTGATAACTTTTCAGTCTCTATTAGCTAAAAGCCTTAAAATTCACAAGTGGGACATTTATGTATTTTTCTTTGAAGAACTAAATGGTCACACTAGCCAAGAACCTCATTTCACACATGTACACTTGAAATCCACACCTCTCAACTTTTTAATCTACCTTTCCTGCAAGCTCTTTGCAACCCACCTTTAACCTTGACTTGTGTCAAAGGTAATTATCAATCAGTGTTGTGGGTGTTGTCATCGATGCTTGATGAGGGTCTTCCTGCTGAGGCCCTTCCTGACTGTGGATTGGCAGGCAGCCTCAAAAAGAGCCAGAGAGCAACAACGCACTATTGCAGTTGAAACAGCAAACATGTTTCAAAAGTAACCCAATTTAAAACTTCATAAATTAAGTGCTTCAAGTGTTGTTGCCAATGTAGAAGAGCTCATAGCTGCAGGAGGAACACAAAAGCTCACTGTTGTAGCTTTTTGTGGTAACTTAGCCTTTACGCCTTCTTTAAAAAAAAAAAAAAAAATCACATGAAAAGTAGGCACAACAATGACATGTTGGTGATTTCACGCTCTGACTCACTCAGCAGCAGATCTAAAAACCTGGCATCACTGGGTTGATTTATTCCAAAAGCGAAAAGAGAGCTGAAGTACCATCAGGATTTGTGACACTGACTGATACTCATAGTGTCACTTTCTCCATAACAGAATGTTTCAGCCAACAAGAGAAAAAGCCGGAATGACACATTCTGTCAACTTGATCGTGTATCACATTTCTGACAGATGCAGTGTGTTATGCCATGAGGGAAAACTGCAATCATGCATAATGTGTGTAGCAGGAATATCATGTGGGAAAAGGAGTACTTCACAGAGATGGGTAGAATAAAAGCAGTGTTACCTTATGATTATATTTACTCACATACAAATAAGAGCATTCACCAAAAAATTACCTGAATAAGATAATACTTATGCTTACAGCTTCAACAATGTTACGAATTTGTGAGGATTTCATGTAAATATGTTGTTTTTTCTCACACTAATCAGTAACCTTTCACTCAAATTTGCATCACTTTCTAGAACTTATGATTTTTTTTTAATATTTGAGACTTGTGAGACTTTTCTCATAAATTTCTTGTAAAATTGCAACTTTGTTATTGAAAAAAACCTCTTTTGTATAATTTTTTTAAAATTTATCCCCATAAATTTGCAATTTTTATTAATGCATTTTTCTTGTAAATTATTACTTTACTTTTTGATGTTACACCCACATATTCACAGAGTCTGCGTGTTACAGTGCATCCAGAAAAATATTCACAGCCCTTCACTTTTTCCACATTTTATGTTGCAGCCTTATTTCAAAAGGGATTAAATTCCTTTTTTCTTCAAAATTCTACACACAATACCCCATAATGACAACGTGATTTTTTTTTTTTTTACATTTTTGCAAATTTATTAAAAATAAAAAACTAAGAAATCACATTTAGATAAATATTCACAGCTTTTGCCATGAAGCTCAAAACTGAGCTAGGTGCATCCTGTTTCCACTGATCATCCTTGAGATGTTTCCACAGCTTCATTGGAGTCCGCCTGTGGTAAATTCAGTTGATTGGACATGATTTGGAAAGGGACACACCTGTCTATATACGGTATCTCACAAAAGTGAGTACACCCCTCACATTTTTGTAAATATTTTATTATATCTTTTCATGGGACAACACTGAAGATATGACACTATGATACAATGTAAAGTAGTCAGTGTACAGCTTGTATAACAGTGCAAATTTGCTGTCCTGTCAAAATAACTCACACACAGCCATTAAGTCTAAACCGCTGGCAACAAAAGTGAGTACACCCCTAAGTAAAAATGCCCAAATTGTGCCCAGTTAGCCATTTTCCCTCCCTGGTGTCATGTGACTTGTTAGTGTTACAAGGTCTCAGGTGTGAATGGGGAGCACGTGTGTTAAATTTGGTGTCATCACTCTCACACTCTCTCATACTGGTCACTGGAAGTTCAACAGGGAACCTCATGGCAAATAACTCTCTGAGGATCTGAAAAAAAAAAAAGAATTGTTGCTCTACATAAAGATGAGAATGGCTTACATGGAAAGGCTATGAGAAGATTGCCAACACCCTGAAACTGAGCTGCAGCACAGTGGCTAAGACCATACAGTGGTTTAACAGGACAGGTTCCACTCAGAACAGGCCTTGCCATGGTCGATCAAAGAAGCTGAGTGCATGTGCTCAGTGCCATATCCAGAGGTTGTATTTTGAAAATAGATGTATGAGTGCTGCCAGCATTGCTGCAGAGGTTGAAGGGGTGGGGGGTGGGGGTCAGCCTGTCAGTGCTCAGACCATATGCTGCACACTGCATCAAATTGGTCTGCATGGCTGTCGTCCCAGAAGGAAGCCCTTTTAAAGGTGATGCACAAGAAAGCCTGCCAAAGGTTTGCTGAAGACAAGCAGACTAAGGACTTTATCCTTTTTTTTTTTTTTTTTTTTTTTCCTTTGAAAGACAAAAGTAAAATTGAAAGATGTCTTTACCTTCTTTACATGTTTCAACTGCACTGCAGCCTTCATCAGAAGAGTCAGCTGATTGCTGCCAGGTGACATTTATCAGCTGATTTTCGTAGGCGGGGCCAGCTCAGCAGATCTGTCAGATCCGCCGAGCCGGCCCCGCCTCCCGCCGTCAGATGGTCTCTGGAGAATGTGGTCCCAGGTGTGAGAAAGCATAAAGGCCCCCTCATCTCGGTTCATGGTGTCTTTTCCCCGCTTTCTGATCTCTATTGCCTCCTTGATCCAACGTTTGTGTCTGTTGCTCTCCGATCCAATAATTTTTGTGTTGTCCCAGTCCATGATGTGATTATTTCTTTTGCAGTGGTCCGATATAGCTGATTTTAATGTTTCTTGTTCTGCTTTTTCTTTTTGTGATCTTGTGAGTCGTCCTTGCGTTTCCTTCTCACATTCCTTTTGGTGTTCTTTTTTTCTTGTGGTGAATAATCTTCCGGTTTCTCCAATGTAGGTTTTGTTACATGATCTGCATGATATTTCATATAATACATTGCATTTATTGTCTTGTTCTATTCTGTCCTTGGGGTGTACTAATAACTGTCTTAATTTTTTGTGTGGTTTGACTGCTGTGTTTATTTTGTATTTTTTCATGATCCTTTGAATTGGTTCCGTGATCCCTCGTATGTATGGTATAGTTATGGTTTCCTTGTTTTTGATTTCAGCTTTTGTTCTGTGTCTTGTGTCCTGTTTATTTTCTTTGTTTTTGACTTGCTGTTTCCCTTTGTTTATGGCCCATACTGGATATTGGCAGCGTATAAGTGCATGTTTTATGTGGTTTTCCTCTTCCTGTCTGTCTTCTTGTTCCGTGATGATGGTGGCTCGTTCATATAATGTCCTGACGACTGATAGCTTGTGTGCTGTGGGGTGTTCCGATGTCCAAAGTAGGTATTGATCTGTGTGGGTTGGTTTCCTGTAGACTGTGATTTTTATGCTGCCATCCTCGTTGTGGTGGATTTTCATGTCCAGAAAGGCTATGGTGCCATTTTCCTCCTCTTCGTGTGTGAATTTTATGTTCCCCGTACTGTCTGTACTGTTCAGATGGTCAGTGAGTTCTTGTGTATGTCCTTTCCTTATTTTTTCCAGAATGTCATCTACGTATCTCTTCCAAAGGGTGGGTTTGCATATTGTGGGTGCTGTGTTGATGGCTTTATTTTCCAGATCCTCCATAAAAATACTGCTCATGATGGCTGATAGTGGGTCTCCCATTGCAAATCCTTCTTTTTGTTTGTAGATTTTTCCTCTGAATTGAAAATAAGTGGATTTTGCAACAAACTGTAGTAATTTGGATATGTCATGGACTGTGAGGTTGGTGCGTCTTTTTAGGGTACTGTCCTTGTTGAGGCGTTCTTGCACTATATGTAGTGTGACGTCAATAGGAGTCTTTGTGAATAAAGAGATGACGTCATGTGAGATGAGGATCTCGTCTGATTCTATTTTTATGTCTTTGAGTTCTTGTGCCAGCTCTTTTGAATTTTTACAGTGAAAGTCTGATAGTCCAAGGAGGGGTTTGATGATTTCAGCTAGGGCTTTTGATAAGTTGTATGTGACTGATCCAATGCTGTCTATTATTGGCCGCAGTGGGATATCCTTTTTATGTATTTTCGGTGTTCCATAAATCCGAGGGGTGATGCTGGCTGTGGGGATCAGGTGATCATATGTGTCCTTTGTGATTTTATTGCTTTCTAATAGAGGTTTTAGAAGGGCTTTGAGCATTTTTTTCTTTTCTTCTGTCGGGTTTGTTTTAATGATTTCGTATGTGTTACTGTCTGCCAACATGGTTTCCATCTGTTTTTCGTATGTTTCCGTGTCCAAAATTACTGTTGTTCTGCCTTTATCTGCTGGGAGTATTGTGATCGTTTTATCTGTCTTGAGTGAGTTTAATGCTTTTTCTTCTTTTCTTGTAACGTTGCTTTGTGGTAATTTGGCCGTTTTGAGGATTCCTGCGACTGCGTTCCGGAGTGCTGCTTTTTCTCCTTGGTCCTGGATTTTTTCACATGCCAGTTCTGTTGCGAGGATGTATTCTTCATGGGGGATTCTGGCTGGTGTGATGGCGAAGTTCAGTCCTCTGTTCAGCACTGTTTTCTCCGTGTCCGTGAGTGTGCGTTGTGATAGGTTTTTGACCCACTTATCGTTCTTTTCCGTGTGTGTTTGTCTTCGTCCGTTCTTTCTTTCTGTGAGTTTTTTTAATTTTTTCAATTGGCGGTTTTTCGTTGTGATGAATTCTTGTTCGTGTGCGTGTTTCAGTTGTGCTTTTATCTGCTCCTGCGTTTTCTGGTCCGTCGGGTAGCGTTGCTTAAACATGTCCGTTTCCTCTTTGATTTGGTTGTTTATTTTGTCTACTTTATTTGCCGTTATTCTTATACGTTCTTTTATAAGGTCTTTCCGTGCTTTGTTGATGATTTTTTCTGCGTTCTTGGTCGGGATTGGATTTCTTATATTGAGGCTTTGGGGTGTGACCTCCTCATCTCTGCAACGGAGGTTGAATCGTAGGTGGTTTCTGAAGCGTGCCCGTGTTTTCTCCAATTTCTCCAGCCGGCGGAAGTCTTTAATGCAAACTTGTCCATAACTTCCACGTAATACGTCAAACAGGTTCATTTTGTCTTCTTTCAATTATTTATCCTTTTTTTTTTTTCCTTTGAAAGACAAAAGTAAAATAGAAAGATGTCTTTACCTTCTTTACATGTTTCAACTGCACTGCAGCCTTCATCAGAAGAGTCAGCTGATTGCTGCCAGGTGACATTTATCAGCTGATTTTCGTAGGCGGGGCCAGCTCAGCAGATCTGTCAGATCCGCCGAGCCGGCCCTGCCAGGTGATAAATGTCACCTGGCAGCAATCAGCTGACTCTTCTGATGAAGGCTGCAGTGCAGTTGAAACATGTAAAGAAGGTAAAGACATCTTTCTATTTTACTTTTGTCTTTCAAAGGAAAAAAAAAAAAAAAGAGGATAAATAATTGAAAGAAGACAAAATGAACCTGTTTGACGTAAGACTAAGGACTTGGATTACTGGAAGCATGTCCTGTGGTACTCCTGTGGAAGTCATCATTTAAAATGGAGGTAGCAATCCTCTGTACCTGTCTGGTGTACTGGGATGTCAGGCTCAGCTGTGACTCACCAAGCAAACGACTGGACCATCTAACTACCTGATCCAAGGATTTCCTCTGTTTCAGTTTTATCTGACCAAACCATGACACTAAAGAAAAGGGTAAAACAGATTCAATAAAAGCCCGATAAAACATTGTCATTATGGTTCGGTCAATTTGGAAGCGTGCAAGTTTCCTTAAACAATGCAAATGTTGCTGACCCTTTTTGCACACCCTTTCACAGTTCTCTTCAAAGTTTAAATTACTATCAATAATCGTCCCAAGATATTTGTAGGATTGTACACATTCAGTGGTCTGGCCTTTTAGTACGGTGACTTCGTGCCTGGGAGTTTTCCTCCTAAAGTCAATAATCATATCTTTAGTTTTTGTCGTATTCAGCTGCAGGTAGGAATCCTCACACCAGTGAACAAAATCATCAACTACTGGGCCGTGGCCACTCTCACCATCCTGGAGGAGACTGACAATAACTGAATCATCAGCATACTTTATAATGTGTCTGTTGTCATGTCTGCTCCGACACGTTTGTGTATAGGATGAAGAGTAGTGGTGACAACACACACCCCTGAGGAGAGCCAGTAGAAGAGCACTTTTGGTCAATGTACCATTGACCCTTACTCTCTGTGTCCTGTTGGTTAAAAAATCCAACCCACCAGATTATTGCTCAAATCAAATTGTTGCAGGAGCCTTTCAACTAAAATATGAAGTTGGATTGTATTAAAGGCGGAAGAAAAGTCCACAAATAAAAGCCTGGCGTGTGTTCCATTAAAATCCAGATGTTTAAAAAGCATGTTAAACAGAGTGACAGTGGCGTCCTCCACTCCTTTATGAGGCCTATAGGAAAACTGCAGAGGATCCAATGCATGCTCAGTTTGCGTTAGGACCTCAAATCTGACCAGTTTTTCAAAAATTTTCATTAAAATTGAAGTCAAAGCAATTGGTCTAAAATCATTTACCGTTTTAGGACAGCTGGATTTTGGAACGGGGACAACCACGGCATCTTTCCAGATCTTAGGCACATGTGTCTGTAAGGACTTATTGAAAATGTAATGAAATACAGGACTCAATTCACATGCACAGGACTTTACCAATCGCCCACATATATTATCAGGGCCCTGACTTTTGTTCACTTTTACAGCACAGAACTCCCTTTTAATATCCTGCACCTCAATATTAAAATGCTGATTGTCTTTGGGTTTCTGTTTCAAATCTTGGGTTTCTGTGCTAAAATCAGCAGAATCAAAACGACCATAAAAACAATTAAGAGCATTAGCCAGCTCTGTGTCTGAATTAAAACCATCTAAAAACACACGATTACTGCACTCTGTTCTCTGAAGGCCTGCAATAGTTTTCATACTGGCCCAGGCTGAACCAAGTCTCTTTGTTGCCACCTTGCTTTCCAACTCTGATTTATAGTTCTGTTTTGCTCTTTTGCTCTTAAGATTTCAGACTTCAGCTCTTTTGTGGCAACCTGTAGCTCAGAAACAGACCCCTGTTTAAAGGCAACTGCTTTCCTCTGTAAGCAGGATTTAACTGATTTTGTAACCCATGGCTTGTTGTTGGGATATATTTTGACACGTTTACGTGGAATGATCATGTCTCTGCAAAAAGCCATGTATGAGCATGTGACGTCCACCAAAGAGTCCAAATCATCCCCGCAGGCCGGTGTGAAAACCTCCCAGTCTGTACAGTTAAAGCATTCCTGGAGGCAGTGCACTGAATCCTCTGTCCACACATCTATGTCTCTGGTTTTCACCTTGCCTCTTCTGAGAGCAGTTTTATATGTGGGCAGCAAATGTACACAGTTGTGATCTGAGGAACCTAAAGGAGGAAAGGGAAGTGATTTATAGGCCCTCTCAGTGGATCCATAGCACAGGTCCAATGTCTTTTTTCGCCTGGTTGGGCAGGAGACATACTGATAAAAGTTTTTAAGTGTCTTCTTTAAAGAAACATGGTTAAAATCCCCAAGAATAAAGTTTGGAGCCTCTGGGGAAATTGACTGCAACCGCTGTACCACATCAAAGACGGTGCTGGAGACGGAGTCAGCATCCGCTCTCGGGTGAATGTACACAGTCGTTATGAAAAGTTGGGGGAACTCGCGGGGCAGATAAAAGGGGCGTAGCGATACGGACAGAAGCTCCACATCAGGTGTACAGATGCGCTCTCTGACCGTGACAGATGTGCAGTACTGTTTATTAATGTATAAACATACGCCACCCCCCCGACGTTTCCCCGTTTCCTCTTCCTGCCGATCTGAGCGAAGTGGGGCTCCAAAGCCGTCAATCCACAGGTCCGCATCCGGGTCATGCGCCGTAAGCCACGTCTCTGTGTAAGCCATGACACAGCAGTTCTTGAAGTCCTTCTGATATCGTACATTCCCTTGAATTTCATCCACTTTATTTCTCAGGGATTGTACATTCCCCATAATCATGGAAGGAAGAGGAATGCGGTTAAGCTGACGCCTCCTCAGGCTTAATTTTACGCCTCCATGCTTTCCGCGTTTCCCCCTCTTGTCTCTCTATTCATCGCTGTGTCCATGAAAATCTCTTAAAATAAAGTCCGGCAGTTGCGGCACAGACTCAATCACAGATGCTGCATTATCCGTGTTTAAATGCAGTAACATGTCTCTGGAATACTGTATTCTTCTCGGCATGATCGTGATTGCGCTTACCTCAGAGACAAAGACCCGGTAGGAAAGAAACAACAGTGCAAAAATAAGGAGGAGATCCATACTGATGGAACCAGGGAGCTCTTTGTTATATAGTCCACAAACATTCAAGGACAAAAACGACACAGAGAATTTTGTTAAAACACATTAAAGTGTGTAAAAACAGAGACACAGACGTCGGACTTTTTTCACCAGCTGCCGGTCGCTGCATGCGCATGCGCCCAGATCAGTACACAGGGGTGTACTCACTTTTGTTGCCAGAGGTTTAGACATTAATGGTTGTGTGGGCTGCACGGTGGCGCAGTGGTTAGCACTGTGGCAGCACAGTTTACCCTTGGCCGGGGGATTGTGGGGATCGTGGGATCGTGGGTTCGATCCCAGCCCCCGACCAACAGTGATCTGTGTGGAGTTTGCATGTTCTCCCCGTGTTGCGTGGGTTTACTCCGGGATTTCTCCGGTTTCCTCCCACATGCCAAAAACATGCATGTTAGGTTAATTGGCTGTTCTAAATTGTCCCTAGATATTTTGTTTCCTATAGGCCCTTAGAATAGAGGGTTAGTATTAATGAAAGCGCTTTGAGTGGTCTTTGTGACTAGAAAAGCGCTATATAAGTGCAGGTTAGTTAGTAGTAGTTAGTTAGTGTGTTGAGTTATTTTTGAGGAGACAGCAAATTTACACTGTTATACAAGCTGTACACTGACTATTTTACATTGTATCAAAGTGTCATACCCTCAGTGTTGTCCAATGAAAAGATCTAATAAAATATTTACAAAAATGTGAGGGGTGTACTCACGTTTCTGAGATACTGTACGGTCCCTCAATTGACAGTGCATGTCAGAGCACAAACCAAGCATGAAGTCAAAGGGATTTTCTGTAGCCCTCCAAGACAGGATTGTCTCGAGGCACAAATCTGGGGAACGGTACAGAAAAATTTCTGCTGCTTTGAAGGTCGTAATGAGCACAGTGGCTTCCATCATCCATAAATGGAAGAGGTCCAGAACCACCAGGACTCTTCCTAGAGCTGGCTGGCCGGCCAGCTAAACTGAGCGATCGGGAGAGAAGGGCCTTAGTCAGGGAGGTGACCAAGAACCCGATGGTCACTCTGTCAGAGCTCCAGCATTGCTCTGTGAAGTCAGTGGTGGTAATGCACCTGTAAGCTGGTTGCCAACTGCCAATCAAATCTAAAAGAAGAAGAAGAAGAGGAAGACAACCATCTCTGCAACAATCCACCAATCAGGTCTGTATAGTAGAGTGGCCAGATGGAAGTCACTCCTTAATAAAAGGCACATGGCAGCCCGGCTGGAGTTTGCCAAAAGGCACCTGAAGGACACTCAGACCATGAGAAACAAAATTCTCTTGTCTGATGAGACAAAGATTGAACTCTTTGGCGTGAATGCAAGGCGTCATGTTTGGAGAAAACCAGGCACCGTTCATAACCACGCCAATGTTGGAGGCAGCATCATGCTGTGGGGATGTTTTTCAGCAGCAGGAACTGGGAGACTAGTCAGGATAGAGGGAAAGATGAATGCAGCAATGTACAGAGACATCCTGGATGAAAACCTGCTCCAGAGCGCTCTTGACCTCAGTGTGGGGCGACGGTTCATCTTTCAGTCGGGCAATGGCCCTAAGCACACAGCCAAAATATCAAAGGAGTGGCTTCAGGCAACTCTGTGAACGTCCTTGAGTGGCCCAGCCAGAGCCCAGACTTGAATCCAATTGAACATCTCTGGAGAGATCTGAAAATGGCTGTGCACTGACGCTTTCCATCCAACCTGATGGAACTTGAGAGGCGCTGCAAAGAGGAATGGGCGAAACTGGCCGAAGATAGGTGTGCCAAGCTTGTGGCATCATGTTCAAAAAAACTTGAGGCTGCAATTGCTGCCAAAGGTGCATCAACAAAGTATTGAGCAAAGGCTATGAATACTTTTGTACATGTGATTTCTTAGTTTTTTATTTTTAATAAATTTGCAAAAATTAAAAAAAGACTTTTCACCTTGTCATTATGGGGTATTGTGTGTAGAATTTTGAGGGGAAAAAATGAATTTAATCCCTTTTGGAATAAGGCTGTAACATAACAAAATGTGGAAAACGTGAAGCGCTGTGAATACTTTCTGGATGCACTGTATTAGATTTGGTAGAGCGATTTTACACTGGATGCCCTTCCTGACACAGCCCTCTTCATTTACTTGGGCTTGGAACCAGCACTAGGACTACACTGGCTTGTGCAGAAGAAAAATCATAAATTTGTGAGGAAAAACAAAATCACAAATTTATGAGAAAAAAGTTGCAGATTTATAGTTTTTGGTTTTGCATGCCTGCTTAGTATTGGTGTGTCAAATGCATGATATAAAAAGGTTTATAATGATATTGGGATGGGGGGGTCGTTTTTCCAACAATGGGGATTGCATCCCATCCGCCTTCAAACCACCTACTGCTGACTACTACAATTATTATGGAACGTTTGTCTCACTTAGTGTCTTTCAGTGTCAGTACAGCTGATCTGAGGTCAGTTGTAAAGAAAACACTCCACTCCGACATATCCGTTTCCTGCGCACATCTGGCAGGTTTGGGATCAACCATGCGTTGCTGTAATAGTAGAGGCTGCGCTGCTGATGAACAGCGGCCCATACTGTGATCTTGTTTGGCAGCAGCGGTGCACAGCGGACCTGGCAATAGATCGTCACAGTGAGGCCAAAGCATTACACAGTACTGCAGCGCTCTCTCAGTGTGCTGGGTGTGTGACCCTCACCATGACACAGTGCAACCATCCCTGGTCTGTTTACTTTCACTGATAGCTCACGCTTTACATACTGTGTCCAGCATTGAGTTTGACTTCTTGTGTTAACTGCTGTCATGTGAAAGCATTATGTTGGCGATGCTGACATTTTAACACAAGTTAAATGGATGACGTCTTCCTCTCTGGGAAGAGAAACTTCTCCACCCTAAGTCTTATAAAAGTTGTTTGGATTAAATAAAAAAATGTGTTCATTAAAAACAAGACCGTCTTCCGTCATTTGACTAGTGCAGATACTTTGGAAGTATACCATACATTCATAGGTTCAAGTGTGCAAATGTGATGATGGAATATGAAAAAAAGATTAAGTTATACAGATGTGACTGTGTGTCGGACACAATCATCTGCAGCACAGGCTCCCCCAGGGAACAGTTCTGGCTCCCTTCCTCTTCTCCCTCTTCATTGCTGACTTTTCATTTAACACACCACACTGCCACCTGCAGAAGTTCTGATGACTGCAATTGTCGGCCTCACCTCTAATGGAGGTACATAGGACTCATACCTTCACAGCACCAGTAAACAATGAGATGGTAACTTCTTACAAGAACCTGGGTTTTCACTTGAACATTAAACTGGACTGGACACACAACACCACTTTACAAGAAAGGGCAGAGCAGGCTGTTCCTTCTGAAGGAGACTCAGGTCTTTCAGAGTAAAGGGGCCACTCCTGAGGACCTTCTACGACACTGTAGTGGCATCAGCCATCATGCATGGAGTGGTCTGCTGGGGCAGCAGCATCACAGCTGCTGACATTAAGAGACTCAGCAGGCTAATGAAGAAGGCCTACTTATCGATCCATTAATGATTAATTGATGTGGCAAATTTCCCTTGGTACAATACGGTCCATCTATAACATAAAAAATTAATTACTGTTTTTGATATACTGAACATCATATTCCACAGTATCATTTGCATTTTTATTTTACTACAGACAATGGCATTTTTTTGTGGCTTAACAAATTGTGTACTGTATAGTGTGTACTATGTGCTGGTGCGTCTCAGTAAATTAAAATGTCATGATTTATAATTTACAGTATTTTAAAAATTACAGTATGACCAATATCATAAAATTTATTCAAAAAGGTTTGACTTATTTCACACTGTGGAATAAATATATCACAGTTTATCTTTTTCAGTTATGTTACAAAAATGTAACTTTCAGTTTTCTAATTTACTGAGATGCACTAGTAGACTGTTTTAACGGGAAAATAAATTGTGAGCTGCTTCATCTGTTGCATGTTAAACATGATCACAGTACCCTGGCAATCCAGGGAAACCCAGTATGATCTGGCCTCCCTTTGTTGTCTGAATAGGGTTATGCGCGATACTTGATGTGGCTAAATGACCCTTCAAGCGATGTTGGTCAGTTGACCACCCCACCTCAGTGAACATTTGAATAAGAAACATGGATAAACACATGATGAAGTAAGTGTCACCATCACCACGTCACAGCACAAACACAGAGAGTGGAAATGAATCAGAAGGCTGTAATTGTTCTGACAGATTATATTCATTTTGAAGCTGCAACAGACAAATTTGTGTACCACAATTACACAAATATTACAGCAGCTGAGAGTGAAAGGTTTAGTTTAAGAGCATTTGTTCCCACTTACTCCCCCGGAGTCTGTAGCAGTTCTCTGGCCATCTCTGGTTGTTGTGAAGCTGACATTTGGTGTTTTCTTCTGCTCTTTTTCTTTAGTTTCAGTTGAAAGGCGACAACGGATGACTATGTGCGCCCCCACTTGGAGAGTGACACCACTACATTTTAGAGAATAGACTCCCATTGAAGAGGACTGCTGAGTTATCAATTGACAACTAATTTAATTTAGTCAACTACATTCTTATTGACAATTAATCAAAAGTCATTTAATCATTAACATCCCCACTTCCAATACAATGTCAATACAATTACAGTTATTATTATTATTGAAGGTGGCAACAACATTTGTACTAATTCAACTGTGAAAGATATTGTTAACCTCTTGCACTCCGGTGTACTGCGGACGGGCACGTCTCTGCGTCCCAGAGCTCACGAGGGTGCACAAGAGCGCCCTCGTGCACTCTAGGACACACGAGGGCGCTGCATCCAAGCGCACACTGAAAAAGCTGCATTTCCGTTCTTACACTGCAGACACAGCCGCGAACAGATTTGTTCATCTGATTGACCTCTCATTCGACTAATAAGAGCCTTGGATTGGGTTTCTGAAACCTTGAAGAACCAATGACTGAAAACCTAGCAAGAAGGACCTGCCTACCAACGCTGTGAATGCAGCGAGCCAATTGAAGCACAGAAGTTCGTGAGCTGTTTTTTGCAAGGCTGGGTGAAGACAGACTGCTGCAGCAGATGAAAAAAAGGACCCGCAGGAAGAACCGTCACAGACCCAGCAGCACGGAGACCACCCACAAGTGCTACCTGTGTGACAGGGACTGCCATTTGCGCATTGGCCTCTTCAGTCACAGGCGGTGCTTTTTTTTTTTTTTTATTTGAGCAGAATAGACGTTAAGGATTCTCTTCCATGGTCATCATAGACCGACGGAGGCCGACGACGAAGGTTGTAAATCATTCGCCAAAACCGCAATCATGGAAGCACAAAACCGCAATAATGGAATTATGTTTTGACCGGGTCGCCGAGACCAGAACCACGAGTCCGTAACAAGGGACCAGCGTCGTGTTCGTCTGACAATGAAGAAGAGAAGTTCACCAGGACACTGCTGCTGTGAAGAGGTAAAGTGTTATAAGCTAAATTATTCTTTATCCCTGAAAATTGTAATCAAAAATGACTTTTGACCGATCGGTAAATTACAACTGTGCGGCGCACGAAGTCCAAAGTTCGTGCACCGCGGTGCACGGGTCGTGCGCTGCGTCCGGACCGTGAACACC
The DNA here is from genome assembly GCA_020510985.1 of Pholidichthys leucotaenia. NCBI lineage: Eukaryota > Metazoa > Chordata > Actinopteri > Cichliformes > Pholidichthyidae > Pholidichthys > Pholidichthys leucotaenia. Next base: position 418,190,602 of record CM035839.1, read on the forward strand.
CCACCCCCCCCGCTACTCTTCTGTAGCGAGGGGGGGGGAAGCCGCGGTGACTGCGCCGCGGTCACCACATGACTATTCCGTCATGTAGCGATGGCCGATGTCCGTCCTCTGTAGCGAGGGGGGGGGGGACAACCCCCCACACACACACACAGCCCTGAGTGTCACCTTTCATTAGAGCCCAAGATGAAGCTTCTATATTGCATCATTCAAAAGTTACAGACATTTTTCCAAACTGTGCCATTTGGCACAATTTGGCACAGTTCAAAAATGCCTGGGAACTACCTGAGGAAAAAGCTGTGTAATATATTCATTTTTTGTGGTATTGTTACAAAATTTTGGCCTCAGCTGGATAACACTTGGTTCTACATTTCTGTTGCATTTTCCAGCCCGGATCTGAAGCTGTGTGTTATTTGCAAGCATTTGTATCCAAAAAAAACACCCAGGCCAAATTTATTTTCTTCAAGTTCAGTATGTTTAGATGACTGTAACTCAGTGGCCGGAGCACTTAGAGAGATTATGACTATTTTGCCAAAATATTCAAAGTGTTTTCTTTTAAATGAGACCAACCCCATGAAGATGCTCCAAAGGGTTGAAGAACAGCTTTCGATTTACTTTGGGCATGTTATTTTTTGGCGTTTTTAGGGAAATTGACCGGAGTGCAAGGGGTTAATATGCATATTGCAGAATAACTTAGCTGTTCAGTAGTGCTGTAAATACCATTCTACTTATTTTTAACTTCTTGCAACTGTGTATAAACGGTTTTTACCCTATTTATTTATTTATATATTATCGCTCTGAGTGCTGCTATCTCTATGTTACTGTAATACTGTGAATTACCCCAGTGTGGGATGAATAAAAGATTATCTTATCCTCTTATAATTAGAGAGATTTTAAATAGGTTTGCATGTGGAAAGTAATGTTTCATTTGACAGCTGGTAGATGTCAGGAGCTAAGTTAGCTATGTTCCGCTCTGCTGGATCTTGTTAGGAATTCCAGCATAATTGCAGCAGAGAACCGTTCCTTACAGAGAAGAGGGTACGACAGATTGATACCATATGCATGCTGATGCCTTAGACTGAATAACAGACAAGAAATCACATGAAGGCCTTAGGATCACTATTGTAAATGTCAAAGCATAAATGTGATTGTCATGAATAAACATATAGGAACTGATCCTGATTTAATCAATGTTTTTTTTTTATAAAAAGAGTAAATCTTTCACAACTGTTGTACAGCTTGTCTTATTTTGTACAAATTCTACTTTCACCTCTTACAAATTTTTCAGTTTTTTACTGTTTTTTTTTTTTTTTTTTTTTGACAGAAGCCAAACAGAATTTCATTGTACTTCCAGCAAACAGAGCATTTGTGGCAGAACATTCCGTACAGGAATGCAGCGAACAATCTGGGAACAGTTGCCAAAGGTTATGGGAATATTTGCTGTATCCCTCCAAAGAATGTTTTCTGGCTGTATTCAAAGAAAGTTTTCTTACCTTTCCCAGAATGGTCAGTTTTGAGAAAATATGTGGTTCTCGGAACATTAAGGGAATAGTTGTTGAAGGGTATGGGAACTTTTGCTGTATCCCTCTGCAGAATGTTCTTCCACTAATTCAGAACGTTTTCTGGACTATCCTAAAGCCATATCTCACTCAGCAGCAACAGCTGAGTAGTTGGAGAATGGCATTCACAAGGGAGTTTCCAAAAGCTCTCAAAACGTTTGCAGGGGTTCTCATTTTCCTCTTGTGAGTCGCGTGGCCTCACATGATTTTTGAACATGTTCAAAAAATGCAAAAGTGCAAAAATATTTCCTCTCAAAATAGTCAGAGAGTCGTCGCAGGTGTGTCAAAACTGTCTGGAACCTTTCTCAACTTAGTTTTTTTTAGTTTTTGACAAGCCAAAACAGCATTAAGCCTGTGTCTGCCATAGCCTAGTAACACACAGGGTTTACAAGAACAAAGAAATGAAAATACAACTTTGCAGGAGTTCCATCCATCCATCTTCTACCACTTAATCCTTTTCAGATCATGGGGGAAGGGGGGGCTGGAGCCTATCCCAGCATCTTTCGGCAAGAGGCAGGGTACACCATGGACAGATCACCAGTCCATCACAGGGCTGACACAGAGAAACAGACAACCTTTCATTCTCACATTCATACCTACGGACAATTTAGAATCCCCAGTTAATGCCAGTTAACCTAATGTGCATGTCTTTGGCCTGTGGGAGGAAACCGGAGTACCCAGAGAAAACCCACGCAGACAACGCGGAGAACTTTGCAGGAGTTGATTGAGCAAAACTACGAAGTATATTCATAGCCCCCTGCCACCTGGAGAGTAGAAATTGTGCATTTGTATAGCATAATTTTAGTTTGAAATTAAATCTGGCAAGAACTCAAATCTGCAGGCAAGCAATTTTTCCCTGAGTGTGTGAGCAAAAAGTGATTTTCCACTCCATTTATTAAAGTTATTATTTTTCCCTTCATATGTTGCTATACATCAGGCCTCACGGTTGTTTGGCCAATTGTTGTTTCTGATCAGGAGACACCTGCTCACATACCTGTATCATACATTGCTCTAAATATCCACCTTCTGAAAAACACTTGAAAGCTTGGGTACAGCTGGCCCTTACAACAACATAATTTTTTGCAGCAACTATTTCAAATACATTACTCACAAAAAGTTAGGGATATTCGGTTTTCGGGTGAAATTTCAGGATGCACCTAAAATGCACTACAACCTTTAAAGGTGAACTTAATTTGACCTTCTCTAACCTTTTGAATGCACATGTCCAACTGTTCAATGTTCAGTACTTTTTACATAACTTGTTGTTCTCTAACAAGGTGCTTAATGGCAAAATTCCAACAGGTGTTTGATCCTTGAATCAACCAATAAATTTTCTAGTTCAATTAGAACTGATATTTAAACAGTCCTCTTCATCATGCTGTTCACATTTTAACATCATGAGACCAAGACAACACCTAACAACTGATCAACAGTACCTTGCTATTGCTAGGCTTCAAACGGGATGTTCTCAGAGGGAAGTGGCCACTGGGCTTAGAGTGTCACAGAATGTCATCAGCAGGTTGCAACAGAGATACAGAGAAACTGGAAGAGTCACAGAAAGGCGTAGAAGTGGACATCCTTTGGCCACATCCCATGCTGATGACTGCTTTATTGTGACCAGCGCCCTGCGGAATTGGATGATGAAGCCACTCAACTCCAGGCACATTTAAAGGAGGTGAGAGGCACCCAAGTGTCACATCAGACCATTTGAAACCATTTACATCAGCATGGTCTGCATGCTAGACAACCTGCAAGGGGGTACCTGACCACACCACCAGGCACAGGCATCATCATTTGCATGGGCCAGGGAGCATTTACGCTGGACAAGGGACCAGTGGGGCTCAGTGCTGTTCTCTGATGAAAGTCGATTCACGTTGAGCAGAAACGATGGCCGCCAACGAAGTTGGAGATGTCGAGGAGAGCCACTATTGTCACCAGATGAGCCTTTGGTGGTGGTGGTGTTACAGTCTGGGCAAGTGTGTCTAGTCAATACAGAACTGCCCTAAACCTTGTGAATGGTACAGTGACAAGTCGATACTACCTGAATAACATAATTAATTCAGTCACTGTGCCCCTGCATGAACAACACAGGCCTCATTTCATCTTCATGGACGACAATGCTCCAGCTTATCGAGGTCACATCATTAGGGAACAGCTGTTGGAGGTTGGGGTACCTCAAATGGAGTGGTCTGCACTTTCTCCAGACCTGAATCCCATAGAAAACAAATGGGATCAGCTGAGTTGCTGTGTAGAGGCTTGTAACCCTGCACCCCACAACCTCAATGACCTGAGGGCCACCCTTCAAGAAGAGTGGAATGCCATGCCTCAGTAAACAATAAGTCGACTTGTGAACAGCATGAGACATCATTGTCGAGCTGTAATTGATGCTCAAGGGCACATGACAAGTTACTGAGACAATGACATTTTTTTTTTTGTGGTATACCCACCACTGTTGTTGCCTTTTGTGTAATGATCAGGTGAGCGTGCTTCCCCCCTCCCTTCCTGTTTCTGTGTTTCCCAGCTCCGGAGCTTATCAGTGCACCTGCATGATTGACACCTGCTGCTTCCTGATCTACCAGTGTATTTAAGAGCCAGTGTGTGGAGAGCTCGCTGCTGCATCGGTGGGTATTGGTGCCAGAGCAACTCCAGTTTATGTTGTTTGGCACATTTATTTATCGTGCTGTCTTACCTCCTGTCTCCTCTTCTCCTCAGGTTTGCTGCCACTCCAGTGGTGTGTCTCCGGGGCTGTACGCGCTCGCCTGTACCAATCTTCACCCATTTCACCCAGTCATCTCCTCATTCCCATCTTCACCCTGCAGTCTCCAGTCTCTCCCCTTTATGTTCCACACTGGAGTTCACTGTTGGGCCCTCAGCTTGTGTAGTAAGACTCTCCTCCTCAGTAATCATTCCCCGCTTGATAACCTCAGTCATTAACCACCTCTCCTTTCTTTCAGGCTACGTATGGCTCCAGCTTACACCTGTCTTCACTATATTTAAGTTGGTGTTTGTTTGCGTTTTTCATTAGTTGTGCCGTGTGTTTATGTTTATTAAGTTAGCGTGTCTGTGTATTCTGGTTTTCATTAAAGTGGTGTTAAACTTTCTTCCCGTGTTTGAGTGTTTATCTGAAGTGGTTTGCCCTGCTCTTAAGCCTCCTTGGTATTTAGTCATGACATTTTGTTTCGATAAATTGTTTGAGATGAGGAAATCACCATTGCTTGCTTCTACTTAAATGCCCTACTTTCATGATATAATATCACTGTAGTGTGAACTTTTTACATTTTCCATAAATTTCACCCAAAAGTCAAATATCCCTAACTTTTTGTGAGTGGTGTACATTTTGCTGAGACTATAGTCTGCTTTTTAATTATTGGGGCTTTAGTTGCTTTTCTTGGTGGCTAAAGTTACCTGGCTCAGTGCTTGGCTTCAAACTGCGGACGTAAACTGACCACGGACACTGCCTTATTGCAAAGAAGACATACTGGTTTTTCTCTTTTCAGCACAAACAAGTGTATTCCCTTTCCCCATCTGTCTTTAAACTGATTTCTCACTGCATTAATTTTTCTTTTCTTGCACATTTTTCAACCCCATCACTAAACTGGAAAGAAACTTATTCTGGATAATGGTAATAACTGATGTCGAAACACTGCCACTCCATGGTTGGATGTCATCATTGAATTGATGATAAAAACGCCATGCATTGTGGGACATATAGTTTATGATCACTGTACTCTAATGCGGCACAAAATCGAATTTTTATGAAAATTGTATTCTTGTTTAGTGGGCCTTGAGTTTGACACATGCTATATATAATTTAATACATTGATATTATCTGTGCAAGACAGGCCATGTTTGCAAATGTGTCGTAAGTACCCTTTCAATATGAAAACTGTCACTGATTCGTGTATTTTTTTGCAGTTTTTCTGTCTCCAACTAGTCGTGAGCTGTCGCAGTCCAGTGAGATACTGTCACGATTTGAGCACGGGGGGAATTCCACCGGGCTCAGTCTTTCTGCCTTTTTTCATATTTGTACTGTGTTGTCATTTTGAGTTACCTTGCTATCATTTTATCCTTGGTTGCTTTGCCACATACAGTATCCTATATTGTATCTCAGTATGATTTATTTTCCCGTTTATGTTCATTATAGTTTTTTAATTACATTTTTGAGATTACTGGTCTTTATTTTCTGCCATCTCATTATATTTGTATTCTGTTGTGTTCTCTCTCTCGGGGTTGACAGCTGTCACTGGCTTTCTGGGGTTCTGCACTGCGTGGGCGTGGCCCTGTCACCTGTCAGCTCCAATCACTCCTTCCTCTCTCATTATTCCCAGCTGGTTTAAATTGTTTCTTTGTTTTCTCCAACCTGCTCAGGTAAACCACACCTTTGACCACTTGTTTCATTTTGTTTCTAGCCTTATTTAAGGGGCTGTGCACTATTGTCTGGCGCAGCACCCTACTCTCAACTCTCTACAAACGGACGTAAGTTTTTCTCTGTGTTTTCCTAGCGTGTGTTCCACGTCTAGTCCTCCAGGTTTAGCCGGCGACTCCTCTTGCCTTAGCTGTTGCTATTTTGGACTTCTCCTGTATCCTCCTGCTCCTACTAGTTTTGTTGAGTTTTGTTTGTGTATTTGTGGTTTTTCCACTATTAAATTTGCAAACTCACAGCCGACGTTTGATGCCTTTAATCCTGCCCTGAAAGGCATTTATGACAGATACAGGCTTTAAGGTTACATGTCTTTTGGGCTGTTTATGACAATAAAGATCTAGATTTTTTAAATCATGATAACAAAATCCAACTAAGTTTCAGAGCTTTTCAATAGTGTTTGAGAATAAGCCTCAAAGATTTAATGCAGTTGAGGAAAATGCTTGGGTGTTAAATATCCACAATTAACAAGAAAAAAAAAAGATTATTAAGAGACACTACAACCACAAGGAGATACATAATGACCACAGTCACACAAAGCAAAGTAGTTGTAATTCATTTTTTCCCTTGCACAACTCTCTATCCACATGTGTGAGCAGCACTGACTAACAGACTTCTTTTCTTGCCATAAAGTGGTCATAGTCAAAGAGCCCTGAGCGAAATGCCCCACTGGCATACATGATATAAAAAGCATCACGGCATAACAAGAGTGCTACTGTAGAGGGCTCCGGTCTGGCTTGAATGTTGAGTGAGTGAGTGTGTTTGTTTGTGTGTATGTGAGAGAGAGAGAGAGAGAGAGCGAGAGAGAGAGAGAGAGAGAGAGATTTTTTTTTTTTTTTTTTTTTTTTTTTTTTAAAGATCTTTAATAAACACACTTGTCCATCAGTCAATACAATTTCTATATCATGCTATGTTACACAGAAAATTAATCCCCCAAAAAACGCCCAAAAAAAAGCTGTCCATCATGAACTGAACAGAGGACATTCTCCAGGGACCAGAGGGTCCTGAAACCTTCCACATCCCCATTCCCCATAAAAAACTGAAAGTCCAGCCTGATTCTGGCTTTAAGTAGCCTCACAAATAAAATTTTGACATCAACATCACTCTCAACATTCTCAAGTTTTCTTCTCCGGCTTACATAGATAGCCAACTTTGCCTGCCCTAAAACAAAGTTCAGTAGTTGACACTTCTGCTTAAAACGACGATTGTACATAAAACCACAAATGAAAACCTGCTTAGAGAAAACTTCTAGAGAGAGAGAGAGAGAGAGAGAGAGAGAGAGAGAGAGAGAGAGAGAGAGAGAGAGAGAGACACAGTCAGAGCTGAGCTGCGGTGAGGGTGGCACCTCCAGGAGCGCTGCAAGGAGGCCCAAAACTCCTGAGGGCCTTTTCTCTACAGCACTGTCCAGAAGCAGTGCTGCGCGGCCAAAATTGAGCAGTTGATGCTGGGCTTTCCCACTTTCTGGAGGCAAATGGGAGCAGAGACTCCTAGCAGTCAGTTGTTTACACTGTGGCAGTGTCTGTTTTGCAGGTTTTAGTGCACATGAGGTGAGTAGACATAACACACCCACAGGACATAAATAGGACAAAGGGGAACCTGGAGAGTAAAAATAAGTCAGTGAGAAGAAGAGTTAGGCCTCCAGTTTGCTAATCCATCCTGACAAAAAAAAAGTGGATGGACAGCAAATATATAGAGCAATATAGATACAGTATGTCAAATAATGAAGGACTCAATTCAGCAAAAAGTCATTATTGAAAAACGGAGCAGCCTTCTAAATGAATAAAAAGATGATTTTTTTTTAAAGCATTAGCCTAGATTTTCCACAAATCTAGAGTATTAAATGCATATCAGTGATTAAAATAAGGCCACAGCAGAGTGATGGAAGCCTTTATCAGTCAATAGGGACATGTGTACGCAGCGTGAGGATTAATATCCAGGTTTAATACCATGTTTTTTTGATGATGATCCAGGATGAGAACACTGTCTTTGTCTCAGCCGGAGAGATCATTTGACTGAGCTGTTTGATTTGAAACCTCAATCCGGTGATTGAAAAAATGAAGGGGGAGCTCGACACCAATCTTGTGTTCATTGTGACAGAGAGGAAGTATGGATTAACCTATTTACTGTGCTCCAATTTTGGCATTTTATGCTAAGGTGTTGACTATATTCATTATGAATATGAGAAACTGCAATCATTAATATGCTTTATTTTGTTTTACTCTACTTAAAGATTATCAGATGTTCTGTATAAAAGATCTCATCATCGCCTGAATGGTTCTTCCCAATGTAGCAATCTGACTTTTCTTTTGGACCCTGATAAACAAGTTGTTAAACTAATCTCACTGTACGACATCATTGAAATATATGCTCTAGAATTTGCTACACAGTTCTTAACGATTATAACAAAACTTATAATTCTATTTTATTGTTTTTACTACTGTATATATTATGAATGCCAGGAGGGAAAAAAAAATCGATTGCACCAGGGCTTTGGCTTTATGAAATACTTGTAAAATTCAAATTACAATCAGACCCAGCTGTGCCTTGTGTTTACTGCAAATTTCTAAATATTTGAGAACTCTCTGGAGTTTTAGTTTCATGGGTGGGGTGCACGAGGGAGTCCAGAATGAATTTGGTCCAATCAAGTCAGTATGTTCTCATCCTGACATTTCCTGTAATGTATTTTAGTCACAAGCTACAAGACCAGAGAGACCAGCTTTTTGTCACATGAAATGATTCAAGCAAAGAACTTCTTGGTGGAGTCAAACGATAATGATCTTTTGAGGACATTTAAGTTGCATCTAAGTAAAATCTGTAACAAGAGGTGGGTCAAAATAGCTTAATTTACCACAGTCTAGTACATGTACTCAAGTAACTCACAGAATTGTACTAACATGCATAGTTTTATTGCAGGATGCTTCCCCCCCCCCCCCCCTTCTTGAGCACATTTGAGGAAAATATACTTTCACTTGAGCAGATTTGGTCATACTGCAGGTTTCATTGATTTGAAAACAGTGTTTATATGTTTTCTTCTTTTTGGGCTCAGTTGCAAAGAAAAAAAAGCTTTCAAATTTATGTTAACATTGCAAATTTAAGTATAAAGTTGCAAATCTACATGAATAAAGACTGTCATAAAAAATGCCAAATTTCTGAGAAAAAGTTATCAACTTAAAATGCATAAGAAAAACCTTACAAATTTATGCGTAAGAAGTTGCAAATTTATGTGGTAAAAAAATTAATGTGGAAAAATAATAAATTTATGGGGGGAAATTTTTACATTCACGAGAAATTAATCCTAAAAGTATCAGCAAAAACTTGCAAATTTGTGAGAAAAGAGTCACAAATTTAACCCCAACATCACTGTGATGTTGTATTTTATGTTTTATTGTGAAGTGCGGTGTAGTAGCGGCCATTTTTTCTTCCGCCACTGCACTGCCCCATAAATACCATGTTACGGCCTCTTTGCCAATGCCCCTGCCTGGTGGCTTATTGTGTGTGACAAACCCCAATAAAGCTGAGTTCAACTGTGCACCTGGCCTCATCATTCAGAAGGTAACTTCAGACATAACAATTACACTACTGCTTTGGGTCACATGCTTACTTCCTCACACACTAACAAAAAGTTCAACTGACAAGACAAAATGGCTGACATATTTCAAAAACATGATTTTTTTTAACATTAACAGAATTGCATGAAATTTGCTGGTTAGCAGAAGAATACTGCTGTGATTGTGAATGTGAAGTGCATCAAATTTGAAACACTCTATTAGGAGTTAAACCCAAAAATACATGCCAAAAAGAAACTGTACAACTTGACTGGCCGAGAAAATCAAAATGGATTGACATTTCTGGATAATTGTAACAATTTTTCATTATCAATGTCTGTAGATGATCTCTGCTTAATTTCAAGCAATTTGGATGAATGGCTTAGGAGGAGTTCATTTTGAGTTAACTTGCACATTTTTGAAAATATGATGAAGAAAAATTCATTTTTAGAGTTTGCCACCATTGACAAAAACTTGTGGAAGGTTTCAGTAAGAATTTTTAGTCTAAGTCCAGCCATTCTGTCATAATGTGCGCTCCTCCGGAGCACAAAATAAAGGGCCCAAATGCCAGACTTCAAGTTGCGAAGATGGATTAATGAAAACACAAAATAAGAAACAGCTCATGGGCTGAAATAATACTAGCCTGATAACGGCGAATAAAGATGGGTGTGGAAGTCCAGACAAAGTGGAGTGATAAACAGCAATAATAATCCAAACAGTGTGGTGATGATAATGACATGGTTTTATGACCCAGTGACCACACACAGACTCGAGAATAGATTCAATTAGATTTATTAACGTAATGTGTGTGTGAATGCGTGCGTGTGAGTGTGTGCTGGAACAGCAGGGGACACAGCAGGACACCGTTTGGCCTGGCAACCCTGAAAACACACAAAAGCGTGACAGCGGAGGAGACAATTGGTGATGGATGATTAGTCAGAGGCTTACTGGGTGTGCAGATGGTGGGAGGCTCAGGTTCAGCTTGGCGGCTGCAGCCAGGGAGACAGTGTCCGCTGTCAGGTGTTGTAGCTCTTGCTGGGGTGTTGATGAGGAGGAATGGTGTGCTGGGAGAGGGGATAGGAGTCCGCCGCCACAGAGGAGGAAAGGATCCGCTGCCAAGGCGCTCCACCTGTGCACAGGGGACTGGAAGATAAGGTGAGTTTGAGGAATGGTTGTTTACATGAGCTGTGGACGATGTCCTTCAGGCGTTGGGACAGCAGGCTTGGATAGCCGAGGACGGTAGACTCTAGCAAGGATGAGAGGATAGACGGATGAAGCTCCTCTGGAGCGCAGTGAGACATCTCCGCCCAGAAGCCTGGGCAGAGCCATCTAAATAGGCCCAGTCCTGATGGGAAGCAGGTGTACACCCAGCTGCTGGCAATCAATCACAGAGCAGACCATGACAGATAATCGTGACGTTAACATAAGGACGCCACGGGGATTAATGCCTGTGGCCAGCATATATAGGGAAGATAGTGATTGGGAAAACAAGGGGAAGCTGTGACAAATTAGGACGTAAGAGAATGAGGCTAAACGGAAGATGCTACGCTAACAGGAAGTAAACAGAGAGTACTGTCAATAAGATTCCATGCAAAAACAATAAAGAGTAATAATAAAGAGTCCAAATGAGGAATATAGGATGTGGACAGGGTCTAACCCTGTCCAGATCATTACAGTACCCCCCCCGCCCTTTAAGGGGCAGATTCCAGATGACCCTAGGGTAACACCGACCAGAGAAAAAAAACCCCATACAGGGTGGGTGGTGAGGGTACAAAGCCAGATGGGCCGAAACAAACTGTAACCCCCCCACAGCAAAGTCCAAAACCAACACTGTTCATGGGCCAAATAAAATTCAAGGTCCCAAGACCCAAAACAAGGTTGGTTGGGTAGTCTACCCAATTCCATGGGCCACCGGAACAAACAACGGATCAGGGGGTCTACCAAAGTCCAAAGGCCCTCGGACCAGAGAACAACGTGGGTCGGGGGGTCTGCCCCAGTCCATGGACCCCCAGACCAGAATGCAGGGCCGGTCTGGCGGATTGCCAATGTCCAAAGACCACCGAACCGGAGAACAAAACGGGTCAGGGGGCCTCCCCAAGTCCATGGGCCCCCACACCACGGAGCAGAATGGATCTGGTGGCCTCCCAGACTCCCTAGGCCACCAGACCATGGGATAAGAAGGTTCAGGGTGTCTACCCGAGTCCACGGGCCCCCAAATCAGGAAACAGGACATGTTAAGCAGATGCTGAGGCACGCCAACCTCAGGAGCTGACAGTTGAAGCACGCCAACCATAGGCGCCACTGACTGAGGCACACTGGCCTCATGAACCAATGATTTGAATGCACTGCCTTCTGGATAAGATGGCTGTGGCGCGCTACCCTCTGGATGAGACGGCTGGGGAGCGCTGACCTCTGGATGAGACGGCTGGGGCGCGCTGACCTCTGGATGAGACGGCTGGGGCGCGCTGACCTCTGGATGAGACGGCTGGGGAGCGCTGACCTCTGGATAAGACGGCTGGGGAGCGCTGACCTCTGGATGAGATGGCAAGGATGTGCTGACCTCTGGATGAGACAGCTGGGAAGCGCTGACCTCTGGATGAGATGGCTGGGAAGCGCTGACCTCTGGATGAGATGGCAAGGATGTGCTGACCTCTGGATGAGACAGCTGGGGCGCGTTGACCTCTGGATGAAACGGCTGAGGTTGGAAAATGTCTGACCCAGATGCCTGGAAATCTATCTCTCTCGAAGTGGCCACCTCGGATGAGGGAGAAAGGCAGGGTGAGGTGTCACCAAAAACACCAGGAGCTAGGCAAGTCTTCACTAGTACTGATGTTATAAAAGTAAAAAGAAGAACTTGCCTGAGCTCCTGGTCCTCTGCTGTAGGGGTGACCTCCCCAAGATGAGTTGCAGGAGCCGCTGTTTCTGGGTGAGCTTCCGGAGCAATGTCTTCTGGGACAGCAGGTGATTGAGGTGCGCCGACCTCAGTGGCAGGCAATGCAGGCTGACCACCGGTGACACTAGATGACGCTGACTGATCAGCAGCAGGCTCAGATGATGATGGCTGATCAGTGGCAAATCCTGACATAGCCACAGAAGCTACTGACAGGTCATCAGGCCGGGAGGATACCGCTGCTGGGAACCCATCTGACGATGCAGGCAGCGTGTGGGAGAGGTGGGGAGCTGTGGCTGGAGAGGAGACCCCTGTCTTCAGTGAGTCGAAGGCAGATGGCTCCCCCACCTCTGGCGTGAAGAAGTATTCATCACACTGCAGGAACTCGTGGAGGAAAGCAGGAATGTCCTCTCGCAGACGGGGCTTCACTGCCACTAGCTGATGAGCCCTCTCCCACACCGCATCCCTCCACACCGCATTCTGCCTTCCCTCCAGCCACAAGCAAAGCTTGTAGCACTCTCCCAGCTCCCAGATGAAGTCTCGCAGCTCTTTGTAGCGGGCAGAGTCCTTGAGCGTGCCACTCGAGAGAGAGGGGAGAGGAAAGGCAGGTGAGAGTGACAGTATGAGAGTGACAGTAGAGATTACAGCAGAGCCAGGTGGGGAAAACTCAGCAGCGGTTGGTGGCTGCTGCCGAGCTCCCCCATTGGGGACAAGGCAAGACCTCTTATTAATAGATGTTAAAGAATGAGAAAATGGTACTTGACTTGTCTTCTGCTCTGCTGCCACTGAAACGCCAAATGACTCCCTCTGGGCAGTTGCAGAGATTGTCCAGCGGAGAGCTATGGGGGTTTAAGCTGGAGACAGGGCAGAGCACCAGGAGAAATGGTGCCGACATGCTCCTCGCTTATCTACCGCAGCCCTAGGCGGCGAGGTGGATGGTGGGGCACCGCAGATGTGAAGGTCCTGCGCCCATGGGAACACCCTCAGATGTGGGGTGTGCTCCAGCTCAAACGCTGCTGCTGTCCAGAGCTGACATTCTTTTTCTGGGTGGATGGTGCTGCTTGCCACAGCAACCAACTTCTGCAGTCTGGTCATGGCCTGGAACTCATCCTCAGTCAGCAGCACACCCCCAGACATAACTGCGCAACAAAAAGTCTGCTGGGTCCTTACTGGTGGCGTCCTTCTCTCATAATGTGCACTCCTCCGAAACACAGAACAAAGGGTCCAAATACCAGACTTCAAGTTGCGAACATTTAAGATAAGATAAGATAAGATAAGCCTTTATTAGTCCCACAACGGGGAAATTCCAGGATTGCAACAGCACAGGGATAGCAACACTCAGAGCAACAATCAGAAGGCAAGAAAAAAAACAAGCAAGCAACAGCGGCTAATATACATATGTACATATTACTATAAAATAAATATATACACACACACACACAGACACACAGTGCAGAGCATTGTAGCTAGATGGAATAAATATGTAAATATATAAACACCCACAGTACGGAGCATTGCAGCTAGGTGGAATAAATATGCAAGTATATAAACACACACAGTGCGGAGCAATGTAGCTAGATGGAATAATATGTAGATATATAAAAACACAGTGCGGAGCATTGTAGCTAGATGGAATAAATATGTAAATATATAAACACACACAGTGCAGAGCATTGTTGCTAGATGGAATGAAACAGCATAACCGTCTACTTAGTTATCCTACATGGTATGATTATGTGCCCATACATATTCTCACCCTCCATAGCGACCGGTATGTTCCTAGTTGTATGCCGGAGGGGACCATTGTGTAAGTCTATTGCATCTTTTGCATTCAAAAAACTATTAGTTTGTTACGTCTTTTTGCTATCTCTGCGAGCAGCCCTGCTTAGGTTGTACAGTCTGACAGCCGTTGGTAGGAAGGACCTACGAAACCTCTCGGTTGTGCACCTGGGATGATGTAGTCTGCTGCTAAATGAGCTCCTCAGTGCTCCTCAGTTTTCATTTATTAATGAAAACACAAAATAAGAAACAGCTCGTGGGCTGAAATAATACTAGCCTGATAATAGCAAATAATGACAGGTGTGGAAGTCCAGACAAAGTGGAAAGATGAACAGCAATAATAATCCAAACATCGTGGTGACAATAATCGTGACGTTAACATAAGGACGCCGTGGGGATTAATGACCGCAGCCAGCATATATGGGGAAGATAGTGATTGGGAAAACAAGGGGCAGCTGTGACAAATTAGGATGTAAGTGAATGAGGCTAAACGGAAGATGCTACACTAACAGGAAGTAAACAAAGTACTGTCAAAATAAGAGTCCATCCAGAAACGATAATAATGAATGGCAATAAAGATACTAATAACAATAATAAAGAGTCCAAACGAGGAACATAAGGCATGGACAGGGTCAAACCCTGTCCAGATTATTACATGTTTGAGACATTTGCAAAAATGTAAAACGGCTTACTATAGTGTCATCTATGAATGCAGTGCCTTGATTTTTTTTAAAAAAAAATTTTTTTGTCTCTGTAGTGGGGAGGGTTTCTGATCAGACTGTGAAATTTCAGGTTTCTACGTATTGCAGTGTTTGCTCCCCATGCACTTTTAGCAGAGAAAAATAAGAAGAAGAATAAGGAAAACTATAGCTGCAAGTAGTGATCATTCGGTTCCAAGCAGGTGTGGACTTGAAGGTCTGGTGTTGCTTAGCAACAGCATTTAAAACTTAAGGTCTGTTGCACATTAGTTTTTAAAGCAGTACTACGTAACTTCCTTGTTCCTTGTAAGAACACTGAAAAGACCACAACCACGGCGACCATGACCCCAGTGCCAACAGCCAACCACAGGGCTTTTTGTTGGTGGTGGTTAAAGTCATGCCCTGTGATTGACTGCTGGGACACAGGCCACAGGCCGAGGCCACATCTACTCTCTGCTCAGTTGTGACACCAAAAAAAGAACTGCTGAAGGAAATGTTGGCCTACTCAGGGTATGGATGAAGTGATATTCACTCGGTCAAATCCAGTGTTGGGAGTAACGCGTTACTGTAACGCCACTACTTTTGCAGTAACATGCTGTGTAACAAAATTACTGTTTAAAAATTCAGTAATGCATTACAGTTACTGAAATTTGATCAGATACGTTACTCACGTTACTTGTTTTATTAATATGGATAGATATTTTTAGTGCAAATAAACTGACTCTACCATAGCTGGCGCAGCTGTCAGTCTCCACGGGTCGGTTTCCTGTCCTGCCCCAGTTCACACTGGTGGCGACTTCTCATCAAGCCCTGATCACCTGTTGTCCCAGTGGTGAGTAGCCCCTTACACCTCCTACCTCTGTGGTTAAACATGAGTATTTTTAGAGCAAGAAGCTCACATTTAATGTCCCCATTAAATGCATTTAAAGGTTTCTTTTGCACAGAGGAAAAGTGACTGATTTGTTGCAGTAAAAAACAGCTTCTTCTAAGCCAGTGGTCCCCA
This sequence comes from Pholidichthys leucotaenia, assembly GCA_020510985.1. Lineage (NCBI taxonomy): Eukaryota > Metazoa > Chordata > Actinopteri > Cichliformes > Pholidichthyidae > Pholidichthys > Pholidichthys leucotaenia. The sequence continues at coordinate 418,206,493 of CM035839.1, forward strand.
AACTACGGCCCGCGGGCTGGGTACGGCCCGCCTCCACATTTGGTCCGGCCCCCTGAACAATACCAGAGACGCATTATGATTTTTTTTTCTAGTCTGGCCACGCGATTGAGACTAATACACGAATAGAACGTGACATTCTATTCCACCCTTCTGCAGTCTGTGCCCCAATCTGAACCCCCCCCCCCCCCGAAAAAAAAATCCTAGACTCACCCCTGTCAAATAAAACGGAATAATGGCGAAAAGGTTAGGTAAGAGAAAAATTGATTCAGAATGCAGGGTATTTAACCTGCAGTGGACAAATGATTATTTTTTTGTTTTTTTGTTCAATGCAAAGAAAAGGCTGTTTGTCTCATCTGTCAAGAGGCTGTGGCGGTATTCAAAGAATACAATCTGCGCTGACACTATGAATCCCGTCACAAAGACAAGTATGATAGCTTGCAAGGCCAAATGCGAGCAGACAAACTCTCAAAGCTAAAAAGTGGACTGTTAGCTCAGCAGAATACATTTGTACGCCAAGCTCAGCTGAACCAGTCATCCGTTCGGGCCAGCTTTCGGGTTGCTCAACTGATAGCAAGCAGCGGTAAACCTTTCACTGATGGAGAATTTGTCAAGAAATGTTTGAATGCTGTCGCGGAGGAGGTGTGTCCCGAGAAGAAAGATGTCTTTAATGCTGTGAGTCTGTCGGCGAGTACAATCACCAGACGCATTGAAGAAATCAGGGGTAATGTATATGCCCAGCTGCAGCAGAAGACGAAAGAATTTGACTTTTTTCATTAGCACTGGATGAGAGCAGGGACGTGCAGGACACAGCACAGCTGCTCATTTTTATTCGTGGAGTTAGCGCAAACTTTGAAATGTGTGAGGAGCTGGCAGCCCTCCAAAGTCTCAAAGGGACTACGACGGGGGAGGATATTTTCGGCAAAGTATGCCAAACCATGGGAGAGTTGGACCTGGACTGGTCAAAGCTTGCCAGCATCACGACTGACGGAGCTCCTAGTATGGTGGGCGCGTCTCGGGGTCTAATAGGACTCATGAACCGGGAGATGGAAGAACGGGGTCTCACCGCCCCGCTACAAGTCCACTGCCTAATTCACCAGCAAGCACTGTGCTGCAAAGTGTTGAAGTGGGATTCTGTCATGAAGGTTGTGGTGTCATGCATAAACTTCTTCAGAGCAAAGGGACTTAAACACAGGCAGTTCCAACAATTCTTGTCTGAACTGAAGTCTGCGCACGGCGATGTGCTGTACTACACAGAGGTCCGATGGTTGAGCCGGGGCAGAGTTTTGAGGCGTTTTTACGAGCTGCTACCCGAAATTAATGCATTTCTTCATTCAAAAGACAAAACGGTCCCAGAGCTGATCGATCCAGAATGGAAATGACACCTCGCATTTTTAACAGACGTGACAGAAATGCTGAACAGCCTTAACTTGCAGCTACAAGGCCAGGGGAAACTCATTTGCGACATGTATTCCCACATGTGGTTTAGATCTTATTTATCTGATAGGTTCCAGTTTGTTCATGTAAATGATGAGTTTTCTTTCAGCTCAAAGCTTAGTCATGGAGTTCCACAGGGATCTGTGCTAGGCCCTACTCTTTTTAGTTTATATATGCTTCCGTTAGGCAACATTATTAGAAAGCACTGTATACATTTTCATTGTTATGCAGATGACACACAATTATACCTGTCAATGAAGCCAGATGATACTAATCAATTAGCCAAGTTAGAAGCCTGTCTTAAGGAAATCAAAGCTTGGATGACTTGTAATTTCCTGCTATTAAATTCAGATAAGACTGAAGTCATTCTTGTTGGTCCAAAAAACCTTAGAAATTCCTTTCCAAATCAAACTTTCAGTTTGGATGCAGTTACTCTTTCTCTTAATAGCTCTGTGAGGAACCTTGGAGTTATTTTTGATCAGGATTTGTCCTTCAATTCACATATTAAATTTGTTTCTAAGACTGCCTTCTATCATTTGCGTAATATTGCCAAGATTAGGAGCATCTTGTCTCAGAGTGATGCTGAGAAGCTGATCCACGCTTTTGTTAGCTCGAGATTAGATTATTGTAATTCTTTATTATCAGGCTGTCCTAAAACATCTTTAAAAAGTCTTCAGCTGATCCAAAATGCTGCAGCAAGAGTTTTAACAGGTACTAGAAAGAGAGATCATATCTCTCCGGTTCTGGCCTCCCTTCATTGGCTTCCCATAGAGCTTAGAATTAAGTTTAAAATCCTTCTTCTTACTTACAAAGCTCTAAACAATCAGGCTCCTTTTTATTTAAAAGATCTGATACTACCGTATCATCCTAACAGAGCACTACGCTCCCAAAATGCAGGATTACTTGTAATACCTAGAATCTCCAAAAGTACAATGGGAGGCAGAGCCTTCAGTTATCAAGCTCCTCTCCTGTGGAATCAGCTGCCAATCTGGATTCGGGAGTCAGACTCGATCTCTGTTTTTAAGAATAGGGCTAAAACCTACCTTTTTGATATAGCCTACAATTAGGGAGGGATCATGTGTTTCTGAACCCTCCCTTAGTTATGCTGCTAATAGGTTTAGTCAGCCGGGGGACCTCCAGTAATGCACTGGGCCTCACTCCTTTCCTCACTCTCTATGAAATATTTTTTTTTTTTTGCTGGTCATTAACATTTGTTTGTTCTCTCCCATAGATTGAGTCCCCATCGTGCTGTTTGCTCTCTACATGTCTGTTCTTTTCTTCTTCTCTATCCCCTCACCCCCCAGCCAGTCACAGCAGATGACTGCCCCTCCCTGAGCCTGGTTCTGCTGGAGGTTTCTTCCTGTTAAAAGGGAGTTTTTCCTCTCCACCGTCGCCAAGTGCTTGCTCACAGGGGATCGCCTGATTGCTGGGGTCTTTCTGCAACTGTGGGGGTCCCCCCTACAGTTGATAGTGCTATGACATGACTGTTGTTGTGAAATGGCGCTATATAAATAAAGTTGAATTGAATTGAATTGAATTGAATTGAATAAGCATTTGAGGTGAAAGTAGCGCTGCTTTTGGAACAAGTGAAAAAGCACAACTTCATCCATCTCCCTGCTACCCAAAACCTCTCTGCAGAGAACCCAGCGGTCCCGTTCCCAGCTGAAAAGTGTGTGGAAGCACTGGAAATGCTGAAGGCGGAGTTCGGTGCGCAATTCCGTGAACTACATGTTAATGCAAAAGAAATACGTCTTTTCCAGAACCCCTTTGTTGCCGACATCGATGAAGCCCAGCCTTCTTATCAGTTTGAGTTGGTCGAGTTACATAATTGTGATGTTCTGAAAGACGCATTCACGCCCAACAGTCTCATTGACTTCTATGCCGCCCTCCCAAACGACACGTACCCTAACATTAAAAAGCACGCAATGAAGATGTCCACACTTTTTGGCAGCACGTATATCTGCGAGCAAACCTTTTCACACATGAAACACCTGAAAACTCGGATGAGATCAAGATTGACAGATGAACATCTGCATCAGTGTTTGAGACTGGCTGTGACTAAAATGGAACCTGACATTCAACTTCCCACCAGCCAGATACAGGCCCACAGTTCACACTGATGAACATACATGACTGGCGCCTAGCGGCTGCCCCGGCCTTGGTTGCACTCTGCAGAGCGTGCCCAAATGCCAAGTCACGTTTCGTTACCTTGTATTATACATGTGTAATGACAATAAAGTTGAATCCAATCTCATCCCATCTCATACATAGGTAAGCTCACTTTTCTGACTTGAATGAGTCATTCTGAGTATAAACAAATATAATCATAATACAATCTACTGGGATAAAATCCATCTCCACAACCATACTGGTAGTGAAATGTATTGTGCTGTGTAGGTGCTGTATCACTTAGTTCGGTTTCTCAGCCTGCTTGCTTTGTGGTTTTCACAGTGAAGTTGATGAGAGAGAGAGCTTCAGACAGCGGTGTCTACAAGCCTACAGGAACCTACAAAAGGATTATAAGGAAGAAACACAAGAACTTTGAGAGACTGCTCATATGAGTCATTTAAGTAAGAGATTCTGCTATGACAACTAAGCTGAACTTTTACCTGTTAAACCCAAAACTACATGTCAAAGAGAAACTGTACAAATTGGCTGGCCTAGATAGAAAATCAAAACAGATTGACATTTCTGGATAATTTTAACAACTTTTCATTATCAGTGTCTGTAGATCTCTGCTTAATTTCAAGCAATTTGGATGAATGACCTAGAAGAAGTTCATTTTGAGTTCACTTGCACATTTTTGAAAATATGGTGCAGAAAACTAGTTTTCCACCGTTGACAAAAAGTTGCATTAGGTTTCAGTGAATAGAATGATGAAAGAATTTTTAGTCTAGGCCCAGCCTTTCCAGATATTTGCAAAAACATAAAACTGTTTATTATAGCACCAACCATGTATGCTGGGCCTTGATTTTTTTCCTCTCTGAGTAGTGGGGAGAGTTTCTGATCAGACTGTAGAATTTCAAGTTTCCACATACTGTATTACTGTTTTGCTCCCCATGCACTTTTAGCAGAGAAAAATAAGAAGAGGAAGAAGAATCAGAACAAAAACAGTAGGTTTCCCACAGCACAGCTGCTTGGAATCCTAATAAAAGTCATTCAATGGCCTGAAAAAAAAAAAACCAAACAAAGAATGAGAAAGAGAGAGAACACTTTATACACATTGGGGCTGATTAGGGAAAATAAGGCACAGGAGGGTTATTGCACACAGCTGAACATCACTGCACTAATGAGCACACACAGAGACAGGAGAACCGTCTCTGCGTGTACAACCTAAAGTACAAAAACTAGCATGACTAATGAAGAACACAAACCAAGACATGACAGGATTAGCAGAATTTCCTGCATTGCAAAGGGTAGTATTAGTTCTCCTGTAAGGCAAACATGCTTTTTGTACAAATACATTTGGACTTATTCACACAATATTTGATAAACAGAAAAAAAAAATTAAAAACAATTACAATTTTAGGAGACCGTCTTCCAACATAAAATTAACCCAAACCCAAACCTGTGTTCCTGTCCTTATCTTGGCATTCTGGTTGATTCCACTCAGGACAGGAGGAGGGACAGTCCCCACCATTGTTTTAATTTGGACTGCAGTACTATTTTAAAATGCCAGTTGTCATGATGATATTTCTTGTTGTCATTTTTTGGTGGATACCCCTAACCATTACCTTAACCTTAACCTTGTAAGAATACACTACTCACAAAAAAGTTAGGGATATTCGGCTTTTGGGTGAAATTTCAAGATGCACCTAAAATGCACCATAACCTTTACAGGTGAACTTAATTTGACCTTCTCTAACCTTTTGAATGCACATGTCCAACTATTCAATGTTTCAGTACTTTTTGCGTAACTTGCTGTTCTCTAACAAGGTGCTTAATGGCAAAATTCACAACAGGTGTTTGATCCATGAATCAACCAATAAATTTTCTGGTTCAATTAGAAGTCGTATTTAAACTCATCATCATACTGTTCACATATTGACATCATGAGACCAAGACGACACCTAACAACTGATCAACAGTACCTCGCCATTGCAAGGCTTCAAACAGGATGTTCTCAGAGGGAAGTAGCCACTGAGCTTAGTGTATCTCAGAGTGTCATCAGCAGGTTGCAACAAAGACTGGAAGAGTCACACAAAGGCATAGAAATAAACGTCCTTTTTCCATATCCCATGCTGATGACCGCTTCATTGTGAACAGTACCCTGTGGAACCGCATGATGAATGCCACTCAACTCCAGGCACATTTAAGGGAGGTGAGAGGCACCCAAGTGTCACATCAAAACATTCAAAACATTTACATCAATGTGGTCTGCATGTTAGACGACCTGCAAGGGTACCTGACCACACAATCAGGCACACGCGTCATCGTTTGCATGGGCCAGGGAGCATTTATGCTGGACAAGGGACCAGTGGGCTTCAGTGCTGTTCTCTGATGAAAGTCGATTCATGTTGAGCAGAAATTATGGCCGCCAACGATGTTGGAGATGTCAAGGAGACTGCTATGCATCAGCTACTGTTGTCACCATGTTACACTCTGGTCATGTGTGTCTAGTCAATATAGAACTGCCCTACACCTTGTGAATAGTACAGTGACAAGTCGATACTACCTAAATAACATCATTAATCCAGTCATTGTGCCCCTGCATGAGCAATACAGGCCTAATTTCATCTTCATGGCCAACTATGCTCTAGCTCATCAAGATTGCACTATTTGGGAACGGTTGCTGGAGGCTGGGGTACCTCAAATGGAGTGGTCTACACTTTCTCCAGACCTGAATCCCATAGAAAACCTTTGGGATCAGCTGTGTCGCTGTGTAGAGGTTCATAACCCGGCACCCCACAACCTCAATGACCTGAGGGCCGCCCTTTAAGAAGAGTGGAATGCCATGCCTCAGAAGACAATAAGACGACTTGTGAACAGCATGAGACATCATTGTCAAGCTGTAATTGATGCTCAAGGGCACATGACAAGCTACTGAGACACTGACAATTTTTTTTGTATACCCACCACTGTTGTTGGCTTTTGTTTCAATAAATTGTTTTGAGATGAGGAAATCACCATTGCATGCTTCGACTTAAATGCCCTACTTTCATGATATAATATCACTGTAGTGTGAACTTCTTACATTTTCCATAAATTTTACCTGAAAAATAGCTTTTTGTGAGTAGTGTATGTAATTAATGCTTGAAGAAGTTATTGTCAAATCAGAAGTGAGTCTTGAGTGAGACAGTGAAATTAAACACAGAAGACATTGACAAAAAGTCAAGACAGCCAATTAAATGTGAATCTCCATGGTAGAGACACATTTTTAGTGCTGTCTACTGCAATCTTTCCACCTCTGTATTCATATACAGTGGACATAAAAAGTCTACACACACCTGTTCAAGTGCCTGGTTTTTGTGATGTAAAAAAATGAGACCAAGATAAATCATTTCAACTCCCCCCCATTAATGTGACCTATAACCTGTACAAGCCAACTGAAAAACAAACTGAAGGGAAAAATAAAAACTGGGGATAGCCGTGGACAAAAATGTTGGTACCCCTCTGTTAATGAAACAAAATGAAACAAAAACCCACAATGGTCACAGAAATAACTTGAATCTGACAAAAGTGGTAATAAATAAAAATTCTAGGAAAATTAACCAATGAAAATCAGACAATGCTTTTGAATTGTGGTTCAACAGAATTACTTTAAAAAAACAAACTCATGAAACAGGCCTGGACAAAAATGATGGTACCCCTAGAAAAGATTGAAAATAATGTGACCGTAGGGACATGTTCAACCAAGATGTGCTCTCTAATTAACATCACAGGTGTCTACAAACTTGTATTCAGTCAGTCGGCCTATTTAAAGGGTGACAAGTAGTCACTGTGCTGTTTGGTGACATGGTGTGTACCACACTAAACATGGACCAGAGGAAGCAAAGGAGAGAGTTGTCTCAGGAGATTAGAAAGAAAATTATAGACAAGCATGTTAGATGCGGGTCGGCCACCTGATGGCTATAAGACCATCTTCAAGCAGCTTGATGTTACTGTGACTACAGTTGCACATATTATTCAGAAATTTAAGATCCACGGGACTGTAGCCAACCTCCCTCGATGTGGCCGCAGGAGGAGACGGATAATACGAATGGTAACAAAAGAGCCCAGAACAACCTCTAAACACATTCATGGTGAACTCCAAGGTCAAGGTACATTAGTGTCAGATCGCACCATCCGTTGCTGTTTGAGCCAAAGTGGACTTCATTGGAGATGACCAACGAGTTCACCACTGTTGAAAACAAATCATAAAAAAGCCAGACTGGAATTTGCCAAACTGCATGTTGACAAGCCACAAAGCTTCTGGGAGAATGTCCTATGGACAGATGAGACAAAACTGGAACTTTTTGGCAAGGCACATCAGCTCTACGTTCAGACGCAAAAATGAAGCATACAAAGAAAAGAACACTGTTATGATCCGAGCGCCAATCTCGTCCGCGCTCGGGTCATACGTCATCCCCTGCAGGCTTGACAGCAGTGATTTCCTTCTGGCTCCCTGGGCTCTTATTGTGACAGCGCTCGGAGGAGCTTCCTGCTGTCAAAGCCTGCCAGCTGTGCTACATTCAGGGCTCATTAGTGGCCGGCTTTTAAGCGGACGCTGAATGCAGCCCAATGCAGCAGCCTCGTCGAACATCCCTGGGTTTAGACGTCGAGCTAGCGTTCCTCGTCTCAGACGTCAGTATTCCTCGGTGTTTCCTTGGCTACGATCATCCCTCATCCTAACCCTTTATTGTAAGTGTGCTTGCTCAGCCTTACAGTCTCTGTTCCCAGTGTAGTGTGTTTTAGCCCATCGTGTCTCATTATTTTATTTTACTTTGTATGTTATCTTCTGTTCCTTCAATAAACATCATTGCAAACTCACCGGTGACTTGTTGGCGTCTTATGGTGGCTCGCGAGGGCCACCTGTGACAGTAGGCTGCTGCCAGGACGCCTAAACGGAGGCGCCACATCGAGACGCCGTTCCTGGTGAGTTTGCATTCGGACTTTGCTCTTTCCTGTCTGGGTACTGCGTGCTGAAGACATGCCGCTGCGGAGGGGCCACGCTCGGAGTCAGAGCTACGAGCTGGCGGACGCCCTGGAATACGTTGATGAAACTCTCATCTCCGCCTCCCTCCTTGACTTTCACAGCGACGTGCGCTTGTACCTGGACCGTGCTGAGGACGTTTTGAATCATCTTCCCCGCTACACCGACCACCCCGAAGTCAGCGCGAGGAGGGATGACATTGCTGCACAGCACGAGATACTCCGTGGGCTGGAGGGAAACCCCAGCAGGAAGCCGAAGAGGAGGCATCCTCGCTCCTCACATCTGGATTCCATTCCTGTCTCCATTCCGGTCCAGGAGTTCGCACCGCCCAGGGGTGATCCCCGCCGGAGTGTGTCGTCATTCGGGAATCCCCCGGAGAAGCTACAACTCGCAGCTGCTTCCATCCGGGACCGAGTGACGGCAGCTCGTTCTGCTGGTCACCCCACTCAGATAATTAAGCACGTGACGGCGGCAGTCAGACTGGTGGAGAGGAACCCAGAGTTGTGTGACTTCCCTGAATACGCAGACCTGCTCGCTTCAGTTTCCGCACAGGAGCGGCGATTCCCGGACCTCACCTTCGCCTCACCCCCTGCAAGAAACCGTCGTCACACCAGTTATAGGCCTCAGCCAGAGCCCCGTCAGGATCCTGTTCCGGGCCGCCAGAGAGACTCAATCCCACAGTCAGCTGTTTCCTCGGCATCTCGCCAGGAGGGAATCCCCGCAGCCTCTTCCCCCGGGTCATCTTCTCCTGCTGTCCCATCAGCGCTCCGTGCCCGGTTCGTCTTGGCTGTCGCCCCCTCCTCCTCAATGCCTTCCCCGGCTGCTGTGAGTGCCCAGAGTCCTGTTCCGGCGAGCCCCGTCCCAGATCCATCACGAGTGGCTCGCCCTCGTCCTCCTAGGGGACCCTCTGTCACCGTCCGGCGGGGAAAGGGAGGAGCAGCGTCCGCTACAGCAGGCACCATCCTTCCTCCAGGAGATAGGCAAGTACAAGTTCACTCATCTCCTCATAATTGTGATTTGCCTTGTCTGATTCCTGGGGGTGGAGTTCGGGGTTCGCAGTCCCCCGAGCTCCCACCACCTGCTGTAGCTTCTATTATTAAACCCGCTGCCTCTGTGTCTCCCTCCGTTGAGCGGTCCACGACGCCAGGCCAACGTCGCCAGATGAGGAGGGGGCCTGCGGTTCTGGAGAGCCTGGTTCCAGCCCCGCAGCCATGTCATGGGCAAAGGAGGAGAGCAGACTGCAGCGTGGAGCCTGCGCTGACTACGAAGCGTCCCCGGGTCTCCACAGATGAGCGGTCTGATCCAGCGGGTCGAAGGTCCCCTGCCACCACGTCGTGCGGGTCGTCGACGTGGACATTGGTGCTGGAGGGTCCTCAGGCTGCTGAAACCATCATGCCAGCTGCGGAGCCCGACGTAGCTAAGTGGGAGCCAGAAGACAATTGGCTCCCGTCTTAGCCCAGATCGTCGGAGTCCTGGACAGCGACAGAATCCAAGTACAGGCAAGTGCTGTACTTTGTTTTTCTCCTTTCTATTCTGGAGCACTTTTGCCTGTCTCTCGGAGAGACGAGCCAGGGGCAGCCATCTGCTGCGCCCGAACTCGTCTCACTGGGCTCTGTCGCTACCAGTGATCCTGATCCCGTTTTTTTTCTCTCTCCTGAGCCTTCTCCCAGGGTCACCGGTGCAGAGCTGATTCCGGTCGCTGTGCCAGAGGTTTCGGGTTCAGGGTTGGAGGTCGGTTCTGGTGCGACGCCGACCCAGTCGGGGTCCGACGCAGGTGCAGCCAAGGCCCAATCGGGGCCCATCGTGGGTGCAGCCGTGACCCAATCGGGGTCCAACGCGGGTGCAGCCGTGACCCAATCGGGGTCCATCGTGGGTGCAGCCGTGACCCAATCGGGGTCCATCGCGGGTGCAGCACCAGCTGAAGTCAAGGTCGGTGAGGGAGCTGCAGATCCCCTGCCACCGGACACTGGACTGGCTCATCTTCTTCATCATCATCATCCTCACCCCCAGGATCTTCATCCCAGCTCATCTCCACCGGGGGCCGTTGGGGTGACTAATACTTCGCCCGGCTCTCCCTCATCTTCCCCCTCTCCAGGGAGGCCGCCTTCAACTTCTCCCCTTCAGTCCTGGTGGCTGAGTGATGCGGGTCGGCCACCTGATGAGCTGTTCCGCTGGTTTTGCGTTCTGGGTCGGCCACCCAACCCTTCTTGTCCATTCGGTGACCTGGCCCGGCCGCCAGAAGAATTGTGTTTCCTGGCTTGGGACTGGGGTAGGCTGCCCGAACTGTTCCTTTTCCCCCTGCCAGCGATATGGACGCTAGACGCAGGGCGGCCCCCCGAACTTTCGGCTTTCGTGCCGTGGGGTTTAGACTGCCTTCATCCCTGAGTTGCATTTCTGTCCTCCTGTAACCTTTTGGGATATGCGGGGGGTCTTGTATTTGTTATTGTGCATCTCACCCCTTCCTAGCGGGTGTTTTCTTTCTTCATCTTTCCTTTGTTAAATGGCCTCTCATTACCTGTAACAGTTGGTGTGTTTTTGCCTTTGGGGATTTGGTATTTTCTGTTGTCATGCCCTGTAATTATTTTATTTCTCAGTCTGCCTTGTTCATGGTTTGTGTATTTGTGGATATCCTGTTCGCTATTATTTTTGCCCTGTGATCGTCTCCTTTACGCTCTACCTTGGTTGTAATTTGTGCATGAGAGTGTCGGGGTTTTTTTTTTTCCTAACAGTCTGTGTGCTCCTATTTTCTTCATGTTTTTTTTGGTCTGTGCTGGTCCTCTCCCCTCTGGCCTGTCCCCCCATCCGCCCACCCTGGGGGGGGGGGGGCTTGGGTGTCCCTGGGCGTCTAGAGCCCACCCTTGGGAGGGAGGTACTGTTATGATCCGAGCGCCGATCTCGTCCGCGCTCAGGTCATATGTTATCCCCTGCAGGCTTGACAGCAGTGATTTCCTTCTGGCTCCCCTGGCTCTAATTGTGACAGCGCTCGGAGGAGCTTCCTGCTGTCAAAGCCTGCCAGCAGTGCTGCATTCAGGGCTCATTAGTGGCCGGCTTTTAAGCGGACGCTGAATGCAGCCCAATGCAGCAGCCTCGTTGAACATCCCTGGGTTTAGACGTCAAGCGAGCGTTCCTCGTCTCAGACGTCAGTATTCCTCGTTGTTTCCTTGGCTATGATCATCCCTCATCCTAACCCTTTATTGTAAGTGTGCTTGCTCAGCCTTACAGTCTCTTTTCCCAGTGTAGTGTGTTTTAGCCCATCGTGGCTCATTATTTTCCGTTACTTTGTATGTTATCTTCTGTTCCTTCAATAAACATCATTGCAAACTCACCGGTGACCTGTGACGTCTTATGGTGGCTCGCGAGGGCCACCCGTGACAAACACTGTCCCTACTGTGAAACACTGAGGAGGTTCTGTTATGTTCTGGGGTTGCTTTGCTGCATCTGGCACAGGGTGTCTTGAATCTGTGCAGGGTACAATGAAATCTCAAGACTATCAAGGTATTCTAGAGAGAAATGTGTTGCCCAGTGTCAGACAGCTTGGTCTGAGTCGCAGGTCATGGGTCTTGCAAGAGGATAATGACCCAAAACACACAGCTAAAAACACCCAAGAATGGCTAAGAGCCAAACACTGGACTATTCTAAAGTGGCCTTCTATGAGCCCTGATCTAAATCCTATTGAACATCTGTGAAAGAAGCTGAAACATGCCATCTGGAGAAGGCACCCTTCAAACCTGAGACAACTGGAGCAGTTTGCTCATGAGGAGAGGGCCAAAATACCTGCTGAGAGGTGCAGAAGTCTCATTGACAGTTACAGAAATCGTTTGGTTGCAGTGATTGCCTCAAAAGGTTGTGCAACAAAATATTAAGTTAAGGGTACCATCATTTTTGTCCAGGCCTGTTTCATGAGTTTGTCTTTTAAAATAATTCTGTTGAACCACAATTCAAAAGCATTGTCTGATTTTCATTGGTTAATTTTCATAGAATTTTTATTTATTACCACTTTTGTCAGATTCAAGTTATTTCTGTGACCATTGTGGGTTTTTCTTTCATTAACAAAAGGGTACCAACAATTTTGTCCACGTGTGTAACTGGGTATGTAGCTGTGTCAGAATTAACCAATCACATTCAAACTGCTTTTGTTGTTTTGCCAGCCTTATTGCTTATTTTATATTGTCCACACCACTGAAGAGGGAGAAATGGCATTTCAATTTTCCTGTATAACCTGTACATATAGTAGTATTGACAAATAAAATCTTTGAATATCAGGTTAAATGAGTCAGCACACACCTGCCACCATTTAACATGCCTCTGATTAATGCCAAATAAAGTTCAGCTGTTCTAGTAGGCTTTTTCTGACATTTTTCTAGTCACATCTTACAGTGCAAGCTAGTGATACCCAGATGAAGGTTTCTTGAAGGCCTGAAGCTTTTCATCAAATTGGTTCATATGGATGAAGCCTCATGTGAAACTTCATTTGCTCTACTAGGCCATCTACTGGACAAAACGTATCATCATCATAGCAGTCTGTCATGGGCGACAATGACTGTTTCATTTAGGTCTGATCAGATTCCTCCACGCAACTCTGTCCTTAGCCTTCCACTGCCAGGAACTCCTGTCTATATACAGCTTCTTCAAGTTTCTTTTTATAGTGTCTTTAAATCTGAGCCTTGGTCTACCCTGATTGCATTTGCCCTTGCATAATTGTGAGTAGAGTAACTGCCGAGGGAGACGCTGGTGGTCCATCCTCTCAACATGTCCGAGCCATCTCAGGTTCATCTGTATTAGCATGTCCTCCATTGATGGTAGACCAGCTCGTTTCAACACTTCTATGTTGGTTATCTTGTCTTTCCATGAGATGTTCATTTTGGCTCGAAGGTGTTTCATCATGTACGCATAGAGTTTCTTTACCTGCACTCTGTAGACAGTCCAAGTTTCAGCACCGTACAATAGAGCAGCCAGTACTGTCGCTCTGTACACTTTGCATTTCACACGGATAGACACGTCAATTGTTCCACAGTCTCTCCCTTAAGTTTCCAAACACAGCGCTCGCTCTTCCCATTCTGAGAGATAGTTCATCTTCCAGCCTAGCATTCTCTGAAACAGTACTCCCTAGATACTTGAAAGTCTTGCACTTGACTAGTGGCTCTGTACCAATGCTGATCTCTTCTGGTAGTGATGTTGATAACTGGAACTTTGGTGATTGATAAAGGCACTCTGTCTTCTTGATGTTGATTTTGAGACTGAATTGGCTAGCTGCTCTTGCAAATTTCTCCACTAAAGATTGCATATCTTCCGCGCTGTGTGCAACTAGAGCACTGTCGTCGGCAAAGAGCATTTCTCTTACTACCTTTATCGATGTCTTACTCTTGGCTTTAAATTGTGCCACATTGAACAAATCTGCTTCTTTCCTTGTTTGAATGTATACTCCTTCTGAAGTGTCTTTGAAGGCCACCTCAAGCATGGCTGCCAGGTATAGCGAGAAGAGTGTCGGCGCCAGCACACACCCTTGTTTCACCCCGTTGCTTACTGAAAAGTCTTTAGATACTGAACCACTCATTGCCACGTTTGCTTGCATACCTGTATAGAGTGCCTTGATCAGGCTGACAAACTTCTCTGTACAACCATATTTCTTGAGTACCTGCCAAAGTCCTTGTTGCAAAACAGTATCAAAGGCTTTACTGAAGTCTATGAAAACTACATAAAGTGGCATGTTCTGTTCGATACACTTTTCTTGAACCTGTTTCAAGCAGAAAATCATGTCCATTGTGCTTCTTCCACTTCTAAAGCCGCACTGGGTTTCCGGTAGTACATTCTGCGAGATGTGTTCATTTAGTCTGTTCAGTAGTACACGTGAGAGAATCTTACCAACAGTGGCTAGCAGTGATATACCTCGGTAATTTCCAGGCAGGCAGTTGGTCAGCTGAACACCACCAAATTTCCACACTTCTGCTGGAATTCTATCCCTTTCTGGAGCTTTACCATCCTGTGTTGTCCTGATAGCTGCCATTAGTCTATCAAGATTTGATGGTTGATCCAGACTTGATTCAGCTGGTTGCCACACTAGAGCTTCTTTAGCCTCTTCAGTGAGATCTCAAGGGTTGTTTAGTAGTTGGTCAAAGTGTTCTACAAATCTGTCCAGGATCTTGTCTTTCTCCTGCAAAACCGTTTCACCATCCATAGCCTTTAGTTGGATCAATTCTCTTCGTTTAGGGCTGTAGATTTCTCTCAAACCTGTGAAGAATGTTTTCATGTCCTTCCTGTCTGCTGCAGTTTGAAGTTCCTCTGCTTTCTCATCCCACCAGTTGGACTTCATCTCTTTGGTCACTTCTGTAGCTCACTCTGAGCCTTTGAGTATTTCTTCTTCTTTGACCTTGTGTTACACTGTAGGTTTTCCTGCCTAGCTGTATTCCTCGCTTCTAGTAGTTTCTTCAGATGTTCATCATGCTCATCAAACCAATCTTGATGTTTCCTCTCAGGGTAGCCTAATACATCACTCGCAGTCTGATACACCGTATCCTTCAGTGTTGCCCATTTCTCTTCTATGTCATTCTCTGAGTTGTTGATGTCCCAATCTTTCAAGTTTTCATCCATTTCCTGAGTAAGTTCTTCCTGCTTCTTTTGGCCTTTCAGTGCACTAGTGTTTAGCTTCCGTGGTGGCTTCGGACCCGTCCTGCAGTGCGGCTTTCATCTGCAAATCCTTAATCTAGATCTTAGCATAACATGATCAGTACCACAGTCCGCACCTCTCATTGCTCTGGTGTCCAATACATCCCTTATGTCTCTCTGCCTTACTATGATGTAGTCTAACAAGTGCCAGTGCTTGGATCTTGGGTGCATCCATGTCTTCTTGTGTGTGTCCTTTTGCTTAAATAGTGTGTTGGTTATCACAAGGTTGTACTCTGAATATAGTGCAAGTAGAAGTTCTCCATTAGCATTGCACTTGCCTACTCCATGACTAACTGTGTCATTATAACTGTGTTATAATGACACAGCAGTGTTATAAGAAGAGTCAGAGCAGTGACTGATCATGCGTTTGTGTCACCCTCAGTGAGACAGAGGTCTGTGTGAATGACCTCCCCTCCTGTCTGTGTTGAGGAAGTGTGTTTAAATAAAGCCTGTTTTGTCACAGTCATCTCTCCTTTCTTGTGTGAACCCTCACAACAACATCAATTTCAATTCAACTTTATTTACACTACCGTTCAAAAGTTTGGGGTCACTTAGAAATTTCCTTATTTTTGAAAGAAAAGCACTTTTTTTCAATGAAGATAACTTTAAACTAATCAGAAATACACTCTATACATTGCTAATGTGGTAAATGACTATTCTAGCTGCAAATGTCTGGTTTTTGGAGCAATATCTACATAGGTGTATAGAGGCCCATTTCCAGCAACTATCACTCCAGTGTTCTAATGGTGCAATGTGTTTGCTCATTGCGTCAGAAGGCTAATGGATGATTTGAAAACCCTTGTGCAATCATGTTAGGTCTGCAATGCTGTAATTGCTGCAAATGGAGGATTCTTTGACGAAAGCAAAGTTTGAAGGAAAAAATTATTATTTCAAATACAAATCATTATTTCTAACCTTGTCAATGTGTTGACTATATTTTCTATTCATTTTACAACTCATGGGGGTAAATAAGTGCGACTTTTCATGGAAAACACAAAATAATTGTCTGGGTGACCCCAAACTTTTGAACAGTAGTGTATATAGCACCATTTCACAACAACAGTCATCTCATAGCACTTTCAACTGTAGGGGGTAAACCCCATAATGTCATGCGGTGGCCTTCGCGGGCCACCATAAGACGCCATAAGTCGCTGGTGGGGTTTGCATAGATGTTTTATTCACAAACACAAGAACACACAACGTAACAGAAAGTAATGAGCCACGGTGGGCTAAAACACACAAGACTAGACACAGGAGATCATAAAGTGCTAACACCCAGCTTACTTACAATTCAGATCAAGAGTAAGGACCATGGAACACACGTTGGACGTCTGGGGCGAGGAACGCTCACTCAACGTCTGACAAGGAATAATTGACGAGACTGCTGCATAATACCGCTCCCAGCACTCGCTTTAATGCCGGGCTGCTGTTGAGCCGTAAATGCAGCACAGCTGTTAGGCTTTGACAGCAGGAAGTCCCTCCGAGCGCTGTCACAATAAGAGCTCGGGGAGCCAGAAGGTAAACACTGCTGTCAAACCTGGCGAAGATGATGTATGGCCCGAGCACGGACGAGATCAGCGCTCGGACCATGACAGTACCTCCCCCCAGAAGGGTGGGCTCCGAACGCCCGTTGACACCCAAGCCGCCCCCCCCCCCCAGAGCAGGCGGATGGGGGAGCAGGCCCAGAGGGAGAGGATCATGATCATAACAAAGGCACATAGAAAACCAGAAAAAATACAATACTCACTGCCACACAAATTACAAATAAGACAGGGTACAAATGAAACAGTCACAGGGCACGATAACAGACAATACGGTACTCTCAAAAGAACAACTCATAATTACACAGAGCGCCAATGAGACAATTACAGGGCATAAATGAAGCAATTATAGAGCACGATTTATGGAAAATATCATTCCCCATAATGCACACAGAGCCAGATTATCCCCCCGAATGACCTTTAACCCACAGTTCAGAAAAATGACGACAGGCAGAGACCAAAACCCACAGGGACAGTTCCAGCGGTCTCCCTGCATCCAATGGCTGACAGGTGGTCACGGGGAACAGTACATGATTGGGCGGCCTGCCCCAGTCCCAGGCCTGGAAAGTCCAACCCTCTGGTGGCCGAACCATGTCACCCAGCAGCAAACACAGTGTGTTGGGTGGCCGACCCAGGGCGCCGAACCGGCGAAACAGTTCCTCGGGTGGCCGACCCTTATCCCTCAGCCACCAGAATGGTGGGAAGACAGCCAGCGGCGGCCTCCCTGGCGGGGGAAAGATGTGGGAGAGCCGGACCGAGCGTAGAGGCCCCCCAACGGCCCCCGGCAATGATGAGGAAGGTTGGTGACTCCGACGAGGGGAATGATGGTGATGACGAGCCCGCACCGTGTCAGGCAGCGAAGGGTCTGCAGCTCCTCCACCGACCTTGACCCGTACCAATGCTGCAGTCGTGGCTGCACCCACGTTGGACCCCCACTGGGTCTAGTTGGACCCCGACTGGGTTTCGGCTGCACCCGCGTTGGACCCCGATTGGGTCTCAGCTGCACCCGCGTCGGACCCCGATTGGGTCTCGACTGCACCTGCGTCGGACCCCGATTGGGTCTCATTGGACCCTGACTGGGTCTCGGCTGCACCCGCGTTGGACCCCGATTGGGTTGGCGCAGCACCGGTGACGACCTCCGACCCCGAACCCGGGACCTCTGGCACAGCGACTGGGATAGACTCCGCACCGGTGACCCTGGGAGAAGGCTCGGAAGAAGAAGAAGAACCGGGATCAGGATCACCGGTAGCGACAGAGCCCAGCGAGATGAGCTCAGGTGCAGTAGATGGCTGCCCCTGGCTCGTCTCCCCGAGAGACAGGCAAAAATGCTCTAAAATAGAAAGAAGAAAAACAAAGTAGAGCACTTGCCTGTACTCGAGTTCTGTCGCCGTCCAGGACTTCGACGATCCGGGCTCAGACGGAAGAAGATCGTCATCTGGCTCCCACTCAGCTGTGTCGGGCTCCGCAGCTGGCATGATGTTCTCCGCAGCATGTGGATCCTCCAGCACAGGCGTCCACACCGATAACCCGCACAGCGTGGTGGCAGGGGACCCTCGACACGCTGGCTCGAACCGTTCCAGCGTGGAGACCCGGGGACGCTTTATCGTCGGCGCAGGCTCCAGGCTGCAGTCTCCAGGCTGCAGTCCGCTCCTCTCCTCTGCCCACAACGTGGCTGCAGGGCTGGAACCAGGCTCTCCAGAACCGCAGGCCCCCTCCTCGTCTGGCAACGTAGGCCTGGCGTCGTGGACCACTCAGCAGAGGGAGACACAGCGGCAGCAGGTTTAGTAATTACAGCTACAGCAGGTGGTAGGAGCTCGGGGGACTGCGAACCCCGAACTCCGCCCCCAGGAGTCAGACAGGGCAGATCACAATTATGATGGAAAGAATGAACTTGCACTTGCCTGTCTCCCGGAGGGAGGATGGTGCCTGCTGTAGGGGGACGTTGTTCCTCCCTTTCCCTGCTGGATGGTGACAGAGGGCCCCCTGGAAGGACGAGGAGGAGCCGCTCGCGATGGATCAAGGACGGGGTTCGCCGAAGCAGGACTCTTGGCACACACAGCAGCCGGGGAAGACGTCGAGGAGGAGGGGGCGACGACCGAGCCGAACCGGGCACGATGAGCTGACGGGACAGCAGGGAAAGATGACCCGGGGGAAGAGGCTGCGGGGGTTCCCTCCAGACGAGACGCAGGAGTGGCAGCTGTCCAAGAGGTGGAGTCCTTGCAACGACCCGGAACTGGATCCGGACGGGGATCTTGCTGAGGTTTACCTTGGCCGTGGCGCCGACGTCTTCGATGGCCCACGGATGGCGCAAACTCCTGGACTGGATCGAGGACAGGAACGGGATCCCAAAGTGGGGAGCGGGGATGCCTCCTCCTCTGCTTCCTGCCGTAGTCCTCCTCCACCATACGGAGAATCTCGCGCTGAGTGGCGATGTCGGCCCTCCTAGCATCGACTTCAGGATGGTCAGCGTAGCGAGGGAGATGATTAAGGACATCCTCAGCGCAGTCCAGGTACCAGCGTACGTCGCTGTGATAGTGGAGGAGGGAGGCAGCGATGAGCGTTTCGTCCACATACTCCAAAGCCTTCTCCAGCTCGTAGTCCCAACTCCGAGCGTGGCCCCTCCGCGACGGCATTCTCCCAGCATGCAGTTACCCAGACAGGAAAGAACAATTGTCCAATTAAAGCAAACTCACCAGGAACGGCGTCTCGGTTTGGCGTCTACGTTTAGGCGCCTTGGCAGCAGTCTACTGTCATGTGGTGGACCTCGCGAGCCACCATAAGACGCCAAAAGTCACCGGTGGGGTTTGCATAGATGTTTTATTCACGAACACACAACGTAACAGAAAGTAATGAGCCACGGTGTGCTAAAACACACAAGACTAGACACAGGAGATCGTAAGGCGCTAACATCCAGCTTACTTACGATTCAGATCAAGAGTAAGGACCATGGAACACACGTTGGACATCTGTGGCGAGGAACGCTCGCTCAATGTCTGACAAGGAATAATTGACGAGACTGCTGCATAATACCGCTACCAGCGCTCGCTTAAATGCCGGGCCGCTGATGAGCCGTAAATGCAGCACAGCTCTGAGGCTTTGACAGCAGGAAGCCCCTCCAAGTGCTGTCACAATAAGAGCTCGGGGAGCCAGAAGGTAAACACTGCTGTCAAACCTGGCGGAGATGATGTATGACCCGAGCACGGACGAGATCGGCGCTCGGACCATGACACACAATTGCAGAAAGGCCCCAGCAATCAGGCGATCCCCTGTGAGCAAGCACTTGGTGATGGTGGAGAGGGAAAAACTCCCTTTTAGTGGGAAGAAACCTCCAGCAGAACCAGGCTCAGGGAGGGGCAGTCATCTGCTGTGACTGACTGGGGGGTGAGGGGTTAGAGAAGAAGAAGAAGAAAAGAACAGACATGTAGAGAGCAAACAGCATGATGGGAACTCAATCTATGGGAGGGAACAAACAGATGTTAATGACCAGCAAAAATATTTGATTGAGAATGAAGAAAGGAGTGAAGCCCAGTGCATCGCTGGAGGTCCCCCGGCTGTCTAAACCTATTAGCAGCATAACTAAGAGAGGGTTCACCCCGCTAACTATAGGCTATGTCAAAAAGGAAGGTTTTAACCCTATTCTTAAAAACAGAGATCGAGTCTGACTCTCAAATCCAGATTGGCAGCTGGTTCCAAAGGAGAGGAGCTTGATAACTGAATGCTCTGCCTCCCATTGTACTTTGATATTCTAGGTATTACAAGTAATCCTGCATTCTGGGAGCGTAGTGCTCTGTTAAGATGATAAGGTAGTATCAGATCTTTAATATAACAAGGGGCCTGATTATTTAGAGCTTTGAAAGTGAGTAGAAGGATTTTAAACTTAATTCTAAATTCTGCTGTAATTTTCCAGTTTGGGATCAATAAAGTACATCTATCTATTTATTTATGGGAAGCCAGTGAAGGGAGGCCAGAACCGGAGAGATGTGATCTCTCTTTCTAGTACCTGTTAAAACTCTTGGTACAGCATTTTGGATCAGCTGAAGACTTTTTAAAGATGTTTTAGGACAACCTGATAATAAAGAGTTACAATAACCTAATCTAGAGCCAACAAAAGTGTGGATTAGTTTCTCAGCATCATTCTGAGACAAGATAAGATAAGATAAGATAAGATAAGCCTTTATTAGTCCCACAACAGGGAAATTCCAGGATTGCAACAGCACAGGGATAGCAACACTCAGAGCAACAATCAGAAGGCAAGAGAAAAAAAAACAAAAACAAGCAAGCAAGAGCAGCTAATATACATATGTACATATTACTATAAAATATATATATACACACACACACACAGACACACAGTGCAGAGCATTGTAGCTGGATGGAATAAATATATGAATATATGAACACACAGTGCAGAGCATTGTAGCTAGATGGAATAAATATGTAAATATATAAACACCCACAGTACGGAGCATTGCAGCTAGGTGGAATAAATATGCAAGTATATAAACACACACAGTGCGGAGCAATGTAGCTAGATGGAATAAATATATAGATATATAAATATAAACACACCCAGTGCTGAGCATTGTAGCTAGATGGAATAAATATGTAAATATACGTATAAACACACACAGTGCAGAGCATTGTTGCTAGGTGGGATGAAACAGCATAACCGTCTATTTAGTTATCCTACATGGTATGATTATGTGCCCATACATATTCTCACCCTCCATAGCGACCGGTATGTTCCTAGTTGTATGCCGGAGAGGACCATTGTGTAAGTCTATTGCATCTTTTGCATTCAAAAAAAACTATTAGTTTGTTACGTCTTTTTGCTATCTCTGCGAGCAGCCCTGCTTAGGTTGTACAGTCTGACAGCCGTTGGTAGGAAGGACCTACGAAACCTCTCGGTTGTGCACCTGGGATGATGTAGTCTGCTGCTAAATGAGCTCCTCAGTGCATCCAGTATGTCCTGCATAGGGTGGAACTCGGACTCCAGCAGAGATGACAGTTTAGCCACCGTCCTTCTCTCTCCTATCTCCTCCATTGGATCAAGGCGCTGCCCCAGGACAGAGCTAGCTTTCTTAATCAGTTTGTTCAGTCTCTTCCTATCGGCTGCAGTAATGCCACTGCCCCAGCAGACCACTCCAAAAGTGATGGCTGATGCCACCACCGTGTCATAGAATGACTTCAGCAGCGCCCCTTGTACACCAAAAGACCTGAGTCTCCTCAGCAGGAACAGCCTGCGCTGTCCCTTCTTGTAGAGTGCGTCAGTATTGTGTGACCAGTCTAGTTTATTGTTCAGATGAATACCCAGGTACTTATAGGATGTCACCATCTCGATGTCTGTTCCCTGTATATTTACTGGTGCTGTGAGGGGCTGCCCATGCCTGCGGCAGTCCACCACCAGCTCCTTAGTTTTCCTCGCGTTGATCTGGAGGCAGTTCCGATGGCACCAGTCCACAAAGTCCTGGATAAGCCCTCTGTACTCAGCTTCATCTCCGCTGGAGATGAGACCAACGATCGCAGAGTCATCAGAGAACTTCTGTAGATGGCAATGTGTTGTGTTGTGTGAGAAGTCCGCAGTATAAAGAGTGAACAGGAAGGGAGCCAGCACCGTTCCCTGGGGGGCCCCCGTGCTACTGATGATCGTGTCGGAAACACAGTCCCGGATTCTCACAAACTGAGGCCGGTTCGTGAGGTAGTCCAGGATCCATGATGACAGGTGCTGGTCCACCCCTGCGCGCAGCAGCTTGTCCTTCAGGATCATCGGTTGGATGGTGTTGAAAGCACTGGAGAAGTCAAAGAACATGATCCTCACCATATTCCCGGGCTTCTTCAGGTGGGACAGTGAACGGTGAAGGAGGAAGATCACCGCATCCTCCACCCCAATGCCATGCTGGTAGGCGAACTGGAGTGGATCCATCGCTGGTTCCACCAGGGGGCGGAGATGAGCAAGGAGCAGTCTCTCCAGGGTCTTCATCAAGTGGGACGTCAAGGCCACCGGTCTGAAGCTGTTCAGGTCTTTGGGGTGGGAAGTTTTTGGTACAGGTACCACACAAGATGTTTTCCACAGCTGTGGTACCCTCCCCAGTTTCAGGCTCATGTTGAAGATATACGTCACAATCCCACACAGCTGGTCTGCACAGGACTTGAGGAGCTTTGCGCTGATGCCGTCCGGACCCGACGCCTTCCTCGCCTTGATCTTCCTCAGCTCCGTCCTCACCTGGGTCTTGGTCAGGGTCAGGATGGGGGGCTGTGTGTTGGGAGTGGGGGGGGTGTCGGTGGAGTGGGGAGTGGGCAGCAGGACTTGATTTCTTAGAGGCAGCAGTGGTTGTTGTGCAGACAGGGGGGAGGGCGGTTGGTCAAATCTATTGAAAAACAGATTCAGGTTGTTCGCCCACTCCCTGCCCCCCGTGGCCTGGGGGGAGGTATTCTGGAGCCCCGAGATGGTTTTGAGGTTTCTCCAGACCCCGCTGATGTCGCTCTGTTGCAGCTTGTCCTCCATCTTCTTCCTGAAGCTGTCCTTGCCTTCTCTGATCTTTCTCCTCAGCTCCCTCTGTACGGACTTCAGCATCTCCCTGTTCCCCGACCTGAAGATCCTCTTCTTCTCTCTCAGAAGTGTTTTTATCTCAGGGTTGATCCAGGGTTTGTTGTTTGAGTGACGCCGTATGGTCTTGGTGGGAACGGATTTGTCCACACAGAAGCTGAGGTAGCCCGTGAAGGTGTGAATGAGGCCATCAATGTCCTCACCATGTGAATCGCAGAGCTGCTTCCAGGCAGTGGCTTCAAAACAGTCCTTTAGAGTGTCCATTGTCTCCTCAGACCATAACTCCACAGTGTGCATGGCCGGAGGTTGTCTGTGCACTAGGGGTTTGTACACCGGTCGGAGATGAACCAAGTTGTGATCCGATCTCCCAAGTGGGGGGAGTTGTGATGAGGTGTACGCCTCCTTAGTGTTTGCGTAGAACAAATCCAGTGTTTTATTGTCTCTAGTGTGGCATGTGACATACTGGGTGAAAGTGGGCAGAATGGGAGACAGTGAAACGTGGTTGAAATCGCCTGAGATGAGGAGAAGAGCATCTGGGTGTTCTGTCTGCAGCCTGCTGGTTACTGAATGGATGACGTCACGCGCTGTCCCAGCGTTCGCCGTCGGATTTGCATAAACAACAATGCAGATCACGTGTGAGTGTTCTCTCGGGAGATATGTAGGCCTCATGCTAACAGCTAGCAACTCAATGTCTTTGCTGCAGTGTCGTTGTTTAACAGTGATATGTCCCGGTCTGCACCAGTTGTTGTTAACATACATTATCACTCCACCGCCCCTAGTTTTGCCACTCTCTGGTGTTCGGTCAGCTCGTATCATGTGAAAACCCTCCAGCTCAATGTTAGCATCTGCTGCTAGTTCAGTTAGCCACGTCTCAGTAAACAAAAGGAGAGAGCACTCCCGGTAAGTGCTATCATAACGGGAGATAGCCGCTAGCTCATCTAACTTTCCCAGTATCGACCGTACATTTCCCATGACAACAGATGGAAGGGAGGGTCTGTACCTTATATTTTTTGTCCTCCGCCTTACTCCAGCCCGGCAGCCGCGGCGTTTTCGCCTCAGTTCTCTCGGTATGTCGAGTTTTTCCAGTGGGACCGGGTGGCGGTTAAATGCTAGCAGCTCTTCCCTGTTGTATCGTATCCTGCTATAAACAGTGGCTCCGTCCACCGGCTCAGGAGACATTTGGGACGATCTGTGTGTCCGTGATATAAGTGGGGTGAAAAAAAAAAAAAAGTGATCAAAAGAGAGAGGAAGGGAAAAAAAAAAACTCGGAATCGAGCCGCTGTTGCAAAAGGCAGCCGACTCGTGTGGCGCCGAGAGGAAGAATCCAAGAGGAAGAGAGGAAGAGAGGAAGAGAGGAAGATGCTCCTAATCTTGGCAAAATTACATAAATGACAGAAGGCAGTCTTACAAACAAGTTTAATATGTGAATTAAAGAACAGATCTCGATCAAAAATAACTCCAAGGTTCCTCACAGTACTATTAAAAAAGAGTAACCCCATCCAAACTAAGAGTTTGATTTGAGAAAGTATTTCTAAGGTTTTTTTGGGATCAACTAGAATGATTCAGTCTTATCTGAATTTAATAGCAGGAAATTACAAATCATCCAAGCTCTGATTTCCTTAAGACAAGCCTCTAATTTGGCTAATTGATAACTGTCATCTGGCTTCATTGACAAATATAATTGTGTGTCATCTGGATAACAATAAAAATGTATGCAAGGGGTCTCCAACCTGGGGCTCCTGGAACTTTCAGGTTTCTGTGGGAAATTTTCTAATTTCACTTCTTAATTGGTCCAAAGATTTGCAAATAATTTGCTGTTGTTGTGCATGGGTGCAAGGGGGCCTACAGAACACACGCACAATGATTAACATTCACCTTCAGTGAACTATAAGGGAGAAGAAAGGAGGGGGGAAAACAACAAAAAGCTGAAACCAGCGTGAAAGAGTTCATTTAACTGTGGTGCTGATTTAAGGTCAAATTGCCCAGCCCTACTAGAATATTATTCAGGTCTTTGTTAAAAAGGATGTTTGTCCTTCAGCCATGATGATTTTCAGGTGGCACTGGTTGTCCAATTTTTTTTTCATAAACTCCCCTGCATCTTCTCCAAAAATATCTGGTAAGTTTCTGCATTTTTATGATTTTTTTCAGTTGAATATGCAGCAGATGGGTCATATTTCAATTAAAAACTGGGTCTCTTCCTCTCTGTGCGCTACCAAAGCTCATTTTCCTTCTTTTCAGGTGCCGTAATTTCCTGTGTTTGGTCTGAAAGTCCAACATTTCTTTAAATTGCTTTCACACCAAATGAACCACACCAAAGTTCAGTTTGATCTGGACCAAGATCACTTCTTTTTGCCGGCTTTGTGGTCCAGACCATGGTACTGGGGGGATGAATTTCACACCAAAAATTTTAGTCTGGATAAATCTGAAAAGTCTGAATGTCCAGAGTAAACAGGTCTTTGGGATTTTCTTTTATTTCTGAAATGTAACTTCTTTACGAACATAAAAAATAGCTGTCCATTTCACACTTAACGGCTTTGCGTGTGTGTGTGTGATACTGTCTGTTCTGAAGTGGGTGGAAAAAAGTGCTTGGAGAAGGAAGGATAGAAAGCTAATAAATTTTGCAAATGTTGGCTTTATGTGGGGGCAACAGGTGAATATGTCATCTTCACATAAATGGTTGCTGTGTCCTCCTGCTGTCTCACTGCATGTTTTTTGTCTCTTTTGAAAAAAACAATCTATCACATGCCTGGCAAACCAGCATTTTCTAACCTCCATACAAACACAATTCACAAGGTTTATGCTCAGGGTTGTACTTTTACTTGTTAGTCTAAATCTCCAAACGTTACCTCTTCTTGTGGCTCACCATGTGGAAAAGGCATCTCATCCTTCCATCAGCCCCCACTTGGCCTGTTTGGATGAATGGACAGGTCAGAAAAGGAGGAGTGGGGTTTAGTTTCTCAGAACTCTTTTTACAAGACATGATTTTTGCAGCTGAAACAACTTTTATTGGTCATTATTTGTTAATTTCTTCTTTTATACTGACAGAAATTATTGAACCAACTCCATGGTACCGTAAGGGGAAAACCAAGCAATAACTGGAGCTTCGTGAATGCACATATTAACTGATGCATACAGACAGAGTAAGGCTCCATTCACACTAGGATAGTCCGGGGATTTCAGTTCAACTGGGTGGGGAATGCCAAGAATTTTCACACCTTCATTTGGTTTGGTTTGCATTCACACTGCAGCGGCCCAAACTGCCTGGACAACGTCATGCAGTTACAACAACTGCTCGTTTGGGGCGCTATAGCCGAAACCACCACTGACCAGGAAGAAAAAATCTCGGCATAGAAGAAAAATCAGGCTCATCGACTTGCCAGGACCGAAAACAGAACTCCATTCCCTTCAGCTGGGTTGTTTGTCCGCCACAAACGAGACATTTTTTAAAGTTTTCTCCTCGGCTTTAACCGCTAAAAGGATTTCTCCGATTCACGTGGTTGTCTTTTATTGTTACTTTCTACCCAAAATGTACTATGGTAAACGCCACTTCCTCTTCTCTGACTATGTGTTGCTATGGCTACACAAATGCCGAGGGGCACTTCCGCCCTTTGGTCCGCTGGATAATCCGTTTGGATCCACACTGCAAGCGATGCGCACCAGACTTTGTTTGCAAGAGAACCGAAATCCCCATTTTCAGGGGGACCATACTTCACTTGTTTGTTGCGCACCAGCGTTCCAACGTGTGTTCAGACAGGCACCAAACGAACCAAACTATCCGCGGAAGACACTGTTTGGTCCTTTGGTTCGGGCCAAACAATAGCCATCTGAATGCACCCTAAGTGTAAGCTGAGTTGAGATTTTAACTAAAAATCAGCTTTCACCTGTTTATTTTTTTTTTTTTGAGAAATGAAAGGTAGAATGGGTGTAGGGGAAAGGAGATGGAGGATGATGGTGGAGGAAAAATGGGGTAAAACTAACCTTGGACCTGATGGACCTCTAATCCTTTAAATACAAAATGAAATTAGGAAAACATCTTTTCTGTGCCTTCTTTTCTCTTCAATGTTTCCAGCAGCGATTCTGCCATACAGCCAAGGTGACTTCAACCCCACCACCCATGGTTCACCTGCTCACGCAACCCTGCGCTGAGTCCACAAACACTTTATTGCTCCCACGTGCCCCCCCACACAAGCAAAGCTCAGGGAAAGAAAGAGACTCCTGCCGTGCACAGCCATGGGGTGGTCATTAGGAATCAGAACTCACTTCAGCTCCTCTGGCTGCCATCAAAATACTGCTGCTTGATTTACTGGTCATTCACATGAGTGTGTGTCTAGTACACAGCATTTGTTGCGTCACTCCTCAGGGAGCCAACTGTGAGGTAAGCACCCAGGGACCATGCATCTTCCCTGCTGGCATCAAGCCGGATACCTGCTTCAGACATTTGGCCCATGCACCGCACTCATAAAGCCGTGATGTTCTCTCACAGGAATTTAGTGGAATTTGCATGCCGTCAGTTGTGGGCTGTAATCTGACCATATCCAGTAAAATAGGAATTATTGATTGTGAAGTTTGTGATTCAGTTCACATAAGAGTATTTACTTCTCTGCATTGAGGGAAATGCAGGGGAGTGAAGGGTTCTTAAGTTCAAGCATGGGACTCTGTGAAGAAATAAATTAGGAAATGTAACTAAACTCCGACAGCTCATCTAATGCAAATCAGAATCTTGTCCAGTTTTACTCATGAATGTGTGTGTGTGTGTGTGTGTGTGTGTGTTCAACAACAGATGATTAGAATTCATCCCAGTTATCTCACATAATAAAACAACCACATGACAAGTTTATTCATTGCACACACACACATATTAATAGTTTGCTTCAACCAAACAATTTGATTGGACAATGCAGGGGCTGCAGTTTTATTTCCCAATAATTATAATAATCTTTAAATGTTGGTGGCTTCTTATATGTGTGAATTGTAATTGTTCTTATTTTCCACAGTGAGGTGCAGTTTGAAAAGAGACAGCCTTGACAAACCAGAAACTGTATCAGTGCATTTGGGTTTCATGCTTATAGTTAGGTTGGTCAGCTTTTTACTTTTACGTCAAGTTCAGATTAAACATTTTTTTTTTACTAAAGCCTCACAAGGTAATGCATGCTTCACACTCTTTACTTCATTTGAAGATGCCCATAACTAGGCCGTAAAAAAGAACATAAACAAAAGCAGAGATAAAAATTGAGCACTAGCTAGCAGTTAACTTACTTTAAAAATGAGTTACCACAATGTTTAGAGTAAAACCTCAGAGTGTACAGTTTCTATGGAAGTTTCACATTGTGATACATGCTTCTGACTGTAGTATCCCAGGTCAGTGCAGACTTTCTCACCTCATTCACTGCTACTGATTACCTGATCATGCCCAGCTGCACCAATTACTCCACCTGTGTCTCATCAGCCTGCAGCCTTTAAAAGAGGAGTCATTCCACCTCATGACTGACTCTCTTCATGTCAGCAGCTTTGTTGTTCTGCTATGAGCTGCATGTATGTCTACCTGAGTGTGTCTGTGCCATTTTCCTCTAGCTTTCTCCCGTTGCTGGAAATTGTAAGCCTGAAATCATTAAATAACCTCTACTCCAGGGCTATTCAATTGCAAAATCAGCTGGGCCACAATTTGAAATCAAGACATGTAACTGGGCCGCACATGTTCAGTGATCCGTTGAATATGATAAATTTCAAACCAACACAAATCAGTATGATGGAAAATAGGCACCCTTTATTCATTGTCTTGCTTTTAAATGTGTGCTTGGCACATAACAAAGGCACATCAAAAGTACATAAAAACACAACAGTGCTGAGGTTGAGCAGAACTTGTATTTTTTTTTCTCTTGAACAATGAAATAAATGGGGAAAAAAAATTCTGTAAATAACCATTTTGGTCACATCTTACTCAGGCATATTGTATCTCAGTGTATGAAAACTCAATGTGCACTGTTGGCATTAACATTTGTTTCCCTTTTGAAATAAAATGTACTACATCCTGGTCATAACTGACCTTGGCACATCACAAAGTGCATTTAGCTGAATAAAAAATGAACTGTCAAACACTTCAGTGCACCCCCCCCCCCCCAAGAAAAGATTGATAACATTAATAAACACTGAACATCCACCATTGTGGGTTTTTTTAAAATCAACACGCGAGTTTATATAAGTACACATTCCATTACACACACATCAGTCAACCAGAAATTTCTAGAGTTAAGGATGCAAAAAGCACCCACTTAAAAATCTGAGTGACTTCAATCTTGAAGGTTTGAGGTTCTTTAAAATTTGTAATAATTTTCTTAAATTTACAGAGAATGGTAGAAAATTATATCTAAATTTGAAACCATTTTCCTCAAATTTGTAATTTCCTGTCATGGTCTGAGCACGGGGGGATTCTGCCATGCTTTCTCTTTTTTCTATATTTGTATTGGATTGTATTTTTGAGTTCTTACTCCTGTTATTTTACCTTTGGTTGATGTTCACACATTCTGAATTTTTTTTTTTAGTATGATTTATTTTTCCTTTTTGCATTCATGGTTGGTTTGTTATTTACATATTTGGAATTACTTGTTTATTCATATTCTGTTGTATCTTTTCTCATCCTGGGGCTGTAGCAGTCAACAGCACTTCTGGGTTTTTGCTCCATGTGGGCGGTGCTCCTGTCAGTCCTTGCTTTCTTCGTGAGAGGAGTGTGAGTCTGTTCTTTTGTCACAACTGGTGGTTAATACTAGTTTGGGTTTAACGTAGTGGTATTTGGCTTTTTTTTTTTTTTTTTTTTTTTTTCGGCCAGGCTCTGTGGCATCTCAGGTGCCATGGCCTTCTCCAGGCTGACGCAGAAGCACAGCATCAAAACTGGTGTCTGCTCGCTGCAGAGCGTGGAGGAGGTTGCACTTGCTGTTGGAGATTATTGGGCACAACACTGTTAAATCCGCGGCCCACATGAACGGGGCTGTTTTGTGGAACAAGTGGACCAGTTTAATACTTTGAGAGCGGAATCACAATAAATGGGATGTTTGAGTCAATCATGCCGCTGTCACAGCCGGCTAAAAAAATAACACTCTCAAACGTTCCCCCATTTATTAGTGATGAGCTCCTTGTTAGAGAACTGTCAAAGTTTGGGGAAAAGTGGTGTCACCTATCAAAATTTCTGTTGAGCTGTCAGTCTCCCCTGCTGAGGCACGTCGTGTCCCACCGCAGGCAGCTCTTTGATCCCCAACAATAAGGTGGAGGAATTTAATTGTTTTGGGTGCAGGTGGATGGATTTGTTTGTTCTTTTTGCAATGTCCGCCACGTTAAAATGTTTTGGGTGTGGTGAAGGACATCTTGTGAAGGCCTATCCTAACTGTGCCGGTCCCGCCCCGAGGGATGCAGCTGGGACCACTGCCGAGGGGGGGGCAGCCCACATGGGGGCCAGGGCCGGGGCCAGCCGCCACTGAGCAGCACGGTGTCTCTGTGCAGGCTGAGGACACCAGCATTACAGCTGAGGAGCTGCCGGAGGACAGAGTCTAGATGAGAACAGCACTGTGGTGAGAAGGAAAAGGGTGTCGATGGAGCAGGTGAAGGGATTGGAGAGATGTGTGAGGGGGGGAAAATAAAGTGTGCGAGGTGGCGGACAGTGTTGTGGGTGAGGAGAAAGGTGATTTGAGTGATGAGGGAAAAGGGTGTAGGTGGAGCAGGTGAGGTGGAGAGTAACGTGGGTGAGGTTGTGGATGAGAAAACAGGTGATCAGAGTGAAACAGTTGAGGCAGGTGGGGTCACGGGTGAGCTGGGCAAAGGTGGTGCTTTGGTGAAATGAGAAATATGGGTGAGGGAACAAAAATAAGTGGAGAGCTGTGTGAAGAAGCTGAGATGGCTGGTGAATTGTGTATGACTGAAGGAACAAGTGGACAGTGTGGGGCAGGTGAAGCATCAGGTCTGTGTGAGGATGGTGCTACATCTGATGTGGAAGATATGGAGGCGTGTAAATCTGGACAGGTCTCAAGCGCCGTAGAAGCAGAGCTCCACCTGTGTCTGCAGGTGGTAAAGCTGATTGGCTGATGGTCAGACAAAATGCTGTGAGTAGTGGGGCTCTGTCTGATAACGGTGACAGTGAGGCCTGTTTGTCTGACAGCAGTGTGTTTTCACACAATAGTACACAGCTGCCTGTTAGCCAGGAGGACATCTTTTATCCTGCAAAAATGTTCAAATTGTTTTTACAGCAAACCAAGGGCATGAAGGGGCTGGATATACAGCAGTATTTTCCTGACAAGCAGGGTTTTTATAACCCTGCCAGGCAGGTTATAAAAAGCAAAGCTGAAACAGACCTTACAGATCAGGAAATTTAGACTGAGGAAAACGGATGAAGAAAGTAAAACAAATTGGCCTTTAATGATGAAGAATATAGTGTTTTCTTTTACTTTTCTTCTTAATTATTTTCTACTCTGGTTTTAATACTCTAACTGTGGATCTTTTTAAGGTGGGAAGTTTAAATGTAAATGGTGCCCAGAGAACCAAAGAAAAGGGCACTGGTTTTTGAAACAGCAAAAATGAAGCACATTGTGGTGTTTTTGCAGGAAACGCACAGTGATCAAAGCATAGAGGCAGAATGGAGTAAAAAGTGGAATGGAGAACTGATTTTAAGTCACAACACCACAGCCAGTGGAGGGGTGGGCTTTTTTATTCTCCAGGAAGTTTGCTCCAACTTCTCTGGAGGTTGAGCATTTTATCAAAGGCAGATGTTTTTTAGCCAAAGCCCATTTTTACTGTGCTTTTATCAACATTTATGCTCCGACCAATGGTACTGAGAGGAAGAGTGTGTGTGTGTGTGTGTGTGTTTATTTTTTTTAATAAAAGGTTAATGACAAATTAAATGGCTGCAGCTCGGAGGATTTTTTTATTATTGGGTGGGGATTTTAATTGTACTGAAAATGAGTTTTTAGATCGAAACCACACAGAGCTGCATCCAGGTTCCCAACAGGCTCCGAGACAGCTGGTCTATTCTCATGGCCTGGTGGATGTGTGGACAAGGATGCACACTGACTGCTGACAGTACACATTGTCTCACCTCAAAGAGGACAGGATTTCTTTAGCCTGACTGGATTGATTATATTGTTTTAAGCACCACTGTAATGTTAAGTCCTGTAAAATTTTATCAGTTGGTTTTACTGATCATGCTCTTGTCAGGTTTTTATAAAGAATTTTGCCCCCAAGAGTGCATAATTGGCATTTTAACTCAGTTTTAACATTTGATAAAGGTTTCAAAGAGGCTTTAAGATTTTTCTGGACTGCTTTTAGACAAGAGAAAATTTTACGTGTCGTAGGCAATGGTGGGACCGTGGTAAGACTGAAATTAAACTATTGTGTCAGCAGTCTACATTCAGTGTCACACATGACACCTATAGATCTATCAGAGACCTGGAGATAGATATTGTGGAGTTGGAGACCTCTCGTGAGTCCACAGGAAATCGATGTATTGAAGTCCTCATATCCAAAAAAAAGACAGTCCAGCTGTTGGACACTAAAGTACAACCCTTACAAAACAAAAATATATTGCAGTGTATATAGGAAAATATCATGCAATATATTAAGCAACATATTCCCATATGAGATTTAGTATTTATATTTTCCAATATATTGCAATGTAAGCATAGATCATATGTGTATTGATAAATATAAAAAAAAAATGTATTGCAATCAGGGCACTATACTATTTTTACATGTAATAGTCTGTTTTTATATGCTACAACATACTGCTGACATAATGACTGGACCCAGGGGACAGAAGACAGACTTGAGAAGTTACAATTAACCTTTTATTCACCCAAGTGATGTGTGTGAGTGCGTGTATGTGTTAGTGTGGTGCGCTGGGCTCGTGCTGGAGCTGAGCAGGTCTCCGTGCCGCCTGGCAACCCTAGAGAGACAAAGCAGAGTAATTAGCACTGCACCACAGCGGGAGATGTAACAAAGTCTGCTGCTTACTTGCAGGTGGTGATGCTGAGCCTCCGCTTGCCTTGTGAGCGTCTGCCAGGAGGGGAGCGTCCTGCTCGGTGTCGTGAGGCGGGGGGAAGACTCCGGTGCCGGGGAGCTGCTGGGCCGCCACCGGGGAGAGAGAATCCACCACCTGGAGGATCCGCCTGTGCACAGGGGAGAAGAGCTTGACAAGGTAAGAGCTTGGTTTGCTTGCGTGGAATGACGTGAAGCGCTTGGTCAGACGAAGAGCCACTCCATGGCCGTAGATGAGGGATGTGCCTCCGTAGTGATGACAGACAGCTCCATGCTGAGTGGCTGGCAGGTCTGGCTCTTATAGTCCGCTGGGGATTAGCGACAGGTGTGCACGCAGCCGGGACTGATGATGGCCCTGCGGCTGCCATGACAGTACTCCCCCCTCTAGAGGTGCCTCCTGCCACCTGTCCTATCTTACCTGGATGCGCCCAGTGGAAGTCACGGATAAGCTGCTTGTCGAGAATCAGAGCCATGCGTGTCCAGGATCTATGTTCAGGGCCGAATCCTTCCCAGTCCACCAGATATTGCAAACCGTGACCCCCGCCGGTGGACATCCAAGATGGCAGTAACCCCCCATGCCTGGTGGCCATCGATCATCCTGGGGGGGAGGGACGCCACGGGGGGGGGGGCGGGCAGAGGGGATCGGCAACGACGGGCTTCACCTGTGAAACATGAAAGGTGGGACAGATGCACATGGAAGGGGGGAGGGCTAGGCGAACAGCCACAGGGTTAATTACACGGACAATGGGATAAGGCCCAATGAAACGCTTAGTCAACTTGCGTTTCTCTGCCTTTACATTAATATTGCGTGTCGAGAGCCAAACCTGCTGACCCACCTTGTACTCGGGTGCCGGTCTCCTGCGACGATTGGCCATCCTGACATTGTGTTCCGTGGTCCGGAGGAGGATTCTGCGGGTGGTGATCCAGAGCCGGTGGCAGTGCCTGACATGGGCATGGACAGAAGGCACTGCCACCTCCTTCTCTTCCTCCGGGAACAGCGGCAGGTCATACCCCAATGACGCCCTGAAGGGGGACATCCCAATCGCAGAGGACACCGTGGGGTTGTGGGTGTATTCGATCCACAGCAGGTAACTGCTCCAAGAAGAGGAGCTGGACGCAATGATGCAGCGAAGGGCCACCTCCAGTTCCTGATTCGCCCGCTCACAATGCCCATTGCTCTGGGGATGGTAACCCGATGACAGGCTCACCGTCGATCCCAATGCCTGGCAGAACGCCCTCCAAACTTGAGACACAAACTGGGGGCCCCGATCCGAGACGACGTCCGTGGGGATTCCATGGAGGCGGACTACATGCTGCACTAGTAGGTCCACCATCTCCCGTGCCGTCGGCAACCCCCGAAGGGGCACAAAGTGGGCCGCCTTGGAGAAGCACTCAACGATGGTCAGGATCGTGGTGAAATGGTTAGATGGAGGGAGGCCTGTCACGAAGTCCAGAGCAACGTGCGACCAAGGACGACTAGGAACCGGCAGGGGATGGAGCAGTCTGGCTGGAGGAGAGGAAGATTTCCCGGTGGTGCATTGTGCACAGGCCCGGATGTAATTGTTGACATCTCTCCGCAACCCCGACAACCAGAACGCCCTTTGGAGGAGCATAACAGTGCGAGACACCCCAGGGTGACAGGCCAACTTCGAGGCATGAGCCCATTGGATGACCTCGCCTCGGACCAGCGTAGAAACGAACAATCGCCCCGGGGGGCTGACTCCCGGATCAGGCTCAGCCTCCTGTGCCTTCATCACCTTTTCCCGGATGTCCCACATGAGGGCGCCCACAATGCAGGACGGAGGGAGGATGGTCTTTTCTTGGTCCTCGGATGCCTCCCCCAAGAACTGCCTGGAGAGGGCGTCCGGCTTAATATTCTTGCTTCTGGGGTGGTAGGTGATAGTGAAGTTGAACCGACCAAAAAAGAGGGACCAGTGGGCCTGACGAGAGTTCAACCGCCTCGCTGTCCTCAGATATTCCAAGTTCTTATGGTCGGTCCATACAACAAAAGGCTGGACAGCACCCTCCAGCCAATGACGCCACTCCTCCAAGGTGAGCTTCACTGCCAGCAGCTCCCTGTCGCCGATGCTGTAATTCCTCTCCGCGGGCAGTAGGCGGTGAGAGAAGGCGGCGCAGGGCCGGATCACTCTGTCAACTGGAGAACACTGGGAGAGTACTGCCCCCACCCTGGAGTCCAAAGTGTCCACCTCCACCAGGCACTAGAGATTCGGATCCACTTGCGTCAGGACGTGGGACGAAGCAAACTCCCTCTTGAGCTTCTCAAATGCCGCCGCAGCCTCCTTCGTCGAGCAGAAGGGGATCTTAGGGGACGTGAGACCGGTCAGCAGGCGAGCCACTGTGCCAAACCTAGGCACAAAGCGGTGGTAAAAATTAACAAATCCCAAAAACCGCTGCAGTTGCTTCCTGGACGGTGGGGGGGGGGGGAATCCACCACCGCCTTGACCTTGGCTGGATAAGGGAGAACCTGGTTGTGCGAGATCACAAACCCCAAAAAGGACATCTTCCTGGCGTGAAACTCACACTTCTCGGCTTTGACAAACGGCTGATTCTCCAGGAGTCGCTGGAGGACCCGCCTCACGTGTACCTGGTGCTCTTCCAAAGACCGGGAGAAGATGAGGATGTTGTCGAGATATACGAAGGCGCCCAGGAAGTCCCAAAGGACGTCGTTGATCAAGCGCTGGAAGATGGCCGGAGCGTTGGTCAGCCCAAACGGCATCACTAGGTACTCAAAGTGGCCGCTTGGGGCCCGGAAGCCCGTCTTCCACTCATCGCCCTCCTTGATCCACACGAGATGGTACGCATTGCGGAGATCCAATTTGGTGAACCAAGAGGCCCCCTGGAGAGAGTCAAAAGCTGAGTCCATAAGAGGCAAAGTGTACTTGTCCTTTATTGTAATGTCATTAAGACCCCTAAAGTCAATACATGGGCGCAGGGAGCCATCCTTCTTACCAACAAAGAAAAATCCCGCCCCCACCGCTGAAGAAGACAGACGGATGATTCTGGAGCTGAGCGATTCTTTAATGTAAGTGTCCATCGCCTCCTGTTCTGGAGCAGACGGGCTGTACAAACGGCTCGACGGAAGCGGGGCACCAGCCCGGAGATTAATAGCACAGTCATAGGGGCGGGGGGGGGGGGGGGGGGAAAGACAGCGCCCGCGATTTACTGAAGACAGCCCCCAGGTCGTGATATACCTCCGGTACCCTGGACAGGTCCGGGGGGGGGGCACGTGGGGCCACAGACAACGACAGGGCACATGCCGCCGACTGCAGGCATGCGCTGAGACAGAAAGAACTCCATGAAACGATGCTCCCAGTCTGCCAATCAAACAAGGGGTTATGCAATCGCAGCCAGGGGTAGTCCAGGATAACCGGAGAGGTGGAGGAGGGCAGCACCAGAAAACGAAGGTCCTCCCGGTGGTTTCCAGAGACAATCACCGACACCGGGGCAGTCTGCTGAGAGATGGCTGTTAATGGGGCCTTTGACAGG
This sequence comes from Pholidichthys leucotaenia, assembly GCA_020510985.1. Classification (NCBI taxonomy): domain Eukaryota; kingdom Metazoa; phylum Chordata; class Actinopteri; order Cichliformes; family Pholidichthyidae; genus Pholidichthys; species Pholidichthys leucotaenia. The sequence goes on from CM035839.1 coordinate 418,243,331, forward strand.
GCAATCAGCTTGAGAGGTGGCCAAAGAGTTTGACACGGGAGCCCCAACCGGGTTGCCAAGTCTCCTGAAATGAAACTCTGCTCAGCCCCCGAATCAATCAGTGCATGAGTGGAGTGTTCAGTATGTTTAGAGATGAGCCGGATGGGAACAAGACAGCTGGTGAGGGGTTTTGACTGGGACGCGTCTGTGAGTCCCCCTACTGTGACCCACGGACCTCCTCTTTTACCCGATTTGTACAATCAGCCAACTCATGTGAAGCACTCCCACAATAATAACACAGCCCCAACTCCCTACGGCGCTGTCTTTCAGCAGACGAAATCCCAGAGCGCCTGATTACCATATCCTCCTGCCCCGGAAGTTCCTCTGAAGAGGGCAGGGCCAACTGGGACGGCTGAGAGGAACGAAAATACTGTGCGCTCGAGTGACTGGAAGTTCTTCGCTCGGCGGCACACTCCTTCAGCCTGTTATCTAAGCTGATGGTAAGGGAAATTGGCTCATTTAACCGATCTGGCTTATCCCGGGTAGCTAGCTCATCCCTTAGCCTAGGGTTTAGACTACAGATAAATATGCTACACAGTGAAGCATCCTCCCACCCAACCTCCGCAGCTACCACCCGAAAGTCAACTGCGTGGTCCGCAGCGGACCTGTCACCCTGTCGAAGGTTTAATAACCGGGTAGTGAGCACGGAGTCCTGATCGGTGTGGTCAAACACTTTGGTAAATTCGACCAGAAACTGCTGATAAGTTAAATTGGCGTAGCTGGGCTTGGCCATGACTGCGTAGGCCCAAGCTAACGCCCTACCCTCTAGCAGGTTAGCTATGTAGCCAATCATACTATGGTCTGTGGGAAAATCCCCCGTCACCTGATGGAAAACTGTCTCACATTGCAAGATAAATCCCCAAGCTTCCCACTGAAGCGAGCAGGCATAGGCACTGGTGTGAGACGGGTTGGGGGAGTCTGGCTAACCTGGCTAGGCGGGGAGCTAGCGGGGCCCGGTGGAACCCCGGAGGCCGGTGGAAACGCCCGTTGTCCTTCCAGGCGATCCAGCCGGCTGTTAATTTGTGTTAACTGGGTGAGGATAACATTTTGTTAAGATAACTGCTCAACTCGAGCGTCTAAGGTGTTTAGATGGCGTGCTAGCGCGCTGTCCGCTGGGTCACCTTGACAGAGCTGTACTGACATAATGACTGGACCCAGGGGACAGAAGACACTCGAAATTACAATTAACCTTTTATTCACCCAAGTGATGTGTGTGTGTGTGTGTGTGTGAGTGCGTGTATGTGTTATAGTGTGGTGCGCTGGGCTCGTGCTGGAGCTGAGCAGGTCTCTGTGCCCCCTGGCAACCCTAGAGAGACAAAGCAGAGTAATTAGCACTGCACCGCAGCGGGAGATGTAACGAGGCCTGCTGCTTACTTGCAGGTGGCAATGCTGAGCCTCCGCTTGCCTTGCGAGCGTCTGCCAGGAGGGGAGCATCCTGCTCGGTGTCGTGAGGCAGGGGGAAGACTCCGGTGCTGGGGAGGAGCTGGGCCGCCGCCAGGGAGAGAGAATCCGCCGCCTGGAGGATCCACCTGTGTACAGGGGAGAGGAGCTTGACAAGGTAAGGGCTTGGTTTGCTTACGTGGAACGACGTGAAGCGCTTGGTCAGACGAAGAGCCACTCTGTGGCCGTAGACGAGGGACATGCCTCCGTAGTGATGACAGACGGCTCCGTGCTGAGTCGCTGGCAGATCTGGCTCTTATAGTCCGCTGGGGATTAGCGACAGGTGTGCACACAGCCGGGACTGATGATGGCCCTGCGGCTGCCATGACAACTGCAATGTATAGTGTGCCATATATACTGTATACACCCTAAAGAAAATACAATGAAGACAAAAATCTGCATTACACAAATAAGATTTATTGTTGACAATTGAAATGTACTTTGCCATTACATTTTCAATCCTCCACACTGGATCTTGGAGGTATGCATGCACAGAGGCTTGCATATTGTGGCAGATCAATTAGCATACATTTTCTTTTGAACAGTGTCACATCAAATATCTGTTTCCTTATCCCGGAATTCCCTTTTCAGACCAATTACATTTTCAACATGAATCAGTGTACTACGTGATCTATCATACTTTCTCCCAAAAGCAAAGCATTTTCTGTTACCATGTTGCTCTACTACAATGTAATGGTATACAGCGATGATGTGTCCATTCTGCAACAGCACAGTGAAGCTGTTTCTTTTCACTACCCTTGTGAACTCCTGAGAGTAATACAGCTCTTCGTTGACTAGAAGTCGCCTGAATATTTTCACGACTGTACCCATGGTGACTGAAAGTTGCTCTCTCATGACCAGTGACTCTTCGCTTGAAAGTTTTCGACAATAATGCAAACCAAGGGTAACAAGTTGATCACCTACTCTTTCAAACTGCTTCATTCTTTTTCGGCCAGTTAACTTACTAAATAGCTGGATGCATTCAGGAACAGCATTTCTCAGTGCATCATTCCTTAAGAGGCAATACTTGTCTATATGTGAATTGTTTCATTATGAAACATTTTCAGTATTTCACCATTATACGACTCAAAAATATACCCAGAATGGGCCCACAAAGGTCCCCAATTCCTGACAAACTCTGGCAAATGAAGACATAAATGTACAATAAATGACACATTGGTATTTCCATACAGTGTTTCAAATTGTTTGACAAAATCTACAAGTTTTTCACATTTTTGTACATCCACTGTTGTAATAATGTCCTTACAAAGTAAGAACATGAATTTGACAAGGACTAAGCAGTGCTGGTAAAATACCTGGGGCAGAATTCCTTTTAGCACAAATACACTATAAAACAGTAACCAGTTCTGCCATTCAGAAGCCTTCCAAAACCTTCTCTGCTGAAGAGATCGGGGCACTCTTGTGATATTGTAAGGAGGCTTAATTAGTAAGAGCTGTTGATCAAGTTCATTCACTCTATTGCCAATATGATATGGCTTTTCATGGTTATCACTGTCCAGCCACATGCTTGCCATTTGGCGAACCACACCAAGATGCATATTATGCACTTTTTCACAGGAAACAGTGGGGTATTTACAGGAGAGGCTGGACAGGGTATGATCACTCCACTTTTTAATAAATCAGTAATGATTGGTTTTATGCCTTCTATCGCCTCGGGCTTCAGAGGGTACTGTTTCTTGTAAGGAAATCCACTCCCGTTGGAGGTAATTTGTACGGGAGTAGCATTTTTTAATTTACCTACGTCTGCATCACCTGCTGACCATAATGAATTTGGTAATTCTTGTAATTCTCATATTCCTGCAGATACCTGTCCAAGGGGGTGAAGGGCATTCAAAGCTTGGGGGGCATGTTCATCCCCGCAAAAATGTTCAATTCCAAAGTACACCTGCAGTGTCATAACCAGGGGGACCATGTACAGTCCAGTGGAGGGGGAGAACCTTATCTGTCCCTTATTAGTGGGCTGCCAGTCACATGTTTGAATGCCCGTCATCACCATGGCACCGGAATCTGCCCAAAAGTAATTTTCAGGTGCCCACAATGACATATGTGGTGGCATTTTGTTCCTATAAAAAGGGTGTATACTGGATGGTAAAATGATTTCTAACACAGCCACACCAGTATTGTTAAAAAACAATCGCTGTGAAGTCACTTGCACTGTTGGGTGTTGTGACAACTCAGCGGCCAATTGATGATCAAAAGGTTCGCCTGCCGGTGAGTAGTACATAGTGATGTGCAATGTATCTGGTGTTTGTAAACCCTGTGCCTGTGGGTAGGGAACAACTGCTGACAAGTAGGAGGCACTGTCACCACGCAAAGCAGTGTCAGTGTCGTTTCCTTTCTGTACATTGTATGCATACAATGTGCCACACCCGTGATCATCGGGTTCGTCTGAGCCTTCATAACAATTTCTGAGGACTGTGTAATCATCCCTGTCTTTATCAGGGCCCAGGGTAATGTCCAATTTGAAAAGCACATCTCTCCCTAGCAAATTTACAGGACAGGAGGGTGCAACCACCACAGTGGTGACACACATGGTTCCTGTGCTCGGGTCAACCAGAGTTACAGGACCAAAAACTGTTTCCACTGTGATGGTGCCTCCCGCATTTTGGACATTAATAGTTTCACCTGTAGGCTTGCAATGTGGTGGAGCCTCACGCATAGTAGTTTTGGTTGCTCCCGTGTCACAGAGAAATTTCACCTTTCTCCCATTAACCAATAGCTCCAGAGTGGGGGCGGAAGCTGTACTGTAGTACATGTTTACCGCCGTTAAATCAAGGACGTCGTCATTCCGTGGTCTAGTCAGGGCATCAGCCAGTCTTTGTCTCTGATCAAAGATTGTCTGTTTATCCTGGGCAGAGAGCCTGTCAAAGTCATTGTCGGTCAGTCATGCTCTCTGTCCCGTCTGGTCCTGACCCCCTAAGGGTCTGTCAGGCTGTCCGGGTCCTTGAGCATATCTTCTACCTCGTCCTCTCACAGGTCTTTCAAATCTTCCTCGTCCCTTACGTCCCTGTCCTCTTTCATAATTCCCTGGTCGTTGGGGCATGAGGCATTCTCGCCACCAATGTCCCATTTGTCCACAATTAAAACATACATTTTGCCTCCAGTCTTTCCTTCCCTGTTCTTCAAAACTTACTTTTGGTCGGGCCCCTTCGCAGTAGGCCCGTGTCGTGTATATACTGTATCATCATTTTGCAATGTAGGAAAGAAGGCTTGCTTTTTGTCCTTTCGCTTTATCTTAGCCTCCGCAACGTGATAAACATGCGTCTTAAAATCATCTTCATCACAAGTTTTCAAAGTGACACAACTTGTCTTAATTGCTTCTTTTAGATCGGTTGGCAAAGTGTCCAGAAATGTATATTTAAACACCAAAAGATTTTCTGGCGTCATTCGCGTGGTGACTGTCTTTAAATATACATTACGGAAGCGATGATAGTATTCAGGTGAGGATATGCCTGAATACTTTCATGCGGAGCATGGACACGTCAGTCAAACTTTTTACCGGTTTATATTGTTCTTCTAATTTTTTGACTATGTCTTCCAATTCTGCCTTTAGGCTAGCACGATCATCTTGTGGTTCGTACTCCTGTTCCGTCCATTGTTTGTTTTTTAAGTCCTGGGTGTAAACGTCAGCCTTTGCTCCTAATACAATTTTCAATATTTTCAGGACTTCTTGTGGGCTGGGGTCATATATCTCAAACATTTCCATTATTTCATCCTTGCAGCCCGTTATATCAGTTTCTGGTTTTGGAATGGTTTTGGCAATATTGTGCATTTCAGCCAAGGTCCATGGTTTATAAACCAGGGTGCTCTTTATTTCTCTTGCTTCCACTACTTCTACTTCCTCTCCGCCTTCTATTTTTAACTTCTTAGTTATATCTGCCATCATTGGCTTGACAATGAACGGGAGGACAGTATCGCCTGTTTCCTGAGGTTCATATTTCCGTTCCACCTCTTGTGCCTCCTTTAACAACTTAGAATATGGACCCTCCTTAGGATCAGAGTTGGGGTAAGGGGGGGGGGGGGTTTGGTGTCACCCTGGGACTTTAACAAGGGCGGTGCCGAGCTGTCAGTACTGACTTGAGTTTTTACAGTTCCCCTTTTTTGTTCGTTTTTTCTTTTTCCTTCATCAGACTTTTTCTTTGCATCCTCAGCTGCTTGAGACCATAAAATCGCACACTGGAGTTCGGGATCATTTTTAGTGTCTGATTTCTTTTTAGATGTCATTGTCACTGTTGAGACCAATACTGCGCATTCACGTGTATTGAGAGTGGGTTTAAAAGAGAAATCTTTTTCCCATTTATTTAAATATTTTTCTGGATCCTTTATTTTTCCCTTTTCATTTTGTCATAATTTTTTACAGTTGCGCGCGCTATGTCCTGTTTTTTCTTCTGTTTATTCGTCTGCCTATCCGGTTTTCTAACACAATTCCCCATTTTTAGATGGTCAGGAACGTTATCAGTACGCCCACCGTAATCGTATTACTGGCCAATTTTTAGGGTGTGTTCGTGGTCAGGAACGTTTATCAGTACGCCAACTGTTTAACACTATTACTGCCCAATTTGGGGTGAATTCCTTCACCCTACCTATTTTAAAACCTGACCACCAAACAGTTGTGAATCGCCGTCACACTGTCTCCTGCACCCCTCTTTATTTTAAAACCTGACCGGTCAGTAACCGTGAATCGCCGTCACGTTACTTCCTAAGACCACTGCATTCCTGCAGCGGTTTTTAACCACAAGGAAAAGTACAGGGTGCCACCTTATACTACCATTACTTGCTCGTGAGCTGACCCGTGGTTCTTTAAAAATGGGAAATTGTGAATTGTGAGGCTTGGTTATTCTTCATATACGTCTACTACAGTCAATCTGAAAAGGGAAAAATTTGTAACTTACTTTTTAGGCTCTATCAGTAAGGACAGCCGTCACCAGATTAGAGCCGGGAGAAGGAGAGTCTCTGGCAGCGTTCCCTCAAGTCGGGTTTCCAATACTGATGGATACCATCAGACCGTGCACGGTTTTCAACCTGCAGGACGTGTCCACTCCCGTTCCACCTGGATCTCAGCTGTCCCGGGTTTCGGCACCACCTATGTCAGAAGTCTGAAATATAACCTCACAAATACAGAGTACAAAAAGGTATTAGACTGAATCAGAGATCAGACTTAAGACACGCAGAGCCTTTGAAGTTTTTACTTGTACAAGGAGTATCAACACATACCTTTTTACAGGGCAAGTGGGACACTAAAAAATAGTCCGCAGTTGCTTTCTTTATACAGTATACATGGAGTATGTGATAAACTCAGCAAAAGCAGAACAAACAGTATTACCACATAAGCAAAAAGTACGCTCCGTATGTCTTCAAGTGTGTGTAGGAGATAAATTGTATGAACACTCTGTTCATGCAATGTCCCCTGCACACACAGGGTGTACAGGGGACAAGTCTTGATACAGCATATATGTCAACACTCTTATCACACATCAGATAAATAAACAGAAGGGTGATGCAGCTTAGTCACTAACAGTGATTATAAGAAGAGGCACAAGTTGTATTTATGACTAATAAGAAAGCATCATACATATGAGAATATCAATCTTCATTTCATGAATCATTAATAAAATGATAACTGTTTATATGCATACAGTATATACAATTTTTCCCAACAGTTTAACTACACACAATCCAGTAGAGCCGGTGACAATAAACTGAAACACTTTATACCAATTTCACTTTACTGTCACAGTTGCTGCTCTACCCCTTTGCTGATCTGGAGAGAGCAGTAAGCACTAATGCTTCCTCTGACAACTGCCAACCACTACTTTTTGTCACAACTCGCTCTCGCCTGTCATCTGTTTCAGCTGTGCGCACACCTGCGCCTTATCAGCCTTCAACTATTTAACCCGCTCTGCCTGGAGCCTTGGCCTGAAGCAGTCTGCTCGTCTACACTCCCAATTCCAGCACACGACCGTTCCTTCCCGGCCTGCGCCTTCGTTCCTCATGCACGTAAGCTGTTATCCCCTTACCTGGTCTCCAGTATTCTCCCCTGTGCACAGGTGGATCCTCCAGGCAGTGGATTACTCCCTCCTTCGCCTCATCCTCGTCAGTCCCATCCTCACTTCGCCGAGCGCGCACCTGGGCGCTGTCCTCCAGGCAGGAGTCTGCAACTTGCCAACGCCAGCCACCTCGACATCTGCAAGTAAGCAGCACTTTGTGTGTTTACCCTGCATGGTGAAAATCATTACTCACTCCTGTCTTTGCTCTGCCCTTAGGGTTGCCTGGCTGCACAGCGCACTGTTCCGCCCTCGGCGCTCCCTGTCCCCCAGCAGTCCATTCACACCTCACACACACGCATTCAAACACCTGCTGCTGTTGAATAAAGCTTTTGAATCTTACTCGAGCCTGTGTGCGTGTTCCCCGGGCCCGACATCATGTCAGTACGGCTCCAGCAAAGCGGCCCAGCGGACAGCGGGCTTGCACACCGATTATCCACCCTCGAGGCTCGAGTGGATTTAATTGCTCATCATCAGCAGGTTATTCTCAATCAACTCACTAACATCACTCACCGGTTGGACCGTCTGGATCCCCAGCAGGTGTTCCCTCCGGCTCAGCATAGCGGGCCATCTCCCGTCCCTTCTCTAGCTAGCCAGGCTAGCCCGGGGCCGCCAACCCGGCTCACATTCCAACACCCTCGCGCTTCAGCGGAAAACTCGGCCAAGCGTGTGGGTTTCTTCTCCAGTGTGAGTCGGTGTTCCAGTGCGTTCCCGGGGACTTTCCGTCTGACCATAGCCGGATTGGGTATGTTGCCAACCTCCTGGAAGGGCGAGCGTTAGCTTGGGCTTACGCAGTTATGGCGAAGCCCAGCTACGTGAGCCTGACCTATGCCCAGTTCGTGCACGACTTCAGTGAAGTTTTTGATCACTCGGATCGTGACAGCATGCTAACCAATCGGCTACTCAACCTTCGCCAGGGTAGTCGATTGGCAGCCGATTACGCTGTCGACTTCCGGGTGGCAGTGGAGGAAGTTGGCTGGGGCGATGCTGCCCTCTGCAGCATCTTTCTCCACAGTCTGAACTCTAGTCTGCGGGACGAGCTGGCCTGCCGGGACCAGCCGGAACGGCTGTCCGAATTAATTTCACTAGCAATTAGCTTAGACAACAGGCTGAGAGAGTGGGCCGCCGAGCGGAAGTCCTACAGCCGCTCAAGCGGAGCTTCCACCCGTGCCTCTCAGTCTCGCCCCCTGGCGTTACCCTCTCCGGAGTCCGCCGATGAATCTGAGGCTATGCTAATCGGGCAGACCAAGCTTCCACTGGCGGAGAAACAGCGCCGCAGGGAGCTGTGTCTCTGCATGTATTGCGGAGACGACCAGTACTCCTGCACGGTGGCGCAGTGGTTAGCGCTGCACGGTGGCGCAGTGGTTAGCACTGCGGCAGCACAGTTTACCCTTGGCCGGGGGATTGTGGGGATCGTGGGTTCGATCCCAGCCCCCGACCAACAGTGATCTGTGTCGAGTTTGCATGTTCTCCCCGTGTTGCGTGGGTTTACTCCGGGATTTCTCCGGTTTCCTCCCACATGCCAAAAAAAAAACATGCATGTTAGGTTAATTGGCTGTTCTAAATTGTCCCTAGATATCTGTTTCCTATAGGCCCTTAGAATAGAGGGTTAGTATTAATGAAAGCGCTTTGAGTGGTCTTTGTGACTAGAAAAGCGCTATATAAGTGTAGGTTAGTTAGTTACTCCAAGGAGGTCTGCCTGGTTAAGCCAAAAGGGGGAGTCCGCAAGTCGCTGTAGGGGGCCTCGCGGATGCAACCCAGTCTAATCCCCTCTCCAAATGCCTCCTTCCAATCAGGTTCTGTCATAACTCCATCGGGCATGTCACTCACGCACTGGTGGACTCGGGGGCGGAACAGAACTTTATTTCCAAGAGCCTGGAAACCCGCCTGGGCATTCCGTGCCAAGCGTTGCCAGCCCCCCTCAACCTTGTCACTCTCTCCCGCACACCTCTGGAGAGGGTCACTCATCGTACTAAACCCATCTCCGTCATCATCTCTGGCAATCACAGGGAGGACTTAAGCCTGTTCGTCCTGCCCACCTCGGCTGCTCCCGTCATCCTGGGCTACCCATGGCTGCGTCTTCACAATCCGATTTTCGATTGGCAGTCCGGCAGCGTCCTCTCCTGGAGCACCTTCTGCATGGGAACCTGCCTTCAGTCCGCTGCCTGCGCCATGTCTGTGCCTCTCCCCTCCTCCGACTCACCCCCGCCGGATCTCTCTTTGGTGCCTCCGGAGTTCCACGACCTGGGGCTCATCTTCAGTAAGTCCAAAGCGCTGTCTTCCCCCCCCCCCCACCGCCCGTATGATTGCGCCATAAATCTCCTCCCGGGGGCGCCCTTGCCATCTGGTTGTCTCTACAGCCTGTCTGCCCCGGAGCCGGAAGCCATGGACGCATATATTAAAGAGTCTCTCAGCGTGGGCATCATCCGCCCCTCTTCATCTCCACTTGGAGCCGGATTCTTCTTCATCTCCAAGAAGGATGGGTCCCTGCAGCCGTGTATTGACTTTCGAGCCCTAAACGACATCACGGTGAAGGATAAATACACATTGCCCCTCATGGACTCCGCTTTCAACTCCCTCCAGGGGGCCTCCTGGTTTACCAAGTTGGACCTCCGCAGCGCGTACTACCTCGTTTGGATCCGGGAGGGCGATGAGTGGAAGACGGGGTTCCGGACGCCCAGCGGCCATTTCGAGTACCTGGTCATGCCATTTGGGCTCACCAATGGTCCAGCTGTCTTCCAACGACTCATAAACGACATCCTTCGTGACTTCCGGGGGGTCTTTGTATTCGTCTACCTGGACGACATCCTGATCTTCTCCCGATCTCGGGAGGAGCATCAGGCCCATGTGAGGTGGGTCCTCCAGCGGCTCCTTGAGAACAGGTTGTACGTGAAGGCGGAGAAGTGCGAAATCTACACCAACAAGACCTCCTTCCTGGGCTTTGTCATGTCCCACAACCAGCTTCTCCCCGACCCTGCCAAGGTCAAAGTGGTGGTTGAGTGGCCCACTCCCTCATCCAGGAAACAGGTGCAACAATTCCTTGGATTTGCCAACTTCTACCACCATTTTGTACCAAAGTACAGCTCCATCGCCTCTCCCCTGACCCGCCTCACCTCCCCCAAGGTGCCGTTCCGGTGGACAGAGAAAGCGGCGTCGGCCTTCGAGACGCTGAAGATGGAGTTCTCCTCCTCCCGGGTCCTGACCCAGGTTGATCCCACACTTCAGTGCCTGGTCAAGGTGGACGCATCCGACACAGGGGTGGGGGCAGTTTTGTCTCAGCAGTCCCAGGTGGACAGGAAGGTGCGCCCCTCCTGGCAGTGAAGCTCGCGCTGCAGGAGTTGGCGTCATTGACTGGAGGGGGCAGCGCAGCCTTTTGTGGTCTGGACGGACCACAAAAATTTGGAGTGCCTAAGGACGGCCAAGCGTCTGAATGCCCGCCAGGCGCGTTGGTCTCTGTTCTTCGGCCGCTTTAGATTCACGATCTCCTATCGGCCAGGCTCCAAGAACGGCAAACCGGACGCGCTATCCAGACAGTTCACTCCAGAGGTCCCAGAAGAGCAAGACCACACCATCCTGCCGGCCTTGTGCGTCATGGGGGCCGTTTCATGGTCCATCAGGGACAAGGTCCGGAGAGCTCAGGAGGCCGAACCTGATCCTGGCGGCGGCCCAGCTGGGAAGCTGTTTGTGCCATCATCGGTCTGGGGTGACGTCATCCACTGGGCACACACTACTAAACTCGCCTGTCATCCTGGAATTTCCCGGCTGGTGGAGCTCCTCCAATGATCCTTCTGGTGGCCCAGACTTCGGAGTGATGTTGCCAATTACGTCCGTGCCTGCCCACAGTGCGTAACGAACAAGACCTCGACCCCCCCCCCCCCCCCCAAGCAGGGCTTCTTCATCCCCTGCCGGTCCCCTGTAGGCCCTGGTCCCATGTAGCCCTAGACTTCATCACCGGTCTTCCCACGTCCAACACCTATAACACCATCCTGACCATCGTGGACCAGTTTTCTAAGGCTGCCTATTTTGTGCCGCCCTACGGCACGGGAAACAGCCGATCTATTGGTCCATCACATGGTCAGGCTACATGGGATCCCGTCTGACGTCGTCTCTGACCGGGGTCCTCAGTTCGTGTCCAAGGTCTGGAGGTGCTTTTGCAACGCCCTGGGGGCCACGGTGAGTCTTTCCTCCGGTCACCACCCACAGTCCAATGGGCAGTGCGAGTGCACCAACCAGGAGCTGGAGGCTGCTTTGCGCTGCATCACCTCCTCTAGTCCCTCTTCCTGGAGCACCCATCTCCCCTGGGTGGAGTACGCCCACAACTCCACCTTATCGGCCATCGGGATGTCCACTTTCCGGGCGTCCCTGGGGTACGACCCCCCCATTGTTTCCCGAAGAAGGGGAGGTGGCAGTTTCTTCCGTTCAGGCGCATCTCAGACGCTGCCGGCGCCTGTGGACCAAGGCACGCCAAGTGCTATTACGCACGGTGGTGCGCAACTCCAACGCAGCAGATCGCCACAGGAGAGCCGGTCCTCGTTACCAGGTGGGCCAGCAGGTGTGGTTATCAACCCGTGACATCAACCTGAAGGCGGAGAAAAAGAAGCTGGCTCAACGCTTTATCGGTCCCTTCCCTGTGACTAAGGTAATTAACCCGGTGGCTGTGCGTTTGGCTCTCCCCTCCCTCCCTCCGTGTCTGCCCAACATTCCACGTCTCCCAAGTCAAACCTGTGATCTGTGATCCACTCTGTCCTCCTCCTAGGGCGCCTTCCCCTCCCATGATGATCAACGGCGACCCGGCGTGGAGGGTCACCTCCATCCTGGACTCCTGCCGCCGGGGTCGCGGGCTACAATATCTGGCGGACTGGGAGGGGTATGGCCCGGAGTGGAGGTCCTGGGTGCACCCTTCCTTTGTGCTGGGTAAACAACTTATCGCGGAGTTCCACTGGGTGTACCCAGGTAAGCCAGCGCCGGGATGCACTGCTCGGGGGGGGGGGGAGTACTGTCACAACTCGCTCTTGCCTGTCATCTGTTTCAGCCGCGCGCACTCGGCCTGGAGCCCTCTGCTCGTCTACACTTCCAATTCCAGGGCACGACCGTTCCTTCCCGGCCTGCGCCTTCGTTCCTCATGCACGTAAGCTGTTATCCCCTTACCTGCTCTTCAGTATTCTCCCCTGTACACAGGTGGATCCTCCAGGCGGCGGATTACTCCCTCCTTCGCCTCATCCTCGTCCGTCCCATCCTCGCTTCGCCGAGCGCGCACCTGGGCGCTGTCCTCCAGGCAGGAGTCTGCAACTTGCCAACGCCAGCCACCTCGACATCTGCAAGTAAGCAGCACTTTGTGTGTTTACCCTACGTGGTGAAAATCATTACTCACTCCTGTCTTTGCTCTGCCCTTAGGGTTGCCTGGCTGCATGGCGCACTGTTCCGCCCTCGGCGCTCCCTGTCCCCCAGCAGTCCATTCACACCTCACACACATGCATCCAAACACCTGCTGTTGTTGAATAAAGCTTTTGAATCTCACTCGAGCCTGTGTGCGTGTTCCCTTGGCCCGACATCATGTCACTTTTAAACTGACAGGATGTAGCTTCACCAGCATGCTCTGCCCTGACTGACGGTGCAGCAACCTGGACCGAGCATTCATTCTAGCTTCCAACCTGCAGACAGCTATATGTTCCACACAGTTGAAACTTACACAGACCTCGGCTCCTTCTGATAAACTTTGTTGTCCACTGAGAGGAGAATATGGTTCAGAATCATAATCAACCTAAAAAAAAAACAGACTAGAAAAGAAAAACCCATAGAAAGTTTACAAACCAACCTGGATGCTACAACATTCAAACTATAGAAACTTTACAAAATGTACACTACAGAGGTTATGCACATGTCATGAGCATGACGACAGTGTTGCGTCCTTAGCAATAGAAACTAAAATGACTGGATTACAAAAGCAACGCATTTCAGTTGCTTTTGCATTTTCAGCATTTCAGACTCAAGTTGCGACTTTCTTTCTTTTCCTCGCAAAACGCTGTCAAATGATCTGTCGTGTCACTGATCACACAAACCTGTTCAAGAAACTGCGGGGTTTCTTTTTATAGATTGACAAAAAAAAAGCAGAAAAGGGGAGCAAAATAAGAGCTTACGCTAACTGGACGCAACGGTTAAACCTGACTTTGTAACATTAACTAGTTGTCATTGTCACGTAAGCTCAGAAAATGTATCAACAATCTTTGTCGCACTTTGTACGCCTTAAATAATTAACCGAGCCATTCATGCTCAGTCTGAACCTGATCCAGACCGGGACCATGAGCCTGAACCCAGCCAGCGCACTTTTTTGCATTTGATCTGGAGTTAGATGGACAGGATCAGCACAGCCCAGAGATGAATGTGTTAAATGCATGTCGTACCTGTGACCGGCTGCTCCAAGAGTGCTCCTCCTCCTCACTGTCTCCTCCTCTCTTTCCTCGTCCTGTTGCGGCATCACACATTTCTCCGCTCTCAGACACAAACTGCTGATTTAGTGCACTTTGAGTTAAACAATGTCCTGAGATAATCGGAATATACCCCGATGGTCCTGCTCTGGTTGCTGGCATCGGAGGCGCTGCTCTCCATGTGGCGAAAGGCGAAACGCAACCAAAACAAACACGTGTTTTGTTTTGTTTTTAGCGGAGCACCCCACCTCCCGCCCTTGGTCCAAATCCTCCTCAGTCCGAAAGCTTTCAATTTTACTAAACGCTCTGCTGTTTTACTCCTGTTTCCTGCGCTGTCTTTTAAATGTTACTTTGCAATCCACTCATTTTTGTGTTGTTAGGGGCGTGTTTAGAACGGTGGTGACGCATCTGCATACCCTCTATATTGCCAGAGATGCAGCCTTCAGAGCGGAGGACAGGATCGCTCTCCGCTCAGCCAGGTCTGCGCTCTCAAAGGGAATTAAGGCGGCGAAGTGCGCCTATGCGGAGAAAATCCAGGGACAACTCTATGACACTAGGAACACCAAGCAGATGTGGCAGGGAGTTTGGACACTGACGGGCTATAAGTCTAGGCAGGAGGTCGATGATGACGATGCTTCGCTTCCAGACAGGCTCAACGACTTCTTTGCACGTTTTGAAGCATCTAACCCGACAACCAGAGGGAGGGCTGGCCCACCCCCACCATCGGTTGGACCAGCTTTTACCATCAACACAGCAGACACACGGAGGACCCTAACCAGAGTTAACCCACGTAAAGCTGCAGGTCCAGACAACATCCCGGGACGTGTACTCTGAGACTGCGAGAGCGAGTTGGCGGATGTCCTGACTGACATAACATCTCCCTGAGTCAGGCCATTGTTCCCAGATGCTTCAAGACCTCTATCATTGTACCGGTGACAAAGAAACCGGTTGTGTCCTGTTTGAATGACTATTGTCCTGTTGCACTGACACCAATTGTGATGAAGTGTTTTGAAAGGCTTGTCAAACCACACATTACAGCCTGCCTCCCTGCATCACACGACCCGCTCCAGTTTGCATATTGTTCAAACCGCTCCACGGAGGATGCTATAGTCACCACCCTACACTCTGTCATCACCCACCTGGACCAGAAAGACACCTACGCCAGACTCCTGTACATTGATTTCAGTTCAGAATTCAACACCATTATTCCCCAGAGACTGATGGAGAAATTAGTCCTTCTTGGTCTGAACACCGCCACATGTCTCTGGATCCTGGATGTCCTGACTGAGAGATCTCAGTCTGTCCGGGTTGGAAACAACATCTCCAACTCTGTCACGCTGAGCACCGGATCCCCTCAAGGCTGTGCACTCAGTCCACTGTTGTTTACACTTCTAACACATGACTGTGTATCCAGACACGAGGGGAACCAGATTATTAAGTTTGCAGACGACACCACGGTGGTGGGACTTATTCAGAGGGATGAGGAATCAATGTACAGGGAAGAAGTGAGAGACCTGGAGGGCTGGTGAAGGGAAAACGATCTTTTTTTTTTTATTTTTTTTTTTTTTAAATCTGGTGCTCAACGTGGACAAAACGAAGGAGATGATTATCGACTTCCGGCGGTCACAGCCTGAACACGTCCCCCTCAGCATCGGCGGCTGTTTAGTGGAGAGAGTGGAGAACATCAAGTTCCTCGGAGTGCAGATCTCGCAGGACCTGACCTGGAGCAAGAATTCCTTGGGGATCAGGAAGCGGGCTCAGCAGAGACTGCACTTCTTGAGGAAACTCAAACTGGCCTCTCTCCCCATCTGCATCCTCAGGACCTTCTACAGAGGTGTGGTGGAGAGTATTCTAACGTACTACATTGCTACATGGTACTCCAGCTGCAGTATGTCAGACAAAAAAGCCCTGCAGAGGATAGTCAAGGGAGCTGAGAGGGTAATTGGAGTCTCCCTCCCCTCTGTCCAAGAACTTTTTCAGAACCGTTGTAGGAGCAGGGCACTGAACATTGTCAAGGACCGTTCTCACCCTCTGCATAAACACTTTGAACTTCTGCCATCTGGTAAACAATTCTGGAGTATCAGAGGCAGAACCACCAGACTGATTAACAGCTTCCTTCCAGAAGCTGTTAGGATGCTGAACAGTTGATCCGGAATCTCTCATACACACTACTGCACCTACGGACATTATGTATATTATTTGTATATTATAGTTAGTTTTTCCCAAGTATGTCTCAGGGATGTGTGAATGGGTGGGGGGGTGAAGATATGTGTGAGTGTGTCTTATATCATGCTACTTCTATTTATATGGATGCCGAGAGAAACGCAATTTCATCTTGCCTGCAATACAGTTGTACGTACAGCAATATGACAAAGTTTGATTTGATATTATAGTCTGTGTGTGTGTGTGTGTGTGTGTGTTATTATTTTACACCGCGCGCGCACACACACACACACACACACACACACACACACACACACACACACACACACACACATATCTAGGTGTGCCTTCGGGTTCTTTTGGCTATTAAAAGTGTGCCCTGGCTGAAAAAAGGTTGAGAAACACTGCACTATACTTACAACAACAGGAGTGACATCATGTGCATCTTCAGGCCCATTGTCAGAATCGTAGTGAGAGGAATTCTCATTTAGGTTCTGTAAACAAGAATACAAAGTCTCCAAACATAGATTTTATTATATGTATCCAATCATCTGTGTGTTTCAAGCGTGAAATTCAGATGCTTAGGCTGAAGCTCTCGCAAATTGTGATATCATGCGTCATGAGGCTATAGGTCGGATTCTTGCTTAAGTTTATAGTATTAACACTAAACAGTTTAAACTTACAGACTCTGGCTCCTCCTGATAAACTTTCCTGTCCGCTAAGAGTATTCCATGGTGCCAAATCATCATCAGTTACCTAAAGAAACAGAAAAAACAAAATACAAATACAATCTGCAATACCAGTGTAACATGTCTAGTTCTGAAGACAAAAAACCTACAATGTACTGTACACTATACTCACCATAATGTGGCTGACATCATGTGCATCTTCAGAGCCATTGTCAGTCATAGTGAGAGGAATTTTCATTCAGATTCTGTGTAGCAGAAAAGAATACAAAGTATTGATAAACCTTTGTTACACAATACACACACAGCCACCAACAGGATCTAGCATGTGGTAGATGCTATTCCAACCAGTTGCCTTCCCTCCAAACTTGATTAAAGAGATACATGGGTTGCCAGAGTGGCAAAAACCACAACTGTATTGACCAAGTGCAGCACTCCCACTTCTGCCTACCTACAAGTTTGATTAAAGAGATACTCCACATCCCCAAATCAGAAGTGTCATCTCAGTTAGTAGGGAGATACCGGTGTAGCTTTACCATGACATCACAGCACTTCTGACTACTGACTATCCCTAACCTATTGCTGCCTAAACTGTAATAAACACACAAACAGATCTCCGAACAGTGACACACACACACACACACCCCAGCAAAAAAAACAAATATGTTAATATTGCACTATAATGCAAGTGCTACAGAGGCCAGATTCTTGCAAAAGTTGAAACATAGTCTTTTGCTCCTGGAAAACTTTGTAGTCCACTGAGTGGAACCCAAGGTTCAGAATCATCCTAATAAAACAGAAAAAAAATAAAATGCCAGTAAACAAAAATGAACACCCATACAGTCTACAAACCAATCTGCACGTTACCATGATGTATGTAACATGCTAACTCCACAATATATTTTTAATACAAAACCTAAAATATACTGAACACTAAATCTGCACAATTAAAGACTGCCTGAAATGCAATGAATAATACTGTAAGTGTTTTATTAACATGGATCATGCAAATAGAGCATGAGATGGTTTCGTCTTGCATTGAAAATCCAGCACACACCTTTCTCTGGCAGTGGTGCACTCCATCTCTCTGCCAAAGCACAAACACATTGTGCTTTTTCTTTATATATCTCAAGTGGGCATCAATATGTGGGGCCTATGTTAGGATTATTAAAGCAGACCAATTCATTTTTAAAAAGTCCTATTGTCACTGCAATATTAAACACTGTCACACTGTATAACTGAGTGCCTCAGTGCTCTGGTGATTTTTCTGTGCTCTACATGAAATACCTCATTTGAAAATAGCCAATCAACAAGCTTGTCGATCTTCTATTTAAGGTTTTCTAGAATCTGAAACTTACATGGCCCTCTTCTGTAGTTCCCCATAGTCTTTCTGAAGATGGTTCACTTAGGGGGATCCAGGCATCAGAACTGGCATGGGCTCTTGTCTAAACAAAAGATGACAGTTTCCATCTAATGACTGCAACAAATTTGACAAAAATATGTATCTGTAACTCAGTCACAATATCGTCATTGCCAAAATGTACTCTACACATAGACTACACATATTTCAAGATATTGATGAAGACATCTGTTGCTGGAGATGCATCTGACAATACAACAGTAATTATTAAAAATAAGAAAAAAATAGTTCTATTTTGTGACAAGTAGGATGTTCTGGCTACATATAGCACAAGTACAGTATAGTTTAACGCTACATGTTTAAAGTTCATGACTTACCAGATCCTGGTTTGGCTGATCAATCTTGGTATCTCTCATTGCTTCCCTAAAGTGATAGAAAACATAAATTCATATTAATCTTTGAATACATGATTCTCGAGCTTGATTCCCCCTGAGGAAATACATAGATCTATTAAATAAAAATGCTACTGTGACATGATCATATCAATAGATGCAAAATGATAAATGATGTAATACTAAATGCAAGTAGAAGATAGTAGCAGTGTTGTAAATAATGTTATGTCACCCCAAGTTACCTCTCTTCGGCTAGGCAACATCATGGCTAGAGTTACATCCAAAGCAATGAAAATAATAAAATATAATAATAACAATAATCCTCTTGTCTATCATCCCTAGGCGACATCATGGCTAGAGTCACATTCAAAGCAATAAAAAAGAATTGTCCCCTCCATCATCCCTGTCTAGAAATCAGTTTGCAACTGTTTGCAGCAGATATAATTATTGTGTGCTGTATAAATAGCCAGAATCAAGCAGAAAGGACTAACCTTTTTTTTCCATAATTGTCTTGTTCTTCTTGGAATATCCATTTCAGAACCAGGGAGGATACATTTCCTTTTCAGTCGGACTCGGTCCATTTTCTACATTTGTCAAAGTCAAAGTGCCTTTATTGTCATTCCATTGCTAATAATGCAACGAAATTGAGATGCTGCTCCCTAAAAACACACTATCACACTCACAGTTCACTCATGCATTTAACATTCTCATAATTACAATAAATAATGCTTCAAACAATAATACCTAAAAGTTGAATACAATACGTACATAGCAATAATAAAAACATACTGAGTGATAAATATATGACCAGCTTATACACACAGGGTTATTGCCACAAAATAATCTAAAATAACATAAAATAATATCAGCAGTCTGTACGTGTTACATAAATCCGTTCAAAGTACGTACTGCTGCTGGGGAAAAAAATGATTAAACCTGGTAGTCCGGGTTTTATGGGATCTGTACAGCTTTCCCGAGGGGAGCAAGTGAAAGAAATCATGACCTGGATGAGTGCAGTCTTTAATAATGGCAGTAGTTCTGTTGAGGTACCGAGACCTTGAAATCTCTTCCAGAGAAGGGAGAGAACAGCCAGTGATTTTTTGCGCAGCCTCGATCACTCTCTGGAAGGCTTTGCGGTCTGCGGCTGAACAGCCCTCATACCAAACCGTGATGCCATATGACAAAATGCTCTCAATAGCAAAGTGATAAAGTAAAACCAGCAACTGTGCATTCAGGCCATTCCTCTTGAGAAGCCTCAAAGTGTAGACGTTGAGCCTTTTTTTTAATCGTAGCTATGGTGTTAACTGCCCAGGTAAGGTTGTGAGAAATATGAACATCCAGAAACTTAAAAGCCCCCACCTTCTCCATACACTCCTTGCCTATATATAGAAGAGGCGGCTCACTGCTATGCTTCCTAAAATCAATAATGAGTTCTTTTCTTTTTTTTTTTTTTTTTTTGTATTCAATAGCAGATTATTATCCTATAAGTACCTGGGTATTCATCTGAACAATAAACTAGACTGGTCACACAATACTGACGCACTCTACAAGAAGGGACAGCGCAGGCTGTTCCTGCTGAGGAGACTCAGGTCTTTTGGTGTACAAGGGGCGCTGCTGAAGTCATTCTATGACACGGTGGTGGCATCAGCCATCACTTTTGGAGTGGTCTGCTGGGGCAGTGGCATTACTGCAGCCGATAGGAAGAGACTGAACAAACTGATTAAGAAAGCTAGCTCTGTCCTGGGGCAGCGCCTTGATCCGATGGAGGAGATAGGAGAGAGAAGGACGGTGGCTAAACTGTCATCTCTGCTGGAGTCCGAGTTCCACCCTATGCAGGACATACTGGATGCACTGAGGAGCTCATTTAGCAGCAGACTACATCATCCCAGGTGCACAACCGAGAGGTTTCGTAGGTCCTTCCTACCAACGGCTGTCAGACTGTACAACCTAAGCAGGGCTGCTCGCAGAGATAGCAAAAAGACGTAACAAACTAATAGTTTTTTTGAATGCAAAAGATGCAATAGACTTACACAATGGTCCTCTCCGGCATACAACTAGGAACATACCGGTCGCTATGGAGGGTGAGAATATGTATGGGCACATAATCATACCATGTAGGATAACTAAGTAGACGGTTATGCTGTTTCATCCCACCTAGCAACAATGCTCTGCACTGTGTGTGTTTATATATTTACATATTTATTCCATCTAGCTACAATGCTCAGCACTGGGTGTTTATATTTATATATCTATATATTTATTCCATCTAGCTACAATGCTCCGCACTGTGTTTTTATATATCTACATATTATTCCATCTAGCTACATTGCTCCGCACTGTGTGTGTTTATATACTTGCATATTTATTCCACCTAGCTGCAATGCTCCGTACTGTGGGTGTTTATATATTTACATATTTATTCCATCTAGCTACAATGCTCTGCACTGTGTTCATATATTCATATATTTATTCCATCCAGCTACAATGCTCTGCACTGTGTGTCTGTGTGTGTGTGTGTATATATATATATTTTATAGTAATATGTACATATGTATATTAGCTGCTCTTGCTTGCTTGTTTTTTTTCTTGCCTTCTGATTGTTGCTCTGAGTGTTGCTATCCCTGTGCTGTTGCAATCCTGGAATTTCCCCGTTGTGGGACTAATAAAGGCTTATCTTATCTTATCTTATCTTATTACCTGAGCACCATCTCACCAGTTTCTGGACCTCATCTCTGTATGCAGACTCATCTCCTCCTGATATGAGCCCCACTACTGTTGTGTCATCTGCACTGTAATGTTTGTGGGATGAACAGGTATGCAGTCATATGTGTACAATGAATACAAAGTGGGGCTCAACACACAGCTCTGTGGCGAGCCTGTGTTAAGCATGACTGTAGAGGAGGAATGGGGTCTGAGTCTAACAGTCCGTGTTCGGTTTGTTAGGAAGTCCTTAATCCAGCTGCAAGTGTGAGTAGGCAGACTAAGCTGAAGCAATTTGGTGATGAGAATGTTGGGAATAATTGTATTAAATGCCGAGCTATAGTCCTCAAACAACATTCTTCATAGCTCCCCTTGTCTTCTAAATGGCTGAATGCCACTGTTTGTCTGTACTCTATGGCATGAGCTAGCTTACGTAACGTTAAGTTGTTTTGATTTGAAAACGGATGGGATGAGATACATGACTACTTTTACGAGAGTGCTTAGCGCGAATGGCGCATGCGCATAACAATCACCCCGAACGAACCAGCCAATCATAGCACAATGACGTCTTTCGCGCATGCGCCATGCTAAGTGCGAATGTCGGTTGCTTTAAGCGGGCAGAAGAAACGGAGAGGCACAACCGTAATATATATTTAGCAAAAATGTCAAAATATAGGTTTGCCCTTGTTAGTTGGGCGAAGGGACCTGACAAAGATAAAACCAGCATCGTTCCCATCAGCTGGATAATTGATTTTGACCCAGCTGCTACTACTGACACGACATATCTTGTTGAATTGAACAACTAACAGCAAGAAGCCTGCTAATGGATGGCCCATCGAAGATGCTGTAGTTCTTCAGTTAGCAAGCAAGTCGGTCTTACACACACTCTCACACTTGACCTATCACTTATTTCCTACCAGTTACTGTATTATCAAATACAGCAACAAAATGTTCTGTTATGTCAAAATGTGTATCCCGTATTTCACTATTTTGCTGTCTAAAATTTGGCACATAATTATTTATTCTGTAGTATTTATTAATTACAGTGGTGTTTAGTTTGATATTAAATCTGTCCTTATAAATTAATGTAGAAAAAGAGGCCACACTAAGAGGTGCTGAGCGGGAACTGGAAGCGCAGGAACTGAGCGGGAACTGTCATGGTCTGCTCTGCTAATCACCGTCAGCTGCGCTTACACCTGGTCCTAATCAGGCGCCGCCTATATCTACCACTCTGGCCTTTGGGTTAGTGCGGAGATGTCTCACTGCGCTACAGGAGAGCTTCATCACTGTTCCTTGCCTTCTACCTACGCTACAGCCAGCGCTCGTCTTCTGCCTCATCCCAGAAGCCATCCAGCCTGCCATGTAAGCGCTCATTCCTACTCACCTTGTGAATCAGTTCCCCTGTGCACAGGCAGCGTCCTTGGCGGCGGATTCCCAGCCTCCTCCTCCCAGGCAGCGGACCATTCATCCTACCAACTCACCTCCACCAGCACGTCTACTCACCTGCCAGAGTCACTCCACCACCGGAAGAGCACTGTCTTCCTGGCAACAGCTGTCATGCTGAACTGGAGCTCACTACCATCTGTTCCCACAGTAAGTTCAGTGTAACTGTTAAACTCCAGAAGTGAAGCCCAGTAATTCCCTCTCCTTGTGTGTCTCCAAGGTTGCCAGGCTGTACGGTGTCTCGCTCAGTTCCAGACTACATTCACACCACACTCTCACTACCCAGTTGTTAATAAACTTGATTGTATTGATTCAGAGTCTGTATGTCGTCACTGGGTCACTGAACTATGTCAGGAACATGCCGGCCAAGAGGGTGAGAAAAGGAAAACTCCTGGACTTTGGTGAAGAATATTTTGGTACTGGTGACAAAGCCTCTGGCTTGGAAATCCAAAACAGATAATTCAACAGAGATTGATATCACATTATGCATCATTTGTGTAATGGATTATCCTTGACTAAATAATAAAAATTAATATCTTTGCCCTATAGAAAAAGGCCAAAGTTGCTGTTCAAAGACGGGTGAAGGAGGAATTACTGTCAGGGAACAGTCAGTTCAGCCCCGGTCCAGCAGAGTCATCAAGCCAGGAAAGCGATGACTTTGCCAGAGATCTGCAGAGCCAGATCAAGGCTTTACATAAAGAAAACTCCAAACTGCGGAACATGGTAGTTAAAGGCATGTATTGAGTATTATGTCATCAAATATTATATATCATATGGTATTAATCCATTTAGACCTGAGGGTGATTCTAAAGATGCTATCTAAATCTAAAAAGCAACCGCCCATATCAACCCATGTGTGGTCAGATAGGTGGGCTGCAGGTATTTTAAGAGCATGTTTGAAGAATCACGAGCATATTTATAACTCACACAGGCATAATAAGCAGAAAAATGAGGTTGCAATTTGTCTATGTGATTGTGCAAGTAACAACCATCAGTCACAGTCTGTATCATTTATACTGATTGTTACTGTTAATGAGCCCAGGGTATACGAGCATGATATACTGTACATGAAGCCAGTGTCAATTCTGTAACTTGCTCCTGTTACAATTATTTTAATGATATGTCAATTGATTTGTAACTTTTTGGACAATATTGGTCTTCATGGTTGCTGTCTGTATAATCTTGTACTTTTGTCTCAGAAATTCCAGCTCTGTTGGTGGAGGTGAGAAAACTTGTCTCCATCAACACCACCACCACCAACAAAGATGTTGACAACCGCCCCACCAAACATGCTGATGAACCTGATGCTGAGAGTGATGGCCCAGGTGAAACATCACTTTGCACACCTTGCAGACCTTCACAAGTAAGTATTTATTTGGAAAATTTCTAACATTAAAACTTACAGCATTATTGGCATCTTATTTCTTGTGGCAATTTTTTTTTTTTCTGTCTATACATTCTAATGCTTGTAGTGACTTTCCTTGTTTTATCCTTGCTCATGCTCTTATTTTTATATTACTTCTGTTTACATAAGGTGAAAATTGGGAACGACGACATCACTATCTCATCACATTGTTGGGAGACTGCAAAAAGTTGTACCACCCCCAATGGTATGGCACGGGTGCTACTGATGGGGCTCTTTGATGTCGAAGTCCTCCTCAAGTCCAACCTGAAAAGAGGGGTCAGTAAGTTGGATCCCAATGCTGAGCGTCGGCAGGCTCTCGACCCGAGGAAACTTCAAGCTTTGCAAGGTAAGTAGTTCTCAGAGTTGGTTGCCTTCTAGTTTTGATTGCATCTCTGCCAGGAGGGGGGGGGGGGGGGTTCCCTTTGTTTGTACAGCAAACCAGAGCAGGGGGTATGGGGCAGGAGGAAGGAGTGGGGGCGGGGGGACAGCAAGCAGGAGGATTGAGGTGGGTAATCATTGTTGTTCTGTTCCACAGATGGTGTTGTAAAACGGTTTCCGAGGGCCAAGGAAGCTAATGTGAAAAAGTCCATCAACAGTCGAATCTGTGAGCTAAGACACCAGGTGAAGCGCAAGTTGCAAGTTTAATTTATATTTTGTACTGGTATGTTGCACTGTTGCAGGATGTTAAGTTGAGTTTAAAGTTTGCACTATTAAGATTTTGCACTGTTAAGAATTTGCACTGTTTAATGTTGCACTTTTAAAAATGCACCTCTCTACATCCTCAGGATTTGTTTTTGATCTGATTAAAAGAAAATAAAGGTGACTTTTGATAGATACCCATTAGTCTGTGTTAATTATCATATAAATGTTTGCTCATATATATATATATATATACATATATATATACAGTGGGGCAAAAAAGTATTTAGTCAGCCAACAATTGTGCAAGTTCTCCCACTTAAAAGATGAGAGAGGTCTCCAATTTTCATCATAGGTATACCTCAACTATGAGAGACAAAATGAGAAAAAAAAAATCCAGAAAATCACATTGTCTGATTTTTAAAGAATTTATTTGTAAATTATGGTGGAAAATAAGTATTTGGTCACCTACAAACAAGCAAGATTTCTGGCTCTCACAGACCTGTAACTTCTTCTTTAAGAGGCTCCTCTGCCCTCCACTCGTTACCTGTATTAATGGCACCTGTTTGAACTCGTTATCAGTATAAAAGACACTTGTCCACAACCTCAAACAGTCAGACTCCAAACTCCACTATGGCCAAGACCAAAGAGCTGTCAAAGGACACCAGAAACAAAATTGTAGACCTGCACCAGGCTGGGAAGACTGAATCTGCAATAGGTAAGCAGCTTGGTGTGAAGAAATCAACTGTGGGAGCAATTATTAGAAAATGGAAGACATACAAGACCACTGATAATCTCCCTCGATCTGGGGCTCCATGCAAGATCTCACCCCATGGGGTCAAAATGATCACGAGAATGGTGAAAAAAAAAATCCCAGAACCACACAGGGGGACCTAGTGAATGACCTGCAGAAAGCTGGGACCAAAGTAACAAAGGCTACATCAGAAACACACTACGCCGTTAGGGACTCAAATCCTGCAGTGCCAGACGTGTCCCCCTGCTTAAGCCAGTACATGTCCAGGCCCGTCTGAAGTTTGCTAGAGAGCATTTGGATGATCCAGAAGAGGATTGGGAGAATGTCATATGGTCAGATGAAACCAAAATAGAACTTTTTGGTAAAAACTCAACTTGTCATGTTTGGAGGAGAAAGAACACCATACCTACTGTGAAGCATGGGGGTGGAAACATCATGCTTTGGGGCTGTTTTTCTGCAAAGGGACCAGGACGACTGATCCGTGTAAAGGAAAGAATGAATAGGGCCATGTATCGTGAGATTTTGAGTGAAAATCTCCTTCCATCAGCAAGGGCATTGAAGATGAAACGTGGCTGGGTCTTTCAGCATGACAGTGATCCCAAACACACCGCCTGGGCAACGAAGGAGTGGCTTCGTAAGAAGCATTTCAAGGTCCTGGAGTGGCCTAGCCAGTCTCCAGATCTCAACCTCATAGAAAATCTTTGGAGGGAGTTGAAAGTCCGTGTTGCCCAGCGACAGCCCCAAAACATCACTGCTCTAGAGGAGATCTGCATGGAGGAATGGGCCAAAATACCAGCAACAGTGTGTGAAAACCTTGTGAAGACTTACAGAAAACGTTTGACCTCTGTCATTGCCAAAAAGGGTATATAACAAAGTATTGAGATGAACTTTTGTTATTGACCAAATACTTATTTTCCACCATAATTTGCAAATAAATTCTTTAAAATCAGACAATGTGATTTTCTGGATTTTTTTTTTCTCATTTTGTCTCTCATAGTTGAGGTATACCTCTGATGAAAATTGGAGACCTCTCTCATCTTTTAAGTGGGAGAACGTGCACAATTGGTGACTGACTAAATACTTTTTTACCCCACTGTATATACACACAGTATATACACACACAGTATATCACGTTTCCATATAATTTCACATATACAGTTAGGCCCCAAAATATTTGGACAGTGACACAAGTTTTATTTTAGCTGTTTACGAAAACATATTCAGGATACAATTATATAATCAATATGGGCTTAAAGTGCAGACTCTCAGCTGTAATTTGAGAGTATTCACATCCAAATTGGAGCAAGGGTTTAGGAATTACAGCTCTTTAATACGTAGCCGCCTCTTTTTCAAGAGACCAAAAATAATTGGACAATTGACTCAGAAGACTGCAAAAAAAAACAAAAAACAAAGCTGCATGGGCTCTTCCCTCGTTAACCTGTCATCAATTGAGCAGTTAAAAGGTCTGGAGTTGATTCCAGGTGTGGTGTTTGCATTTGGAAGCTGTTGCTGTGAACACACAACATGCGGTCAAAGGAGCTCTCAATGGAGGTGAAACAGACCACCCTGAGGCTGAAAAAAAAGAAGAAATCCATCAGAGAGATAGCAGAGTGGGGAGTGGCCAAATCAACAGTTTGGTACATTCTGAGAAAAAAAAGAGTGCACTGGTGAGCTTGGGAACTCAAAAAGGCCTGGACGTCCACGGAAGACAACAGTGGTGGATGATCGCAGAATCCTTTCCATTGTGAAGGACATCCCCTTCACAACATCCATTCAAGTGAAGAACACTCTCCAGGAAGTAGGTGTATCAGTATCTAAGTCTACCATAAAGAGAAGACTTCATGAGAGTAAATACAAAGGATTCACCACAAGGTGCAAACCATGAATCAGCCTCAAAAATAGAAAGGCCAGGATTGACTTTGCCAAAAAACACCTGAAGAAGCCAGCCCAGTTCTGGAACAGCATTCTTTGGACAGATGAGACTAAGATCAACCTGTACCAGAATGATGGGAAGAAGAAAGTTTGGAGAAGAATTGGAACAGCTCATGATCCAAAGCACACCACATCTTCTGTAAAACATGGTGGAGGCAGTGTGATGCATGGGCATGCATTGACATAATTTCTGGACCCAGGGGACAGAAGACAGACTCGAGAGAATACAATTATCCTTTTATTATCAACCCGTGTCTTATGTGTGAGTGCGTGTATGTGCTATGTAGTGTGTGAAGTGCAGGACTCATGCTGGGGTTGAGCTGGACGCCGTTCGGCCTGGCAACCCTATGGAGACAAAACAGAGATGTTAACGCTGCACCAGCGCTGAGAGTATAATACAGACAGTCGCTTACTTTTGCAGGTGGTGCTGCTGGGCTCCGGTTTGCCCTGTGGGCGACAGCCAGGGAAAGGGCGTCTAGCTCTGCACCGGGGAAAGAGGGAGTTACCCTAATGCTGATGTGGAGCTGAGCCGCCGCCGGGGAGAGAAGATCCGCCACCAGGGAGGTCCACCTGTGCACAGGGGAAAGGAACTTGACAAGGTAAGTAGAAGTCAAGCTTACGTGCTTTGATGTGTTGCTCGTGGTCAGAGGTTGAGCCAAGACGTGGCTGGAGACGAGAGACGTGTCCTTGGGAGTTTGACAGACGGCTCCGTGCTGAGTCGCTGGCAGGCCTGGCTCTTAAAGCCCGCTGACGATTGGCAACAGGTGTGCACGCAGCTGAGACTGATGATGGCCCTGCAGGCACCATGACAGTACTCCCCCCTCTAGAGGTGCCTCCTGGCACCTGCCCTATCTTACCCAGGTGCGTCCGGTGAAAGTCACGGATGAGCTGTTTATCGAGGACAAGAGACGGACATACCCAGGACCTATGCTCAGGGCCGAATCCCTCCCAGTCCACCAGGTATTGTAGGCCACGACCCCGCCGGCGGACATCCAGGATGATAGTGACTCCCCACACCGGATGGCCATCGATCATCATCGGGGGCGGGGGGCGGGCAGAGGGGGCTGGAACAGACGGGTTTCACCTGTGAAACATGGAAGGTTGGACAGATGCTGCGAATTGACAGCCATATCTGCTGACCCACCTTGTACTCAGGAGCCGGTCTCCTGCGGCGATTGGCCGTCCTGATGTTACGCTCTGTGGTTTGAAGGAGAGCTCTGCAGGTGGTAGTCCAGAGCCGGCAGCAGCGTCTGACATGGGCGTGGACAGAAGGCACCTCCATCTCCTTCTCCTCCTCCGGAAACAGTGGGGGGTCATACCCCAAAGATGTCCTGAAGGGGGACATCCCAATCGCTGAAGAAACTGTTGAGTTGTGGGCGTACTCAATCCACGGCAGGTCGCTGCTCCAAGAAGAAGGGCTGGAGGCAATGACGCAGCATAGGGTGGCCTCCAGTTCCTGATTCGCTCGTTTGCACTGCCCATTGCTCTGATGGTGGTAACCAGATGACAGGCTTACTGTTGACCCCAATGCGTGACAGAATGCCCTCCAAACCTGTGAAACAAACTGGGGCCCACAATCCAAGACGACATCCGTGGGGATCCCATGAAGGCGAATGACGTGCTGAACCAACAGGCCCGCTGTCTCCCGCGCTGTCGGCAACCCCCGGAGGGGAAAGAAGTGGGCCGCCTTGGAGAAGCGGTCAACAATGGTCAGGATCGTCGTAAAATGATTGGATGGTGGGAGGCCCGTCACGAAATCCAGAGCGATGTGTGACCAGGGACGACTAGGAACCGGTAGGGGGTGGAGCAGTCCGGCTGGGGGGGGGGGGATGACTTCCCGGTGGTGCACTGAGCGCAGGCCCGTATGTAGGCATTGACGTCCTTCCGCAGCCCTGGCCACCAAAACCACCTCTGGAGAAGCTCAATCGCGCGAGACACCCCAGGGTGGCATGCCAACTTCGAGGCGTGAGCCCACTGAATGACCTCACCCCGGACCGACGTAGGGACAAACAACCGCTCCAGGGGGCTGCCTCCCGGATCGGGCTCAGCCTCCCGCGCCTTCACAACCTTCTCCCTGATGTCCCACAAGAGGGCGCCCACGATGCAGGATGGAGGAAGGATTGTCTGTTCCTGGTCCTCGGATACCTCCACCAAGAACTGCCTGGAGAGGGCGCCTGGCTTAGCGTTCTTGTCCCCGGGGCGGTAGGTGATCGTGAAGTCGAACCAACTGAAGAACAGGGACCAGCGGGCCTGACGGGAGTTCAACCGCTTAGCTGTCCTCAGATATTCCAAGTTCTTATGGTCGGTCCAAATTACAAAAGGCTGGGCAGCTCCCTCCAACCAGTGGCACCACTCCTCCAATGCGAGCTTAACCACCAACAGCTCCCTATCGCTGATGCTGTAATTCCTCTCCGCTGGAGACAGGCGGTGTGAGAAGAAGGCACAGGGATGGATCACCCCGTCTATCGGAGAGCGCTGGGAGAGTACTGCCCCCACCCCGGAGTCCGAAGCGTCCACCTCGACCAGGCACTGGAGAGCCAGGTCCACCTGCGTAAGGACGCGGGACAAAGAGAACTCCCTCTTGAGTGCGCCGAATGCTGCTGCAGCCTCCTCCGTCCAGTGGAAGGGGACCTTCGGGGACGTGAGACAGGTCAGCGGGCGGGCCACCATGCTATACTTGGGCACAAAGTGGCAGTAAAAATTGGCAAACCCCAGGAACTGCTGAAGCTGCTTCCTGGACGGGGGGGGGGGGGCAGTCCACCACCACCTTGGCCTTGGCTGGGTCGGGGAGAACCTGGTTGTGGGAAATCACAAAGCCGAGAAACAACATCTCGTTAACATGGAACTCGCATTTCTCGGCCTTCACGAACAGTTGGTTCTCCAGGAGACGTTGGAGGACCCGTCTCAGGTGCACCCGGTGCTCCTCAAGCGATCGGGAGAAGATGAGGATGTCGTCCAGGTAGACAAAGACGAAGGTGCCCAGGAAATCCCGGAGAACGTCATTGATCAGGTGCTGGAAGACGGCTGGAGCGTTAGTCAGCTCAAACGGCATCACCAGGTATTCAAAGTGGCCACTTGGGGTCCGAAAACCAGTCTTCCACTCATCTCCCTCCTTGATCCGCACGAGATAGTACGCGTTGCGGAGGTCAAGTTTGGTTAAACCAAGAGGCCCCCTGGAGGGAATCAAACGCCGTGTCCATGAGGGGCAGGGTGTATTTATCCTTCAATGTGATATCATTTAGACCCCTGAAGTCGATACATGGCCGCAGGGAGCCGTCCTTCTTCCCAACAAAGAAGAATCCTGCCCCCACCGCCGAAGAAGACGGGCGGATGGCCCCTGAGCTGAGCGACTCCTTTATATGCAGTGGGGAAAAAAAGTATTTAGTCAGCCACCAATTGTGCAAGTTCTCCCACTTAAAAGATGAGAGAGGTCTCCAATTTTCATCATAGGTATACTTCAACTACGAGAGACAAAATGAGAAAAAAAAAAATCCAGAAAATCACATTGAAGGATTTTTAATGAATTAATTGGTAAATTCCTCGGTAAAATAAGTATTTGGTCACCTACAAACAAGCAAGATTTCTGGCTCTCACAGACCTGTAACTTCTTAAGAGGCTCCTCTGTCCTCCACTCGTTACCTGTATTAATGGCACCTGTTTGAACTCTTTATCAGTATAAAAGACACCTGTCCACAACCTCAAAACAGTCAGACTCCAAACTCCACTATGGCCAAGACCAAAGAGCTGTCAAAGGACACCAGAAACAAAACTGTAGACCTGCACCAGGCTGGGAAGACTGAATCTGCAATTGGTAAGCAGCTTGGTGTGAAGAAATCAACTGTGGGAGCAATTATTAGAAAATGGAAGACATACAAGACCACTGATAATCTCCCTCGATCTGGGGCTCCACGCAAGATCTCACCCCGTGGGGTCAAAATGATCACGAGAACGGTGAGCAAAAACCCCAGAACCACACGGGGGGACCTAGTGAATGACCTGCAGAGAGCTGGGACCAAAGTAACAAAGGCTACCATCAGTAACACACTATGCCGCCATTGACTCGAATCCTGCAGTGCCAGACGTGTCCCCCTGCTTAAGCCAGTACATGTCCAGGCCCGTCTGAAGTTTGCTAGAGAGCATTTGGATGTAGTGATGGGAATTCCGGCTCCTTTTAGAGAACCGGCTCTTTCGGCTCGGCTCATTAAAAAGAGCCGGCTCTTTCGGCTCCCAAGCGGCTCTTCAGGTTGTTTTGTTGCTTTAATTTATTAATTTTATTATCAACAACAATATAAAATTGTGCACAAAATGAATTAGTAATGTAAAAAAATGTTTTTTATTTATATGTTTATTATATAAATATGCTTTTATTTATTCACTCCACATAAAATGTAAAAAGTAAATTATAAACTACAAAAACCAACTACAGTATTTACTATTCAACTTTTAGCTCTTTAAATTTTCAGCTTTTTCCTTTTAAACAAATTTAAAGTGAAACAACACCAAACACTGCAAACCACAACACAATAAAATATAAATTAAAATATGCAAAACAAAAAGGAAAAAAAAATGAACACCCAGATCTTTAATTAAGGTAAAGGTTGGCATTTAGAAATATCAAATGCC
The DNA here is from genome assembly GCA_020510985.1 of Pholidichthys leucotaenia. NCBI lineage: Eukaryota > Metazoa > Chordata > Actinopteri > Cichliformes > Pholidichthyidae > Pholidichthys > Pholidichthys leucotaenia. The sequence continues at coordinate 418,275,397 of CM035839.1, forward strand.
TCAGCTTTGAGGAGCTGATCCGGTTTCTTCTTTCAGTAATTATCTGCCCTGTTTTGGAGAAGATTCTCTCAGAGGGGACTGATGTTGCCACAATGCACAGTCTCTGTGTCATCACCTGAGTAAGATGTGGATAAATTGAAGCCTTGGTCTCCCACCAGCTCAGTGGGTCTGCACTTCTCTGGCAAAGGGGCTCATCAATGTAGGCTCTCACTTCCAGTATTGCATCTGCTGAGGGATTTTTTGGCAGACTCTACACTCTGCCTTTGTATTGTCAATAAAATTAAAATGGTTCCAGATTTTGCTTCTTTTCCTGGTGTCACTCATTTTCTTTACTATACCTTTCTAATGTGTCAATGTCATCTCTTCCCCGGCTCTCTCTCTCTCTCTCTCTCTCTCTCTCTCTCTCTCTCTCTCTCTCTCTCTCTCTCTCTCTCTCCCTCCTGCTCTGTTCGTGTGCTACTGCTGCTGTGAGTGTAACTACCACCCCTCCCCCCTCAGCGCAAACACAAGGCAGGCACAAACACATATTGACCAATCACGTTCGGCTTGAAGAGAAAAAAAAAGTGAGAGAGAGAGGGTGAGAGAAAGGGGGGGGGGGGAACAAACAAAAAACACGGCTCCCAATAAGGAGCCGGCTCCCGTCGTTCACTTGAAAGAGCCGGCTCTAAGAGCAGTTTCATTCGCGACCGACCCATCACTATTTGGATGATCCAGAAGAGGATTGGAAGAATGTCATATGGTCAGATGAAACCAAAATAGAACTTTATTGTAAAAACTCAACTTGTCGTGTTTGGAGGAGAAAGAACACCATACCTACTGTGAAGCATGGGGTGGAAACATCATGCTTTGGGGCTGTTTTTCTGCAAAGGGACCAGGACGACTGATCCGTGTAAAGGAAAGAATGAATGGGGCCATGTATCATGAGATTTTGAGTGAAAACCTCCTTCCATAAGCAAGGGCATTGAAGATGAAATGTGGCTGGATCTTTCAGCATGACAATGATCCCAAACACACCGCCCGGGCAACGAAGGAGTGGCTTCGTAAGAAGCATTTCAAGGTCCTGGAGTGGCCTAGCCAGTCTCCAGATCTCAACCCCATAGAAAATCTTTGGAGGGAGTTGAAAGTCTGTGTTGCCCAGCGACAGCCCCAAAACATCACTGCTCTAGAGGAGATCTGCATGGAGGAATGAGCCAAAATACCAGCAACAGTGTGTGAAAACCTTGTGAAGACTTACAGAAAACGTTTGACCTCTGTCATTGCCAACAAAGGGTATATAACAAAGTAATGAGATGAACTTTTGTTATTGACCAAATACTTATTTTACCGAGGAATTTACCAATTAATTCATTAAAAATCCTTCAATGTGATTTTCTGGATATTTTGTCTCTCATAGTTGAGGTATACCTATGATGAAAATTGGAGATCTCGCTCATCTTTTAAGTGGGAGAACTTGCACAACTGGTGGCTGACTAAATACTTTTTTTCCCCACTGTACGTATCCATCGCCTCCCATTCCGGAGCAGACAGGCTGTACAGACGGCTCGACGGCAACGGGGCACCAGCCTGGAGATTAATGGCACAGTCATAAGGGCAGTGGGGAGGAAGGGACAGCGCCCGCGACTTACTGAAAACCGCCCCCGGAGTCAATCAGTGCATGAGTGGAGTATTCAGTGTGTTTATGGATGAATCGGATGGGCACGAAGCAGCTGGTGAGGGGTTTTGATTGGGATGCGTCCATGAGTCCCCCTACTGTGACCCACGCACCTCCTCTTTTAACCGACTCATACAATTCTCCAATTCATGTGCACTGCTACCACAACACAGCCCTAACTCCCTACGGCGCTGTTTCTCAGCAGGCGGGATCTTGGAGCGCCCGATTACCATATCCTCCTGCCCTCTCTGGAAGTCCTTCCAGAGAGGGCAGAGCCAACTGGGGTGACTGTGAGAAACGAAAAAACTGCGCGCTCGAGTGGCTAGAAGCTCTTCGCTCAGCTGCTCGTTCCCTCAGCCTGTTATCCAAGCTAATGGTAAGTGAGATTAGCTCGTTTAGTCGTTCTGGCTTATCCAACCTAGCTAGTTCATCTCTTAGGCCGGGGCTTAGGCTACGAATAAAGATGCTACACAACGAGGTGTCCTCCCACTCGACTTCAGCGGCTACCACCCGGAAATCGACCGTGTAGTCCGCAGCGGACCTACCGCCCTGCCGAAGGTTTAACCTGTTGAAATCTGTTCAACTTCCCTAAAAACGCCTAAAAATAACATACCCAAAGTAAATCAAAAGCTGTTCTTCAACCCTTTGCAGCATCTTCATGGGGTTGGTCTCATTTAAAAGAAAAGACTCTGAATTTTTTGGCAAAACAGTCATAATCACTCTAAGTGCTCCTGCCGCTGAGTAACAGTCATCTAAACATACTGAATTTGAAGAAAATAAAGTTTGCTTGGGTGTTTTTTTTTTTTAGATACAAATGCTTGCAAATAACACACAGCTGTCACATACTGGCTGGAAAATGCAACAGAAATGTAGAACCAAGTGTTATCAAATGAATATATTACACAGCATTTTTCTCAGGTTGTTCCCAGGCATTTTTGAACTGTGCCAAACTGTGCCAAATGGCACAGTTTGGAAAAACATCTATAGCTTTTGAATGCTTCAACATAGAAGCTTCATCTTGGGCTCTAATGAAAGGTGACACTCAGGGCTATCTTGTTAGATATACAGAAACACTGTCAGTAGTAATGACGCAGAGAAAATGAAGTTTAAATTATAAACATGCTTTACTGAACAAAAATGTCAATATAAAAAACATACTATTTACAAACAACAGATGTGAATATGAAGTCCTTTATATGTTGGCAATATACCAGTTATTGTAAAATATAAAAACGCTTTACTGAACAAAAAAGGCAATATACAGAACATACTATTTACAAACAAAAAATGTGAATATGAAGTCCTTTATATGTTATTGGCAATATGCCAGTTATTGTAACAGTCTCGGTTTGGGATCAGAGAGGCACATCACAGGTGGAGCACTTGAGTGGTGTCTTTTTACGGCAGTGCCTGCATAGTGAATGTCCATTTGTGCGGTGCCCTGAGATAAAGACAATCCTGTGATGTGCAGTGGGTGTAGGATGAGGTGGTGAGGGTGTGGCTGATCGAGAGCGCACCTGTGCCAGCTGCTTAGCAAGGGTCTCCCGAAATACCTTCTGTCTCAATGGCTTCTCTCCTCTTCCAGAGGCGAGTGCCTTGTGGAGGATGTAGCATTGATGATGGCAATGTCCATGAAGCGGTAAAAAAAGCTCTTATACCACTTCATGGTCTTATGGAGAACACTGTAGTAGCCTATCAGGGCATCTGATACGGTCCACTCCACCCATGCACCTGAATGGACAAAAAAACATAATTTTTAGAGTAAAAGGAAAAAAACACTTCAATATATATTACTCAAGCCAGTTGTTACATTTTCAAATCATTACATACCTGTTGTAGTCCTTTACGCAAGGCGGCACGGAGAGTACTCGACTGGCACCCACTCCTCACCAGAGTCTTCATCTGAAGTTTGTCTATTATGTGAAAATAAAAAGTCATTTACAAAGTTCAATTTTTATTTTTCACTATTCTCCTATTTTCCCAGAGTTCACACACACAGCACAGTTCCTGGTTTGTTTGTTTTTTACAAGGGAAAAAATAGCCTAAAGTGCAATAAAAATTATACTAAAATATTATTACATTGGACTTCCGGTTATGGCTGCCACGTAGGACGGACGTGTCTCGCTCTGCTCTGCTCCTGGAAAAAAAAAAATCGGCAAATAACTCTCTCATTTGGGACAGAACGTATCCCAGCATTTGGGCGAGGATATGTCGGCGAAGCCTAAGGCTGGAAAACCAGGAAAAGGAAAAAGCGAGCCGCCGAAACAGTCCAAATTAACGGACTTTCAGGTCTGTGACGCAGCAAACAAAACTCCATATATGGCGGAGGAGGCTGGCAACGCTGCGATTTCTGCGGGGAATGGCGCAGATGCGCTGATGGCAGCCATGAGTTCAATGAGAGCGGACTTTTCCTCTAGATTTGATGGGATTATGACAGCGTTGGAAGGAATAAGAAAGGAATTGGGTGACTGTGTAGAACGAACGGCGCAGATGGAGCTCCGTCTCGCTAGTGCTGAAGATGACGTCACCCGTCTTCAATTAAAGGTGCGCACTTTGGAAAAAAAAAATAAATCTCTGGAAGATAATATTTTGGATTTGGAATCTCGGTCGAGACAGAATAATTTGAGGCTGGTGGGTCTTCCAGAGGAATCAGAAGGTCGGGACGTATGTTCCTTTCTGGAAAAGTGGATTCCGGAGGTGCTGGGCAGCGAGGAGTTGCAATCAGCAGTGGTTCTGGAAAAAGCACATCGTATTGGCCCACGGAGAGATAAGGGACCGCCGAGGACCTTAATTATGAAGTTTCTTAGCAATAGAGACAGGATGAAGATCTTCAACGCTGCACGTGCTAAAGGAGAGATTAAACACCAGGACCAGCAGGTGCGGTTCTACCCAGATTTGGCCACAGGAATCCAGCAATTGAGGAAGCAGTTTGATCCTGTACGTAAGGAGCTGCGCAACCTTGGGATTCGTCATGGTGTAATCTATCCTGCGAGACTGCTGACCACGTATGAGGGCAGAACCCACATCTTCAAGACCCCAGAGGAGGCGCAGGAGTTCATCAAGAAGATCAAAGAAGAAGAAGAGACTGGTGGGAGCTAAGCATGAACAAAATATAAGGTAGAATAATTAAGCATTTGCACAGGCATCTGACTGACTTGAAGTAAATAGTAAGTTTACAAAATATAGATTGTATTATATATTAAAAAAACAAAACAAAAACAAAACAAACAAACAAACAAAAAAAACTATGATGTACAAAGTTGTTAAAAATTTTGGAGTTAAGTTGGAAAACTACAGAGGAGAGTTAATGTTACGTCATTAAAAGCAGTAGAGTTAGGGTGATTGGGAGGATGAAGAAGGAGTGGCTTAGGCTGTTCCCCGTGGGTGTGGAACGGTCGATGGCTATATCGGGAGACAGAATTTTTCTTTTGATTTTGGGGGGTTTGCCACAAGTGTGGGAAGGGGAAATTTGTTTGTGTGTAGTTTGTAGGATGAATGTTCAACCACTCATGTTTTTGCTTCTCTGTATGAGCATGTTTACACTGCAAGGTAATCCCAAACTCTCTATTGATCATGGACCAAAGTGTTAATCTTAATTTAACTTCATGGAATTGCAGAGGTCTACAAAATTTAAAAAAACTTAAACAAGTTATGAATAAAATAAAGGACATGGGTTCAAGAATTGTGTTTTTACAAGAAACTCATCTGATAGAGGAGGATGTTAAAAGAATTAGGAGTAGATGGCAGGGAAGTGTATTCACCTCTTCATTTTCATCCCGAGCCAGGGGAGTTATGACTCTCATACATAAATCAGTTCCTTTTCAAGTGAAAAATGTAATTGGAGACAAATTTGGAAGATATGTAATCATTCAAGGTTCTTTGCTATTAGAAAATATAAATCTTGTGAACTTATATGGTCCCAATATAGATGATCAGAAGTTCTTTGCTAATTTATTTCTCATCTTATCATCACTTACAGGGCAACATATAATAGCAGGGGATTTTAATTGTACATTGAATCCAGGTGTGGATAGATCAACAGGACTGGATTGTACGCACATTGGATGTAGGATGACTATTAATCATTTTATGAAAGAATTGAGATTGTTAGATATATGGAGAGAAATGAAACCACAAGTTAAAGCCTATTCTTGTTATTCCAGTACCTACAAGACATTCTCACGTATTGATTATTTTTTGATTTCCACAGAATTAAGGTCCAAGATTCAAAACTGCTTTTATGATAACATCGTGATCTCTGATCATGCACCCTGTTGTCTAACATATGTAGATAAAAAATTGACAAAGGAATCAGGTAGATGGCAATTTCAGCATAAATGGCTTCAGGATGAGGAATTTGTCAAGTATATAGAAAAACAGATAGACGAGTTCTTTGACATCAATACTACACAAACATCAGCATGTGTAAAGTGGGAGGCTTTCAAAGCTTTTATTAGGGGACATATTATTAGTTATACAGGATCAAAATCTAAGAAGACTCGAGAGGAGAGAGCTAAATTGGAACATAAAATAAAAAATCTTCAGGAAAAAGTGTATGCAGGAAGTGACCCAAGGTTGGAGAATGAATTACTGATTTTGAGAGCTGAATACGACAAAAAATCAGCAAATAGAGCTGCCTCGAGTCTTCTAAGATTGAAACAATCTTTTTATGAACAAGGTGAAAAATCAGGAAAATTATTAGCATGGCAGATTAAACAATTGGAAATTAAAACACCAATTACCAGTATTATAAGTAACGGACAGGTAGTTATAGATCCTTTAGAAATTAATAGAGCCTTTAGAGATTACTATGAAAAATTATATGATACCAAAAATGAACCTGATTTAACAAAACTAAATGGGTTTTTGAACGAACTATCTATACCGTGTATTCCAAATGAAAACAGGGAGATATTGGAGTCTAAAATTAGTCAAGAAGAAGTTGGGCTAGCCATTGATAATATGAAATCAGGAAAAAGTGCAGGACCAGATGGTCTTCCAGTTGACCTTTATAAAAAATTTAAGAATAAATTAATAAAACCTTTTTTGGAAATGGTTTTAGAAGCATTTCAAAATAATAATTTACCATCATACATAAATAATGCCTTAATTATACTGCTGCCAAAACCAGGTAAGCCCTCTAATAAATGTGAAAATATGAGACCAATAAGCCTATTAAACGCCGACCTTAAGATAATCTGTAAAATTTTAGCAAGACGAATACAAGAAATTTTACCAAATATTATTAATCGAGATCAGAATGGCTTTAATAAAGGGTAGACAAGGCTTCCATAATGTAAGAAGACTATTTAATATTATTTATTTTAATAAAGAAGCACCGGATACAGCTCTCCTATCATTGGACGCCGAAAAGGCCTTTGATAGAGTTGAATGGCCCTTTCTTTTTGAAGTCCTACAAAGGTTTGGACTTGGAAATAATTTCATAAAATGGGTTCAAATAATATACAATAATGCTACAGCAGAAATCCTAACAAATAACAATATTTCAAAACCAATAAAAATCAATAGAGGATGTCGACAAGGCTGTCCACTTTCACCTTTACTGTTTACTATGGCAATTGAACCTTTAGCGATAGCGATACGTTTACATTCACAAATATATGGAATTAAAGTTGGACCAACAGAACATAAAATCTCCCTGTACGCCGATGATATAATTTTGTTTATGTCGAATCTAAAAAAATCAATTCCAACCTTGTTGAATTTAATAAAGAATTTTGGGGAAATATCAGGATATAAAATAAATAAAACTAAATCTTCAATATTAATGCTAAATGAGACCCAGAGAAATTACCCAGCCCCTGAGGTAAATCAATTCAATGTTGTAAATCAGTTTAAATATTTAGGAATCCAAATTATGCCTAAGCTAGAATCAGTCGCCAGTGTCAACTATGAAGCCTTAATGTCAGATATCAGTGAGTTAACTCAGAGATGGATGTCACTACCAATGTCGATGATCGGGAGAATCAATATACTTAAAAGTAATATTTTACCTAAAATACTTTATTTATTTCAATACATTCCCTTATCACCACCTTTAGATCTATTCTCAAGAATAAAAAAAAAGTTAGTGGAATTTATATGGAACAACAGGAGGGCTAGATTACGTTTGTCTTTATTATATTTACCATTTGATCGTGGAGGTCTGAAATGTCCAAATTTTATGTTGTATTATTGGTCGGCACAACTGAGGTCTATGACATATTATTTTTCATCAAATGATCTCCCTCACTGGACTGAAATGGAATCATACAATTTACCTTTACCTCTTCCCATATTCATATACTCAGATTCGGCAAAAAAATTACAAAAACAAGTTAAAAATCCATTTGTAAAGCATATGATCAAAATATGGTGTGAAGCTAAAAACTATTTAAAAGAACCACAGTTATTGTCACAATTTAGTCCAATATGGGGTAATCAATATTTTAAACCAGGGAGAGCGGACGCTGTATTTAAAGTATGGAATTTAAAAGGGATACAAAAGATTCAGGATTTATATTTGCCATGTGCAGACAACATAATGTCTTTTGAAGAGCTGAGGATCAAATTTAATCTCAATAGAACACATTTTTTTAAATATCTTCAACTTAGAAACTTTATTCGATCAAATCAAAATAAAGCTCTCACTCGACCTATTTATTCATCCTTGGAAAAAATGATGATGAAAGATAGTAAAAGAAAGGGTATTATTTCAGAGTTTTATAACTCATTGACACTATCTTCAAGTGAAAATTCACTGAAAAGATTAAACTACTGGAAAGAAGATCTGCAAATTGAAATTTCGGAGGAACAATGGGAATTGGCTTGTACAGAAGCTCAAACCAAATCAATAAATGCACGCCTTAAATTGATACATTTCAAATGGTTAATGCGGATGTATGTTACACCGGAGGAGTTAAATAGATATAACAAAAATATACCAGATACATGCACAAAATGCATGGAAAGTAAAGGAACCCTATTTCATTGTTTATGGGAATGTAGATTAATAAGAATGTTTTGGGAAGAGGTGAGGGTAACAATTGAAAAAATAATCTTAAAACAAATCATATTGAATCCTAAACTGTTTTTGTTGGGTCTGTACCCAGAAAAGCATAATTTTAATAAAAGTGAAAGAACATTCATAGACCTCAGTTTGCTTAATGCCAAAAAATGTATTGCACTATTATGGAAAAAGACTCATAGACCAGATGTGACTCAGTGGTTAAGACAGATGTTAACAAACCTTCCATTAGAAAGAATAACATATATACTAAAATCAAAGGAAATTGTGTTTGAGAATATATGGAGACCTTTTATTGATTATGTAAAAAATTTAAACATAACTCTTGAAGAAGAAGGTGAATGATGTGTGTGGACCTTGTAAATTCCAAACTGGTGAACATAATATGTATACTTATGTATTGGATTGTCTAGACTAAACAGAGGAGCATTGTTGAAGATTTGATTTTGTTGGTGGTTGTTGGTGTTTTTAGTGCATTTTTTTTTTTTTTGTAGTACTTTAGTGTTAGTGTTTGTTTGTATCATGTTTGTTAAAAAAACAAAAAAAGGTTCAATAAAGATATTGTGGAAAAAAAAAAAATATTATTACATTTCTAGAGGGTAACAAACAACCCCCCCCCCCCCACACACACACACAAAGAAACATGCCACGTAAAAAATATGTGGCCTTTTTTTTACAAGAAAAAATAGCCTACAGTGCAATAAAAAATTATACTAAAATATCTGCAATGTAGAGGATAACAGCCCCCCACCCCCCACGCTACAGAGGAACTCGACACACAAAAAATCTTGTGGCCATGAGGGACCGTTGTAATTACTGATCGGTCAAAAGTTATTTTATTACTATTTTCATCGATAAAGAATAATTTAGCTTATAACACTTACCTGTCCACAACAGCAGTGTCGTTGGAGAACATCTGTTGTCGAAGTTCCTCATTGTCAGAGGAACATGAAGCTGGTCCGGTTGTTACTGACTCGTGGTTCTGGTCACCCGACCCGGTCAAACCATCTCTGCTTCCATGCTTGCGGTTTTTGCGAACCATTTTTCAAAACGAATAAGAACAGTAGTAATAAAAAAAGACTGGCTAATGGCTAAGAGTGGCTAACGCTACCATTACGCACAGGTCTCAATGTGAGTCACCCAGCGGCTTAGGCAAAATAGATTTTACGCACGGGGACGCACATGTTTTAACGGCAATATAAACCCATAACAAAGGCATGTCAGGTTTTGCTGAATTCAGAATTTCATTGGCTAAACAACACGTCAATTGTCAAACTTCTCTGCTTCTATTGGCTCGCTGTATTCGCGGTCATTGGTAGGCAGGTCCTTCTTGCTAGGTTTTCAGTCATTGGTTCTTCAAGGTTTCAGAAACCCAATTCAAGGCTCTTATTAGTCGAATGAGAGGTCAATCAAATCTAAACTAATCAAACACTCCTTTGGCTTTCTGTTCACGGCTGTGTCTGTACTGGAAGAACGGAAATGCAGCTTTTTTTTTTCAGTGCGCACTGAGACGCAATACGACGCAGAGATGTGACTGCCCGCGGAATCCCCGAGTTCAGCTGGTTAACAACTGGGTGGTGAGCATGGTGTCCCGGTCGGGGTGGTCAAACACCTCATGGAAGTCGGCCAGAAATCGCTGGTATGTTAAGTTAGCATAACTGGGCTTAGCCATAACGGCATAGGCCCAGGCTAGCGCCCTACCTTCTAGCAGGTTAGCGATGTAGCCTATCTTGCTATGATCCGTAGGAAAATCCCCTGGTACTCACTGGAAAACCGTCTCACATTGCAGGATAAACCCCCGGACTTCCCCGAGCTTCCCACTGAAGCGTGCAGGCGTAGGCACCGGTGTGAGGTGGACCAAAGAGACCTGGCTAGGCGGGGGGCTAGCGGGGCCCGGTGGAGCCCCGGAAGCCGGTGGGAACGTCCGCTGTCCATCCAGACGGTCCAACCGGCTGTTAATTAGGGTTAACTGGGTAAGGATAACATTCTGTTGGTAAGCTAGTTGTTCTACTCGAGTGTCTAAGGTGTTTAAACAGCGTGCTAGCATGCTGGGTCGCTCTGATGGAGCCGTACTGACATAATTTCTGGACCCAGGGGACAGAAGACAAACTCGAGAGAATACAATTATCCTTTTATTATCAACCCGTGTCTTGTGTGTGAGTGCGTGTATGTGCTATGTGGTGTGTGAAGTGCAGGACTCATGCTGGGGCAGAGCCAGACGCCGTTCGGCCTGGCAACCCTATGGAGACAAAACAGCGATGTTAACGTTGCACCAGCGCTGAGAGCGTAATACAGACAGTCGCTTACTTTTGCAGGTGGTGCTGCTGGGCTCCGGTTTGCCCTGTGGGCGACAGCCAGGAAAAGAGCGTCTAGCTCCGCGCTGGGGAAAGAGGGAGGTACCCTGATGCTGATGTTTAGCTGAGCCGCCGCCAGGGAGAGAAGATCCGCCACCAGGGAGGTCCACCTGTGCACAGGGGAAAGTAACTTGACAAGGCAAGTGGAGGTCAAGCTTACGTGCTTCGACGTGTTGCTCGTGGTCAGAGGTTGAGCCAAGACGTGGCTGGAGACGAGAGACATGTCCTCGGGAGCTTGACAGACGGCTCCGTGCTGAGTTGCTGGCAGGCCTGGCTCTTAAAGCCCGCTGATGATTGGCAACAGGTGTGCATGCAGCTGAGACTGATGATGGCCCTGCGGGCGCCATGACATGCATGGCTTCCAATGGCACTGGGTCACTTGTGTTTATTGATGATGTGACAAAAGACAGAAGCAGCCGGATGAATTCTGAAGTGTATAGGGATATACTTTCTGCTCAGATTCAGCCAAATGCAGCAAAGTTGATTGGACGGCGCTTCACAGTACAGATCCAAAACATACTGCAAAAGAAACCCAGGAGTTTTTTAAAGCAAAGAAGTGGAATATTCTGCAATGGCCGAGTCAATCACCAGATCTCAACCCTATCGAGCATGCATTTCACTTGCTCAAGACAAAACTTAAGGCCGAAAGACCTACAAACAAGCAACAACTGAAGACAGCTGCAGTAAAGGCCTGGCAAAGCATCACAAAGGAGAAAACCCAGCGTTTGGTGATGTCCATGGGTTCCAGACTTCAGGCAGTCATTGCCTGCAAAGGATTCTCAACAAAATATTGAAAAGTAACATTTTACTTAGGGTTATGTTTATTTGTCCAATTACTTTTGAGCCCCTGAAATGAGGAGCGTTTGTATAAAAATAGCTACAATTCCTACAGGTTTAATCATATATTTTTGTTCAACCCCTTGAATTAAACCTTAAAGTCTGCACTTCAATTCCATTGTAGTTGTTTCATTTCAAGTCCAATGTGGTGGCATGCAGAGCCCAAATCATGAAGATTGTATTACTGTCCAAATATTTCTGGGCCTAACTGTATTTAAAATATATTCTACCATATATTAAACATATATATGTACATACTGTATTTTTCCATATATTGTTACATACATTTACAATACATTCTACCATATATTGCTCATATAGCTTTACATATATTTCATTTGTTTCCATATAATTTTCCATATATGTAAAATACATTTACCATATATTGAACATATGTGACACTTTATCTTTACATATATTACCAATACCTTTTCCCATATAAATCGCAATACATGATGGTGGATATTTATAAATATAAAATTACATGTATTTTGGGATATATAAACATATATTATTCATTCATGTTTAATATATTGCAATATATGGAAAGTGGCAATCATTTGTATATTTTGCAATATATTGCAATATATTACATGAATATATAATGTATTGTGTAATATATGTATCATCAATACATAATTCCATGTGTTTAAAACATATAATATATTGGGAAATGTATTGGGAAAATAATATATTAGAATATATTACAATATATTTCAAGTAATACACTGTTAAATATATTTTCCTTTCGTAAGGGAAGGCGCCCTAGTCCGGTCCCGAATTCAAAACATCACTGAGATGGATGCTCCCTCTAGCTTCTTCAGTCTGGAGAAGAAGCATGGACAAAAAATGGTAATCCACTCCCTGGTCTCCAACACAGGGCAGAAACTGATCAAGCCTGAACAAATCAGAAAGCATGTCGTTGAGTTCTATTCCTCTCTGTACACCAGTGACTACAGGGAGGACGATGGCCTGATGGAGGGGTTCTGCAGTGGACTACCTCAGGTCTCTGAGGAGACCAACTCAGTTAGACTGGCCTCTTCAGTTACCCGAATTGTCTGCTGCCCTTCAGAGCATGAAGGGGAGGAAGGCTCTGGGAATAGATGGCCTCACTGGAGAGGTTTTTTTTAAAGCTTTCTGGGACATTTTAGCACCTGACATTCTAGAGGTGTGTGTGTGTGTGTGTGTGTGTTTTAAAGATTGAAAAGCTTATTTATTCTTTTTAATTTCTTTAATACTTTTATTTACTATTTTAGAGTAATATACCGAACAAACAAATATGAACATTAAGAAAGAAAGCCCACCCACATCCCACCCCCTCTCGCCACAAAATAAATACATTGTGGAGATGTGTGGAAAGACGAGGCTGAGTTTATTACTCAAGATCAGTTTTATTCACCATCACATTCTCCAACATCCAAAAACAGAAAAGAGGAAGGCATGCCCCCACCTCTGTCCCTTTTATACCCCAGGACATCAAAGCAAACAGTCGCATTGTCTTTACATCCCAAATCACAATGCAACCCCCTTCAGGTCTTCTGTCTCCACCTGAAGTCCTGGTGGTCAGGAAATCCCTCACGGCCATCTCTCTGCATACAAAAGGCCAGACTTCACATCCTCCTGCTACCCCTAGGAGGTTCAGACCTTTTGTTCCTCTGAGACGTGCAGTAAACAATAAGCATACAGTAATAAGCATGTGAAGCATATGGAACCCACATATGTGTACCACATGACCCCCCCCCCAAACGTCTAAGATGGAACAACATAACCATAGATTGCATGTCATAATAAAATCACTACATATCAGTCCAAGTGCCGCTTAGGTCTCAACCTTCTCCCGTATCTGCTGTAAGCAGGCTGTACCACTTCCACGGCATCTTCCAGCTGTGGATCTGCTGCCTGGGGATGAGAACTGTTAGTCAACCTCTGTGGGTGTTCTGGGGAATGCTCTCTAGAGGGTCTGCCACGCCGAGGGGCCTTCGCCAACTGCACAACTTCGTCAGCTACCACAAAAGCAGGTTTGAGCCTGTTAATGCCAATCCTTTCTTTTCTGCCCCCCAAATCTAGCAAAAAATGCTTATCCCCTGTTTCCAGCACTCTATATGATCCGTCATATAGAAGGACAAGCTGCTGCGTGCAGGGGTGGACCAGCACCTGTCATCATGGATCCTGGACTACCTCACGAACCGGCCTCAGTTTGTGAGAACCCGGGACTGTGTGTCCGACACGATCATCAGTAGCACGGGGGCCCCCCAGGGAACGGTGTTGGCTCCCTTCCTGTTCACTCTTTATACTGCGGACTTCTCACACAACACAACACACTGCCATCTACAGAAGTTCTCTGATGACTCTGCGATCGTTGGCCTCATCTCCAATGGAGATGAAGCTGAGTACAGAGGGCTTATCCAGGACTTCGTGGACTGGTGCCATCGGAACTGCCTCCAGATCAACGCGAGGAAAACTAAGGAGCTGGTGGTAGACTGCCACAGGCAAGGACAACCCCTCACAGCACCAGTAAATATACAGGGAACAGACATTGAGATGGTGACATCCTACAAATACCTGGGTGCTCATCTGAACAATAAACTAGACTGGTCACACAATACTGACGCACTCTACAAGAAGGGACAGCGCAGGCTGTTCCTACTGAGGAGACTCAGGTCTTTTGGTGTACAAGGGGCGCTGCTGAAGACATTCTATGACACGGTGGTGGCATCAGCCATCACTTAACAACCTAATAGTTTTGTTTTTTTTTGTTTTGTTTTTTTTTTGAATGCAAAAGATGCAATAGACTTACACAATGGTCCCTCCGGCATACAACTAGGAAAATACCGGTCGCTATGGAGGGTGACAATATGTATGGGCACATAATCATACCATGTAGGATAACTAAGTAGACGGTTGTGCTGTTTCATCCCATCTAGCAACAATGCTCTGCACTGTGTGTGTTTATACATTTACATATTTATTCCATCTAGCTACAATGCTCCGCACTGGGTGTGTTTATGTTTATATTTATATATCTATATATTCATTCCATCTAGCTACAATGCTCCGCACTGTGTGTTTATATAGCTACATATTATTCCATCTAGCTACATTGCTCCGCACTGTGTTTATATATTTACATATTTTTTTTCCACCTAGCTGCAATGGTCCGTACTGTGTGCTTATATACTCATATATTTATCCCATCCAGCTACAATGCTCTACACTGTGTGTCTGTGTGTATATATATATATATATTTATAGTAATATGTACATATGTATATTAGCTGCTCTTGCTTGCTTGCTTTTTTTTTTTCTTGCCTTCTGATTGTTGCTCTGAGTGTTGCTATCCCTGTGCTGTTGCAATCCTGGAATTTCCCCGTTGTGGGACTAATAAAGGCTTATCTTATCTTATCTTATAAGGTGGGCGTAAAGGCGGACGATGGGCATCATGTCTGACAAAAACAAACTCCGCATTTTTTAAAGCCTTAGGCACAAAAACACGCGGAAAACTGTGGTGAACGGGGCCAGGTAGCGTGCTCGGGCCCGTGCTATTCTGTAAACGCTGAGCCGGGGAGCACTCTGGTGCTGGATTATCTGGGAGAAATTCCCCGGGCAGCCGAAGTGGCTGTGCGAAAACTAGCTCAGTTGGGGAGGCTTCTAAATTCTCTTTAGGTGCAGAACGCAACCCCAATAAAACCCATGGTAGCTTGTCCACCCAATTTGTATCCGTGAGCGACGCTCTGAGAGCCGCCTTCAATGACCTGTGAAAACGTTCGCATAACCCGTTAGCCTGTGGGTTGTACGCGGTCGTGCGGTGGATCGTTGCTCCCAGGCTGCGGGCCATCGCTGACCAAAGTTCGGAAACAAACTGCGGGCCTCTGTCGGACGTAATGTCCGACGGGACTCCAAAACGCGCTACCCATGCCGTTAAAAACGCGCGCCACCTCCTCGGCTGTGGTTGACGACAGCGGGACCACTTCCGGCCAGCGCGTGGTGCGGTCAACCATTGTCAGAAGATGTGTGCACCCTTGTGAGGGCGGGAGGGGGCCTACGAGGTCCACGTGGACATGGTCAAACCTTTTAGCCGGGATGTGAAACGGCTCCAAGGGAGCTCTCGTGTGTCTATGAACCTTGGCCCGCTGGCAGGCCGTGCAGGCTTCCGCCCACTCTCTAACTTGTTTGCGCAGGCTCGGCCATACAAATTTCTCTCCTACCATTTTGACCGACACGCGCGCTCCCGGGTGCGCCAGAGAATGGATCGAGTCAAAAACGCAGCGGCGCCACGCGGCTGGAACCACCGGACGCGGCCGCCCAGTGGAGACATCACAGATTAGGGGGAGCATACCGTCTTGCAGCACCCTGCTCTCCAGCCTTAACCCTGTTGGTCCAGACTGGAGCGCGCGCACATCCGCGTCGCTAACCTGCTCCGCGGCCATGGCTGCATAATCTATCCCCACGCGGACCGGGGCCGCGCGCACTTCCGCGTCGCTAACCTGCTCCACGGCCATGGCTGCAGGATCTACCTCGGCGCGGGCTGGAGCCCCCACAGCGCACGAGAGGCAGTCCGCCACTCCATTAAGTTTACCTGCCACATGCTGGATATCGGTAGTAAACTCCGATATCACGGCCAGCTGTCTCTGCTGCCGGCCCGACCAAGGTTCTGAAATCTTGGCCATCGCGAAAGTCAGCGGCTTGTGGTCAACGAACGCGGTGAAACAGCGTCCTTCCAGCCAGAACTGGAAGTGGCAAAAGGCCAAGTGGAGAGCTAACAACTCCCTGTCGAATGCGCTGTATTTTCGTTCGCTGTCGCGCAGGGTCTTACTGAAAAAGGCGAGCGGTTGCCAGGCTCCGGCTACATACTGTTCCACGACCGCCCCTATGGCCACATCTGACGCGTCAGTAGTGAGCGCCATGCGGGCCGCTGGGACTGGATGTGCTAACAACGCAGCGTTTGCCAGGGCTGTTTTGACTTCGGAAAATGCGCGCTCTCGCTCCGGAGACCATTCGACTTTATTTGTGGGTTTTGTTTTTTTAGTGCAGCATACAATGGTTGCATGAGCTGTGCTGCGCGGGGGAGGAAATGGTTATAAAAATTTACCATTCCCAAAAACTCCTGTAACGCTTTGACCGTTTGTGGCTGGGGAAAATTTGTTACTGCGCGCACTTTGTCAGGCAGAGGGACTGTTCCCTCTGGGGAGACGCGATGGCCCAAAAAAATCAATCTGCGTCACCCCGAACTGACACTTCGCCGGGTTAATTATTAACCCGTGCTCTGCCAACCTCCGGAAAACTGCCATGAGGTGGTTTTCGTGTTCGTCTTCGGACGTGCTGGCTACCAATATGTCGTCCAGGTAGACGAACACGAAAAGGAGATCGCACAAAACCGCGTCCATCATGCGTTGGAACGTCTGCGCCGCACCTTTAAGCCCAAACGGCATGCGCAAAAACTCAAAAAGCCCGAAAGGAGTTATTACCGCTGTTTTGGGTATGTCCTCAGCACAGACTGGGACCTGGGGGTAACCGCGTACCAAGTCTATTTTAGAAAAAACGGGTGCCCCCACCAAATGAACTGAAAAATCTTGGATGTGCGGGATCGGGTAGCGGTCGTGCGCTGTAGCGTTGTTTAGCCTGCGGAAATCACTGCAAGGCCGCCACGAGCCATCAGCGTTCGGGACCATGTGAAGCGGTGAAGCCCATGGGCTCTTCGAACGCCTGATGATGCCCAACCTCTCCAGGTTGGCGAACTCCTCGTGCGCTATGGTCAGTTTAGCTGAATCCAAGCGCCGACCTTTTGCGAAAACGGGCGGTCCAGTGGTAGTGATAAAATGTTCCACCCCGTGTTTAGCCACTGCTGCCGAAAATGTTGGGACCGTGAGTGCTGGGAACTGAGTGAGGAGTGTGTGGAACTTACCACCTGCAGCTGTGACGTTGGCTTGTGCTGTTGGCGGGGCCACTCGAGCTGTACAGGGGATAGAAGAAAAAGAGAGTGCATTAACCAGGCGTCTCTTAGCAAGATCGACCAACAAACTATGTGAGCACAAAAAATCAGCCCCTAACATGTTGAAATTGACTGCCACTATGACGAAAGTCCACTCGAATGTGCGGTCGTGTAAAGACAGAAGCAGAGTCCTCTCACCGAAGGTTTTAATCGCCGAGCCGTTCGCTGCTGACACCCGGGGACCACTGGAAGGCGCCAGTCGGTCAGCGTAGGAAGGTGTGATGAAACTCAGCTGAGAGCCTGTGTCCACGAGGAAATGCCTCCCCGAGTGCGCATCCTTCAAGTAGAGCAGCTTGTTCTCCTCTCCGAGGGCTGCAGCTGCTACCGACCCCCGGTCTTGGCGTTTCCCAAGCGCTTAAAGTGGCACGGTGGAATGCACTTGCGTGCCCTCTCTGCGAAGCGGCGATGGTAGAAGCAAAGGATGTCATCTGCTCCGTGTTTCCCGGCCCTTGCCGCCGCCGTCGTCGGTGAGTCTGGTGCTGCAGCCTCTGGCCCCCTGCCGTCTCCGGACGTTGCGCCTGGCCCCGCTGCCGCAGCCGCAGCCGCGCGCCATTTACTGGCGTCGACGAGTCGCTGTGCCTCCTGGCCCAGCTCGTGGTAGTCTTGTCGGGCCAGCAGTGGTGAACTGGCCAGGGTCACTCTCACCTCTGACGGTAGGGTTCTGAGGAAAAGGTGGGTGAAGATGAAGTTATCATCTTCGGAGTCTCTCAAACTCAACATCTTCCCCATCAGGTCTGCAGGTCTGTCGCCCTCAAATTCAGTCAGCGCCAGGAGCCTCTCTGCTCGCTCCTGCACCGAGGGGGTGAAGTAATGAATGAGTGCAGCCTTCAACGTGCTGTACTTGTCGCTGTCCGGCGGGTGGTTGATCAGGCTCTCCACTCGCTGGGCTGTGTGGTTGTCCAGCTTTGCAACCACATGGTAGAACTTTGTGGCGTCTACCGAAATCCTCCGGAGGTGGAACTGTGCCTCGACTGCGTTAAACCAGGAGCGCGGATTGTTCGGCCAGAAGTCCGGTTGTTGGACTGTGGCTGCATTCGTTTGGCTGGCTCCTGGCGAGTCTAGCTCGGGAGATTCGTCTGCGCTCATGATACGTCGTAGGGTCACCAGTGTGGAGATGTGTGGAAAGACGAGGCTGAGTTTATTACTCAAGATCAGTTTTATTCACCATCACATTCTCCAACATCCAAAAACAGAAAAGAAGAAGGCATGCCCCCACCTCTGTCCCTTTTATACCCCAGGACATCAAAGCAAACAGTCGCATTTGTCATGGTGGCCTCTGGGCCGTCATTAGTGTCATTAGCCCCAGCTGCGCACAGACCAACAGGTGTGAATCAACGGCTGTTAAAAGCCAGTGTCGCTGACAGCCCGGCACGGAGTCGTCTGTCTTCCTCAACGGAGAATGAACTCCGCTCTCTGGTCTCGTCAAGAATATCTCTTGTCACGTCTGGAACTTTGTCTGTCTCGTCAAGAACTTTGTCTGTCTCGTCTGGAACCTCGTTTGTCTCGTCAAGAGCTTCACTTGCTTCATCCAGGAACTCCTCCCAGCGACAAGCAAGTAAGCGCACTGTTTGTTACTCAACCCCAAACCTATACCCCTGTGCACAGGTGGACCTCCTTGGTGGCGGACCTGCGTCCCCAGCTGACGGGGTAACGCCATCACGTCTTCGTAGCGGCTCACTACCACCACGTTTACCGGTACGTCTTGCTCCTCAATTACCAGAACTGTTATTGTATCAGTTACAGGAGTATTGGCCAACGTTATCGGTGGAATCACTGTCATCAGCACCAGCTGTATCATCATTGCCACTTTCTGTGGAGTCACTAACCTCGTCTCTGTCTGCATCATCGTCATCCCGGTCTGTGGAGTCACAGCCGGCGTCATCGTCAGGATCATCGTCATCCCGGTCTAATTTGTCTCTGCTTATCTGTTCCAGGGTTGCCGGGTCTCCGTCCAGGTCGCTCAGCTCCAGTGACCAGAACGATATCATCGCACTCACACTCGCATTACACTCACTCACAATTAAATAAAGATTATTGTCACTATCTGCTCGTGTCAGTTTCTGTCTCCTGGGTCCCGAAACATGTCAGTACGACTCCGTCACGATGACCCAGCGGACAGCTCACTGTCGCGCCAAATTAACACTCTTAGCGCCCGGGTAGATTTACTTGCACACCAACAGACAGTAGTCTTGAATCAACTAACTCTTATAAATGGTCGGCTGGATCGTCTGGAGGGACACCAGACGTTTCCCCCCACCACAGACAGTTCAGCCCCTGTGGGCGTAGCATCTGGGCAAACTAACATCTCCTCGTCTTCTCGCCTCACCCCTATTCCCACCCCTGCCCGGTTCAGCGGAAAACTCGGGGAAGCTCGTGGATTCATATTACAGTGTGAGTCAGTTTTTCTTCGTGTTCCGGGGGACTTTACTCTTGATTCAAGCCGGATTGGCTACGTTATTAATTTGTTAGCAGGAAGAGCTTTGGACTGGGCGTATTCCATTATGGCGAAACCAAGCTATTCCTTGCTCACTTACCAGGAGTTTGTGAATGAATTTTTGTCTGTATTTGATCATACGGATAGAGGTGAGGTGTTGACAGAACGATTGCTGAGCTTACAGCAGGGAAAGAGATCAGCTGCTGATTACGCTATTGACTTCCGGGTCCTGGCTGCAGAGATTGGGTGGGGGGAGCCATCATTATGTGGTATCTTTCTACGTAGTCTTAATGATGAGTTGAAGGATGAGTTAGCAACACGGGACAAACCGGATAATTTACGGGATTTGATTGCCCTAGCGGTTAGTCTTGATAGCAGATTAAGGGAGCGGGCGGCTGAACGGCGTTCTACTTCCCGTTCGGTTAAACCCCACCCTCGCCTCCCCAACTCTCCTCTCGCTCTATCTGCGTCAGAGGAACTTCTGGTTCAGCAAGCTATAATCAGTGGCCGGTCTAAAGTGTCAGCAGCAGAGAAACAACGCCGCAGGGATCAGGGCCTTTGTTTCTACTGTGGGAAAGAGTCACATGGGGTTTTTGAATGTCCCAATAAGTTAAAAGGGAAGGCCCGTGGATCAGAGTAGGGGGATTCACGGGCAATAACTCTAAAGAGCCCCTCACTTGTTGTCGATTACCTCTTAGGCTCATCCATTTACATACAGAACACTCCATATTGGCGTTAGTAGATTCTGGAGCTGAGCAAAATTTTATTTCTAGAGACCTGGCAACCCGGATGGGTCTTAGCTGTCAGACTCTAGATCCCCCTGTCAAACTGATCACCTTGTCCGCGTCTTTGACTACTATTGCTCATCAGACGGTTCCTGTGTCAGTTATTGTATCAGGAAATCACAGGGAGGAAATTCCGTTTTTTGTTCTGCCTGTTTCTTCTTCGCCCGTTATTTTGGGGTACCCCTGGCTGCGCCTACATAACCCCACTATTGATTGGCAAGCTGGGAGAATAACGGCATGGAGTACGTTCTGCCTTAGTGCCTGCCTTCAATCGGCGGCATGCGCCCCATCCGTCAGGGTGCCTCTGCCTGATTCATCGCCACCGGACTTGTCCAAGGTGCCAGAGGTCTATCACGATTTGAGGCTAGTATTTAGCAAGTCTCGGGCGTTGTCCTTACCCCCTCATCGCCCTTATGACTGCGCGATCAACCTGAAGGCTGGGGCCCCTCTACCTGCTAGCCGCCTGTACAGCCTGTCAGCCCCGGAGCGCGAGGCTATGGACACATATATTAAGGAGTCCTTGGCTTCTGGTATCATCCGCCCGTCGTCTTCGGCAGTAGGTGCTGGATTTTTTTTTGTTGAAAAGAAAGACGGTTCTCTACGCCCCTGTATCGATTTCCGGGGATTGAATGAAATAACTGTGAAAGACAAATATACCCTGCCTTTGATGAACACTGTTTTTGACTCCCTCCAGGGGGCGTCCTGGTTTACTAAATTGGACCTTAGGAATGCCTACCATCTAGTGCGCATAAGGGAAGGAGATGAGTGGAAGACGGCTTTTCGGACCCCCAGTGGACATTTTAAGTACCTGGTAATGCCGTTTGGGGTAACTAACGCTCCAGCCGTGTTCCAACGTCTGATAAATGATGTACTACGGGATTTCCTGAACTCGTTTGTTGTTGTTTTTCTCGACGATATTCTCATTTTCTCCCGCACACTAGAGGAGCATCGAGTGCATGTGCGCAGGGTACTGCAGCGCCTTCTGGAGAATCAACTGTTCGTGAAGGCTGAAAAATGTGAGTTCCACACTGACCAAACCTCCTTCCTTGGGTTTATTATAGCTCGGAACCAGGTGATCCCTGACCCGGCCAAGGTCAAGGCAGTTGTGGATTGGCCTGCACCCACCTCCAGAAAGCAGCTTCAGGGGTTCCTGGGGTTTGCTAATTTTTATAGGAGGTTCATGCCTAATTTTGGCAATATTGCCCGTCCCCTGTCTGCTCTTACCTCCCCTAAGATCCCGTTTTGTTGGAGTAAGGAGGCAGCTGAAGCATTTGAAAGACTCAAGAGGGAGTTCGCCTCGGCCCGAGTCCTTACTCAGGTGGATCCGAAGCTGCAGTGCTTGGTGGAGGTGGACGCTTCTGATTCAGGAGTTGGAGCGGTACTCTCCCAACGGTCTCCCGAGGACGGTAAGATTCGCCCTTGTGCTTATTTCTCTCACCGTCTCACTTCTGCAGAGAGGAATTACTGCATCGGAGACAGGGAGTTACTGGCAGTAAAACTCGCCTTGGAGGAATGGAGACATTGGCTGGAGGGGGCTGCTCAGCCGTTCGTGGTTTGGACGGATCATCATAACCTGGAGTACCTCAGGACGGCGAAGCGCCTGAATGCACGCCAGGCTCGCTGGTCCCTCTTCTTCGGCCGTTTTAACTTCTCCATCATGTATCGGCCGGGAAGTAAGAACGGTAAGCTGGATGCTCTCTCTCGGCAGTTTGACACACCATCCTCTGAGGACCAGGAGACCCCTATCCTGCCGCCTTCCTGCGTCGTGGGCGCCCTGTCCTGGGGAATCTGCAAGACGGTTCGCCAGGCTCAGAAGACCGAGCCGGACCCCGGAGGGGGGCTCCCGGGCCGCTTGTTTGTTCCATGCGCTATCCGGGGCAAGGTGATTGAGTGGGGTCATGCTTCCAAGTGGGCTTGTCATTCTGGAGTGGGTCGGACTGTGGATCTCCTTCAAAGGACCTTCTGGTGGCCAGGGTTATGGAGGGACGTTGTTAATCACATCCGGGCCTGCGCTCAGTGCGCCACCGGGAGGACTATCCAATGTAATATCCAGGTGGCCAACCGGCATAGGAGACCCGCCCCGGACTATAAGGTGGGTCAGAAGGTCTGGTTGTCAACCCGGAATATTGGTGTACCAGCCGAAGGACGGAAGCTCTCTAAGCGCTTCATTGGCCCTTACACTATTAATCGTATTATTAACCCTGTGTCTGTGCGCTTGTCTCTCCCCTCTTTGATGCGTATTTGCCCCCTTTTTCATGTCTCCCAGGTCAAACCATACGTCTTGGACCCCCTGTGTCCTGCTCCAGCGGTTCCCGCGCCCCCGAGGATGATCGATGGCCATCCGGCCTGGGAGGTGACTGCTGTCCTGGATGTCCGCAGGCGGGGTCGTGGTCTTCAGTATTTGGTGGACTGGGAGGGCTTTGGACCGGAGGATCGCTCTTGGATTCGCCCAGCGTTGATCTTGGATATACAGCTGATTCGCGATTTTCATCGGGCGAATCCAGGTAGGATTGGGCAGATGCCTGGAGGCACTGCTAGAGGGGGGAGTACTGTCATGGCGGCCTCTGGGCCGTCATTAGTGTCATTAGCCCCAGCTGCGCACAGACCAACAGGTCTGAATCAACGGCTGTTAAAAGCCAGTGTCGCTGACAGCCCGGCACGGAGTCGTCTGTCTTCCTCAACGGAGAATGAACCTGAACTCCGCTCTCTGGTCTCGTCAAGAATATCTCTTGTCACGTCTGGAACTTTGTCTGTCTCGTCAAGAACTTTGTCTGTCTCGTCAGGAACTTTGTCTGTCTCGTCTGGAACCTCGTTTGTCTCGTCAAGAGCTTCACTTGCTTCATCCAGGAACTCCTCCCAGCGACAAGCAAGTAAGCGCACTGTTTGTTACTCAACCCCAAACCTATACCCCTGTGCACAGGTGGACCTCCTTGGCAGCGGACCTGCGTCCCCAGCTGACGGGGTAACGCCATCACGTCTTCGTAGCGGCTCACTACCACCACGTTTACCGGTACGTCTTGCTCCTCAATTACCAGAACTGTTATTGTATCAGTTACAGGAGTATTGGCCAACGTTATCGGTGGAATCACTGTCATCGGCACCAGCTGTATCATCATTGCCACTTTCTGTGGAGTCACTAACCTCGTCTCTGTCTGCATCATCGTCATCCCGGTCTGTGGAGTCACAGCCGGCGTCATCGTCAGGATCATCGTCATCCCGGTCTGTGGAGTCGCAGCCGGTGTCATCGTCAGGACTGTCATTGTCACAGCCACGGGTAGTAACCCCAGCACGGTCACGGACGCCTTCACCTCCACGCTGCCCGGCCGCTGGAACTCAGCAGAGCGAAGCCAGTGCTGCTCTCAAGTAAGCCTTGTTATCTGCAGCTCTTTGCTAGTGTGGAACATTAGTAATTTGTCTCTGCTTATCTGTTCCAGGGTTGCCGGGTCTCCGTCCAGGTCGCTCAGCTCCAGTGAGCAGAACGATATCATCGCACTCACACTCGCATTACACTCACTCACAATTAAATAAAGATTATTGTCACTATCTGCTCGTGTCAGTGTCTGTCTCCTGGGTCCCGAAACATGTCAGCATTGTCTTTACATCCCAAATCACAATGCACCCCCTTCAGGTCTTCTGTCTCCACCTGAAGTCCTGGTGGTCAGGAAATCCCTCACGGCCATCTCTCTGCATACAAAAGGCCAGACTTCACATCCTCCTGCTACCCCTAGGAGGTTCAGACCTTTTGTTCCTCTGAGACGTGCAGTAAACAATAAGCATACAGTAATAAGCATGTGAAGCATATGGAACCCACATATGTGCACCACAGCATAAATAAAAGTAAAAAGCAAAGTTAAACAACAAAAGATATGAAATAAACATAAGTAAATCTTAGTCCAGGTTGAAGCCCAGTCGGGTCAAAACGTTCAAAAATGGTGTCCAGGTCCGTTCAAAGTCATCGTGTCTACCTCTGACTGCATGGTGTATTTTTTCAGGAATACAGTCTGACAATAGTTCGTTGTTCCAATGTTTTTGGTTGGGGGGGGGGGGGGGTCCATATTCTTCCAGTTGAAGAGAATGCATTTCCTGGCTGCCGTTGCAGCCAGCAACACAAAACGTCTTCTGCTAGAGGTCAGCATCAGTGCAGAAACGTCTCCCAACAACCAAATCCTGGGATCTGCTCCCACAGTCAATCCACACACCTGAGAGGTTACTGCCATAACATGAGTCCAATATGGTTTCAAACGAACACAACTCCACAGCATAAGCACAAGGTCTCCAACAGACACACGACATCTTTGACATTAGCCACGGTTACAAGGGCAAAATGTCATCAATCATGACTACAATTCAGATCAGAATTTTACTCTTTACATGGATCCTGAAAAAGCTGATCCGATTAGGACGTGCGTTTCCATGTGTCACACGTTTGAACGTAATAAATCATTTTGACATGCACACGTCGACATTCCGAAAATAGAAGAAGCAACTTCCGGTGTTAGCAAGCCCCGCTTTGTGTTGAAATTGACCTGTATTGTGTTATTCAGACTGTACTTTTGCTTCTGCTGGTCTCTGTAATGAAGCTACAAGTACATACTTCTGCATATGATGAACAGAGGAAGACAGCAGGACGATACAGACCAGTTTTGTTTTACTCCCGCTATGTTTTCCGCTAGCTGCTGCTAAGGTGGAAATACGTCACGTCGACGTGCGGCTGGTGTACAGACATTCGCAGTAAACATATTTTCTGCCCTACATTCGGAATAAGTGTTTTCATGTGCACCATTCGGATTAACAATCGGCATAACCCACCCCTCTCAATCGGAATGAAATTTTGATCCGAATGAGCGTGATCGGGTTAGAATATTCAGATTGGTGTGTTTACATGAAGCATTTTTATTCCGATCAGGCTTTTAATCCGGTTACTTGTGTCCATGTAAACATAGCCATTGATCCGAAACACCATTTCCCAGTTTGCTTAACCTATATGGAGTAAAGTGTGTTCTATGGAAAATATTGAATTTGTCAGTTTAGTAGACACCAACTCCGTCTGTGCAGATTTCAGCAACCGGTTCCAGTCCTCCTGTGTATGCACACCCAAGATCAGACTCCCATTTTGTTTTGTTTAAATATTTGCTATACGCTGGTAAATTGTCAATTATAGTTTTATACACTATAGATATTAAACCCTTTGAATTTTTACGTCTGGAGTCAAAAAGGCATTTTTCAAGCAAAGATTCATCAGGCTTATGGGGAAAAATTTCCTTGGTTTGAGCTTTAATCCAACTTCTGATTTGCAAATATTTAAAGTTGCGTTTGTCCATCCATCCATCCATCTTCTACTGCTTTTCCGGAGGTCCGGGTCGCGGAGGCAGCAGTTCAAGCAGAGAAGCCCAGACTTCCCTCTCCCCCGCCACGTGCTCCAGCTCTTCAGAGAGGATACCAAGGCGTTCCCAGACATAGTCTCTCCACCGAGTCCTGGGTCTGCCCCGGGGTCTCCTCCCAGTGGGACGTGCCTGAAACACCTCAAGTGGGAGGCGTCCAGGAAGCATCCTAATCAGATGCCCATACCACCTCAACTGACTCCTTTCAATGTGGAGGAGCAGCGGTTCTACTGAGCCTCTCCCGGATGACTGAGCTCCTCACCCTATCTCTGAGGGTGAGTTCAGCAATCCTACGGAGAAAGCTCATTTCAGCTGCTTGTATCCGCGATCTCGTTCTTTCTTGCATTTGTCTGTGTCGTAAATTTCTGACAATTGACAAAAGCTTAAAAAGTCATTAGCGTAAAGGTTACTAACAGTTTTTATGCCTTTTCTCGCCCAGGTTCGCAAGAGGCCGTCTGCTATAGCTGCTAGAATATTAGGATTATCAATTGGTGTATTAACCAAAAACTTTGTTTTGGCCTAATAATGCATGTAACTGTTGCCAAGCATTGTAAGTAGTAGTAATTATTGGATTTTTGGTGATGTAAGGTTCTTCATGGATCCAAGAAATGGTATCACTGTTAATGGTTTATCCTGTAATTCATGCTGTTCTTATTGAGACCCATCTTGCTTCTTCTGCTTTTGAGTAATACCACATCCATAGAGCACGAAATTGGGCAGCCAAGTAGTACAACCTGAAATTTGAAAGATTTAAGCCACCTTTTGAGTAAGGTGCCTGCAGTGTAACGAGTTTGACTTTAGGAGTTTTTTTTATGCCATAGGAAGGAAGTTAGCAATTTATCTACTGTAGATCCTTAAAGAAGGATGCGGGAACTTTCAATGGGATACACCAAAATAGATAAATTTAGGTTGTAAATTCATTTTTATTGTTAATCCTACTAATTAATGACAGAGGGAGGTCCGTCCATCGCTGCAATTCCTTCTTGGACTTGGTGAGCAATGAGAATTTTCTTCATATACCTTGTCATGTAAGCCATGAATTGTTAATCCCAAGGTATTTGAAGCCCTCCACACACCATTTAAATGGTACCGGGAGTGTGTTTATATATTGATTTGTCATATTGATTGGGAATGAATTGGGAATAAATTCAGATAAGACTGAAGTCATTCTTGTTGTTAGAAATTCCTTTCCAAAGGAAGAGGAACCTTGGAGTTATTTTTGATCAGGAATTGTCCTTCAATTCACATATTAAATTTGTTTCTAAGACTGCCTTCTATCATTTGCGTAATATTGCCAAGATTAGGAGCATCTTGTCTCAGAGTGATGCTGAGAAACTGATCCACGCTTTTGTTAGCTCGAGATTAGATTATTGTAATTCTTTATTATCAGGCTGTCCTAAAACATCTTTAAAAAGTCTTCAGCTGATCCAAAATGCTGCAGCAAGAGTTTTAACAGGTACTAGAAAGAGAGATCATATCTCTCCGGTTCTGGCCTCCCTTCATTGGCTTCCCATAGAATTTAGAATTAAGTTTAAAATCCTTCTTCTTACTTACAAAGCTCTAAACAATCAGGCTCCTTTTTATTTAAAAGATCTGATACTACCGTATTATCCTAACACAAGTAATCCTGCATTTTGGGAGCATAGTGCTCTAATACCTAGAATCTCCAAAAGTACAATGGGAGGCAGAGCCTTCAGTTATCAAGCTCCTCTCCTGTGGAATCAGCTGCCAATCTGGATTCGGGAGTCAGACTCGATCTCTGTTTTTAAGAACAGGGCTAAAACCTACCTTTTTGATATAGCCTACAATTAGGGAGGGATCATGTGTTTCTGAACCCTCCCTTAGTTATGCTGCTAATAGGTTTAGTCAGCCGGGGGACCTCCAGTAATGCACTGAGCCTCACTCCTTTCCTCACTCTCAATGAAATATTTTTTTTGCTGGTCATTAACATTTGTTTGTTCTGTCCCATAGATTGAGTCCTCATCGTGCTGTTTGCTCTCTACATGTCTGTTCTTTTCTTCTTCTCTATCCCCTCACCTCCCAGCCAGTCGCAGCAGATGACTGCCCCTCCCTGAGCCTGGTTCTGCTGGAGGTTTCTTCCTGTTAAAAGGGAGTTTTTCCTCTCCACCGTTGCCAAGTGCTTGCTCACAGGGGATCGCCTGATTGCTGGGGTCTTTCTGCAACTGTGGGGGTTCCCCCTACAGTTGATAGTGCTATGAGATGACTGTTGTTGTGAAATGGCGCTATATAAATAAAGTTGAATTGAACTGAATTGAATGCCTCACTCTTAGAGTAATTAATTTTATAGCCTGATACTGCATTATATTTTCCTAGACATGTAAGTAATGATGGGAATGATACAGTGGGTTGGGATATAAATACTAATAAGTCATCTGCATAAAGTGTGAGCTTGTGCTCTTCCATGGCAATTTTTATGCCAGTAATAGATGTGTCTGAACATATGGCGATAGCCAGTGGTTCTATTGCTATTGCAAAGAGGGCGGGTGAGCTTGGGCAGCCTTGATGACAGCCACGTGATAGGGGGAAAGCGTCCAACAGGATACCATCAATCAAGAACTGTGACCTGGGGGCTTTAAATAGGGTCTTAATATATCTGAGAAAATTATCGCCAAAGTTCATGGCCTTCATTGTCTCAAGGAGAAAACTTGGTTCAATTCTGTCGAATGCCTTCTCCGCATCCATCGATACAACCACAGCAGGATAATGTTGAGTTTGTGCAAACTCTAGAATGTGAAACAGTCGCCGGACATTATCTGCACCCTGTCTGTTCTTAATAAAACCCATTTGGCCTGCGTTTAATAATTTTTGAAATGACTTTCTCTAATCATGTTGCAATAATTTTGGATAATATTTTATAATCTGAATTAAGGAGGCTGAGGGATCTATAGTTGTTACATTTTAGCGGGTCTTTTCCAGGTTTCGGGAGTAGAGTTATGGTTGCAAGCGCCAGTGTTCTTGGAAGTGTTTCTCTCTGAAATGCTTCTCTGATCATGTTAGTTAACGGTGTTAATAATTTTTCTGAGAAAGTTTGGAAATATTCAATCAGATATTCATCAGGCCCTGGGGCCTTATTGTTCTGTAAGGATTTAAGTACTCGGAGAACTTCTTCTGATAGCCCCTTTTCCAACATCTCTCTGTCTGCAATTGTAAATTTAGGCAATGGTAAATTGTGAATGAATTCGTTAATTCTAGTCTCAGTCATATGCTCAGTGGCATACAATGTTTCATAGTATTTTTTAAATTCTAAGTTAATATCTTTTGAATTATCTAAACTTCGGTTATCATCAGTTTTGATGCACTGTATGAATTTTGCAGCATCTTGTTGCTTTAGCTGCCAGGCAAGTAATTTACTAGTTTTGTTTCCAGACTCATAATAATGGTAATTAGTTCTCGCCATCGCTGCCTCAGCTTTACTGGTGCAAAAATTATCATACAAAGTCCATTTTTGTTTTAAAGTACTGAGAGTTTCAGTTTGTTTAGTTTGAGCATGCTGGATTTCTAGTGCCCTTATTTCATTTTCTAATTGATTTTTATTTATTTGAACATTCAGACATCCATTCATCCATCTTCTTCCACTTAATCCTTTTCGGGTCGCAGGGGGGCTGGAGCCTATCCCAGCATCTTTGGGCGAGAGGCAGGGTACACCCTGGACAGATCGCCAGTCCATCGCAGGGCCAACACAGAGAGACAGACAACCATTCACTCTCACAGTGATACCTAAGGACAATTTAGAATCCCCAGTTTAATGCCAATAAAACTAACTTGCATGTTTTTGGCATGTGGGAGGAAACCGGAGAAATCAAGCACAAAAAAGAAAAAAAAAAATTAAAACAAAAAATCAAAATCAAAAAAATAAAATGTTCAAAAGGAGTGGGAAGAAGCCAATGCTTATATAGTCCCACCCTTTTTCCATACCCAATAAATTATAATATTCTAGTCATTATTTCTCCCACAATTACATTCATTATACAATACCATAATATATAATACATCTTATAATTAAATTATGTAATAGAAATGATACAACAATGATAATTTATATTGACAATAATACCAACATCTAATAATAATTGTAATAATAATAAATAAATCTGGTATGTTTAATATAATTACAGACAATATTATCATCATCATAATCACCATATACTATACCACCATATACCCCCACATGGCTTACAATACCTAGACGCAATAAGTAACCATATGATAATAACCATAATAATAGGTAGCCATATGATAGTTACAACAACAATAATAATAATACCACCTGGCCTATATAATACTTCGAATAATTCCATCCTAACAACAATCCTAATACTATAATTCTAGTAATAATGATATCAATAATAATAATACTCAGCATATATATTCACAATAACAACATTTCTTCATTGAAGATGCATTGTAATGTTACTGTCCTTTATTTTTATATTGCTCAAAAATCATTTCTTTATATGTTGATTTAAATATATGGATGTTTGGACATTGTATGTGTTTCTCCCCCAACCCATTCCACAATTTTACCCCACACACAGACATACAAAAACCTTTCCTAGTAGATCTTACTAGGTGCATTTTAAATTTTGTATTCCCCCATAAATTATATTTCCCTTCTCTCTCACTGAAAAGATTTTGTATGTTGTGTGGCAAAAGGTTTTTACTGACTTTAAACATTAATTGTTCTGTATAATAATCAACTAGATCCTGTAATTTCAATAACTTTGAATGTAAAAACAATAAATTGGTATGTTCAAGATACCCGACTTTGTGTATAACACGGACTGCCCTTTTTTTTTGTAATATTAGCAATGAATTAAATGTACTTTTATAACTGTTACCCCAGACCTCTATACAATAGGTCAAGTATGGAAGTACTAATGAGCAATACAAGATATGAAGCGATTTGTAATCTAGGACTTGCTTAATTTTATTTATAATTGCAATATTTTTTGCAACTTTGTTTTGTATGTATCTGACGTGTGGTTTCCAACTAATTTTATCATCTAGTATTACACCCAAAAACTTGATCTCCTTAACGTTTTCAATAATTACATTATCTATATGTAGATCTTCTTTATTTTTACAATTACCAAATATCATTACCTTAGTTTTATCTATATTTAGTGATAATTTATTACAATCCATCCATTTTTTAAGCTTATTTAATTCATTATTTAGAGTATGGATTAGTTGATTATAATTATTTCCAGAATAAAATATATTAGTATCATCAGCAAATATTATTTTAAATAATTTAGAAACTTGGACTATATCATTTATATATATGTTAAATAATTTGGGGCCCAATACTGACCCCTGGGGGACCCCACAGGCAATTCCCATACATCCAGACAAATATTCTCCCATCTTCACAAACTGTTGTCTCTCAGATAAAAAACTTGTAACCCAATTCAGAGCCATTCCCCTAATACCATACATTTGCAGTTTATCAAGAAGTATTGAATGATTTATTGCATCAAATGCTTTTCTAAAATCTATAAATACACCAATTGCATATTTTCCTTGATCTAATGCATTTATTATTTCCTCTGTTGCTTCCATTATTGCCAACAATGTCGTACTCTTCAGGTTCAGGTTCAGGTTACTTTATTTGTACCCGTAGGTAGATTTGTTTTGCAGTCTGGTGACATCCATATTTACAAGCCACAAATTACATTCAACATAGACACAAACACAGGCACATATGAAGCTGACTATAAACATGATAAAAATACTCAAGGCTCCATCAATCAGGGTATAAAAAGACAAAGAGATGGGGAAAAAAAACCAGAGGTAAGAGAGAAGGGTCATATTAAAAGTTAAAAACTAGTCAAAGAGGCTAAAAACTCAAAGGTCTAAAACCCAATAAAATATTTAGAACCCAAGTAACATCCTACAAAAATAAGTAAATATAAAATGGAGTTAATAAACAGGCACCTAAATTATGTGCAATATATTGTTACAACTTGTTCAACTCTTTGACAGCAGCAGGTACAAAACTGTTTTTGTAGCGCCGGGTTCTACTTTTTGGGACAGCAATCCTCCGTCTTGAGGGAAGAAGCTGAAAGTTGCAGTGCAAAGGGTGGGAGTCATCATTTAAAATGGAGGTAGCAATCCTCTGTACTTGTCTGGTGTACAGGGATGTCAGGCTCAGCTGTGGCTCACCAAGCAAACGACTGGACCATCTAACTACCTGATCCAAAGATTTCCTCTGTTTCAGTTTTATCTGACCAAACCATGACACTAAAGAAAAGGATAAAACAGATTCAATAAAAGCCCAATAAAACATTGTCATTATGGTTCGGTCAAGTTGGAAGCATGCAAGTTTTCTCAAGCAATGCAAATGTTGCTGACCCATTTTGCACACCCTTTCACAGTTCTCTTCAAAGTTTAAATTACTATCAATAATCGTCCCAAGATATTTGTAGGATTGTACACATTCGGTGGTCTGGCCTTTTAGTATGGTGACTTTGTGCCTGGGAGTTTTCCTCCTAAAGTCAATAATCATGTCTTTAGTTTTTGTCGTATTCAGCTGCAGGTAGGAATCCTCACACCAGTGAACAAAATCATTAACTACTGGGCCGTGGCCACTCTCACCATCCTGGAGGAGACTGACAATAACTGAGTCATCAGCATACTTTATAATGTGTCTGTTGTCATGTCTGCTCCGACACATGTTTGTGTACAGGATGAAGAGTAGTGGAGACAACACACACCCCTGAGGAGAGCCAGTAGAAGAGCACTTTAGGTCAGACAATGCACCATTGACCCTTACTCTCTGCGTCCTGTTGGTTAAGAAATCCAGAATCCAACCCACCAGATTATTGCTCAAATCAAATTGTTGCAGGAGCCTTTCAACTAAGATATGAGGTTGGATTGTATTAAAGGTGGAGGAAAAGTCCACAAATAAAAGTCTGGCGTGTGTCCCATTAAAATCCAGATGTTTAAAAAGCATGTTAAACAGAGTGACAGTGGCATCCTCCACTCATCTGTGAGGCCTATAGGCAAACTGCAGAGGATCCAATGCATGCTCAGTCTGCTTTAAGACCTCACATCTGACCAGTTTTTCAAAAATTTTCATTAAAATTGAAGTCAAAGCAACTGGTCTAAAGTTGTTTACCGTTTTAGGACAGCTGGATTTTGGAACGGGAACAACCACGGCTTCTTTCCAGATCTTAGGCACATGTTGTGTCTGTAAGGACTTATTGAAAATGGAATGAAATATAGGACTCAGTTCATGTGCACAGGACTTTACCAAGCGCCCACATATATTATCAGGGCCCTGACTTTTGTTCACTTTTACAGCGCAGAACTCCCTTTTAACATCCTGCACCTCAGTATTAAAGTGCTGATTGTCTTTGAGTTTCTGTTTCAAATCTTGGGTTTCTGTGTTAAAATCAAAGGAGTCAAAACGACCATAAAAACAATTAAGAGCATTAGCCAGCTCTGTGTCTGAATTAAAACCATCTAAAAACACACAATTACTGCGCTCTGTGCTCTGAAGGCCTGCAATAGTTTTCATACTGGCCCAGGCTGAACCAAGTTTCTTTGTTGCCATCTTGCTTTCCAATTCTGATTTATAATTCTGTTTTGCTTTTAAAATTTCAGACTTCAGCTCTTTTGTGGCAACCTGTAGCTCAGAAACAGATCCCTGTTTAAAGGCAAGTGCTTTCCTCTGTAAGCAGGATTTAACTGATTTTGTAACCCATGGTTTGTTGTTGGGATATATATTTGACACGTTTACGTGGAACGATCTTATTTTTACAGAAAGCCATGTATGAGCATGTGACGTCCACCAAAGAGTCCAAATCATCCCCGCAGGCCAATGTGAACATCTCCCAGTCTGTACAGTCAAAGCATTCCTGGAGGCTGTGCACTGAATCTTCTGTCCACACATCAATGTCTCTCGTCTCCACCTTGCCTCTTCTGAGAACAGTTTTATACAGTGGGGTAAAAAGTATTTAGTCAGCCACCAATTGTGCAAGTTCTCCCACTTAAAAGATGAGAGAGGTCTCCAATTTTCATCATAGGTATACCTCAACTATGAGAGACAAAATAAGAAAAAAAAATCCAGAAAATCACATTGAAGGATTTTTAATGAATTAATTGGTAAATTCCTCGGTAAAATAAGTTTTTGGTCAATAACAAAAGTTCATCTCAATACTTTGTTATATACCCTTTGTTGGCAATGACAGAGGTCAAACGTTTTCTTTAAGTTTTCACAAGGTTTTCACACACTGTTGCTGGTATTTTGGCTCATTCCTCCATGCAGATCTCCTCTAGAGCAGTGACGTTTTGGGGCTGTCGCTGGGCAACATGGACTTTCAACTCCCTCCAAAGATTTTCTATGGGGTTGAGATCTGGAGACTGGCTAGGCCACTCCAGGATCTTGAAATGCTTCTTACAAAGCCACTCCTTCGTTGCCCGGGCGGTGTGTTTGGGATCATTGTCATGGTGAAAGACCCAGCCACGTTTCATCTTCAATGCCCTTGCTGGTGGAAGGAGGTTTTCACTCAAAATCTCACGATGCATGGCCCCATTCATTCTTTCCTTTACACGGATCAGTCGTCCTGGTCCCTTTGCAGAAAAACAGCCCCAAAGTATGATGTTTCCACTCCCATGCTTCACAGTAGGTATGGTGTTCTTTCTCCTCCAAACACGACAAGTTGAGTTTTTACCAAAAAGTACTATTTTGGTTTCATCTGACCATATGACATTCTCCCAGTCCTCTTCTGGATCATCCAAATGCTCTCTAGCAAACTTCAGACGGGCCTGGACATGTACTGGCTTAAGCAGGGGAACACATCTGGCACTGCAGGATTTGAGTCCCTGGCGGCGTAGTGTGTTACTGATGGTAGCCTTTGTTACTTTGGTCCCAGCTCTCTGCAGGTCATTCACTAGGTCCCCCCATGTGGTTCTGGGATTTTTGCTCACCGTTCTCATGATAATTTTGACCCCACGGGGTGAGATCTTGCGTGGAGCCCCAGATCAAGGGAGATTATCAGTGGTCTTGTATGTCTTTCATTTTCTAATAATTGCTCCCACAGTTGATTTCTTCACACCAAGCTGCTTAGCTATTGCAGATTCAGTCTTCCCAGCCTGGTGCAGGTCTACAATTTTGTTTCTGGTGTCCTTTGACAGCTCTTTGGTCTTGGCCATAGTGGAGTTTGGAGTCTGACTGTTTGAGGTTGTGGACAGGTGTCTTTTATACTGATAACGAGTTCAAACAGGTACCATTAATACAGGTAACGAGTGGAGGACAGAGGAGCCTCTTAAAGAAGAAGTTACAGGTCTGTGAGAGCCAGAAATCTTGCTTGTTTGTAGGTGACCAAATACTTATTTTACTGAGGAATTTACCAATTAATTCATTAAAAATCCTTCAATGTGATTTTCTGGATTTTTTTTTTCTCATTTTGTCTCTCATAGTTGAGGTATACCTATGATGAAAATTGGAGACCTCTCTCATCTTTTAAGTGGGAGAACTTTCACAATTGGTGGCTGACTAAATACTTTTTTGCCCCACTGTATGTGGGTAGCAAATGTACACAGTTGTGATCTGAGGATCCTAAAGGAGGAAGGGGGAGTGATTTATAGGCCCTCTCTATGGATCCATAGCACAGGTCCAATGTTTTTTTTTCGCCTGGTTGGGCAGGAGACATACTGATAAAAGTTTTTAAGTGTCTTCTTTAAAGAAACATGGCTAAAATCCCCAAGAATGAAGTTTGGCGCCTCTGGAGAAATTGATTGCAGCCGCTGGATCACATCAAAGATGGTGCTGGAGGCGGAGTCAGTGTCTGCCCTCGGGTGAATGTACACAGTTGTGATGAAAAGCTGGGGGAACTCGCGAGGCAAATAAAAGGGGCGTATTGACACAGACAGCAGCTCCACATCGGGTGTACAGATGTGCTCTCTGACCGTGACAGATGTGCAGTACTGCTTATTAATGTATAAACATACGCCGCCCCCCTGACGTTTCCCCGTTACCTCTTCCTGCCGATCCGAGCGCAGTGGGGCTCCAAAGCCGTCAATCCACAGGTCTGCGTCTCAGTCATGCGCAGTAAGCCAAGATTTGGTGAAAGCCATGACACAGCAGTTCTTAAAGTCCTTCTGGTAGCGTACATTCCCTTGAATTTCATCCACCTTGTTTCTCAGAGACTGTATGTTCCCAAAAATCATAGAAGGAAGAGGAATGTTACCAAACTGACGTCTTCTCAGGCGCAATTTCAAACCTCCACGCTTTCCGCGTTTCCTTCTGCCGTCTCTCCCGTCTCTCTTTTCACCGCTGTGTCCGTCTCTCAAAATAAAGTCCGGCAGTTGCGGCTTAGGGTCAATCACAGCCGCTGCATCAACCGTGTTTAAATGCAGCAACATGTCCCTGGAATAAAGTATTCTGCCCGCCGTGATGCCGGTCGCGTTTACTTCATAGACAAAGAGCCGGAGGAAAAGTAGCAGCAGTGCAAGAAAGGGGAGGAAGTCCATGTTGTTGGAGCCAGGGAGCTCTTCGCCATACAGTCCACAAACATTCCAGGGCAGAAACGACACAGAGGATTACGTAAAAACACATAAAAGTACATAAATTCATTCATTCAATTCATAAATTCATATATGTTCATATATTCATATATTTATTCCATCCAGCTACAATGCTCTGCACTGTGTGTCTGTGTGTGTGTGTGTGTGTATATATATATTTTATAGTAATATGTACATATGTATATTAGCTGCTCTTGCTTGCTTGTTTTTTTCTTGCCTTCTGATTGTTGCTCTGAGTGTTGCTATCCCTGTGCTGTTGCAATCCTGGAATTTCCCCGTTGTGGGACTAATAAAGGCTTATCTTATCTTATCTTAAAAACAGACACACAGACGACTGACTTTTTCACCAGCTGCCGGTCACTGCGTGCGCATGCGCCCTGCACTCTTTGCTCTAAATCCATATTGATTCTGATTAAGCACATCGTGTTTATTTAAAAAGTCCTCTAATCTGTTGTTTTTCCGGAATCTTTGAAAATTGTGGGAGGAGCGATACTGGTCTATAGTTTGTGTATTGGTGTTCATTTCCTTGCTTGAATAATGGTATTACTTTTGCTATTTTCATTTTCTGCAGGAATGAGCCAGTTTGAAATGATAGATTACAAATGTATGTAAATGGTTTTAATATGCTATCAACAGTTCTTTTTACTAGTGCCATATCAATACCATCACAATCAGTAGATAATTTATTTTTACACTTTTCAACAACAGATTTTACCTCTAGTTCGTCCACCGCTGAGAGAAAGATTGTCCGAGGGTTATTTCCAATCAATGTCTCACTCACGGTGTCTCTTCCTTGGTTTGAAATTTTTGCTGCCAACTCTGGTCCAACATTTACAAAAAAATATTCATTTTATTTACTACCATGTTCTTATCATAATTATCACCACAATTATCAGTAAAATACTCTGGATATATTGTTTTCTTAGTTCCATTTTTCCTTAATTTATTTAATATCCCAGACTCCTTTTATATTATTTTTATTTTCATTTAACATTTTCCAATAGTATAATTTTTTACTAGTTCGTATTACATATTATTTCAGTTAATTTATTTTTATATGTTTTATATCTTTTTTCAGATTCTTTGGTTCTTAATTTAATGAAATTTTTATAGAGATAATTTTTCTTTTTTAACCATGGGCAATTTTTGTATTGTGGAGCGTGTAAATAACGAGGCGGATTTGGCTCAGACAATTTATTACACATCTCACACAAGAAGCATAGACAGAATGACAACTCAGCAGAGACTCTTCTCTTAAATAGCATGGCATTCCTCTAGAAGCTTCTAACACACAAAAGATCACATTGCATTCACTTCCTTAATCCTTTATCATTCCTCTAGAAGTTTCTAACACACAAAAGGTCACATTGCATTCATCCTTCACACCTCCCTGTTATCTCCCAGGGAACCTCTGCTCTTTGTTCTTGTCTAAGATGTTATACAATTATGCACTCCCCATGTGCCGCCATACGACCCCCCCGAGCATCTTGGATAGAACAATAGAATAACAGTCCGTATGCTGTGGTAGAATCATTAAACATCAATCCACATGCTGCTTGGGCTTCAGTCTTCTCCCGTATCTGCTGTAACCAGGATTCACTGCCTCCGCGGTGCTGTCATGCTGGGGGGTTGATGTTTGAGGGGTAAAAGTCTGTCCGTGTGGGTGCTCTGGGGAATCTTTTCTCTGGGAAGCTCCCCATGGGGGTCTTCCACGCCGAGGGGCCCTCGCCAACAGCACTTGCTCGTCCGCCACCACGAAAGCGGGTTTGAGTCTGTCTATGCCAATCTTTTCCCTCCTACCCCCCAAATCTAGCAAAAAATGCTTGTCCCCTGTTTCCAGCACTCTGAACGGTCCATCATAAGGTGGGCGCAGTGGAGGGCGATGGGTGTTGTGTCTGACAAAAATGAACTCCGCGTTTTTCAAAGTTTTAGGCACAAAAACGCGCGGAAAACTGTGGTGGGCAGGGCCCGGCAGCGTGCTTGTGTCTATGCTACGCTGCAACAGCTGAGACGGGGAGCTGTCCTGCGCGGGATTATCTGGAAGAAACTCCCCGGGCAGCCGAAGTGGTTGCGCAAAAACGAGTTCAGCAGGGGAAGCTTCCAGATCCTCTTTAGGCGCAGAACGTAACCCCAATAAAACCCACGGTAGCTTGTCTACTCAATTTGCATCCGTCAGTGAAGCCCTGAGAGCCGCTTTCAATGATCTATGAAAACGTTTGCATAACCCATTAGCCTGTGGATTGTACGCGGTTGTGCGGTGAATTGTGAAACCCAGGCTGCGGGCCATTGTTGACCAGAGTTTGGAAACAAATTGAGGGCCTCTGTCGGACGTAATATCTGACGGGACTCCAAAACGCGCCACCCATGCTGTTAAAAACGCACGCGCCACCTCCTCGGCTGTGGTTGCCGCCAGTGGAACCACTTCCGGCCAGCGCGTGGTGCGGTCCACCATTGTCAGAAGGTGCGTGCACCCTTGTGATGGCGGGAGGGGGCCCACGAGGTCCACGTGAACATGGTCGAACCTCTTAGCCGGGATGCGAAACGGCTCCAAGGGAGCCTTCGTGTGTCTGTGTACTTTGGCTCGTTGGCACGCCATGCAGGCTGCCGCCCACGCTTTCACTTGTTTGCGAAGCCTCGGCCACACGAATTTCTCCCCTACCATTTTGACCGGTGCACCAAAGAATGAATCGAGTCAAACATGCGGCGGCGCCAGGCGGCCGGGACCACGGGACGCGGGCGCCCCGTGGAGACATCGCAGATTAGGGGGGGCATGCCATCTTGCAGCACCCTGCTCTCCAGCCTTAACCCTGTTGGTCCAGACTGGAGCACGCGCACGTCCGCGTCACTAACCTGCTCCGCGGCCATGGCTGCGTAATCTATCCCCACACCGACCGGGGCCGCCACGGCATGCGAGAGGCAGTCTGCCACTACATTCAGTTTACCCAAGACATGCTGAATATCGGTAGTAAACTCTGAGATTGCGGCCAGCTGTCTCTGCTGCCGGCCCGACCACGGTTCTGAAACCTTGGCC
Source organism: Pholidichthys leucotaenia (assembly GCA_020510985.1). Classification (NCBI taxonomy): domain Eukaryota; kingdom Metazoa; phylum Chordata; class Actinopteri; order Cichliformes; family Pholidichthyidae; genus Pholidichthys; species Pholidichthys leucotaenia. The sequence continues at coordinate 418,315,440 of CM035839.1, forward strand.
ATCGCGAATGTTAGCGGCTTATGGTCAACAAACGCGGTGAAACTGCGCCCTTCCAGCCAGAACTGGAAGTGGCGAATGGCCAGATGGAGAGCCAGCAACTCCCTGTCGAACGCGCTGTATTTATGCTCACTGTCGCGCAAAGTCCTGCTGAAAAAGGCGAGCGGCTGCCAAGCCCCGGCTACGCGCTGCTCCACGACCGCCCCTATGGCCACATCTGAAGCGTCAGTGGTGAGCGCTATGCGGGCCGTTGGGTCTGGATGTGCCAGCAATGTGGCGTTTGCCAGGGCTGCTTTGACTTCCGAGAACGCCCGCTCTCGCTCCGGGGTCCATTCGACCTTATCCGCAGGCTTCTGTTTTCTGAGCGCGGCATACAGTGGTTGCATGAGCTGCGCTGCGCGGGGAAGGAAACGGTTATAAAAATTCACCATTCCCAAAAATTCTTGTAGTGCCCTGACTGTTTGCGGCCGGGGAAAATCTGCTACCGTGCGCACTTTGTCAGGCAGCGGAACTGCTCCTTCGGGAGAGATGCGGTGCTGCAAAAAATCAATCCCCGTCACCCCAAACTGACATTTCGCTGGGTTGATTATTAACCCGTGCTCTTCCAACCTCCGGAAAACCGTCGTGAGGTGGGTTTCGTGTTTGTCTTCGGACGCGCTGGCTACTAAGATATCGTCCAGGTCGACGAACACGAAAGGGAGATCGCGCAGCACTGCATCCATCCTGCGTTGGAACGTCTGTGCAGCCCCTTTAAGCCCAAAAGGCATGCGCAAAAACTCGAATAAACCGAACAGAGTTATCACCGCTGTTTTGGGTATGTCCTCAGCGCGCACTGGGACTTGGTGGTAGCCGCGGACCAGGTCTATTTTAGAAAAAACACGCGCCCCTGCAAGGTGAATGGAAAAATCCTGAATGTGAGGAATTGGGTAGCGGTCGTGCGCTGTGGCGTTGTTCAACCTGCGGAAATCCCCGCAAGGTCACCACGAACCTTCAGCTTTAGGGACCATGTGTAGCGGGGAAGCCCATGGGCTGTTTGAGCGCCTAATGATGCCCAACCTCTCCAGGTTGGCGAACTCCTCGCGCGCTATGGCCAGTTTAGCTGCGTCCAAGCACCGAGGTCTTGCAAAAATGGGCGGCCCGGTGGTGGTGATAAAATGCTCCTCCCCATGTTTAGCGATGGCTGCCGAAAACGTCGGAACAGTGAGTGCTGGGAACTGAGTGAGCAGTGTGTGGAACTTACCGCATGTAGCTGTGACGTTGGCTTGTGCTGTTGGCCGGGTCACTCGAGCTATACAGGGGAGAGAGTCAAAAGATGCATTAACCAGGCGTCTGTTAGCAACATCTACCAACAAACCATGTGCACATAGAAAATCAGCCCCCAGTATATAGAAATTCAATGCTGCTATGACAAAAGTCCACTCAAATGTACGGCCGTGTAGAGACAAGAGTAGAGTCCTCTCACCAAAGGCCTTAATCCCCGAGCCGTTCGCTGCTGCCATCTCGGGGCCGCTAGATCCTGCCAGCCGGTCAGCGTAGGTCGGCCGGATGAAACTCTTCTGGGCGCCGGCGTCCACGAGGAAATGCCTCCCCGAGCGTGCGTCTGTCAAGTAGAGCAGCTTGTTCTCTTCCCTGAGGGTCGCGGCTGCTACCGACCCCCGGTCTTGGCGTTTCCCGAGCGCTTGAATTGGCACGATAGTATACATTTGCGTGCCCTCTCTGCGAAGCGGCGGTAGTAGAAGCAAAGTGTGTCTCCCCCGCGTTCCTTGGTCCCCGCTGCTGCTGCCGTCGGTGGCTCTGCTGCTGCCGTCGATGGCTCCTCGCCTCCTCCGGCCGTCGCGCCGAGCTCCGTCGCTGCCGCAATGGTTGTGAACTCCCTGCTGGCGACGATGATCCGGTTAGCTTCCCGGGCTAGCGCACGATAGTCCTGCTTGGCCAGCAACGGCGAATTGGCCAGGGTTGCTCTGGCCGCTGACGGAAGGTTCCGGAGGAAGCGGTGGATAAAAATGAAATGGTCGTCGTCTGTGCCCTTTAACCTCAGCATCTTCTCCATCAGGTCTATGGCCGACCCATCTCCCAACCTGGTCCGAGTCAGGAGTCTCTCTGCTCTCTCACCATCCGAGAGTGTGAAGTGCTGGATAAGCGCAGCCCTCAGCGCGCCATACTTGTCGTCGGTTGGTGGCTGATCGAGCAGGCTCTCTACGTGCTGAGCCGTGCGGGCGTTGAGCGCTGCGACCACACAGTGGAATTTTGTGTCATCCGCCGATATCCCCCGGAGGGCGAACTGCGCCTCGACTAGGTGGAACCAGGAGCGTGGGTTGTGCTGCCAAAAATCCGGTAGCTTGATCGCAACAGCACATGCGTGGCTGGGGGTTCCCATCGAGGTTGGCTCTAGGGGTCTTTCGTTGTGTCCCATGATTCGTCTTGGGTCACCAGTGTGGAGCGTGTAAATAACGAGGCGGATTTGGCTCAGACAATTTATTACACATCTCACACAAGAAGCATAGACAGAATGACAACTCAGCAGAGACTCTTCTCTTAAATAGCATGGCATTCCTCTAGAAGCTTCTAACACACAAAAGATCACATTGCATTCACTTCCTTAATCCTTTATCATTCCTCTAGAAGTTTCTAACACACAAAAGGTCACACTGCATTCATCCTTCACACCTCCCTGTTATCTCCCAGGGAACCTCTGCTCTTTGTTCTTGTCTAAGATGTTATACAATTATGCACTCCCCATGTGCCGCCATAGTATTTGTTTTTTATTGATTTCTTTAAATGGACAGTTTTTATCAATTGGACAGTTAATTGGACAGTTTTTATCATATAATGATTTAAATATATCAATAAATTTATCATATGCCAAGTCCACTTCTTTCTCTCTATAGACAACATCCCAATTCTGTAACATTAAGTCATCTTTTAAAGCATTGATTCTATCTTCTGTTCGTATTCTTTTATAAATAATCTTTTTACATGGTTTATTATTATTCTTACTCTCATTAACTCCATAATTAACGTCTAAAGAAACAAATACAGGCAGGTGGTCACTAAATGTCATTTATTAGTATACCACTCACCATATTACATTCAATAACATTGGTAAAAATGTTGTCTATCAAGGTAGCACAGTGTGTCATTATTCTCTTAGGTTTTGTAATCTTTGGAAATAAGATTAAGCTATACATTGTATCTAAGAAATCTTCAGTTGGTTTATGTTGTTTTGTTTTCATTAAATCTATATTAAAGTCACCACAACTAAAGATATCTTTTTGTTTTTTGTATACATCTTTATATATACATCTGTATACATCTGTATACTTTATTGATCCCCAGAGGGGAAATTTTCCATACCATTTCTAAATCTTTCCATATCAGATCCCGGCGCTCTATATATACAACTTACTATTATGTTTTTTCTATTTTCCATCGTAATTTCGATTGTTAAACATTTCATACTTTCATTCACTGTTGATGTCATGTTGTCCTCTTTTTTACTTTTTAATTTTCTATCAACGTACAGTGCTACCCCACCACCACTTTTACATTTCCTATTTTGTATGTACATCTCATATCCATATAATTCAAAATTTACATCTTTTTCTTCATTAATCCATGTTTCACTTATTGCTATAATCCTAAATGGGGTGTTAAATTGATTTAAAAACTCCTTAATACTATCAAAGTTGGCATAGAGACTCCTACTATTAATATATATTATTGTCAATGTCTGATCCGAGTTCATAATTCCATTTAATTGTTGTTCATCATAATAAGCACACTTATTGTTTAATATAACTAAAATAGTTATCTGGGTCAATATCTCCTAAAATGTCTTGTGGTTGCTGTTCAGTATTGACAAAGGTTTCAGCTTCATTTTGCCCTAATACACTTCCATTGGACTGGCGATCTGTCCAAGGTGCACCCTGCCTCTCGCCCAAAGATGCTGGGATAGGCTCCAGCTCCCCCACAACCCGAAAAGGATTAAGCGATAGAAGATGGATGGATGGACACTTCCATTATTAAATGAGGAAGGATGATTGGTTAAAGTGCTAATCATGAGTTGTGTCAACAATGTACACCAAAAGGAAAAAAACAAAAACAAAAGAAAAAACACAAAAATTTCCACTCATAATCTTACTGTGCTGTTATTCCTGCATAAGAGCTAAGGTTTAAATTTTTCGAATTCCTCCATTTCTCTAATCATTATTACTTTAGCTTCTTCTGGAGTTAATGCTCATTTACATAGACAGCTGTTCCTCTCAGTTTTCTTGCTTGTCGCAGAAGATCAGTTTTTGCTTTCCTGTTGACAAATCGGATGATGATTGCTGGTTTTCCTTTACTGTCTTTTTTAGGTAACGTGTGGCAAGCTGAAATACGTAGTCTTATTGTCCACAACAATGTTTTTAGAGTTGAAAAAATTTAATACCTGCTGCTCAAGAGTGTGTGATTCTGCCAATGTCTCATCCTCCCCATCCTGGTTATCAACTCCAGCTGTCACAAGTGCGTAGGAGCGGTGTCTGGTGTTCAGACCGCTCACAATGACATCATCCATTCTTGTATACTGTTCTAAATCAACCACACGTCTTTCTAAGAAATTAATTTTCTTGTCTTTTTCCATAAATTCAGCCTTTAATTCACGCACTTGTTCCATAAGGCCAATAAGCAGAGTTTGTTGTTTTGCTATCTTAGATATTTCTTCAGTCATAAAATTTAGTGAGAGTTTGATCTCCTTCAATTCCTCTCCATTTGTCTAATTCTTTTTCGGAGGCATAATGACTAGTCTGATTGGGATCAAAGGAGCAGCTCACCTGTTGGCTAGTGCAGGAGACGAAGTACATCCGATGGCTAGCGGAGGCCGTCAGCTGGCTTGTCATCTTAATTATAGCTGTTATCTGGTTGCGAGGTTGAAGCGCTCCCGATGGCTAGTGGTGGCTAGTGAAGGCCGCTAACTGGCATCATCATCTGGCAGCTGGATCTGCCGGTGAAACCGAGGCTCCCTCGGTAGCTAGCATCATATATAGCGTCGTCCTAGCTAGCATCGTCCTAGCTAGTGATGAATCCAAAGTGATAAATCTAGCGATGAATCCGAAGCTTTCCCGGTGGCGTACAGGAGTAATTCGAGTCATCCAAGGCTCATTTGCTGGTGAGTAAGTCTTGGTGAAAATGCCGTGAGATGAATGTTAGTCTGAAGACTTTTCTGGTAGCCAGCTTCGTCCTAGCCAGCGTCCTAGCTAGCGTAGTCCTGTGTGTCAAGTTAATTGTAATAATTGTTCTCTTTTTTTATATGAAACATACGAAATGATGTGTCCTCTCATATTTGCCTTAAGGTCTTCCCATACAATTGAGTGACAGGAGGTATTTAAATTTGTTTCCCTAACCCCCTCCATTCCTCCTAATCAGTCTCGTCTCTCCCTCTGCAGGTTTGCTGCTCCTCTGGTGAGTGATTGGTTTTTCCTCAAGTTCACTCTTGTGAAATTTAATAAAAGGTCAAACGTGTGTTTGTGTGTTTCTCTTGGTGTTGCACTCTGCATTTAGGCTGATTGTCCAGTCAATATAACAGTACAAGCAATTTTACTATCATTTCTGCCTTTTCCTTGTCTGATACAGCTACTTCACCCCCATTTTTGAGCACTGGATATTGCCAATTTCTCCTGATTCCTCTCATTTTCCAACTCATTCCCCAAACATCTCCCACAGGTGTTGATCTACGAACTGTTTCACAAAAATTTTTCCAATACTGCCTTTTTGCATTATGGACAATTTTCATAACCTTTGCTTGAACCTGCTTATATTTTTTGTTAAATTCTCAAAATTATGAGTTCTTCTTAATAATTTGAGAGCTTTATTTCTTTCTTTCACTATTTTGCTACACTCATCGGACCACCAGGGAACAGCCCCTCTCTTCATATTTCCTTTGGTTTTGGGTATTGACTGTTTAGCAGCTCCAAGCAGAATTGATGTAAACTTATTGTCTTTTGAGTCAATCTCATTAAAATTTATATTAACTATTTTGGTTTCACATATGTTTAAATATATCCCACTTAGCATGACTAAACACCCATTTCCCTATTACTTCCCCTTGTCTCATATCTTAGTAAAGGTATGTTATACCAGACCAGAAAATAACCACTACCAATTGTTGTATTCTCAACCACCCCATTCACATTTTCCTGCTAAATTTGCAGAGACTAGAGTTAAATCTAGAGCTCAAGCATTCCCTGTATGAACATCAATCCAAGTGCCACTCCAATCATTTAAACAGACCAAATTCATCTCTTCTAACAGAGCTTCAATAACATCACCATTCCCATCTGTTTTTAGACTACTCCATAAAGTGCTGTGTGCATTAAAATCCCCACATATCAACACCCTGTCACCTTCTAAACCATTCACTCGTGCTAATTTATCCACTTCCTACTTCTCACAAGGGTTATAATAATTGACAACTATTAAAGCTCCTACTCTTGTCCATGTCTCTACAACCACATATTCTTGGTCTCTCTCTGTTCTTATCTCTCTAAATGATATGTCATTCCTGATAAACGTTGCGCAACCACCTCCCATCCTTTCTATCACACCTAACAGATGAATATTCACCAACTCTAAAATCCAAATACGGTTTAACCATGTTTCTTGTATGCAGATAATATCTGGCTTGCTAGGTAAGTCATAAATATACTTTTTAAACTCTTTCTCATTGGCCAACAGACTTCTTGCATTCCATTGCACCACAGAGATCATATATGTGCTTATTCTGTCTGCGCTTGCTCTAGACCTGTTAGACTACTCAGGTCACTCCTCACCTCCTCCCATGTCAAACCCTTGATATCTAAGTGATGGACTGCTGCCTTTACAATTATTTGTATCCTATCTTAGATTTCACTTCCAGCATAGCATTCACAACCCCAGCTATAAACATGACCAACTTCTTTAAATCTATCATAACCTTCCCTTCACTTGACTGATCCAATGCATTTGTCATCTGCATTCTTGTGTTATTCCTGATCTCAACCGCTCCTTTCTGATTAACCGTCTTCACAGCTTCTGCATATGAAATCTTGCTCTGAACTCTTACCTGCTGAATCTTTCTCTCTTCTCATTGACAGACAACCCCCATAGGCTACACTATCATTGCTGCCACAGTTACAATACTTTGGCACCTCACGATCACGCTGTTCATACCAGTGATCCTCTCCACATCTGGAACACCTTCTCCTACCTTTACACACTTTAGCAGTGTGCCCAAACCTTTGGCAGTTGTAGCATCTCACTGGTTTAGGGATGTACTCTCTCACGTTATAGCACATGAATCCTAATGTCACTCTCTTAGGGAGCACCTCCTCCTCAAAGTCAAGCACAGTATACTCAGTCTCCCTCCTCTCTCCCTCACAAGTTATCTGTAGTTTATGGGCACCTCTCACTGTTCCTCCTTTCAGATTTGCTTTTATTTCATCCATTGACACTCCAGTCGGCACTCCCCTAATCACACCCCTATTCCAATTACTTCCTATTCCAATACGGTTAGCACTCTCCACTTTAAACTGCCCTATCTCCTTCAGATTTTCTGCTAGCTCTCTCTGACCCTCGCTTCTACAAACTGAGCAGATTCCCATCGCTCAAGATCAAAGCCATATGTATATCTCCAACATGATTTTTCAAAATACTGGTTAGTTTCACTGGGTTAATTGTAGACACGACCCAATCCCAGCTCTCTCTCTCTCATTGCTCCCAGCTGATTCCTGCTATAATCATTATTGGCCACAGTTACATGGGCAAAATTTCATCAATCTGATTACAATTCAGATCAGAATTTTACTGTTTACATGGATCCTGTAAAAGATTTTTTTTTTTTTTTTTGTTACTTATTTGTACCCGTAGGTAGACTTGGTTTGCAGTCTGGTGACAAGCCACCGGCTGCTGGTCGCTGCGTGCGCGAGCGCCCTAAACCTACATGTTTTTGGTATGCGGGAGGAAACCGGAGAAATCCCGGAGTAAACCCGCGCAACACGGGGAGAACATGCAAACTCCACACAGCTCACTGTTGGTCGGGGGCTGGGATCGAACCCACGATCTCATGATCCCCGCGGTCCCCCGGCCGAGGGTAAAACTGTGCTGCCACAGTGCTAAACCACTGCGCCACCGTGCAGCCACGGATCATCATCGGATCATCAAAGATGATCCGATTAGGACGTGCATTTCCATGTGTCACACGTTTGAACGGAATAAATCATTTTGACACGCGCATGTCGACATTCCGAAAATAGTAGAAGCAACTTCCGGTGTTAGCAAGGCCCGCTTTGTGTCGAAATTGACCTGTATTGTTATTCAGACTGTACTTTTGATTCTGCTGGTCTCCGTAATGAAGCTACAAGTGCATACTTCTGCATATGACGAACAGAGGGAGACAGCAGGGCGATGCAGACCAGTTTTGTTCTACTCCCACTATGTTTTCCGCTAGCTGCTGCTAAAGCGTAAATACGTCACGTCGACGTGCGGCTGGTGTACAGACATGCACAGTAAACATATTTTCTGCCCTACATTCGGAATAAGTGTTTTCATGCGCACTGTTCGGATTAACAATAGGCATAACCCACCCCTCTCAATTGGAATGAAATTTTGATCCGAATGAGCATGATCGGGTTAGAATATTCAGATTGGCATGTTTACATGAAGCATTTTTATTCCAATCAGGCTTTTAATTCAGTTACTTGTGTCCATGTAAACATAGCTACTGTCTCTTCCTGCCCACTCATGGTATCTGCACCTGCCATCATTTGTTTCTAGCCTTAATTAAGGGCTGTTGTTTTCATTTATTTGCCAGTCTTGAGTACTCTCCCCTTGTCTCCACCTGAACTCAGCCCTTGTTCTGGTCTGGTATTCTCTAAGTTTACTTTGTTCGTCAGCTTGGTTTTTGTGTTAGAGCACTGTTTGGACTTTACTTTTTTTTTTTTTTTTTCAATAAAACTCACAAACTAGCAGTCCAGCGCATGGGTCTCTCCTCTCTGCCCCGAGGTGCATTTATGACATTTCCTCTTGTAAAGTTGACTTTTCATGTACATTTGAGACTTTGTTATACATTTGTGGATTATTTTATGTCTAATTTTTGTCTATTTTTAATAAAATTACTGGGTTTTTTTGGAAAAAAAAATTAATTTAAAACGGATTGTGGTAAAAATCTGACTTTTTTTTCCCTTATACAATTTACATTTTTGACCATAATTTTGCAGAGCCAGAACAGAACAATAATTTAACTCCGATTTCAAAGATTTTTTTTTATAAAATTACATTTAATGAAATAAATTAACTTAAATTACCAAAGATTCAGTTATTTCTGTTAAAATATTCCTATATATTTATAGTTTTTTAGAAATCTCACCACCCAGACAGCAGGAAAAACCTCCCTTATTTTGAAATCCAAATGTTGGCACGTTTAGTTTGTCTGAAGGCTACTGACAAATTCAAATCATTGACTTCATGAATTTCGGTTATCTTTCCAGGTACATGATAATGAGCATAAATTATTGTAATGGCTGGTGAGGTAAATCCTCAGCAATTCAGTTACTCTTGCCTCTTTCCCTGAACATGAAGTCTAAACACACCTGTTTGCTCAGCGACTTATTGTTCCTGTTACCAGCGGGTTAAAACCATGATAAATGCCTTCACTGCTTTCGTATCTCTTCTGATTTTTTTCCGCATTTAAAGCACTTTGATAAGCTCATGCTTCTCTCGGACAATGACGCTAGTGAGACGCTCTGCCTGGAAGGTTTGCTCTGCCTCTGACTGGAACGGTCACACGGGCAGGGCTCTTCTGAACTCTGCGCGGATGATGGTCACACATGTTGCTTGTGTGCACGTTTCCTTAATATTTTTTTTATTAAATTTATATTTCCTTGGTGTGGCCTGGGCCTGTGGGCCACTCGGAGGTTGCTTCTGGGCCACTAATTGAAAAGGCCTGCTCTACTCTCTACCTCCTAATTTCTCAGGAAACCAACCCGCCTTAATCTTTCTCTCCTGGCAGACTTGGAACCCTCTGTTAGAACTGTCCCATTCAGAACCCCTAAGCTAACCAAGTAAGTCTCAAGCACATTATTACAATTTACAGTGATGTCAGTGTAACGGAGTCAAAAATGTACTTTAAGTATTTCTTTTTCTCAGTTATGTTTTTATTTATATTGTTGTGAATTTTATTTTACTTGAGTACTTTTATTTTGGCAGTACACTTCTCACATCCGCTCTTCCTGTACCTCCGAGGCTCCGGTAGTTTAGTCTTTCCCCACAGTATCACGTTGCTTTGCTGTGGGAGCCTGTGTGGGATCGAGGTACAGACGGAGCATGATACAGTTTGTTTTATTTCATTAACAGGAGAAATAAATTGTGGAAACAGCAGTCTGGTGTCATTGTTGTCCCTATGCCGCACATACGCTTGTATTGATGTTCCCGATCACGGCCGCTTAAGGGTGTCCCAAAAGAAGACCCGTCCTCACTTCCGGTTCCGGGTGGGGACGGGTAAGGACGCACGGGTAAAGGCTCCCAGTTCGCTTCTGTTTAAAAGGCAGATAAACGCAGTTAGAACGCAGTTTGGAGCTGGCGTTTTGAGCTTTTTTTGATGCTGCCGCTGGAGTGTGAACCTACTCGTGAGAAATAAAGAGAATTTGCCAGTAGTAGCTGGTGAAGCTGGTGAAGCAATTGGCCCCTCGCGCTCAGGGAAAACAAAGGGATTTCTCCCACGTGTGTTTTTTTTTTTCCCTACGATCGGATTCAGCGATCATCGGCCGGGATAATGGGTCCCAAAAAAGTTCTGCAAAATGAAGATGAAATTAAAAAAGCGCTGGATTTCTTGGCGGAAGAGATTTCCGCTGTAAAGTCACAACAAAGAAGCATCCTGGATCTAATGGAGGAGATTAAAGCGCTGCGGAACCAGAACGCTGAGAAAGACAGGAGGCTGGCGTATCTGGAGAGCAGAATGGCTGAGATGGACCAGAGCACTCGGGCGAACGACGTGATCATCACGGGGCTCCACATCAAACCCCGATCATACGCGAGAGCAGTGGCCGCAGACAGCAGTGGAGGTGAGCTGGAAGAGGAATCCGCTGAGCAACAAGTGGCGGCCTACATGCAGGCCAAAGGAATTCAGCTGGACTGCAACAACATTGAGTCCTGCTACCCTCTGCCCAGGAAAGGCGGCAACAAACTGGCTGTGATCATGAGGTTTGTGAACAAAAAACACAAGACTGCGCTACTGAAACAAGGTAGGAGGCTAAAAGGAACAAACATTTACATAAACGAGCACATCACGAAAGAAAACGCAGAAATAAGATAAGATAAGATAAGATAAGCCTTTATTAGTCCCACAATGGGGAAATTCCAGGATTGCAACAGCACAGGGATAGCAACACTCAGAGCAACAATCAGAAGGCAAGAAAAAACAAGAACATCTAGTAAACATATGTACATATTACTATAAATGTATATATATAGACACACAGTGCGGAGCATTATGGTTGGTTGGTGAATGTGCAGCAGAAAGTCTAAGTTCTCTCTCCGCGGATGCGGCGGGCCAGCTGGAAGTCTTTGGGCATGATAGTGACCCTCTTGGCGAAGAAGAGACCCACCAGGTGGGCCTCGCTGGTCTCCTGCAGAGCCATGACGGTGAAATAGCCAGGAAAGCAAGATATCTGAAAAAGCAGAAAAAGATTCAAAACACCTAGACATCAAACTGTAAAATATACATCAAATTAAACGGATCACCTGAAGAAGCCAAGATCATTAACATCCGCAATATTATGGAACTGGACAAATATCAATGAATTTTATGAACTGGAGTCACAACAACAATTCAGACAACTGTAGGACACTGAAGGATTTTACTCATCTGCAAAAAACATTCAACAACATGAATCAAAAAATCAACAAACAGGGACAATAGGAACTGAAAGTTTTTGAATATACAGATCACAACCCACAGGACATAGAATATGACATAGACCCTGATAATAATTTACTTAGCTCCATCAATAATGACTGTAGTTACTACACAGATGAACAGTTTAACACAATGGTCACATCTGATTTCAATATTTCTATGATCCACTTCAACAGCAGGAGTCTCTATGCAAACTTTAATAATATTAAAGATTATTTACATCAGTTTAAAGAGCCCTTCAATATTGTGGCAATATCAGAGACGTGGCTCAGTGAAGGGAAAGGAGTAGATTTTACCATGGATGGCTATGAATTAAATTATATAAATAGAAAAGTGAAAAAAGGAGGAGGAGTTGCAATTTATGTTGACAAGAGCTTGAAATACAAGGTTGTTGAAAATCTGTCAGTAACTGTGGATGATTTATTTGAATGTATTACAATAGAAATCTGTCTGGACAATGCGAAAAATGTAGTAGTGAGCTGTGTATATAGAACACCTGGATCAAACATTGACTTATTTAAGGACTGGATGGAAAAAATGTATGCAAAACTAACTCATAAAGTTATGTTCATCTGTGGGGATTTCAATATAGATCTGATGAACTCAAAACAACATAGTTTGACAGAAGAATTTATCAACACAATGTACAGTATGGGCTTACATCCAACAATTACCGGACCTAGCAGAATCACGTCACACAGTGCCACACTAATAGATAACATATTCACAAACATTATGGAAAATAATATCAGGAGTGGGCTTTTATTGAATGATATCAGTGACCACCTGCCAAATTTTATTGTCTATCAATGTGATTATAGGAAGAAAAAGTATACCAAAAATATTAAATATAAAAGAATAAGAACCGAAGAATCAATGCATTTACTGACAAAGGAATTATTAATACAAGATTGGAAGATAGTTTATGATGAAAATGACATAAATAGAGCATATGATAAATTTTTACAAATATTTCAATCATTGTACAATAAATACTGTCCTATAAAACAATACAGTGACAGACAACAAAAAAAAATATTCCTTGGGTCACCAAGGGGTTAATAAATGCATGTAAAAAGAAGAATACATTATATAAACAATTCATTAAATGCAGAATGGTGGAATCTGAGATCAAATATAAAAGATACAAAAATAAGCTTACTACTATAATGAGGACCTGTAAGAAAGAATATTACAACAGAATACTAGAGGATAACAAAAATAACATAAAAGGAATATGGCAAGTACTCAATGGGATTATTAGTAATCGTCCTAAGAATGCAAATTATCCAGAATATTTTATCGAAAATGGCAATTTGATAAATAATATGGAAGATGTGGTCAGTGGTTTCAATAAATTTTTTGTAAACGTTGGTCCTGAATTAGCAAAATCAATAGTGACACCAGAAACAAACTACAGTGGTTCTGTGAATGAAATAGAAGATAGAAATCCAAACACAATCTTTTTGGGTGCAGTTACTGAAAAGGAAATTATCGAGACTGTGAGTAAATTTAAGAACAAAAAATCAAGGACTGGAATGAAATTGACATGACAATAGTGAAAAAAGTAATTGAGGGAATTGTTAAGCCACTCACCCACATCTGTAACCTGTTATTTCAAACTGGTACATTTCCAGACAAAATGAAAATAGCAAAAGTAATACCTCTATACAAAACAGGAGACAGACATTGTTTCACAAATTACAGGCCAGTCTCTTTACTCTCACAATTCTCCAAAATACTTGAAAAAATCTTCACTAAGAGACTGGATGATTTCATTGAAAAACACAACCTCCTTACAGATAGCCAGTATGGTTTTAGAGCAGATAAATCTACATCTTTGGCACTGAACGAACTTATAGAAGAAATTACTAGTTGTATAGATAAAAAAAAGGTTGCTGTAGGAGTATTTATAGATCTAAAGAAAGCTTTTGACACCATTGACCACAGAATACTACTAAGGAAACTGGAAAGGTATGGGATAAGAGGGGTTGGACTGAGTTGGGTGGAAAGTTATTTAAGTAACAGACAACAATTTGTACAAATTGGAGAGCACAAATCACCCTTCATGGACATCACTTGTGGTGTGCCCCAGGGGTCAGTTTTGGGACCCAAACTCTTTATTTTGTATATCAAAATAAAGTATCAAAGTACCAAGTATCAAAAATTCTGAAATTTATTTTGTTTGCGGATGACACAAATATCCTCTGCACTGGTGAGAATTTGCAGCAGGTTTTAGAGGTGGTCACAACTGAAATGGAAAAATTAACGCAGTGGTTCAACAAAAATAAATTATCTCCAAATCTAAAAAAAAACAAAGATTATGTTGTTTGGAAATTATAAAATAAATCATGAAATAATGGTAACGATAGATGATACCAGAATAGAAAACAGTACAGGAAAATAAGTTTCTGGGGGTGACGCTAGACAATAAAATCTGCTGGAAACCTCACATCAGTCACATCCGGGCCAAATTAGCAAAATGTATAGGCATACTGGGGAAGACAAGACACTTCTTGGACTATAAATCATTGATCTTATTGTACAATTCACTGTTTTTACCTTATCTTAACTACTGTGTAGAAGTATGGGGAAACACCTACAAGACCAACCTACAGTCAATATGCACATTACAAAAAAGAGCTATAAGGATAATAAACAATGCAGGATATAGAGACCATACCAATGCGTTGTTCTTAAAGTCACATATCATAAAGTTCATCGATTTAGTTAAATTTAAGACAGCACAAGTAATGTACAGGGCAATTAATAATCAACTACCAACTAATATACAAAAAATATTTAAAAAAAGAGACAATGATCATAATTTGAGGGGAGACTTAAACTTTACAAAACCCAAGATACGTACAACCAAGAAAAGTATGTGCATATCTGTCTGTGGGGTGGATTTGTGGAACAGTCTGGAGCCGGAACTGAAACTATGTACAAAGAGAAATCAATTCAAAAAGAGGTATAAGCACCATTTGCTGAAAGGGTATATGTTAGAACGGTAGTAGTTATATGCACGATTCATTATGCTCACTCTTGGATATTATGGGACACTATGGAATGGTGGGTGGGACAGCACTGTGTATATCTGTGTTGTTTGAGGCTGGTTTTGATGTATGGACATCATTGTATGTTAGAATGGATGGGTGTTAATGTTGATTTGTAAAAAATACAGTAAATTGTTTACTTGGGGTCTTAAAGGTGGTAATTTGTATAAAATTCACATGGGTGTATCTATGGAAAAGAGGAGATGGAATTAATAAGTGTTCACTTCTTCCTTCTCCCTTTCGAACAGTGTATACTGTTACTTTATTGCATTTGCCATTTGCTTGTATTTGTTATATTTTTGTGTTCGAAATAAACTATCTATCTATCTAAAAGAGCCATTACACTTGTGACGAGATCCGTTACACTGGTGCCAGTGACCCTTGGAACTTCAGATCAGCTGGACGCCGGTCACCGTGGATGCTGCATCGCCATACTGGGTCTATGCTGGGACGTATATGTGGTCAGGCGTATACAGGACTATTGTAATACGTTTTAACTGATATATGCCACCTTATTTTGGAGTTAGTCACAACGAGAAAAAAAAACACACAAAATTTTCACTGTGTAAAGTAGTTCAAGAAAAAAAAAAGACATGGATAATTTTAAAACACCTGTTTTGCCAAAAGGGAGAGGTATTTGGCAAAGTGATATTGCTATTAGTAGAGATGTGGGACATTCAAAATTTATGAACAGTGGTGGGGATACAGGGTTAGGTCAGAGCCCAGGTTGTATTTCTGTTGGTGATTTCATGAGTGAGGGTCCTCATGTTTCCCCACCCTGCAGTAATGTCGGTGCCACTGAAAATTTTACAGACATGGTGGGGCAGCTTGGTGCTCAAATTGGTGAGTCCATAGTCACTAAATTAATGTCTGCTGGTGTTGTGAATATGACCAATGACAACCAGACTTCTCCTACTGATCGAACAGCACATTGTGATGTTACCAAATGTGACCTCCCACACGTGACTGTTCATGTTAAGTCAGACAGAGAACTACGTACATTTAGAGGTGACGGTACCGACAAATATTCAGTTCGGGACTGGATTGACTTGACTAAGACTGAACTCAAGAAGAGAGAGATTCCTGTGTGTGAGCAAGCAGGGGAGATAATGAGTCATTTATTGGGCAAAGCTAAAGACGTTGTGAAAGTTGCCCTGCGTAGTGACCTGGAGCTGGATGCTAAAAAGGAACCTGAAATAATTTATGATGTTCTTCTCTGTTACTTCTGTGATGCCTCCTCATGTCTTCCGCTCGCAGATTTTTATGCAACCCTGCCCAGGCACAGAGAAAAACCAGTGGACTACTGGATAAGGCTGAACAAAGCAGCAGACCTTGCTCTCGAGGGCCTGCGTAGACAAGGCAAGCAGACTGAGGACATGAGCAAAGAGGTTGCTATCATGTTTGTCAAAAATTGTCCTGATCCTGATCTGTCTTGCACCCTGAAGTGGAAACCACCTCATGAATGGACCTCACGTGATGTTCAGTTGAGAATTGACGATTATCAGAGAGAGGTTAGAGCTAGTGTCAGAGCGCCTGATGGTCCACAGCTAATGAGTCACACAGCTACTGTAACATCTGACAATCCCAGGTTGCCATCTTCAGCCATGACCATACCAGAACAGTGCTACACCCCAGTCATTCCCTCTTCACTTCCTCAAACCCGACAGTTTACATGTCAGGGCCTCTCTCCATTCCCCATTTCTGACCCTACCCCAAACACACTCAGCTCAGATTGCGCTAGTGTGCCGGTTGTTGCTCAAAATCTCCAACAGTCAGAGGACAGGCTCCTTGGTCGCATGGTGAATATGTTTCAGGAAATGATGGAGAAGTTGCAGCAGTGTACGATTCCTCACACGACTGAGAGCAACAGATTTAAACATGCCCCTCGTCAGAGACGCCCCAGAGAAGCAACTTGTAAGGTCTGTAATGACACACGTCACTCCACCATTTCACATTGCATGTCTGAGAAACTGTGTTTTACCTGTCTTTCCCCTGGTCATACCAGACTGGCCTCTCCCAACAACAACTGTCAGCCTCCTTCTCAGTCTCAGGGAAAACTAACTGACCTGTACTTGGAGGGAGGCAGTGCAGGTCTCACCTCAAGCTCCCACTGCAGTGACACATCTGATGCTGAGTCGATTCTTGCATCGGTGAGAAGCTCATGCGATGATGTAGTTGTTGTGTATCAGAACATTCACATAATTGGCAATAGTTCCAGCCTTTTCTACACACCAGTAGCTTTTGGTGGTGCAGTGATAATTGATGGCATGCTGGACAGTGGCTCCATGGCCTGCAGTATCAATGAGGATGCAGAGAAGAAACTGAGAACTGCTGAAGTGATAACAAATCAGAACCAGATTGATGTGAATGTGATGCTGGTTGGGTGTGGTGGACAGCGTGTCAGGCCAAAGAGTGCTTTTGGCATTGTGATGGAGGTGTATGGTTGTAAAATGCTGGTCCCCACTCTGGTTGTTTGTGGTCAGCATGATGAGTTGATTATTGGTACCAATGTAATAAAGCACATCCTACACCATTCAAAACAATGCAAGTCCTATTGGAAAACAGTGTCTGGCCCCTGCCCAACTGCAGAACCAGAAGCTGAGCAGTTCTTGTCTATGCTCACTGGTTTGAACCCCTGGAAAGGAAATGATATTCCTGACAAAGTTGGTACTGTCAGATGTAACTCAGCCACCTACCTTGAACCTGGGCGTGAGTACCTTGTTTGGGGTAAATTGCCTAAAGACACTGTTGTATCTCCAGGCAGTACAGTCATGACAGAGCCCACATCTTCTCGTTCAGCTCCTAGGGGTGTCCTAGTAGCTAAGATTGTAACTCCTATGTGGGGTGACAGGTGGGTCCCGCTCAAACTCATCAACACGTTCAACAAGCCTGTGTTGTTACGGCGCAATGCGAAGCTAGCTGACGTCTACACATGTGTAGCCCTTGAAGACATGGACGCAGCTGAGCAGTCTAGTGTACCAGTGACCTGCTACACACAGTCTACAATGGCATGTGATGCTGGTATGGAGTCTGTAAAAGAAAAACTCAAGTCAGTGGGGCTTTGTGACATAGACATCAATTCATGCCAAGTGTCAGAGGACTGCAAAAAGAGAATGGCTGACTTGGTACTTCAGTACGAGGATGTCTTTTCACGCCACCACCTAGACTGTGGAGAAGCTAAGGGCTTTGTACACCGTATACATTTATCTGATGATAAACCATTCAGACTCCCATACAGGCGTGTACCCCCTAGTCAGTATCAGAAATTAAGACAGGTGCTAAATGAAATGGAGGAAAAAGACATTATCAGGAAATCAACTAACGAGTATGCATCTCCCTTGGTTGTTGTGTGGAAAAAGAATGGTGACCTCTGCATCTGCACGGATTTTCGCTGGCTGAATAAGAGGACTCTGAAAGACGCTCACCCTCTCCCTCACCAGGGAGATTGTCTGGCAGCACTGGGAGGTAACTGCCTCTTCAGCACAGTGGATTTAACGTCCGGCTTCTACAACATGCCGCTTCATGAGGATGACAGGAAGTATTCTGCTTTTACCACTCCGATGGGCTTGTATGAGTACAATCGCCTGCCCCAGGGATTATGCAATAGTCCTGCTAGTTTTATGCGCATGATGACTGCCATTTTTGGTGACCAGAATTACTTGACTTTGTTGTGCTATTTGGATGATCTGCTGATTTTTGCATCTGATGAGGAGAGTGCATTGCAGCGCCTTGAGATGGTGTTCAGCAGGCTGCGTAGGCACAACTTGAAGTTGGCACCCAAAAAGTGTTTTTTCCTCAGGAGATCTGTGAGGTTTCTTGGTCACGTAATTGATGAGAATGGTGTTTCAACCGACCCTAGTAAGGTTGAAAACATCGCAAAAATGACTTGTGCTGACCTTATGGACACTGATGGTGTGACACCGTCCCAAAAAAACACTTAGATCCTTCTTGGGGATGGTTAATTACTATCAGCATTTTGTTCCAGGTTATTCTGCCATTGCCAAGCCATTGTTCAGCCTGTTGAAAGGTGGAAAATTTAAAGGCAGATGTAAGAAAACCAAGATGGCTTGCAGAAAGCTTTGTGCTTCTGATTGGACCCAAGAGCACATACATGCCTTTGAAAGTCTCAAATCTGCACTTGTTAACACTGTGGTCTTGGCTCATCCTAACTTTGACCGTCCCTTCATGCTTTCAACCGATGCATCTCTGGATGGGATAGGTGCCGTTCTGTCCCAAGTCCAGGAAGGTGAAAGTCATGCCAGACCTATTGCTTTTGCCAGTAAGTCACTGACACAGTCTCAGAAAAACTATCCAGCACACCGACTGAAATTTCTGGCTTTGAAATGGTCCATCACTGACAAGTTTAGTCATTGGCTAAAGGGTCAAAAATTCACTGTTTGGACTGACAACAATCCTTTGACTCACATATTGACAAAGCCCAAGTTAGACTGTTGTGAGCAACGCTGGGTAGCCATGTTGGCTGCGTATGACTTTGACATAAAGTATGTTCCAGGGCGGCAGAACATTGTGGCTGATGCATTAAGCCGTGTGCCTTTTGTCAAGGAAAATATTGGTCACAGACTGTTCAATGAACCATATGTGAAACTCCTCAGTGAAGTCAAAAATGTGTCTACTGCCTCTGTTCAGGATGCTTTTCGTTCATCCAGTGGTCACGTGGATGCGATGTGTGACAATGCTCATACCTCCCGGGTACACACTCAGATTGTGAATTCAGAAGATGTGTCTGTGGTAATGCAGTCACACATTGAGTGGGATGCTGGTCCAAGGGCCCGGGCAATTGAAGCCTTGCAGTTTTTGCCCCAGTTAGTTCCACCAGGTCAAGACCCGTTGCCTGCCTATTCTGAAAAGGCTTTGCGTGACAAACAGTTGGAGGATGGAACTCTTTCTCGCGTCCTGTTTTATGTTGAAAGACATCGGAGACCCTCAAGGAGAGAAAGGGTGAAAGAATCATTTTCAGTGATTAAATATCTGAAACACTGGGATAAGTTATCTGTGAGCAATGGTGTTCTGTACAGAGTTTCAAGGGACCAGAGAACCAAGTCCAAACGGCTTCAGTATGTTGTCCCAGACTCACTTAAGGATGAGGTGTTGAAAGGCGTGCATGATGATGCTGGTCATCAAGCCCAGTCGCGAACCCTCAGTTTATCCAGACAGAGATTTTTCTGGCTGACCCTTGAGAGAAATGTTAGAGACCATGTCAGACACTGCCAGCGTTGTGTCCTCAGCAAGTCAGCTGAACCTGAGGGACGAGCTCCCTTAGAGAGCATCTTGTCATCTAGACCGCTGGAGCTGGTCTGTATCGACTTTTGGTCAGCTGAAGACTCTAGGAACAAGTCTATTGATGTCCTAGTGATAACAGATCACTTTACCAGGATGGCTCAGGCCTTTCCTTGTAAGGATCAAACAGCTAAGCAAGTGGCAAATGTTCTGTGGAACAAGTACTTTTGTGTCTTTGGATTCCCAGAAAGAATCCCCAGTGACCAAGGTCCTAATTTTGAAAGTCAATTAATCAGTGAACTCCTCAAAGTGTCCGGTGTCAGGAAATCTCACACTACCCCTTACCACCCAATGGGAAATGGGAGTGTCGAATGGTTTAACAGGACACTGGGTGGGATGATTCGTGCACTGTCCCCTGAGGTGAAAGCTAACTGGCCACGACGGTTACAGACTTTGACATTTATGTACAACTGTACAGCCCATGAGACGACTGGCTTTCCTCCTTTTTGCCTCATGTATGGCTGTGTGCCCCGTTTGCCATTAGATGTCATGTTTCGTTCTGTTCTTCGTGATGCTGATGTAACCAGTTACGACAAGTATGTGGCAACTCTCACCTGTGAGCTAAAAGAAGCAATGATGGTTGCTCAGGACCATGCTGCTAAGGAGCAACACAGACATGCTAATCTTTACAACAGGAAAGTGACAGGATCCAAGATTGAGTTTGGTGACAGGGTGCTTTTGGCCAACAGAAAGGAGAGAGGCAAAAAGAAAACTGCTGATAAGTGGGAATCAACTGTTTACACTGTAATGGATGTGAACCCACAGACCCATACATACAGAATTTGTGACACTCTTACTGGACGGACAAAAGTGGTCCACAGGAATCTGTTGATGCTGGTAAATTTTCTTCCTGTGGTGGATGTGTACGATGTGTCCAACCATGGTTCATCCACCTTACTTCCAGAAACCTTAGCTACAGACATTGGTGATGAGGGAGATACATCTGTGGACCTCTTCGAGGGAGAGAGTGAGGCTGGTACAGGTGATCCGTCTTCATGTGGAGAAACACGTGAACCATTAGTTGATCCAGAACCTGTTGACTCTGAAAGGAGAACTGTTGAGTGGATCACGCAGCTCACTGAACCATCTGTGTCACAGGTAGACGTTTCTGATGTGACAAGTGTGTCCTCTGACCCCCAGAACTCTTCAGTTGCACCTGTTGCTCAAGGTGTAGATCATCCCATGTCCTCTGACTCTAGACCTGTGACTACAGCTGCTACTGATATTCGTGGTGGACAAACACTTGACAGTCAACTAGTTTCTGTTCCTGACTACGAGAGACAGACAGACACTCCCCTTGTTCGCTGTACTGTTGACCAGACGTCACGTGCACATTGTCATCGTCCAAATGCACAACCTCAAATCAGGTCAAGATTTGGTCGCCTGATTAAACCTGTAAACAGACTAGTGCAGACAATGTCCAGGCAAGATGTGATTCGTGACAAGTTTAATGTTAAGGCTGTGTGTAGGTCTGTGTTTCAGACCCTGACTGATTAAATGTTACATGTGTGGACTATATTTTTTCGGTTATTTTATTTTATTTTATTATTCAAGAGCATTTGCTACACTAATAGTTGGGGTTTTTGGTGGGGTGTACAAGGCACTCCATTACCAGTGGTTGGGTTGAGAGATAAGTGCTGCTCTCATGCCACTTCGTCCTTGTGTGGGACTCTCTTTCAGTTGGTATTCTTTAACTAACCCTGGGTGTTTGTATATTGTTATGAGTCCTGTGTAGCTGTGGCTCAAGTTTAGTAAAATTCAGTGGGGTGGGTGTAACGGAGTCAAAAATGTACTTTAAGTATTTCTTTTTCTCAGTTATGTTTTTATTTATATTGTTGTGAATTTTATTTTACTTGAGTACTTTTATTTTGGTAGTACACTTCTCACATCCGCTCTTCCTGTACCTCCAAGGCTCCGGTAGTTTAGTCTTTTCCCACAGTATCGCGTTGCTTTGTTGTGGGAGCCTGTGTGGGATCGAGGTACAGACGGAGCGTGATACAGTTTGTTTTATTTCATTAACAGGAGAAATTAAATTGTGGAAACAGCAGTCTGGTGTCATCGTGGTCCCTATGCCGCACATACGCTTGTATTGATGTTCCCGATCACGGCCGCTTAAGGGTGTCCCTAAAGAAGAACCATTACACTTGTGACGAGATCCGTTACATCAGGAAGTCCCTGGGCCCGGGGCACCATCTTCTACCTCTATTCCTCTCCAACTCTCACCAGACTAAAGAACTGGATTACCCTCATCCAGCTGTGAAGATTGGCATCCAATCTGCAGTGAACTCACTGTTTGCCTCTGCACATATGACTGTAAGAAAACAAATTAATTTCTGTCATTATACTCACTAAAATATAACTCCACATACTTATGTTCTCTTCTCTCCTTCTCTGCAGGGTTGCCAGCTTCTTGAAATATAATTGCTTTTTCAATAAATACCTTTGCATCCACTCTTGCTTCTTGTCAGGATCTGCTTTTGGGTCCATTAAACTGTAAACAAGTCACTGATTCTGAAGATGCCTATGAGAAGGCAGTGAAGAGAGAATAAACAGAAACTGTTTGAGTAGGGGTGTAGTGGTTTTTGTATTTGAATTCAAATTTTTCGGTATGGAACCTTCGGTTCAGTGCAGAGGCATACCAAGGTTCCACACTGACCATTTTGAGTGACGGACATGAAGTGTAAACTGCCTCGCACCGGACATGTAAACAAACAGTTCAACCCTGTACAGAGAAGCCAGAGCTTGAAGACGGACCAAGGTAAGTGAATCAGACAAACTGCATCGGATATGCTTTTGGCAGGATGTTTACCTTGTTAACTCATTTGAAATGGCACCACGTGAATATGCAGTACAAAAAAAAACTAGCCCGGTACAAGCGCAGCTTCCAGCGGCATTTAGATAGCCACTCCAGGGCTCTTCAGATCAAGCCAAAGAAATAACAAATGCTATTGTTGTTTTTATAGCAGTGGATCTAAGGCCATATTCAGTTGTTAAGAACACTAGGTTTAAACACATGCTGAAGGTAATTGAGCCCTGGTATAAAGTTCCTTGTGCCCACTTCAACCAGAAAATACCATCCTTTTAAGAAAAAGCTAAATCTGTTAATGCTGCCCTTGAGCCCAGTGTTTTTCAGGGGTGCCCTGGTATGTTCAGATTTTTGTGGGACATTTAATTTAACTTCTTAATTGTCAAAAAATTTCAAATAATTTGCTGTTGTTGTGCATGGGTGCCTTCAGAACCTATATTCAACAATGACAAATTATTGACCAGTTAACAAGTGAAACTACATAATTAATTTCCCACAGAAACCTGAACATACCAAAGCACCCTGGTTAAAAACATTGCTTCAGGCTATAAGAAACTTTAATTTCCTAAAAACAAAAGAATAATTCAGTCTATTCAAGCTTCTATTGTTGCACTTGTCTGCATTGTTCATTTGCCAAAAAGAGAATTTATTTGTTTTATTGTATACATTTTATTCATTGGAGAATTTACTGCTGGCAGTTTGCAGGGTTTTTGTTTTTTGTCAAAGCTGTTCCTGCTTATACAAAAGATAAGCAGTTTTGTTTTGCATTTTGTTTCCTTACTGTACCGAAAATGAACCGAACAGTGACCTTAAACTCAAGGTACATACTGAATCGTGATTTTAGCATACCGTTACACCCCTATGTTTGAGTGTTGGCTAGTGTTGGCTTCCGCTCAACTAAAACATCCAGACTGATGGACTCTGGAAAAGTAATAAACAATGACTGACAATAGCAAATAAAATTGAATGTGTAAAATAAAGCTTATTTATTTAACATGAATGTCTTTAGACTGTGGGAGGAAACTGTAGTACCACCAATAAACCCACCAATCATAGGGAGAATATACAGTATAAACTCCACTTCAGGTCATACAGTATCTACAGGGCCACTATGTCAAAATGTACATATACGTAGGTCATAAGAGCAGCTTCTTAATAGAAGTTATGTCACAATTTGCCCCTCGGGGCAGAGAAGAGAGACCCAAACGCTGAATTGTAGTTTGTGGTATCTATTTTTGTTTGAAATAAAGTATCTATCTATCTATCTATCTATCTAATAAGAAAACAAAGTCCAAACAGTGCACAAAATAAACTTACAAACTGAGGCGGCAAGGAAGTAGGCAGAAAAACACAGTAGGACCAGAATGGGGAAAGGGTTCCTTTCCTAGCCTTAAATAGAACATGAAACCAATGAACACAAATGCTTGCAGGTGTGGATCACATGAGCAGGCAGGAGATGACAATGATTACCAACTGGGGTCAGCTGAGTGTAATGAGAGGGGAGAAGATGGGACTGACAGCTGACAGGGACACTGCCCACAACAGAGCAAAAACCCGCAAGTGCCACTGACAGCTGTCACTCCGGAGAGAGAACACAACAGTATGATATAAAGAACTAAATACCAACAAATAAGGACTGAGGAATAAATACAAATACCAAATAAATGAGTAGCAAACTATGATGACATAAGCAAGGGGATGAGAAGAATATGAAACAATACAAGGTATACGGGAACCAACCATGGATAAAATGACAGAAACCAAGGAACACAAAAAACAACAAATATACAAATATAGAAAGACCATGAAACTAAGCACAGCGGAATGCCCCGTGCTCAGATCATAACAGGTTAAGCTTTCACACAGTCTGTGTGCTTGCTCTTTCTTTGGTCTCTGAGTCAGTGAAAATCACTGCTCACATGTTTCCATACCAGGAACTAATCCAGCCACAAACCTTTAATATCTTTCTCCAGAAAGAACACACTCATGCCCCCCAGTGTGCAGATACTACACATACTGTAGTTAATAGGAATGAGTCAAATACTGAGAATGAAAAAAGCCACTTCCACTACATTGAATCCCCTACAAAAGATGTTAAGTGAGACTGGCTAAAGAAATGCTGAGTTATGGCACAGGGTTGTAAACGGCCAGATGGTTGGTTGTTATCGTTTGGAAGCCCAAAGAAAAACAAGATGATGTTTCCTTTGAGAGCTCGAACAAGAACTGTCCGTGAATGTTTTATGGCCTCTCAGTGAGACAATGTCAGTGATGTCTTTATTGGCTTCACATGTTGGAGAAATAGATTTCTGAATGAGAATGTCTGCTGCTGTGATGCCATAACAGGCTGCTATTTGGTTTATCAGTTATTTAAGGCAGTGTGGGGGCATGGTGTGGGACTTCTCCACCCAGAGAAAAAGGCAACTGGGGAAGGGGGGAACAATGGACTGAAAAAGGTGTCACCGGGGGGTATCAGATGGGACAGTAAGGACTATGCACCCCTCGGGAGAGGAGTAAATGCCACAGCCGCTGGAAGAAGGGTGTGAGAGTGGCGCCGGTGTTATGTCATGTTAAGGTGCCACACAGGCTTTGTTCTAAACACAATGTATGATGGTCGGAAGTTCCTGGTCTCAATGCATGGTATTAAAGATATAAGAGGAATGCACAGAGACCCGGGAGCTCTTTTACTGTACTGTATGTTGGAGATGGAATAAAGTTTCTGTCATCCAGCTCATTGCCTCACCTGCCTCCATTTTCCACATTGGTGACCCTAAAATGTGCCGTGGAAAACGAGCTGGGCACCGCCCTGGAGACTGGCTGGGGGGAGAGCACCAGCGCCGCGTGAGTGGTCTCAGTCCATCTCCTAGACTTCTGGCTTCACAACCCGACCGTGTGGTTCTTGCACATAGAAGCCCAGTTCGCACTCCGTGGGATAACAACAGATGATACCAAGTATTATTACGTGGTTGGTGTGCTGGATGTGAGCGCCACACAACAGGTGACGAGCCTGCTCCAGGAGCCACCGGCCCAAAGAAAATATGAAGCGCTCAAGAGGATGCTTCTCCAGTGCTATACCCTATCTGACAGTGAGAGGGCAGAGAGACTGCTAACGTGTTCGGAGTTAGGGGACAGATCAGACAGTGGAGCTCATGGAGAGCATGTTGGCGCTGAGGGGGAAGGATGACGAATCTTTCCTGTTCGCCCACTTGTTCCTCAGGAACCTACTGGCTACAGCGAGGGCTATCCTGGCCAACTTGCCACGGCTGGTTGCTAAGGTCTACCGCGCCCTGGCACAGGAAGCGGACCGCATCATTTTGGCAACCAGAACTCTCAGCGTGCAGACATTGGCACCGATATCCATGAGGGACTCGAGCAAGGTCGAGGAGCCATTCGTGGTAGCTGGGACGGAATGCCCAATGCTGCCTGTCGTCATGCCAATTCAAGAAGCCGGGAGGACGGTACGTTCGGAATTCAGTGGCAGCTCCAACCGATGGAGACAGGAACAGACTGCTTTGTTAAGGACACACATTCGGGGAGACTGTTTTTGGTGGCAGGACTCAGCAGTCCTGAGCTCACGGCCGCCAGTGGATCCACAATCAGGACATTTGGCGAGCGGACACTGACGATATGCTGACACAGACACAACTTTCAGTGGGACTTTGTGATAGCTGCATGTTCCGGCCCCATTTTAGGCACAGACTGTTTATGTGCTTATGGGTTGTTAGTCAATGTTGCTAACAGGAGATTAGTGGACGCTGTCTCTTTTACTTCACTGCCCTGTACAGCTCGGGGAGCTGGGTCGATAACACTGGCTAACGTTGTAGCTCCAGGGGGTAAGTACAAACATTTGCTCACACAGTTCCCAGCACTCACGGTCCAGACTTTTTCAGCTACGGTAATGAAACATGGGCTTGAACACTTTATAACAACAAAAGGCCCGCTGGTGGCCAGTGCACGAGACGAGTTTGCCAACTTAGAGCAGTTGGTTCAGGTTCAGGTTACTTTATTTGTACCCGTAGGTAGATTTGTTTTGCAGTCTGGTGACATCCATATTTACAAACCACAATTACATTCAACATAAACACAAACACAGGCACACATGAAGCTGACTATAAACATGATAAAAATACTCAAGGCTCCATCAATCAGGATATAAAGACAAAGAGATGAGAGAAAAAACCAGAGATAAGAGAGAAGGGTCATATTAAAAAGTTAAAGGCTAGTCAAAGAGGTTAAAAACTCAAAGGTCTAAAACCCAATAAAAGATTTAGAACCCAAATAAAAATCCTACAAAAATAGGTAAATATAAAATGGAGTTAATAAATAGGTAACCAAATTATGTGCAATATATTGTTACAACTTGTTCAACTCTTTGACAGCAGCAGGAACAAAGCTGTTTTTGTAGCGCTAGGTTTTACTTTTTGGGACAGCAAACCTTCGTCTTGAGGGAAGAAGCTGAAAGTTGCAGTGCAAAGGGTGGGAGTCATCATTTAAAATGGAGGTAGCAATCCTCTGTACCTGTCTGGTGTACAAGGATGTCAGGCTCAGCTGTGACTCACCAAGCAAACGACTGGACCATCTAACTACCTGATCCAAGGATTTCCTCTGTTTCAGTTTTATCTGACCAAACCATGACACTAAAGAAAAGGATAAAACAGATTCAATAAAAGCCCGATAAAACATTGTCATTATGGTTCGGTCAGTTTGGAAGCGTGCAAGTTTCCTTAAACAATGCAAATGTTGCTGACCCTTTTTGCACACCCTTTCACAGTTCTCTTCAAAGTTTAAATTACTATCAATAATCGTCTCAAGATACTTGTAGGATTGTACACATTCAGTGGTCTGGCCTTTTAGTACGGTGACTTTGTGCCTGGGAGTTTTCCTCCTAAAGTCAATAATCATATCTTTAGTGTTTGTCGTATTCAGCTGCAGGTAGGAATCCTCACACCAGTGAACAAAATCATCAACTACTGGGCCGTGGCCACTCTCACCATCCTGGAGGAGACTGACAATAACTGAATCATCAGCATACTTTATAATGTGTCTGTTGTCATGTCTGCTCCGACACATGTTTGTGTACAGGATGAATAATAGTGGTGACACCCCCCCCCCCCCCCGAGGAGAGCCAGTAGAAGAGTACTTTTGGTCAGACAATGTACCATTGACCCTTACTCTCTGTGTCCTGTTGGTTAAGAAATCCAGAATCCAACCCACCAGATTATTGCTCAAATCAAATTGCTGCAGGAGCCTTTCAACTAAAATATGAGGTTGGATTGTATTAAAGGCAGAAGAAAAGTCCACAAATAAAAGCCTGGCGTGTGTCCCATTAAAATCCAGATGTTTAAAAAGCATGTTTAACAGAGTGACAGTGGCATCCTCCACTCCTTTGTGAGGCCTATATGCAAACTGCAAAGGATCCAATGCATGTTCAGTCTGCTTTAGGACCTCACATCTGACCAGTTTTTCAAAAATTTTATTAAAATTGAAGTCAGAGCAACTGGTCTAAAGTCGTTTACCATTTTAGGACAGCTGGATTTTGGAACGGGAACAACCACAGCATCTTTCCAGATCTTAGGCACATGTTGTGTCTGTAAGGACTTATTGAAAATGTAATGAAATACAGGACTCAGTTCATGTGTACAGGACTTTACCAAGCGCCCACATATATTATCAGGGCCCTGACTGTTGTTCACTTTTACAGCATAGAACTCTCTTTTAATATCCTGCACCTCAATATTAAAGTGCTGATTGTCTTTGAGTTTCTGTTTCAAATCTTGGGTTTCTGTGCTTAAATCAGAGGAAACAAAACGACCATAAAAACAGTTAAGAGCATTAGCCAGCTCTGTGTCTGAATTAAAACCATCTAAAAACACACAGTTACTGCGCTCTGTGCTCTGAAGGCCTGCAATAGTTTTCATACTGGCCCAGGCTGAACCAAGTTTCTTTGTTGCCATCTTGCTTTCCAATTCTGATTCTGTTTTGCTCTTAAAATTTTGAACTTCAGCTCTTTTGTGGCAACCTGTAGCTCAGAAACAGACCCCTGTTTAAAGGCAAGTGCTTTCCTCTGTAAGTAGGATTTAACTGATTTTGTAACCCATAGCTTGTTGTTGGGATATATTTTGACATGTTTACGTGGAACGATCATATTTTTACAGAAAGCCGTGTGTGAGCATGTGACGTCTACCAAAGAGTCCAAATCATCCCCGCAGGACAGTGTGAAAACCTCCCAGTCTGTACAGTTAAAGCATTCCTGGAGGCAGTGCACTGAATCCTCTGTCCACACATCTATGCCTCTGGTCTCCACCTTGCCTCTTCTGAGAGCAGTTTTATATGTGGGCAGCAAATGTACACAGTTGTGATCTGAGGATCCTAAAGGAGGAAGGGGGAGTGATTTATAGGCCCTCTCAATGGATCCATAGCACAGGTCCAATGTCTTTTTTCGCCTGGTTGGGCAGGAGACATACTGATAAAAGTTTTTAAGTGTCTTCAAGTTGGGCATCGTCAGGCGCTCCAACAGCCCGTGGGCACCCCCGCTACACATGGTGTCTAAAGCCGACTGGTTGTGGCTACCATGCGGCAATTTCCGGCACTTGAATAACGCCACAGAGCTCAATCGTTATCCCACTCCGCACATCCAAGATTTTTCGGTGCACCTGGCCGGAGCGTGTGTTTTTTCGAAAGTGGATCTGGTCTGCAGATACCATCAGGTCCTGGTGCACACGGAAGACTCCAAAAACAGCGGTAATAACCGCGTTCGGCCTTTTCGAGTTTTTACGCATGCTGTTCTGATTAAAAGGTGCGGTGCAGACTTGCCAGAGGATGATGGACGCAGTGTTTTGCGACTTGTCCTTTGTTTTTGTCTACTTAGATGACATTCTGGTTGCTAGCACGTCCGAGGAGGAGCACATTGCCCATCTCAAGACAGTTTTCCAGAGTTTGGAGGCACATGGGCTGATAGTTAACCCAGTGAAGTGCCAGTTCGGTGTGCCAGAGATTGCTTTGTTTTTTTTGGGGGGGGGGGGGGCTACCGCATTCCGCCGGAGGGCGCGATTCCGTTACTGGATAAGGTGTGCGCTGTTGGACTTTCCACGTCCGCAGACCGTGAGAGTACTACAGGAGTTTTGGGGAATGGTTAATTTTTACAACTGTTTCCTTCCCTAGGCAGCCCAGCTGATGCAGCTGTTGTATGCCACGCTTAAAAAAAAGAAGTCCTCAGAAGCCATCGACTGGACTCCCGAGTGAGTCCAGGCTTTTACTAACGCCAAAACAGCACTGGCGGATGCTACGTTGTTAGCCCACCCGGATCCGTCAGCATGGAGAGCGCTCACTACTGACGCGTCTGTTGCCATAGGGGCAGTGGTGGAGCAGTAAGTCTCAGGTTCGTGGCAGCCGCTCGCATTTTTCAGCCAAATTTTGCGCGACAATGAACGCAAACACAGCATGCTCAATAGACAATTGCTGGCTCTCCACCTGGAGACGCGCCATTTCCAGTTTTGGTTGGAGGGGTGAGAGTTCACCGCATTTGTGGACCATAAGCTGCTGACGTACGCGATGGCCAAGGTCTCTGAACCGTGGTCGACCTGGCAGCAATTTCGGAGTTTACTACCAACATTCAACACATTGCCGGTAAGCTCAACGTTGTGGCCGATTGTCTGTCATGCATGTTAGTCTCTCCGGTCTACATGGGAATAGATTTCCCCACGATGGTCGCAGAGCAGGCAATTGACGCTGACATTCGCACGCTCCAGTCTGGTTGCTCCAGTCTGCGCCTACTGGGTTAAGGCTGGAGAGCAGGGTGGTGCAAGAAGAATGCCCTCCTTTGCTCTGTGACGTCTCCACTGGCCGCCCACGCCCGGTGATTCCGAGCTCTTGGCGCTGTCTCATTTTTGAGTTGGTCCACTCCATTTTGCATCCGGGAGTGCGCACTTCGG
The DNA here is from genome assembly GCA_020510985.1 of Pholidichthys leucotaenia. NCBI lineage: Eukaryota > Metazoa > Chordata > Actinopteri > Cichliformes > Pholidichthyidae > Pholidichthys > Pholidichthys leucotaenia. The sequence goes on from CM035839.1 coordinate 418,346,451, forward strand.
TGAAGCTAGTGGGGGTAAAATTCATCTGGCCGCGCTTGCGCAAGGACATGAAAGAGTGGGCTGCAGCTTGCATCACATGCCAGCAGGCCAAAGTGCACAAGCACACCAGAGCCCCCCTCGAGCCGTTCCAAATCCTGGCCAGGAGGTTCGACCACGTCCATGTGGATTTGGTGGGACCCCTCCTGCCATCACTAGGTTTTACGCACCTTTTAACAATTGTGGACCGCACCACACACTGACCTGAAGTGGTCCCGCTGGCTTCTATCACGTCCGTAGAAGTGGCTCGTGCTTTTTTGTCGGCTTGGGTGGCACGGTTTGGATCCCCGTTGGACATCACTTCTGACAGGGGTCCACAATTTGTTTCGGAACTCTGGTCCGTGATGGCCCAGAGCCTGGGGGTCAAAATTCACCGCACTACCGTGTACAACCCCCAGGCTAATGGGTTATGTGAGTGTTTTCAAAGGTCGCTTAAAGCAGCGGTCAGAACTTTGCTCATGAATGCAAATTGGGTCGTCCGCCTGACCTGGGTTCTTTTAGGGTTGTGCTCCCCACCGAAGGAAGATTTGGCAGCCTCCCCTGCAGGACTTGTTTTTTCTCAGCCACTATGGATCCCTGAAGAGTTTTTACCGGAAAACCCCGCACTCGAGGCTGATCCACCTGTGCAATTTTTGCACAGTACGAAGGCTTTTAAAGTACCGGGCCTGGCCCACCATTGCTTTCCTCACACCTTCATCCCAAAAAGCTTGCAGAACACCAGTTTTGTTTTTGTCAGGCACCGGACCCCGCTGCGCCCACCGTACGACGGACCGTTCAGGGTGTTGGAACCTGGGGCGAAGCATTTTGTTAGACTTGGGTTGACATAGGGAGACCGTCTGCATCGACAGGCTGAAGCCTGCTTTTGTGTTGGCAGATTAGCAGGTGGTGTTGGCCCAAGCTCCCCGGAGCGGACCCCTCCCTTTTTCCCTCCACAGATTGACGTGCCCTCCTGTACACCCCGCCAGCCAAAAGACTTGGCATACACCTGCAGCAGTGGTTGATAAGAGCACGACAGATCATACGTCATCAAGACGGAGCAAGGAGACCTGTAGGTGAAAAAATCGCCTTCTCTAGGCACTACCTGTGGCAAGATCCCCAGCCACAACACTCACAAACACCAACACAAATGTGCCAGAAATTCAGGCAAGTCTTCACTCTGCTAGTGTATGCAGGACTCTACCGCGGATGACCACGTGCAGCCCAAATTTTGTGACCGGGCGGCCTGCCCACAGTCTGAACGTGTTGACAGAAAATGCACAAGACTGAACGTCCCATTCACGAGATGGTGCTACCAACATAGCATACAAAGACAAAGTAGACGAGGAAGACAATGAGGAGGTGGAAGATGAGAATAAACATACATGAATCCTTTTGCAGCAGCAGCTTGAGCAGAGAAGAGCACTGGAAAACGGTAATTCCTCCTGTTCCTTGAAATGCCGTTGTTGTTGCTGCTACAAAAAAATGTCACTCGTGTTTTATAGCCGGTGAACAAACTGGCGTGTTAACGCATTTGCGATACCCATAGAGCTGGGGCGAAACTACCAATAACAGTTGTGCGCATGCGTGAACTGCTTAGCCTGGTAGATGAAAAAAATGAGCATGTACAATGCCGCGTGCATGCCGGGCTCATCCAAAGCGCACACGGACCAAAGCGGACTAAAGGGGAAATGCAGCATGAATAAGGCTTAACTGTAGCTCTCCTGAGCCAAGGGTGGCATCTGATGGACTGTTGCAAACTAGGTCTGGTAGATGTGTTCAACCTGTTAAACTTGATCGCTAAAGGACATAGTGTTTATTATGTTCAGTGGTTAATTGAAAAAAAAAGAGGCAAAAATCCAAATGAACAAGAGTGAAAATTGTGTGCGAATAATTGGGTTTAGTTACAGAAACAGAATACAGTTCATAGAGATGAAAAGTGTATGGAGAACAGATTTGCTCATGATGCGTTGGTGAGACAAAATGTTTTGTTGTGTTGAAAAAATATTTATGGTTTAAAGTTTATTCCTACTCCACTAAAGGATGCTGTTGACATCGGCACTGACAAATCTGTGTAGGGACATGGACAGCATCTGAAAAAGGGGAGATGTCATGGAAGTATTCACTGTGTTAACAACAGTTATGTAATTAACGTAAGTGTAGACTCTGGCGGTAAACGCAGTGTACGTTCTGATTTATGGCAGTTGTAGATGAATGAATGAATGAATGAATGAATGAATGAATGAATTTATTTCGGATAGTACATTACAGGTTAAAAGAAACTGTATAATATAACAACAAGGTCAAATTAGACAAAGACTCCTTCTACTATACAATTCCACGTGAGTTATCCGAAATGGGTGATGGCTGAAGCCGCAGCTTATATTGCCCACCCATATTCCATCCAAGAATTCAAAGGAGAAAAAAGAGAAAACAAGACAAGAGCGATTACAATTTAAAACAAGGCTAAGACAAAATATGACTGAGAGAAAAGAAAACTGAGCTAGTCTAAGTTAAGCGGTTACTATTCAAAAACAAATCTAAGACATAGTGTCACAGAGAAAAAAGAAGAACTAAGCTATAACACAACACAGGCTGGAAATGTCAATCCTTATGTGAGTTTACATGTCGTCTTGTAAATATGTTTGGAGTATTTCTTCCTTTAGTTTTTGTTTAAATTGTCCAAGCTTTGTACATGATTTTAATTCAGGTCCAAAATCGTTCCATAATCTGACTCCTTGCACTGAAATACAGTGTTGCTTGGTAGTTGTTCTCACTGTAGGCTTTTGAAATATACATGTTCCTCTGAAGTGATATCGTTTCTCCCTTGTTTGGAACAACTTTTGGATATTTGCGGGCAGTGATAGATTCTTCACTTTGAACATTATTATTGCGGTTTTAAAGTCGATGGGTCAAGAATGTGTTTCCTGAAGCTATGCTAATAAAGGCAGCACTGTTGCATTGAGAAAACCTGCCTCATTTTATAAACTAATAAGTTTATCACAACAGTAACTTAAGAAGTGCAAACACAATGTTACATCCAGTTCAACTATTGAAATAAATGGCAAAGTGTAGTCAGGCACAGACTGGCCATAGGGAAGGCTGGGACATGTCTTGCTGGACTGGCCAATCAGGAGCCAATGAGGCCTGAACGAGCATCAGCAGAGAGTAACAATGCGCTGATTGATCTCTGTTCTGTCAAGATAGTGAGTGCACTGCTCTCACTAACTGCTGGGGCATAGTGACATTACGTAATTGCATTACCAGATATCGCTAGCATTTTTGTGGTGAACGCCTGTGCCACCATATTGGGTATGTAATTGTTGTTTTGACAGCTGCTGCAGCATGGTGATAATAGGATATACAAACAATTCAGCGGTGTCGCAACCAGTGAGTCCTACCAGCAACACTTCTTGTGGTGGGAACCAAGCACCACTTGTGGGGCTGACACAGTGGTAGTATCTGAGGAATGGAACCAATATGCCATCACTAAGTCTTGCCAACAAACGCCAATTGTAACCAAGGGGACGGGCATTGAAGCCCAAACTGGTGACATCAAAACGGGGGTTCGAACTCACAACCTCCCACTCTGGAGTCCGGCACTCTAATTGTGTCACCAAGAAGGTTGAACCACTTGGCAAGCCAAGTTGAATGTTATTGAATGTGAAGCTGGACTAGACCTCTCATTGGCTGCGTGGTAAAAGATGCAGATCCAGGGATGTGATTGGTTTCTGATTAAAGGAATAGATGCAAAATGAGCAAGGGGATAGGTTACCACAAAAGGGAATGCTCAGTTGTGATTTGCTGAGGATAAGCAGCTTCTCACCAAAGCTGAGACCATGTGCTTTAAGTTGCTCAGATGTAGTTTTGCTCTGGAACTGTTGCTTTTTAAGCAATCCACTCATCCCAGACAACCGTTAACCAAGGGGGTTGAGACCTTGATCAAATAACATGTTGAAGTGGAAAATAAGCCGGGGTGGATTGTTCAAAGGAGAGCCTGGCTGAAAGTGTTTAGGGAAGACACCATCAAGAAAGGATTTTTGACACTTCAGCAGAGCTAAGCAGCAGACAAGCTAGCCAGGGGTTGAGCCAAAAGTACTGAGCTGTAGTCAGATCTGTTATCCATTGCTCCACTAGCCCTTGAATTTGGTGTTCCCGTGTAAGTATTTTTGGCTCAAAATCTTTTTTTAACCTGTCTTGTCCAGTCACTTTGCAAGTAGAATAGTTATCTGGTTGCCTTGTTGAGCCAAACACATTTACTTTGCCAAAAGAAGCTCTGCACATATTTGATATATACTGTATACTCTAATTTACTGTCAAAATATACAGTACATCAACCGAGAGAAAGAAAAGCTTTAGTAAATACTGCTCCACAATAATTTTGCAGTCATTTTGGTGCTCATGAGTTATGTGAGTCATAGCATGAGAATCCCAGGACAAACTTGGACCAGATAAGGGGTCTGTGTCTACACACAGGTCCAGGTAGACCTGGAGTCTACCTGTGATTCTGTCGCTTTGATTTAAGAGGCCCAAGTTCTGCCATCATTCAGTTAATTCTTCTTCCCTCATATGCTAGTCCAGGGCATTATCTTACAGCTGAAATTGGAGAAAAAATGGCAACTTTTTATGTGAGCTACCAACTGGGATATTCGATATTCATGCTAACAATTTTTAATGCCTGGGGAGTAATTTTTCAGTTATGCAGTTTTCTGACTTAACCAAACAACTTTAAATATTTCACTGGAACTCCAAGAGTGAGCACTTCCATGACAAAATGAACTTGTATGTCGGGAACTGACTTATGTGTCGGGTGTTTTGTCCATGGAAAAAGCCCCAAACTCACTGTGAAGATACTCCAGTCTGCTCAAGCCAGTAAATATTTCAGCATTATGATGCTTTCATCTGTTTGTTTTATTACATGGATAAAAGTGCCCTTGATTGCTTGCTCTTCTAAAAATGATACTGATGAAGGGGGAAAAAAATCTGTACAAATAAGAAACTAAGAATGCAGATAAAAACAAGAAAAGCAGAAATAAAACAAGGAAAAGATCCTGAGAGTAGAAGGTGTTACAAAAACACTTCAAAGGACCTTAAGCTTTATGTTATAAAACTTCAGTGTTTTTAGATGCTGGAAAATGCACAGATTTATGGGGTGTGACAGATCACTCTCCATTGATCACCCTCTCTTTTTTCAGGGATGTGGAGAGTATTCCAGACTGAAAGCAGGCCACTCAAGGGTTACGTATTATTTCTTTCTTCTGCCCTTCATCTACCTTCAACGCGGCTTCAACTTCTCCTCCTGCTGCCCTCCCCCCTTCCAGTCAACCACATCTGGTTTCAATCTCTGTCGAGATTACAAATGCAAGCTGTGCATCAAAAGCAGTCCCCTCGGCCTTCTTTTGTTATGTTGTGTTGCTCATTTCCCAGCAATCTTAAATGAGTGATCTGGTTTTGCAAGTAGGTCGAGATGGGTAACATTTTTTTGCTTTTTTTTTTTTTTTTAATCAAAGTGAATCACAAACAAAAAGTAATGCTTCACAGGAACGCCTGTTGAGCAAAGATGGAAAAGGTCATGTAATAGACTTCTTGCATCATTCCGTCTGTGAAGCATGTCAGAGTGATGTGCTTCCGCTTTCCGATCTCCCCGGGAATTCACTTCTAGTTCCATTGTATTTGCCCACTATGTAGTGCCTTCTCATCAGTAAATCAATTTTATCACTTTCACTTTTCATTGTACATATTGGAAACAATGTATTGAAGGATTGCTTCTTGTTTATAAAGGTCGTGTTTCACATTTTGATTGTTTTTGTAATCATACTGTGCTGTTTCATTGTTAGCCTTGTTAGCTTAGCACAGTGCAGCTATCGTGTTGTCTCTCCCATCCCAAATACAATTGCATGGGCTTTAACAAACCTGTGAAACTCACCAAAACATATGTCTTACTTCCAGTGCCCCCCCCCCCCATTCATCTTCAACCGCTTAACCCTTTTCGGGTTGCAGGTAGGGTTTCCACCTTCAATGCAGAAAAATAAAGGACCACATCCCACACACACACCACCACCCCGGTGATGTGTGGGGTGCTAGTTGTGGTTTATCATAACTTAATCATTGTTTTAAGTATTAACATGGTATTTATAGGCCAAAATTTGAATTGCTTCTTTGACAAGGTTTATAACTCATTCAAAAAGTCAAAGTGCAAAAGTCAAAATGTTCCTGTTTCCTACAAATGAAAGAATACCCTCAAAAATCTGGATGTGCAAATAATTTAGCATCAGAACTCCACAACTTATTTATCAACATTTTTTTTTTCAAGAGTACCTAGATGCAGCCAAAATGGCCGACCATGTGGGCCGCCATGTTGGCAGATTATGTGGGCCGCCATGTTTGAATACAACTTTGTAGTTTGCCTTGTACTCGTTGTCTTTGATACTGTCAATTCAATCAGAGTTCTTCCCATTCACGTCGGTACTTTTGCAAGTGTTTACGTTTGACTGATGCACGGGGTGGACTAGCGGGACATGGTGGCGCCGTAGACCAGTTGGTCTGTGAGAAGCCGACAAGCTGCTGCGGCTGCTGCTGAGCCCGCCCAGCTATCTGTCACCCAATTATTATCAAGCAATGACTTCACGTGCGGTGCGTAAAAGTAAACAAATCAACCAACTACTACTGAGTAGGAGGGCAACATGCAGAATGCGGATGAGATGATGCTGCATTAAAAGCACCTAGTAAATACAGGACAAACCACGTCCTGTATTGATTCAATACAGGTTACATTATCTTAGGGTAAAAAACAAGACAATACTGTATTTCACAGGACCAGTGTCAACCCTAGTCACGGGGAGGCTGGAGGCTATCCCAGTGTCTTTTGGGTGAGAGGCAGGGTATACCCTGGACAGATCGCCAGTCAATTGCAGGGCCAATACAGAGAGAGACAACCATTCATACCTAAGGACAATTTAGAATTCCCAGCTGATGCCAATTAACCTAACATGCATGTCTTTGGCCTGTGGGAGGAAACCGGAGACCCTGGAGAAACCCACGCAGACATGAGAACATGCAAACTCCACACAGAAGAGTCACTGATGGTCAGGGGTGGGATTGAACCTGTGACCTTCTTGCTGTGCTGCCACAGTGCTAGCCACTGTTCCACCGAGCTTCCCATTGTTACCCGACTTGTTTTAATATTACTTTGTGCATGTACCATCTCCTGGTTATTGCTGTTAGGTTATTGTTATGTCTAGTTAGCTTCCAGTTTCTCGTTTATTTATTCTCTTATTAAACTTTGACCACTCCTAGCAACACTGCATGGACTCTAATGTGGTGAATAAAGTAACTAATAGTTGGTATAGTAAAGACAAAGATTTTACTTAAGAGAATAAAATAACACACGAGTAACTGGAAGCTGGGCAGTGCGGTGGCGGAGTGGTTAGCACTGCAGCAGCACAGCAATTCACCCTTGGCCGGGGGATCCTGGGTTCGATCCCAACCCCTGGCCAACAGTGATCTGTGTGGAGTTTGCATGTTCTCCCCGTGTCTGCGTGGGTTTACTCCGGGATTTCGCCGGTTTCCTCTCACATGCCAAAAACATGCAAGTTAGGTTAATTGGCATCAAACTGGGGACTCTAAATTGTCCTTAGGTATGAAAGTGAGAGTGAATGGTTGTCTGTCTCTCTGCGTTGGCCCTGCGATGGACTGGCAATCTGTCCAGAGTGTACCCTGCCTCTCGCCCAAAGATGCTGGAATAGGCTCCAGCCCCCCTGCGACCCCAAAAGGATTAAGCGGAAGAAGATGGATGGATGGATGGATAACTGGAAGCTAACTAGACTAATAACAGTAACGCTAACAGCAACAACCAAGGGATGCTGCTGCATACAAAATAACATTAAACAAAACTGTCAGCACTGAGTCCACAGCAAATTTCCCCAAGGGGACAATAAAGTCTATTCTATTCTATAACAAGTCAGGTAACAATTGGGAGTCAGACATATGCTTTAGTGAGTTTCACAGGTCTGTTACAGCCCATGCAGTGGTATTTGGAATATGAGCTATGCTATGCTAATCTAACTGGAATAACAATGAAATGGCACAGTATGACTGTAAAAATGACTAAGATGTGAAACATGAACTTTATAAAGAAAAAAAATCTGAATACACGATTTCCAATATGTACAATAAATAACTGAAAGTAATAAAATCGCACTATGTAGTGGAACTGGATGTGCAGGGAAACCAGAAAGTGGAAGTATGTCACTCTACACTGGAGAGATGATCTAGTGGTAGAGCATCTGCCCCACAGCCGGGAGGTTGTGGATTCAAGGCCTGGCCAGGTCATACTAAAGACCATATAAAATAATGGTACTTCCCACCTTCTTGCTCAGCATAATAGAATGGGGGAAGGAAAAGTTGTTTGTGGTGGCGCCTTGCATGGCAGCGGCCCCTCTGATTCTAGATGTGCATTGTTGATAGGAGAAACGTAATTTCATTGTACTGTACATGATTGGCTGTATGGCTTGAATGACAAAGTTGGCTTCTTCATCTTCTACATTGTGCAAGAGGTCTGTAGAGTAAAGTTACTGGGTGACTAAAAACACTGACCATGACCTTCAGGGGTGAAAGGTGGGAGGTCAGAATACAGAAGATCACATGTTAGAGTTTTTAGGTTAACAAGTAAAACAGAAAGCTTTTAGAGGAAGGCTATAATGTTGTTTATAGCTGCTGCAGTTGCAGAGGGCACAGAGAGGGCCGTCCTACGCTATCTGGCTGGAGCAATCATTCTGGCTGTCTGGACTCCCTGCTGTGGCCAACGTCTCCCCTCTGGTGTCTGTATAATATCTGCTGTCAGTCACTTTGTTTGCATCTCTGTCGGTGTCTTTGGGTTAGGTATCTAACTGTCTCAGCAAAATGGTAAAGGAAAAAAGTGGTAAAGTGTATCAAAAATAGAGGGGAGCACAGAGAGTGCATACTTCTATCAAGGCCATTTGTACACTAATGAAAGTGACTAATATGTGTCAATTTAAGTTGTCTTTTCCTGTGTATTCTCGGGTTTATTAGTCCATTATTTTTTATCATATTTGCAAAAAATACTAAAAGTGCGTTCACACCAAACGCAAAGGGGCAGCGCGAAACCATGCAAAATGAATGGAAAGAGGTGAGTACAGTGGGGCAAAAAAGTATTTAGTCAGCCACCAATTGTGCAAGTTCTCCCACTTAAAAGATGAGAGAGGTGTCCAATTTTCATCATAGGTATACCTCAACTATGAGAGACAAAATGAGGAAAAAAAATCCAGAAAATCACATGGAAGGATTTTTAATGAATTAATTGGTAAATTCTTTGGTAAAATAAGTATTTGGTCACCTACAAACAAGCAAGATTTCTGGCTCTCACAGACCTGTAACTTCTTCTTTAAGAGGCTCCTCTGTCCTCCACTCGTTACCTGTATTAATGGCACCTGTTTGAACTCATTATCAGTATAAAAGACACCTGTCCACAACCTCAAAAGTCAGACTCCAAACTCCACTATTGCCAAGACCAAAGAGCTGTCAAAGGACACCAGAAACAAAACTGTAGACCTGCACCAGGCTGGGAAGACTGAATCTGCAATAGGTAAGCAGCTTGGTGTGAAGAAATCAACTGTGGGAGCAATTATTAGAAAATGGAAGACATACAAGACCACTGATAATCTCCCTCGATCTGGGGCTCCACGCAAGATCTCACTCCGTGAGGTCAAAATGATCACGAGAACAGTGAACAAAATTCCCAGAACCACACAGGGGGACCTAGTGAATGACCTGCAGAGAGCTGGGACCAAAGTAACAAAGGCTACATCAGTAACACACTACGCCGCCAGGGATTCAAATCCTGCAGTGCCAGACGTGTCCCCCTGCTTAAGCCAGTACACGTCCAGGCCCATCTGAAGTTTGCTAGAGAGCATTTGGATGATCCAGAAGAGGATTGGGAGAATGTCATATGGTCAGATGAAACCAAAATAGAACTTTTTGGTAAAAACTCAACTTGTCGTGTTTGGAGGAGAAAGAACACCATACCTACTGTGAAGCATGGGGGTGAAAACATTATACTTTGGGACTGTTTTTCTGCAAAGGGACCAGGACGACTGATCCGTGTAAAGGAAAGAATGAATGGGGCCATGTATCGTGAGATTTTGAGTGAAAACCTCCTTCCATCAGCAAGGGCATTGAAGATGAAACGTGGCTGGGTCTTTCAGCATGACAACGATCCCAAACACACCGCCCGGGCAACGAAGGAGTGGCTTCGTAAGAAGCATTTCAAGGTCCTGGAGTGGCCTAGCCAGTCTCCAGATCTCAACCCCATAGAAAATCTTTGGAGGGAGTTGAAAGTCCGTGTTGCCCAGCGACTGTCACGACCTGAACGCTACCTTTCTCTGTGTTCAGGTTGTCCAGTGTCACTCCTGCTCCGGGGTAGTCCGTGCCGGGTCTTCCAAGGCCCGCTCTTTGACAGCGCCCAGCTGATTGCCAGCTGTCTAGTTCAGCTGCGCTGGGACAGCTGTCTCCTATTCCCAATAATCTCCCCCATTTAAGCGAGCAGCCGAGTGTTACTCGTCGCTGCGACCTCGCTTTGGAAAGACGTTTCTTGTGTTTCCACGACTGTTAGCTCCTCCGTCTAGCTACAGTTCGCCGTTACCTCGGCGCCTTCCCCAGTGTAAGTGCTGTGACTCGGTGAGTGTTTTTTCCCTCGCCGCCTCTCTAGCCTTTCTCCTTGGGTTGTATGTCATCTTTAGTTCTGTGTGTTTTTTAGCCCCACGTGGCTCTTTACTTTGTTGTTTGTTATTTAGTGTAGTGTTAGTGTTTGTATTAATAAATTACGCCAACTCACTGGTCGCCCTCGTATCTCTTCCTGGCTCGTGAGAACCAGAGTTATGACAGTAGGTCGCAGCCAGACTGAGACGGCCGCGACCGTGAGTTTGCTGTAAGGACTCGACGCTTTCTTTTTCCTTCCTCTGGGTGCAGGCGAGCCTGTATCATGTCTCCCTCCAAGAGACGCATGCGGCACCCAGGCCACGATCTCTCGGAGGCTCTGGACCTTGTGGACGGAACGTTGTTCACCACGGGCCTCTACGATTCTCCCAGCGAGATACGCTGGTGCCTGGACCTTGCCGAGGGTATGATCAATAACTTTTCTCGCTACTTCCTTCTCCCCGAGGTTAAGGCGAGGAGGGCAGACATCTCTGTGGCCTGGGAGAGACTCCGTAGGCTGGAGGAGAACTCCGGCAGGAAGCCGAGGACAGGACGCCATCGCTCCTCGCTTCGGAATCCCGCTCCTGCTGCCGATCCAGTCCAGAAATTCGCCTCACCCAGGGGTGATCCCCAGGATAGAGTGACGTCAACCGGGTTTCCCCCGGAGAAGATGAGAGTGACAGCGATGCGCATTGCGGACCGAGTGGCAGCCGCTTTTTCCGCCACCGTTCCCCCCGTAGCCATGAAGAACGTGATTGCGGCGGTCAGGCTGGTCGAGAAGAACCCAGAGCTGAACGATTATCCGGAATACGCTGACCTGTTGGCTTTGCTCACCGCACAGGAGCGGCGTTTTCCCGATCTCGCATTCAGAAGACGTCGCTCCCAAGTTCCCCGCTCATCCCAGCGAGAGTCCCGCCCGGATCCCGCTCCAGGAAACTACACGAATTCCGCCTCCCAGCCTGCTGTAGCTCCCGTGTCTCGCCGAAGAAGTGAATCAGCTGCTCCCACTCCTGGGCCCGCTCTCCCCGCTGTCCCGTCAGCTTTGGGCCCCCGGCTCTCCTCAGCTGTTTCACCCCCCTCTTCGTCATTCACTCCGGCTGCTGGGAATGGCGCAAATTCATCCCCAGGTGTTCCCGGTCCCGATCCGGTGCGGGTAGCACCACCTCATCTGTCCGGGGGGTCCTCCACTTCTATCCGGTTGGGAGAAGAGAGACTCAAGTCCCTTGTAGCGGGTTCCACCGGCCCTCCGGGAATCAGGCAAGTGTCCTTTCATTCTCCTCCCATTATGAGTGAATTGCCTTGTTTGATTCCTGGGAGAGGAGTTCAGGGTTCACAGTCCCCTGAGCTCTCTCCTCCCACTGCAAAAATTGAATATGAACCTGCGTCCTCGGTGTCTCTTCCCCCTGAGTGTGCCCCGGTGCCAGGTGTACACCGCCGCGCGAGGAGGAGGCGGCGGCCTGCAGCCCTGGAGGGTTTTGCCCCAGCCCCGCAGCCACGTCATGGGCAGAGGAGAAGGTCGAACTGCCCGTTGGAGCCAGCGCCGACGGTTAAGCGTCCCCGGGTCTCCACGGAGGAATGGTTCGGCCCAGCAGAGTCCAGATCTCCTGCCTCCATGCCAGGCGGGCTGTCGACGCGGTCTTCGGCGTTTGGAGGTCGTTTGAATGTGGAAACCATCATGCCGGCTGCGGAGCCATTTGCAGTGGAGTTGGAGCCGGAGGACGGAGTCCTGCACGCTGAGCCCGGAGCATCGAAGTCCTGGATGGCGGTAGAACCCGAGATCAGGCAAGTGCTCTATTTTGTCTTTCTCATCTCTATTCTGGAGCATTATTGCCTGTCTCTCAGGGGGGCGGGTCGGGTGCAGCTGTCTGCTGCGCTCAAGCCTGTCCCGCCGGGCTCTGCCGCTGCCGGTGATCCTGATCCCGGTTCCTTTTGTCCCTCTGAGCCTCTCCCCAGGGTCACCGGAGACGAACCTGCTCTGGGTGCCATCTCGGAGGTTCCGGTTCTCTGCACGGTGTTCGCCTCAGATGCTGCGCCCGGGAGTGTTTCGCCGGTCCAGCTGGAGTCCACTGGGAGTGTTTCGCCGGTCCAGCTGGAGTCCACCGGGAGTGTTTCGCCGGCCTGATCGGGGTCCACCGGGGGTGCTGCGCCGGCCCGATCGGGGTCCACCGGGGGTGCTGCGCCAGCCCGATCGGGGTCCACCGGGGGTGTTGCGCCGGTCCGGGTAAAGGTCAGTGAGGGAGCTGGAGGATTGTGTTCGCCTGACATCAGGCTGACTTCGTCCCTTGCCTCCATCATCTCTCCTCCTGCCGCTGTTGGGGTTCCTCTCACCCGGGCCAGTTTCCCCCTGCCCTTATCATTAGATGGCAGGCTGACTTTGCCCCCTGCCTCCATCTCCTCTCCCCCTACTACTGTTGGGGTATTTCTCACCTGGGTCAGTTTCCTCCTGCCATTTCCCTCAGGGAGGAAGCTGCGCCAAGACTTCTCCCTCAGCTCTCCATGGTCTGAGGTCACGGGACGACCGCCTGGGGAGCCATCTGGCTGGTTCGGTGGTCTGGGTCGGCCTCCGGAGAAACTGTGTCTCCTAGCCTGGGACTCGGGTAGGCCACCCGAACTGGTGTTGTGGTTCCTGGCCTGGTGGAGTTCGGGCCGCCCGCCGGACAAGCTGTCATCGCCTGCTCCACCTGCTGTCGTTCCTGAAAGGGTTACTGACTGTATATAGTCTTGTATTTTGTATGCCCTCCATTATTTAATTTCATTCAGGACATCAAGGAACTTTCTGTGCTAGAGTCCTTATTGGGATGTCATTTCTACCAAGAATTTTTCTTTGGACGATTTTCTATGTTTTACGATCCCTGTATGGATCCTTTTTCTAATTTGTCCCTTGGGTAGCATTTGCTTCACTTTGCCTGGCCTCGTTCAGAGTAGCCTGATTTGTCTGCATTTTTACCCTTCTCCACACTGTTTGGTGATATCTGTTGTACTGATTCATGATTGAGGAGCGGTTTCTTTTGTGTTTATATGCCAATCGGTAGCTCCTGGCTCTATTTTCAGGGCTTGTGCCCGGATTACTTTTTTTTGTATATTCTGTCTTGGCTGAGGTTACATTGGTAAATCTTCTTTGACCTTGTATTCACTGAGTTTTGCTTTGTCCTCGCCCAAAGTCATTGTGAACCTTTTTTCTTTTCCATGACTGTGTCGCTTTATTTCTGCAGGTTGTTCTCCCCACCTCCTGTGGTCACCTGCACAGACCGTCTGGCCTCTGCAGAGGAGGGGGGATGGGTTTTTTTGTTTGAAATTTTTATGGTATCTGACCCTATACTGTACCTAGGTTTTTTTTTTTCTTCTTCTTCCCTGCCTCCTTTTTCTGGTCCCTCCCTTTCTCCCAGATCTGGCCCCCACCGCCCTCCCTGGTCTTCCCTCGGGGGGGGGGGGTTAGCCCGCTCCAGGAGGCGCGGCTCGGGGGAGGAGTACTGTCACGACCTGAACGCTACCTTTCTCTGCGTTCAGGTTGTCCAGTGTCACTCCTGCTCCGGGGTAGTCCGTGCCGGGTCTTCCAAGGCCCGCTCTTTGACAGCGCCCAGCTGATTGCCAGCTGTCTAGTTCAGCTGCACTGGGACAGCTGTCTCCTATTCCCAATAATCTCCCCCATTTAAGCGAGCAGCCGAGTGTTACTCGTCGCTGCGACCTCGCTTTGGAAAGACGTTTCTTGTGTTTCCACGACTGTTAGCTCCTCCGTCTAGCTACAGTTCGCCGTTACCTCGGCGCCTTCCCCAATGTAAGTGCTGCGACTAGGTGAGTGTTTTTTCCCTCGCCGCCTCTCTAGCCTTTCTCCTTGGGTTGTATGTCATCTTTAGTTCTGTGTGTTTTTTAGCCCCACGTGGCTCTTTACTTTGTTGTTTGTTATTTAGTGTAGTGTTAGTGTTTGTATTAATAAATTACGCCAACTCACTGGTCGCCCTCGTATCTCTTTCCTGGCTCGTGAGAGCCAGAGTTATGACAGCGACAGCCCCAAAACATCACTGCTCTAGAGGAGATCTGCGTGGAGGAATGGGCCAAAATACCAGCAACAGTGTGTGAAAACCTTGTGAAGACTTACAGAAAACGTTTGACCTCTGTCATTGCCAACAAAGGGTATATAACAAAGTAATGAGATGAACTTTTGTTATTGACCAAATACTTATTTTACCGAGGAATTTACCAATTAATTCATTAAAAATCCTTCAATGTGATTTTCTGGATTTTTTTTTTTTCTCATTTTGTCTCTCAGAGTTGAGGTATACCTATGATGAAAATTGGAGACCGCTCTCATCTTTTTAGTGGGAGAACTTGCACAATTGGTGGCAGACTAAATACTTTTTTTCCCCACTGTACATCCGAAATTGCGCATTTGCGCGTTCACGTCTGAGGTAATAGGCTAGCTTTGAGAACTGCCGTCACCAGAGTAAAAGTATTAACAATGGAGAGTAGACTAGTTTGAAAATGAGACTCTCTCACCTGGAGATAGGAGGACTGGGAGCTCTTCAGCTGAATCGAGATGTCGGAGTTATATACACACGGTTTCATGCCACGGACGTGCTAGCAATGGAAACACTCATCATCTTATAAAGTTGTGGAGACCGGGACAACTTTTTCAGGTGAGCCCTCCGTCGGATAATGTAAACCTAAAGCATGACATTATTTTGTGGATTTCCGCAGTAGGCTGAACACTGCTGCAGAAGTTATAAATGCAACTTTGCCTGTCTGCATCTCACTCAGACAGTGAATTCTTGTTTATTTGTGCATTTACATTGAGTTATAATGTAATCATGCCACCCGAAAAATTCACCCGTTCGCGTTTGGTGTGAATGCACCTTAAGAAGCCCTGTCTCCTCAGCATCTGAGTTTCAGTTGCTCTCCCACATGAGACTGGGCCTACAGTGACCTTCAAAGATTCAAAGATTTTTATTTGTCAATACTTCTATAAGTACAGGACATACAGGAGAAAAGAAATGCCATTTCTTTCTCTCAGTGGTGTGCGCAATATGAGAGTAAGGATGAAAAACAACATTCTATGTACAGTAATGCTACCCGTAGTGCAAATGAAGATAAAAAAACAAAAACAAAACAGTAATCCTATATACAGAAATAGTGGAGCCATAACACTCACAATTGCAAGTTCAATGCGGTAGTGTAGGTGCATACAGTGACAGATTGGACTACACATGATCAATATTGCAATTACAGACAGCAGCAGGTATGGCATTTGTGCAAATGGTTGCAGTAAGGTGCAGAGACACAGCAGCAGATTTATTACTGTTGGTGTGCCAAGTCTTTCTGTGAAAACAGCTGAGGTAGTTATTGTGTGGGTGAGTGTGTTATGGTCCAGGGGGTGAGCAGAGTTCAGGGTCGTGATGGACTGGTGAACAAAGCTGTTTAGCAGTCTTGTGGAGTGGGCCTGGAGGCTCCGGTTTGAGGGGTGGGAAGTGTCGCCTGCGATGTTGATGGGTGTGGTAGATGTCTGAGAGGGAGGGCAGAGGGGCACCGATCTTGCTGGCTGCTTTCATTGTGTGTTGTAGTGTCTTCCGGCAGGAGGCGATGCAGCTTCCGTGCCACACTGTGATGCAGCTGGTGAGGATGCTCTCAATGGTGCCCCGGTAGAATAAGCATGTGATGGGGGGTGGGACTCGTGCTCTCCTCAGTTTACGGAGGAAATAGAGGAGAGTTTGAGCCTTTTTGGCCAGTGATGTGGTGTTGTTGTACCAGGAGAGGTCCTCAGAGATGTGCACCCCCAGAAACTTGGTACTGCTGACCCTCTTCACAGCTGCTCCATCGATGATCAGACCTTCTGTCCAGCATCAGCACTCCCCAGGTATAGCTTAGCTATCTGTAAGACAAGACAGTTTAATAAAGACAAAAACATGTTTCTCTGGAGGTAAAACAAAAAGCAACTCCCTCCAACACCTCTGTAAAGAATAGAATAGGCTTTATTGTACAGCACAATGAAATTGTTGGTGCTAAACTAGGCTAAGAGAGAAGGATTAGATAAAACACAGTTAATGAAGACACGATTAAACACACAACTGAAATAAAAATGGCCCAGGATTATGGAAATATACATATGTAGATTGTTTAGTCCGTGAAGCCACTACCATACCTAAGTGTGGAGTGCCAAACACACAGTTGGACACACAACTGAATAAAATGTCTCAAAGACTATGGAAAATATACTTACATAGGTATGGTAGTGGTTTCACAGATGGGTCAATATACATGAAAGTGCGGAGTGCAAAGACAGGTGCGATTATTATCATAATTAAAAAGGTCCTCAGTTCTGTGCATATGAGCATTCAGAGGGAGGGGGTGGGGCGTCTGACTGTTTGCAGTCTGGATGGTTCAGGGGAAGAAACTGTTTGTTTCACATGAGATGTTAAAGGCGTCTCACCTGGTCTCTGCTCACACACAATAATATTTATAATTGTGTATTTATAATTTTTCTGCATTGATGTATGTGGTTATTGTGTATATTTTTTATCTTGATTCTTTTTTCTAAAGCCCATCCAGGGACAAGAGTTGCAAATTAGCTAATAGCTATACACTCTATGTGCAACACATCAGATTGATTGTCTTTGATTAATTGTCTATGTTTATTGCACTGTCCCTGTCAAATAAACTAATCTACACCAGTTTTATCTGGGCAGCTGCATTCATATTTCTGTACATCAAGCAGCCCTCCCCTTTTACATCATGTGATGCTAAAATTTCTGAATATATCATGGATCGACTACGTCAGGCATGGGCAAACTATGGCCTGTGGGCCATATACGGCCCTTTGGGCTTTTTAATCTGGCCTGCCAAACACTGATGCATAATTGTCCCAATTTTTGTAAAGACCTCATTCATTTAGTCTTTTTCTTGCAATACTCAGGTTTTCCACTAGATGGTGCACTCCAGACATCACTTTTGCTGATGATGATGATGGTCTAGCGCATTTGCGCCTCCTATTGGGCTGGGATAAAACTGCAGATAATGATTATGCACATGGGTGTTTTTTTTTGGGGGGGGGGGGTCCAGTGCACTATATCAGGGGTATCCGACTTTCAAGCGCTCTCTCTTTTTCTGTAATTTGCAGATGTCTGTTTCGTTTTTATAATATGCAAGGGAACATAAAAGAGTTTCAGATTTGCATTGCAATTTTTAAAAAAAATCATTGATTTTGCCGTTAGAATCGAAACTATTGGTCGTGTCCCCTCATTTTTCCCAGTTTTTGTGTGACATGAAAATCGCATCAATTTCAAAGTACTGTAACGGGAGCTCTGAGTAACTCTTTCTACTCAAAATGCAAGAGATAACAGAGTTGTAATGCAAATTCAAAATAAAACATTCCCCAATGTGATCGGATCTATGGTTTTTGTACGGCGACCCCTGCAAATTTACTCGTACGACGTAAATTTCCGACGTAAATTTCCGTGTCCCCAAATTTACGCAGCAACATGCAAGTTATTTGGTAAAGTAACCAGAAAACAGGAAGTGCTGATGCTTTTCACTTTGCACCTTTCAAATCCCAAACCATACACGTAAAAAGGAGATCAGTCTTTGTGAAGCTCAGATGTAGAATATTTCAATAAAATCTCAAACATTTATGACACATCGAATATGGTGTCCTTTAAAAAATTTACGTCTTCGGTCTTGGTCGGCCGCGCGCAGCCCCGTCTGGCGAGGTGACCGCCCTGGGAAAGCACTTTTATTTTCTCTATGTGTGCTCAACCCATGTGGAGAGGATTAACCGTGGTCACTTTATATTGAAGTTATCGAAGGTCCAAACTTCCGTGTCCCGCATTTACGCCTTTTGTGATTTTACATCTTATCCAACAAACAGGGAGAATTTGAAGGTATGTATACACGTTATCACATCTTAATATGTCATGAAAATGTAGCTGTTGATGAGTTTTGATGCGTGAAAAATACTGGAAGTGTTGAAGTTGTTTCGTGTAAAATGTGTGCCATTGCAAAGTGCATTGGCACACGGGAAAACAAAAGCCCGAGTGTCCCGTTTACGTCTCCATTTACAAGTAGTTGAAGTGAGCGCTCATCCTCAAGAGTTCCTGAACGCGAATGCCGTTACAAAAATAGTTAATAGTTTCATAAACCTGACACAATTGGATAGTGATTAGTCAATTTCATGTGCAGATTTGATCAATTTTAAATTTTGCCACCAATGTCACACATTGGACCCCTAATAAATAAAAACACCCACATGCGTTAAACGTTTGGTAGAGCAGTAGATGCTAATGAAGCATGCAGCTGCTTGACTGCTGGCCTTGGCGTAGCTAGATGCATCATAGATGTGAAAAGTATAAAGCCAGCTTAACAATGAGTGGACGAAAGAAAAGAAGTCGATAGTGAGTGCCGAGTGTTTAATAAGGAGTGGACAGCTAAATATGTTTTCACCGTAGTTCGATCAAAGGCTGTATGTCTTATTTGCCAAGAAACCATTGTGGTTTTCAAAGAATACAACCTCAGCCACCACTTTTCCACCAAGCATGCTAACTACACTAGCAACCAATCAACGCAAGGATGGGCGGCTACTGCTCAGAGGTTGGCAGCCAATTTACAGACTCAGCAAAATATTTTTCTTCAACAAGCTACAATTCAAGAGTCAAGCACCAAGTCAAGTTTTCTGCTGACATTCAAATTGGCAAAAGCCAGCAAGCCTTTCTCCAAAGAGGAGTTTATGAAAGAATGCATGGTAGAGACAGCAGGCCTCTTATGTCCAGAGAGCAAAAACAAATTTGAAAAAATTAGTTTATCAGGCAGGACAGTTACTCACCATGTAGAACTAATTGACAAAGACTTGGCCAGCTAGTTAAACAAAAAAGCTGAGTCATTTAAGTTATACTCTTTGGCACTGGATAAAAATAACGACATAAAAAACAATGCTCAGCTCTTAATTTTTATCAGAGGGATTAATGACAATTTTGAGATAACAGGAGTTTTTGACCATGGAATCCCTAAAGGGGAAAACATGAGGAGAGGACTTGCATGGCAGGGTGTCTGGTGTCATCGAGAGGCTGAAGCTACTGTACCTTGGAGTAAATATACCAATGTCACCACGGATGGATCGCCAAACTTAACATGGAAAAATGAACTGCTGAAAAGAATCCATGATAAAGTGAAAGAGGAAAACCCTGAGCTGGATGTAATTTTCCTACACTGCATAATTCATCAGGTAGCCCTGTGTAAGTCTGTGTTGAAGCTTGATCATGTTGTGAAACCAGTCGTAAAACTTGTTAACTTCAGCAGGCCTTCAGCATCGTCAGATTAAGTTCCTTGAGGAAACTGATGCTGATCGCCAAGACTTGCTTTACCGCTCTCGTGTCCGCTGGTTAAGTTTGGGGAAAGTATGCCAACGAGTGTGGGAACTCAAAGGGAAGTTTAGCTCATTTTTGGAGTCAATTTGGAAAGCCAACGATTTTCCTGAGCTGAGTGACACAAATGGCTTTGTGATTTTGCTTTTGCTGTGGACATATTGGCATACATGAATGAGCTGACCGTAAAGCTATAAGGGAAAGATCAGTTTGTGCACGACATGTACACAAATGTGAGAGCCTTCAAAGCCAAGCTGACTTTATTCTCAAAGCAAATGTCAAACAAATCATTTGCTCATTTTCCCACACTCGGGACACTGAAAGAGCCCCTCAACATGTGAAAAAATACAGCAGAACACTGGACAACCTGCACAGAGAATTCTGCCGTCGGTTCTGATTTTGAAAAAATTGACAAGCCACTCGTGTCATGTCCCCTGTTACAAGACTCTGAAACAGCACTGCAGTTGGAACTGATCGATCTTCAGTATGACTCTGTCTTAAAGGAGAAGTTCAACTCCCTTAAACTGGAGGAGTTTTATGCTTCACTTAGTGAAGCCAAGTTTTCAAACATTAAGAAGATGGCACAGAGGATGCTGGTGTTGTTTGGCTATACCTACATGTGTGAGAAGACCTTCACTGTGATGAACGTCAGTAAAGCTCCCCACAGATCCCAGCTAACTAATGAACACCTCAGATCTGTCCTGAAATTTGCCACAACCAAACTGACACCAAACTTTGATGCACTGTCAAAAAAAGGTGACCAACAACACTGTTCCCACTGAAACTGAAGGTGTTTTCTTTCACTTTTAGGTAACGGCTTTTACATGCACTTTATTTTAGTTCACACAAACACTCTACCATCTATCAGATAATGCCCGGCCCTTTTGTCACATTTTAAACTCAATGTGGTCCCTGAGCTAAAAAGTTTGCCCACCCCTGAACTAGGCAGACAGGCAAGGGAGGGCCCAAATGCTGGCAGAGTTCATAACAAACAAAAGACCTGTGACAAAAAAAATGAACTAAACTGAAGTACTGAAATATCTATGAAAAACAAGGTGCGGCTCAGGGGCTGGAAAACACTAGAATAAACTTAATCTCAAGGAAAAATAAACTAAGAACAGGAGACATGAATAACAGAGTTAACAAACCGAGGGATGATGCGAGGAGCCAGGGAAATCCAGAACACACCACAACATGTAATGACGCTGCACGATACAGACATTTAAGGTAGAGGGATAATCAAGGGTTGGGAAACGGCTGAGAACAATCGGGAAGGTGCAGAGACTCTCTAATGAGGGAGATGGAGATTAGGAAATGATAAAACAAAACCATCAAAGAGGAAGGACAAATCAAGGAAACACCATGAACTACAAAAAAACGCAAACTAAACCTAATAGTCAACTGAGAAAATCAAGGACTGACCAGGAACATCATCTAAAAACCCAGCAGTGAATAAAGCACAACTACAGAGAGAACCATAAATCAACTCAATATTAAACTGGAAATCATAAACAAGGATCCACAGGAAATACATACCAAAATAAAACATAAACTACACATAACAGGCACAAAACAGGTAAAACTTTCAAAAATAAACTATGAAAAAGGAAACTAAACTAGACAAGGATAATACAGGGAATGCCGTTAACATAAACCAGGGATTAAACAAAAATAGATCATAATATTGAGTCCAAGATAACAGATATTATATAATAAGGTGGGGCATGAACAGATCATGCCCCCCCACAACAGAATAAATGTATAGATAGCGTGACATGTCAGAAGGGTATATCAACACAATACACAGACTCTTCTATATATTTTATATGAACGAGCTCATGTTCTTGTTAAGCGTAGATCTAAAACTATAGTAGTTACCTCCACCGAGCAGGTAATGTGATCAAGGCGGTTTTTGTGTTTGTCTTTTAGCAGGATTACGCAAAAACCACAGGATGGATTTTGATGAAATTTTCACCAGAGGTGACCCTTGGGCTATGGATGAACCCATTAGATTTTGGAGGTGATCGTGAATGCATACCTCTGCCAAGGCCCTATCTCACAATGTAATGTGATCATCCGTCCGTCCGTCCGTCAGCAAGGATTACGCAGAAACTACTGGATGAATTTGGAAGGTAGGGAGGTACGGATGGAAAGATGGACGGACAGAGCCTTGGTGGAGGCATGCGCTCTGAGTACCCTCTAGTTGTTCCTCATGAAGACCCTATATTCAGACACCAAGGGGATTTGCATTTGGATAAGAACATACACAAACTTCACTCAATTCCACAGGTCAGAGTTTTATTTGAGAGTGCCCAGGTTTTCAGGGCTCAAATCCACATGGGTAAGGTCCTGTTTCTTTTCCACCATTTTGCGGCAGCTGTGGTCACATACCCACAATCCTCCTTTCACACACAGACATACGGTTTCTATATGCAAACCTCAGCTGGAACTCTCGTGGCTGTTAAAAGAAGAGAGGCAAAGACAGGGATACTCAGACAGAGACAGGGGCCTCTGATCTCAAAAATGTACCAGTGACAAACTCAGTAGATGCTTGGCCAAGTTCCTATAGGAGAGAGAATTTGTGCTTGGTTTTTTTATATTCAGCATTGACAGAAGCACCATTTATGACTGTGGATGTGAAATCTGAATGTGATCTGCAGCACTGTTAAGTCTCATGGATCAGAATGATGTATCTACATGTCAGGGTCTCTCTTTCTCTCAAAGCTGCCATAAAACAAGATTACAGCTGACTGTCTGGGCTAAATGTCTCTACAGACAAACTGTCGCTGAGCTTATGCAGCTTGAATTGTTACTTAAACCTATCTGGGTGTGTATGTAATTTCAGGACCACTGTATCGTCTAAGTGTGTTGATACAACTGAAGCCATACCCATACAGATTTAAATGCATAAACCTGTGAGTCATCCTGACTATTGTGTACATTAAAAGATATTTTTATCTGTTTTCCCAAATATTTCAACAGGCAAAACTTTGATTATAATTTGAAAAGTGCACGCAAGTATGAGTCAAGGAATCTAAAAAAAAACAACAACCAAAACATAGTATTCACTTAGATCCATCCATCCATCCCTGCTTATCCGGGGTCTGGTTTGCAGGGTCATCAGTCTAAGCAAAGAAGCCCAGACTGCTGACCAAATCACATAGCACCATGATCCCTCCTGCAGATGTTTAGCCCACTGCAGGGTGAACCCATGTGGCTCATTCCAGCTGAGCCCTGCCAGGCCCTATGGGTAGAAATCTGGTCACAGGGCACTTGCCATTGAGCAACTTCTCCCAGCTCAAGGCTCAAAGGCAGGACCTTGGTAACTCCATACCAGGAGGGGTATATAGGATCCTAGTTGTAGCTTCTTCATGGGCAGCCGCTGGACCACTCTGTCTGGCCCTTCACCCAGAACCAATTTGCCTTGAGAGACTCTGCTGGTGGGATGTCATCCCTGACAACAAAGCTCCTGGGATCATTAGGGCACACAAACCCCTCCACCATGACAAGGTGGCAGTCCATGGAGGGGATAATTAGATCATGAAATGGAAAAATATGTATACACAATTACATTTTTCAAATATTCAAATCTGGGGAATGTGAATCAGTGGTTCCAGATTTGGAAGCTGTCTTATTTAAATCTTTAACATCTGGGTTCTGGTGTTTGCTTTGCATTTGAAGTGCATGTTGATTTCTAAATTGCTCTCTGAGGTCCAGTAAAGATGTTGTGGATATACGATTGTGAAAGCTTGCTGATATGACACAAGTAATTCTACTGTGAGGGAAATCAACTGGTGAAGATTACAGCTCGGTAAACTGTCATGTTATTCATGACTGGCTGCCCTTCCTAAGAGCAGATGGTTTGATTAAAAAAAAAGCCCAGAGCATCCCCAAATTTCATCATGGGTAAATCTGCAGCTGTTGGTGTTAAAGTGCATGAGTAAAATGGAAAAAGGATTTCATAAATTTGACCTGCATGTGAGCCATTCCAAGGGGAAAAACATTTATGGTCCAAAAAGACCATTAGAACAAAACTAGTTTGCCAACATTTGGAAACAGAGCAGAAGTTAGTATGTGTTCTCAAAGACAAATCAAAGACAGAGATGTTTGGCCATAGTAACCATGGACATGTCAGGGAAGACCAAAGGCATTTCTTCAGGGGACGAACCTCATACAGAGTGGAAAAAATGGTGGTGGAAATGTTTTTCAAAATGCTTTGGGCTTATTTCATTACCTCATGTGTTGGTCATCTTTGCATTAACTGATTTAACAAAAAAAGAAATCTAAATCATAGCAAAGAGCATTTGGACGTGATGTGAGGTCAGGCTGGAATATCAACAGGATAGTGATCACAACCCTACCAGCAAATCTCATAAAAAGATACTCTATAAAGGAGAAACTGATGGTTATGCAATGGCCAAAAAATAGTGGAGGTCTTTTAAACAGGCAGCATATTTAGGTAAACTCTTAACCCCTTAAGACTTAAATATATTTACAATTATATAAACAATAAAATTTGTGTTTTTGCTGTCAAGCAGACACCAAATTAAATAGAAATTGTATATTTGAATATGGTGCGTGCAATAGATATAAATTTAGCTATGATGCAAAATGGCGATATTAGGCATAATTGCTATTGTATATGAGTTTTGGCCCTAGAGACTTGCCATAGCCATCCTGCGGAGTGACGTCAGGCGGGCTGCGGCCAGTGTATATAGTTGTGTTCTCAATAAAGTTCAATTCACTGTTCAGCACAAGACGATTCCTGTCTGACTTCATACATAACATTTTGGCGATGAGGAGAAACTATGGAGGTGTATGGGCTACCTCCACCACCGTTTCTGCAGTATCCGGGAGAGCCAGCGATCCTGTGGCCTAACTGGTTGGCCATGTTTGGGGGGTACATCGTGGCATTGGGCCTAAGTAGACTCGACGAAATGTGGAGACGAGCACTTCTCATCCACCATCTCGGCATAGAAGGTCGGAAAGTTTTCCAACGTTGGGGGAGATGGAGTCTTATACAAAGGCTGTCAAACAGATGTCTGAATACTTTGCCGAACACACAAGGAGCACGAAGTTGTGGGTGGAAAGGCTGTTGGCACCAAAAGTAGCTAAGCTAGCTAGCTCGGGGAAGCTAACAACTCAGCCAGTGGCAGCGGCGAAGTTAGCCACGGAGCTAGGTGGGCACCAAACACTAAAAGGGCAAGGTAACAGGGCAAGATATCCCCTTTTAACCAAGCTTGTTCGTTCTGGGTTACCCATCGCTCCTTAAACACCTTCCACCTCATGCTGCAGAATGGGTACAGACTGCTCTGACGCTGGGATGTAAACTTATTATTTCACAGTAGAAGGAAACCTCTACCCTGTCTGTTACTGTCTGGTATAATCAGCTAGGAAGACTGGCCGCATTGGAAGGCCTTTCATACAGGCTACTGAATAAAGTGGAGAATTTCCACCTGAAGTGGGATCCTTATCTTTCCAGAATAAATGGCTCTGCTTAAGCATTTGTAGGGGATCAGCCCTGAGATCCTAGGTAACTATTTGGTCTTGCTGAGTGAAAAATATTTCTATACTGGCTGCTTTTTTCTTTTTTTCTTGTTTTTCTCTATTGTTAATTTATTTTTATTTATTCATTTTTTTTCTTTTATTTATTCCTACTGTTATAATTATCACTGTATTGGATACGCTGCACCTACACAATTGTTTCAAAGTCTTTGTATGCACTGGACTATTATCTGTTAAAAGAAAATGCAGCTCAATTTACATTTACATTTACAGCTCAAGTTCGGGGGTATTGGGTCAGGTCGGCCACTGACCTAGTTGGCTCCCCAGGTCAGCCCCGGCAGTAGCCCTTGGGTGTTTGGTCGTGAGCGGAGAATTTCTTACAGTATGCCTCACATTTGTTGGTGACCAATAAGTCTTTTAAACAGTTTTACAGAAATTCTCTGCTCACATCATTAAAGATCCCATGGCTGACTTTGGACGCCAAGTCATTCAAGGGCTAACTTGACTTATATTTGGCTCAGGATACAGCCAAAGGATCTGAGGTGAAGGCTAGGAGCTAGTCCACTAATGTTAGAGGTAGTGACGTAAGAGGGAGGGTGGAGTTGAATGCAGTTAGGGATTTTTTTTTTTTTACAGTGACAGCATTGCAATGTAGTGTTTTCAGAAGGCTAGAAAAAAAATTGAGCAAAATATATCAAACTTTTTTTTTTTTAAGATGTGTGAACTGTTAAAAGTGCAGTCAATGACCCCTTTAAATGCTGATCCACATTTCAAAAAGCATCACTATAATATTGGACTTCTCAAAATATATTTTTTAAACTTCTTTACATCTGAGAGCAACAATTAGTTTTCCTGTCAGTGCTAGCATATTTCCTCTATAGTGAAGGCATTAATGACGCAATAAATCAAACTTTTTGTATAGCACTTTTAAAACATTAGATGCTGCGCAAAGTGTTTTACATAGATTAAAAATAGACACATTTAGTTACATATTTTACACAATACATCCCCACCCCTTCCAACCCTCCCATAAACATACCCACAAGCACAACACACAGGCACATACTCTACCGTTCAAAAGTTCGGGGTCACCCAGACAATTATTTTGTGTTTTCCATGAAAAGTCACACTTATTTACCACCATGAGTTGTAAAATGAATAGAAAATATAGTCAAGACATTGACAAGGTTAGAAATAATGATTTGTATTTGAAATAATAATTTTTTCCAGATACTCAACCTGCTCAAAGGAAGATCAGTTTTATAGCTTCTCTTACCGGCTAAACTGTTTTCAGCTGTGCTAACATGATTGCACAAGGGTTTTCTAATCATCCATTAGCCTTCTGACGCAATGAGCAAACACATTGTACCATTAGAACACTGGAGTGATAGTTGCTGGAAATGGGCCTCTATACACCTATGTAGATATTGCACCAAAAACCAGACATTTGCAGCTAGAATAGTCATTTACCACATTAGCAATGTATATTAGATATTAGAGTGTATTTCTGATTAGTTTAAAGTTATCTTCATTGAAAAAAACAGTGCTTTTCTTTCAAAAATAAGGACATTTCTAAGTGAGCCCAAACTTTTGAACGGTAGTGTACATCACCCCCTACTTCTCTTACACAAATAAAATAAGACATTGCTCGGCACCGAGGCACCGCATGAAGGAGCAACCATCCTGTGGAGTCCCCCACGCCAGGAGACCACACTGCCAGTAACCACAGAAGGCACCATGAGAGCCACCCCAACCAGGACAGGCAGGCAGGAAAGCCCCCACCCACCTAAGCTAGAGCGACCCACGAGACCAACACCCCTGCAAATGGGCCAGGCAGCATCCGGCATGAGGGGCCCCACTGAGGAAACACTGGAGCTAAAACAAGTAAATACAAAATAAAACTAAGAACACACAGAGCAAAGGGAATTAAAGACCCATACATAGAAACTGAGCTAAGAACATATCAAAATAAGAAAATCTAAAAGCAAATGGAGCTAAGAAGAATGTAAAAACAATGGAACATAAATGACTACTTCAATAATAGTTAAATGGTTTGCTAAAAGCCAAAATTTAAAAAGGTACAAAAAGAACTAAGAACACATAAAAACAGGAACTAAAAGCCCATACTTAAAAACTGAACTAAACACATCAATAAGAAGATGAGAAAATCTAAGAACAAATGGCACCAAGAAGAACATAAAACAATGGAACATAAATGACTACTTCAGTAATAGTTAAACAGGTTTATTAAAAGCCAAATTAAAAAGGTGGGTCTGCCGGTTATGGCTGCCACGTAAGACGGACGTGTCTCACTCTGCTCTGCTCCTGGAGAAAAAAATCGGCAAATAACTCTCTCATTTGGGACAGAACGTATCCCAGCGTTTGGGCGAGGATATGTCGGCGAAGCCTAAGGCTGGAAAACCAGGTAAAGGAAAAAGTGAGCCGCCGAAACAGTCCAAATTAACGGACTTTCAGGTCTGTGACGCAGCAAACAAAACTCCATATATGGCGGAGGAGGCTGGCAACGGTGCGATATCTGTGGGGAATGGCGCAGATGCGCTGATGGCTGCCATGAGTTCAATGAGAGCGGACTTTTCCTCTAGATTTGATGGGATTATGACAGCGTTGGAAGGAATAAGAAAGGAATTGGGTGACTGTGTAGAACGAACGGCGCAGATGGAGCTCCGTCTCGCTAGTGCTGAAGATGACGTCACCCGTCTTCAATTAAAGGTGAGCACTTTGGAAAAAAAAAATAAATGTCTAGAAGATAATATTTTGGATTTGGAATCTCGGTCGAGACAGAATAACTTGAGGCTGGTGGGTCTTCCAGAGGAATCAGAAGGTCGGGACGTATATTCCTTTCTGGAAAAGTGGATTCCGGAGGTGCTGGGCAGCGAGGAGTTGCAATCAGCAGTGGTTCTGGAAAAAGCACATCGTATTGGCCCACGGAGAGATAAGGGACTGCCGAGGACCTTAATTATGAAGTTTCTTAGCAACAGAGACAGGACGAAGATCTTCAACGCTGCACGAGCTAAAGGAGAGATTAAACACCAGGATCAGCAGGTGCGGTTCTACCCAGATTTGGCCACAGGAATCCAACAATTGAGGAAGCAGTTTGATCCCATACGTAAGGAGCTGCGCAACTTTGGGATTCGTCATGGTGTAATCTATCCTGCGAGACTGCTGACCATGTATGAGGGCAGAACCCACATCTTCAAGACCCCAGAGGAGGCGCAGGAGTTCATCAAGAAGATCAAAGAAGAAGAAGAGACTGGTGGGAGCTAAGCATGAACAAAATATAAGGTAGAATAATTAAGCATTTGCACAGGCATCTGACTGACTTGAAGTAAATAGCAAGTTTACAAAATATAGATTGTATTATATATTAAAAAAAAACAAAAACAAAACAAACAAAAAAAACTATGATGTACAAAGTTGTTAAAAATTTTGGAGTTAAGTTGGAAAACTACAGAGGAGAGTTAATGTTACGTCATTAAAAGCAGTAGAGTTAGGGTGATTGGGAGGATGAAGAAGGAGTGGCTTAGGCTGTTCCCCGTGGGTGTGGAGCGGTCGATGGCTATATCGGGAGACGGAATTTTTCTTTTGATTTTGGGGGGTTCGCCACAAGTGTGGGAAGGGGGAATTTGTTTGTGTGTAGTTTGTAGGATGAATGTTCAACCACTCATGTTTTTGCTTCTCTGTATGAGCATGTTTACACTGCAAGGTAATCCCAAACTCTTTATTGATCATAAACCAAAGTGTTAATCTTAATTTAACTTCATGGAATTGCAGAGGTCTACAAAATTTAAAAAAACTTAAACAAGTTATGAATAAAATAAAAGACATGGGTTCAAAAATTGTGTTTTTACAAGAAACTCATCTAATAGAGGCGGATATAAAAAGAATTAGGAGTAGATGGCAAGGAAGTGTATTCACCTCATCATTCTCATCCCGGGCCAGGGGAGTTATGACTCTCATACATAAATCAGTCCCTTTTCAAGTGAAAAATGTAATTGGAGACAAACTTGGAAGATATGTAATCATTCAAGGTTCTTTGCTATTAGAAAATATAAATCTTGTGAACTTATATGGTCCCAATATAGATGACCAAAAGTTCTTTGCTAATTTATTTCTTATTTTATCATCACTTACAGGGCAACATATAATAGCAGGGGATTTTAATTGTACATTGAATCCAGGTATAGATAGATCAACAGGACTGGATTGTACGCACAATGGATGTAGGATGACTATTAATCATTTTATGAAAGAATTGAGATTGTTAGATATATGGAGAGAAATGAAACCACAAGTTAAAGCCTATTCTTGTTATTCCAGTACCTACAAGACATTCTCACGTATTGATTATTTTTTGATTTCCACAGAATTAAGATCCAAGATTCAAAACTGCTTTTATGATAACATCGTGATCTCTGATCATGCACCCTGTTGTCTAATATATGTAGATAAAAAATTGACAAAGGAATCAGGTAGATGGCAATTTCAGCATAAATGGCTTCAGGATGAGGAATTTGTCAAGTATATAGAAAAACAGATAGACGAGTACTTTGACATCAATACTACACAAACATCAGCATGTGTAAAGTGGGAGGCTTTCAAAGCTTTTATTAGGGGACATATTATTAGTTATACAGGATCAAAATCTAAGAAGACTCGAGAGGAGAGAGCTAAATTGGAACATAAAATGAAAAGTCTTCAGGAAAAAGTGTATGCAGGAAGTGATCCAAGGTTGGAGAATGAATTACTGATTTTGAGAGCTGAATACGACAAAAAATCAGCGAATAGAGCTGCCTCGAGTCTTCTAAGATTGAAACAATCTTTTTATGAACAAGGTGAAAAATCAGGAAAATTATTGGCATGGCAGATTAAACAATTAGAAATTAAAACACCAATTACTAGTATTATAAGTAACGAACAGGTAGTTATAGATCCTTTAGAAATTAACAGAGCCTTTAGAGATTACTATGAAAAATTATATGATACTAAAAATGAATTTGATTTAACAAAACTAAATGGGTTTTTGAACGAACTATTTATACCGTGTATTCCAAATGAAAACAGGGAGATATTGGAGTCTAAAATTAGTCAAGAAGAAGTTGGGCTAGCCATTGATAATATGAAATCAGGAAAAAGTGCAGGACCAGAGGGTCTTCCAGTTGACCTTTATAAAAAATTTAAGAATAAATTAATAAAACCTTTTTTGGAAATGGTTTTAGAAGCATTTCAAAATAATAATTTACCATCATACATAAATAATGCCTTAATTATACTGCTGCCAAAACCAGGTAAGCCCTCTAATAAATGTGAAAATATGAGACCAATAAGCCTATTAAACGCCGACCTTAAGATAATCTGTAAAATTTTAGCAAGACGAATACAAGAAATTTTACCAAATATTATTAATCGAGATCAGAATGGCTTTATAAAGGGAAGACAAGGCTTCCATAATGTAAGAAGACTATTTAATATTATTTATTTTAATAAAGAAGCACCGGATACAGCTCTCCTATCACTGGACGCCGAAAAGGCCTTTGATAGAGTTGAATGGCCCTTTCTTTTTGAAGTCCTACAAAGGTTTGGACTTGGAAATAATTTCATAAAATGGGTTCAAATAATATATAATAATGCTACAGCAGAAATCTTAACAAATAACAATATTTCAAAACCAATAAAAATCAATAGAGGATGTCGACAAGGCTGTCCACTTTCACCTTTACTGTTTACTATGGCAATTGAACCTTTAGCGATAGCGATACGTTTACATTCACAAATATATGGAATTAAAGTTGGACCAACAGAACATAAAATCTCCCTGTACGCCGATGACATAATTTTGTTTATGTCGAATCTAAAAAAATCAATTCCAACCTTGTTGAATTTAATAAAGAATTTTGGGGAAATATCAGGATATAAAATAAATAAAACTAAATCTTCAATATTAATGCTAAATGAGACCCAGAGAAATTACCCAGCCCCTGAGGTAAATCAATTCAATGTTGTAAATCAGTTTAAATATTTAGGAATCCAAATTGTGCCTAAGCTAGAATCATTCGCCAGTGTCAACTATGAAGCCTTAATGTCAGATATCAATGAGTTAACTCAGAGATGGATGTCACTACCAATGTCGATGATCGGGAGAATCAATATACTTAAAAGTAATATTTTACCTAAAATACTTTATTTATTTCAATACATTCCCTTATCACCACCTTTAGATCTATTCTCAAGAATAAAAAAAAAGTTAGTGGAATTTATATGGAACAACAGGAGGGCTAGATTACGTCTGTCTTTATTATATTTACCATTTGATCGTGGAGGTCTGAAATGTCCAAATTTTATGTTGTATTATTGGTCGGCACAACTGAGGTCTATGACATATTATTTTTCATCAAATGATCTCCCTCACTGGACTGAAATGGAATCATACAATTTACCTTTACCTCTTCCCATATTCATATACTCAGATTCGGCAAAAAAATTACAAAAACAAGTTAAAAATCCATTTGTAAAGCATATGATCAAAATATGGTGTGAAGCTAAAAACTATTTAAAAGAACCACAGTTATTGTCACAATTTAGTCCAATATGGGGTAATCAATATTTTAAACCAGGGAGAGCGGACGCTGTATTTAAAGTATGGAATTTAAAAGGGATACAAAAGATTCAGGATTTATATTTGCCATGTGCAGATAACATAATGTCTTTTGAAGAGCTGAGGATCAAATTTAATCTCAATAGAACACATTTTTTTAAATATCTTCAACTTAGAAACTTTATTCGATCAAATCAAAATAAAGCTCTCACTCGACCTATTTATTCATCCTTGGAAAAAATGATGATGAAAGATAGTAAAAGAAAGGGTATTATTTCAGAGTTTTATAACTCATTGACACTATCTTCAAGTGAAAATTCACTGAAAAGATTAAACTACTGGAAAGAAGATCTGCAAACTGAAATTTCAGAGGAACAATGGGAATTGGCTTGTACAGAAGCTCAAACCAAATCAATAAATGTACGCCTTAAATTGATACATTTCAAATGGTTAATGCGGATGTATGTTACACCGGAGGAGTTAAATAAATATAACAAAAATATACCAGATACATGCACAAAATGCATGGAAAGTAAAGGAACTCTATTTCATTGTGTATGGGAATGTAGATTAATAAGAATGTTTTGGGAAGAGGTGAGGGTAACAATTGAAAAAATAATCTCAAAACAAATCATATTGAATCCTAAATTGTTTTTGTTGGGTCTGTACCCAGAAAAGCATAATTTTAATAAAAGTGAAAGAACATTCATAGACCTCAGTTTGCTTAATGCCAAAAAATGTATTGCATTATTATGGAAAAAGACTCATAGACCAGATGTGACTCAGTGGTTAAGACAGATGTTAACAAACCTTCCATTAGAAAGAATAACATATATACTGAAATCAAAGGAAATTGTGTTTGAGAATATATGGAGACCTTTTATTGATTATGTAAAAAATTTAAACATAACTTTTGAAGAAGAAGGTAAATGATGTGTGTGGACCTTGTAAATTCCAAACTGGTGAACATAATATGTATACTTATGTATTGGATTGTCTAGACTAAACAGAGGAGCATTGTTGAAGATTTGATTTTGCTGGTGGTTGTTGGTGTTTTTAGTGCATGTTTTTTTGTAGTACTTTAGTGTTAGTGTTTGAGTGTTTGTATCATGTTTGTTAAAAAAAAAAAGGTTCAATAAAGATATTGTGGAAAAAAAAAAGGTGGGTCTTGAGCCTGTGCTTAAAAACATCTATTGACTCTGCGGCCCTGAGGCTCTCTGGCAGGCTGTTCCACAGACAAGGACCATAATAGTGAAAGGAAGCTTCACCAAAGGTCTTGGTCTTGACTTTGGGAACCATTAAAAGGCCAATACCAGAGGACCTCAGGGTTGGCAAGTGCTCATAAGATAAAAGCAGCTCAGATAGATAAGAAGGCCCAAGACCACTGAGACATTTAGGATCAATTTTAAGGTTTTCTTAGTAGTTTTTAAAACGCATGGGGAGCCAATGCAGCGATTCTAAAACTGGTGTAATATGCACCCATCCCTTGGTCCTCGTTAACACTCGTGCTTCTGAATTTTGGAGCAGTTGGAGATGTGGTATTCTTTTTTGAGGAAGACTAGAGAGCAGGGCATTACAATAGTCTATACGACTAGTAATAAAAGCATGCATCAAGACCTCCATGCTGGCAAAAGAGAGAAAAGGGCGGACTTTGGCTATATGCCTAAGATGGTAAAATCCAATTTTTGTTTCATTTTTAATGAGTGAAATAAAATTAAAGTCAGAGTCTAAAAGAACGCCCAGGTTCTTGACACAATGTGTAGGTTTTAGACCTAGCAATTTTGGTAGAAGTTTCTCTCTCTTGTCTTCAGGACCAATGATTAAAACTTTTGTTTTGTCCTGGTCGAGCTGTAGGAAGTTCTCTGCCATCCATGACTTTATATCTAAAATACAGTTCAAAAGGGCATTAATTGGTTTTGTGTCATCAGGATACTTGGCAATGTACAATAACTAATTTAACTTAACTCATTTATGAACAATGAGTAAATTTATGGTCATAAAAGGTTGTGTTTTTAAAAAATAAATTATCCTGAAACCTAACCAAGTAGTTTTGTTAAGCCTAACCAGGATGAAGTGAAAAAGTACAAAAGGTGGACACTAACTTAGGTCTCTTCTAGGGGTGGGAATCACAATACTATTGCAACACTATATGATTCCTTGATCAATGTGATACCATATATACCCTCCCCCAAATTAACGTCAAATTTTGTCCTCAAAGTATAACTGTTATCTGTTTCATTAAAGTTTCCAATCTTTTTAACTCACCGTGGCCTCTTTTGTTTCGCTGGCTGGAGGCTCTCAGCCCTCCGTGGGATGGTGTGCTGTTGTGAGGTGTTTCTGCTGCATGTGGGGATTCACTTCTTGGTGGAGTTTTAGGACCATAATGGCAGTAGGAAGGGGTCACATGCTGGGCTCCATCGCCCAGCAACTAAAGTTGCATAGGCCTTTGTTTTCCATGGGAACTCAGGTCTCTCCACATGAGGAAGGTGGTGGATTGTGTTGTCTTCTTGGCTCTCTCTGAGTTTGGAGGTGGATTTGTTGGGCGGGGTGTGCCTGGAGTTTGCTGATTTTTACCAAGTGCTGTTTTGGCCTGACTATCACCCACTATTGCTACCACTGGATGGTGTAGAGAGGTGTGGCCGGCGCTGCATGTGCTTGTTGTGTTTAGACTGTTTTAACTTGGCTGTTGCTCACCAATACTACACTCGCTAGATGGTGCCAAGAGGAGTGTTCATAGGGTCCAAGTTGGGGTTTTTGTGTGCTCCTTGTGGGTTAAGTGTGACATGATTTTAGGTTTTGACCCAGATGCAGACTTTATGCACACACAATGATAAAGTTATAATAAAGTTTATTAAAGTCAGGAACTTTTAACACGCAGAGAGAATCTGGCACCCCTGTAAGGAAAACAGAGTGGTGGTGAGTATATGGTAAATTGAGACTGTAGTAAATTGTGCTATTTGTCTTACAGATGATGTTGCCAGCATTGAACAGCCAATGATGATCCAGATTCTGCCAGCCGGATGTTTCCAGTCCTGAGTCAGTGAGTGTGTTTCTTGGTGTAGAGATTCTAGGTGGTGCAGAGAAGTGAGATGCCTCAGCTGAGGCACATGGGGTAAACAAACAGTGACAATGAAAATAAAACCCAAACAAAACCAAAAACATAATAACATTAATAAAGAGAGTCTAAACATGAACTTAGTGTGAGCATGGTCCCCTGACCATGCTCAGAACCTGACAGAGCCCCACCTTTAAGGGGTGGATTCCAGACCGCCCAAAACAACACCAACAAAAAAACAACCCCCCCCTTCCCCCACAGAGTCCAAAACAAAAACAAAACCGTTGGGGACAACCAGAGTCCCTGTCCCTAGACCAAAGAGTGTGATGCATTGGGACCCAACCAGAGAGCATGGAGAGTCCGGTGGCCTCCCAGTGTCCCTGAGCCACCTGACCAGAGAGCACAATGCGTCCCCCCTGGAGATGGCAGCTAAAAACGTGCTCCTCGTGGACCGCAGGGGCTGAAACATATTTTGTGAGACAGCAGTCGGGGCGTGTCGACCACCGATGAGGGCTGGTCAGCGGCGATGCCAGGCGATGACTGCTGGTCAGCGGCGATGCAGTCAGGCCAGTAGTTACCCCAGACGGCTCTGCTGCCTTGGCCATGGTGATCTCAGGATGACCAATCAG
Organism: Pholidichthys leucotaenia; assembly: GCA_020510985.1. NCBI lineage: Eukaryota > Metazoa > Chordata > Actinopteri > Cichliformes > Pholidichthyidae > Pholidichthys > Pholidichthys leucotaenia. The sequence goes on from CM035839.1 coordinate 418,382,322, forward strand.
CGGTGATGAAGCAGGCTGGTCTGAAGTGTGCACCTCAGGGACAGCTGTAGCTGTAGTGTGCGCCTCGGAGACAGCAGGGGTACAAGTGTGCTCCTCCATCCCAAATGCAGCCTGCTACCAGCAGAAGAGCTCAGCAGGGACAGCTCAGAAGCAGATGTGCACTGCAATTTGGTCTCCCCACTAGGAGCAAGACAAGACCTCTCTATATTAGATGTTAATGAGAAAATTGGGACTTGCCTTAGCTCCTGCTCTTCTGCTGGCGAGGACCCTGGTGACTGCTACTGGAGAGGCGACCTCCTCCTCTGGGGATGCTGGATGGGCAGCAGACGAGGCGCTCTGACATGTTGCAGTTGGTGGGGGCACTAGTGTAACAGATGTGGGAGCAGGCACTCCAGGTGTGATGATGGGCGAAACCTCAGATGTGATGATGGGCGAAAATTCAGATGTGGCAACAGATGAAGCTGCAGGCATGACGGCCAGCGAACCTGCAGGCGAAGCACCAGATGTTGGCGGAACTCCAGATGTGACAGCAGGAGCTGGCGGAACCCCAGACGTGACAGCAGGAGCTGGCAAAACCCCAGACGTGACAGCTGCCATCCCCTCTGACATGGTGCTCAAAGGAACAGAAGGGAGCAGCAGGTGGTGAGGGCTCAGCCAGGGTGGATGGCTGTCGCTGAGCTCCTCCACCGGTAGCAAGGCCTTTTATTTATTGATGTTAAAGAATGAAAAGGTACTTGCCTTAGTTCCCATGCTGCTGCTGCTGTGAAGACCCAGGCGGCTCCGCTGCTTTGGTCACAATGACCTCAGGATGACCGATCAGCGACGATGAAAAGGGCTCCTCAACCGATGAGCTCCACAGCGCCGGAGCAGATGCTGACAAGCAGCGTGGAGGTGTAGATGCCGGTGCATGACGTGGTGGGTGAGGCACCAGAGCCAGGGGACATTTGCTCGTTGGCTCAGGCTTCGGTGATTCCAACAAGTCTCTCCTCAACCTGTGGTGTGGCTGCAGAGTTGGATAGAGGCTGACTGCGGTTGGAGGGTGAGGAGACGGGGATGATGTTGGAGTCAGTCTGTCTCGTCGGCATAGACTCCAGCTCTCCCAGTAAACCTCCATAGAGCAGGGCCGCATACTCCCGGAGGAGCCAAGGCTTATTGTCAGTCTCCTCCAGGATGGTGAGAGTGGCCATGGCCCATCAGTTAATGATTTTGTTCACTGGTGTGAGGATTCCTACCTGCAGCTGAATACGACAAAAACTAAAGATATGATTATTGACTTTAGGAGGAAAACTCTCAGGCACAAAGTCACCGTACTAAAAGGTCAGACTACTGAATGTGTACAATCCTACAAATATCTTGGGACGATTATTGATAGTAATTTAAACTTTGAAGAGAACTGTGAAAGGGTGTGCAAAAAGGGTCAGCAACATTTGCATTGCTTGAGGAAATTTGCACGCTTCCAAATTGACAGAACCATAATGACAATGTTTTATCGGGCTTTTATTGAATCTGTTTTATCCTTTTCTTTAGTGTCATGGTTTGGTCAGATAAAACTGAAACTGAGGAAATCCTTGGATCAGGTAGTTAGATGGTCCAGTCGTTTGCTTGGTGAGTCACAGCTGAGCCTGACATCCCTGTACACCAGACAGGTACAGAGGATTGCTACCTCCATTTTAAATGATGACTCCCACCCTTTGTACTGCAACTTTCAGCTTCTTCCCTAAAGACGGAGGTTTGCTGTCCCAAAAAGCAAAACCCAGCGCTACAAAAACAGCTTTGTTCCTGCTGCTGTCAAAGAGTTGAACAAGTTGTAACAATATATTGCACATAATTTAGGTACCTATTTATTAATCCCATCTACGCACAGAGCTACCAGAGGACTGACCCCCCACTGTAGCTTTCACTACTTACAGTAGCTGTGTGGCCTAGGGTCAGAGAAACGGAGCTAGGCGCCGCCCCATACACCAACATGGTGTGAAGGGAATTAACTAACTAACTAACTATCTTATATTTACTTATTTTTGTAGGATTTTATTTGGGTTCTAAATCTTTTATTGGGTTTTAGACCTTTGAGTTTTTAACCTCTTTGACTAGTCTTTAACTTTTTAATATGACCCTTCTCTCTTATCTCTGGTTTTTCTCTCATCTCTTTGTCTTTATACCCTGGTTGATGGAGCCTTGAGTATTTTTATCATGTTTATAGTCAGCTTCATGTGTGCCTGTGTTTGTGTTTATGTTGAATGTGATTGTGGCTTGTAAATATGGATGTCACCAGACTGCAAAACAAATCTACCTACGGGTACAAATAAAGTAACCTGAACCTGAACCTGAACCTAATCCAACAGCAATTCTATCTCTGATAGCTAAACCTGCTGGGGCTCCTACAGCTCTTCAGTGGTGGGGACGTCCGAAGGGACAAGCACTGCAAACCCAATCTGACAAACAGTGGGATAATGTGGGGTTGGCGTGGAGGTGGCAGGCGAAGGGGCAGCAGGTGGCATTGGAGAGAGAGCTGGTGGTGACATGGAAACAGGTGGAGCGGAGGATGGGAGGGGTCTGGCTTTGAGCAGAAAGGTCTGCAGTCTTGGGGAAACCACCTGAAGCACCTCCGGTCTGCTTGCCGCAATCCTCTGAGCCTCCTCCAAAGCTGCGGGTTTCCACTCCTCCACCTCTTCGTAAATCCTGTGCCACTCCGCCAAATCCGACACGAGCGCTCCCAATTTTTCCCAACTGTTCAAGCCTACTGAGTTCAAATCTGATGGCGACCTTCTGTCATGACTGCCCCTCTGGTGCAAAGGATTGAACCTATGCGTAGGCTTTCTCCTCTTTGGCATAATTTATTTGACAAAACACAAACTGGCAGATGTGAACATGAAACAGAGTCAGAACGGGACTGTGCTAGTGTGCCAGCATGAAGGTTGCCGTGCCGAAGGCAGCCTGCGACCTTTATAAATAAGGAAACAAAATCAAGAATACCCGTGAACAGTCAATAAGCAAGAAATCAAAAGCAGCCGTGAATAATTAACAAAGCAAAAACTCACAACGCAAAATTGGACCTAAACAAAAGACGCTGCCAAAACAAAAGCCCAAATGCACATCATGACAGGAATAAACATGATGACATAACCATGAAAATAATAATCATCAACAACACCAAACAAAACCATGACCATGGTAATAAAACCCAAACAAAACCAAAAACATAATAACATTAATAAAGAAAGTCTAAACATGAACGTAAAGCGTGAGCATGGTCCCCCGATCATGCTCAGAACCTGACATCACTGAAGCTAAAACACATTTACTTGCTACGTGGATAAAGATTATTTAAAAATGGATTTTGATCTCCAAAAGGAATTTGAGGGACTGGGTCATTGTCACAGCAGACATTTGGACTGTGGATAATGGACATTTTTTGGATCTCTGCATATCGGATTAAATCCATATCATGAAGGTAAAATAAACATGGACAACTTTATGCAGTGTTGCTAACTCTCACTCCAAAATGAGGAAATTACTGGTGATATCATGTTGATTTTCTTTGGACTTTTCTCACAGTAAGAGCTTTCAAGGCAGGATAAAGCAGTCTGAACATGTTCTAAAAGTTCTGTCTGAAACAGTCTGTTTTCAGCCTGACATTAACAAGTCCATAATGTAATCCATTAATTAAATTATCTTGCTATGTGTGCAAGATGATTTAAGTATGCGTTTAAAAGTAATGTGAAAGTTACTTTTCCAAATAACTAGTTACTTTAATCATGCAGCAATTGGTAAAGTAACACAATTATTTTTGAAAAGAAGTAACTTGTAACTGTAATTAGTTACTATTTTTTAGTAATTTACCCAACACTGGCCACAACACACAACGTGTTTGACCTTCTATGATTCTGTGGTGGCATCAGCCATCACATTTGGATTGGTCTGCTGGGGCAGCGGCATCACAGCAGCTGACAGGAAGAGACTGAACAGGCTGATCAAAAAAGCTAGCTCTGTTCTGGGGCAACCCCTCAATCCAGTGGAGGAGAGAGGAGGATGGTGTCATCTCTCCAGCTGTCATCTCTGCTGGAGTCCAAGTCCCACCCCATGCGGGATACACTGAACGCACTGAGGAGCTCATTTAGTGGTCGGTTGTGCCATCCTACGTGCTCAAGGGAGAGATTTCATACTGTAGGTCCTTCCTACCTACAGCTGTCAGACTGTATAATCTAAATACTGCTCATAGAGGCCGTATTAAACGTCACAACTCTGCACAATAGAGATTGTCCCCTCCAATACACAACTAAGACAGTTACAATTGTTATTGAGGGTGGCAACAACACTGTTCACTCAATGTAAAATCTACTTTCTGGATCCATAGTTAAATTACCTGGCAAAATATAACTGTAATGCTGTTGATGCCATCTAACTGCAATGCTCCTGCACTGTGTATATAACTGTCTACGTATGTACAGACATGGACAAAATTGTTGGTACCCCTCTGTTAATGAAAGAAAAACCCACAATATTTTTTGTTACTTATTTGTACCCGTAGGTAGATTTGGTTTGCAGTCTGGTGACAAGCCACCGGCTGCCGGTCGCTGCGTGCGCGAGCGCCCTAAACCTACATGTTTTTGGTATGCGGGAGGAAACAGGAGAAATCCCGGAGTAAACCCACGCAACACGGGGAGAACATGCAAACTCCACACAGCTCACTGTTGGTCGGGGGCTGGAATCGAACCCACGATCTCATGATCCCCATGACCCCCCGGCTGAGGGTAAACTGTGCTGCCACAGTGCTAAACCACTGCGCCACTGTGCAGCCCGTGCAGCCCATTCTGTGACAATGGTCACAGAAATAACTTGAATCTGACAAAAGTGGTAATAAATAAAAATTATATGAAAATTAACCAATGAAAATCAGACAATACTTTTGAATTGTGGTTCAACAGAATTATTTTAAAAAACAAACTCATGAAACAAGCCTGGACAAAAATGATGGTACCCTTAACTTATTATTTTATTGCACAACCTTTTGAGGCAATCACTGCAATCAAACGATTTCTGTAACTGTCAATGAGACTTCTGCACCTCTCAGCAGGTATTTTGGCCCACTCCTCATGAGCAAACTGCTCCAGTTGTCTCAGGTTTGAAGGGTGCCTTCTCCAGATGGCATGTTTCAGCTCCTTCCACCGATGTTCAATAGGATTTAGATCAGGGCTCATAGAAGGCCACTTTAGAATAGTCCAATGTTTCGCTCTTAGCCATTCTTGGGTGTTTTTAGCTGTGTGTTTTGGGTCATTATCCTGTTGCAAGACCCATGACCTGTGACTGAGACCAAGCTGTCTGACACTGGGCAGCACATTTCTCTCTAGAATACCTTGATAGTCTTGAGATTTCATTGTACCCTGCACAGATTCAAGACACCCTGTGCCAGATGCAGCAAAGCAGCCCCAGAACATAACAGAACCTCCTCCATGTTTCACAGCAGGGACAGTGTTTTTTTCTTGGTATGCTTCATTTTTGCATCTGTGAACATAGCGCTGATGTGCCTTGCCAAAAAGTTCCAGTTTTGTCTCGTCTGTCCATAGGACATTCTCCCAGAAGCTTTGTGGTTTGTCAACATGCAGTTTGGCAAATTCCAGTCTGGCTTTTTTATGATTTGTTTTCAACAGTGGTGTCCTCCTTGGTCGTCTCCCATGAAGTCCACTTTGGCTCAAACAACGACAGATGGTGCGATTTGACACTGATGTACCTTGACCTTGGAATTCACCATGGATGTGTTTAGAGGTTGTTCTAGGCTTTTTTGTTACCATTCGTATTATCCGTCTCCTCCTGCGGCCACGTCCAGGGAGGTTGGCTACAGTCGTGTGGATCTTAAATTTCTGAATAATATGTGCAACTGTAGTCACTGGAACATCAAGCTGCTTGGAGATGGTCTTATAGCCTTTACCTTTAACATGCTTGTCTATAATTTTCTTTCTAATCTCCTGAGACAACTCTTTCCTTTGCTTCCTCTGGTCCATGTTTAGTGTGGTAAACATGTCACCAAACAGCACAGTGACTACTTGTCACCCTTTAAATAGGCCGACTGACTGATTACAAGTTTGTAGACACCTGTGATGTTAATTAGAGGACACATCTTGGTTGAACATGTCCCTATGGTCACATTATTTTCAATCTTTTCTAGGGGTGTCATCATTTTTGTCCAGGCCTGTTTCACGAGTTTGTTTTTTAAAATAATTCTGTTGAACCACAATTCAAAAGCATAGTCTGATTTTCATTGGTTAATTTTCATAGATTTTTATTTATTACCACTTTTGTCAGATTCAAGTTATTTCTGTGACCATTGTGGGTTTTTCTTTCATTAACAGAGGGGTACCAACAATTTTGTCCACGCCTGTATATTTATTTACTGGTTTGGCTAACCTATTCTTATCTTATTATCTTATTTACTATTGCTCTGAGTTCTGCTATCCCTTTGCTGCTGCAAGCCTGTAATTTCCCCATTGTGGGGCTAAAAGGCTTATCTTATGTTTGGAGGAGAAATGGCACAGTACATCCCATCGTGGTGTGTGTGTGTGTGTGCGGGGGGGGGGGCTGCACATGGTACAGGCAGACTTCATATAAATGAAGGAAAACTGAATGGACAAAAGTACAGAGACATCCTTGATAAGAACCTGTTGCCATCTGCCAAGATGCTGAAGATGAAACAAGGGGTGGTTATTTCAACAAGACAATGATCCCAAACACACAGCCAAGGAAACTCTCAACTGGCTCCAGAGAAGGAAAATAAAGCTGCTAGAATGGCCCACTTAGTCACCTGACCTGAATCAAATTAAAAATCTATGGAACGAACTGAAGATCAGATTTCATAGAAGATACCCACAGAACCTTCAAGATTTAAAGACAGTTTGTGTGGAAGAATGGGTTAAAATCACTCCTGAGCAATGCCTGCACCTAGTTTCTCCATACAGGAGACGTCTAGAAGCTGTTATTACCAACAAAGGCTTCTCTACTAAATATTAAATGAATTTCACCAAGCATGTGCAATACTTATTCCCTGTGTCATTCCACTTTATTAAATATAACTTGTTTTGTGAACACAGTTGCCTTGATTTCTTTGCATGTATGGATTACTTGGATTGTTCCCGATATCTGGTGAAAATCTCAGGTCAGTGGCTCCATCAGAAATAAGTTTAATGAGAAAAATGTTGATATGTTCAATATTTATTTTCCCTGCTGTATATTATGTGCACAACTCAAACACTGTTCATCCAGCCAAATATACGCATTTGCAAAGAGTCTGAAGTTTAGATGAAAGCATACTGTACTTGCCACTGTTAAACTGAAATAATTACATATAAAAAATTGATTATCCTGATGATAAACATTTAAACATGGGGAATAAAGGCAATCTAGCTTTATCCTCAGCATTTCTTGCCTGATAAACATGTTTTTTCACGAGGATAAAATTGACTTTTCGCTGTGTGCACGACCATAAGAGACACATGAAACCACTTGGCTGCTAGTATTCGTACACTAAGTGTTTCCTGTCTGAATCGCGGGTTGCCACAGAGCAGCTGGAGAATTTGCGGACAGAGGCTGAGGTTTGGTCTTAATTGGGTCTGGTAATATTTCTGTTTATGGGCTTATTATTACAGAAGGAGGAGCTGTCATTGCACATTCTTCTGGATGTCTGAAGCTGTTGTGTAACTCCACATTGTTGTGTTTCTTTAACTACATGTGTTGATATAGGCACTCAAGGAAATGTACACAAGTGTTCTTTATCTTTCATTAAGCGAGACGCCAAATCACTCAGACTGTAGACGAAACTAGCCCCACCACTTCACCAAAAAGAGCAGGACTGGTCAGTGGGGTGGCATTTTCACTCCTCTACTAAATACGCACAAAAAATACTTCACTGCTAGAAGCCCATTTAAAACACCTGCCTCTTGAATGATCAGTAAGTCCATATTTGTTTCTGTGCGTGTGCATGCTTGTGTGTATGATGGAGACCAGAACGTTGTTTCTTCTGAGAGCCAAAGCCTGGGAAAGCCACACTTGTGTTCACCAATCTGTGTCTGTCTGGCTTCAATTACTCCATGTCTTTCTGTATCATGTCAAGTTTTCTCTGTAATTTACGCAGAATCTCTCTTCGCTCCTTCTGCTGTGCAACCACTACAGGCATACCTCCTATTAAATTTAGAGTGTGTGCAGAGATGCTTTCCCAACACTGAAGCCTCTCACACAGTTGGAAACAAATGGATGAGATTAGCAAGGGAATGGGAAAGCAAGAAATATGGCTCTCCAGTTTCAGAGAAGTGCTTGTTGGTATTAATGATGACGAGAAGACGGGTTCCTCTGAGAGAAGACGGAGGTTGGGTTCTGAGGAAAGCGGGGAGGTGGTATAAAGGGATTCTGATTTTGTTCCAACATACACACAGCTAGCACTAATTTTCTTAAAGCCATATTCCTAGAACACAACAACATAAGGAAAACTGTAGGGCAAAGTGAGTGCATCCTAATGAGGACCAGACAGGCAAATGATGAGCACGAGATAAACTTGGATCTGCAACAACAGCAGCACTGTTGCTGTCATTTTGTGAATGTCTGGAGGTAAAACGAGGTCAGACAACCCAGAAGAGTCATGTTATGTGAAGGTTACTGGAAGCACATCATCGTAGATCATGGCAATAAAACAAAATATTAATTCACACTGTTCACTTTGGATCTGGTCTGAAAATGCTACAATCTGACAAGTCATACAATCCTTGTTTCCACCCGTTCCTCCTTAGATGGCTTTCATCTTGGATCTACAAAACTCAAGTAACCCTCCCAGCACAAAACAGTTGAAAAGACAGCTTTGCAAACCATCTAAAAAACGTACAAATTTGGTTGAGAAGTGAAAGGTGAAAAGTTGTCTTTTAAGGTCAATGAAAAGGTGTCTTCATATAGACGTCTCTGTATGGTCTAAATTTGGCTAAAAAAATGAAGATGAAAAGCCGCCTTTTTAAGTTTTTTTTTTTTTTTAAACAACCATAATAAGCAGCAAAGGATGGATGGATGGAAGCCAATATCCCTAGTTGGGACTTATGGATCTAAAGTCTGTCATATGATTCATAGATTTATCCCTTAAAGTAAACATTCAGTTTGTCAGTAATACTTACTACAGGAGGGAGGTGGCCAACCTGGTGTCATGGTGTGAGGACAACAACCTCACCCTCAACACGGACAAGACAAAAGAGATGATAGTGGACATGAGGAAAGGGAGGAGACCCCATCGGCTGCTGTTCATCCGGAAGCTTGAGGTGGAGAGGGTGAGCAGCTTTAAATACCTGGGCATCCACATCAGTGAGGACCTTAAGTGGACACACAATACCACAGAGCTGGTTAAGAGAGCTCAACAGCGACTGTACTTTCTGAGGAGGCTGAAGAAGTTTGGCATGGCCTCCAGGATCCTCAACAATTTTTACAGCTGCATCACTGAGAACATCCTGACCAACAGCATCACTGCACGGTACGGCAGCACCACTGCCCTGGATCGCAAATGCCTGCAGAGAGTGGTGAAGACAACAGAGAAGATCAGGACTCCACTCCCATCTCTGCAGAGCATCTACCACCGCAGATTCCAAAGGAGAGCTGCCACCGTCCTCCGGGACCCCACCCACCCCCAGCACAGACTGTTCATACTTCTACCCTCAGGCTGGAGGTACAGAAGTGTGAAATGCAGGACAACCAGACTGAAGAACTCCTCCTTTCCCACTGCCATGAGACTCCTGAACAGATAACAGCTCCCAAAACCCCGTAACAAAGCTTTGCATATAGGAACTCACACATCGGCTGCTAAATTTGCACACTGCTCACCTGTACAGTAGATAGTCTCACCCGTCTGTTGTCCATATCATCTCTGTTGCTACTTATCATGCAGTCTACTGGTACTACCGTTACAGAAATTAGCACTGGGCACTAATTTGTAATTACACACTGCTCGTTGCACAATGCTCATTTGCACACTGTACATAGGTCAGTGCCATCTTAGGTCCACATCAGGTTGCACAATGCTTATTGGCACACTGTACATAATGTTATTAGTACTCATTAGTTTTAGTATTAATGCATCAGAGTTATATAACGCTTTATCACAGACACTCAAAGATGCTTTACAAATAGATACATTATTCATTCACTCCAGACAGACAATGGTAGTGGTAAGCTACTACTGTAGCCACAGCTGCCCCGGGGCAGGCTGACGGAAACGTGGCTGCCAATCTGCGCCAACGGCCTCTCCGGCCACCACCGAACATTTATACACATTCGTACCCAGTGTTATGGACACTGGAGGCAAGGTGGGTGAAGTGTCTTGCCCAGAGACGCAACGGCAGGATATCTGGGGAGAGCGGGATTCGAACCGCCAACCATCCGGTTATTAGACGACCTGCTCTACCTCCTGAGCCACTGTCGCCCCAAATTTTTATTTTCAGGTGGGCTTAAGGAGTCCTAACTGCCTAACTGTGTGTTGGTGTGTGTTATTAGCATCCATTAGTATTAGGATTGAGTTACTGTGTTAGTGTGTCATGACCTTACTAGAATTGTTGTTTCTGTACCTATTACCTTGGCATTCATTCAGAAAGCAAAGTAAGAATTTCATTGCTCAGGAAATGTAGCATTTCTTAACTGTGCACATGATAATAAAGCCTTTCAATCTTGAATACTTGAGATTTGTTTCCCAGCAAACACCACTGTCCAGATGGATCATGACCTTGATCTCACAGAAGAAATTTACCATGGCACAGAGCCACTCAGGCGAAGGGATTAAGCAGATCCCGGGAGGAGTGCATCAGGCGAGGAATTTTCTTTCTTTTTTTTTGCAACCAAAGCAGAATTCCTGTTGTATGACTGTTAAATTTCAGCAAAACTGTCAAGTCTTATAGATGTCCTACAGATCTTGAGTTTTTTCCCCTCTGCACTGAGGAAAACTTTATCAACACACCAGGCTAATCCAATTTAAATGAATAACATTTCTCTCAAGGCACTGAAAGTACAGCCGTGAGTGCAGTGGTGTTTATGCAGGGGAAGACATGATAGCAATGGTGGAATACTGAAATACCTTTTGACACTTTCACATAATTAGATTATTCATTTGATTTCTGCAGCATGATTTGGTTATACCCCTTTACACAGGGGTGGAGATTGTTGAAGGATCATTGAGTGATGAAAAAGTGGCCAGATCTCTTAACCCTTAAGAGATCCTTAAAAAATGACTCATTTGACCCTAAGGACAAAAACTGCCACCTTCCCAAAAACTGCCATACAAGTATTATATATTAACATTTTTTTCCACTTTAAATAAGTCAGTCTTTTAAAACTACTTCAGCCTGTAATATAAATATCAAATAATTATATTTTTGAAATTTTAACCCTTTAAAAGGCCAGTATGTTTACAAAATTTCAGTTTTTTACAGAAAAAACAAAAACACAAATAATTTCCATAAAACACATTTCAGTATTTATTATTATTATTAGGCTATGAGATGGGTCAGTGATTGGCAGCAACATTGATTGCCATGCATTGTTTATTTTTTGCAGAAAACAGTAAAAGTGTAAAATTTTGTTGCATGCTTTGGAAAAAATAGCGCCATCTGATGGACCCATCCATCCATCCATCCATCTTCTACTGCTTTTCTGGAGGTCCAGGTCTCAGAGGCAGCAGCTTAAGCAGAGAAGGCCAGACTTCCCTCTCCCCAGCCACCTGCTCTAGCTCTTCAGAGAGGATACCAAGACGTTCCCAGGGAAACTGGGAGACATAGTCTCTCTAGCATGTCCTGGGTCTGCCCCGGGGTCATCTCCTAGTGGGATGCGCCCAAAACACCTCAAGTGGAAAGTATGCTGGAGGCATCCTGATCAGATACCCAAACCTCCTCAACTGGCTCCTTTTGATGTGGAGGAGCAGCTGTTCTACTCTGAGCCTCTCCCGGATGACTGAGCTCCTCACCCTCTCTCTAAGAGTGAGTCCAACAATCCTATGCAGAAAGCTCATTTCAGCCGCTTGTATCTGCAATCTCATTCTTTTGGTCACTACCCAAAGCTCATAACCATAGGTGTGGGTAGGAACGTAGATTGACCGGTAACTCAACAGCTTTCCTTTAGAGCTCAGCTCCCTCTTCACCGCAACAGACCAGTACAACATCCGCATCACTGCGGATGCTGCTCCAATCTGTCTGTTAATGTTGAGACTGATGGACACACAAAAATTAAAAATTGTAAGCTAGTAGTCCAAAATAAAATCTTGATGTTATGATAAATTTGGGATCAAAAATGTCATTTTCAATGGTTTTCAATGGGCAGTTTTTGTCACGAAGATCAAATGTGTCATTTTTTTGTGTACCTTAGCCATTTTAAGCTAATGTAAGGAACTGAGACCACAGTCGTAAGATTTTTTAAAATGATTATCCTCTGGCAAGTTTGAACTATATTCATTCAACACAGCCAAAATGGTTTGAAAATAAAAAAAACAGAATGGCACAAAAAGTCACTAGTATTTCTTACAATGATTTCTCAGCGGTCACCAAGATTTCTCAATGATCTTCAGTGATCTCCATGGTCACCAAGGTTTTGACTCTGTCCAAAACAATCTCTCAATGATCACCAAAAGGAAGCGATCTCTCGAGGAGCTGCAAGATCATTGGGAGATCATTGAGCACTCCTTGAGAGATCACTTCCCTTTGGTGATTGTTGAGAGATTGTTTCAAACTGAGTCAAAACTTTGAGGAGTCCCTGGCGATCACTGGAAGATCACTGAGAGATCTTGGTGATCTCTGGGGAATCACTGAAAGCCTGTTGAGAGATCTAGCCATTTTTTCATCTTTCAACGATCTCTCAACAATCTCAACCCCTGTGTAAAATGGGTAAGAGTCCACTAGAAACCTCTCAAATATAAACAGTATATACTGTATATATCACCTTGGTCACCTAAGAAAGTCTCAGTGATCCCTCAGTGATCTCTCTTGGTCTCTCAACAAGCTCTCCTGGTCTCTCAGTGATATCTCCAGGATCTTTTCTCTATAGATCGCGATGAGAGTTGCTCAAACATTTCCCAAACATTTACACAGAAATGTCTTTTTCGAGGATTTATGGTAGTATCATATTTTATCTTATCTCATGGAGGTGGAGAAACTGAAGAACGTTCATGAACGTTGCTATTGTTGAAGTTGCATCAAGGTACGTAAAAGTTTGCACAACAGTTCACCAACAGTTTTTACAGTGGCAAGCAGTTTTTCTTGTTGCAGAAAAATTTGGATGTTCAAAACAATGATAAAACCCCAACAATCACAACATTCATAAACATTCCTTAGCATTTTCCCGCTCCATGAGATATGGGCTTCAGGAGATTGTTGAGAGATTGGGCCAATTTTTGATCACCATGGTCACCCAACAATCTCCGTCTGTGTAAAACTAGTTAAACTCTACTGAAGACAAAAAAAATGCAGCTCACAAATCATATATCGGCTCCAATAATATATAGTGCAATAAAAAATGTCCCTTTCTGCATGGTGAGAACTTTTACTTGTGCAACTTCCAGAAACATTTTGCTGAGACTTCACTTTTAGTTCAGCCTTTTAAATTGCTGCCTACACTAAAGTACATGGTCAGATTACTTTGGCGAGTACAGAACAATAGTGCCAGTAGCTTCATGTAATCTGTCCCTGTCTTTTTTCTAAGTAAGCAGAAACTGAAGACTCACCAGTGGCAGAAACACACTATAGGTTTTTAAGCTACTGTAAATGTTTCACCCTTCTTGAATATTTCATGTCTAAAGTGTTGTGGTAAAGCAGCTGCGCCCTTTTCCTGACCTTGTCATTGGTGAACAGTATCACACTACCAGGAAAACTCTGCGGAATCATTTAGAGACCTTGCCAAAGTTTTATACGATGGTCATTTAATACCAGCTATCGTTTTATAGCTACATTTTTTTAAAGGCGTCTGGTAAGTCTGTTAAATCTCCTTCCATGTTGGGTTTCCACCTGCACGCTTTAATGTCGTTTTGGTGGTTTAATGACTGCTTAGATCATGGATGTTGTCCTGCTGACAGCGTCTCACTGTTGCATTTTGCCATTTTCTGAATCAGCAGAGGTGTTGAAATGTCTCGGTGAGTCAGGTTTATTGAAATGCTCCTCTACGTCAATGACAGTCAGAACTTCAGAGTCCCGTGAATAAATCATTCATGTGGATGAGTTGTTATTTCTGTGGTTTATGGTTGGAGATAAGGAGGGAGACTGCTGACCCAAAGATTACTGTTTGGGAACGCTTGTGGTCAGCTCCCTGTCAAGGTTTCTTTTGCTTGCTAGACCGTTCATTAAGCAAAGTTGCCCCGCATGGCATTTACCCCCAAATCTGTATGACCTCTGACCTCATCTTGGTCAAAGATCATGGCTGAAATGTTAAACAGGAATTACACAAGCATATTTTGACATCTTTTAAAGAAAAGCTGGGTTTAAATCTGTGTAGTTTTAACACTGAAGTTGTATATATCAAGCTCGACATCATCCTGGGCTTATTTAGAGCAATTATGGGCCCAAAGACTAGGTGATGGTAAAACTGCTGTGTCATAACTATAAAGGACTCTCAAGACTGCTTTCTCCCGGTGAAATATGGATCTTTTTTCTCTGCACTTTGCCACTTTATTCAGAATGTTGTGAATTTTTTTCTCCCTGTGAAACTTGTTTTTACTCTCAAATTTACCAATTTTTTGTTACATATTTGCATTTTTATCAAGGAAATGTTCAAAGTTTGTCTTTTTTTCTTCTCAAATTTGTGACTGTTCTACAGTGGTTCAGATACCTCAACACACTGCAACTACATAGGGATGCAGCGTGTTGATATAGGCTTCCTATTTCCCAGCAGCCCTTGCGGGTGATGGGACGTGTTAAATGTTGGAAAATAAGTATCATCCAAGAGGTGGATGTTGTGATAGTTGAGTTCTGGATAACGTTCATGCACCATTAAAACTGCTGTGCACCACCTACTTTGGGTAACACTTCAGACTGCACTGTGAGCTTTGGGGGGGACCCCCTCAGTGTCGGCTATGCAGAAGCAACCGTGGGCCCTGGAATGGTAGAGCCCTGTCCTAAGCCGACTTCCTGCTGTTCAGAAACACTCTCTCATGTGTCCTCCAGCTGTACTCAGGTGATTCATTCATCTGTCTTGGAGCAGCAGCAGCTTCAGAGGAGACTGCTCACCCCGCCTTCAAGTTGTGCATTAAAGAGGATAAGAGCGCACACGTCTACAGTCTTTATGTAGGACAGATTCTGTTTTTGTACTTGGAAAAGCTGTGAGGTGAATTTACAAAACAAACATCTACATTTCACTGAAGATGATCTAAAACTGCCCCGCGACTGCTAAGTGGGCACACATACACACACGCACACACACATCAAGCACCATCTCCCTCTGTCCATGTATGGGTAAAATATGCGAGGTGTGTTTCAGTGGTGAGTGATAATTCATTAGAAACATGCTGAGCTATTCAGCGCTGCACTTCTTCTGCACTACTGTGTAATGGTGAAGTTGTTTCTCTTCAACTTCTATCAATCTTCAGTTTCCTTCTCTCAGTCAAGGACTGCGAGACCTGGCTGGGAAGTGACCCTCTACTTGCTGAATACTGTAAACCAGACCTATTCATCTAGTCCCCACACACCAGAGGAGGCCCATGCAGGACCTTTTTTTTTTTTGACACACGTAGCTGTCATGTTCTGAGCTCAGATTTCCTCTGAACTCAGACCCTTACTTTGTGTTTCAGTAGTATTTATCTGTAAAGTCTGTTTTTAGTTCTGTATTGGTGTCTTGGTTTATTTTCCTGTTTCATGGCTGAGCTTTGCTCTCATCTCATTGACACACTTACCAGCTGATTGCTGTGCTTCAGGTTCCTCTGCTGCAATCAGTTGGTAATTAGGTCACCCTGCCACTTGCACCTGCAGCTCATTAATTCAATTCAATTCAATTCAATTCAACTTTATTTATATAGCGCCATTTCACAACAACAGTCATCTCATAGCACTATCAACTGTAGGGGGGACCCCCACAGTTGCAGAAAGACCCCAGCAATCAGGCGATCCCCTGTGAGCAAGCACTTGGCGACGGTGGAGAGGAAAAACTCCCTTTTAACAGGAAGAAACCTCCAGCAGAACCAGGCTCAGCGAGGGGCAGTCATCTGCTGCGACTGGCTGGGGGGTGAGGGGATAGAGAAGAAGAAAAGAACAGACATGTAGAGAGCAAACAGCACGATGGGGACTCAATCTATGGGAGAGAACAAACAAATGTTAATGACCAGCAAAAAAAAAAAAAATATTTCATAGAGAGTATTAGTGCCCCACTATATAGTTGTCTGCTGCACTCTCCTCCAGTGTGGCAGCCAACCATGGAGTTTGGACTGGACTATTTCCCTGTGTTCGGTCTTCCCCCTCCTATTCTCCAGAGTTTCGCGTTACTCTGGAAACTCATTTGTGTGTAAGTGATTCTTGTTGTTTTTGTATGTGCTTACAGTTATTTTTTGGACTGCTACGTTTTCTCTGTTAATAAATGTTCCTCACTTCAGTTATAGCCCTTGAGTTTCTTTTGCCCTGGAGGGGTTTTGTTTCTCCTGCCTCAGGGAGGCAGAAATTCACGACAGATGGCTGCTGCCAGTTAAAAACTGAGCTTTTGCAGTGAGGCATTTTTTCACTTTTTTGTGTTTTCCACTCACTTTTTCTTGGAGCCATTATGGATGCAGCAGGAGGACGCAGCTACCCAGTGCGTCTTGGGTGGGAGTGCTGCCGTGCACTCATGGAGATAGACGGCCTGATCTCCACGGCACGCATGTATTCCACCCCGAGAGATGCATTGTGGTATTTGGAACTTGCTGAGGCAGCAGCCCAACGGTGCCCTCAGTTCCTGGAGCACGCAGAGGGTCGGGAAAGGATCTCCCTGGTAGCAACGCTTCAACACGAAAACGGCGGAGGGTGAAGAAGTCCCTGGAGAAGCTCGGGCTCACGTCGAAGGGGAGGTGCTCCCAGAGCTCCAATTCCTTACCAGCTTCCGACGCCCGTTCCTGTTCATCCAGCTTCACGGCGACAACGTCATCATGTCTTGGACCTCCGGAAGAAGAGTCCCACCTCATTGGCAGCCGCTCCCTGTGCACCAAGCCCGGCTATTCCCGCAGCAGACTTTTGCTCTTGTTTTTCCTCGCTGGCAGTTCTGCCTGCCAAATCTCCCTCCACTTCCGCTGTGAGGCCTCCTTCCTCGGTGCGTCCTCTGACTGTCAAGGAGTGTTGGAATTCTTCACTGGTTACTCCCGTTCCTGTGGCTTGAGGGGTGGCTTCCCAACGATCCACAGAGGGGCCCAAGACCACTTTAGCCACATTGAAGGGCGACGCTAAAGATACAGCAGCACACAACATCAAGATCCGGGGGAACAGGCAAGTTTTATTTCATTCTATTACTATTCATGATGAAATGTCTTGCTTGATTCCCGGTAGGGAGACTCAGGGAGCGCAGTCCCCTGAGTTTTCCCCACCTGCTGGTGTAATAAACTGTCTCCCTACTCTCTCTGTGTCTCCTCCTCCTTCTCCTGAGTGCCTGCTGGATCCAGAATCAAGCCCGCCAGAGTATGGAGGAGCTCGTGGCTCTGGAAGATCTCATACCAGAATCAGCACAGTCTACCCTCAGCTCCCACGTCAGAGGAGCCTCCACCATGGGTCACGGCAGCTGGGGCAAATAAGACTACTATTTCCATCATGCCTGCTGCAGAGGCCGCCGCAGCAGAGTCAGCTACCAAGCTGGACCCCCTGATGGCTGAGCCCAAGACGACATCGCCTAGATTGTTGGAATCCTGGATGGCGGTGGAGCTTGAGCTCAGGCAAGTGCTCTCTTTTGTCTTTCTCCTCTCAGTATTAGAGAAGTCTTGCCTGGCTCTTTGTGAGGAGAGCCAGGTGCAGCTGTCCGCTGCACCTGAGCTCACCTCACCAGGCTCCGCCGCTGCCAGCGACCCTGACCCTGCTTTACTTTGTGTGTTGTCTGAGCTCCCTTCCAGGGTCGCCGGAGATGTTCTGGTACCACCAGATGTCTCCGAGGATCCAATCTTACCACCGGATGATGCCATGGGTCCAGCTTCCCCCGCTGAGGTTGTCCCAGATCCAGCTCCCCTTCTGCCTGAGGCTGTCATGTGGGTTCCTCCGCAGGCTGAGTCTCCCTGGGTGCGACGTCCAGGCCTGAGACCCTCGTGGGGGCTGCATCCCAGTGTCAACCCAACGTGGGTGCTGTGCTCCTGCATGGACCCGTCATGGGCACTGCTCTCCAGCCCGGGTTCCACCGAGGGTGCAGCGATGGCCCAGCCGGAGTCCACCGAGGGTGCTACGTTTGCCCAGCCAGGGTCCACAGAGGGTGCTGCAGTGCTCCAGCCTGGGGCCATGGAGGGTGCTGCCAGCCAGCCTGAAGATGCCGAGGCCTCTTCTTCACTGCCGGACGCCATTGGGGTTCCTCTTCCTTCTCTGTAGGACGCTATCGGGGTTCTTTTTCCTTCTCTGTGGGACACCATTGTGGCCCCCCTTCCTTCTTGGTCGGATGTCGTCGTAGTCGTCATGGTCCTCCCCCTCCGGCCCTGCTTCCCATCCTTGGGCCTTCCTGTTGGGCAACCACCTCCTGGATCATCTCTGCGGCCCTGGTGGCTTAAAAACTCAGGCTGGCTGCCTGATGGACTGAGTCTGTGGGTCAGGTGGCTCATTTTCTCCGGCAGGCCGCCGGACTCTTTTCATCGGGCCATCTGGATGGCCTGGGACTTCGGTAGGCCACTTGACTTGGTGCAGTTGGTCATATGTACATACATGTGAGTTACTTAAAGCCAGTGATAAAGGAAACACACAGATATGGTTTAGCTAACATTACATGTTAGTGCATTGCCTAATGTAGAACAACATACATACTTAACTGGACCTGTTGAAAGAACCACCAGACTTATTTCTGAATATGACAACAAGAAAAAACATTATTATGAACTGTTACAACCTGGGTAACCGGGTAGACTACCGATAAAGCCCATATGGTTGTGTGGGTTATTCTGCCACTTTGAATGGACCATGCACTGATTGAACATGAAAATTAGAACTTTAGCGTCAATGACCAATCGAAGCTCAGCGTGGCCTCTGCTGAGCCTGGGGTGGATGCAGCCCTGGCGGTATTGGCTCAGGCAGATCTGGGGGCCACCTCGGTGGAATTGTGGCTGGCCTAACAGCAAAGTCCCAATCCAGTTCCCACATGGTCACCTCGGTGGCTGTTAGTTTCTCATACAGCTGGCATGCCATTGAGACCCATAAGCAATCTGGAACATGGCTGATCCAAGTTGTGCGGCGATTTGCATCAGTGATGATGGCGATGCTGATGACTGGAACATCTGTGGCTGACGTGGGTGGTTGGAACAGCAAATCTGAACCCAGTTGAGCACTGTGAGCGAAGGCGATTTCTGCTTTGGGGTGTGCTGCTGCTCTCTCGTCATGTGGCCGGTGAACGGCGTTGTTGTTGGGGTGCCGTTTAATGGAGGACGTGACTGGGTTATCAACAGTTGTGGAGATGAAGTGGTCTTGATGGTGACCAGA
Organism: Pholidichthys leucotaenia; assembly: GCA_020510985.1. NCBI lineage: Eukaryota > Metazoa > Chordata > Actinopteri > Cichliformes > Pholidichthyidae > Pholidichthys > Pholidichthys leucotaenia. Next base: position 418,401,920 of record CM035839.1, read on the forward strand.
AGAACCCCACAATCTTCCGGATCTTGCGTTTGCACAGACTGGAACTCCTGCAGTGAGGTAGTAGCTCTGGGAGGCTTATGCTCTGTGAGGATCAGTCCCCAGTCTTCAGTGCTCCGGTCAACATGCGGTGTGAAAAATTGAGAGGCTACACTTATTTCGGGGCAAAGCAGGCTCGGGCCATCAGCCGCCAAACAAGGCTCCATGTGATCTGTGATGGTAAAGCCGAGCTCATGGAAACGATCACAACCCAGGATGTTGTCACCAAGGTGCCTCACTTGAAATGTGAACTCTGGGAGGATTCTTGACCTGTAGCGAACCTGTAGGGTGATGATTCCTACCATGCTGATTTTGGCGAAGTGGTTCAACTTACCGCAGCATTGGCACTTGTGTCCTTTGGCAGGGCAGGCAGGTGCATGTGTTCGGTGCGAAGGAGAGCCACAGTTACCACATGGCCGGGGTACTTTATTGTCCTGTCATCCCGCAATGTTAACTTCAGGGTCCCCCAGGGAGGACACGGGGTCATCGTGCTGAGCAGCCGGGGTAACAGCTTGTGCTAGCGGAGCAAAGTGTGGAGAGTGCAGGCTGAAGCCTCCTACCTGGGTGTTTAGCCATGCCGTAGTCTCTTGTTGGGACGCTAACTCCACCGCCCTGGAAAGTGACAAGTTGTCTGGTGCCATTAGCAGCTTTTCCCGTAGCTTCAGGTTGATAGTGTGCTCCGCTAACTGGTCCCGCACCATTTCGCCTTCAAGTTGTGCAAACCTACATGTGCTTGCAAGACAGTGGAGGTCGGCAGCATACTGTTGGGCCAATTCACCTACACGCTGTTGCCGTTGGCGAAATCTAATCCTCCTGACTTGCACGCTCTGTGGAGTGGCAAATGTCCGGCTAACACAGCAACACATTCTTCGCAGCTATCTGCAGGCCCGAGCATCTTGAAGACAAGCTGTCCCTTGCTGCCTAAGCAGTGGATTAACATAGCACGTAGCCTTAGCTTGCTAATTTTAGCTGCATCCATGGCGGACACGAACGTCTCAAATGACTCAAGCCAACGTGACCAAGGAATAGGTGACTCACCAGGCAAAGCGAGGAAGGGTGGCAGGGGTGTCAGCAGCATTTCCATCTCTATGTTTTCCAAGTTTCTCCTCGTCGCCAATTGTTATGTCAAGAAATAATGGTCTGTAGACAGGTCCATGTGTTGAGGTTAACTTTATTGAACAATTAGGAGAACATGCTAGGAGGTAGCACATAACAAGGTGACTGGGAGGTGGTACCAAAGAGCAGGAGACTAGCTAGTCCTGGGTAGCCAGCTATTACATCTGCGGCGTGATGACGTCACGCGTGTGCACGTACAACCGCAGCATGGTGCATCGTGCTGTTTTCCATGTATCACAAGCTTCACTAGGCACACCCTGGCCTGATTACTGCTACACCTGGTGAATCAAGAAATCACCTAAATAGAACCTGTCTGACAAAGTGAAGTAGGCTAAAATATCTCAAAGCAACACATCATGCCTCGATCTAAAGAAATTCAAGGACAGATGAGAAACAAAAACCCAGAAGTACATCTGAAGAACTGTAGGCCTCACTTGCCTCAGTTTGGACACTGGTCTATCATTCAACATTGAAAAAGAGACTGGGCAAAAATGGCATCCTTGGGAGAGTTCCAAGGGGAAAACCACTGCTGATCAAAAAGAACACAAAGGTACATCTCACATTTGCCAAAAAACATCTTGATGATCCTTAAGGCTTTTATATTCTGTGGACTGATGAGACAAAAGTTGAACCTTTTGGAAGGTGTGCATCCTGTTACATCAGGCGTAAAACTATCACAGCATTTCATCAACGGAACATCATACCAACAATCAAACATGGTGGTGGTACTGTGATGGTCTGCTGGCAGTTAGTGTTACTTCACCGGTGATTGTTACGTTAACAGTAATACTGCAGGTGCCTCTCCTCATCGACATAATATTCTAATTGTGACTTTGGCATTTTGAATTTAGTTACATAATTTAAATGAAATACACAATAAAAAGCAGAAGTTGTTACATTAGCTTTTAGCAGTACTTCAGCAGCTCTTCTGTGTTTGTGTGGGACTGACAGGACATAACTGTCAGGCAGAGCCAGGAGCAGACTTTTTAAATCAGACATCACACTTTACCACTTTGTTTTATTTGACTGCTATGGTATCACTGGGCAGGTCATGTGACCCCAAATCGCAGCCTTTGGGATTAGCAAATTGTGTTTTTATTTCATCGCAATGTGTCGTTCAGCCCCAAACTAAAACAATTCTTAAATATATGACTTCAAAAACTAAAGCAAATGGTCTTCTGGGGTCTCAAATGCTTTTGAATATTGTTTAAGTGGAATGCAGTGCTAAATATGCTCCTCTTTCAATTGTTTTAATTGTAACACAGACCTGGAATCCGAAATAAATAATTTTATTAAAACGTTTGACATATTGTCGTCATAGTTTCATTGTAAGTCATTTGCAAATGACTGCATTCTACTTTTGCTTATGTTTTAAAAAGCAATTGGAAAAGCAGAGCAGTTAAAAAACAAATGTTCTGCCCATCAGTAACCTGACAAACCATTATACAACACTCACATGCTCCATTTTAACAGTATTTCTCACATTAATCCTTCTCATTTCCTCAAGTGCTGCCCTCAGTTATTTTCCTGTTTATCAAAAACACAGCCTTTTTCAATTTTAGAATCATTTTGTGGATCAAATAGTAGGACACATTCCCCCTAGGGCAAAATAGCCTCCGGATGGAATTCTCTTAAAAACATCCAGATGCAACAATTTCTGAGCACGACTCCTGCCAGATTTACTGTCCACTGTACGTGCCTGAGGCCTTATAAGCACTGATGCGAAGGGTCATAAAAGCTGGGGTAGGTGTGGGACGACTGCAGGATTTGGGGGAGAGGTGATGAAGGATGCATGACTCGAGGTGGCAGCGGGGTTGTTTTTCACCACCTCTCCCTTGTCTGGACTTCTCCTCGGTGCACAGCGGGAACGTTGCACTCTCTTTCTGCTTATCCACATATCCCACATTCCTGTGTGAATAAACAGAGATGGGGGAGATGGAAAAAAAGCAGACAATGACAAGGAGAGGGAGATTTGACACTGATGAAGGGGCATCAGTGGTGAATTTAAAACAAAAACCCACTGAAACACTGCAACCAAAAGGATCACAAATCAAGCTTAAAAGTGACATTTTCTTGCTGATAAAGATCAGTCAATCCATGTCTCACTTACTTATGCATTGTACCCCTCCAAAATGCATACATGTATGTATTTAATACTGTGTGTATATACACTGCTTCTTTTAACATGTATATTTAAGTTGGCAGAGATCTACCAACGCCTACCACTTTGGGGGGAAGTGAGGCATAGTAACTGGTTGTTTCCTCTCAAGAATGAGGTCACTGATAAAAGCTGTATTAAAATCACCTGTGTAGTGCTGGGAAAGTTCTTCCCTTTGCACGAAAACAGCTGTTTGACTCTTGGGACCTAGCCCTAGTGTCGTGCATCAGAATAGGAACCTGGGACTATCAGGGCAAAAATCTATTAAAAATTCTGTTATGTTTATTTATTTTTATATCATATTTATAACTTATTTTAAAAAAAATCAAAATGTTTGATAGAGTAAACTGCAGCTTCATCCTTCAACGTATCGGAAGCTAATGCTACCTGCAGCAAGTTGTGATTCTGGCTACCGTAGACCACAGTAACATTTCGGGCAAAGAGTGCTTCTTTAGATAAATGGGGAAGATCATTTAACACAATGCAAAACTAATTTATTTTTAAAAACTCAAAACATTTGTTAGGGTGAAATGGAGCTCCTTTCTTCACGGAAGCTAATGCTAACTGTAGCAAGTTGTGATTCCGGCTACCGTAGACCACAGTAGAAAAATTACTCTTTTGAAAGGACTGGCGAGTAATTCCTGTGGTCGATCCCATCACCATACACCAGTTGATATCGTCACACAGTCATATTAATAACACGGACATGTCAGAGACCAACTGTAGTATGTTACAGAAAGCTATGCAAATTCTAATTAGCACAGCTTAGCTTACCTGTGCAGCAGAAAAGTGACGACCTTGGTATGGCTTTTCAGCCTTTTCTGATTCTTCACTTCGCTCCAGCAATCAAAAACAAAAAGAAGAAAAAAAAAAAGCAGAACCAATACTTATTCTGGTCTTGCTCCTCTGTTTATCATGTCTTACTTGAGAAGGATAATGGAATGAACTTTTACTTTCAGAAGCAGCCATGGCCTTACTATTCACAATATGGCAACCCCGAGTTTTACGGCAAGGTGATGGCACATGACATCAACCTAGTGATTCTATTGGCTGTAACATACTGAATGAACACTGTTTTTGTCACTATCGATCTTCTGGAATGTAAATATTTACATTATTTTAGACCTGTAAGAAATTGATAAATATTTTTTTTCATCAATATACTAATTTCTAGAACAACATTAAGACTTACATTGTGCTGGTTTCGAAACACTTCATTGATGTATTTTTTTTAAATATTTGTTTTCATGAAAATATTGTCCACTTCTCCTTTAAAGCACCCCAATCTCACCAAAATGTCTACAAATATCACAGTTTCTCACCCCTTTAAAATGTAGAATATACAGGTAAAAACATTCTGTGCACACATTCACTTCCATCCTCGCATTTGATTTTCTTTTGAATTAAATGCACATTTTTAGGTTGTTATGGTTAGGGCTGTAGTTATGGCGGGGCAGTCATACAGTAATGATTAGGGTGAGGAGCTTTTAAAAATCTTTTAAGGACTCCTCTCTCCCAACTCACTGCATGTCGTTATTTTCTCAACCACTACAAGGTGCTGTTTTGCAATACTTTAATTATCTCTTCCACAGTGAATTTGTACTGTACTGGTGGAACGTGCACTTTTTTATTAGTGTATTTGTTCTACAGTTTATAGGGGATAGGAAACTGTTCTATTTGTACACAATATGGTGTGATGGACTTGTGGTGTATTGGAAATATCACAACATACACCACGGACGTGGGGATGCATGCATGGGATGATGTTATCATGCTGTGACTATAAAGCGGGACTAATGGCGGGAGTCGTCCTCTTTGGTGCTCTGCCTCTATACCAACACCAGCCTGTACTAGTTTGGGGTTAGCTTGGCAGCTATCGTATGGTGACACATGTTGTTAATGGGTCTGTTTAATAAAGCCATCATTCAGTACAACTCCTGCCTTCGCTGTCCAAATTTTCAGACACAACACTAGCGACGAGGTAAACCGGTCTTCTGGAGGAAAACTAATTATTTTCCTGAAGATGGAAGAGTGTCTAGTACCACCACTGCCATTCCTCATGACCCCAGGTGAGCCGCCCATCCCATGGCCTTGTTGGTTCGAGTCATTCTGCACTTGTGTGTTGGCGACAGACCTGGAGAGACACAGCAAGTTGAGGCTGCGAGCAATTCTAATCTACAGCCTGGGTGACGAGGAGCAGTGGATATTCAACAATTTAGGACAGGCGAACATGTATGAGGAGTGCATCACGCTGCTGGCCGGACACTTCACGGCACCCGGAAGTGTGCTAGTGAAGCGGATTCATTTCCGCCAGTGCCGACAGCGGGTGGGTAAGAAAACCCAGCGGTACATTGTGGACCTCCGGTGTCTGACGAGCGTATGCAGGTTTCGCCGTTTAGAGGGTGAAATGGTGTGGAACCAGCTAGCGGAGCATACCAGCAGCCCGCAACTGTGGACGAGGCTAATTATGGCACCCGATGACCTACCGTTGGCGAAGGCAGTGGGTTAGCATTCCAGCTGGAGGCCGCCAACAAGCTAACATCACAATTAGGTAAACCACAACAACGCACCCCATTAGCGCATGCAGTTACACCAGCAAAAGAACCTGGTCACGCAGCAACCTTCTTGGAGGACGCCGAGGTGACCACCGTGAAACATCATTTGTGTGGTAAATGTGATTCCCCGATGCACCGAGAGAGCATGATCCTACTCGGCCAAGGCGCAGCAATGCAGCTGCTGCGGCAAGCTCAATCACTTTGCCAAGGTGTGCTGATCGTCACGACTGACATCAAGCCGCCCCCCAATCCAAAAGAACCATGAACTACCACCATCCAAACTGTGGGCTCCAAAGGGATGGCGTACATGTGGTACATGGTGAGGTTAGCCAGTGTTGACTTGCCATTACTGCTGGACACCGCTGCTATGAGGTCAGTAATGAACTGGGTTACAGTAAAGAAATTCTTCCCCAACCATCCTATTGGGAAGAATCCAGCAGAGCTGTATGGCTATGGGCACACACGCATCAGCTTAGTGGAGATCGTATCGCAGGTGGTTCACTACAGGTCAAGAGCCCTCCCGGCGTTTATTTTCCAGGTTGCCACACATGGGTATAATATCCTGGGGTGTGATCTCTTTTATGAACTGAGTTTTACCATCTGTGATAACCTTGTTTGGCCGCTGATGATGGGGATGCAACACACCCGGACGAGGGTGAAGCCCCTCTGAGCTTGACACCGCAGGGAGAAGACCGTGAGGAGAGTGGGCAGAAACCAGACTCATCTCATATCCGCAGTGGCGTCAGCAGGAAGGAGCCACCGCAGTGCTGCAAGATAGAGAGTTCGTAGCTCAGCAGGACCCAGCGGGACAATGCCAACTAGGGGCATGTCCTGCCGCCGTTGTGAAAGTCACGTCACCACAGCAGCAGCCAGCATCAGGAAAGAGAGAGCAGAAACAGCGCCACGTGAACCCGACTTGGTCCGGATTCATGGTGCTCTATTGAGTTCGGGTCCGCTGATCCAAATGCTCAGATTACCTGCAGATGTTCCTGTCCCCGCTGATACTGATCACCCAGGTCTTCCGCAACCAGCACCTCCAGGGCTGCGTCCACCGCGGGCTCACCTGAGGTCCCTGAGGTTGAACTGTAGAATGACTATGTTTTTGAAATGTTCAAAAAGAGCATGGTTCGTTCTTAAGTGTCAGAATAATTCACTCAACCATGCAGGGTTTTACCGGCAGTCTACCCGGTTATCCAGGTTCAAAATAATGGTTATGGTTTTGGGTCTTAGAAGCTAAGTTACCATATTCCATCCATCCATCCATCTTCTACCGCTTTTCCGGAGGTCCGGGTCGCGGAGGCAGCAGTTCAAGCAGAGAAGCCCAGACTTCCCTCTCCCCAGCCACCTGCTCCAGCTCTTCAGAGGGGATACCAAGGCGTTCCCAGACTAGCTGGGAGACATAGTCTCTCCACCGAGTCCTGGGTCTGCCCCGGGGTCTCCTCCCAGTGGGACGTGCCTGAAACACCTCAAGTGGGAGGCGTCCAGGAGGCATCCTAATCAGATGCCCATACCACCTCAACTGACTCCTTTCAATGTGGAGGAGCAGCGGTTCTACTCTGAGCCTCTCCCGGATGACTGAGCTCCTCACCCTATCTCTGAGGGTGAGTCCAGCAATCCTACGGAGAAAGCTCATTTCAGCCGCTTGTATCCGCGATCTCGTTCTTTCGGTCATTACCCAAAGCTCGTGACCATAGGTGAGAGTAGGAACGTAGATTGACTGGTAAATCGACAGCTTTGCCTTAGAACTAAGCTCCCTCTTCACCACAACAGACCGGTACAACGTCCGCATCACTGCAGATGCTGCTCCAATCCGTCTGTCGATCTCTCGCTCCATTTTCCCCTCACTCGTGAACAAGACCCCAAGATACTTAAACTCCTCCACTTGGGGCAGGAGCCTGTCCCCAACCCGGAGAGGACAATCCACCTTTTTCCGGCTGAGGACCATGGACTCGGACTTGGAGGTGCTGATTCTCATCCCAGCCGCTTCACACTCAGCGGCAAACCGTCCCAGCAAGAGCTGTAGGTCATTGCTGGATGAAGCCAACAGGACAACATCATCTGCAAACAACAGAGATGAGATCCTGTGGTCACCAAGCATGACACCCTCCATTCCCTGGCTGCGCCTAGAAATCCTGTCCATAAAAATTATGAACAGGACCGGTGACAAAGGGCAGCCCTGGCGGAGTCCAACTCTCACTGGGAATGACTCCGACCGAGTGTTGGCAATGCGAACTAAACTCTCACAACGGTCGTACAGAGACCGAATAGCTCGTAACAACAAGCCCGATACCCCATACTCCCGAAGCACCCCCCACAAAAATCCACGAGGGACGCGGTCAAATGCCTTCTCCAAGTCCACAAAACACATGTAAACTGGTTGGGCAAACTCCCACGAACCCTCAAGAATTCTCGAGAGGAATTCTTTTGTAAGTTACCATATTGTGCTTTTAAAATCCAGCAAATATGTGTGCCTTAAACACTGGCGAAACAGTATGCTTTAACAGTATGCGGTATTGAACAGCTCATCCTGGCGGCTTCCTGTGGTAACGTATCGTCACTTCCTGTGCTGCTGTCTGTCTGTGTGGTTTGCTCTGTGGTTAGCTCTCCTCATTCTCCTGAGGTTTTTGCCTTTAATTGTGTTTTAATCACTTTTTCTCCATCTACCGTTAGCTCTCACTTCTGTTTATCAAGCCTCGTGCACCTGTGTGCGCACTCAGTGTCACCTAATCACCCTCTTTAGCCTTCTGTTCACCTTTCATCGGTGTTTTTGTTAGCTTCGGGTTAGCCACTAGCTATGGCTACTAGCTCTCCTTCCCCTCCTCCTCTGGTATGCTCTCTCTGTCAGATGTTTAGCTACACCTCTGCCTCTTTTAGTGATAACGGTAAATGTAATAAATGTTGTCTTTTTGAGGCGCTCGAGGTGAGGTTGTCTGATTTGGAATCCCGGCTCCGCTGCATTGAAACACCGTCTGCGCCAGTTAATAATGATGGATGCCCCTTAGCTGCAGTGGAGCACCCTAGCATAGGGCGGCCTGCTAGCGGTCCTCTGGTCCTCCTCAGCAGCGAGGAGACTGGGTGGGTGACGGTGAGAAGGAAGCATAGTCACAAGGCCCCGGTTCACAACCAACCTGTTCATGTTTCTAATCACTTTCCCCGCTCATCGACACACCCGCTGAGGAAAGAACTCTGATCATTGGTGACTCTGTAGTCAGAAATGTGAACCTAGAGACTCCAGCGGCCATAGTCAAATGCATTCCCGGGGCCAGAGCAGGCGACATTGAGTCAAATTTGAAAATACTGGGTAAAAGTAACTCTAAATACTCCACAATTGTTATCCACGCTGACATTAATGACGTCCGACTCCGGCAGTCGGAAGTCACAAAACTTAATGTGGAATCGGTGTGTGACTTTGCAAAAACAATGTCTGCCTCTGTAGTATTCTCTGGGCCCCTCTCCAGTCTGACTAGTGATGACTTGTTTAGCCGCTTGTCATCCTTCAACCGCTGGCTGTGTGGTGTCCTGCAAACAACGTGGGCTACATAGACAATTGGAGCTCATTTTGGGGAAAACCTGGTCTTATTAGACGAGACGGCGTCCATCCCACGTTGGATGGTGCGTCTCATTTATCTAACAATCTGGAATAATTTTTATCCAAATTTCCAAAACCTTGACAACTCAAGAGTTGGGACCAGGAAGCAGAGTCGCAGTCTTACACGCCTCTCTGCGGCTCCTCTTCATCCGCCACCCCTCAACTTAGCTTCTGTCTTTCCCATCAGAGAATCATTGTCAACTCCCTCCAAAGTAAATAAAAATATAATGTATAAGCATCCCAAAGCGATTAAACAAAAAGTTGGTAAAACTCAAATTAAACATGAAGCCTCTAAATTGAATGATTTGGCCTCTGTTCCTCCTCATAATTTAAAAATTAAATGCGGTTTGTTAAATATTAGGTCTCTAACTCCCAAGTCTCTGTTAGTCCATGATCTGTTAATTGATCATCAGATTGATTGAATATCTCTTACAGAGACTTAGTTAGGGCAAGAGGATTATGTTGGTTTAAATGAATCAACTCCCTCTGGTTATTTAAACTGCCAAAATTCCAGAAGTTCTGGTCGTGGAAGAGGAGTAGCAACAATTTACCATTCCAAATTACTAGTTAATGTAAAGCAAAAGACACGTTCTAATTCCTTTGAGGGCCTGGTCCTCAGTATTGGGCATTTTAGCAATTTTAGGCTTTCAGTTTATCGTCCTCCATCAACCTACTCAGAGTTTTTATCCGAATTTGCCGAATTCTTTGCTGATTTAGTGCTGAAATCTGAATAATTATAGTAGGGGACTTTAATATACATGTAGATGTAGAGAGTGATTGCCTTAATATGGCATTTAATTCAATATTAGACTTGATGGGGTTTTCTCAGAAAGTAGGAAATTCTACCCATTATCTCCACCATACGTTGGACCTTGTTCTGACATATGGCATAGAAATAGAAAATCTGGTAGTGTCTCCTCATAACCCTGTACTGTCAGACCATTGTTAACCTTTGATTTTACTATTTCTGACTATTTGGCTCCTAAAGAAAAATATTACTACAGTAGATGCCTCTCAGATGATGTTGTTACCAAATTTATGCAGATTGTTTCCTCTATGCCTTGTGTCAACACAATGGAAATAAGCTATAGACAGCTTGCTCCTTCTGTAAATGACAGCACTGTAGATAGTGTTACAGCTTCTCTGCATCAGACTCTAGACATGGTGGCCCCTGTAAAAAAGAAAAAGTCTAATCAGAGATTTCTAACTCCTTGGTTCAACACAAAAACTCGTAGCTTAAAACAGAAGACTCGTCAACTAGAAAGAAAATGGCGCTCCACTAATTTAGATGAAATCTATTTAGCTTGGAGAAATCATCTTCTAATTTATAAAAAATCTCTTAGAAAAGCTAGAATGAGTTATTATTCTGCATTAATAGAAGAGAACAAGAATATCCCAGGTTTCTTTTCAGCACTGTAGCCAGGCTGACAAAAAGTCAGGACTCTGTCAATCCTAGCATTCCCTTAGAGCTTACTAGTCAGGACTTTATGAACTTTTTCAATAATAAAATTTCATCTATCAGAGATAAAATCAGTCAGATTCTTCCCACCGTTAACTTAAATACAGTAACTACTACAAGTCCTTCAAGTGATATCTGTATGGATGAGTTTACTCCAATTGACCTTTTAGAGTTAGACAAAATAATTTCCTCATCCAAGCCTTCAACTTGTCTTTTAGACCCTATTCCTACCAGGTTATTTAAAGAAGTCTTCCCATTTATTGGTAGTTTTATTCTTCAAATAATCAATTCTTCATTAACTTTAGGCCATGTACCACAGGCTTTTAAAACTGCTGTAATTAAACCCTTACTCAGAAAGTCAACGCTGGATCCAGGAGTTTTAGCTAACTATAGACCAATCTCTAATCTCCCTTTCATTTCAAAAATCTTAGAAAGAGTTGTTGCTACGCAATTATTTGACCACTTGCAGGGAAATAGTTTATTTGAAGAGTTTCAATCTGGGTTTAGAATCCATCATAGTACTGAAACAGCCTTAGTGAAGGTCACTAATGACCTCCTTATCGCATCTGATAATGGACTTGTTTCTGTACTTGTCCTTTTAGACCTTAGTGCAGCTTTTGATACTATCAATCATAATGTTCTACTTGATAGATTAGAACACTATGTTGGACTTAATGGAACTTCGTTGCAGTGGTTTAGATCTTATTTATCTGATAGGTTCCAGTTTGTTCATGTCAGTAATGAGTTTTCTTTCAACTCAAAGCTCAGTCATGGAGTTCCACATAGATCTGTGCTAGGCCCTACTCTTTTTAGTTTATATATGCTTCTGTTAGGCAACATTATTAGAAAGCACTGTATACATTTTCATTGTTATGCAGATGACATGCAATTATACCTGTCAATGAAGCCAGATGATAGTAATCAATTAGCCAAGTTAGAAGCCTTAAGGAAATCAAAGCTTGGATGACTTGTAATTTCTTGCTATTAAATTCAGATAAGACTGAAGTCATTCTTGTTGGTCCAAAAAACCTTAGAAATGACATGGTTTACTGACCCAGTGAGCAGACTCGGAGACCAGAGTAGATACAATTATCTTTATTACAATAAAATGGATGTGCGAGACTGTGTTCTGCTGCAGCTGGGGGTGAGTAGAACGCCGTTCGACCTGGCAACCCTAGGGACAAACAGAGGCAGGACGGTTAGTGACTTCACAGCAGAGAATGTTAATCTGCAGCTTACTGTTTGTAGAGATGTAACGATGCTCAGGTTTAGCACAGCGGCTATAGCCAGGAGGACAGCGTCTGCAGAACCCATTGCAGTGTGTAGATAGTGGAGATGCAGTTCGTGAGAGGGTGAGGTTCAGTCCGCCGCCAGGTGGGACAGGGTCCGCTGCCAAGGAGCTCCACCTGTGCACAGGGGACTGATATGGAGATGGTGAGGGCAGGCTGAAGCTTACTTGTGTGGTGGAGAGTTTCCTTCCAGGCACAGGCAGGTTGTAGGTGGACAGCTGGGAAGCAGTCAGGCTGAGGCTATGGTCTCTGGAGACAAAGAAGATGTGCGTGGTCTTCATGGAGCAAGACAGACGACTCCGCATGGTCCTCCAGGGCAGTGTGGATAATGTAGGCCCAGCCATGATGAGAAACAGGTGTGTGCACAGCTGGAGAGGATAATCACATCCAAGCAGGCCATCACAGTACTCCTCCCCCACGAAACGCCTCTCGGCGGTCGATCCAACATACCTGGGTGTGTCCGGTGGGAGTCCCAAATGAGATCTTTATCCAGCACGAAGGAGGGATGCACCCAGGACCTCCATTCCGGCCTGTAGCCCTCCCAGTCCATGAGGTATTGCAGGCCACAACCCCGGCGGCGGACATCCAGGATGGAATTGACCCTCCACGCCGGGTCGCCGTCGATCACCATCAGTGGGGGTGGAGACCTGGGAGGAGGACACAGAGGGCTGGAATAGAAGGGTTTGACCTGAGATACATGAAAAGTAGGGCAAATACGAAGGGGGGGCAGGGCTAGACGCACAGAGACAGGGTTGATGATGCGGGTGATAGTGAATGGCCCAATAAACCGTTGTGACGTCTTCTTGCGCTCAGCCTTCAGATTAATATGTTTTGTTGAAAGCCATACCTGCTGACCCACCTGGTAAGCCAGACCCTCAGTCCTGTGACGATTGGCCACCGTAGTATTGCATTCCACTGTGTGCCGTAGCACGGTCCAGGTAGCCCCCCACAGGTGGCAACAGCGTCTCAAACAGGCCCGAACAGACGGAACGACGATGTCCCCTTCTTCTTCAGGGAATAGAGGAGGATTGTAGCCCAACGAAACCTCGAACGGAGATATCCCAGTCGCCGAAGAGACCGTGGTGTTGTGGGCGTATTCGATCCATGGGAGGTGCGTGCTCCAGGATGCAGGATTGGTGACTACCACACACCGCAGAGGAGCCTCCAGCTCCTGATTTGCCTTTTCACACTGCTCGTTGCTCTGGGGATGGTAACCAGAAGACAGGCTTACAGTAGCCCCAAGGGCGTTGCAAAAGGACCTCCAAACCTGGGCTGCATGGTGGCACTGTAGTTAGCACTGTGGCAGCACAGTTTACCCTCGGCCGGGGGATCGCGGGGATCGTGAGATCGTGGGTTCGATCTCTGCCCCCGGCCAACAGTGATCTGTGTGGAGTTTGCATGTTCTCCCCGTGTTGCGTGGGTTTACTCCGAGATTTCTCCGGTTTCCTCCCACATGCCAAAAACATGCAGGTTAGAGATAAGGGGTGCTTGCGCACGCAGCGACTGGCAACTGGTGGCTTGTCACCAGACTGCAAAACAAATCTACCTCTGGGTACAAAATAAGTAATAAAAAAAAACAAACCTGCGAGATGAATTGGGGGCCACGGTCGGAGACGATATCCATCGGAATTCCATGTAGTCTCACCACATGTTGGACCAGGAGATCAGCCATCTCCTTAGCCATAGGCAGTTCTCGCAGGGGGACGAAGTGGGCGGCTTTGGAGAACCTGTCCACAATGGTGAGGATAACAGTATGCTGGTTAGAAGAAGGAAGACCGGTGACAAAGTCCAACGCCACATGGGACCACGGCCTGCCAGGCATCGGAAGGGGGTGAAGCAGACCGGCAGGAGAGGAGGAAGATGTCTTGCCTACGGCACACTGGGGGCAGTCGCGGATGTAATCTCCAACGTCCCTCTGGATAGACGGCCACCAAAATGTCCTCTGCAACCTGGCTACCGTGCGCCCCCTCCCGGGGTGGCACACGAACCTGGAGGCATGAGCCCAGCGAATGACCTCTCCTCGGACGGCAGATGGAACAAACAGCTTCCCCGCTGGCCCCCCGCCCGGGTCCAGTTCAACCTCCAGCGCCTTTAGGACCTTCTCCTTGATGCCACACGACAGGGCACCCACGACACACGACGGAGGAAGGATGGGGTGCTCCGACTTCTCCATGACGTCAGAGGAGAATTGTCTGAACAGGGCATCAGGTTTGGTATTCTTGGACCCGGGACAATACGTGATGGTGAAGTCGAAACGGCCAAAGAAAAGGGACCAGCGGGCCTGGCGGGCGTTCAGGCGCTTGGCCGTCCTAAAGTACTCCAGGTTCTTGTGGTCCGTCCAGACCACAAACGGCTGGGAAGCCCCCTCCAACCAATGGCGCCACTCCTCTAGCGCCATCTTCACCTCCAGGAGCTCTCTGTCGCCGATGTCATAATTACATTCTGCAGGCAACAAGCGTCGGGAGAAGAACGCACAGGGGCACACCTTTCCATCCGCTGGGGAACGCTGGGACAGAACGGCCCCGACCCCCGAATCTGAGGCGTCCACCTCCACCAGGCACTGCAGAGCATGGTCCACCTGGACCAGGATGGGAGAGTCCAAAAACTGCTTCTTAAGGACGGCGAAGGCTGCGGCCGCCTCCTCAGACCACCTGAAGGGCACCTTGGAGGAAGTCAGACGGGTCAGAGGGAGAGCAGTGATGCTATAATTTTTAATGAAGCGGCGGTAGAAGTTAGCAAACCCCAAGAACTGCTGCAGTTGTTTTCTAGAGGAGAGAGTGGGCAAATCTACCACCGCTTTTACCTTACTGGGATCTGGGATGATCTTGTTGTGGGAGATGATAAACCCCAGGAAGGTCGTCTTGGACGCGTGGAATTCGCACTTCTCAGCTTTCACAAGTAACTTATTCACTAGGAGTCGCTGCAACACTCGCCTCACATGCACACGGTGTTCATCCAGGGACTGCGAAAAAATAAGGATGTCATCAAGGTAGAAAAAGACGAACACACCCAGAAAATCCCTCAGCACATCATTGATTAACCGCTGGAACACAGCGGGGGCGTTGGTCAGTCTGAATGGCATGACCAAATGCTCAAAATGGGGGTCCAAAACCCCATCTTCCACTCATCGCCTTCCCGGATGCGAACCAGATGGTAAGCATTCCGCAGATCCAGCTTAGTGAAGCAGGAGGCCCCCTGGAGGGAATCAAATGCCAAGTTAACAAGAGGCAGGGTGTATTTATCCTTGATAGTGATGTTATTCAGTTCTCTGAAGTCAGTACACAGCCTTAGTGAACCGACCTTCTTCCCCACAAAAAAACTCCCCGCCCCCACCGCCGAGGATGACGGCCGTATTATGCCAGAGGCCAATGATTCTTTAATATAAGCCTCCATGGCTTCCCGCTCCGGAGGTGACAGGCTGTAGAGACGACTCGACAGTAGAGGGGCTCCGGCACGGAGGTTGATGGCACAATCATAAGGGCAGTGAGGGGGAAGGGAAAGGGCCTGGGTCTTACTGAACACGGCACCAAGGTCGTAATACTCCGGGGGCACCTTGGACAGATCGGGGGAAGGGCTGGTGGAAACAGTTAGAGGCAGTGACGGCGAGCAAGCAGCCGATTGAAGACAAGCGCCGAGACAGAACGAACTCCATGATAATATACTCCCAGAGTGCCAGTCAGTGGAGGGATTGTGAAGCCGTAACCATGGATACGCAAGAATAACTGGGGAGGAGGAAACCAGCAACACAAAGAACTTCAGTTCCTCCCGATGGTTCCCAGATGTAATGACGGCCACTGGGGGGGTTTGCTGGGATACAGTAACGAGGGGGGCTTTGGACAGAGCGATAAGTCTCAAAGGGACCTTGAGCGATAGGCAGGGGAGACCCAACCGGGTTGCCAGTTCCCCAGAGATGAAGTTCTGCTCATCCCCCGAATCTATCAGTGCATGCGTCCCTATTTCAGTATGTTTGTGAATGAAATGAATAGGGAGACGTAAACTAGATAGGGGATTAGTTGAAGGCGCGTCCGTGAGTCCCCCTACTGTGACACACGGACTCCCCCTTTTGGCCACTCAGGACATGACACTACCTCATGCTCCTTGCTCCTGCAGTATAGACACAACCCCAACTCACGGCGGCACTGTTTCTCCGCTGAAGAAAGCTTGGGTTGCCTAGCTGACGTGAGTTCCGGGCCCTCCAGGGAATCTGAGACAATGGACAATGGAGAGGGCCGTGGAGAATGACGAGTTTGGGCACCCGAATGACCAGAGGACCTACGTTCCACTGCCCGTTCCCTTAACCTGTTATCGAGGCTGATGACCAAGGAGATTAACTCAGAAAGCCTACCCAGGTTCTCCAAGGAAGCCAACTCGTCCTGCAGGCTAGGGGTGAGACTCTTAATGAAAATACTGCACAGTGAAGCATTTTCCCACCCGACCTCTGTAGCAACTACCCGGAAGTCGACAGCGTAATCTGCCGCAGATTGAGTTCCCTGCCTAAGGTTAAGCAGCCAGGAGGTAAGCACACCATCACGATCAGAATGGTCAAATACTTCTCTGAATTCACTAACAAACTGTGCATAAGTCATGCTGGAATAATTCCCCCTAGCCATGACGGCGTAGGCCCAAGCGAGAGCTCGCCCCTCTAACAAATTAATAACATAGCCTATCTGGCTGTGATCTGTGGGAAAATCCCCTGATACCCGCTGAAACACAATCTCACACTGCATAATGAAACCTCGCGCACCCCCTAGCTTTCCACCAAAATGGGTGGGAGTGGGGACAGGAGTTAGCCGAGGAGAAGACCCGTGCCCGGGTGGGTGGCTAGCGGGAGCCGAGTAGCTACTAGGAAACGACGGAGCCGGTGGAAATGTCTGCGGGCTAGTCAAACGATCCAACCGGTCCGTTAGCCGAGTTAACTGATTCAAAATAATCTGTTGTTGATAAGCTAACTGATCTACTCGGGTCTCGAGGATGTTAACCTTGCGCGTCAGCGCGCTGTCAACTGGGTCATTTTGGCGGAGTCGTACTGACATGGTTTATTGACCCAGTGAGCAGACTCGGAGACCAGAGTAGATACAGTTATCTTTATTACAATAAAATGGATGTGTGAGAGTGTGTTCTTGCTGCAGCTGGGGGTGAGCAGAACGCCGTTCGACCTGGCAACCCTAGGGACAAACAGAGGCAGGACGGTTAGTGGCTTCACAGCAGAGAATGTGCCAGTTAATCTGCAGCTTACTGTTTGTAGAGATGTAACGGTGCTCAGGTTTAGCACAGCGGCTATAGCCAGGAGGACAGTGTCCGCAGAGCCCGTTGCAGCATGTAGATGGTGGAGATGCAGTTCGTGAGAGGGTGAGGTTCAGTCTGCCGCCAGGTGGGACAGGGTCCGCTGCCAAGGAGCTCCACCTGTGCACAGGGGACTGATATGGAGATGGTGAGGGCAGGCTGAGGCTTACTTGTGTGGTGGAGAGTTTCCTTCCAAGCACAGGCAGGTTGTAGGTGGACAGCTGGGAAGCAGTCAGGCTGAGGCTACGGTCTCTGGAGACAAAGAAGGCGTGCGTGGTCTCCATGGAGCAAGACAGACGACTCCGCATGGTCCTCCAGGGCAGCGTGGATAATATAGCTCCAACCATGATGAGAAACAGGTGTGTGCGTAGCTGGAGAGGATAATCACATCCAAGCAGGCCATCACAAGAAATACCTTTCCAAATCAAACTTTTAGTTTGGATGCGGTTACTCTTTCTCTCAATAGCTCTGTGAGGAGCCTTGGAGTTATTTTTGATCAAGATCTGTTTTTCAATTCACATATTAAATTCGTTTCTAAGACTGCCTTCTATCATTTGCGTAATATTGCCAAGATTAGGAGCATCTTGTCTCAGAGTGATGCTGAGAAACTGATCCACACTTTTGTTAGCTCTAGATTAGATTATTGTAACTCTTTATTATCAGGTTGTCCTAAAACATCTTTAAAAAGTCTTCAGTTGATCCAAAATGCTGCAGCAAGAGTTTTAACAGGTACTAGAAAGATAGATCATATCTCTCCGGTTCTGGCCTCACTTCATTGGCTTCCCATAGAGTTTAGAATTAAGTTTAAAATCCTTCTTCTCACTTTCAAAGCTCTAAACAATCAGGCCCCTTTTTATTTAAAAGATCTGATATTACCCTATTATCCTAACAGAGCACTACGCTCCCAAAATGCTGGATTACTTGTAATACCTATAATCTCCAAAAGTACAATGGGGGGCAGAGCCTTCAATTATCAGCTCCTCTCCTGTGGAACCAGCTGCCAATCTGGATTCGGGAGTCAGACTCGATCTCTGTTTTTAAGAATAGCGTTAAAACCTTCCTTTTTGATATAGCCTACAATTAAGGAGGGATCATGTGTTTCTGAACCCTCACTTAGTTATGCTGCTAATAGGTTTAGACAGCCAGGGGACCTCCAATAACTGCACTGGGCTTTACTCCTTTCTTCACTCTCAATTAATTTTTTTTTTTTTTTTGCTGGTCATTAACATGTGTTTGTTCTCTCCCATAGATTGAGTCCCCATCGTGCTGTTTGCTCTCTACATGTCTGTTCTTTTCATCTTCCCTATCCCTTCACCCCCCAGCCAGTCGCAGCAGATGACTGCCCCTCCCTGAGCCTGGTTCTGCTGGAAGTTTCTTCCTGTTAAAAGGGAGTTTTTCCTCTCCACCGTCACCAAGAGCTTACTCATAGGGGATCGCCTGATTGCTGGGGTCTTTCTGCAATTGTGGGGGTTTTACCTGCAGTTGAAAGTGCTATGAGATGACTGTTGTTGTGAAATGGCGCTATATAAATAAAGTTGAAATGAATTGAACTGTTGTATAAAAGCAATATCACACTTGAGGTCATATGGTATCATGAATATATAACTGCAGTGATGTCTTTGGCCTATGATGAATCACAGCAGTGACATATTCATTGATACCATACTCCCTCTCATGTAATATTTCTTAAGTACATAAAAATAATATGCACATGTATTTTGTCAATACACATATCGTTTTGAACTTATAAAATATTGAAATACCAATACTTTGGTATTTGATCCCTCTCTGATCATCGATGGTGCAGCTGTGGAGAGGGTGACCAGCACCAAGTTCCTGGGGGTGCACATCTCTGAGGACCTCTCCTGGTCCAACAACACCACATCACTGGCCAAGAAGGCTCAAACTCGCTTCCATTTCCTCCACAAACTGAGAGGAGCATGAGTCCCACCCCCCATCATGTGCTCATTCTACCGGGGCTCCACTGAGAGCATCCTCACCAGCTGCATCACGGTGTGGTATAAAAGCTGCACTGCCTCCTGTCAGAAGACACTACAGTGCACAGTGAAAGCAGCCAGCAAGATCATTGGTGCCCCTCTGCCCCCCCTCTTCGACTTCTACCTCACCTGCAGAGCCATCAACAATTGCAGGCGACACCTCCCACCCGTCACACTCCCTCTTCACCCCCCTGCCCTCAGGACAAAGGTACCGGAGCCTCCAGGCCCGCTCCACAAGACTGATAAACAGCTTTGTTCATCAGGCCATCAGGACCCTGCCCTGAACTCTGTCCATCCCCTTCCCGGTCCCCCGGACCGTAATGCACTCACCCACACAATGACTACCTCAGCTGTTGGCACAGAAAGACTGGCACACCAACAGTAATACATTTGCTACTGTATGTCTCTGCACTTTACTGCAACCATTTGCACAAATGCCATATCTGTTGCTGTCTGTCATTGCAATACTGATCATGTGCAGTCCTATGTGTCACTGTCTGCACCTACACTACCACATTGAACTTGCAACTACAAGTATTACTGCTCTACTTTTCTGTATATAGGATTGCTGGGTTTCATTGTTTATCGTTTACTTGCACTATGGGAGGTCTGCGTCTATCTTCTGTCACCATTTGCACTACGGGTAGCATTACTGTACATAGACTGCTGTTTTTGCAGCCTTATTCCTTTTTTATATTGTGCACACCAATGAAGAGAGAGAGAAACACCATTTCAATCCTCCTGTATGTCCTACATAGTAGTATTGACAAAAAACATTTTTGATACAGTTTGTGCTTTCTTTTCTTCTAGGTGCAATACATGAAGCCATACAAACTTTAAGCAGCAGTCATCAGTTGTACAATGGTGTGAAAAAGTGTTTGCCCCCTTCCTGATTTCTCATTTTTTTGTATGTTTTTCACACTTAAATGTTTCAGCTCTTTAAAAAAAAAAGAAATAAATATTAGACAAAGATAACACAAGTAAACATAAAATGCAGTTTTTAAATGAAGGCATTTATTATTAAGGGTAAAACGAATCCAAACCTAATAACTGCCCTGTGTGAAAAAGTGATTGCCCCCTAAACCTAATAACTGGCTGGGCCACCCTTAGCAGCAACAACTGTAATCAAGCATTTGCAATAACTGGCAATGAGCCTTTTACAGCGTTGTGGAGGAATTTTGGCCCACTCATCTTTGCAGAATGTTATGATCAGGTGAGCGTGCTCCCCCTCCCTTTCTGTGGGAGGTTCTCCAACAAGATCCCGGCTCTGCAGGTCATCAGCACACCTGCGTGAGTGGATGCACCTGCTGTCTCTTCCCTGCCAGTGCTTAAAAGGATCAGTTCGTGAACGTTCCAGCGCTGGCTTGTTGGGTATAGCTGCCTCAAGTGTGAAGTAAGTTTTGTATGTGTTGTTAAGGAACTCAGCCCTAAACCCTTTTTTCCTCATCCCTCTCAGGTTGCTGCCATCTGCGTGGTGCATCTCCGGGGTTGCTGCACACTCACCTGCCCCATCATCATCATCACCACTCCAGGCTGCCTTCTCCACCCGGTCAGACACTCCTCCCAGCTCCACTCCTCCTCTATTCCCTACCAGCTCTGCCTTGCTGGTTCCTCTGTTCCTCGCCGGGTTCCTCTGCCGGGCTCTCTGCTCACTAATCATAAGATCGACCCTTGTTATCCATTGCCCCTAGTCTCGCTCCTCATTTCTAACCCGCTCTTGTCTCCCTCTTTTACAGGCTGTGTGTTCTTCTGGTGAGTAACGCTTTTCCTTACCACTGAGTTTGTTTATTCAATAAAACTGTGTTTAAACATTGCCTCTCTGTGTCGTGTGCATTCACTGGTGTTAGCATCCTCCACGTGAGCTGATCCCTCTCTCAATTATGACACAGAATTGTTGTAATTCAACCACACTGGAGGGTTTTCGACCATGAACTGCCTTTTTAAGGTTATGCCACAGCATCTCAGTTGGATTCAGGTCAGGACTTTGACTTGGACACTCAAGTCTTCATTTTGTTTTTCTTAAGCCATTCAGAGGTGGACTTGCTGGTATGTTTTTGATCATTGTCCAGCTGCAGAACCCAAGTGCGCTTCAGTTTGAGATCACGAACAGATGGCCGCACGTTCTCTTTTAGGATTTTTTGGTAGACAGCACAATTCATGGTTCCATTTACTACAACACGTCTTCCAGGTCCTGAAGCAGCAAAGCAGCCCCAGACAGTCACACTACCATCACCATATTTTACTGTTTGTATGATGTTCCTTTTCTGAAATGCTGTGTTACTTTTACGCCAGATGTAATGGGACACACACATTCCAAAAAGTTCACCTTTCATAGTCCACAGAGTATTTTCCCAAAAGTCTTGGGGATCATCAAGATGTTTTCTGGCAAAACTGAGATGAGCCTTTGTTCTTTTTGCTCAGCAGTGGTTTTCATCTTGGAACTCTGCCATGTAGGCCATTTTTGCCCAGTCTCTTTCTTATGGTGGAATCATGAGCACTGACCTTAACTGAGGCAAGAGAGGCCTGCAGTTCTGTGGATGTTGTTGTGGGGTCTTTTGTGACCTCTTGGATGAGTCATCGCTGTGCTCTTGGGATAATTTTGGTCGACCGGCCACTCCTGAGAAGGTTCACTACTGTTCCATGTTTTTGCCATTTGTGGATAATGGCTCTCACTGTGGTTCACTGGAATCCCAAAGCTTTAGAAATGACTTTATAACCTTTTCTACACTGACAGATCTCAATTACTTTGTTCCTGAATTTCTTTGGATCACAGCATGATGTCTAGCTTTTGAGGATCTTGTGGTCACTTTGTCAGGCAAGTCCTATTTAAGTGATTTCTTGATTGAGAACAGGTGTGGCAGTAATCAGGCCTGGGTGTGGCTCAAGAAATTGAACTCAGTGTCACGGGCTGAGCACAGTGTGTCAACATGCTCAGGCTCCTAAATTATGTCTGATTATTTCCTGTATTTTTTCAGTGCTGTTTTATTTTCCTGTGTGATGGTTTAAGATTTGTTTAGCTGTCATTTGTTCTGTTATGTTTTTCATGTCCTTATTATCATTATTATTATTATTATTATTATCATCATTATTTCTGTTTCTGTAGCTTAGTGTTTATATTGTGTTTCTCTGTGACATGAGTGCGCTCCCTCCTCTTCCAGACACTCCCACCTTGTCATCATCTCGCATTCAGCTCACTAGTTGTCCCAGCTGTGAGCTGTCTAGTAATTAGGTCAACCTGCTTGCTCATGTGATCCACACCTGCTATCACTTGTTATCATTTGCTTCTGGCCCTATTTAAGGACTGTTATTTCTCTCCCTCTTGGCTGGAGTCTAAAGAGTCTCGCGTCAGAACCCTACTCCTGTTCTGACATTTATTCCTGCATTAATCCTGTCTACTGCTTTGTCATCTCAGTTTGTAAGTTTGCTTTGTGCACCATTTGGATTTTATGTTTGTGCACTGTTTGGACTTTTTTTGTGTTTCTTCAATAAATATCACAAACTACAGTCCAGCGTTTGGGTCTCTGTTCCTGCCTCGAGGGGCAAATCATGACACTCAGCTTTCCAAAGATGTGATAAACCACAGTTAATTTATGTTTTAACATGGGGAGCAATCACTTTTTCACACAGGGCCAAATAGGTTTGGATTTGTTCTATCCTTAATAATAAATGCCTTCATTTAAAAACTGCATTTTGTGTTTATTTGTGTTATCTTTGTCCAATATTTAAATTGTGTTGATGATCTGAAACATTTAAGTGTGACAAACATTCAAAAAAATGAGAAATCAGGAAGGGGGCAAACAGTTTTTACACACCACTGGAAACTACTTTTCATACGGGATTTTGGAATACTCTGCATGCACTACACAGTATGCAGTTGTTCTTATATAATTTATATAATATACATTGGGAGAGCACTATAAAGTGACAGAATACTTTACAGCCTACTACTTAGTAGCACAGTTAGGCAAATTACTAAAAATTAGTAACTAATTATAGTTACTAGTTACTTCTTTTCTGAAGTTACTAATTGAGTTACTTTACCAATTACTGCATGATTAAAGTAATTACTTGGAAAAGTAACTTTTACTCTACTTTTAAATGCATACTTAAATCATCTTACACACACAGCAAGATAATTTAATTAATGGATTAGATTACAAGTTTATTAATGGCAGGCTGAAAACAGACTGTTTCAGACAAAGCTTCACAGACAGTTTTTTAATGTTGGTGTTGCTGCACATGTGTTAGTGAGTGGGACATAAAGCTGTTTATGTTTATCTTACCTTAATGTTATGGATTAATCCAATTTGCAGCGATCCAAAGAAAATGTTCATTTTCCACAGTCCAAACATCTGCTGTGACAGGTACATGATCCAGTCTCTCAAATGCCTTTTTGAGATCAAAATCCATTTTTGAATAATCTTTATCCAGGTAGCAGGTAAATGTGTTTTAATGTCAGTGGATTATAGTCCAGCTATCTGATGGACAGTGACTGTTGATATTGTAACGTTGGGGCCATGTTAAGGGGGGCAGGGATTTCCCAGCATGCTTTGCCAGTTGAAAACGTTATGTGTGTGTAACCGTGATTTAAACGGAGGTCTGGGAGAATGACCTCCCCTCCTGCCTGTGCTCAGAGTGTGTGAAAAATAAATCCCGTTGATCACAACCATCTGCTCCATTTTCTTTGTGTGAACCCTGCTTACGTCACACTGGTGTCAGAAGTGGGATCTCCTGTCCAAAGCAGTAATGGGGCGCTGACATCGGGACGATGTCGAGAACCAGAGGGGAGTAGTGTAGCGAACTCAATATGAGCACCCTACTTGGCTTGCCAAGTGGGTTGACCCTATTGGCGACACAGGTAGAGTGCGGGACTCCGGAGCGGGAGGCGTGAGTTCGAACCTCCCGGTGGGACGTCGCCATGTCGAGCAGCATGTTACATAGTGTAGCGAACTCAATATGAGCACCCTACTTGGCTTGCCAAGTGGGTTGACCCTATTGGCGACACAGGTAGAGTGCGGGACTCCGGAGCGGGAGGCGTGAGTTCGAACCTCCTGGTGGGACGTCGCCATGTCGAGCAGCACGTTACATTGGTGTCAGAAGTGGGATGGAGCAAATGGAAGCTAGGATCAGAATGGAGATCCAGCAGCTGGAGCAGGCCATTGCTCAGCTGATGATGGACGATGGGACCGAGACACCACCACCGGGAGCCCGGAGCCGGGACGAACGAAGCGGCGGACCTGACGGGGCCAGCGCACCCCGCCTCCTGTCTTTTTCAAGACAGAGCAGAGCAAACATTCCACCCTTCTCAGGACAGCACGGGCTGGCGACCCCACGGCGATCAAGGGTGGCAATCGATCAGGAAACGACCACCCCACCTGTTCGACAGCGGGCCAAGATTCCCCGTTTCAACGGCGAAGCCACATTGGATGACTACCTGACACAGGTCGAGCTGACTGCGGCGCTGAACGGCTGGTCGCCAGAGGAAACCGCCGTACAGGTCGCGCTGGCCTTGGAAGGGAAAGCCCTCTGCACGCTCTCTGATCTCCGGCCCGAGGAGCACCACAGCCGGCCAGCACTACAAGGGGCGCTCCAGAGACGATTTGGGAGAATAGCGGATGCTGAGCACACCCAAGAACAACTGACCTGCCGCCGCTGGAACCACCAGGAAAAACTAGGAGCCTATGCTGCAGACATATGGCTGTTAACCCGGCGCAGCTACCCAGGTTTTGCACCGGAGGCAGTAGAGAAGCTCGCCCTCCGGAGTTTCATCCAAGGTCTCCGCCCGGCCCAGCTCCAGAGCCACGTACGGCTCCACGCCGCGAGCGACTGGAGGACTGCAGTGGCAGAAGCAGAGCGGGCAGAGCCGCTAATAAATCGCACCGCTGAAGCAGCAACGCACAGCCGAAGAACCTACCAGGCTACGATGGAGAGTGAGGGGGAGGAGGAGGAATTACGGCAGACCACGGCGGTGTGTCCACGGAGAAGATGGCCTCGGCGGCGCAAGGAAGGGTGCTTCCGCTGCGGAGAGATGGGACACATCGCGCGATACTGCCCCGCACCCACCCCACGACAAACCGGCCCCTCGCCGGCATTAAACTAGAGCGAGGTGGCGTGAACGGGGACAGGCCACCTCCAGCAGATGTTTCCCCCGAGGAGCCGGCACCGCACGTGGGCCGAGTTGGACACTCTCCAGGGATCTATCTACAGTACAGCTTGGGGAAGACGTCGATCCGGGCCCTGATTGACACCAGCTCTACAATCTCCTTGGTTCGACCCGGTGTGCTGCCGGGCACAAGCAAGACGGCTCCGCGGGGGTGGGAACCCACCGAGTGCTGCGTCACCACAGCTACCGGTGAGCACGCCCGACTGAAGGGGCGGAGAGTGCTGGTGGTGGGGGTGGCCGGTCAGAACATAAGACACCCGTTCTGGCTGGCTGACATCCAAGACCCCTGTATTATTGGACTAGACCTGCTCACAGCCTGGCGTGCCAAGATCGACACCGCCGGACCTTCCCTCCAGCTGGGAAACCGGACCATCACGCTCCACAGCAGAACCCAGGGAAGGGACACGGGGGCACGCACAATCGAGGGATCGCCAAGACAGACCGGACCAGGCAGGCCACCGCGAGGACTGGACACGATGACGTCACCAGTGCGGACAGAGGGAGCACGAGCACACACAGGGACAGCAAGGGGAGGGGTCAACGTGTCAGCAGAGACGCAGCAGGTGATGGAGGAATTATTTCAGCGGAGCTGCAGCGGGCTGGACCCGGAACAGAGACGCCAGCTGCGGGAGCTATTGGACTATTACGTGGGTGTTTTCGCCGCGAAGGATGAGGAATGCGGCCGGACCGGGTTGGTGCAGCACGAGATAGACACCGGTGAGGCCAGGCCGATTTGACTCCGCCCACGCCGGCTGCCCTTTTCAAGGCGGGCAGCGGCGGAACAAAAAGTGCGAGAAATGCTGGAGGCAGATGTCATTGAGCCCTCCAGCAGCCCCTGGGCGGCGCCTGTGGTGCTGGTCAAGAAGAAGGACGGGTTGTGGCGGTTCTGTGTGGATTACCGACGCCTGAACGACGCCACCAGGAAAGATTCCTACCCCCTACCCCGCATCGATGACGCACTGGACCACATCGCCGGCTCCAGCTGGTTCAGCTCGCTGGATCTACGCAGCGGCTATTGGCAGGTAGAGCTGTCACCCGAGGCCCGCCAAAAAACAGCCTTCTCCATCGGGCAGGGACTGTACCAGTTTAAAGTGATGCCGTTTGGACTCTGCAACGCTCCGGCCACCTTTGAGCGCTTGATGGAGCGAGTGCTGGCTCACGTGCCCCGGAGTCGCTGCATTGTTTACCTGGATGACCTGCTGGTGCATGCAGCTGATTTTGACAGCGCCCTGTCAAATCTCCGAGAGGTGCTGGGAGCCATCCAGCAGGCGGGGCTACGGTTACACCCTAAGAAATGCCACCTGTTCC
The DNA here is from genome assembly GCA_020510985.1 of Pholidichthys leucotaenia. Lineage (NCBI taxonomy): Eukaryota > Metazoa > Chordata > Actinopteri > Cichliformes > Pholidichthyidae > Pholidichthys > Pholidichthys leucotaenia. The sequence goes on from CM035839.1 coordinate 418,428,873, forward strand.
AGCGGGAGACCACCTTTTTGGGCCACGTCGTCAGCGCAGCGGGGGTCGCCACCGACCCGGAAAAAGTGGCAACAGTGAGAGACTGGCCAGTGCCGCGGAACGTTGGAGAACTGAGGAGTTTTCTTGGATTGGCCTCCTATTACAGGAGGTTTGTGAAAGACTCCGCCACCATCGCCAGCCCGCTGCATCAGCTGACGCAGAAAGGACGCACATTCCAGTGGAGTGACAGCTGTGCTGCTGCTTTCTCCCAGCTTCGCGCAGCGCTCATCAGAGCCCCCGTCCTGCAGTATCCTGACCCGAACTGCCCTTTCATCGTGGACACGGACGGCAGCAACCAGGGCATCGGGGCGGTGCTATCCCAGGAGGGAGAACATGGAGAGCAGGCAGTCGCTTTCTTCAGCCGCACTCTCAGCAGAGCCGAGAGGAATTACTGTGTGACTCGCAGAGAGCTGCTGGCTGTCATCCAAGGACTGCGTCATTTCCGCCCGTATGTGTACGGGGGGAGGTTCCAGCTCAGGACGGACCACGCTTCCCTGACCTGGTTGTTAAACTTCAAAGAACCGGATGGACAGTTGGCGAGATGGCTGGAGGCACTGCAGGATTATAATTTCCAGATTGTACATCGGGCAGGCCGCCTCCATGCCAACGCTGACGCGTTGTCTCGGCGCCCCTGCGCGACAGAGGAGTGTCGTCACTGCCAACGGGCTGAAGATCGGGACCAAACCGCCCCACGGGCTGCCGCTCTCCGAGCCGCTGCGAGCAGGAATCACGCAGCGACGCACAGCCCCTCCTCAGATGATCAGGCAGTTCTCCCCAGCGATGACGTCACAGAGGTTCTTGGCACGCAGCAGCTGCAGAGCGAGCAGGACAGAGACCCGGTCATTTCGCGGGTTCGGCAGTGGCTGGACGCAGGACAGCGGCCCGCCTGGGAGGTTGTGTCACCGCTGGACCCAGAGACTAAGGCCCTGCACTCCCAGTGGGCCAACCTCCGCTGCCACGAGGGCGTGGTGTATAGACAGTGGCAGACTCCAGCTGGGCAGCGGCACGTCTGGCAGCTGCTGGTTCCTCGTCGACTCCGGCCCAAAGTACTCCAGCTGGTTCATGGGGCGGTAGGAGCGGGCCACTTCGGAGTGACAAAGACGCTGCAGCGCCTTCGGGCCCGGTTCTACTGGCCCGGTTGTCATCAGGACGTGGAGCTCCACGTTCATTGCTGCGACACATGCACAGCTCAGAAGGGACCAACTCAGCGATCCCACGCTCCCCTGCAGCAGTACCGGGTGGGAGCACCGATGGAGCGAGTGGGAGTGGACATCCTGGGCCCTTTCCCGACCACGGACCGGGGGAACCGCTACGTGCTGGTCGCGATGGATTATTTCACTAAGTGGCCAGAGGCGTACGCGGTCCCGGATCAGAGCGCCGCTACGACGGCATCAAAGCTGGTGGATGAAATGTTCTGTCGGTTTGGCGCACCGGAGGAGCTGCACAGCGATCAGGGTCGGAACTTCGAGGCGGAGGTCTTCGGAGAGGTCTGCAAACGGCTGGGCATCCGGAAGACCCGGACCACCCCACTGCATCCACAGAGCGACGGCCTGGTCGAACGATTCAACCGGACCCTCACCACCCAGCTCGATATCCTAGTGGACCAGTGACAGCGAGACTGGGACCTGCACCTGCCTTTTGTTTTGTGGGCGTACCGGACGGCAGCTCAGGAATCTACCCGGTGCACCCCTGCGGCGCTCATGTTTGGACGCGAGCTGCGCACACCGGTGGATTTGGTATTCGGTTGCCCCCCTGAGCCGGAGGTGGAGGGAAAACCCGGATTGGATTATTTTTTTTGTTTGAAAGAACGTCTCCACACGGTGCACGAGCTGGCTCGAGAGGCCCTGGCAGCGGCAGGGGGTCGGCAGAAGCGAGCGTATGACTCCCGCTGCCAGGGGAGGGACTTTGCACCGGGAGATCAAGTCTGGGTTTTCTGCCCTGAGAGGAAGAGAGGACGATCACCGAAGCTGGCGAGCCAGTGGTCGGGGCCATGCGTGGTCCTGGAGAGACTGTCAGATGTGGTGTACAGGGTGAGGCTTAGAAAAAGGGACCGGGTTGTGGTCCTTCATCGTGACCGTCTCGCCCCGTATCGGCCATCTGCACCGCTGGTGGACAAACCGGAGCTTCCATCCCGGCCCGATACCCCGACCGAGACCCAGATGGACACTAGGGGGCCTGTACGTGTTGGCCGCCGGCGCCGAAGACCGCCCCGACACCTGGATGAGTTTGTATTGGACTTTTAAATTGGACTTTAATTTTTCTGGGGACAGAAACCAGTCCGGGGGGGGGGGGCAGTGTAACGTTGGGGCCATGTTAAGGGGGGCAGGGATTTCCCAGCATGCTTTGCCAGTTGAAAACGTTATGTGTGTGTAACCGTGATTTAAACGGAGGTCTGGGAGAATGACCTCCCCTCCTGCCTGTGCTCAGAGTGTGTGAAAAATAAATCCCGTTGATCACAACCATCTGCTCCATTTTCTTTGTGTGAACCCTGCTTACGTCACAATATCATGTCTTCATTCTGTAAGAATGTATCTGGCAATCAGTCGGTTTAATTCTTGCTGGGTCACAAACTGTCCAGATGCATAGCTGTGCTTGAAATCCAGCCATGGGTGTTCAGATAAGAGTATTTCCACTTTACATCCTGCTGTGTATGTTCACAGAGTAGATCCACTAAACTGTGTTAGTTGTTAGCATAGCTAGCAGTTACTTAGCACTAGCTTTCGAGCTTGTTGCTGTTTTCGGGCACTTCTGAATATTGCAGTAGGACTCCATCGGTGCTAAGGTTGCAACCCACCAATATGCTTTTGTCCTTAATCACAACAAAGGAAAAATAATCTGTGTATGTCCACAAAGACTCAAGAAGACTCAGGCTCTTTGCAACAGGTCATGTCGACTGACGGCTCATCTCAGCTACGATAGGGTCAGTTTGTATATTCATTTATTTGTGCTAAAAATGTCAATCCATCTATCTATAAATGTACCTGCATCTGTCTTTGTGTGTGTGTGTGTCTGTCTGTTCCTCAGATATTTCCCAAACTGTTTGACAGATTGATCTCAGATTTTATAAGTGCTTTGTTGAGGTTACAAGGATGCGCATCCCCAAGTATGGAGTTGTTTAGTCAAAATATGTAAATTGTATCAATAAAAGTTTAGTCACCGCTCTGTCTCTTTATGCCCTGGCTTCAGGAATTGTGTGTGGGGTTTCAGATTGACTCCATGCTAATTGGATAATACACGGCATCACGGCCATGCTGATTGGATAATACGCAGCATCACGAACAGTCAGTCACCACAGCTCTTCACAAACAAAGATTTTATAAGTGCTTTGCTGAGGTTATGAGGGTGTGCATCACCAAGTATGGAGTCGCTCAGTCAAAATATGCAATTCTTTTCAATAAAATTTTAGCCACCGCTCTGTCTCATGCCCAGGCTTCTAGAAGTGTGGGCAAGGTTTCGGATTGACTCCATACTGCATTACTGCATCAGTAACCACAGCGCTCCGTGAGCAAAACAAGAAAGTGAAAAGTGTCAAATCAGATTAGAAAAAGTTAATACTTAAGATTTAATACTTTAAAAATTATACCATAAAGTTGCTGTGATTGCATAGGTCAAATGGATATACATCAGTGAAGCCACTGACTTATATCTGTAACCTGTCTTTCCAAACAGGTATATTTCCCAGTGCAATGAAAATAGCTAAAGTAGTTCTGATATACAAGACGGGTGACAGAGGGGAATTTTCAAACTATAGACCTATTTCACTATTGCTGCAATTTTCCAAGATACTTGAAAAAATATTCTGTGAGAGAACTGACAACTTCATAATGAAGAACAATTTATTGTGTGAGCAGCAATATGGGTTCAGACACAAGAGGACAACTGCATTTGCTCTAATGGAATTTATAGAAAAAATATCAACTGCTGTTGAAAATAAAGAGTATTCAGTTGGGGTATTCCTGGATCTTAAAAAAAGCACTTGGTACAGTGGGTCGTAAATTATTGCTAAAGAAACTACAAAATTATGGTATTGGGGGGTAGCACTGTCCTGGTTATGTAGTTACTTAAACAACAGATATCAGTATGTATGTGTTGGTAGCAAAAACTCGCAGTTACTGAAGGTTACTAGTGGAGTCCCACAGGGTTCAGTTTTGGGGCTATTGTTATTCAATATGTATATACTGTAAATGACGTAAAGTTTCGGAAAAAGTGGATTTAATATTGTTTGCAGATGACACTAATTTATTACGCAGTGGAAGCAATTTGGAACAACTTTTGGATACACTTGGAAAGGAATTAGGAAAGCTTAAACTGTGGTTTGATTCAAACAAATTAACGCTCAATTTAAGTAAGACAAAATTTATAATTTTTAACAACCATCACAACAACTCAGTATCTAAACCCAGTGTAAATGGTGTAGAAATTGAAAGGGTATCCGAAATTAAATTTCTTTTTTTTTTTTGTTACTTATTTGTACCCGTAGGTAGATTTGGTTTGCAGTCTGGTGACAAGCCACCGGCTGCCGGTCGCTGCGTGCACGAGCGCCCTAAACCTACATGTTTTTGGTATGCGGGAGGAAACCGGAGAAATCCCGGAGTAAACCCACGCAACACGGGGAGAACATGCAAACTCCACACAGCTCACTGTTGGTCGGGGGCTGGGATCGAACCCACGATCTCACGATCCCCCGGCCGAGGGTAAACTGTGCTGCAGCAGTGCTTAACCACTGCGCCACCGTGCAGTATTGGAGTATTGGAGTATTAATTGATAATAAACTGTGTTGGGAGTCTCATATTAATTATATTAAAGATAAAATATCCAAATCAATCGCAATACTACACAGAGTGAAATATTTGCTGAATCAACCCACACTACATACTTTGTATCATTCATTAATACTCCCATACATGACATATTGTACTGAAGTATGGGGAAATACATATAAAACAAACATATATCCAGTCTTTATGCTTCAGAAGAGAACTATTAGACTAATAAATGAAGCTGCTTACAGGTAGCCAACAAACACACTTTTTCTTAAATTAAAAGCTCTCAAGCTAAAAGATCTGGTTGACTTTAAAACTGCAGTAATAATGTTTAAAGTGAAGAATCTATCACTGCCCGCAAATATCCAAAAGTTGTTCCAAATAAGGGAGAAACAATATCATTTCAGAAGAACATGTACTGTATATTTCAAAAACCTTCAGTGAGAACTACTACCAGGCAACACTGTGTCTCAGTGCAAGGACTCAGATTGTGGAATGCTTTTGGTGACATAATGCACGGCTCAGGAGACGCACACACACAGGCTCAGAGTAGCTCAAATAGCTTTATTGACAACAGGGGTGTATGGATGTGTGTCTGCGAGATGTGAATGTGTTGGTGGCGGCGTCTGCTTCGGGCACAGAGGCAGGAGACCGTACAGCCGGACAACCCTATGGGAAAAGCACAGGGAGAAGGGTGACGGGCACACACCAACACAGGAGATATGCAAGTTGGAGAGGAGCTTACTTGGGAAGGGCAGATGACTGGCACAGCAAGGAACGAGGTCCGGTAGACAGCCACCTGGAGAGCCCGGTGCAGCAGCGAGGAATAGGTGATGGAGAGGAATTGTCCGCCGCCGGGAAATCCACCTGTGCACAGGGGAGCAGACTTGGGGAAGAAAAGGTAAGTTCTTCTTACCGCTATACTTGCTGAGGATGAGACGAAACTCACAGCAATCCGTGATGAAGTCTGACGGCTTCAGGCCGAAGCCCAGGGCGAGGCGGCTTAAATCCCTCGCCGCTGATGAAGTGCAGGTGTGCGTGCAGGTGGCGCCGCTGATGAGCGGCGCGGCGTGACATTTGGACCTGAATCAAAATCCTGTACAACGCTTGGACAATTTAAACAAAAACTAAAGGAAGAAATACTCCAAACATATATACAAGATGACATATAAAATCACATAAGATTTATCATATTCAGTCTGTGTTCTGTTGTTGCTTAGTTTTTGGGGGGGGGGGGTTTGTCACGTTTTGTCTTCGCTTTGTTCTGAATTGTAATCGCTCTTTTGTTTTTCTTTTGAATTCTTGGATGGAATATGGGTGGGCAATATAAGCTGAGGCTTCAGCCATCACCCATTTCGGATAACTTATGTTGAACTGTATAATCAGAGGACTTATTGTTTAATTTGACCTTGTTAGATTTTTTCCCCCCTTTGTTATATTATTCTGTTCCTTTCTTTTAATCATTACTTTTAATCTATTCGAAAATAAAAGATTCATTCATTCATTCATATAAAGCGAAAATACCCGTACATGTAAACAAAAATGTAAGAAAACATGTGGCCATAGTTCAAAAAGATGACCTGATTGAGCAAAACCAATGTAATCAACTTCCGGCGCCACACGAGTAGGCTGCCTTTTTGCAACAGCGGATCAATTTCTTCCTATTTCTATTTACTATCTGGCTTCTCTTGCTAATCTTTCTGATCTGGTGACACCTTATACATCGGACGGACACATGGATCGCCCAAATGTCTCCTGAGCCGGCAGACGGAGCCACTGTTTTTAGCAGGATATGTTACAGCAGAGACCAGCTGTTAGCACTTAACTGGACCAAGATGCTAGCGCAAGACCTCGACATACCGGGTGAAATAAGACAGAAACGACGTGGATGCCGTGCTGGAGCAAGACGGCAGGCGAGAAATATAAGGTACAGACCTGTCCTTCCATCCGTTATTATGGGGAATGTACGATCGCTACTCAATAAGACTGACGAGCTAGCGGCTATCTCCCGCTACGAGAGCGTCTTCAGAGAGATTAGGTTGATGTTGTTTACTGAGACGTGGCCAACAGAATTAGCAACAGATGCTAACATCGAACTGGAGGGTTTCCACGCAATACGGGCAGACTGGACACCAGACAGTGGGAAGGCAAGGGGCGGAGGAGTGATAATGTATGTCAATAACAGCTGGTGTAGACCGGGACATATCACGGTTAAACAACATCACTGCAGCAAAGACATTGAGTTGCTAGCTGTTAGCATGTGGCCTACCTATCTCCCGAGGGAATACTCACACGTGATCTGCATTGTTATTTATGCAAATCCGACGGCGAACGCTGGGACAGCGTGTGACGCCATTCACTCAGTAACTGGCAGGCTGCTGACACAACACCCAGATGCTCTTCTCCTCATCTCAGGTGATTTCAACCATATTTCACTGTCCCCCATTCTGCCCACATTCACCCAGTATGTCACATACCACACTAGAGACAATAAAACACTGGACTTATTCTATGCTAACACTAAGGAGGCGTACACCTCATCACCACTCCCCCCACTCGGGAGATCGGATCACAACTTGGCTCATCTCCTGCCGGTGTACAAACCCCTAGTACACAGACAACCTCCGGTCATACGCACGGTGAAGATATGGTCTGAGGAGGCAATGGACGCTCTGAAGGACTGTCTTGAAACCACTGCCTGGGAGCAGCTCTGCAATCCACATGGTGAGGACATCGATGGCCTCACTCACACCATCACGGACTACATCAACTTCTGTGTGGACAACACCGTACCCACCAAGACCATACGGTGTTGCTCGAACAACAAACCATGGATCAACCCTGAGATAAAAACACTTCTGAGAGAGAAGAAGAGGATCTTCAGGTCGGGGAACAGGGAGATGCTGAAGTCCGTACAGAGGGAGCTGAGGAGGAAGATCAGAGAAGGCAAGGACAGCTTCAGGAAGAAGATGGAGGACAAGCTGCAACAGAGTGACATCAGCGGGGTCTGAAGAAACCTTAAAACCATCTCTGGGCTCCAGAATACCTCCTCCCAGGCCATGGGGGGCAGAGAGTGGGCGAACAATCTGAACCTGTTTTTTAATAGGTTTGACCAACCGCCCTCCCCTCCGACTACACACCAACCACTGCTGCCTCTAAAGTCATTGAGCCCTGCTGTCCACACCCCACTCCACCAACACCCCCCCCACACTCCCAGCACACAGCCCCCCAACCTGACCCTCACTAAGACGCATGTGAGGACGGACCTGAGGAAGATCAAGGCGAGGAAGGCCTCGGGACCGGACGGCATCAGCGCGAAGCTCCTCAAGTCCTGCGCAGACCAGCTGTGTAGGATTGTGAAGCACATCTTCAACCTGAGCCTGAAGCTGGGGAGGGTACCACAGTTGTGGAAAACATCTTGTGTGGTACCTGTACCAAAGACTTCCCACCCCAGAGACCTGAACAGCTACAGGCCAGTGGCCCTGACGTCTCACATGATGAAGACCCTGGAGAGACTGCTCCTTGCTCACCTCCGCCCCCTGGTGGGACCAGCGATGGATCCACTCCAGTTTGCCTACCAGCATGGCACTGGGGTGGAGGATGCAGTGATCTTCCTCCTTCACCGTTCCCTGTCCCACCTGGAGAAGCCCGGGAATGCGGTGAGGATCATGTTCTTTGACTTCTCCAGTGCTTTCAACACCATCCAACCAATGATCCTGAAGGTCAAGCTGCTGTGCGCAGGGGTGGACCAGCACCTGTCATCATGGATCCTGGACTACCTCACTAACTGGCCACAGTTTGTGAAAACCCGGGATTGTGTGTCCGACACAATCATCAGCAGCACGAGGGCCCCCCAGGGAACAGTTTTGGCTCCCCTCTTGTTCACCCTTTATACTGCGGACATCTCACACAACACAACACACTGCCATCTACAGAAGTTCTCTGACGACTCTGCGATCGTTGGCCTCATCTCCAATGGAGATGAAGCTGAGTACAGAGGACTTATCCAGGACTTCGTGGACTGGTGCCATCGGAACTGCCTCCAGATCAACGCAAGGAAAACTAAGGAGCTGGTGGTTGACTGCTGCAGGCCAAGACAACCCCTCACAGCACCAGTAAACATCCAGGGAACAGACATTGAGATGGTGACATCCTACAAGTACCTGGGTGTTCATCTGAACAATAAACTAGACTGGTCACACAATACCAACGCACTCTACAAGAAGGGACAGCGCAGGCTGTTCCTACTGAGGAAGCTCAGGTCTTCTGGTGTACAAGGGGTGCTCTTGAAGACATTCTACGACACGGTGGTGGCATCAGCCATCACTTTTGGAGTGGTCTGCTGGGGCAATGGCATTACAGCAGCCAATAGGGAGAGACTGAACAAACTGATCAAGAAAGCTAGCTCTGTCCTGGGGCAACGCCTTGACCCAGTGGAGATAGGAGAGAGAAGGACGGTGGCTAAACTGTCATCTCTGCTGGAGTCCGAGTCCCACGCCATGCAGGACATACTGAACACACTGAGGAGCTCATTTAGCAGTAGACTACATCATCCTAGATGCGTGACCGAGAGGTTTCGCAGGTCCTTCCTACCTACGGCTGTCAGACTGTATAACCTAAACAGGGCTGCTTGCAGAGATAGCAAAAAAAAAAAATGTGACAACCTAATAGTATTCAATGCAAAAAACGCAACAGACTTACACAAATGGTCCCCTCCAGTATACAACTAGGACAATATAAGTTGCTATGGAGGGTGACAATATGTATGGGTACATATTCATACCATGAAGGGTAACTAACTAGACCGTTATGCTGTTTAATCCATCTAGCAACAATGCTCCGCACTGTGTGTATATATATATTTATATTTATATATTTATGTGTACATATGTATATTCACTGCTCTTATTTTCTTATCTTCTAAATTATTGCTCTGAGTGTTGCTATCCCTGCGCTGTTGCAATCCTGGAATTTCCCCATTGTGGGACTACTATCATCATCATCATCATCATAGCAGTCTGTCAGGGGTGACAATGACTGTTTCATTTAGGTCTGATCAGATTCCTCCACGTAGCTCTGTAATTCACCTTCCGCTGCCAGAAACTTCTGACCTTGTTAACCCGGGCGACGTCCGAGCCGGTATGAGTTGCTGTCTGACTGACCATTTCATGAAACTGCTTGTAAAGTATTTGAGTACCGCTAGCTTTTGCTGGACTAGCAACACATTCTTGGTACATAGAGGTATTATCAGTGGCAAGGACAGGCCAAGACAAACTGACTCCAGTATCTGTTGTAGTGACTGACCAGATGATAGGTTTGTTTACCTCTGCTCTTTGTGTAGTGCATGTCACAGCACATCAAAATTGTCCTAAATCAGCTAAAAAAAAAACCCTGAGACAATAAATTTGGTGTTGATCAGTGTAATCCTTCAGAGCTTTGCAGTTTTTGTCATGAGCAGTAATAGGATTAAAACTTTAATAATTACATAGTCATTCATTAAGAGTGACTTTCCCTTGTCCAAAAGAACAACAATATGACACAGAAGCATAAAACCCTCTGTTTGATAATTAGCAGCCTCAGGTAAATCATATGCACAAACATTGTCATTACCACCTTGTTCTGTGCTTTGAATCATGTCATATGAGCTGTATTTAAAGCATTCAGTTATTGGGTATCATTTAGTGATAGCATTATTCTAAAATCTTCAGTTTAATTTATCATACTGATGATGGTCGCAGTGATTAATATGCGTGCACTTTTACTTAACTTATTGGCTATCCAGCATGGCTTGGTTGTTGATGGGAGGAGAGCGGTGAGCAGGGTTGAGGCGACGTCGTTCGCTGGGCTCCTGAGGCAGGGTCATGGCTGAGCAGCAGAAGAGCGAGGAGCAGGGGGAAGGAGGAACCCAGGTGTTGTCATGTCAGACCCTTTGTCCGTCATCCTTTTTCCCTGTAAAGTTCACTGTTATCCCTCGGTCAGAGAAATAATGCAACTGAGTTAATAAAAATTACACTGAGACTTCAAAAGATTGAATAAAAATAGCCCAATATTGTTCATCTGCCCTCAGGCGTCCCAAAAGATAAAAGTAAAAACCCAAAATAAGAAAAAAAAATCTGGTAATTGAAAATGTTGGCTTTAAAATATGAGAATATTTACCAGTTGCGCAACATTAGATTAAAAAACCCACAAAAAGAGACCATACCCATATATATATACATTTTTCCCCTTCTTCTCACTCACTCACTATCAGACACAAGAGCCCACACATACACACACGCAGCTCTCTCCCTTTGTCTCTTCAAGGTCACTTTTGGGCAGCTGCACACACACACACAAACAGCTAGTAAAACAAGCTTGAAACAGCAACCCAACGTTAAAAAACACTCCCAAAGTACTTGTAAAAACAAATCTGGCAACCCCACATTCTCATGTCAACTTTTTGTCTACCGCTCTGAGAACACAATTCAATTTCTTACCCAAAAGTATTACTTGCAAGCTCCCACAATTTTCATTATCACCCTGTGAGCCAATAATCACATAACCGTCCCTTTACACTCCACAATAACGAGAAAAACAATGGACAAACACGGCTTCCAACCATCACGGCACTTGTACTTCCGCCTCTGCGGTCTCACCAGGACAAACCGTACAACACAGAACAACCAGACAGAAAAACAAAACTGCAGTTATTTTTAAACCAGTGCTGTTACTTAAAGGTTAACCCTCCTTATACCGGTCACTTTAATGAGTGCTAACTGCAATGCAATTGGAGAATCTTGCACCGATTCGTAAATCAATGCTCACTGCAATATTGTTGGAATCTCTTGCACCGATTAGCACATCAGTGCTCACTGCGATATTATTGGAGAATCTTGCACACCAGTGCTCACTGCAACAATATTGGAGTCTCTTGCATTGATCTCACGCATCAACAACACACCTAAGCATTCACCTCGTCGAACCAAACTGCTCCAGACCGAAAACCGAATCACGGCTACAGCAAGCAGAAGCGTAACCAGACTTTGCAGTGTCAAGCACTTAGGACAACATTTTACCCTCGGGGATGTCTCTCATCCCTGGGAACACAACCTTTTTACACAACAAACAAATGTACTCACACTCAAGCCTCCTTTAGGGTTCTTGGACCCGTCACCCAGTCCGTTTCAGCGCCTCGGCTCCAAAATGCCCTCACTGCAGTAACACTGAGCCGGTTGGGTTCAGCCTGGGAAGGTCTTTCGTCAGCTGTGCACTCGCTCAAATTGGACAGAGGTGCCGGAAGGACTGAGTTATCTGGGTCCCTGTTTGGGCACCAAATGTTAGAATAAAATGGAATTGAATGAGACTGAATCAAAAATTCAATAGGCGGTTTCCGAGTTATGAGCCATTTATTCCTGCTCTGGCCAGAGGGGAAACAGGTACATTTAACCTTCCACAGAGCCATACATGCACCCTTTCTGACCATCCATTTCTGAACTTGGTGTTTATAGCTCTTTAGGCTAGATAAACAAAGAGAGAGACGTCCTTGTGGCATCTCTGAGACAGACAGTGTCTATAAATCTAATCTTCATGAACTGGAAGTTTTAGCACATTCCTCAGTCACAGAAACTTAGCACAGCAGGTCAATAAAATAAAGAGATTAGCCTAGGTCATTATTTACATCTCTGCTGACCTGCCCTCACATGCATGCAACCACATTCACCCAGACTCTGGGACATGAAAATCACATAGACAATGATGGCTCATACAACACACCAAAAATATATCAGACATATAATATGAAAGAATAATATAGAGGAATATACGTATGAACTTATTCTACATGGAATGCACATATAAATATCAGACATGAAATAGAGAAAAGTCATGGAATAATCTAAGAATAACATAACAATAATAAGGAATTTTTCTATCAAGTAGTTTGTGTTAAAACATGTTAAATCCCATTAAACCCTAACTCATTATTAGGAAATACAGACGCTAATCATAGTTGCCAAGTCCACTTATTATAAACGACTTTGGGCTTGTTTTTTTTTGTTTTTTTTCTAAAGTCGCTTGCAAATCTCGTCAGTCGTGGGTTGTGGGTTTTCGAGCTTGTTTTTTTTTTTTTTTTACGTGTAGTTTCTTATTTGGGCTTGCTTTGCGGTCTGACAGCTCTCCCAGCTCGGCTGCACAAGATTATAAACTGTGTCTCCATACCAAGAAGTTTAAAATCTGTTAATTTTGGGGGAATTTATTGAGGTAAAAGGGGCCGGTCAGGAGTTTCACTTCTCGTGGCCAATGATCCATCTAGTTTTTCTATGGAGATCAGTGGCCCGCCCGATTCCACTCAGCTCTGTACTCTAACTACTAACTAACTAACCTGCACTTATATAGCGCTTTTCTAGTCACAAAGACCACTCAAAGCGCTTTCATTAATACTAACCCTCTATTCTAAGGGCCTATAGGAAACAGATATCTAGGGACAATTTAGAACAGCCAATTAACCTAACATGCATGTTTTTGGCATGTGGGAGGAAACCGGAGAAATCCCGGAGTAAACCCACGCAACACGGGGAGAACATGCAAACTCCACACAGATCACTGTTGGTCGGGGGCTGGGATCGAACCCACGATCCCACGATCCCCACAATCCCCCGGCCAAGGGTAAACTGTGCTGCCGCAGTGCTAACCACTGCGCCACCGTGCAGCCCAGGGATTTATTCGCTATTGGGGCGTGAGATGTCCAGTTTTTTTTATACAGATCAGTGCATATGGGACCTTGAAAAAAAATTATCCATTAAAATGAATGGCAAGAGCAAAATTCTTTTAATCCCAATCAAACTTTGCCATATGTTTGTCAATTGAAAAGATAATTTTCCACGTAATTAAAATTGTCGGCTGTCATGTAATGTTTAGTTTTTGTTTAAAGGACTAGCGGACAGTAACTCCCATCATCCCACATCACTAAACTGTAATCGTGTTTAGTGGTGTTGCTTATGCAAAATGTACGTCTTTTCTTTTGATCAGAGTATAAAAATGTAATTTATTCTAAGTTTTTATGTTGACTGTGTTTACTATAAATTTGTTGTAGCTAATGCAGAATGCATATGTATTTTCCTTTAATTAGAGTTTACAAAATTTCTTTATTCAGTGCTGTGTTTACAGTCAATTCACTGCAAACAAAAATAAATCTATATATTGATATATGTTAACAAGCAGCCTGTCTTTTACAGTGTGGTAGGTTGCTTGTCTTAGGCTTGTTTCCATAGAGCTGGTCACTTGTTTCTCTCGTGAAACTTGGCAACACTGATGCTAATATGGCCCAGAATTCCTCCATATACTGGTACTATCACTAAAGTGTGTAGTGTCTTCTGCACTGGCACATCCAACAATACAGTCTTCAGTAAATAAAACAATTCTTTTTGGTTACTTTTTCTTAAAAATGAGCCATTATTTTCAACATCACCGACAAATGGTTTGTACTGTTGACTCTTTTGCCACCGGTGTCTTAACAGACAAAACAGAAAATCATGATGCTGTGGAGATGAAATAACCAGACCGAACTTTCCGAGCAGATGAACTTTATTTCACTCTCACATCTTCCAGAATCAGAACATTAAACATGTGTAGCAGGGACTCTCTCTTTTATATCCCAAAACTCACCCCCCCCCCCCCCCCCGCGCCCCCCGCTACCTGAGGTCCTGCATTCACCATTCACTCTCCCCAGACAATTCCCCTTACCCCCCAGCCCTTTGATCTCAGTCTGAGAGCAAAACTACTGAACTCTACAGCATGGGTCCCCCACAATGCAAACACACAAGTCATTAAATTGTTTAATACAATCAGCAGCAAAATCCAGATTATTTAGAATGTGCAAAATTCAAACTTTAAACTGTGCAAAAAACTTGGAATGGGTCACACGCCGGCCACTCATCGCCTATGCAAGGTCGCCCATGACACCATGGAACGCTTGATTGAAGGCAGCATTCTGAGCCATCTCCTCCCTTCGCAAGGTAGTTTCATGCTCCCTTGCCTCACTGAGAAGCAACTGGATGTGCAGCTCACACTGCTCCCGGTGTTGTGCCAAAAAGTGATCAACTGCCAAAAATTGATCGCCAGGTGCCATGTTGTAGTTATGGGGTTATATTAGCCGTAAAATATATATTTCTTCAATAGGTAAACAGTACTGAGTTAGGCATAATAAGATATATTTAACACTTAGGATGCATTTTGAACCCGAAACAAACTTGATGTAGGATTAAAAGCAATTAAAATAATGCAGTCACAAGGTTACATGGAAAATACAAAGATTTACTGGATATATACATGTATAGACTGTATAAATATATATTCTCTGCATCAACAATGGCCAAATTACAGTGTATCTTCTAAACAATGAGGTTTTTTCACATAAATATTGGAATTAACTGCAATCTCATAAAAACACTTTGGCCAACACCATAATTTTTCAGATGTGATAAAACCTCAAACCATTTACAGACACATTACAGGTGGACTGAGCCCAGGCAGTACCTTTAATAAGCGGGTGCTCCCGGCTCCTGCAGCCCGTGATCACTTTGTGGCAGCTGATCACTTTTTGGCATGACACCAGTTCAGTATATCTTCAGCCTGGGGTGGGACTCTAGAACGAAAATACACACACAACTTAAGAACATGCACAGAACCAAAGTGCAACATGCAACACAATTTTTAACCAGGATTAACACTAGCTTATTTCGTCAGATGTTGTCGACACAAGCGCAAAATACAAGCAGAGCACGGAGTTAGCGTTGATGGCTAACTAGTTACTCATTGTTTGCATACAGGAAACAATGGTGTTGTTTGTTCAAAGTGAGTTTTCCACCACCGGGATAAATAGTGGCAAAGATGCATAACATCACATCACTCACCACCCTTTAGCACTGTTTTCAACAATGATGATGCCGTGGTCGGGTCGACGCCACTCTGCCATGGAGCTTGCTCTTTCTCCACTCTGCCTTCCGTCTGCCTTCGCCAATCGGTGGCCATGAATTCATTTCAGGTTGTTCCGTCCAGCTCCCTCTGGATTTCGTTAATCAGCTACCAAGCACAGAAAAGTCTGCACCTCGTCATTGCACCACAGTGTTGATTTCTGTGTAGCCGTTTATCTTGTTGATTACACTCACTCACGCTTCCTGTTGGTAATTTGACTGTTCGCTGCTATCCAAAATGGCGCAGTAAACAAAAGACACATGACCCGTGTGACATCAGTGGAACCCCTCAATAGGCTACACCTCTGTATTCCACTTTCAAACACAGCCTACATCTGGGCCTGTAAAACCTGACTGGGCTGCCTGTTTCAGACAGGAATACTTGCTTTCTATGGGCATGCACAAGTATTAATAATACGAGTAATGCATCTGCTCAAATTTCAGTAACTAACGCGTTACTGAATTTTTATACAGTAATTTCGTTACACAGCATGTTACTGCAAAAGTATGGCATTACAACCATACAATACAGCCCAACAATGCTTAGTAGTGCTTAAAGTTACATTATATAGTCAAAGGATAAGATAAAATATTTTCAGCTTCACTTTGCATTCTGGGTCAGCAAACACAGATACTTGTCTGTGCTGGCTAAGAAAGTGAGTTATGAGGTTTCAACATAATTCTTCTTGTCCAAAATACTCATAAGTGTCTACTAAACAAAAGGAGGCTATTGAGAAACAGGGAGACCTGCTATCCAGTGAATGTTAATCAAATTCTGAAAAAAAAAATTATAACCTAACAATAAAGAACTGGAATTCCTAATCTGATGTGAGACCATCAACTTCTCAAAACCTCATGAATTAATAAAATCCCATCATACTGCCGGCTTTCTCCCTTGTTTTGTTTTTAATTAGGCACAGCATTTTAGATGTCAGAGTTCACAACCCTCCTCCAGGGATCCCAAGGGAGATGGGAAATTTAAATTCCAGTCAAGCCATTTTCATTTATGAAGAAACTTCTACCCGGTCAGAGATGAGAATTGCCTCTGGTATTGAAATAGGCACCTCCTGGAAATTTAAGTGATTACAAAAATAAGGGAAGGTTGAGAGGTGAGATGAGTGATGAAGGGAGGATATAGAGAAGGGAATGGGGGGGGGGCAGATAAAGATGTCTGTGAAAACAAGTCCTCTCTAAAGAGCATATACATTAGATGTTAAAAGATCATCAGCAGGAGTGACAGCCAGACAGCTGGCCAACAATAATTAATAAATCATATTAGAGGTATTGTCAGATACCTCAGAGACAACGCAGATAGACAGGGAGATAAATGAACAACAACAAAAAAAAGGCCAGTGTGACCCATGACCTCCTCGTCTCGTTGAGCAGGGCTGCAGTCAGGAAAAGTTGCTCAGTGTGCGTCAGACTTCTCACAAAACGCCTTCACTCGCCTCGTCCACTCAGCTTATCTCCCCTCATACTAAATTATCCCATTTCCACAGGAAAAGAAGGAGACAGACAGGGAGTGAATTGAGGTGTGGCGACTCCCCTGAACTAACAAGACTTCAGCGCTGGTAGACTTGTGAGTGTTGGTTTATGTCATCCTGAGTGAATAACGGAAGAAGCAAAAATAAGAAGATAAAAGAAGAGAGGAGATTTAAATTGAACGAAATGTGTAAATAAGAAGGGCTTAAGCAGATTATAGTGGTTATACAGAAGTGGGTTGATGTAAAATCATGAGGACATGTGGGTGGAAGTGGAATCATGAATGGACCTCACAAAATGAGTGATAATCTCATTCTGAGGGAGTGAGATGCACATTAATATGCCCTTTTCACCCGGTCAATTTTAAGTAGTTATGGGACAACTGGATTAAGGAACAAATAGAGGACTAGATTTAATTTAGCTTGATGAAATTTGGGTTTCAAGCCACGGGGAGAGAAAATCTAAAAAAATGAGAAACAGGTTTTGTTTTTTGTTTTTTTTTTACACAGGGAAGACATCTCCACACAGCATTCAAATGCTTTTGGATGGGGCACTCAAAGTGGAATAAAGCCAATCAACATTCTCTTCCTCCACGGAACTTCCTGTTTCCTGTGTTCTAGGAAATTAAATGCACATGTGTTATATTTATCCATCAAAGAATGTCTGTCGGAGTGATAAATAAAATATGGTTTGGATATAATAATCATAATCAGGATCATACCATGGGACAGATACTAAACAAACATCACTCCTTCATCTCACACATGCTGCACACATCACCACATTCCCCTCACTCTGAGCAGTGACATATATTGATAACAGGCAGCTAAACAAACACACGTTTTTCTCCGACCGGTCCTGACTCTGATCTGCTGATTTCACTACCATAAATAAATAAAGGCGGCTCGTTTCAGTTCATAAGGACTGATGTATCTGAGCTCTGCTTTGATGGCATAAAAGGTCTTCAAAACCTTCTTCAGACCAAACACAAACGGGCGAATTTTTGATTACATTTTAAATCAATGTGAGCATGTGAATAGACATGAGTTCACTGTCTGAGTGAGTTGCAGACAGGTGAAGTTGCCTTTATAACTTCTGCAGCTGTGTTCAACCTGCTGTGGAAATTCCCAAAACATTCATATTTAGGTTTACATTATCCAACGGGGTCTCACCTGAAAAAATTGTCCCTGCCTCCAAAATTTCACTGGATGATGGGTTGTTTACATTGCTAGCCTGCTAGCCTTGTTAGCACCTCCATGGCAAGAGTCCGTGGGTAAAAACTCAGACACTCCAATTCAGCTGCAGAACTCTCGGTCCATCTGTCTCCAGGTGAGTGTCAGTCTCATTTTCAAACTAGTTTACTCTCCAATGTTGATACTTTTACTCTGGTGACGGCACAATCTCAAGGTCATTACTAGCTAGCACTATTCCCCGGACTTGAATGCGCAAATGTGCGAGTTTTGCGTGTGCTCGTCTCTTTCCATAGACTTTGTATGCATTCACGCTGCACGAAAAATTTGCTTCGCCTTTATGCGTCAAGATTTCAATTAAAATTGCTGTAATCAGTACATTCTATAAACAGCTGACTATGAGAAAGGAGAACACAAAATGCCACCCTTTAGATTCCATACATAGCAGGCAACTATTTTAATGTAAATGGCTTTAAAACAGACAGAGGGATTGACTGTTGACAGTAAAGTCATCAGAATCAGAATAAACTTTATTGTCCCTCATGGGAAAGTTGTCTTGGATGACAGTGCTACATAATGCTGCATTCATCTTCAGTCATAGTTTAAAACAACACAGAATCAGCAATGTTTATTAAAAAAGAATTAACGTCAAAAAATAATAACAATCATCAATCATATTCCACAATAAAAACAATAAAATAGCCTCAGTCAAGAAATAATTTGAACAATAAAAACCTAGAAAACTAAAAACCAAGAAAACTAGAAAATATATTAATGATTCAAATTGATTCAAATTTTTAATTATTATCAATTGCATTATGTCCACAGTTAACTCTGATTTCTTTTTTTTTTTTGGTATCCTTTATTAATCCCAGAGGGAAATTCAGGGCATCCCGTGATGGATGAGTCAGACAAGTTGCAGAGCCAATACCTTCACCATTCACACACACATTCACACCTAGGGCCACTTTAGAGTCTCCAATTAACCTAACTTGCATGTTTTTGGCCTGTGGGAGGAAACTGGTGAACCTGGGATAAACCCACGCAGACACGGGAAAACATGCAAACTCAACTAATCGCACATTTTGCTGTTGAAATGTAAAGCTGAACTTGCCATTCAAAGTGACCCTTTGGTCCATTTAGGCTCATGGAGGCTTTTTTCCCAGGGTTGCGGTTTTCCACATGCTTGCTTCCGGGTTTCCCGAACTGCTGCATGGGCAGAGCACTTTAAAGAGGTTACTAACTGAAAAAATGTGTTCTTGTAGATTTTTACCTTCCTAAATGTGTCTAATGGTTACATGATTCTCAAAAAAATATCAAAACACTCACTTTTCTTAAAAACACACAGCCTTTATGTCATTTCTGTCACTGATTAGGTGTTTTAACTCTTCCAGGTTTACTACAGAAAGTCATAAACATGGTAAGCCCAGCCTTGATACCTGCCTGCTGCTCTATCATTGGCCTGCCAAGATGTCTGTCTGCAAACACATAGATGAGTGGGGAGCCTAAGCTTCAGAACTAACAGTGCTACTAGGGAGTTAGCTTATCAACCGTGTTTTTGTTTTTTTTTATTTTGCTATAAAAATAACTTAACTGGAAACAAGAGATACCCCCAGAGTCTCCCGAGAGGGGGGGAGGATGAGAGACTCACCCGGACTGATAACAATGAAGATGAACCTGAAACCCGCTCTCGGACCATGAACACATGTTGGTGTGGTAGACAGCTGGATACTACACGAGGTCTACAGATCCATCAAACCCGCAAAGGATGCGAGTCTGTCCAAGAAGTAGCTTTTGATGCGTTGTCACCAAGGCAACGCATTGACGGTGCTATCACGAGCTGAGCACGGGGGGATTCTGCCGTGCTTAGTATCTTTACCTTTTTTCATATTTGTATAGTGTTGTGTTTTTGTGTTCTGTTCCTATCATTTTATCTTCGGTTTGTTCTCACATATTCTGTATTGCTTCTTAGTATGACTTATTTTTTCCTGTGGATGTTCATTGTAGTTTTGTTATGTACTTATTTGGGTTCTTTGTCCTTACTTGTCATCACTTAGTATTTGTTTCTTGCCGTTTTTTTTTTTCCTTTTCTTTCTCTCTCTGGGGTTGCAGCTGTCAGAGGCACTTCCGGGTTTTTCCCCGGTTGTGGGCGGTGCCCCTGTCAAGCTGTTAGCCCCGTCTCCTCTCCTCATGACTCACAGCTGATTGTCATCATCTTTTTCCCCAGCTCACTCATATGATTCACACCGGTTACCATTTGTGTTTATTTAAGGGCAGTTATTTCTCTTCTGTTTGCTGGTGTCTCAAGAATCATTTACGTCAGAACCCTGTTCCCGTTCTGATGTTTGTATCCTGTTTTCTCCCTGTTGCTCGTAAGTTTTGCATTGTGCACTTTTTGAAGCTTTGTGTTTGTACACTGTTTGGACTTTTTGTTTTTGTTAATAAATATCACAAACTGCAGTCCAGCTTCTGGGTCTCTCCTCTCCTCTCTGCCGTTCGGGCAATTCATGACAGAAGATATCAGCCAGTTAGAGACCCAGCTGCTGCAGTTTGTGGTTATTTTTTCACTCACCTGTGGTTTGGCGATTGGGGAGTGGGACCTGGCCAATTTGAAAACTCCAGTGGCAGCGGGTTCGCCGTTTTTTCCTACTCCTCCCCAGTTTTGTTTCTCACCAAGGGGTCTCGCCATGTCAGCCATCCAGGAATTTCCAACTCTTGGCTGAGTGAAATTGAGTGGTGGGCTGTGAGTATTGTGGAAGACATCCTCACACAGGCTCGTGCCTCCCGAACCCCTGAGGCAGCCCGAGAGTGTCTGGAGGGTGTAGCACAGATACTAGAGACATGCCCC
The DNA here is from genome assembly GCA_020510985.1 of Pholidichthys leucotaenia. Classification (NCBI taxonomy): domain Eukaryota; kingdom Metazoa; phylum Chordata; class Actinopteri; order Cichliformes; family Pholidichthyidae; genus Pholidichthys; species Pholidichthys leucotaenia. Next base: position 418,450,144 of record CM035839.1, read on the forward strand.
AGCCTGTGGGACCACCCGGAGCTCGCTGACTGACTCCTCTCTATAGTCGCCCTACAACCTACGAGTCATGGGCTGGGGGAGTCCACTCTGATGTCCGTGCCTGCGCCAACGAAGAGCAAGCACCCACGTACACAGAAGCCTCCAGCCTTTCACCGCTCTCCGGCGGCAGCTCCACCTCCTCCTCCCAAACACTGGCCTGCTCCATCGGCCGAGGAGCTGGAGGAGCGCAGGCAGGTCATACTAGCGAAGACAGAGCATCTACTGGAATATAAGCCATGGCTCCTCCCAGATCTTGCCCAGGAGCTGGAGGAGGTTTCACTGGGGGGCCCAGAGTTTGAGCCAACGAGTGAGCCTCCCCTGACTCCAGGGCCTCTTCCCCTTCTCCATGAGCCTACGTCTCTGCCTCCCGCTCCCCGCCATCGCTTAGGGAAATCCCGCCGGAAAAATGCCTCCACTTCCTCGTCGGCAGTTCCCCTCTCATGAAGGTCACAGACCCCCGCAGCAGTTCCTTCATTGGATTTTTCCTCTCCAGCTGTCCCGTGAGCCTCCTCCTCCACTGCTGCTGCCTCTCCCTCTTCCTCGACTATTCCTCCTGCTGCTGAAGGACTGGTTGCCTCCTTCCCAGCTCTGCCCATCACCATGTCTGCTGGGGCGGCTCCTCTACTTTCCTCGGAGGGGTCCGCAACAATGTCATCCACGGAGAAGGCGGACTCTACACCTGCTGCAGCAGAGAGCATCATGCCCCGGGAACACAGGCAAGTGTCTTTTCATTCTCAATTTCCTACACAAAAATCGTCTTGCCTGACTACCGGTGGTGAGGCTCAGTCTACGCAGTCCCCTGAGTTCTCACCACCTGCTGCAGCTAAAGACCTTTCACCTGCTCTCTCTGTGTCTCCTCCTTTGCCTCTTGAGTGTCCGCCGGCCGCAGGATTGAGTCGCCAGATGATGGAAGAGCCTGTGGCCCTGGAGGACCTGGTTCCAGTCCCGCAGCCACGATCTGGACAGAGGGAGAGCACTGAGACCAAGCTGAAGCATGCGCCGATGAAGGAATGTCCCCTGGCCTCAGCAGTACAGAGTCCAGTGCCAGCAGAAAATCAACCTCCTGTGTCCACGTCGGGCAAGCCACCTGCGTGGGGCACTTCGCTGAGGGGTCGTGGGGCTGAATCCACCACCATGCCTGCTGAAGGGGCCGCCGCAGCAGGGCTGAAGTTGGGCCTCCAGAAGGCAGGACCCGAGATGTCGCTGCTTGGATCGACGGAGTCCTGGACGGCAGTGGAGCTTGAGCTCAGGCAAGTGCTCTCCTTAGATTTTGTTGTTTGTATGTTGGAGAGATCTTGTCTGGCTCTTGGTGGGGAGAGCCAGGTGCAGTCGTCAGCTGCACCTGAGCTCACCCCACCGGACTCTACTGCTGCCGGTGATCCTGACCCTGTTTCTCTACCTCATCTGTCTGAGCCTTTCCCCAGGGTCACCAAGGACTGTCCAGCTTCGCCAGAGGTCTCCGTGGGTCCAGCCTCACCACCCAAGATCACCATGGGTCCAGCTTCTTCAGCTGAGGTCATCACGGGTGCTCTGTCCCAGCCTGGGACCTCCGTGGGTGCTGCTTCCTCTCCAGTTGAGGTCTTCGTGGGTGCTCCATCCCAGCCCAGGGCCTCTGAGGGTGCTGCTTCCCCATCAGTTAAGGTTGTGGCGGGTGCTCCGTCCCAGCTCGGGGTCTCCGTGGGTGCAGCTCTTCCTCAGTCCGGATCCACTGTGGGTGCAGCTCTTCCTCAGTCCGGCTCCACCATGGGTGCAGCTTTGGTCCAGTCCGGATTCACCGTGGGTGCAGCTTTGGCCCAGTCCGGGTCCACCATGGGTGCAGCTTTGACCCAGTCCAGGGCCACTGCGGATGCAGCTCTGCTCCAGCCTGGAGCCACTGCGGGTGCCGCCTTGCTCCAACCCCGAGCCACCAAGGATGCTACTGGCCAATCCAGGGGTGTCGTGGTCCCCTCTCCTCTGCCCCAGGCCATCGTGGGTCCCCTTATTCCTCCATCCTCCTCGTTGCTGGTTGTCCCTGTTGGGCAGCCATCCCCTGGATCACCTCTTCTGTTTAGGTGGTTAAAGAAATCTGGAAGACCACCTGACAGACTGTGCTGTTGGGTAGCTTACATTCTCCGTCAGGCCACCTGACTATTATCATCACACTGTCTGCCAGGTCTGGGACTTTTGCCGGCCACCTGAACTGTCCAGTTGTCCGGTCCAGGGGGCCTAGGGTCCTGGTCTTGCCTGGTGTGGATCCTGAGTGGGGTTTTTTTTGTTTGTTTGTTTGTTTTTTGTTCCCTTCTAGCCTGGATTTGCTGGGGTGTGAGTCATGAGGGTTTTTCTTATTATTTTTCTGGTTTGTTTCGGTCCCTCCATGCCTGGGTCCCCCTCCTCTCACCCGGGGTGGGGTTGTTTTCTTGTTTTTTGATGGGGTGGGTTCTTTGTGTGGGTGGGTCCTTTTCTTCTTTTCAATGTTGCCTGGGGTGTCTGGTATCCACCCCTTGGGAGGGGGTGCTCTGTCACGATCTGAGCACGGGGGGATTCTGCCATGCTTAGTATCTTTACCTTTTTTCCATATTTGTATAGTGTTGTATTTTTGTGTTTGCCATGTGTGGGGCTGTTGTTTCTCGCCCCATTCATGACCTGTGGCTATGGTCTCTGTTTGCTGTTATCTTTTTCAGCTGGCAGATTACTGGTTCCTCTGCCAGTCCTCAGCCGCAGCCCTCCTCTCACCTCTCTCTGCCAGGCACCTATCAGTTTATTACCATCACCTGGGGTTTCTCACACACACACACACACACACAGACACACACACACACGCACTCGCACTCATACACAGACTCCCGCCACACACCTGCATCCACTTGTCACCCATTAGCCTGCTTGGTATTTATTGGGTGACAATGGGGGCATTCGGTGTCATGGCGTAAGTCAGCATTCATCCTGGTTCAGTTTGAAGTCCTACTCGTCTTGGTTACACCTGTTTATGTTGAGTCCTGGAGCTGTTGGTATTTTCCCATTTTGGACTACGCCGGTGTTGTTCACCCAGAGCCCGCTGAGCTCCGACGCCTATGTAAGTCTTCATCTACATTATTAATTACCCTTCCTTGTTCCGCCCTGGGGGCGCGTGGGGTTCCTCTTCAAACCAACTGAGCTCGGACTTCCATTGCTTTGTGTGCCAGACTGTGCCTCAATTGAACTTTTCCTCTGTATTTGTGTATTTATGAGTTTCCCCTTTCTGTTAATAAATACGTTCGCTTCACCTGCGTTTTGGGCTCGCATTAATTCATATGTTCGCTGCGCAATTATGCAGCGGACATGACAGTACGCCATGACCAAATTGAGCCCAAGCGGTGAAGTGGCATGTCATTTTTTCACACCTTGTGTTTTTTCCAAATACCTGTTCGGAGCGTGATGTCCTCGAAGAGCTGTTCCCACACCGGCAGAAGTGGATGGGCAGCAGGACATCCCAGCGGAGCGGAGCAGCAGGCAGCCTGGTTAATCTGGGAACTGCTGGAGGACGAGATCGACGCCTTCGGCCCCGGAGAGAAATTGGAATGACTCAATGGAGTGTTAAGGATCCTGGGGGCTCATCGAGGCCTCTGGAATTACCCCCAATATGCCGAACTGCTGTCCTCTGTCTGCATGCTCGAACAATCTTTTCCTGCCCTGAAGAGAAGGGCTTTCCAGACCAAGCCAAAGCAGAAACACTCTTCTCCACCGGCGGCCATCTTTCCTTCCACTCCATCTCTTGCTCCAAGATGGCCGCCACCAGGTCAGCAGCGTTGACATCATCCAGCCCTGGTTTCCCAGGAGAACAATCCAGCCCCACCAACTGCTTCTGTTCCCACACCGAGCCCTGTTACCCCCGCAGTGGATCTTCATTCACATCACCAGTCCTAAGCAGTCCCGTCTGCAGAATCTTCCTCCACATCTGCTGTGAGGTCTCCTCAGTGAATCCACAGGCAGTAGAGGGGTGCTTGTTTTCCTCACCGGTGGCTCCCGTTCCTGTGGCAAGAGGGGCGGCTCCCCTACAATCTATAGAGGGGCCAAGCACCGCCTTTCCCGGACGAAAGGATGACGATGCCCAATTAACAGCAGCAGCCAACATCATCATCTGGAGCCGAGCAGTCGGGACCAGAAGGAGCCAGAGGTCCGGGAGGATTGTTCTCCCGTAGCAACAGTGAACCAGATCCCAGCCACCACACCAGAGGAGTCACCAGCGTGGATCATGACAGCTGGGGAAAACAAGACTGCAGTGACCATCATGCCTGCTGCGGAGGCTGCCGCAGCAGTGTCAGCGCCTGAGCTGAACCTCCTGGAGGCCAAGCCTGTGGAGACATCGCCCGGATCGTCGGAATCCTGGACAGCGGTTGAGCTTGAGCTAAGGCAAGTGCTCTCTTTTGTCTTTCTCCTTTCTATAATAGAGCATTTTTGCCTAGCTTTAGGTGAGAAGAGCCAGCTGCAGCCACACGCTGCACCTGAGCTCGCTTCACTGGAGTCCTCCTCTGCCAGCAACTCTGACCCTTCCTCCTCTCTATCCGAGTCCTCTTTCAGGGTCGCTGGAGAGACTCTACCATCGCTGGATGAGTCCGTGGATCCAGGCTCGCAACTGGAGGTCACCAGGGTTCCTGCTGAGGTGGTCGTCGGGGGTACTCAGTTCCAGTCCAGGGTGCCCATGATCGATCGCCTCCTTGCTCAGGTGCTCATGCGGGTCGGCTGGCCCATGGCTAAGAGGGCATTGGGGTCAGCAGTGGCCCAGCCAGGTCCCACCATGGGTGCAGCAGGGGTCCAGCTGGACTCTACTGTGGGTGCAACCATGGCTCGGTCGGGGTCCACTGGAGGTGCAACACAGACCCAGTCGGGGCTCACCATGGGAGTAATGAGGTCCCGGGAAGGGGTCACCACTGGTGCAATGTTGTCCCAGGCCGGGACCACCGTGGGTGCAGCCATGGCCCAGCCCGGGTCCACCGTAGGTGCAACCAAGTTCACGTTTCACGCCGGGACCACCGTCATGGTCCGTTCTTCTCCGCCACCAGTGACCGCAGGCGTTCGTCTTCCTCTGTCCGGCCACCCACCTTTCAGCCTCCCGGTGGGTAGGCCGCCGCCTCGTCTGCCCTTCCGGTCCTGGTGGCTTAACCATATGGGCAGGCCGCCCGAAGGACTGGGTTTCCTAGCCGGGTAGCCCGTGTGCCCTGGCAGGCCGCCTGATCCTGTTCCACAGGCCGCCTGCTGGGCTTTGGACTCTGGTCGGCCCCCTGAACCGTGGGACTCTTGGGGTTTTGGAGGGGTTAGCTTTTGGGGTTGGGATTGTTATTCTTCCTTCTGTTGTATTTGTGTTGATTAATTCCCTCCTGACCTGTTTCTCCCACCTCCCGCCCTGGTTAGCTGAGGGGTTCTGGGGTTTGGGGGGGGTAGGTGGTTTTGTTTGTTGTGATGGTATGATGGGTGTCTGGAATCCACCCCTTGGAGGGGGCTCTGTCATGTGCGTGGCTGTTGTTTCCTGCCCCATTCATGACCCGTGGCTATGGTCTATGTTTGCTGTTATCTTTTGCAGCTGGCAGATTATTGGTTCCTCTGCCAGTCCTCAGCCACAGCCCTCCTCTCACCTCTCTCTGCCAGGCACCTATCAGTTTATTACCATCACCTGGGGTTTCACACACACACACACACACACACACACACACACACACACTCATACACAGACTCCCGCCACACACCTGCGTCCACTTGTCACCCATTAGCCTGCTTGGTATTTATTGGTTGACAGTGGGGGCATTCAGTGTCGTGGCATAAGTCAGCATTCATCCTGGTTCAGTTTGAAGTCCTACCTGTCTTGGTTACACCTGTTTATGTTGAGTCCTGGAGTTGTTGGTATTTTCCCATTTTGGACTACGCCGGTGTTGTTCACCCAGAGCCCGCTGAGCTCCGACGCCTATGTAGGTCTTCACCTACATTATTAATTACCCTTCCTTGTTCCGCCCTGGGGGCACGTGGGGTTCCTCTTCAAACCAACCGAGCTCGGACTTCCATTGCTTTGTGTGCCAGACTGTGCCTCAATTGAACTTTTCCTCTGTATTTGTGTATTTTTGAGTTTCCCATTTCTGGTAATAAATACATTCACTTCACCTGCGTTTTGGGCTCACATTAATTCATATGTTCGCTGCGCAATTATGCAGCGGACATGACATGTTCTTGTCCTGTCATTTTATCTTCAGTTTGTTCTCATATATTCTGTGGGCGGTGCCCCTGTCAAGCTGTCAGCCCTGTCTCCTCTCCTCATGACTCACAGCTGATTGCCATCATCTTCTTCCCCAGCTTGCTCATGTGATTCACATCGGTTACCATTTGTGTTTAATTGTTTCTGGCCCTATTTAAGGGCAGTTATTTCTTTTCTGTTTGCTGGTGTCAAGAGTCATTTACGTCAGAACCCTATTCCCATTCTGATGTTTGTATCCTGTTTTCTCCCTGTTGCTCATAAGTTTTGCGTTGTGCACTTTTTGGAGTTTTGTGTTTGTACACTGTTTGGACTTTTTGTTTTTGTTAATAAATATCACAAACTACAGTCCAGCTTCTGGGTCTCTCCTCTTCTCTCTGCCGTTGGGGCAATTCATTACAGGTGCTCAGGCACAGCCAAGTCAGTCAGAGAAGGACAGCAAGATTTCCAACCACAGTGATGGGAGCCACCAAGCTGAGGATAACAGGGCTGAAAGTTCAGACAAGAAGGCCAGAATTAAGTGGCCTGCACTCTCAGACAAGCACACTTGGGGAGAAATGGATGAAGACCTATCCAAGGCATTAGAATTGATTCTGAAAGGCAAGACTATAAAGAAGCTGCAAGGAATAGAAGAAGCCATCTATGTATATGGCCTTGAGAAGTTTGGAGCAGCTGTAACCGCAGAGAAGCAGCAAAGAGGCAAAGGAAGAAGAGCGTTGCAGATCGAGAAGTTCAATGAGAGGATACGGCAGGTATGGAAACACAGGAGGAAGGAAACTGACCCTGATGCAAAGTTCAGCCTGTCTCAGCTGAGAGATGACCTCAGATGCCAAGCAGCCATCTTGAAGAAGGCTGAGAGAAGAAGGAAGATCAGACAGAATAAGAGAAGGAAAAGAGCTGCATTCTATGAGAATCCGCATAGGTTCACAAAGAAGTTGTTTGAAGAGAACAGGAGTGGTGTGCTAGACATTCCGAGGGAGGAGCTGGAGAGTCATTTAAAGAAGACCTACACAGACCAGAAGAAGGGTGAGATAATGGAACCCATCACTGCCCTAGAGCATCCGTCGGTACCCGGCTCTCCCTTTGATCTGGCAGAGCCATGGTTGAAGGAAGTGGAAGAGTTTGTGAGAAAGGCAAGAACTGGAGCAGCACCTGGTCCCAATGGAATACCCTACAAGGTGTACAAGGCTTGTCCTGGGTCGCTGCAGGCATTGTGGAAGCTTCTGAAGGTCATCTGGAGATTGGAAGTCATCCGCGTATTCTGGGCTCAAGCTGATGGAGTGTACGTACATCCCCAAGGAAGAGCTGTCAAAATTCCTGGGTCAGTTCCGTCCAATATCCCTGCTGAACATGGAAGCGAAGATATTCTTTGGTGTGCTAACTGGGCAACTTGTGAGGTTCCTTTTGGAGAACGGCTATGTTGATACATCTGTGCAGAAGCCAGGGCTTTCAGGCTTTCCAGGATGTATAGAACATGCAAGCATGATATGGCATACAATCCAAGAAGCAAAGCGACAGAAGAAGGACCTGGCGGTAGTGTGGTTGGATCTGACCAATGCCTATGGATCTGTTCCACATAGACTCATTAAGTATGCCATGGAGTACTTCTACATCCAAGAGAAGGTCCAGAGAGTTGTATTAGCCTACTATGAGCACTTCAAGATGAGGTTCACCATCAAGTCATATACCACAAGGTGGCAGGAGCTGGGGGTAGGAATCCCATTGGGGTGCACAATATCACCAGTGCTGTTCATTCTAGCTATGGAAGTGACAATGCCTGCTGCCAAGAAGATCGGTCCAGGAGTAGAGTTAGCTCCAGGACAAGAACTGCCTCCAATTCGAGCTTTTATGGATGACCCAACCTTGGTGAACCAGTGCACTGTCATGACGGTAGACATCTTGAAACAGCTGGTAGAGCTGATTGACTGGGCGAGTATGACATTTAAAATGAAGAAATCAAGGAGCCTGGTCCTGCGAAAGGGAAGACTTGCTAGGGGGTTCCACTTCAACCTGGGAGTGGAAGTAATCCCATCACTGTCTGACCTACCAGTGAAGAGTCTGGGTCGCTGGTATACCAAAGAACTTCGAGACACTGGAAGAGTAGATGAGATTAAGCAGAAAGTGGAAGAAGGACTGGAAGCCATTGATACTTGTGACCTTCCAGGAAAGTTAAAGTTGTGGTGCCTGCAGTTTGGGTTGATGCCAAGATTGATGTGGCCCCTGACCATCTATGAGGTAGCTTTGACTCATGTGGAAGCCATGGAGAAACGTATCAGTGTTTACATCCGTAGATGGCTTGGAGTGTCCCGAAACCTCACATCTGTGGCACTGTATGGCAGAGGAACAAAGGTCCAACTACCAATAAAGTTCCTGTCAAAAGAGTTTAAGGTGGTGAAGTCAAAGCTTCACATGACGCTCAGAGACTTGAAGGATCAAGCTGTTAGGGATGTGCTCCCGTATGTCAGAACAGGCAGGAAGTGGCAGGCAAGTGTTGAAGTTGCAGAGGCTGAGTCCAGTCTAAGGATCCAGGAGATAGTTGGGGCAACCCAGCTTGATCGGAGGGGCTTGGGACATGGCAGAATGGTCTGGTGTTCACAGGCAAGTGATAGACAAAAGCGGGACCTTGTTGTGGCTGAGGTTCAGCGGTCAGACTCGGATGACTAGTGCAGTATGCCAAGCCCAACAAGGAGCATGGACAAGATGGGAGCAGCTTCAGGAAAAGGGGATGTCATGGAGCAATTTGTGGAGAGCAGAACCAGCTACAGTCAGCTTTATGCTAAGGGCAGTCTACAATCTCCTACCAACTCCGGTCAACCTGGCTCGATGGTACGATGAGGAGTCTGACCTGTGTTCAGCATGCTCCCAGTGTGGGACTCTTCAGCACATCGAGTGCCTGCCCAACCAAGCTCTCAATGTACAAGTGGAGGCATGACCAGGTGTTGAGAGTAATCAAGGAGGCCACTGAAGTTGCTGTGGAAAAGACGAATAAGGAAAAGAGGACCACTGTCACCCAAAAGATCCACTTCCTTCCAGCCAGGGTTGGGCTAAGACGCCAGGCTCCTTGTCAGAGTCTGGCAAGTGGCCTCCTACAAGGAGTAAACAATTAGCAGTGTCAAGTAGACCTGGACAAGGCACTTCAGTTCCCAGGAGAAATTGCTCTGACAAGAGTTAAAAGCCAAGGTGCTGCATTTTGCACAGTCTGAAGGCGGGCAACAGCAGTTTCATTAAAACACATAAAAAGGGCATTACAATAATCTAAGCGAGACAAGATAAAAGCATGAATGATCATTTCCAGTTCAGGTGTTGAGACCATAGGTCTAAGTTTTGCTATATTCCTCAGATGAAAAAAGCAATTTCTGACTAGTTGCCGACCATGGCAGCCCAGTGACATAGCATTGTCAAAAACAACACCCAGGTTATGTAGGCTGGGCTGGACAGAAGAGCCTAGATGACCTAAGTGTTGCCTTATCAGAGGAATTTTACTGTCTGGAGCGATGATCAGTGTTTCTGTTTTGTTAAGATTTAATTGTAGGAAGTTATTGTTAAACCATTTGTTAATGGCAGACAGGCAAGAGATTAAGTTTGACCAAATGTTCAGCTCATTTTCTTTAAAACAGCAGTAAAGCTGAATGTCGTCTGCGTAAAAATGGTAAGAGACACCCTTAAACTGACTGATAATCTGGCCAAGTGGGGTTAAATACAATAAAAACAGAATAGGGGCCAGAACTGAGCCTTGAGGAACCCTACAGGAAAGTCCTTTAACCTCTGACATCTTCTCATTGAACAAAACACAGAACCCTCTGTCAGTTAAATAAGATGAGAACCATTTCAGAACTAATCCTGAAATACCAAAGATATCCTTCATCCTACTTACCAATATATTGTGGTCCACTGTGTCAAAAGCAACGGTGAGATCCAAAACCCCAGGACCAAGTACTGACCAGAATCTGCTGCCAAGGCAGATAGCTCAAGCTAGCAGTTTAGCCGCTTAATCACGATTGTTTCTGTGCTTGTATTGTACTGCTGCCAAGGCAGATAGCTCAAGCTAGCAGATTAGCCACTTAATCACGATTGTTTCTGTGCTTGTATTGTACTCCAGGGACCGGTTATATCCTATCGACAACTGAAACCACATACAGTACCCCTGTCCACCAGTGATGCATTATTTCATTCTTTCTTTTAGACAAATATACACTAGTTGACTTAGGCTCACTGTCCGAGCTAGGGGATAACCAGCTAAGATTAGCAATGGTGACACAAGAGTGAAGGTGGAGTTTAATGCGGCTCTTAGGCATTTATACAGACATTCATTGAAATGAGCTGCTCTGAGGAAGCTGCAAAAGATGATTCACAATGATTCTGCAATAATTAAAGGAAATTTTTACCAAAAAAGGTCACAAACATTTCAATATGATGGGAGCTGCCAACATATGGGAAATGTACGGTCATCAAGGTCAAAAAGACACACCTGTATATTTTGCAAGTGTGAGATGACAAAATCAGCCTTGAGATCAAATATTTATAAAATTTGCTTTCATTTTTTTCTGATACCGGACCGAGTTTGTTAATGGTATTTTGCTACATATAGAACAGTATATACAGTGGGGTAAAAAAGTATTAAGTCAGCCACCAATTGTGCAAGTTCTCCCACTTAAAAGATGGGAGATGTCTCCAATTTTCATCATAGGTATACCTCAACTATGAGAGACAAAATGAGAAAAAAAAATCCAAAAAATCACGTTGTCTGATTTTTAAAGAATTTATTTGCAAATTATGGTGGAAAATAAGTATTTGGTCAATAACAAAAGTTCATTTCAGTACTTTGTTATATACCCTTTGTTGGCAATGACAGAGGTCAAACGTTTTCTGAGAGTCTTCACAAGGTTTTCACACACTGTTGCTGGTATTTTTGGCCCATTCCTCCATGCAGATCTCCTCTAGAGCAGTGATGTTTTGGGGCTGTCGCTGGGCAACACAGACTTTCAACTCCCTCCAAAGATTTTCTATGGGGTTGAGATCTGGAGACTGGCTAGGCCACTCCAGGACCTTGAAATACTTCTTACGAAGCCACTCCTTCGTTGCCCGGGCGGTGTGTTTGGGATCATTGTCATGCTGAAAGACCCAGCCACGTTTCATCTTCAATGCCCTTGCTGATGGAAGGAGGTTTTCACTCAAAATCTCACGATACATGGCCCCATTCATTCTTTCCTTTACACGGATCAGTCGTCCTGGTCCCTTTGCAGAAAAACAGCCCCAAAGTATGATGTTTCCCCACCCATGCTTCACAGTAGGTATGGTGTTCTTTCTCCTCCAAACACGACAAGTTGAGTTTTTACCAAAAAGTTCTATTTTGGTTTCATCTGACCATATGACATTCTCCCAATCCTCTTCTGGATCATCCAAATGCTCTCTAGCAGACTTCAGACGGGCCTGGACATGTACTGGCTTAAGCAGGGGGACACGTCTGGCACTGCACGATTTGAGTCCCTGGCGGCATAGTGTGTTTCTGATGTAGCCTTTGTTACTTTGGTCCCAGCTCTCTGCAGGTCATTCACTAGGTCCCCCCATGTGGTTCTGAGATTTTTGCTCACCATTCTCGTGATCATTTTGACCCCACGGGGTAAGATCTTGCGTGGAGCCCCAGATCGAGGGAGATTATCAGTGGTCTTATATGTCTTCCATTTTCTAATAATTGCTCCCACAGTTGATTTCTTCACACCAAGCTGCTTACCTATTGCAGATTCAGTCTTCCCAGCCTGGTGTGGGTCTACAATTTTGTTTCTGGTGTCCTTTGACAGCTCTTTGGTATTGGCCATAGTGGAGTTTGGAGTCTGACTGTTTGAGGTTGTGGACAGGTGTCTTTTATACTGATAACGAGTTCAAACAGGTGCCATTAATACAGGTAACGAGTGGAGGACAGAGGAGCCTCTTAAAGAAGAAGTTATAGGTCTGTGAGAGCCAGAAATCTTGCTTGTTTGTAGGTGACCAAATACTTATTTTACTGAGGAATTTACCAATTAATTCATTAAAAATCCTTCAATGTGATTTTCTGGATTTTTTTTTCTCATTTTGTTTCTCATAGTTGAGGTATACCTATGATGAAAATTGGAGACCTCTCTCATCTTTTAAGTGGGAGAAGTTGCACAATTGGTGGCTGACTAAATACTTTTTTGCCCCACCGTGTGTATATATATGTATATATGCATATATACGTATATCTATATATATATATATATATATATATATATATATATATATATCTGCACCTCAGAGGACCCTTCGGTGAAGCTCCTGAAGTTTGTGGACGACACCACAGTCATCGGTTTGATCCGGGATGATGATGAGTCTGCATACAGGCGGGAGGTGGAGCAGCTGATCCTCTGGTGCAGCCAGAACCATCTTGAACTTAACCCAGCCAAAACGGTGGAGATGACTGTGGATTTCAGGCGACACCCCCCTTCATTCCCCCCACTCACCATCCTCAACAGCACAGTGTCCACTGTGGACTCCTTCAAGTTTCTGGGTACCACAATCTCCCGGAACCTGAAGTGGTCCTCCCATATTGACACTGTCCGGAAAAAGGCCCAGCAGAGGTTGTTTTTTCTGCGTCAGCTCAAGAAGTTTGATTTGCCTCAGGAGCTGCTGGTTGTCTTCTACACCGCCATCATCCAATCTGTCCTCTGCTTTTCCATCACTGTCTGGTTTGGATCTGCCACTAAACAGGACAAGACCAGACTGCAGCGGATCATTAAGTCTGCGGAGAGGATCATTGGTACCGACCTACCCTCCATTGAGAACTTATATCGGTCCATAACCAGGAAACGGGCGGGAAACATCTGTGCTGACCCATCACACCCCGGCCACAAACTGTTTGAACTTCTATCTTCTGGTCGTCGTTACAGATCACTGAAGGTCAAAACCACCCGTCACAGGAACAGTTTCTTTCCTCAAGCCATCACTCTGATGAACTCCTAACATTCACCTAGTCCTACCTGTTTGCTGTACTCATGACTTTTCATCCATTATTACATTGCACATAACTCTCACACTGCTTTTTACTTCATTCACATTATATCACTGAATCTGAGTCCACATTGAAATACTGTGTGATTGTATATTTTTTCATATATTTCTGCAAAGTGTGGTTAGTCCGAGTAAATAACTGCATATATTCCTGTATATATTTGCATCCTTTTATAGAAACGTGGACAGACTGTAATTTACTGTACATACTCTGGTTGTCATTGAATCCTTATTTAAATCCTTCACCTGAACAACGAGAGCAAGTTTTTAGCCAAAGTCAAATTCCTTGTATGTGTTGTGCATACTTGGCCAATAAAGCTGATTCTGATTCTGATTCTGATATATATATATATATATATATATGTATATATATATATATATATATACACAGTATATAAAATTTTTGTATAGTTTATAAATTCCAGAGGGAAATTCAGGGCAACCACCTGGATGGATGAGGCAGCCAAGGTACGGTGCCCTCACCATTCACGCCTAGAGCAACTTTAGAGTCTCCAATTAACCTAACTTGCATGTTTTTGGCCTGTGGGAGGAAACCGGAGTACCTGGGGTAAACCCACGCAGACACGGAGGAACATGCAAACCCCACACAGAAGGGTCACCGATGGTCAGAGGGTGGGATCGAACCCATGATGGTCAGGTGTGGAATCAATCCCATGACCTTCTTGCTGTGCTGCTACAGTGCTAATCACTGCGCCACCAAGCTGTCTAATATCAGCATTTACATAGGCAAAACAGGACAAGAATACATGTTGTAGGTTGAGCACATAAACTGTATCATGTTTTGTCTGGTTTGGATCTGCCACTAAACAGGACAAGACCAGACTGCAGCGGATCATTAAGTCTGCGGAGAGGATCATTGGTACCGACCTACCCTCCACTGAGAACTTATATCGGTCCATAACCAGGAAACGGGCGGGAGACATCTGTGCTGACCCATCACACCCTGGCCACAAACTGTTTGAACTTCTATCTTCTGGTCGTCGTTACAGATCACTGAAGGTCAAAACCACCCGTCACAGGAACAGTTTCTTTCCTCAAGCCATCACTCTGATGAACTCCTAACATTCACCTAGTCCTACCTGTTTGCTGTACTCATGACTTTTCATCCATTATTACATTGCACATAACTCTCACACTGCTTTTTACTTCATCCACATTATATCACTGAATCTGAGTCCACATTGAAATACTGTGTGATTGTATATTTTTTCATATATTTCTGCAAAGTGTGGTTAGTCTGAGTAAATAACTGCATATATTCCTGTATATATTTGCATCCTTTTATAGAAACGTGGACAGACTGTAATTTACTGTACATACTCTGTTGTCATTGAATCCTTATTTAGATCCTCCACCTGAACAACGAGAGCAAGTTTTTAGCCAAAGTCAAATTCCTTGTATGTGTTGTGCATACTTGGCCAATAAAGCTGATTCTGATTCTGATTCTGATTCATCTCTGCTGTTTGCAGATGATGTTGTCCTGTTGACTTCATCGAGTAATGACCTACAGATCTTTCGAGGACAGTTTGCTACCGAGTTTGAATCATTACCTCCAAGTCCATGGTACTCTGCCAGAAAAGGGTGGATTCTCCTCTCCGGGTTGGAGGAGTATCTTGGGGTCTTATTCATGAGTAAGGGGAGAATGGAGCAGGAGATTGACAGACAAATCAGAGCAGCATCTGCAGTGATACGGATGTTGTACAAGTCTGTCATGGTGAAACAGGGAGCTGAACTGTAAAGCAAAGCTGTCGATTTACAGCTCAGTCTACGTTTCCACCCTCACCTCATGAACTTTGGGTAATGACCAAAAGAATGAGATTGTGGATACAAGTGGCTGGAATGAGCTTTCTCCATAGGGCTGCTGGGCTTGCCCTTAGAGATCGGGTGAGGAGTTTAGTTATCCAAGATACGCTCAGAGTAGAGCCACTGCTCCCCCGCATCGAAAGGAGACAGTTGAGGTGGTTTGGGCATCTAATTAGAATGCCTCCTGGATGTCTCCCACTTGAAGTGTTTCAGGCAGGAGACACAGGGGCAGACTCAGGACACCCTAGAGAGACTGTGTCTCCCTGTTGGCACGGGAACACCTTGGTGTCCCTGCTGAAGAGCTGGAGGAGGTAGCTGGGGAGAGGGAAGTCTGGTCTTCTCTGCTTGGGCTGCTGCCTTGCGATCTGGATCCCTGGAAAAGCAGTAGAAAATGGATGGATGGATGGATGGATGTAGACAACGTACTGCCACTTACTGTTAAGGTACTGTCAGCTTTTGACATCATTTACAGCCAGAGTCTGCATAGTGGTGACTGTGAAGAGGCACCACAGTGGTGACTTCTCATGCATACAGTACAGCTGCCCATTATATCACCATCTCTATCATCCATCCATCCATCCATCCATCCATCTTCTACCGCTTTTCCGGAGGTCCGGGTCGCGGAGGCAGCAGTTCAAGCAGAGAAGCCCAGACTTCCCTCTCCCCAGCCACCTGCTCCAGCTCTTCAGAGGGGATACCAAGGCGTTCCCAGACCAGCTGGGAGACATAGTCTCTCCACCGAGTCCTGGGTCTGCCCCGGGGTCTCCTCCCAGTGGGAGGTGCCTGAAACACCTCAAGTGGGAGGCGTCCAGGAGGCATCCTAATCAGATGCCCATACCACCTCAACTGACTCCTTTCAATGTGGAGGAGCAGCGGTTCTACTCTGAGCCTCTCCCGGATGACTGAGCTCCTCACCCTATCTCTGAGGGTGAGTCCAGCAATCCTACGGAGAAAGCTCATTTCAGCCGCTTGTATCCGCGATCTCGTTCTTTCGGTCATTACCCAAAGCTCGTGACCATAGGTGAGAGTAGGAACGTAGATTGACTGGTAAATCGACAGCTTTGCCTTAGAACTAAGCTCCCTCTTCACCACAACAGACCGGTACAACGTCCGCATCACTGCAGATGCTGCTCCAATCCGTCTGTCGATCTCTCACTCCATTTTCCCCTCACTCGTGAACAAGACCCCAAGATACTTAAACTCCTCCACTTGGGGCAGGAGCCTGTCCCCAACCCGGAGAGGACAATCCACCTTTTTCTGGCTGAGGACCATGGACTCGGACTTGGAGGTGCTGATTCTCATCCCAGCCGCTTCACACTCAGCGGCAAACCGTCCCACCATCTCTATCAGTCACAACTAATCACAGTCCTTTTCCATAGTGACCATACTCCATTTTTAAAGCATCAAATAACTAATTAAAACCAAAACGACCCCAAAGAACAAACGTTTGAATATAGTACAGCGTGAATAAGAGCTACCTCTGCTAACCGAAACCATCTTTTGGAAAAAAAATTATTTGAGAAGCATTTTTAGTTTTCAGTATGTCAAAAGTAGGAGCTTATTGTCTTTCTGCAGCTGGCCACCAGAGGATGATCAAGATGCATGGGCTTCACTTTTGGAGACCTCTCATGTCGTCCACCTTTAGTTAGAGTCTGTGGCTGTGCAGTCAGCTGAACTGGAGGAAAAGGAACTTCTGCAGCGATTGCATCAGCAAAAATAAGGAAAAATGTCATTCTTGACAACACAGTCTTGAAGCGAAGCTGTCATACATTAGTAAATGGTAAATGGCACTCACTTATATAGCGCTTTTATTCTCATCTCTTGATGACCAAAGCGCTTTACAGATCCTGCTATCCACCCATTCACACACACATTCACACACTGATGGTGGCATTAGTCATCACTTTTAGACAACAGGGAAACAAATGTATGTAGGGACTACTCCAAACAGCTAGGGGTGCTTGATCATGACAAGTTGACTTGATCACTTTTAAAAGAAACCTTCATCTTGTCGTAATTGGCCCTTTCAGGCCAGAAATAAGGCACCAATCGCCAGCAGTGAGTTTGCACATTTAATTATGGAAAAACACAAAATAATAGCCATGAAAGGCGAATACAAAAAGGCAAAAACTGAGGATCACAAAGGGTGAATTACAAAAGACTATTTACCAAGACCACGAAGGGTGATTACAGAAAATGCTAACCATGAAAACCACGAAAGGTTAACTTAAAGTAGTACAGACGAGGCTGAATACAAAGCAGAAGTTAGACTGGAATCAGGTGCGGGAATTCCAGTCTGCCAAAGGCGAGGTCGCTGCGAGGAATAAACCTCGCCAGCGAGCTTAAATAATAACAAGGGGAAAACCCCAAACATGAATCAGGTGTGAAAGTGATGAGAGAACCCAATACAGCTGTGACAACCGTGAAAAGACTTGACAGCAGGAAGTCACAGACTGCGCTGTCAAAATAAAAGCACAAAACATAATGGACGAAAAATCAAGACTAAATACAAATACAGAAAAAGAGAAAAACCACAAAGACCCAAGCGTGGCACAGACCCGCACTCGGCATCATTACAGTGCCCCTCCCTTAAGGGGTGGAACCTAGACACCCCACCGTAACAACAAGGGAAGAAATTACCCCCCCCCCCCGAAGAAATGACTACCAAAAACAGACCCCGGAAGGGTGGGGGGGTGGATCCAAGCCTGGAGGGAGAGACACAAACCCAACAAAACAAACAAACACGATCACAAAACTAACCAAAAAAAAAAAAAAGAGCCAAAAAATCAAGCGAAACAAGTTAAACAATGGATCAGTTCAGGTGGCCTCCCGGAGTCCTGGCTCAACCCGACCATCAGGTGGAAAAGGTCGGACAGCTTACCAGGTCTCCAAAGCCACCAAAATGGATGAATGAGTCCATTGGGTGCTCTTCCAGGATTCTGAAGCCACCCAAGCAACCGAGAAGGCTCGGGCAGTCTCCCCGCATCTCTGGGCCAGCGGGGCATAGAGCACCACACACCACCTCCTGGAGGCAGCAGCTAGAACCAGTGCTCACCGCAGACCCCCGGACCCGGACGATGGGCACCCGATGAGGTAGATGGCGGGAGAAGAACCACGACGGACCTGGATGTGGACAGAGGACCCACCGCAGTCTTGGGTATAGGTGCAATGACCTCCGTGACCCTGGACTGAGGCGTTGGGGCACCCTCGGTGGCCCCGGACTGAGGCGTTGCGGCACCCTCGGTGGCCCTGGACTGAGACATAGTGGTACCCTAGGTGGCCCCGGACTGAGGCATTGTGGCACCCTCGATGGCCCCGGACTGGGACAGAGCTGTACCCATGATGGCCCCCGGGCTGGAGCGTAGCACCCACAGCAGGCACACACAGGAGTGCCGCACCCACGTGGGATTCAAGCTGGGGCACAGCACCCACGAAGACCCAGACTGAGGAGGAACTGCATCCTCGGAGGTCCTGGGCCATGACACCCTCGGCCGGAGGAGCTGGACCCACGAAGACCTCAGGTGGTGGACCCAAACCCATGGAGACCTCTGGCATAGCTGGACCATTCTCGGTGACCTTGAGAGAAGACTCAGATAGAAGAGGAAAAGGGTCAGGGTCACCGGTGGCAATGGAACTCTGCAAGGCAAGTTCAGATGCAGCTGAAGGCTGCACCCGGCTCTTCCCCCCAAGAGCCAGACATGATCTCTCCAATACAGAAACAACAAAAACAAAGGAGAGTACTTGCCTGAGCTCAAGTTCCACCACCATCCAGGACTCCGTTGATCCAGATGATGATGTCTCATGCCCAGCCCTCTGGAAGTCCAGCTTGGACTCTGCTGCGGCGGCCCCAACAGCAGGCATGATAGTCACTGCAGTCCTGGAACCCTCTGGGGATGTGACCCACGCAGGTGGCTCGCCCGGCGTGGTGACAGGAGATCCGCTTCCTGCTGGTGCCGAATTCTGCATGGTTGAAGCCCTTGGACGCTTCCTCATCGGCTCAGGCTCAGGATTGCAGACAGCCCTCTTTCTCTGTCCGGACCATGGCTGTGGGGCTACAACCAGGTTTTCCAGGGCTGCAGGCTCCTCCTCCGTCCAGCAGCTTAATCCCGGAACCAGCGGACACTTGGGGGGCGTGGGAGGAGACACAGAGAGAGCAGGAAAAGTTTTTGTGGCTGCAGCAGGTGGTGAGGACTCAGTGGACTGCACTAACTGAGCCTCACCCCTGGGAATCAGGCAAGGTAATTCATATGATGGTGAAATAGAGTGAAAAAGCACTTGCCTGTTTTCCCAGGGTATGGTGGTTCCTGCTACAGCAAGCCCAGTTTCTTTCCTCTCCGTGACTGCGGTGGTCATGGGCTACTCTGGAGAACATGGAGGAACCGCCCCTGCAGACACGGTGGTGGACTGAGCTGGGGGAGAATCAGCTGGGCTCTTAGCAGTGAGAGAGGGTGCCATGGAGGAGGGGGAAACAGCTGCAATGACCCAGGGAGAGGGAGCTGATGAGACAGCCTGTGAGGAAACCCTAGAAGCTGAAGCTGCTGTAGTTCCTTTCTGACATGGCAATGATAAAACTGCTGGCTGAGAGACAGAGGAGTTCCTCCGGCGGCCTGTAGCTGGGTAATGGCTGGGGAGTTGTGGCGACTGGACCCGGTGACTCTCCTCCATCTGCTTCAGTACGGCCGTGTCACAGGGAGTAGAGTTCTGCGCCGGGAGGCAGCGTCTTTGGGCTGGTGACGATCCAATCGCCAATCCCGGAAATCGTTGCTGGAGAGCGGAGACGGTAGACAGGAGCGCCGCGAACTCAGGATGATCACCTACACTGGGATGCGCCTCCACAATTCCGACCACTGCCACCACGCTCTCCAGAACCTTTTTCGGGCCGCGGGAGGCGAGGGCTTCAGCAACATAGCCCTGGATGAATTCAGCTGCCCACTGTTCATCCTCGCTGGCGCCCCCGGCTGTCAACCTCCTTCAGCACGCTGGGGATATACTGCCAGCCTCTCCTTCCAGCCACGAAAAAGGTGAGTTGGGGGGGGGGGGGGGAGAAAGAAAAAAGGCAAACCCACTGCTGCTGGAACCTACTGGCAACAACCTACTGTCATAATTGGCCCTTTCAGCCCAGAAATAAGGCACCAATCACCAGCAGTGAGTCTGCACATTTAATTATGGAAAAACACAAAATAATAGCCACAAAGGGCAAACACAAAAAGGCAATAACTGAGGACCACAAAGGGTGAATTACAAAAGACAATTTACCAAGACCACAAAGGGTGATTACAGAAAATGCTAACCATGAAAACCATGAAAGGGAAACCTACAGTAGTACAGACGAGGCTGAATACAAAGCAGAAGTTAGACTGGAATCAGGTGCGGGGATTCCAGTCTGCCAAAGGCGAGGTCGCTGCGAGGAATAAACCTCACCAGCGAGCTTAAATAATACAAGGGGAAA
The DNA here is from genome assembly GCA_020510985.1 of Pholidichthys leucotaenia. Lineage (NCBI taxonomy): Eukaryota > Metazoa > Chordata > Actinopteri > Cichliformes > Pholidichthyidae > Pholidichthys > Pholidichthys leucotaenia. Next base: position 418,470,675 of record CM035839.1, read on the forward strand.
ACCCCAAACATGAATCAGGTGTGAAAGTGATGAGAGAACCCAAAACAGTTGTGACAACCGTGAAAAGACTTGACAGCAGGAAGTCACAGACTGCGCTGTCAAAATAAAAGCAGAAAACATAATGGACAAAAAAATCAAGACTAAATACAAATACAGAAAAAGAGAAACACCACAAAGACCCGAGCGTGGCACAGACCCGCACTCAGCATCATTACACATCTTTTCTTAACAATCTCCATTATTCTAGCCTTAACCAAGTTATTTCAGTGCCTAAAAAAAAAAAAAAAAAATTAAAGTGTTTGTGAAGACCTACGTGAAAGTAAACCAACAGGGTGCAAACTTTCATCTCCTGGATGAGACACTGCTGTTTTATCCACCTCCATTACAGGATCTTTGGAGATTTTTGATGATGCCATCATTCACAGTTTCACACTGGAGTGTATTATAGTCTGGAAGCATCGGTGGGCATAAACAGAGGGGCACTTTGTAGGTCTGTCCTGTGAAGCAGAAAAGCTCTGGCTGAATGTTAGCACATTACATACCTGGATGCATCACCATTTGGTTTATTGAGTAGATTTAAAGCCTCAAGGTTCCGATAATCTCTGTCCATTATTGATTGATTGATTTACACTGGGGATGATATTTGCATTGACAGACACAGACATAGCAATGATAAAGAGTTTATAGTATGTTAATTGTAATTATAATCATGCTTTACAAATAAAACACAGGATTAAAGCTGAAATATCACAGAAGACAGAACAGATGAATCTTTGATGTACATGCAGCATATCCATAAATTTTTCACTTTCCTCATTTCTCTTTAACCTAATCTCGCTGTTCTCATGACATCATTACAGATTCTGGGGACAAAATGTTTCGTGGTCCCAATTAAGACCCCAGAGTAGAGGAGAGCTGGGTTTTTGAGGGAAGGACCCAGATAACAGTTGTTACGAGCACTGTGTTTGAGATGAGGCTCACAACGCCAAAAGTGTCAGCATAAAAAAAAACCAATTAATTGGGAAAGGGGAAGCCACACACAAACACAACAAATCCAGAACTGAGGGCTCACCATCAGGCAAGAAGACAGATACTACAGTCCTGAAATTATAGACACATACCCACAACAGGACTTGCATACAGATGAGGACACATATCAGACATGTAATACACAGATACAATATGCACAGATGAAAACACTTAACACACTTCCACTGTTTGCACTGACTGCAAAACATCTCATAGTCATTGGCAGGATTCTGACTTCCACAAATGCTCACTCTGGCCTCCATCCACACATGAATTGAAGAGTCAAGAGGAGACAGACTGGAGCTTTAAAGTGTGTCAAGAACCTCTAACAATCCTGACTTCGGTCGACAGGGCCTCCATCCGCTTATAAAACAAAAACAACACCATCAGTGGATCCGGAGAATTCTGAACTGGATCATGAGACCGGGTTCAATTGCAGTTCTCTGAACTTCGCAATGACTCAGAAAGACAGAGAGAAAAGTGGGTGGATTAGGGAATTTATTATAAATGTGGCAGTAATTTAGATTCCTCATAATGTTGTCAGATCCACCACAAAAACACTTCCCGCTACAGGGGGAAAAAAATGCGCTTCACAACATTCAAATAAAAATATGAGGATGTACTTTCTGAGAGTTTGAAGATAATCAGCTGCACATTCATTTACCATCACTACTGTCCCTTCTGGGGAGACTCGGGTCTTTTATAGTACGGGGGCACTCCTGAAGACCTATAACTGTGTGGTGACCAGTGTTGAGAGTAACACATTACAAAGTAACACGTTACTGTAACGCCACTACTTCTGAAGTAATGTGCTGTGGAAGGAAATTACTGTTTAAAAATTCAGTAATGCGTTACACTTACTGAAATTTGATCAGATGCATTACTCATTACTCGTTTTATTAATATGGATAAATATTTTTAGTGCAAATAAATTAATATACAAACTGACCCTACTGTAGCTGAGACGTAGCCATCAGTCGATGTGACCTGTTGAAGAGAGCCGAGTCTTCACTACTGAGCGGAGGAAAAGATGAAGCTGCTTTATTTTTGTGGATTTAGACAGATTATTTTTCCTTTGTTGCGATTAAGGACAAAAGCATATTGGTGGGTTGCAAACTAAGTGCCAAGTGAGTCCTACTGCAATCTTCAGAAGTGCCTGAAAACAACAAGCTCCAACAATGCTAGTGCTAAGTAACGGCTAGCTATGCTAAAAACTAACACTGTGAAGCGGATCTGAACAGCCACAGCTAGATGTAAAGTAGAAATACTCTTATCTCAACACCCATGGCTGGATTTCAAGCACAGGTATGCATCTGGACAGTTTGTGACCAAGTAAGAATTAAACCGACTGATTGCCAGATATGTCATTACAGAATGAAGACATGATATAGATAGATAGATAGATAGATAGATAGATAGATAGATAGATAGATGTACTTTATTGATCCCAAACTGGGAAATTACAGATTAACAAATTACATATCAACAGTTACTTTCCATCAGACAGCTGGACTGTGATCCACTGAAGTTAAAAGAAATTTACCTGCCACCTGGATAAAGATTATTCCACAATAAGAGCTCTCAAGGCAGGATAAAGCAGACTGAACATGTTCAAAAACTTATTCTGAGGTAAAGAAGTGTATGCCTTGAAAAAAAAAAAATAACTGTTTATGTGTATTGTGCACCTGCATGCTCACTCCACCCCGATATGCGCCAGTCTCCCCTTGCACAATTCACACTAAATCTCGCTCAAAGCTTTTCTGAAAAGTTGGCAACTCCGCTTTATGTCCCACACACTGGCACATGTGCAGCAACACCAACAATAAAAAACAGTCTGTAAAGGTCTGTCTGAAACAGTCGGGTTTCAGCCTGCCATTAATAAGCCCATAATGTAATCCATTAATTAAATTATCTTGCTATGTGTGCAAAATAATTTAAGTATGCATTTAAAAGTAATGTGAAAGTTACTTTTCCAAGTAACTAATTACTTTAATCATGCAGTAATTGGTAAAGTAACTCAATTACTTTTGAAAAGTAACTAGTAACTGTAATTAGTTACTATTTTTTAGTAACTTGCCCAACACTGGTGGTGACATCAGCCATCCTGAATGGAGTGGTCTGCTGGGGCAGCAGCATTATGACTGCCAACAGGAAGAGACTGAACAGGCTGATTAAGAAGGACAGCTCTGTTCTGGGATGATGCCTCAACCCAGTGGAGGTGATAGAAGAGAAGGGAATGGTGACTTAAGGGCTGTTCAGAGTCCCTCCGAGAGGAAAACGTTTGCATTCTGTAGACTGCGTTTGCGTACACGGCAATATTCAGAGTTGCTTTTGAGCCACTGCAGCTACCATTCAGCAGCTGCGTTTCATGCATGGGCAGTGAAAATTATCTGCAGTTGAAGTGCCTGTACTGTCGGCAGCAGCCAAGAGCCACCAAACGTTTGAACAGTTGCAATCAAAACACAAAAGAAGCTCTCGCTGGTGGAGTTTTTTTAGAAAATGGTGGCGGTGATGGAGGTACGTGAATATTATGATGACAATGAGGACGAACAAGAGCTTTTGTTGTTGTAATTGTTAGCAGCATCCATGTTGCTTGGTCTGTCAAAGTATCAAAGTTCTTCTTCGTCTTCTCCCTGTTTTTGTTGGATTGCTCAATACTTCCCCCTCTGTGATGGTGGGAGTTTCCTGGCGCATGCGCAGTTCACTGCAACCACTGCGTTCTTGTACGCACGGTCACTTTTTTGGGCCTGCGTACGCTTGTTCTTTTGGCTTCATCCAGCAATGACCTACAGCTCTTGCTGGGACGGTTTGCTGCTGAGTGTGAAGCGGCTGGAATGAGAATCAGCACCTCCAAGTCAGAGTCCATGGTCCTCAGCTGGAAAAAGGTGGATTGTCCTCTCTGGGTTGGGGACAGGCTCCTGCCCCAAGTGGAGGAGTTTAAGTATCTTGAGGTCTTATTCACGAGTGAGGGGAAAATGGAGCGAGAGATTGACAAACGGATCGGAGCAGCATCTGCAGTGATGCGGACGTTGTACCGGTCTGTTGTGGTGAAGAGGGAGCTAAGTTTTAAGGCAAAGCTGTCGATTTACCAGTCAATCTGGTAAATCAACAGCTGGTAATTCGACAGCTGGTAATTCTTCTTCCGGCTTTCAGAGAGAGCAGATGCTTTTCTCTCCCTCTCCCACCTCCCATTCCCTTACTGATCCCAGCTTGCTGTGTTCTGTCTGTGTCGCTCTTCTTCTGGCTGAATCTTATTCCAAATGGAAAATTATGGATTGGTGGGATTTGGTGGGCTTTATATGCGATTGACACCACTTCAAAAGAAGATCGGGCTAGGGGGAGCCCAAGTGGACTCATGGACAATTGGGAATTCATGTGTCTGTGTGATTCGACTGAGATGCGGAAGACATCTCTATTTGTTTGGCTTTTGATCACAGGATTTCTATTTTGGCTCTGGAGTTTGCTGATGTATCAGAAATTAAAGAAGTTGGGAGAGCTGATCAAAATGCGGACCCGGCAAAGCTCCTTCAACAACAAATTCGACCAGTTGGGGAGTGCACTGATAGCAGCAATGGTGAACTGAATGGTGGCTGATTCAGTAGGTGGTATACATCTGGAGTTGCTGGTGCTCTCCAGGGAATGATTTTAAAGCCTGTATATGGAAATTATGAAGCACAGAATCGCAAGAGAGATGGAAATTCTATGCTCTGAGTGAATTGTGCCTTGACCTTGATTCGGCGCCCTCTCCTCCTGGATGAAGACAAAACAGAAGAAGAGTTTGGCTTCTCTCTAACCCAAACAATTAACATCAATTGCTGTTGTTCAACAGACCGGACTCTTCAAGGACAGTGCTATCATGTGTCTAATACAGAACTTTGCCATCTGGCACGCACGAAGAGAGAGAGACTCTGGGACATGCTTATCTGTGTTTTGAATATATGAACATAACAACTATCCGTTGCCAGGAGGCGCCCCCCTTTGTTGTACATCAGCAACTGATACATTCAACACTGCACTCACACTGATTATTATTTACATGCTGACTACACACACACTGGTCTCTCTTCGCTCCTTTGTATTGTGTGATCTGTATTAGTCTGCTAATTGTGCTTAGAGGTTTTTTTTTCTATGTAATCACAATTCTGATTATCTATGTAATCTTTATTTTGATTAACTATGTTTTTTCTCTCTGCCTATTGTGTCATTCCCTCCCCCATTCCCCCTCTTTACCCTCCACTGATGACAGGCGCCCTCATGGCAGCCGCGTCATTGGAGGCGCTTATCGCGCACCCAATGTCAAGTCAAATTCCTCGTTTGTTTACACTGTAAACATGCTTGGCAATAAAGCTTTCTGATTCTGATTCTGAATCTACATTCCTACTCTCACCTATGGTCACGAGCTTAGGGTAATGACCGAAAGAACAAGATCGCAGATACAAGCGGCTGAAATGAGCTTTCTCCATAGGATTGCTGGACTCACCCTCAGAGATAGGGTGAGGAGCTCAGTCATCAGGGAGAGGCTCAGAGTAGAATCGCTGCTCCTCCACATTGAAAGGAGTCAGCTGAGGTGGTATGGGCATCTGATTAGGATGCCTCTTGGACGCTTCCCACTTGAGGTGTTTCGGGCACGTCCCACTGGGAGGAGACCCCAAGGCAGACCCAGGACTCGGTGGAGAGACTATGTCTCCCAGCTGGTCTGGGAACACCTTGGTATCCTCTCTGAAGAGCTGGAGCAGGTGGTGGGGGAGAGGGAAGTCTGGGCTTCTCTGCTTGAACTGCTGCCTCCGCGACCCGGACCTCCGGAAAAGCGGTAGAAGATGGATGGATGGATGTATGCATGTGCTTGGTCAGTGCTCACCCTCTGCATAGGGTTTGCACATGAATGCATCCACTGTGCTCGCTCTCGTACCAGTGCATTTTTGCCACTATGAATTGGGCTTAAGCTGTCATCTCTGCTTGAGTCCAAGTCACACCCCATGTGAGACACCATAGCCCCTTTTCCACTGGTACCTGTTTGGCCCTGTTCAGTTCGATTCCACATGCTTTGTAGGTTTTTCCATTAGGAACTGTAATGGTTTCGGTCCCGATTTTTCAGACCTGCTCCCAAGTGGTTCAAAGCGTGCCATACTGACCTGAAAATGTGATGTCAAAAGACTGCACGCCACTGATTGATCCGGGTGTAACGTCATGAGAGCAAAGTTTTAAGGCTGAATTACAGAATCTCGAGCGGCTATTTGCAATGATTAGTCCGTGAGCCAGCAAGCAAGCATCAGTATAAACTACAACGATAGAATGGCTTCACAGAAATCAGATTCACAGAAATCAACACAGCGGTCCAGCAGAGTTTCTGTGCCTTTCGGCTGATGAGAGAATCCAGAGGGAACTAGACGGAGCCACCCAAAATGAATTTACAGCCGTGGGAGCACCCAATTTCAGCAGTTGAAAGCCGTGATATTAGGATATAGAGGATGGTGAGTGATGTGATATGATGTGATATTATGCATCTTTTACGTTATTTATCACAGCAGTGAAAAGTTCACTTTGAACAACCAACAACGTTGTCTCCTGTGTGCAGACAATGACCTAGCTAGTTAGCCGTCAATGCTAACTCCGTGCTCTCCTTGTATTTTGTGCTTGTGTCAACAACATCTGATGAAATAAGCTAGTTGTAATCCTGGTTAAAAAGGTGTTTTTTTTACATGTTGCACTTTCGTGCTGTGCATGTACTTAAGTTGTGTGTGTTTTCATCTTAGAGTCTGACCAGCATCTGCTGTGACACTGGCAACATTTAGCACTACACAGAATGTGTTATGACTGGTAAGTTGCACATCCTGTTATTTTTTTAGTAGTGATGGACAAAGTTCATAGCCAGGTTGTCATAGCCAGGAGTGGCACTGGGGTTAAGCTCCCAGTGCTCATAAAATGCTCCTTATGGCGTGCGTCTCGAAAAGCCTCTGGCAACTAAGTCCAGCTCCTAGCCTGCCCGTGTGGTTTAGTCTCTAAGCCCGGCGGAACTGCTTTTACTAATAGGAGAAGGGGCGAGGGCGGATCTCTGGCGCCTTAAAACCAGATGCTTCGGGTAGATGGTGGCTCGTCAACCTGGGAAGGTAGCCCATCTAGGGGAAGGTAAACCCTGATTTCAAACCTCTGCTGCCTTGCGGCATACCCGGTCACGGGAAAGGCTTCGGGAGTCAACCCTGAGGAAAAATCCGGAGTCGGAGCCCCTAAGGCAGTTCTATGTTGTGCTCAACATCGTTCTGGCAGCTCCTGCAACGGCGCTGGTGCCAAACTGTAGCAGCCCTGCTGTTCCTTTGGATTCATCAGTGACGTGGAGAGGGGGGGCATGCTGCATGGGCAACATCTTGTCCTCCATATCTTCCTGCCCAGGCTTGAATCCTACCAACGCCCAACGCTGGAAGGTAGAACACCGGATCACTGGAGAGGACACTCCAGCTTCGCCTTTGGCGTAGACAAAACACGAGGAATGACAGTTACCGGTTATAAGCCACTGCTCAATTGGCGTAGAGCGTGGCGCCAGGGGTTGTTCCCGACGGTGGGAGGGATCATCAGATCTCACTGGACAGCTACCGCCCGCCTCAAGCTGGGCAGCCCCCAGCCAATAAGGTGTTGTCCCGCCACAGCTTGCTTTCCTCATTGGGTGCATGGGGATAAGGAGAAATCCAAACAGCAGGCTGAGAACCTTCGCACCAGGCAAGACAATAAAACAAAAGAGACCAACTCTAAAACTGGGAACTTGGAACGTCCGCACTATGATGACAGGACTCGCTGCTAACCTCAAGGACATCAACGACACCAGGAAGACTGCCATCATCAATAATGAGCTGAAGAGACTGGGAGTGGATATCGCCACTCTCCAGAAAACACGGTTAGCTGATGCAGGCACACTGAGAGAGAAGGACTACACGTTCTACTGGCAGGGAAAGGGCAGTGACAAACACAGGGAACACGGAGTGGGCTTCGCAGTGAAGAACACTTTGCTGAAGATGGTGGAACCGGGCAGCACTGGCTCTGCACGACTCCTCACCCTCCGCCTGAACACCACTCAAGGCCCAGTCACCCTCGTCAGTGTGTATGCCCCAACACAGACAGCCACACCAGAGGCAAAAGACGAGTTCTACGAGAATCTCACAACAACTGTCAGGATCATCCCCAACTCTGAACAACTCATTCTCCTTGGAGACTTCAATGCCAGAGTGGGTGCTGACCACGACTCCTGGCCCTCCTGTCTTGGACCTTTTGGCGTGGGCAGAATGAACGACAACGGACAGCGGCTGTTCGAGTTCTGCACATATCACGATCTGTGCATCACAAACTCGTTCTTCAAGACCAAGCCCCAACACAAGGTTTCCTGGCAACATCCGCGCTCAAAGCACTGGCACCAGCTAGACTTGATCCTGACCAGGCGCACCTCACTGAAGAACGTGCTAATCACCCGTTCGTTCCAGAGTGCAGATTGCGACACAGACCATTCATTGGTGTGTTGCAAGGTCAAGCTGCAGCTGAAGAAATTCCATCGTGCTAGACAACCTGGAAAGGCACGGATTGACACCAGCAAGATGGCCCAACCAGAACTTGTTGAGCAGTTTGCCTCCACCTTTGAGAAGGAACTTGGTGTACCACAAGGAGGAGAATCTGCAAAGCAGAAGTGGGAAGAGCTGCGAAACACCATCTACCGCACAGCCTTGGCTACCTTTGGGAGGAAGACCTCGAAGTCACAGGACTGGTTTGATGCCAAGTTGACCGAGATGACCCCCGTCATTGAAGCCAAGCGCTCAGCACTTGCTGAGTACAAGAAGTACCCAAACGAGAAGAATCTCCAGATTCTCAGGGCTGCGAGAAGCAAAGTTCAGCAGACTGCTCGGCGCTGTGCCAACGAGTACTGGACTCAGCTCAGCCAAGACATTCAAACCGCTGCCATAACAGGGAACATCCGTGGTATGTACGATGGCATCAAGAAAGCACTTGGTCTGGCTCAGAGCAAGACGGCCCCCCTCAAATCTTCCACTGGGGAGATGATCACAGAGAAGAACAAGCAGATGGAGAGATGGGTGGAACACTACTCCGACCTCTACTCTAGACAGAACACCGTGACACCGTCAGCCCTTGATGCCATCGACTGCCTGCCATCCATGGACGAACTTGACGCCGAGCCAACCATCGACGAACTCAGTAAGGCCATTGATAGCTTGGCCGCTGGCAAGGCACCCGGCAACGACGGCATACCCCCTGACCTGATCAAGCACTGCAAGACCGCCCTACTGCTGCCATTGCATGATGTCCTCTGCCAGTGCTGGAAGGAAGGTGCCGTACCACAGGACATGAGGGACGCCAAGATCATCACCCTCTACAAAAACAAAGGAGAGAGAAGCGACTGCAACAACTACAGGGGCATTTCCCTCCTCAGCGTTGTTGGCAAAGTCTACGCACGAGTTGTTCTCGTTCGTCTACAGAAGCTTGCCGAACGTGTCTACCCCGAGTCTCAGTGTGGCTTCCGCGCTGAGCGATCGACGGTTGACATGATATTCTCCATCCGCCAACTCCAGGAGAAATGCAGAGAACAGAACATGCCTCTGTACGTCGCCTTCATCGACCTCACCAAAGCATTTGATCTGGTCAGCAGAGAGGGCCTTTTCAAGATCCTGCCAAAGATAGGATGCCCACCAAAGTTGCAAAGCCTCATCGAATCGTTTCACACCAACATGCAGGGGATAGTGCAGCATGATGGCAACGTCTCAGAGCCATTCAACATACGCAGAGGAGTGAAACAGGGCTGTGTACTTGCGCCAACCCTCTTTGGGATTTTCTTTGCTATGCTCCTGAGGCATGCCTTCAGCACAGCAACAGAGGGAATCTACCTGCACACAAGATCTGACGGCAGGCTTTTCAACCTTGCCCGCCTGAAAGCCAGAACCAAAGTACGCGAGGCTCTAATCAGAGACATGCTGTTCGCAGACGACGCTGCAGTCGCAACCCACACACAGCAGGAGCTTCAGACCCTGATGGACCGCTTCTCCCAGGCATGCAAGGACTTCGGGCTTACCATCAGCCTGAAGAAGACTAACGTCTTGGCGCAAGGCACGGAAGCACCACCAACCATCACCATTGATGACTACAAGCTGGAGGTCGTGAATCAGTTCACGTACCTGGGGTCCACGATCAGCAACAACCTCTCCCTTGATACAGAGATCAACAAGAGGATTGGAAAATCAGCCTTCACACTCGCTCGCCTCACCACACGAGTGTGGGAGAATCCCAAACTCTCTGTCAAGACGAAGATGGCAGTGTACAACGCCTGCGTCATCAGCACACTGCTCTATGGGAGTGAGACGTGGACAACTTACGCCCGGCAGGAAAAGAGACTGAATTCCTTCCACTTGCGCTGCATTCGCCACATCCTGGACATATCCTGGCAGGACAAAGTGCCCAACACAGAAGTTCTGTCCCGCGCCGGCCTTCCCTCCATGTCCACTCTACTCAGGCAGCGCAGGCTCTGCTGGCTAGGCCACGTTCACCGTATGGAGGATGGCAGAATCCCCAAAGACGTCCTCTATGGAGAACTGGCAACTGGCAGGAGAGACGTTGGCCGCCCACAGCTGTGCTTTAGAGACGTCTGCAAGAGAGACATGAAGGCCCTGGATATCAACACAGAGCGCTGGGAGGACCTTGCAACGGACCGCTCCAAATGGAGAGGCACCCTGACCAGACAGCTCAAGGCGGGTGAAGAGAGACTGACTGCTGCAGCAGATGAAAAAAGGACCCGCAGGAAGAACCGCCACAGACCCAGCAGCACGGAGACCACCCACAAGTGTGACCTGTGTGACAGGGACTGTCATTCGCGCATCGGCCTGTTCAGTTAGTTAAAGTATAGGTAAAGTGCCAAAATTAAAGTAGCACAATTTCCACTTAATATGAAAGGGACTGAACTGAGATTTATTTGATTGTGTGAATATTAATTACAGAATAATTGAAAATGAATGGCACATCCAAAATTAGCCACTGTAAAATAAACCGCTTGTTTATTTTATTTTTTGTCAGATCACTTGTGTGATCCTTTGTGAGTTATATTCATAATACTGTATGTTGCACTTTGGGGAATGGGAGTTGTTCAGTCACCATTATAATTTAGTTTATATGTGTAGTTTATAGTCTATCGACAATAAACTCATGCAGTACTATAATAACAGGACACATTACAAATATTTGAGACCCAGTGTAGTGCATCCTTTTATATTTTAGCAATACAAGTACAAAACACCACCCACACTTGAAGCCAGGGCAAGAAGAGACACAGCGATGACAGAACGGTGGCTAAACTTTTATTGATAAAAATTACATATTTTGACTGAGCGACTCCAGACTCAGGGATGCACACCCTCAGTTAAAAGTACTAGATTCCATTCAGCTGAAGGTATTAACTCATTCCCATTGCTGAGGCCACAGTAAAAACTGTCATGAACTGAGCCAGGTTGTTCTTCGGGCTTGGTTCTGACCCGCTGTGGCTCAGGTTTATCTGTGAAGCTATGCATTATGTTATCTTTTGAGTTTCCTGTTGTTTCTATTTTCCCCTATCTGTAGCTGCTGCGTTCTGGCCGGCAGCTGTGAGGCAGCCTCCTTTGGCCTACACTCGTGTGGCGCTGTCTGACACTTGCCGGTCCGACCACGTCCCCTCTCATGACAGCCAGCTGGGTCTCCTCCGGTAATTGCCTTTTCCGCGCTTCGCCCAGGTGTTCCCAATCTGTGTTGCCAGCAATGCTCGTACTTAAGCAGCTCTTTGCCAGTCAAGCATTGCTGGGCTGGACTATTGTATTGTCATTGTTGTACGTGTTGCCACGGTTCACTGTTATCTGCCCGCTGCACGTCCCCCCGTGTGTTTTGTATGTCAGCTTTGTGTTTTGTATGTCAGCTTGTGTTTTGTATATCAGCTTTGCGTTTTGAACTGTTTGTATTTGCCCGCTGCACGTCCCTTTGTATGAGCGTTTAGTGTACCCTGGACCCTTTTTGTATGTATATATTTTGGAACTGTTTGCCCTTTTTGTTAATAAATGTGCTTCTGGTGTAATCCTGCGCTTAAATCCGTTCCTCCTTCTCACTCCTCGGTGCACTGCGTAAAAGCGCACGAGGAGGGTCATGACAAAAAACAAATGATTTTAAATGTAACCCAGCCCTTGTAAAATCTACCTTACTGAAGCACAGCTACATGAAAATTGTGGTTAAATACAACAACAAAGTACTTTTTTGTCACATTCCACCACTAGCTTTTAGCAACAAGTGTATTTCCCAAATATGTTTTAAACTTGCTTTAATTAACCACCACCCATTTCTCTCTTTTCGTCTAGGCAAGAGGAAAACGATCCACCCCAAACCAGACCTTGTGTCACTACTTACAGAGATGCAGGCTGAAGATCTGCTGAACGGGGACCAGCTTGAGCGGCACAGCCAGTTGCTTCTCAGTGAGGCAGCGCGGCCGGCGTGTGTGACCCATTCTAAGTTTTTGGAGGTTTTTTTACAGTTTGAATTTTGCACATTCTAAATAATCTGGATTTTGCTGCTGATTGTAATAAACAATTTAGTGACTTATGTGTTTGCATCATGATTTTCTATTGTCTGTTAAGCCAGCGTTGGGAAAAGAGTCAACAGTACAAACCATTTATCAGTGATGTTGAAAATAATGGCTCATTTTTAAGAAAAAGTAACCAAAAATAATTATTTTATTTACTGAAGACTGTATTATTGGATGTGCCAATGCAGAAGACACTGCACACTTTAGTGATAGTACCAGTATATGGATGAATTCTGGGCCATATTAGCATCGTTATTTTCTAATAATGGGTTAGGGCAGGGGTGTCCAATCATGTGCCATGGAGGGCCAAGACCCTGCAGGCTTTACCTCCAACCAGTGTCTTCAACAGCAGATTCCACCAAATTTCTTCTACTGACTACTGATCAGTGAAAACACCTGCTGAAGAGACTGGGTAGAAGAGAAAACCTGCAGTGTCTTGGCCCTCCGTGGCACATGGTTGGACACCCCTGGGTTAGGGTTTAATGGGATTTAACATTTTACCACAAACTGCTTTATGGTTCATACAGTAATTCTGTTGACAGACTTACACCAAACCAAAAGTGATTTCTCAAACTGCTGGATTGTTCTTCGACAGCTTTTCCAATCTTTTAGTATTTAATTTATGTCACTTGGTGGTAACCTTCACATATAAAACAGAAGTGGAGACATATCTGCAAAAAGTACAAAGGTTTATTGTCAAAATTCCTAGTGCAATACTAAATGAATGCATGTATAGTACATTGTTGATGCAGAGAATATATATTTATACAGTATCTACATGTATATATCCAGTAAAGCGATGTATTTCTCCATGTAACCTTGTGACTGTGTTATTTTAATTGCTTTTAATCCTAGATCCAGTTTGTTTTGGCTTAAAATGCATCATAACTGTTAAATATATTTTATTTTACCTAACTCAGTACTGTTTACCTGTTGAAATATATATGTTATGGCTAATATAACCCCATAACTACAATATGGCACATGGTGATCAAGTTTTGACAGCTGATCACTTTTTGCCATGACACCACTGGCTGGAGCAGGTACATCCCATAATGTCTCAAAAGTCTCTCTGTGATTTTCACACAGATCAGAGCAATTTGTTGCACAGGAAGCTAAACATTTCTACAGACATTCTTAAGTTCTGTAATCACTGCGCATTCATGAATCTGGGGTGACATCTCATCACTGGGAGCCTGTGTTAAATGCCCAGACCCACGATTTGAAGCGATACTTTTGCCACAAGAGAGCTATCTGAAACACACATACACACAGAGAATAAATATTTTAGTACCTAATGGTGATAACTTGCCGACATTACAATGTAGTACGACGGACTTAAAGCAAAGTAGCATTCGCAATCATTAGCTTACCTTCATATGATGTAGTTCATATCCTCATGTCTTCCCTTTTATACTGCTCTATATGGCTTCCTAAAAGGTCCAGTACTTTTCCAGAGTGTGTCATCTCGCCGCCTATAGCCTCCTCTGGCTCTCCTTTTTTGCTTTTACTCTGGCAAAAAAGCCACAGACCGCAGTCGCCTCATATCCTGCCATCTTGTGTTTTATCTGTGTTGCTTGTTTTACGTCACGGGAGGGTTGCGTTGCCCAACTGTAAACAAATCCCACCCACCTCTGACATGATTGGTGACCCAGAGGCAGACACAGACTCCAGAATAAACTCAATTATCTTTTATTGTAAAGTGTGAGTGTGGATGTGTGCGTGTGTGCAGGAATATAGCAGCCGGGCAAGCAGAGCACCGTTCAGACTGGCAACCCTGGGAGAGAGCATAGACAGGTGGATTAGTGACTGAGATTTGGAGGAGTGACTCAGAGAAGGTTCAGTCATTTGTATGGCTTGTTGGTGGGAAGCGCAGAAGACTCCTGAAGGCTCCGGCCAGCTGAGCTGTGGCTTTGGCTCCGACTGCTGAAGAGGTGAAAGGGTGAAGAAGCTTGCAGTGAACTGGTGGAGTGCAGGTTGTGCCCAATCTGCCGCCAGGAGGAGGAGGTCCGCCACCAGAAGGCTTCCACTTCTGCACAGGGGAGTAAGAGTGGAACGAGGAGATGAAGGAATGGTGTAGACTTACTTGTAGCTGGGGAGCTAGGACTCCGAGGAGGAACGACAAGGCAGGGAGGATCGCTGGAGAAGGAACTCCTGATCCGGAGGAGATGAGTCGACAAAGAGGTCTTGCCAGACCAAGGAGCGTGACGTCTCCGTGCAGACCAGAAGGCAGCACGGTTTAAGTAGGCAGACTTAATGAGGTGAGGTGTGCGTGCAGCTGTGGAGGAAATTAGGGCAGCAGGCATGCAGAGCAGATCACTACAACCTCGAGTGGTACTCTGGTGTAATGGAAACAAAAGCGTACTGAACTGAATAAAACCGTACCGTGGTGTTCTGGGCTATATAGGTACTAGTGGAAAAGGGGCTCATGAGTGCACTGAGCAGCTCATTTAGCGGCAGGCTGCTCCATCCAAAGGGCACAAGGGAGAGATTTCCCAGGTCCTTCCTATCTGCTGCTGTCAGATTCTACAATCTGTGCTGCTCATACAGACCGCACATAACACTAATACTTTGCACAGTAAGGAACATGCCTTTCCAATATACAGTTAATTTCATCATTATTGAAGGTTGCAACAACACTGTACTCATTCAACTGTGAAATTTACTGCTAATACATACATTATATACTACTGAATAATATAACTGCTTACTAGCACTGCAAACTATTTTATTTATTTCTTTAACTGTAAAAACTATTTTCCTTTTTTGCACTATTTAGATACTGTTTGTGCCATATTTCTTATTTATTATTGCTCTGAGTGCTGCTATCTCTTTGCTGCTGCAATACTATAAATGTCCCCTTTGTGGGACTAATAAAGGCTTATCATATCTTATCTTAATATCCATTGGTATCACATCACTCTCTCGGTTTGAAGTTGACTGGTAAAACAGTAAGTCAGACCCCATTCTGTGCCACTTATTCAGCGCTGGACTTAGTGTTTTTAGACTGCAAAGCTATAATACCCCGTCTAGTGGATGCCATTATACATCAAGAATTGAACATCCCTGCTCATGAGATCCTATCACTGCATGCATAGAGGAAGCTAATTAGTACAAGGGGATATTCATGCATTCAGTAAGATCTAGCAAGCATCCATTACATTGTTCCGGTGTAGCCAGAACAAAGTTAATGGAAGGCATGTCTGTCCAAGCATGCCATTAAGGCTAATGAGAAAACAAAGGCAGCTAACACAGCACTCTCTACTGAAGAACAGCATGCAGCCTGTCTATACATCATATACACTGAGCATTTGGACGCAAAGACAGAGTGCTGTAAGGATTCCAGTAAGGGTCCCACGTTATGACAGCTTCCATCTGAGCAGTAAACATCCCTCTGTAATAACATCCACCTGACCCATGCTGGAAGCCTCCCGTCATGCAGATTCAGCCTGTCCCTGGTAATGCCTCACACTATCTTCCACTCAGACACACTGCCAGTCTCTCACCTGCAAGTCAGGCACATTGTCTCTTCCAGCACACAAACACACAGACTGTCACGGGGGTGAAAGTGTCATTTTCCCTTCATGTTGGTAAAGTTGGGGCTGGGGGATGTCATGGGAAGGTTGTTCCAGGAACAATAGACTCATATAGGTGGTTATTTATAGCAGTGGGGGACATGGTCATTCCTGAGACGACCAGTGAAGGCAGTCACATAGTTCCTGGCACTGTGAGCAGGTTTGATGGCCATGCCAGGTGACTGGCGGGGGGACATCCTTTCTCTCTCTTCCTTGAGGGCCGACTGCTTCCTCTTCATGTCTCCTTTAGTTTTTCCTGTCAGAGCGAGCTGTGACTCATGCCTGATGTGTGGTTTGCTTACATATGTAGCTGCCACATAAATCAGCTCCTTCTCTGGTTCAGCTTTGCCCTCATGCACGCGTGTCCATAAATGTACATGACTTCTCAGAGTTTCTCCACAGCCTACAGCTCAAATTCAGCAATAAATCATATTGCAAATGTTGGGGCAGCGGGGTGGCGCAGTGGTTAGCACTGTGGCAGCACAGCAACTCACCCTTGGCCATAGGATCCTGGGTTCGATCCCAGCCCCTGACCAATAGTGATCTGCGTGAAGTTTGCATGTTCTCCCCGTGTCTGTGTGGGTTTACTCAGGGATTTCTCTGGTTTCCTCCCACAGGCCAAAAACATGCAGGTTAGGTTAACTGGGGACTCTAAAGTGGCCCTAGGTGTGGTCTTTACAGGCATACCTCTTTTAGAATGACAGTGTTTAACTGATGATAATTTCATTATGTCATGGCTGATGAGAGCACACAGACTAAAGGTGCCTTCACACCAAACACGAACAGGCGGCGCAAATCCATACAAAGTTAATAGGAAGACGCGGAGTCGCGCGTTCGCATCCCAGGCTACCTAACTGCTAGCTTTGACATTCTGTCGTCACTGGAGTGAAGGTGTCACCATTGCAGAGTAAACTGTTATGGTGCGGCCCTCATGGACCGCAAATGAGACGCTATAGGCGACCAGTGAGTTTGCGTATTTATTAAACAAGGGAAAAGGTACAAAATAATGAGCCACGTGGGGCAAAACACAAACAAGGACTATGGTTAAGGCACACAGACGATAAACACAGGCTAAGGAATGAACTTACAGTGAGTAGTGAGGAATTAGAGGATGACTGGAGCCGGGATGTAGGGACTCCAGCCTAACGCTGGGGAGACCAGCGTTATCCATTCACGAATGAGGTCGCAGCCCCGAGAGACCGAAGCTGCTCCCTTAAATAGGCAAGGGAATTGCACAGCTGATGAGGGCATCATCAGCTCCATTGATTCCAGCTGTCACAGCCAGCTCAACTCTGACAGCCGGAAGCCCCGCAGAGACGCTGTCAGAATAAGAGCTCTGCGGGACCATAAGGAATAGTATCGAATGGGAGGAAAATACTGCATGACCCGAGCGCGGGCAAGATCGGCGCTCAGACCATGACATAAACTAGTTTGAAAATTTGACTCACTCACCTGGAGACTCAAGAGGACCTGGGGTCCTTAAGCTGAATCGGGATGATGTTGTTATTTACCGACGGTTTCCTGTCATGGACAAGCTAGCAAGCTAGCAATGTAAACAACACCCCTCATCTTGTGAACTTTTGGAGGCTTGAGACAACATTTTCAGGTGAGCCCCCGGTTGAATAATGTAAACATAAGCATGATGTTATTTTGGGAATTTCTACAGCAGGTTGAACACAGCTGCAAAAGTTTTAAAGGCAACTTCGCCTGTCTACATCTCACTCAGAAGGGGGATTCAGGTCTGTTTGTGTGTTTACATTGAGTTATAATGTAATTGTGCCACGTGAAAAATCCACTTGTTCGCGTTTGGTGTGAACGCACCTTTACACATGCACCATTTCCACTAACTGTGTTTGATTACCTGCAGCTGCACCTCATCAGCCACCTGCCTCTAATGAGACTGCTTAGGTATAAAGGCAGACTGAGGCTGTGTTCAGAATGTTCACTCACTCTCTACTCGCTATATAGTGAATTTAGATATAGTGGACCATACAGTAAACTCAATATAACAATAAAATTAACAGCTTTTGGACACTACTGGGCTTGTTTTCATGGCATGGTTAATGATGTCATCATGGTGGGAAAGTGAAACATAACAGACTAACGGTGGTTAAAAAATGAATGCCTACATGTAATTTGTAGTAAATATGTATTGTGGGGTTTTTTTCTCTGTGACATCTTGTCTTAGATTTGTTTTTTTGAATAGTAACCACTTAACTTAGCCTAGCTTAGTTTCTTTTTCCTCTCTCAGTCATATTTTGTCTTAGCTTCGTTTTAAATTGTAATCGCTCTTGTATTGTTTTCTCTTTTTCTCTTTTGAATTCTTGGATGGAATATGGGTGGGCAATATAAGCTGCGGCTTCAGCCATCACCCATTTCGGATAACTCACGTGGAATTGTATAGTAGAAGGAGTCTTTGTCTAATTTGACCTTGTTGTTATATTATACAGTTTCTTTCAACCTGTACTGTACTGTACTATCCAAAATAAATTCATTCATTCATTCATTCATTCATATTAAATCAAATTGTTTTTGCTGAATTAATAAATATAAATATCATAAGGTAGTTTATGTTGTGATGTGAAGCTATCCTCTAACTGCTCCATTGACTGTGTATTGCATTATGGGATATATTGGCTTATGTAGTGACCATCTGTTGACCACTACTTTTAAAAATGCATTGTGGGATATTTTGAGTGTACTATATAGTAATGAAATTTTCAGTTAAGATTTCGTACAGCACTACAAAATGGCTGATTCACTATATAGTACACTATATGGGGGACGAGTGAACATTTTGAACACAGCATGAGTCTTCACTCCAGCGTGGGATTGACTGGATGCAACAGCTCTGGTGCCTCCAGAGTTCTCATGCCCCTTGGCTCCTTCTCTGTGTGTCAGCTCGCTCGTGTATTCTCACCAGTTGAAGTCCTTTCTCCTGGAAAACATGTAAGCTCTCATCATCTCTCAACTCATTTGTCTTGGATCCCTCCATGCCTCTCCTCAGTTCCTGTCTGTGTCCTCCACGCTCCTGCCAAATTACCTCTGTGTCCCTGGATCTCTCCTCCCCTGCCCACTGCACCAAGGAACAATCAGTCAATTATTCAATATATAACTAACCATCCATCTGAGGAACAAGCCCCTGGACCTGGGGCACCATCATACCTACTGTCTTGTCAACAAACCCGGTCCACTCTCCTTCTCCACCTACAACCATGCTTACCTTAGTGACTACTCTTTAACATATCCTCACCCCAGCATCTGTAAATGGACAATCTTGCCTCATCTTCGTACAGCTCACTCACCAATTAACCACCTCCTCTGTAAAGAAGTGGACATGCCAACATTATGCACCCACCTCAGTAAGGATAGCTCCATATTTCGCTCTGTCCATTATTCCCAATCAAATAGTCTCCTTTCTCTTCCCCTGCAGGTCAGACTTCTTCATCTCCACTTGCCTTTGAATAAAAATACAAAACCATGCATCTGCCTCCATGTTATTCTTTGTGCTTACTGTCGTTAGGTCCTAGTTATCATTCTGTCTAATAAACTCATTCCTTCACGTTTGGGATTGGTGTTCTAGCTAGTGCAAACATGAGAAATTGATAGGATTTTTTTTTTTTTTTGTTCAGTCAACCAGTATCTTTGTGTCATCTCTTATGGTATCTAGTTTGTGGCACCAGTGTGGTGACATCTGGACATGTAGTATGTTGCTGTTTGGTCAGGACCTGTCTGCATCACAGGCTAGCTACCTGGCCCCCTCTTTGGGCTACCACTGATGCTTTCACGCTAATATCAATAATCACGCTAATATAATAATCAATTTTACATTTTTTGCAAATATATCAAGAATGCCTGGGCCTAGACTCAAAATTTTATTTTAATCATTCTAATCTAAGCAAGTTTTTTTTTCGCTGGTCCAGCATCAAAAGAATGAAATTTTCTGTATCATATTTTCCAGAAATGTGAAAGTAATGTAAAGTGAACCCCTTAAAGATTATTCATTGAAACTGCTTGAAATTGAGTATGAATGAGCTACAGATATTGATTATGACAATTTTTTTAAAATGATCAAAAAATGTTAATGTTGTGTCCCTAATTGGTGGAATAAACAAGAGGGCGAAAGGCGTTTTATATTATTTATTATAGAGCTCCCTATTACACGGCAGTGGACTACAGCGCTCCTGGTCCAGGTGTCAACGGCGAAAGAGAGCTTGCCTCTTCCGCCCCTGGCCTTTTATACCCTGGCCAACGTCACCACCAGAAGTGTGGTTCGCCAGCCCCCTCTAATCCCCGGTAAATCCCAGGCTGCCATATTACTACTGATTTAGGGATATAACATCCCCCCCACCTTAAAAAAATCAGGCACACAGATTAGCCCACCCAACTTTATAGCCCGACTCACACACTAACAGGGAAAACGGTACCATATATACAAAAATAAACAAATAATCTATCCAGTCATACAACTAAGGCTAGGGGGCCGGGTAGACTACCCTACATGGCCAGGCGGGTTATTCTGCTGCCTTCCCCTATCAGTCCAGAACATAAAATAAGCCGTGTCTCTAATGAAAAATAATCCCAGAACAGACAGTAAATATACACATATACAACAAATTCTAAACAATGAACATATACATCCCTCACTTAACCGAACTCTACTGGCGGCCTCCCACCCCAACACACCCCACACTTGGGCACACAAAAGAAAACAGCGTTGAGGCATCCGCTTCGTCAATACAAATTTTCACATTAACACACAACAGGTCGAGCCTCAGAGCACCTATTAACCTTATTCCGATTACTAAACAGGTTATCTTTTTTCTCAATGTATGTCAGCCAGAAAAAAGTGGATTGTCCTTTCCAGGTTGGGGACGGGCTCCTGCCCCAAGTGGAGGAGTTTAAGTATCTTGGGGTCTTATTCACGAGTGAGGGGAAAATGGAGCGAGAGATTGACAGACGGATCGGAGCAGCATCTGCAGTGATGCAGACATTGTACCGGTCTGTTGTGGTGAAGAGGGAGCTGAGTTCTAAGGCAAAACTGTCGATTTACCAGTCAATCTACGTTCCTACTCTCACCTATGGTCACGAGCTTTGGGTAATGACTGAAAGAACGAGATTGCAGATGCAAGTGGCTGAAATGAGCTTTCTCCGTAGGATTGCTGGACTCACCCTTAGAGATAGGGTGAGGAGCTCAGTCATCCGGGAGAGGCTCAGAATAGAATCGCTGCTCCTCCACATTGAAAGGAGTCAGTTGAAGTGGTATGGGCATCTGATCAGGATGCCTCCTGGACGCCTCCCACTTGAAGTGTTTCGGGCACATCCGACTGGGAGGAGACCCCGGGGCAGACCCAGGACTCGGTGGAGAGACTATAGGGCCTTTTCCACTAGCACGCTTTAGTGCGACACGGGACGGCTCAGCACGCTTTGTACGCTTTTCCACAATCCCCAACACGGTTTAACAGCCGCGATTCTCAGCCCCGCTCCAGGGCAGGGTACAGCAGTGCTGAGCAGTGCCGTGTTGTGACGTTAACAGACTGGTCGCCGCTGATTGGTCAGGTCATAACCGGCGCTGATTGGTCAGGTTGTAACCGCCCCTCTCCTCCTCCTCTTCTACTGAATCTTCACGACCTTCTCAATAAAGTTTTTGAAAAAAAAAAAAAAAAGAATCTTCACGACCGCCATTACTCAGCACGCAACCACTGTTGGCAGTTTCTTTTCAGTGTATTGCTGTGCTATTTTCATTTATTCTCTATCAAAAATGGCTTGGCGTAATAAGGGTGTTCCATGGACCAATAAGGAGCTGCAGTGTCTGCTCACTGCATTGTCAGACGAACGTATCCAGCGCGAGTTAGACGGAGCCGCCCGGAATGAAAAAATATACCGGGAGGTCTCGACATAGGAGTCCTTTAACGGTGAGTTTTAATTTTTTTTTTATTGTGCGTTTTTTTGCAAATATATTCGGTAAGACGCTCAGTTTATTTATGCAATAAAAAAGCTGTTCATTTGTGGATGATGATCGCTGCTTTATTGCAGCACACTGCGGACTAAAGCTTTTATTTTAATTATTCATGTGAACAATACGCTGAAATAAGCTTATGTAATCTTGTTAAAAACTATTGTCTTTTCTGTATATCTTGCACTTTCGTGCTGTATTTTATTGTGTGCATTTTCCTTGTAGAATCATCCCACGCGTCCGCCGCGACAGCCCGTCCGGATTAATTCAATCGAGCCTTCCTGACCCAGAGCTGGCAGAGACGCCTTCATTCAACCGAGCCTTGCTGACCCAGTTTGGGAAGCTGGTGTAGAGGCACTCAGTGGTCGGCGTGTATAAAATGTCGATTAACCTTCATGTTGTGTTGCAAAGTTTTTTTTTTATTGTAACATTTTGTATATAATAAAATGGAATTGTTTTGGAAAGTGTGGTTTGTCTGTTATAACACTGAATTATAAAACAGTATAATTACATAGAAATTCCATTGCCTAGTCTGATGAAAATCATGCTGATCATCCTGTCAGGGGTCAACCATTGTAAAGGTAATGTAATTTTTAACTAGACCAAAAAACAAATGTTTTTGTAAGCTTTCTGTTCTTTTTATTGAAATATCATAAAAAATTAGCACCAAGTCAAAGTAGGTACAAGTATATGTAAATTGAATGTTCTATCGGCATTCCAAATTCAGAGAATTACAATACTTTAGAAGGAGTGTAGCATCATCTAAACGGAAAATAATAATACTGTTGTTCCAAACATTGACCTGAAGGTGAAAAACATGAATTTTTTTTATTCAGTACATCCAAAATGCCCTAGGATGTAAAAAATAATACAATTTGGTGTTGGCCAGTGTGCCACTGTCTCATTATTTAATACGAATAAAAACAAGTTTCAGCTCATTATTTCTAGGTCATTTGGCAGTTAATTCAAAACAAAAGTGACTTGTGTTGTTGCAGCTTAATTATGAGATAAAATTAATTGTGAAGATAAAACCACAGAGCGAGCAAGGCAATAATCCTTGGATCCTCCATTTTTTGTCTCGTGTAAATAAGGACTCAGTCGGGTGCGTAACGTCACAGGAGTGTGGCCCCGCCTCGCTGGGAATCTGCCGCCGCCCCGCTTCTAAAACCTCCTAACACAAACCATCACAGCACAAGCACAACACCGTGCTAATGGAGACAGAAGCATTCCGAGCCGTACTGAAGTGAATCGAGCCGTACCGAGGTGTGCTGGGCTAGTGGAAAACAGGCTATGTCTCCCAGCTGGTCTGGGAACGCCTTGGTATCCTCTCTGAAGAGCTGGAGGAGGTGGCTGGGGAGAGGGAAGTCTGGGCTTCTCTGCTTGAACTGCTGCCTCCGTGACCCTGACCTCCGGAAAAGCGGTAGAAGATGGATGGATGGATGGATGGATGTTAATTACCATAAACCAATACTCCTCAGAAGAAAATTCAAAACCAATTTCAATAATTTCATCTTTTCTCATCTCTCTTTTTTTAAATATCCAAATAGTCTCATCAAATATAATCAGTTAAACAGTCAAATCAATCTATCAAAAGCACAATCTGAGCACAACCCAGTAGAGATAACTAATATACATAATGACATGTGTCAAAACATCTAACATTCCGACCAAACAGTACATAGTCATTTTACACAATCTGTGGAATGGTCCCCTCCAGGATTACCATCCCGTGGTTCCCAGCCAGAGCACCTCCATCGCTTGATCTCTGGTGACGGGCTGCGTTGTCTCTTCACCTCCACCACTCGACGCAGCTCGCTGGGATGCCTCCACGTTCCGTCTGACAGGCCCAGATAGCCGTCACTCTGGGTGGCCTCCACTTGTAGCCGCCCCTGTTCATCGTACCGCCCATGACGTCCATGAGACCCCCTTGACCGAGCTTCCACCCTAGGGCGACCCATATCACCGACCATCAGGGGAGCTCTAATAAGTCTCTCCGGATCCCTCCGCCGTTGCGGGGGGTGGGGCTCCCATTGTGACCTGGTGTTCCTCTCGGTCCGGCCTGAAGCCCTCTTCGAAGGCCTTCTTCTGATGCGTTTTAAGCGCGCACCTGTTGGTCTAGCACCGGTGCTGTTCAGCGCTGATGTCCCGGTTCCGCCTACCAACCCGGGAGCCCTGTCATGCTGCCTAGCTCCCACACCCAGTGTAACTTGGGCTCTAGCATCGGGTCCATCCCGGGGAGGCGCCCCGTGACGGTCTTCCCTGCTGTCTTCTCCCTGTCCGGACCAATCGCCGTCCCAAACCGCATCATCGTCCACATCCGGCAGGGGTTGGTTCCACCAACCTCCACCTGACCACTCCTCTCCGGTGTCGCTGGCGATAGAAAAGCCCAAGCCGTAGAACATGTTGCATCCCATAATGTTGGATCCCATAGCAGTCACCACCACCTGGACATCCACCATGCTCCACAACTTGTACCTTGCCATTAGCTTGATGTACCCCAATACGGCAATCCTACTCCTCCCATAGCCGTAAAATGGGGCTGCCGTCTTCTGGATGCGGTACCGGAGAAACAGACTCTTCACCATTTGTAGATTTAAAATAGAAGCCACCGCACCCGTATCCACCAGCATCGATACCTCGACTCCATCCAAAGACACCGTGCAATAGACACGGCCACCGGACTCTGGTGCCACCGTATGGACAACAGTGGGAGTCTTTGTGGAGGAACTCCCTCCCTTTTCACGTTCCCCACATTCAAAATTCTTACAGGAACGTGCAAAGTGGTGCAGCAGGCCACATTCCAGACAGCACTTTCCCTTCACCAGACACTCTCTGGACTTATACCTGTGTTTAGCGGCCCCACAACCGTAACATATCAGCGTTCCCGGGGTAGAACTTTTTCTGACAACGGAGGTGTATTCTTCGTCCTCAACGTCGTCATCATCGTCAGGGTCTGCTGTCAGCGCCTTTAGTCGAGGCTCATTTGATGCAGGAGAGGAGGACTCTCTACCGAGGTCCCTCGCTAGTACTTCAGCTGCCTCAAACTGCTGGACAATTTCGATAGCGGCAGCCAGAGTCAATTCACCGGAGAAGGTCAGGAGCTATTACCGGGCAGCCGGGCAGCGAACATGTTCTGCCAGCTGATCTCGGACCATTTCATCCTGTAGAGCCCCAAATCTACACGCCGCCACCAATTGGCGTAGGTCTGCCTTACAAACCTCTTTACTGACTCTCCCGTCCTCTGGCAGCACTGTTGGAACTGGATACGCCGAACGATGACGTTGTCCAGCGTGTGAAAATATCACGCCATTAGCTCTACTACCTCCTCAAAACTCTCGGCTCCCCCCACAGTCTCCAGGACTCTTTGTCCTTCCATGCCCAAATTATGGAACAATATTGCTGTAGCCCGCAGTTTCTTTAACTCACCGAGGTTGAGGGCCACCAGGTAGTTGCTAAATGCAGCATACCACCTAGGCCAAGAAACGGGAGGCTTGCCAGGGCCTCCAGAAACATCCGAAAACTGGTTGCAGCACACTCCATAACCATGTTCTCCTCATTGCCAAATGTTGTGTCCATAATTAGTGGAATAAACAAGAGGGCGGAAGGCGGTTTATATTATTTATTATAGAACTCACTATTACACAGCAGTGGACTACAGCGCCCCTGGTCCAGGCGTCAACAGTGAAAGAGAGCTTGCCTCTTCCGCCACTGGCCTTTTATACCCTGGCCAACGTCACCACCGGAAGCGTAGTTCACCAGCCCCCTCTAATCCCCGGTAAATCCCAGGCCGCCATATTACTACTGATTTACAGATGTAGCAGTTAACCCATTTTGATTTTATAGACCAATAAAGTTGTAAAGTTTCTCTTTGGCCTGCATTTCCCTGATTTATCTTCTCATGTAGTGATCCAAACATAATGAAACTTCACACTCAGTCATCATGCACTCACACAATGGGCTCTAAAATGTTTTTTTTTTGACTGCAAAATATGGCATTCCATAGTGTGACTGATCCAAATCATTGCACAATTCTAAAAAAAGCGAAAGTGGAAACAAAGATATTGCAGGTTTAAAATAGTGATGCTGTCAAAATTTATCATCACTGAGTCAGGTGTCTTCAAGAACTGCCAATGAGAAGACCAAACAGTTTCCATTTCTCACAGACAGACAGACTGAGAGGGAGGTGGAGGGACAGAAAGTCATTTTAGACTAAGGGCCTCCAGGAGGGAGTATGTGCACTGGGTCACACCATTGGAGCTCGTATTTCCCTCAGCTGATACTCTCAGTGTGATATAATGTATGCTACAGTGGTGAGTGTACATGTGCACCAGAAACACTGAGGTTAGTAAAAACTGTCTAAGGTAAGAATATCAATCAGAAGCTCAAAAACATGAAAATTGTGGTGTAGTTCTCATGCTCTGTGTCCTGGCCGACGACACTGAGGTGGGTGGTCATTTTGCGGGTGTGTGTTACTTCCCCACGTTTACTACCACAACCATAACTCGACTGGGAGTAACCACAGTCTCTCTGGCTCCAACTACACCAAGTCCAGCTATTCAAAATCCATTCTAGCTGATTTATTACCGCTGGATTCCAGTGTGTCAGCTTGCATATACAATATTTATAAATCCATGCTTGTGTTTTTGTGTGTACACATACAAAGGAAGTGTATTATCTTAATGCTGGCTTTGCTGTAGTTCAGCTGAATTTTTCTGCAGTCACAAACCACTTGCATCACTCCACTCATTCCCTCACTCTCACTCTCTCTCTCTCTCTCTGCAATAAAGGCTTATTTTAAAGGTCAAAGGTCTCTCTCTCTCTCTGCAATAAAGGCTTATTTTAAAGGTCAAAGGTCTCTCTCTCTCTCTCTCTCTCTCTCTCTCTCTCTCTCTCTCTCTCTCTCTCTCTCTCTCTCTCTCTCTCTCTCTCTCTCTCTCTCTCTCTCTCTCTCTCTCTCTCTCTCTCTCTCTCTCTCTCTCACACACACACACACACACACACACACATTTGTTTGTTGTAATTTTCTGTAGTATGTCCTCTGCACATGTCCCGGATCTTTCGCTCTCTGTCTTTGCTGTGGATCGTTCCTAGAACATATTCCGGTTGTTTTTTTCCGCTACGCTGGCCTTGCATACGTAGACTCTGGGAGGCCTGAAACTTCTTCATTGTTTGGATAACACTTCTGCCCCTTAGAAAAGAGAATTTGGACAGTACATGATATGGATGATATGGTCATATCTAGCCGCCCTCTCCAAATTGTGCAAGTTGGTTGTATTTGGTTGAAATTACAACAAGCTTTCAGAATTTCATCTTGAGGAACACATGGCCTGCTGTGGTTTAACACTCATGGTTGTCTTCCACCAGACATATTTCTACAGCAAAGAGTGAAAAAAAGTTGCTTTGAATCTCTCATTACTGCTGACCGCCTCCTTGGAGCATAAACAAACTTGTATTTGTTCAGCCAAAACATCCTGAATCCTCAGGGAGGACTTACATGGCTCAACACATGTGCGCTGGTCATCTGTGTGTGCGTACGTGCTGTCCTGGTTTCAGATTTTTGTGGTCTCTTTTGCCGGGTCCAAAGAGGCTCAACTAAAAGTGCAGACCTCCCCTAAGGAGTCAAAGATCGGGTCCTGAGAGAGACAGAGAGGGGTGAGAGAGACAGAGAGGAGCTCTGAGAGCAGGAACAAGATTAAACAAACAGAGGTGATGATGGCTGGCTGTCATAACCACCAGTCTAATCTCTGAAGTTTAGGGGGCCAATGTTGTGGTGAATACCAGGACACACAGCTGATAGCGCAGAGTGGCAAAGGATGGATTTCAAATGATGGCAAAAGTTGAAAATTGGAAAGGGAGTAAAATGGTTTGTGTGTAAATGGATGATTAAAGCCAACGATGCGAAGCAAGGCAGTGCTATGCAGTTTGACAAAATGGTAAAAGATATGAACAGCATCCCACAAGCAGCTTGCAAAGATTATGCACAGGCATCGGCTACAGATTACACTGACACCTGTGAAAAATATGTTGTAGACAAGAACTTTGCATGACTTCACCCAGCAACAGCCCTGTTAATCATTGAGGTGAACCTCCTGTCCCCCCCAGAAGAAAATGTGTGAAAAAATAAATAAACCAATGAAAGGGAAAAAAAGCACTTCTAATATTGTTTGCATGCTAATAGTGTCATGGGTAGGGCAGTAGCTTCCATATGTCCATCTGTCTATCTGCACTTTAACTTGAGTGCAAGGGTCACAGCACTTGAGACTAGCCTCTGTTTCACTTAATTTTGATACAGCCACTCTCACTTCTTTGCTTACATAAGACAGGTATTGGTACTTGCAAGACTGAGAGGTGGGGGTGGGGCCCCTTTAGGGAGTTCTGCGCCGGCCTACCACTGTCATTGCAAACTCTCCACATTATCTCTGGTGTCAGTCCTCGGGGGGCCCCCTTCTGGCTTGGGGCCTCAAGCATTTGCCTGCCTTGTCTGCCAGCACGGAGCACCTTTGGCATCTATGGCTATGTTTTGTGGTTTAAAGGACAAAGTTCAAAGTCACAGTGTCACAGAAGCTCAAAACCAGGTCTATCTATAACCGCTTTATCAAAAGACCTCACCAAACATGGTACACAGGTTGACCTTGGGACTTTCATCTGTGGATGTGGTTTTGGTATCAAAAGGTTAAAGTTCAAGGTCATTCCACACTCTAACTCTAAAGCAAAAACAAACAAACAAAAAAAGAAGCCAGGGCCACCAAGTTTTGAACATAGACTGACCTTAGGAAGCTCACCTGTGACTAAGGTTTTGGGGTCAAAAAGTCAAAAGTCAAGGTCATACATTAATTCACAAGAAAAAAACAAGATGGGGTCACCAATCTTAATACACAAATTGACCTTGAAACTGTCCTCTTTGGCACAAGGTTATCTGCACCAGGGTCATCAAACTTTGTACACAGGTTGACCCAGTGGTGGACCCTCAAGGCCAGTAAAGCCTTCTCTGCTGGCCTAAACACTATCAGAATTACATTTACAACCTACATTCTTATATTTGTTCCATGAGGATGTATTAAATTATTCCCAATAGTCTATTCTCTTAATTTTGTAGCTTTTTCTCTTGGTCTCCTTCCAGTAGTGTAATGCATGAAGAGTATTTTTTGTCCAATCATATTTCAGCCATCTGTGTTGCCAGGGTCAAGAAAATTTGCCTTGGGCCTTCAGGAATTAACAATGCGTGCTGTATGTTAAATTAACTGTTAAACTTATCCTGTTGCTTTAACCAATCAGATGTCTTCTGTACATCCAGGAGTACGCATAGAAGGCATTCGAAAATGTCAGCATTTTCACGTCTTTTGATTGGATGGTTAGACCCCTCCACCCACAATGCAGAGGATCCTAGCTAGCAAAACACCATGCAAGGACTTGCTTAAGCAGCTACAATGTACTGTATCTATTTAAATATAATAGCTGTTTTTCCACCTACAATGGCTGACAGGAGACAGGAAAATGATTTGGTCACTGATATTTTAAGAAAATCAATTTTCCGGACAGACTTTTCAAGAAAATTTGGTCATTGTAAAGAGAGGTTGGCCAACCCTGAAGCTAGCAGGCCCGTCTCAGCCAGGTAAAGGATTTGTCCGTCACTTCCATATTAGCAACGAGTGGTATCCTTGGATTACAGGCTCCAAGGAGTGCTGCAAATTATCTTGCTGGGAATGCCTGTTGTTTGCAGCTGATCGGGTAGATACTTGGAGCCAGACAGGGTTTGCAAATTTGAGCTATCACACCATGACGATTTAGGCAGCATTTGCCAAACGTATAAAAATTGGTCTAAAACGCTGGGATACGCCGAAATTTTCACTTTTGGCTGTATGCATCGAGTATCCATAACAACTTGTACATATACATAACGTATTAGTAACCTATATAGAATATTTCCATAAGTAACTTAAACCAACTAATGCTTAGCGTGTTGCCGACATTCATAACTTATGTGCAACAACAGTCTAACTTCTGCATAGCTCAGTCATGCCAAACTGCCATAGCCTCCCGATCCATGAATCCTAGGTATGGGAGTGATCATCTCTGTTCAACCGAGATGATTCTCCCCTCCAGAGACCACGGTGGGGGGACATGACCGACCTGGCACAGCTGTCAAATCTGTCAGGTCAGTCACGCCTAACAACAGCTGATATGACACACCAGGAACACCAGATGAGAGTTGTCACAACCTGGCTCAAAGGCACGCAAATTGATGGCGATAAAAAAGTTTATTTTCAATAAAGTGAAAAAAACAAGATAATGCATGGAGTGTGCTTTTGCTGGGAGGTGCAGCCAGCAGGAAAGTGTGATTTATAATGGAAAACAGCTGCGCTCTGCACTTCAGGCGATCAGCTTGGTGAGCTAAGCCGTAGCGTCCTTCAGCATTTTTCAGCGTACTCTTAACTTAGACAAAACATAGCCATAACTGATTCGAAGTACACCACCGTATTCTCAAAATTTTTCATACGTTTTGGCTGCCTAAATCGTCTAGTGTGACAGGGCCTTAACTAAGGCAGCAGCCGGACACTTACAAGCAACTGTACTTTGAAAACCTTTGGGGAAATAAGAGTGGATCTACAGTACAGCTCAATGAACAAGTGTGCAGGGAAATGGAGCCCCACAACGAAAAGGTAAAGATTTCTAAAATGATAATTTTATAGTTAAAGTTATCTTTAACATGCTTTGTGTGGACGGCCCTATAGGCTATTTTTATGGTGTTTGGTATGAATGGCACTTAAATCGGGTAGATCACCACTGAAGGCCTAGCCCTTAGATGCATGACCAACCAATTCCAACATTCTTCCATGAGTGTGGTCAAAATGACCCCAACTAGAATGTGTGTGTTTTATGCTGTAAACTTAAGAAATTTCTTTCATTTTGGTTAAAGATTATTATTTTTATTATATTTTTGGTGATTATTATTATTATTATTATTATTTTAAATTATATTTTGGTCAACAAAAAAAGGGGACAGCTTGGGGTCATTTTTGACCCCACATATGGAAAAGTGTGGTACTGATACAAAAAATGCAATTAAAAAATATAACAATTAGATACAAATCCAAATGGCCTTAGAAGATCTGGCCAGGAACTGCTTTTATCATCCCAGGGACCAGAGCTGTAACACTATCCTCGGCCATAAAGTGGAAGTTAATCCCTTCTCCAAGACTTATTCATCCTCCCTTTTCTGCTCTTTGGAAAAGGAATGTCTCAGATCGGCAGATTTATGGTTGACATGGTCCAGACCTGGGGAGTCAAGACTCTCCAGTAAACAACCAGACAGTTTCACAGTGTCATCTGATGGACGAATCAGGAATATTTAATTTTTCTCTTTGCAGTGGAATATATGCATTATGGACAAATAAATTAATTCATATTCTTTCTCTGGACGCCTCCCACTTGAGGTGTTTCAGGCACGTCCCACTGGGAGGAGACCCCGGGGCAGACCCAGGACTCGGTGGAGAGACTATGTCTCCCAGCTAGTCTGGGAACGCCTTGGTATCCCCTCTGAAGAGCTGGAGCAGGTGGCTGGGGAGAGGGAAGTCTGGGCTTCTCTGCTTGAACTGCTGCCTCCGCGACCCGGACCTCCGGAAAAGCGGTAGAAGATGGATGGATGGATATTCTTTCTCTCAAGACAGAATCCGCTGCTGAAGACATGGTTGAACTCTTGGGACGGACAATGGGTTTCAAATGCTTTTATTGATATGATTTGATCTGTGCTGCTTTATTTTCAGGAACAAATTAATTTTTGCATGTTTACTATCACAAATTAATTACAGTTACAATGTAGATGCATTGTATGCTCCCTTATTATTGAGTAGAATATCTTAGTCACTAAAGTTGAAGGAATTTATGCTTTATTCAGCACACATAATTTAGGATATCAAATGTCTCTATCTCTGCTCTGTGGGGGACCTCCTCCTCTTTCTTTGGGAGACCATAGCTGCACTTTAATTAACCAACAGAACTCGAGTTTATGATTTTTGTTTAAAGAAGCTCAAATGTAATTGGTGCAGCTCAGGTTTCATGAAGTTTAGGACCATCCTGCCACACCCGAGAAAACTTGTTTTTTATTTCCCTTTGTTTCAGAGTTTCAAGGCGGTGGTCAAGCTGTCAGGAGCCTTTTCTGCTCTCCTATTTTTTTCCTGTCTTCCAAGAAAGCCCAGAGTGTCTCAGGCTCTGTGAAAATCCTGTACTTTTCTTTAAAATTCATTGTTCTTATTTTAATCTTCTTTTTTCTTTAAATCACCATGCAAGAAGATTTTTTTTTCTAAGCTTAAACCAACTCATCTAAACCACCAACATCAGAAGAAACAAATTTGTAATGTGTTTTGCCTCCATTTTGAATTTCTGATGAGACTTTGAACAATAAACTAAATTCCTTCTTCAGTGCATGAGAGAAGACCTTGCCCAGCTTGCTGAAGAGCAGCCTTTGTGATCTCGGGAATGCGCCATAACAGTGGTAAGGAGTCTGTCTATCAGCCTCTCCATCAACAGAATCCACGGACATCCAGCTGAATCAAGGTTGGCACGTGGGGGCCTGATACCTACTGGGATGCAATGATTCTGTCGTGGCTGATGGTCTGTTGTTTAATTTAACTTAATTCTTCAGAATATTCCTAGTATAAGTTCATTAAACGTAATTTCATGCAAGCCCCCATCAGAATTTCAAAATGCATTTTGCCCTTTCATTAATTCACATTCTTTTTCAGAGTAACACCAATTTTCCCTTTTTATAAATAGTTAATCATCGTTTTCTTCATAAAATTGCATTCACCTTTCTTAACCAATGCTATATTATGGTTTTCCCATTTCCAGTATAGTGACA
This sequence comes from Pholidichthys leucotaenia, assembly GCA_020510985.1. Lineage (NCBI taxonomy): Eukaryota > Metazoa > Chordata > Actinopteri > Cichliformes > Pholidichthyidae > Pholidichthys > Pholidichthys leucotaenia. The sequence goes on from CM035839.1 coordinate 418,503,674, forward strand.
AATTAAACAGTTTAGTTGGTTCCACAAATGCTTGATTCATAAGTAACTCAGTAATAGTCTATGATGTCCATAACACATGTTGAATTCTGTGTTTTAAAGTTATCCAAACATGTTAACCTATTCTGAACTTTCTTAATAAACCATTGAAAGACATATGGGAGTTATTGTTTGATTTCATGTCCATCTTCTTGATTATCAGAGACAAGAAGTTACAAGGGTTTTTTTTTTTGTTTGTTTGTTTGGGGTTTTTTTTAGACTGATTCATAATTGGTACAAATAAAGAATTGTTAATAAAATTGTCCAGTTATCTGGACTGGTGCCCTGACGAGGATCTGAGTGTAATGAAATTAATTTTCATTCCTACTCACATTCATATTTACATTAATACTTGTACCAACATTAAAATACAGATAAACCCATAATCCGCTACAACCGTCCATTTGTTCATCTGTCTGTCTTTTAGGAGGATTATGCAAAAACTACTGGATGGATTTTGGTGAAATTTTCACCAGAGGTAGCCCTTGGGCCAAGGATGAATCCATTAAATTTGGGTGATGATCTGAGAGTGCATACCTCCACCAAGGACCTTGTTTGTATTTGTGCAGCAGGATTACACAAAAACTACTGGATGGATTTAGATGAAATTTTTACCAGAGGTGGTCCTTAGGCTACAGAGGAACCCATAGCATTTTGGTGATGATCCCAGAATGCATTCCTCCACCAAGGCTCTTATCTTCTCACAGTGTGTTAGCAAAAATCCTCCAAAACAATCCCATTACATTTTGGAGGTGATCCATAAGGGACAGAAGGAGCCTTGGCAGAGGTATGAGCTCTCTGAGTGCTTTTCTAGTTCTTCACTTGTGGCAATGGCCTTGGGGTCAAAAGATCAAAGGTGTAGACCACAAGCTCATGAGACTGGTCTGTGAAGTCTGTCACTGATGCATATCCTAGATTTGTGTATGCCTATTCCAGTCTTTTGAAAGATGAGAACTATAAGGGGGGCTGAAAAGTTCATAGGCTGACTAAGAAGGAGTTATGCTCGAGTTATGCTCGTAGGTGCTGAGCCAGTAGTATTTGTGCTTAAGTGGCTGAGGAACAGGAGGGCAGAGCAGAGCTGAGAGTAAGAGAACTGTCAAGAGTACGGGTACAATAAACCATATTTGGTCAAATTTGACCACTACCTCATGGTCAGCCTATGAACTTTTCAGTTCCCCCTCGTCGATAAGGGAGATGGTCAGAGCTGTTTGCTAGAGAATGCAAAAGTGTGTTGTGGGTCTGCATCTCTTTTGATTGCATTTCTAGTTTAGTTTATAGTCATATTACTCTAAATCAGGCTGTCAGTGTAGTTACTCCAATGCTTAATTCCACAACTAATATCTAAAGGATATTTCTGGTTAACTGTATTCACTTTGAAATACCCAAACAATACCTTTATTTTTATTTTGCAATACCTTTATTTTAAAACATGTTTCTTTTTAATTTACTGATTACTAAATGGCTAGTATGTACTTATAGGTCTGTAGAAAACTTGCTTCATCATCTGGGGCTGCTATGTTACACAATAGTGAGTCAGTGTGAAAGTGCATGTTTTCTGGATGAACCAACCATGAAAATATGCTAAAACCTTTACTCATTTAAAGGGCCTATATCATGCAAAATCGACTTTTTTGAGCTTTTAAGCATATTATAATGTTAATTCCTCACCAAAAACACCCCCAAAGTGGTATTTTGCTCCATTCACGCATCTCTGAGTATTCCTCCTCAACCCTGCTCTCTGAACTGCTGCTCCGCCCTGTCCCTGATAATGACTGGGTCCCCACGATCATACGTATGAACGTAGGTGAGCCGCCCAATCCAGGAAGTGCCTGTGCTGCCAGCACCACCCCCAGGCTAACGCACACACCCACTTTCTCCGCGCAGCTAACGGAGCGGTGATCGGCAAAACTCTTTCACTTTAGCATTGACGCTGTGAAGAAGTAGTTCCTCTCGCACCTAATCTGCTCAGTGACAACAACTGTTTGCTTTTTTACGTAAGACAATGGCTTCCAAGTGGCATAAATGTATCTTTGGCTGTGAGAGATTTAGGAGTTTGTTCAGCCTTCCTTGTTTTCGTGGGTGGAACCCAGCGACACGCTGCAGCAGCCGGCTCAGGGGTTACATCGTGAAATGGGCGGCAGCCACAAGTAGGAGAGGCAGAGCCTCAGAGATCTAGGCATCTTACTCCCGGGCTCGCGAAAATAACTCCTATTCTATAAGAAATTCATTCTCCAGTGTACCAAAGGTAATATACTATCACATACATGCATGTAGTTTACTCTGAAAGGCTTAAAATAGCATGATATAGGCCCTTTAACAATCCTGCACAGTGTTGCACATTTCCTGCACAGGTTATCCTTACTGTACCAATAGTTATGTGGCTATCATGACTCCCATTTCAGACCAAAATTCTCTACACTAAAATCTTCACATGGGCAATGCTAACATGCTAAAATTGGTCATCATGTTAGTCTGTTAGCATTTTTGACATATCACAAACAGAATAACCAATGACTCATTAACCACATTAGGTGAGTGATGGTCTGGTATCCACATGGACACATTCTTTTTGCAGTGTGTATGTAAAAGTGTCTTTAGCTCCTTGTTTTTCCAACTGGTGGTCCTCAGACCCCAGGGGCCCATGAGCGAACATTCAGGAGTCCACAGGAAATTGTCTAATTTCACTTCTTATTGCAAATAATTTGCACTTTGTTGTGCATGGGTGTCTGTAGTGTAGTTGCTCTTCCATATCAATAGGTGGCAGTATGAAGGCAATGGCTATTACCTTCTTTGTCTTCCTCTTCTTCATGTGTTTTAAGGGGGAAACCAAAGGCTTAGCAGAGTTAAAGAGAGACACCTAAATATTGTGGTTACGTACTGTTTTTGCATCACGAGGTGCTTGTTGCCAAGATTTTACCAGCGAACTAGCTCCAGTGTTGGTTAGATGGTAAAGTTTGTAAAGACAAAGCCTCTAAAAAGCTACATATTTGCACATAGATCCAATGGTTGTCACACGGCAAAGTGCTGGCCCACGTGCGTGTTTTTAATGATGAGAGGCACAATGAAGCAAAGCTGCTTGCAGATGAGGAGTGATGTGCAAGGCTAGGATACCTGACAGATATATTTCAGCATCTGAATGAACTGAACACAAGAATGCAAGGCAGAGATGAAAACCTGCTCTCAAGCACAGACAAAATAAATGGATATCTGTAAAGGGCAAACTTGATGTGTTCTCCCTCACCCAATAATGGCAAGGAAATGTGAGCATTGTTGCACTGTGTGAGATAATAGGTAAACATCTGAAACCTCTAAGAAAAATTGCTATAAAAACTAAAACAAGAAAGAGACTGATTGCCTGTTTGCCTTTCTTCAGTTCCTACCAGGATATCAGCTTTGTGTTCATTTAAACAGGCCCAAGTTTCACAGTGAGTGGGTATAAACTAATTACAAGATTAAATGGCCATAACATACTGTAATAGGCTACAATGTGTCATGTTGTAGCATTTCTGGTTGGTGGGGTTCCGAGATTTTTTTCAGCGTAAAAAGGGTTCCTTGGTTAAAAAAGGTTGAAATATACTGCTTTAGCTACAAGGATAGAATTTACATACTCTACATTATAAACTGCGTACTCGTACGTTCTTCAAACCTCAAATAAATCAGTGGTCCACAATATCTGAAATTTTTTGGACACTGATAAAGTGTCTAAAATTTTGTCTGCAATACACCAGAGAATAGAACTAGTCTATACTGTTCTAAATTTCTTTTTAATTTTCACCACATTGAACACAGGAAATGCAGTGCTCTCCCATGCCAGTTAAACAGCAACATACCTGGTCTCTGTAACTGGTGATAATATGGATATATGTATTTTAATGGCAGGAGTGATTTATTATCGCAGGATGCATAACTTGCATAGCAAAAGACATTTAACAGTGGTAAACAAGAAAAAACTTGTTGGAGATACGACAAGCTCATTTTAGCATGTGTTTGGTGTTGCGAAAGAAGGAATTTTAATCCAAACCATGTTCTCTCTTTGGAAAAAAAAATGCAAACCCAGCTGAAGAGCAATCTCAAGCCACATAACAGAATAACCCCCCAGAAATGATGAAGAATTTATATAATGAACATATGTACCACTGGTTAACTCAATTCCAGGTGTAGATAATTTTTCCAGATGATCTTCTTGTATTGTAATTTGACTTGAATTAAAGTTGATTTGTTGATCATGTGGACTTGTGCATTTCTTAAACCAAATTTTTAACAAAGTAAAGCCAAGAAGTAAAGTAAAAATAAATAATCAAATTCTTTTCTAATTGGAGTTCTTTTGATTGTACCATCGGCCACGCTGCCTGACTTCAGATTGTAAGCTGATTGAAAATAAAATTTGGATTCCTCCTTTGTTACTCTGTGCCAGTATGCCTTTTCCCCCCTCCCTACAACAGATATTCAGACATGATATTAGCAAAGACACAGGTGAGCCAATGAATGTCTAACAATAGTTCATTAAGTAGTTCAAGAAGCTTCTCCAGAGAGACAGCATACCGAAGTCTGGACAGAACTCACCTAAATGGAATTAAGCCAGCACTGTTATTAACTACACATGTAATCTTATGGCCCTTTTCCACTAGTGCCTACTCAGTCCTACTCGCCTCGACTCTACTTGGTTTGTAGGATTTTCCATTAGTACCTGATACCAGGTACTTTTTTTGGGACCTACTTCAGTGAGGTGTTATGTATGGTAAAATACCTTTGAAATGATGAGGCCAGGTGACTGGACGAACTCAGCTTTATTTAAGTGATGAACCACAACGGACACACAGCAGACACCAGGCAGAGGGCACCGGTTGAAGAGAGAGTGTAATGGATGCCCTCTGCTATTTATAGGACGGTGTAGTAGCGGAACAGGAAGTGGCCGCCACTACACCGCACTTCACAATAAAGGTGTTAAACCCCAACACTCCATTTCCTCCCCCCCTTAGAAAGTCCAAAACCACGCACTCAATTAAAACCCTCCCCAATTCGGGACCCGAATCACGCGCTAACAAAATGAAAACTAGTATTTCTAAAGGGCCTAACACATTCACACAACAAAACCTAAAATAGGGAGGACGGGTGGACTACCGTCCTGCCCACACGGCAAGGTGGATTATTCTGCCACCTGCTAAAATAAAGCAAAGTCCATTAATAAACTAAAATCATTGCCGTGTTCCTAAACTAGTAAAAAAAAAAATTACACCAAACAATAACATTTTACCGCATACATAAACATATGAACACTAGACTATATAACACAATTTACAGTACTGTCCCTTGGGCAGGAAGAGTAGAACCGGCATGGGGGGGGGCAGGGCAGCCCCTCAGCAGATGTGCCCCTGGAAGCATCAGGCCCTCAGGACAATGGTCGATCTTCCGGATGAAAGCACCGCTCCTCTTTACCACCGACTCCCGCTCTCGTCCAGCCCCGGCACCAGAAGAATCCTCTCGGACACGTCGAAGCTGATTTGCATGCCTCGCCAAGCCATCAGACAGCCAGAAGTATGCTACTCCCAGTCCAGCCACCATGCGCACACACTCCTGATGTTTCGCAGGCTGTCGTCTGGCCCATCTTCGCCGTGGATGTTCCTCTCCTCGAATCTGGACCAAGCCCATAACCCTAAGAGGGGCTCTACTTGGCCTGGCATGGTGCTGCTTGGCACGTGGTTTCTCTGTGCCAGTCGGTCTGGCCCCGTACTCTTCTGAAGTTGTCGTAGCGGTCGCCATTGTAGCTGCAGATCCTCCATCCCTCTGCGGCCAAGCTCTGGAGAAATCTGGGGCTAGCACATTGGCGTCACTCACCAGCGCAGGTGCCTCGCCGTCACGCTCGGTACCCCCCTCTACCGTTTCCCAAGCACTGGCTCTGAGACCCTCCAGCGCCGAACCTGTGAGCCTGGTCCTGCTTGACCGCCGTAGTGTCCGTTAGTTCTTCATCCCAAACAACAACATCATTGACCACCAGAACCAGAGGGTTCCACTGGCCACAACCCAACCATTCTTCCCCAGCGTTGTCTTTAATGGCGAAACCCAATCCATAAAACAAATCACAGCCCATAATGTTGTCGCCTCGGGCCATCACATGGAACATAAAGTCAGCCCATCGTCGCAAACTTGTACTGAGCCGTTAACTGCAACGTTCCAACTGTGCACAGCCTGCCACCTCCGTAACCATAAAGCGGCGATGGTTAGATGAGGTTTTGATGATAGCACTTTCATGCATGCAAGGTGTCTGGATGGTGAGATCACTGATACTTTACTTTGTGACAAGATGACCGACGCTGCATGTGTGACTTTTTCCACAACTGTAATTTTTCCTTGTTGACTTTGTTCTGCAAAAAAATTCAGTAAGGCAATGGTGTCTTTTTTGCATGTTTCTTCACCAGGTGATGCCAGCAAAATGTCGTCAACATAAAGGAGCAACCAGCTCCCATTAGGAGGAATAAACTGTGCCAAATTTGCTGACATTGCCTGTGAAAAAATGATTGGTGACTCACAGTAACCTTGTGGTAATCTGGTGAATGTGTACCTCTTGTTTTCAAATGTCAATGCAAACCAAAACTGATGATCTGGATGTATTGGGATGCTGAAAAAAGCATTGCTGATGTCTATTACCGTGAAATATTTCATTTGTGTGTCATGGTTGGCCCTCACGGGCAGAAGCACAGACTCACTCGCGGGGTGAAGTTGAAGCATAATTTAATAAAGAAAACTATAGCATGGCAGAAACATAGATACTCACAACCAAGGGTGACAAAGTAACGATGAAGAAATAATGATGATGAAGTAAAGATTTTTTTTTTTTTTTTTTTTGTTACTTATTTGTACCCGTAGGTAGACTTGGTTTGCAGTCTGGTGACAAGCCACTGGCTACTGGTCGCTGCGTGCGCGAGCGCCCTAAACCTACATGTTTTTGGTGTGCGGGAGGAAACCGGAGAAATCCCGGAGTAAACCCGCGCAACACGGGGAGAACATGCAAACTCCACACAGCTCACTGTTGGTTGGGGGCTGGGATCGAACCCACGATCTCATGATCCCTGCGATCCCCCGGCCGAGGGTAAAACTGTGCTGCCACAGTGCTAAACCACTGCGCCACCGTGCAGCCTAAGATGACAGTAATAAGATAAGATAAGATAAGCCTTTATTAGTCCCACAACGGGGAAATTCCAGGATTGCAACAGCACAGGGATAGCAACACTCAGAGCAACAATCAGAAGGCAAGAAAAAACAAGCAAGCAAGAGCAGCTAATATACATATGTACATATTACTATAAAATATATATATACACACACACACACACACACACACAGACACACAGTGCAGAGCATTGTAGCTGGATGGAATAAATATATGAATATATGAACACACAGTGCAGAGCATTGTAGCTAGATGGAATAAATATGTAAATATATAAACACCCACAGTATGGAGCATTGCAGCTAGGTGGAATAAATATGCAAGTATATAAACACACACAGTGCGGAGCAATGTAGCTAGATGGAATAATATGTAGATATATAAAAACACAGTGCGGAGCAATGTAGCTAGATGGAATAAATATATAGATATATAAATATAAACACACCCAGTGCAGAGCATTGTAGCTAGATGGAATAAATATGTAAATATATAAACACACACAGTGCAGAGCATTGTTGCTAGGTGGGATGAAACAGCATAACCGTCTATTTAGTTATCCTACAAGGTATGATTATGTGCCCATACATATTCTCACCCTCCATAGCGACCGGTATGTTCCTAGTTGTATGCCGGAGAGGACCATTGTGTAAGTCTATTGCATCTTTTGCATTCAAAAAAAAAAAAAAAAAAAAACTATTAGTTTGTTACGTCTTTTTAATCATATATAATATATAATCACAATAATAATAGTGACAATAATCACGACGAGGACCCAACAAGGGAATGAGGGGGTGAACCCCAATAAAAAGGAATACACAATGAGACTAATGAGCCACAGCCCTGACCAATAATGACTGACACTGGGATAAGCTGTGCTCAGACGGAAGTAAACAAATGCTGTCAAAATAAAAGTCCAACCAGAAACAAAAGATGACCAAGGAAAAAACAAACATACAAATGTAGCTTTGATGGAAGACAGTAATAACAGTAAAGACAATAATGATAGTAATAATAACAATAACAATAATAATGAGACCAGGATGTAAATAAAACCCCAAAGATGATAATGAAGGCAGAATAATAAATACTGACAATCACAAAGTGTGGCCTGGTCAGACCCAGCCCAAACCACCACACTGTGGTTGTTGGTCATTCAACAAAGTGTGTGGGTCAGGGACTGAAACAGCTCTTGGGATAACTGCTTTGTTTACCGCCTGAAGGTCTTGGACCATTCGCCATCCGGAAGATGGTCCAGCCTTCCTCACAGGAGACAAAGGTGTGTTACATGGAGAATTTGGGCATGGGATAATGACACCTGCTGTTTTCAAGTCCTCTATGACCAGTTTAATGCCTTCTTGGGCTTCAGGACATAGAGGATACTGTCTTTGGTAAGGCCTATAATGAGATTTAGCATTTATTTTAACCAATTCTGCATTTTTAATGACCAGTCTGGAGGATGGATTTTCAAGGAATGTTTTTTCATAATTTGGATCTGGGCCACTTAAATGTATGTCATACATACTGCAACGGTATTGGTCTGTGGCCTGCTGTGTAGTAGGGATATTGTACTCAAAATATTGCATAGCTTTTCTGTGCAGGTCTGATGTCACTGAGCTTGGTCCGGCCAAAACCAAACGCAGGGAGTAGCAGTACCTTGGCACATTAAAATCCTGCAATACATTTACTCCTGTTACATGTGGAAAATGTGATGCTCTCATACCGTTCTCCATTGGGAAACTTTATTGGAATGTCCTGAACCTGCAATATCACTTCAGGTAAACACTGTATTGTCAACATCAGATCAAAGTCAGATAAATTGATGTCTGTTATGTCAGTGTTAGCGTCAACAGTTGTACTTAGCTTTGGTGCGGTCAGTCAGGTAGTCAGCCCGTGGGGTCCTCCACCCCCTCCCCGCCGCTGCTGGCGTCCAGGACATTGCCTCCGCCAATGGCCCTTTTGCCAACATTGATGACAAACGTCATGTTCCCCTTGCCACAGCCAGCCCGCCCCATGCCTCCTCCCGTCCCCCCTCCACCACTGGGGTCCAGTTCCAGCTCCCCCCCCCCCCCCCTTGTCAACAATTACACAAACAGGAATTGGTTTTTCTTTCAGTTTTTTTTTTTCTTTCCTTTCCTCCGCTATTATCTCTGCATGTTTGGCATAAGTTAACACATCGCCAAATGCACTGGTGTGGTTTGTGACCAAATGTTCGCGGATGTAATCAGCTAAGTGTGGGTGCATGTTTTACAAAAAGACACTTTTCAAATGCTGCCATTAAGGTTCTACACCTGAATCATTATCAGCCTTAGTTAAATCAGAATGCCTATCAAACCTCTTGTAACCTGGTTCTATAAGCTTCAACACTTTCATTGTTACCTTGTTTTATGGTTTACATCATCCCATATAAGCTGTATTTGAAAGTTCAATATAAAATATTGTTCAGTGACAACATTTTTCATAATCTTCAGTTTTATTTATTGTATTGATGGTGAGTGTGGAGTGGATATGTGTGCATATCTACTTAACTCTTGGGCGCCCCAGTGTGGCTGCATCCTGGATAGAGGGGTGGAGACGAGCAGAGGCAAGGTGACGTCAGCCGCAGCTTCTCCAGCCTGGAGTTCTGTGAGATTGGGGTATATGGGCTGAGCAGCGGGGGAGTATAAAGGGGGAAGAGGAGGAGCAGAAGCCCGGCCCCCTGACCCACGCCAGACTCGTCATGCACCATAAAAGAGACAGAACACATATTAGTCAAATCTTTTTTTTTCTTCCTTTTACCATGGTCAATTTTCAGATTCATCAACAGATTTTGATTTTACCATCCAAGTCAAGTCCAAGTCAGCCTGTTGCCCTTCTTTTTTTCCCCCTTTTCCATCTGAAGCCACTGTTATCCCTCAGTTGGAGAGGTAATACAGCTGTGAGCTAGGGAATACAATTACACTGCAAAAGTCAAATATAAGTCAAATGAAATAGCCCGATGCTCTTTACCTGCCTTCAGGCATCCCAAACAAAAGAAAAATCTAATTTTCTTGCTCTTCTGGCAGGTAATTTTACTTAAAGTAAGTGAAAAATTCTGGCAATTGATAATGTCAGTTAAAAATAAAAGACATCTGCCAACAAAGTAAAATTGTATTGCTTAATACAAGTAATCTATCCTAAAGCAAGCACAAATCCCAAAGAAAACTGCACAACAAAGAAATTATTGTCAAAACTATCTTGAGATAAAAAAAAAACAAGCATCTAATCCATTTCATTTTACCAAAATCCCCAGTTCAGTGTGACCATATTACTGCTTCAACACAAGTTAGTCTTTTCACACACATACACACACACATACAATAGCAAGCCCAAATGAGCACACACACATTAGTAAGCAATCCCAAAGCCACTTATAATAAGCAGATCTGGCAACCCAAAGTTCTCACATCAATCATCTTCTGCCACTCTGAAAACACATTAATTTTTTCCATCTTTGCCACTTACCAATCTCCCATGCACAAATTTGCCATTTACACTACCATTCAAAAGTTTGGGGTCACCCAGACAATTATTTTGTGTTTTCCATGAAAAGTCACACTTATTTACCACCATGAGTTGTAAAATCAATAGAAAATATAGTCAAGACATTGACAAGGTTAGAAATAATGATTTGTGTTTGAAATAATAATTTTTTCCAGATAGTCAACCTGCTCAAAGGAAGGTCAGTTTTATAGCTTCTCTAACCAGCTTAACTGTTTTCAGCTGTGCTAACATGATTGCACAAGGGTTTTCTAATCATCCATTAGCCTTCTGACACAATGAGCAAACACATTGCACCATTAGAACACTGGAGTGATAGTTGCTGGAAATGGGCCTCTATACACCTATGTAGATATTGCACCAAAAACCAGACATTTGCAGATGGAATAGTCATTTACCACATTAGCAATGTATATTAGATATTAGAGTGTATTTCTGATTAGTTTAAAGTTATCTTCATTGAAAAAAACAGTGCTTTTCTTTCAAAAATAAGGAAATTTCTAAGTGACCCCAAACTTTTGAACGGTAGTGTATGTGAAACAACAATCTGATTATTGTCCTTTTGCACTTCACAACAACAAGAAAAAACAGCCTTGACTTCTGCCCCGCTGCCTGACTTCCACATCTCACATTCTTTATCCTCTCCATTTCTCACCAAAATAAACCGTAAAACATTAAAAACACACGAACAAGCACGCAAACGACCGGACAAACAAACTGCAGTTATTTATTTAATTGTGGAGGAAGGAAGCAGATGAGGCAGCGAGCTTGGACGACACACCAACTTTATTCCTCCTCCAACATCAAGTACAGTACAACTCTGACTGGGTCTCTGAGCACCTTCTTTTTATAACCTTTAATTCCATGCCTTTAGACCCAGGGAGCCCGACAACAGTACATTCAGTGGAACAAAGACATGTGTGGCACATTAACATCACATAACGCCAGTACCGCTTCTCACACCCTCTCTTCCTCCAGCAGCTCTGGCACCTCCTGAACTCCCCTGGGGGCGAATCATACTTTCTGTCCCGTCTGAGACCCTCCGGTACCACTTCCTCCTTCAGTCCATTATTCCCTCTTCTCCCTGACTCCTGACTCTGGGTGGAGAATCCCCCACACCGTGCCACTACACAATGTATTTATTTTATTTTATTATAATTAGAGGTTATTTTATCTTGTATATATTTTTAAGGGCTATTTTATTTCATTTTAGACTTATTTTGAGTTACACCTTAAGGTATTTTGTTTTTTTTTATTAGCCCACTAGCGTTTATCCTTATTATATTTGTACTATTTATCTTTATTTTAAGTTTATCTCTCGTTATAACCTTTATTCTCTATTTTTTCCCCCTTTTTTGTATTATTCCTATATTACTCACTCATTGATTAAATTTGAGAGTCTTGTAATATATCAGAATACTTTATTTATGCTCACTTGTTGATGTAAAAAAGTTCTTGCATTAGAGTACTTCATCTGTATTTTCCTGGGGTATCCTACCGTGATACCCCTACCCGCTCTTTTGTGGGTCCACTTAACGCAGTAGAAATGCACTTCTTTTGTGGACTCGAACCGGGACCCGCCAAGCTTTACTTCATCCGAACCTTTGGACTTTGCGGTATCTAACTTTTGACTTACAATTCTTTACACGCATTTTCAGACCAACCGTGGACTCGAACCAGGTGTCATTATTAATTAAATTTACTCACTTCGATCCTCCTGTGGGTTGGCTCTGTCACTCTCCGGTACCACTTCCAGCATCTGCGGACCGTGCCTCACTTCCACAAAGCTGACCCGCTGGGACACGGGGGAAGGCTTTCCCTAGCTGTGCACTGGCTGTCTGTGGTCCAAAAATGCCGGAAGCAGGAGGAGAGGTATCTGGAGTCCCTGTTCGGGTGCCAAGTATGTTAGAAAAATCCTTCTGATCCAGGCTGGATCAGAGTTTCAGCAAATTTAATTACACTGGCCAGTGGAGAACAATACAAAAACAGTCTCAGAGCCTATTCGCGCATCATTCTGACCCAAACACACATTACTCAGTTCTTTCAGCCCTTCGTTATCTGAGAGGTGGAGGAGAGAATGTCCATGGTGATTGGTTCAGTACATCTGGTCAAAACGTGGTGTACAGATTATCTCTTTCTCAGGAACAATGACACTCACTCAGCACCAGTCACATAGGAAACTCACAAAATGAACTAAAACAAGATGATAACATAATGTAGCTGCATCCTTGACACTTTCACACAGACTCTGAGACAAAGCAAATCACAAATATGAAACGAGTCACCAAATGTTACTCTGTAGTGGGGGAAAAATGTCCTCACCATGACCCAATTCAGCAGCGACCCGTCCACCCCCGTGTCTAGCAGCAGCAGTATCTCCACTCCATCCAGCTCCACTGTGTAGAAAGTGTACCCGTTGGTACTGGGGGACACCATGTGGATGGTTGTTGGGGACGGGCGGAGTGATTTCTTCCATGGGCTCTCCGGCTCAGATACATGGCACACTCTAGCATAATGGTTTGAGCGTCCACATCTGCTACAACACTTCCCTCTAGCTGGGCTGTCCTTAGCCTTATTTTGGTGTTTCATGGATCCACAACCCTTGCAAAGGAGTTTTTCTGGGGCAGACCTTCGGCTGGCAGCATTGGTTTCCATACTGCTGGCAGCATTGGTTTCCATACTGTTGTCATCCAAGCTATCCTCGCTATCCGAGTCAGGAAGATCTGGTGTGCCGCTGTGACTGGCGCCAATTTAGCTCTGAAGCTAGCTTGGCTGTGGCCTCCAATTGAAGAGCTAGCTCAACAGCCCTGGCTAACGTTGTGTCACTCAGCACCATAAGAAGCCTAGCCCTTATAGCAGCGCTGCTCATGTGCTCTGCAAGCTGTTCAAGTACCAATTCATCCTTCAGTGGCCCAAAACAACACTCGCTAGCTAATTGCCTCAGGTCGGCAACAAACTGGTGAATAGGTTCACCTACGCATTGATATCGCTGCCAGAAACAAATCCTCCAGACAGTCATGCTATCCGGGATGTGAAAGTGGCTTGCTAGCAGTTCAATGACGTCCTCAAACAAGTCCAAAGCACCGAGAGTGCGCAGGACATGCTGGCTGTCAGTCCTAAGGTTGTGAACAAGAAGCGCACATGCTCTTAACTTATCAAGCTTACCCAAGTTGAGTGCGGTAATGTAAGTCTGAAAGGCCTCAAACCATCTCGGCCAGGGCACAGGCGGCTCACCCTGGAGCTTGAGGAAGGGTGCCTCCATTAGTTAATCCTCGATCGCCAAATGTTATGTATGGTAAAATACTATTGAAATGATGAGGCCAGGTGACTGGATGAACTCAGCTTTAGTTAAGTGATGAACCACAACGGACATACAGCAGACACCAGGCAGATGGCACTGGTCAATAGAGAGCGTGTAATGGATGCCCTCTGCTATTTATAGGGTGGTGCAGTGGTGGAACAGGCCACCACTACACCGCACTTCACAATGAAGGTGTTAAACCCCAACACCACATGAGGGTCCAACCGTGCTGAGTTGAGCTGAAAAAGTGACGTCAACGGATTGCAGGCCACTGATTGGCCAGAGTGTAACATCAGTGGAGAGCAACGTCTTCACAAGATTCAAAACCGACATTTGTAAATTCGGCAGTGTATTTCAATTATTTCTGTGATAATCAACAAAATAAATGGCTACACACAAATCAACACCATCACAAAACACTCACCATCTTCCCCATGAGCAACCATCAGCTCGGTGACCTCCTGGTATTTCATTTCGGAACGCTCCGCCGGTGCCGGGGCTGAAAAATTCATAGGCTGAAAAGCTTATATACTGTCTCCCCTTCGGTGTGCACCGTTCTTCCATCAGTGTCACAGCGCTTGGCTCCCTGCGCTTGTAAAATAAACTACATTTGGTCAAATTTGACAACTACGAGCTTTTCAGCCCCGTTGGCCCTGCTGCAGCGGAGTGACCCGAAATGAAAAAAGTATACCAGGAGGTCTCCAAGATGATGGCTGCTCACAGGAAAGATGGTGAATGCTTTGTGATTTTAAGCATCTTTTATGTTATTTATCAGTGAAAACGTCAGCATGTAAACAACATAATGAGATAACAGGCCACCTTCCTGTAAAGAACCCAACCCCACCCACTTGAGGTGGTACCTGGGTGAAATGGAAAACCAATCACACCGTGTCGAGCTGAGTAGAGTCGAGTAGAGTCGGAAAAGGGGCTTTACTCATGTGGGCCAAAAGTACGGATACAAAACTTTGGAGCAAACTACAAAACAAAAGAACAAAAAGGAGGTTCTAGGGAGCAGCTTGGTAGTTGAACCTTTCATGTTGGTTTCAAGGTTTGTTTTTTGTTTTTTTTCAGAGTTCACAGACAAAGCTCATAAATAAGTAATATTACACAAGAGTGCAGTATCAGTGAATGTGTCACTGCAATGATTCTGTAGTAAATAAGCATAATATAATTAAGAATAGGATTATTGTTATTTCACACGGATGAAAACCAAATTAAACATTGCCCAGTGCAAAAGTCAGTGTTTATACTGTATACATACTTCTCATGTGACTTGCGCCAGCAGCTAATTAGCTTGTTAGCATCATCAAGGGAGTCCTTTACACAGCCATGATTATGTTATCACCGCATAGGGATCACAACTCTCTGATCGGAATGGTAAATCCATCCTTAGCTTGTTCATTTTGTCATCCATTTCCTCTGTAAAAGGGTCACGCTGATACAGATAGGCATTAGAGGCTAATAGCGATTTAGCCTCTCGCTTTTTCTTTGCATCTTCAAATGAAATAAAGAGTCAATCACCACATACTATGTAGACAGACACCACATGCCTTTTCAGTACAAGAAGCTTCAATTTTTCCACTGTGTTCCCCTTCTTCCAAACAGCACTGGCATGAGTGCTTTGCTTCTGGATTGCAGAGTCACATGACTGTGCACACAGGATATGTTTTAATGGGGCCACCTCTCATAAACAGGGAGAGGGGAAGAGCCAAACAATTGACATGACCAAGGTTAAGTTGGTTTTGGTTCTTTTTCAGTTAATCGCCCAGCCCCATTTCTAACTATAAGATCCATGATCTCATCTGATGATTCCTTTGGAGTGTCATGGTTGGGTTAACAGTCACGAACACTGCTATACAGTCTCTTCACCCATGGCTGATTCACTGCTTTAGGTCTGAGAATGTGTGTCATCTCGTATAACCCAATGACTGAGTGATATCTAACAGAAACAAGAATTTTGGACTGTCAACAGACCACGTGGTTCAAATGATCTTCAATTTAAGGCCTATACATACTCTGTAAGTGTTATAGTCTGGGCTTGATCTTAGAATCAAGGCAAGTTTATTTGTATAGCACATTTTGTGTACAAGACAATTCAAAGTGCTTTACATAAAAACATTAAAGCATTAAGAATTTAAAAGCAAACTAAAAAGTAAATTAAAGAGAAAAAAACAAGCCAAAATAGAATACGACCGAAATATAATTTACAGTACATTGTAGGAAATTAACAACTGTTCTACTGAAAGACCGCAGCAAATAGGAGAGTGTTTAAACTCGATTTAAAGCAGCTGAGAAATTCAGTAGCCCTGATGCTTTCTGGGAGTTTGTTCCATATGTGAGGGGCATAAAAACCGAATGCTGTCTCACCATGCTTGGTTCTAACTCTGGGCACAGATAGTAGGCCTGACCCTGATGACCTGAGGGCTCTGGGTGGTTCAAAATGGACCAGCAGATCTGAAATGTGCTGCACCAGAAAGTCCCACCCAGTTTTTCAGCCGGTCTAGTAAGATGTTTTGGTCAACCGTGTCAAATGTAGCACTGAGGTCCAATAGAACCGAGACTGAAATGTTGCCACTATAGCCCCTTTTCCACTAGTACCCACTCAGCCCTACTCGGCTTGACTCTACCCCATTTGTAGCATTTTCCATTACTTTTTTTCATACCCACTCCACTGGGGTTCTAACCGTGCTGAGTTGGGCTGAAAATGTGATGTCAACAGACTGCAGGCCACTGATTGGTCGGGGCGTAATGTCTTGAGAGCGCCGTCTTCTGCAGAATCTACAACCGCCATTTGCAAAAAGTGAGTTCAGCCAGTAAACACGATATTAATAGAGATGGCTTCGCAGGTTTCACAGAAATATACATTGTGGTCCAATGAAGAGGTGCGGACTTTTCTGTACTTGGTGGCTGACGATAGTATCCAGAGCGAGATGGAGTGACCTGCAATGAAACAGAGGACAGCCCATGGATACAACATTAAAACAATGTAGGGAGAAGTTGAAGGTGAAGGTGACAGAACCATGGATGGTGAGTGTTTTGCAATATTGTGCATCTTTTTGCTTATTTATCCTATTGGTGGCAAGCTCACTTTTTTGAGCAAAACAGCGCCGTTCTGTCCTGGCTAACGAGTGTTAGCGAGGAGCGCTAGCTAGCTAGTAGCAAGCTAGCTAGTAGCCAACTCTGCTGATTCGCGCTTGCTTTGTCTGAAGTATTGGCTTGCGAGAGCAAAACGATGAAATATGCTAGTCCTGGTTAAAATCCTGGTTTGTGTACGTGTTGCACCTTGGTGCCGTGCATTAACCCTATGAGTGTGTATGTTGCCGAACTGCGACATAACCCCCTAGTGGTCAAGAGTGGTAAATATTTTTTGACAATACAATGGTTCAGATTTCCAAGGCTATAACTTGAAAGTGGTAAGAGATAATGGCTTACTGTCAATTAGAAAGATGTAAAATATGATCCAAAGTTTGAATTGAATTGAATTTATTTATTTTATTTGGTAATAATAATAATAATAATAATAAACATATACAATACAATAAGAACACACAAAAGAACAACCGAAAGGGTGTAGGCTGAAGCTAGTGCTTATATAGTGCCTACCCCATTACAATTTTAAAATCAATAACATAAAAATTTAAGTCTTACCCAAAATCAACAAAGAAAATCAAATAGAACAAGTAGACAAAAAAAAAAAAAAAACTTTAAGTTATTACAAATTTATCTCCCAGCATTTACAGTGACATACTGGGAGATTTTCTCATCTTTGTACAATTTTTTGAATTGCTTCAGAGTCGAACATGTTTTAATATTTTCAGAGCAACAGTTCCACAGTTTAACTCCAGTGACAGACATGCAATGATGTATTTGTTCTAACCTTTGGCTTATTAAAAACAGAGTTACCTCTTAGTTCATATTTGCTTTCCCTTTTTTTAAACAGTCTCTGAATATTTGCAGGTAATTGGTTATTGCTTGATGTGAATGACATTATAATCTACCAGATCTCTAAATTTAAGAGTATGTAATTGAATGAATATTGGATTTGTTGGTTCACGGTAAGGTTTCTTTGATACAATGTGTACGGCTTTTTTCTGTAGTAAAAAGATTAAGTTTGTGTTTGTTTTATATGTGTTTCCCCAGATCTCCACACAGTATGTCATAAAAGGAACTATCAGTGAATTATATAAAATGCAAAGAGATTTCTGACATAGGAGATCCTTAACTTTATACAGTACGGCAATGGATTTAGATATTTTAGTTTTGACATAATTTATGAGTGATTTCCAGTTTAGTTTGTTATCAACAATGACCCCTAGGAACTTGGTTTTGAAAACTGTGTCAATTTCAACATTGTTTATTTTAATTTTTCTGTGATTATATAATTTACGGTTTCCAAATATTATACATTTTGTTTTTCCAAGGTGAATAGATAATTTATTGGCAGTGAGCCATTGATTGATTTGTTTAAGTTCATTTTCTACTGAATCCAGAAGCTGCTTAAGATTTTCTCCACTACAAAAAAAAGTTGTGTCATCTGCAAATAAAATACAATTGAGCAATTTAGACACAGACCATAAATCACTAATATACAAAATAAACAGCAATGGACCAAGCACAGAACCCTGTGGTACCCCACACGTCATCTTCAGCAACTCAGAGTCTGTATTATTCACATGAACATATTGATATCTGTCTTCTAAATAGCTGTGTAACCAGTCAAAAGCAATTCCTCTGATGCCATACTTATGTCATTTACTGAGGAGTAATTTATGGTCAACTGTATCAAATGCCTTTTGTAAGTCCAGAAATATTCCAACTGTGTATTCTGTTCTATCTGTTGCATCCGTAATTTGTTCAACAAAGTCCATGAGTGCCAGTGAGGTGGTCCGGTTCTTCCTGAATCCATACTGTTGTTCACAGAGTATATTGTGTTTATCAATGAAATCATTTAGTCTCTTATCAAATATTTTTTCCAGTATTTTGGAGAACTGAGGTAACAAGGAGATGGGTCTGTAGTTTGAAAATGAGTGTTTGTCACCAGTCTTATACAGAGGAATGACTCTTGCTATTTTCATTTTCTTTGGAAATTTACCAGCAGTAAGTGACATGTTGCATATGAAAGTGAAGTGTTCAACAATACAATCAATAATACATTTAACCAAGAACATAGTGAAATCATTACAATCAGTTGATTTTTTTGTCTTTGAATTTGTTAACAATGTCAAGAATTTCTTTTTCATCTGTTTCTTTCATAAACATTGAGTAAGCGTTTATGTTGACAACATTGTCATTTATTCAGATAGGAAATGTATGCATCTAATTTGCATAATGTCGTGGCACCTCTTTACATTCCATAACTCAGTCAAAACTGGACTTTGGATGTATTTACACAAAAAATAGTTCAGTCTTTTGACACCATTTTTTGTACAGATGTACCTCATCATCTTATCTTCAAAGTATATGAACAAGAAATCAGTACATTTAAAAAAAAAAAAAAAACCTGAAATTTCTCACCTACTGCTGCTGCATTTTCACCCATCATGGTCCATATTTTGCATTGTGCCGGTAATTTAAAATCTCTACTACATCTACAAAGTCTTATGATTATCCCACATAAATTTCACTTGTATCCCACGGCTATTTTCTGCGTACAAAGCAGAAAAAGTGACGGTGCCGATCGTGGCCATATTAGCTTTCTGGGCTAACTGCTACAAACAGGAAAAGGAAAGGAGGAGTTCTTCTTCTTTGGTGTATTACGTGTCATCCACTGAGTCCTCCAACGGATGTCTGCCACCTTTTGAAACTGGCAAATCAGTACAATCAGTACAAATTCCCAATGCAGGTGATCAGAGTAAGAAGGCAGGCACAGTGCCGCACTCTGCCACTAGAGGCACGCAAATTCTCACACTCAAAGGGTAAAGTTGTGTGTATTTTCTTTCTAGAATCTGTCATGGACCAGGTTGGACATGTCCAACGCCGTCCATGATTTGTGGCTGTAGTTTCTCTGATTGTTGTTTCTTAATTTTCAGCTGGCAGGTTATTGGAGCCTCTGGGTCCTGGGCTCCCTGCCAGCCTACAGCCACGCCTCTCCCTCTCTGCTAGCATCCACCAGCTGTCTGTCATTTTCATTTGCACACACACACACACACACACACACACACACACACACACACACACACACACACACACAGTCATTCTTACTCACATACGCTGACACGCACTCACGTACCGGCTGCCGCCGCATACCTACATCCACTTGTCACTCATTAGTATACGGGGTATTTATGGGTGACAGTGTGAGCACTTAGTGTGGCGGCGTAAGTCAACATTTGATGTCCAGGCTCACTCATTGTTGGTTTCCCTTCCTTTTGGACTGTGATGGTGTTGTTGTTTCCAGAGCACAGAAGTGCTCCGACACTCATGTAAATCTTCCTCTCTTCTCTGGTTATGTTTCTAGTTTTCCCCCAGCGGCCAGTTCTACCCTGGGGCGTGACGTAGCTTCTTCCTCCAGCCAACGGAGTTTATAGCCGGTCATCTTAATCATTACTCATTTTGGACTGTATTTATGGACACTTTGTATGTTTACATCATGTTCACGCTCAGGTCTATCCACGACGGACTCAAAGCCCCGCAATGAAGGATTAAGTACTGAATCTACAGAAGAAATAAAAAGCTCCTTCTCTGTGATCAGTCCTATTTGGCCCAATTTCTCCATGAAAATTCCTCCTGGCTGTCTGCAGTCTGTGTTCAAAACAACGAGCACAAGGCCTTGGACAGCACCTGCTCAGATAATCGCAAGGACGATTGGCGAGCAGCCAGACAAAACATCTCCTGCCAAGTGCCCTTGTTGTTCTCCTATTATCACAACACTTTGCATCAACAGTGCACACATATTGATCCACGAACTGAAATAAAGATACACACACTGCTCTCTTGTGTCCTGTGTCCTGTGAAACTTGTCCGAATGTGCATTGAGAGCTTTTTTTTTCCTTGTAATCATAATATTGATTGATTATGCAACCAGTATTCTGAATCAATGATTTTTTTGCTCCTTCCTATTGTTCCTTGTATTATTCTTATTCTTATGCTATCTGTACCCTCTATCCTGTTGGCAGGCGCGTCCCCGATGCAGCTGTGTCACTGGAAATGCAGGTTCATTTTCTGTGTCAAGTCAAATTCTCTTGTATGTTATCAGTGATCTGTTAATGTACTTGGCAATAAATCTTTTCTGATTCTGATTCTGATTCTGATTTTCTGTTTAATAAATGCATTCATTCATTTGTTCACTGCTGTGCATGAACATGACAGAATTTGTTTCCATATGCCAGGGGTCCGCCTCCTTCAGCGTGTTGTGTTTATATGGATGCAGGTCAAGTGGACCCCAGGATCCAAAATCTCAACATATACAAATGCATTTTCAAACCAGTGATTGATAAAGTGATTTATAAAGTGATTCATATAATTTCCTAAAGCCTCATAATAGACCCACTTATGACAGGGTTAGGGACCCAGGAGACAGACGCTGACATGAGTAGATATTTGACAAGTATTCTTTATTAATATTATGTGCGTGTAGTGCGTGAGTGAGTGAGTGCGTGGCTGTCTGGTCACTGGAGCTGAACGTATCCTGTGGCGACCTGGCAACCCTGGAACACACAAGCACAAACAATTACAGCTGTTCGTTAGAATGGAAGACTTGAAGCTTGTGATGCTTACATGCAGGCGCCACAGAGTAAATCCTGCTGGTTCCGAGTGCCTGTGCGATGTGGTGCTCGTGGTGCTCGACGTAGCGGAGGTGAGGAGGAACTCCGTGGAGGAGGAGATGGTGTCCCTTCAGCTGGGGTAGTTAATCCGCCGCCAGGGAGGTCCACCTGTGCACAGGGGAAAAGGCTAGGAGAGGATGAGTGCTGAGGTTGCTTACTTGGCTTGGCTTGGCTTGGTGTGAAGTCCTGGTCTTAGCTTTGGCTTGAGGTCGTGATCTTGGCGCATTGCTGGGCAAAGGCGACAGACGACTCCGTGCCGAGCCATCTGCGGTTCTGGCTTTTAAAGCCCGCTGATTGCCACCTCCCGGTGTGTGCGCAGCTGATGATGATGATGATGACCATGACAGCCCAGCGGCCGCCATGACAGTACTCCCCCCTCTAGAGGTGCCTCCAGGCACCTGCCCAATCCTACCTGGATGCACCCGATGGAAATCGCGGATTAGCTGCTTGTCGAGGATCAACGCTGGGCGAATCCAGGAACGATGCTCAGGACCAAACCCCTCCCAGTCCACCAAATACTGAAGACCCCGGCCCTGCCGGCGGACATCCAAGATGGCAGTCACCCCCCAGGCCGGATGGCCATCGATCATCCTCAGGGGAGCAGGAGCCGCGGGGGGTGGGCACAGAGGGTCGGAGATGCACGGCTTGACCTGGGAGACGTGAAAGGTGGGGCAGATGCGCATGGAAGGGGGGAGAACAAGACGCACAGACACAGGATTGACAATACGAGAAATGACAAAAGGGCCGATGAAGCGCTTGGTTAACTTGCGCTTCTCGGCCGGCACACTGATGTTCCTGGTGGACAACCAAACCTTCTGACCCACCTTATAGTCCGGGGCAGGTCTCCTGTGGCGGCTGGCCACCTGGATGTTGCGTTCCGTGGTCCTCAGAAGGGCTCTGCGGGTGATGGACCAAACCCACCGACAACGCCTGGCGTGGACCTGCACTGAAGGAACCGCTACTTCCTTCTCCTCCTCAGGGAACAGTGGTGGATCAAACCCTAGTGACGCCTTGAAAGGGGACATCCCCGTAGCAGAGGACACCGTGGTGTTATGGGTGTACTCGATCCAAGGTAGATACGTGCTCCAAGAAGAGGAGCAGGAGGAGATGACACAGCGCAGCGCAGCCTCCAGCTCCTGATTCGCACGCTCGCACTGGCCGTTGCTCTGCGGGTGATACCTGGAGGAGAGGCTAGCCGTGGCCCCCAGCACCGTGCAGAACGCCTTCCAGACTTGGGATACAAACTGTGGTCCTGGGTCCGAAACGATGTCAGCGGGGATTCCGTGAAGACGGACCACATGTTGGACGAGAAGGTCCGCCATCTCCCGGGCTGATGGCAACCCTCGGAGAGGCACAAAATGGGCCGCCTTAGAAAAACGGTCCACTATTGTCAAAACCGTCGTGAAATGATCAGAGGGAGGTAGGCCAGTTACGAAGTCCATGGCTACGTGGGACCAGGGGTGAGATGGAATGGGCAAAGGGTGCAGAAGATCCGCTGGGGGGGATGATGACGTTTTCCCAGTAGCGCACTGGGCGCAGGCCTGGACATAGCTGTGGACATCCTTTCTCAACCCTGGCCACCAGAAGGCCCTCTGGAGAAGATCAGTAGTTCGGCCCACTCCCGGATGGCACGCCAACCTGGACGCGTGGCCCCATTCAATTACCTGACCCCTGACAGAGCGGGGAACGAACAGACGACCCGGGGGGCCCCCACCCGGATCAGGCTCCATCTCTTGCGCTCTTCTGACCCTCTCGGGGATTCCCCAAGACAGTGCACCCACCACACAAGAGGACGGCAGGATGGTCACCTCCTGCTCTTCGGTGGATGGTGCGTCAAACTGCCACGAGAGGGCGTCAGGCTTGCCATTCTTGCTCCCCGGCCGATAGGTGATAGTGAAATTAAACCTGCCGAAGAAAAGTGACCAGCGGGCCTGACGTGCGTTCAATCGTTTGGCCGTCCTGAGGTACTCAAGGTTACGGTGGTCAGTCCAAACGACGAACGGCTGGGCAGCCCCCTCCAGCCAGTGTCTCCACTCCTCCAGGGCGAGTTTCACGGCCAGCAGCTCCCTGTCTCCAATGCAGTAATTTCTCTCAGCGGGTGTCAGGCGGTGGGAGAAGTATGCACATGGCCGAATCTTGCCATCCGCTGGAGAGTGCTGAGAGAGAACGGCCCCAACCCCCGAATCCGAAGCGTCCACCTCCACCAGGCACTGCAGCTCCGGGTCCACCTGGGTCAGCACGCGAACCGAGGCGAACTCCTCCTTCAGTCTCCCAAATGCCACGGCAGCCTCCTCATTCCAACAAAAAGGGACTTTAGGGGAGGTGAGAGCAGTCAGGGGGCGGGCGATGTTCCCAAAATTGGGCACGAAGCAACGGTGGAAATTGGCGAAGCCCAGGAACCCCTGTAGCTGTTTCCTGGATGTGGGCGTGGGCCAATCCACCACCGCCTTGACCTTGGCCGGGTCGGGGAGCACCTGATTCCGGGCGATGATAAACCCAAGGAAAGAGGTCCGGTCAGTGTGAAATTCGCACTTTTCTGCCTTGACGAACAGCTGGTTCTCCAGGAGGCGCTGCAGGACCCGTCGCACATGCACCTGGTGCTCCTCCAACGTGCGTGAGAAGATGAGGATGTCATCGAGGTAGACGAACACGAAGGAGTTGAGGAAATCCCGGAGGACGTCATTTATCAAGCGCTGGAACACGGCTGGAGCATTGGTTAACCCAAACGGCATCACCAGATATTCGAAGTGGCCGCTTGGGGTCCGAAAAGCCGTTTTCCACTCGTTGCCCTCTCTGATGCGCACCAGGTGGTAGGCGTTCCGCAGGTCTAGCTTAGTGAACCAGGACGCCCCCTGGAGGGAGTCAAAGGCTGTGTTCATCAAGGGCAGTGTGTATTTGTCCTTGACCGTGATTTCGTTGAGGCCCCGGAAGTCGATGCAGGGGCGCAGCGAACCGTCCTTCTTTCCCACGAAGAAGAACCCTGCACCCACGGCCGAGGATGAAGGACGAATAATTCCGGATGCCAGAGATTCTTTGATGTATGTATCCATGGCCTCGCGCTCCGGAGCGGACAGGCTGTATAGGCGGCTCGCCGGGAGAGGGGCCCCAGCCTTGAGGTTGATAGCGCAGTCGTAAGGATGGTGAGGGGGTAGGGACAATGCCCGTGACTTGCTAAACACTGGCCCCAGGTTGTGGTAGACTTCAGGTACCTTAGACAGGTCCAGGGGTGGCGTCGGAGGTAGAGGCACCGAGACCAAGGGGGCGCACGCCGCAGATTGAAGGCAGGCACTCAGACAGAAAGAACTCCACGCTGTAATACTCCCAACTTGCCAGTCAAAGGTGGGGTTATGAAGCCAGAGCCAGGGGTACCCCAGGATGACAGGCGAGGAAGAGATGGGCAAAATCAGGAACCAAATCTCCTCTCGGTGATTCCCAGAGACTATTATAGACACAGGGGCTGTCTGATGGGAAACCGATGTCAGTGACGCTTTGGACAGGGTGACGAGATTGACAGGAGGACATAGAGGTCACTTCCGGTTCTGAGAGAGAGCAGACGCTTTTCTTTCCTCTCCCTTCTAATCCTCTATCTCCCTTCTGATCCCAGCTTGCAATGTTGCGTTTTTGTCTGTGTTCAGTCGCTCTTCTGCTGAATCTTAATCTAAATGGAAATTATGGATCTGGAAAGCGGCTTAACTGTGATTGTCACCACTTTAAAAGGAGATTGGGTCAGGAGGAACCCAACGAGGAGACTCATGGACATTGGAATTCATGCGTCTGTGGAGATTTGGCAGGAAATATTATTGGTTATGATCTCAGGACTTCTTTTTTTGGGATGAGAGAGGAAAATTCTATTCTCCGTGGGCTCTGAGCTGTGTAGATTTGACCTTGTTTTGATGCCCTGTTTACATTCCTCCTCGATGAGATAAGGTAGTACTGGCGGCTGCTAACCCAAACAATCGACAGACAGTTGCTGTTGTTTCAGCGGATGAACTTCTCAAGGACAGCCCATGTGCCTTCATCTGCAAGCGAAGAGATAGACTCCGGACTTGTTTATAAGTCACATGATTATAACATCTATCCACTGCCTGGAGGCGCCCTCTGCTGTTCACTAACAACTGTCACACCTACACTACACAAATGCATACAACACTACACGACTGACACATATATACTGACTCATACATACACTGCCTCTCTCAACTCTTGTTTTTGTGTGATCTATATTGTCTGCTAATTGTGCATAGAGGGTTTTTTTCTGTGTAGTCAAAATTTGGCTCATTTGAGCTTTATGAGCTTATACGAGCGTTATTCTGATTAACTATGTTTTTTCTCTCTGCCTATTGTGTTTTCCTCCCCCTCCCTTCCCCTCTTTACCCCCACTGTATGACAGGCGCCTTGCATGGCTGCCGTGTCATTGGATGCGCCTAACGTGCGCGTCCAATGTTAAGTCAAATTCCTCGTATGTTTACTTGTAAATATACTTGGCAATAAAGCTGATTCTGATTCTGATTCTGACAGCTGAGGCCCATCTGGGTTGCCAGGTCTCTGGAGATAAAGTTCTGCTCAGCTTCTGAATCAACTAAGGCATGTGTGGAGTGTTCTTTGTGTTTATGGAGTAGCCTGATAGGAATGTAGCAACTAGTGAGGGTTTTTTCCTGGTTCTTGTCCGTGAATCCCCCTACTGTGATCCACAGACCCCCCCTTTTAACCGGTTCGGGCATTCAGCGACCCCATAAGACCTATTGCCAAAATAAAAGCATAAGCCCAGATCCCTGCGGCGCTGTCTTTCAGCCACTGAAACTCCCGATTGCCCTATAATCATATCCTCCTTCCCCGGAAGTTCCTCTGACGAGGGCAGAGTGAGGAGGGGAGAGCTAGCGGAGCGAGGGCGTGGTTTACTTGAACGGAAGGCTGTCCGCCGTTCGGCCGCTCGCTCCTTTAGCCTACTATCCAAGCTGATGGTGAGGGAAATTAGCTCCCCTAGCCTGTCTGGTTTGTCCCGTGCCGCTAGCTCATCTTTCAGCTCGGAGCTAAGACCGCGGAGAAAGATACCACAAAGCGCTGGCTCCCCCCACCCAATCTCAGCGGCTAACACCCAGAAGTCAATGGCGTAATCGGCGGCAGATCTTCTGCCCTGCCGAAGACTTAACAGCCGTTCGGTTAACACCATGCCCCGGTCTGTATGATCAAACACCTCCATGAACTCTGCCACGAACTGCTGGTAAGTCAAAACAGGATAACTAGGTTTAGCCATAACTGTGTAAGCCCAGTCTAAGGCTCTACCCCCCAACAGGTTGATGATATACCCAATTTTATTCTGATCAGTGGCAAAGTCCCCCGGGACGCGGAGAAACACTGACTCACATTGGAGTATAAACCCTCGTGCTTCCCCGAGCTTTCCGCTGAAGCGGGCGGGGGTTGGCACGGGAGTGAGACAGTGTGTAGATGGTGCACTAGCTTGGCTAGTAGGAGCGGCAACGGGGGGTGAAAAAGCCCCAGTCGCCGGGGAAAACGTCTGGTGTCCTTCCAGACGGTCCAGACGGCTGTTAACCTGTGTTAATTGGTTTAGAATGACTGTCTGCTGGTGTGCAATCATATCTACTCAAGCGCTAAGAGTGTTTAGGCGGCGCGACAGCGCGCTGTCAGCTGGGTCAACTTGACGGAGTCGTACTGACATGGTTAGGGACCCAGGAGACAGACGCTGACACGAGTAGATATTTGACAATTATTCTTTATTAATATTATGTGCGTGTAGTGCGTGAGTGAGTGAGTGCGTGGCTGTCTGGTCTAGTTAATCCGCTGCCAGGGAGGTCCAGGGAGGTCCAGGGAGGTCCACCTGTGCACAGGGGAAAAGGCTAGGAGAGGATGAGTGCTGAGGTTGCTTACTTGGCTTGGCTTGGCGTGAAGTCCTGGTCTTGGCTTCGGCTTGAGGTCGTGATCTCGGCACATTGCTGGACAAAGGCGACAGATGACTCCGTGCCGAGCCATCTGCGGTTCTGGCTTTTAAAGCCCGCTGATTGCCACCTCCCGGTGTGTGTGCAGCTGATGATGATGATGATGACGATGACGGCCCAGCGGCCACCATGACAACTTACCTATTATGTGGATTTTCCAAAAACAGCATTGGAACAGTGCTGTTTCTTTTCCACCATAAAACCCTAGATTGAAAATGTACTTGTACGTGTACAGAGTGAATCCTGGGGTTCTCATTTGTCAGGGGTCCACAACCTGGTCCCATTTTTAGCTGTGGTGGAGGAAGTACTGATACAATTCTTGTTTTTGAAAAACTGATGTAGCACATGAACTCACTTTTGAATGTACTTGCAGTCAACATGCTTCATTGAAATGATTCAAGTCAGCTGACTGTATTAACTCATTCAGATTTCTGAGGCCACAATAAAAACAAATTATTTTAAACAAAACCTGGTGCCTGCAAAATTTGCTCTACTGAGGCACAGCAACATGACAATTGTGCTTAAATAAAACAACAAAACATTTTTGTCACATCCCACCACTAGCTTTCACAAGTGTATTTCCCTAATATATGTTTTGAACTTGCTTTAAATAACCACCATCCATTTTTGTCTTTTGTCTGGGCAAGAGGAAAAGGAGCCACCCCACAATGGACCTTGCCCCTGTGTTTGCCCAGATGCATGGTGACGAGGTGCAGCTCCATGAACGGCAGCTTGAACAGCACCATGAAGCTCTTGCCCAGCACATGCAGGCCATCACCCGGCTTGCCGATGACGCACGTGACGCAAAGGAGCAAGAAGTCGTCATCCGAAGGGAGGAGATGACACAAAAACTGCTGCCTTCAATCAAGCTTTTCTGGCTAAACTGGGCAAGCTTGTGAATGGAATGAGTGGCCTGTGTGTTTGGCCCTGTCTCCCCATCCCCAGTGTTTCTTTAATGTGTGTACATACGAAACAAAACGGCCTGTAATTGTGCTGATACTTGTAATAAACCAGTGACTGTGTTTGCATTATGACTGTGTTTTGCCTGTTATGATACTGGTGAGAAAAAAGTCAATAATTACATACACATCTCTTCTGACCAAATTCAGCTATAAATCAGGTTATGTGTCTGTAGGACATTACCAACTTTCTCCAAAGTTTTAGAAAAAAAAGTGTTACTAGACACTTCCATTGGAGTATATTATGGAGTCCAGTTACTTAAACATCCTATAAAAGTCTATAGATCAAGGTCAGGTTGTGGGAGCAGTTTTGGACCAATAGATAGATAGATAGATAGTTTATTTTGAACACAAAAATATAACAAATACAAGCAAATGGCAAATGCAATAAAGTAACAGTATACACTGTTCGAAAGGGAGAAGGAAGAAGTGAACACTTATTAATTCCATCTCCTCTTTTCCATAGATACACCCATGTGAATTTTATACAAATTACCACCTTTAAGACCCCAAGTAAACAATTTACTGTATTTTTTACAAATCAACATTAACACCCATCCATTCTAACATACAATGATGTCCATACATCAAAACCAGCCTCAAACAACACAGATATACAAAGTGCTGTCCCACCCACCATTCCATAGTGTCCCATAATATCCTAGAGTGAACATAATGAATCGTACATATAACTACTACCCTTCTAACATATACCCTTTCAGCAAATGGTGCTTATACCTCTTTTTGAATTGATTTCTGTCTGTACATAGTTTCAGTTCCAGCTCCAGACTGTTCCACAAATCCACCCCACAGACAGATATGCACATACTTTTCTTGGTTGTACGTATCTTGGGTTTTGTAAACCGACAAAATCTTGTGATGCAGTGAATCATGACATTGTAGTTAAAAAATATTTACACATTTTGGTAATCCAGCCTATGGTAATCCTGCTATGTTTCCATGTTATCTGTGTGTAATGGTAAATAATGAAAGCTTGTTCTTAATCAAAATTCTACTTTTCCACCCTGGAAAATTGGCAGTAATGCTAAGGGGTTAAGAAAAAGTAAAAAAAAAAAAAAAAAAAAAAAAAGTTTGTGTTTGCATCATGATTTTCTATTTTGTCTGTTAAGACACCGGTGTGAAAAGAGTCAACAGTACAAACCATTTATCAGTGATGTTGAAAATAATGGCTCATTTTTAAGAAAAAGTAACTAAAAAGAATTATTGTATTTATTGAAGACTGTATTGCTGGATGTGCCAGTGCAGAAGACACTGCACACTTTAGTGGTAGTACCAGTACATATATGGAGGAATTCTGGGCCATATTAGCATCTGTATTTTCTAATAATGGGTTAGGGCAAGGGTGTCCAGTCATGTGCCATGGAGGGCAAGACCCTGCAGGCTTTCTCTCCAACCAGTGTCTTCATCAGCAGATTCCACCGAATTTCTTCCACTGACTGCTGATCAGTGAATACACCTGCTGAAGAGACTGGGTAGAAGAGAGAACCTGCAGGGCCTTGGCCCTCCATGGCACATGATTGGACACCCCTGGGTTAGGGTTTAATGGGATTTAACATTTTAACACAAACTGCTTTATGGTTTATAATTCTGTTGATAGACTTACACCAAACCAAAAGTGATTTCTCAAACTACTGGATTGTTCTTAAACAGCTTTTCCAATCTTTTACTATTTAATTTATGTCACTTGATGGTAACCTTCACACATAAAACAAAAGTGGGGACAGAGCTGTAAAAAATACAAAGGTTTATTGTCAAACTTCCCAGTGTAATACTAAATGAATACATGTATAGTACATTGTTGACGCAGAGAATATATATTTACACAGTACATGTATCTATCCAGTAAATCAAGTATTTCTCCATGTAACCTTGTAACTGCATTATTTTAAATGCTTTGAATCCTTGATCCAGTTTGTTTTGGCCTTAAATACATCACAATTTTTAAATATATCTTATTATACCTAACTCAGTACTGTTTACCTGTTGAAATATATATTTTATGGCTAATATAACCCCAAAACTACAACCTAGCGATCAAGTTTTGGCAGCTGAACAGTTTTTGCCATGACACCACCACAGACTCAGTGCTGCTGGAGCCACTGAGCGTTTGCAAAGCTGGGGTGACATCAGTGAGAGACTGTGTTGAACGCCCAGACCCACGGTTTGAAGTGGTAATTTTGCCACAAGAGAGCCATCTGAAACATACACACAACATACATATTTTAGTACCTAATAGTGACAACTTGCAGACATTACAATGTAGTACGACAGACTTAAAGTAAACTAGCATTAGCAATCTTTAGCTTACCTTTATATGTGATCTAGTTTGCATCCTCACTTCTTCGGCTCTATGGCTTCCTAAATGCTCCAGTACTTTTCCAGAGTGTTTCGTCTCACTGCTTGTACCCTTGTCTGGCTGTTCTTTTTTGTCTGGCTGTCCTTTTTTGCCTTTACTCTGACAAAAAGCCAGACACGAACAGTCAACTCGTAGGCCGCCATGTTGTGTTTTGCTTGTGTCGCGCGTTTTACGTCACGGGAGTGTGGGGCCGCCTAGTTGTAAAAAAATCCCACCCACCCCAAGCGGTACTCTGCTGTAATGGAAACAAAAGCGTGCTGAGCCGGGTAGACGCATGTAGGGCTGACTGGGGACTAGTGGAAAAGGGGCTTATCTGTATTGGAGTGGCTGTCATTAAGGACCTTAACTAAAGCTGTCTCAGTGCTGTGGTGTGGCCGAAAACCTGACTGGAAGACATCAAAACAGTAATTTAATGTCAGGAAGTTGTGCAGTTGTTGAAAAATAGCCTTTTCTATTATTTTACTAAGAAAGGGGACGTTTGATATGGGCCTATAGCTGTTCATGAGTGAGGGGTCTAAGTTGCTCTTTTCTAGAAGTGGCTTGATCACAGCTGTTTTTAAGCACTGAGGGAAGACACCTCAATGCAGAGACTTATTTATGATCTGTAGTAGATCTGAGGCCATACAATATGAAACGTTTTTTAAAAACCCTATTGGGAGAGTATCGAGGCAGCAGGTAGTGGATTTCAGGTGGCGTATGATGTCATCCAAGTTTTTAAGATTGATTGGAAGAAATTTTGCCATGGTGTTTACATCTTCTCTACGTGGACACAGAGGAAGCACATGTCCAGCACCTGACATAGGAGCACTGACTGACTGTCTAATTTATAGAATTTTGCCAGTATAGAAAAAGGCAAAGTCATTGCAGGCATGGTTGGATAGAAGTTCAGGAGCTAATGACACAGGGGTATTTGTTAGCCTGTAAAGCTAATGACACAGGGGGATTTGTTAGCCTGTAAACAGTAGTGAACAAGGCGCATGCATTATTGTTGTTTTTAGCAATGATGTCAGAAAAATATGCTTGCCTTGCATTTCTCAGCTCCAAATTATAAACGCTCAATCTGTCATTATAGATTTCATAATGAACCTGTAATTTAGTTTTTCGCCACCTGCGTTCAGTTTTTTGACACACTCTTTTTTCAGCTCTTACTAGTTTGGCATTTCTCCATGGAGGTTTCTTTTTAATAAGGACCACCTTAACCTTGATGGGAGCAATGGCACTGATAATATTTATAATTTTACCAGTGAAATTTTCCAAAAGCTCATTTACTGAAGGTGAAGGGAGGGGGGTGAAGAAGAGAAAGCTTGGATAAATGTTTCACTAGTATTATCACTGATGTACCATTTTCTGATGACCTCTCTCTGGATATTTCTGTTGACATTAATAGGACTCTCAAACAAAACACAAGAATGGTCGGACAGCGCAACGTCAATCACCATAACCTTAAGAGATGTTCAGACCTTTGGAGATGACCAAGTCCAGACTGTGTCCTCTATTGTGCGTTTTTTTCCGTTACATGCTGAGTCAGTCCAAAGTTATCAAGGACACGACACAATTCTTTGTTCACTCTGTCCTGAGGGTTGTCAACATGAATGTTAAAATCACCAACAATAACTACACAGTCAAAGTCAACACAGATAATAGACAATAGCTTTGTAAAATCATCAAAAAAGGTTGTATTGTGTTTAGGTGGCCTGTAAACATTAAGAAACAACACATGGGAGGAGGAATTCAGCTGAAGAGCTGCATATTCAAATGAAGTAAACTTAACATAAGACATCTGCTTGCATTGGAGGGAATCATTAAACAAAACAACTCCTCCTCCTCCTTTCATATGCAGCCTGGGTTCACTTATAAAGCTGCAGTTGGGACGGGCTGCTTCGATAAGACGAGATTCACTGTTATCATGTAACCAGGTCTCTGTTAAAAACATAAAATCCAGTTTGTGTTTTATAATGAGATCATTAATTAAAAATGTTTTTCCTGCCAAAGACCAAATATTTAATAAAGCTAGTTTCAATGTGCTAAGAGCATCATCTGCCAGATTTGTATTTTGTTTAAGCTGTGACTGATGAGAAATGAACACTAAATTTGATAAATTTACAGGATGTGAAGGATGGATCTTGTTTCTCTGTAAATTTACTAACTTTTTTTTGCTACCTATTAAAACAGGAGTTAAGGAAACTATTTCCATACTGCGCCCCAGCTTGTCTTAGAAAGAGCCATAAGTGCCAGTGGTATCAGAGCCTGGACCCAGTACATATCACACCCAGCTGGTGTTATTATCAGGCTGTAGATTTCCATTTGGCTGTGAGGGTGGGGGTGGTGGTGGGCGCCAAGGCTTTGGCAGTTGTGTCAGAACTTGCTGAGGAATTGATGGAGGGGAGAGATGGGGGAGAGGATGAAGTGGGAGGTTTCAGGGTGAGAAAATTGGACTAGGGCATGGGGTCAGTTTTGTGGCCATAGTGACCAGTTCCTTCATCTGGTCAGTGAAGTCGAGTAGTGGGAAGGATGGGAAAGAGGAAGCTGAAGAGAATGATGACCTGGAGGGGGTATGCGGTGGTAGAGGAGGTGAGTCCTCACTGGTGGTTTTTGGTGAAGTAGGAGTCTGCACAGGTGCGGGCTGAGGTGGCTTTATCTCACAGTTTCTGCTGGGCTGTATCTTATCCAGTTGTTTTGGTTTCTCTTGCCTCTTGTCTTTGTTCTGGGGAACAGAATGGCATTGCAGAAAAAAGAACAGATTGGAGATAAACAGCCTCACTCCTGACCTGCTGAGGCTGAGTCCATCTCTCTTAAAAAGTGTCTGCAGTCCCATAAAAAGTTGAAATTGTCAATAAAATGGCGATTTGTTTGTATAGGCTTCTGATAGCCATCTATTTAAATTGAACAGTCTGCTAAATCTTTCAACTCCTCCTCTGACTAGTGATAAGGTTTCACTGATAAACACTTCAGCATTCAGACAGCTGACTACATCCAGCCCACAATTTATTTGTGTTTTCTGTATGGTCCCCTGATTTGGTTATTGTGATTACTTGTCTTCTGTCTTCCCTGGGTCCTCTGTCATTGTCTGCTGTGCCTGCTCCCCCACCCCCCCAAGTCTATTTTGTCCTTTCCCTGTCTGGTTTTAGGTCTTGTGTGTATATTGGTTTACCTATTGTTCCAGCTCCTCATGTTTTCTGTGCCCCTAGCCATTGCCCTGTCTGTATTACTCCTGTATTGTTGTCCTGTATATTCATTGTTAGGTTTCATATACATCCCCTATCTGATTGTCTGTACAGCCCCGCCCGTCCTGTTGTGTAGCTGCTCCCATGTTGTTTCCTAATTAGTCCCAGCTGTCTTATGTTAAGTCAATTATCTCTTCCCACCTGTCCTGTGTTATCTTGATTACCCCGTCTATATATACTGGTGTCAGTCTTTTTTTTTTTTTTTTTTTTTTTTTTTTTTTTGTTACTTATTTGTACCCGTAGGTAGACTTGGTTTGCAGTCTGGTGACAAGCCACCGGCTGCTGGTCGCTGCGTGCGCGAGCGCCCTAAACCTACATGTTTTTGGTAAGCGGGAGGAAACCGGAGAAATCCCGGAGTAAACCCACGCAACACGGGGAGAACATGCAAACTCCACACAGCTCACTGTTGGTCGGGGGCTGGGATCGAACCCACGATCTCATGATCCCCGCGATCCCCCGGCCGAGGGTAAAACTGTGCTGCCACAGTGCTAAACCACTGCGCCACCGTGCAGCCCAGTCTGTGTCCAGTTTGGCATCACTGATGTTCCTGTAATGTTTCTACCTGTGTCCTGTAATGTCTTTGCCGTGTTCCTGTCAGTGAGTTCCTTATCATTACCTTGCCCTTTAGTCTTGTTTAGCATTAGACAGACAGACAGACAGACAGACAGACTTTATTGATCCCAAAGTGGGAAATTAATTATTGGGAAATTAGTTCTGTTTTCAGCCCACATGCTGCCATTCTTTTGTGTTTGAGTTCTGTTTATTAAATCATTATTTTTACACCATACATCTGCCTGTGCCTGAGTCCTCCACCACCCAAATCTATGACAGTAAGAAAAGAAAAAATTGTTCTCTCTTCCAGGGTTGCAAGAACAAAGTGATATCATTTTGTTCTTGCAGCTTGTTCTTGACACATCATCATGGCAGAACTTTTTTCTTGCGTGCTGTCCAAGAACTATTGTGTGATTGGTCAGAAATTGAAATTTCCCAGGAGTTCTGCACTTGAGTTTATTGTGAAGTATGAAATATCCTGGCCAGAAAGAACTTTGTTCTTGTTCTCTTGATCTCTTCCTGAACGTGGGAAATACCAAAGAGATTGTGGTCAACTTCAGGAGGGGACACACACAGCATCCCCCTCTGATCATCGATGGAGCAGCTGTGGAGAGGGTGAGCAGCACCAAGTTCCTGGGGGTGGACATCTCTGAGAACCTCTCCTTGTCAGGAGCCGAGCCGGCTTGGTTTCACTCGGCTCGGTCCTGATCTCTCTGTGGGTCTTGGTGCTGTTGTATATGCATGTACAGTATGTATTTCCAGTGTGTTACCGTATCCATAGCCACTGCTCTGGGGCCGGCAGCTATGTGTACTGCTGACAGTCTGCTGGTCCGACCACACCCCCTCACTTATTACCATCAGCTGTTCCCAGCCCCGTTGATCATCTTTTCCGGTCCTCTCCCAGGTGTCTCTAATTACTTCATCACCAGCAGTGCATGTATTTTTTTTTTTATTTAAGTTTTTGTAAAGGGTATACATGTCATTACAGCATTGCATTGTTTACATTTTCATCACATGTTCCCTTTTTTTTGTTTTTTGACAACATTGGAAGAATAATTATTACAACACCCTTTTTTTAAGTGAAAGAAAAAGAGAATTAAAGAAAGAACAAAAAAAACCAAGAAAAAACAAAAAACAAAAGAACAAAAAAATAAAATAAAATAAAGTAAATAAAAATAAAAGAGCATCTGAGTAGCGTTGGAACAAAGAGAGGTGCCATTACTGAAATGGTATTTGTCAAAGATTAGATCTGATGGAAGACACATATGCGATCCAGGGTTGCCAAAAGTTCAAGAACCCATCCATGTCCTGTCTCAGTGCGAATGTCAACTTTTTCATCAAATAAATGTCCTGAATCACGTTAATCCAATCTTCAGGTGTAGGACAATCCTTCAACATCCATTTTTTAGTTAGAGCTTTTTTACTTGCCAATATTAAAACAGTGAATAAGTATTTTTCTCCTCGTCTTTCCAGTGATTCCGGTAGTAAACCCAAATACAAAGTTACAAAAGAAAAGGGGACTGTTATTTTGAATATTTTCCCCAATATTGTCTGTACATTGGTCCAATATTGGTGGATAACTGGGCATGACCAAAACACATGAAAATGATTTGCAGTCTCTTCACCACACAAGCGCCAACAATTCAAGCCCTTACGAGTAAATTTGTTTTGTGCAGGTGTTCTGAAAAATCTTGCCAAATTTTTCCATCCAAATTCTCTCCACTGCAGGGATGAGGTACTTTTCCATTGCTGTTTATTTAGCTTTTCCCATATTTCCAGTTGTAAAGTGAAATTCCCCTCTTTTTCCCATCTCTCTTTTATATATGATGTGTTGTCTCCTTTTAAGTCTTGAAGACCTTGGTATATTTTAGAGATGTATCTGATCCCTGGGATCCCTTTATATGCCATTAAGAAGACCTTCAGAACACCTGACTGGGCCCTTTCCAAATCCTCCTTTTTAAGTATTTTGTTTATGTGGTGTCTAAGCTGAAAGAACCTGTAAAGGTCTTGATTTATTAGACCTTGTTTTTTCAAATCTTCAAAACTTCTTAAAATTTGCCCTTTAAAAAAATCGTAATATTTTATCAGTCCGTTCTCTTTCCACTTTTTAAATCTAGTGTCTGTTTTATTAGGAGTAAAGTCTTGATCATAGGCAATCCATTGCAATAATCGATAGGGTTCTTTAGTTTGATTCTCTCTGACTATCTTAAACCAAATTTTTAGCGGGGTCTCTATCCACGGGTTAGTGCTATTCAAAAGTTTAGGTAAGGCATTGTTCCCTATTATCGCCTGTAGGGGGATGTCACTTGTTATTTGGCATTCCATCTCCTTCCATTGTGCAGTGTAGACTGGGTTACATATCTCTACTAAAGTTTTAATTTGTGCAGCTTTAAAATAGTCCCTGATATTTGGCAGCGCGAGCCCACCTTTGTCTTTGTTTAGCTGTAGGGTTCTATATCTGATTCTACGTCTCTTGCCCTGCCATATGAATCTTGAGATCCTTCTGTCCAGTTCTTGCCATGTTTTTTTGGGAGGTTCTACCGGTATTGTTTGGAAAAGGTATAGAAGACGTGGAAGTATATTCATTTTGACTGCTTCAATTCTTTGTGCGGTACCCAAGAATGGTATCATATTCCATCTTGCTAGATCAGATTTTATTTTTGCCATTAGTGGATCATAGTTTAGTGTTATAATTTTGTTGAGTTGTTTTGGAATATTGACCCCCAGATATTTCATAGATTCCATCTCCCAGTTAGTTTTGAGTTTGCTTAGTAAATATTGATTTGGGTCATAGTTGAATGTTAAAACTTGGGTTTTATGCATGTTTAATTCGTACCCCGATAGATCTCCATACTCTGAAAAAACTGAGATTAGTTCTGGAAAAGAGGTGTCCGCCTGCCCCAGGTATATTAAAATGTCATCAGCAAAGAGTGCTATTTTGTGTTCCTTCTGACCAAGTGTAATACCTCAAATTTTTTGATTCTGTCTTATCCATTGGCTCAGAGGTTCTATGAAGATTGCAAAGAGCAGTGGAGACAAGGGGCAGCCCTGACGACATCCTCTTTCCAGTTCAAAAGATGATGATAATTTACCGTTTATCCTTATTTTAGCTGTTGGTTTTTTATATAATGCCTGGATAGTTCTAATGAAGTTGTTATGAAAATTGAAACTGGATAAGATTCTATATAGGAAAGACCAGTCAACCGAAT
Source organism: Pholidichthys leucotaenia (assembly GCA_020510985.1). Lineage (NCBI taxonomy): Eukaryota > Metazoa > Chordata > Actinopteri > Cichliformes > Pholidichthyidae > Pholidichthys > Pholidichthys leucotaenia. Next base: position 418,541,736 of record CM035839.1, read on the forward strand.
CAAATGCTTTTTCAGCATCTAATCCCAATATGGCTGCATTTAAGTTATATTTTTTTATATGATGAATTATGTGTAAAGTGCGTCTCATGTTGTCTTGTGTCTGTCTTTGTCTTATAAAACCTGTTTGGTCTAAATGAATTAAGTCTGTCAGTATATTTTCTAACCTTTTGGCAAGGATAGTGGTAAAAAGCTTATAGTCCTGATTTAACACACTGATTGGTCTGTAGTTGGAGCAGTCTAGTTTATCCTTTTCAGGTTTAGGTATGACTGCAATGACCCCTTCTCTCCAGGAGGGGGGGATTTCCCCTGTGTGGAGGACATAGTTAAATGTTTTCAGAAGGAGAGGAGATAGTTGCTGTTTAAAGGTTTTGTACCACTCTGCTGTATAGCCATCTGCTCCTGGGGATTTGCTAGCTTTAAGTTTCATAATTGCTTTTTCTAATTCTTTAGGTTGTATTTCTGACAGTAGTGTTTTATTTTGTGACTCAGTAAGTTGGGGGAGGTTTAATGTGTTTAGAAATGTTTCGGATGCGTTTTTACGTTTTTTGAGGGAGTACAAGTTCTTATAGTAGTTCTCGAAGCTTTTAAGAATATCTTGAATTCTAAATTTTATTTCCTTTGATACTGGGTCTCTGATTTTGTAGATTGCTCTCTCCGTTTGTTGTTTCCTCAATTTATAGGCTAGCAATTTTGCCGATTTGCTGCCTGTTTCATAGTATTTTTGTTTCAGAAATGTAAGTTTCTTCTGGATTTCTATTGTGTAGATCTCATTTATTTGTTTTTTAATTTCCTTAATTTTGAGCGAGTCATTAGAATGAGTGTTATCTTTGTGCTCTTTTTCTAGGTTCTTAAGTTCTGACTCTAATGTGATTAGTTTTTCTTGTCTCAGTTTCTTTTGGATTGCCAGTTTTGCGATAATCTTTCCCCTTATTACAGCTTTGCATGCGTCCCACAGTATTAAAGGGGATACTTCTCCATTATCATTTTCTTCCAAAGTCCATATAGATCGGACTGTGGTTAGAGAGATCCGTCAGTCCTATTTTACACGTTTTTACTCTTCCAATGTCTCTATTAAACATAAAAAATAGTCAATCCTTGAGTATGATGAATGTGGTGCTGAGTAAAATGTATAATCTTTTACACTGGGGTTGAATTCCCTCCACACGTCACAGATTCCCATTTCTTTTAGTAGCATCCGAGTTTTTCTACTTTGAGTGTTATTTTGATGTGGAGAATTACCTGATGCATCCCAGTATGGATTCAGTCTTAGATTGAAGTCTCCACCACATATCACTAAACCTTGGGCTTTACTTATCATTAGGTCAAATACATTTTTATAAAATTTCCAGTTAGCCCCTGGAGGTGCATATACATTCAGCAGGGTGATATCTTCTCCCTCTAGCCGCCCAAGTACCATACTGAATCTCTCTTCTTTATCTTTGTGTTCTGATTTTTTTTCAAATATAATATTGGTTGAGATCAATGTCGCTACCCCCCTCCTCCTCCCTGACTTATATGTTGCCGGGAAATAATACACACTGAACAACAAATGTATTTTATGGGTTTTATCTGATATATAGAAAATAAAGAGCAGCACACTTCAGAATGAAAAGATTTACAAAAATTTTTAAATGTAAATAAAATAAAATGAAATGTACAAAATGTCTCTTTGTATATAACTCTCACGTTTGTGTTACAGTCTGTACTGCCTCAAACACACAGGAGGCAGATCTTAAACAAAATGGTGGGTTACTAACAAAGAAAAATGCAATCTGATAAAATGCTCAGTAAACTAATGACCCCAAATAAGTACGTACAAATGGTAGTGGTGATACTGGAAATGAGAAAGGTACATAATAGCTTTAGTACACCACAAACCTTAAGTTCACACTCCAAATATGCTCAAAACTTAACAAGAAAAGCTTTTCACTTACAACATACACACGACGCCACACCAGCGCGTGATCACTGACTGATCTTCACAGGACACCCGAGTCTCCCTGGTTTGATTGACAGTATAAAATGTTTCAGTACTCGTCACTGTGTAAAACAAAAAAACACATCATAACATTGTGACCAGAGTAGCAAACAACACACTTTTACATTTACACTCATGCTTACATCGTACATAGCCTGATATTTTAACTATATCCTCTTGGATAGGCACTATGTTCAGCCACGGTATACCATGCTAGTCAGGCAGCAAATCTGTAGGTCAATCTACGTCTTATCTGTTACTAGGCCGACTTTATTACATCCTCCTCGGCATAATTCACCGTGTTCGTTAAGAGTAAAAATATATTTTAACTGGCATTGGTGAACTTACAACGTTTCTTTATGAAGATTATTCCTCGTCTTGCTTGCTTTTCAATCCGGTCTCCTGAACCGTTTTCCCCACCGAAAAAAACCCAGATATTCAAATCCTCTACCTGGCATATCCTGCCCACACCCTGAAGTCACTTCCTGTTGAGTCAAGTTCAAATCAAATATTTAAACGCAAATCAAATCAACAAAGATCCATAAATATGACCCGGTTACATTCTCCCTGCTTACAAGTCAACGGCCTCGGTGACTACAAATGAGTTTTTGATTTCCCTCACAGCTTCTCTAAACAAGACCGTGCCTAAGTTTGCAAAAATCTGAGCGATTATAGCTGAAGAACTGGGATCCAAAACTGACTTTGGCTCATGGTACGGGTTTGAGTGCTCGCCTGCTGTTGACCTTTGACTCCTGCGGGGAAAGGGAACAGGTTCAGGCATGGCTTCATCTTCTGTATCAGACCGTGTTTCTTGTGAGTCTACCTCAGATTCTGGTTCAGGAAATTCATCATCCTGCTCTGACTCACCATTGATGCTACCTTCTGCACTATTCTCACTGCTAGGGATCCTGACCTGACCATCAGTGTGAGCTGGGTTACGGATGGGACTAAGAGCCCTCACTTCTTCCAAAACTAAACCATCGGTAGGGTCCTCTGAATTTAAACTGTCCTTCGGCGGGGACTCTGGGGACTTTCTAAGACACTGGCTACTCGGTCGTGACCTGAAGACGGGTGGGGACACACATGGTCTGATGTCAACTCTGTTAACTCTTTTTGTTGGTCCTCCTTCTACAGGTTCTACCGTGTATGTAGTTCCTTGAATCTGCACCACACGGTGGGGAATGGGTTCCCAAGCATCTTGAATTTTGTTTCTGCCTGGGGGCCGGTTTCTGACATACACAATCTGACCTAGCTCAATAGGGGGACAGTACACCTTCTCGTTATGCATTGAAATGCGTTCAGCAGCTTTCTGTTCACAGTACTCTTTGGCCCTGGCATGAGCATCATTCAGACGCCTTTGGTGGATCGCCAGCCAGTCGTGACTGGGCTCTACAGTGGACTCCTGTCCTAAAAGGGCATCAACAGGAAGGTGTGGGTCCACACCAAACAGAAGGTAGTAAGGGGAGTAGCCTGTTGTTGAATGCGGGGTAACATTGTACGTATAGACTAACTCTGGCACATACTCTGGCCATCTGCGTTTTTTCTCAGGCGGGAGGGTGCGCAAGAGTTCATGCAACGTCCTATTAAAACGTTCACATTGGGCATTCCCAGTAGGATGATGGGGGGTTGTACGACTTTTTTTTTACACCATACAACTTGCAGAGTTCTGAGATCACCTCGCTTTCAAAATTTCGGCCCTGGTCCGAATGCAAACGCTCAGGGACACCATACTTGAGAAACCACTCTCGCAGCAGAACCTTGGCTGTTGTGTCAGCTTTTTGATCACGTGTTAGGAAAGCCTGCGTAAACTTTGTAAACACATTGGTGATCACTAGAACATTTTCTCTACCATCGCTAGAGGGTTCTAGAAGAGTAAAATCAACTGCGACTACCTCTAAGGGCCTACTAGCTAGAAATGATTTCATGGGGGGGTGAATCTTGGGATTTGGCATTTTTGTTAACACACAGCGTTCACATTTCTTTATCCACTGTTTGGCATCCTCATGAATCCCTACCCAAAAACATCTTTGTCGTAGCAATTCCAGAGTACGCTCAATGCCTTGGTGCCCCATCGAGTCATGCACACTCTCTAACACCTGAGACTTTAAACAGCCTGGCACTAGTAGTTGAAAACGTTCCCCATACCTCACATCCTCAATCACCCAATAAAGCAGTCCCTCCTTCTCCCGAATATATAGCCAATGTTTCAATAAAGAGAGCACTGGTTTTTCAAGGTCTTTCCTCTCCTGAAAGTTAGGTTTACTTTTGCCGTCCCAAAACCTTCTAAAAACTCCCAGTACTGGATCCTGCCCCTGAAATTCCCTTAATTCCTCTTTTGAGTAGCCAGGTAAGGTAGGAGTATTACCCTGGGCTCCAGAACCGGAACCATCTCCCTTTTCGTTCGCCCGCATTTGCCTAATCTTGCAACTCTCAAGACCAGCACTTGTTAGCTCAGTGCCAAGTGTTGTCCCTTTCTGTATCACATTGCAGATAGCCACACACCCATCATAATCCATGTCGTCCGACATTGGTTCCTGCTCCCCTGCAAACGGGTGCCTAGATAATGCATCAGCAGCCCGGTTAGACCGGCCAGGCCGATACTGAACATCAAAATCAAACACTGCTAACTGAGCCACCCATCGCTGTTCTAGTGCTCCTAATCTAGCAGTGTTGAGATGACACAACGGATTGTTATCAGTAAGGACTGTGAATTTAGAACCTAATAGGTAGCCTCTGAATTTTTCTGATATTGCCCATTTCAGAGCTAGAAGTTCTAATTTCATACTGCTATAATTTCTGTCATTCCTCTCTGCATTTCTGAGCCTACGGCTTGCATATGAAATTACTCTTTTCTTTCCCCCTTGTTCTTGATACAATATTGCTCCCAACCCTTGATTACTGGCATCTGTCTCAACAATAAAGGGACGAGTAAAATCCGCATACCCTAGTACTGGGGCGCTAGTGAGTTTCTGTTTCAGAATATCAAACGAGCTTTGGCATAGCGGCGTCCATAGACTGCACATCCATTGATTCACCTTGGAGGGAGGCCCTGAATTCAAACAGAGATTCACCAGGTCGTGAAGCGGGCTAGCTATCTGGGAAAAGTGCTCAACAAATCGCCTATAATAACCGCAAAAGCCTAGGAATGAGCACAACTCTTTCAGTGTGGTAGGCACTGGCCATTGCTTCACTGCCTCTATTTTACCTGGGTCTGTTTCAATTCCATCTGCTGAAACCTGGTGACCTAAAAACTTAACCTTCTGCTGCAGAAAGTGACATTTCTCTAGTTTGACTTTAAGACCGGTATCTTGTAGTCGTTTCAAGACTATGTCAACTCTTTCTAGGTGCTCCGTGAATGTCTTGGAAAACAGCAAAATGTCATCCAAAAACACCAGCATTATTTGGAAAATCAAATCATTCATCGCAGTTTGCATCAATCTTTGAAATGTTGCTGGACCATTACAGACACCCATGGGCATGCGCAAGTACTCAAAGAGACCAAAAGGGGTTGTGAAGGCTGTTTTATGTTGGTCATGCTCTTTTACTGCCACCTGGTGGTACCCACTTGCTAAGTCAGTTGTTGAGAAAAACTTTGCTCCCTGCAAAGCATCGAAACTCTCATCAATTCGCGGCAGTGGAAAAGCATCTTTTCGTGTCTTCTGGTTAAGCTTACGGAAATCCACACATAGCCGTGTACTACCATCAGTTTTTCTCACTACCACCACCGGAGATGCGTAAGAGCTACAACTTTCCTTGATTATCCCCTTTTTCAACAGCTTGGATATGTGCTCTTTAACCTCTGTGTATTGGTTGGGTGGAATTCGCCGATAGGGTAGGCTCACAGGTACATCACCCACTAGGTTTATGTCATGTTTGACTCTGTCTGTGTACCCCAAGTCATCATCATCGACAGCAAAAACATTAACATACTTGGCCAGCACATTTTTCAATTGATCCTGTTGCTCTTTACTCCCTCCAATGTCTAATTTGTCCAAGACAGACGAGGTGCTGGCATCAAGGGCACTAGGCTGTTCAACTGAGACATGTTCGATACTTGCTGAAATACGGTTAAACTTTACTTTAACTGGGGGTTCGTCACTTAAGCACTCCACAGGGGAAAATACCCAAAGCCGGGTCCTCGCATTTAGCCACACATCCTCCGATGAAAGATTCACTACTTGCACTGGGACAGTATTACTGCTAGCTTCAACCAATGTGGGTAGGACAACCAGACCACTTGGCAAAGTCATGTTCCCCAGCTCTAGTAATCTCAAGCCGTTACCCTCTTGTACCTTGGGAAACCCTTTTGCCATGACTGTAACTACTGATGCTGAGGGGATGTGGGCTCCATCCCTACCTACCAGCCTAGCCACACTCCGCCTAGTGACTGTACATTTCTGAACCTGCTGAAAGGCACTTCTCCAGTCTGAATCAAGTTTCCCCCAAAGGACAGTATCAAACTCAGCATGCACCAGTTGACGGCAGCGGCTAATGATATTCATGCCGACAATCCCTGCAGTTTCTGAATTCGGTGGGTCTTTCACAACGAGGAAACCGCAGTCAGGTATTTTCAGTCCCATGGTCTCAATCTCTAACTCAAGATATCCTAAATATGGGATTTCTAATCCATTAGCAGCAGTCAACCTTAACCACCCCGCTGTAGCCACCATGTCATCATCCTCCCCACACAAATGCTGACGGAAAAACTGTTCAGTTATGGTGCTGACCTGGCTGCCCGTATCTAGTAAGCAACGGGTTACCACACCACGTATGTTAATCTCTACCGTGGGACATGTTCCTACTGCACGGGCCAGTAACTGATCCTGAGTAATCTGTGCTTTAACTGAGTCTGAAGTGTTCCCCCTAATCGCTTGACTCACGGCGACCGGGGCCTCTAGTTTCCCTGATTCTGACCGCTTTGCTGTGCCTTTTGCTTCTGAGTGCAATTCTTGGCTATATGCCCCTCCCCTTGACATTTAAGACAGATGGGTTTTCCATCATCTGTAAATTTCCACTGAGCTCGACGGCGGGTATTGGTCTGTTCACTTGAATTTGTTCTCTGCATAGTTAGGGTCTTAACCGCAGCAGCCAGCTCACTGATCTGCTTCCCTTGCTCTGCTACTACTTTGAAAAGATCACCCACAGTTCCCACTTGCTGTTCCTGAGCCGTTATGGCACTGCACTGGGTCTCTCTATCTCCACTGTCTCCTTTACTTCGGCTTTTAGAAGATCTGGAATGGCTAGTATCCTCCACTGACCACAAATAGGCTTCTTCTCGTACCTGTATCATAGTGGAGTCTGGTTTCTGTCTTGCAAACTTCCTCAGTTCTCGTTTAAGGAGTGGATCACTAAGGCCTTCAATGAACTGATCCCTAAGAACTTTCTGCTCATTAGCTAAGGCATTTGCGTCGTGCTTTGAGATTGTTCTCAAAATCTGACACAAGGCATGTGAGTAGCCAAGGATATCCTCACCATCTTTTTGTTTTCGACTGTATAGGTCATGTAAGAGCTGAGCGGTGCATCTTTTATCTTTAAAGGCTTCTCTGAGGTACTTGAACAGGTCAGCAACGGGTAGTGATTTCCCCCCACTACGAAATCGCATCTCCTCTAGAGCTGCACCCTTTAGAAGTGACATTATGAAGTCATACCGGTCACTGTTTGATTGGTATCTAGAATGCACTACACGCTCAACCTCCTCAATAAAATCCTCAACAGAACGACCATCCTTATCATAATCACCACTGAAAGGGGTGATTTGCAGTTCTCTAGGTACATAAACATAGGATCTCTGTGGTTCCTCACTCAAAGCCGCGATGGCTGTCAAGGCTTCAGTTTGTTTACGTTTCAGTTCAGAAACCTGTTCTAAAAGGTCTCTGTTTTCAGGTGATACCTCAGCATTTCTGCTCGCAGAGGAGTCCTCAACGCCTCTGTTTTCAACGCCCCCCACTGCGCCCTCTTCCATGTTCAAAAGTCTCTCTTACAAGTAGTCGAGGATATTGTGTTGAACTGTCCAGTCTGATGGAACCCCGGGAATTGCAGTCTCTTGGCCCCGAGTCCTCTCCGCTGATCCAAGGTCCACGATCACTCCGGCCGGTCTCTCCGTCTGCACCCCGTCAGGCTCCAACCGTCCAGCCGCTCTCGTCTGCTTCGTATCACCACTACCGTTTACTGTACACCAACCCACTCTAAACTATCAGATAATTGACCCCACTCCTGGTACCAAAATTTGTTGCCGGGAAATAATACACACTGAACAACAAATGTATTTTATGGGTTTTATCTGATATATAGAAAATAAAGAGCAGCACGGTTCAGAATGAAAAGATTTACAAAAATTTTTAAATGTAAATAAAATAAAATGAAATGTACAAAATGTCTCTTTGTATATAACTCTCACATTTGTGTTACAGTCTGTACTGCCTCAAACACACAGGAGGCGGATCTTAAACAAAATGGTGGGTTACTAACAAAGAAAAATACAATCTGATAAAATGCTCAGTAAACTAATGACCCCAAATAAGTCCGTACAAACGGTAGTGGTGATACTGGAAATGAGAAAGGTACATAATAGCTTTAGTACACCACAAACCTTAAGTTCACACTCCAAATATGCTCAAAACTTAACAAGAAAAGCTTTTCACTTACAACATACACACGACGCCACACCAGCGCGTGATCACTGACTGATCTTCACAGGACACCCGAGTCTCCCTGGTTTGATTGACAGTATAAAATGTTTCAGTACTCGTCACTGTGTAAAACAAAAAAACACATCATAACATTGTGACCAGAGTAGCAAACAACACACTTTTACATTTACACTCATGCTTACATCGTACATAGCCTGATATTTTAACTATATCCTCTTGGATAGGCACTATGTTCAGCCACGGTATACCATGCTAGTCAGGCAGCAAATCTGTAGGTCAATCTACGTCTTATCTGTTACTAGGCCGACTTTATTACATCCTCCTCGGCATAATTCACCGTGTTCGTTAAGAGTAACAATATATTTTAACTGCATTGGTGAACTTACAACGTTTCTTTATGAAGATTATTCCTCGTCTTGCTTGCTTTTCAAATCCGGTCTCCTGAACCGTTTTCCCAACCGAAAAAAACCCAGATATTCAAAATCCTCTACCTGGCATATCCCGCCCACACCCTGAAGTCACTTCCTGTTGAGTCAAGTTCAAATCAAAATATTTAAACCCAAATCAAATCAACAAAGATCCATAAATATGACCCGGTTACATATATGAAGATGAAGAGATCATTTTAAACCCTTGTCTATTGAGTTTAGTGTGCTCCACGTCTGTTAGGTGGGTTTCCTGTAAAAATATTATTCCTGCTTTGTCTTTTTTCATTTTGCCTAGAATCTTGGATCTTTTAACTGGATTCAGGATCCCTTTTACATTATATGAGATTATTTTGGTTACACCCTGTTTCTCCATTGTGTTGTCTTATTTAGTATAACAGTGTGGTGGCCCTCTTTTATGCTACTCAGAAACTGAAAGAACATTAAGAACATAAAAAACATTAAGAACATAGTATATAAAACTTTAAAACAAAAAACTGACAAAAGATCTTCCTGAGCTGAGGTCTTTTTAATGACCTTAGAAGAGCCTTGATGGTGTGTTGGCTCTGAGGGAAATTCCTCAGATTCCGTTACGTGCTGAGGGCCCTCTCTTACCCCTGTAAGTTGTCCCATGTTTTTAACGTGAATTTCAGATCCCAATCCGAACTTGTAATGATTTTTTTTTTTTTTTTTTTTTATGCCTATACCCTATGAAATTGTGCGCAACCTCCCACCACCATCACAGCAAACAGTCATGTTAATATAGTATTTGTTAGTATGGAGAGATCATGTGGTTCATTGTCACATTTCTATTTTAACAAGTTTTTTTTGTTTTTTTTGTTTTTTTAAAGACTTATTTGTTTTTAATTATCTCCGCCAGGCCGCAGGCCAGGAGGAGGTAATGTTTTTGCCAGCGTTTGTCTGTTTGTCTGTCTGTTTGTCTTTTGGTTAGCAAGATAACTCAAAAAGTTTTGGACGGATTTCGATGAAACTTTCAGGCGTTGTTGGAAATGGTACAAGGAAGAACTGATTAAATTTTGGGGATGATCCAGATCACCGTCTGGATACAGGAATTTTTTAAAGGATTCTTTAACATTGTGAGATACGGCCATTTTCAACATGTGTGCAGGTGCAATGGAGGGCGCTGGTCGTCGTGTCTGACAAACACGAACTCCGCGTTCTTCAAAGTTTTAGGCACAAAAGCACGCGGAAAACAGTGGTGGGCCGGGCCCGGCAGCGTGCCTGTGTTTGCGCTACGCTGCAAAAGCTGAGACGGGCAGCTGTCCGGCACGGGATTATTTGACAGAAATTCCCTGGGCAGCCATAGTGGCTGCGCAAAAACAAGCTCTCTGCCGGGGAAGCTTCCTAATCCTCTTTTGCCGCCGAGCGCAACCCCAATATAAAACCCATGGCAACCTGTCTACCCAATTTGCATCCGTCAGTGAAACCCTGAGTGCTGCTTTCAGTGATCTATGAAAACGCTCGCATAACCCATTGGCCTGTGGGTTGTACGCGGTTGTGCGATGAATTACAATGCCCGCAGCCTGGGAGTACGGAGATGGACACAACAGCAACACTTCAGTTTATTACCTCCGCCAAGGAGGTAATGCTTTTACTACTGAACCACTAATCCTATCATTGTGAATCCAATTGCTAGTCATATGTTTTCATGGTCAAGGAATCTGAAAACGTACACACAAACACTGTATGGGGGGGAACTGTGGCGCTTGGTGGAGGTCTGCGCTCTCCGAGTGCTTTTCTAGTATTATGTCTGTTCCATAAAATGCTTTACCACTTGCTGATTCTGCATCTCTTTTAATGTTTGTTACCTTGTAGGAGGAGGGTTGGATGCGCAGATTGACTAAAAATATCATTATTCCCTCCTGAAAACGCTCAGTTTTTCCTTATAGCTCTGGCGCTGGGTTTCCCACTGCTGGCCCGTGGATTTTGAGGGTCTCTGTGTGGAACACGATTGAGCCTTGATTCTTTCGATCGGGTCTGCTGCGGGTTTATACACCGTTACGGGGAGTCCTCTTCTCGCCATATCCGTGGTTGCTTCTTCTGCCGAGTTGTAGAGACACGTCTCATCCCCGTAAAAAACCCGCAGCTTCGCCAGAAATGGAGTCTGAAAGTGCAGTTTCTTCTCTCGTAGTATCTTTTTAGCGTCGTTGTATTCCCGACGCTTTTTAAGGACCTCCGGAGCATAGTCGTGTTCCACGAAGACTTTTCTCTCTTGGTGCATAAATCCTTTTTTCTGCCAAGCCAGTCTTACAACCTCTTCTTTTATTTTGGAGTTGGAGAACTTCACCAGCACCGATCTTGGTGGCGCTTCCGCTGCCGGCCTAGGGGCTAATGTACAGTGCGCCCTTTCTATCTTCAAGTCGGTGGTTTGGGGAATATCCAACTTCTCTCTCAGTAAAGATTCCACATATGCCGCCATTGTGGTGAAACCGTCCTCGACTCCTTCTTTCAGACCATGAATTCCTATGTTGTCTCTTCTTAGTCTTCCTTCTTGGTCGGTTAGCTTAGCCTCCAGTCTAGACTGTCGTTTGTGCAGTTCCAGCACGGTATCTTCCAGCCCTTTTATTCTTTCCTCTGCTTCCATGATTCGGTCCTCGGCCTGGTCCACTCTGCTGTTTGTCCTTTTTATTTCGTCTTTGATTTCACGAAATTCGGCACAACACTCTCGGCGAAATCGTCTTAATTCTTTAAGTACCATTTTTAAGCTAACCTTGTTGCTAGCTTCATTCAGCTCCTCGTCTTCTGAATGGAAATCATCCGGATCAGATTCTCCAGCCGATGCGTGTCCTGGCCTGGTAAATGTTGATTTCTTCTGTTTTCCTTTAGGCATGATGACTTTGTCTCTTGATTTTCACTCTTCCAAAAATCCGTTAAATCTGATTTTCAAGGTATTTTCCTGGATCGGGTCTGGGAGCTTCAGCGTTAAGCTGCTATCACCATGGTGTCCAGACCGGAAGTCAGCAGTGCATGTATTTAAGGGCCCTTTTGCCAGCCATGCACTGGTGGGTCATTGTTTGAGCGTTGTCAACTGTTGTGTTGTCAGCTTCCTATGACATGTAGCCACAGCGATACCAGCTGTGGGACGCCAGCGTGGTTACACGTCTCCACTCACTCATTCGCTGAGCGATGTCGGCCCAGGAACGCCAAATGCAAGTGTTTGTCTTTTTGTACGTCTTCACCGTTTTAGGACTGCTTGTGTATTCTTTAATAAATGTGTTGAGGTGTAACCCTGCGCGTATATCCTCATCTTTTCACCCCTCGCCGTGCACTATGGAGAAGTGCACGGGAAGATTTATGACACTCCAGGTCCAACAACACCACATCACTGGCCAAGAAGATTCAAACTTGCCTCCATTTCTTCCACAAACTGAGGCAAATACAAGTCCCACCCCCCATCAAGTGCTCATTCTACCAGGGCACCATTGAGAGCACCCTCACCAGCTGCATCACAGTGTGGTATGGAAGCTGCACCGCCTCCTGCCGGAAGACACTACAACGCACAATGAAAGCAGCCAGCAAGATCATTGGTGCCCCTCTACCCCCACTCTTGGACATCTACCTCACCCGCCCCACCCATAGAGCCATCAATAATGTAGGCAACACCTCCCACCCCCCAGACTCTGTCTTCAGCCCCCTGCCATCGGGGAAAAGGTCCGTTCCACAACACTGCTAAACAGCTTTGTTCATCAGGCCATCAGGACTGTTTACACCCCACACCCCCAGACTGGAACGCACTCAACCACACAATAACTACCTCAGCTGCTGGCACTCCAACAGTAATACAGTATCTCACAAAAGTGAGTACACCCCTCACATTTTTGTAAATATTTTATTACATCTTTTCATGGGACAACACTAAAGATATTGTCACATGCCGAGCCAGCTTGGCTTTCCCCGGCTCAGCCTCTATCTCTTTGTGGGGTTGGCTTTGCTGGTAATGTGTTTTTTGATGTATTCTTGTACACCGCTGGATTATTGTGTGCATTAGACGATCATTCTCTGCCATCTAACCACCACGTCTATGAAGGAGTGTGTTCTGTGTGTGCTCACTGGGATCCTGGGATTTCTCGGACAGCACCCCTCACCGTGAGTAAACTGCTAGCGATCCTTTGTGCTGCCTTTACACTGTGTCAGAAGCGTTCCTGTTTTCGGTTCAATCCCGCTTCATTTCTGGTAGTGTTTCCTCCCCGTAGCACGATCATTACGCTTTGGCTCTGCCCAGTTTATCCTCCGGTGTGTGTGTAGGGCATCCTGATGGACTTTTTAGCATACCCGAGCTGTCGTGTCTGTGTATGTGTCATTTTGTGTTAATAAATGTGTATTTGGTGTAACCCTGCACTTAAATCCTCTCGTCCTTTCTCCCCTCGCCTGCGCATTAGAGAGGCGCACGGGGAGCTCATGACAGAATGATCCAGCCGAACTATAGGATTTAGCAGGTTACACCCACACATCGCTCTCTTTTTTTTTTTTTTTGTTTTTTACTGTTTTCTGAACTTACCTGCATCTGGAAAGCATCATGCCTCGGTCTCGCCGAGGAAGAGGATCGGCAGCGGGGTTTCCCACGGTCGAAGAGGGATAGGCCACTGAATGCATTTGCAGCTTGGTGAATGAAGCTCTCGCCGCCCGTGGAACGAAGAAGATGCTGGAATGCCTGGGTGGAGTTGTCAGGATCCTGGAAGCGAATCCTGGGTTGTGGAGTTACCCCCAGTTCGCCGACCTGCTCTCCACAGTCTGCTCGCTCCAGTGCTCTTTCCCCGGATTGGCGTGGCCCACGGCGCCAAGGCAGAGGACCGGCAACCCTCAGCCCGTCACCTCCGTGACGCGTGGAGACGCCGGGAGAAGCCTCCCTCATCGTCAGCTGTCATCACCCTCCCAGCTGCTGCAAGGCTAGATGGGGCTGCTTCAGGAACGCCCACCTCCGTTGCCACGGAGACGGTTCCACCTCCAGCCATTGAAGAGGGCCTTATCACCGCTGACACGGAGAGGGATGTCTGTCTGCTATCTGCTGCTGTCAAGACCAATGACCAGGTTGACAGCGAGTATATTTTCCACCTATTCCATCTAATAGTATTAAATCTTGCCTGTCTCCCGAGGGAGAGACTCAGTTTAAGCAGTCCGCTGGGTCCTCTCCTCCAGCTGCAGATAGTCACTCGCTTTTTCTTCCCTCTGTGTCTCCTCTCATTCTCCCTGAGGGCCAGCTGGCCCAAGGTCAGGGCCATCAGACAGTGGAGGAGCCAGTGCCTTTGGATGATCCATTCCCGGAGTCAGCATGGAGAGGTCCCCCTGCAGCCACGCCGGTGGAATCCCCAGCGTTGGAGCTGCTGCAGGTGGACAACAAGACTGCCAACACCATCTCGCCAGCTGCGGAGGCGTCTGCAGTGGACTGGGAGCCAGAGCTGGACCTCTTGGAGGCCGGGCCCGAGTGTTCATTGCCGGGATCGACGGAGTCCTAGACCGCGGTGGAGCTCGAGCTCAGGCAAATAATCACTCTTGTTTTTCTTATGTCAGTTTTAGAGAGATCTTGCCTGGCTCTGGGTGAGGAGAGTCAGGCGCAGCTGTGCACTGCGCCTGAACTTCCTTCACCGGGCTCCGCCGCTGCCGGCGACCCTAACCATCTTTCTTCTCCTGCTTCCCCTGAGCCTTCAACCAGGGTCGCTGGAGAGGGTGTGTCACCGCCGGAGGTCGCCAAGGGTCCGGTCCTGCCAAAGGAGGATGTCGCTGCTCCAGCTTCTCCTGCCAGGGTTGTCAGGGCTCCTCCCATCGATCATCTCCTCAGCCTGGTGCTCCTGCGGGTTGGTCCGCTCACTGTGAGTGCAGCTCTGGCCCAATCAGGGTCCATCACGGGTGCAGCGGAGCCGGCCCAATCGGAGTCCATCATGGGTGCTGCAGAGCCTCAGCCGGAGGTCACTGCAGATGCAGCTGAGCCTCAGCCAGAGGTCACCACAGACACAGTTAGGGTCCTGCTGGACTCCACCATGGGTGCAAAGGAGTCGGCCCAGTCAAGGGCCACCATGGGCACAGTTAGGCTCCCACTGGAGTCCACCGCGGGTGCAGCGGAGCCGGTGTGGTCAGGGTCCACCGCGGGTGCCACTGAGGAGGCCGTGGAGGTTCCCTCTCCCCGGTCCGGCTGCCCTCCAGTCAGCCTTCCGGTGGGCAGGCCACCTCCTGCTTCACTCCCTCCATCCTGATGGCTGAGCAAAGTGGGCCGGCCGCCAGAGGAATTGACTCCCCGGGTCTGGTGGCCCATGTTTTCGGGCAGGCCGCCGGATTCCGTCCACCAGACCTTCTGCTGGGCCTGGGACTCTGGGCGGCCTCCTGAACCCCAATGCCTGTGGACTTGGGGTGTTGATTGTGGACCCAGGGTGGGGTATCGTGTTCCCTCCTTTCCTGTTCCCCCTACCTCCCACCCAGGTTCGTGTGTTGTTGTGCTTCCTGTGGGGATTGGTGGTGGTGGTGGTGGGGTTCTTACAATGTTACCATGGGTGTCTGGTATCCACCCCTAGAAGGAGGGGCTCTGTCACGTGCCGAGCCGGCTTGGTTTTCCTCTGCTCGGCCTCTATCTCTTTGTGGGGTTGGCCTTTCTGGTTATGTGTTTTTTGATGTACAGTGATCCCTCGCTACTTCGCGCTTCACCTTTCGCGCCCTCAGTGCATCGCAGATTTTTCAGAAATATTCATCAAAAATTCAAAATTGAGAAAAAATGGGCGGGCGCTAGCAGAAGGCAGGGAGACTACATTAGAACATCAGGTATCAACACGGAGAGCCGCATAACTCAAAATCCACCTCTCTGACCACCGCTCCACTCCTCTCCGCCCACCTCTTCACTGCTCGGGAATCTCGCAAGCTGATTGGCCGAGACGTTTTACCTCGCAAGCTGATTGGCCGAGACGTTTTACCCAGCTTCTGTCCCTGCCGAGCGCCCATACCCAGCGAGGGAAGACCGCATTCATTGTTCTTTATCGCTAGTCTCGCCGCGTGGAACTTTTCGCTGTTCTCTTGTGCCTTTTTGGGAGAAATAGTTTTCCCGTCGAGCCACTACGCCGCCTCCTGCAGCTGCCCTCGACGATCCTGCGCCTCTAGTACCTGACGATGAGGTGTCACCTGAGGAGCAGTAAAGCTCTCATTAACCTGTGCAGTAAATCATCTTCATCTTGAGTTACGTATCTTGTTATAAAAATAAAAGAGTTCTAAAAACATATTTATGTACACTTTATTTACATCTACGTATGTATGTACAGTTACACACACACACACACACACGTATCATGAGAGAGAGAGTGAGAGAATGAACGTACGTATTATTTATGGGTGACGTCATTAGGGATGACGCTACTTCGCGTTTTTTCACTTTTCGCGGTCGGTTCTGGAACCCATTAACCGCGATAAGTGAGGGATCACTATATTCTTGTACTTATGCCATGCCTCTAGCCACTGCCTGACCGGCAGCTGTTAGTCAGCATCTGTCATCTCCTTTCTCTCATGCTGCTGACAGGCTGCCGGCCTAGTCACGTCCCCTCGCTCTCCTTCTGGCTCATCAGCTGTTTCCAGTCCCCGGTAATTATCTGTCCGTGCCTCGCCCAGGTGATTCCTATTTGTCACACCAGTGGCGTCTGTATTAAAGGAGCTCTTCGCTAGACAAACGCCGCTGGATTATTGTGTGCGTTAGACGATCGTTCTCTGCCGTCTAACCACCACGTCTATGAACGTCTGTGTTCTGTGTGTGCTCGCTGGGATCCTGGGATTTCTCGGACAGCCCTCCTCACCGTGAGTAAACTGCTAGCGATCCTTTGTGCTGCCTTTACACTGTGCCAGAATCATTCCTGTTTTCGGTTCAATCCCGCTTCATTTCTGGTAGTGTTTCCTCCCCGCAGCACCATCGTTACGCTTTGACTCTGCCCAGTTTATCCTCCGGTGTGTGTGTAGGGCATCCTGACAGACTCTTTAGTGTACCCGAGCTGTCGTGTCTGTGTATGTGTCATTTTGTGTTAATAAATGTGTGTTTGGTGTAACCCTGCACTTAAATCCTCTTGTCCTTTCTCCCCTCGCCATGCGCATTAAAGAGGCGCACGGGGAGCTCATGACAGATATGACACTTTGATACAATGTAAAGTAGTCAGTGTACAGCTTGTATAACAGTGCAAATTTGCTATCCCCTCAAAATAACACACAGCCATTAATGTCTAAACTGCTGGCAACAAAAGTGAGTACACCCCTAGTGTCCAAATTGCGCCCAAATAGTCATTTTCCTTGACTGGTGGTCTCACATGTGAATGGGGAGCAGGTGTGTTAAATTTGGTGTTATCGCTCTCACACTCTCTCATACTGGTCACTGGAAGTTCAACATGGCACCTCATGGCAAAAAAAACCTTTGAGGATCTGAAAAAAAGAATTGTTGCCCTACATAAAGATGACCTAAGCTATAAGAAGATTGCCACCATGGTCAACCAAAGAAGTTAAGTGCACGTGCTCAGTGTCATATCTGGAGGTTGTCTTTTGAAAATAGATGTATGAGTGCTGTCAGCATTGCTGCAGAGATTGAAGGGGTGGGGGGTCAGCCTGTCATTGTTCAGACCATACGCCGCACACTGCATCAAATTGGTCTGCATGGCTGTCGTTCCAGAAGGAAGCTCCTTTTAAAGAGGATGCACAAGAATGCCCACAATTTGCTGAAGACAAGAAGACTAAGGACATGGTTCACTGGAACCATGTCCTGTGGTCTGATGAGACCAAGATAAACTTATTTGATTCAGATGTGTGGCGGCAATCAGGTGAGGAGTACAAAGGCAAGTGTCGCTTGCGTACAGTCAAGTATAGTGGTGGGAGTGTCATGGTTTGGGGCTGCATGAGTGCTGCCGGCATTGGGGAGCTACAGTTCATTGAGGGAACCATGAATGCCAACGTGTACTGTGACATATTAAAGCAGAGCATGATCCCCTCCCTTCGGAAACTGGGCCACAGGGCAGTATTCCAACATGATAACGACCACAAACACACCTCCAAGAAGACCACTGCCTTGCTAAAGAAACTGAGGGTAAAGGTGATGGACTTGCCAAGTATGTCTCCAGACCTAAATCCTATTGAGCATCTGTGGGGCATCCTCAAATGGAAGGTGGAGGAGCGCAAAGTCTCTCACACCATGATGTCATCATGGAGGAGTGGAAGAGGATTCCAGTGGCAACCTGTGAAGCTCTAGTGAACTCCATGCCCAAGAGAGTTAAGGCAGTGCTGGAAAATAATGGTGGCCACACAAAATACTAACACTTTGGGCTCAATTTGGACATTTTCACTTAGGGATATACTCACTTTTATTGCCAGCAGTTTAGACATTAATGGCTGTGTGTTGAATTATTTTGAGGGGACAGTAAATTTACACTGTTATACAAGCTGTACACTGACTACTTTACATTGTATCAAAGTGCCATATCTTCAGTGTTGTTCCATGAAAAGATATAATAAAATATTTACAAAAATGTGATGGGTGTACTCACTTTTGTGAGATACTGTACATCTGCTGTTGTATGTCTCTGCACTTTACTGCAACCATTTGCATAAATGTCATATCTGCTGCTGTCTGTTATTGCAATACTGTTCATGCGCAGTCCTATCTCTCACTGTCTGCACCTACACTACCGCATCGAACTTGCAACTACAACTATTACTGCTCTACTTTTTCTGTATATAGGATTACTGGGTTTTATTGTTTAGTAGTATTGACAAATAAAATCTTGAATCTTCTTGCCACCTCAAGAAAAAGAAATAACTTCTCTGTTTTTGTGGAGTATGCAAAGGCCGTTAGCAGCTTGATATTTATAGAAAAATGAAAAAGTCAAATCTGAAACAGCAAAATGGAAAAAGCTAGAATCATCTCCATTAGTCGTAATATATTATATTGAATTAGGCACTGTTCTGGTTTCTCTTTGTCCTTTTTAGACATGCTAACAAGAGGTAACTGCAATCAGCTGTAAAATATAAAACCAATGTACCATAGCTATGTGTGTGAGTTTCTGTTTTGAAATTAAGCCCAGGAACATGTTACACACATTTGGCTTAGAGCTATATATTTTGTTTCAACAGAGTTGGGAAGTCTTAAATTCAAAACAGGACCTGAAATAATACACATACATTAATGGGCACATACACAACAGAGGTTGTGCTCAACTTTTTTGTTAGCTATCATTTTGACAGCGAGGCTTGCAAAAATTGTCATAATTTATTATCTGCCATTTTAATTAACTTTAATTAGATCACCCTCAGTTTAATCTGTCAAATGACAGACAGCTTTCAGAATTTTGAGTCCATCCATCCATCCATCCATCCATCTTCTTCCACTTAATCCTTTTTTGTCGGGGGGGGTGGGCTGGAGCCTATCAGTCATTGCAGAAGAAAATCTGTCAATGAAGGACAATTTTCAGTGAACACAACCTCTGACACACACGTGTACAGTATGTCCTGTACACTTACCAATGACTTCAGAGCAGTATGAAAAACCCAAAAAGTGAAAGGTGGATAAAGTAGTGAACAAACTCTCACTGACACATCATGTGTCTTTCACATAACTACATCTGCTGTTGTTCATTGGACTCAAGCATTCACATCAGGAGGATATGTTGAAAAGGGAATAAAAAGAACAAATGAAGAAATGGGTCCTGTTGTTGATAAAATCTGCTGTGATGGAGTCCTTCTCGTTATATGGGTAAAAGGTTAGAGAGGAAGTAGGACGGACAGAGATTAGTTTGGTGGTATGAACAACTGCCCCTGAACATTGGGGACACTGTGATTGTGATAACCAGTGTTGGGTAAGTTACTATAAAATAGTAACAAATTACAGTTACTAGATAAGATAAGATAAGCCTTTATTAGTCCCACAATGGGGAAATTCCAGGATTGCAGCAGCGCAGGGATAGCAGCACTCAGAGCAATAATTAATAAGATAATAAAAATAATAGTTACTTCTTTTCAAAAGTAATGGAGTTATTTTACCAATTACTGCATAATTCAAGTAACTAGTTACTTGAAAAAGTAACTTTCACATTACTTTTAAATGCATACTTAAATCATCTTGCACACATAAGATAATTTAATTAATGGATTACAATACAGGCTTATTAATGTCAGGCTGAAAACAGACTGTTTCAGACAGAGCTTTTAGAACATATTCAGTCTGCTTTATCCTGCCTTGAGAGCTCTTATTGTGGGAAAAATCTGAAGAAAATCAACATGATATTTTCCTCATTTTGGAGTGAGAGTTGGTAACACTGCATAAAGCTGTCCATGTTTATTTTCCCTTTATGATATGGATTTAATCCGATGTGCAGTGATCCAAAGAAAATGTCCATTATCCACAGTCCAAATGTCTGTTGTGACAGAGACATGATCCATCCATCCATCCATCCATCCATCTTCTACCGCTTTTCCGGAGGTCCGGGTTGCGGAGGCAGCAGTTCAAGCAGAGAAGCCCAGACTTCCCTCTCCCCCGTCACCTGCTCCAGCTCTTCAGAGGGGATACCAAGGCGTTCCCAGACCAGCTGGGAGACATAGTCTCTCCATCGAGTCCTGGGTCTGCCCCGGGGTCTCCTCCCAGTGGGACGTGCCTGAAACACCTCAAGTGGGAGGCGTCCAGGAGGCATCCTAATCAGATGTCCATACCACCTCAACTGACTCCTTTCAATGTGGAGGAGCAGCGGTTCTACTCTGAGCCTCTCCCGGATGACTGAGCTCCTCACCCTATCTCTGAGGGTGAGTCCAGCAATCCTACGGAGAAAGCTCATTTCAGCCGCTTGTATCCGCGATCTCGTTCTTTCGGTCATTACTCAAAGCTCGTGACCATAGGTGAGAGTAGGAACGTAGATTGACTTGTAAATTGACAGCTTTGCCTTAGAACTAAGCTCCCTCTTCACCACAACAGACCGGTACAACGTCCGCATCACTGCAGATGCTGCTCCAATCCATCTGTCGATCTCTTGCTCCATTTTCCCCTCACTCGTGAACAAGACCCCAAGATACTTAAACTCCTCCACTTGGGGCAGGAGCCTGTCCCCAACCCGGAGAGGACAATCCACCTTTTTCCGGCTGAGGACCATTGACTCGGACTTGGAGGTGCTGATTCTCATCCCAGCCGCTTCACATTCAGCGGCAAACCGTCCCAGCAAGCCTCAAATTCCTTTTTGGAGATCAAAATCCATTTTTGAATAATCTTTATCCAGGTAGTAAGCAAATGTGTTTTAACTTCAGTGGATCACAGTCTCAGCTGTCTGATAGAAAATGACTATTATCACGTCTTTAGTCTGTAACGACGTATCTGGCAATCAGGTTTAATTCTTGCTGGGTCACAATCTGTCCAGATGCATACCTGTGCTTGAAATCCAGCCGTTTCCACTTTACATCCAGCCGTGGCTGTTCAGATAGCGTAGATCCGCTAACACTGTGCTGTTAGCATAGCTAGCCATTACTTAGCACTAGCTTTGTCGGAGCTTTGTTGCTGTTTTCAAGCATTTCTGAAGACTGCAGTAGGTCTTAACTGGCACTTTAGCTTGCAACCCACCAACTTCCGGTTGTGGCATGTAAGGTGAGGATGCACAGGTAAAGGCTCCCAGTTCGTTTCTTGCTTAAAACTCAGTTTAGAGCTGGCGTTGTGAGCTGTTTTTTTTTTTTTTTTTTTTTTTGTCACTACCGCTGGAGAATAAACCTGCTCGTGCGAAAAAAGAGAAATTGCCAGTCTCATAACTTAATATTGTAGTGGCTGGTGAAGCAATCAGTCCCCTCACACTCCGGGAGAACAAAGGGATTTCTCCCATGTGTTTTTTTTTGTTGGTTTGTTTCTTATCACAATAAACGAACATCAGCCGGGATCATGGGTCCCAAGAAAGCTCAGCAGACTGAGGAGGTGGACGACATTAAAAGAGCGCTGGACTTCTTGGCTGAAGAGATTTCTGCTGTTAAGCTGCAGCAAAAAAACATTCTGGACCTGGTCAAAGAGGTGAAAGCACTGCGGATCCAGAACGCCGAGGAGGACAAGAGGCTGGCGTATCTGGAGAGCAGAGTGTCGGAACTGGAGCAGAACACCTGGCTGAACGATGTGATCATCACGGGGCTCCACATTAAACCCCAAACGTACGCGCAAGCGGTGGCCGCAGACAGTGGAGGGAGGCTCGGTGAGCTGGAAGATGAATCCATGGAACAACAAGTGGCGGCCTTCATGCAGTCCAAAGGAATCCAGCTGGACTGTAACACCATAGAGGCCTGCCACCCTCTGCCCAGGAAAAACGGCGACAAACCGGCTGTGATCATGAGGTTTGTCAACAGAAAACACAAGACTGCGCTGTTAAAACAAGGTAGGAAACTGAAAGGAACGAACATTTACATAAACAAGCACCTCAAAGCAGAAAAAGATTCAAAACACCTGGACATCAAACTTTAATATATACATCAAATTAAACGGATCACCTGAAGAAGCCAAGGTCATTAACATAATATTATCATTCCGTAATATTATGGAACTGGACAAATATCAATGAATGTTATGAACTGGAGTCACAGCAACAAGAGACAATTGTAGGACACTGAAGGGATATACTCATCTGCTACAAGACATTTAACAACATGAAACAAAAGATCAACAAACAGGAACAACAGGAACTGAAAGTTTTTGAATATACAGATCACAACCCACAGGACGTAGAATATAACATAGACCCTGATAATAATTTATTTAGCTCCATCAATAATGACTGTAGTTACTACACGGATGAACAGTTTAACACAATGGTCACATCAGATTTCAATATTTCTATGATCCACTTCAGCAGCAGAAGTCTCTATGCCAACTTTAATAACATTAAAGATTATTTACATCAGTTTAAAGAGCCATTCAATATTGTGGCAATATCAGAGATGTGGCTCAGTGAAGAGAAAGGAGTGGATTTTACCATGGATGGCTATAAATTAAATTATATAAATAGAAAAGTGAAAAAAGGAGGAGGAGTTGCAATTTATGTTGACAAGAGCTTGAAATACAAGGTTGATGAAAATCTGTCAGTAACTGTGGATAATTTATTTGAGTGCATTACAATAGAAATCTGTCTGGACAATGTGAAGAATATAGTAGTGAGCTGTGTATATAGAACACCTGGATCAAACATTGACTTATTTAAGGACTGGATGGAAAAAATGTATGCAAAACTAACTCATAAAGTTATGTTCATCTGTGGGGATTTCAATATAGATCTGATGAATTCAAAACAACATAGTTTGACAGAAGAATTTATCAACACAATGTACAGTATGGGCTTACATCCAACAATTACCGGACCTAGCAGAATCACGTCACACAGTGCCACATGAATAGATAACATATTCACAAACATTATGGAAAATAATATCAGGAGTGGGCTTTTATTGAATGATATCAGTGACCACCTGCCGATTTTTGTTGTCTGTCAATGTGATTATAGGAAGAAAAAGTATACCAAAAATATTAAATATAAAAGAATAAGAACCGAAGAATCAATGTATTTACTGACAAAGGAATTATTAATACAAGATTGGAAGATAGTTTATGATGAAAATGATATAAATAAAGCATATGATAAATTTTTACAAATATTTCAATCATTGTACAATAAAAACTGTCCTATAAAACAATACAGTGACAGACAACAACAAAAAAAATATTCCTTGGGTCACCAAGGGGTTAATAAATGCATGTAAAAAAAAAAGAATACATTATATAAACAATTCATTAAGTGGAAGCTGAGATCAAATATAAAAGATATAAAAATAAGCTTACTAATATAATGAGGACCTGTAAGAAAGAATATTACAACAGAATATTAGAGGATAACAAAAATAACTTAAGAGGAATATGGCAAGTACTCAATGGGATTATTAGTAATCGACCTAAGAATGCTAATTATCCAGAATATTTTATTGAAAATGGCAATTTGATAAATAATATGGAGGATGTGGTCAGTGGTTTCAATAAATTTTTTGTAAACGTTGGTCCTGAATTAACAAAATCAATAGTGACAACAGAAACAAACAACAGTGGTTCTGTAAATGAAATAGAAGATAGAAATCCAAACACAATCTTTTTGGGTGCAGTTACTGAAAAGGAAATTATCGAGACTGTGAGTAAATTTAAGAACAAAAAATCAACGGACTGGAATGAAATTGACATGACAATAGTGAAAAAAGTAATTGAAGGAATTGTTAAGCCACTCACCCACATCTGTAACCTGTCATTTCAAACTGGTAAATTTCCAAACAAAATGAAAGCATTGTACCGAGACAAATTCCTAGTTTGTGTACTACATGAACAATGGCAATATACCTGATTCTGATTCTGATTCTGATTCTGATTCTGAAAATAGCAAAAGTAATACCACTATATAAAACAGGAGACAGTCATTATTTCACAAATTACAGGCTAGTCTCTTTACTCTCACAATTCTCCAAAATACTTGAAAAAATCTTCACTAAGAGACTGGATGATTTCATTGAAAAACACAACCTCCTTACAGATAGCCAGTATGGTTTTAGAGCAGATAAATCTACATCTTTGGCACTGATCGAACTTATAGAAGAAATTACTAGTTGTATAGATAAAAAAAAAAGGTTGCTGTAGGAGTATTTATAGATTTAAAGAAAGCTTTTGACACCATTGACCACAGAATACTACTAAGGAAACTGGAAAGGTATGGGATAAGAGGGGTTGGACTGAGTTGGGTGGAAAGTTATTTAAGTAACAGACAACAATTTGTACAAATTGGTGAGCACAAATCACCTTTCATGGACATCACTTGTGGTGTGCCCCAGGGGTCAGTTTTGGGACCCAAACTCTTTATTTTGTATATAAATGACATATGCCAAGTATCAAAAATTCTGAAATTTATTTTGTTTGCGGATGACACAAATATCCTTTGCACTGGTGAGAATTTGCAGCAGGTTTTAGAGGTGGTCACAACTGAAATGAAAAAGTTAACGCAGTGGTTCAACAAAAATAAATTATCTCTAAATCTAAAAAAAACAAAGATTATGTTGTTTGGAAATTATAAAATAAATCATGAAATAATGGTAACGATAGATGATACCAGAATAGAAACAGCACAGGAAAATAAGTTTCTGGGGGTGACGCTAGACAATAAAATCTGCTGGAAACCTCACATCAGTTACATGCGGGCCAAGTTAGCAAAATGTATAGGCATACTGGGGAAGACAAGACACATCTTGGTCTATAAATCATTGGTCTTACTGTACAATTCACTATTTCTACCTTATCTTAACTACTGTGTAGAAGTCTGGGGTAACACCTGCAAAACCAACCTACAGTCAATATGCACATTACAAAAAAGAGCTAAAAGGATAATAAATAATGTAAGATATAGAGACCATACCAGTTCGTTGTTTTTAAAGTCACATGTCATAAAGTTCATCGATTTAGTTAAATTTAAGACAGCACAAGTAATGTACAGGGCAATTAATAATCAACTCCCAACTAATATACAAACAATATTTAAAAAAAAGAGACGATCATAATTTGAGAGGAGACTTAAACTTTACAAAACCCAAGATACGAACAACCAAGAAAAGTATGTGCATATCTGTCTGTGGGGTGGATTTGTGGAACAGTCTGGAGCTGGAACTGAAACTATGTACAAACAGAATTCAATTCAAAAAGAGGTATAAACATTATTTGCTGAAAGGATACTGTATATGTTAGAAGGGTAGTATTTATATGTACGATTCACTCTGCTCACTCTTTGACACTATGGGACACTATGGAATGGTGGGTGGGACAGCACTGTGTATATCTGTGTTGTTAGAGGCTGGTTTTGATGTATGGACATCAGTGTATGTTAGGATGGATGGGTGTTAATGTTGATATGTACAAAATACAGTTAATTGTTTACTTGGGGTCTTAAATGTGGTAATTTGTATATAACTCACATGGGTGTATTTATGGAAAAGAGGAGATGGAATGAATAAGTGTTCACTTCTTCCTTCTCCCTTTCGAACACTGTATACTGTTACTTTATTGCATTTGTCATTTGTTTTGTTTTTGTTATACTTTTTTGTTCAAAATAAAGTATCTATCTATCTATCTATCTATATGCTTTTGTACTTAACTGTGACAAAGGAAAAATAATCTATTTTCACAAAAACAAAGTAGCTTCATCTTTTCCTCCACTCAGTAGTAGAAGACTCGGCTCTCTGCAACAGTTCACTTCGACTGACAGCTTGTCTCAGCTACAGTAGCCAGTAGAGTCAGTTTGTATATTCATTTATTTGCGCTAAAAATATCTATCCATATTAATAAAACAAATAACGAGTAACGCGTCTGATCAAATTTTAGTAACTCTAACGCATTACTGAATTTTTAAACAGTAATTTTGTTACACAGCACGTTACTGCAAAAGTAGTGGCATTACAGTAACGCGTTACTCCCAACACTGCTCATAACTGACATTTAACAGTGGAGAGGGTTGCCCCCCCACCCCCGACTGGAGTTATGGAGATTGTGAAATTGAAGACAGGACAAACAGAGGTTATAGAAGACACTGGCAAACGACAATGACTCCTGCACAGTAACTTGTGGTTTTTAGGTTGGGTAGAATATACCTCTGGTGCCTGGTGCCATTCTCTTGCTCGTCTCCATGACTACAGCAAACCATGTTTGCAACTGCAGAAATTGGCGTGACTCTGGTTCTAGGAAGTAGTCTAGCACAGTGGTCCCTGCCCACTGGGTTGGACTGTGGTTTACTTGGTACCGGGCCACAGTGAAATAGCAAATAATACATTTTGTTCCTCTGTTCTAACTGAATCTGCCAGGTGTTACAAAATTACAGATAACCTCTCTCGAGTTGAGTTTATTTCATTTTGAACAGATGAAGTATCAACAATAAAAGAAAAAAGAGACAACGGAAAATAAAAACAAATTAAAAAGTTTTCATCAGTAGAATCAAATAGAAAGTCCATTAAAAGTGTTCGAATGGGAGCAGGAAGAAGCTCAAGCTTACCTTGTCCTGCCCCCATGCCCGACTTCCTACTTGTTGTGTCTGTTTGCACCTATCATTAATTAGTGGTGATGCTCCAGAAGTGGACCTGCATTGCTGGCTGATTTGGGCCTTCCTTCGACCCTGCTGGTGTGTGATCACCTATCTTTGCTTTCAAGAAAGTTTGAGTGTGCCATTCGAGTCAATCCCTCTTGGAAGCGGCCGCCTGGGACTGCAGACCTGAAAGCATGCCAGGGGCAGAGTCCCCACCTTCCTCCCTCCAAATCAGGGCAGAGCATCCTGAGATCCCCATGGAAACACTGGAGGCTCATGAGGACACACCTTGGGTGCCACTTCCTTTGTACTGCCCCTAGACCTGACCATTCCCCTGCAGAGAAATATGCTCACGACTCCCACCAAAGGTGAGTTTTTTTAATCACACACTTTGTTTCCAATTCATTTTACCCCCCTCCTCCTTGAAAAAACTTTCTATGTGTGACCGGTCCAGGAGGTAAAAAACGTGGAACATTGGTCTAGCCAACGCAAAGGGGCAGCTGTGGCACAGGTGTAGTGTGATTGATCTCTCATTGGAGGCTCAGTGGTTCAATTCCTGCTCTCCCTGTTGTCTGCATGTCACAGTGTCCCTGAGCAAGACACTGAACCCTGAGTTGCTCCTGGTGGGTCAGGCTAGTGCCTTGCATGGCAGCTCTGCTGCCATCTGTGTGTGAATGGGTAGATAGTCATATCTGTAAAGCGCTTGGGTCATCCAGAGATGAGAAAAAGCACGTTATTGTCATGGTCTGAGCGCTGATATTGTCCACGCTCGGATCATCCAGTATTTTCCCCGTTCTTCTGTGTTGTGTTCCATATGGCCTTCCTGGGCTCTTAGTGACAGCGTCAAAGCGGGACTTCCGGCTGTCAGAGCCAGCTGCGCCATGACAGCTGAGTCACATCTCATTGATTACATTAGTCCTCTAGCCTTATTTAAGGGAGCAGCTGAAGTTACTCCGGGCTGCGACCTCGCGCAACGTTGGTTCCCCACAACGTTCGGCTGGAGTCCCTAACCCCGGATCCAGTCACCCTGTGATTCTCCATGCTTCTGTAAGTTTATTCCTTAGCCTGAGTATATTCCTACTGTGCCTTAGCTGTAGTTCTTGTTCGTGTTTTTGCCCCATGTGGCTGTTTACTTTGTCATCGTTGTCTTTTGTTAATAAATATGCAAACTCATCGGCTGCCTGTAGCATCTCATTAATGGCCCGCGAGGGCCACCCATGACAGTAGGTCACAGCCAAAACGAGATGCCAGTCACCGTGAGTTTGCATTATTTGGGCTTGTAGTTTTTCCCGTTTCCCGTGTACCAGCGGGTTGGGAGATGACGTTGCCAGGGAAGGGCTATGCCATGAGCTTGGGCTACGAGCTAGTTATGGCCCTCATCGAGATCGACGGTATCCTCTCCGGCGCCCGCCGCAGCGTCATCCCCAGCAGTTTACGCTGGTACCCGGACCTCACAGAGGCAGCTTTTAATCGCCATCCTCGCTACATTGACCACACCGAAATTAGGAAGAGGATGGCGGAGATCTCGGCACTCCGGGAGAAGACCCGCGGACTGCAGGGAAACTCCGGCTGGAAGCCAAAGGTGAGGCATCCCCTCTCCTCGCCTCGGGATCCAGTTCCTGTCACCCGTCCAGCCCAAGAGTCTACGTCGCCCAAGTGCCGTTCCCATCCACAGCGGAGGAGGACGTCAGCTGGGATTCCCCCAGAGAAGACCCAGTGGACAGCTAAGCTCATCCGGGGTTGTGTGGCTGTGACTCATTCTACCTCCCATCCAACTCAGATTATGAAGCATGTGACAGCGGCAGTCAGACTGGTGGAGGTCAGTCCCGAACTCCATGATTACCCCGAGTACGCTGACCTGCTCGCCTCTGTCCCCACGCAGGAGCAGCATTTCCCAGACCTCACCTTTGCCTCGCCCTCTGCCGGTAAACGTCATCTCCATGCTCGTAATAAGCCTTAGCCAGATCCCTGTCCAGATCCAGTTCCAGGGAGCTGTCAGGACTCTGCCTCCCAGCCAGCGGTGAGCTCCACGAGTCTGACTCTGGCTGTCCCCGTTTCTGATCCTGTGCGAGTGGCTCCTCCTCGTCTTCCTGGGGGGACCTCCATCACCATCTAGAGGGAGAAGGAGAGAACCAAGCCCGCTGCAGCAGTTTCCATCTGCCCTCAGCAGAGCAGGCAAGTGCTATTTCATTCTTTTCCTTCACAGTGTGAATTGCCTTGTCTGAATCCTAGGGGTGGAGTTCGGGGCCCACAGTCTCCCGAGCTTCCTCCACCTGCTGCAGTTATTAATTGTGAGCCTGCATCCTCTGTGTCTCCTTCCCCTGAGCGTCCCCCGGTGCCAGGAATACACTGCCGGACGAAGAAGGAGCCTGCAGCCCTGGAGAGCCTGGTACCAGCCCTGCAGCCACGTCACAGACAGAGGAGGAGGGCGGACTGCTGATTGGAGCCTGCGCCGATGATTAAGCGTCACCGGGTCTCCATGGAGGAACGGTTCGACCCAGCAGGCCACAGATCCCCTGTCACCACGCC
The DNA here is from genome assembly GCA_020510985.1 of Pholidichthys leucotaenia. Taxonomy (NCBI): domain Eukaryota; kingdom Metazoa; phylum Chordata; class Actinopteri; order Cichliformes; family Pholidichthyidae; genus Pholidichthys; species Pholidichthys leucotaenia. The sequence goes on from CM035839.1 coordinate 418,571,383, forward strand.
GTGCGGGCCCTTGGCGTGGACTTCTGCGCCAGGGAATCCCCAGACTGTGAGAACCATCATGCCGGCTGCGGAGCCCGCCGCAGTCGAGTGGGAAGGAGGAGTGGACCTCCAGCTCATGGAACCTGGATCATCGAAGTCCTGGACGGCGGTAGAACCCGAGATCAGGCAAGTGCTCTATTTTGTCTTTCTATTCTAGAACATTATTGCCTGTCTCTCGGGGAGATGAGCCGGGTGCAGCCGACCGCTGCATCCGAGCTTGTCTCGCTGGGCTCTGCCGCTGCTGGTGATCTAGATTCCGGTGTCCTTTGTTCTTCTGAGCCTTCTTCCAGGGTCACCGGTGACGAGTCAGTTCCGGTCGCTGTCCTGGAAGCTCCGAGTTTGTGTTTGGAGGTCATCCCTGGTGCTGTTCTGGCCCAGTTGGGGTCCGTCGTGGGTGCAGCTCTGACCCAATCGGGGTCCGTCATAGGCGCTATTCTGGCCTAGTCAGGGTCCGTCGTGGGTGCAGCACTGTCCCGATTGGGGTCCAGCAAGGGCACAGCACTGGTTCGAGTGAAGTTCGGAGAAGGAGATGCAGATGCAGATCCTCCACCGTTCGACACCGGACTGGCCCCTCATCCTTTTCCTGATCCCTTTTTTCCTCCACTGGGTGCCGCTGGGATTCCCCGTATTCGGCTCGGCGTTCCCTCGCTATCCCTCTTGGTAGGGAGGCTGCCTCTGAGTTCTTCTCTTTGGTCCTGGTGGCCTAATGACGCGGGTCAGCCGCCCGGGAAACTGCTTCACCGGTTCAGCGTTCTGGGTTGGCCACCCGACAGACTGCATTCTTTGTGACCTGGTCCGGCCTACTACAGAGGTACTGTTTCTCCGGGCCTGGGACTGGGGTAGGCCGCCCGAACTGTTTCTTTTTCCCCTGCCAGCAATCTGGAAGCTGGATGCAGGTAGACCTCCCGAACTGTTTGTTTTTTGTCTCCCTATGCTCTGCCTGCCATCATCCCTGTAAGTGGGGTTTTTTTTCCCCCTCCTCTGTAGTTTTAGGGATGCTCTTATGTTTTTTGTCTATGGACTATATTGAACTGTTTGTATAAACTGCTCGGTAGCACGTTGAGTTATTTTTCCTGGTATTATAGGGTACGCTGTATTTTGTTATGTGCCTGTATTTCAGTTTTTCTTGTTTCCTCTGTGGTTTGAGAGATGCTCTTTTGTTTTTTGTTTTTTTTTTCCTTGCCTGTTACTTGATTACCCTATATTCATAGTGTGCTGCGCTGCTTGTAGCAGTCTGAGTTTTTTTTTTTTTCTTCTTCCTGGTATTTTTTGGGTGCAGTGTGTTGTATGTACCTGGATTTTGGCTTCTTTTGTATTTCATCTGTGCTCTTGGTTTGTGGTAGCATGTTGTTATTTTTCTATGTTTGAGCCTCATCATTTTGATTATCGTTGTTGCCCTCCTTTGTGTTTTTTTCTTTCTCTCATCTCCTTGATACGGTGTTTTTGTTGGTTCTTGCCCTCCTGGCCTGTTTCCCCCTCCACCCTCCCTAGGGTGGTCCTGGTGGCCTTCTGGGTGGGGGGCTTGGATGTTATGTTGCACCTGGAATGCGCCTTTTGAGGGGGGAGTACTGTCATGGTCTGAGCGCTGATATTGTCCGCGCTCGGATCATCCAGTATTTTCCCCGTTCTTCTGTGTCGTGTTCCATATGGCCTTCCTGGGCTCTTATTGTGACAGCATCATGGCGGGACTTCTGGCTGTCAGAGCCAGCTGCGCCGTGACAGCTGAGTCACATCTCATTGATTACATTCTCCTTTCCTGATTAGTCCTCTAGCCTTATTTAAGGGAGCAGCTGAGGTTACTCCGGGCTGCGACCTCGCATAACGTTGGTTCCCCACAACGTTCGGCTGGAGTCCCTAGCCCCGGATCCAGTCACCCTGTGATTCTCCGTGCTTCTGTAAGTTTATTCCTTAGCCTGAGTATATTCCTACTGTGCCTTAGCTGTAGTTCTTGTTCGTGTTTTTGCCCCATGTGGCTGTTTACTTTGTCATTGTTGTCTTTTGTTAATAAATACGCAAACTCATTGGCTGCCTATAGCATCTCATTAATGGCCTGCGAGGGCCACCCATGACAGTTATCAGGGCTTAAAGTTTTCCGGCACTGTGCTGGATTTCCGGTGTGTGCCATTTTTTCTGCTTGGTTTTTTTTGTTGTTGTTTTTTTGTTTTGTTTTGGGGTTTTTTTTGGGGGGGGGGTCGGCTGTGGGGAAATTTACTTCCTATTTCTGTACGCAGAAACACTTTTTTTCCAAGCGGGGTTGCCTTATCCAGGCCAGAACGATGGGACAGTGGTTAGCATTGTTGATGATTAACAGATAGAAGGTTCCTGCTTTGAATCCCCAGGCCATCAGGATTGGGAGCCCCTTTGTGTGCCGTTTGCATGGGTTTACTCAGAGTTCTCCAGCTTTCCTCCCGCAATCCAAACACATGCATGTTGTGTTTACTGGTGCTTCTATATTGGCCCTCAGTATCTGACTCTATTAGGCCCATAGAAGAGAGGGTTAATGTAGTTATTAGTTAACTCTGAGTGGTGTTTGAGATTAGAAAAAGTACTAAAGAGAATACAGAGCCTGATCCCAAACATTAGCCAGGCTGTGGGATTTAGGGCACTTGATGATGCACCACAGCCCACCAACAACATGCTCTCTCATGTGATATTGCTTAAATATCTCAGAAACAAGAATTTAGATTACAATTGACTGTGTACCTTTATGTTCGGTGAAAATCTCTTGTTTCATACTAACTCTGCATATTTCACAGTGCTCTCACCACGATATACAATGTCACAGTTTTATTTGGAACAAATGTATTTACTGTAACTCTACCCTTCCACGTGACTGTTTCTCTCAGAAACGGCAAATAGCCATCCACAGGTGAGTTGATGTCAACACCTGAAAATGAGAAACATGTGGATTGAGCTGGAGGAATAAAGTTTGATATATATATACAGTATATAATATATATATAGTATATATAGTATATATAGTATATATAGTATATATATATATATATATATATATATATATATATATATATATATATATATATATATATATATCTTTAGAAAGGAAGATTTAAATGGGCTATGAGCTGCAGGTGAAGAAGAATAGGGAAAGGTAGATTGATGGAGTGAAAAGGCAGAAATCAGAGATCTCATAGTGATGTGGGCCTGTAGCCACAATGAAGTAAAAGTAAAAATCAGGGATCAGCGTGAAGGGGGGATGTTGAAGCTACCGAGCCCAGGGAGGCCCATGTGTATCTCAGCCAGAGGCACATGTTGTGGTGTCCTTTTCTGAAACATATGGTGGTAATCTTTACAGAACATTGGGGGTACATGGGGAGCCTTCTGAGTAGAGCAAGAAAAGAAGGAGGAGGCGGCTTAGGGGGTAAAAGGATATTGGAGAGTTGATGGAGGAGAAAATACAAAAGGAGGTGGAGGGCAACTCATTTCCAAGAAGCAGAAGTCTGTTTTCCATCCAAAAATGAGTTGTTTTGAATTTAACTGCAACTTTAAGATGAACCCTGTTAAAAAAGAATGAAACTGTAACGTAAATCACATAAAGCAAAAATTACCCAATCCAGCTTTTATTGGGTTAGGATACCCACGCTTTTTATTTAATTTCCAGATGAAACAGTGTATTTTGAGTAGATCCACAATAATGTTACCATCATTGGAGGATTTGGTGACATCGTATAAGTTATACCGGTTGAGGGTCTCAGCTGGAACCGTTCTACCCAACACACCCAGAGCTCGTGCGCATGTGAACAGTCATCAAGCTGTCACATAACTGAGCATACCACATAGTTTAGTCCACATTAATTAGGTGATGTAATATAGTGCACAGAAACCCTCGAGTCTGGACCCATTAAGCTGCACTTAAAGTATTCAGAATATATAATTTGATGCCATTAATCTCTCCCAGTTTGGCTCTGATTTGTGGTCAAAGGTCAGACAGCTCCATACAGCGGTGAAGTTAAAATATCAACATATGCCAATTAACAGCTGATTTATGTCTCTGCTGCAGGATCAAAGCAGGAAGAAGACTAGAGGACTGATTTTATATATGGAGTTGCACTGTAAAATAATATGACATAATGGCGTTACATCCAGATCTTGTGTGATGTTTTCTAACTTGACTACAATTCATTCTGCTGCCATGAGTAAAATACTAATGTACTTTATGGCAGAACCGCAGGGTAATGTTGGAAGAATCCTGTCTCTGTCACAGGGTTGTTAAAACATGAACCCAAATATTGTTCTGGGTTCTGCCTGTGAGCTGTGACAACATGCAGATCAAGGACCCACGCTTCTGGGATGAGGATTTGTTGCTGTGCTGCGGCTTGGCTCTTCAGTTTGATGTTGGCGCATCAACCGCCAGGTAGAAGGCCAGAATGGGATGGTGTGGGTGTGTGTAGAGAAGTGGGAAGGAGAAAATGTTTTGGTACTAACATGACATGACACGAGTTCATAAGTTCGGCATAAGATGAAAAATCACTGTTGACTTTTTAGATATGTTGAAACTGTCTATCATTGTGCTAATGTCGCTGGATTCGGGAACAAGTTAAGTGGCTCTGAAGAACTGGTGAAGGAGGGATTACAGGTTGATAGTTCCACAAAATCACTGTTTGCTTTTTTTTTAAATGTTTGTAATGTGATGAATAGATTTCCGCCTAAGTTTCACCCCTCTACTTCTGCATCATAGGACCTAACTTCAGGAAAAAATAATGTATGTATGGGAGTCAGCGGCAAAAGGAAAATGACTTTTCCATCCAGATCAAATTTTGCAATAAATGTTTGTCGATTTTAAAGATTTTTATTTTTTTTTACAAAAATAAAATTGTAGGTTGTCATAAAATCAGAAAGTAATATTTAGTTTTGTGTGCTTAGTGAACATGCAGTTTAGGTTTACTGGAGATCCTAAAGTGACCCTATGTGTGAATGTGTGTATGAATGGTGAGGGGATTGGTGCAACGCCGTATCTGCCTCATCCAGGTGGATGTCTTTGAATTTCCCTGTAGGATTAATAAAGTATAACAAAGTATGTCAACTTACGTGACATCACCAAACACAATCATGGTGGCTACCCTGTCAAACCGTTTCTGGAAGAAGCATCTAATTAGAATGCACTCAACCAATATGCAGCTTTTGACCCTAAACCCATAATCAGAGGTCAGGGTGTAAGGGTGAACCAAGTTTGGTGACCCTAGTTTTTGTTGTTCTTGAGATAAAGTTTATATGGCATTCTTGACCTTTCATCTTTTTACCCCAAAAGTATAGCCATAGGTGCTAGTCCCAAAGTCAACCTACATATGTACCAAGTTCAGTGGCCTATGTCACCTCATCAGCGTGGTTAAAGAAAAGAAACCTCTACAATTCTGGACACATGGGCAGCTGCAACTACTCCAATGGGTTGTTAATCTGTATCTCTTGGGCTCTCCATTTAAAAAGAATGACATATACTGTATTATGTAACGTTGGGTTTGCAGTCTTTCCATTTCCAGATTTTCACAACCTTATACTTCAACATTTATACTACAACCTACAACTTAATTTATTTGGACAGTTATCTTTTAAACTAACAAACATCATACAGTACTCACAAAAATTTAGGGATATTTGACTTTCTGGTGAAATTTATGGAAAGTGTAAAAGTTCATGCTAAAGTGATATTATACCACATGAAAGTAGGTCATTTAAGTAGAAGCATTCAATGGTGATTTCCTCATCTCAAACAATTTATTGAAACAAAAGCCAACAACAGTGGTGGGTAAACCACAACAAATTATGTCAATGTCTCAATAATTTGTCATGTGCCCTTGAGCATCAATTACTGCTTGACAACGACGTCTCATGCTGTTCACAAGTTGACTTATTGTCTGCTGAGGCATGGCATTCCACTCTTGAAAGGTGGCCCTCAGGTCATTGAGGTTGTGGGGTGCAGGGTTGCAAGCCCGTACATGGCAACTCAGCTGATCCCATAGGTTTTCTATAGGATTCAGGTCTGGAGAAAGTGCAGGCCACTCCATTTGAGGTACCCCAGCTTCCAGCAGCCATTCCATAATGATGTGACCTTGATGAGCTGGAGCATTGTCATTCTTTTAAGATAAAATTAGGCCTGCGTTGTTCATGCAGGGGCACAATGACTGGATTAATGATGTTATTTAGGTAGTACCGGCTTGTCACTGTACCATTCACAAGGTGTAGGGCCGTTCTGTATTGACTAGACACACCTGGCCAGACTGTAACACCACCACCACCAAAGGCTCATCTGGTGACAACAGTGGCTGATGCATAGCACTCTCCTTGATGTCTCCCACATCATTGGCATCAATGGCAATCATTTCTGTTCAACGTGAATTGACTTTCATCAGAGAACAACACTGAGGCCCACTGGTCCCTTGTCCAGCATAAATGCTCCCTGGCCCATACAAGACAATGATGCCTGTGCCTGGTGGTGTGGTCAGGTACCCTTGCAGGTCATCAAGCATGCAGACTACGCTGATGTAAACAGTTTTGAATGGTCTGATGTGAAACTTTGGTGCCTCTATGTTGTTTGTTGCTTTGCCTTGCATGGCAGCGGCTCCTCTGATTCTAGAAGTGATTAACATTGTAGATAGGAGAAACGTAATTTCGTTCTACTGTACGTGATTGGCTGTATGGACTGAATGATAATAAAGTTGTTCTTGTTGTACTTCTTCTTCTTCTTGTAGATGTAGACAGTGATTGCCTTAATATGGCTTTTACTTCAATATTAGACTCGATGGGGTTTTCTCAGAAAGTAGGAAATTCTACCCATTATCTCCACCACACATTGGACCTTGTTCTGACATATGGCATAGAAATAGAAAATCTGGTAGTGTCTCCTCATAGATAGATAGATCTTTAATTGTCATTGTCACAAGTACAACGAAATTCAAAGTGCTCTCCAGTCAGTGCTCCATTTATAAAAAACATAGACCTAAAATTACTAAAAATCAGTTAAAAAGAATTAAAAAGAATAAATATCTAGCCACATTCACACAGACATCAACACAGGACATCATGCACACACAGTCATTACAAAGAGCATTCAACAACATACAATCATGTCCATTTTGCACATTACTTCCTCGTTTTGTTCAGAATGGTTATTGCTGTTGGGTAGAAGCTGTGTTTGAGTCTGTTTGTCCTTGTGTTCATTAGTCTATATCGTTTCCCAGATGGCAGTAGTTCAAACAATGAGTGTCCAGGATGTGAAGTGTCCCTTAAAATATTTTGGGCTTTCTTCTGGCAACGGGAGCGATGTAGGTCTTCCAGCATGAGGAGAGGGCAGCCAAAGATCTTCTGGGCGGTGTCGATGACCCTCTGGAGTGCTTTCCTCTGAGCTACTGTACAACTACTGTCATCGGCCTCCGTCGGTCTATGATGACCATGGAAGAGAATCCTAAACGTCTACTCTGCTGGAACAGCACCGCCTGTGGCTGAACAGGCCGATGCGCGAATGACAGTCCCTGTCACACAGGTCACACTTGTGGGTGGTCTCCGTGCTGCTGGGTCTGTGGCGGTTCTTCCTGCGGGTCCTTTTTTCATCTGCTGCAGCAGTCAGTCTCTCTTCACCCGCCTTGAGCTGTCTGGTCAGGGTGCCTCTCCATTTGGAGCGGTCCGTTGCAAGGTCCTCCCAGCGCTCTGTGTTGATATCCAGGGCCTTCATGTCTCTCTTGCAGACGTCTCTAAAGCGCAGCTGTGGGCGGCCAACGTCTCTCCTGCCAGTTGCCAGTTCTCCATAGAGGACGTCTTTGGGGATTCTGCCATCCTCCATACGGTGAACGTGGCCTAGCCAGCGGAGCCTGCGCTGCCTGAGTAGAGTGAACATGGAGGGAAGGCCGGCGCGGGACAGAACTTCTGTCTTGGGCACTTTGTCCTGCCAGGATATGTCCAGGACGTGGCGAATGCAGCGCAAGTGGAAGGAGTTCAGTCTCTTTTCCTGCCGGGCGTAAGTTGTCCACGTCTCACTCCCATAGAGCAGTGTGCTGATGACGCAGGCTTTGTACACTGCCATTTTCGTCTTGACAGAGAGTTTGGGATTCTCCCACACTCGTGTGGTGAGGCGAGCGAGTGTGAAGGCTGATTTTCCAATCCTCTTGTTGATCTCTGTATCAAGGGAGAGGTTGTTGCTGATCGTGGACCCCAGGTACGTGAACTGATTCACGACCTCCAGCTTGTAGTCATCAATGGTGATGGTTGGTGGTGCTTCCGTGCCTTGCGCCAAGACGTTAGTCTTCTTCAGGCTGATGGTAAGCCCGAAGTCCTTGCATGCCTGGGAGAAGCGGTCCATCAGGGTCTGAAGCTCCTGCTGTGTGTGGGTTGTGACTGCAGCGTCGTCTGCGAACAGCATGTCTCTGATTAGAGCCTCGCGTACTTTGGTTCTGGCTTTCAGGCGGGCGAGGTTGAAAAGCCTGCCGTCAGATCTTGTGTGCAGGTAGATTCCCTCTGTTGCTGTGCTGAAGGCATGCCTCAGGAGCATAGCAAAGAAAATCCCAAAGAGGGTTGGCGCAAGTACACAGCCCTGTTTCACTCCGCTGCGTATGTTGAATGGCTCTGAGACGTTGCCGTCGTGCTGCACTATCCCCTGCATGTTAGTGTGAAACGATTCGATGAGGCTTTGCAACTTTGGTGGGCATCCTATCTTTGGCAGGATCTTGAAAAGGCCCTCTCTGCTGACCAGATCGAATGCTTTGGTGAGGTCAATGAAGGCGACGTACAGAGGCATGTTCTGTTCTCTGCATTTCTCCTGGAGTTGGCGGATGGAGAATATCATGTCTACCGTCGATCGCTCAGCGCGGAAGCCACACTGAGACTCGGGGTAGACACGTTCGGCAAGCTTCTGTAGACGAACAAGAACAACTCGTGCGTAGACTTTGCCAACAACGCTGAGGAGGGAAATGCCCCTGTAGTTGTTGCAGTCGCTTCTCTCCCCTTTGTTTTTGTGGAGGGTGATGATCTTGGCGTCCCTCATGTCCTGTGGTACGGCACCTTCCTTCCAGCACTGGCAGAGGACGTCATGCAATGGCAGCAGTAGGGCGGTCTTGCAGTGCTTGATCAGGTCAGGGGGTATGCCGTCGTTGCCGGGTGCCTTGCCAGCGGCCAAGCTATCAATGGCCTTACTGAGTTCGTCGATGGTTGGCTCGGCGTCAAGTTCGTCCATGGATGGCAGGCAGTCGATGGCATCAAGGGCTGACGGTGTCACGGTGTTCTGTCTAGAGTAGAGGTCGGAGTAGTGTTCCACCCATCTCTCCATCTGCTTGTTCTTCTCTGTGATCATCTCCCCAGTGGAAGATTTGAGGGGGGCCGTCTTGCTCTGTGCCGGACCAAGTGCTTTCTTGATGCCATTGTACATACCACGGATGTTCCCTGTTATGGCAGCGGTTTGAATGTCTTGGCTGAGCTGAGTCCAGTACTCGTTGGCACAGCGCCGAGCAGTCTGCTGAACTTTGCTTCTCGCAGCCCTAAGAATCTGGAGATTCTTCTCGTTTGGGTACTTCTTGTACTCAGTAAGTGCTGAGCGCTTGGCTTCAATGACGGGGGTCATCTCGGTCAACTTGGCATCAAACCAGTCCTGTGACTTCGAGGTCTTCCTCCCAAAGGTAGCCAAGGCTGTGCGGTGGATGGTGTTTCGCAGCTCTTCCCACTTCTGCTTTGCAGATTCTCCTCCTTGTGGTACACCAAGTTCCTTCTCAAAGGTGGAGGCAAACTGCTCAACAAGTTCTGGTTGGGCCATCTTGCTGATGTCAATCCGTGCCTTTCCAGGTTGTCTAGCATGATGGAATTTCTTCAGCTGCAGCTTGACCTTGCAACACACCAATGAATGGTCTGTGTCGCAATCTGCACTCTGGAACGAACGGGTGATTAGCACGTTCTTCAGTGAGGTGCGCCTGGTCAGGATCAAGTCTAGCTGGTGCCAGTGCTTTGAGCGCGGATGTTGCCAGGAAACCTTGTGTTGGGGCTTGGTCTTGAAGAACGAGTTTGTGATGCACAGATCGTGATATGTGCAGAACTCGAGCAGCCGCTGTCCGTTGTCGTTCATTCTGCCCACGCCAAAAGGTCCAAGACAGGAGGGCCAGGAGTCGTGGTCAGCACCCACTCTGGCATTGAAGTCTCCAAGGAGAATGAGTTGTTCAGAGTTGGGGATGATCCTGACAGTTGTTGCGAGATTCTCATAGAACTCGTCTTTTGCCTCTGGTGTGGCTGTCTGTGTTGGGGCATACACACTGACGAGGGTGGCTGGGCCTTGAGTGGTGTTCAGGCGGAGGGTGAGGAGTCGTGCAGAGCCAGTGCTGCCCGGTTCCACCATCTTCAGCAAAGTGTTCTTCACTGCGAAGCCCACTCCGTGTTCCCTGTGTTCGTCACTGCCCTTTCCCTGCCAGTAGAACGTGTAGTCCTTCTCTCTCAGTGTGCCTGCATCAGCTAACCGTGTTTCCTGGAGAGTGGCGATATCCACTCCCAGTCTCTTCAGCTCATTATTGATGATGGCAGTCTTCCATCATCAATGGAAGACTGCCATTGATGATGGAAGAGCTATAGATCGACATCGATGGTGTCGATGACCCTCTGGAGTGCTTTCCTCTGAGCTACTGTACAACTACTGTACCAGATGCATATACAGTATATTAATATGCTTTCAATGGAAGCTCGATAAAAGGACACCAGCAGTCGCTGTGTGATGTTCTCCTTCCTGAAAATCCTCAGGAAGTACAGTCTCTGCTGGGCCTTTTTCACCAGCTCAGAGGTGTTCACACTCCAGGACAGGTTCTCCTCTATGTGGACTCACTGTCATGGTCCGAGCGCCGATGTCGTCCGCAGGCAGGAAGCCAAAGAGGAGGAATAGTCGCCCCTCGCTTCGGGATCCCGCTCCTGCCTCCGTTCCGGCCCTGGAGTTCACACCATCCAGGGGTCTTCCCCCATTGAGCATGACGTCAGTCGGGATTCCCCCTGAGAAGTTGCAGCTGACAGCAATTAACATCTGGGACCGAGTGGCTGCTGCTCGCTCTGCTGTTCATCCAACGGAAATCATTAAGCATGTGACGGTGGCAGTCAGACTGGTGGAGAGGAATCCCGGGTTAAGTGACTTTCCTGAGTTCGCCGACCTCCTCGCCTCTGTCTCCGCACAGGAGGGGCGATTCCCGGACCTCACCTTCACCTCGCCCTCTGCCAGCAACCGTCGTCACCTCCACAATCAACCTCAGCTTGAATCCCGTCCGGATCCAGTTCCGGGTCGCCGCAAGGGCTCAATCTCCCACACAGCTGGATGTCACCAACTGCAAAACAAATCTACCTACGGGTACAAATAAAGTAACCTGAACCTGAACCTGAACAGCTGTCACTCCTGCGCCTCGTCAGAGGGGAATCCCCGCAGCCTCTTCCTCCAGGCCATCTTCTCCTGCTGTCCCGTCAGCGCGCCGTGCCCGGCTCGTCTCGGCTGTCGCCCCCTCCACCTCGATGCCTATCCCGGCTGCTGTGTGTACCTGGAGTCCTGCTTCAGCGAGCCCTGTCCCGGAACCTTCTCGAGCGGCTTCCCCTCGTCCTCCCAGGGGGCCCTCAGTCAACACCTGGCGGGGAAAGGGAGGAGCAACGTCCACCGCAGCAGGCACCATCCAGCCTCCAGGAGACAGGCAAGTCCAAATTCATTTATATTCTCATTACTGTGATTTGCCTTGTCAGACTCCTGGGGGTGGAGTTCGAGGTTCGCAGTTCCCCGAGCTCCCACCACCTGCAGAGGCTTTAATTGTTAATCCTGCATCCTCTGTGTCTCCCTCCGCTGAGCGGTCCTCGACGCCAGGCCAACGTCGCCGGATGAGGAGGGGGCCTGCGGTTCTGGAGAGCCTGGTTCCGGTCCCGCAGCCACGTCATGGGCGGAGGAGGACAGCGGACTGCAGTGTGGAACCTGCGCCGACGAGGAAGTGTCCCCGGGTCTCCACGGACGAGCGGTCCGGTCCAGCGGGTCGAGGGTCCCCTGCCACCACACCGTGTGGGTCGTCGGCGTGGACATCAGTGCCGGAGGATCCTGAGGCTGCGGACACCATCATGCCAGCTGTGGAGCCTGACGTAGCTGAGTGGGAGCCTGATGACAACCTCCTGCCGTCTGAGCCTGGATCATCGGAGTCCTGGACGGCGTCAGAACCTGAGATCAGGCAAGTGCTCTGTGTTGTCTTTCTACTTTCCATTCTAGAGCATTTTTGCCTGTCTCTTGGGGAGGCAAGCCGGGTGCAGCCGCCCGCTGCGTCCGAGCTTGTCTCGCCGGGTTCTGGTGCTTCCGGTGATCCTGATCCCGGTTCTTTTCTCTCTCCCGAGCTTTCTCCCAGGTTCGCCGGTGAGGAGCTGATTTCGCTCGCTGTGCCAGAGGTTCTGGGTTTGGGGTTGGAGGTCAGTACTGGTGCGGTGCGGACCCAGTCGGAGCCCGACGCGCGTGCAGCCGTGAGCCAATCGGGGTCCATCGCGGGTGCAACCGTGACCCAATTGGGGTCCGACGAGGGTGCAGCACCAGCAGGATCCAAGTTCGGTGAGGGAGCTGCAGATCCCCTGCCACCAGACACTGGACTGGCTCATCTTCTTCCTCATCCTAATCGTCACCTTCATCATCCTCCTGATTGTCACAGCTCGTCTCCACCTGGGGCCATTGGGGTTCCGAATTCTCCGCTTGGCTCTCCTTCGTCTTTCCCCTCTCCAGGGAGGCAGTCCTCTACTTCCCCCCTACGGTCCTGGGGGCTGTGTGATGCAGGGCGACCGCCTGGCGAGCTGTATCGCCGCTGCGGCGTTCTGGGGCGGCCATCCGATGGACTTTTCCGCCTTTTCGGTGATCGGGCCCGGCCGCCAGAAACTCTGTATTTCCGAGTCTGGGACCGGGGTAGGCCACCCGAACGCTCCTTGTTCCCCCTATCAGCTATGTGGTCATTGGACGCAGGGAGACCTCCAGAACTGCATGTGTATTATTGGACTCTGCCTGCTGTCATCCTTGCATGTTTTGTTTTCCCTCATGATATCAAGGTCTCTTTTGTTGTGTTGTCATGTGCCTTATTTGAGCTTTACCGCTGTTTAGCGTGGTTTTTTTTTTCTTCCCCTCTCCTGTCTGAGGGATGATTTGTATCTGCCACATTACGCCTTAGGGGCCTCTGTGTTTTAGTTATCGGCTTCCTTCTGTTGTTGCATCCTTTTTTTGGGGGGGGGGGTCTTGTCTATGTATCATCCGTACTTTATAGAGAGTCGCATCTTGTTTTTGGTCCTGTCTTTGTATCATCCGCACTTTATGGAGTATTGTGTTTTTTTTCTTCCCCACCGTACTCTGTAATTGCTTCGTTTGTTCCCTGTCATCGTCATGGGTTTTTTTCCTTCTCCTTTTCTGACTCCCTCCCTTCTGGCCTGCGCCCCATCAGCCCACCCTAGGGGGGGTGGGGGGGGAACTTCGGTGTTATTGGCCGTTCTGAGCCCGGCCTCGAGGGGGAGGTACTGTCATGGTCTGAGTGCCAATGTCGTCCGCGCTCAGGCCATACATCATCTCAGCCAGGCCTTTCTTTTGACAGCGTCTCGGCGGTGCTTCTGGCTGTCAGAAACCAAGCACCACGGGACGGTTGGAGGCCAATTACCACTCATCAGCTGATGAGCTGTCAACCCCTATACAAGGGAGCTGCCCTGTTTGCTCAGGGCTGCGACCTCACACTATCCACACTTACCTCTTGTCGTGGATTAGGCTGGAGTCCCTACGTCCAGCTCCAGCCCTCCTCTCTTCCCTCATCGTTATCCGTAAGTGTACCTCTTGTGTTATTTGTGTTTTGCCCCATGAGGCTCTTTTCCTTTGTTGCTTTCCTTTATTAATAAACTACACAAACTCACTGGTTGGCCCATGGCTCTTATTAATGGCTCGCAAGAGCCATTCGTGACATCTCCTCCCTTCGCAAGGTAGTTTCTTGGGATCCAGGTCAAATGGACCCCTGACCAAGTGAGCACTCCCAAGTGGACCCCGGGATCCAATCTGTACATGTACAAGTACATTCTCAATCCAGTGATTTGTAAACATGAACAAGGAGAACAATAAGAATTTGTGTAAAACATTTGGAAAGACTTTTCCCAGTCACCAAGAAGTGTAAGAAATATATATCGGTGCATCTCACTAAATTAGAATATCATCAAAAAGTTGATTTATTTCAGTAATTCAATTCATAAAATGAAATTCATATTTTATGTAGATTCATTACAGACAGAGTGATATATTTCGTGTTTATTTCTTTTAATTTTGATGGTTATAGCTTGCAGCTCATGAAAACCCGAAAATCAGTTTCTCAAAAAATTAGAATATTACATAAGATCAATTTTAAAAAATTGATTTTTTTTTAATAGAAATGTTGGCTGACTAAAAGTATTTCCATGCATGCACTCAATACTTTGGCCTGACTTTGGACTTGATAAAATACAGTGGACTAAGACCAGCAGATGACATCAGGTGCCAAGTCCTGTCACTTGGAAATCAAGGTACCAGAGTCTGGAGGAAGAGTGAACAGGCACAGAAACCAAGCTGCTTGAGGTCCAGTGTAAAGTTTCCACAGTCAATGATGATATGTGGAGCCATGCTATCTGCTGGTGTTTTTCCACTGTGTTTAATCAAGTCCAATGTCAGTGCAGCCGTCTAACAGGAAATTTTATAGCTCTTCATGCTTCCCTCTGCTGACAAGCTTTATGGAGATGCTGATTTCATTTTCCAGCAGGACATGGCACCTGCCCACACTGCCAAAAGTACATATACCTGGTTTAATAACTATGGTATCACTGTGCTTGATTAGCCAGCAAACTCTCCTGACCTAAATCCCATAGAGAATTTATGGTGTATTGTCAAGAGGAAGATGAGAGACACCAGACCCAATAATGCAGATGAGCTGAAGGCCACTATCAAAGCAACCTGGGCTTCGATAACACCTCAGCAGTAACACAGGCTGATCACTTCCAAGCCATGCTGCACTGATGCAGTAATTATGCAAAAGGATCCCCGATCAAGTATTGAGGATGTAAATGGACATACTTTTCAGTTGGCCAACATTTCTATTAAAAATATTTTTTTAAATTAATTTTATATAATATTCTAATTTTTTGAGAAACTGAATTTGGTGTTTTCATTTGCTGCAAGCCATAACCATCAAAATTAAAAGAAATAAACACTTGAAATATATCACTCTGTGTGTAATGAATCTATATAGCATATGAGTTTCACTTTTTGAATTGAATTATTGAATTATTATTATTGAATTATTGCAATAAATCAACTTCTTGATGACATTCTAATTTATTGAGATGCACCTGTATATGGAAGATGACAACTAAGCTGACCCAGAGAAGGTTTTGGCTGTCTTTCTGCTTTCAAGACTTTTCTTCACCTCTGATGCTTGTCACCACTAGCTGTCAGATGAAAATCCACAGAATAGGTATGTGGGACTAGAATGCTCTGAATGAGGCTTTAGAAAGCTCTGAATCCACTTGGTGTGCTCACTTGGTCAGGGGTCCACTTGACCTGTTCCCGTTTCATGCTCTCTTGCCTCACTGAGAAGCAATTGGACGTGCTGCTGATTCCGGTTCAGCAGATCTTCAGCCTGCGGTAGGACTCTATAATGAAAATACACACACAACTTAAGTACATGCACAGCACGAAAGTGCAACAAAACTACTTTTTAACCAAGATTAACACTAGCTTATTTCGTCAGCTGTTGTCGACACAAGTGCAAAATACAAGCAGACCATGGAGTTAGCATTGATGGCTAACTAGGTAGCTCATTTTCTGCATACAGGAGACAACGGTGTTGTTTGTTCAAAGTTAACTTTCCACCACTGGGATAAATAACGGAAAAGATGCATAATATCACATCACTCACCATCCTCTATCACTGTTTTCAACATTGATGATGCCGTGGTCGGGTCGACGTCACTCTTGCCTCCCGTATGCCTTCGCCGTCGCCGTGAATTCATTTCAGGTCACTCTGTCCAGCTCTCTCTGGATTTCTTTAATCAGGTACCAAGCACAGAAAAGTCTGCACCCTGTCGTTGAACCACAGTGTTGATTTGTGTGCAGCCATTTATCTCATTGATTACACTCACTCACGCTTGCTGTTGGTAATTTGAGTGTTCGTTGCCGTCCAAAATGGCGCAGTAAACAAAAGACATGTGACCTGTGTGACATCGGTGCAACCCCTCAATAAGTGCTTTGCTGAGGTTACGCTCTGTCTCATGCCCAGGCTTCTAAAAGTGTGGGCAGGGTTTCAGATTGACGCCGTAGTAACCACAGCGCTCCATGAGCAAACCAAGGAAGCGAATAGCGACAAATTTGACTAGAAAAAGAAAATACTTATGATTTAGTAATTAAAAAAATATATCAAAAAGTTGCTGTGATTGCGTAGGTCTAATGGATAATTCGGCATGGAGAACACAAGATGCGCTGGGGTAGGGGCGCTGGCAGCGACCCGTGGTGCAGCAAAGGACATGATTGGCACACGGGTAAAGCAGCAGCTGAGACTCCCGTTAACCGGGCGGGCTGGGCTTGGCTCCCTGCGAAAGACTGCAGTCCGCTGGTTTAGCGGCTGCTTCTCCAACACCTGTGTCAGACCGGGCGGTCCACGATCGCTCGCAGGGAGGCATGCCCAGCCTGTCCATTCAGTGGTAGATGGCAGTCCCGACTGCTGTTTCATTGTGGAGCGGAATGGCCCAATCAACTGCATATCATATGCAGACACAAATGCACGCTTTGACTAAATGACAACGAGATGCAAAAATGCCCAAATAACAACATAAATAATTTTTATTTAAATATTTACAGACAAATGGGCAACACTGATGCAACAGTTGCAGCCAAACGGGTCATTCTGCTGTCTGTGTGTGTGTGTGTGTGTGTGTGTGTGTGACTGGTGAAGGGATTGGCGCTGTACCGTGGATGCCCTGAATTTCCCTCTGGCGATCAAAAAAGTATACAAAAAAATGTTCGGTGTTTTGTACTTATAATATTGCTAAAATATAAAAGGGTGCACAACAATGGGTCGCAAATATTTGTAAACAGGTCCTGTTATAGTACTGCATGAGTTTATTGATGATAGACCATAAAATACACATATAAACTAAATTATAATGGTGACTGAACAGCTCCCATTCCCCTAAATGCAAGATACACTATTATGAATATAACTCATAAAAGATCACACAAATAAGTGATCTGACAAAAAAAAAATAAATAAACAAGCGGTTCTTAAACAGTGGCTAATATTGGATGTCCCATTTATTTTCAATTATTTGTCGTGAAGCGCTCGTTTTACGAGCGCAAATTTGGACACCAAACGCTCTTTGTGAGTTTGCACGTTTATTAACACTAGTACATATCCATGTCCATTTCTCTGCAAATTTATGAGAAAAAAAATGTGCAAATGTACAAGAAAAAAGTTTAAAATTTATGAGAAAAAAGTTGCAGATTTAAGAGACAAAAAATAGCAAATTTACAAGAAATGTTCCAAATTTGGAAGCTTTTTTTTTTCCAGGTTGATTTACGCCTATGCCTGCAGCACACCTCACTGCTGTTTCGCTGTCCTCTTACATGTCCTTCACTGCCCTCACATGCTTCTCTGCCACTCCTGACTCCCTCATACAGCACCTCTACCATATGCTTTCTATTTGTGTGTTTCTCAGTGTGTCAGCTTATTCTGGTGAAGGCAACATGAACAAACGGTATGGCGCTCTCTTCAGTCATGCCTCCCACAGCTTCACTTTCAGCAGTATTTTCTACAAATTTTACGCTGAATTTTATGTTATGTGGACATATTATGCATGTAAAGTCGTCGATGATTTCATTTTTTTGGAAGACATTTGGTCCCCGTGGAGATAAATGAACTCCATGTTCGGCAGCATGCCGCCAACAGTGTGTGAATGTGTGTGTGTGAATGGGTGGATGGCAGGATCTGTAAAGCACTTTGGTCATCAAGAGATGAGAATAAAAGCGCTATATAAGTGAATGCCATTTACCATTTCCAGGATCTGCTGGTTGTTGTGCTTGTGGGCAAGGTCTCTTTAACTCTGATAGTTTAGGACAACGTTTCCCGTTTATGCCTCTGAGTTGTGACGGACCAAACAAACTCAGCCCAGGATCCCAGGTCCGCTCTTCAGTCGGCTGACTTACCTCCAGTACTGTATGTGGACGTTTGATCTGTTTTCATGTGACGAAGCACCTAAGCTCACTGATGAGCTTCCAGGTCCAGAAAAGAGTGAAGAAGAGTCCAAATAATGACTCTGAAATGGTACATTATGACAGTAGTACAGGAGGTTATAAATGCAAAAAATAAATGTTTTTCTGTTCATTCCCAGCCAGCAAGTCCATGTGGGCCCCCCGGGCTGTCTTCTGGGTCCATGTGGGTTTGTCTGCAGTTTCCATGTTGGTCCCATCTGGGTTTGCCCACATGGACTTTACCTGTTTACCCATTTTGAACTTATTTTCTCATAAAGTTGCAGTTTTCTTGGAAATTGTGACTGTTTTTTTTCCCACTTGAATTGAATATATTTTTCTTGAAATTTGAAGTTTCTCATAAATTTTCACCTTTTTAAATTTTTTTTACTGTAAACTTTAAACTTTTTCCTCACAAATTTGTGATTTTGTTTTCTTGTAATCTTGTAACATTTTCCCATAAATTTGTGTCATTTTTCTCTGTAAATTTGGCACTTTCTCAAAAACTTTACTTTTTTGTAAACTTGCAACCTTTTCCTCATAAATTTGTGACTTTTTTCTTGTAAATTTTCATTTGCTACCTTTTCTTGTTAATTTGGAACTTTTTCTGATTTTTTCCTCATAAATTAGTGACTTTTTTCTTGTAAATTTGCTAAGTTTTTCTTGTAAGTTTGTAGTAATTTTACTATTTTTTTTCTTGTAAATTTGCAATTTTTTTCTCCTAAATTTTCACTTTTTTCCTTATCCTTTCCGGATTGATCGTCACTTCCTTGTGGTAACGTATCGTCACTTCCTGTTTTGCTGTCTGTCTGTGTGGTTTGCTCTCCTCACTCTCCTGAGCTTTTGGGTTAGCCACTAGCGATGGCTACTAGCTCTCCTTCCTCTCCTCCTCTGGTGTGCTCTCTCTGTCAGATGTTTAGCTACACCTCTGCCTCTTTTAGTGATAACGGTAAATGTAATAAATGTTGTCTTTTTGAGGCGCTCGAGGCGAGGTTGTCTGATTTGGAATCCCGGCTCCGCTGCATTGAAACACCGTCTGCGCCAGTTACTCTTGACGGACGCCCCTTAGCTGCAGTGGAGCTAGCTAGCATAGCTAACCCCGTTAGCGGTCCTCCAGCTCTCCTCAGCAGCGAGGAGGCTAGGTGGGTGACGGTGAGAAGGAAGCCTAGTCGCAAAGCCCCGGTGCACCTCCAACCTGTTCACGTTTCTAATCGTTTTTCCTCGCTCAGCGACACACCCGCTGAGGAAAAAACTCTGATCATTGGCAACTCTGTAGTCAGAAACGTGAACCTAGAGACTCCAGCGGCCATAGTCAAATGCATTCCTGGGGCCAGAGCAGGCGACATCGAGTCAAATTTGAAAATGCTGGCTAAAAGTAACTGTAAATATTCCACAATTGTTATTCACGCTGGCATTAATGACATCCGTCTCCGGCAGTCGGAAGTCACAAAACTTAATGTAGAATCGTTGTGTGACTTTGCAAAAATGATGTCTGCCACTGTAGTATTCTCTGGGCCCCTCCCCAATCTGACCAGTGATGACATGTTTAGCCGCTCGTCATCCTTGAACCGCTGGCTGTCTGTGTGGTGTCCTGCAAATGACGTGGGCTACATTGACAATTGGAGCTCATTTTGGGGAAAACCTGGTCTTATGAGACGAGACAGCATTCATCCCACTTTGGATGGTGCTTCTCATTTATCTAACAATCTGGCATCTTTTTTATCCAAATTTCCAAAACCTTGACTACTCAGAGTTGGGACCAGGAAGTCCTACACGCCTCTCTGCAGCTCCTCTTCATCTGCCACCCCTCAACTTAGCCCAGTCCTTCTCAAATAGTGGGGCAGGGGGCGCGATGCGATGCCGGGGGGGGCGCGTGTGACCCCGGGGAACAGGCTTTGCTTTTGCCGTGTAAAGTGTAATTGCACATCCACGGCAGCAGGTGGTGCAGTGGTGCTTTCATTGTCAAAGTCTGTGCGGGAGTTTAAAACTTTTTAAATTGCTGTCAACAAACCCCTCGAGAGACACCATGGAGAAATATTTAACAGTAACGAAAAGAAAGGCGGAGAGAGACACAGGTAAAAAGACAAATGAAAGTCTCCCAAAAGCTAAGACGAGGAAATATGACGAAGCTTATCTAGCGCTTGGCTTCACTCTGACTACGGTGGGAGACGAGGAAAGACCGGTGTGTTCACTGTGTCTGAAAGTGTTGGCAGCGGACAGCATGAAGCCAAATAAATTAAGACGTCACCTACAGACATTACATCCTCAACACGTTGATAAGCCGCTTGATTTTTTTCAGCGAAAACGTGCGGAGTACGGCCAACAATCATCCCGCTTTGTGAACGCTACATCAGTAAACCAGCGAGCACTTTCAGCATCATTTAAAGTGGCGCACCAAATTGCGCAGTGCAAAAACCCCACACAATTGCAGAGGAGTTGATACTGCCTTTTTCTACCTTTTTCTTCAGACTAAAATGTTAAATATATTGGTACTCCTGTGTTAATGTTCCAGATCAATTTACATTTAATATTATTTATTGATTGAATTATTTTTCTCAGCATCAAATGGTTCAGTTGGTCAAAAATGTTTCTAGTTTAAATAAGGATTGACATATTTTTTATTTCAGGCACTTTGATGCACTTTAAGTTTTTTTTTTCTGTTTTAGACTATAACAGGGTTTCTGTGTGGCAAAATAAAGTTAATATTTGTTGAAAGTTGATTTATATTGCTTTTTTCTTTTGTTAATGTTAAAAAGGATACAATTTTAGGTATACTTATACAATTTTTATAGATAATGATCTTATTTATAGTCACTGCGGCAAGTTGGGGGGGCGCGAAATATTTTCTCTTTCCTAGGGGGGGCTTTGCAAAAAATAATTGAGAAGCACTGACTTAGCCCCTGTCTTCCCCATCAGAGAATCATTGTCTGCTCCCTCCAAAGTAAATAAAAATATAATATATAAGCATCCCAAAGTGATTAAGCAAAATATTGGTAAAACTTAAATTAAACATAAAGCCTCTAAATTGAATGATTTGGCCTCTGTTCCTCCTCATAATTTAAAAATTAAATGTGGTTTATTAAATATAAGGTCTCTAACTCCCAAGTCTCTGTTAGTCCATGATCTGTTAATTGATCGTCAGATTGATTTAATTTCCCTTACAGAGACTTGGTTAGGGCAAGAGGATTATGTTGGTTTAAATGAATCAACTCCCTCTGGTTATTTAAACTGTCAAAATCTGTGCTGAAATCTGATAGAATAATTATAGTAGGGGACTTTAATATACATGTGGATGGAGATAGTGACTGCCTTAATGAGGCATTTAATTCAATATTAGACTCGATTGGGTTTTCTCAGAAAGTAGGAAATTCTACTCATTACCTCCACCATACATTGGACCTTGTTCTGACATATGGCATAGAAATAGAAAATCTTGTAGTGTCTCCTCATAACCCCGTACTGTCAGACCATTGTCTGTTAACCTTTGGTTTTACTATTTCTGACTATTTGGCTCCTAAAGAAAAATATTATTACAGTAGATGCCTCTCAGATGATGCTGTTACCAAATTTATGCAGATTGTTTCCTCTATGCCATGTGTCAACACAACGGAAATAAGCTATAGACAGCTTGCTCCTTCTGTAATTGATAACATGGTAGATAGTGTTACAGCTTCTCTGCATCAGACTCTAGACTTGGTGGCCCCCTTAAAAAAGAAAAAGTCTAATCAGAGATTTCTAACTCCTTGGTTCAACACAGAAACTTGTAGCTTAAAACAGAAGACTCGTCAATTAGAAAGAAAATGGCGCTCCACTAATTTAGATGAAATCTATTTAGCTTGGAGATATCATCTTTTAATTTATAAAAAATCTCTTAGAAAAGCTAGAACGAGTTATTATTCTGCATTAATAGAAGAGAACAAGAATAATCCCAGGTTTCTTTTCAGCACTGTAGCCAGGTTGACAAAGAGTCAGGACTCTGTCAATCCTAGCATTCCCTTAGAGCTTACTAGTCAGGACTTTATGAACTTTTTCAATAATAAAATTTCATCCATCAGAGATAAAATCAATCAGATTCTTCCCACAGTTAACTTAAATACTGTAACTACTACAACTCCTTCAACTGATGTCTGTCTTGATGAGTTTACTCCAATCGACCTTTGTGAGTTAGACAAAATAGTTTCCTCATCCAAACCTTCAACTTGTCTTTTAGACCCTATTCCTACCAGGTTATTTAAAGAAGTCTTCCCACTTATTGGTAGCTTTATTCTTCATATAATCAATTCTTCATTAACTTTAGGCCATGTACCGCAGGCTTTTAAAATGGCTGTAATTAAACCCTTACTCAAAAAGCCAACTCTGGATCCAGGAGCTTTAGCTAACTATAGACCAATCTCTAATCTCCCTTTCATTTCAAAAATCTTAGAAAGAGTTGTTGCTACGCAATTATTTGACCACCTGCAGGGAAATGGTTTACTTGAAGAGTTTCAATCTGGGTTTAGAATCCATCATAGTACTGAAACATCCTTAGCGAAGGTCACTAACGACCTCCTGATCGCATCTGATAATGGACTGGTTTCTGTACTTGTCCTTTTAGACCTTAGTGCAGCTTTTGATACTATCAATCATAATATTCTACTTGATAGATTAGAACACTGTGTTGGACTTAATGGAACTTCATTGCAGTAGTTTAGATCTTATTTATCTGATAGGTTCCAGTTTGTTCATGTAAATAATGAGTTTTCTTTCAACTCAAAGCTTAGTCATGGAGTTCCACAGGGATCTGTGCTAGGCCCTACTCTTTTTAGTTTATTTATGCTTCCGTTAGGCAACATTATTAGAAAGCACTGTATACATTTTCATTGTTATGCAGATGACACACAATTATACCTGTCAATGAAGCCAGATGATAGTAATCAATTAGCCAAGTTAGAAGCCTGTCTTAAGGAAATCAAAGCTTGGATGACTTGTAATTTCCTGCTATTAAATTCAGATAAGACTGAAGTCATTCTTGTTGGTCCAAAAAACCTTAGAAATTCCTTTCCAAATCAAACTTTCAGTTTGGATGCGGTTACTCTTTCTCTTAATAGCTCTGTGAGGAACCTTGGAATTATTTTTGATCAAGATCTGTCCTTCAATTCACATACTAAATTTGTTTCTAAGACTGCCTTCTATCATTTGCGTAATATTGCCAAGATTAGGAGCATCTTGTCTCAGAGTGATGCTGAGAAACTGATCCACGCTTTTGTTAGCTCGAGATTAGATTATTGTAATTCTTTATTATCAGGCTGTCCTAAAACATCTTTAAAAAGTCTTCAGCTGATCCAAAATGCTGCAGCAAGAGTTTTAACAGGTACTAGAAAGAGAGACCATATCTCTCCGATTCTGGCCTCCCTTCATTGGCTTCCCATAGAGTTTAGAATTAAGTTTAAAATCCTTCTTCTTACTTACAAAGCTCTAAACAATCAGGCTCCTTTTTATTTAAACGATCTGATACTACCGTATTATCCTAACAGAGCACTACGCTCCCAAAATGCAGGATTACTTGTAATACCTAGAATCTCCAAAAGTACAATGGGAGGCAGAGCCTTCAGTTATCAAGCTCCTCTCCTGTGGAACCAGCTGCCAATCTGGATTCGGGAGTCAGACTCGATCTCTATTTTTAAGAATAGGGCTAAAACCTACCTTTTTGATATAGCCTACAATTAGGGAGGGATCATGTGTTTCTGAACCCTCCCTTAGTTATGCTGCTAATAGGTTTAGTCAGCCGGGGGACCTCCAATAATGCACTGGGCCTCACTCCTTTCTTCACTCTCAATGAAATACATTTTTTTTTTTTTTTTTTTGCTGAAAAAAAACAGCAAAACAGCAAACAGTCCCCATCGTGCTGTTTGCTCTCTACATGTCTGTTCTTTTCATCTTCTCTGTCCCCTCACCCCCCAGCCAGTCGCAGCAGATGACTGCCCCTCCCTGAGCCTGGTTCTGCTGGAGGTTTCTTCCTGTTAAAAGGGAGTTTTTCCTCTCCACCGTCGCCAAGTGCTTGCTCACAGGGGATCGCCTGATTGCTGGGGTCTTTCTGCAACTGTGGGGGTTCCCCCTACAGTTGATAGTGCCATGAGATGACTGTTGTTGTGAAATGGCGCTATATAAATAAAGTTGAATTGAATTGAATTGAATTGAATTAATTTGCGATTTTTTTTCTAGTAAATTTGCAGCTTTGTCTCACACATTTGCAAGTGTTTTTTTTATTGTAAATTTGTGACCATTTTCTCAATAATTTTCACATTTTTTTCTCATAAATTTGTGACCGTTTTTCTCTTAATTTTGGTGCCTGCGTTGCTGAAAGCTGCTCACGCGTGTTAAAGCCACGTGGTGCCCAGCAGCTCAGCAGCTCACGTGCGCCACGGGTGACGTCCATGTGGACCAACACAGACAGACCAGTTGAATCGTTCATGGGGCCCACATGGGCAGGCTGGCTGCTTTCACGGTAGGTCGACAATAATTAATTTTAATTATTCTTATTTGTTTTATTATTTAACATTTTTCAACTGGAAAAATATGTTTCATAGGATTAAGGATTTTTTTCCTCTTATTTTTGTCTTGTTATTAAATTTTTTTCTCCAGTTAAAGAGTGATGGGGATTTAATGGTACATCTATGGGGGAAAATGTTTATGTTTCCTGAAATTGTGACTTAGATTAACTACTATAATTCAATAGGTGACTCCATGAAACACTCATGGCTGCTCTGTTCATTCACAGACCAGAAAATTCACGCTGTTATCCTGTTAAAGGGAATCTTTGTTCTTTTGTTGTTAAAATTGTGTTAACAGGTCTGAGGAGTTGTTAGTTCCTGTCCAGCAGGTCAGTTGGGGGGGGGGGGGGTATCAGTGCTGCTGATAAAGCCACGTCACCCTTTAACCCTTTGGTTTCCATCTCAGCAGCAGCTCTGTTTGAATTGTCCTCAGAAGGGAACATGTAAATCGACAGAGGTGTGAAGTTTGGCCCAGCTGTTCCCACTGATGTCATGGGGGGGTGATCTGTTGGGTGTCATGAGGTGTCATGTGTTTACTCTTCCTGGGTTAACTGGATTATTTCTGCTACTGAGGATCACCTATTCCTTTTCTTCTCCTTTTCCCTGCTGATTAATGCAGCTCTGCAGGATTTAACCCTTTGAGCGTGTGGAATTTTTGTCAGGAAAATGCAGAATTTGACCTCAAATTTTCAAATGACAATAGCTTCAGAACGGTAATAGTTAGAGGCAAAGTCCCAATTACAAAAATTTTGCAGAGGAACCCAATTGTCTGCCAAGTGAACTTGCATCCATGCATTGTGCATAATTGGACCTAATTTGCATATTGCAACAATCCAAATTTTATTATAACACAATAGCTTCAGAATTAGTTAGATGCAAAGTCCCAGTTATAAAAGTGTTGCATAGGTACCCAAGTGTCTGCCAGGTGAACTTGCATCCATGCATTGTGCATAATTGGACCTAATTACTGCTCCGGAAAAGCAGTAGAAGATGGATGGATGGACAATTTTTGTTTCACACACTGTCACCACATGGTCCTTTTGTCCCATCATTGACAAAATTACTAAAAATTATTCAAAACAAAAACAATTTTGGTGTCACACTGTCACCACATGGCCTTTTGTCCCTTCATTTGCCGCTTCATCTTCTACCGCTCCGAAAAAGCGGTAGAAGATGGATGGATGGACAATTTTTGTTCCACACACTCACCACATGGCCTTTTGTCCCATCATTGACAAAATTACTAAAAATCATTAAAAAAAAAACCACACAAATCTCATGGCACATTTGTTTCACACTAAACTAAAATGAAGCAAATGAAACACAGTTTATGCAACAAATATGTACCTGTTTGTTTCGTCAGTCACAAGCATCCAGAATTCCAGAGTCCAAAAAAAGCGACACAAAATCAGTGGCGGGTGCAGATGACAGGTCCTTCTCTCCACGATTTCCAACTGGCTGTTCAAATGCTTTCAGCCACGGCTGATAAACTTTTTCATCTCTAAGAAGCTCCCAGCCGTCAATATCCAAACCTCCCGCCGCATCACCACTACCAATTGTCCTGCCACCGCGCACATGTGGCACATGTCGACGCGCACCAGCAGTGCGCTCTTGACCAGCCAAATGTCGCCCACGGGCTGCTATGGACCTTTTTCACTCCACAACCACGGTTTGGCAAAGCAGAACAATCTGCAGACGAGGCTCCTGTGCCATTTTGGGCACGGCTGGACACAGAAAATGCAGCTGCAGCGTCGCGCACAAGATGTCCGTCTCCACTTCTGCAAGAACTGCTTGCACCATTGTCCAAAGGCACATAATCAGAGCTGGACTCTAACTCGGATGACAAACTAGGGCTAAGCTCTTCCTCTAACCCAGGAGCAGTGAATATGTTACGACCCGAGTGCTGGGTTCTGATCGCGCTCGGGCTGAGTT
The DNA here is from genome assembly GCA_020510985.1 of Pholidichthys leucotaenia. Lineage (NCBI taxonomy): Eukaryota > Metazoa > Chordata > Actinopteri > Cichliformes > Pholidichthyidae > Pholidichthys > Pholidichthys leucotaenia. The sequence goes on from CM035839.1 coordinate 418,598,092, forward strand.
CAACTCGCTGCCGGCCTTGACAGCTGTGGGCTGTATTCTGGCCTCACCGGGCTCTTACTGTGAAGGTGCTCGGTGGGGCTTCCGCCTGTCAAGGCTGGTCAGCTGTGTGTCATTACTGCTTGTTAGTGTTCGCCTTCATAAAGCGGGCACTAGCGACAGTAATGTTGCAGGAGTATGGTCAACATCTTGTCAGATTGTCAACACTTTGTTAAGCCTTGTCAGAGCGTCGTTTTGACCTTCCTGTCAGGTTCGTGTCTTTGCCATGTCACAGTTTGGCTCGTAGTGGCTGGGGTCAGCCCTGCGAGCCCATGTATTGATTTATGTGTGTTTTTGCCGAGAGCGGCTCACAGTCTTGTCCTGTCCCGTCTTGTATGTTAATAAACCATCATCGCAAAACTCACTGGTGGACTCTTGGCGTCTTATGGTGATCCGCGAGGATCACCGCATGACAGTATACTCCTGCCAGGACGTCTGAACAGAGACGCCACACCGAGACGCCTTTTACCGTGAGTTTTTGCAGTAATTGGACAATTGTTCTTCCCTGTTTGGGTGTCAACGTCTGGAAGAATGCCGTCATCCAGGGGCCGTGGTCGGTGCCTGGGCAAAGAGCTAGTGAGTGCACTGGGGTATGTCAACGGGACGCTCCTCGCCGCTACCTTCGACGTCAACTCCCGCTATATGCGCTGGCACCTAGACTGCGCTGAGGATCTCCTGGACAATCTTCCCCTCCATTATGACGATCACCCGGAGGTGATTATGAGGAGGGAAGAACTCGCTGCGCAGCGCGAGATACTTCGTGGGCTGGAGGAGGAAGAGAGCAGGAAGCAGAGGAGGAGGCATCCTCGCTCCCCGCGTTGGAGTCCCGTTCCCGTCCCGGAGCTGGTCCAGGAGTCTGGGGGCCGACGACAACGTCGGTGCAATGGCCCAGGTCACCCTCAGCAGAATCCCTGGCTGGACCTGCTGCTGGCAAAGTCCGTCAGCGAACCGCCGAGAGCGGCCCCACCTCGTCCATCCAGGGGGCCCTCTGTCGCCATCCAGCGGGGAGAAGGAGGAACAACGTCCGCTACAGCAGGAACCATCTCTTCCCTGGGAGAAAGGCAAGTGCATGATAATTTATTACATCTTGGTTATAATCTGCCTTGTCTGACTCCTGGGGGCGGAGTTCGGGGCTCGCAGCCCTCCGAGCTTCCGCCACCTGCTGTAGAGAATGTAACTAAACCTGCTGCCTCTGTGTCCCCCCCTGTCGAGCGGTCCGCGACGCCAGGCCAACGTCGTCAGATGATGAGGGGGCCTGCAGTGCTGGAAAGCCTGGATCCAGCCCTGCAGCCACGTCGTGGACGGAGGAGAAGAGCGGACTGCGGCCCGGAGCCTGAGCCGACGAAGAAGCATCCCCGGGTCTCCTCGCCGGAGCGGTCCGAGCCAGTGGGTCGAGGGTCCCCTGCCCCCATGCCATACGGGTCATCGGCGTGGACAGCAGCGTGGGAGGAACCTCAGGCTGCAAATGACATCCTGCCAGCTGCGGAGCCCGACGCAGCTGAGTTCGAGCCTGCTGACAAGAGTCGCCGCCCTGAACCTGGATCGTCGGAGTCCTGGGTGGCAACAGAACCCGAGTGCATGCAAGTGCTCCCTCTTTTGTCTCTGTCCCCTGTGTTGGAGCATTTTTGCCTGCCTCTCGGGGAGGCGAGTAAGGAGCAGCTGTCTGCTGCGCCCGAGCTCGTCTCGCTGGGTTCTGTTGCTACCGGTGATTCTGATCCCGGTTTTCTTGTTTCTGAGCCTTGTTGCAGTGTCGCCGGCGTGGAACGAGTCGGAGTCACTGGGTTGGAGGTCCCAGGTTCGGGGGTGGAGATCGTCAGCGGAGCTGCACCGACCCAGTCGGGGTCCGTCGTAGAGGCTGCTGTGGCCCAATCGGGGTCCGACGTGGGTGCATCAGAGGCCCAATCGGGGTCCACCCCGGGTGCGGTTCTGGCCCAATCGGGGTCCAACATGGGTGTACCGGAGGCCTAATCGGGGTCCGACGCAGGTGCGGTTCTGGCCCAATCGGGGTCCGACGCGGGTGCGTCAGAGGCCCAATCGGGGTCCACCGCGGGTGCAGTTCCGGCCCAATTGGGGCCCAACGTGGGTGCAGCTGGGACCCAATTGGGGTCCAGCGGGGGTGCAGCGCCAGCGTGGTCCGCGGACGGGGGAGGAGCTGTAGACCTTTCACCGCCGAACGGATTACAGGCTCATCCTGGTCATCTGTCCCCTCTGAGTCACCACCCCTGTGCATCATCGCCGGGGGCCGTGGGGGCTCCTATTCGCTCGCCCCGGCTCTCCCGAGTTTTGTCCTCGTCAGGGAGGCCGCCACGGGCTGTTTTTCCCCGGGACTGGTGGCTGAGGGACATGGGTCGGCCGCCTGAGGAACTGTTTTGCCGGTTCGGCGCCTCAGGTCGGCCACCCGACGTGTTGTGTGTGTCTTCGGGCGACCTGGTTCGACCACCGGAGGAGCGGACATGCTGGGCGTTGGACTCTGGTGAGCCGCTTGGTCATGTTCCGCCTCTTGTGACCACCCGCCGGCTGTTGGACGCGGGGAGACCACCTGAACTGTTCCTGTGGCGCTTGGTCTCCGCCGGTCAGCATAAACTGTCGGGGGGGTAGTGGTTTTTCTGGGTTAATCCATCACGGTGATTGTTCTGTTTTTTTTCCTTGTCCTTGCTGTTCTGTGTATTTTGTGTTTTGGTTATGTCTTGCAGTTGCCCTAGTATGTGTTTTGTTCTACTGTTGCCTTGTTTCTTCTCCGTGTATTTTGTCTGATTTTTGAATATTTGGTTTTTGGTCATAGTCTTGTGTTTAATATTTCTGACCCAGTGGTTCTGGTTTTTTGTTTCCTCCATATGCATTTTTTGATTTTGTCTGAGTAGTTACTCGTCATTGTCCTGTATGTCGTTTTTCTTGTCTCTGTTTTGTCTTTGCGTTTGGTCTCTCTCCCTCCGCTCCTACCCCCGGCCACCCACCCTGGGGGGGGGGGGGGGTCCTTGGGGCGTTCTGAGCCCGCCCTCGGAGGGAGGGTACTGTTACTACCCGAGCGCTGGGTTCTGTTCGCGCTCGGGCTAAGCTCAACTTGCTGCCGGCCTTGACAGCTGTGGGCTGTATTCTGGCCTCACCGGGCTCTTATTGTGAAGGTGCTCGGTGGGGCTTCCGCCTGTCGAGGCTGGTCAGCTGTGTGTCATTACTGCTCGTTAGTGTTCGCCTTCATAAAGTGGGCACCAGCGACAGTAATGTTGCAGGAGTATTGTCAGATTGTCAGACTTTGTCAACGTATGGTCAACACCTTGTCAAGATCTCGTCAAACCTCGTCAAAGCATCGTTAGACCTTCATGTCAGGTTCGTGCTTTTCATGTCACAGTTTAGCTCGTAGTGGCTGGGGGCAGCCCTGCGAGCCCATGTATTGATTTGTGTGTGTTTTTGCCGAGAGCGGCTCACAGTCTTGTCCTGTCTCGTCTTGTGTGTTAATAAACCATCATCGCAAAACTCACTGGTGGACTCTTGGCGTCTTATGGTGATCCGCGAGGGTCACCGCATGACAGAATACCAGTCCTAATACCTCTTCAGCTGAGAGCGTTTTCCTGGCCATCCTGTTTCCTTCTGTCAAACAGCAGCATGAAAGGGGGCGGGCTTCAAACGCTGATTTGACCTACTTATTGCATTGGACCATTTCCAGTTCTCATGGTAAATGAAAAGCCACACCTCTCGGCCACCAAGTGGTGTTAAAAGGTTTGTACATTTCACACTCTATTCAGCTGTACAGGCTTTGTTTAGACTGATCAGCTGACAGGTGCAGAAGTGCACCATACACACTCAAAGGGTTAACACCTCCAAACATCACCGTTTAGTTCCTCCTCACAGCTGTCTTTAAAAAAAAAAAAAAATGGCCAACACACGCCAATTTATCACATCCTTTTTCCATGTAAATTACAAACATTCTTTTGTAAATGTGAGGATTTTTTCCATAAATTTGCAGGATTTTCCTGCAGAGTTAGAGCCATTCTACTCAGAAATGTGCAGCTTCTTACTTGAAAATGTGCAGCTTTTTATTAATCATAATTTTGCAGCTTTTTCCTCATGAATTTAGAACTTTTCTTACTCTTGAATTTGCAGTTAAAAAAAAGCTTAAACTTGCAGCATTTTAATCAAATCTTATATCTGCAGTGTTTTAGGTTGTAAACAGTTGGAAATTTACACCTTCTTTTGACTTTTTGCTAAAGTTGCAGCTTCTTGCCCATACAATTCCACTATTTTTGGTCAGAAATTGGCAGCTTTTAACTGAGATTTACATCTTGTGTGTGTGTGTGTGTGTGTGTGTGTGTGTGTGTGTGTGTGTGTGTGTGTGTGTGTGTGTGTGTGTGTGTGTGTCAGGTCAGGCATTGGTTTGCTTGCTACCGGATAACCATGAAAACCGGTACTACCTGTCTCATGGGTCGGGCCATCGGCAACTCAACCGGCATCCCCACCCTTCCGAGGGCATGCAGGGTAAAACAGGGCATCCTGGCATAACTAAAAACAACATCTGCCACAGGTCTGTGGCGGACCACTCCCAGTTACACAGGGTGAGACTGGACATCCTGGCAGATAAACACATCTATCACAAGGTCTGTGGTGGACTGTGCCAGTCGGTGCATTGTGACATGCACTACACAAAGAGCAGAGATAAACAAACCTATCATCCAACCTATCATCTGGTCAGTCACTGCAACAAATACTGGAGTCAGTTTGTCTTGGCTTGTCCTTGCCTCTGATAATACCTTTATCTGCCAAGAATGTGCTGCTAGTCCAGCAAAAGCTAGCAGTACTCAAATACTTTGCAAGCAGTTTCATGAAATGGTCAATCAGAAAGCAACACATACCGGCTTGGACATCGCCCGGGCTTACAAGGTCCGCGCTGATCTGTTCACACTCCGACAGGCAGTGAAAAGTAAGCTAGGAGCAGGAAGACAAAAGAAGAGGAAAACAGCAGCCTTGTGTGGAGCAGAATGGAACTTATGCACTCTGTTGGACAGAACAACATCACAGCGCTCAGAAAGACAGACTGCGCTTGTGGCCCTGGAAATGAACAGGTACAATGTAGACATAGCTGCACTTAGTGAAATAAGATTGCCTGGATATGACAGCTTGGAAGACCATGGGTATATCTTCTTTTGGAGTGGGAGATCAACTCAAGAAAGGAGAGAAGCAGGAGTGGGCTTTGCAGTTAGAAAGGAGATAGCAGCAATGCTTGATGAGGAACTGGTGCCAATCAATGACAGGATAATGACTATGAGACTCCCACTACAGCGGAAGATGTATGCCACACTCATCAGTGTATATGCTCCAACAATGACCAACACAGAGAGGTGAAGGAAGAGTTCTACAGTGATTTACGTGAGACTATCAGGCGTGTACCGACTGATGACAGGCTGATACTCGTTGGAGATTTTAATGCCAGAGTTGGTTCGGACACTGAGAAATGGAAAGGAGTGCTAGGCAGTCATGGAGTAGGCAAGTGCAATGCTAATGGAGAACTTTTACTTGCACTATGTTCAAAGTACAACCTTGTGATAACCAACACTCTATTTCAGGGGTGTCCAACCATGTGCCATGGAGAGCCAAGACCCTGCAGGTTTTCTCTTCTACCCAGTCTCTTCAGCAGGTGTTTTCACTTATCAGCAATCAGTGGGAAGAAGTTCACAGAAATCTGCTGTTGAAGACACTGGTTGGAGGTAAAACCTGCAGGGTCTTGGCTCTCCATGGCACATGGTTGGACACCCCTGCTCTATTTGAACACAAGGACACACACAAGAAGACATGGATGCACCCAAGAGCCAAGCACTGGCACTTATTAGACTACATCATAGTCAGGCAGAGAGACAGAAGGGATGTATTGGACACCAGAGCAATGAGAGGTGCGGACTGTGGCACTGATCATGTTATGCTGAGATCTAGATTAAGGATTTGCAGACGAAAACAGCACTGAAGGACGGGTGCAAAGCCACCACGGAAGCTAAACACTAGTGCACTGAAAGGCCAAAAGAAGCGGGAAGAACTTACACAGGAAATGGATGAAAACTTGAAAGACTGGGACAGCAACAACTCAGAGAATGACATAGAAGAGAAATGGGCAACACTGAAGGATACGGTGTATCAGACTGTGAGTGATGTATTAGGCTACCCTGAGAGGAAACATCAAGATTGGTTTGATGAGCATGATGAACACCTGAAGAAACTACTAGAAGCGAGGAATACAGCTAGGCAGGAAAACCTACAGTGTAACACAAGGTCGAAGAAGAAGAAATGCTCAAAGGCTCATTGTGAGCTACAGAAGTACACCAGAGAGATGAAGTCCAACTGGTGGGATGAAAAAGTGGAGAAACTTCAAACTGCAGCAGACAGGAAGGACATGAAAACATTCTTCACAGGTTTGAGAGAAATCTACAGTCCTAAACCAAGAGGATTGATCCAACTAAAGGCTATGGATGGTGAAACGGTTTTGCAGGAGAAAGACAAGATCCTGGACAGATTTGCAGACCACTTTGACCAACTACTAAACAACCCTGGAGATCTCACTGAAGAGGCTAAAGAAGCTCTAGGGCAGCGACCAGCTGTATCAAGTCTGGATGAACCACCAAATTTTGATGAACTAATAGCAGCTATCAGGACAACACAGGATGGTAAAGCTCCAGGAAGGGATGGAATTCCAGCAGAAGTGTGGAAATTTGGTGGTGTTCAGCTGACCAACTGCCTGCACAAGCTCATCCAAGAGATATGGGATGCCCAGAAAGTACCTCAAGACTGAAAGGATGCAAGTATTGTGCCTTTGTTCAAGAAAGGTGACAGGAAGGATTTTGGCAATTACCAAGGTATATCACTGCTAGCCACTGTTGGTAAGATTCTCTCACATGTACTACTTAACAGACTCAGTGAACACATCTCGCAGAATGTACTACCAGAAACCCAGTGCGGCTTTAGAAGTGGAAGAAGCACAATGGACATGATTTTCTGCTTGAAACAGGTTCAAGAAAAATGTATCGAACAAAACATGCCGCTTTTTGTAGTCTTTGTAGACTTCCGTAAAGCCTTCGATACTGTTTCGCGACAAGGACTTTGGCAGGTACTCAAGAAATATGGTTGTACAGAGAAGTTTGTCAGCCTGATCGAGGCACTCCATACAGGTATGCAAGCAAACATGGCAATGAGTGGTTCAGTATCTAAAGACTTTTCAGTAAGCAACGGGGTGAAACAAGGGTGTGTGCTGGCACCTACACTCTTCTCGCTATATCTGGCAGCCATGCTTGAGGTGGCCTTCAAAGACACTTCAGAAGGAGTATACATTCAAACAAGGAAAGAAGCAGACTTGTTCAGTGTGGCACAGTTTAAAGCCAAGAGTAAGGCATCGATAAAGGTACTAAGAGAAATGCTCTTTGCCGACGACAGTGCTCTAGTTGCACACAGCATGGAAGATATGCAATCTTTAGTGGAGAAATTTGCAAGAGCAGCTAGCCAATTCAGGCTCCAAATCAACATCAAGAAGACAGAGTGCCTTTATCAACCACCAAAGTTCCAGTTATCAACATCACTACCAGAAGAGATCAGCATTGGTACAGAGCCACTAGTCAAATGCAAGACTTTCAAGTACCTAGGGAGTACTGTTTCAGAGAATGCTAGGCTGGAGGATGAACTATCTCTCAGAATGGGAAGAGCAAGCGCTGTGTTTGGAAACTTGAGGGAGAGACTGTGGAACAATCGACATGTGTCTGTGTGAAATGCAAAGTGTACAGAGTGACAGTACTGGCTACTCTATTGTATGGTGCTGAAACTTGGACTGTCTACAGAGTGCAGATGAAGAAACGCCACGTGTACATGATGAGACACCTTCGAGCCATAATGAACATCTCATGGAAAGACAAGATAACCAACATAGAAGTGTTGAAACGAGCTGGTCTACCATCAATGGAGGACATGCTAATACAGATGAACCTGAGATGGCTCGGACATGTTGAGAGGATGGACCACCAGCGTCTCCCTCGGCAGTTACTCTGCTCACAGTTATGCGAGGGCAAACGCAATCAGGGTAGACTAGGGCTCAGATTTAAAGACACTGTAAAAAGAAACTTGAAGAAGTTGGACATAGACAGGAGTTCCTGGCAGTGGAAGGCTAAGGACAGAGCTGTGTGGAGGAATCTGATCAGAACTAAATGAAACAGTCATTGTCGCCCACGACAGACTGCTATGATGATGATGATGACATATCCATGCATACCCATCCATGCCCGTAGAAACCAAGTGTAAGCAAATATTTCTGCATGTCCGTTGCTGAAGGGTCTCCTCCTGTCTCAGATGGGTGTGGTGTTCACAGTCATGCCTGCAGCGTACTGCTGGAACCTGAGGTGTTTCAATGTTCACGGCATCCTTTCTGAGGTGCAGCAGTTGTCGTCATCCTATTGCTCTCCATCTGGTGGGTCTTCTTCTTTGTTGAGACCACTGGTTGAGAGATAGGTGTGTCGTAATTCCAGTTCATGGACTGGATCATGAAAATAGATCTGAGCAAAAAGAGGCTTTCTGGCATGGACTCACTGTATATGACATCATAAAGACATGAAGGCAGCCTTGATGTATATGACATCATAAAGACACATTTGTCTATGTGCCATCATATAGGCATCGCGAGTTGTCCTATGATGCCTGAGTTCGTAGGACGTCCTATGATGTTCAGGCAGAGATCATAGGCCGTCCTATGATGTCCTATAAACGTGACGGACACACAGAGATTTCTTGCTTTTATAGAGTGATAAACACAGACAAGAAAGTGAGCAGAGCAAAACTAAATCATAAAGTTCATGGCGCAGACAAGCAAGAACACTAACATGGTAAACTCTGGAGGTGAGTAGGGTTCACAACGTCCAGGGGGACATGAAGCCAGGGAATGCCTGGCCAGGGGAGGAATCTAGCCAGAGCTCTCCCGAAGGCTGCAGGAGCTCACGGCTGGAAATAAGGTATAAACGTACCTGGACAGAGCCCTCCACTCACCTCAACAGCAGGACCCCAACGCACTCAGGACACGCAGGTGCTCCTGAGGATGGGTGCACATGAAAGAAGGACACAACAAACCCTGCTGGAGGCTTGCCATGCCCTATAAGCAGTCCATAATGAGTAACAGGTGTGGATTCATGAGTAACAGAATAGATAGCAGCTGTACAGCCCCGACCAGTTTGACAGCTGGGAGCTACACAGCGCTGTCAAAATAAAACAAACCGGAAACCATAAAAATGCAAGCACAACAGAACCCAAAATGATCATAATAATCCAACAGATAACAGGAACAGAAAGAAAAACGCTAACTAGACAGAGAAACTGGGCACTCCCCCCCCCCGTGCCCCAGGATCATGACATTATTCTGTAATTAATATTCACACGATCAAATAAATCTCAGTTCAGTCCCTTTCATATTTGTCAAAGTCTAACATGTGATTGCCTACATATAGGCTACACCTCTTTGTATTCCACTTTCAAACACAGCCTACATTTGGGCCTGTAAAGCCTAGTTGGGCTACCTGTTTCAGACAGGAATACTGCTTTCTACGGGCATGCACTAGTAATTTAATAAGGAAATACACTATAATGTCATTATCAATATTAGCCAGCTTATATTTTGAGGACAGACTGAAAAACATTCTAAATTTGCCTCAGGATGGGCATCAGTTCTCTAGGTCATCTAAAAATATGGCATGGCTGTATGGATGAATGATGCTGATGTAAAAGGTGTTTCACAACCAGCTGAAAACTTCAAACTCTTGTGTAGACCTCTTTCCTTTTAATAACCACACACATGAATAGCAATAGCAGAGGTTGACCCCCCTCCATTTCTGAGCCTCTGTGTAATCAGGCCTCCCAGCCAGAAGCTTTCTGAAGGGGAGGAAGACCAACACTGAGTGGGGAAATGGGATCACAAAGAAGTTTCCAGAAGAAGTCCTCAGGGCTCAGTGCTGGGGGTACTCAGTGGAGGTGTCCACCTGTACATGTGTCATGTGTCCCTGAGTTATAAAGTGATTTCTGGGTAAACTAAAAGAGGAAATTGCTTCTGGGGCGTAGCTGAGATTTTTACGTGGGGAGGGGGTTACTTATGTGTATGAAAGCCAGCCTCATTCACTTTCTCTTCTTCCTCTCTTGTTTCCCTCTCAGCCCTGACACACTCAATAGTCCAGGCAGCAGGGGCTCCTCCAAAGCACTGACTCCATCTGAGTGGAATGCGTGATGTGTGCTGTGTGCTCTTAGACCTACATTCACAAAAGCAAGTGCAAGTGCACGCCTACAGACATGAGCAGGTTAAGGCAAGCGCACACATGCGCGTTCACGCAGCTGTCCGTGGTGGTACGATGTCTGGCAGCAGCAGGTGGTTCCAGAGCACTTACTGGAATCACAGTCATTCCCTCGCCAAGGCCACAGAGCATGTGTCACTGGTGTTAGTGAAAATTAATTGGCTCTCAGAAGAGAAACTGTCCTGGTTTAGCTGTTCAGCATAACCTTTGGGGGCTTGATTCACACCTACAGAAAATTTTAGAATCTCCAATTCAAAAAACTTGCAAGTAGGAGGAAATTGGAGCACCCGGAGGAAACCTACGCAGCCACATGGAGAACAACCAAACTGGTCCCAGTAGGGATCCATTGTGAGACTTTTATATGCATCCATTCTGTAATAAATTTATAATCCATCCCGGATGTACTAAGCCTGTCACTTAATTCAAGCTGGAACTAATTCCAGCCCCCCCTTGTGACCCTGAATGTGATCGGTCCATGGGCATTAAATAATGGATGGATGAGTTGCAGTCAGATGCACGGGATGGAGTTGGTGACATACGTGCTGCTTGAACTGAAACTGATCCACATGCTGGATTCAAACTTAGGCCTCTTCATGGCGGTGGAATTTAAGCATGATTTCATTTGGCTTTACTCTGATCTCTGTCTTCTTTGTCCATCTCTCCTCATCACTGTGCAAAAGTGGGTCATGAACTTTTCACCTTTTTGTGTTTTTGTGGTAAAATTTGGTAATTCACCACATTTTTTAAAGGTTTGGTAGGAACATCTGTGTTTTACATACACAACTTTTTTTGTTAATGTACAATTGAGATTCTGAAGTGTGTAGCTCCTCCTCCTTGTCAGTTTACAGCTAGATATGGTGTGGATGCCCAATTTCAGATGCCATGTATAGAAACTCAACACAGTTCATAAAGTAGATTACACACATTGAGATAAGACAGAGGAAGTTTATTTTCTACCTTTAAACTAGTGGTGTTGGACGATTAAAATTTTTAATTGTGATTAATCTTTTGGAATGTTGAGTTAATCACAATTAATCAATTAATTGATTAATTGTGATTAATGCACACATTAATCATGTGCTTTTCCATACAGATATTTTTTTAATTTTTCAAGTTTGTCATGCTGTTATGAAGATGGGAGTGGACAAATATGCTTGCTGTCTTCACCTGCAGGTTTATTAAAGCTCTCAACATATCCAAAATGACAAAAACTATCCAGAATATTCTCCAGAAAATTCTCAAAAGTAGACTGCATGTGCAAACAACGAAATCCCAGGGCTCATTAATGTCACTGCAACACAACTCAGCATCCAACCAGCCAGCAGCCATGAATGGAGCTTGCTCTTTCTCCCATAGCAAACATCCACAACTTTTAAGCAGATCAACACAAAACCATGGACCTGACATGTTTTTAGGACCCAGTGAGCAGACACAGACTCAAAAGCAGAATCAATTATCTTTATTGTGTGTTGTGTGTGTGTGTGTGTGTGTGTGTGTGTGTGTGTGTGTGTGTGTGTGTGTGTGTGTGTGTGTGTGTGTGTGCGTGCGTGTATGTGTAGGTGTAGCAGCCGGGGGTGAGCAGAGCACCGCGCAGCCTGGCAACCCTAGAAATGAGCAAAGACAGGGAGGATTAGTGTCTGAACCCTGGAGGGAATGTACAGTGATGTTTAGCGCTTACTGTCGATGAGATGGTGGACAGCTCTGGTTAGACCCAAAGGCTCCGGCCAGAGAGACAGCGCCCACTGTCCCGGTTGCAGATGGAGAGGATAGAGGTGTTGTCAAGGTGTAGTGTCGCTCAGTCCGCTGCCACGGATCTCCGCCTGTGCACATGGGATTAGAGCGTAGAATAATGATGAGGGAAGAGATGGCTTACTTGTCATGAAGACGTGAGCCCTTCCAGACAAGTGACGAAGGGAGACGAGTTTCACTGGAGAACGTAGACGACGAGAAGGAAGACTCTGGAGGAAGACGAAAACGTGTGCCAGTCTCATCAGACCAAGGGGGTAAGACGACTCAGGTCAGCACGGCTTAAATAGCTCCAATGATGAGGGAGAGCAGGTGTGTGCGCAGCTGTGGAGAATCAGGCAGGCAGTGCGAATCATCACAGGACCTTGTGTGTTACAACAGACACAATTTCCCTTTTAGCAGAAAAATTGTAAACATAAACAAACAACTATCTCTCCCGTAATGACACCCCACCATGCTGCAAAAACGGCGGGGGAGTGAATGGACATTACGAACACAGCTTGAGAATTTTTTTAGACTGATACTCACCAACAGTTGGACCTAAAGCTATAAGGATGAAAACAGGTGATTTTTTGTCCGTGTCAGCTGCTGGAGGTCAGCTACAGCCTAGCATGTAGCTACTAGCCAGCTAGTCAGCTTCCACAGAAGAAGAACAACCCAACATCCAGACGAAGCTTTGGAAGAGGCTGTAACAATTATCCAGGTGAGCGCTCTGACAGATAACGTTGTAAACTTAAACATGACTGCACTTTGGGGATTTCCATGGCTGTAATCCAGCTTGTTTGACTTTGCAATGTATGCATGGCACGCACAGTGTCTGTAGCCAGAGCGGCTTTGGTACGGAGAGCCGCTAGGCCAAAAAGGACTGTTTGCACTTTCTGCCATTAACTGCCATTAACTGCGATTACAAAATTTGTCGTAGTTAACAGGGGCACAGCGTTAACGGGCGATTAATGCGATAACGCCAACACAATTACTTTAAACTAAAAAAAAGTTATATACAAAGCTAATAAATGGTTTAATCACCCACCAATCCCCTATTCTCAAAAAGCCCTGGGGGTTGTATTAAGAATAAAAATATAATTCATATAAAAAAGTTACAGTTAGACAGAATTACGTATTTATGAATTCATGACAAACTGCATAATACTTAGTCAAATTCAAAAAGTAACCAGTTTCTGCACAGTAACTAATGTATAAAAGCAAATCTGACCCAGAATCAATTGTTTAAAGAAATTATCTTTTAAAAGTTTGCTAAATCAAACTGGAGGTCACTCAGAGTGCACATACCTCCACCAAGGCTCCGTCGCTCCCTCCCTCCTTTCCATGGTCAATCTGTCTGTACCTCTGTCTGTCCAGCTGTCTCTCCATACCTCCATCTGTTTGCAAGGTATGCGCTCATAGATCACTTCCAAAATCTAATGGGTTCATCCATAACCTGAGGGCCAACTCTGAAAATTCATCAAAATCCAACTTGTAGTTTTTGTGTAATTCTGCTAAAAGAAACAAACACACGGACAAACTAGAGAGCACTCAGAGAGTGCATGCTTCTCCCAAGGCTCCCTCCGGCCAGCCGTCCCTTCCTCTGTCTGTACCGCCATCCCTCTGTCCACCTTGGCAGAGGTATGTGCCCTTGGATCATCTCCAAAATCTAAAAAAACTTCATTAAAATCCATCCAGTAGTTTTTGCATAACCCTGCTAACAAACAAACAAACAAACAAACTACCCAGGCCAAATTACATCCTTTGTGGAGGTAATCAGATCTATGCATTCAGGGCTGTGTCTAGTTTTTGGGGGCGCCAATGCAAAATTGTCTTTAGAGGCACCTATTTTTGTGATGGCAAAGAATTCAAACCATCTAGGTTTAACCCAATTAGATTTAAATGGTTTTTAAGGCGAGTGGTGGCCTAGTTGGTAGAGCATCTGCCCCACAGCCTCCCGGTTGTGGGTTCAAGCCCCGGCTGGGTCATACCAAAGACCATAAAAAATGGTACTTCATGCCTTCTAGCTTGGTGCTCAGCATAATAGAATGGGGGAAGGAAAAAGTTGTTTGTGGTGGCACCTTGCATGGCAGCAACCCCTCTGATTCTAGATGTGATTAACATTGTAGTTAGGAGAAATGTAATTTTGTTCTGCTGTATGGATTGAATGACAATAAAGTTGGCTTCTTCTTCTAAAACTAGAGGACATTCAGAGAGTGCATACCTTCCCAAGGTCTGTTTGTTGGTTGTTTTTTTTTGTTTTTTTTTTGTTACTTATTTGTACCCGTAGGTAGACTTGGTTTGCAGTCTGGTGACAAGCCACCGGCTGCTGGTCGCTGCGTGCGCGAGCGCCCTAAACCTACATGTTTTTGGTATGCGGGAGGAAACCGGAGAAATCCCGGAGTAAACCCGCGCAACACGGGGAGAACATGCAAACTCCACACAGCTCACTGTTGGTCGGGGGCTGGGATCGAACCCACGATCTCATGATCCCCGCGATCCCCCGGCCGAGAGTAAAACTGTGCTGCCACAGTGCTAAACCACTGCGTCTGTTTGTTTGTTTGTTTGCTTGCTTGTGAGCTGGATTACACAAAAAGTACTCAATAGATTTTGATACATTTTCAGTTGAGGTGGCCCTTGGGCTACAGCTGAACCCATTAGACCTTTGGAAATGATCCAGGCAGGATGTGGATTCTGGATCACTTTGTCACTTTTGTTAACATTCTGAGATAGAGTCTTGATGGAGGTATGCACTCTCGGATCACCCCAAGATCTAATGAGCTCATCCATAGCCCAAGGGCCACCTCTGGTGAAAATGTCATCAAAATCCATCCAATAGTTTTTGTGTAATCCTTTACATAAACAAACAAACAGGCCTTGGCAGAGGTGTGCACTCTCAGATCACCTCCAAAATCTAATATGTTCATCCGTAGCCCAAGGCCCACCTCTGGTGAAAATGTCATCAAACTCTGTCCAGTAGTTTTTGTAGCAACCAGAAAGACAAAAAAAAAAAAAAAAAAAGCCCGGATGAATAAAGAAATCTCCCCTCCCAACAAACACATTAAAAAATAAACTTGGGTCAGTGTCTGGATGAACAGGAAAAAAAATCAAACCATTACATAGATACTAAAATTTGACTGGCATACAGCGGGGAAAAGAAGTATTTAACACGTCAACATTTTTCCCATTAAATATATTTCCGATGGAGCCATTGACTTTAAATTTTCACCAGATATCAGTAACAACCTAAGTAATCCATACATACAAACAAATCAAGGCAACTGTGTTCCCAAAACAAGTTATATTTAATAAAATGGAATGGCACAGGGAATAAGTGTTGAATACGCTTGGTGAAATTCATTTAATATTTAGTAGAAAAGCCTTTGTTGGTAATAACAGCTTCCAGATGCCTCCTGTATGGAGAAACTAGGCGCAGACATTGCTCAGCAGTAAATTTAGAATAGAAGAACAGGATTTATTGTCATTATACAGTTGGGGTGTATGGAGTGTCAGGGAGGGGTAGTACCTCTGACGGGGCAACAGTCGTACCTCTGGGTGGTCGGTCCGTTTTGGTTCTCACTTGGCACTCAACTCTCACCTGTGGCTCCAAGTAGCTGTTTGCATGCAACAGCGGCCACACCCCGGTAAACCACTTCAACTGGCGGGCAAAACCAGGTGAGGGTAGCTGACGGGTTTGAAACCCTCAGTGAGGTAGGGCTTGTCTGCCTATGCATGCGAAGACTGGACCTGGCGGACTGTGCGGAGGAAACCACCAGATTGGCTCAACGGGCAGGAAGGCAGACCCAATAAAGCATTGTGGAGTGCAACTAGGGCACAGTGAGACACGTAAGACACTGCTGGCCATCCACTGCATCCTAACCTATCTCCAGCTGTCTTGACTATGTCTTGCCACTGGATCCAGATAGGCTAGGATGAGAGAGTGAGGCTGACAACCCTGCGCAACTCTCCCTCACTTAAATCAAATTCACACGCAAGTCAAGACATCACCCCCCCCCCCACCCCCCGACCTGTGGCAGAGCCTTCTGTGCCCACATTGGACTGATCAGCCACAGCTGGACACACCGCACCCAGTCCTCTTCCCTGTGATGTCCTTGGTCATCGTCAAGAACGACGGACGAACAACAACAGTTGTACAGTACAACGAAATTGTGGGTGCTCCACCAGGCTACTGCACAATGAAGTAAGAGAGAAGGATTAGATTAAAAACACAGTTACAGAACATACGATATAACACACGACTGAAATAAAAATAGCCCATGAATCTGGAAATATACAGAGGTATGGTAGTGGCTTCACGGATGGAACTATGTACATAAGAGTGCAAAGTGCGGAACACACAATTGAACACACGATTGAATAAAATGACCCAAGGATTATGGAAAGCATACTGTACATAGTAGTGGTTTCACGGATGGGTCAATATACACAAAAGTGTGGAGTGCAAAGACAGGTGTGTTACTGTGATAATTAAAAAGGTCCTCAGTTCTGTGTATGTGAGCGTTCGGAGGGATGGGGGTGGGGCCTCTGTTTGTAGTTCGGATGGCAAGAAACTGTTTGTCAGACTCGAGGTGTGGGACCTGATTGATCTGAACCGTTGTCCAGACGAAAGCAGGTCAAACAGGTGGTGGGCAGGATGTGAGAGGTCTCCTGTGATGGCCTTGATCCTTCTGAGATAGGAGGATCTGGAGAACTCCTCCAGGGAGGGCAGAGGGCTACCGATGAATTTTTGGGTGGTGTTGATGACCCTCTGCATAGCCTTCCTGTTCTCAGCCATGGAGCTGGCATACCACACACTCAGACAGTAGGTAAGCACACTGTCCACTGAGCAGCAATAGAAGGCCAGCAGAATCTGGCCCATTATTCCACACAAACTGTCTTCAGATCTTGAAGGTTCTGTGGGTGTCTTCTATGAACTCTGATCTTCAGTTCGTTCCATAGATTTTCAATTGGATTCAGGTCAGGCAACTGACTGGGCCATTCTAGCAGCTTTATTTTTCTTCTCTGGAGCCAGTTGAGTTTCCTTGGGTGTGTTTGGGATCAGTGTCTTACTGAAATGTCCACCCTCGTTTCATCTTCAGCATCTTGGCAGATGGCAACAGGTTCTTATCTAGGATGTCTCTGTACATTTGTCCATTCGTCTTTCCTTAAATTATATTAAGTCTGCCTGTACCATGCACCCCCACACCATGATGGGATGTGAAGTGCCATTTCTCCTCCACACATGCTGTGTGTTGTGACATCCAAAAAGTTAAATTTTGGTCTCGTCTGACCAGCCTATATTCTCCAAATATTTTACTGGTTTGCCCAAATGTTGTGCAGCAAACTTTAAACCAGCTTCAACATGCTTTTTCTTCAGCAATGGACTCTTGCAAGGTGAGCAGGCATAGAGCCCATATCGGTTGAGTGCATTACTTATCAGTTTCTTTGAAACAGCACTACTTGGTAACTCCAGGCCTTTCTGGAGTTCTCCACGAGTGGTCATTGGTTCTTGGATAACTCTTCTGATAATTCTTTTGACTCTGTCAGAAATCTTGTGAGGAGTTTCTGGTCGTGGGTGGTTTATGGTAAAATGATGTTCTTTCCACTTGCGAATGATGGCTCCAACAGTGCTCGCTGGAACATTCAGTTTAGAAATGCATCTGTAACCAATGCTATCATTATGTTTTGCAACAATAAGGTTGTGAAGATCCAGAGAGAGCTCTTTGCTTCTACCCATCATGAGTTCTTTGTGGTGTGACAATCTGATGTTCACAGACCTTTCTAAAGACTATCAGTCAGGACTTAACTAGCTGAAATTAATTTGCACTGATAGGGGATGGGATGGCTTCCTAAATTCTGATGGCTTTCAGCTGGTTTCTTGGCTTTCTATGCCTTTTTGCACCTCTTTTTCTTTGTGTTCAACACTTATTCCCTGTGTCATTCCACTTTATTAAATATAACTTGTAAATATAACACAGTTGCCTTGATTCCTTTGTATGTATGGATTACTTGGGTTGTTTCTGATATCTGGTGAAAATTTAAAGTCAATGGCTCCATCAGAAATATGTTTAATGCGAAAAATGTTGATGTGTTCAATACTTATTTTCCCCACTGTACATATGAGCATTGCAAATTTAGAAGAAAAAAGTTATAAATTTAAGAGAATGTCTATTATTAAAAAAGTAGGAAATTTATGACAAGCTTAGCAAATTTACAAAAAGGTCACTAATTTACAAGAAAAGTTGAAAATTTACAATGAAAAAGCAAAATCTTTTACCAATTTATGAGAAAAATCTTCATATATACAAGAATAAAGCTGAAGGTAGTTCTAATTCTTCCCCCCTAAAAAATGATGAGGGTAAAATTGTAACTTGAGGGCCCCATAGTTGCCATGGGGACCTTTGCATTTGCACACTCTTCTTTATAGGAAGAAACGGTTCTGGATTCATTTGGAATATTTCAGGTATTGTTGATGGTTACTGTCGGTAAATGGGATCAAAAATGTTTGGAACTGCCCCAGTGTATGTGATGCTATCAGTCACAGAGCATCTCTGATTGTAAAACCCTCTCAGTTTCCCTCTTCATATTCTCAGCCTCTCCCTTCTTAAAAATATACCCTGCCAAGTTTGGCGCCGCAGCAGTTACCCACAGTGCAGTGGTCTTTATCCTCTTTCACTCACTGAGCAGAGAGACAGGTGTGCAGCAGTGCCGTAAGTTGTATCTGGAGTGTTTCTGGCAATGCAGAGGCCAAGCAGGATTTGATGCAGTCGTTGTCACTATCATTTATAGCGTCTGCATTTGAGGATCAAAGCATCGCTTGCATTATTGAACCTCAGCCCAGCAGTAAGCGGAGAAGGTGTGCATGCCTGGCACACATAAGTTCATACTATCCTGAAGCTGACCTCTCTGCTTACTGCTTTCAAAATCAGTCCACCAGAATAGAAGATTACACCAGTCAGACTGATTCAAAATGATGTTTGTGGCTTTTGTAGGACTGATTTTTTTTAAATAATACATCAGTAACAAGCATTCTCATTCTTTGTGTGGTGACTCACAGAGGAGTTAGTCAAGACCTCAAATCCAGTACTCAGAAATCACATTCAGGCACACATTGCTGCCATTATTTTAATGATCCAGGGGGAGCAGATGATGAACATGGGTGTGTCAGAATCTCTTCATTACGCATGCATGGCCTCTGGGATTGCCTCCATGACGGGGGATTTGCGATTATTGATGACCCACTTCGACTTGATGATGTGGGCCAAGATTGACTTGGATGATGGAATCGAATGCCTTCTTGAATCTGCCTGTCTGCAGATGGCGGTGACTGATATGCTACTGCCGTCTGCGACAACTGAGCTTGCTGTATCGGTCAAGTGCGTGTGTGCATGTGTGTGCACACCTGTCAGTAAGCACTGAAAGGAGCACGAGTGGAACTTGCAGTTGCGTGAGTCATAGTGGCGTCTGCTGAAAATGACGACTTTGAATCCTCTTTCAGACCTTATATAGTAGGCATTTAATCTAATCCATTAGTCTTTCTCTGTAAGGATTTCTCTCCGTAAATCCTTTACATTATTGTTGAAGCATTAGCATTGACGCCACCCTTGTCGTGTGAACCTAAATGTCTCTGGCATGATGTATTTGCTTATTGATGGCTTTGTAACCTAATTCCAGAATGGAAACTTTAAAACCTAAAAGGGCTCTGTTCAGCCTGCTAAAAGTTTCACACCTGTCATGGTTTATTTGCCTAATCACAGGTCTTGTCAGTCAGGCTTTGCTATTGGCTGTTCTTCCAAAACTGATGCACTTGTATTTGGTTTGTAGTTGTAAGCAGAAGCTGTTGTTACTGTAGCTTATTGACCACTGCTTCTTCCTCAGCTCATGCACTGCTGGAAAGATGTTTTTTAGGGACGGAAGGAATGCTCATGCTCACGCCCTCGGGCCCAATTCCCACTCACTGACTATGCAATATCACTGATCCAACCATAGCACTTCATAACCATTTAACAATCATGGAAAATGAGTTGCTCTGATGTGACGTCAAGGTGGAGTGCTAACGGTAGTGCAGATACAAATATATAGAGCCAACTGGATGAAATCTGCAAAAGCGCAGAGATATTTGGCAAAATTTGCAGCCACGCTTCAGCAGGGGAAAGAGACAGCAACAGAATACAGAGATGGGGAATGTGAGTATAGGCCAGCAGGAGAGAGAAGAGGAGGGAAGTCAGCAAAATACAGAGCATCTGGGGACAGTGTGTATAATAATAATAAGTGCTTCATCAGGGTAAAGAGCAACAGGGCATTGTGAGCCACTAATAATTTACACACATTAATTTATTGGATGTGCATTTTATCAAAGTGTCCCAGTATAACATAATGGTCTACACCCATTTTTTGTCACCTGAGGTTCAGAGATGGCAGGTGAAGTACAAAAACCAACATAAGTGCTAGTATTGTCTATCCTTGAGTATGTGCACTTTAGATAGGGAAGTGAGGACTGCAGATAATTTTTTCTCTATTATATCATGATCTTACCTGCTGTACCTTTAAATGACATGCAGTTTCCCTGAACATGGAAGTGATTTAAAGGTTGTATGCTGTCTCTAGATGCTAGTTTGATCCAGACTTTCAAACCATATAACCAGTGGAAGTCCATCCTTTAAGAAAGATAGGCAGTTGACAAGAGCTGGGAATCATCAATAATTTCTAGACTCAATTCAATTCTGATTCTTGGGGTTCTGAATCAATCTGATTCTATATTGATTCACTAAATGAAATTACCATTCTAACTATTTTACTTGCATAGTCACATACAGCCAATGATCCCAATGATCTCTTGTGCATATGGCTAGCCTATTGAGGGTTGACCCATGCGATAATATTGTGGTCAAGAGCACACCGAGACCAGATCAAGACTGCAGAGTGTACATTGACAATGGGCCCTATTTTGGCAGTTGACAATTTGCATCTTTTGTTTGTGCTTTTGTCTTCTGGCAGCACGTCACCTTTTTTTATGCTTTGTGTCAAGCCATCTAATTGCCAGTAGACAGTGCACCTGCTTTGCGCTACAAGGAGGAGGTTTATTTAAAAAAAAGGTGTGGCAGTGGTGCAATCTCGGCGCATTGGCATTTTGGTGCATTTTATGACAATGCAGACAAAGACCAAGTCAAAACCAAGGCTACTAGGCATATACATAGGTCTCAGTCTTGACCCTTTATAGTCTTGGTTTTGTCTGTTTTTGATGACATCTTGACTGCAGCACTACCATGTCTGGGTTGCACCTGACCAGGTCCAAAGGGTAGAAATTCAGCCACCATTGAGGCCTGGACTGACCCCAGTAACCCCATACCAGGGGGTTCACTGGATCTTTAATGTAACTTTTTATGGGGACCCACTGAAACTCTTGATCTGGCCCCTCACCCAGGAACAATTGGCCTTGGGAGACCCTACAGTACCAGGGCAAACTGACCCCCGACAACATAGCTCCTGACATCATTAGGGCAGGCACATCCCTCCACCATGACAAGGTGGCAATCTATGGAGGGGAGTATCCCCAACTATGATACAGAAATCAGGGTTTGATTAACTGATGGGGAAAAAATAATTTCCCTCAGCTTTTTCTATATTTGCCAAAATGAAATATTTTGTGGCACCCATAATGTTTCTCATATTTTAATAGTGCCTTCTTAGTTAAGATAAGTTATGCATAAGTCATATGCATTTGACACAGAAAAGCAAGGACTTGGCTCTGCATCTCCCACATGAGAGGGGAGCATATGAACAATTTTTCGAATGAGGAATTGAAGGAATGTAAAGCAACTGGCCCACACTTAGAGAGGGCACTAAAGGTATTACCACCTATAACACCCCAAATGATCCAGAGCTGGCACCCACTACATACAAGCCATATACATACTGTAACTTCCCTCACCACTCTTCAGGATCCCCTCCTTTGCCACTCTTCCAAAAACACTTGGGGTGCTACCTGAAAACAGCTTGAGGACACTTGGCAGTGTTGATGAGGAACAGAGAGCACCTTGTTGTTGGCATTTCTATGTCAGGCCTGTCTTCTAGCAATGTGTACAGGCAGAATGTGAAGTAGGTAGGTGCATCCAGGTAAGCAACCACCCAAAAGAAGTGAGATTCATGTTAATATTTGTCTCAGAAAGATGCAGTGTGTCCCGTTGGGATGTTCTACCTAAACATCATTCAGAGAGGACAGGTTTTAGTGTTTGCAGACTTTCAAATACTACTGTACATTCAAATTTTTGCTTGTTTCACAATGACTTTGCTTTCTAAACACTGTCCAAAGATTGTGCAGGAACGCTGGCTATGGATGAGGGAAATCCATCAGTATTGCTGCAAAACATTGGAGGACAACTGGCAACAGCAGTGCAGTGAAACGAGAATGTGCAATTAAACAACCTACACTAGAATGTCTCATTTGAACTTTGAGACTTCCTCTCTGAGGGTTTTTTTTTTTGCTTGGCTACTCTTTTTTTTCCCCATTTGACTCATACTACAAAAGCAAATATAACCCTCAATTTCCCAAGAAAGAAAAATGATTTTATGAAAACCAGTTAAGGCAGGGTAATTCAAACTCCTGGTTGTTGTGTTCATTTTGCATGTGATGACAGCCTGGTGTTGTGCTTAGTATGAGCTAAACCAGCTTTGGAAAGCAAGGTGTAGTTTTTACAGCACACTAAATCTGTGGTGGAGTTTTAACATAAATCGGATTGTGCTCAAGTGGTAAACACAGCTGTCAATTAACAACCAACCACTGATCCAGACTTCTAAAATCTGTCACAGCTAAAGTAATACTTTCAGACTCTATTATCTGTTGTTTTTGGGCTATATATAATGCAATAGTTTTAAGTAACTTTTTGGATCCCGTTCTGTTGTCTGACAAATCACAAGACATGTGGATCTTTTCCTTTAAAAATGACACTCTAGTCAAAATCGATTTTTTTTTCTTGATAACGTGTCTGTAACATGTTTTTTATGACTTACAAGACAAATCGAATGTCAAATTCCATGTACCACTTTTGTGCAGCTGACACGCTAATCTATTGCTGCTCTTCCTCAATTGCTCAGATTTGTGAGTATTTACAGACTGCTTTAAATATAGTTCAGTCTTGCTTGTGGGCATTGACATTGGTTTTAAATAAGATAAGATAAGATAAGCCTTTATTAGTCCCACAATGGGGAAATTCCAGGATTGCAACAGCATAGGGATAGCAACACTCAGAGCAACAGTCAGAAGGCAAGAAAAAACAACATCTAGTATACATATGTCCATATTACTATAAATGTATATATATAGACACACAGTGCAGAGCATTATGGCTGGTGAATGTGCAGCAAAAAGTCTAAGCTCTCTCTCCGCGGATGCAGCGGGCCAGCTGGAAGTCTTTGGGCATGATGGTGACCCCCTTAGCGAAGAAGAGACCCACCAGGTGGGCCTCGCTGGTCTCCTGCAGAGCCATGACGGCGAAGCTCAGGAAACGCAGGTCGGTCTTGAAGTCCTGAGCGATCTCCCTCACCAGGCGCTGGATGGGCAGCTTACGGATGAGCAGCTCCGTGGATTTCTGGTAGCGACGGATCTCTCTCAGAGCCACGGGCCTGTGACGGCGAGGCTTCTTCACTCTGCCGGTTGCCAGAGCGCCTCTCCGAGCAGCCCTGGTGGCTAGCTGTCTCCTGGGGGGCTTCATCCTCCAGTAGATTTTACGGGCGGTCTGCTTGGTTCTTGCCATCACTCTTTATTATTCTGTCTTATATTTCTTTCACGCCGCCTAAACTCCAGCCCGGCACCCGCGGTGCCGGGCTGGAGATGCAGACAAAACCAAACCAATGGTATCTTCACATATTTGTGAGTCACCAGAAACTGTTCAACCAGTAACAACTGCCCAAGGCAACCTGATTGAGTTAGTCTCCAGTTATAAGTACTTGGGCTTTTACTTGATCAGGATCTTTCTTTCCAAGCTCATATTGCCAATTTGGTTCACAAACTGAGGGTGAAACTTGTGTTTTATTATTGTAATAGATTCTGCTTCTCCCTCAGAGCTCACAAGCACCTTGTCTCAGCCACATTTTTACCATTGCTTGACTATGGTGATGTTCTGTACATGAGTGCCTCAGTCAAATGTCTGCAATTTCTAAACACTGTTTATCATTGTGCTTTATGATTTATTACCTCCGCCAAGGAGGTTATGTTTTCAGGATGGTTTGTTTGTTTGTTTGTTTGTTTGTTTGTTTGTTTGTTGTTAACAGGATTATGCAAAAACTACTCTACGGATTTTGATGAAATTTTCACCAGAGGTAGCCCTTGGGCCAAGGGTGAACCCAATAAATTTTGGTCATGATCTGAGAGTACATACCTCCACCAAGGCCCTTGTTTTGATTTGTGCAGCAGGATTACACAAAAACTACTAATGGATTTGGATGAAATGTTCACCAGAGGTGGTCCTTGGGCTAGAGAGGAATCCATTAAATTTTGGTGATGATCCAAGAATGCATGCCTCCGCCAAGGCTCTTATCTTTCTCACAGTGTGTTAGCAAGAATACACCAAAACTACTGGATAGACTTTGATGCAATTTTCACCAGAACTAGCTCGTGGCCCACACACAAACCCATTTCATTTTGGACGTGATCCATAAGGGACGGAAGGAGCTTTGGCGGAGGCATACACTCTTGAGTGCTTTTCTAGTTACTTGTAGTTGCCTCACTCATCATTTTGATTTATATACTAAAGCAGAGTGGCCCTCTTTGAGTTCCCGAAGGTATACCCATTGGATGTCTTTGATAAGGCTCTTCTTGGCTTGGTTCCATCTTATTTATGCTGTTTTCTATGAAGAACCTACACAAGATTCTCTGTTCCACAAGAACAGAAAAATTAGTTCTTTTTCTTGACTAACTAACTAACTAACTAACCTGCACTTATATAGCGCTTTTCTAGTCACAAAGACCACTCAAAGCGCTTTCATTAATACTAACCCTCTATTCTAAGGGCCTATAGGAAACAGATATCTAGGGACAATTTAGAACAGCCAATTAACCTAACATGCATGTTTTTGGCATGTGGGAGGAAACCGGAGAAATCCCGGAGTAAACCCACGCAACACGGGGAGAACATGCAAACTCCACACAGATCACTGTTGGTCGGGGGCTGGGATCGAACCCACAATCCCACGATCCCCACAATCCCCCGGCCAAGGGTAAACTGTGCTGCCGCAGTGCTAACCACTGCGCCACCGTGCAGCCCAAGAACAAAGTTCTTTTTGGCCAGGGCATTTTATACTTCACAAGAAACACAAGTGCAGAACTCCTGGGAAATTCAAATTTCTGTCCATTCACACAATACAAGGGTGGGCTGAAAAGTTCATAGGCTGAAAAGCTCATAGTGGTGAAATTTGACCAAATGTGGTTTATTTTTCAACCGCAGAGATCCAAGCGCTGCAACACCGATGGAAGAAGTGTGTGGACCGAAGGGCATACTATGTTGAAAAACAAACCACGTTTGGTTAAATTTGACCACTATGAACTTTTCAGCCCCCCACCATAGTTGTCGGACACTACACAAGAAAAAAGTTCTTTCTAGATGGTGTGTCAAGGACAAACTGCAAGAATTCCCAAACCAGGGTTGTTCTTGCAACCCTGGGAGAGAGAACAAATTTCTTTGTTCTTGGGGAGTGTATAAAAGGCCTTAACATGGGGACGGCAGTGGCTCAGGAGGTAAAGCAAGTTTGTGGCCGACACACATTGTGGGCTCACGCTGCCACAGAGACAGAACTGAATGTGTATTGTGGAGTGTCACGTCTGCAAGGACTGAGGACTCAAATCTACAGGAGGTAACAAGGAAGTGTGAGATTTGTCTCTTTGTCCCACAGAAGACGCCCCGGAGGGTATTCCGGTTCATCAAGAAATGAGAGACAATGGTGAAGCTTCAAAGGGATGCTTTGTAACTGTATGTTGACTGAAGACACCATGTGACTTGAATTCTGATGCTGGAAATGTATAAAAGGGGGTTGAAGTATGATTCTTTCTCTTTCCTGCTTTGAGAATGCTAGGAGCTTGTGTTCTGTCAAATAAAGCTGGTTTATGACTGAAACTCAGCCTCGTTATTTGAGCATGCTCCTACACTGGTGACCTACGACGGAGAATGAGCAATGAGAATTCTTCCGAACCGGGCTCGGTGGAAGCCAGCCTGATGGCCGCCTCCACGCTCCGGCTGCCCGATTTCTGGCAGCACAGCCCGCGCTCATGGTTTAGCGCAATCGAGGCGCAGTTCAACCTCCGGAGAATCTCCAACGACGACACAAGATTCTACCACGTGGTAGCGAAACTGGACAGCGACACGGTCCAGAGAGTGGAGGATTTGGTTAATCATCCACCAGACAGCGACAAGTACAGCGCATTGAAAGACGCGCTGATCAGCCATTTCACCCCCTCAGTCCAACAAAGAGCAGAGGGGCTCCTGGCGCTGACGGAGGCAGAAAACGATAGACCTGCGGACCTGATGGTGAAGATGCTGCAGCTCAAAGCCTCCGAGGATGGCGAATTCATTTTCGCCCACCTATTCCTTCGAACCCTGCCACCAGCAGTGAGAGTGGTCCTGGCAGAGTCACCCCGATTGGCCAAGCGAGACTACCATGGGTTGAGCAAGGAGGCGCAGAAGTTGGTCGACGCCCACAAGCAGAACGCGGTTTCGGCCGCGGCGGCTAGTTCGGGAACGGCGTCCGGAGACAGCTTGGGTCCAGCGGCACCAGACGCACCAACAACGGCGGCGACCGGAGCCAGACGACGCGGAGCGGAGAACGGCTCGTGCTTCTACCACCGCCGTTTTGCAGAGAGAGCGCACAGGTGCGTCCCACCGTGCAATTTTAAACGCCAGGACCGAGGGCCGGTAGCAGCCGCGACTCTCGGCAATGAGAACAGGCTGCTTTACCTGACGGATGCACGCTCGGGGAAACAGTTCCTCGTGGACACGGGCTCGCAGCTGAGCTTCGTCACGCCCACCTACGCGGAACGGCTGTCGCCTTCTAAAGCCCCCTGGGTGTCAGTGTCAGCAGCGAACGGCTCCACAATTAAAACGTTTGGTGAGAGGACCATGCTTCTGTCCTTACAAGGCCGTTCATTTGAGTGGACATTTATTGTAGCAGCAGTCAGTTTCAACATGTTAGGGGCTGATTTTTTGTGCTCACATGGTTTATTGGTTGATCTTGCTAATAGACGTCTGATTAATGCACTGTCTTTTCATTCTATTCCCTGCACAGCTCGGGTGGCCCCGCCAACTGCACATGCCAGCGTCTCAGCCGCGGGTGGTAAGTTTCACACACTGCTTGCTCAGTTTCCAGCACTCACAGTCCCCACTTTTTCAGCAACGGTGGCCAAACATGGGGTAGAACATTTCATAACAACCACAGGCCCTCCCGTTTTTGCAAAGGCTCGGCGTTTGGACCCAGCTAAACTGGCCATCGCGCGCGAGGAGTTCACTAATCTGGAAAAACTAGGCATCGTTAGACGCTCCAAGAGCGCTTGGGCTTCGCCGTTACACATGGTCCCAAAGGCTGACGGCTCGTGGCGGCCTTGCGGCGATTTCCGCAGGTTGAACAACGTTTCAGCTCATGACCGTTACCCGATTCCGCACATTCAGGATTTTTCTGTTCATTTGGCGGGGGCGCGCATTTTTTCTAAAATAGACTTGGTGCGCGGCTATCACCAGGTTCCAGTGCGCGCGCACGATGTACCCAAAGCAGCGGTCATAACTCCTTTCGGCCTTTTTGAGTTTTTGCGCATGCCTTTTGGCCTCAAGGGGGCCGCGCAGACTTTCCAACGCATGATGGATGCAGTTTTACGCGACCTGCCTTTCGTGTTCGTTTATTTGGACGATATTTTGGTAGCCAGCACGTCCGAAGGCGAACATGAAAAACACCTCACAGCAGTTTTCCAGAGGTTGGCAGAGCATGGGTTAATAGTGAACCCAGCGAAATGCCAGTTTGGGGTGGCGCAGATTGATTTTTTGGGACATCGCGTTTCGGCAGAGGGAGCAGTTCCCCTTCCAAATAAAGTGCGTGCCATAACAGATTTTCCGCAACCTCAAACGGTTAAGGCGCTTCAGGAGTTTCTAGGGATGGTTAATTTTTACATCCGTTTCCTCCCAAGCACAGCACGACTCATGCAGCCATTGTACACCGCGTTAAAAAAACAAAAGCCCGCAAATAAAGTCGAATGGTCTCCGGAGCGGGAGCGCGCTTTTGCCCAGGTCAAATCAGCCCTGGCAAATGCAGTTTTGTTAGCGCACCCAGTTCCAACGGCCCGCATGGCGCTCACCACTGACGCTTCCGATGTAGCGGTGGGGGCGGTAGTTGAACAGTTTGTGGCAGGTACCTGGCAACCCCTCGCGTTTTTCAGCAGGACCTTGCGCGATAGTGAACGGAAATACAGCGCATTTGACAGGGAGCTTTTGGCCCTACACTTGGCCATCCGTCATTTTCAGTTCTGGTTAGAGGGGCGACGTTTCACCGCTTTTGTGGATCATAAACCGCTAACGTTTGCGATGGCCAAAATTTCAGAACCCTGGTCAGGCCGGCAACAAAGGCAACTAGCCGCAATATCGGAGTTTACTACTGATATTCAGCATGTCGCGGGTAAACACAATGTTGTAGCAGACTGCCTCTCGCGTGCAATAGCACCACCAAGCCCTATAGGGGCAGACTCTGTAGCCATGGCCGCGGGCCCGGGCAGCGATGCGGGAGCGCGCGCAGCCCCGGTCTGTGTTGGGTTAGATTATGCAGCCATGGCTGCGGAGCAGGTTAACGATGCGGACGTGCGCGCGCTCCAGTCTGGACCAACAGGGTTAAGGCTGGAGCACAGGGTGCAACAAAACGGTATGCCCCCGCTAATCTGCGATGTCTCCACGGGACGGCCCCGCCCTGTGGTGCCAACCGCGTGGCGTCGCCGTGTTTTTGACTTGGTCCATTCTCTCATCGCATCGATCAAATTGGTGGGGGAGAAATTTGTTTGGCCCGGGTTACACAAACAGGTCAAGGAATGGGCAGCAGCCTGCGTAGCGTGTCAGCGAGCTAAAATACACAGACACACTAAGGCCCCGTTAGAACCTTTCCACATCCCCGCTAAGCGTTTTGATCACGTGCATGTTGACCTGGTCGGCCCGCTTCCGTTATCACACGGGCACACACATCTTTTGACAATGGTAGACCGCACCACGCGCTGGCCAGAGGCGATTCCTCTGACATCAACCACAGCGGAAGAAGTTGCGCGAGCATTTTTAACAGCATGGGTTGCGCGTTTTGGTGTACCGTCGGACATAACATCCGACAGGGGTCCCCAATTTATTTCCGAGCTATGGTCATCGATGGCCCGCAGCTTGGGGGTGAAGATTCATCGCACCACCGCGTATAACCCCCAGGCCAATGGTTTATGCGAACGCTTTCACAGGTCATTGAAAGCAGCCCTCAGAGCGTCGCTAACGGATACAAATTGGGTAGACAAACTTCCATGGGTGTTATTAGGGTTGCGTTCTGCACCTAAGGAAGATTTGCATGCTTCCCCGGCTGAATTAGTTTTCGCTCAGCCGCTCCGTTTGCCCGGGGAATTTCTTCCTGATAATCCCGCACCTAATGGCCCCCCCGCTCAGCCGTGGCAGAGCGGCTCAGGAACAAACACGCTTCCTGGCTCGGTCCATCACAGTTTTCCACACGTTTTTGTGCCCAAGGCTTTAAAAAATGCAGAGTTTGTTTTTGTTAAACATGACGCCCAGCGTCCAAGTTTGCGGCCGTTTTACGACGGACCGTTTCGAGTGCTGGAGACCGGGCAGAAGCATTTTCTGCTAGATTTAGGGGGCAGAAGGGAGCTGATTTGCATTAACAGGCTCAAACCCGCTTTTGTTCTGGCTGAGGAGGAGGTGCAGCTCGCGAGGCCCCCCCGCCGGGGCAGGCCGCCGAGAAGACATTCTCCAAAGTCTTCACAGAGAGGTGCTAACAGCTTTAATCCACAGGTGCAGAGAGATGTTGCAGAGGCAGCCAAGCCAAGTTGCAGCAGATTCGGCAGAAGATTAAAACCTAGGCAGTTGGTGGATTGATTAGTGATGTATGGAGTGCTTTGTGTTTCTCTTTTTGTTATGCCATGCAGATTTTGCCTTACTCGACGTTTGGGGGGGGGGTAGTGTGGCCGACACACATTGTGGGCTCACGCTGCCACAGAGACAGAACTGAATGTGTATTGTGGAGTGTCACGTCTGCAAGGACTGAGGACTCAAATCTACAGGAGGTAACAAGGAAGTGTGAGATTTGTCTCTTTGTCCCACAGAAGACGCCCCGGAGGGTATTCCGGTTCATCAAGAAATGAGAGACAATGGTGAAGCTTCAAAGGGATGCTTTGTAACTGTATGTTGACTGAAGACACCATGTGACTTGAATTCTGATGCTGGAAATGTATAAAAGGGGGTTGAAGTATGATTCTTTCTCTTTCCTGCTTTGAGAATGCTAGGAGCTTGTGTTCTGTCAAATAAAGCTGGTTTATGACTGAAACTCAGCCTCGTTATTTGAGCATGCTCCTACACTGGTGACCTACGACGGAGAATGAGCAATGAGAATTCTTCCGAACCGGGCTCGGTGGAAGCCAGCCTGATGGCCGCCTCCACGCTCCGGCTGCCCGATTTCTGGCAGCACAGCCCGCGCTCATGGTTTAGCGCAATCGAGGCGTAGTTCAACCTCCGGAGAATCTCCAACGACGACACAAGATTCTACCACGTGGTAGCGAAACTGGACAGCGACACGGTCCAGAGAGTGGAGGATTTGGTTAATCATCCACCAGACAGCGACAAGTACAGCGCATTGAAAGACGCGCTGATCAGCCATTTCACCCCCTCAGTCCAACAAAGAGCAGAGGGGCTCCTGGCGCTGACGGAGGCAGAAAACGATAGACCTGCGGACCTGATGGTGAAGATGCTGCAGCTCAAAGCCTCCGAGGATGGCGAATTCATTTTCGCCCACCTATTCCTTCGAACCCTGCCACCAGCAGTGAGAGTGGTCCTGGCAGAGTCACCCCGATTGGCCAAGCGAGACTACCATGGGTTGAGCAAGGAGGCGCAGAAGTTGGTCGACGCCCACAAGCAGAACGCGGTTTCGGCCGCGGCGGCTAGTTCGGGAACGGCGTCCGGAGACAGCTTGGGTCCAGCGGCACCAGACGCACCAACAACGGCGGCGACCGGAGCCAGACGACGCGGAGCGGAGAACGGCTCGTGCTTCTACCACCGCCGTTTTGCAGAGAGAGCGCACAGGTGCGTCCCACCGTGCAATTTTAAACGCCAGGACCGAGGGCCGGTAGCAGCCGCGACTCTCGGCAATGAGAACAGGCTGCTTTACCTGACGGATGCACGCTCGGGGAAACAGTTCCTCGTGGACACGGGCTCGCAGCTGAGCTTCGTCACGCCCACCTACGCGGAACGGCTGTCGCCTTCTAAAGCCCCCTGGGTGTCAGTGTCAGCAGCGAACGGCTCCACAATTAAAACGTTTGGTGAGAGGACCATGCTTCTGTCCTTACAAGGCCGTTCATTTGAGTGGACATTTATTGTAGCAGCAGTCAGTTTCAACATGTTAGGGGCTGATTTTTTGTGCTCACATGGTTTATTGGTTGATCTTGCTAATAGACGTCTGATTAATGCACTGTCTTTTCATTCTATTCCCTGCACAGCTCGGGTGGCCCCGCCAACTGCACATGCCAGCGTCTCAGCCGCGGGTGGTAAGTTTCACACACTGCTTGCTCAGTTTCCAGCACTCACAGTCCCCACTTTTTCAGCAACGGTGGCCAAACATGGGGTAGAACATTTCATAACAACCACAGGCCCTCCCGTTTTTGCAAAGGCTCGGCGTTTGGACCCAGCTAAACTGGCCATCGCGCGCGAGGAGTTCACTAATCTGGAAAAACTAGGCATCGTTAGACGCTCCAAGAGCGCTTGGGCTTCGCCGTTACACATGGTCCCAAAGGCTGACGGCTCGTGGCGGCCTTGCGGCGATTTCCGCAGGTTGAACAACGTTTCAGCTCATGACCGTTACCCGATTCCGCACATTCAGGATTTTTCTGTTCATTTGGCGGGGGCGCGCATTTTTTCTAAAATAGACTTGGTGCGCGGCTATCACCAGGTTCCAGTGCGCGCGCACGATGTACCCAAAGCAGCGGTCATAACTCCTTTCGGCCTTTTTGAGTTTTTGCGCATGCCTTTTGGCCTCAAGGGGGCCGCGCAGACTTTCCAACGCATGATGGATGCAGTTTTACGCGACCTGCCTTTCGTGTTCGTTTATTTGGACGATATTTTGGTAGCCAGCACGTCCGAAGGCGAACATGAAAAACACCTCACAGCAGTTTTCCAGAGGTTGGCAGAGCATGGGTTAATAGTGAACCCAGCGAAATGCCAGTTTGGGGTGGCGCAGATTGATTTTTTGGGACATCGCGTTTCGGCAGAGGGAGCAGTTCCCCTTCCAAATAAAGTGCGTGCCATAACAGATTTTCCGCAACCTCAAACGGTTAAGGCACTTCAGGAGTTTCTAGGGATGGTTAATTTTTACATCCGTTTCCTCCCAAGCACAGCACGACTCATGCAGCCATTGTACACCGCGTTAAAAAAACAAAAGCCCGCAAATAAAGTCGAATGGTCTCCGGAGCGGGAGCGCGCTTTTGCCCAGGTCAAATCAGCCCTGGCAAATGCAGTTTTGTTAGCGCACCCAGTTCCAACGGCCCGCATGGCGCTCACCACTGACGCTTCCGATGTAGCGGTGGGGGCGGTAGTTGAACAGTTTGTGGCAGGTACCTGGCAACCCCTCGCGTTTTTCAGCAGGACCTTGCGCGATAGTGAACGGAAATACAGCGCATTTGACAGGGAGCTTTTGGCCCTACACTTGGCCATCCGTCATTTTCAGTTCTGGTTAGAGGGGCGACGTTTCACCGCTTTTGTGGATCATAAACCGCTAACGTTTGCGATGGCCAAAATTTCAGAACCCTGGTCAGGCCGGCAACAAAGGCAACTAGCCGCAATATCGGAGTTTACTACTGATATTCAGCATGTCGCGGGTAAACACAATGTTGTAGCAGACTGCCTCTCGCGTGCAATAGCACCACCAAGCCCTATAGGGGCAGACTCTGTAGCCATGGCCGCGGGCCCGGGCAGCGATGCGGGAGCGCGCGCAGCCCCGGTCTGTGTTGGGTTAGATTATGCAGCCATGGCTGCGGAGCAGGTTAACGATGCGGACGTGCGCGCGCTCCAGTCTGGACCAACAGGGTTAAGGCTGGAGCACAGGGTGCAACAAAACGGTATGCCCCCGCTAATCTGCGATGTCTCCACGGGACGGCCCCGCCCTGTGGTGCCAACCGCGTGGCGTCGCCGTGTTTTTGACTTGGTCCATTCTCTCATCGCATCGATCAAATTGGTGGGGGAGAAATTTGTTTGGCCCGGGTTACACAAACAGGTCAAGGAATGGGCAGCAGCCTGCGTAGCGTGTCAGCGAGCTAAAATACACAGACACACTAAGGCCCCGTTAGAACCTTTCCACATCCCCGCTAAGCGTTTTGATCACGTGCATGTTGACCTGGTCGGCCCGCTTCCGTTATCACACGGGCACACACATCTTTTGACAATGGTAGACCGCACCACGCGCTGGCCAGAGGCGATTCCTCTGACATCAACCACAGCGGAAGAAGTTGCGCGAGCATTTTTAACAGCATGGGTTGCGCGTTTTGGTGTACCGTCGGACATAACATCCGACAGGGGTCCCCAATTTATTTCCGAGCTATGGTCATCGATGGCCCGCAGCTTGGGGGTGAAGATTCATCGCACCACCGCGTATAACCCCCAGGCCAATGGTTTATGCGAACGCTTTCACAGGTCATTGAAAGCAGCCCTCAGAGCGTCGCTAACGGATACAAATTGGGTAGACAAACTTCCATGGGTGTTATTAGGGTTGCGTTCTGCACCTAAGGAAGATTTGCATGCTTCCCCGGCTGAATTAGTTTTCGCTCAGCCGCTCCGTTTGCCCGGGGAATTTCTTCCTGATAATCCCGCACCTAATGGCCCCCCCGCTCAGCCGTGGCAGAGCGGCTCAGGAACAAACACGCTTCCTGGCTCGGTCCATCACAGTTTCCCACACGTTTTTGTGCCCAAGGCTTTAAAAAATGCAGAGTTTGTTTTTGTTAAACATGACGCCCAGCGTCCAAGTTTGCGGCCGTTTTACGACGGACCGTTTCGAGTGCTGGAGACCGGGCAGAAGCATTTTCTGCTAGATTTAGGGGGCAGAAGGGAGCTGATTTGCATTAACAGGCTCAAACCCGCTTTTGTTCTGGCTGAGGAGGAGGTGCAGCTCGCGAGGCCCCCCCGCCGGGGCAGGCCGCCGAGAAGACATTCTCCAAAGTCTTCACAGAGAGGTGCTAACAGCTTTAATCCACAGGTGCAGAGAGATGTTGCAGAGGCAGCCAAGCCAAGTTGCAGCAGATTCGGCAGAAGATTAAAACCTAGGCAGTTGGTGGATTGATTAGTGATGTATGGAGTGCTTTGTGTTTCTCTTTTTGTTATGCCATGCAGATTTTGCCTTACTCGACGTTTGGGGGGGGGGTAGTGTGGCCGACACACATTGTGGGCTCACGCTGCCACAGAGACAGAACTGAATGTGTATTGTGGAGTGTCACGTCTGCAAGGACTGAGGACTCAAATCTACAGGAGGTAACAAGGAAGTGTGAGATTTGTCTCTTTGTCCCACAGAAGACGCCCCGGAGGGTATTCCGGTTCATCAAGAAATGAGAGACAATGGTGAAGCTTCAAAGGGATGCTTTGTAACTGTATGTTGACTGAAGACACCATGTGACTTGAATTCTGATGCTGGAAATGTATAAAAGGGGGTTGAAGTATGATTCTTTCTCTTTCCTGCTTTGAGAATGCTAGGAGCTTGTGTTCTGTCAAATAAAGCTGGTTTATGACTGAAACTCAGCCTCGTTATTTAAGCATGCTCCTACAAGTTGTCCAATAACCACATGGTCGGCGGTTCGAATCCCCCTCTCCCCAGATATCCTGCCATTGTGTCCCTGGGCAAGACACTTCACCCCAATTGCCCCTGGTGGGTCTGGAAGCGCCATGTTAAGCAGCATGCCGCCATCAGTGTGTGAATGTTGATTGTGTTGCACTGTAAAGCACTTTGTATGTCTGTGAAAAGTGCTATATAAATAAAAAAAAAAAAAAATTTACAAACTGAGCTGAAAATATCAGAACTCATTTAATTCCAAGCCCTTCATTCCTTCTTACTCACCAGACAGCGAGAATCCTTGGAACAGTGCCTGTGTTTCTAATTGTTGCTGAGCTCAAAGATCTGCACTTTATTATTTTGTCAAATTGTTTGATTCTCCTATGCCACTAGTTGTTTTAATCTATTGTTAATATTTATTTAATTTTTGTATTTATTATGTAGTGTGCTCTGACCTCTTGGCCAGGCTGCCCTTGTAAAAGAGATCTCAGTCTCAATGGGAATTTATGTGGTTAAATAAAGGAAAGAAACATCCCTTGACCAAATTGTTACAAACTTTTTGTGGGGCGGTAAAACTCCCAGGCTTAAGTATTCACTCTTGCAAAAGCTTAAACTCGACGGTGGTCTTGCACTACTTAATTTTCTGTTTTATTATTGGTCAGCGCATATTCACAAATTGATCTACTGGTTTCACTGTTGGGGTTATTATGGTGTAGGCTGGAGGCTCAGTCACTTTCTTCTTCTTCCCTATTGGCTCTACTCTCCCCCTCCCTACCTTTTAATCCATCCAACTTGACAAGTAACCCTGTGGTTGGCATGAGCCAAGCTGGAGGTTTCTGCCAGGCTCGGTCTCATGGCTTTTTCCTTATATTTACATATCTGTTGTATTTTGTGCTTTTTGGATTTCTGTTATTCTTGCACGGTTTTTCATTTTCCTTTTTATGCCTTTGTTTTGTTATGCTCTTATTCTGTATTAATTGGTATTTATTTCTCAGTTTGTACTTTTATTCCTTATTGTTGTAGTTGACACCTGTCAGTAGCTTTTCCGGGTTTGTGCTCCGTGTAGGCGTAGCCCCTGTCAGTTGTCAGCTGTCACTCCCCTCTCACTGCCCCAGCTGGTCCAATTATGAATCATTGTGTCCTTCTGCCCACTCATGTGACCAACACCTGTCACTACTTATGTACAGTATCTCACAAAAGTGAGTACACCCCTCACATTTTTGTAAATATTTTATCATATCTTTTCATGGAACAACACTGAAGATGTGACACTTTGATACAATGTATAGTAGTCAGTGTACAGCTTGTATAACAGTGTAAATTTTCTGTCCCCTCAAAATAACTCAACACACAGCCATTAATGTCTAAACTGCTGGCAACCCCTAGTGAAAATGTCCAAATTGTGCCCAATTAGCCATTTTCCCTCCCCGATGTCATGTGACTCGCTAGTGTTACAAGATCTCAGGTGTGAATGGGGAGCAGGTGTGTTAAATTTGGTGTTATCGCTCTCACACTCTCTCATACTGGTCACTGGAAGTTCAACATGGCACCTCATGGTAAAGAACTCTCTGAGGATCTGAAAAAAAACAATTGTTGTTCTACATAAATATGGCCTAGGCTATAAGAAGATTGCCAACACCCTGAAAATGAGCTGCAGCACGGTGGCCAAGACCATATGGCGGTTTAACAGGACAGGTTCCACTCAGAACAGGCCTCGCCATGGTTGACCAAAGAAGTTGAGTGCATGTGCTCAGTGTCATATCCAGAGGTTGTCTTTTGAAAATAGACGTATGAGTGCTGGCAGCATTGCAACAAAAGTTGAAGGGGTGGGGGGGATCAACCTGTCAGTGCTCAGACCATACACCGCACACTGCATCAAATTGGTCTGCATGGCTGTCGTCCCAGAAGGAAGCCTCTTTAAAGATGATGCACAAGAAAGCCCACAAACAGTTTGCTGAAGACAAGCAGACTAAGGGCATGGATTGCTGGAATCATGTCCTGTGGTCTGATGAGACCAAGATAGTAGTAGATTAGTTTATTTGACAGGGACAGTGCAATAAACATAGACAATTAATCAAAGACAATCAATCTGATGTGTTGCACATAGAGTGTATAGCTATTAGCTAATTTGCAACTCTTGTCCCTGGATGGGCTTTAGAAAAAAGAATCAAGATAAAAAATATACACAATAACCACATACATCAATGCAGAAAAATTATAAATACACAATTATAAATATTATAAATATTATAAATACACAAATATAACAGCCTGACTCACATTTAACATAAATATTATAAATATTATAAATACACAAATATAACAGCCTGACTCACATTTAACACATATAACATAACTCACATTTGCCTATTTCAGGCCTTCCTCCCTCCGTCACTCACTATAAACAAACACATTTATTCCTTCCCTTCATTCACTCTCACTTTGCAGACAATTAATTCATACATGAGTACATTCTTGTTTATTTTTCAGCCAGTTTTTAACATTTTTAGTGAATGTTTTAAAGTCCGTTATTATTTTAATTTCATTTGGCATTGTGTTCCAGATGTGACTGCCCTTTATAGAGAAAGCTGTTTGTCCAAATGTGGTTCTGCGGTGGAATATTTTACAGTTATTGTTAACAGAACTCCTGGTGGCTCTGCTGCTGTCCTGTCTTTGGACAAAACCAGCAAGTGGCTCGGGTGCTGATTTATGAAAACATTTGAACGTTAATTTCAGAAGACAGAGGTCAATGAAGCTCTCAAAACTCAATAGGTTGTATTTTTTTAAAACATTACAGTGATGCCACCTAATGGGCTTTTTGTCCAAGATTTTTAGGGTTTGATTATATAATGAACCTATATGTCTTATTGTGGAAGGGGCTGCTTGAGCCCAGACTGTCAAACAGTATGATATATGAGAAAAAACCATAGAATGCATATACAGTGCAGCTGCTTCGTAAGGTATGTAATATCTAATTAATTTAAAGCAGTTCAGATTTTTTTTACTGTTTTTGAAATTTTCTTTATATGAAGATTAAATTTGAGTTGAGGATCTAGTACAATGCCAAGGTATTTGAATTCTGTAACTAAACTGATGTCATGATCATGTATATTAACTTTAAAATGTTGCAGGTTACATTTTTTGATTGAAAAGCACATTGAGACTGTTTTCTGAAGGTTCAGCAATAGATGGTTCTTGAGGAGCCACTCTTGGACATCAACCATACTTGTAGACAGTACATCTGCAGCCTGTGCTGGAGTCTTGGCAGCTGTGTAAATAACTGCATCATCTGCATAAAGTTGGCATGTTGCAGCTGAGCAGTGTAACGGCAGGTCATTAATAAAAATGCTGAAAAGTAAAGGACCAAGAATGGACCCTTGTGGGATACCCATGCGGTTGTTTAAAAATGAGGATTTATCCTGGTGAACTTTTACACACTGTTCTCTATTCTGGAGATAAGATGCAAACCATTCTAATGTATTTGGGGAGAAGTTAAAAGATACCATTTTGGATAAAAGCAAACTGTGGTTTACAGTATCGAAAGCCTTTTTGAGATCTAGAAAAACAGCTCCTACCACATTACCCCTGTCCAAGGACTGTTTGACGTTTTCAATAAGGCAACAATTTGCTGTTTCTGTTGAGTATCCTGGTCTAAAACCAAATTGATGTGGATGAAGAAGTTGATTGTCTTGTAAGTAGTCTATCAGCTGTGTAGCTACAACTTTTTCAAGAACCTTAGATAGGACTGGTAAGATAGAGATTGGGCGGTAATTGCATATATCGTCTTTACTGCCTGATTTATGAACTGGTATGACGACAGCTTTTTTCCAGCCAGATGGAAATGTACTAGACCTAATGGAGAGATTAATGAGATGAGTCAGTGGTTTGATTAATATTTTGCTGTGCATTTTGAGAAAGGAGGTGCTCATATTGTAGATATCATTAGTTTTTGAGTTTGACAGTGTTTTAACAATACCAGCAATTAACTTCTCATTTACCTCATCGATGTGAAAAGTATCTGTTGGAAGTATGGAATTTGTGTTGTTGAGCACATTTGGCAGCACAAAAATTTTTGTTAAGTCTTCCACAGAGCCCACAAAGTGTGAATTAAATTCATTTGCCAAAGTAGCCTTGTCACTGACGGTCTTGCCATTGATTCTAAGTTCCTTTACCCCCTTCTGATCGTTTTTTTTATTAGTTAAGTTATTTAAATGCCTCCATAGGGAACTGTTGTTACCCTTTGCATGATCTATCAGTTTATTGTAATAAGATATTTTTGATTTTCGCAGCTCATGTACCACTTTATTTCTTAAACTTTTGTACACAAGGTGATCATTTTGTAGTTTGGAGGTTAGTGATGTTTTCAGTGCATAGTCTCGCCTCTTCATAAGTTTTCTTATTTCATTATTTAACCATGGTAGGCTAATCTTCTGTTGTCTACTTTTAATTTGCTTTGAAAATTTTTCTATAGACTTTGTGATTGTTGCAGTTATAAAATTACAACAATCATCTACTTCACATGTTGACATGAGCTGCTCCCAATTTTGATTCTCTAAGTAATGTTCAAACTCCTCATTTTTTGATTTGGGGATAATAAAATTTGATTTGTCAATATCGACTCCCCCAAAATACTGTAGTCGCTTTTTAGTAAGTTTCCTGACAGCAAGAACCATGTTATGATCTGAGAGACCAGTTACAAGATTATAGGTTCTGGTTATTCGTTCTGGTTTATTAGTAAATACCATGTCAATAAGTGTTCTGGATTGTTTGGTTATCCTGGTGGGTCCTTTGATGATTTGCTGGTAATTAAATTTAGTCATGAGGCTTTTCAGTTTTTGTTTGTCTTTTTTATCAGACCAGTTGATATTAAAGTCACCATGAATTATTGTTTCTCTGTTCTTCTCAAGTTGTTTAACCAGATCACTTAATTCATTATAAAAGGAAGAATTGTGTGATGGTGGGTTGTACAATACTGCAATGTTGAAATTCATTACCGGAGAGAGACATACATTAACAGCTAAACATTCAAGTGAAGTATTCAAATCAACCAGTTGACATTTATATTTGTCTTTGATGTAAATTAAAACACCTCCTCCCCTCCCTACCTGCCTGTCTTTTCTAAAACACTGGTAGCCCACAATATCGATCATATTAGTGTCTATGTTCCTGTGTAGCCAGCTTTCTGAGAGACAAAGGTAGTCCAGATTTGAGTCCAGATTTGAGATAAACGTATTTGATTCAGATGGTGT
The DNA here is from genome assembly GCA_020510985.1 of Pholidichthys leucotaenia. NCBI lineage: Eukaryota > Metazoa > Chordata > Actinopteri > Cichliformes > Pholidichthyidae > Pholidichthys > Pholidichthys leucotaenia. The sequence continues at coordinate 418,638,419 of CM035839.1, forward strand.
CAAGCGTGTGTGGTGGTAACCAGGTGAGGAGTACAAAGACAAGTATGCCTTGCCTACAGTCAAGCATAGTGGTGGGAGTGTCATGGTTTGGGGCTGATGAGTGCTGCCAGCACTGGGGAGCTACAGTTCACTGAGGGAACCATGAATGCCATCATGTACTGTGACATACTGAAGCAGAGTATGATCCCCTCCCTTCGAAAACTGGGCCACAGGGCAGTATTCCAACATGATAACGACCACAAACACACCTCCAAGACGGCCACTGCCTTGCTAAAAAAACTGAGAGTAAAGGTGATGGACTGGCCAAGCATGTCTCCAGACCTAAATCCTATTGAGCATCTGAAGGGCATCCTCAAATGGAAGGTGTAGGAGCGCAAGGTCTCTAACACCATGATGTCGTCATGGAGGAGTGGAAGAGGATTCCAGTGGCAACCTGTGAAGCTCTAGGGAACTCCATGCCTAAGAGAGTTAAGGCAGTGTTAGAAAATAATGGTGGCCACACAAAATATTGACACTTTGGGCACAATTTGGATGTTTTCACAAGGGGTGCACTCACTTTTGTTGCCAGCGGTTTAGACATTAATGGCTGTGTGTTGAGTTATTTTGATGGGACAGCAAATTTATATTGTTATACAAGCTGTACACTGATTACTTTACATTGTATCAAAAAGTCATGCATTCAGTGTTGTCCCATGAAAAGATATAATAAAATATTTACAAAAATGTGAGGGGTGTACTCACTTTTGTGAGATACTGTAAATTGTTTCTGATCTTATTTAAGGGTAGTATTTTCATTTCTCCTTGCCACTGTCTTGTTGAAGAAGTTTCTCTTCGTCTCCACCAGAGCCCTGTTTCTGCTCTGGTGCGCTGTGTTAGTAAGTTTACCCGTTTGTTTGTATTTTCTGTTACACACACAGTGTTGGACTTTATGTTTGTTGCTTTTTCAATAAACCTCACAAACTCACAGTCCAGTGCATGGGTCTCGCCTCTCTGCCCCGAAGGGCAATTCATGACAGTGGTCCTCTCCATCCTTAAGATTTGGGCTCAATTTAGATGGCATTTTAAATTTTTGTCACCATCAACTCTTACACCTGTAACACAAAATCATCTGTTTCCTCCATCCCTTATTGATACCACTTTCATGATTTGACAGAGTCGTGGCCTTAAGCATTTCAGGGATCTATACAAAGATGGTATTTTTTCCACATTTTCAGATGTGATGTCAACCTATAACTTGCCTGCATCTCATCTGTTTCGTTACTTCCAACTTGGGCATTGTGCCTCTTCTCTGTTTCCAAGCTTCCCTTCCCTCCCCACTAGCCAACCATGGGACGATCTCCTAAATCTGAAACCAAGTCAGAAATCTCTTATATTCAAGATTCAAGACTCAAGATTTCTTTATTGTCATTTAGTATGTATGTACATATGTATACTCGCTGCTCTTGTTTTTTTCTTGCCTTCTGATTGTTGCTCTGAGTGTTGCTATCCCTGTGCTGTTGCAATCCTGGAATTTCCCCGTTGTGGGACTAATAAAGGCTTATCTTATCTTATCTTATCTTAGTATGTGCATGCACATAAAAAACGAAATTATGATCCCCCAGCATAACACAGTACCACAGTATACTGTACATAGAGAATAAGTTTAAAAACAACAGCATAAAAAATAAAATCCAACAATAACATATCAGTTAAACACTATGGTCAGACCAACCTAACAGAATATATATACAAGTTTAGCAGAGGTGAGGGGTAGGAAAAGCAATTGGCAGGGGAATAGGGCACAGTCCATTTATAATCCTGACTGCATGTGGAAAAAAACTGTTCAACATTCTGGCTGTCCTGGCCTGAAGACACCTGTACCTCTTCCCTGAGGGCAGAAGAGAAAATAAGCTGTGGGAAGGATGGTAGCAGTCTTTAATGATGTTAACAGCCCTGTTAGCACAGCGTTTATTGTAAATCTCCTCCAGTGAGAGGAGGGGAACACCGATGATCTTACTGGCTGTTTTTACAACCCTATTCAGCTGGTGCTTCTCTAAAGCTGTGCAATTCCCAAACCAGGTAGTCAGGCCATATGAAAGGACAGATTCAAGGGTGCCTCTGTAAAAAGTGGTGAGGAGCTGAGTGGGAAGACCTGCCTTTTTTAGCCGCCGGAGAGGGCAGAATCACTGATGAGCTTTTTTAATAATGGCTGTGATGTTGGTGTTAAAGGTCATGTCATCTGCCAGGTAAGTCCCCAGAAACTTAACATTGTTCACCCTCTCCACAAAAGTGCCCCCAATAGACAGCGGTGTGTGATGGTACTTGCTCGCCACTGACATGCCTTCCATAGAGGAAGCAGGGCTTGAGGACGAGGGGGACAACTCGCCCATCACAGGGATTGAGGTCACCAAAGTGGTTAAAAAACTCTTTGGTGGCCGGGCCCCAGGGGTGGACGAGATTCGCTCTGAGTACCTCAAGGCCCTGGATGTTGTAGGGCTGTCATGGTTGACACGCCTCTGCAATGTTGCGTGGAAGTCGGGGACAGTGCCTTTGGCATGGTAAACAGGGGTAGTGGTTCCTCTTTTTAAAAAGGGGGACCGGAGGGTGTGTTCCAACTTTAGAGGAATCACACTTCTCATCCTCCCTGGGAAGATCTATGCCAGGGTACTGGAGAGGAGATTTCAAACACTGGTTGAACCTCAGATTCAGGAGGAGCAATGTGGTTTTCGTCCTGGCTGTGGCACATCGGACCAGCTCTTTACCCTCTCGAGAATCCACGAGGGTTTGTGGGAGTTTGCCTAACCAGTCCACATGTGTTTTGTGGACTTGGAGAAAGCGTTCAACCGCGTCCCTTGTGGTCTCTTGTGGGGGGTGCTGCGAGAGTATGGGGTATCAGGCTTGTTGTTACGAGCTATCTGGTCCCTATATGACCATTGCACAAGTTTGGTTCGTATTGCCAGCAGCCAGTCAAACATGTTTCCAGTGAGAGTTGGACTTTTCCATGGCTGCCCTTTGCCACCAATCCTGTTCATAATTTTTATGGACAGAATATCTAGGTGCAGCCAAGGATTGGAGGGTGTCATGCTTGGTGACCACAGGATTTCATCTCTGCTGTTAGCGGATGATGTTGTCCTGTTGGCGTCATCAACCAGTGACCTACAGGTCTTTCTGGAATGGTTTGCTACTGAGTGTTAAGCAACTGGGATGAGAATCAGTACCTCCAAGTCCGAGTCCATGGTCCTCAGCTGGAAAAAGGTGGATTGTCCTCTCCAGGTTGGAGACAAGCTCCTTCCCCAAGTGGAGGAGCTTAAGTATCTCGGGGTCTCATTCACAAGTGAGGGTGAAATGGAGTGTGAGATTGACAGATGGATCGGAGCAGCCTCTGCAGTGATGCAGACATTGTACCGGTCTGTTGTGGCGAAGAGGGAGCTGAGCGCTAAAGCAAAGCTGTCGAGTTATCTGTCAATCTACGTTCCTGTAGAAGAGCTTGGAAGAACGAGGCGATGTGACATATAAACCAAAGTTTATTATCAGCTCTTCTAACAAGTCTCATCCTAGTGCAGCAGCAGAAGAAGGAAAAAGTGACCGAACACTTTCGGCTCTATGAACTTATACTTGCACATAACAAAAGACATGCAAATCCAAAGCTGACATCCCTCCTTATCTTAATCCCCCCATTGTCTTTGTACTCCTCCTCATGGCCCTGGGGGGTCAGGGCAGCTCCTCCGGTCTCCACCGCAGTGCCTGGGAAACTCTTTGATCCTCACTGGCGGTTGAGATCTCTTTGTCCTGTTCTGAGGTGTGAAGTCGCCTTACATATGTATTCACCAAACATTCTCACATGCTTAAACATATGTAGGTTATGGAATATATGATAAATATAGACCACAGCCCCCCCCCAAACAACTAAGAAAAGGACAATAGAAAAATTCACAGTTTAAGATAATTATTATGACATACTAACTGCTACACCTTTTGCCACAGAAGAAACTTTCCAGCAGCCATGCTCCTAAGAGAGTTCAGTGGTAATCATAACAGCATAGTAATATCACAAGTCAGTCCTAAACTGTTACAGCACAATTAGTGAACAACTGTTGAGTAGTTTGCATCAGTCTCTGTGCCGTCTGGGTTTTAATCTTCTCCCGAATCTGCTGTGGGTCCGCTTGGGCGTCCTGCTGGGACCTTCCTGTAAGGAATCTGCAGCTTGGGGAGGAGAGTGATTATTTGTTCCCTGCAGGGGGGCTGAGTCTTTTCTCTTGGGGGTCTACCCCTCCGAGGTGCTCTCGCCAACCGTGCAGGCTCGTCTTTCAACAAGAAGGCAGGTTTAAGTCTGTCAATGCTGACTGTTTCTTTTCTATCCCCAAAATCAAGCACAAAGTGTTTATCACCAGGTTCCAGCACTCTGAATGGCCCATCGTATGGTGGGCGGAAAGTTGGTTTTAAAGCTTCATGCCTAACAAAAACGAATTCAGCGTTCTTTAAAGCTTGAGGGACAAAAACCCGTGGAAAAGAGTGATGAGCCGGACCGGGGAGAGAGTCCGGTCCGCTGCTGCCTAAAAACCTCGGGGCTGGAAGATGCCCTGGCTCTGGGTTCTCTGGTAAAAATTCACCTGGGAGCCTGAGAGGTTGTGCAAAAACTAATTCTGCTGGAGAGGCGTCTAGATCCTCTTTGGGCGCAGCACGCAACCCCAATAAAACCCAGGGAAGTTTATTTACCCAATTTGTATCCGTTAGTGAGGCTCTGAGGGCGGCCTTTAAAGATCTGTGAAAACGCTCGCATAACCCATTAGCCTGAGGGTGATAAGCGGTGGTGCGGTGAATTGTTGCCCCTAGGCTGCTGGACATGGCTGACCAAAGCTCCGAGACAAATTGAGGCCCCCTATCGGACGTGATGTCCGATGGGACGCCGAAACGTGCCACCCAGTTTGTCAAAAAAACGCGAGCGACTTCCTCCGCTGTGGTTGACACCAGAGGGACTGCCTCTGGCCAGCGCGTGGTGCGGTCTATTATTGTTAACAGATGTGTGAAACCTTGGGAGGAAGGTAGTGGTCCCACGAGGTCGACATGAACGTGGTCGAACCTTCTAGCAGGGATTGGAAAAGGCTCCAGAGGGGCTTTTGTGTGTTTGTATATTTTGGCGCGCTGACAAGAAATGCAAGTTTTTGCCCATTCTTTTACGTTTTTGCGCAGGCCGGGCCACACAAACTTTTCGGCGACCATTTTAACCGAGGCGCGCACACCTGGGTGCGCGAGGGAGTGAATTGAGTCGAAAATACGGCGGCGCCATGTAGCTGGGACTAACGGGCGAGGTCGGCCGGTTGAGATATCGCATATTAGGGGGGGCACGCATTTGTAAGCCTTCTCGGCGAAGCGGTGGTGGTAATAACAAACGTCGCTCCGTCTGTTGCGTCCTGGCCGTGTCGCTGTCACCGTGGGCTGATTCTGCTCGGTGATTTGTGGCTCCTCGTGGCTCCAGACATCAGCGTTGAGGTCTGCGGATGCTGCTGTGGGTGTCTGCTCCTTGCAGGCGTTGACGAGCCGTTGAGCTTCGTGAGCCAGCGTGCGGAAGTCTTGCTGGGTGCTGCATCGCATGTTGGCCAGCGTCCCTCTCATGTGTGGCGGCAGCGTACTGAGGAATATGAAATGGAAGAGGAAGTTGTCATTGTCCTCTTCTTTAAGTTGCAGGAAGTCCTCCATGAGGGCCTTGGGTCTGCCTCCTCTGTGGCCGTAAACCGCCAGGATCCTCCCCCACCTACAGTCATGTGAAAAAAATTAGGACACCCTGCATAAGCCTGTTTTTTTTTTTTTTTACATATTTGGGCATATGAATATTTAATATCAATGATAAAAATACTGGGAGATTCATGTAATACAACTAAACAATTAAAAATGAATTAAAGACTTTTTCGAAAATTTCTGTAAAATGTAATTCTAAACAAATAGTGAGGGATAAATGAGGACACCCCCATCTTTTAAGGACACCCCACATTCATTCCCACTTAAAATGGCTAAAATAAATGTAAAAAAAAATGCTAATAAAAACAAAAACAAGGTTAGACATAGATATGTGAACGTTTCTTAATAAAGAACTGAATATTTAATGGGGTGTCCTAATTTTTTCACATGACTGTATGGTCATGAACTTTGGGCAATGACCCAAAGAATGAAATCGTGGATACAAGCAGCTGAAATGAGCTTTCTCCGTAGGACTGCTGGACTCACTCATAGGGTGAGGATCTCAGTCATCCAGGAGAGGCTCAGAGCAGAACCGCTGCTCCTCCACATTGAAAGGAGCCAGTTGAGGTGGTTTGGGTATCTGATCAGGATGCCTCCTGGACACCTCCCATTTGAGGTGTTTTGGGCACGTCCATTGGGGAGGATACCCCGGGGCAGACCCAGGACACGCTGGAGAGACTATGTCTCCCAGCTGACCTGGGAACGTCTTGGTATCCTCTCTGAAGAGCTGAAGCAGGTGGCTGGGGAGAGGGAAGTCTGGGCTTCTCTGCTTGACCTGCTGCCTCGGTGACCCGGACCTCCGGAAAAGCGGTAGAAAATGGACGGATGGATGGATTTAGTCAGCCGGGGGACCTCCAGTAATGCACTGGGCCTCACTCCTTTCCTCACTCTCTATGAAATATTTTTTTTTTTGCTGGTCATTAACATTTGTTTGTTCTCTCCCATAGATTGAGTCCCCATCGTGCTGTTTGCTCTCTACATGTCTGTTCTTTTCTTCTTCTCTATCCCCTCACCCCCAGCCAGTCGCAGCAGATGACTGCCCCTCCCTGAGCCTGGTTCTGCTGGAGGTTTCTTCCTGTTAAAAGGGAGTTTTTCCTCTCCACCGTCGCCAAGTGCTTGCTCACAGGGGATCGCCTGATTGCTGGGGTCTTTCTGCAACTGTGGGGGTTCCCCCTACAGTTGATAGTGCTATGAGATGACTGTTGTTGTGAAATGGCGCTATATAAATAAAGTTGAATTGAATTGAATTGAATTGAATGGATAATTTATTCCAGAAGAGTAGAAAAAGAAATTACTTCATCTTGTATTTATTTAATACTTATGGAGAAATGCTTCATTATTTCAGGAGAAGACTGCATAATCTTCATCTTCTGGGGGACATTGGATGACATAAAACATTGAACTAGACATTTTAAAGAGGTCTGTGGTTTATGATAAACCACAAGACTGAATAAGAACTAAATATTTCCAGTAATTTATTGACAATGAAACCCAGAGTGTTAGCCAGTCATAAACAGTAGGTCTGCTCCTGACATTTGATTATTTGGGTATTCATGCCTGGTGTGGAAACTGATTCATCACTTTTGATAGTCAGATACAGTATCTGTCATTTGATATCCATTATGTTTCTTACTTCCAGCAGTGTTTTTTTTTTGTTTGTTTGTTTTTTAACCATGCCAGCACTTCTTTGCTAAGGGTGTTTATTTAAATCACAAAAAGCACCTAGAAGATCAAAGTGAAACAGAGGTGATTGAGCATTAATGAGAACACAAAGCATTAATGAGCAATCTTTCTTCTTAGTTCTTTTTTGTCTCACATTTTATACTGTTATGCTATTTAGAGTCACTGGGCAGTGCTTTGGTCAACTATGTTGTTTTTAATGTGCTTAATAAATAAAAGTGAATTGGATTGTTAAAGATCAGCATTTTTAAAAAGTATAAGATCTGAGATATAAAACCTTATTGACTGATTGTCACGCCGCGCCGTTCATCAGCGGCGCCACCTGCTCACACACCTGATCCTCATCAGCGGCGAAGGATAAAAGCCGCCTCGCCCGGAGGCTCGGCCTGAAGCCGTCAGACTTCGTTCCTCACCGTTGTGAGTCATCTACTATCTTCAGCGCAATTATTTGGGTAAGAAGCCTTACCTTCTCTCTCCAGTCTGCTCCCCTGTGCACAGGTGGATTTCCCGGCGGCGGCGGACGTCTTCTCTCCAACGCCCATTCCTCGCTGTTGCACCGAGCTCTCCAGGTGGCTGTCTCCCGGGTTTCGTCCCTTGCTGTGCCAGCTGACCTGTCATCCAAGTAAGTCCTTCTCTTGCCATAATCCCTCCTGTGTTGGTGTATGCCTGTCACCCTCTCCCTGTGCCTTCTCCATAGGGTTGCCCGGCTGTACGGTCACCTGCCTCTGTGTCTGAAGCGGACACCGCCACCAACACATTTACACCCCGCAGACACGCACTCATTCACGCCCGTTGTTAATAAACTATTTGAACTACTCTGAGCCTGTGTGTGTGCGTCTCCTGAGCCGTGCGTTATGTCAGTACGGCTTCAGCAGAGCGGCTCGGCAGACGGCGGGCTCGCACACCGTCTTACCACTCTCGAGGTTCGAGTAGATCAGATCGCTTATCAACAACAGGTGATCCTGAACCAATTAGTAGCAATAACAAACCGATTGGACCGTCTGGACCCCCAGCAGCCGTTCCCCCCGGCTCCCCAGGGTGGCGCAGCTCCTGCTGTTCCTGCGGCCGTTCAGCCAGCTCCAGTGGCACCGGCCCGTCTCACACCAATTCCGACCCCCGCTCGCTTTAGCGGAAAGCTCGGCGGAGCGCGGGGGTTTGTGATGCAGTGTGAGTCCGTGTTCGACCGTGTGCCCGGGGACTTTCCCTCAGATCACAGCCGAATCGGCTACATAGGTAACCTTCTGGAGGGGCGCGCTTTAACCTGGGCCTACGCTATAATGGCGAGACCCAGTTATGCCACCCTCACCTATGCCGAGTTCGTGAGGCGCTTCCTGGAGGTGTTCAACCATTCTCGCACCGAGACGGTCCAGGTCGATCGGCTTCTCGCTCTCCAGCAGGGAAGCCGGTCAGCCGCGGACTATGCTATCGACTACCGGGTAGCAGCGGAGGAATTGGGCTGGGACGAACGTTCCCTCTGTGGCCTGTTCCTCCGCAGCCTCAATGACGATCTGAGGGATGAACTGGCTGGACGGGATGTCCCCGGAACGCTAGCGGAGCTAACCTCACTAGCCATTAGCTTGGACAACAGGCTGCGCGAGCGCTCCTCAGGACGGAAGTCGTCTACTTCTCGCCCTCGGGGAGCCTCGCTGCGCCTGCCCCAAGTTCGCCCCCTGGCGACGCCGCCACCATCGCGCCCCGAGGAGTCGGAGCCGATGGTGACGGGCTGGACAAAGCTCTCCCCGGCAGAGAGACAACGCCGCCGTGAGTTGGGTCTCTGCATGTATTGCGGAGACAATCAGCACACGGTGGAGCTTTGTCCGCTGAAGCCAAACGGCGGGGTCCGCGAGTCACTGTAGGGGGCCTCACGGACGTCAATCGGCCAAATCCCCTCACCCAATTGAAGCTGCCCATCCGTTTCTGCCACAACCCCACTGGGCATCTCACCCACGCACTGGTGGATTCGGGCGCAGAAGGCAGCTTCATTTCACAAAGCCTGGCAACCCGATTGGGCATCCGCTGTCAGGCACTGAGAAACCCCATCTCCCTGGTCAATCTCTCTCGTGCCTCCCTTGGGAGAGTCTCACATCAGACCGTCCCCGTCCCGGTCATCATCTCAGGGAACCACCGGGAGGAGATGGTTTTCTACGTCCTGCCCAACTCTGTGTCGCCCGTCATCCTGGGGTATCCCTGGCTACGCCTCCACAACCCTGTCCTGGACTGGAAGTCAGCTGGGGTAGCGGCATGGAGCACGTTTTGTATGGGCACCTGCCTTCAGTCCGCTGCCTGCTCCCCGTCCGCTTCCCCCCCTGTGGCGGACGCAGCACCCCCGGACCTGTCTCTGGTGCCTCCGGAATTTCACGACCTGGGTATGGTGTTCAGCAAGGCGAAAGCTATGTCTCTTCCCCCTCATCGGCCCTATGACTGTGCCATCAACCTCCGCCAGGGGGCCCCCTTACCTTCTGGTCGGCTCTACAGCCTGTCTGCGCCAGAGAAGGAGACAATGAACACCTACCTGAAGGAATCACTGAGCGCTGGGATAATTTGCCCATCGTCGTCACCCGTGGGGGCAGGGTTCTTCTTCGTCGGGAAAAAGGACGGGTCCCTCCGCCCCTGCATAGACTACCGTGCGCTCAACGACATCACTGAGAGGGACCGTTACACCCTGCCCCTCATGGACACTGCCTTCCACTCCCTCCAGGGGGCGACCTGGTTTACCAAGCTGGATCTACGCAGCGCTTACCACCTCGTCAGGATCCGGGAGGGAGATGAATGGAAGACAGCCTTCCGTACCCCGAACGGCCACTTTGAATACCTAGTCATGCCGTTCGGGTTAACCAACGCTCCTGCCGTCTTTCAGCGCCTCATCAACGATGTCCTCCGGGATTTCATCGGCCTCTTCGTGTTCGTCTACCTGGACGACATCCTTATCTTCTCCAGGTCCAGGGACGAGCACCAGGTCCATGTGAGGCGGGTCCTCCAAAGACTGCTGGAGAATCGGCTCTACGTGAAGGCTGAGAAGTGCGAATTCTACGCTAGGACCACATCCTTCCTGGGATTTATCATCTCTCAAGACCAGGTGCTTCCAGACCCAGAGAAGGTGAAGGCGGTGGTGGAGTGGCCTACTCCCGCATCCCGGAAGCAGGTGCAACAATTTGTTGGCTTCGCCAATTTCTACCGCCGCTTTGTGCCCAACTTCAGCTCGATCGTCGGACCACTGACCCGCCTCACGTCCCCGAAGGTCCCTTTCCGGTGGACAGAGGAGGTCGCTGCTGCCTTTAAGGCGCTGAAGGCGGAATTCTCCTCCTCCCGGGTTCTTCGCCAGGTCGACCCCGCGCTGCAGTGCATAGTGGAGGTGGATGCCTCGGACACGGGAGTGGGAGCAGTTCTATCCCAGCGGTCACCGGACGATGGCACCAAACGACCCTGTGCCTTCTTCTCCCAGCGCTTGTCCCCGGCGGAGAGGAACTACGATGTGGGGGACAGAGAGCTCCTGGCCATCAAACTCGCCTTACAGGAGTGGCGCCACTGGCTAGAGGGGGCGGACCTGCCGTTCGTGGTCCTGACGGACCACAAGAACTTAGAATATTTACGATCTGCCAAGCGCCTGAACGCCCGCCAGGCGCGCTGGTCTTTGTTCTTCGCCAGGTTCCATTTTACCATCACCTTCAGGCCAGGCTCCAAGAACGGCCTGCCTGATGCCCTCTCTAGGCAGTTTACCCCCATGGGGGCTGAGGAGACGCCCCACACCATCCTGCCCAGGTCGTGCGTCGTGGGTGCCATCTCTTGGGACATCAAGAGCAAGATCCGGAAGGCGCAGGAGGTGGAACCTGATCCTGGCGGCGGACCGGAGGGAAGACTGTTCGTGCCATCTGCGGTCCGAGGAGAGGTCATCCACTGGCTCCACACCTCCCGGCTCACCTGTCATCCCGGCACCTCCCGGATGATCAACCTCCTCCAACGGTCCTTTTGGTGGCCAGGCCTGCGGAGGGACGCGGCCCGCTACGCCCGGGCTTGCCCTATCTGTGCCACCTGCAAGTCGGGAAACGCCCCTCCAGCGGGTCTGCTCCAGCCCCTGCCCGTTCCTGGCAGGCCCTGGTCGCACATCGCGTTGGATTTCGTCACCGGTCTCCCCGTTTCCAACTCCTTTGACTCCATCCTGACCATCGTGGACCGTTTCTCCAAGGCGGCGCACTTCGTCCCCCTGCGAGGTCTCCCTACTGCCCTGGAGACGGCGGATCTCCTTGTCCAACACGTGGTCAGGCTGCACGGGATTCCGGTGGACGTGGTCTCGGACCGGGGTCCCCAATTTTCATCCGAGGTTTGGAGGTCGTTCTGTAACGCCATCGGAGCCGAGGTGAGCCTCTCCTCCGGCCATCACCCCCAGTCCAACGGGCAGTGTGAGCGGACCAACCAGGAGCTGGAGGCTGCGCTCCGCTGTGTGACCTCATCTAAACCAACGTCCTGGAGCAACCTTCTCGCCTGGGTCGAGTATGCTCATAATACCGCTCGCTCTTCTGCTACGGGGATGTCTCCATTCAAGGCGTCCCTGGGTTACGACCCCCCGCTGTTTCCAGAGCAGGAGAGTGAGGTGACCGTCCCCTCGGTTAGAGCACATCTCAGGCAGTTCCGCTCCATCTGGGCTGCCGCGCGCAAGGCGCTTTTACGCACAGCGGAGCGCAACAGGACTGTGGCGGACCGGCATAGAAGACCTGCCCCGGCGTACAGAGTTGGGCAACGTGTCTACGTTTCCACCCAGGACGTCACCCTAAAAGGTGAGGGGAGAAAGCTGGCACAGCGCTTCATGGGTCCCTATCCCATCACCCGGATCATCAACCCGGTGGCTGTGCGCGTGGCTATTCCCCCCTCCCTCCGCATCCATCCCACCTTCCACGTGTCGAAGGTGAAGCTGGCAGTCACCGACCCCCTTTGCCCCCCTCCTGCTGCGCAACCCGCGCCCCGGATGATTGATGGCCATCCGGCCTGGTCTGTCGCTTCCATCCTGGACTCTCGACGCCGGGGTCGTGGGTTGCAGTACTTGGTGGACTGGGAGGGCTATGGGCCCGAGCATCGACAGTGGGTACCCTCGTCGTTTGTGTTGGACCCATCGCTCATCGCGGACTTCCACCGAGCGCACCCGGATAAGCCATCGCCAGGAGGCGCTGCTAGAGGGGGGAGTACTGTCACACCGCGCCGTTCATCAGCGGCGCCACCTGCTCACACACCTGATCCTCATCAGCGGCGAAGGATAAAAGCCGCCTCGCCCGGAGGCTCGGCCTGAAGCCGTCAGACTTCGTTCCTCACCGTTGTGAGTCATCTACTATCTTCAGCGCAATTATTTGGGTAAGAAGCCTTACCTTCTCTCTCCAGTCTGCTCCCCTGTGCACAGGTGGATTTCCCGGCGGCGGCGGACGTCTTCTCTCCAACGCCCATTCCTCGCTGTTGCACCGAGCTCTCCAGGTGGCTGTCTCCCGGGTTTCGTCCCTTGCTGTGCCAGCTGACCTGTCATCCAAGTAAGTCCTTCTCTTGCCATAATCCCTCCTGTGTTGGTGTATGCCTGTCACCCTCTCCCTGTGCCTTCTCCATAGGGTTGCCCGGCTGTACGGTCACCTGCCTCTGTGTCTGAAGCGGACACCGCCACCAACACATTTACACCCCGCAGACACGCACTCATTCACGCCCGTTGTTAATAAACTATTTGAACTACTCTGAGCCTGTGTGTGTGCGTCTCCTGAGCCGTGCGTTATGTCACTGATTGTTTTTCAGGGGTTAAGCACACTAACAGAAATTTCCATTAATCCTTTTCGGGTCGCGGGGGGGCTGGAGCCTATCCCAGCAATACATGCTGAAAAGTTACAAAACTGTACAACTTTTTCTGACAAGCAGAGAAGAAAAAAATGTCGACCAATTTGAGATCTGACCAGACCGCAATAAACTTTTCGTCAGTAGCGGCTCATGGGTGATCCCACTGAGGAGGCAAATTGCTCATGAACAGACACACACCTGTACTTGCGAGGACCCCAAGTCTTTAGCTCCACAAATATTACATGCTGCTCTTGCAAAGACCCAAGAAAACATCACTATGCTGACCAACACACTATTCAAGACAGCACAACACCAGCCTCACTCAGTATGATAAAATCTGACCAAGAAACGTTGATAACACATCCTAACCCCAGCACCAACAATGAATGGGACCAAAAGGGACACAAAAATGGCAAAATAATAAAATCATATTAAAAGGAATGCATTATAAGTATTTGTAAAAGTGTCACAAGTATTTGTAAAAGTGTCCCGTTTGTTGACTTGATGTCACCTGATCCTGGTCAATATGATTTAATGCGTTATTTAGGAGCTGTGTGTCTCGTTAGTTACTACAAGAATGGCCATTTGTCATTAAATATTAACATAAAAATTAATTGATTTGTTTGAGGGTTCTTGGTGGACTTTTGGTGTCCCATAAAAAATGATTTCATTCATTATTTGGGCATTTGGTGTCCTGTATAGTCCTGCTCGGTGCTGTTTGTTATTTAGTCAAGCTGAGCACAAATGAAAAATATTTTCCACAATCATATAAAAAGTTGAAAATAAAACAGCATACAGGAGAGAAATAGATTTTAACTCGCCGGTTACTGTGTCTTTACATGGATCTGGATAAATCTTCATGTCATCAAATCCAGTTGTAATGGTTGTAAAATGCAAGGCCAAGGCTAACGTTGCTAAGCCGGTTAGCCACTCCGCTCATCCAGGTATCCTGAGTGTCATCCAGCTGCATCCTAACTTCTTTATAATGTCCAGTTTAAGGGAAGGCCTTGGACTGTTTTTATTTGAAGCTGGTGTTCAGATTGTAGTTTCCTAAATTTGTTAGCACGTAAATACTGCAGGATATCCGGTCCGTGCGCACTGGTAGTAATCAGCTTGTTGAATGCCTCGATACGATGATGTTGTCAAAAGATGGACTGTGATTGGTTAGCGCCTTGCCTCCTTCATTTTTTTCCTTCAGTGCAAGGAGATAGTGAATCTTCCAGAGCAACATATATAAACTGATTTATGATTGGCTAAATAATTTCAGAAAGTACGCTCGCCTCCTTACATTTTACATAGCAACAAAAACAAACTCATTTCTGATTGGTTGATTAATGTTCCCACAGTGGCAAGCCCGTTTTTTCCTCCTGTAGACTTCTGCCAGGATTCTGACTACATGTTGCACAATAATATAAGATAAGATAAGATACGATAAGCCTTTATTAGCCCCACAATGGGGAAATTCCAGGATTGCAACAGCACAGGGATAGCAACGCTCAGAGCAATAATTAAGAAGATAAGAAAATAAGAGCAGTGAATATACATATGTTGTGGAGAATTTAAATTCAGGCGAGGTACGACGAGCTGGAAGGTTGCAGAGTTTTATTTCCTCCATCAACATGTGACACACTTGTAGCGCTGTGCGCTACTGTGCTGTGCCATGTTGTGCTGTGTTGTACTGTGCTGTGTTGTGTTGTGTTTTTTGAGGCATGTCACACAAGCTCTTTTATCAGTGATACAGGAAGAGAGAATGCATGGCACATTAGCATAACAGTCAATACACATGATTAGCATGACAAGGGTTGGCTCTTTGTCCGTCTGTGCCTTGTCCTCTGTATGCAAATTGTGTTCCATTTCCTCCAACCCTGCTGTGCGTGAAATAGTATCAGTCTGCATTGTGCTGGGCCACCACAATGTACACATAAATCTATAAATATATATACACAGTACGGAGCATTGTAGCTAGATGGAATAAAGAGCATAACCGTCTATTTAGTTACCCCACATATATATACATATATGCATGTATATATATACACCATATATACATATAAAATACATTTATTATCAATGTTTGAATCATTTCTTCTTTTTCTTCTCAAATTTCTGAGGAAGCTCCGCCTCTCTTGCCTCCTCCTACGAGCTGCCACTGATAGTCAAAACTTGATTTCTGCCAGTGCTAACATATAATAAAGACGTGGACAAAATTGTTGGTACCCCTCTGTTAATGAAAGAAAAGCCCACAATGGTCACAGAAATAACTTGAATCTGACAAAAGTGGTAATAAATAAAAATTCTATGAAAATCAACCAATGAAAATCAGACAATGCTTTTGAATTGTGGTTCAACAGAATTATTTTAAAAAACAAACTCACGAAACAGGCCTGGACAAAAATGATGTCACCCTTAACTTAATATTTTGTTGCACAATCTTTTGAGGCAATCACATGATTTCTGTAACTGTCAGTGAGACTTCTGCACCTCTCAGCAGGTATTTTGGCCCACTCCTCATGAGCAAACTGCTCCAGTTGTCTCAGGTTTGAAGGGTGCCTTCTCCAGACGGCATGTTTCAGCTCCTTCCACAGATCTTCAATAGGATTTAGATCAGGGCTCATAGAAGGCCACTTTAGAATAGTCCAATGTTTCGCTCTTAGCCATTCTTGGGTGTTTTTAGCTGTGTGTTTTGGGTCATTATCCTGTTGCAAGACCCATGACCTGTGACTCAGACCAAGCTGTCTGACACTGGGCAGCACATTTCTCTCTAGAATACCTTGATAGTCTTGAGATTTCATTGTACCCTGCACAGATTCAAGACACCCTGTGCCAGATGCAGCAAAGCAGCCCCAGAACATAACACAACCTCCTCCATGTTTCACAGTAGGGACAGTGTTCTTTTCTTGGTGTGCTTCATTTTTGCGTCTGTGAACACAGAGTTGACGTGCCTTGCCAAAAAGTTCCAGCTTTGTCTCGTCTGTCCATAGGACATTCTCCCAGAAGCTTTGTGGCTTGTCAACATGCAGTTTGGCAAATTCCAGTCTGGCTTTTTTATGATTTGTTTTCAACAGTGGTGTCCTCCTTGGTCATCTCCCATGAAGTCCACTTTAGCTCAAACAACGACAGATGGTGCGATCTGACACTGATGTACCTTGACCTTGGAGTTCATTATGAATGTGTTTAGAGGTTGTTCTGGGCTCTTTTGTTACCATTCGTATTATCCGTCTCCTCCTGCGGCCACGTCCAGGGAGGTTGGCTACAGTCCCGTGGATCTTAAATTTCTGAATAATATGTGCAACTGTATTCACAGGAACATCAAGCTGCTTGGAGATGGTCTTATAGCCTTTACTTTAACATGCTTGTCTATAATTTTCTTTCTAATCTCCTGAGACAACTCTCTTCTTTGCTTCTAGGGGTACCATCATTTTTGTCCAGGCCTGTTTCATGAGTTTGTTTTTTAAAATAAATTAAAATTAAATCACCCTTTATTGTTATTCAACCATACAACCAATCATGTACAGTAGAATGAAATTGTGTTTTATCCTATCTACAGTGTAAATCACACACACCCCATAGTAGAATCAGAAGGGCTGCTGCCATGCAAGGCGCCGCCACAGATTTCCCTCCTCCATTCCATTATTGCTGAGCACCAAGCTGGACAGCAGGAAGTTCCACTTTTATATGGTCTTTGGCATGACCTGGCCAGGATTTGAACCCCTGCCTCCCAGGTGTGGGGCGGATGCTCTACCAACTGAGCCACCACTCCGGTATAATTCTGTTGAACCACAATTCAAAAGAATTGTCTGATTTTCATTGGTTAATTTTCATAGAATTTTTATTTATTACCACTTTTGTCAGATTCAAGTTATTTCTGTGACCATTGTGGGTTTTTCTTTCATTAACAGAGGGGTACCAACAATTTTGTCCACGTGTGTATCTATCTATCTTCTAGTTTTTGTGTGAATGAGTGTGTATGCATGTACCTCTGTGTAATATTTAGTAAATGCATTGTGTTTTTGTTTAATGTTACTGAACCTAAACATAATTCTAACTTGTGTAATACTCTCCCTGACTTATATTCAAATGCCCAACCCTCTCAAACTTCCCATGAGCCCTCGAGTCTTCTTCTTGTTCTTGTTCTTCGGGTTTTAACGGCAGCTTGCATCCAAATTGTTGAACTACTGCCAAGAGCCCTCAAGTCACGTGATGTGATCGACATAACGAGGCCTCGCTTGCTACAGTCACGTGACTGTGGACGTGCTGAAACAGCGCTCAATACACAGCTCATGACACTTCCGCTTGAATCAGTGTCGAGAGGGCGGTGTTGAGCGTAACATAGAGACTCTACTAGAGAAGGCTTATAGCAGAGCCTTCAGTTATCAAGCTCCTCTCCTGTGGAACCAGCTGCCAATCTGGATTCGGGAGTCAGACTCTATCTGTGTTTTTAAGAATAGGGTTGAAGCCTTCCTTTTTGACATAGCCTATAAATAGGGAGGGATCATGTGCCCCTGAACCCTCCCTTAGTTATGCTGCTAATAGGTTTAGACAGCCGGGGGACCTCCAACAATGCACTGGGCTTCACTCCTTTCTTCACTTTCAATGAAATATTTTTGGTCATTAACATCTGTTTGTTCTCTCCCATAGATTGAATCCCCATCGTGCTGTCTGCCCTCTACATGTCTGTTCTTTTCTCCTTCTTCTCTATCCCCTCACCCCCCAGCCAGTCGCAGCAGATGACTGCCCCTCCCTGAGCCTGGTTCTGCTGGAGGTTTCTTCCTGTTAAAAGGGAGTTTTTCCTTTTCACTGTCGCCAAGTGCTTGCTCACAGGGTATCGCCTGATTGCTGGGGTCTTTCTGCAATTGTGGGGGTTTCCCCTACAGTTGAAAGTGCTATGAGATGACTGTTGTTGTGAAATAGCACTATATAAATAAAGCTGAATTGAATTGATTTGAATTGAACATCACTAGTTTCAACCAACAGCAGTCTAAGGACGGATAATTTTTTCACACATAAAGAGTTGTTCAGAATTCCTTATAAGAACTCCTTATACAAAGATATAGAGTGATGATAATCAAGTTAGTGGCAGTGATGCGCTGTGGGCTGGTTGCCAACAGCCAGTCAAGTCTAGAAGAAGAAGAAGGTCGCAAGTTTGTGTCCAACACTGAGCTGTTTACCCCTTTGAGATTTTTTTCTGTTTTTACATTTTTCATTTCACTAATGGTTAAGATTAGGAAAAATGTTTGGGTTACATGTCACCTCAAATGGTTAAAGACAAACAGAGAGAAAAAGAAAGTGGGAGACAAATGTTATGGTGCTGGCAGATATGTTTCTTAAAGGTATAATTAGTATATTAGTCGCAGCAGATGACTGCCCCCCTGAGCCTGGTTCTGCTGGAGGTTTCTTCCTGTTAAAAGGGAGTTTTTCCTCTCCACCGTCGCCAAGCGTTTGCTCACAGGGGATCGCCTGATTGCTGGAGTTTTTCTGCAACTGTGGGGGTTTCTCCTGCAGTTGAAAGCGCTATGAGATGACTATTTATATAGCGCCATTTCACAACAACAAAGTTGAATTGAACTGAATTGAATTGAATAAATGCCACGTATCCATTGCACATGGAAAATATTTTTTCCATGACTATGCACGTTTTGTCAGAGTGAAAAGCCGTGCAATTGTGTGTTTTTTAGGTGAGACTGGGCTGTTTAAGAAGATAATACTGACTATATCCAAACTGACTGTAGCTGCATAGAGTATATAGTATATGTGGTGACTGATAGCTACAGAGTGGTATTTAAGCACACCTAAGTACGAGAAAGTGAATACATACCAAACTGTTGATTTTAAATCTTCTTTTTTTTATAGCAAATATGATAAAATCTGTCCTGATAATGTGTTTCACTGATTATTCTCATAAAAATACAACCACACCATGAATACATGTTAATTTTTTCTGCTTTTGTTGCTTCATATGTTTGGTCAAAGCTATTTTTCTCCTTTAACACTACAATGCCCACTTTATTTTTTCTATTTTTTTCATATTACAAAATTCAGAGAATAACAACCCCCCTGTGTTGTTGCCCCCTGCAATATTGTATTTCCCAATAGTTCTTTGTGGAGTCTGCTCTTATAATCATTTAAAACGCTCACATTTACACCCTGAACATTTGCTTCCCAGCAGGTTAACACAGAGGATATTTTTCCACTCGTGGTCTGTGGATTAAATGAACACATGGTATCCTCTGTTACTTCCACTAATTTCCATCCTCAATTCCTCCCCTGTTTTAAAGTTGGAGAGCAAGTGTGTTTGGACGTAATGCCGGAATAAGGAGTGCAAACAGCAACTGTTGGCTTCAAAATGAAAATCTCTGCATGTCTGAGGTCTGAACCGGAGCCACCTTCTAACCATCATATACTGCAGCTGTGTTAATTGTGCCAAACTCATTGCCTAAAAGAATGCTCCATATATTTAGTCCTGCAAATAATACTCAATCTGAAATTAACACACACACACAAAATAACTTGGCATCTTCAGGGGTAAAAATACCTTGTCATGCACTCAAAACAATTTAGAAAAGATAACTAGGACTGTTTTGAGAGCAGATTATTGAATGTCCAGTGCTGAAAGAGAGACAGAGCGAGAGCTATGCAAAAAAATCATAACTCATGACCACCCCGGTCACAGAGCCACAGAGGAGCAGTTATATCCCTGCTTAGACATACCTTAGGAAATGTGATTTAGAGTTATTAGATAATGTGTATCATGGGACATGCCAAAAGGTGCTATGAATGCACTCGGCGGTGAGTCAAGCATGGCTGTAAGTAGAAAAAAAAAAATCACATGAAGTAGGGTGTCATAGTTTTAGGGGAAGTTTGACTCATTCCCCTTGTTTCTTATTCTTTCCCCTTCTGACTTCTCCTGTTTTTTTCTTTCAGCGTCCACGGGTTGGACAAATATTTTCAGAGGAGTCAGATATACGTTTTCATGCACTAAGCAGTCTGTTGTACGTGTGTTTTTATTGCCTGGCTTCTACATGCCTCGAGAAAGAAGAGTCATGTGGTCCAAGTCGGCGTAATGTGCTTTTTTCCTTTTGTGATGTCATTGCATGCAAGATCGGCAGTGACTGTGTAAAGTCGGGCCGTGAGAGGAAATATCAGCACCTCAGTCACCTCGAACACACGTAACCGCAGATGTTTGGAGAAATGCTTACTGAAGAACGTTTCACTACTTCATGACCTTTGAAGATTGCAGTTGGAGGCGTGGCTATGTATGAGACAGAGAACTGGATGGGCGATATTGCTTTGGGGTGTTAGCAAAACCGCTAACTCAGCAGTCTTTCAAACATCAATCCCACAGTCTGGCCCTATTCTTCTGACTGACGTCCAAGGCATTGGACATGGGCCAGCGTGCACTTGTTATTGTGTATATATTGAAAACACACACACCCAAAATGAGATTCTCACACCTCACGAATGGGAAATATAACAATCCTCAAGTCCAGGGAGAGAAAAGACTTATTTTTAAAAAAATCTGGCGATGAGTTGCATAACGGGACTCAATAACCTGATGTCTGTAGAACGTCCAGCCCACTTGAGAAGTGGAACAACACCTGGACTCATAAAAACATATCTTCGGCATGAGCCTCCTCCTCTCTGTGCATCCCCCCCTTTCACAAAGCTGCTTTTTGTATCTCCTCATCAGAGAGCGATGCATTCCCCCCGCTGGCTTGGGCCCCGTGTTGCCCCCCCCCACACACACACACAAGAACAATCCACACATTATTGAATCATTAGCCACTGACCTCTGGCTTTATGGACAGCTCGGACCTCTCATAGGCCAGAGGAGAGGTTAGAGGATGAGAGAGGCAGGATAGCACAGTAGAAGCTTTGTGAGCTGAAACAAAAGCTGCGTTCAATTAAAAATCAGTTAGGGGTCTTTTGCTGCTCTTCCTCTATGTGGCTCTGAAAGTCTGTCAAAACAATCCTATACTGTGCTGAGAAAAAAATTGGGGTGATTGTCCTGGGAATTGTCTTATCAGTCTTTTTTATCTGCAAAAATGAGTGTATTCATTCTTTTAGATTCTTTCATATGCCTTATTTACTGCAAACTTGAGTACTTGATAAAGATCTACTTTTATAAGGAAGACAAACCAATTAATCTTTCTCCATGTTGATCTTTAATCAGCTGCATATCAGGAGGCTATATTTAGGGTTTTTTTCTTCTTTGTTGATATGCTTTTTGTTTTAATTCTGGTAAACCCGTTCTCAAACAAACTTCTCCCCCGATGGGTGAAAGACCGTTCAGGTCGGAGGTCAAAGGTGATGGGGTCACAACCTAGGCTTTGGGAACCACTGCAGAGACCCAAGAAAGACTTCCTGTTTGCTATGGAGCGTGCCTGGAAGGAAACATGACACACATGCATGTCTGTTGTATCCATGTAATGTTATTTTTTTTAATTTTTTTTTTGCTTAAACTCACTTCTTTGATGGAGGTGGATCAATTAATTAAAATTATGTAAATTTGGAACCCACCCTTGCAGACTGATAGCACAGTTCATTTGTAACATTGAAGAAACATTAAGTAAAGTAAGTACTGTACATCAACAGTGTTTAGGCAACAAAGGGAAAAGGGAAGAGCACTCCACAGCCTAGGTGCAACTACTTCAAAGGAACAATTGCCTTGTGCCTTGAAATGGGTTTTTGGGACCACAAGTAACATCTGGTCTGCTGACCTCAGACTACGGGTCAGGATATAGAGCTGTAGCAGGTCCAAGATATAAGGAGGAGCTTGACCATGCAAGGCTCTAAAAGTTAAGGTCAAGATTTTAAAATATTCTAAAATTCACTGGTGACCAATGCAAGTAGGATAAAATAGGCATAATATGGACCCGTTTGTTCAGAACTCTGCTGCCTGAATGGGGTCAAGCGCCTCCTTATTTAAACCAGTAAAAACAACACCTACGTAAGGAACATAGGGCTGGACAGAAGATGCTAAAGGACCTATGTGCTGTTTTATTAAAGGAATGACACTGTCAGTGGTAACAGTTAGAGTTTCTGTTTTCTCAGAGTTCAGTTGTAAGTAATTATCACTTAACCACTGGTTGATATTGGACAAGCAGTTAGTTAAGGAAGTTAATTTGTGGAACTCGGTGGGCTTAAAAGAACAGTAAAGCTGGATATCATCAGCATAAAGGTGGTAAGACACATCGCTGTACTTCCTAATTACATCTAAAATATACAGATATCTGCACTCATACTGTTTAATAAAGGGATCATTGGTTGCACTTTTTTCCACATTTTAACAACTCATATGTCTTAATGAAATGTTTGTGACATATTTTGTTCAAATTTTCTTTAATTATTTAGTAATTGCAGCAACTTAGTTTTTTTTTAATTTTTGCAGCCTTTCTGAAAAAGTTTCAGTTGAATCCTGTCATTTTAAGAAATCCTAAACTGCATTCAACTCCACCCTTCCTCTTACATCACTTAGCAGTTAGCTGGCTAGCTCCAAGTCTTGAACTCAGGTGTATCTTGAGCTGAGCCAAGTACTCGTCAAGTCGGCCCATGAAGTCAGCCCTGGGTATATCTTACAGAACGGTGAGGAGAGGTGAATGCTAGCATGTGTTGCAATTTGAGGGGTTCTGTCGGGGTTCATGGGAATAGCAGTTCACCAGCAGTCCACGACCATATAAACTGTATCCACAATCTCAGTGCTCACAGTGTTTGTATCGAGTGGTAAATACATGGAACAGCCCCCAGCCAGAATGCCTTCAAAAACAGACTGGACAAACTCTGGAAACAGAAGAGTGAGGGATTACCCTCGCTTAGAAGGTCTTGGCATAGAGGCTTGAACCGACATCCAAAATCAGGTCTCTGCCCATATAAGGATTTTTTTTTAAACAAAAAAGTTAGCATGTGTGTCAGTGTGGGGGAAGAGTACAAAATCATTAACTTTGATAAAAAAGACAAGGTTAATTTACCTTGTTGTTTTTTTTTGCCATTCCCATTAATTCCCCATTTATTACTAGACCTACTAGACCAAGACGGCGGCGCGTGCACAACGCGAGGCTCAGCGTCTCTTCAGATTTTGTGGATTAGCAGTGATATTTCTGCTCTCATTTCAGGTCTGTTCGTTCAGAACAGCTTTGCTTTCACATCTTACACCCGAAATCAGCTTTTGGACATTGGATTACAAAATAACGATAACGATCTTTTTATCAGCAACCTACGTCTCATCCCTGAGCTCCGGAGAACACCCGACGCTCGGCAAGCTTCCCAGCCGACCGGAAGTGCTCGCAGGTGGCGTAGAGACCGTAAACAAAGGCGGGGGAAGCGCGGTGGGCTAAGAGCTAAGCTAAAGCTACCTACGGGTACAAAATAAGTCCAAAAAAAAAAAAAAAGCTAACACCGCACCGGCTTTCTCTACCCAGTATTTTCCTCACTAATGTACGGTCACTGGCGAACAAAATGAATGAGCTACGGCTTCGGATCACCAACAATAAGACACTTATGAACTGCAATATCATGATTTTCACAGAAACATGGCTACACAGTGGAATACCCGACAATGCTATTGAGCTAGCCGGCCTACACACGCTCCGAGCAGACAGAGCAGCAGATGACTCCAGTAAGACCAGAGGTGGGGGAGTGTGCATTTATATTAACAAGGCTTGGTGCACGAACTATGTCACTGTTGAGAGACACTGCTCAGCTAACCTGGAGTTTCTCATGGTTAAATGTAGACCTTTCTATCTGCCACGCGAGTTCACTTGTACCGTCACAACAGCTGCTTACATTTCTCCGGATGCTAATGCTAAGCTTGCTATGAAAGAACTGCATGCAGCTATTAGCAAACAACAAACTGCACACCCAGAGGCAGCATTTATTGTGGCAGGTGATTTTAACCACTCTAACCTCAAGACAGTGCTTCCTAAATTCTACCAGCATGTCTCCTGTCACACAAGAGGGGACAAAACATTGGACCATGTTTACACCAATATTGTGGAAGCCTACACAGCAACTCCCCTCCCCCACCTAGGTCAGTTTGATCACTTTTCTTTGTTCCTTACCCCCAAGTACGTACCGCTCATCAACCGGGTGAAGCCATCAGTGAGGACCATCAAAGTGTGGCCAGAGGGGGTTGACTCTGTGCTCCAGGAAAAGTTTAGGAACACAGACTGGAGTATGTTCACCTCTCAGGCTACCTGTGGCTCCCACATAAACATCGACTCTTACACCCACTCAGTCCTGGACCATATCAACACCACTATTGACAGTGTCACCACGGAAAGACAGATCACCACGTACCCAAATCAGAAGCTGTGGATGACCAGAGAAGTGCGGCTTCTGTTAAAGGCACGTAACAATGCCTTTAGATCTGGTGACGCACAGGCCTACAGTTCATCCAGGGCAGATCTGAAGAGGGGCATCAAGAAGGCCAAGCACAGCTACAAGCTGAAGGTGGAGGAACATTTTGGGGACTCTGACCCCCGACGCATGTGGCAGGGCATTCAAGCTATCTCTGATTATAAGCCCAGCAACTCCATACCTATAGCCATGACTGTGTCCTTTCTCAATGAGCTAAATGACTTCTATGCTCATTTTGACAAGGACAATAACGAAAAGAACATCAATTTCCCACCCTCTGACGACCTCCACCACCTCACACTCACCCACACCGACATCCGTAATGCACTGAGTCATGTCAACGTACGTAAGGCTGCTGGCGCTGACGGCATTCCTGGGCGTGTGCTGAGGGCATGCGCTGAGCAGCTGGCAGGGGTCTTCACAGACATCTTCAACCTGTCCCTGGCCCAGGCCGTGGTACCAGCGTGCTTCAAGACCACTTCTATAGTACCAGTGCCGAAACATTCAACACCATCGTGCCTAAATGACTATCGCCCTGTGGCACTGACGCCCATAGTCATGAAGTGCTTTGAGTGACTGGTGTTGGCACAGCTCAAAAAATGCCTGCCCCCTACACTGGACCCTCACCAGTTTGCCTACCGGAGCAACAGGAGTACAGAGGACGCGGTTTCTACAGCGCTGCACTATGTACTCTCACACCTGGATGACAAGAACACCTACGCAAGAATGCTGTTTGTTGACTTCAGCTCAGCATTCAACACAGTTATCCCCTCCAAGTTGATCACTAAACTTGGGGACCTGGGAATCAGTACCTCCACCTGCAACTGGATCATGGATTTTCTGACCAACAGACCCCAGCATGTTAGGTCAGGCCCCAACCGTTCTTCCGTCATCACACTCAACACTGGTGTACCACAGGGCTGTGTGCTCAGCCCATACCTTTACTCCCTCTTCACCCATGACTGCAGGCCTATGTATGGATCCAATTCCATCATAAAGTTCGCAGATGACACCACGGTGATCGGACTCATCAGGGACAACGATGAGTCAGATTACAGGGCAGAGGTTGAGCACTGTTGAAAACAAATCATAAAAAAGCCAGATTGGAATTTGCCAAACTGCATGTTGACAAGCCACAAAGCTTCTGGGAGAATGTCCTATGGACAGACGAGACAAAACTGGAACTTTTTGGCAAGGCACATCAGCTCTATGTTCACAGACGTAAAAATGAAGCACACCAAGAAAAGAACACTGTCCCTACTGTGAAACATGGAGGAGGTTGTGTTATGTTCTGGGGCTGCTTTGCTGCATCTGGCACAGGGTGTCTTGAATCTGTGCAGGGTACAATGAAATCTCAAGACTATCAAGGTATTCTAGAGAGAAATGTGTTGCCCAGTGTCAGACAGCTTGGTCTCAGTCGCAGGTCATGGGTCTTGCAACAGGATAATGACCCAAAACACACAGCTAAAAACACCCAAGAATGGCTAAGAGCGAAACATTGGACTATTCTAAAGTGGCCTTCTATGAGCCCTGATCTAAATCCTATTGAAGATCTGTGGAAGGAGCTGAAACATGCCGTCTGGAGAAGGCACCCTTCAAACCTGAGACAACTGGAGCAGTTTGCTCATGAGGAGTGGGCCAAAATACCTTCTGAGAGGTGCAGAAGTCTCACTGACAGTTACAGAAATTGTTTGATGGCAGTGATTACCTCAAAAGGTTGTGCAACAAAATATTAAGTTAAGGGTGACATCATTTTTGTCCAGGCCTGTTTCATGAGTTTGTTTTTTTAAATAATTCTGTTGAACCACAATTCAAAAGCATTGTCTGATTTTCATTGGTTAATTTTCATAGAATTTTTATTTATTACCACTTTTGTCAGAGTCAAGTTATTTCTGTGACCATTGTGGGCTTTTCTTTCATTAACAGAGGGGTACCAACAATTTTGTCCAGATAGATAGATAGATAGATAGATAGATAGATAGATAGATAGATAGATAGATAGATAGATAGATAGATAGATAGGAGAGCTGTTTGTGTGGTTGAGTGTCATTTTTTATGAGTGACTGAGTGAGTGTAAGGGAGGAACATGGAAGCGCAACTTCATTTTTGGACCCACGATTTAAACCATTAGGTTTTTGGCAATGAAACACGTGCACAAGAGGCCATGTCAAAATTGACTGCTGAATGCGCTGCAACCATGAGGATGGAGAGGACAATGCCATCAACATAACAGGTAACCATTTATTAATCCATGTTATTATTGTGTTTTCCTAATCTCTCTAGCCACATGTATTAAAATGTTATCAGTTCCATCAGTCAACAGCAGAGGACGAGCCTGGGCTTTCAGCAGAAGACAACTTGTGGGATCTATTGGATAGCAGAGTTGGTTTGTATTATGTTGTTACTTTAAGCATAATGTTCTTATTATAAAAGATTTCTAATTACATTTGTTTTTCTTTTTGTTTAGGTGAAACACAGCACTCTCAAAGTGCAACAGCAGATGACACAGTGGAAGTTCAATGCTATTTGTCTGAGCCCTACCTCTCCAGAGACCCACTCTGTTACTGTGCAACACACAAAACCATATACCCAAACCTTTACAAGATGGCAAAAAAGCATCTCCACATGCCAGTAACATCAGTGCTATGTGAGAGGGTGTTCTCCAAGGCTGGAGAGGTAGTAAGCCACAAGAGGAGCAGACTGAAACCACACACTGTTGAAACGCTTCTTTTTTCAATAAAAAATCTTTAAATACTCCCCATTTAATAACACTCCCCAGTTGCAGTTCCCTGATGTTCCACAACATAGATTTTATCCATCGCCCTCTACATACTATATATATACACACACACAAACACACATACATATACATACAGTACGTATATACATACATACACATACATACATATACACATATACTACTCACAAAAAGTTAGGGATATTTGGCTTTCAGGTGAAATTTACAGAAAATGTAAAAAGTTCACACTACAGAGACATTGTATCGTGAAAGTAGGGCATTTAAGTAGAAGCATGCAATCGTGATCTCCTCATCTCAAATAATTTATTGAAACAAAAGCCAACAACGGTGGTAGGTATACCACAACAAAAAATGTCAGTGTCTCATTAACTTATGTGCCCTTGAGCATCAGTTACAGCTTGACAACGATGTCTCATGCTGTTTACAAGTCGACTTAGTGTCTGCTGAGGCATGGCATTCCACTTTTCTTGAAGGGCGGTCCTCAGGTCATTGAGGTTGTGAGGTGCAGGGTTACGAGCCTCTGCACAGCGACTCAACTGATCCCATAGGTTCTCTATGGGATTCAAGTCTGGAGAAAGTGCAGGCCACTCCATTGGAGGTACCCCAGCCTCCAGCAGCCATTCTGTAATGATGTGACCTCGATAAGCTGGAGCATTGTTGTCCATGAAGATGAAATTGGGCCTGTGTTGTTCATGCGGGGGCAAAATGATTGGATTAATGATGCTATTCAGGTAGTGTTGGCTTGTCATTGTACCATTCACAAGATGTAGGGCAGTTCTGTATTGACTAGACACACCTGCCCAGACTGTAACATGGTGACAACAGTGGCTGATGTATAGCGCTCTCCTTGATGTCTTCAATATCGTTGGCAGCCATCATTTCTGCTCATCGTGAATCGACTTTCATCAGAGAACAGCACTGAGGCCCACTGGTCCCTTGTCCAGCGTAAATGCTCCCTGGCCCATGCAAATGATGATGCCTTTTCCTGGTGGTGTGGTCAGCTACCCTTGCAGGCCATCTAGCATGCAGCCCACGCTGATGTAAACAATTTCGAATGGTCTGATGTGACACTTGGGTACCTCTTACCTCCCTTAAATGTGCCTGGAGTTGAATGGTATTCATCATCTGGTTCTGCAGGGCACTGTTCACAATGAAGTGGTCAACAGCATGGGATGTGACCAAAGGACGTCCACTTCTATGCCTTTCTGTGACTCTTCCAGTCTCTCTGTATCTCTGTTGCAACCTGCTGATGGCACTCTGTGACACTGTAAGCTCAGTGGCGACTTGCAGTGGCGAGGCACTGTTGATCTATTGTTAGGCGTCGTCTTGGTCTCATGATGTCAAAATGTGTGTTTAAACTATCAGTTCTAACTGAACCAGAAAATTTATTGGTCGATTCATGGATCAAACACCTATTGTGAATTTTGCCGTTAAGCACCTTGTTAGAAAACAGGAAGTTATGCAAAGAGTACTGAAATATTGAACAGCTGGACATGTGCATTCAAAAGGTTAGAGAAGGTCAAATTAAGTTCACCTGTAAAGGTTATAGTGCATTTTAGGTGCGCCCTGAAATTTCACCCTAAAGTCGAATATCACTACTCACAAAAAGAGCCGCCGCAGAGCTGCAGGAAAGGGAGTTCTTGGCCAAAGGGGACCCCGGTGAACGACAACAACCCGGCGCGCGTCCCATCGCCGGCAACAGTGACACATCGCCGCGACCACAATCAGCACCAGAAGAGAAGCTGGACTCATCTTGCATCGCCCGGCATAAGCCTCCAGGAGCCGTTCGCAGCCCAGCAGGACCCAGCAAAGCAATGCCAATCCAGAGCACGTTCCTGCCTGGAGAAGGGGCAGTGACTGGGCTCGCCTCAGGTCCTCGCCCTGCATAAGCCTCAGGGAGCCACTGCAGAGCTGCAGGAGAGGGAGCCCGCGTCTACTGGGATCTCTGGGACATGACAACCTGGCGCAGGTTCTACCAACGGCAACAGCAACACATCGCCATGACTTCCCAGGAGAGGAGGAGAAGAGGCCGGACTTCTTCCAAATCCACACCCAGCACCAGCCTCCAGGAGCCATTGCTGAGCTGCAGGATGAAGAGTCCGCGACCCAACAAAACGCAGCAGAATTACCGGACTGCTTTCGAATCCACGCCTGGCATCAGCTTCCAGGAGCTGCTGCTGAGCTGCAGGATGAAGAGTCCACGACCCAACAAAACACAGCAGAATCACTGGACTGCTTTTGAATCCGTGCCCGGTATTAGCCTCCAGGAGCCGCCGCTGAGCTGCAGGATGAAGTGTCCACGACCCAACAAAACGCAGCAGAATCACTGGACTGCTTTTAAATCCGTGACCGGTATCAGCCTCCAGGAGCCACCGCTGAGCTGCAGGATGAAGAGTCTGTGACTCAACAGGATGCAGCAGAATCGCCAAAACCTGGTGGACACCCCACAACAGATGTGAGAGCTACACCATCACAACCACGATGACGAGTGCTGCCGAACAGAGCGTCGCTCGCAGTGATGAACTGGGTTTGGGTCTACAGATCCGAACGCCCGGACCCACAGTCGGCCTCAACATCGTCACCAACACTGACACCCATGAAGATCACCATGCAGCTGATATCAGCCACTGTCCAGATGGCTGACGATTCGAGATGGCAAGCCAGCCATCTGCAGAAGGTAAGAGCAGCTGCTGTGGATCAAGACACAGCGTTGGAGCTGACTCAGCTGGTGTTGGATCGTGGCTGGGACGTTGCTGGGAAGCGAGTCATGGCTCTAGCGGGATGGTGCCCAGGTCCTCAGCAGCCGGAGCCTCCAGGGGCGCATCCACCATGGGCTCGCCTCAAAGCCCCTTGAACTAAACTGCCTTCCTCAACATTAACAAAAAGAAGGACTGTGTTTCGCTAGGGGTGCAGCTGCCAACAGAAGTGGCATAATAAACCACTCAGTTGGGCAACGGGGTAGTCCACCCGCTGGCTCTAGCTAGTTCTGGGGTTTCACAATTACCAAATTGGGGAGGGTAAATTGATTGTGTTTCTCTGTCTTTCCAAGGGGGGGGGGGGGTGAATATGGTGTTCTATAACCACAGTTTAGGTCAGTGTCAGCATGATAACGCAGCCGCTTGGTGACGTCATCTAAGAGGACGGCCATTTTGCAGCCTCTTTCTGCCCTTCCTTCGGCACTCGGCCTCCCAACCGACGTTACTCTGTACCACCACTAAGGTTTTATGTAATAAAGTTCGTGTTCCCACCAAGACACTCTCTGTCGGTTCCTTACAACATTCCCAGACATAACATATTTCAGTTCACAAGTTTTAACTCCAGCATAAAAGTGAAATGCCCCTTTGAATGTTGAAATGCTTTTCTGAATGCAATAAAATAAAACCGGGTTACTAACCAAATCATACACTCACTCACACAAGCACACAAACTGCTAATAAAAAGCCCTTTTTAAAAAAAAAAAAAAAAAAAAAAAAAAAAAAAAAAAACCCTTGCAGGCCTTTGTTGATACTTGGGAGCGGTGTGGTCTAAAACTGGCTGACCCCTTCACTTACAAAGCAAACAAAAATAAATGAAAAATAAAAAAAGCATGTGCATTAGTTAGTTACTCACAACCTTGGAGCAGTGGTGTAACTTGAGTGGGGCAATGGTGTGGTGTAGAATGAGATGAGATGCGGGGGAAGTAGAAAACGAGGGAAACCAGGGAAAACCAGGGGCTGGCGGGCTGGCAGGATGCCAGGATCCACGGCTGCACCGGGATTCTTCTGTGTTCAAACAAAAGTCCAAGGATTGACTCCTGGCCCAGTCCTTTAGCGAACATAGACAAATGTCCTTTAGTCAAATTTCTTGTCTAAAAGTCTCTAAATAAATTCTTTCTGAACTCATTTAGCTTCACATTAGCTTACATTTGCACATATTAGCAACAGTTAGCAACATTCACAGTCACCCCAATGCAACACATGCTAATATGGTTAGCAGCTAATATGCTAGTCACAATTAACATCCACATTTAATCACACTGCATCTGGTTAACACAGCTCACAATTAACAGAACGGGTCTTACCTTCTGCACAGGTCTAGAAAGTCCTTTTACTCCTCAGTAGATTCTGCATCCACCGTCAGAAAAGGCTTAGTGTTCTAGTATCTTGTCACAACGCTACGTGTACTGAATGTCAGCTCATCATCTATTGTCTGATCACAACTCATGGCATTGTGCTCACTGTAGGTGTAGGTGTAGGTGTACTGATTGTTATATCTGATAAATAACCAGGATGGAGGCGAGTCTTTATGCAGCAACAAACTTTCTTCTTCTTCTTTTAGACTTGATTGGCGGTTGGCAACTTTATTATGAACTTGAGTTTATACAGTGGGGCAAAAAAGTATTTAGTCAGCCACCAATTGCGCAAGTTCTCCCACTTAAAAGATGAGAGAGGTCTCCAATTTTCATCATAGGTATACCTCAACTATGAGAGACAAAATGAGAAAAAAAAATCCAGAAAATCACATTGAAGGATTTTTAATGAATTAATTGGTAAATTCCTCGGTAAAATAAGTATTTGGTCACCTACAAACAAGCAAGATTTCTGGCTCTCACAGACCTGTAACTTCTTCTTTAAGAGGCTCCTCTGTCCTCCACTCGTTATCTGTATTAATGGCACCTGTTTGAACTCGTTATCAGTATAAAAGACACCTGTCCACAACCTCAAACAGTCAGACTCCAAACTCCACTATGGCCAAGACAAAAGAGCTGTCAAAGGACACCAGAAACAAATTTGTAGACCTGCACCAGGCTGGGAAGACTGAATCTGCAATAGGTAAGCAGCTTGGTGTGAAGAAATCAACTGTGGGAGCAATTATTAGAAAATGGAAGACTTACAAGACCACTGATAATCTCCCTCCATCTGGGGATCCACGCAAGATCTCACCCCGTGAGGTCAAAATGATCACAGAAACGGTGAGCAAAAATCCCAGAACCACACGGAGGGACCTAGTGAATGACCTGCAGAGAGCTGGGACCAAAGTAACAAAGGCTACATCAGTAGCACACTACGCCGCCAGGGACTCAAATCCTGCAGTGCCAGACGTGTCCCCCTGCTTAAGCCAGTACATGTCCAGGCCCGTCTGAAGTTTGCTAGAGAGCATTTGGATGATCCAGAAGAGGATTGGGAGAATGTCATATGGTCAGATGAAACCAAAATAGAATTTTTGGGTAAAAACTCAACTTGTCGTGTTTGGAGGAGAAAGAACACCATACCTACTGTGAAGCATGGGGGTGAAAACATTATATTTTGGGGCTGTTTTTCTGCAAAGGGACCAGGACGACTGATCCATGTAAAGGAAAGAATGAATGGGGCCATGTATCGTGAGATTTTGAGTGAAAACCTCCTTCCATCAGCAAGGGCATTGAAGATGAAACGTGGCTGGGTCTTTCAGCATGACAATGATCCCAAACACACTGCCCGGGCAACGAAGGAGTGGCTTCATAAGAAGCATTTCAAGGTCCTGGAGTGGCCTAGCCAGTCTCCAGATCTCAACCCCATAGAAAATCTTTGGAGGGAGTTGAAAGTCTGTGTTGCCCAGCGACAGCCCCAAAACATCATTGCTCTAGAGGAGATCTGCATGGAGGAATGGGCCAAAATACCAGCAACAGTGTGTGAAAACCTTGTGAAGACTTACAGAACATGTTTGACCTCTGTCATTGCCAACATAGGGTATATAACAAAGTATTGAGATGAACTTTTGTTATTGACCAAATACTTATTTTACCGAGGAATTTACCAATTAATTCATTAAAAATCCTTCAGTGTGATTTTCTGGATTTTTTTTTCTCATTTTGTCTCTCATAGTTGAGGTATACCTATGATGAAAATTGGAGACCTCTCTCATCTTTTAAGTGGGAGAACTTGCACAATTGGTGGCTGACTAAATACTTTTTTTCCCCACTGTATACAGAGTGGGCCGTGCCCGCCTGATGTCACCCTGTGGGTGGGCACGGCATCCCAGACACACACACACTCTCATACCTAACATCCCCCGCCCCTTTACAAAACTGGGAAACCACACACACAATTGAACTTCCCAAATTTAGAAACCCAAATCACACACTAAGAACAGGGAGAACAATATACTGTCATGAACACCCTATCACATTCACACAAAACAATTAAGCTGGACCTTGTCTTTTAAAAAAATACAACATAACGCCATATTATTCACATTCACTCACATGCACACCAGCATCCAATACTGTACTCCTCGAATTCACGTCTCCACTGTGGCCACGAAATTAACGGCTCACCCGGGTTCTCCAGAAACGGCAACAGCCGCTGATTTAGCCAGCATGCTCCCGTTCTTCTCCTCGTTGCCAAAATGTTATATCTGATAAATAACCAGGACGGAGGCGAGTCTTCATGCAGCAACTAACTAACTTTATTATGAACTTGAATTTATATACAGAGTGGGCTGTGCCCGCCTGACGTCACCTTGTGGGTAGGCACAGCATCCAAGACACACACACTCTCATACCTAACACTGATTATCCTGCCCCATTGTTCTGATTGGTTAGACATCTTGTTAACAACCATTACAAATAAACAAAGGGTAAGATAGACAGGCTTATGCTCCAAAAAGGTTCGTTTGTAACTGAGCACACTATATTGTTGTGTATATCAAACTACTTAAATTGAATCCAACTTTATTTATTCATAGGTTTAAGATGACGTGACACGGCTGCCAGTCGCTATATGGGCGGCCATGTTGGGAGGGAAGCTGCAGGGGTTGATTCTATTTCATTAAAGCCAAAATATAGTGCACTACTGTGGAATAATTGGTTGTACAAATGCTGGTAGGAAGAAGGGTGTTGTTTTATTGATTACCTGCAATTATTTTGAACCAAGGCAAGTCAACTCAGGAACTATCAGAGAAACAGAGGAGAATTTGGTTTCTCATATTAATATTAGTAGAGCTGATTTGGCACCTTCCTTGTATTCCAACTTGCGGGTGCTCTGACCATTTTGTAATTGGTTTGTAGAATTGACTAATAATATTGTTGAAGAGTCTGTGATGCTCTGTGAACATTTTCACAGATTCATAAACTCCCTGTTCTGATTAACTCAGCTACTGCCAGCACACACACACGCACCCCCCCCCCCCACACACACACACACAGAGCTAAACAAACGTACCTGTTCATCTAACAGGACCTATCGGGGCTCTGTCTGAGCCAACTTAAGTGTCACACTTTCAAACTACATGATATTATGAAGATCCAAATCACTGTTTAGCCCTCCATACTCCTTGTCATATTTTTACCTTTGACTGCAGTCTGTAAAATCAGCTGTGTCCACACAGGCGAGACAGAAAATGCCTCCTTCCACTCAGCTATGCAGGTGCTTCTAATCATTCTGGCTGACTAGACCTCTGTACAGACCCGAGGGTGAAGCGTGTTCACCACACCTGGATCCTGCTCACCTCCTGTTTCCTTTCTGGTGAAAGAAGGCTCCCAAGAGGAGAAAAACAACAACTTTATTCTTGAGGCTGCCGGGACACTCCGTGCTGGAACAAGCTAGCTGCTAAAGCTAACCTTAGCTAAAGTTAAGGCTTTTTGAGAATGATGCTGAGATCCAGACTTCACCAACATTCAAGAGTGTCACTCGCTTGGGAAGTCTTAATTCTTCTGAACAACAACTGAAGAAAATGACAGCGTAGTAACGCAAGGTTTACTGTTCTAATGCCAAAATATCAGAACGCTGGCTAATTACCCTGTGGCTTTGAGGATTATTACAAGTAGCTGGGAGTCTACAAATCAACTGCTTATTGTTAACAATGAGGGATAATGATTAGACACTGAGACAACAATGTGTAACTTAATCTGAAAGCACCTGGACAGGTGAGTATGCTGAATGAAGCTGGCCTTTACCTAATGCTAAATCAAATTAGATCTGTCATGATGCTGAGCATGGGGGGGGGGGGGAGCTCATGCTCCTGCTCCCGCTCCCTGTTTATTTAGCATTGTCTTCTGTATATCATGCATCTCTGTATTTTGGTCTCTGGGTTATTATTTGTCTGTCTATTTAGGAGTTGTATTCCTAGTTTTGTCCTTATTAGTCTTTTTCCTTTAGTTTGTGTACTTATGATTATCCGGTATTGTATATTTTTACCTGCATCTGTTTAAGAGTCTTCCGTATCCTCATCCCTCCTTTTGTCTTTTGGGTTTCATGTATATGATGTTATCTGTATCTCTGGGTTGTTTTTATCTTGTCCTCACCTTAGTTTCCCATTGTTGTACATTTAGTAGTCTTGTCATTTATAGTTTTCTGGTCTTTGTTTTGGGGTTCATTACTGGTTGCTCGTTGTCATTATTTCTCTCAGTGTGACAGCTGTCGGTGTTCACTTCCGGTTGTCAATCCCATTCGCTGGCTGTCACACCTGAGTCAGATTGTCCTGATTATTTTCTCATTCATGTACCCACACCTGATCTCATTTGTGTTCTCCTATGTAAGCTGTTGCGAGACTACTCCTCGCAGTGATCTCTCAAACAAAACGTTACTTCTACTTTCCCCCATCTCAAACGGTGTCCCCATCTCCCTGTTTCCTGGTTTGGTCTGTGTTTGTCCTGATGTGCATCCCATGTCCTCTGGCGTTTCCATACGCCTTAGCCTCCACGCTATTCTGGGCTGCACTTCTCCTCACCAAGTCCTCTCCATATCTGTAAGTTTTGTATTTTTGTATATTTTGTGTTCTTTAATAAGTATCAGCAACTCACAGCTCCAGCATTTGCTGTCTCCTGCCTGCCCGAAGGGGCGATTTATGACAGTAGACCGCTGCCAGTCAAGACACCAGTGGACTGTGAGTTTGCCTTTTTTCTCTCTCTCTCTCTCTTTCCCTCCCATATATTTTTTGTCAAGTGCATGTTTTTGCAGGAATGTCAGCGCACACGGACTTTAGTTTGCTCGGGTTGGATGAGGATGAATGCTGGGCGGCGTAGTTAATTCAAGACCTTATCTCAGACGCCCGCTCTGCTCATACTCCCGAGAAAGCCCTGAAATGGCTGGACTGTGCGATGGAAGTTACTGAAGCAACCCCTAGCCTGAGGAGTTACACTAAGCTCTCCTCTCTCTCGTTTTCCAACCTCCAACATTTGCTCTGAGCTTGTAGGAAGCTCTCCTTTAATTGTACCTGAGCCGAACAAAGAGCGTCCCCAGGTGCAGATGTCATCAGCCTCTCACCGCCATCCAGCTGAACCCCACCTGGAGAATTCTTCCACCTTCCCAGCAGTTTCCTCCTCGCCGCTCTGGAGAACTGCAGCAGCAGCCTCCTCTTCATTTTTGAATTTTTTTCCCCTCAGCTGTTCCGCCAGTCTCCTCCTCATCATCATCTGCCACTGCTGCCTCCCTCTTCTCCATGACATCTCCGTCCGCTGCTGAGAATTCGACCGTCCTCAGGTCTGCAGGGCCGGCTCCTCATCTCTCCACCTTGGTGCCCTCGCCAGCTGCAGTGAACAAGAAGGAGTTATCCGGTCCTACGGCAGCAGCAACCACCAGGTCCCGGGAACTAAGGCAAGTACCCTTTCATTTTTTAACCTCCAAAAATGAATTGTCTTGTCTTGTTCACAGTGTGTGTGTGTGTGTGGGGGGGGGGGGACAGCAATTACCCATTCTAGCTGAGCCCTCACCACCGGCTGCTGCAACTAAAACTTCATCCTCACCTGCTTCT
Source organism: Pholidichthys leucotaenia (assembly GCA_020510985.1). Lineage (NCBI taxonomy): Eukaryota > Metazoa > Chordata > Actinopteri > Cichliformes > Pholidichthyidae > Pholidichthys > Pholidichthys leucotaenia. Next base: position 418,675,437 of record CM035839.1, read on the forward strand.
CCTGTGTTTCCTGAGTGTCTGCCGGCCCTGGGAGGGAGCTGCCAGATGACAGAGGGGCCTGTGGCCCTGAAGAGTCCTGTTCCAGCCGTGCAGCCATGTCCTGGATGGGAGAGAAGTGCCCCCGGTGCCCTGATGTCTGAGCCGACAAGAGAGTGTCCCCTGACTTCAACTCCACGGGTCTCTGCGCCAGTGGTGAGGCAACCTCCAGCATCCGCCACCACGCCAGAAGCTCCACCAGGGTCAGTCGCCATGTCTGGAGGTCATTCAGCAGCAGATACCATCGCGCCCCGGGAGATAAGGCAAGTGTGTTTTCATTTCCCTGCACATAAAATTGAAATGTATTACCTTATTCCTGGCGGTGAGGCTCAGTATCTGCAGCCCATGTTAGCTGAGTCCTCACTGCCTGCTGCTGCCACCAGTTCCTCACCTGCCTCTCCCATGTCTCCTCCTGTGTCTTCTGAGTGTCCGCCAGTCCTGGGATGGAGCCGCCGGACGGCGAAGGAGCCTGCAGCTCTGGATGATTCCATTCCAGCCCCGCAGCCACACCCCAGATGGGAGGAGAAAGCTACCTGCGTCCTAAAACTTGAGCCAACAGGAAAGTGTCCCCTGGTTTCAGCAGCACGGGAGCCGGCATCATCAGTGAAGCAACTTCCAGCTTCAGCCGCCACGCTGGGAATTCCATCTGCGTTGGTTGCCTCATCTGGAGGTCCTTGGGCTGCATCCACCATCACGCCTGCTGCTGGGGTTGTCACCGGAGTCCTGAAAAAGGGAAAAGTGAGTGGCAAGATGGTGCCTGTGACTGGTACGGCCTCTGCTGCTCTTTCGCTGCTGGCATTTTTATTCCTACTATGTCTATCTGAAGCCATTTCAACATACCCTTCTGAGCTACGTTATGATCGTACAATGCTGATGCAAATTAAGGCATCTATGGAACAACACAGTGCGAAGTGGGGCTGATGTTTCTTTGCTCCACCATTTGTTTGTGCTGACCTGTCACTTGGAAATCTACTGCTGCTGCCTCCACTGCGTAGAAGGCCACGGAGGCGTGGATCCCGAGCTGGCATCCAGGTGAGGCTGAAGAGCACCAGCCGCCTAAACCAAGAGGGATACAAGAGTTGTTTGTGTCCCATCCACGTGCAAACACCTGAAGAGGACTACAACCCCACGCCACCGCTCCAGTATGACCTGTTCTACCGTTGCCTTCGCTCACGGAGAATTTCTACTCCATGATACCGCTGTTTGACAGCTGTCAACATTCAGTCAGCTGGGCGTGACGCTGCGCTGCCGTCATGGATTAAGATGGCTCTGCTGAACACTTGCTCCATCTCAAACAAACCGTTTTTCCTGAACGATTTGATTGGGAAAGAAAACCTGGATTTTCTATGTCTGACTGAAACATGGCAACAACAGAATGAATTTGCTCACCTGAAGGAGATCTGCCCTACAGACTGCGCCTTCACTGCGAACCCTCGCCTGAGTGGACGCGGAGGTGGCCTAGCCGTCATTTTCCACAATCACTTCAAATGCCGGTCTGTGAACTCTGAGTCCTCTAGAGGACTCTACAGGAAAATCCTGCTCCAAGATCTGTTTGGTGCAAGTCTACCCGAAAGGTGAGCCACACAACATGAAAAAGATGTATGCAATAATAGATGATCAAAGTAATCAATCACTCGCAAAAACAGAGTTTTTTGAAACATTCAATATTCAAGGCACAGCCACACCTTACACACTGAAGACGTGTGCTGGCACAACACAAGTAAATGGTAGAAGAGCCTGCAACTACATAGTTCAATCATTGGATGAAAAAATGAGTTTTCCTCTCCCCACGCTCATAGAGTGCAATGCTATCCCCAACAATAGGGAAGAAATACCCACTGCAGAAGCTGCCTCACATCACCCCCATCTGAAAGCAATAGCTGCTGAAATACCACCCCTCGAACCAGACGCTGACATACTGCTGCTGATAGGACGCAACCTTCTCAGAGTACACAAGGTGAGAAAGAAAATCAGTAGCAGGCACAACGATCCATTTGCACAGAAGCTTGACCTGGGCTGGGTTATCATTGGTGATGTATGTCTGGGCACCGCCCACAAGCCAAGTGAGGTAAACGCTCTCAAAACACATGTGTTGGACAACGGACGCCCAAGCTATCTCACTCCCTGTGACAGTCGCTTCAATGTAAAAGAGAGCTTCACAGTGAGCCAACCGAAAGCTGTCTCCAACCTACTGCCACTTTCAAACCCACATGCAAAGCCCACGGTTGAGAATCTAGGTGAAGCAGTCTTCTGTCGCACTAATGAAGACAATCACCTCGCACACTCTGTTGAAGACACAATCTTTCTGAAGAAGATGGAAAGGTCCTTCAAAGATGACACAAACAGTTGGGTGGCACCACTTCCGTTTCGTAACCCCAGACGCTTACTCCCTGACAACAGGTGCTACGCCTACAAGTGGCTCATGTCTCTGCAACGTATGCTTGACAAGAAGCCAGACATGAAAGCACACTTTGTTGAGTTCATGCAGAAGATGCTCGACAACAAACACGCGGCGCCAGCGCCACCTCGTGATAGAGACAAAGAGGCCTGGTATCTCCCCATTTTCGGCGTATACCACCCACAGAAGCCTGGGAAGATCCATGTGGTGTTCGATTCCAGTGCGCAGTTTGATGGAGTTTCACTCAATGATGTACTGCTGTCAGGGCCTGACCTAAACAACACACTCGTAGGTGTGATCCTCCGCTTCAGAAAAGAACCTGTCACTGTCACAGCTGACATCGAGCAGATGTTTTACTGCTTTGTTGTCCAAGAAGATCACAGAGATTACCTTCGCTTCTTGTGGTACGAAAACAGCAACCTGATCAAAGAAGTGGTGGACTATCGCATGAGGGTGCATGTTTTCGGTAATAGTCCCTCCCCTGCGGTGGTGATCTACGGGTTGAGGATGGCAGCAAAGGAAGCAGAAGGTGAATATGGAACTGACACTCGAAACTTCATAGAACAGGATTTCTATGTGGACGATGCATTAAAGTCTTTCTCGACAGAAGCTGAGGCTATCGACGTTCTAGAAAGAGCCCAGAAAATGTTCGCACTTTCTAATCTACGTCTCCACAAGATTGCCTCCAACAAAGTAGAAGTAGTGAACGCTTTCCTACCTGAAGACAGGGCCAAAGAACTCAAAGACCTTGATCTGTCTACAGACGAGCTCCCAGCCCAACGTAGTTTGGGTGTGATTTGGGACACCACATCAGACACGTTCACATTTGATGTTCCACAAGAGCAAAAGCCCTTTACTCGACGTGGTGTGCTGTCAACTGTTAACAGTCTGTTCAACCCTCCCGGGCTGCTAGCACCTGTAACCATCAAAGGTAGACTTCTTCTCAGAGAGCTCTCCAGCAGCAATCTTGAGTGGGACAGCCCCTTGCCTCAAGACATATATGACGGTTGGAGAAAATGGCATGACTCTCTGCAGCATCTCAAGACACTGAATATTCCCCGTACCTATGTTTCATTCTCCATCTCACAAGCCAAGGTCACTGAACTCTGTGTGTTCTCAGATGCTTCAGTTAAAGCTATAGCTGCAGTTGCCTACTTGAGAGTCACACACGGAGACGACCACAACGAGTTCGGGTTTGTCATGGGTAAGGCCAAACTAGCTCCTGTGCCAGAGCTCACCATTCCGAGGCTAGAACTGTGTGCTGCAGTGCTCGCTGTGGAAATGTCTGAGCTTCTCAGAGAAGAACTAAAGATGAAAATTGACAAGACCACATTTTACACTGACAGCAAAGTGGTGTTAGGATACATCCACAATCAACACAGAAGATTTCATGTATATGTCAACAATCGTGTCCAAAGAATCAAGCAATCGTCTCTGCCTGGCCAGTGGAAGTATGTCCCAACAGAGCACAATCCTGCTGATCATGGATCTCGCTCTCTGCCAGCAGGGAAAATCTCCAGTACTACATGGTGGTATGGTCCAACCTTCCTGCTCGACAAACAGACTGTCGCTCCTGAAAAAGGCCCATTTGAGCTCATCAATCCAGAGTCGGATGTTGAAATTCGACAGAATGTGACAACGCTTGTGACAAGAGCTAACCTCAAAGCCTTGTGTTCATCACGTTTTGAACGTTTCTCAAAGTGGACCTCCCTTGTCAAAGCAGTAGCTTACTTACATCACACTGCTCACGGTTTCAAGTCCAAAGGAGGTAACAGATGTAGAAGCTGGCATCTCTGTAAAACAAGTCTCACAGAAGAAGCCTTAACACAAGCAGAGTACACAATCATCAGATGTGTCCAACATGAAGTGTATGCAGAGGAAATCAAGTGCATCAAGACAAAACGAGAAATAGCACGGGACAGTTCCCGTTACAAGCTCAATCCGATCATCAATGACAATGGTTTACTCTGAGTAGGAGGACGTCTGTCAGAGTCAAAGCTGCCCAGTCAATCCTCTTCTATTCCCAGCAAAGCATCACATCGCTACATTGCTCATCCGACATCACCATGAGGCTGTTAAGCATCAAGGAAGACATTTCACTGAGGGTGCAGTGAGAGCAAGTGGCGTGTGGTTAGTGGGTGCCAAGAGATCCATCAGCAGTGTCATCCACAAATGTGTGACCTGTAGAAAGCTTCGAGGCAAGACAGAGCAGCAAATCATGGCAGATCTACCCGCTGAACGTTTGCAAACCGATCCCCCATTTTCTTATGTTGGCCTAGATGTATTTGGACCGTGGGAGGTTACAATGCGACGCACTAGAGGTGGTCAAGTCAACAGCAAAAGATGGGCGGTTCTGTTCACGTGCATGTCTACAAGAGCCATTCACATCGAAGTAATCGAAACACTCAGCTCTTCAAGTTTTATCAATGCTCTTCGAAGATTCTTCGCCATCAGAGGCCCTGCTAAACAGCTAAGATCTGACTGCAGGACCAACTTTGTCGGAGCATCCAAGGAATTGAAATTGGATCCTCCAAAGCCTGATGAGACAAGTGTAGAAGACTACCTATGCGGACAAAGGTGCTCCTGGGTGTTTAACCCTCCTCACTCATCACACATGGGAGGCACATGGGAGCGTATGATCGGCATAGCATGACGCATCCTGGACTCGATGCTCTTACAATCAGGAAACCCCAAGCTAACCCATGAGGTCCTAACAACATTGCTGGCTGAAGTCACAGCTATTATCAACGCGAGACCTCTGGTGCCGGTCTCCTCAGTTCCGGAAGCTCCTTTGATCCTGACACCCATGACTCTTCTCACACAGAAGACTAATGCAATCCTTACTCCACCTGGAGATTTCACCAAGGCCGACATGTACAGACATCAGTGGAAGAGAGTTCAAGTCCTTGCCGACACCTTCTGGGCCCGCTGGCAAAAAGAGTACCTGAGCATGCTCCAGAGTCGTCAGAAGTGGCAGCGCAACAAACCAAACCTGGAAGAAGGGGACATCATTCTTCTCAAGGACAAGAACCTAAAAAGGAACGAATGGCCTATGGGCATCATCGTGAAGACTCTCGCAAGCAAGGATGGAGTCGTAAGGAAGGTGGAGGTCAAGGTGACACAGAACAAAACTACAAAGACTTTCTCCAGACCCATCTCAGACTGTATACTCCTTTTATCTCGAACAAATTAGTTTATAAGTTTAGTGGCATTCTTAAAATAATGCCAGGCGGGGAGTGTGTTGATACAGTTTAAATATATTTGTTCGTCCAGTCCTCTAGAGGGCGCTAGGCTCTGTAGTAGCTTTAAGCTTGCCAGTAGGTGACGAGAAGAAGAGACCTAGCATACTGAATGTCAATAGGAACACGAGTCTGCGTCGCTGTTCCTTCTAAAGCCATCCGCTCACTTCCAGCCCTTTGAGTGGCAATATGAGTAAGTTTAGTAGTTTATTGTGATGAGTAGATAAAGTATAATTGATTATTAGAATAAGTTTGATGAGTTTTATAGACGCTAATCGGCGATGTGTTTGTGATAGCGAAGCCGTATCCGAGTCCGTGTGATGGCGCTGTTTAGCTAGCATTGATTCTTTAATGTACTGTTTGTAAATATTGTCTTTATTTCCTAGTTTCTAAAATATTTCTTTGTGTCTGTATCTTTTCAGTTTCACACTTTTTTGCATCAAATCCTAGTCCAAAACGACACCTGCCTGTTCCTTGGAGGAAGTGATGCAAGAGAGAGTTTAGCTGGCTGTGAATCTCAATATACGACACGAGTCACATTGGGTGCAACAGTACACTTATACTGGGCTACATGTGGTACAAGTTTTAGTGACATCAGGAAGTCTTAAACTATTCTCCACAAACAGCAAATGTATGAACATCTAGAAGGCACTCAGAGAGCACATACCTTCTCCAAGGCTCCATCCCTCCCTCCCTTTGTCTGTCTGTCTGTCTGTCCATCCTTCCATACCTCGCCCTTCAATCTGTCCATACATTGAGAGATAGGGCCTTGGTGGAGGTAATAGTTTTTGCATAATTCTGCAACAAATTGTAAGAAGATAGGACCTTGGTGGAGGTATGCACTCTCAGGTCACCTGCAAAATCTAATGGCTTAATCCTTAGGCCAAGGGTCACCTTTGGTGAAAATTTCATCACAAACCACAGAGTAGTTTTTGCGTTTTCCGGCTAACAAGCAGACCAGCACAATTACATATTTCAATGTTTTTCAACTGGGGTGCTGCAGCACCCTAGGGTGCTGTGAGAGGTCAAAAAATTGCAAATAATTTGCCTTTGTTGTGTTGTGCCTTTAGTGGCTCATCAGTGTCTGTGAGTGGCTGTAAGGATGCAATCTTTTTTCTTCTTCTTGATGAAAAACTCACCCCACAGAGAGGCGGGGCCACTGCCACAACCTCTGCAACCACTCTGTATGCTCCAGGGAAAACCCAACAAAATGCCGCCATGTGTGAGCCCATAACACTATCCAGAGGGGTACACTAGCTGGGAAAATGTTACCACCTCCTCCAGAAACTGCATCCCGATGTCAGCTGCCCTCAACACCAAACAAGCTGTTACAGAGCTCCACCAGCCCATCTGTCCATCCACCCCGTTAAGTCTCATTTTCAAACTAATTTATTCTAACTGTAACAGCAGAATTTCAATGCTAATTTGTATGTAACTGCACCACATTTCACACTGAGTATGAACAAATTACAACATGAGCATAGCAGGACCACTCGTGGCTGAGTTTCCTGACAGCTATTTCTCCACACTCTAGTGTAAAGGAGCCTTTAACCAGCAATGCAGATACTGTATAAACATGATAGTGATGAATGAAAAATTTACTATAAAAAATTTAAAAATTGTCTACTAAAATTTATTGTTACAGTCTTATCTACCGGGGTGGTGGCCTAGAGGTAGAGCATCCGCCCCACAACCAGAAGGCCAGGTCCCGGCTGGGTTATGCCAAAGACCATATAAAAATGGAATTTCCTGCCGTCCAGCTTGGTGCTCAGCAATAATGGAATGGAGGAGGGAAATGTTGGTTACCCAGCTACAGGGGGTGCACAAGCCAGTGTACTCCCTGTGTCGGTCCCAAGCCCGGATAAAATGGGCAGGGTTGTGTCAGGAAGGGCATCCGGCGTAAAAACCCTTGCCAGATCAGCATGTGGATCATTGCAGTATAAGGTGATGATACGCTGTGGCGACCCCAAAAGGGAGCAGCTGAAAGACAAAAAAACCTGTCTTATCTAATGACAAGACTAAATTGTCATTAGATATGTGTAACAGGCTACAATGTGTCATTTTATAACATTTTGGGTTGTGGGGTGTCGCAGGATTTTTTTCAATGTAAGAAGGGTGCTGTGGCTCAAAAAATGTTGAAAAACATATCTTATTATTGTTTATCATCTCTGCATTTAGATCAACAGGTTTTCTAGACGCAACACTAATTTTATGCTTTTTTGCAAAGTCAAGCATTTTGTATTATTTTGTATCATCTCTCATGGAATAATTTGAAATATGCTTTAAAATGAGAGAGAGTTAGATGGAAAACTGAAATTATTAGGAACAGGGATGTCTAAGTGGGTCACAGAGTCTGTATCAGGCCATCCAGCAGACTGTGTTGGATCTGTGAAAAGCTGGAGTGGAAAATACCTGCAACCCTCTCCACAACAAAAACCTGTTTCCTCATTTTGTGCAGGAGTTTTGTGTGTGTGCATGTATGCATATATATATATATATATACTGTATATATATATATATATATATATATATATATATATATATATGTGTGTGTGTGTGTGTGTGTGTGTGTGTGTGTGTGTGTGTGTGTGTGTGTGTGTGTGTGTGTATTTAGTAAGAGAGCACCGCATATCAGGGAACACAGACAAACTCAGGACGGCTTGTAAAAACACAAGTGATGGATTTACCATGCCCAAGTAAGCTTCCCCAAAATCATCCCCTTCTTTATTTTGTGCACGTGTCTCTCCGTGCGTGCATGTGCACCTAAGATGATGGAAAGAATGTGTCACACTTTGGCTTAAATAACAATGAACACGCATACATACACAGAGAGACTTTGGTCCCAGTGGCAGTAAAATTCCAAGAAAGAAGCCAGTCTGATAGATGAGCATCTAAGAGCATTTTTGAAAAGGACCGTGCACGGCTCTCAGTACAGTCATATAGATGCAGCAGTGATATATATAAGGCTGTGGTTCCCCGGAGAATGCTGAAGGAGCGGAGAGTCTGAGACAAGAGGAACATCTGGCAACTCAGCAGCAGTAGCTGACCTGGACTTCTATGTAGAGCTGTGCCTAATAAAATATGAAGCTTTAGGATTTCAGTTGTTGTCACTAGCCATGTTTACATGGACATAAGTAACTGAATTAAAAGCCTGATCAGAATAAAAATGCTTCATGTAAACACGCCAATCTGAAGATTCTGACCCGATCACACTCCTTCGGATTTCATGCCAAGAAGGAATACTACAGATGCATTGCTTGCTTTAAGAGTGTTGATAGAGAAGGTCAGAAGGAGTTGCACACTGTCTTTGTGGATCGAGAGAAATCATATGATAGGGTGCCAAGAGAGGAAGTGTGGTACTGTATGAGAAAGTCAGGAGTGGCAGAGAAGTATGAAGCGTTGACCATGGGTTCCAATTTATAAAATCATTCTTTGCTGAAGAAAAATTGTTTCAACTCAAAAGTCTGGTCATGAACTGCTTTTCTCACCCAAGCACCAGAGCTGTAACACAACCCATCAGCCATAAAGTGGAAGTTTCCTGCTCCATTTCTGGAGTCATTCTCCTTTTCATTTGCCAAAGAAATGTCCCAGTGACAAATTTGTGGTTGATATAGTCCAGGCCAGGAAGTCAAGATTCTTCATTAAACAACCAGACAGTTTTACAGTGCCATCTGGTGGGCGACTATTTAATTTTTTTTCTCTCTCTCTCCCTGCAGTGGAATTTCTGAGTTGTGGACGATAAATTAATTCATATTCTTTCTCTCAAGACAGTGTCTGCTACTGAAAGCATGGCTGAACTCTGGAATGGACAGCTGTGGTTTGAAATGCTTTTATTGATATGATTTAAAATGTGATGCTTTATTTTCAGGAAGAAATTAACTTTTGTATGCCTCCATAAAGAAATTAATCACATTACCAGTGTAGACATGGTTGGTTCCCTTATTAAGTAGAATATCTTAGTCACTAAAATTTAAGGAATTTATGCTTTCACAGCAGCATATACTGTATGTGCTTAGTAGAACTTCACTTCTCATCTCAAATTTCCTTCTCTCCCTGGAAGACCATGGCTGGACTTTGACTGACCAACAGAGTTCCAGGTTTCACTGCATTTCCTTTTTTGGCCATTTATGTCTTCTGTGAACAAAGAAGCTCAAATGTAATTGGTCCAGCTCAGTTTTCATGAAATTCAGTGAGATTCTGCCACACCCGAGAAAAACCTTCCTTTGTTTCAGTTTTTGGGCGGTAGTCAAGCTGTAAGGAGCAGAATTTCTGCTCTTCCCTTTTTTTCTATTATCAAGTAGACCCAGAGTCCCTATGCTTTGCGACAATTCGTTTTCTTTTCTTTAAAGTTCACTTTTTCCTTATTTTAATCCTTTTCTTTAAATTACTGTGCAAGAAGATTTTGTTTTTTTCTAAACCTAAACCAACTTATTCAAGCCACAATACATCAGAAGAAACGGATCTGTGGCTTGTATTTGTCTCAGTTTGGCTTTCTGATGGGACTTTGTACAATAAACAAATTCCTTTTCAGTGCATAAGAGGAGACCTCACCCAGCTTGCTGAAGAACAGCCCGATTGCAATCTCAGGAGCACGGCCTTGTGGGAGAACCTGTCTATCAGCATCTCCATCAACAGAATCCATGGACATCCAGTTGAATCAAGGTTGGCACATGGGGGCCCTGCTGCCACCAGGGACGTGATTCGACTCTGTGGCTGATGGTCTGTTGTTCAATTTAAACTTAATTCTGCAGAATATTCCTGGTGTAAGTTATTTAATCTTAATTTCATACAAACCCCTATCAGAATTTCAAAATGTATTTTGTCTTTTCATTAATTTCCATTCCTTTTCAGAGTAACACTAGTTGTCCTTTTTATAAAATAGTTTAATTATCATTTTCTTCATGAAATTGCATCCACTTTTCTTAACCAATGCTATTTTATGGTTTTCCAATTTCCAGTATATTGCCAAGTTAACTATGGTTTCTTTGGTCCCACAAATGTTTGATTCACATGTGATGCTCAGTAACTCAATAACCGTCTATGATACCCATGATGCATGTTGAATTCTTTGTTTTAAAATCATCCAAATGTGTTAACCCATTCTGACATTTCATATTAAACTATTGAAAGACATATGGGAGTTGTTGTTTGATTTCATGTCCATCTTCTTGATTACAAGGAGACAAGAACTCACAAGGTGTTTTTGTGTGTGTGTGTGTGTGTGTGTGTGTGTGTGTGTGTGTGTGTGTGTGTGTGTGTGTGTGTGTGAGTGTGAGAGACAGAGAGAGAGAGGGAGAGAGAGAGAGAGAGAGACTGATTCATAATTGGTACAAATAAAGAATTGTTAATAAAATTGTCCATTATCTGGACTGGTGCCCCAACGAGCATGTTTGTGTAATGAAAGGAAATTTTCATCCCTACTCACATTCATATTTACACTAATACTTGTACCAACAATAAAACACCTATAAAAGCCAATAACAATAAATTCCTACAAGTATGTGAAGGTGGTGCAGGACATGTATGAGGACAGCGAGATGGCGGTGAGGTGTGCTGTGGGAGTGACAGATGAGTTCAAGGTGGGGGTGGGGTTACATCAGGGATCGGCTCTGAACCCTTTCTTGTTTGCCATGGTGATGTACAGGCTGACAAATGAGGTCAGGCAGGAGCCTCCACGGACAATGATGTTTGCAGACAACACTGTGATCTGTAGTGAGAGTAGGGAGCAGGTGGAAAAGAACCTGGAGAGGTGGAGGTATACTCTGGAGAGAAGAGGAATGAAAGTCAGTAGAAGCAAGACAGAATGCACGAGTATGAATGAGAGGGAGGCAGGTGTGACAGTGAAGATGGAAGGAGTAGAGGTAGTGAAAGTAGATGAGTTTAAATAGCTGGGGTCAATCATCTAAAGCAATGGAAAATGCACAGGAGAGGTGAAGAAGAGAGTGCAGGTAGGGTGGAGTGGGTGAAGACAAGTGTCAGGGGTGATTTGTGACAGAAGCGTAGCAGCCAAGAGTTTAAAGGGAAGATTTGCAAGATGGTAGTGAGGCGTCTATGATGTATGGTTTGGAGACGGTGGCACTGACAAAAAGACAGGAGATGGAGCTGAAGGTGGCAGAGTTGAAGATGCTAAGATTTTCATTTGGAGTGACTAGAAGTGACAAGATTAGAAATGAGTATATCAGAGGGACAGCTCAGGTTGAGCAGTTTGGAGACAAAGTAAGAGAGGCAAGGCTGAGATGGTTTGGATATGCGCTGAGGAGGGATAGTGGATATATTAGACAAAGGATGTTGAAGATGGAGCTGCTAGGCAGGAGGAAAAAAGAAAGACCTCAGAGAAGATTCATGGATGTAGTGAAGGAGGACATGGAGAGGGTTGGTGTTACAGAGGAAGATGCAAGGGATAGGGTGAGATGGAGGCAGATGATCCGCTGTGGAGACCCCTAAAGGGAGCAGATGAATGAAGAAGAAGAAGACACACTCCTTAGGATCAAAATTTCCTTCCAATCGAGACAGGTGGGTTATACCAACTGTTGATCCCATTGGTGTGCATATGAAGATTTTTTCTGAAGTTTGGATAGAAAATATGTTTACTGGGCATGTCTGTACGTCAGCTACACGTCGACATAACATATTTCCACCTTTACAGCAGCTAGTGGAAGACATGGCAGGAGTAAAACAGAACTGGTCTGTATCGTCCTGCTGTCTCCCTCTGTTTGTCTTTTTTTTGTTTATTTTATTAATCCCAGAGGGAAATTCAGGGCATCCACCTGGATGGATGAGGCAGCTACGGTACCGTGCCAATCCCTTCACCATTCACACACACTTTCACACCTAGGGACACTTTAGAGTCTCCAATTAACCTAACCTGCATGTTTTTGGCCTGTGGGAGGAAACCGGAGTACCCGGGGTAAACCCACACAGACACGGGGAGAACACGCAAACTCCACACAGAAGGGTCACTGATGGTCAGGGGGCGGGATCAAACCCACGACCTTCTTACTGTGCTGCCACAGTGCCAGCCACTGTGACACCGAGCGGCCCAGAAGTATGTACTGCTGGACTTGTAGCTTCATTACAGAGACTAGCAGAAGCAAAAGTACACTCTGAATAACACAATACAGGTCCATTTCAAAAAGAGAAAGATACACGAAACGGGTTTGTTTACATTGGAAGTTGCTTCTTCTTCTACCATTTCCAAAATGTCAGACAATTCTGCGCATGTCAAAATGATTTAGTCTGTTGTACACGCCTCATGCATCTACATGCCTACATGTGAGGCATGTAGATGCATGTCGTAATCGGATCAACTTTTTCAGGGTCCATGTAAACAGTAAAGTTCTGATCTGAACTGTAATCGGATTGAAGAAATTTTGCACATTTAAACATGGCTACTTATTTATAAGAGGCTTCTGATTCAAAACTATAAATGCCAGTGTAGGCATTCTTGCTAATACCATCTTGATCTTCATTTGGAAACCAGATGCAGAGGGAATTGAAAAAGAGAAAGCAGGTGGTTACTGCTCATACTGTAGCTAGCTAGCACGCTTACTTATTACACTTTATATTAATAAAGATCCAGGGCTGACACTAGCTGGCCTAAACTGATGGTGCATTCTTTTTCTGTCTGGGATTGAAAGCAAACTGATGAAATGGTGCGATGTCCAAGTTTATCACATTCCATAACAATAACCCAGAAAACCAAAATTGTTTGCTAGTGTTTTCAGGTGAATTTCATCAACATACATCACCATATGGCTGATCTAAAATAGTCTAAAAAGGATTTTAACTCTTTGTCCTATAATTTATAATACACTTCAAAATAGTTAGCTTATGTTTCATTGTTCAAGATGGGGGAATCAATATTCTCTAGCCAGCTAGGCATTACTTCTAGCAATACTCGCTAGAAACAGCACATTAAAAATACAGTCATGACATGTTCAGAGATAAAGGTTGAGCAGTAATGTGTGTACGACTGACTAGAAGAGACCACCTGATCTTGGCAAAAGTATGAAGCTTGTTAAAATGCTGGAGTTAGAGTTCTTTAATGTGTTCCTATATAGTTTCTATGGGTTCACAACAGTGTAATCAGTCTCTGTAGCTACATGATCTCACCTAAACACAGGACTGAAACATTGAATGAGTAAGAGACTCTGAGGAATACCCAAACAGCGGCAGTGAGTCCTAAAATGGGACAGTGTGTAGGCTGGTCATCATCATGAGCTGACATTTACCCTGAAACAACCCCAGTAGACCTGTTACAGTTAGTGTGGCTTTGCACTACTGTAACTGATGATGAAGGTGAATGAGGGCCAAGCTTTTATCACTATTCCTTTTTCTAGTATCTTATATTCAGCTCTTTAGACACAGTTTGACGTTCCAGGAGTTGATTACCCTTCTTTCTCAATACGTCTGTCTGCACCCAGAATGGCATCACCACCCACCTTCACAGTGTGACAGCTCATGATATAATGCATCATGTGCTCTTACACTGCAATCAAACTTACACAATACTTCCCACAGTTATCCAGAGAGTTGGGTGTTTTGGGAATTGCACATAATTTGGCAACGCTACTCCCCTCTCACCTTTCTGCTGAGGCTGGGCATCATCTAGTGTTGCTCACTAAGAGTTTCTTTTCTACTTTGGTCCTTTTAAAGGGGTTATTAACTAAAAAATTGTTTTTGAAGGTTTTTCATTTTTCTAACTTTTAAAAACACACAGCCTTTATCTCGTTTTTCTCTCCAATAAGTCGTTTTGACTCTTCAGGTATTTTTCTGCATGTCAAGAAATTGGAAAAGTCTCTAAAAGGTAAACATCACTAGCCTTGATACCTGCCTGCTGCTTTGTTATTGGCCAATCTAGCTGTCTGTCACACAGATGGGTGGGGAGCCAAAGGCGTTAGCTCAAGAGCTATAAGTGATACTAAGAGGCTTGCGTTTATATTGTTTTCTTTTGATTTCAGTCATCTGAATAGACACCACTGTTTCCAACTAGTTCACTAATTGTCATTGGAGGCATGATTTGTGATCATTCCCCACCCTTTGAATTAGGGTATTATTTTGTACTTATTATTACGATTTATTTTGGCAACGATGATATTGAGAGTATTTCATGCGTTGTCCTTTCCTAGTTTAGTTTCCCGTGTCCTTGGTGTTTTCTGATAGTATTTCCTGTATTATTCTTGTCTAGTTTAGTCTCCCTAGAGCTTAGGTGAACACTTCCTGTTTTGGTTTTGTTTAGTCTCATGGAACTTTATTTCTTGTCTTATGTTGAAAGGCATTTTTCTGTTGGTCTGTCTTTACAATTTACAAATTACTTTTTAGGTTATTATGTATCTTCTCATTAGCATTATTCTCTGTGCCTCTGTTCTTGTCTGTTAGCCTTCAGTTGATTGTTTTCCCTGTTAATTCAGTCTCTTCTCTTCCTGCCTGTTGTGACAAACCTTGTTGTGATGTTTTCTCCCTGGTACTCCTCGTGTTTCCCTACTTCCTCGATTCCAGAGTTTGTCTGCGTTCAGTTTTCTGTTTGTTATCCAAGTTTGTCTTGTATTTAAGTCTGAGTTAGGTTACTTCCAGTCCCTGTGCTGCACTTTGTTTTCATTGTTTATTTTCAGTATTTAGTTTGTTGGTTTTTCTCTGGTATTTTTCCATGTTCCTTTGTTTGTTGAATTATTAAATAAATTTTCCTAGTGACTGGATTTTGCCTGCAGCTTTGGGTCCTCTCTCCTATCTGCCTGCCCCAAACACATAACACTAATCCACATATCTCACGTCATTCTGGCTTATTACCTCTGCCAAGGAGGTAATGTTTTTACCGGGGTTTGTCTGTCTGTCTGTTTGTCTGTCTGTCTGTTACCAACATAACTCAAAAAGTTATGAACGGATTTTGATGAAATTTTCAGGAAAGGTGTGTAATGGCACGGGGAACAGATGATTAGATTTTGGTGATGATCTGAGAGTGCATACCTCAGCCAAGGCTCTTATCTTCTCACAGTGTGTTAGCAACAATACTCAAAAAGTTATGAACGAATTTTGATGAAAATTTCAGGAAAGGTGTGTAATGGCACGGGGAACAGATGATTACATTTTGGTGATGATTTGAGAGTGCATACCTCCACCAAGGGCTTTGTTTGTATTTGTGCAGCAGCATTATACAAAAACTACTGGATGAATTTGGATGAAATTTTCACCAGAAGTGCTTCTTGGCCTAGAGAGGAACCCATTACATTTTGGTGATGATCTGAGAGTGCATACCTCCACCAAGGGCTTTGTTTGTATTTGTGCAGCAGCATTACACAAAAACTACTGGATGGATTTGGATGAAATTTTCACCAGAGGTGCTTCTTGGCCTAGAGAGGAACCCATTACATTTTGGTGTTGATCTGGGAATGCATACCTCAGTCAAGGCTCTTCTCACAGTGTGTCAGCCACAACACTCCAAAACTAAGGGACAGACTTTGATGCAATTTTCACCACAAGTGGCTCTAGGCCTACACACAAACCCATTACATTTTGAAGGTGATCCATGACAGACTGAAGGAGGCTTGGCGGAGGTATGCGCTCTCTGAGTGCTTTTCTAGTTTTGTTATGTTTTTACCGTGGTGCTACCGTTGGCACCACCAAGGTGGCTGGGTGACACTAGCAGTTTAGTCACTAGTCTTTGCTCATTTACGAATGCTTCTGTGCTTATTGTACTCCAGGGACCAGTCATACCCTATGGACCACTGAAACCACATACTCCTTTATACCAGTGATGCAATATTTCCTTTATTCTTTAGGACAAATTTACATTAGTTGGCTCCGAGCTAGGATCTAGCCAGCTAAAATGAGCTATAGTGACATAATGGAGGGCAGAGTTAAATGCAGCCTTAGATATTTAAAGATTTAAATAGACATTCTCAGAAAGGGTACAAAAGATGAACAATTTTACTGCAATAATTAAGTAACTAAAGAAAAAAAACTACCAAAATATGTCACAAACATTTCCTTAAGATGTTTCATTAAGTCTAGGACACCCTTGAAAAAGAGATTTGCAATCTCAATGGGACCATCCTGGTAAAATAAAAGTTAAATAAAATTTTAAAAAGATGTGTGAGCTGTTAAAATGCGGAAAAAGTGCAATCAGTGACCCCTTTAAAAGTCTTTTGGAAACGGTCCAAATCAAACCAAATCAATCAGGACAAGTCAAGTCAGGTGTCTTGCAATTATTGAATTCTTTATAAATCAAAATTTAAAATTTCGCTGAGTCATTTTAAATGCATATACAGATCAATCAATCAATCGATCTCTATCGATCAATAATCTGGGCGTCAGTGGCTCAAGAGGTAGAGCGGGTCGTCCAATAATCAGAGGGTTGGCAGTTCAAATCCCACTCTCCCCAGCCATCCTGCCGTTGTGTCCCTGGGCAAGATACTTTACCCACCTTGCCTCTCGTGTCCATGACACTGGGTATGAATGTGTATAAATGTTCGGTAGTGGGCAGAGAGGCCATGGGCATGGATTGGCAACCACATTTCCATTAGTTTGTCCCAGGGCAGCTGTAGCTACAGTATTAGCTTATCAATGTCTGTCTGGGGTTAATGTATAATGGACTCACTGTAAGCACTTTGAGATGCGACATATAAAGCACCATATAAATCTAATCCATTGTTATTATCTGTAGTGTTTTAATTTTACTCCACATGTAAAAGCTTTAATCACAAACTATGTAATACTGTGCAATATGTTCAGTTAAATTGAATTGAATTGAATTGAATTGAATTGAATTAATGATGTCTGTTTGCCTGTGCATGCATGTATGTACAGTGGTGTGAAAAAGTGTTTGCCCCCTTCCTGATTTCTCATTTTTTTGTATGTTTTTCACACGGTAAATGTTTCAGATCAGCAAACAAATTTAAATATTAGACAAAGATAACACAAGTAAACACAAAATGCAGTTTTTAAATGAAGGTGTTTATTATTAAGGGTTAAAAAAAAAAATCCAAACCTACATTGCCCTGTGTGGAAAAAGTGATTCCACCCCCCCTTAAAACATAAATTAACTGTGGTTTATCACATCTTTGAAAAGCTGAGTTTAATTTCTCTAGCCACACCCAGGTCTGATTACTGCCACACCTCTTCTCAGTCATGAAATCACTTAAATAGAACCTGCCTGACAAAGTGAAGTAGAATAAAAGATCCTCAAAAGCAAGACATCATGCTGTGATCCAAAGAAATTCAGGAACAAATAAGAAACAAAGTCACTTGAGATCTATCAGTCTGAAAAAGGTTATAAAGCCATTTCTAAAGCTTTGGGACTCCAGCAAACCACAGTGAGAGCCATTATCCACAAATGGCGAAAATATGGAACAGTGGTGAACCTTCCCAGGAGTGGCCAGCCAAACAAAATTACCCCAAGAGCGCAGTGACAACTCATCCAAGAGGTCACAAAAGACCCCACAACAACATCCAAAGAACTGCAGGCCTCACTTGCCTCAATTAAGGTCAGTGTTCATGACTCCACCATAAGAAAGAGACGGGGCAAAAATGGCCTGCATGGCAGAGTTCCAAGACAAAAACCACTGCTGAGCAAAAAAACAAAGGCTCGTCTCAGTTTTGTCAGAAAACATCTTGATGATCCCCAAGACGTTGGGGAAAATATTCTGTGAACTGACAAGACAAAAGTTGAACTTTTTGGAAGGTGTGTGTCCCATTACATCCGGCGTAAAAGTAACACAGAATTTCAGAAAAGGAACATCATACAAACAGTAAAATATGGTGATGGTAGTGTGATGGTCTGGGGCTGTGTTGCTGCTTCAGGACCTGGAAGACTTGCTATGGTAAATGGAACCATGAATTCTGCTGTCTACCAAAAATCCTGAAGGAGAATGTCCAGCCATCTGTTCATGACCTCAGGCTGAAGCGCACTTGGGTTCTGCAGCAGGACAATGTTCCAAAACACATCAGGAAGTCCACCTCTGAATGGCTTAAGAAAAACAAACAGAAGACTTTGGCGTGACCTAGTCAAAGTTCTGACGTGAATCCGATTGAGATGCTGTGGCATGACCTTAAAAAAGCAGTTGATGCTCGAAAACCCTCCGATGTGGCTGAATTACAACAATACTGCAAAGATGAGTGGGCCAAAATTCCTCCATAGTGCTGTAAAGGACTCATTGCCAGTTATCACAAATGCTTGATTGCAGTTGTTGCTGCTCAGGGTGGCCCAACAAGTTATTAGGTTTAGGGGCAATCACTTTTTCCACACAGGGCCATGCAGGTTTGGATTTTTTTTTCCCTTAATAATAAACACCTTCATTTAAAAAACTGCATTTTGCGTTTACTTGTGTTATCTTTGTCTAATATTTAAATTTGTTTGATGATCTGAAACATTTACATGTGACAAACATACAAAAAAACCCTGAGAAATCAGGAAGGGGGCAAACACTTTTTCACACCACTGTATGTATGTACAGTGGGGAAAATAAGTATTGAACACATCAACATTTTTCTCATTAAACATGTTTCTGATGGAGCCATTGGCCTCAGATTTGAGCGCCCTAAACCTCAGTAGGTTTAGGGCGCTCACGCACGCAGCGACCAGCAGCCAATGACTTGTCACCAGACTGCAAACCAAGTCTACCTACGGGTACAAATAAGTAACAAAAAAAAAAAAAAGATTTTCACCAAATATCAGCAACAACCCAAGTAATCTATACATACAAAGAAATAAAAGCAACTGTGCAATGTTTGTTCTAAGAGTGCTGATGGAGAAGGGTAGAGAAGGTCAGAAGGAGTTGCACTGTGTCTTTGTGGATCTAGAGAAAGCATACAGTTAGGCCCAAAAATATTTGGACAGTGACACAAGTTTTGTTATTTTAAATGTTTACGAAAACATATTCAGGATACAATTATATGATCAATATGGGCTTAAAGGGCAGACTCTCAGCTGTAATTTGAGAGTATTCACATCCAAATTGGAGCAAGGGTTTAGGAATTACAGCTCTTTAATACGTAGCCGCCTCTTTTTCAAGGGACCAAAAGTAATTGGACAACTGACTCAGAAGGCTGCAAAAAAAAATAACAAGGCTGTATGGGCTCTTCCCTCGTTAATCTGTCATCCATTAAGCAGTTAAAAGGTCTGGAGTTGATTCCAGGTGTGGCGTTTGCACTTGGAAGCTGTTGCTGTGAACACACAACATGCAGTCAAAGGAGCTCTCAATGGAGGTGAAACAGACCATCCTGAGGCTGAAAAAAAAAAAGAAGAAATCCATCAGAGAGATAGCAGAAATGTTAGGAGTGGCCAAATCAACAGTTTGGTACATTCTGAGAAAAAAAGAGTGCACTGGTGAGCTTGGGAACTCAAAAAGGCCTGGTCGTCCACGGAAGACAACAGTGGTGGATGATCACAGAATCCTTTCCATGGTGAAGAACAACCCCTTCACAACATCCACTCAAGTGAAGAACACTCTCCAGGAAGTAGGTGTATCAGTATCTAAGTCTACCATAAAGAGAAGACTTCATGAGAGTAAATACAAAGGATTCACCACAAGGTGCAAACCATGAATCAGCCTCAAAAATAGAAAGGCCAGAATTGACTTTGTCAAAAAACACCTGAAGAAGCCAGCCCAGTTCTGGAACAGCATTCTTTGGACAGATGAGACTAAGATCAACCTGTACCAGAATGATGGTAAGAAGAAAGTTTAGAGAAGAACTGGAACAGCTCATGATCCAAAGCACTGCATCTTCTGTAAAAAATGGTGGAGGCAGTGTGATGGCATGGGCATGCATGGTTTCCAATAGCACTGGGTCACTTGTGTTTGTTGATGATGTGACAAAAGACAGAAGCAGCCGGATGAATTCTGAAGTGTATAGGGATATACTTTCTGCTCAGATTCAGCCAAATGCAGCAAAGTTGATTGGACGGCGCTTCACCAATGATCCAAAACATACTGCAAAAGCAACCCAGGAGTTTTTTAAAGCAACGAAGTGGAATATTCTGCAATGGCCGAGTCAATCACCAGATCTCAACCCTATCTCAACCCTATCGAGCATGCATTTCACTTGCTCAAGACAAAACTTAAGGCAGAAAGACCCACAAACAAGCAACAACTGAAGACAGCTGCAGTAAAGGCCTGGCAAAGCATCACAAAGGAGGAAACCCAACGTTTGGTGATGTCCATGGGTTCCAGACTTCAGGCAGTCATTGCCTGCAAAGGATTCTCAACAAAATATTGAAAAGTAACATTTTACTTAGGGTTATGTTTATTTGTCCAATTACTTTTGAGCCCCTGAAATGAGGAGCGTTTGTATAAAAATAGCTACAATGTTCATGTCCTACATGTTTAATCATATATTTTTGTTCAACCCCTTGAATTAAACCTTAAAGTCTGCACTTCAATTCCGTTGTAGTTGTTTCATTTCAAATTCAATGTGGTGGCATGCAGAGCCCAAATCATGAAGATTGTGTCACTGTCCAAATATTTCTGGGCCTAACTGTATGATAGGGTGCCAAGAGAGGAAGTTTGGCACCGTATGAGAAAGTCAGGAGTGGCAGAGAAGTATGTGAGGGTGGTGCAGGACATGTATGAGGATAGTGAGATGGTGATGAGGTGTGCTGTAGGACTGACAGATGGGTTCAAGGTGGGGGTGTGGTTACATCAGGGATCGGCTCTGAGCCCCTTCTTGTTTGCCATGGTGATGGACAGGCTGGCAGATGAGGTCAGGCAGGAGTCTCCATGGACCATGATGTTTGCAGAAGACATTGTCATCTGTAGTGAGAGTAGGGAGCAGGTGGAAGAGAACCTGGAGAGGTGGAGGTATACTCTAGAGAGAAGAGGAATGAAAGTCAGTAGAAGCAAGACAATGCATGAGTGTGAATGAGAAGAAGGCAGGTGTAACGGTGAAGATGGAAGGAGTAGAGGTAGTGAAAGTAGATGAGTTTAAATACCTGGGGTCAACCATCCAAAGCAATAGAAAATGCACAAGATAGGTGAAGAAGAGAGTGCGGTCAGGGTGGAGTGGGTTTAGACGAGTGTCAGGGGCGATTTGTGACAGAAGTGTAGCAGCAAGAGTGAAAGGGAAGATTTACAAGACGGTAGCGAGACCTGCGATGATGTATGGATTAAAGATGGTGGCACTGACAAAAAGACAGGAATTGGAGCTGGAGGTGGCAGAGTTGAAGATGCTAAGATTTTCATTGGGAGTGACCAGGTGGGACAAGATTAGAAATGAATATCACAGAATCAGAGGGACAGCTCAGGTTGAGCGGTTTGGAGACAAAGTAAGAGAGACAAGGCTGAGATGGTTTGGACATGTGCAGAGAAGGGAGAGTGGATATATTGGACACCTGGGTCTCTCTGATCACATCACCATCTTGTTAAGGCCGGCATACAAACCCACAGTGAAAACAATCAGATCAACAAAAAAGTAGGTACCGTACGCGTGTGGCCAGAGGGGGCCTCTGATGCTCTGAAAGACTATTTCACCTCTACAGACTGGGACACTTTCAAGCACGCAGCCACTCACAATGGACACACAAATCTTGAGG
Organism: Pholidichthys leucotaenia; assembly: GCA_020510985.1. NCBI lineage: Eukaryota > Metazoa > Chordata > Actinopteri > Cichliformes > Pholidichthyidae > Pholidichthys > Pholidichthys leucotaenia. The sequence goes on from CM035839.1 coordinate 418,697,632, forward strand.
AATACACTGAGGTTGTTGTAGCATACATAGCGGAATGCACTGATGATGCCACTTACTGCAAAACCATCACTGTTCGTGCTAACCAAAACCCATGGGTGACAGCAGAGGTCCACAGGCTCCTGAGGTCTTGGGATGCAGCCTAACAACAGCTAGGGCCAACCTGTCCCGTGGCATCAAGTAGGCAAAACGACAGTACAGCAAGAAAATATCTGTCCACTTCAGCAACACTAGAGAAGCATGTTCCCTCTGGCGTGGCATCCAGACCCTCACCAACTTCAAACCTCCACCTCAGACCTGTGTGAGTGACATCACACTGTTTAAGAACCTAAATGACTTCTTTGACTGTTTTGAAGCACAAAAGAGTCCATCAGCACAGAAGACCACTCCCCCTCCAGACAAGCAGGCCATAAGTCTGGGTCCAGCTAGCATGAAGGGACCCTCTCCAGGATCAACCCACACAAGGCAGCTGGACCAGACAACATACCGGGTCACGTTCTGAAGGACTGTGCAGAGGAGCTCACGAATGTCCTGGCTGACATCTTCAGCATCTCCCTGAGTCAAGCTGTTGTCCCCATCTGTTTCAAAACTGCTACCATAATACCAGTCCCAAATAAGCCCGTCCCATCCAGCTACAGTGATTACCTGCCCGTAGCACTGACCCCAATCATAATGAAATGCTTCACCACTACTCTTCTTCCTGTACACAAACATGTGTCGGAGCAGACATGACAACAGACACATTATAAAGTATGCTGATAATTCAGTTGTTGTCAGTCTCCTCCAGGATTGTGAGAGTGGCCACAGCCCAGTAGTTGATGATTTTGTTCACTGGTGTGAGGATTCCTACCTGCAGCTGAATACGACAAAAACTAAAGATATGATTATTGACTTTAGGAGGAAAACTCCCAGGCACGAAGTCACTGTACTAAAAGGCCAGACCACTGAATGTGTACAATCCTACAAATATCTTGGGACGATTATTGATAGTAATTTAAACTTTGAAGAGAACTGTGAAAGGGTGTGCAAAAAGGGTCAGCAACATTTGCATTGTTTAAGGAAACTTGCACGCTTCCAAATTGACCGAACCATAATGACAATGTTTTATCGGGCTTTTATTGAATCTGTTTTATCCTTTTCTTTAGTGTCATGGTTTGGTCAGATAAAACTGAAACAGAGGAAATCCTTGGATCAGGTAGTTAGATGGTCCAGTCGTTTGCTTGGTGAGTCACAGCTGAGCCTGACATCCCTGTACACCAGACAGGTACAGAGGATTGCTACCTCCATTTTAAATGATGACTTACACCCGTTGCGCTGCCACTTTCAGCTTCTTCCCTCCAGACAGAGGTTTGCTGTCCCAAAAAGTAAAACCCAGCGCGAAGAGTTGAACAAGATGTAACAATGTATTGCACATAATTTAGTTACCTATTTATACTGCTCAAAAAATAAAAGGAACACTTTGAAAAACATCAGATTTTAATTGTGAAAAAATAAGCTGGATATCAAAATTGTGGCAGGCTAGTCCAGCTTACTTAGATTAAAGGAACACTTTTTAATCTGAGTAAGCTGGACTAGCCTGCCACAATTTCGATATCCAGCTTATTTTTCCCATTAAAATCTGATGTGTTTTCAAAGTGTTCCCTTTATTTTTTTGAGCAGTATATTAATTTTATTTTATATTTACTTATTTTTGTAGGTTTTTTATTTGGGTTCTAAATCTTTTATTGGGTTTTAGACTTTTGACTTTTTAACCTCTTTGACTAGTCTTTAACTTTTTAATATGACCCTTCTCTCTTATCTCTGTTTTTTCTCTTATCTCTTTGTCCTATGTCCTGATTGGTGGAGCCTTGAGTACTTTTATCATGTTTATAGTCAGCTACATGTGTCCCAGTGTTTGTGTTCAAGTTAAATGTAATTGTGGTTTGTAAATATGGATGTCACCTGACTGCAAAACAAATTACCTATGGGTACAAATAAAGTAACCTGAACCTGAACCTGAGCGGCTGGTCATGCAGAACATTAAGTTCATCCTCCTTCCCTCCCATGACCCATCTCAGTTTGCATACAGGTCAAACAGATCCACAGAAGATGCTATTGCTGCTGCTCTCCATCCAGCCCTCACTCACCTGGACTCAAAGAACTCCTACATGCGATTGCTGTTCTTGGACTTCAGTTCAGCATTCAACACAATCATCCCCCAGCACCTAATACAAAAACTCAGACACTTGGGACTCAAAACCTCTCTCTGTAACTGGGGGCTGGACTTTTTCACAGGGAGGCCACAGAATGTGCAGGTTGGCAGCAACACCTCCAAGACCATCACACTGAGTACAGGGGCCCCACAAGGGTACGTGCTCAGCCCGCTGCTCTTCACCCTGCTGACCCATGACTGTATTCCAGCCTACGACACCAACCACATCATCAAGTTAGTGGACGACACGATGGTAGTGGGCCTCATCACCAACAAGGAGGAGGCCCACTACGGAAATGAGGTGAGCCAACTGGTCCAGTGGTGTAAAGACAATAATCTCTTCCTGAACATGGGAAAAACCAAGGAGATTGTGGTCGACTTCAGGAGGGGTCACACACAGCATCCCCCTCTGATCACTGATGGAGCAGCTGTGGAGAGGATGAGCAGCATCAAGTTCCTGGGAGTGCACATCTCTGAGGACCTCTCATGGTCCAAAAACATCATATCACTGGCCAAGAAGGCTCAAACTCGCCTCCATTTCCTCCACAAACTGAGGAGAGCACGAGTCCCATCCCCCATCATGTATTCAATCTATCGGGGCACCACTGAGAGCATCCTCACTAGCTGCATCACAGTGTGGTATGGAAGCTGCACCGCTTCCTGCCGGAAGATACTACAACGCAGAGTGAAAGCAGGCAGCAAGATTTTCGGTGCCTCTCTGCCCCCCGCCCCCTCCAGACATCTACCTCACCCGCAGAGCCATCAACATTGCAGGCAACACCTCCCACCCCTCACAATCCCTCTTCAGCCCCCTGCTCTTGGAGAAAAGGTACCGGAGTCTCCAGGCCCGTCCACAAAACTGCCAAACAGCCATTAGAACCCTGAACTCTGTCCACTCCCCACCCCCCCAGACTGTAATGCACTCACCCGCACAATAACTACCTCAGCTGTTGGCACAGAAAGACTGGCACACCAACAGTAATACATTCGCTGCTGTATGTCTCTGCACTTTACTGCAACCATTTGCACAAATGCCATACGCCCTGCTGTCTGTTTTGCAATGCTGTTCATGTGCAGTCCCATCTATTACTGTTTGCACCTACACTACCACATTGAACTTGTAACTGCAAGTATTACTACTCTAGTTTTTCTGTATATAGGATTGCTGGGTTTTATCATTTATCTTTATTTGCACTATGGGATATCTGGGTCTATCTTTTGTCGCTATTTGCATTACGGGTAGCATTACTGTACATAGACTGCTGTTGTTGTTTTTCCAGCCTTACAGTGGTGTGAAAAAGTGTTTGCCCCCTTACTGATTTCTCATTCTTTTGAATGTTTGTCACACTGTAGGACCTTGGGGAAGTCAGATTATTTAGCATCTCAGACGGAGACAGTGAATAAGCATGGGAGAACAATGCCCAGGGACTTCCTGGCGAGATAGCAGGAAGGAGTCAGGGACATAAGAGGCTGAATGCAATGTAATGTAAATGTCATGCTGTGTGATGAGGAATGCCATGAAACGTGTGAAGAGAGAGTTGAGTTAAGGGAGGAGAGCTTGTTGAGATCATTCATTCTGTTCTGTGCTTGTGAGATGTGAAGTGTGTAATAAACCGTCTGTCCATGAATCCGCCTCTTATTTCACCCACTCCATACTGGTGACCCAAGACGAATTATGGAACACGAGGCAAGAACCCCGGAGCCGGCCCGGTCGGGAAACCCCAGCGACGCAGCAGCCATCCCACAGACAGCCCGGACTGGAGCCCCCAGCAACGCATGTGCGGTTTCAGTCAAGCTACCGGACTTCTGGCAGCACAACCCATGCTCTTGATTCCACCACACCGAGGCCCAGTTCGCCCTCCGGGGAGTAACGGCAGACGACACCAAGTTCTACCATGTGGTAGCAGCGCTGGACTCCCCTACAGCCCAGCAGGTAGCGAGCCTGCTCGATCAGCCTCCAGCCCGCAACAAATACGAGGCACTCAAGGCTGCACTGACCCGGCACTCCACGCTCTCAGAATGTGAGAGAGTGGAGAGGCTCCTGGGGCGGACTGAGTAAGGAGATGGTTCGGCCGTCGACCTGATGAAGAAGATGCTGGCGTTAATGGGCACGGGTGACGGGCACTTTCTGTTTGCCCACCTTTTCCTCCGGAACCTTCCAACGGAGGCGAGAGCGGTTCTGGCCAATTCACTGTTGCTGGCCGCGCGTGACTACCATGCGCTAGCCCAGGAGGCAGATCGCATCATCCTCACCACCCGGGCGATCACTGTCAACGCGGCGGCGGCGGAGCCCAGCGAGATGACCAGAGGAGGCGAGGAGCCACCGACGGTAGTGGCAGCAGGGGCCAAGGAGGGCCAGAGAGACACCCTCTGCTTCTACCACCGCCGCTTCGGAGAGAACGCGCGCAGATGCGCGCCACCGTGCCAGTTCAAGCGCTCGGGAAACCCCAAGGCCGGCAGTCGGTAGCAGCTGCAACCGCCGGTGAAGAGAACAAGCTGCTCTACGTGACGGACTCGCGCTCAGGGAGACGCTTCCTCGTCGACACCGGAGCCCAGAAGAGCGTCATCCTGCCGTCCTACGCTGACCGGCTGGCAGGACCTAGCGGCCCCGGACTTGTGGCAGTAAACGGCTCAGAGATTAAGACGTTCGGTGAGAGAACACTGGCCTTATCTCTACATGGCCGCTCGTATGAGTGGACTTTTATCATAGCAGCACTGTGTTGCCCGATCCTGGGAGCCGATTTTCTGTGTGCACATGGTTTACTTGTGGATGTTGCTAACAGACGCCTGGTTAATGCACTGTCCTTTGAATCTCTCCCCTGTATAGCTCGAGGGACCCGGCCAACAGCACAAGCCAACGTCACAGCTCCAGGCGGTAAGTTCCACACACTGCTCACTCAGTTCCCAGCACTCACGGTCCCAACGTTTTCGGTGGCCATCGCTAAGCACGCAGTGGAGCACTTTATCACCACCACCGGGCCACCCGTTTTCGCAAGACCTCGGCGCTTGGACGCAGCTAAACTGGCCATAGCGCACAAGGAGTTTGCCAACCTGGAAAGGTTGGGCATCATCAGGCGTTCGAACAGCCCATGACATCCCCGCTACACATGGTCCCTAAGGCTGAGGGCTCGTGGCGACTGTGCGGTGATTTCCACAGGTTGAACAACACCACAGCACACGACCGCTACCCGATTCCCCACATACAGAATTTTTCCGTTCACCTCGCCGGAGCACGCATTTTTTCCAAAATAGACCTGGTCCGCGGTTATCACCAGGTCCCAGTGCGCGCGGAGGACGTACCCAAAACAGCGGTAATAACTCCGTTCGGTTTATTCGAGTTTCTGCGCATGCCATTCGGGTTAAAAGGCGCGGCACAGACATTCCAGCGCATGATGGATGCAGTGCTGCGCGATCTCCCATTCGTGTTTGTCTACCTGGACGATATCCTGGTAGCCAGTGCATCCGAAGACAAACACAAAACCCACCTCAGGACGGTTTTCCGGAGGTTGGAGGAGCACGGGTTGATAATCAACCCAGTGAAATGCCAGTTCGGCGTGACGGAGATTGATTTTTTGGGGCACCGCGTCTCTCCGGAAGGAGCGATCCCATTGCCCGACAAAGTGCATGCCGTAGCGGAGTTTCCCCAGCCTCAGACGGTTAGGGCACTGCAAGAATTTTTGGGAATGGTGAACTTTTATAACCGTTTCCTTCCCTGCGCGGCGCGGCTCATGCAACCATTGTACGCCGCGCTCAAGAGACAGAAACCCGCGGATGGGGTCGAATGGACCCCGGAGCGAGAACGGGCGTTCTCGGAGGTTAAAGCAGCCCTGGCAAACGCCGCACTACTGGCGCGTCCGGACCCGGCGGCCCGGATAGCGCTCACCACCGACGCTTCAGACATGGCTATAGGGGCTGTCGTGGAGCAGCGTGTCGCCGGGGCTTGGCAGCTGCTCACCTTTTTCAGCAGAACTTTGCACGACAGTGAACATAAATACAGCGCATTCGACAGGGAGTTGCTGGCCCCAACCTGGCCATATGCCACTTCCAGTTCTGGCTGGAAGGGCGCAGCTTCACCGCGTTCGTGGACCACAAGCCACTAACGTTCGCGATGGCCAAGGTTTCAGAACCGTGGTCGGGCCGGCAGCAGAGACAGCTGGCCGCGATCTCAGAGTTTACTACCGATATTCAGCATGTGTCGGGTAAACTGAATGTGTTGGCGGACTGCCTTTCGCGCACCGTGGTGGCCCCAGTCTACGTGGGGATAGATTACGCAGCCATGGCCAGGGAGCAGATTAGCGATGCAGACGTGCGCGCGCTCCAGTCTGGACCAACAGGGTTAAGGCTGGAGAGCAGGGTACTGCAAGACGGCATGCCCCCCCCAATCTGCGATGTCTCCACGGGACGCCCGCGTCCGGTGGTCCCGGTCACGTGGCACCGCCGCGTGTTTGAGTCGGTTCATACTCTGGCACACCCAGGAGTGCGCGAGTCGGTCAAAATGGTGGGAGAGAAGTTCATGTGGCCGAGCCTACGCAAACAAGTAAAAGAGTGGGCTGCGGCCTGCGTGGCGTGCCAACGAGCCAAGGTACACAGACACACGAAGGTTCCCTTGGAGCCGTTTCGGGTACCGGCTAAGAGGTTTGACCATGTTCACGTGGACCTTGTGGGCCCCCTCCCGCCATCACAGGGGTGCACGCACCTCCTGACAGTGGTGGACCGCACCACGCGCTGGCCAGAAGCAGTCCTGCTAGCGGCAACCACCTCCGTGGACGTGGCACATGCTTTTTTAACAGCATGGGTGGCGCATTTTGGAGTCCCGTCGGACATTACGTCCGACAGGGGCCCTCAGTTTGTTTCCGACCTCTGGCCCGCGATGGCCCGCAGCCTGGGTGCTGCAATTCATCGCACAACCGCGTACAACCCACAGGCCAATGGGTTATGCAAGCGTTTTCATGGATCACTGAAAGCAGGACTCAGGGCTTCACTGACAGATGCAAATTGGGTGGACAGGTTGCCGTGGGTTTTATTGGGGTTGCGCTCCGCGCCAAAAGAGGATTTGGAAGCTTCCCCAGCAGAGCTTGTTTTTGCACAGCCCCTACGGCTGCCCGGGGAATTTCTGCCAGATAATCCCGCGCCGGACAGCTCCCCGTCTCAGCTTTTGCAGTGGAGCGCAAACACAGGCACGCTGCCGGGCCAGGCCCACCACTGTTTTCCGCGTGCTTTCGTGCCTAAAACTTTGAAGAACGCGGAGTTCGTGTTCGTCAGACACAACGCCCACCGCCCACCATTGCGCCCACCCTATGATGGACCGTTCAGAGTGTTGGAAACAGGGGATAAGCATTTTTTGCTAGACTTGGGAGGCCGGCGGGAGAAAATTGGCATAGACAGACTCAAACCAACCTTTGTAGCAGCGGACGAGCAAGTGCTGTCGGCTAGGGCCCCTTGGCGTGGAAGACCCCCATGGAGAGCTCCCCAGGGAAGCGATCCACCAGAGCAGCCACGCGGACAGAGCAAAGTCCCCCCCCCCCCGCCACGGCCCACCTGCAGTCAGACACACTCCCAGCAGCTCCCCAATGGCACAGCAGTGCCACAGAGGCGGTAAACCCCAGTTACAGCAGATATGGGAGGAGACTGAAGCCAAGAGAGCGTGTGGACTGATGTTCTATCTAAGATGCTGGGGGGGGGGGGGGGGGGGGGCGGTGTAGGATCTTGGGGAAGTCAGATTATTTAGCATCTCAGACGGAGACAGTGAATAAGCATGGGAGAACAATGCCCAGGGACTTCCTGGCGAGATAGCAGGAAGGAGTCAGGGACATAGGGGGTTGAATGCAATGTAATATAAATGTCATGCTGTGTGATGAGGAATGCCATGAAACGTGTGAAGAGAGAGTTGAGTTAAGGGAGGAGAGCTTGTTGAGATCATTCATTCTGTTCTGTGCTTGTGAGATGTGAAGTGTGTAATAAACCGTCTGTCCATGAATCTGCCTCTTATTTCACACACTCCACAACACTTAAATATTTCAGATCATCAAACAAATTTAAATATTAAACAAAGATAACACAAGTAAACACAAAACGCAGTTTTTAAATGAAGGTGTTTATTATTAAGGGAAAAAAAATACAAACCTACATGGCCCTGTGTGAAAAAGTGATTGCCCCCTAAACCTAATAACTGGTTGGGCCACCCTTAGCAGCAACAACTGCAATCAAGCCTTTGCGGTACTTGGCAATGAGTCTTTTACAGCGCTGTGGAGGACGTTTGGCCTACTCATCTTTGCAGAATTGTTGTAATTCAGCCACATTGGAGGGTTTTCGAGTATCAACCACCTTTTTAAGGCCGTGCCAGAGCATCTCAATTGGATTCAGGACAGGATTTTGACTAGGCCACTCCAAAGTCTTCATTTTGTTTTTCTTAAGCCATTCAGATGTGCCAAAAAGCCAGTTTAGGAAGAGAGAGGAGAGAGGAGGAGAGAGATTGACAGACGGATTGGAGCAGCATCTGCAGTGATGCGGACATTGTACCGGTCTGCTGTGGTGAAGAGGGAGCTGAGTTCTAAGGCAAAGTTGCCGATTTACCAGTCAATCTACGTTCCTACTCTCACCTATGGTCACGAGCTTTGGGTAATGACTGAAAGGACGAGATTGCGGATACAAGTGGCTGAAATGAGCTTTGTCCGTAGGATCACTAGACTCACCCTCAGAGATAGAGTGAGGAGCTCAGTCATTCGGGAGAGGCTCAGAGTAGAACCACTGCTCCTCCACATTGAAATTTGCCAGTTGAGGCAGTATGGGCATCTGATCAGAATGCCTCCTGGACGCCTCCCACTTGAGGTGTTTCGGGCACATCCCACTGGGAGGAGACCCTGGGGCAGACCCAGGACTCACTGGAGAGACTATGTCTCCCAGCTGGCCTGGGAACGCCTTGGTATCCTCTCTGAAGAGCTGGAGCAGGTGGCCGGGGAGAGGGAAGTCTGGGCTTCTCTGCTTGAACTGGGCCTCTGCGACCCGGACCACCGGAAAAGCGGTAGAAGATAGATGGATGGATGGCATTCAGAGGTGGACTTGCTGGTGTGTTTTGGATCATTATCCTGCTACAGAACCCAAGTGCACTTCAGCTTGAGGTCACGAACAGATGGCTGGACATTCTCCTTCAGGATTTTTTGGTAGACAGCAGAATTCATGGTTCCATTTACCACAGCAAGTCTTCCAGGTCCTGAAGCAGCAAAACAGTCCCAGACCATCACACTACCACCATCACATTTTACTGTTGGTATGATGTTCCTTTTCTGAAATGCTGTGTTACTTTTTCGCCGGGTGTAATGGGACACACACCTTCCAAAGAGTTCAACTTTTGTCTCATCAATCCACAGAGTATTTTTCCCAAAAGTCTTGGGGATCATCAAGATGTCTTCTGGCAAAACTGAGATGAGCCTTTATGTTCTTTTTGCTCAGCAGTGGTTTTCGTCTTGGAACTCTGCCAAGCAGGCCATTTTTGCCCCGTCTCTTTCTTATGGTGGAGTCATGAACACTGACCTTAACTGAGGCAAGTGAGGCCTGCAGTTCTTTGGATGTTGTTGTGGGGTCTTTTGTGACCTCTAAAATGAATCGTTGCTGCTCTCTTAGGGTAAATTTGGTTGGCCGGCCACTCCTGGGAAGGTTCACCACTGTTCTATGTTTTCACCATTTGTAGATAATAGCTCTCACTGTGGTTTGCTAGAGTCTGAAAGCTTTAGAAATGGCTTTATGGCCTTTTCCAATCAATCAATCAAACTTTATTTGTATAGCACTTTTTAAACATTAGATGCTGTACAAAGTGCTTTAGGCTGCGTGTCCACAAAATGTGTTTTTTCAGCTCTGGGTGGCTATTTTCCACTCATTCCCTATGTAGTTCAGCGTTTACAGCGCTGAGCGCCCACAGCACTGAAACGCTCTCGGCGGTGGCCGTTTTTTGTCGCGCTGCTCAAGGCACTCAGAGCTGAAAAAAGTTCAACTTTTCAGAGACTCCAGCTGAGCTCGTCAGTGTCAGACCTAAGCAGCCAATCAGAACTGCTGCGTGTGCGGGACATAGGACACTGGTACTTGTCTGTACTCAGACTCCTGCTTTCTGTGTCATCATATTTCACATCCAGAGCTGCTAAAACACGTTTCCTGACCATTGTTATTTAGAGCCTGCTATTAAAAAATCCCAAGAAAGTCAACCATAGGAAAGTGTTGAGCTGAGTGTGACAAGCTGTTGCTGGGATACAGGGCACAGGCTTTTTTTCACCCACAGCGTCATGCACAAACGCTGAAAAAAAAATGCTCAGGGTGGTCAGGTGACAAAAAACGCGTTTTGTGGACACGCAGTCTTACATAGTGTCATGAACCTGGGTTTGGTGGTCCCAAACCCAGTTCTGACATGGTGGCTATTTTGGCCCTTTTCACTATTTATTTTTTATCGGGTGCTTCAGGGAGCCCTTTGGGTCCTTGGCATGCCCACTCCTCCTGTCAGTATCACCAGCTGTTTCTCATTATTGGTTCTCACACACTTACACACACACATCCCATTCACACGCTCAGACACTCACTCATGCACACATGGTGTCAATTGTGTCCAGGTCACTCTCCTTCACACCAGCAGTCTCTTCCCTCATTAGTATTAGGATTACTTAAATGCTGTGTTAATGGGAAGAGATCGCCGGAGCATTGTGCTTCATACGCAGCAGTATGTACCTCTGAGTATGTTAGCTGTCATTACCTACGTTAACTTTCAGCCTGACGTTGTTGTCTTGTCTAACGCTACAAGATTGTTTACTTCTTTGGTGTTAGCGCTGTTTCTGCTCTACCCTCATCCACCGGACTGCACGGACAGCCCCGGATCGCTCCAGCACCGTAAGTTTATGTTTGCCTTTTTCCCCCTGCCGACAGTAGCTCTGCGGCACTAGGCATGCCTCCCCTCGGGCTGTTAAGCATCCAGGTGGCGTCCCTGTATGTCTGGTGGCCTTAAGCTCCATCATATCAACTCTCTGTTTTGCATGACTGTTACTGGACAAGGGTTGGGGTTTTTGTTGAATAAAGTGCACAAATTCATCTCTGCTCATGGGTTTTCATTCTGCCCTCTGTGCACTGCATAATGGCGCACGAGGGATCATAACACATAGATAAAAACAGTAGACACATTGAGTTACATATTTTACACGATACATCCCCACCCCTTTCAACCCTCCCATAAACATACCCACAAATATAACACATGCAAGCACATACATCACCCCCTACTTCTCTTACACACATATAAAATAAAAGAGACATTGCTCGACACCGAGGCACCATGTGAAGGAGCAACCATCCTGTGGAGCCCCCCACGCTGGGAGACCAAACAGCCAGTAACCACAGAAGGCACCATAAAGGCTGCTCCAACCAGGACAGGCCGGAGCCCACACCACAGCTGTAGGCAGTGGTATAAAGCCCCCACTCACCCAAGCTAGAGCGACCCACGAGACCAACACCCCTGCAGATGGGCCAGGCAGCATCAGGCATGAGGGGCCCCACTGAGGAAACACTGGAGCTAAAACACATAAAATACAAGGTAAAACTAAGAACAGATAGAGCAAAGGGAACTAAAGACCCATACTTAGAAACTGAGCTAAACACACATCAAAATAAGAAAATCTAAAAGCAGATGGAGCTAAGAAGAATGTAAAACAAAGGAACATAAATGACTACTTCAATAATAGTTAAGCGGTTTGTTAAAAGCCAGAATTTAAAAAGCTACAAAAACAAACTAAGAATACATAAAAACAGGAACTAAAAGCCCATACTTAAAAACTGAACTAAACACATCAATAAGAAAATGAGAAAATCTAAGAATAAATGGTGCCAAAAAGAACATAAAACAATGGAACATAAATGACTACTTCAGTAATAGTTAAACAGGTTTATTAAAAGCCAAATTAAAAAGGTGGGTCTTGAGCCTGTTTTTAAAATCATCTATTGACTCTGTGGTCCTGAGGCTCTCTGGCAGGCTGTTCCACAGACGAGGACCATAATAAGCTTCACCAAAGTTCTTGGTCTTGACTTTGGAAACCATTAAAAGGCCAGTACCAGAGGACCTCAGGGTCCACGAGGGTTCATAAGATTAAAGTAGCTCAGATAGATAAGAAGGCCTAAGACCATTGAGGCTTTTAAAAACTATTAAGAGAACCTTAAAATCGATCCTAAAATGCAAGGGGAGCCAATGCAGCGATTCTAAAAATGGTGTAATATGCACCCGCCAGACTGATAGATCTCAGTTACTTTGTTTCTCATTTGTTCCTGAATTTCTGTGGCTCCCAGCATGATGGCTAGCTTTTGAGGATCTTTTGGTCTACTTCACTTTATCAGGCAGGTCATATTTAACTGATTTCTTGATTGAGAACAGGTGTAGCAGTAATCAGGCCTGGATGTGGTTCGAGAAATTGAACTCAGCTTTCCAAAAATGTGATAAACCACAGTTAATTAAGAAAGCTAGCTCTGTCCTGGGGCAGCGCCTTGATCCGATGGAGGAGATAGGAGAGAGAAGGACGGTGGCTAAACTGTCATCTCTGCTGGAGTCCGAGTTCCACCCTATGCAGGACATACTGGATGCACTGAGGAGCTCATTTAGCAGCAGACTACATCATCCCAGGTGCACAACCGAGAGGTTTCGTAGGTCCTTCCTACCAACGGCTGTCAGACTGTACAACCTAAGCAGGGCTGCTCGCAGAGATAGCAAAAAGACGTAACAAACTAATAGTTTTTTGAATGCAAAAGATGCAATAGACTTACACAATGGTCCTCTCCGGCATACAACTAGGAACATACCGGTCGCTATGGAGGGTGAGAATATGTATGGGCACATAATCATACCATGTAGGATAACTAAGTAGTCGGTTATGCTGTTTCATCCCATCTAGCAACAATGCTCTGCACTGTGTGTGTTTATATATTTACATATTTATTCCATCTAGCTACAATGCTCAGCACTGGGTGTGTTTATATTTATATATCTATATATTTATTCCATCTAGCTACAATGCTCCGCACTGTGTTTTTTTTTATATATCTACATATTATTCCATCTAGCTACATTGCTCCGCACTGTGTGTGTTTATATACTTGCATATTTATTCCACCTAGCTGCAATGCTCCGTACTGTGGGTGTTTATATATTTACATATTTATTTCATCTAGCTACAATGCTCTGCACTGTGTGTTCATATATTCATATATTTATTCCATCCAGCTACAATGCTCTGCACTGTGTGTCTGTGTGTGTGTGTGCATATATATATATATCTTATAGTAATATGTACATATGTATATTAGCTGCTCTTGCTTGCTTGTTTTTTTTTTCTTGCCTTCTGATTGTTGCTCTGAGTGTTGCTATCCCTGTGCTGTTGCAATCCTGGAATTTCCCCGTTGTGGGACTAATAAAGGCTTATCTTATCTTATCTTATCTTATCTTAATTATGTTTTAACAGGGGAGCAATCACTTTTTCACACAGGGCCATGTAGGTTTGGATTTTTTTTTTACCCTTAATAATAAACACCTTCATTTAAAAAGTGCATTTTGTATTTACTTGTGTTATCTTTGTCTAATATATGAATTAGTTTGATGATCTGAAACATTTAAGTGTGACAAACATTCAAAAAAATGAGAAATCAGGAAGGAGGCAAACACTTTTTCACACCAATGTATCCCTTTTGTTTTTTACATTGCGCACATCACTGAAGAGAGAGAGAAACGTCATTTCAATTCTACTGTATGTCCTGTACATATAGTAGTGCTGACAAATAAAATCTGGAATCTGGAATCAAAGGATGTTGAAGATGGAAGTGCCAGGCAGGAGGAAAAGAGGAAGCCCACAGAGAAGATTCATGGATGTAGTGAAAGAGGACATGGAGAGGGTTGGTGTTACAGAGAAAGATGCAAGGGATAGAGTGAGATAGAGGCAGAAGATACGCTGTGGTGACCCCTAAAGGAAGCAGCCGGACGAAGAGAAGAAGAAGAAGAAGAAGAAGAAGAAGAAGAAGAAGAAGAAGAAGAAGAAGAAGAAGAAGAAGAAGAAGAAGAAGAAGAAGAAGAAGAAGTGTTCACAAAACAAGTTATATTTAATAAACTGGAATGACACAGGGAATAAGTATTGAACACATGAAGAAAAAGAGGTGCAAAAGCACATAGAAAGCCAAGAAACCAGCTGAAAGCCATCAGAATTTAGGAAGTCACTCCATCCCCCATCAGTGCAAATTAATTTCATCTGGTTAAGTCCTGACTGATAGCCTTTAAAAAGGTCTGTGAACATCAGATTGTCACACCACAAAGAATTTATGATGGGTAGAAGCAAAGAGCTCTCTTGAGACCTTTCAACCTTATTGCTGCAAAACATAATGATGGAATTGGTGACAGGCATATTTCTAAACTGCTGAATGTTCCAGTGAGCACTGTTGGAGCCATCATTCAGAAGTGGAAAGAACATCATGTTACCATAAACCAGCCACAACCAGCTCCTTGCAAGATTTCTGAGAAAGGAGCCAAAAGAATTATCAGAAGAGTTATCCAAGAGTCAAAGACCACTCGTGGAGAGCTCCAGAAAAACCTGGAGTCAGCAGGTACTGCTGTTTCAAAGAAAACAGTAAGTAATGCACTCAGCCGACATGGGCTCTATGCCCGCTCACCTCACAAGACTCCATTGCTGAATAAAAAGCATGTTGAAGCTTGTTTAAAGTTTGCTGCACGACATTTGGGCAAGCCAGTAAAATAGTGGGAGACTCTAGTCTGGTAAGATGAGACCAAAATTGAACTTTTTGGATGCCACAACACACAGCATGTTTGGAGGACAAATGGCACTGCACATCAGCCCAAAAACACCATACCAACTGTGAAGTTTGGAGGTGGGAGCATCATGGTTTGGGGGTATTTTTCAGCACATGGTACAGGCAGACTTCACGTAATTGAAGGCAAGATGAATATACAAATGTATTGAGACATCCTTGATAAGAATTTATTGCCATCTGCCAAGATGCTGAAGATGAAATGAGGGTGGGCATTTCAGCGAGACAATGATCCCAAACACACAGCAAAGGAAACTTTCAACTGACTCCAGAGATGGAACATAAAGTTGCTAGAATGGCCGTCAGTCACCTGACCTGTATCCAATTGAAAATCTATGGAATGAACTGAAGATCACAGTTCATGGAAGATGCCCAAGGAACCTTTAAGATTGGAAGACAGTTTGTGTTAGGGCTGGGCAATATACCAAATATATTCATTGTATCGGTACATTTTGCTGCCTGCGATACATATTTCATTATATTGTGGATGCTCAAATATTTATTGCATTAATATGAGCTGCCACTACAAAACAGGTTTGGCTGCAGCTTGGCCGCTGAAGTCTGAAAGCGGAAGCTCTCTAGCTCAGTGCGGCTGTCCACCCCCCCACCCCCCGCAAGTACACAGAGAAATCTAAACTGCAGCAGGCAGAGGTGAAAAGGAAGATAACAGAATAAACATAGGCTCACCTTAAGCACAGAAAATGGGGGGAGCCAGGAAAAGATAATCATTTCAAGTCTGAACTCTGCACGTTCGTTTGCTAAGTGAACAAACTTTCAAAATAAGAGCTCCAATCCGGTCTTGCAACCCTTCAAAATAAGAGTGAGTGGCTCGCCAAATAAACAGCTGATGTAGATACATAGAAAAAAAAATAAGAGATAAAGTATACTTCTGTCACTTATTAGACCACCAAGTATTAACTATGTGTGGAAAACTGAAACATTTCTACCCATGTGGATAAACTTGATTACTTGATAATGTGAGTTCTGGTAAGGAAAGGAAAAAAGAAACTTTGCTCAGTTACATATTGTTGTGTCTCAGACATGTTTCCATTTTATTTTATTATTCAGCTATATATATATATATATATATATATATATATATATATATACTGTATATATATATATATACGTATATATATATATATATATACAGTGGGGCAAAAAAGTATTTAGTCAGCCACCAATTGTGCAAGTTCTCCCACTTAAAAGATGAGAGAGGTCTCCAATTTTCATCATAGGTATACCTCAACTATGAGAGACAAAATGAGAAAAAAAAAATCCAGAAAATCACACTGAAGGATTTTTAATGAATTAATTGGTAAATTCCTTGGTAAAATAAGTATTTGGTCACCTACAAACAAGCAAGATTTCTGGCTCTCACAGACCTGTAACAACTTCTTTAAGAGGCTCCTCTGTCCTCCACTTGTTACCTGTATTAATGGCACCTGTTTGAACTCATTATCAGTATAAAAGACACCTGTCCACAACCTCAAACAGTCAGACTCCAAACTCCACTATGGCCAAGACCAAAGAGCTGTCAAAGAGCACCAGAAACAAAATTGTAGACCTGCACCAGGCTGGGAAGACTGAATCTGCAATAGGTAAGCAGCTTGGTGTGAAGAAATCAACTGTGGGAGCAATTATTAGAAAATGGAAGACATACGAGACCACTGATAATCTCCCTCGATCTGGGGTTCCACGCAAGATCTCACCCCGTGAGGTCAAAATGATCACGAGAACGGTGAGCAAAAATCCCAGAACCACACGGGGGGACCTAGTGAATGACCTGCAGAGAGCTGGGACCAAAGTAACAAAGGCTACATCAGTAACACACTACGCCGCCAGGGACTCAAATCCTGCAGTGCCAGACGTGTCCCCCTGCTTAAGCCAGTACATGTCCAGGCCCGTCTGAAGTTTGCTAGAGAGCATTTGGATGATCCAGAAGAGGATTGGGAGAATGTCATATGGTCAGATGAAACCAAAATAGAATTTTTGGGTAAAAACTCAACTTGTCGTGTTTGGAGGAGAAAGAACACCATACCTACTGTGAAGCATGGGGGTGAAAACATTATACTTTGGGGCTGTTTTTCTGCAAAGGGACCAGGACGACTGATCCGTGTAAAGGAAAGAATGAATGGGGCCATGTATCGTGAGATTTTGAGTGAAAACCTCCTTCCATCAGCAAGGGCATTGAAGATGAAACGTGGCTGGGTCTTTCAGCATGACAATGATCCCAAACACACCGCCCGGGCAACGAAGGAGTAGCTTCGTAAGAAGCATTTCAAGGTCCAGGAGTGGCCTAGCCAGTCTCCAGATCTCAACCCCATAGAAAATCTTTGGAGGGAGTTGAAAGTCCGTGTTGCCCAGCGACAGCCCCAAAACATCACTGCTCTAGAGGAGATCTGCATGGAGGAATGGGCCAAAATACCAGCAACAGTGTGAAAACCTTGTGAAGACTTACAGAAAACGTTTGACCTCTGTCATTGCCAACAAAGGGTATATAACAAAGTACTGAGATGAACTTTTGTTATTGACCAAATACTTATTTTACCGAGGAATTTACCAATTAATTCATTAAAAATCCTTCAATGTGATTTTCTGGATTTTTTTTTTCTCATTTTGTCTCTCATAGGTGAGGTATACCTATGATGAAAATTGGAGACATCTCTCATCTTTTAAGTGGGAGAACTTGCACAATTGGTGGCTGATTAAATACTTTTTTCCCCACTGTATATATATATATATATATATATATATATATATATATATATATATATATATATATATATATATATATACACTGTATATATATATATATATATATATATATATATATATATATATATATATATATATATATATACACACACACACACACATTTCTAATAAAAATGTAAGTAAACCCAAATTTTAAAGGACATTCAGTACACAAAATGCATATCACAATATGTATTGGGTATAAAGAAAAAAGTATCAAGATACTTTTTTTTTTAGCTATATCATCCAGCCCTAGTTGGTGTGGAAGAATGAGCTAAAATCACTCCTGAGCAATGCCTGCACATAGTTTCTCCATACAGGAGGCATCTGGAAGCTGCTCTTAGCAACAAAGGCTTTTCTACTAAATATTAAATGAATTTCACCAAGCGTGGTCAATACTTATTCCCTGTGTCATTCCACTTTATTAAATTGCACACATGCACACACCAGCACACGCCTGTGCTGGTGTGTGCATGTGTGCATAACAGCAGGTTCACGGCTTTAGCTACTCTGTGAGTGTGGTGCCCAGAGGAAGTTCCCACTGCTCTGACTATCAGGGCGGAAAATGAATGTTTGTCACCCACTTTGGTCACATCTCTCTCTCTCTCTCTCTCTCTCTCTCTCTCTCTCTCTCTCTCTCTCTCTCTCTCTCTCTCTCTCTCTCTCGCTGTCTTAAATACACACACACACACTCAGGATCTGCCACGGATCGTTGCTTCACATCCCTTTTCCCACAGCAGTGGCAGACTAACCGGGATCTAGCTGTTTAACTGAGCTTGAGGTGTTGGGATTATTCTGTTTCTAGTGATAGAAAGTCAGCTCAAACTCCCAGATTGACTCATGAGAAACTTTTTTTTTCTCTTAATGTTTGACTCATTCCTAACCCTCAAACAAATCTAACATAACACTTTAATTTGACTTGATGTAATAGGACAACACATGTAAAATTATAAAGAAAGACGATAACAATGACTCACAAAATGACAGATGAGTAGAATATCTTCTCTCTTTGTCTGCACCATATTTTCATGATCTTAGAAGTCAAAAGGGGCAATTGCACAATATTTTCTAAGTTCAGCAGGTCTGTAAACTGTGTTTTATTTCTCCATCAGAGGTTTATGAACGTTGATCACAAAACATAAAAACAAGACAAGAGAGCAATGTAAGAATTAATGAATTTTGAAAGAATTATTGTAGGCGGTCATTTGTAAAGCCATAAACAGGTGTGATAAATGCTTCTTTGCTTTGAGAAGTTTCTTTGTAGTGAAAGGGTTATGAAAAGTTAGAGTGCCAAAATAATAATTCTGTAGGTAATTTCCCATTATACCCTACACATATTCTATACATATTCTGTTTACATTCTTATGAACAAATATATTGTGTTAAACTCTGATAAAACAGGAATTGGGCAAAGCTATAGAGCCCTCTTTCTTCTCTCTCTCACTTCTTTTAGTCAGGTCTATTACATTAGTTACACACCCAAACTAACACACACACTTTTGATAGTACATTTTAGGAGACAGTTAACGTGAATAGCCGATGGCCTGTTCACGTCAGAGTTAAACTGGCCAATCAGACAGTTGGTACAAGCCCATCCTATTGTACGGGGTTGGTCTAACCAACCCGAGAAGATGAATGTAAGTTGCACCCAGAAGTCGCGGTCAGTCTGGCAATGCTCCCAAGGGGCCTGTGTCATACTGCGCCCAGCGCTGCTTGCTTTACATGTGACCTCTAAATAAATGTTGCATCTTTAAAATGGAAGAATTCTCCGGCTTATTCTTGGATCTTTCAATCAAAGAATCGGGATTTTAACAATTTGGTGCTGGTGACCCATATTGAACTATTCTGAGACGAGGCCGAAACAGATTGGAAGGACCCTTTTGTAGACGACTTTGGCGCCTGAACAAAAAAGTAAGCAGAAAACCTTTTTTACACGAATTTCTGTACCTTGGCCATACTAAATTTACAGTTGTCTGATAAGGGGTATATCCGATATCCAAATTTTATAATTTAGTTGGGAGTCACATGTAAAGTCTAACCAAATAGTCAAATAGTTTCAAAGGAAAGTGCACGTGTCCTATTTTCAGTCTGAGGTAGGATGGTCATGATCATGGACATACAATTCACGGGTGTATGGTCCATCAAATGATAAAACATTTTGGAGTCAGTCTGAACCAAAATAACGAGACCTAGGGAGCCAGGGTGACCAATAATCACCCAGGTTTGTCTCCTCAAATGAAAATAGCCAGGGTTAGTGACCTGATGCCGGGAGGAGCCATTTAAAGTGTTCAACCCGATGCCGAGCGAAGCCACGATCGTCTAAATCAGTATACCACTGAGCTTTAAGACATGGTACAGCTTGTACTGGGGGACCTGCCGAGGCCTCAGTGAAAGTGCCCTCTGTTTAAAGTTGGATGGATCGGTGAGGTTCTATGCAGTCTATACCCAGAACTTAATAAAACTTAGGGCAACGGCCGTTCCCATCTTCCAAATTAAAAATAGCCAGGATTAGCCTGATGCCGGGGAGGATTTAATTGTCCGACCCAATGTCGTTAAGGAACGATGCCATGTGGGTGAAGTATTTCGGATGCAGTCTGTTCCAAAACAACGAGACTTAGGGAACATCGGAATCAACCATGTTCATCTCCTCAAATAAGGGAACCAGTGGCTAGCCTGGTGCCGAAGTATTTCAGATGCAGTCTGTTCCGAAATAACGAGACTTAGGGAACAGCGGAATCAACCATGTTCGTCTCCTCAAATAAGGGAACCAGGTATAGCCCGGTGCCGGTACTGAGAAAAAAACAAAAACTTTTATTAATAATTTAAGGTACAGTGCAAGAATCTCTTAACCATTCCTTAGTGAGCGACTGTCCATAATAATAAAAATAGTTACTGCTTGTATTGTCTACAGTGTGCATACTGATGTCTGTTAATTCTGTCTTTAGGGGTTAAATCTGTGGTTTGACAAATAACGGAGTTGGGAATATCTATTAACCTTTTCCCATACTATGATTTAACTAACAGTGCTCTTCGGGCCATGTGGGGAACAAAGGTGGGTGGGTGTTTTTCCACAAAGGAGGGAGGTAATTCGTCCCCACTCCTGAGTGAAGTTGAGATTGTTAAAACAGGTTACTGAGAGGAGATTATTTGAGGTAACAGTATTAAAATGGAGCACTAAATTAAAGTTTTAAGGTTATTCTGGCATGTTTACAGCTGAAGTTAAGGAGGCAGCGCTCAGTTTCTTTGAAGAACAAGTCGTGGTTTGTGGACAATAGACTACAGGGCCATCTTGCGCGTTCACAATTGCACGTGGCAGAAGCGGCTACGTGGCATTCAGTGCACATGTGCAGGTAAATGCCATCTTGAACCACCTTCAAGCTGCGGCACAGTGCCTCCATCGTGTGGCCAAATGTAGGAAGTGCACTCTTCCATAAATCTACTGCTAAATAAAGCTTCAAATCTTCCTAATAAATTTGGAACCTTATCTTTCTGGCTGAAAGGAAAGCTTTAAGTCCTTGCACAGCAAAATAAAGTCCTCCCACGCCCGCCTATGCTGGTTTGATGTAGTGAGGCAAAAGCATGCCCATTCAGCTGGAGAGAAAAGGCTCAACTTTAATTTGGGCAGAAGGGAGAATAAGGAGATTTATTCCTCAATAAAAGTGTAGAAAAATCCTAGGTGGACAATATATAAAGGTGAGGTAATTTAAATGAAGAAATAAGGAAAAATGCAAATTGGAGTAAATAAATAAATGAATACATAAATAAATGAATAAATAAAATAAAATAAAAATGAATGAATAAAAATAAATAAATAGATAGGAGTTTTTTTGTTGTGGAGATGAACATTGTGGAAGTGAGCGTGGACAGAAAATGGAAAGAGAAATTTGGTTTTAGAGAAAAATTGAAAGCTGATGAATTGTTAAAGTTTTGTGCAGGACACAAGAGAAAATATGGAGAAACGATTGGAGGAAGGAAAGAAAAAATGTAAGAATAAGAGACTTATGCTGCAACGGTGAGAACAAAAACAAAATAATCAATAAACATAGTAAAAAGGAAAAGGACAAAAACACTGTTTAACAGCTTGTCTGTTTCTCTATTAATCTGAGACAGCGGTGGTGGCTGTGGACCATCCCTCCCCCAGAGACCATGTGAGACCCTCTTCAGGCCCCCTGGAATTGGCTGCGTCCACCCTCCCCCTCCACGCCATCACCTAGCAACCCCCTCCTCCCTCTGCAACAACAGTAAAAGAATGCAAAACAAAGGGACATCAAAAGATGGGTCAAAGAGGATCAACTGAGCACACATAAGTATAATAAATTATATTGTTGCTTTCCATTTACCTTCGGACAGCGTCTCAAATACTGAATCTCATTCATGAACATTTAAGTGTTAGCCTGCGTAAGCCATACATATTTTGCCAGGAAGCTGTGTTGGTGCTAATAAGCCATTCCAGATTCAGCAAACTACTCATATGTTCTCTAAGTGTGCATGAACAGTATTCATGAATCAGCTGTAGTCAGCACGTGTTCATGAGATTTGAGGACTGCATAACTGGTGCCTAAAACTACCGCTAAAATCACATCTCAATATAATTGACCAGCAGTCTCATTTACTAAAAGCCCTATCAGAGAGGTGCCAAAATCACATTTTGAGCAAACTGAAGTATTTTTAGAAAAATCTGTACCCATGCTCTGCCAAACTCTATCTATGCACCCCAGGACCTCACATCACAACAATATGGACTCTACCCAGACCCCCACCTAATCTGCCCTATCAGCATCAGCTGCAGGGCCACAGGAGATGGTCAGAGGTTTAATAATAGAGACAAAGGCCCCCACGGGACCAATGCTTCCCATGTCAGCAATTTGGCCACTGGGCTCAATACTTCCCCACAACAACACTCACAAAGGCACCCAGGAGGGTCCCCCAATTAGCAACACAGTGGGTATCCTCCCCTACATGGTCCCCATTTGGATGTTGAAAAAGAATGACTTTGTTAATGCCGTTCTGTTTCAAAAGGGGGAGAGTGGGACAGGCACAGATAGAAAAGTACTAGGTCATTTAAGGTTTGCTGTCTTGAAGTCTGGAATTGGGCATTTTGGGAGTTGGCATCTTTTTGGCAGGCGGGGAGTGAGTCTAGCAGTGGAGCTGAGATGGTTGATTGCAGTGTTCTCAGCTTTACAGCTGAGAGGTCAGTGTGCTTTCTCATCTAAAATGATACCATGTATGCAAATTATTGAGTAGCTACATAAAGAGCGTATAAATATGAATGAATCTTTATTTTTTTGGATAGATTAGATTAAAAGGTTAAAAGAAAGGAACAGAACAATATATCAAGGAAAAAATCCAACAAGGTCGAATTAAACAATAACTCCTATGATTATACAATTACACACACAAGACAACCAGTGTAGCTTGATCAACTACTTTTAAAATTCCATGCTTAAAACAACTATTGCTTTCAAAAAAATTAATTAATTGATTAATTAAATTCTGCTCAATCCTGAAGAGTGTCAGGAAGAAGGCACAAACACAGGCAGCCATCTTAAATGTTTCCGAGTACTTAAAGCAGAAATGAGGCATTAGGTATCCATTCTTTCAGTGCTTTTCTTTTAATTGTGAATATTAGCATTAAGTAATGAGCAAACAACCACAGCGAAGATTATAGCTTTACTGTATACTCAGTTATTTAAAGTCAATCTAACACACATTCTAATGTTCCTCCCCAATAGAGGGTATGCATAGGATGTCACCGAACAGAACTCTTGGCACATAACCACTGAGTGGCAAAAATGAGCAACAGCATGAAGGTGTATGCAGTACAACACAAAAAATCCACACAGCATTCAATTACAGCAGTACAAAGAATATCTGTTTGCACTGTGGAGAGTTAATCTTATCATTCCATCTTTTATTAACTAGCAAAAATTAAAGGCTTTGAATCAGTTCCTTTCTTGAATCAAGGTTGGAAATCTAGACAAGAAGGGAAAATAAAATTTGAAGGAAAAACCAGCACTTATTTATGGAATGGCTGACACACGGGAAGCCTGAGGCTCCCCATGAATCTGTTTCTTTTATAAAAGGAAGCCAAAAGGAGGAGGGGGGACAGCAAGGAGGAGGAGGGAGCACACCCACAATGGAAACTGAGTGATAGCAAAATTGGCAGCTGGCTGAGAGGGTGGCGCCCATGGTCCACACCCACCATGGAAAAACTGGACTGCATGCTTAAGGCTAGAACAGATAAGTGCACTCACTTCTACACATATACAGAAAATTAGCAAAAATTAAATTATTTTTAAAAATGACAGACATCTTCCATTTACCTGACTCTGAGGTTCAAGGTACTTCAATTAAATTTGCATGGTGCAGGTGCATGTAAAGTAGTAACTCCGGGTAATGACATACAGGACTTTTCAAAGTCAGAAAAAGTAACAGGTAAATTCTGCAAATGGCAAGCTACCAGTAGAATACCTATCAACATCTGTAAAAGTAGCATTGTACCCCATGTACTATAGGCAATTGAATGGATCTGATCCAAATTATGAACCATTATTTGCTAATCCATCCTCCAGATTGGTCATAAAACTTGGACTGGTAAACAAGGAAATATGTGGAAGCATCCATTGTCCTAACTGAAGAGGATAAGAGACATTTCAGCCTATGGGGGGTTCCACACATCCCGCTGGTTAAACCCAAACACATGGATTGGAAAATGTTGGACATTTTGTCACCTCTACTGGGGAATATAGCCATCCAGGGAAAACCAGCACCTGACCTTAAGATAGAATATTCTCCTAAATTAGAAACATACGCATTGTCTCTTAATTGGGTAACTACAGCACAAAAGACTGTGCACATTGACGCCCAGAAATCTCCTACAGGACCAATGTTAACATTAACAAATGAGGGGATGAGAAAAAGTTGAAGCAAATTCTAAATTTGTTATGGTAAAAGGTTAAACAGATGTAGATCTAATTAAAGGAGCAGAGTATGACACTATAGACCGTATATTCAGAAGCCCTAGAAAGGTGTTAACCAGGTCATAAAACCAAAAGCAGCAGATGTCATAGTGTCATCAGTCCTGTAGGAAACACCCTGATGACACAGGGCCTACAGGGATTAACGAAGCTCTAACTCTCTGTGCTCATTGTATGCCAGGATCACATATATTGATAAATGAGCTAGACCTCCAAATGCAATTTTCCGCAGTAGTAGTCATCAGCAAATCTTGCACATCTCATACCTCCTCATAGAAACCAATTGCTGAGTCCAGAGGAGGAGCTGAAGACCCCAAGATGGAGGATGATGACGAGGAAGACCATTGTGCTATCACAGATTATTTGTAAACACAATGTGCTACCGATAATACATAGATCATACATACCTCACCACACACACGTAGGGGTGTGAGACTTATTTGTCGTTGTTGTCGTTATTGTGTAGTGTAGCAAGATGGCGCCTGTGTTTAGCCTGGCTACTGCCTCACTTCGTCTGTGTCATCTCTCACTGTTTGTCATTGTTGTTATATGTTATAGATATGATCGACAGTCGTTTTACCGGATTAAACTGTCTATGGAAAGATCATTTGATTCTCAGGAGGGCTACAGACAAACTTTTCCACCCCGTTTGAGTGTTCTCCCTCCTTACCTGAGTACCGGCTTCTCTTCGCAAGCTGGCATCCTGGTAAGCCTGGGAAGAAGCCCAGGAGACGGGGTTGCAGAGCTGGCTGTCAAGCTAAGAGGAGACGAGCCCTCCAGACTGAGGGCTCCTGGTTTGGTCACCGTGAATGCACTCAGTGTCTGCTGCGGGATCCCATCCAGGACATGACTACGGATGCTCCTCTGCAGCTGCTGGATTGCTCTCCCGTCTCGCAGACACTTATGTCCGGGGCACTTGTGGACGGGATCATGGATTTGCCTCCAGGGTCTCGATTCGTCCTGCCTGACCAGAGACTGACTGCCAGGCGCAGCTGGAAGTCATGTGACAGCGTCAGGTGCTTGCTGTCAGTTTCACTCCGATCAGCTGTGAGGGCGGCTGAGCCGTCACCCATCCGGATGGCGTTGTTTAACGCTTGCTCCATTTCTAACACATCCCTCACTCTTAATGAACTTTTCTTGAGAGAGGATATGGATTTTATGTTCCTGGTGGAAACGTGGCAGAGAGAAAATGAGTTTTTCCACCTGAAGGAGCTCTGTCCCCCTGGCTGCTCTGTTATCGGGACTCCCCAGATTGTGCGACGTGGTGGAGGACTCGCTGTCATATACTGGGACAGCCACCTGTGCAGACTGGTAAACTCTGAGCCCTTCTCCTCCATTTAGTCTCAGATAATAAAAGTCAGGACCTTTAATGCCTTTAATTGTGTTTTAATTTACCGTCCTCCTGGTCCTGCAAGTGTCTTTCTTACGGATTTTACAGACTTTTTAATCATCTCTTATTAAATTGGAGAGGGTTTTAATCACTGGTGATTTTAACATTCATATTGATGATGTTACATGTAACACAGTTGTTGACTTTTTATCCATCACTCATTTTTATAACCTTATCCAGCATGTTTCAGGCCCTACACACACGCTAAGGGTCATACCTTGGACCTTGTTTTTTCTTTGGGCTTGAATATTGAAAATGTGTGTGTGGATGACTTCCAGATCAGTGATCACAGCTGTGTGCTTTTTAATGTTAACTTCTCTGTGAATCCTCCCCCTCTGAAAATGGCAACAAAAAGGCAGATTATTAACCAAGAGGCAGCAAATGACTTCTCTACTTTTTTGAGCCACACTAACTGATGGGAATTAAAGATCCTGATGCCTTCACTCAGACATTTAACAGCCACTGTATGGCTATTTTAGACAAAGTGGCACCAGTGAAATCTGTCTTTGCTTCTCCTAAAAAGTCTCATCCCTGGATAAATGACTCCATTCTATCCTTTAGGAGAAATTGCCATAAGATAGAATGCTTACGGAAATCCAACCAATTGGAGATTCACAGACTCCATCTAAGGGAACTTAGAGCCTCCTTAAATGACATGCTGAGGGATGCCAGCAATCAGTATTTTTCAAAAATAATTTTCACAAATAAGAAAAATCCTAGAGTCTTATTTGACACAATTAACACTCTTGTCTCACCTGCTGCCCCTCTAATTCCTGTGTTCTGTAAAGCAGACAGTAACAAATTTCTTAATTTCTTTGTAAATAAGATCAGAGATATCGGGGAAAACATTTAGCCATCATCTTCTCTTAACTGTGCCAGTGTTATGCCCACACCTTGTACTTGGTCCACTTTTAACCCAGTGACCCTTCAGGACATCACGGCTCTGCTGCAGAAGATGAAATCTTCCTCTTCCCCTGCTGATGTTCTCCATACTAAGCTGTTTTTAGCAGTTTTTGAGTCAATTGGTCCTTCACTTGTTGAACTGATAAACATTTCACTTTCTGCTGGTGTGGTTCCCAGCCCCTTCAAACATGCTGTGGTTGAACCAATACTTAAGAAGCTGAGTTTGGATCCATCACAGCCAAATAATTATAGGCCAATCTCTAAACTCCCTTTCATATCAAAAATTCTGGAAAAGATAGTGGCTGAGCAGCGTATGTCATTTTTGGCAAATTGTAATATCATGGATAAATTTCAGTCAGGCTTTCGGAAAAATCGTTCTACCGAAACAGCTTTAGTCAGAGTCTCCAGTGACATTATGATGGCGGCTGACACTGGTAAAAACACAGTTATGGTCTTATTGGATCTTTCTTCTGCCTTTGATACTGTTGATCACGGTATAATGATCAACAGACTCAAAAGAGCTAGGGTTGTCTGGTTCTGTTTTAAAATGGTTTTCATCATACCTCTCCAGAAGAACCTTTAATGTGTCCGTGAATCAAATCCTTTCTGAAATAGCACAGTATTTGTGTGGGGTACCACAAGGATCAGTTCTAGGACCCATTTTATTTCTAATTTACATTTTGCCACTGGGACGGATAATTAGCCAGTTCAATGATATTTCTTATCATCTTTATGCTGATGATATTCAGCTGTATTGCTGTTTTAAAGAGTCTGAGTTTTACATGCTATCTTTAACTAACTGCTTGTCTAGCATCAAACAGTGGTTAAGTGCAAACTTTTTACGGCTTAATTCAGACAAGACAAAGACATTAATTATCACTCCTGAAAACAAGATCCCGCTTATTAAGCACAACATGGTTACACTAGGTTCCTCTGTCCAGGCGAGTCTTCGGAATCTTGGTGTCAGTTTTGACTCGGCTATGTCTTTTGAGCACCACATTAATCAGTTAATTACCTCCGCCAAGGAGGTTATGTTTTCTTTGGTGTTGGTTTGTCTGTCTGTTTGTTATCAAAATAACTCAAAAAGTTATGGATGGATTTTCATGAAATTTTCACAGATTGTCAGAAATGGGGTATCCTACAGATGATTAGATTTTGGTGGTGATCCGGATCACCGTCCAGAAGAAAACCTCCATTACGGAAAATGCAATTTTCGTCAATAACTACTGAACCACTAATCTTATCATTGTGAATCCAATTGCTAGTCATATGTTTTCATGGTCAAGGAATCTGAAAACATACACACAAACACTGTATGGGGGGAACTGTGGCGCTTGGCGGAGGTCTGCGCTCTCCGAGTGCTTTTCTAGATAGAAATTGTTTCTTCCATATGAAGAATATTTCTGTTGAGAACCCTGGTGTCAAAGGTGGAACTTGAAATGATTATTCATGCTTTTATTTCTTCTCGCTTAGACTATTGTAATAGTCTTTTTTCTTGTCTGAGGCAAAAGCACCTTCAACGCCTCCAGGTTGTTCAAAATTCAGCTGCCAGACTTTTAACTCACACTAAGAAAAGGGCTCACATTACACCGGTTTTGGCAGCACTTCACTGGCTCCCAGTTGGTTTTAGGATTCAGTTTAAAATTTTAGTTCTTGTTTTTAGAGCTATTCATGATCAGGCCCCTAAATACATCACTGAGCTGCTTAATGTGTATAACCCCTTGTGGTCTTTGAGGTCCTCGGATCAACTTTTATTGGCTGTCCCTAGAACCCATTTTAAAGCTAGAGGTGATAGAGCCTTTCAGGCAGTGGCACCAAAATTGTGGAATGATCTACCATTGTCTTTGCGCTCAGTAGACTCTGTCGAGGCTTTTAACCTCTTGCACTCTGGTGTACCGTGGGCGGGCATGTCTCTGCGTCCTAGAGTGCACAAGGGCACACGAGGGCGCTGCGTCCTAGAGCACACTGAAAAAAAAGCTGCATTTCCGTTCTTCCACTACAGACACAGCCGCGAACAGATTAAATATGATTGACCTCTCATTCGACTAATAAGAGCC
The DNA here is from genome assembly GCA_020510985.1 of Pholidichthys leucotaenia. Classification (NCBI taxonomy): domain Eukaryota; kingdom Metazoa; phylum Chordata; class Actinopteri; order Cichliformes; family Pholidichthyidae; genus Pholidichthys; species Pholidichthys leucotaenia. Next base: position 418,726,732 of record CM035839.1, read on the forward strand.
TTGAATTGGGTTTCTGAAACCTTGAAGAACCAATGACTGAAAACCTAGCAAGAAGGATCCGCCTACCAACAGCTGCGAATGCAGCGAGCCAGTTGAAGCACAGAAGTTCGAAAGCTGTTTTGTGTAAGGCTGGGTGAAGAGAGACTGACTGCTGCAGCAGATGAAAAAAGGACCCGCAGGAAGAACCGCCACAGACCCAGCAGCACGGAGACCACCCACAAGTGCGACCTGTGTGACAGGGACTGCCATTCGCGCATTGGTCTGTTCAGCCACAGGCGGTGCTGTCCCAGCAGAGTAGACGTTTAGGATTCTCTTCCATGGTCATCATAGACCGACGGAGGCCGACAACGAAGGCTGGGGGACACACACACACGTTTGCCAGTCTTTTTTTATTACTACTGTTATTTGTTTTGAAAAATCGTTCGCCAAAACCGCAATCACGGGGGCGCAAAACCGCAATAATGAAATTATGTTTTGACCGGGTCGCGTGACCAGAACCACGAGTCCGTAATAAGCGGACCAGCTTCATGTTCGTCTGACAATGAGGAAGAGAAGTTTGCCAGCTGCGCTGCTGTTGTGAACAGGTAAGTGTTATAAGCTAAATTATTCTTTATCCCTGAAAATTGTAATCAAAAATTACTTTTGACCAATCGGTAAATTACAGCTGTGCATAGTAGACCGCGGCGCAACGGGCAATGTCCGTCCTCTGTAGCGGGGGGGGGGGGACAACCCCACACACACACACACAGCCCTGAGTGTCACCTTTCATTAGAGCCCAAGATGAAGCTTCTATATTGAATCATTCAAAAGTTACAGACGTTTTTCCAAACTGTGCCATTTGGCACAATTTGGCACAGTCCAAAAATGCCTGGGAACAACCTGAGAATAAAGCTGTGTAATATATTCATTTTTTGTGGTATTGTTACAAAATTTTGACCTCAGCTGGATAACACTTGGTTCTACATTTCTGTTGCATTTTCCAGCCCAGATCTGAAGCTGTGTGTTATTTGCAAGCATTTGTATCCAAAAAAAACACCCAGGCAAAATTTATTTTCTTCAAGTTCACTATGTTTAGATGACTGTTACTTAGTGGCAGGAACACTTAGAGAGATTATGACTATTTCGCCAAAAAATTCAAAGTGTTTTCTTTTAAATGAGACCAACCCCATGAAGATGCTGCAAAGGGTTGAAGAACAGCTTTTGATTTACTTTGGGCACGTTATTTTTTGGCATTTTTAGGGAAATTGACCAGAGTGTAAGGGGTTAAAAAGCAGCTGAAGACACTGCTGTTTAAACAAGCTTTTTAGTTTGATTTGGTTTTTATGTTTTTTTAATGTTTTTATGCTTTTATTATTGTATTTGTGATGTTGTGTTTTATTTTATTGTTCAGCACTTTGTGATCCTTTCTGTGAAATGTGCTATATATATAAATTTTACTTACTTACTTACTTACTTATAGTATTCTTGCGCATTTATTTCCATCATGCTAATTACGATTAGGTAGTCAGGATAACTGTGCAGGTTAGAAGCTCTAGAGGCCTGAATACAACAAGCATGGATAAGGATGTCTCCTAACTTTGAACAATTTTGTTTACCATACATACATACATACATACATACATACATACATACATACATACATACGTATACATAGCTGCAGATACAGGAAGCAAACACAGAGGAAGGTCAAACCCCTGTCGCAACCGTGTGATGACTGCAGCTGAACGATGTGAGCCCTGGCAAAGGTCAACCGGTGGACAAAAGGTTTCGTGGGCTTCGTGGATTGACCCTGTTTGACCTTATGACGCCCACATGATCCACTCCACCAGACAAAGGACTATTCGCATGATGATCAGGAGGAGACCTCGGTGGGGGTGCAGGACTTGGTGATGTGACTGCAGTTCATCAGGACAAGGACGGGTTGCCTCTGTACGCCCCCTTAGACATCGTTGCACTGTGCTGGGGTGTCCACAAGGGGGAAGGCAAGGGTATCAGAACCAATAGTGCAAGCCTATCTTGGGCTGACTGACTGGGTTGACACACAATGTAGGGACCTACTGTATTCGAATTCACCACCTGCTAACCGCTAGCGTCTCTCACACCATGTATAGTTGACATGATAAAATCATGTCAAAGGGGGCAGTGAAAGGGTTATGAAAAGTTAGTGTGCCAAAATAATAATTCTGTAGGTAATCTTCCATTATGCCCTACACATATTCTATACATATTCTGGTTTCATTCTTATGAACAAATATGTTGTGTTAAACTCTGATAAAACAGGAATTAGGCAAAGCTATAGAGCCCTCTTTCTTCTCTCTCTCACTTCTTTTAGTCAGGTCTATTACATTAATTACACACCCAAACCAACACACACACTTTTGATAGTACATTTTAGGGGACAGTTAACGTGAATAGCGGATGGCCTGTTCACGTCAGAGTTAAACTGGCCAATCAGACGGTTGTGTACAAGCCCATCCTATTGCACGGGGTTGGTCTAACCAACCCGAGAAGATGAATGTAAGTTGCACCCGAAAGTCGCAGTCTGTCTAGTGACGCTCCTGAGGGGGCTGCGTCACGCTGCACCCAGCGCTGCTTGCTTTACATGTGACCTCTAAATAAATGTTGCATCTTTAAAATGGAAGAATTCTCCGGCTTATTCTTGGTTCTTTCAATCAAAGAATCGGGATTTTAACAGTAGGGATGACCCAATTTGAGCAGAGGAAAGAGGTGAAAGGTGGGAGCTGAACTGAATCACAGAAAAGTGTAGAAAAAAGGTTCAGTGAGCCAAAAAGTTGCGAGACTTAGAAACCCACAAGGCAGTCATGTCATGTTTTGTTTGTTTGTCTGTTTGTTTTAAATACCTGTTCTCATGAATCAACTGCAATCTGGCATGGATACAATACCATCCAAGACTAAAGATGGAGCTGGTTAGAGACATTAGGCAAGTTCTGAAATGAAACCAAAAAGATCAAAATCAATTTAAACAGAAATGAGCTGTGTCCAAGTCAATGGAGTATTATGTTACTTTTTAAATTCTGTGTTTCTGTTAACAAAAAAAACAACTCAGTATATGCATCTTACAGTCTGCCACAGTTTTTCCCCTCTCAGAGCACACACTTTTCAAATCGCCATAAAAGAAGTCTGTGTTCTTACATGGTGTTCTCATTCAGTGACAACAGGCTGCACAAAGTACAAAAAACATTCTCAAAGTGCCCATGAAAGATTAATAAAAGCCCAAGGTTTCATCCCTTTCTCCCATTTGTTTCTTCAGTGATTTTTCAAATATTTACACATGAGTGTGATTATTGTCCCCCTACAAGCTTGTGTGATTCATGGGAGACTGAAAATGGAACTTCTTCGAGCATGATTACTGGGAAGGCTTTGATCAGGAAGCAGCCATGTGGCCCGGAGCTACAAAAACTGTTGGCATGATGCACCAACAGAAGAAGAAAGTTAACTCCAAACAAACTAATTCAAACTAAGTAGTTAAAGGGGACATATTATTCCCATTTACAGGTTCATTTTGGTCACAAAATGAACTGCAGCCTCATTTACTCTTTTTCTGACTTATTATGAATGGGGCTGCAGTTCCTTTAGTGACCACATGGTGTCAGGTGTGTTGCAGGAGATTGTCTTATTTCATGTAGGCTAATTGGTCAAAATGATTTGTCGATGTGTATTTGTGCCTAGAATGTAGTGGCTCTTCCATGTCAGCGGGTGGTAGTATGAACGGAATCTTTCTTCTTCTTTTATTTCTTCATGACAGAAAATTCACCCTGTGGAGAAAGGCAGGGTTATCTTCATAACTTGTGCAATGTAAATCAAAAATAGTTATGAGTTCACAACATTAGGAGGGGGCCCACAGTTGAGAAAATGTCACTGCCTCCTCCAGAAGCTGCATCTTGGCTGTTTTAAACAAGTGGTGGATATCACAGAGCTTTGGTCAATCTTTTCTCCAATATGTGACGGTCTCATTTTCAAACTAATTTTTTTCTCCTGGTACTGGCGGAATCTCAATGCTGTGAAAAATGCAAATTTTTCACGGGGGTTGAACAAAATCCAACTTGCACAGACATGCTTGCGTGTGTTCGCATTGCCCAGTGCAAATGTGTGTGTGCTTGCATCTTTCCATTGACTTTGTATATAATCACACCGTGTTTCACACTGAGTATAAACAAATTACAAGACTAAATTGTCATTACATATGCTGTAATAGGCTACAATGTATCATTTTGTAACATTTTTGGTTGGTGGTGTGCCGCAGGATTTTTTCAATGTAAAAAAGTGCCGTGGTTTATAAACACTGATGTAGACCCGTTTGAATATGGTGATGTCACTGCTTTCAGCAGTGTTCTCTGCATTCAGTTTCAAAAGTTTTCAAATCCTCATGAAGAAATGCGAGAAATAGCAGATAATAACCAAAAAGTATTGTCCCATGAATTCAGACTCAGTTATTGTCAATTTTAACTCCTGTCTGTGTTCATCTCTTCACTTATGCACTGGTGATTCAGCGCATCAGCAAGTCACTTTGCAACCCACCTCTACCCCTCTATATCCTTTAACACTTTGTCTCCCTTAATCGGAGCCATATCTTCCACCATTGATGCTTGCCCTTTTTTGTGCAGGGGTCTAGTTGCTGCTCTTATTTTAAGAGCGCTCATAAGTTTTAGTGTGTCCCAACACTGGAATGTTAAATCACTTTTTATTTACCTCTCTGCAGAATATATCTCATTAAAAGTTTATGACTGCTCGGAGCACCTTTGATTTATCATGTTTTTAGGAGACTTGTAATCAAAGCAAAACAAAGAAAAATATATGACTATTTTTCCTAGTAATTTAATAGATATTCAGAAAATTCAAAGGCACTTTGACAGGGACAGTACTGTAATGTGTAGAATTTATTGACTCTGACCTTTGCATTTTCTACATTGAGACAATAACACTGAAAAGAAGCTCTCCAATTTTATTTTTTTTTTTTTGTTCCAGCCTGAAACATATGCTGCATTTGCCCCCTGCAAAACCTTCTCATCCAAAACCCAGGAAAAGGCACTAAATTTGATTTAACCTTTAACATTTACTTAACCGACAGATTTGGAGTCCATATGCACCCCTCAGGTTTGTCACTCAACCTCCAGAGCATGCCATTTAGTCCCTGTAGACTCAACTTCCCTCACTGACTTAGTTTATTAAGTTTTTCCATTGAAGAATTAAACAGAGAAAATACATAATTTCTTCATTTACAGATGTTTGCTTTCACAATAAACAATGAATGTTCACAGCATCATGTGTTGTTAACACAGTTGTTCTACATTTACATTTTTATAGTGACTCTGTTAATGCCACTTGAGTGGGAAGATGTAGAACTTGACAGTATTTTTATAATATTATCTGGCCTTGTTATGGCAGTCAGCCCAAATAACAACATCACAAATTCCCGAGCCCTTAAATAATGAGTATTTAAGTAACTTCATTGACTACGTAATTGCAGCTGAACATACTTTCCCTCTAGCAGTAAATCCAACCTTATGATTTATGCATGCAAAATAAAAGACCAAAAATGTTTTGATAAAGCAGCCATAGCCACAATAGAGAAGGCAACACTGTGCTGTGTCACACAGGGACTGCATGGGACATGACAGTGACGAAGGGGAAAAAATCATCAGTACAAACATGCATGTAGTAAAAACTGAAGGAAGCCCTCACAGGGAGGTGTGAGGCCTCTTGGAGAGCTGGCAGGACCATCAGGAATGTTCTGTCCTGGTAACGTTTCTACCCAGTTTTCTCTGTCCATGCAGCAGAGATGGAGACAAATTGAAACAAAGAACAGAGCAGAGAAGACACGATGCAGTGAGTAAGCCATGATTGCCAAAATAGAAAAAAAAAATGAACTTGAAAGCAAATCGAGCTCTCATGAAGTTGAGGCCACCAAAGTACAAAAGTGGAATCATCTGTATTCACTATGAAACATATTTGAAGGACACTGGTGGCATTTTAATCTGAACTCTGCTCAGTTTGCTTTACTTTTTTTCCTTTGGAAAATGTGCTTTATACACTACATTAAATGCAGCCATCAAAGTATAAACCTCGTTCTAAAAATTGTTAAAACTTGTGCTCACTCCACACAATAAAAAGATGGAGCTGCTAAAAATCCCTGCTTATTAAGTTTAATGAGAGAACATGGTTTGGGGCTTATATGGCGTATTGAACACATTATTTCTGGGTGCTTTATGATTGACAGCCACTTTATGTTTCCAATGTAGAAAAACACTCTTGTAATGCAAAACAAAGGAAAAACTTTGGCAAAGCAAACTGCAGCTTATATTTAATGTGATGGATTATCTAACTTGGGTGATCTTAAAGACTCCTCTCTATCCTGTGATTGTCCTCAATCAGTGTGCACAAAAACATGTTAATTGAGTGCAGGCTCTAATGGAGAAAGCATATAGAAAACGATAGAAATGTACCCATAAGCAGAAAATACTGCTTTTTTTTTTTTTTTTGTCATGATCAAACAAGGCGAGGACCCAAATGCAGGACCACAGACATGGAGGCAAGAGATGGTATTTATTGTGCAGAAAATAATAAATATGCTGGGCCTACAAAACTGTTTTTTTGTTGTTTTTTTCTCCTGTAGGGAGAGGAGAGGGAGAGTGAGTGGCAGGGGTTCTGTGGAGGTGAGTATGATTAATATTTTGCAGGAGAGTGTTGACTTGAGGTCCGAGTGACATGTTTTCATTAATAGACCCAAAATGACAGGAGTGACATATTGTTCGGCCCAGGAAACACACACGCAGGCTCAGGCAGATTTGAAAGCTTTATTAATAAACAATGTGACGTGTATGGATGCGTGTGTGAGAGATAAGTATGTACTGTGGGTGGAGGATGCAGGTCAGGACAGAGCAGCACGCCGTGCGGCCAGGCAACCCTATGAGTGAGAGGAGAACAGGGGTTAGCTGGGCAACCACACAGGAGAGTAACAAGGTTCTGTGCTTACTTGTAGTACTGCGGTGGCTGGCGTTGGCAAGGTCCCAAGCCTGGGAGACAGTGTCCTGCTGTGCGTCCGAGATGAAGCGGCGAGGCAGAGGAGTGGCGAGGCGAAGGGGAGAGTGTCCGCCGCCGGGAGGTCCACCTGTGCACAGGGGAAGGCTGACAGGAAAAGGTAAGACAGTAATGGACAGCTTACGTGCCGTGATGAGGGGTCAGCAGGCCTGGAGGGTAGGATGCTGCTGAGGGTTTGAGTACGCAGGGAGACAGACGGCTCCAGGCTGCAGCTCAGGGCGAGATGGAATAAATAGCTGCGCACTAACGAGGTGCAGGTGTGCGCGCAGCTGAGGTGGATGCCCGTGAGTGGCGGGTGATGACAAGGAGACAGTTTTAAAGAGTTTGAAAAAGTGTTTTTATCAACAGAAAATGTGCAATGATGAGAATGACATCACCTGATGTCGTTGTTAATCAGGTGATGATCTTTTCTAGTTTTAGCTTTGGTAAGTTGCAAATCTGAAGGTGGTAAGAGATGGTGCCCCGTGCCCGAGGACTTTGAAGGTTAGAATATTGTGAATTTTGAGTTCTTACTTACATGGATGAAATGATGGGTTTCCAGATTGCGGTTCTGCCAGGCAGGAGTCCAAGTCTGCCAAGGAATGGTAACTATGGGTAGTCCTGGGAGATATGGAGGCAGAGGCAAAAGTTAGGATATTAAAGTATGGCCTTAGAGTTTCTAGCGTTGGGAGAAGGTGGAGGAGGTAGGCACAAGAACGCTACAAGTTGGCACACAAGAGTTGAGGAGCACACCAAGCTGCTGGCATGTAGAGGCCAACATTCCCATAATGAGTAAGGAGAAATACCTGCTTATAAAGGCTATGGCTGAAGAGAGACCCTGACACCCTGACCTCTGACTACAGGTTTGGAGTCAAAAGGTCAAAGGTCAAGGTTTTAAATCTATATGGGCTGCAAAAGGTGTGAGTCTGCATCTCAGTTGATTCCAATATAGTTTAACATTTAAATTATTGTAATTTTCACAAGTCATGATATTTTGTTAAATGAAACTAATCTTATGTATTTAATGAGCATTGTCTCATTCTCAGCCTATAGCCATATGCTGTAGATGATGTGTAATGTTTTACAGACGCTGTCATGAATGCCCCTTCGGAGCAGAAGGACAGACCCAAGCGCTGAATTGTAATAGTGACATTTATTAACAGAAAAAACATGAGTCCAAAATAGTGTTGACAAATACAAAAAGGTAACAAATAATAACTTACAAAGATAAGCCTCAGATCAGGGTGTGCTCTGGAGAAGTAGCAAAAACTTCAGAGATTGGGGGAACAGGAGTGAAGAGTAGATGATCCATTGTAGTCTCCAAGAAACAGTGAACAGGCAGTGCTAAAATACCATACAATCTAATGAGCTGCAGGTGTGGGCTGATTGAGCAAGCAGGTGACCTAATTAGACAATCACTCACAGCTGGAAACTGGAACAGACTGTGAGTGAATGGTGGGTGGGTCTGGGAGAGGAAGAAGGAGGCTCGTGTCACAAAACCAAAATAACAGAAAACAGACAAGAAAACAATAGCAGACAAAAGATACTCAAAAAATACATAGGGAGTTTGAGCTCTGGACTCAGACTCATGACAGATGCACTGTTTCATTCAAGCACACTTTGATATCTTCCTCCGGGTTGTAAAGAAAGTCACACAATGGAAAACATTATTGGATGATATCTGTCAGAGAAATAAACTCCACAATCTGGATTTAATCAGAATCAAATTCTTGTTTGTTGAGACACTGGGGGACGATGAATCAAAATTCCTTTTGATTGCTTGTTAATTGGCTTAGTCATGAGTTAGAAGAAAAAATCTGCATGAATGTGTGTCTGCATGCGCACCCATAAATTATGTTCATCTTTAGAGGTACTTTTAGTCATGTTGGATTAGGGAAGAACATAAAAAAATACTGAGGGTGTGGGTTATGATGGCTTGTTTGTTTCTTTTGTGTGTGTGTCAATAATAAATCCTCACACTATAGAGCAGAGGTGCACTGCTCCTTTCCCCCTCTACAAAACTCTTCGCTCTCCTTTTGAGTCTTAATTCAGTAATAACTGCTCACCTAATTCAACACAGATTGAGCATCATGGCATACGTTTTGTGCATATATGTCATTGAGACCCAGGGACTGTTTGTCTAAATTCACTCTAACATGACTTTGACCCAAAACCTAATTCAATTCAAAACATTTAAACAATCATTTCAGGGCACAAACATGGCTCCAATGAAACTAAATTTGCTAATCCCAAAGGTAAGTACGATGTAGTTTAGCCCACCCTTCAGCAGACTGTCCAAGCACACATGTTATACATGTGTACACTGTGTGTGTGGAAGATACAGTTCAGTCTTGCCAGAGCTTTTCATGCTTGGAATGCAGCTGTCAAAATGTATCAGTCAGCAAAAAATTTGAATGTCAAACCTCAGAGTTTTGCAATTGTTGTTCCCACCACGGCTGTGGTCTGAAGCAATGTTAGCCTGCCAAGGATGGTGCCCTTCTTGCTCAAGTGGTGACTCCAGCTGGATGCTGATGTGCACAATAAGACGGGATTTGAAGGCATATTATGAAACTCAGGGAGCCACTGAGACCCCTTTACAATGTGTACTTTGCTCTGGTCAGAATACTTGGGTGAGATGGGTTTGTTTTCCTTGGAGAAGATTTCTTATATATATGTTGTTTTTTTTAATGTGCATGCAAAGTAAAGAGTGGAATATACTGCATTGTAATTGAGGTCAAACTTCACTTCAGTTTCCAGCAAGATTTAAGCAACTGATGAATTCCATTTAACTGCATGTTTGAGTGAGGTCTGTATCTATACAGTTGTAAAGGATGGTTAGTAGTTGATTTACTTTAGACTCTCAACAACATAAGTGCTAATATCACAATGTCTTTGAATTGGTTCTCTCTTAAAGATGCATTCTGGTGGATATAAATCCCCTATAAAAACAAATCTTCATTGTCTAAAATGATATCTTATGCCCTTTTTTTAACAAAAAACGCTTTCATTGTCTTGCAGTTTTGTATCAAAATCTGTTCACTTTTCCTCCTCCTTCAAACACCGGGATCTGTGAATAGGCCCACCCACATCCCACAAGGCTAACAGCGGCTTGTGCTACGCAAAACAGAATAAATCCTGTGATAAAAAGACTGACCGGTTGAAGGAAATGCCCAGATGTATGCATGGTGACCCAGTAAAATGACTGAAACTGCATCGGTTCTTAAAAGAAGTTTAATGGTAAAACTCATCTTAATTTTTGCATGATGTTCACCAAACAACAAGCAAATATTACAAACTCAAACATTTTCTTAAAAGGGGAGGAGCTGCAACTAATCGAGGAATTTAAGTACCTTGGCGTGATTTTAGACTCCTCATTAACCTTTAAAAAACACATCAAAAAAAACTAAAATATAATAAAATTCAATCTAAGAAATGTTAAACAAATTATACCATCACTGGCAGTTAATGTGGCCAAAATATTTCTGCATGCAATGATCTCACACATCAATTACTGTTTTACCAACTGGTCACTCACTGGTGTAACCATAATCGAACCCATTGAATCTTTATACAAAAAAGCCATAAAAATCCTTGGCAAGAACAATCCCACATATCATTGCTGTCACATTTACAACAAATGCAATCTTCTGTCTTTTGAAAATTATAAAACTCTCAAATTTGTGATGATCCGGTGAGCGAGCTCCCCCTCCCCTCCTGTTCCTGTCGTCTCGGCTCCGGACAATCAGACACACCTGCGTGATTACACACCTGCTGCGTCCTGATTACCCAGCGTATTTAAGAGCTAGCGTGTGGAGTGCCCATCGCTGGATTGTTAGGTTTGCTACCAAGAAATGTTCAAGTCCTCAAAATGTTATTTTCTCTGGTTGATCTGTGTTTTGACTCCCATATCCTTCTGTCTCCCAGGTTGCTGCCACCCGCAGCTGTGTACTCCGGAGCTGATCACGCTTGCCTGACCATGAAGACGCCGGACGTCCACCCAGGTCACCATCTTCCCCTGTTGCCCTGGTCCACACAGGAATTCCCTGCCGGACTCCTCTGCTCACCGAGTAAGCGTGCTCTCTCATCATTATTCTCCTCTTCGGGAGATTCTGTCCCTAATTATTATGCTTTTTTCCCCATAGGCTATGTGCGCTCCAGCGGGACCAGTTTTCTGCCTATTTAAATGTGCGTTTGTGTGTTGCATTTTCCTCAGTTGTGCTTCTTTATTTAGAGTTGTGTGTAGTTTTATTTTTACAACAAGCTACGTTTGAGCCTCACTTGCACTGAATTATGACAGAACAATCCAGCCAAGATCAAGGCTCAGCAAGCGCTCAGCCGGGCGAACAGTCGGCACTCTGGCGCTTGGAGGCCACGGAATGCCGTGTCATGTTTGTTTTTGACCAGTTTGAAACCATTACCCAGCAACTGGCCACCATCACCGAGCACTTAGGTTGGCTTCCTGGTGCAGTGTCTCTCCCTGCGCCTGCTGCTCCGGCAGTGTCTGCCATCCGCAGGAACATTTCTGTTCCTTCGCCTGCCCCCTATGGGGAAGAGGTGGGGCAATGCAGGGGGTTTCTGCTCCACTGCTGGCTTTATTTTCAGCAGATGGAAGGGGAGTAGGGATGATTCAGCTAAGGTCCACTTTATGACCCTGTTGCTGCGAGACCGGGCACTTAAGTGGACACAGTCTGTCTTGAGCAGCCCGGACAGCCCCCTATACACAAACAAACAGTTTGTGCGGGAATTCTCCGAGGCATTCAACCATACGGAGAGTGAGGGGAACATTGTTAACATTGTTAGCCAGCTGATGGGACTGTGACAGGGAGGCTGGTCTGTGGCTGATTTCTCCGTCGAGTTCCGGGTCGCTGCGGCCGATTCCGGGTGGAACGACGCTGCCTTACACAGCACCTTCCTCTGGGGTCTGGATACGTACCTCCACGATGAGCTGGTTATCCGTGCATCCCTCTCCTCTCTGGATGAGATGATTGCACAGGCAATGGCCCTGGATAACCAGTTTAGGGAGCGTGAAAGAGAGCAGAAGGCCGCTGCTTCCCTGTTTGCTCCCGTTTGCTCCCGGTTCTCCAAGGCTGTCCATCTGGTTCCGCTCCACAAACTTCCATCTGCCACGGAGACGGCCGACCTGGTGACACAGCACGTCATCTGGCTGCATGGAATCCCAGTGGACATCGTCTCAGACCAGGGGCCACAGTTCACATCTCAGGTGTGGAGGGCGTTCTTCCGATTTTTGGGTGCTTCTGCCAGCCTGACATCTGGATACCATCCACAGAGTAATAGTCAGGCCGAGCATGCCAATCAGTCTCTGGAGGCCACCTTAAGGTCCATAGCATCCAGGAATCTGTCCACCTGGAGTTCCCACCTGAGCTGGGTGGAATACACCCATAAATCAGCTGTCTCCTCCTCTACTGGGCTCACGCCGTTCGAGGTCTTGATGGGCTATACACCATCTCTACTGCCCATGGTGGAGAGAAGCCTCACTGTCCCATCCATGGAGGCCCACGTGTGCCAGTGTCACCATCTGTGGAGGGCCACAACCACTCTCCTCCACTCTGCGGAGCGCAACCAGCTGTATGCCAACTGCAGACATGCGCTGGCCCCGAGGTACACGCTGGGACAGAAGGTTTGGCTGTCCACCGAATAGATCCCACTTAAGATGGAGTCATGGAAGCTCTCCCCCACTATCTGGTCCCGTTTACCATCAAGCAGTTGATCAACGACGTCACCGTTTGGTTGGACCTGCCATCTTCAATGCGGATCCACCAGACGTTCCACGTTTTCCGTATTAAGCCCCTCTCCGCCAGTCCTCTCTGCCCTCCTCCAGACCCCCCCGGGGGATTGACGGCCAGACAAGATACATGGTGGAGAGGATCCTGGACATCCGTTGACAAAGTCAGGGGTGCCAGTACCTCATGGATTGGAAGGGGTATGGGACGGAGGAGAGGTCCTGGATTCCGGGGTCCTACATCCTGGATAAACGGATGGTGCGGCGGTTTCATCGGACCCATCCCCACAAGCCCAGTGGGATGCCAGGAGGCACCCCTTGAGGAAGGGGCACTGTCATGAGTGAGCGAGCTCCCCCTCCCCTCCTGTTCCTGTCGTCTCAGCTCTGAAGGATCAGATACAACTGTGTGATTACACACCTGCTGCGTCCTGATTACCCAGCGTATTTAAGAGCCAGCGTGTGGAGTGCCCATCGCTGGATCGTTAGGTTTGCTGCCACGAAAAGTTCAAGCACTCAAAACATTATTTTCTCTGGTTGGTCTGTGTTTTGACTCCCGTGTCCTTCTGTCTCCCAGGTTGCTGCCACCCGCAGCTGTGTACTCTGGAGCTAATCACGCTCACCTGACCAAGAAGATGCCGGACATCCACCCAGGTCACCATCTTCCCCTGTTGCCCTGGTCCACACAGGAGTACCCTGCCGGACTCCTCTGCCCACCGAGTAAGCGTGCTCTCACATCATTATTCTCCTCTTCGGGAGACTCTGTCCCTAATTATTATGCTTTTTTCCCATAGGCTACGTGCGCTCCAGCGGGCCCAGTTTTCTATCTATTTAAATGTGAGTTTTTGTGTTGCATTTTTCTCAGTTGTGTTTCGTTATTTAGAGTTGCATGTAGTTTTATTTTTACAATAAACTGGTGAACTTTTACTACAGAGTATGTGTGTTCATTCTGGAAGCTCTGCGTCTGAGCATCACTTGCACTGAATCATGACAAAATTTGCCCGTTCAATTTATAAAATATTAAATAGCTATGCACCACCACCCCTGGGAGAATATGTTAAACTGAGGACTGTCACCAGTACAACCACCAGAGCAATCAATAGAGGAGTCTGTGAGGTCCCCCACAGACGCACCCCATTTGCTCAATCTGTGCTATCAGTGAGGGGCACCAAGATCTGGAATAATATACGACCTGCAATCAGAGAACATACCACACTAAACACTTTTAAGACGCACTGTAAAAATAGGCTTTTAAACAACCAAAAATGTATATATATATTAAATTAATTAAATTAAATCACCCTTATTGTCATTCAACTGTACAACCAATCATGTACAGTAGAACGAAATTGTGTTTTACCTATCTACTGTGTTAATCACACACACCCCAAGTGCAGAATCAGAGGGCCGCTGCCATGCAAGGTGCCGCCACAAATTTCCCTCCTCCATTCCATTATTGCTGAGCACCAAGCTGGACGGCAGGAAGTTCCACTTTTATATGGTCTTCGGCATGACCCAGCCGGGATTTGAACCCCTGCCTCCCGGGTGTGGGGCGGATGCTCTGCCATATATATATATATATATATATATATATATATATATATATATATATACATACAATGGTGTGAAAAAGTGTTTGTCCCCTTCCTGATTTCTCTTTTTTTTTGTATGTTTGTCACACTTAAATGTTTCAGATCATCAAAAAATTTAAATATTAGACAAAGATAACACAAGTAAACACAAGATGCAGATTTTAAATGAAGGTGTTTATTATTAAGGGGAAAAAATTCAAACCTACATGGCCCTGTGTGAAAAAGTGATTGCCCCCTAAACCTAATAACTGGTCGGGCCACCCTTAGCAGCAACAATTGCAATCAAGCATTTGCAATAACTGGCAATGAGTCTTTTGAAGCATTGTGGAGGAATTTTGTCCCACGTATCTTTGCAGAATTGTTGTAATTCAGCCACATTGGAGGGTTTTTGAGCATGAACCACCTTTTTAAGGTCATGTCACAGCATTTCAATCAGATTCAGGTCAGGACTTTGATTAGGCCACTCCAAAGTCTTCATTTTGTTTTTCTTAAGTCATTCAGAGGTGGACTTGCTGGTGTGTGTTGGATCATTGTCCTACTGCAGAACCCAAGTGTGCTTCTGCTTGAGGTCACAAACAGATGACCGGACATTCTCCTTCAGGATTTTTTGGTAGACAGCAGAATTCATGGTTCCATTTACCACAGCAAGTCTCCGAGGACCTGAAGCAGCAAAACAGCCCCAGACCATCACACTACCACCACCATATTTTACTGTTGGTATAAGATAAGATAAGCCTTTATTAGTCCCACAACGGGGAAATTCCAGGATTGCAACAGCACAGGGATAGCAACACAAAAAAAAGCAAGCAAGCAAGAGCAGCTAATATACATATGTACATATTACTATAAATATATATATATATATATATACACACAGACACACAGTGTAGAGCATTGTAGCTGGATGGGATAAATATATGAGTATATAAACACACAGTATGGAGCATTGCAGCTAGATGGAATAAATATGTAAATATATAAACACAGTGCGGAGCAATGTAGCTATATGGAATAATATGTAGATATATAAACACACAGTACGGAACATTGCAGCTAGGTGGAAAAAATATGTAAATATATAAACACACAGTGCGGAGCATTGTAACTAGATGGAATGAATATATAGATATATAAATATAAACAAACATAAACACACCCAGTGCGGAGCATTGTATCTAGATGGAATAAATATGTAAATGTATAAACACACACAGTGCAGAGCATTGTTGCTAGATGGGATGAAACAGCACAACCGTCTACTTAGTTATCCTACATGATATGATTATGTGCCCATACATATTCTCACCCTCCGTAGCTACCGGTATTTTCCTAGTTGTATGCCAGAGGGGACCATTGTGTAAGTCTATTGCATCTTTTGCATTCAAAAAACTATTAGGTTGTTACGTCTTTTTGCTATCTCTGCGAGCAGCCCTGCTTAGGTTGTACAGTCTGACAGCCGTTGGTAGGAGGACCTGCGAAACCTCTCGGTTGTGCACCTGGGATGATGTAGTCTGCTGCTAAATGAGCTCCTCAGTGCATTCAGTATGTCCTGCATAGGGTGGAACTCGGACTCCAGCAGAGATGACAGTTTAGCCACCGTCCTTCTCTCTCCTATCTCCTCCACCGGATCAAGGCGCTGCCCCAGGACGGAGCTAGCTTTCTTGATCAGTTTGTTCAGTCTCTTCCTATCGGCTGCTGTAATGCCACTGCCCCAGCAGACCACTCCAAAAGTGATGGCTGATGCCACCACCGTGTCATAAAATGTCTTCAGCAGTGCCCCTTGTACACCAAAAGACCTGAGTCTCCTCAGTAGGAACAGCCTGCGCTGTCCCTTCTTGTAGAGTGCGTCAGTATTGTGTGACCAGTCTAGTTTATTGTTCAGATGAACACCCAGGTACTTGTAGGATGTCACCATCTCAATGTCTGTTCCCTGTATATTTACTGGTGCTGTGAGGGGTTGTCCTTGCCTGCGGCAGTCCACCACCAGCATCTTAGTTTTCCTCACGTTGATCTGGAGGCAGTTCCGATGGCACCAGTCCACGAAGTCCTGGATAAGCCCTCTGTACTCAGCTTCATCTCCATTGGAGATGAGGCCAACGATCGCAGAGTCATCAGAGAACTTCTGTAGATGGCAGTGTGTTGTGTTGTGTGAGAAGTCCGCAGTATAAAGAGTGAACAGGAAGGGAGCCAACACCGTTCCCTGGGGGGCCCCCGTGCTACTGATGATCGTGTCGTATGATCGTATGATGTTCCTTTTCTGAAATGCTGTGCTACTTTTACGCCAGATGTAATGGGACACATATCTTCCAAAAAGTTCAACTTTTGTCTCGTCAGTCCACAGAGTATTTTCCCAAAAGTCTTGGGGATCATCAAGATGTTTTCTGGCAAAACTGAGATGAGTCTTTATGTTCTTTTTTGCTCAGCAATGGTTTTCGACTTGGAACTCTGCCATGCAGGCTGTTTTTGCCCAGTCTCTTTCTTATGGTGGAGTCCCATATAGGGCGGTGTGATGACGCCAACTTCCTGTTGCGTTGTCACACCTCACTTCATATTAAGTGCCGCCATAACATCCTCTCCTCCTTTACAAAGTCTAAAAACACAATTCAAACCCTCCCCAGTCCCTGGACCCGAAACACACTCTAATTAACGTAAACTAAAATAGTCAAAGGCCTAACACAGTCAGTACAGGGCCATCTCATTGTGGAATGGTCTGCCACTTTTCTTGGTTGAACCCAAAGTAAGACCATTTCTAAAAGACTATTGAAAAGATATTTTAATGTTGCATTAATTTAGGATTTTTGATGAATCGTTACAGCTTGATGTGGTGCATGTATTGTATATATTTTTGTTTTTGTTCAGGTTGTGTATGTTTGTGTATTTTTGATGTGTTTTTTTGGAATTTTGATTTGCTGTTTTAAGGGTTATGTTGTAGTTTTATACTGATTTTGCATTTATGCTTTGATATGTATTGATTTTAATGCTTTCAGGGACCCCAGGAAGAGTAGCTGATGTTATTTATCAGCTAATTTGGATCCCATTAATAAATAAAAAAAAAAAAAAATCAATCTTTACATCAAAAATAACATTTTCACACTAACAGTTCATATGAAGGATTTTTTTATTACTTTTGCCAAGGAGCTTATGTAATCAGGGCATTTGTTTGTTTCCCTGTCTTTGAGCAACATTACATAAAAACTACAGGATGGATTTTGAAGAAATTTTCACCAGTGGTGACTCTTGGCCAAAGGATAAACCCATGAGATTTTGGAGGTGATCTGAGAGCACATACCACCACCAAGATCCTATCTCACAGTGTATGGAGAGACAGAAAGACGGCAGTACGGAGGGAAAGTCGGATGGACAGAGTTATGGACAGACGGATGACGGGACGGACGGATCTTTGGAGGGGTATGTGCTCTTTGAGTGCCTTATGTTTTTCAAGGTTTAGGATTCTGCTAGCACACTTAAAGTTACTTATAAGTTCTTAATGGAAAGTATAACTAAACTTGATTAAGTCGTATAAAACTGATTCATAAAATTGTCATGGCATCTCTTTCTAATCAACTGCAGGTAAATTCAGTCTAAAGTTATTTTGTTATAATTATCCACCACATACAGTGGATATAAAAAGTCTACACACCCCTGTTCAAATGCCAGGTTTTTGGGATGTAAAAAAATGAGACCAAGATAAATCATTTCAAAACTTTTTCCCACCACTAATGTGACCTATAACCTGTACAATCCAACTGAAAAACAAACTGAAATCTTTTAAGGGAAAAAATAAAAAAATAAAAACTTACAATAACCTGGTTGCATAAATATGCACACCCTGTTATAACTGGGGATGTGGCTGTGTTTAGAATTAACCAATCACATTCAAACTCATGTTAAATGGGAGTCGGCACACACCTGTCACCATTTAAAGTGCCTCTGATTAACCCCAAATAAAGTTCAGCTGTTCTAGTAGGCTTTTCCTGACATTTCTGTAGTCACATCTTACAGCACAAGCCATGGTGTGCAGAGAGCTTCCAGAGCATCAGAGGGGTCTCATTGTTCAAAGGTATCAGTCAGGAGAAGGGTACAAAAGAATTTCCAAGGCATTAAATATACCATGGAACACAGTGAAGACAGTCATCATCAAGTGGGGAAAATATGGCACAACAGTGACATTACCAAGAACTGGACGTCCCTCCAAAATTGATGAAAAGATGAGAAGAAAACTGGTCAGGGAGGCTGCCAAGAGGCCGACAGCAACATTGAAGGAGCTGCAGGAATTACTGGCAAGTACTGGCTGTTAAGTACACGTGACAACAATCTCCCATGTAGGATGGCAAGACAGAAGCCTTATCTTTAGAAGAAAAACATACAAGCCTGGCTACATTTTGCAAAAACAGATTTGAAATCTCCCAAACACATGTGGGAAAATGTGTTAGGGTCCAATGAAACCAAGGTTGAACTTTTTGGCCATAATTCCAAAAGGTATATTTGACACAAACACAACACTGCTCATCACCAAAAGAACACCATACCTACAGTGAAGCATGGTGGTGGCAGCATCATGCTTTGGGGCTTTTTCTTAAGCTGGAACTGGGGCCTTAGTCAAGGTGGAGGGAATTATGAACAGTTCCAAATACCAGTCAGTGTTGGCACAAAACTTTCAGGCTTCTGCTCGAAAGCTGAAAATGAAGAGAAATTTCATCTTTCAGCACAACGATGACCCAAAGCACACATCCAAATCAACAAAAGAATGGCTTCACCAGAAGAAGATTAAGGTTTTGTAATGGCCCAGCCAGAGTCCATACTTGAATCTGATCGAATACCTGTGCAGTGATCTGAAGAGGGCTGTTCACAGGAGATGCCCTCGCAGTCTGATAGATTTGGAGAAGAAAAGTGGGCAAATATTGCCACATCAAGATGTGCCACACTGATAGACTCCTACCCAAAAAGACTAAGTGCTGTAATAAAAGCCAAAGGTGCTGCAACAAAGTGTTAGTTTAAGTGTGTGCATATTTATGCAAACAGGTTATTGTAAGTTTTTTTATTTTTTATTTTTCTCCTTAAAAGATTTCAGTTTGTTTTTCAATTGGGTTGTACAGGTTATAGGTCACATTAATGGTGGAAAAAGTTTTTAAATGATTTATCTTGGTCTCATTTTTTTACATCCCAAAACCTGGCATTTGAACAGAGGTGTGTAGAGATAAAATCAATCAGATTCTTCCCACAGTTAACTTAAATACTGTAACTACTACAACTCCTTCAATTGATGTCTGTCTTGATGAGTTTACTCCAATCGACCTTTATGAGTTAGACAAAATAGTTTCCTCATCCAAACCTTCAACTTGTCTTTTAGACCCTATTCCTACCAGGTTATTTAAAGAAGTCTTCCCACTTATTGGTAGCTTTATTCTTCATATAATCAATTCTTCATTAACTTTAGGCCATGTACCGCAGGCTTTTAAAACGGCTGTAATTAAACCCTTACTCAAAAAGCCAACGCTAGATCCAGGAGCTTTAGCTAACTATAGACCAATCTCTAATCTCCCTTTCATTTCAAAAATCTTAGAAAGAGTTGTTGCTACGCAATTATTTGACCACCTGCAGGGAAATGGTTTAGTTGAAGAGTTTCAATCTGGGTTTAGAATCCATCATAGTACTGAAACAGCCTTTGCGAAGGTCACTAACGACCTCCTCATCACATCTGATAATGGACTTGTTTCTGTACTTGTCCTTTTAGACCTTAGTGCAGCTTTTGATACTATCAATCATAATATTCTACTTGATAGATTAGAACACCATGTTGGACTTAATGGAACTTCGTTGCAGTGGTTTAGATCTTATTTATCTGATAGGTTCCAGTTTGTTCATGTAAATAATGAGTTTTCTTTCAACTCAAAGCTTAGTCATGGAGATCCACAGGGATCTGTGCTAGGCCCTACTCTTTTTAGTTTATATATGCTTCCGTTAGGCAACATTATTAGAAAGCACTGTATACATTTTCATTGTTATGCAGATGACACACAATTATACCTGTCAATGAAGCCAGATGATAGTAATCAATTAGCCAAGTTAGAAGCCTGTCTTAAGGAAATCAAAGCTTGATGACTTGTAATTTCCTGCTATTAAATCAGATAAGACTGAAGTCATTCTTGTTGGTCCAAAAAACCTTAGAAATACCTTTCCAAATCAAACTTTCAGTTTGGATGTGGTTACTCTTTCTCTTAATAGCTCTGTGAGGAACCTTGGAATTATTTTTGATCAAGATCTGTCCTTCAATTCACATATTAAATTTGTTTCTAAGACTGCCTTCTATCATTTGCGTAATATTGCCAAGATTAGGAGCATCTTGTCTCAGAGTAATGCTGAGAAACTGATCCACGCTTTTGTTAGCTCGAGATTAGATTATTGTAATTCTTTATTATCAGGCTGTCCTAAAACATCTTTAAAAAGTCTTCAGCTGATCCAAAATGCTGCAGCAAGAGTTTTAACAGGTACTAGAAAGAGAGATCATATCTCTCCGGTTCTGGCCTCCCTTCATTGGCTTCCCATAGAGCTTAGAATTAAGTTTAAAATCATTCTTCTTACTTCCAAAGCTCTAAACAATCAGGCTCCTTTTTATTTAAAAGATCTGATACTACCATATTATCCTAACGCTGATCCATTGCCCCTGGGGGGGCAATGGATCAGCGTTCTCGTCGCGCCCTCCGCCAGTACCCGGGCTCGCCTGGGGAAGCTAATGATCCTACCAGCAGACTAAATTCGAAGAGACGACGCCTCTGTGCCAAGTCAAAGAAGAATCCTAGTCACAGTCCTAAAGCCGAAAGCAAACAGCCCCAAGAGCACTTTGTGGTAGGATCTGCCCTTCGCATATTACAACTAAACGTTGAAGGCCTATCTGCAGCCAAGCAAAGCCTTATCGAAGTCCTCGTTTTCCAACATTCGATTGATGAAATCTGCCTCCAAGAGACTCATATTGGCACAGAGGAAGCTGGCCGCTTCACCATCAAAGGCTTTGACCTCCTGTGCTATGTTCTACATGCTAAACATGGACGTGCCACCTATGTGCGTTCTGACATAGTTGAAGCAAATCACCTGATAACAACACATTTCTCAGACACCATAATCATTGGTGGCTTCCATATTGTCAATGTGTACAAGCCCCCTAATGCCAACTGGGATCTGCAGGTCTTACCCACCCTACCCCACCCTGCCATCTATGTGGGGGACTTTAACAGCCATCACCCTGACTGGGGGTACCCAGCAGTGGACAGTGATGGGGAGGCACTTTCAGACTGGGCATCCAGAAATGACCTCGCTTTGATATACGACCCCAAACCAAGAGGAACCTTCCACTCTGCTAGGTGGAAGAAGGACTATTCTCCTGACCTGTGTTGGGTCAGCTCTTTGAATGGGGAGCCATATCCTACACAGATCCTCATTCTTGATGATTTTCCACACAGCCAACACCGGCCCCTGCTTGTACACATTGGCCTACAACTTCCAGTCATATACAGCCCAAGGAAGATGTGCTGGAACTTCCGCAAAGCCAACTGGAAGAAATTCAGTGAAACTCTGGACCGGAGCATTGTTACCATCCCACTCCACACCATCACTGTAGATGAAGCATACAACCGCTTCTGCAGCGCAATCTTCAAGGCTGCCCATACTGCAATCCCACGAGGCTACCGACCCCTCTATGTCCCATGTTTGGGCAGAGAAAGTGCTGCCCTCCTACAATCCTATCAAACATCAGGGGACCCAGAGATAGCAGACCATCTCATTGAATCGCTAAATACAGCCCGGCGAAAGAAATGGGAGGAGACAGTTGCTGACCGGAGCTTTACCCACTCTAGCAGGAAATGTTGGAGCCTCATCCGTCGCCTAGGAGCTGCACAGAAGCCCCCTAGCCAAAGCCGAGCATCCGTCACACCCAACCAAGTTGCATCCCACCTACTGACTATCGCCAAAGCACCCCAAGACAAAGACACCAGAAGAGCAGTTACAACTGAGCTAAAAAAACACCAAAAAATGCCTGTAGAGGAAACGAACCCTGAACCCTTCGAGGCTGCTGAACTGGAGAAAGTCCTACAGGGCCTGAAATGTGGAAAGGCAGCAGGATACGATAACATCTTCCCAGAATTCATGAAAAATCTTGGCCCCCGAGCCCTAACCTGGTTGACACAATTCTACACAAGGATCACACAAACAAACTCGATCCCAAAGAAATGGCGGACAGCAAAGGTCATTGCCATCCCAAAACCTGGCAAAGACCACAAACTACCAGCAAGCTACCGCCCAATCTCCCTACTCAGCATTCCTTACAAAATCATGGAGTGCCTAATATTGCAACGCATTTCCCCAGAAATAGAGGATATTCTAAGTGTGGATCAAGCAAGTTTCCGCAAGGACCACAGTACAGGAGAACAAGTACTGGCCCTAACCACCTTCATTGAAAATGGCTTCGAGAGCAGACTGAAGACAGGGGCTGTGTTTCTCGATCTTACAACCGCCTATGATACGGTCTGGCACAAAGGCCTCCTCCTGAAACTTATAAAGGCGATCCCTGCTTGGGCAACAGCAATTATAAAAACCCTGCTGACCAACCGAAGGTTCAGAGTCCACCTCAGTCAGAACACAAGTGCATGGAGAATGCAGAAAAACGGACTCCCACAAGGCTCAGTTCTAGCTCCAACTCTGTTCAACCTCTACATAAACGACCTGCCTACTACAAAATCCCGCAAATTCATCTATGCAGACGACATCTGTTTGGCATTCCAAGCACCAGACTTTGAACCACTGGAACGGGTGCTCACGGAAGATCTTGCCAAACTGGACCAGTTCTGCAAAATCTGGTGCCTAAAACCAAGCCCAGCAAAAACCGTCTCCAGTGTATTCCATCTCCACAATGCAAAAGCTGCCAGAGAAC
Source organism: Pholidichthys leucotaenia (assembly GCA_020510985.1). Classification (NCBI taxonomy): domain Eukaryota; kingdom Metazoa; phylum Chordata; class Actinopteri; order Cichliformes; family Pholidichthyidae; genus Pholidichthys; species Pholidichthys leucotaenia. Next base: position 418,750,022 of record CM035839.1, read on the forward strand.
TAAACATCCACCTGAGCAAACTCAAGCTTAAGCATGCCCCAAATCCAACTTATCTTGGAGTGACCCTTGATAGGACCTTATCCTTCAAGGAACATCTAAAGGGGACGGCTGCTAAGGTGAAGGTACGAAACAACCTGCTCTGCAAGCTCGCTGGTGCAAAATGGGGGGCGGCAGTCTCCACCCTGCGCACCTCAGCACTGGCCCTTTCATACTATATTGTTATTATTGTTATTATATGTTATTATTATTATTGAATATTGTGCCCCTGTCTGGTCCAGGTCATCTTACACACACCATGTAGACACCCAGCTCAACTCAACCATGAGAACTATAACTGGAACAATCTGCTCAACACCACTCCCCTGGCTCTCCGTACTGTCAAACATAGCCCCTCCACACATCCGGCGAGCAGCATTAACTCAAAGGATGCTCCAAAAAGTTAAAGATTTTCCTCACTTACCAATCCATGCAGATATCTACACCCCACCCACTGCCCGACTTTCATCCAGACGGCCGATTTGGAAAAACCCTCCCCCAGCTGACTTTACCATCCAGACAGCTTGGCAAGAGGAATGGGAGACCAAGGAGGTCCCAAACAAACAGCTGGTGATAAATCCCAACCAACAGGTCCCGGGCACCAACCTCCCAAGGAGACAGTGGTCTACACTCAATCGCTTCAGGACTGGACATGGCCCCTGCTTGGCCAGCCTTCACAGATGGGGCAGTAGCCCTAGCCCACTGTGCGCATGTGGAGAGGAGCAAACAATGGAACACATCATAGAGGTTTGCCCGCTCCAAAGACTGGAAGCAGGATTACACACCCTCCATACAGCAAACCAGGAGGCAACTGCTTGGCTTAAGGACTTTGCATTCGCTAAATAAATCCTAACAGAGCACTACGCTCCCAAAATGCAGGATTACTTGTAATACCTAGAATCTCCAAAAGTACAATGGGAGGCAGAGCCTTCAGTTATCAAGCTCCTCTCCTGTGGAACCAGCTGCCAATCTGGATTTGGGAGTCAGACTCGGTCTCTGTTTTTAAGAATAGGGCTAAAACCTACCTTTTTGATATAGCCTACAATTAGGGAGGGATCATGTGTTTCTGAACCCTCCCTTAGTTATGCTGCTAATAGGTTTATTCAGCCGGGGGACCTCCAGTAATGCACTGGGCCTCACTCCTTTCCTCACTCTCAATGAAATATTTTTTTTGCTGGTCATTAACATTTGTTTGTTCTCTCCCATAGATTGAGTCCCCATCGTGCTGTTTGCTCTCTACATGTCTGTTCTTTTCATCTTCTCTATCCCCTCACCCCCCAGCCAGTCGCAGCAGATGACTGCCCCTCCCTGAGCCTGGTTCTGCTGGAGGTTTCTTCCTGTTAAAAGGGAGTTTTTCCTCTCCACCGTCGCCAAGTGCTTGCTCACAGGGGATCGCCTGATTGCTGGGGTCTTTCTGCAACTGTGGGGGTTCCCCCTACAGTTGATAGTGCTATGAGATGACTGTTGTTGTGAAATGGCGCTATATAAATAAAGTTGAATTAAATTGAATTGAACTTTTTATATCCACTGTAAAATAACTGATGACCTGAAACCTTTTCAGCTGGCAGGATTTATTCTTCTAAATATATTTTTTTGTTTAGTTTGAATCAGATTTGTGTTTCTTTGTCACATTTTTTTTTTATGAATATGTTGTGAAAGTCACTTATTTGGGTTACAAAGTACTTGATTAAAAGTTATTCCATTTTATGCAGGTTTTAACTTAAATCATATTTTATACCAGGTTCAAAACACACACACACACACACACACACACAACCATCCACTGTGATTAGAATCAGCACATTATTCAGTACCAAATATTTATCAAAGTATGTATTTGTGGTGATCTGTGCGCTGATTCCGGCCGCATTCAGGCTGCTCAGTATTTCTCCTTTTCCACCGTAGTATTCCGGGGTTTGTTTTTAGGGCCGCTCAGGGGCTTTTATTGTGACAGCATCACGGCCGCACTTCTGGCTGTCAAAGCCGAGCCGGCGCCGTGACAGCTGTTTGTCATTTTTGTTAATTACTTTACCTCTGTTCTGATTTGTTTGTGCTCGGTATTTAAGGGAGCAGCTGAGGCTTACTCCTCGCTGCAACCTACACAACCTTACTTCGTCGTGACGATGGACGGGAGCTCCTATTCCCGACTCCAGTCTTCCTTGTGTCTTGAACTCCTTGCTGCATGTCTTTATAAGTGTTTTTGTACAGCGCAGGCTCCATCCTCGCTGTCCCTCCTAGTTTATCTTCAGAGTTTATTATTTTGTATCTCAGTATATGTTCGTGTTCTGCCCCACGTGGCTGTTTATTTTGTCATTTCATCTTCTTGTAAATAAACGAACAAACTTACTGTTTGGCATCTGGCGTCTCACTAATGCCCTGCAAGGGGCATTCATAACAGTATCAATCTTTTATTAATTATATACTGTATATACTATAGGTAAATGTTGCAAACTCTTGGATATTCATTAACCCATTGAGTTTTTAGTCCACTGCATAGTGCAAAGTAAGCACACATTGTCATCAGCAAAGTCATAACTTGTCTCATGAGATTTATAGCCAGGTGTACAAATTTAGAAGCGGTCAGAGAAATGAAACTGGAGGAAGAACTGAGAGATGTGCCAAAAAGCTAACTCAAATGTCAAGAGTTGTTTTGGATTTTACAATTAGGATGGAACAACAGACATTATATGAAAACTTATTTGAAACCGCTATTGATAGTTGCACTTTGAGGACACAGTTTGATGGTGAATAAGGGGAGTAAAAATACACAGTATTGCAATACTCAATCTATCCTGACATCACAATACCTAGTATCATGATTGCATTGTGTCGTAACCAAAGCATCGCAATAGTATCATATCACAAGTTCCCTCACGGTTTCCACCCCTTATTTCTTGATTTCTTCTCTCATAATTTTGTTCCACACCGTCTCAATAAAAACAAGTATCTTGTGATAATACTAATTTCCTTGAGAGAAGAGTATGCCAGCATTTACACAGATAAAAAGGAAGAGGATACCTGTCATGAGTTGAGCAGAATAGCCTGTGTGCTGAAATGGAGGAAGCAGGAGCTGCTAAAGCAACTTAGTGAAAAAGAAGAAAACTTAGCCACCATTGCTTGGCACTGGGGAAAACAAATGCTGTACTTGATGATTAATATTAGTATATTAATGGTGGTTAATATTGAAATTAACTGTCTTTCTTACAAGTGCAGTGATTTCAAGATGTGGTGTGTATTTACAGGTTGGCTGTCGTTCTTCATCTGGTGAGGATTCTGTGGGATATGGATTTATTGTGAAGTGCGGTGTGATGACACCGCCTCCTGGTTGCGTCATCACACCACCCTATAATGGGGCATCCGCCATTTGGGGCTGTGCTTTGCCCGGATGACTCGCCATGTAGCTGTACAACATGTATTATACATAGTTATTAATAAAGAAGTGTTCAAGTGCAACCTCTTCATACGTCTCCTCAATACCAGGTTTTGTGGACATAACAGATTCTTCCAGTAATGGCTTTGTTAAAATCTGAGAACGGGTGAGATGGTGCCTCGACCTGAGGACTTCATTGGTTAGATATTGCAATGTTTGGAGAGGTTGACTTACAGGATTGTGATGGTGGATATCTGGGTTTATAGGGTCCGCCAGGTTAATCCAGAGCCACCAGGGAAAAGCCGAGAAGACTTCTAGGAGATATGGAGGGCAGGAGAAAAAGGTGAGGTGAAGTTAATCAGAGTCTTACAAGTTCCAGTGGAGAAGAGAGAAGGTGAAGGAGGTAGGCACGAGCACATGACAGGTTGGCACATGAACATTGAGAGCACACCAGACAGCTGGCATGAATGTCCAACAGTCCCGTCAGGAGGAAAGGAAGCGCCTGCTCATAAGGGCTGTGGTTTATGACAAACAGGTGAGCAATCAGAGCAGCTGAACACAGTTAGGTAATTACAGTGGGAAAAAGTGTGTACCAAATCAAATCAAATCAACCTGAGATACTATAGCTATGGATGGACTGGCATTGCTAAGAAAAAAAAACATTAAGAGCTCAAAAGAAAGTCAAAATCTTGAATCACTTAGGTCAGTCCCAGTGTTGCTTGGTTAGAGAAATGCCAGAGTACCAAGACCATAACATCTGTCATACCCCACCTCATAACCCTAATAGCCTCACCACAAAACCAAATTTCTTCACATCTACATGAGCCATGCACACATGCATTTCCACATGTCCTCCTGCAGGTTTAAAACAGGAAACTGAAGTGGGGGAGTAGTTCTGCCCGGGGAGGCCACCAACCACAGGACAACCACAGAATAAGGAGTCTGACCACAGCCTTCAGATGGAAACAGACAACATTTGAGCTGATCAAACACCCAGCAGTCACTAAGACTGTAACAAAAAGGATAAGAAAGAAAATATAAACAACTAATCACATAAGATGAGCATTCCACTTGTTTTTATTCAGAAATAAATAGCTTGTTCTGATACTTCTTTGAAGGTCCTTTTCACTACAAAATATGTGACTAATGGGGTGCTGGACTCTGGTACAGGATGTTGTGTGTTTAATCCCCCATTTAGATGCCACCAGTTGGGTTTCACTGCCCCCGTAGTCACATAGCCTTATAAAATGCATCCATGCCATATAATTAGAATAAAATCCTAAAGCTTCTCTTAAAAATGTTTATATAGACGCATCCTGGCAGGGGCTGGTATAGCGCCTTTGGGCAGAGGTGTGAAATAAAGGCTCCTGAATGTAAAACTCCTGTCCCACTTACTAATCCAGCTGATTCTGGTAAGCACAGCTCTCAAAGGTTGAGTAATGGGCTCATCTACCTGGCTGCAGAGCTGTGCTTATCAGAATTTTATACTTCTGTTTCCAAGTTTTTCATGTTTGTCTTTCAAAACCCTGACTTCAACTGCCCTCCATCACAGTGCTATTGGCTGTGATATCTATCAAGTTTATGCAGAGTTGACAACATTTCAGAAAAGCTTGGAGTGAGATTTAGAGGGAACTGGGCACTGGGGAAACTTGGGGATAAGGGCGGAGTGAGTGTGCATGTGCAGAATGCACATAAACATACTTTTTTCAAAGCATACACTTCTTTACCTCAGAATAAGTTTTAGAACGTATTCGGTCTGCTTTATGCTGCTTTGAGAGCTCTTGTGTAAAAATCTGAAGAAGGTCAACACGATATTGGCAGTATTTTGCTCAGTTTGGAGTGAGAAATGTGATTTGTGGTCTGTGAGACTCACTCCAAAAGAGTGAGAGTTGGCAACATTGGTTAAGCCACAGAGTTTCTGAGCTGACGATTCTGCTGTTCCACTGATCTATTTCACCAGCATGAATCCACCCCCCCACACACACACACACACACTCAAAGCCAGGGATATAAGCAGCCTGTTAGCATCATTGCTAACATTAGTGCTTGCAGTTTGACTAAAACGAAGTTAGTGTCTGGCTGTGAAGCACATTCTTAGGCTCTTTAAGCTGCTGTGTTAACCCACAGCCTGTGAGCAAATTATTCAAACATTCCATTGTGAGTCTGAATAATCAGAGAATGTAGACTGCTAAAGCTGCTGTTTAGCCTAGCATTGAGAAAAGATTAAAATGAGAAAACTTTTATTCTTTTATTAACACAGAATAATCCACTCAGCCGTGTTGGGTTAAGTGGCAGTCCACCCGCTAATCCTAGTTATTATTGGTGTTATTTATGCTAAATAGGGGAGGGTAACAATTGATTGATGTGTTTGTGGTGGACACAGTACACATGGCACTCCACCCAGGACAAAGGGGTTGGTAGGGGAGAAGATAGTTAGGGATGCTAATGGAGAAAGGTGAGGGAAGCCAAACAAAGAAAGATGTGCCTTTCACACACACACACACACACCCCCACCGTTCCAGGTTCACACCTGAAGACGCAGGGGTGCGAATGTATTGTACCAAGACCCGTTCTGTGACATGTGGGTCAATGTTATGCTGATGTGTGTGTATGTCTTTCATGTCTGTATGTTAATGTGTTTACCCTGTGTGCCAGAGGCGGGAATAAAAGTGTATAAAAGAGTTTGCTGAGGAAACAGAGGACAGTTGTTTTGTGCTGAATGTTGGAAGCTGAATAAAGTTTGAGTGTCATTCAGCTCGCTGTCTCGTCTGCTTTCATCTTCCACGTTGGTGATCCTAAGACGTGCAATGGAGAACGAGCCAAGCACCACCTCGGAGACAACCCAGAGGGAGAACACCAGCGCAGCATGCACTGTCACAGTCAAGCTCCCAGACTTCTGGCTTCACAATCCAACTGCTTGGTTTCTACATGTGGAAGCCCAATTCGCACTCTGCGGGATCACAACGGACGACACCAAATATTATCATGTGGCCGCTGCACTGGATCTGCGCACCACGCAGCAAGTGACGAGCCTGCTCCAGGAACCGCCGGCCTAGGGAAAATACGACGAGCTCAAGCAGATGCTAATTCAGCGGTATACCCTGTCAGACGGTGAGAGAGCAGAGAGACTCCTAACGTGCTCAGAGTTAGGTGACAAATCAGCTGTGGAGCTGATGGAGAGCATGTTAGCATTGATGGGGAAGAACGACGAATCCTGTTCGCCCACCTCTTCCTCAAGAACCTTTAGAGGAGTTGGAGTTAATAAGTGTTCACTTCTTCCTTCTCCCTTTCGAGCACTGTATACTGTCACTTTTATCGCACTTGTCAATTGTTTTGTTTTTTTTACTTTTTTGTTCGAAATAAAGTATGTATCTATCTATCTATCTATCTAAGAACCTACCTGCTACATCGAGGGCGATCCTGGCCAACTCGCCGCTACTGGTAACCAAGAACTACAGCGCTCTGGCACAGGAAGTGAACCGCATCATCCTAGCGACCAGAACTGCCCCTCCCTGAGCCTGGTTCTGCTGGAGGTTTCTTCCTGTTAAAAGGGAGTTTTTCCTCTCCACCATCGCCAAGTGCTTGCTCACAGGGGATCGCCTGATTGCTGGGGTCTTTCTGCAACTGTGGGGGTTCCCCCTACAGTTGAAAGTGCTATGAGATGACTGTTGTTGTGAAATTGCGCTATATAAATAAAGTTGAATTGAATTGAATTGAACTCTCAGTGTGCACGCAACAACACCGGCATCCGGGAAGGGCTCCAGCGAGGTCGAGGAGCCATTGGCAGTGGCTGGGACAGATGCCAAGAGACGCAGGAATACGATATTCTGTTTCTATCACCGCCGCTTTGGCTCGAACCCCCAATGCTGTCTGCCACCGTGCCAATTCAAGAAGCCAGGGAAACGGCATAGCTAGCAGTCAGTAGCAGCTGCAACTGCTGGTGACAGGAACAAGCTGCTTTTCATCACAGACGCACGTTCAGGGATACGCTTTTTAGTGGACTCCGGCTCCCAGAAGAGCCTCACTCTGCCGGTCAGCACAGACAGATTGGCAGGAGGCAGCGGTCCCAAGCTCACGGCCGCCAACGGATCCAACATTAGGACATTTGGCGAACGGACATTGATGGTGTGCTTACACGGACGCAATTGCCAATGGGACTTTGTGGTGGTGGCATGTTCTGTCCCCATTTTAGGTCCAGATTTTTTTATGTGCTTATGGGCTGTCAGTCGATGTTGCCAACAGATGATTAGAGGATGCTGTCTCTTTTTCCTCCTTGCCCTGCACAGCTCAGGGAGTTGGGCCAACAACACAGGCTAACGTTACAGCTCCAGGGGGTAAGTACCAGCATTTACTTTCACATTTCCCAGCACTCACGGTTCTGACATTTTCTGCTAAAGTAACCAAACACGGGGTCGAACATTTCATAACTTCAAAAGTCCCACCAGTGTTCTTGTGACCTCAGCACCTGGACGCGGTTAAATTAGCCAGCGCACGCGAGGAGTTTATCAGCTTAGAGCAGCTGGGCATCATTAGATGCTCCAACAGCCCGTGGGCATCCCCACTACACATGGTGCCTAAGGCTGATGGGTCATGGCAACCATGCAGCAATTTCTGACGCTTGAACAACGCCACGGAACATGATCAGTGTCCCATCCCACACATCCAGGATTTTTCCGTGCATCTCGTCGGGATGCGTGTTTTTTTGAAAGTGGATCTGCTCCGCAGTTACCACCAGGTCCCGGTGCGCACGGAGGATGTTCACAAAATAGTGGTAATAACTCCTTTTGGCCTTTTCAAGTTTTTACACATGCCATTCGGGTTAAAGGGTGCTGCACAAACCTTCCAAAGAATGATGGACGCGGTGCTCCATGATCTGCCCTTTGTTTTTGTCAACTTAGACAACATTCTGGTGGCTAGTGCATCCGAGGAAGAGCACCCCACCCATCTCAAACTAGTTTTCCAGAGGTTGGAGGCGCACGGGCTTATCGTTAACCTGGCGAAGTGCCAGTTCGGTGTGTCAATGATTGACTTTTTGGGTCATTGCATTTCGCCCGAGGGCGGGATTCCGCTGCCTTATAAGATGCGTGCCGTGTTGGATTTTCCACGTCCGCAGACCGTGAATGCCCTGCAGGAATTTTTGGGCATGGTCAACTTTTGCGCGCTCCAGTCCGTGCCTGCTGGGTTAAAACTGGGGAGCAGGGCAGTGCAAGAAGGGTGCCCTCCCTTGCTCTGCGACGTCTCCACCGGTCGCCCACACCCGGTGGTTCCGAGCTCTTGGCGCCGCCACATTTTTGAGTCAGTCCACTCCCTTTGACACCCCGGCGTGCACGCCTCGGTTAAACTAGTGGGGGCAAAATTTATCTGGCCACACTTACGCAAGGACATGAAAGAATGGGCTGCAGCATGCGTATCGTGCCAGCGGGCCAAAGTGCACAAGCACACCAAAGCCCCCCTCGAGCCTTTCCAAACTCCGGCCAAGAGATTTGACCATGTCCACGTGGATTTGGTGGGCTCCCTTCCCGCCATCACAAGGTTTCATGCACCTTTTGGCAATCGTGGACCGTACCAATTCCAATTCGTTTTGGAACTCTGGTCCATGATGGCCCAGAGCCTGGGGATTAAAATCCACCACACCACTACATACAACCCCCAGGCTAATGGGTTATGCGGACATTTTCATAGGTCCCTTAAAGCAGCTCTCAGAGCTTCACTCACGGATGCAAATTGGGTCGACCGCCTGCCCTGGGTCCTGTTAGGGTTAAGGATCCTAAGGAGGATCTGGAAGCCTCCTCGGCAGAACTTGTTTTTTCTCAGCCGCTGCGGATCTCCGGGGAATTTTTACCGGAAAGCCCCACACCCGGGACCGACCTGCCCACGCAATTTTGTCACAGTACAGGGCCGGCCAATGTGCCGGGCCTGGCACACCATTGTTTTCCCCACACCTTTGTCCCAAAGAGCTTACAGAGTGCCAAGTTCATTTTTGTTAGGCACGACGCACACAGAACCCCGCTGCGCCCACCATATGACAGACCGTTCAGAGTGCTGGAAACTGGGGCAAGGCATTTTGTGTTATACTTTGGGGGAGCGTAAGGAAATGGTCTGCACTGACAGGCTTAAGCCTGCTTATGTGTTGGCAGATGAACAGGTGGTGTTGGTTCAAGCTCCCCGGCACGGACGCCCACCTATAGTGGCTCCACAAGTTGGTGTTCCCCCTGCAGAGAACTGTTGGCAGCAGACTAGGTCTTTCCCCTCCCCACCCTTTCCTCCTCCACAGGACTACGCGCCGGAGGCCAAGTTTGTCTCCTGCCCACCTCAACAGCAAGGCGCTTTGGCCAGTCCGGCGGCTTCACGTTATAGCCGTTACGGGGGCCGGCTCTAACCCTCTGGCCCAAGGTGCCAGAGGGTTAGAGCCAGCTGAGTCACCCGCTTGAGCAGCAAATGAGCCCCGCCTGCTCGGTTCATCCAGCTCTCAGAGCTCCAGTACAGCACTGACTCAGTACATTTCAGTGAACTGTGGATCCCATTACTAACCTCCATCCAAGGCTACCTCTCTACTCTGCTACTGCGACATTTCTTCTTTTCCACGCAGCTAGCGCACATGAGACTGCATAAGAACAAGTGCAGTATGTATGCACAAGATCCTTATTACCTCCGCCAAGAAGGTTATGTTTTCATCAGCATTGGTTTGTCTGTCTGTCTGTCTGTCTGTTTGCTTGTTAGCAAGATAATTCAAAAAGTTATGGACGGATTTTCATGAAATTTTCAGAGATTGTCAGAAATGGGGTATCCTACAGATGATTAGATTTTGGTGGTGATCCGGATCACCGGGGGAACTGTGGCGCTTGGCGGAGGTCTGCGCTCTCCGAGTGCTTTTCTAGTTCTGATTGTGTTTGCTAATATATTAACTTTCAGCCACCTAATGAAGGGGTCAAATTATCATACATTATGGGATTTTTGGAATTATTGATCGTACATCGTACAGAGGGCAAAACTATCATACAAATTTGATAACTATCGTATATCTGGCAACACAGCAAACAATACTTTGTCCAATCAGATAAGAACCTCATGAATAATGAGTGTTTCAAAATAAGGAACACAGAAGCCATTTTTAATGAACTGTTACACTATAAGATAAGATAAGCCTTTATTAGTCCCACAATGGGGAAATTACAGGATTGCAGCAGCAAAGGGATAGCAGTACTCAGAGCAATAGTAAATAAGATAATAAGATAAAGAACTGGTTAGCCAAAGCACTAAATAAATATACACATGTTCACAGTTATATACACAGTGCAGGAGCATTGCAGCTGGATGGTGTCAACAGCATTACAGTTTGTTAAATTACCTGGCAGAATATAAATATGGACCCTATAAAGGAATGATCTGTGGTCTCTAAAACTATAGGCTATATACAGTATGTCCTTAAGATTGCAAAATATTTAATCCATGGAAAATGCACAAAATGGGGCCTTTAAATAACTGCAATGTCTTTGTTACACTAAATAAGACACTAAATTAAGAATGTCAAGAGTTTCCACACTAATTAGCAGGTTTGTTGTGACGCAGAGGCTAAAAAAACCTCTTCCCGAGCAAGGAGTGCATAATGAAGGAGTGAAGCCAGTAGTTCAGAGATGGGCCAACTTTTTCTGTTGTATTCATCTTCAACAATAAAACACAATGCACTTCTATGAGTCATTTATGATTTTTTTTCAGCCCCAGTCCCCAAGGCTTGTGTGGGGAGTAAGTAAAGGTGACAGAAAAAAATGAGAGAGTGATTGTGAGGTGAAGGATGAGGGGGGACAGCAGGAGTCCCAGGAAATTAAGACACAGGCAAGAGTGGCCTGTGGAGAGAGAAAGGCGGATGATGGAGACGGGGGATTGAGAATCGGAGTAGGAGGGAGGGACAAAATCAAAACCATATGCAGGTTGAATCTCCAGTATTGTTCCCAACTCAAACCAGCTGGTCGTTCTTGGCTTATCCATCAAAATAAACATTTTCTCAATTGCCACAAGCTACACGGGCCTGCTAGTTATTAAAAGAGCTTTCTTACACCCTGCAGCCAAACTTGCTTAATAAAGCAGTACACCAACAAACTTCACTCAGCATACATACATACAAAAAAACAACAATATAATTGCCAGTACTTCTATACACTAGTCCCAAATGATTAACTCATATCCAGCATTATATTCTATATTGCTGTAATTATTTCTGTATGTAGCATGAAGGGCTTTTATAGATGTTCAACCTGAATTTATTGGCTCAAAGGCAAAGCATCATGAAACAATTTAGGATCCTTGAAAATGAATCACACATTTGTGTTTTTTTCTGTTTGTTGGCTTCACGGCTGCCATTAAGGTTTTTCTCTATTTGCAAACCACCGTGAGTACTTCAAAGGCTTTGTCCAGCTGAAATTTTCAGTCTTAAGGGTTCAGCGTGAATGCCAAATAACATTCTAGTGAAGTCAGTGCATTAAATCTTAATCAGCAATCTTCTGATTTGCAGGAATTACACAAATCTCATTGGAGCTACTTTCATGTCTGCTTTAATTTCTTTCAATGAGTTCCTGTTTTACTGCCAGACTCTTGTTAACAAGCATTGTTTGAGGTGATTGTGTTTGGCTGTGTTTTACTGACCACCACACTTGTATCGTATGGACTACATTTCATACAACTCCTTTACTAAAATGTGGTCACCAAATGACTCCGCATCAAGAAGACATACTGTGACAGTCAAACACAAAGCTTGTTTTCAGGTAAAAATGAATTATATGGCTGACTTCATTAAAATGTCAGCATTTACTGTCATGATTGCGAGAAGGAAAAGCTCACGTGCAGGCTGCTAACACCAGAGAATGCACATGACACAGAGGGGCAACATTAAACACAGCTTTATTGAAAATAAACTCAATTGTAGAGAAAGCATCACTCGCCAGAGGAACACACAGCCTGTGAAAAGAGGGAGACGAGAGCGGGTTAGGAATGAGGGGGGAGGCAGGGAGCAATGGATAAACAAGGGTAGATCTTACGGTAGGTGAGCAGAGAGCCTGGCAGAGGAACCCAACAGAGACAGAGGAACACCGCAGAGATGGCAGCAACCTAAGGAGAGACTAGGGAAAAGGGGTATTAGGCTGAGTTCCTAAAAATACGTACAGCTCTAATTCTCATTAGAGGCAGCTATACCCAACGAGCCAGTGCCGGAGGGTTCACGAACAGGTCCTTTTAAGCGCTGGCAGAGAAGAGGCAGCAGGTGAGTCCACCCACGCAGGTGTGCTGATGACCTGCGGAGCCAGGAGCCTGATGGAGAACCTCCGACAGAAAGGGAGGGGGAGCGTGCTCACCTGATCAAAACATTTACGTTAATGTATAATCAAAAGCTAATTTACACAAAATTGAAGATATAAGCCACAACACTCCCACCTTATTTGGTGGCTTTGTTTTTATATACCTATACTATAACGGTGCTACATTTAACCAATTAGAACAGTGTTTTTTTAACATCAGATTTGGCCAAGAAGTGCACTACACCCTGCTCTCTCCATTCATTCCCTCAAAGGACTGCTGGTCGGATTCCAAAGCAGCTGAAGCTGTAGCACAAATGCTGCTGCAGTACATCCACAGGTTAACAGTGCTACTAGGGAGTTAGCTTACCAAGTACAGTTTCCACCTGGTTCACGAATCCACAGTTGATATCTTGCATCATTTTGTCTTATCTTGTTATATTTTTGCAACAAACTGATAGCATTAGCTTAGCTAGACAGTCGGAGTCAGTCAGACTGCATTACAGCTTGCCTTAGCAGGGAGAGGCTGACAGGCCACTGGTGCTAGCTTAACTATCGATCCGGGCGGTTTTCATTGTTATTTTCTATTAATTCTATTCACCCCTCACTGAAATCCTTCATCTTACAACACTTGACCATATATGTCATTCTTACACATTTTAACTTAGTTACAGTTTATTTTCTCTGAGACCCAAAGCAGCTAGCTGAAGCTAGCAGTTTCGCCACTTTTTCACAAATGTTTCTGTGCTTGTTGTACTCCATGTACCAGCCATATCCTATCAACCACTGAAACCACACATCCCTGTCTACCAGTGATACATTATTTCATTCATTCAAATTCACTTTAGTTGACTCAGGCTTGCTATCTGACATAGAGCTAGCCAGCTGAGATGAGTAAGAGTGACTTAAGATTGAGGGTGAAGTTAAATGTGGCTCTTAGGATTTTAAAGGGACATGCACTGAAACGAGCCATTCTGAGGAAGGGTGCAAAGCTTTCACAACGATGCTGCAATAATATTTAGAAGAAGAAGCCACCTCTGTTGTCATTCAGTCCATACAGCCAATCATATACAGTAGAACGAGATTACATTTCTCCTACCTACAATGTTAATCACATGTAGAATCAGAGGGGTCGCTGCCATGCAAGGCGCCGCCACAAACAACTTCTCCGTCCCCCATTCTATTATGCTGAGCACCAAGCTAGAAGGCGGGAAGTACCATTTTTATATGGTCTTAGGTATGACCCGGCCGGGACTTGAACCCCCAATCTTCTGGTTGTGGGGCAGATGTTCTATCAACTAAACCACCATCAAAATATGTCACAAACATTTCATTAAGACCTGTGGGAGCTGTCAACATGTGGGGAAAATGCAGTGACTGACCCCTTTAATTGTTAGAGATTCTCTGGCAGTGGCAAATACATTCTTTGATAGAATTCAAACACATGGATCAAAGATAATTAAACCATAAGTTTTAAATTTTGACTTTGGACAACATTTTAACTATCTAAAGTGGAAAAGATTATGTTATTTGCTACTGTTGGGTCTGTTGGATATGAATATGTTGTTAATGGGCAGCACGGACGTAACGCCTAGAACACGAGTGACATCAGCACGCCGTGCCTACATCGGGAGACTGTTGACGGGAGCCGTGGTCTTTTGGCGCTCCACCCCTGTCACAGCAAGAGCCTATGTCAGTTAGATATTAGCTTGTATGTAATATGATAACACACGTGTAACATCTTGTGTGTTTGTAATAAAGTTCGTGTTTGGTTCGACTCCTGCCTCCGCTGTCCTATTTCTCAGACATAACAGGGTCTTGTTACCATGTTGGGACTAATTCATAAGAAACAAAATAATGGATTTACAGTGCTGTGCTACAAGTATATCAGTGTAATTTATGAATGGATTTCAGTGATACAGATGTTGTGCAAATGGCTTTGAGATTATGCTGGATCATTAGCACTGCTGGAATGCCTATGGTCAGTCAAACTGCTTGGCCAGATTGTATAAAGGCATATAAAGGAAATACTGGCTTGATAAAAGAAGGGAAGTATTGTTTTTGAAGCAGCAGAGGACAGCTTTATCCTTTTTTAAATTTTACAATCAAGCATCACCAGCACTTGTGAAAACTGGGATAAGCCTCTGCCAAAAGGTGAGGGCATATAGACCTATGGTTCAGTTGCGTGTCCTCTTCACGCTAAACACACACACATTGTTGCTCGGTCTAATTCATTTCTTATATGAAGATGGACTATAAAGTGTCCAGTGTGCGTTTCTTTATTTTTTCAATTGAAGATAGTGCCAATCTTGTTGGCCCACTGAGCTGCTCCATGTCCCCCAGCAGGCTTTACAGCATCCAGGGCCAAGAAAAGCACGCCAGGATTTAGACCTGGAGAGGCCATATCCTGCTGCCTCAAAGGCCTGTGCATGTGTGGTTGTGCGCGCCTGCAAATGTTTGTGAGTGCATGGTTTGAGGGCAAGCAAGTAAATTAGCATGCAATGAAACTGAGTCTCATGCAAGGTGTCAAGAGTGAAAACATTTGTGCTAATCCATTATAAGCTTATTAAAAAGACACATGTTGTTTTTTGTAGATGTGTCTTCAAGGTTCAAGTCAGGTTAACTTGCTTCTTTGGGGGGAAAAAAAATACCCCAGCAGTTGTCATGGTGCACTGAGTTCTGAAACTCCGACATCTTTAGCAGGATCAGCAGGCCCACTGCATCACATGACAGAGCAGTACTATAAAGTGTCCAAAACACTTGGCTTTCCACAGTAGACACACACTCACACACATACCGTAAACATCCTGTAGTATGAAAGTGTTTCTCTGGGCATGAAAGTCAACCCTTGCATAACCCCTTATGGAATAACGGCCACCTCTGTTTAGGTCAGTCTATACCAGGGGTCGCCAACATCCCCTCATGCTGTGGCTCACTGCTATTAGATTTCAAAATGATATGGAAATAATGAAGGCCATCTTAATATTTTATTTTTCAAATTATTGTGTATTGGAGACATTTCTCAACTCAAACGCATGCTATGGTAGGTATAAAAACATATATTTTAAATGTTTTATTATGTTAACTAAAAAATGCACCCCATCTCAACAAACTTAATAATGGCTGCATATGCACAGAGAGGTGCACAGTCCTCACCAGCTGACTACTTATCCTATCCTCCATCGGTAAGATGCAGACAAATCCAGAATAAGAAAAATGACCAAGAAAATAGAAATAGAAACTAAAAGGAGTGGTGGCCTAGTGGATAGAGCATCCGCCCCACAACTGGGAGGTTGGGGAGTTCAAGTCCCGGCTGGGTCATACCAAAGACCATATAAAAAAAATGGTACTTCCCGCCTTCTAGCTTGGTGCTCAGTGTAACAGAAAAGGAGAAATGTAATCTTGTTCTACTGTACATGATTGGCTGTATGGACTGAATGACAATAAAGGTGGCTTGTTCTAAAAGGAAAAAAAAAAGCTAGAGATGAGTGAAAAAGAACAACAACTGGACTCGATATGCCAGTCTTCCACCAGTGCACATTTCTTGGAGCTCAGCTGTTGTTTAGTCAGATAAGGTTTAAAATACCATCTAGTGGCATGGGGGTTGGCGATTCAGGGCCTGCTTGTCCCTGCCACCCTGCTGTTGTGTCATGAGGCGGGGCGCTTTGTTGCATTGCCCCTGGTGTCTTTGGTGCCGGGTGTGTGTGGGTGGTCGAGAGGACATTGGCATGGGGTGGCGGCAGCGTTGCCATCGGGCTGCTCTGGGGTGGCTGCGGGGCAGCCTGCTGCTGTCGGTGTGTGTCTGGGGTGGGTGGTGGTGGGCTTGCAGTGGGTGCTTGGTGTGTGGGGCGCCATATGGGTCTGGCCCATTGTTCACTATTGTGACTATTGTTGTTGTGCATGTTCGTGTGCACAAGATGAGTGGGAATGGGTGTGGCTGCTCCATCATGTCTGTGGTGCTGGGAGCACTGGGGTGTGACGCTGGTGGGTCCTGGCTGCTCAGCCTGGCTGCCCTCGCTCTGAGTTGGGACTTGGGGGCAGTGGGTGGCCTCCTGAACCAGTTTGCAAGATGGCTTCTTGGGGGGGGGGGTCACTTTTGGACTGCCTCCCTCCCAGTCTTATTTCCCGCCTCCTACCTCAACCCCTGATTCTGGGTGGAATATACATCTTCTTGGATACACTTAGTGTTTTGGGGCGGGGGTGTGCCGCACTGTGTCAGTGAAGGGGATACCTCTGCTGTGTAGTGGGGCTGCCCTCACATTTTGGACCCCGCTGCCTATCGCAGTGGCTAGTGGTGTTCCAACCACCATCCCCCCAATTTTAACTGCACTATGGTAGTTCACACACCTGCACATAATCACATCATACAACCGACACACACCTATCACGATTTGTGCAAGGGAGAGGGGGGTGGGGGTCTTCCCCCACCCTGTTGCCCTCCTTCTGCCAGGGGTCTGGAGGCCCAATGGGGGGCTTGGGACCCGTCATGTTGTCAAAATCCCTGGGTGCTGCTGAATGAATAGATACGATCAAGGGAGTGAGAGAGAGATTGAACAAGAGAGTAAGCGAGAGTGAGGGAGTGATGAGTGGAGATGGTGATGGTGGGTCGGTTTTATGTGGTGCTTTGTGTGTTGGGTGGCATCTCGAGGCGCCTGCAGTGGTCTGCTGATCAGTCGCTCGGGTGGGCGCTGGGGGTGGGGGTCTGCTTCTGTGGCCGCGGCCACCCTGGGTTGGGTTGGGGGGGGCTGGCTGCTGGCCTGCGCCGGTGGTCTCCCCAGCTGCTGCCGGGCACTGGTGCGCGTTCAGGCTCGCTGCATCTGCATCGCAGTTGCCCTAAGAAATAAGGGTGAACAAGGATGAGTGAGTGTGAGGGGGAGAGTACGACTGGATGTGAGTAGGTCGGAGTGTGAGAGTGCATGTATGGGTGAACGTGAGTGAGTGTGAGTGGCCCTGAGGGCGAGTGGGAGCGAGATTGAGCGGGTACAGGAGTGAGACGGAGTGGGTGGGTCCGGGAGTGCAAGTGTGGGACTAGGTGGGGGATTGGGTGCTTGAGAGTGAGTGAGTACATGTGGGTGAGTATGAGAGCATGAGGGTGTGAAGTTGTGGGAATGGATGTGTCTGCTAGTCTGGAGGTACTGGACTGAGGGGGTAGTGCCTTTCGGCTACATGGGCTCCCCTGAGCGGAGGGGGCTTCTTTGGGCGTGGGAGTCCCTGGGGTGTGCGGTGGTGGTGCTGGGGGGCGGGCCCGCTGTGGGGGTGCCTGGGGGGGGCTCGCGATGGGGGACACAGGCTGGTCTCCGGCCTGGAGGGTGGAGACACTGGCCTTCCGGTGCCTGGGGGCTGGCATTGGCCCCAGTGGGGGGGTGGGGGGGTTGTTGGGCCCGGGGGTGTGGGCCCGCCCCCCAGCCACCTTGGGGCCTAGCTTTCCTCAGCCGTCCCTCCGGAAGCGGATGCCTGGCTTTCCTGTTGCTTGTTGACCTCGGGCATTTGTGCTCTGTAGGGGTTGGCAGCGCTGCCTTGCCTGCTCGTGGTTTTTTTTGGGGGGGGGTTTGCTGTGACCGGCCCCCCTCTTCATATGTTTCCTGACAAACCACTCACATGCACACACTTATTTTGTGCGCAGTCTCATATACACGCACACTGACGCACACGCACAAACGTCTTCCCTTCAACAGGTGCAGATACCGGACTCATGTTGAGACCTCTTCGGTGGAAGAAGCAGCCTGTCTTCTGTTTGTTTTAGTTGTTGGTTTGTTTGGTTTTTGTTGTCTGTTCCTCTCCCTTTTCTTTCCCCCTCCACACACTTCCTTTCCCCATTCCCGATCCTGTTGGGTCCTCCCTGGGTAAAATAATTTAAATAAAGTATTAAAAGTTTTTTTTTTTTATTATTATTACTTATTTTGTACCCGTAGGTAGATTTGTTTTGCAGTCTGGTGACAAGCCACCAGCTGCCGGTCGCTGCGTGCGCAAGCGCCCCTTATCCCTAACCTGCATGTTTTTGGCATGTGGGAGGAAACCGGAGAAATCCCGGAGTAAACCCATGCAACACGGGGAGAACATGCAAACTCCACACAGATCACTGTTGGCCGGGGGCAGGGATCGAACCCACGATCTCACGATCCCTGCGATCCCCCGGCCGAGGGTAAACTGTGCTGCCACAGTGCTAACCACTGCGCCACAGTGCAGCACTTACAGGAGGAGTTTACAACAATATACAGTACATAGATATGTACTGTATAAAGCTCCTTTTGGCAAAGTAAATCTGTTTTGGCACAATAAGGGTAGCAGATCTCTGTTCTACTCACCTAGCTGTCTGGCAGGACAAGGGGAAAAAAGAAAAAAGAAAAGGTTTAAAAGCGCTTGAACTTGGTAAAAAATAAAAAAAAAAAGTACAGCTGTTTAGAGATGGCATATCCTCGGCCCCTGGGAAGACCCAAGTGGTAGGTTGCTCAAGTGGTAGGACATGTCCTCCGGTAAAGTTAAAACGATTGATATAAAAGTACATTTTATAGCTTTTCCATAGATACAAAAAAAAACAGCAGCTTTTTTCTCTCTCTCAACGGGACAAACTTTAGCTTGCTCTCTCTGCCTTCCTGATAAAATAAATGACTTGACAGTTCAGTGGCAAGTCTCTCTTTCCCTGCAATCTCCCCTTTCAAACCAAGTGAACTACCAGGTACTAGAATTTCAAAATAAATCAACCATTTGTCATTTATCTCAATGGCAAATCATTTGTATCAGTAGGAGGTTTTCTCACTGGTAAAATCAGTTCTGCGAATGAACTCAAAGAACCCTCTGGAAGCCCGCATTGTAAGTTTTTCAGCAAGTAGTGGGAATGTTTCCTGTATGCTTCCTGCTGTATACTTCAAAGGCAACTTTGTGGTTAAAGAAATATGTTGTGTAAAAACTACAGCTGGAGAAGTAGACCTGCGTCCCTGATCACTCTCCCTCTCACTGAGTGGAAGAGACCACTGTGAACTTGCCATTCATCTTCATCACCAATTTCCAGAGTGAGAATTGAATTGCAAAATTATTACCAGAAAATAAGTACTGCTAGTGCTTCCTCACGCTGAAAAAAGAAATTAAAAAAAAACAAAAGAAGACTGACATGCCTGTTGATGTTGGAAGAAATTTAGTCAGAAATGTTAGTATGTACTTACAATAATAGCTGTTTTAAATGTTCAAAAATAAGCTGTTACTATTAATCTAAGCCACCAACAATTGCAACGCCTGATTCAGTGTTTTAAAAGATATTGGTTATAACTTGTGCTAAATATACTGTGGAGCCAAATATGAGCCAAATTTTTAAAGGTCCCATTCACTGAAAATTTGTGTTTTTGTAGATTTGAACCTTTTCAAATATGTCTATTTGTCACGTGATCACTAGGGAAAAAAAATCAAAATGTTTGCTTCTCTTAAAAAACATGAAGTCTTCTTTACAAGTATATCGTTTCTGTGTCCAATCAGCCATTTGAACTCTTCTGGGTTTGTTTCTCTTCATCAAGAAAAGGAAAGCCCAGCCTGTACACATGCTGGTCTATTATTGACCAGCATAGCAGTCTGTCTGCAAACGTAGATGGTGGGGAGCCCAGTCAAGGCGTTAGCTTCAGAGCTATGAAGGAGCTTACCAAAGACAACCGTCTTAACCGTATATTGTTATTTTCTTTAGATTTCTGTCACCTTAATGAACATCCTTATTTCCACCTGGTTCACTACTGCACAGTTGATAATATGTCTCACATCATTCTGGCTTACTTTGTTATATTTTCGCCATGATGCCACATCAATCCATTAGCATTAGCTTGGCTAGGTGGCCGTGTTGGTCAGTCAACGGCCTAATTAGCACTCGCCTCAGCCCAAGGTAGCTAGCTGCAGCTAGCAGCATAGCCACTCATTCACAGATGTTTCTCTGCTTATTGTACTCAAAGGACCGGTATCCTATCGACCACTGAAACCACACACCGCTTTCCACCAATGATGCATTATTTTATTCATTCTTTGAGACAAATTTTTATTAGTTGGTTCAGGCTCACTACCCAAGCTCGGCGCTAGCCAGATAAGATTAGCAATAGTGACATAAGAAGGAGGGTGGAGTTAAATGTGGCTCTTAGGAAAAGAGACATGAAACAAGTCATTCCGATTAAGGCTGCAAAAGGTGATTTGCAGTTATGCTGCAATGATTAAATATTTAAAGGAAATTTGAGCTAAATATGTCACAAATATTTCCTTTAGACCTGTGGGAGATGTCAATATGTGGGAAAAGTGCAGTGAATGGGACCTTTAAAATTTGAGCTTACCTACTCCAATAACTTTTTTATTAATTTGGCTTTGGTCATGAAACTGTTGTTTTAATGACATCTTGTGGTCACTAAGTGAACTACAGCCTGATTCACACCACGTAACATACGGGTTATATTCTCATTTCTGAAATGTATTCTAACCTGCTGCTCTTAGAAATAAGTGACTGATGTTGCAGTTTGCTTGGTGGGCAAAGTAAAAGAAGTTTTCAGTATAGTCCCTTAGAGGACATTTAGTCATATTCTAAGATTTGCTACTAAAGGTCAAGGTCACAGAAACAAGGTTAGCTTCAATTTTTTTAATCACTACAGTATATTTTGGAAAGGAAACCAGATATCTTCTTCAGATTTCTTGTGTGTGATCTTTAGGGAGGTTAAAAAACCAACTATGAAAGGGAAAAAGAATGAGTGACATAACGCACGGCTCAGGAGACGCACACACACAGGCTTAGAGTAGTTCAAAGAGTTTATTAACAGCAGGAGTGAATGAGTGCGTGTCTGCGGGATGTAAATGTGTTGGTGATGGTGTCTGCTCCAGGCACAGAGGCAGGTGACCGTACAGCCGAGCAACCCTATGGAGAGAGCACAGGGAGAGGGTGACGGGCATACACCAACACAGGAGGAATTTATGGCGAGAGAAGGACTTACTTGGTGGGTCAGGACAGCTGGCACAACAAGGGGGCGAAGCCCGGAAGACAGCCACCTGGAGAGCTCCGTACAGCAGCGAGGATTGGGCGATGGAGTGGAGATGTCCGCCGCTGGGGAATCCACCTGTGCACAGGGGAGAAGACTGAAGAAAAGAGGTAAGCGATCTTCTTACCAAAATGGTGACGCTGAAGGGAAGTATGCTCACAACGGTGAGGGACGAAGTCTGACGGCTTCAGGCCGAGCCTCCGGGCGAGACGGCCTTTATCCCTCGCCGCTGATGATTGTCAGGTGCGTGAGCAGGTGGCGCCGTTGATGAATGGCGCGGCGTGACAGTACTCCCCCCTCTAGCAGCGCCTCCTGGCGATGGCTTATCCGGGTGCGCTCGGTGGAAGTCCGCGATGAGCGATGGGTCCAACACAAACGACGGGGGCACCCATTGTCGATGCTCGGGCCCATAGCCCTCCCAGTCCACCAAGTATTGCAACCCACGACCTCGGCGCCGGGAGTCCAGGATGGAGGAGACGGACCAGGCCGGATGGCCACCAATCATCCGGGGCGCGGGTTGCGCTGCAGGAGGAGGGCAAAGGGGGTCAGTGACTGCCAGTTTCACCTTCGACACATGAAAAGTGGAATGGATGCGGAGGGAGGGGGGAATAGCCACGCGCACAGCCACCGGGTTGATGATCCGGGTGATGGGAAAGGGACCCATGAAACGCTGTGCCAGCTTCCTCCTCTCGCCTTTTAATGTGACGTCCTGGGTAGACACATACACGAGTTGCCCAACTCTGTACGCCGGGGCAGGTCTTCTGTGCCGGTCCGCCACGGTCCTGTTGCGCTCCGCTGTGCGTAAAAGCGCATGACGCGCGGCAGCCCAGGTGGAGCGGAACTGCCTAAGGTGCGCCCTAACGGAGGGGACAGTCACCTCGTTCTCCTGCGCTGGAAACAGCGGGGGGTCGTAACCCAGGGACGCCTTGAAGGGGGACATCCCCGTTGCAGAAGAGCGGGCGGTGTTGTGGGCATACTCCACCCAGGCGAGATGGTTGCTCCAGGACGTCGGCTTGGATCTAGTAACACAGCGGAGCGCAGCCTCCAGCTCCTGATTGGTCCTCTCACACTGCCCGTTAGACTGGGGGTGATGGCCGGAGGAGAGGCTCACCTTGGCTCCGATGGCGTTACAAAAGGATCTCCAAACCTCGGATGAAAATTGGGGGCCCCGGTCCGAGACCACGTCCACCGGAATCCCGTGCAGCCTGACCACGTGTTGGACGAGGAGGCCCGCCGTCTCCAGGGCAGTAGGGAGACCTCGCAGGGGAACGAAGTGCGCCGCCTTGGAGAAACGGTCCACAATGGTCAGGACGGTGTCAAAGGAGTTGGAAACGGGGAGTCCGGTGACGAAGTCCAGTGCGATGTGCGACCAGGGCCTGCCGGGGACGGGCAGAGGCTGGAGCAGACCCGCTGGGGGGGCATTTCCCGACTTGCTGGTGGCACAGATTGGGCAAGCCCGGGCGTAGCGGGCTGCATCCCTCCGCAGGCCTGGCCACCAAAAGGACCGCTGGAGGAGGCTGATCATCCGAGAGGTGCCGGGATGACAGGTGAGCCGGGAGGTGTGGAGCCAGTGGATGACCTCCCCTCGGACCGCAGATGGGACGAACAGTCTTCCCTCCGGTCCGCCGCCAGGATCAGGTTCCACCTCCTGCGCCTTCCGGATCTTGTCTTCAATGTCCCAAGAGATGGCACCGAGGACGCACGACCTGGGCAGGATAGTGTGGGGCGTCTCCTCAGCCTCCACGGGGGTGAACTGCCTAGAGAGGGCGTCAGGCAGGCCGTTTTTGGAGCCCGGCCTGAAGGTGATCGAGAAGCGGAACCTGGCGAAGAACAAAGACCAGCGCGCCTGGCGGGCATTCAGGCGCTTGGCAGATCGTAAATACTCTAAGTTCTTGTGGTCCGTCAGGACCACAAACGGCAGGTCCGCCCCCTCTAGCCAGTGGCGCCACTCCTGTAAGGCGAGTTTAATGGCCAGGAGCTCTCTGTCCCCCACATCGTAGTTCCTCTCCGCCGGGGACAGGCGCCGGGAGAAGAAGGCGCACGGCCGTTTGGCACCATCGTCAGGTGACCGCTGGGATAACACTGCTCCCACTCCCGTGTCCGATGCGTCCACCTCCACAATGCACTGCAGCGCGGGGTCGACCTGGCGAAGGACCCGGGAGGAGGAGAACTCCGCCTTCAGCGCCCTAAAGGCAGCAGCGACCTCTTCAGTCCACCGGAACGGGACCTTCGGGGACGTGAGGCGGGTCAGCGGTCCGACGATCGAGCTGAAATTTGGGACAAAGCGGCGGTAAAAATTGGCGAAGCCAACAAACTGTTGCACCTG
This sequence comes from Pholidichthys leucotaenia, assembly GCA_020510985.1. Classification (NCBI taxonomy): domain Eukaryota; kingdom Metazoa; phylum Chordata; class Actinopteri; order Cichliformes; family Pholidichthyidae; genus Pholidichthys; species Pholidichthys leucotaenia. The sequence goes on from CM035839.1 coordinate 418,774,028, forward strand.
CTTCCGGGATGCGGGAGTAGGCCACTCCACCACCGCCTTCACCTTCTCTGGGTCTGGGAGCACCTGATCTTGAGCGATGATGAATCCCAGGAAGGATGTGGTCCTAGCGTAGAATTCGCATTTCTCAGCCTTCACGTACAGACGATTCTCCAGCAGTCTTTGGAGGACCCGCCTCACATGGACCTGGTGCTCGTCCCTGGACCTGGAGAAGATAAGGATGTCATCCAGGTAGACGAACACAAAAAGGCCGATGAAATCCCGGAGGACGTCATTAATGAGGCGCTGAAAGACGGCAGGAGCGTTGGTCAGCCCGAACGGCATGACGAGATACTCAAAGTGGCCGTTCGGGGTACGGAAGGCTGTCTTCCATTCATCTCCCTCCCGGATCCGGACGAGGTGGTAAGCGCTGCGTAAATCCAGCTTGGTAAACCAGGTCGCCCCCTGGAGGGAGTGAAAGGCAGTGTCCATGAGGGGCAGGGTGTAACGGTCCCTCTCAGTGATGTCATTCAGCGCTCGGTAGTCTATGCAGGGGCGGAGGGATCCGTCCTTCTTCCCGACAAAGAAAAACCCTGCCCCCACGGGTGACGACGATGGGCGAATAATCCCAGCGCTCAGAGATTCCTTCAGGTATGTATTCATGGTCTCCTTCTCCGGCGCCGACAGGCTGTAGAGCCGACCAGATGGCAGGGGAGCCCCCTGGCGGAGGTTGATGGCACAGTCATATGGTCGATGCGGGGGAAGAGACATAGCTTTCGATTTGCTAAATACCATACCCAGGTCGTGAAATTCTGGAGGCACCAGTGACAGGTCCGGAGGTGCTGTATCCGCCACAGGGGGAGCCGCGGACGGGGAGCAGGCGGCGGACTGAAGGCAGGTGCCCATACAGAAGGTACTCCATGCCGATACCCCAGCGGACCTCCAGTCCAGGACAGGGTTGTGGAGGCGTAGCCAGGGATACCCCAGGATGACGGGCGACACAGAGTTGGGCAGGACGTAAAATACCATCTCCTCCCGGTGGTTCCCTGAGATGATGACTGGGACAGGCATGGTTTGGTGAGAAACTCTCCCAAGGGAGGCACGGGAGAGATGGACCAGGGAGATGGGGTGTTTTAATGCCTGACAGCGGATGCCCAATCGGGTTGCCAGGCCTTGTGAAATGAAGCTGCCCTCTGCGCCCGAATCCACCAGTGCGTGGGTGAGGTGCCCAGTGGGATTGTGGCAAAAACGGATGGGCAGCTTTAATTGAGTGAGAGAGTCTAACCGGTTGGGACCCGCGAGGCTCCCTACAGCGATTCGCGGACCCCGCCGACTGGCTTTCCGCGGGCAACGCTCCACAGTGTGTTGGTCACCTCCGCAATACATGCAGAGGCCCAACTCACGGCGGCGTTGTTTCTCCGCAGGGGAAAGCTTGGTCCAGCCCGTCACCATCGGCTCCGACTCCTCGGGGCACAATGCTGGCGGCGCCGCCAGGGGGCGAGCTTGGAACAGGTGCGGCGAGACTCCACGAGGGCGAGAAGAAGAAGACTTCCGCCCCGAGGAGCGCTCGCGCAGCCTGTTATCCAAACTTATCGCTAAGGATGTCAGCTCCGCTAGCGTCCCAGGGATATCCCGTCCAGCCAGTTCATCCCTCAGATCACTATTGAGGCTGCGGAGGAACAGGCCACAGAGGGAGCGTTCCTCCCAGCCCAATTCCTCCGCCGCTACCCGGAAGTCGACCGAGTAGTCCGCTGCCGACCGGCCTCCCTGCTGGAGAGCGAGGAGCCGATCGACCTGGACCGTCTCGGTTTGAGAATGGTCAAAGACCTCCAGAAAGCGCCTCACGAACTGGTCATAGGTGAGGGTGGCATAACTGGGCCTCGCCATTACGGCGTAGGTCCAAGTTAACGCACGCCCCTCCAGAAGATTCCCTATGTAACCAATCCGACTGTGATCCGAGGGAAAATCTCCGGGCACACGGTGGAACACGGACTCACACTGCATAATGAACCCCCGCGCTCCGCCGAGCTTACCGCTAAAGCGGGCGGGGGTCGGAATCGGTGTGAGCCGAACCGGTGCCACTGGAGCCGGCTGGACGGCCGCTGGAACAGCAGGAGCCGCGCCACCCTGACGAGCCGGGGGGAACGGCTGTTGAGGATCCAAGCGGCCCAACCGGTTAGTTAAATTCAATAATTGATTAAAGATCACCTGTTGTTGATAAGCTATTTGATCCACTCTAGCCTCGAGAGTGGAAAACCGGTGTGCGAGCCCGCCGTCCGCCGAGCCGCTCTGCTGAAGCCGTACTGACATAACGCACGGCTCAGGAGACGCACACACACAGGCTTAGAGTAGTTCAAAGAGTTTATTAACAGCAGGAGTGAATGAGTGCGTGTCTGCGGGATGTAAATGTGTTGGTGATGGTGTCTGCTCCAGGCACAGAGGCAGGTGACCGTACAGCCGAGCAACCCTATGGAGAGAGCACAGGGAGAGGGTGACGGGCATACACCAACACAGGAGGAATTTATGGCGAGAGAAGGACTTACTTGGTGGGTCAGGACAGCTGGCACAACAAGGGGGCGAAGCCCGGAAGACAGCCACCTGGAGAGCTCCGTACAGCAGCGAGGATTGGGCGATGGAGTGGAGATGTCCGCCGCTGGGGAATCCACCTGTGCACAGGGGAGAAGACTGAAGAAAAGAGGTAAGCGATCTTCTTACCAAAATGGTGACGCTGAAGGGAAGTATGCTCACAACGGTGAGGGACGAAGTCTGACGGCTTCAGGCCGAGCCTCCGGGCGAGACGGCCTTTATCCCTCGCCGCTGATGATTGTCAGGTGCGTGAGCAGGTGGCGCCGTTGATGAATGGCGCGGCGTGACAATGAGCAAAAACATAAACTAGAAAAGCACTCATAGAGCGCATACCTCCACCAAGGCTTCTTCCATTTCTCATGGATCACCTCCAAAATGTAATGGGCTTGTGTGTAGGCCTATCGCCACTTGTGGTGAAAATTGCATCCAAGTCTGTCCATTAGTTTTGGAGTTTTGTGGCTGACACACTGTGAGAAGAGCCTTGGCTGAGGTATGCATTCCCAGATCATCCCCAAAATGTAATGGGTTCCTCTCTAGGCCAAGAACCCCCTCTGGTGAAAATGTCATCCAAATCCATCCAGTAGTTTTTGTGTAATCCTGCTGCACAAATACAAACAAAGCCCTTGGTGGAGGTATGCACTCTCAGATCATCACCAAAATCTAACCATCTGTTCCCTGTGCCATTACACACCTTTCCTGAAAATTTCGTCAAAATCTGTTCATAACTTTTTGAGTTATGTTGGTAACAGACAGACAGACAGACAAATGCCAGTAAAAGCATTACCTCCTTGGCGGAGGTAATAAACTCAAGAGTTGCTGTTGTGTCCATCTCCTCCATCTCCAAACTCCCAGGCTGCGGACGTTGCAATTCATCGCACAACCGCGTACAACCCACAGGCCAATGGGTTATGCGAGCGTTTTCATAGATCACTGAAAGCAGCACTCAGGGGTTCACTGACGGATGCAAATTGAGTAGACAGGTTGCCGTGGGTTTTATTGGGGTTGCGCTCCACGCCAAAAGAGGATTTGGAAGCTTCCCCTGCAGAAAGCTTGTTTTTGCACAGCCACTATGGCTGCCCGGGGAATTTCTGCCAAATAATCCCGTGCCGGACAGCTGCCCGTCTCAGCTTTTGCAGCGTAGCGCAAACACAGGCACGCTGCCGGGCCCGGCCCACCACTGTTTTCCCCGTGCTTTTGTGCCTAAAACTTTGAAGAACGCGGAGTTCGTGTTCGTCAGACACGACGACCAGCGCCCTCCATTGCGCCTGCACACATGTTGAAAATGGCCCTATCTCACAATGTTAAAGAATCCTTTAAAAAATTCCTGGATCCAGACGGTGAGCCGGATCATCCCCAAAATTTAATCAGTTCTTCTTTGTACCATTTCCAACAACGCCTGAAAGTTTCATCAAAATCCGTCCAAATCTTTTTGAGTTATCTTGCTAACCAACAGACAGACAGACAAACGCCGGCAAAAACATAACCTCCTGGCCTGCGGCCTGGCGGAGGTAATGACATCACGGGCAATGAATGACATACAATAATTTCCAGTACTTGGCCATATTCTCTACATAGTGACTGTGGTGAAAGGCATTCTGAGAGCTCTGCAAAAGTGAAGGTTGCACATCTCAATCGCCCTCTGGTGGCTGACTGCAGTAAAACAACAAGTTCCGCCTTTCCCCATTATTGTGTCCGTCACAATACTTCACTTCAATGTCTCTACTGCTCAGGCTCTGGCTGCAAATGGCATCAAAATAGCAAGATGGCAGCCCCCTAAATCCAGGAAGTAGAGCTTCATTTTACTACAATGGAAGAAAGTGGAGGCATTTCATCCATATTTATACAGAGTTTCTGAATGGGACCCGATAATATCCTACTAATAAACCTGCAGCTGGAGCATTTCAGTATCTCAGATCCTCACTAGTATGACTTTGAATATTGAAAGAAACCAATTCTTCATATGCAGTTCAAGTTTTCTAAAGGTATCTGATGTAAATTTTTAAATAATAGTATACTATAATTTGTTAACTATTAGCACTATACTGTATGTATATTTTAAATTCAAACAATATTGTAATATAAAACAAATTTTTGGAAATACTGCCTTATTACATGCAACTAAAATGCTATCATGATGCTGACATGTTTCACTAAATGTGCTCATCATAATGAGAGTCATCCCTTTGTAATAATTGTGTCCTGGACTTTTAACACTAAAGTATAATGCCACATGTTGAAAGACACCGCCTTACTTACAAAAACAAAATCACAATCAGATGCCAGTGAACACATACATACACATTATGTCCCACATACTGAGGCCATTAAATGTAATGGACCTATTCTTATGTCGCATTAATGAGGACCGCAAACAAAGCGTTACCTTCTTTGCAGCCTGCTGCCAGAGAGCTGATGTGTGTAGCTGGCCTCGGGCTTGGAGTGATAAAACACTTGTCAACGAGGGAGTCAACATGACCTCATATGTTGTTCTTTAGTCTTTTCTTCCTATCTTCTGGTCCACGCACACACACACTTTGGGGTTTAGCAATTGTCTTGGACTTCTCAACAGTGGGGTCCCAGCGGGGGAGTCAGCCAGTCATGGGTTTGAACTGTGAGTGATGTGGGGTGCTTTGTTGGTGATATAGCGGGCCAAAATGTGATAATCACACAAAAACACTGCCTCATAATGTAAACACACCTGTGTCCTGTAATGTTGCCAGTTCTACTCCTCGTCCTCATCTCTACTATATGCTCCCTTCCTACTTCATGTTTTTCTCTTAATTTTTCCTTTTTTACGGTCACCTCTTTCTCCCTCTGCAATGATTTACCCCTTTTTTCATTAAGTGAACCTCTCTGTTATTGAATATTGCACTACTTAAAGTCATGGCACACACAAAATGATGCACATTTGATGGAAATAAATGGTACACAAGAAGGAAAGAAAAGTTTATTACTTGTTTTTCTAATATTACTCAACACTCAGCTGGTTTAAGAAAGATGGAGGTGAGGGCTGGTTTAATCACATTATCCATCCATCCATCTATTCATCCATGACCCATCCATCCATCCATGCGGCTGTGGCGCAGGTGTAGTGTGGCCGACTACTAATCGGCAGGTCAGTGGTTCGATTCCCGCTCTATCTGCAGTCTGCCTGTCAACGTATCCTTAAGCAAGACAATGAACCCTTAGTTGTTCCTGGTGGGTCAGGCCAGCGTCTTGCATGGCGGCTCTGCCGCCATCAGTGTGTGAATGTTTGGCTGAATACCAGGATCTGTAAAGCACTTTGGTCTTCCAGAGATGAGTAAAAAGTGCTATATAAGTGAATGCCATTTACCATCTTCTTCGGCTTGTGCGGGGGTCCAGGTCATGGAAGCATCAGTCTAGCCAGAGAAGGCCAGACTGCCGCCCGGTTCATATAGCACCAGGATCCCCATGATCCCTGCAGGTGGTGACACGGTGGACCCTTGTGGCTCGCTCAGGTTATGGACAGAAACCCGATCCTCAGGTGTTGGCCCTTGAGCCCTGGAAGCCACACTAGATCCTTGTTTTAACTTTTTCATGGGGATCCATAGGACTGCTCTTAGTCTGGGCCCTCACCTAAGACCAATTTATCTTGGGAGATCCTACCAGGGGCAAATGGCCCCCAACAACATAGCTCCTGGGATCATTAGGACATGCAAACCCCTCCGCATGATGATGTGACATAGTTACATTATGTCAGTGCTTTGTCCTATAAGCTCAGGCACTTTTTGCCAACATATAATCACCCACTAACACGAATCTCCATTGAAGGACACTGGAAAATGGCGTCAACCTATGCATGCAAAAGGAGAATCTGCAAATTCAACTCAAAGATGCTCCTTTCGATAATCCTCACCTGGCCACTTAAGTGACAATTGCAGCCAATCGTCTGAAGGCAGGGTGATCTTGGGCTAGGGCAATGAGGTCAGCCAGAGGTCTTATCATTGCAATCTGGGTCATCCAGAACAATCTGGGTCAACCTCGGGGGCGATGCCAGCTCTGGGGAGGGGGGGGGGGGCACTGGCAGAAAGGGCCTGCTTGGCCAGTGTCCCGTCTTCCAATTTGTACTATGCGGATGACGTGGTGCTTTTCACCATGCATATAGATATAATCGCTGAGGCACTGGAGCTGCTTGCAGAGGAAGCATCACCCCTGGGCCTTACCATCAGCTGGGCAAAAACAAAGATCCAGTCACTGTCAGACTTGCCACTACCACCACAAGTCATCACCATCAAAAACAAGCCAGTTGAGACTGTCAGCGACTTTGTCTACTTCGGATCGGATCTAAGAGCACCAGCTCTTGCTCATCAGACCCAGAAATTATTCACCCCCTGCAGCTGTGTCGCAGTGCTTTCGGCCACCTCCAGAGAGTCTGGCAGAGGTGGAAGATCTGCACAACCACAAAGATGTGAATCTTTAACACCTGTGTGATCCCCGTCCTCCTTTACGGGTCCGAGACCTGGACCCTCTCCACCACAACCACCCACCATCTGGATTCATGTCATCGGACCTGCCTCCATAACATCTTCAGCATCCGATGGTTCCACCACACCACAAACGATGAGGTCTATAGGAGGGCTGGCTGTCCTATCCCCATCTCCACCGTCATGAGCTGGCTAAAACTGGATATCTTATAGCAGTGCTTTTCAACTGGGGTGCCATGAGAGATTGTTCAGTGTGCCATGGGAAATTGTATAATTTTGCATGTTGGTGCCTGTAGTGGCTCTTTCATGTCCATAAGCGGCAGTATGAATGCAATCTTTCTTCTTCATCTGCTTCTTGACAAAAAACTCACACCGCAGAGAGGTGGGGCCACCCCCACAACCTCTGCTGCTGCTCTGTATGTTCCAGTGAAATCCCAAAAAAATGCTGCCATGTGAGAACCCACAACACCATCCGGAGGGGCACACCAGCCAGGAAAATGTCACCACCTTCTCCAGAAACTGCATCCCAATGTCAGCTGCCCTCAGCACCAAGCAAGCAGTGGGCAAAACTGTCCCAGAGCTCCACTCACCCATCCGCCCCGGTCTCATTTTCAAATGAATTTATTCTAATTGTAACAGTGGAAAATTTATACCCTTATTTGTATGTAATACCGTGTTTCACACTGAGTATAAAGAAATTACAATGTGAGTGAAGCAGGACCTCTTGCAGCTGAGTTTCCCAACAGCTGCACAATTACAGAAAGTTTGGAAGAATAAAGAGAAAGATTAATTCCAAAGCTCCAGTGTGGGAGCATTTTAAACTGAAGTCAAATGAGTGAGGAGAGCCCAGCAATGTCAATGAGCCGGCATGTGGCCTATATTTGAAAGTAGTTGTAATGAAAACTATCAAATGCATTAGAATATAACCATCCCACTCAATTTTTCATAGTCTGAACAAAACTGCACTCAGACATGCAGAGCCCTCCATTTCCCCACAGTCTGGTATAAAGGAGCCTTTGACCAACAATGCTGATACTGTATAAACATGACAGTCATAAAAAAAACATGATTATAATTTATTATAAATTATAATTATAATTTGCTATCATTACAGGCCTAATAACAGACTAAATTGTCATTAGATATGCCATATTAGGCTACAATGTGTCATTTTATAATATTTTGGATTGGTGGGGTGCCGCAGGATTTTTTCAATGTAAGAACGGTGCCATAGCTCAAAAAAGGTTGAGAAACACTGCCTTATAGCTCTGAGATAATAGTGCTAATCACTCTGCAGCTAATAATGGAGACACAGAAATGTCCGCATTGTCCCATAATGGTCATCTCTCATTATGAATATGAAACTGAAAGAAACCATCAGGTAATATTAAGTAGCCCTTGGAAATGTGGAGGTGCCCTGGACTGAATAATGTTGTGCCAGAGAGCAACACCAGCTTACTACACCATTTTTGAAGTTAGTAGTGTTGTTTTCATTATTATGGTCATGTCGTGGCTATTATTGATTGCATTGAACATGTAATGTGTTTTAATAGTTGAGAAGTTTTAAATTTACCTAGCAACAGTCCACCATGACCCCATATTGGCATCTAGGGAAATAATTTCCACCCCTGACTTGTCTCATGCTATGAGGGTCCTGTTTCTGCACTGTATGACAAAATAAATTGTGGAATTAATCTGTAAGTCCCAACTTGTCATGAGGAGTTGTGTAGAAAATAAACCAGAATATGTTCAAAGCATAACAAAGTTGTTTTATTACTTGACCCGAAATGAGTAAATAAAACAGAATGATGTAAACAGTTTAGATGGAAATGGTAAAAGATATGAATACTGTAATGCTACTTTCACCACACACAGAATAGATTTGCCCATCCTGTAAGTCATAGGATGCAGACTGTAGGTGGTAGCAGAGGTGTGAACTACAGATTGTTGTGTGTATATACACCAAGTTCCAAATTATTATGCAAATGATATTTGTCTCTGATTTTCCTAAATAGTCAATGCAAATGACAGTCAATATAATTTTCAAGTAATCAACCATTACAGCATAATTCAAATTTTATTGAACAAACCTCCCAATGATAACTATTTTTTGTAAAAATAAAAAAAAATAAAAATGCACTGTTCCAAATTATTATGCATAACAGAGTTTCAAAACATTTTATTGGTTGTAAAGAACTGAAAATTGTCATTTGTTGAATTTGCAGCATTAGGAGGTCATATTTACCAAAATCTAAAGCTATTTCAATCAAAAACATCTTAACAGGCTAAGTTACATGTTAACATAGGACCCTTTCTTTGATATAACTTTCATAATTCTTGCATCCATTGCACTTGTGAGTTTTGGGGGAGTTTCTGCTTAAATTTCTTTGCAAGATGTCAGAACAGCCTCCCACAGCTGCTGTTTTGATGTGAACTGCCTCCCACCCTCATAGATCTTTTGCTTGAGGATGCTCCAGAGGTTCTCAATAGGGTTGAGGTCAGGGAAGGATGGGGGCCACACCATGAGTTTCTCTCCTTTTATGCCCATAGGGGCCAATGACACAGAGGTATTCTTTGCAGCATCAGGTGGTGCATTGTCATGCATAAAGATAATTTTGCTACGGAAGGCACGGTTCTTCTTTTTGTACCATGGAAGAAAGTGGTCAGTCAGAATCTCTATATACTTTGCCGAGGTCATTTTCACACCTTCAGGGACTCTAAAGGGGCCTACCAGCTCTCTCCCCATGATTCCAGCCCAAAAACATAACTCCGCCACCTCCTTGCTGACGTCGCAGCCTTGTTGGAACATGGTGGCCATCCACTACTCCATTCATCTGGACCATCCAGAGTTGCACAGCGCTCATCAGTAAACAAGACTGTTTGAAAATTAGTCTTCATGCATTTCTGGGCTTACTGCAACTACTTCTGCTTGTAAGCATTGGTTAGGGGTGGCTGAAAAGTAGGTTTATGCACAATTGCAAGCCTCTGAAGGATCCTACACCTTGAGGTTTGTGGGACTCCAGAGGCAGCAGCAGCTTCAAATACCTGTTTCCTACTTTGTAACGGACCATTTTAGCAGCTGGTCTCTTAATCTGATGAATTTGTCTGTCAGAAACCTTCCTCATTATAGAATAGAATAGAATAGAATAGAATAGAATAGGCTTTATTGTCATTGTACAGTTGTACAGAACAATGAAGTTGTGCCTTTATCTGCATAAACCCGTCTGTGCTCTGAATCAGCCACAAATTTCTTCACAGTACGATGATCACGCTTAAGTTTTCATGAAATATATATATGCATTCTCAGATCATCACCAAAATATAATGGGTTCCTCTCTAGCCCAAGAACCACCTCTGGTGAAAATTTCATCCAAATCCATCCAGTAGTTTTTGTGTAATCCTGCTGCACAAATACAAACAAAGCCCTTGGTGGAGGTATCACTCTCAGATCATCACCAAAATGTAATCATCTGTTCCTCGTGCCATTACACACCTTTCCTGAAATTTTCATCAAAATCCGTTCATAACTTTTTGAGTATTGTTGCTAACACACTGTGAGAAGATAAGAGCCTTGGCTGAGGTATGCATTCTCAGATCATCACCAAAATCTAATCATCTGTTCCCCGTGCCATTACACACCTTTCCTGAAAATTTCATCAAAATCCGTTAGTAACTTTTTGAGTTATGTTGGTAACAGACAGACAGACAGACAGACCCCGGTAAAAACATTACCTCCTTGGCGGAGGTAATAATGTGGAATATCCTTCTTAAGTAGTTTTCCTTTTATTGGGCTCACCTGGCTAACTAATTATGACAGATGTTTGAGATTGATATCAGTGATCCAAAGAGCCCTGAGACACAATACCATCCATGAGTTTGATTGAAAAACAAAAAATTTAATGTTTATGACACTAAAATCGTATGTGCATAATAATTACCTCCGCCAAGGACGTAATGTTTTCATCGGGGTTTGTTTGTTTGTCTGTTTGTCTGTCTGTTACCAACATAACTCAAAAAGTTATGAACGAATTTTGACGAAATTTTCAGGAAAGGTGTGTAATGGCACGGGGAACAGATGATTACATTTTGGTGATGATCTGAGAGTGCATACCTCCACCAAGGGCTTTGTTTGTATTTGTGCAGCAGGATTACACAAAAACTACTGGATGGATTTGGATGACATTTTCACCAGAGGTGGTTCTTGGGCTAGAGAGGAACCCGTTACATTTTGGTGATGATCTGGGAATGCATACCTCAGCCAAGGCTCTTCTCACAGTGTGTCAGCCACAATACTCCAAAACTAATGGACAGACTTTGATGCAGTTTTCACCACAAGTGCCTCTAGGCCTACACACAAACCCATTACATTTTGGAGGTGATCCATGACAGACTGAAGGAGTCTTGGTGGAGGTATGCTCTCTCTGAGTGCTTTTCTAGTTTGGAATGCGGTATACAGGATAAGAGTGACAAATAATCTTCTCCGCTCACTAAGAAACGATCTTTATGGTTAAGACTTTTGGTTAGGCTAATTGAACTTATTAGGGAGAGGTAGTCACCAGTGAAGCCATGGCATGTGGACATGAAGTGCAGAATGGACCTGGAAAAACAACGTGGGAGGAAACACACACACAAAAAAAATTTAAGGTTCTGCTGGAGGTTGTGGGAAGGTACAGTGGTGTGTAAAAGTGTTTGTCTCCTTCCTGATTTCTCATTTTTTTGTACGTTTGTCACACTTAAATGTTTCAGATCATCAAACAAATTTAAATATTAGACAAAGATAACACAAGTAAACACAAAATGCAGTTTTTAAATGAAGGTGTTTATTATTAAGGGAAAAAAATCCAAACCTACATGGCCCTGTGTGAAAAAGTGATTGCCCCCTAAACCTAATAACTGGTTGGGCCATCCTCAGCAGCAACAACTGCAATCAAGCATTTGCAATAACTGGCAGTGAGTCTTTTACAGTGCTGTGGAGGAATTTTGGCCCACTCATCTTTGCAGAATTGTTGTAATTCAGCCACATTGGAGGGTTTTTGAGCATCAATCACCTTTTTAAGGTCATGACACAGCATCTTAATTGGCTTCAGGTCAGAACTTTAACTAGACCACTCCAAAGTCTTCATTTTGTTTTTCGCCATTCAGAGGTGGACTTGCTAGTGTGTTTTGGATCATTGTCCTGGTGCAGAACCCAAGTGCACTTCAGCTTGAGGTCACGAACACATGGCCGGGCATTCTCCTTCAGGATTTTGTGGTAAACAACAGAACTCATGGTTCCATTTACCACAGCAAGTCTTCCAGGTCCTGAAGCAGCAAAACAGCCCCAGATCATCAGACTACCACCACCATATTTTACTGTTGGTATGATGTTCCTTTTCTGAAATGCTGTTACTCTTACACCAGATGTACTGGGATACACACCTTCCAAAAAAAGTTTGACTTTTGTTTCATCAGTCCACAGAGTATTTTCCCAAAAGTCTTGGGGATCATCAAGATGTTTTCTTGCTCTTGGAGTAATTTTGGTTGACCGGACACTCCTGGGAAGGTTCACCACTGTTCCATGTTTTCGCCATTTGTGGATAACGGCTCTCACTGTGGTTCGCTGGAGTCCCAAAAGCTTTAGAAATGGTTTTATAACCTTTTCCAGACTGACAGATTTCAATTACTTTGTTTCTCATTTGTTCCTGAGTTTCTTTGGATTGCAACATGATGTCTAGCTTTTGAGGATCTTTTGGTCTACTTCACTTTGTCAGGCAGGTCCTATTTAAGTGATTTCTTGATTGAGAACAGGTGTGGCAGTAATCAGGCCTGGGTGTGGCTAAAGAAATTGAACTCAGCTTTCCAAAGATGTCATAAACCACAGTTAATTTATGTTTTAACGGGGGGAAGGGGTAGGTATTCTTGTATCGCCCCACCTTGCTGCCTCTATATTGGAGTTTTCCCCGGTGGACGAAAGGGTTGCTTCCCTGCGCCTTCGGGTTGGGAAACGGGTCCTGACCATCATTTGTGCCTATGCACCAAATGATGTTTCAGAGTACCCACCCTTTTTGGAGTCTGTGACTGGGGTGCTGGAGGGTGCTCCTCCTGGAGACTCCATTGTCCTACTGGGGGACTTCAATGCGCACGTGGGCAACGACAGTGAAACCTGGAGGGGGGTGATTGGGAGGAACGGCCTGCCCGATCTGAACCCGAGTGGTGTTCAGTTATTGGACTTCTGTGCTAACCACAGTCTGTCCATAACGAACACCATGTTCAAGCATAAGGGTGTCCATATGTGCACCTGGCACCAGGACACCCTAGGCCGCAGGTCGATGATCGATTTTGTTATCGTATCATCAGACCTGCGACCGTATGTCTTGGACACCCGAGTAAAGAGAGGTGCAGAGCTGTCAACTGATCACCACCTGGTGGTGAGTTGGATCCGATGGCAGGGGAGGAAGCCATTCAGACCTGGTAGACCCAAACGTATAGTGAGGGTGTGCTGGGAGCGTCTGGCTGAGGCCCCTGTCCGGGAGGTCTTCAACTCCCACCTCCGGAAGAACTTCAACCACATTCCGAGGGAGTCTGGAGACATGGAGTCTGAATGGGCCATGTTCTCCACCTCTGTTGTTGAAGCGGCGGCCCAGAGCTGCAGCCGCAAGGTGGTCGGTGCATCTCGTGGTGGCAACCCCCGAACCAAGTGGTGGACACCAGTGGTGAGGGGGGCCATTAAGCTGAAGAAGGAGTCCTATCAAGCTTGGTTGGCTTGTGGGACTCCCGAAGCAGCTGAGGTGTACCGGCAGGCCAAGCGGAGTGCAGCTCGGGCGGTTGCTGAAGCAAAAACCCGGGAGTTCGGTGAGGCCATGGAACAAGACTTTCGGTCGGCTTCAAAGAGATTCTGGCAAACTGTTCGGCGGCTCAGGAGGGGAAAGCAGCTCCCCGTCCACACTGTGTATAGTGCGGATGGGACACTGTTGACTTCAACTGGGGATATCGTCGGGCGGTGGAAGGAATACTTCGAGGATCTCCTCAATCCCACTGATACGCCTTCCACAGAGGAAGCAGGGTTTGGGGACAAGGAGGATGACTCGCCTATCACAGGGGCTGAGGTCGCCAAGGTGGTTAAAAATCTCCTTGGTGGCCGGGCCCCGGGGGTGGACGAGATTCGCCCCGAGTACCTCAAGGCCCTGGATGTTGTTGGGTTGTCATGGTTGACACGCCTCTGCAACATTGCGTGGAGGTCGGGGGCAGTGCCTTTGGCATGGCAAACCGGGGTGGTGGTTCCTCTCTTCAAAAAAGGGGACCGGAGGGTGTGCTCCAACTTTAGAGGGATCACACTCCTCAGCCTCCCTGGGAAGGTCTATGCCAAGGTACTGGAGAGGAGAGTCCGGCCGTTGGTCGAACCTCGGATTCAGGAGGAGCAATGTGGTTTTCGTCCTGGCCGTGGCACATCGGACCAGCTCTTTACCCTCTCGAGAATTCTTGAGGGTTCGTGGGAGTTTGCCCAACCAGTTTACATGTGTTTTGTGGACTTGGAGAAGGCATTTGACCGCGTCCCTCGTGGATTTTTGTGGGGGGTGCTTCGGGAGTATGGGGTATCGGGCTTGTTGTTATGAGCTATTCGGTCTCTGTACGACCGTTGTGAGAGTTTAGTTCGTATTGCCAACACTCGGTCGGAGTCATTCCCAGTGAGAGTTGGACTCCGCCAGGGCTGCCCTTTGTCACCGGTCCTGTTCATAATTTTTATGGACAGGATTTCTAGGCGCAGCCAGGGAATGGAGGGTGTCATGCTTGGTGACCACAGGATCTCATCTCTGTTGTTTGCAGATGATGTTGTCCTGTTGGCTTCATCCAGCAATGACCTACAGCTCTTGCTGGGACGGTTTGCCGCTGAGTGTGAAGCGGCTGGGATGAGAATCAGCACCTCCAAGTCCGAGTCCATGGTCCTCAGCCGGAAAAAGGTGGATTGTCCTCTCCGGGTTGGGGACAGGCTCCTGCCCCAAGTGGAGGAGTTTAAGTATCTTGGGGTCTTGTTCACGAGTGAGGGGAAAATGGAGCGAGAGATCGACAGACGGATTGGAGCAGCATCTGCAGTGATGCGGACGTTGTACCGGTCTGTTGTGGTGAAGAGGGAGCTTAGTTCTAAGGCAAAGCTGTCGATTTACCAGTCAATCTACGTTCCTACTCTCACCTATGGTCACGAGCTTTGGGTAATGACCGAAAGAACGAGATCGCGGATACAAGCGGCTGAAATGAGCTTTCTCCGTAGGATTGCTGGACTCACCCTCAGAGATAGGGTGAGGAGCTCAGTCATCCGGGAGAGGCTCAGAGTAGAACCGCTGCTCCTCCACATTGAAAGGAGTCAGTTGAGGTGGTATGGGCATCTGATTAGGATGCCTCCTGGACGTCTCCCACTTGAGGTGTTTCAGGCACGTCCCACTGGGAGGAGACCCCGGGGCAGACCCAGGACTCGGTGGAGAGACTATGTCTCCCAGCTAGTCTGGGAACGCCTTGGTATCCCCTCTGAAGAGCTGGAGCAGGTGGCTGGGGAGAGGGAAGTCTGGGCTTCTCTGCTTGAACTGCTGCCTCCGCGACCCGGACCTCCGGAAAAGCGGTAGAAGATGGATGGATGGATGGAAGATCACTTTTTCACACAGGGCCATGTAGGTTTGGATTTTTTTTTTTACTCTTAACAATAAACACCTTCATTTAAAAACTGCATTTTGTGTTTATTTGTGTTATCTTTGTCTAAAATTTAAACTTGTTTGATGATCTGAAACATTTAAGTGTGACAAACACAGAAAAAACTGAGAAATCAGGAACACTGATGAGGTGGCGTGGGTAGGTTGGTCTGTGTCATCTGTGGCCGGCTGCCTGGCTATGTCCATGCTGTAATTCGACAGACAATGAGGACAATAGGCCACCAAACTTGGCACATAAGATGGCCCAGGGGCAAGCAACTATGGCTATACTTTTATGGTAAAAGGGTCAAAGATCAAGGTCAGGATGTCAAATAAACTATATCTCAATAACAAAGACAGCTAAGGCCAAGAAACTTGGTACATAGGTTCACTTTGGGATCCTGACCTAGAACTATGAGTTTTGGGGTCAAAAGATTAATGCCTTATTATTATAGAACAAGTAAAGCTAGGGTCACCAAACTTTGCACACAGGTTCACCCTCACACCTTGTCTTTTGACTATGGGTTTGGGGTCAAAAGGTCGAAAGTCAAGATCTGCATTTCCTATGCCCTATTACTATAGAATGAGTAAAGCTAGGGTCACCAAACTTGGTACACAGATTCACCTTAGAATCCTGACCTAGAACTATGGGTTTGCGGTCAAAAAGTCAAAGCCAAAGCTTTAAATCTATAGGGCTGCAAATGGTGTGGGTCTGCATCTCGGTGCATTCTAGTTTCAAAGTGCACACTGATTGAAACTTGTAGGGTGGGTCAATAAATATGATAGTGTGTCAGTTTGTAATTCCTGCTGTTAGACAAAGATACAGTTTGTATCTTTTTAAGCTCCCCAAATAACAGACGACTTTGAAATGGAGCTATGCACTCCAGAGCACCCAAACACATCCAAAAACACATCTATCTGAATTCACACTGTAGGTGACAGATTAAATGAAAAGGTCTTACAATCATAGAAAGGATGGAGGTCACGATTAGCAGAGAATGGAAACACCAGGATGAGGTTATGATGAGGTCAGGATAATTTAGGCCGGACACTCGATCCAGCTGGAGGTCAGAGGTTGCTGGATCAGTATGTCAGGGTAGCTGGGTGTTTTCCTCTCTAAAGCAATTTAAGCATTGTCTGTGTCAGACTTTCAAATAATGTAATTAATTACTCTTGGTAATGGGTGTAAGTAGTCAGATTAAACTTAAAAAGCAACCAGGTAAAATCCTGGAAACCAAGTTTTCTAACTTGATGGTTAAAAAATGGGCTTTTCTAAGCCCATTTTTTAAAAAAGTTTTTTTTTTTTTAAATTTAATCTTTATTTAACCAGGCAAGACAGATTAAGAACACATTCTTATTTATAACTGTGGCCTGGGAAATATTCCCAGCATACTGCAGTTAAGTGTTTCTTTTCACCATGTCTGAACAGTTATGACGTGCAATAATAAAACTGCTCATTTTACTCAAATATATATGAATAAATAGTAAAACCAAATAAAGTGATAATTTTGCAGTGGTCTCTTTAGTTTCTTAATCTTTTCCAGAGCCGTATTTTTAGCCACTTACGATTAGTCTTTCCTAGGTATAGTGGTCCCCAACCATAAGTCCATGGACCACTTGGTACCGGGCCGCAGAGGAAAAAGTAAATAATTTATTCTTTTCTTTTGTACTGACCAAATCTGCTGGGTGTTTTATTTTGACAAATTACCTGATATTTCTTCCCGTGCGATCTTGATGCACACCTAGAATTGAGAACTGAACCCAGCAAGCTGGCTAGCCAGTTTGGCTGGCTGGTTTGGGCCTTCCTTCTTCCAGCTGATGCGTGATCACCTGCCTTTCAACTGAGTTTGAGTGTTGCTTCCCGACCTCAGACCCACGGACCACGGAGGAGCAGACCCACAACCCCTCCATGCGAGTCAACCCCGCACACCCAGGAAGACCGGCTGCTCGGGACTGCAAATGATGGCTAACCTAAAGCACGCCTCGGTCAGCGTCCCCACCGCCGGTGTCCTGAACGGAAGCCAGGAACACCGAGACTGCCACAGAAGCACTGGGGGCCCCACTTACACTTCCAACCATCACTTCCAGGATCCCCAGCAGTGACTGCAATCAGGAAGAGGTGCCAGAGAAGAACGGGCATGGGAAACACGCCTCAGGCGATGCTTCCCCTCCACCGCCCCTAGATGAGACCATCCCCTGTACTGAAGGTGAGTTTTTTTAATCACACGCTTTGCTTCCATTCATTTTTACATCCCCTGTAACCTGTTTGTGACCACTGTGACATAGGCGAAGAGATAGATTGATTCTAATACACAAAATTGACTGTAGGTCAATTTTGGTTATCTTCACTAATGATAACCATATCTGACTACACCAACTCAGCAATTTAGTACTGCGGTGCTGCCCTTGGCTGTTGCACAACAACTAACGAAATAAAGTGACTTATAGGGTCTAGTTTCCAAAATCCTTGAATTGAGTAGGGTTAAATTACATGTGTAATGGTACAAATGCAAAGAAAAGCAAAAAAAAAACTGTCACATGTTCACTAGAACAGAGGGGACTAAAACAATCACTGTTGCATAAGCTAATAAAAACAAAAAAAATGTGAAATAGTGCTTTCTTTATGAGATCATACACACAAAAAATAATCCACACAATGAGTTACAAGTTACCTAAAACATCCCCTTGTAGAGGCTGGATTAATCATCTCAGACTGGATGCAGAGGGTAAACAGAGAAGGACAATAGGTATGAAGATGAGAGAGATTATGGTGAGGTAGCAGGAAGAAGGAGTTGGGGGAGAATGGATGAATGTATTGTGATGCGCGATGTCATGCAGATGTGAGATGGGCGGTTGATATAAAAGGAGAGCCCCTGGTGTATTGAGACATGCTTTTTCTGTGTATGACTGATGTGAGAGTGAATAAAGTCGTCTGCTGCATAAATCTGCCTCCGTTATTTACATTCTCCACACTGGTGACCTCTTGACGAATTATGGAACACGAGGCAAGAACCCCGGAGTCTGCCCGGATGGGAACCCCCAGCAACGCGTGCACTGTTTCGGTCAAACTACCGGACTTTTGGCTGCACGACCCGTGGTCTTAAGATAAGATAAGATAAGATAAGCCTTTATTAGTCCCACAATGGGGAAATTCCAGGATTGCAACAGCACAGGGATAGCAACACTCAGAGCAATAATTAAGAAGATACGGAAGATATAAATAAGAGCAGTGGATATACATACATACACATCGATATATAAATATATATACAAAGTGCGGAGCATTGTAGCGAGATGGAATAAACAGCATAACCGTCTACTTAGTTATCCTACATAGTATGAATATGTACCCATACATATTGTCACCCTCCATGGCGACCGATACTGTCCTAGTTGTATATACTGGAGGGGACCATTGTGTAAGTCTATTGTGTCTTTTGCATTCAGTACTATTAGGTCGTCACGTTTTTTTTGCTACCTCTGCGAGCAGCCCTGCTTAGGTTATACAGTCTGACTGCCGTAGGTAGGAAGGACCTGCGAAACCTCTCGGTTGTGCACCTAGGATGATGTAGTCTGCTGCTAAATGAACTCCTGAATGCGTTCAGTATGTCCTGCATAGGTTGGGACTCGGACTCCAGCAGAGATGACAGTTTAGCCACCATCCTTCTCTCTCCTATCTCCTCCACTGGGTCAGGGCGCTGCCCCAGGACAGAGCTAGCTTTCTTGATCAGTTTGTTCAGTCTCTTCCTATCGGCTGCTGTAATGCCACTGCCCCAGCAGACCACTCCAAAAGTGATGGCTGATGCCACCATCGTGTTGTAGAATGTCTTCAGCAGCGCCCCTTGTACACCAAAAGACCTGAGTCTCCTCAGTAGGAACAGCCTGCGCTGTCCCTTCTTGTAGAGTGCGTTGGTATTGTGTGACCAGTCTAGTTTATTGTTCAGATGAACACCCAGGTACTTGTAGGATGTAACCATTTCGATGTCTGTTCCCTGTATGTTTACTGGTGCTGTGAGGGGTTGTCCTTGCCTGCGGCAGTCCACCACCAGCTCCTTAGTTTTCCTCGCGTTGATCTGGAGGCAGTTCCTATGGCACCAGTCCACGAAGTCCTGGATAAGTCCTCTGTACTCAGCTTCATCTCCTTTGGAGATGAGGCCGACGATTGCAGAGTCGTTAGAGAACTTCTGTAGATGGCAGTGTGTTGTGTTGTGTGAGAAGTCCACAGTATAAAGGGTAAACAGGAAGGGAGCTAAAACCATTCTCTGGGGGGCCCCCGTGCTACCGATGATCGTGTCGGACACACAGTCCCGGGTTCTCACAAACTGTGGCCGGTTAGTGAGGTAGTCCAGGATCCATGATGACAGGTGCTGGTCCAACCCTGCATACAGCAGCTTGTCCTTCAGGATCATCGGTTGGATGGTGTTGAAAGCACTGGAGAAATCAAAGAACATGATTTTTTTTTAATTTTTTTTTTTTTTTAGATTTAGTATACTTTATTGATCCCCAGAGGGGAAATTGAGGGTCATCCACCACTTGGATGGATGAAGCAGCCACGATACGGCGCTATCCCTTAACCATTCATACACACATTCACACCTAGGGCCACTTTAGAGTCTCCAATTAACCTAACCTGCATGTTTTTGGCATGTGGAAGGAAACAGGAGAAATCCCGGGGTAAACCCACACATACACGGGGAGAACATGCAGACTCCACACAGATCACTGTTGGTCGGGGGCTGGGATCGAACCCACGATCCCACGATCCCCACGATCCCCCGGCCAAGGGTAAACTGTGGTGCCGCAGTGCTAACCACTGCGCCACCGTGCAGCCCAATCCTCACTGATCCTCACTGCATTCCCGGGCTTCTCCAGGTGGGACAGAGAACGGTGAAGGAGGAAGATCACTGCATCCTCCACCCCAATGCCATGCTGGTAGGCGAACTGGAGTGGATCCATCGCTGGTCCCACCAGGGGGCAGAGGTGAGCAAGGAGCAGTCTCTCCAGGGTCTTCATCATGTGGGACGTCAGGGCCACTGGTCTGTAGCTGTTCAGGTCTTCGGGGCGGGAGGTCATTGGTACAGGTACCACACAAGATGTTTTCCACAACTGTGGTACCCTCCCCAGCTTCAGGCTCAGGTTGAAGATGAGCTCCACAATCCCACATAGCTGATCTGCACAGGACTTGAGGAGCTTTGCGCTGATGCCGTCCGGTCCCACACCGAGGCTCAGTTCGCCCTCCGGGGAATAACAGCAGACGACACCAGATATTACTATGTGGTCGCAGTGCTGGACGCTCGCACGTCTCAGCAAGTAGCGAGCCTGCTCCAACAGCCTCCAGCCCACGACAAATACGGGGCTCTCAAGGCCGCGCTGACCCGGCGCTACACGCTCTCGGACTGTGAGAGAGCGGAGAGGCTCCTGAGGCGCTCCAAGTTAGGAGATGGGTCGGTGGTCAAACTGATGGAGAAGATGTTGGCGTTGATGGGCACGGACGACGGGCATTTTCTGTTTGCCCACCTTTTCCTCTGGAA